>CM068722.1:0-2513257 GCA_035079005.1 Fraxinus americana | reverse complement strand
TACATTACATTTTCACAAGGTAATTTTTTTTTTTGTTATCACACCGTGTGTTACATTTTTGTAATAATTATGGTAAATTCTTTATACTTTATTTAACATGCACGTAATATGGTTATCCTATGTGCAGGAGACGGTTGAGGAGGAGACATAATAAGAATTAGTAACAACCAATCGATAAATTCAAATTCAATGCAACATTACCATCAATGTAATATTACAGTGAACTTAATTCCGCATTTGTTTGGAAGGTGTTTAAATTATAAACACTCTTGCTAAAACTTACTTTTTTATCCACAGATCAAGTGCAACGCACTTATTCACCCCTTATTCCCATACGTTTAATATGATCGATCACGTTCAATGTAGGTGGTGAAGTGGTAGTGATGGCAAGTAGTATTTCGGCGAGATCGAGGACAAAGGAAAGATTTAAGTTGCAGAAGAGCTTGCTTGCCTTTGGGGATCGACGGATCGAGAACAACCTGGAGATCTGATATCAATGCTTTCTATCTCGTCTCACCAAGACTGTAACATGGAGAAGGTGGTGGTGGTAGTGGTAGGTGTGGGTTATCTGGTGGTTTTGGACTAAGGCATGGTGGTGCAATAGGTTGGTTTGTGGTGCAAGCGATTGTGATGATGGTGGTGCATTATAGGTGGTGAAAGCAATGGTGCATTGTAGGTTGTGGCTGTGGCAGTTATGGTGATGGTGTGGTGGTAGTGATGGTGCCGACTATGGCTATGGAGTGGGACGATGTGATCAATTATTTGAAGTTGTAACCAATAAGTATTATGTGACATGTAAAAAAAAAAATTATTTGTGATCAATTAATTTGTGACAAATAAATAATGTGTGGTCTAAAATTTTGATAAGTTATGACCAATAATTTAATAATTTGTGACTATAAAATAAGTTGTGACTTATAAAATTTGTGATGTCTGACCAATGAATAATGTGACCTATTAATTAGATAAATTTGTGATCGATAAATAAGTCGTGACATACAAAATTTATGATTTGTGATCGAGAAATAAATTGTAATCTACACATTTTTTGAATTCTGAAAGAGAATTAATTTGCCAGCTATAAAATCTTTGAATTATGATCGAGAAAAAAAATTATAACCAATTAATTCTGATCAAATTATATGAAATTGTGACATTCATATATTTAATTAATGAAATATATATTGAATTAATTATTTTATTAATAAAATTTAATAATATATGATTTTTGAAGTTTTAAATCTTGTTTCTTAGTTTTGAAATGCGTCATAGTTAAACTCTTGTCATGGTTCAATCTAATCTTGGCCGCTGTCTATAAGAATTAGTTTCAACGAGCATTGATCATGGTTTCAACCAAAGAACGAAAGGGATCGATTTAGCCCATGTTTGTCTCTCACTCTTTCATAACTCTTTTTTTTATATACTCATTTTCAATCATACATTCACACAATAAAATATTTTACAAATAAATCCAAAACATTTTTCTATATTTTAACAATATATATATATATATATATATATATATATATATATATATATATTTTTATATTTTATATTTTATAGTTTTTTAAATGACCACCAAATGGGGGCTTAGGCTCCTTCACTTTCTAGCCCAGGTACTACGAGCCCTCTGTCTCATGTATCTAACTGTTTGTGACGTCGACTTTTTTACCCTCGGCAAAATAGACAACAAATGGAAACATGTATAACTTATTATGGGAAAATCAAATTGCAATATGTAAAGTGTGATGCGGTCTAAGTTGGTGAAGTTCAATATGGTCAAGTTCTCGGGTTAGGAAGAAATTAATAGATCTTTGGGCCTTGATTATTAAGGAATAGAGACTTTACAAATAAAATTCAAGAGGTTCGAGACCTCTTCAAGGTATAATATCAGGAATGCTCATTGAATGAGAAATTGGTAAGAAAGAAATAGATGAATCTTTCTGGGACTCAATTTGATTATATTTTTAATGGTATATCATTTTTCTTGTAAAAATTGAAAGTACTATTTTTTCTCGTTTTCTTTCTAGTTTCAATCACGTTCAAGAAGTTAATCCTAAAACACGAAATTGAACCGAAATCATTAATAATCAGCATCAAAAGGCTCAATATACTAATAAAAGATTACACTTATCAGAGTGACACGATTACTATTGAATAGAAGTTCGATGATCCAATTAATGGCAATTGAAGTCTAGTGATCAACTTGTCGGTGGGTTGAAAATTCACTGACCTCCCGTGCAATTACCCAATATAGTAAGTTAAATATAATTTAAACAATTCTTAAAAATCTAAATTTTTACATTTATTCTAAGTTCTAACTGTAATGACTCCCATATAGAAAGGTTTTTTGAAAATTCTTTCAATGAATTCTTCCCATGCAACCAGGTGAAATATTTTAATTCTCGACTCCTCAACACGTTCTCAGTCAAATGAAGTCCAAATAATTTGAAATAAAGTTTCACGTAAAACACCACATCCTTGTTCCTTTAGGCTTAGCCAAACATGCTCGTCTAGAGACTTTTTTTATTATATATTCACGATATATTTGTTATATATCTATCATCCTCAATAAAAAGAAAGGATCTTTCGAGGCATAAAGCCTTTTCAAGAATAAATTTTTAATTCCCTTTTCAAACAAACTGAAATATATTTCTTCATATAGGAAAGATAGGGATACAAGTTTTTCTTAACAGAAATTTATTTTATATTTATTTGAAAACCTTGCAGTACACTTTTATTCAAGCCAAGTTGAGTCTTCCATAGAAGAACTCAGATTATTTGTTATAATTATTTTTAGTTCATTTATTACAGTGAAATGCTGCCTTCAAGGACAAAAGACCACTCGATAATTGGTTCCTCCTGGACAAGTAAATGTACTGGTTTGATCATCTTTAGGGTAACTATATGCATCGCGGCACCTATCCTTAAAAAACCTAGAATAGTATGTCTCTGAACAGCTCCCTGAGTTGCAACAGTACTGGTCGCTCTTGAACACGGTGCATGCGTTGTTGCAGCCACCAGGCGCCCTCAACTCATTCGGGCATTGACTATTGATGTCAGCGGCGCAATGGATTCCCTGGCTGCACCCGTCGAAGGTGGGACTAAATTCCATTGGCACGTTGAATCGTCAACAAGAGATATATCGAAGAAGTCCAAGTTATTGTACTGGTTGAGGGCATATTCGGCTAGGGTGTTAGGTGGTGCACCATAGCCTTGACACTGATATAGTCCATTGCAGTCCCCTGTTTGACAACGACCACGACCGGACCCATCGAAGCTGCAACCTGTTCGAGCCCAAATTCGAGCTGCTGTAGTGCCCGCAGCAACATTAATTCTCCAAGTTTGGCCCCTGCCAAGCTGTCTGCCACCACCGGGTACGGCAGCAGCCCAGACTGTGAACGGACAATTGTTACGAATATCGAATGTGGCTGCATTGGTGCAATGGAAGAAAAGAGCATGAAGAGAGAGAATGAAAATGGAAATGGAGATTGATATGAAGGAGTTCATGTTTAGAACGAAGGATGTCATGCTCATTAAGAGAAGAATTTACTTAGGTATATATAGAGTGAGCATGTAGAAAAAATGGTAAATTTGGTGGAAATTAGTTCAAATATAATTAATGAACTGGTAGAAGTCTTGGTCAAGTAACATATCAAAATAAGAACTCACTTGTTTCATATAAATGGAGGAGTGGAATGTGCCGGCTAGTGGAGTCCTTGGCACCCACAGAACTTTGGGTAATTTCTTTATTTTTATTTCTGATTTGGTAAAAATATAAATCAAAGCCAAAATTACCCACATTTTATAGGATCCATAATTTTTATCAACTTTTCAACCACATATTTAATCAACTTTAATCAAAAAAAAAACTGTTTTTTAACTAAACCAGGGGCTTTGTTTGTATTATTACTTTGTTAGAACTGAAATTTTAGTTGATTTGTTTAATTTGAGTGGGTTATTGTTGGAATTAATTTAGGCCTATTTGATTTGATTTTGAATTTGATGTGGACATGTTTAATTACACAAGTTGTTTAATTACAATTTGAGGATTGTAATTCGATAGAACTTATAAGTTATTTTTATAGTGAATTTACTTTGTTTATCAGGTAGAAAGTTATTGAGAATTTTTTTAAATGAGTATTTGTCTATAATAGAATTGATGGCGCAATCAAATTCGTGATCAGGGATGAATGATAGTTTGAAAAAGATGTATTTGATAAAGTTGTAAATGATGACATTATGTTGCATTTTCCAAGTATGAAAACCATACGAGAACAATTATAATTTTTTGATATTTTTACTATTATTGTGTATTTATTTTGTTTCAAAAGTTCTCCCTAATTAATTTGTGCTCCCACTATTATATATTGAATAATTTTCTAAAATGGTGGAAGCCTTTGTCAAGAAATTGCTATTTCCTTTCCACAACATAGGAATATTAATTAGATTTTAAATGCCTAGATGAATGCGCATGGTATTATTTTAGCACTAGATGAATGCGCATGGTATTATTTTCCAGGGATGTAATATAAAATATCTGAAAAGAAGAAAAATTGCAAATTGAATATCGATGTGTGATAATGATCCTAAAGAATATTTCACAATACGCATGTTATATACTACTTCCTCCGCCCCTTTTATATAAGCTGACTTTCCTTATTTTCTTGTCACAATTATATGGTCATATTTATTTATTGAGAATGTTTTGTTTTGTTTACTGATATGCCATTATTTAATTTGCCTAGTTATAACCAATTTACTACTAGTTGTTGACAATTAAATAAGGACAAACAAGGAAAGTTTTGACAAAAATTACTTTTTCAATAACATTAAGTGAAATTTCTTAATCCGTGTGACAAACATAACCAACATGTATAAATGGGACGAATGGAGTATATACTCATTACTTGTGCAATATAATCTCGTCTCTTAGTGGGGTTTTATTAGTAAGAAAATTTCCTCAAAACATGGAAATTAATAAGCATCTACTTCGAAACGAAAAATATGAAAAGTCTGCAGTTTGAAAGGAAAAGAAATCACTAATGATTTGGATAATCTTTTCTTAGTAGTGCATGCTTTCTATGGGAACAAATGGTGCCAAAGAATTACACAATTTGGAAAGGAGATTTTGGACAGAATGCGACCCTGCAATTTAATGGAAAACTTAGATCAAATTTGGCCAAGCATTAATTGTCAATTGGCGTGTTTTTGTTTTCTTTTATAAATGTGATTTGCGAGTTTTGGAGAGATAAAGTTGAAAGTTTAGCATTGTAGTTTTTCTAGTTCTTTATGTGGGTTGTAAAAAAGATGAAATTGGTGTGTGATGAAATTTAGGATATTATTTTTTTCTATGATATTTGAGAGAGGGATTTGGTGAATTAAATTCTATATGATTGCACAAATTTTTTAGATAGTAAAATGCTTTGACAGTCCATAAATTTTTCTCCATCATTTTATATATATATTTTTTTCATATTAGTCTCAGTTCCAAATAGCAGTATTGAAGAGTCAAGTTGTTTAAAGCGTTAGAGAACATAATATTATATTAACTGATATGGAGAAATTCGATGGAAGAATCAAAATTTGCGTGTGGCATGTACAAGTGAAGGATGTATTGATTTAGTTTTATGTAAAGATTTGATTCTATTGTACGAATGTTTTGGAGTGCTAACCATATTTCGCTTAAATCTATTGTGTCAATTTGGTATCCAGTTATAGCTACATTCCTAATAGAGAAGGGCAATCTTCGTGAAATCTAAATTGCATCCAAGGCGATGAGTTAACACAATAGTGTCTACAAATGATAGCGTCATAACAATGGATATTGATGGAACAATTGCGTCGACAAATGGAGCTTTGAAGCAATTAATAAATGATTTCAATCAAGATGGTATGACTGTCATAGAGACAACAATTGATGAGTTGGTGGAAGAATTTCGAAGGTGACACTAGCATTTTTGCTCTCTTCAGTCCCAATTTGAAGATAGAGGCTGGCAAGGATGTTCAAGAAGAATACATCGGGGAAAATACAATGATTGTAGATATTGGTGCATGGTGCCCAAACAATTTGATGATTTAGAGGTAGAAGTGATTATTGTTGGCACAAGAGCTGAGGATGAATCTTGGTCGATCCACAGATAATGATGCAATTTAATATATTAACGCAGATAATCGTGTAAGAATTGGAAGAATAAAATCATTTTTTGGACAGAAACGAGGCGATGAACTGAACTCATGAGCCAAAGCCTTTGAGCTCACCGATTTTGTAGCCAAATTCCATCACTTAAACTGTCAAGTTAAAACTTTATTGTTGAGATGGAAATTTATTTCTTTGTTTCGAATATGAAATGAGTTGTTCAGACGAGTTCCCAAATTTTGTCTTTATTTTATGTTGTGGCTTCTTATTCTTCTTTAAAAACTAGAATTAGGCTTTATTGTAACTTGGTTGTTAATTAACAAAAAAAATGAGAGTTTCTCAATTCTTCCAATTACTCTAAAGAATCAATAAATAATATTTGATGTCCAAATTGTAGTATGTTCAGAACTAGAATGATTTATATTTTAATTATTAAATCACTAACTCGTATGTCAATAAGAATAGACAAGAACTTGAAAAATAAAAAAGTTTGAAATTTGTTTCGACCGAGTTATTTTATTTCACCTCTTAGAAAGAAAAGAACTTAAATCAAAATACTTAATAGCATGACGATACATAGAAAGAAACCGAGAATTTATCTCTTCAAAATAATAGAAAGAATTACAAAAAACTCAATGAATTACATTCTCTAGCTTACCTTATATACAGAGAGCATAGAGAGGATATTCTATTTTCCATAACCGCCTATAGCCAGCTGGCCTAACAAATTATATTCTAATCATGTACTGCCTATTGTGCTGTGTACTACCCAATCGTGCTGTGTATTTACCATAAATTTGTTAGGTTGTTTGTTTGTTGGTAGTGTAAACTTTAACACCCCCTCTCAAGATGAAGTGTATCTCTAACACTCCTAGCTTGTCTCTTAGAAAGATAAATCTGGAATGAGCAAGAGGTTTGGTTAATAAGTCGGTTGTCTGGTCTGAGGAAGGTACATAGTTGATTTCCAATTCTCCTCTCAACACTTTATCTCTTACGAAGTGAACATCAAGTTCAATGTGTTTCGTTCTCGCATGGTACACCGGATTTGAGGCTAATGCACTAGCACTCAAGTTATCACACCGCATCTTGGGAGTTGTCATTCCGCACCATATTCACTTCTTTTAACAAGGATCGAATCCGTGTGATTTCGTATGCACTATGGGCAAGTGCACGCATCGTTTCGCTGTCGATCTTGCAACTACTTGTTGTTTCTTGGAGCACCAAGAGACCAAGTTATCACCTAGATATACACAATATCCAGCTGTGGACCTTCTATCATCTGGGCATGACGCCCAGTCAGAGTCTGCAAATGAAGTAATGCTGAGATTATCATTTTTGTAGATTGCTAGACCATAATTGAGTGTTCCTTGCAGATACCTAAACACCCTTTTCAGTCCCTTCCAATGTGTATCAGTTGGTGTTTGGAGAAATTGGCTTAATCGATTTACTGAAAAGGCAACATCAGGCCTGGTATGTGTTAAGTATTGGAGCCCTCCAATAGCACTTCTATATAAAATTGGATCCTTCATTTTCTGACCATCAGTTTTGGAGATCAGCTTCCCTGTTACCATGGGTGTTATACTTAGTTTAAGGTTCTCATAACCGAACCTCTTCAGTAGAATGATAGCATACCTTGTTTGAGTTAAGTATAAACCGGCTGTGTCTCGATAAATTTCCATTCCCAGAAATTGATTCAGATTCCCCATATCCTTAAGGGCAAAACAAGTGTCTGTGTTATCAATAGTTTCGTAACTTTTCAATATTGTTTCCTCGTTACGATCATATCATCCACGTAGACAAAGATGAATAATATACTATCACCATCGCTTGAGAAAAATAGTGAATTATCAGCTTGAGATTGTTTAAAATTCCACTTCAGTAGAGTACCTTTCAGCTTCTCATGCCAAGCCCTTGGGGCTTGTTTTAACCCATACAATGCCTTCTCTAGTTTGCAGACAAAATCAGGATTTCCCTTGTCAATAAACCCTTGTGGCTGGTACATGTAAACTGTTTCATTCAGACCGCTATTTAGGAAGGCATTATTCACATCTACTTGCCTGATATGCCAATCCTTTGACACAGCAAGTGTAAGGACAATTTTCAGGGTTTAGGCCTTGACAACTGGACTGAAAGTTTCACCGTAATCGATTCCTGCTGTCTGAAGGAAACCTTTAGCTACCAGTCGTGCCTTGTATCTTTGAACCTTCCCCTCTGAGTCATGCTTGACCTTAAAAACCCAATTGCTTCCAATGACTTTCATTCCAGAGTCATATGGTACAAGTTTCCATGTTTGGTTCTTCATTAGAGCATTGTATTCATCCTGCATTGCTCTCTTCCAATTTTGATCTTTCAAAGGCTTCGCAATTGTCAATGGCCTTAACTGCTTGTGTCTCGATCGATATATACCTTAGGCTTGAAGATTCCTCGCTTTGCTTCGGTAATCATGTGATGACCACTACCATGGTTGTGTTTTGATCTTCAAGAATGTACTCACCTTCATCACCTCGAGTTTCAATTTCTTTGATCGACATCGTAACTTTGTCGAACACCACTCTCTTGATATAGTGTTTCATCACCAAAGTTATTCTGTGACTCAGTTTCAGCTTGATGAACTAGTTCTCCATTGAATGAAGCTGTTGCAGGTGGTGTATCAAGATGAGTTACATCAGCTGTGTTAGAAGGTTCTGTTTCATTGAATTTGTTTTTGTATGGAAGGAAACTAACAATTGTTTGAGTGTGTTGTTGATGAGAGGTTTTGTTTAAGAAACCAGATTTAAAGGGAAAGATAGACTCGTTGAATACAACATGCCTGGAAACATAGACTCTTCCACTAGGACTTAGGCACTTAAAACCTTTGTGTGAATCACCATAGCCTAGAAACACATTTCTCTGGGAGTGAAAACTGAGTTTGTGCTTTTGATAAGGTCTGAGGTAGGGATAGCATGCACAGCCAAATGTTTTAAGAGTCTTATAGTCAAAGTTTTTAGCATAGAGAACTTCAAAAGGCGATTTATGATTGAGAACAAGTGTTACAGCCCGCTAATGAGAAATGTCCGCCGATTTAGTGCTTCTACCGCAGAATAGGGGCATTTGAGTCATGTGCTAACAGAGCCAAGCCGGTTTGGCTCGCAATGTGTCGCGCTTTCTCTCCGCCTCACTCGCCTGAGTTGATGCAGGGGCATGAATGCCTGGGCTCAATCCCGTAGAGAGGCAATTTAAGTTAATTTCTCTCAATTCCTCCCGCCTTATCATATTTTTATTTTTCTTTCAAACTTGTTTTCTAAATCAAATTTTTAAATTGGATGAAGGTGTTCAAGGCTTCAGATTTTTGTTTCATAGGATAGATCCATGTAAATCTACTATGGTCATCCACAAAAATAATATAGAATCTCGAACCCGAGGTAGATTTCAATGGGGCAGTCCCCACACGTCCTGTGCGGGATTAACTCCAGCCGATTTAAGGCATGCGATGGTGATTTTCAAGGGTGTTTCGCATGTGATTTTCCCATTTGACATGACTCGCGTAAAATTGAGATTTCATTAACTCAAGTTTTTATTACAAGACCTTAGAATCCGACTCAAAACACGATTCGCTGAAGGACGGCTCTAGTCTCCTACGCTGTGCTTCAATCTGCACTGGGCAATTTAACAGCTTTGATCGACTTCTTCACAACTAGAACCTTACAAAGAAGATAGTTGGAATTACTTTGATTGGCCTCACTCGTTAGATGAAGGCTTTGAAGTAGGACTTGAGAGCATCAATTGATATAACCCATTCTTAAGCACTCCTTGCAGTTAAATTGCCTTCTTGGTCTCTAGGTGCCTTTGCTGGGACAATAATTAGAGTAAAATTCCATGAATAAATTATTATTACTTGTGAACCGAGAACATCATCTAATCGCTCTTTTTAATTTCTCGAACATAGAGTAGTTTGTTTAGTGCAAGATTTTTGTTAAGGTGGTAAAGGAATAGCACCTTTTCCAATGCGTGAGATTTGGAAACATTTTCCATTACCAACAAGTAACTTTTCATTACCTTCAAATCTCCGGGCATTCGATGCATTACCTTTATCCTGTGTGACATGGTTGTTAGCACTGCATCGTCAAAACCATGCTGACTTTTCAAATACCTTAGGTGTTGCTACATATGCCTGCAGAGAGTTGAGCTTCGAAATTCTCACGTTTTGATTAGCGTTCTCGCTTTCCCATAAATCCGTCATCATATCTATTGTAAACACCAATTTGTCAGATGATTGATCATGCCACAAGATTTGGCAAGGCCCTTTGTTATCACTTGATCTTATTGCTCGTCTCTACCACCGCTCGTTTCTTCCTCTCGAGGTTCATGAACCTCCAAATGTCAGTTCTTCCAGCAAACCGCCACTTCTTGAGTTTGTTTTTCGAGCGAGCTGCACGCTTGATTGTGCAATATTGAGAGATGTAAAACTACCTCGACTTGATTTAGGTATTCAAGCCTACTCTCAAAGGTCATTAGAACAGAGGAAAGTTCATGTGCCATGATATATTTTCCTGTCGCTTTATCCTAACAACAACGATGGGAGTATACTCCTCATCCAAACCCGATAATACTTTGGGTGACAAGGTCTCCATGCTCCCATCAAGCTTTCCTGGCTTATCTCAAGATTATCTCAGCTTGCTTGGATGCTAAGGAAGAGGTATTGATCCATAGTCATAGGTCCTTTTCCTGGGTTCTCTTCAGCCCCTCACCGGTGAGGAAAACGATTCTTGATTTGTTTAAGATCCCATATAGCTTTCACCTCAATTGCTATCCACAATATTGGAGCCGGTGCTTCCTAATAACTCTCATAGCTATCTCCTCGAGTCATAGACGAGTATAGCCACCCCATGAGTAGCTGGGTCATGGAGATCCACTCTGTCAGATTCGCATTCTCGAGCCATGTTCATGGCTTCTCCTTCATTCACAGCTTGTCTCGTGTTAGTCAGAATTCCTCCCGGACATTTTTTTGCTCCAAGCAAGAAGCCTTCAAGATTATGCCCCCGATTATCGGCATAATCATGTTCTTCCAATAACAAGAACATTCTTGCCGAGTTTTACCGCAGTGTTCGAAAGTAAGGTTCATTCCAAACGGTGAAGATTGAATAATACCAAACTTGAACGTATGGTGTTAAGTTTCATGTGCTTCATTACCAATTCCAATCGTATTTGCTATTTTCCGGCTCTCGATATCAAGAAAGAAACCGAGAATTTATCTCTTCAAAATAATAGAAAGAATTACAAAAACTCAATGAATTACATTCTCTAGCTTACCTTATATACAAGAGAGCACAGAGAGGATATTCTATTTTCCATAACCACCTATAGCCACCGGGCCTAACAAATTATATTCTAATCATGTACTCGCCCATTGTACCGTGTACTACCCAATCGTGTTGTGTATTTACTATAAATTTGTTAGGGTCAGTTGTTTGTTGGTAGTGTAAATCTTAATACATACATTTATACAAAACTTCTACCCCGAGCACACGCAATGGAACCGTAGACAGTCAAGTGAAATCCAATCCAAGAAATAATTTCAAGGCCGCGCTCTACCAATGTTGCGTTTGGGCGCAGCACCCGACCTCTCCAGTGATTCCTATCAGATGAAGCTTTGATCAGCAGAATTGGTGTCTGCCGGATCGGTAGCAATGTGAGGGGAATACTCCCACCTCAAAAGATGATAGCCCGAACCCCGAGCCGGACAATAACATTATTTTGAATCCATTCAATTTGAATTGGTATTTTCTCCGGCACAATTATTGTCAACATGCGTGTACAAAAATCCCAGAGACAAGTAGATTTGGAACACGTTCAGTCAAGCGTTGATACTCATTATTCCATAGGTGTAGACACTGGAGAATTATAAATAATTATTTAGGCTCCGTCTCTGCTTGGTGCTTATTTGAATCGAATTTTGGGTCGCTGAAAACATCAAGTACCAACAACATATCGGATCGAACTCTCTCTTAGTGGGGCTCAAAAGGTTGAAAAAAAGGCAAAAAAGAGATTTTTTTTGGGGAAAAATCTAACCGTTTGTGATTTCATTTAAAGGTTGGAGTCGAAGTCGCCTCGATGTTTGTAGTTGGATGTCAACATTTGCCTCTTGGGTGTTGATACCTACAGTCAAAAATCTCTAGTTTACTTTGTAGAAGCTGTAAAACTTGAACAACACAATGCGCAGCCTCGTTTGGTATAAATTTTTTTCACCTTTTAAGTCATTTCTTGTACCCTCTTTTTGTCAAATTGACGGGCCCATATCTCACAACAAGGTCAATAGTTGCGGCTCAACGGACCAATTTGTGCTAAAAATCCTTACTGTATTAACTTCGCATACATAAAAGCATACTTTTATACAACTATTTAAATCAACCATCTTACATACTTGGAGGTGAGGGCTTTACGGTGGTAAGCCCAAGTTTGATAGTCTTTAAATTAAAACTTTTTTTTTTCTACGTACTCATTTTCAATCTTACATTCTCACAATAAAATATTTTTTACGTAACCTCAAAATTTTTCTCTAGTTTGATAGTCACACATTCTCCAAACTTTTACTATTCAAAACATTGCTTTGATAAACAATGTCCACCAAATAGGGACTAAGCAAAAACTAGGGAGCAAAATTCTTCTTCACCTTGTTAGAAAACTTACAACTTTTAGAAACTAAAGTACCAAAAGGCTATATCTTCGTTACAACAAAAACTTGTCTTCTCTCCGTTAGATATACAAGTAAGTCAAATAGTTGGCATCGTAATGCTCAACATGGTAGTAAGCGTATATATAGCGGTAGAGAATACGGTGTACTGAACATAATTGTTTCCTTACATGTCGACTCCTCGATGACTTGCATGTATCTCAAACTGCAAATTAACAGCACAGAGCTCTGTGATGCAATCTCGAACTTGTCTCTCCATATTATCTTGCAAACTTCTCTCTCTCCATATTTTCTAGCAAGAAAACACAAAGAACATGAATAATAATTCAATGAGTAACACAAGTATCTCAATAATAAAAATGATATAGACAAGCACAATTGTCGTTCCCGACTCCGCATACGTATTAACACAATAATCGCTCATCCGCTTTTTCCAATGGTTCAACTCTGTAATAATTCCTTTTATCAAATGATATTATTAATTATTTAATTAAATAATAAATTTATGATGTTTTCTACTACTAACTAAATTAAACTCATGTTATTTTGTTGACGAAAGATCAATTTGTAGCCCAACTTATATAAATTCTAGATCATATATAGTGTGCATTTGAAACAATAAAAACAACAATAAGTGATAAAAAAAAAAATACTTTATTTGGCGAAGTTTACTATCAAACAAATGCATAAAATTTATTTAATAAAAATAAAATTGTAAAATAAAGCAACATATGAACTAGTTATAGTTACGGTTTCAACTACCAAGCCAATTATCAGTTAATTAATAAATATTGAATGTTAATGACTGGTTATATTCCATTTTTACAAACAATGTGGAAGTCTTGGTCAAGAAATTCGTTACCTTAGCACAACGTTAGAATAATTAAGTTCTAAATGGACGACACATTTATGTCAAAATTTCCACACACATGAATGGGCTTGACACTTTTTCCTCCCCCTCAAAAGGAGAAAAAGAAAACGTCAAATTGAAAAATCAAATCGAAACTATTCGTTTGAGTCGATTTGAAGTTGTAAGCATATCGGTTTGAGTAATGTTATTTAACCTACTGAGATTACAACACAAGTCAATGTGACATTAAATGATACGTAAAATTAAATAAGTCTTTTAATTACACCTTTCATTTACTCTATCATCTAGCGCCACTTAGATTAAAATTGTATCCCCAGTAGAGCTACATAACTTTACTCTATTCGGTTTTGAGCCGAACCTAAAAAATTTCTAAACCGTTGGTATAGATTTCAATAGATGAAAATTGTTTGGAACTGAACCTTTTTACCTTATTTTATAAAATAAAATTATAAATTATGTTTCAAAATTAACTTTAAGTACCAATCAAGTAACATATTCGAATATTTCTCGACTCTTTCTAAGAAAATTTTAAATTAACTGCAATTTCTTCCACTGCTTTAGTGGATTTTTTTTCCTACTTTTGAATGAAAAAGCCATCTATGATCAGTGATTTCCACAAATGCGAACAAATTTTTTCCACGAGTCACGTTCATTGCATTATAATAAGAAAATTATTAAGGACAATACTATAAATTAATCCAAATCATATCTATTTATGTTAATTTTCTAAACAATAAACCTGCCTTAGAAATCTCGAAGGCCCCCTTCGTACAAATACATGCGCAGAGTGCAAGGTTTCACATAGTTGAATTATTTGCTAATTTCTATAATTGATTTGAACGTCAAATTGATAGGTTTAGCTTTCGAATATAAATTGTTTGCATGGTTATCGAGTCTACTGCAACATTTATGCTTAGAAAATCCAAATTTAAGAGTTATATTGAGATTTTAAACTAACATATTTATGTTTTAACTTCTAGGCATTGTTTGAACTTGTTACATTACACCACATATTTTTATTCGTTACACTAAGTTTTAATTATATTGAAAGTCTCATGCTTTTCCATTGTCGCGTACACGTACCAAATTTTTTTTAATTGTTTTTTCATATTCAGTCTTACATTATAATTAGCACATTTTGCACATCATAACAATTTCCCTTCAAAAAGTCTATTCAGAGGGCATAAAAAGGCTTATGTCTCTCATATTTTTAAAAGAAGGATAAAAAAATAACAAATACAAAAGGGCAACAAAATTTTTAGCTTTCATTACAAAAAATGCTAACAAAATATTTGAACATAAATCATCATCAATAACCATAAGTGCTAATTACTTCTACAGACTTTAAATTAGGCCCTATTGGGGAGAAATTTTAATCAGGATTTTAATCAAAAATTTAGACGTTAACTATCAAATCAACCACCATTTTTGACCTTCCTTCTCACAGGTGGAGCCCATGGGTTGACTTCAAGGCTATAATTTTGATTAAAATCCCACAAAAATTTCTCCTAAACACTCTTAAATTAATAGTTATTACCATTCAGTAAGTTTAAATGTTAAGTATTGGAACAATAATAGATAAACTTTCTTAATTTTGAATGTTTCAAAAGTAAAATGGCGTGAAATTACTTATTTTTTTCATCGTTTTCTTAAAAAATAAATAAATAAAAAGTATGAATAAATATCTTTTTCCTCACTTCAAAGCATGAAAATAACATATTTTTATA
The DNA here is from genome assembly GCA_035079005.1 of Fraxinus americana. Classification (NCBI taxonomy): domain Eukaryota; kingdom Viridiplantae; phylum Streptophyta; class Magnoliopsida; order Lamiales; family Oleaceae; genus Fraxinus; species Fraxinus americana. The sequence continues at coordinate 2,497,850 of CM068722.1, read as the reverse complement.
TAAATCATTATCAAGGATGAGACGTATTCATTAATGGAAAGTTGAAGATAGAATTTTGTGGAAAAAGTTAATGAAATAATTGTGATGACAATATAATCACAATTTAATTAATTAACACACATCATTTGAATTAGAGTTTGGAAAAATAAAAGAAATAAGCTTTCCCGCTACCAATATTCTTGACAAATAGTTTTGAAAAAAAATAATATCAACCGATAATTTAAGTTAATCTATTTTAGATTATTTAATTATAACCCTTTGAAATTTAAAAATGGGCCACCCCCACACCCATAATCTATGTCTCCCGTATCCTTTCCCGACTCTTTTTCACTCTCTCTTCAAATTGAAAATCCAAATTGATTTATACCTCCAATAGAAAACCCAATACAAATTCTTCTCTAGTTCACTTTCTCCCACTGACTATTGTCCTCCTCGAGAATCTTAAATATAGAGACACAAGAACAGGTTCTTGAAATGGCAATCCACTTACATCCAACAATTTGTTAAATCACAATTCTGTTTATAATCTTTGTGTAATGATATTTCCAACTGTTTCACCATCTGTGATTTTCTCTGTTTACCCTGCGAATTTCTTGGTGCTATTGATTATTGAGCACTAAAATTTTTTATTGTAATGAACTGTAATTTCTACAAAATGAGTTTGTCAAACATAATTCTATTTTTGCTGCAATAATTAAGGGAACAATAGAACTCAGCGTTCTGTGTCACTTTTTATAGTGCCTGGTCTATGTTGTTTTCTACTTACTGGGAGCATGTCAGAGAAGTGGGTTTGTTTTCTGTAAGTGTTATGCCCTAGGTTATTACTTCGACCACTGGAGATTTAACACTTTCAATATACATATAATTAGTATCTCACAATCACAATTCCTAACAAATTACCAAAACTTGAATTACGGATTCTATTATTTAATTTATTAGAATTTTAAATGCGTCAATGGTAAATAATAGATATTGACATACATATGCATCGATTATTACGGTTAGACTATCGCACGTGTGACATTCTTACTTGTAGAAGTAAGTGAAGTCGAACATACAAAGCTAAAAGTGTGGTAACACTTGAATGAACACGTGGATGTTTTGTTATAGAACAAAACATTGGAAACCCGTTGGAAGATTCCACATGGATAACTATCTTAGTGTTAGTGATTAATCTCTAACGTTCGGTAGTGGAATTGGTCTTTTGACTTGAGGTCATCATAGTACCTTATATTAGGACAGTCATACTTTGGTGGTGTTGGATGTTGCTTTGTCAAGGGTCGCTAATACAGCATCGTTTGTGTATGTCAAGAATCATATGAAAGTTGTGAATGATCAATAGATGATTCATCACTCTTAGATAGTAAGAGATTATAATCTACATTTTATGTAGTTAAGTTGACAATGAAATCCTTGGCCAAAGTGAACTCATAAGTCGAAAAAGAGTTTTCGACTTACATTGATTTAACAGTAGGATAAAAGATATGATCAATAATTGAGATTGACACATATCCATATATCATAATTGATCGGATCATATTGACGAAATGATTATAGTTTCACAGTAAACGAACAAGTTTGATTTTGTCATACTACGTGACATTTTCTCTCACATGTATTGCCCTGACACATTGTTAGATATCAATCTGGGATGACGGATGTGAATTGGTGATAAATTAGAAGGGGTATTTTAATTTATCAATTTTGATTAGATCAAAATAATATTTTACATCGTTAGGTATCGTGATCGGGAACCTAATAGGTCACACACAAAAGAGAACTAAAAGAATGAGATTTACCAATTAATTAATTGACAAGTGTTGGATAATTAATTAATTTGGTTGTTTATTAATAGGTCCGATTAATTAATTCATGTATCAGATTTAATTAATTTGATTAATTAAACATTGGACTGAGTTAAGGCTTAGAGACGGGCCAAGTCCGTTTGGGCTTATATTAATATGTTACTAGGGTTTGAAAACTAAAGGATTTTTTTCCATTATTCTTGCTAGCACAAGAAAAGAAAACTCTAGCCGTCATTCTTGTTCTCTGTGTGGATCACAATTGGAGGCTAGACAATTGGACATCTTGGATTGCAAATCGTGATCATTGGAGTTCGAGAATCAACAAATAAGTTTGTAGAATTCATTAAAGGTATAATTCTCATCACAGTTTCTATCTAAACATATTGCAGATCCTTGGTGGGAATTGAAAATTGTTTTATTTCGGCTGTGCATGATTAAGTAAATTTAACATTTTCTACATTGATGCAGAGAAAGCAATGTATCGTGTTGCGTATGTTGCTGTAGAGGTAGAAAACAAAAGTAGTTGGGGTTGATTCAAGTAGAAAACAAAAGAGTTGGAAATCATGTGTTTGAGGTTGAGCGCTTAGTTTCTGACAAGACTTGTGCAATTTTCAGAATTTTAACTGAAAATGCTCAAAATGTCAAAAATGCATTTTGAGTTTTATGTTGTAAGTTTAACCTTGTTTTAAAAAATGCATTTTTAGAAATATTAGACCAAATACATTTTCAATATTCCGCAAAATTGAAAACAACTTGAAAATAATTACGGTAAATTCTTCATATTTTATTTAACATGCCCGTAATATGGTTATCCTATTTAAGAAGGTGATGGATGTCAAGGAGACAGTTGAGGAGTAGACATAATAAGAATTAGTAACAACCAATCGATAAATTCAAATTCAATGCAACATTAATATCAATGTAATATTACAGTGAACTTAATTTCGCATTTGTTAGGAAGGTGTTTAAATTATAAACACTCTTGCTAAAACTTACTTTTTATCCACAGATCAAGTGCAACGCACTTATTCACCCCTTATTCACATACGTTTAATATGATCGATCACGTTCAATGTAATATATAATTACAGTAATGTAAACCAACGATAAAAATCTCAAACCAATTCATTACAAGCAATATAATATCATCTAACTAGAAAATTAAATTTTCCAACGTATAAACATATTAATTGCATCCATACCTGAATGAAAAAATAAGAAATAAAGTAGCGTCTCAATATTTGATCGAGAAATGATTTAAAATTTCAATCAACTTAACTCAAATTAAAAATATATCTTCCATGTAATTAATTAATGTTAACTTTACAATAAGAGTTACTTATTATCAGAAAATTACAATTCAGAGATAGCAGTAATTGTAAGTTTGTAACATCTAAATATGAGTAGAATATAAATGACACCCGAGTTTGTAGGGAAGATTATAAGTTTTTTTAATATTATTTTTCAGTGTTCTAAAAATCGTAATGCTTGAGGATGCGTGGAGGCCAAGCTTCGGTCGATGAGTGCCTAGACGATGTTGGAATTAATTGAATTTAATTGGGTTAAATCATTAAATGTGATATTTAATGATGTGGGCCATTGCTATTAATTTATGCGAATTGGAAAAGTCTCCAATATAGGCCCATAAGTTGATAAGTACATTTACTACGCCAAAAAGCATCATTTGCAACACATAAAAGGCAACATTTGGTAGTTAAATGTTGCTAAAGGGATGTATCGCAACATTCCAATACGTGAATGTTGCCATTGCTTAACAAAATTAAGTTTTGACAACATTTTTTAAGTGAATGTTGCTAATAATGTCTTTTTGCAACGTTTGCAAACCCGCGCTATTATCAAGTATAAGCATTTGCAAATAGCTTTTATTTTGCAATCGTTTAAAAAACGTTGCAAAATGTCCCACCCACACTTTAAATCATCAATCCAAAGTTAACTTGAGCCTCTAACCTTTTCCATCCCCTCCCAGACTCCAGCCTCTCCTCTCCTCTTTCCCCCCCTACTCCCATATGTGAAATGTCATTGCCCAATCGTCAATCAAGTTAGCAGACCCCTAACTTTCCATCGCCGAACTCGCCTCTCCTCTCATAACCCCACTCCTCATTATCCGGGCTTCTTCACTATTATTCGCCCGTAAGCTCCAATTACAACCGTGGTACATGGCCGCAGAACCGGAAGGCCTCGACTCCCTCCACCGGCCGAAATCTCCACGTCGTCTCCCGTCTCCCCCGTGTCGTATCTCCACTTTCCCGCCTCTTTGTTTCCTTTCCTTTCCTTTCCCTCTCCTTCGAACCCGAAGGTCACCCTTTTCAGTAACCTCTAACCAGCATAATGCCGGTCGAGCCATCCGCTCATTCTTCGAGGTCGAACGTCGATCGGTTCAATTCGGCGGTCAAGTCAGGAATTACGGCGGAGAGTAATTTTCTTTATTAAGGGTTTTTTTTGCTTCAATTTGGTTTTCATCACGGTGATTCACGACTCGACTCTGGTAATTCCCATCTAAATTAATTTTGACTACACGTAAGCTTTTCTTTGACTCAAAAGTAACGTTTCTCCAATAATTCAAAAGCACATGCTCACAAAAGGGAGAAAAATATAAAATTACCGATCGCTTTTACGCTAGGAAGTGTATAAAGAATTATATTTTCATTTGAGAAGGAGAGTGTAGGCTGTGGTATCGGCCTTCCACCGCTTTAATTGTTTGTCGAGTTATCTTGACATGGATCGATGCGATCTCTTCGAGATGAAACAAAGAAACGGTATAGATTTAGTCTGATGAAATATATTGCAGATTTTTGTCGTGGACTGAAGTTTTGAACTCATGAATGTCTAATTTATACAAACTCGTGAGTGAGCGAAAAAATTGATGGAAGCTTTTGATAGTAATGCCAAAAGGAGGTTCTCGGAAGAGGCTTCATATTTTGTAATCATATCATTATATTAGTATACATGATAAAAGTGATTTGTTTGATAGAGCGTTTCGGAAGATTCTTTTTGATGCATAGAATATATCTCAGTATTTATGAAAAATGAATGTTGATGTAGCTTCACATTCCGATCATTGAAAGATCAATGAGGAAACACGCCCGAGTTGAGATACAACATTCAAATGGCTTGTCATAATTATCTTTTGGGTGAAATCCATTCATTACCAGTTGATATAGTCTACAACATTCAGGATAAGAATGTGCATCGTGTTTTTTGGTGAACCAAAACTTCAAATAGTTAGCAAATCACCCTTCCCGTGACCTATGAATGTGTGCAGCGATAATCTTAGGATATACATGATTTTGTTTTCTTGCTTACAAAAATAGTCGGGATTATTAACTCGCCTTACACACAAATAGATATTGTTTTCTATGAACGCAGCATCGTAGACTCAGCACTCTGATGAGAATTCATCGATGGGAGTGCCGCCACAAAGCAGATGAGAAAATGGTTGCGACTACAGATCGGTTGGTAGTCGGGAACAAGAAGAAATGATACGGGTGGAAGCAAGGAAGTTTGGGAAACAAAACTAGAGTTTCATTAGAGAATGAGACACGTGGTTTATTGGTCTACATGGAGTGCAGAAGCAGCCATAGAAGAAGATAATTTAAACATTTTATTTCATTTTGAAACTTCTTTTTATTTAGGTGGTGTTATATCACATTGTAACGTTGAAGTGTATGAATTCAAAAATTTATAATGAAATTATCAATTTTTATGCAATTCCAAAATGTGTTCACAAAGTGTTATTTTTAATTTTGTGGGTCAATTACCATATATCTACAAAAAAAAAGTTCATCTAACGCTTTTAAAAAACGACTTGCAAAAAGGGTTGGTTACCACCAACGCTTTTTAAAAAACGCCTGCAAAAAGGGCAAATTATACATTCTTAAAAAAAAGTCATACCGCAACGTTTAAAAAAATGTCGACATAAGTAGTGTTGGTGTTTTTTTGCAACGCTTAAAAACGCCTGCAGTAAAACCTTTTTGGCAAAAAAACACCTTTTGCAAATGCTTTTTAAACGTTCTGTCAGATCCTCGTCACTCCTCACAAAGTAACACCGAGATTTGACAAAGATTTGCCCAAACGCTGCAAAAGGTTTTTGACAACGTTTTTTGAACGTTGCCGTATCCTATTTTTGGCGTAGTGATTTTAAGTGTCTTATATATGGTTAGGAATCTCACATCGAAAATTTACAAGAAAAAAGACTTGATTATATAGTGAGATGTGTGAACAAACTATAATTTAATAAGTGACCTACCGTTTGACATAGGTAGACATCTCATTTTGATTATCACAAACAAATTGTTTTTATCTAACAAATTGATTTCAAGTGTCTATAGTGATTATTCCATAAATTCAATGACATGAAGTTCAGGGTCAAGTAAATTTGCGCACGAAAATCGACAAAGAAACATATTCGCAAATCGAGGAAATGAAATGAAACCCGCGAAAAGTAGCCTAAAAATGAATCAAGACAAAAGTAGATGAATGATCAAGCAATACATTTCAAGATGATCAAAACATAGTACTTAAACATTTCACACTCATGTAAATGTAAAATACTTCAACATTTGGCAAATAATGACTAAGAGCTCAAAGTAAAATTTTTATGCATAAAAGGAATTATTTTCAAAATCAAATGATTGCATAAAACTTTTATCGAGTCATTTACTTTAAAAATAATACGTGAGAAAATACTTCAAAATATAGTATCAAACGAAAAATCAAATGAGAAAACGTCTGGGGCCAAAAAGCCTAACCGGACGTCCGGATGACCCTCAACGGTCATATTTTTGACCGTTCTGACATTATCAAACGGCTAGTATTTTTGACTATCTGGACGTCCGGATCCCTTGTCCGGTTGGATAGAACTTTGGTCAGTTTGAGTGTTATAAATACCTCATTCATTTATCATTTGAAACACCAATTTCTTAATCATTAAAGTGAGGCTTTTATTGATCAAAACCATTCTATTCTTCATCTCTGACAAGATAAAAAAGCAGCAAACTCTTGGAAAACCTTTGAGTGATTAATTTTGTGAAAATCTTTAGTCCTTCAAGAAATTTATCATATCAACACTTTGAGCCATTCTTGAAGTATTTGCCATTCTTCTCTTCTTGTACTCATTCTTTGAATCTATCATTAGATAAGAAAAGAAGATTCTTTACTTGTAAAACTCTTCAAAAGGTAATGAGTCATATTGAGGATTTAACGTGAAAGATTCAATAGTTTTGGGTCAAGTTGAGTTCCTGTAATGCTCAACATTGTAAAAGGGTCGGTGCTCCTTGTTTGTAAATTACCGGAAGCGTTGTAAAGGGTTGGATTGCACCATAAGTCAATCAACGTAGTGAAAAAGGCCTTGCTCGTGTCGGAGAGCTTGGTAACGGGGGACGTAGATCATTGCATTGGATCGAACCTCCATAACATATCGTTTGTTTTCTCTATCCCTTTTATTTAACGCTTCTACTTTGTGTAAACTTACATTGTTTCATTTACGTGTTTACTTGTGTTTAGAATACTCATTATCATTTACACATTCATTATCATTAAAATTTTGAGTAGTTAATGGAAAAAGTTTTAAAACCAATTCACACACCCTACAACTTGGCTAACTTTGGCTGGCCAACCGCTATATAACAATATGAAAGATAAACAAGAAAAAGTAAATAAAAAGGAAGAAAGATATATTCGTTCTATTAACATCTTTTAGCAATCAACTTTGAAAATAAATTTATCCACGGGTTTCGTGAGAAAGATGAATGTAATTTAACATTTAATATTATTAGTTCTCGTTTAAACTTATACGTTAACTTATTTTAAATATATTGTTATAATGTCGATAGATATCAATTAATCATTTAAACTTATACGGAAAACGGGGAGGTTTCTTTTTCAATGATTCTATATCAATTAATCGTTTAATCATTTTGTAAAATGTTTTATTTAGGGTCAATTTGCATTAAATGTTGGTCCGTTGGTGTATGTTTTTCTTGATTTTTATGGGAGATAATTTGGCGGGCTTCTACCCTTTTTATTTTTGTCCAAACCTAAATTTTGAAAGGCGTAACTTCCAAACATACAAGGTGCGTCAATTTTGTTTCATAGAGATCTTGCACTTTTTGACGAGGCCTAATCCCGTTAATTTGCCATAATATTATTTATTCGAATAATAAAGCCTGAGCAACTGTGGCAAGGTGGTGATTTTTAGCCGAGCCAAGCGAGGCACGAGTAGAAATTTGATGCTCGAGCTGAAGCTCTACGCAAATGTGAGTTCGGGTTTTTTTATCTATCATGAGCTGAGGCAAAAGCTTAGGAGAAAAATTTAAGGCTCGGCCCGAGCTTTTACTTAGGCCTCAAAATGGACCAATCCCGAGCTTTTGCACCCGTTTCGCCTTCAACCTGCCCGGTCGATTTTTTATTACTCCTAATTTTTTATATATAATGTGTGCTGCCTTTAAATAATAGCCGTCACTTTCCCACCTTCCATTTCAAATTTTTTTTTAAAAAAATTTACACGAGCCACACGGGCCCTAAGTGGTGGCTCGGCTCGGCCCGGAAGGCCCGGTCTTCGACTTTTTTTTCGGTAGCTTATCAATGCCTGGCCCGATAAATTTCTTGACCAGGCAAACCAAATTAACATCCCTACCTATGCCTGACTTTAGTCCCACACCTAAAATCGAGAATTTTTTCCATCATATTTCACCACCTAAGTCTTCCTCCTCTCTATCCACTTACACACGACAACAATAGGTTAGATTTTCTCTTCCTAATTTGTAGGATTGATGCGTGTTATTGTATTAATTTCTCATTACAAGGATTCCTAATTCATCATAAATTTAGTTTTTAATGGGTTTTAATTACAGTTAGATAATACTTAGCTTTATGTCTATTGCATCTGCTGCCGTTGTTTTTTTTTTTTTCTAATTTTCGTGTTTATATGGCCAATATAATGTAGTTGATATAATGTAAGTTATGTGATATTACATTTCTCTAATACTTGAGAAAGCATATTGAGTTGTAAGTTGGTTTCACAAGGTATTTTTTTTTTGTTATCACACCTTGTGTTACATTTTTGCAATAATTATGGTAAATTCTTTAGATTCTTTTATTTTATGTCATGCACATAATATGGTTATCCTATTTATAGAAGTGTGATGGATGCACAAGACGGTTATATTTATATATAATAAGAATTAGGTAACAACCAATCGATAATCAAATTCAATGCAACATTACCATCAACGAAGTTATTGTTGTTAACTTAATTTTCAAGATTTGGTTTTGGAAGGTGTTTAAATTATAAAACACTTGATAAAACTTACTTTTATCTACAGATCAAGTGCAACAACACACTTATTCACCACTGTTCAAGCACGTCATTATGATCAATCACGTCACAATGTTATAAATAATGTAAGTTACTGTAAATTTGCATGTAAACTAAACGTAAAATCTTCAACCAGTTTGTCATAAACAATATAATATCATCTACCTAGAAAATTAAATTTGCAAACATATAAACATATTAATTGCATCCATACCTGCATGAATAAATAAGAAATAAGTAGCGTGTCAATATTTGAACGACAGATGATTTAAAATTTCAATCAACTTAACTCAAATTAAAAATATATCTTCCATGTAATTAATTAATGTTAACTTTACAATAAGAGTTACTTATTATCAGAAAATTACGATTCAGAGATAGCAGTAATTGTAAGTTTGTAACATCTAAATATGAGTAGAATATAAATGACGCCCCGAGTTTGAAGGGAAGATTTTAAGTTTTTTTAATAGCATTTTTCAGTGTTCTAAAAATCGTAATGCTTGAAGATGCGTGAATGCTGAGCTTTGGTTGAAGAGCGCCTAGACGAGGCTCAGGCGTAAATTTTTTTTTATTATTATTTTAAATTTTTAATCAATTTAAAAAGTCATCTAATGATAAATAAAATTTAGGATAATTCTTGTTGTACATCACCTTGTACATCAAGGTATCCATAATGGACACCCGACACCCTCTCATTGGAGGGAGTGCCGACCCCACCAATGCTCCCTCCAATGAAAGAGCGCCAGGTGTCCATTATGTAGACCTTTATGTTAGTGGTGATGTACCACTAGCATTACCCTAAAATTTATAGTACCCAAAGCAGTTTTAAGAGCTTAACAAAATGAATATATTTTTAAACATAAACAAGATATATTATGGGCCTGTTTGATCTCCATTTTCCCAAAATACATTTTTCTTCCTCTTCTTTTTAACTACACGTTTTTCAATAACATAATATTACATACGATAAGTGTAGTTTTTAAACTTATTCGAGACTCTAAATCATGAAATTTTATTGTCTTTTAAATGAATTTCTACATAATTTATGTTATATTGTATTTTGCAAGAAAAACTTTATATTTAATGAAAAATTGAAGAAAAGAATGCAAAATAGCGGAAAAATAGAAAAATTCATAGTACAAGGACTTAGAAGCAAGCATTAAATTAATTGGGCCTCAATTTGGATTTCTAATTAGATACAAAATTTGGCGGCTTGAGATTAAATTTTGAGCAAATTAGACTCGATGCCATTCTCCCTTTTTGCTAAGTGTTTTGATTAATCTTGAGTAAACTCTAATTAAATATTTTAATAAAGTATTAATTATGTCCAATTGAAAAGTGACAGAATAAAAGTGCATGAATTCAAAAACATTCTCATTGAGCAAAACATCTTGAATGCATAAGCGAATGTGTAATTGATTAAAAGTTTTCTTTTTCATACATATTAACATATAGGGTTTGAATTCATACATTCAAATTTCCAAAACGCACACATATGCATCTAGTTAATTATTCCAATGAGACACTGTGACTTTTTTTTTTTTTTTTTTTAAAGTGACAGAATTTACATTCTTATTTTGTTAAGCACCTTCACACATCAATATTTAATTGATTCAAAGTTTTTATTTCATATGTATTACCATAAATCAGGGATTGAATTGGTATGTTCAAATTTCCAAAAATGCAAATATATGCATCTAGTTAATTGCTCCAAGAATATAATGTGGCTTTTTTTTGACAAAAGTGACAGAATTCACATTCTTATTTTGTTAAACACCTTGCACACATCAATATTTAATTGATTCAAAATTTTCTTTTTCATATGTATTATCATAAAACATGGTTTGAATTGGTATGTTCAAATTTTCAAAAATGCACACATGTGCATCTAATTAATTGCTCCAAGGATAAAGTGTGGCTTTTTTTTTTTTTTGACAAAAGTGACAGAATGTCACTTTTTAATAGAAAAGTGACAGAATTCACATTCTTATTTTGTTAAACACATTGCACACATCAATATTTAATTGATTCAAAGCTTTCTTTTTCATATGTATTACCATAAAACGGGGTTTGAATTGGTATGTTCAAATTTTCAAAAATGCACACATATGCATCTAATTAATTGATCCAAGGATATAGTGTGACTTTTTTTTGACAAAAGTGATGGAATGTCATTTTTTCATAGAAAATTGACAGAATTTATATTTCATTTTGTCAAACACCTTACACGCATCAAGATTTAATTGATTCAAAATTATTTTTTCATATGTATTGATACAATCCATTTATACTATAAGGTTTAAACTAAACCTAATCACGAAATCCAAATAAAATTGGGGAACTAATGCATTTTCATCTTAAAGTCATTGGCTAATATGGCAACTGATTCTAGCTTGCTCATGATCATAGGGGGTTTCTAACATTTGGATGTAAAAAGAGATCCTGATTTCCTCCTCCCCTCGAACAAACTCAACAAATCGAGCCCCGACGACATCGATGATATAATAATTAAACAAGGAGTCAAAAACATAAAAAAAAATTTGTTTTTCTTCGGTTCGAAAGCAATGAATTTGTGGATGATTTCTCGATTTTTTTCCAAAGTTTCGAATAATGAACGAATTTGTGGTTGATTTCCTCTTTCTCCTTCCAATTTTCCCTTGTTGTTTTGCCAATTTGGAGGCTGGTTTACATAATCTTCTGTTTGAGCGTATTTTGTACCTTGAATTTTATTTAATTACCACTTAATACAAGTTTATCATATTTTTTCAAAACTGCTCCAAAATATAGGGTGTTTGTGTAAGTAGCCCTTAAATATATAGACAAAGAGAACATTGGGCTGAAATTGAGAAAAGAGGCACAGCTACCTTGTTATATTATATATACACCAACATGGAAGAAGAAAAAAGAAAAGGGAAAAGAAAGAGAGCAGTTGCGGCGCATAGAAGGAGAAAAAGAGATGCTGAAATTGAGAGGAAAAAAACAGGTTGCCGACTGCAATATATATATTATATATACACACAGACGAAGCAGAAAAAGTGGGGGATAACATATATATATATTTTACACAAAAAAGTCTAAGTACATTTTAGAGGAGGAAAAACGACAACTTGAGAAAACAAAACAAGAGGCAGCTCGTGGGCATAAAAAAAGGGTCACGGCTATTGTTTATAATATGCAACAAGTGCAAAGAGAGGCAGCTCAGAGGTAGAAATTGGATACACATTGTAGGAAAAAATCGACAGTTTCTGGGAGAGAAAACAGAGGCAGAAATTATATATATATATATATATATATATATATATATATATATATATATATATATATATATATATATATGCACACAAACGAAAGGAGACGGCACACACGAGAAGCTTCACGTTTCGCCAATTTTTGGTAATGTCGTTTTACTTTTGTGTGTTTTAATTTCAACGATATGAGTGACTAAATATTTTTATTGTTAGGATAGATGATGTAGCTTAAGGTTTTTATTATATGTTTAATTTCAAGACTTTCATGTCACTTTGATACTTGTTAATTAATTATTGTGTGTTTAATGTTTTAATTGTCTGTGCAACAACTGATTGATTTATGAATAATATTGAGACCGAGAGGTGATGTATATTTATAACTTGTGCAATAATTAACATAGACATTATAAGAGATTGAGACATAATTATAAGCTATGTGATATATGTTGAATTCCTATAGACTAATGCATTCATATGTGTATGAATTTAAATAGAGATATAGTAAGTTCGGGTATATGAATATGATTAGTGTTGCTCGAGAGAGATCGTTAAATACAACATATTAATTCGATCGCTTGGAATTAAATGTATGTTAAATAACCTAAGTGAAATCGAAAATCCTAACTATCCATTCACATAATCTTATTTACAGTTTTAATTTGAGTTTGTTATTGTATCTATTAGAGCTTCATTTAGAAAACATAATTTGATTTGATCATTAGTTACTAGTTTAATTTAAATTGAAGTTATGTTAGTTTAAAACTTTATAGTAGATAGTAGTTTCTGTGGGACAATATTCAGATTTGATAAATCCACTTTATTACTTGTCACGATCCGTACAGTTGTGAAATCTCACAGTGAACAACATGCGGCTTAAAACTTTTTCCTTCATTATTTTTAACCACAAATTTTGCTTTATCAATCTACTATTCCAAAATACATTCTCTCCTTATAATGTAGTGCTAATTGAAATATTTGAAGAGTTTTTTAATTTTTTATTAATTAGTAAAAGATAGAAAAAAAAAAAGATTAATTAACTTAATAAAATATAACTAACTATTTATACACTACAAGCTCAAACTAAAGGAACGTAAATACATCACAATCAAATAAAATGTACAATGTACTACAACCAAACCAAATAAATTTTTATCCCACGTCGAAGTTTACAACAAAATCTTTGGAAATGCTCCTCTATAAATTAAGTGGACCAATAATAAAGGTGGCTAAGCAACTTTTTTTGGGCACTTTCAATCTATAGACCTAAAAGTTAGAAAAAGAAATTTATAAGTGGAATTTACACAGCAACATGTGTTTGAAGATTAGTACACTTCATAAATTAGAGATAAAGTTTATGTATTCACTTTTCAAGTATTTAATATATTAATTAAATATTAAATATTTTCATTAATTGATCACGTAGCCTTATTCTTCTCACACATATATGTCTGTGACCTAATTTAGTTTACATTTCCAATATGTGACTTGATTGAAAAATATTGTGTGACCTGATTTATAGTCTTGTCTATCATTATCTGTATCTGTGACCTTGTTTATTGTAACATTTCAAATTTAATTTTAACATTTGTTTTCATTTAAACAAGTGATGCAAGTGTGGAACTTTAACATACCACAAAACAATTGGTTTCTTGTAAAAATTACCATACCATGACAAAGGATGTTCTGATAAACCTCAAAATATATCTAAGTGACAACGACATATACTCATGGGAACATGCTTTGCACACTTTCTGGAATGCCATGAAATTGTGGTTCAACAAATCTGATTGCATGGACTTGAGGGTAATGATTGATAGTAGCCTTCCACAGCAGAAGAATAAGTAAGTTTATAACCAATATTTCAAAGTGTACACCAGTTAAATAAGTTGCATTCCTAATTAATTTTTTTGTGTTGTTCTTCAGCCATGATTGCGGTATATTCGTGATTAAATACGTCGAATACATGCTCCATTACAATAGAGTCCATACCGAAGAAATTTGATGTGCAGGATTAGGCTGGATATAGCCATACTGCTCTATAAATATCGGGAGATCAAAAAGCATATAAAGTGGGGAAAGCCTACAAATGAAGAATAAATTGTTATAGAGTGATAGTTGAAAATATATTTGAAAATCAAGATGATGAAATAATTTGTAAAGTTTATAAATACTACCCTCATTTTATTTGTCATTTTTAATGTTGTGCGTGATGGAACTAATTGTAATGAATATGAATCTGTGGTTGTATATTGTGATGTTGAAAACTTATTTTTTTTATCATTTGAGCAGAAGTTTGAAATGTTAAATTACTCTGGTGTCATGTTTCATTTGCACTTGATAAATGTAATAGGTTTCTGGTACAATTGCAAAGTTTATCTGCACATGTCACATATTATAATATGTTGGTCACAAATTATACTATACATGACACATATTACACTTCTCATATCACATGTTATCCTACACACACGCACATGCGCGCACACACACATACAGGTTATGCTACTCAGTTTTGAACATACATATACAACTGATTCATGTTTATAAGTTACAGATTATGCACCTTAGTTTATTATACACAGGTCACAGAGTACAATGTAGTGGTCACATATTGCTGTCATTAGGTCACAGAGTATACTACACAAGTCACGGTTTATTCTGCACAGCTCATAGGTTGCATAGTTCCCTATCTGTACGTGACAATATACTGAATTGGTCACATATTACAATATCAAATCACATACTATGCTTCATATGTCACATGATATTAATTGGAGGTCACATATGAATTACCAATACCAAAGATTAAATATAAATGTTCACAAATGACTGTGAAGTGCTAATATGTCACAAATTGATGTACACAGGTCAGTTGTCACGTGGAAATTCTGTCAAATTTATCATTGGCCGTTTGCTCAGTGACTTCTAGGATGATGAATTGTAAAGTTCAGTGACTAGTTGCGTTATTTTGAAAGTTCAATGACCCCTTGCGTGCATGACTGAAAGTTCAGTGACTAAATAGGCAATTCACTCTACTTTTCAGTTGTCATTGAACTTTAAAAGTCCTCCCGACTACTAGTGAACTTACCTAAATAATATTCCATTTGTCACTCGGCATTTTGAAAATTAATTGAGTAAATGACACGGTAGTCAGAACAATAGACGAACTAACATTTTGTAAGTTCATAAAGTTCGTTTACTTTTATAACTAGAGCGACTAGTAAAATAATATTTTAATAAGTTTAGTGACAACGTGGAGAACTTTTAAAATTCAAAGGTAATCGAGAAACATTTAGAAAAGTTGAATTGTAAGTCGTAGAACTTTAAAAGGTTAACGGCAATTGGAAAACGTCTTTAAGAGTTTAGTGATAATTAAAATATGTGACCGAGACCAATGATGTGGCTTTAGTCAATTAGAAATTAAATTACTAGTCAAGAAGAAAATTTCAGATTTTCAAGTGAGACACAAAATTCCATTCCATTAAGCCCGTGATTAAAGCTAGCCTAACTTTTTCACTTTTCTTGAGGAATTGATGAACTCTGATGAATCCAAAATATCTAGAAATATGATGCAATATATTTATTTCTCTACTTGCAAAGACCTTGCCAAAAAATCTCTCCTCATTAAAATATTCAAATCAAAGATTTAAAGAAATTGACTACTATTTTGAGTGCAAAAGTCTTTTCCAATTCACCACGAAATATTAGATGATAACTGAATCATTATTCCTTTTCCAAACACGAAAGATGTTATGGAAGAGAGAGATCCTAGTTCATAAAAGAAAATAAATAAGTAAAAATCATACAGCATTTGCACTGGATGGCAGCCAAGTGGAATTCTTATATAGTAATTTTATTACGGTGAAAATGTCGTTGCTTCAAGAGCAAAAGACCACTCGATAATTAGTTCCCCCAGAACAAGTAAATGTGCTAGTTGCATCATCTTTAGGGTAACTATATGCATCGGGGCACCTGTCCTTGAAAAACTTAGAATAGTTTGTGGTGCCACAGCCGAGTTGCAACAAGATTCGCTTGTCTTGAATACCGTGCATGGGTTATTACAGCCGGGTGCCTTCAACTCATTCGCATAATCGACCATTGATGTCAGCCGTGCAACGGATTCGACGAGTGCACTCCATCGGAGATGGAACTAAATTCCATTGGCACGTTAAACCCGCCAACAAGGGATATATCAAGAAGTCCAAATTATTGAATTGGTTGAGGGCGTATTCGCTAGGGTGTTAGGTGGTGCACCATAGGATTGACATCAAGTAGCCCATTGCGCTCTCGCTTGACAACTACCGCGGCCGGAGTCGTCGAAGTTGCAAGCTGTTCGAGCCCAAATTCGGCCTTGTTTGCCAGCACCAAGGAAGATGGCCATAGCTTGGTCGTTGTCGAGCTGCATGCTGCCAAAGTGTGTTTCGACTGCCCAGACCGTAAAGGGACAATTGTTGCTGATTTCAAATCTAGCTGCACTAGTATAGCGTAAGGAAAGAGAAGCAAGACAAAAAATGGAGATGGAGTTTGATTTGAAGGAGCCCATATTTAGGGGTACAGAGACGGAGTGGTTGGGTTGGCTTGTAGAAAAAATGATAAATTTGTTTGAAATTAATCCTATGACAACAATTAATGATTGTGTTTGAAGCATTCAAAATTGTTAAGGGCCCATTTGATGGAATTTTTAAAAATTCAAAAATTGCTTATAAAATTAAGACGTTGCTTTAAAAGACGGTCTCTTCATGAAATTTTTCTACAAGAAGGAAAAGTTAAAATCCTACTAGACAGATCCTAACTTTGGCTCGATTATATAAAATTACTTCACAAAGATTTTAAATATTGAATAATTTATTAGTGAAACTTTCCAGTCACTAGAAGTCTTGGTCAAGGAATTACTGTTGCATTTCCAAAACTTAGAAATATCAAGTTTTGCAACATTTATCAAGTCTTGGTCAAGGAATATGGCATGGAGAATAAATATTTTATCTGAGGAGTAAAGTTCGTGCAGAATACTGAAAATAGTGGATCGTGTAATGATTTTTTTTTTTTTTCTCTCAACACTTTCTCCAATCTAATCCTCGCAATCAAGCGCGATTCTAGTGGATTTTGATATATAATACTAACAATCATACCATATAGATCGTCTTTTACATTGTGCTACATGATAAAATACTATTGGACAGTTTAAAAATAAAAACAGTTTTCTCACCCACAATTTTCAATATCAAAAAGAATGTAAGGACAAAGTGGACATTTAGCATTATTGTAATACTAAACAAATTTGAATTGTAAATAAGAAATGGCATAGCACCGGTGTGACGGTGTCTCAAAACTTTCCAAGAAACTGAGATGGGTCATAAACCTTTAATTTTTGCTTCCAAAGTCCCAAACATTTAAATAAATATGCAACTGCTATGTCCTTCGAACGATTTTTATCCAAAAGTTTATTAGTTGATCAAAAATTTTGGAGTTGACCTTCATTTGACCAGTTTTTGAGACACAAGTTCGAAAATGGAAAATGTATAACTTGAACACAATTTTTTGTTTTTAAAATGTTATCGAACAGTATTATCTACACGCTTAGACAACAAGAAAATTATAGAATTTACATGTCAAATATTCATAAAAAGAATCTACTCTACATATAAAGGTTCATGTTAAGAATATTAGACAATTTAAAAAATTCTTAGGGTTCGTTTGATTGTAAATGTAGAATTTGGGTGGAAAGAAAATGAATTACATGGAATTGAATTGCTTAAAATTTGTTTTACTCAGAATTGTAATTAATTGTGTTTGATTCATATAATTTTTCATCTGAAAAATGTTGATAATTCAGTGTCTGATTGTCTTCATTTTTTCATGGAAATTCCCCATTAAAGTGATATTTTTTTTACCATTGGGTCTAGAATTTATTCTAATTGTCAAAAAAAAATACTAAATTGAATACCATTCGTTTGGCTTTTTTTTTTATGGAAATTGTAAATAAAATTTATAATTTTTTTTTTTACCATTATGTCTATAATCTTTTCCAGTTGCCAAAAAAAAAAAAAAAAAAGTTGGAAAATCAATTTCCTCCAAAAAACCAAGGAAAAGGTGATCGTGCGAGCCAAACCAAGAGAATGAATTCCATGGAAAAAAAGTGTATCAAACAAGAAAAAAGTAGAAGTTGAAATTTCTTTTCTATTTTTCATCAAAAATTTGGGTGAATCAGACGACCTTAGAGAAGATTATTATTAATAACAATACTTGCCCAAAAAGGTGCATAATATCAATTTCAAGTCAGACCATGACCCACTCGTCTCCACACTCTATCCACTAAATGAACCTGGTAGAGTTCGAACAACTTTTGGCCAGTGATTGAACAAAAATATCTAAGAGTGTGTTTGAAAAGCCACATTTCCTTAGAACTTGAAAAAGAATTCATTTTCCTTGCATTTGGCTGCTTGAAAAGCCAAATTTTCCATGGCTTTTGTTTTCTGGGAAGATGGCTCACGTGCCAATTTGCCTTGGTTTTGGGGTGGGAAATGATTTTTCAGTTCACATGTTATTATTATTATTAATTTTTGCAATAAAAATAAATGTCATACCCAATGGTAAAAAATTTTACCTTAATGAACAATTGTAAAATAAAGTCGAACACTAAAATTTGATTAAAAATGATTTTTAGGAAACAATTTTTTCCCTTTTTTTACTTTTGGCAATGGAAACAAATTTTGTAACTAATTGTGGAAAAACTATCACTTTAATAGACACTTTCCATGTAAAATAAAACCAAACGAATAGAAAATTTAAAAATTTTTCGAGTGGAAAATTATACCAATTAAACACACTTAATTAACAATTCCCTACAAAACATTTTTCGCAATTATTTTCTCAAAATCATTTTATTTCCACCCATTTTCCATCCGTGTAATCGAATGCACTCTAAATATTCCTAAAAACATTTTCTAATTTAAAGCCTTTCTAACCCCCCCCACCCCCTTCCGCTCCCCTCCCCTCCCCCTCCTCCGTCTTTTGGTCCAAAATAAATTTTTTAATAGGATTTTAATTTTGAATATGTGGTTAAAAAAAAATTAAAAAATTTATATTTACGTATAATATTATTTTATTGAAAAATTTACAGTTGAAAATAAGAAGAAAAAAATATATTTTGAAAATAATGAAGACCAAACAAATTCTTAGATGAGTAGTCATTTCGAATTTAAATGAAAACATTTGATTTTGTTTTTCATATTTTTCTTTAAATTTAGTACAAGCTATTTTCACGAAATTGGAAGGGATTTGGTAGTTTCTTAAAGTTTGGAGTGCGTTATCTTCAACTTAAAAGTATGATAAACTTATTATTTACATTCTTCGGCAGCATTAAAAAAAAAAAAAAAAAAACTTTCGTAACTCATAATGTAATATGCGGTTCATATATTTATTTACGTTCATTGACTTTTACAAGTTTATTAATGACTATACTTAGAAATGAAATTGTCTGCAAAATAATTTCTAAATATAATGCAAAATAGGATTACGTTACTTATTTAGTATTTGATTTTTTGAGAACATGCTTTTCAAATTTTAGACCATCCTTGCTACGTCCATTTAAATATTGATTTTACAATAATATATATTTAATTGTGTTCAAAACCTTTCAAGGTTGTTATATATAGTTTTCTTAGTATTTAAATATTATTACATACATATTCACCCCTTATAGGTTTTGTTAGGGTAGAATTGTGTAACTTTCAACATATTTACTAAATTTTAATTTATAGTAGTAGGTTCACTTCTTGAATTATATGCTCTGTCTTTTGTATAGTCTGAGTCAAATATCGGATGGCCAATTAAATTTCTCAAGCGTTTTTTTACTTGTCATTGAATTTTAAAAGTTTTTCGAGTAATTTATAAACTTTTAAAAGTTCTCCTGATTATCACTGAACTTACCTAAATATTATTCCATTTGTCACTTGCCACTTGTCGCTCATCATTTTGAAAATTAATTGGTAAATGACATGGTAGTGAGAACAATAGATGAAATAACATTTTGTTAAGTTCATCAAGTTCGTTTACTTTTAAAACTAGAGTAGCTGGTAAAATAATATTTTAATAAGTTTAGTGACAACTTGGAGAATTTTTAAAATTTAAAGGTTATCGAGAAATATTTAGAAAAGTTCAATTGTAAGTCATAGATCTTTAATAGTTTAACGGCAATTGGAAAATGTTTGTGAGTTTAGTGATAATTAGAATATATGACTGAGTCCAATGATGTGGCATTAGTCAATTAGAAAATAAATTCCAAATTTTCAAGTGAGACACAGAATTCCATTCCATGAAGAATTACGAAGTTCAAAAATGATATTGCCACTCAGAAGCATATTTCTGCTCCTAATATTAGAATTAGAGAAATGTTAATTTTGTTCTTACCATTACCAAGGGCATTAAATAAATTTCATGTTTTGACATGAATTATTTTTATGTTAAGGACAATTGTTGTTCTCTCTCATCTTGATAAGATTTTAATGGTTATGGTAAATTACAAAATGACATTTATATTCTAAATGTTGAGTGTTCTATAATAAGTATAGAAATTGAAAGGCATAAAAATGATAATCTGAATAACACCTATATCTGGCATTGCAGATTTGGTCACATAAATGAGAATGCAATTCCAAACTTACATGGAGATGTATATTTGGGTCCAATAATTTTGAATCATTTGACAAATGTGAATCATGTCTGTAAGACACTGTGACCAAATCTCCTTTTACTTGAAAAGGAAAATGATCTGCACAATTATTAGGTCTAATACATAGTGATGTATGTAGATCCATATCAATTAATGTCATGTAAAGTTTATCTTATCTCATCACATTTACTAATGATCATTTCAGAAATGATCATATATATTTGATGAAATTCAAGAATGAATCTCTTGAAATGTTCAAAGGATTCAAACTAAAAGTTGATAAACAAATAGGTAAATATATTCTTACACTAAGACTTGTTCGATGTAAAGAATATCTAAAATGGAGAATTTTAGATTATCTAAAAGAGAATTAGATTCTCATGCAGTGGATTCCTCCACATACATTGCAACATAATTATGCATCTGAAATGAGGAATCGTGCACTATTAGATATAGTGTAATAGAGAACCAGCCATGCAAACATTCAAAAGTCGTTTTGAAGTCATGCACTGATTGATACGTGTTGCGTACTAAATCGTGTCTCATCTAAATCGGTTGACAAAACTTCATACGAGTTATGGAAATGTCCAACTTATCTCATATGAAAGTTTGGACTGTGACGCTTATGTGAAGCGCACTGAATTGGATAAGTTTGAGACTAAATCCGATATTATATATTTGTGGATATCCAAGAGATAATTGGATATCAATTCTATAATCTCGTTGAGAAGAAGATGTTCATCTCAAAACATGTCATACTCTTAGAGAAAGTGTTTACTCTAAGAGAGACAGTGGGAGTAGAATAAATCTTGAAAGAGTTCAATAGTCCACGGATATAATTAACCGAATAGATAAACCTGAGTCTTATTCCACACCAGCTGAGGGACATACTCTTGATCAGGAAGTAGAGACTTCTGAGGACACATTAGCTCAGTGTAAATCTTGTAGGATCATTTGACCTCCTAGAAGGTACGAATCCATGATTACTAATTAAGGATAATGAACCTACTAATTACATAGAAATAAAGTCAAGTGTTGACTTAAAGAGATGGACTTGTTGTATGTAACCGAGGTTTGACCTTGGTTGACTTGCCTAATGGATTAGAACCCATAGGTTGTAAATGAGTTTACAAGAAAATGTCAATATGGATTGAAACAAGCCTCTTGGAGCTGGAATATTCGATTTGATACAAAAGGTCAAAATGTTTGATTTTATCAAAAATGAAGACGAAATGTGCGTTTACAAGAAGATAGTGGGAGCATTGTCGCATTCCTGATATTATATGTATGAGACATATTATAGGAAACGACGTCTCTATATTTCAATTGTTGAAATTATGGTTGTCAAATAATTTCTCCGTGATGGATGTGGGGAAGCAAGTTGATCTATAGAGATAGATCTAGAAGATTACTTAACTCATCCCAATCTATACAGATAAAATCTCGAGAAGATTTTATATGGAGAAAATGAACTGAGAGTTCATGGATAGAATGATGCTAACTTCTAGTCGACCGGAATAATAGCACATCTCAAATAGGATATTGGTTTACTCTTAAGCGGTGTGTTGGAAATGTTCCAAATAACCGTTGATTCAATAATAGAAGCCTTGTACATCATTGCTTTAGAAAGCAACAAAAGTTGTGATCTGGATCAGGAAGTTCATTAATGAACTTGGAGTAGTTCCTAACTTTGTTGATCATATGCTTATGCATTGTGATAACAATGGAGCTATCGTGCAAGCGAAGGAACTAAGGTCTCATCAACAATCCAAACATATGTTAAGGTAGTGTTATCTCATTGGAAAGATAATACAATGAAATGACGTAAATAAAGAACGAATTCGTACAAGTTATTAAATTGCAGATCCACTGATAAAGAGTTGTCGCAGTATAAACATGATCGTCATGTAGACCTTATGGTATAAGATACATAAGTGATTAGATCTATTGTAAGTGGGAGTTTGTAAGTGTTATGCCCTAGGTCCAATCAACTTTGGACATAAATACTTTGAATATATATATAATCGATGCATATGTATGGCAATGTCTATTATTTAATTGAATTAATATTCTAATAAATTAAATAATAGAATCCGTAGATTCATGTCTTGGTGATTTGTTAATCACAAGGAGTTGTGATTGTGAGATACAAATTACATATGACTGAATCTTAAATCGTCCGTGGTCGAGGTAATAACGAGATACGGATATCGTTATTACGGATAGACTATCGCGTGTGGCATTCTTACTTGTGAAGTAAGTAGCTGATCTCACAAGCTAAAGTGTGGTGACACTTGAATGAACACGTGAATGTTTTGTTATAGAACAAAACATTGGAGACCCGCTGAGAGATTCCACATGGATAACTATCTAAGTGTTAGTGGTTAATCTCTAACGTTCGGTAGTGGAATTGGTCCTTTGACTTGAGGTCATCATAGTACCTTATATAAGGGCAGTCATACTTTGGTGGTGTTGGATGTTGCTCTGTTCAGGTCACTAATACAAGATCGTTCGGTATGTCAAGAATCATATGGAGGTTGTGAATAATCAATAGATGATTCGTCACTCTTAGATAGTAAGAGATTATGATCTACATTTTATCCAATTAAGTTGATAATGAAATCATTGGCCAATGTATCATAAGTTGAAAATGAGTTTTCAACTTGCATTGACTTAACAATGGGAAAAAATGTACGATCGATAATTGAGATTGACACATATTCATATCTCTTAATTGATTAGATCATATTGACGAGATGATTATAGTTTCACGATAAACGAACAAGTTTGGTTTTGTCATGCTACGTGATATTTCCCGTCACATGTATTGCCTCGATACATTGCTAGATGTCAACTGGGACAAGCGAATGTGAATTAGTGATAAATTAAAACGGATGTCTTAATTTATCGATTTTGATTATATCAAAATAATAATTCACGTTGTTAGGTATCGTGATCGGGAACCTAATGGGTCACACACAAAAGATAACCAGAAGAATGAGACCTGCCAATTAATTAATTGACAAGTGTTGAATAATTAATTAATTGAATTGCTTATTAATATGCCCGAATTAATTAATTGGATTAATTAATTCATGGACCGGAATTAATTCATTTGATTAATTAAATATCGGACCGGGTAAAGTTTAGAGATGGGCCAGCCCACTTGGGCTTATATTAATAGGAAGTTAGGGTTTGTAAATTGTAGAGATTTTTCATTATTCTTGCTAGCACAAGAAAAGAAAACCCTAGCCGTCATTCTTGTTCTCTGTGTGGATCACCATTGGAGGCTGGACAATTGGACAGCTTGAATTGCAGATCGTGATCATTGGAGTTCAAGAAAAAGCAAAAGAGTTTGTGGAATTAATCAAATGTATAATTCTAATCACAGTTTCTATCTAAACACATTGCAGATCCTCGTTTGAGAATTGAAAATTGTTTAATTTCCGCTGTGCATGATAAGTAAATTCCCAACAACTTTGGCCCTACAAACTATTCTAAGTTTTTCAAGGACAGGTGGCCCAATGCATATAGTTACCCTAAAGATGATCAGGTAGAGAGAGAAATATATTGCATCATATTTCTAGATATTTTGGATTCATCAGACTTCATTAATTCTTCATGGAATGGAATTCTGTGTCTCACTTGAAAATTTGGAATTTATTTTCTAATTGACTAATGCCACATCATTGGACTCAGTCATATATTCTAATTATCACTAAACTTACAAACATTTTCCAATTGACGTTAAACTATTAAAATTCTATGACTTACAATTGAACTTTTCTAAATATTTCTCGATAACCTTTAAATTTTAAAAATTCTCCAAGTTGTCACTAAACTTATTAAAATATTATTTTACCAGCTACTCTAGTTTTAAAAGTAAACGAACTTGATGAACTTAACAAAATGTTATTTCATCTATTGTTCTCACTACCATGTCATTTACCAATTAATTTTCAAAATGATGAGCGACAAGTGGCAAGTGACAAATGGAATAATATTTAGGTAAGTTCAGTGATAATCAGGAGAACTTTTAAAAGTTTATAAATTACTCGAAAAACTTTTAAAATTCAATGACAAGTAAAAAAACGCTTGAGAAATTTAATTGGCCATCCGATATTTGACTCAGACTATACAAAAGACAGAGCATATAATTCAAGAAGTGAACCTACTACTATAAATTAAAATTTAGTAAATATGTTGAAAGTTACACAATTCTACCCTAACAAAACCTATAAGGGGTGAATATGTATGTAATAATATTTAAATACTAAGAAAACTATATATAACAACCTTGAAAGGTTTTGAACACAATTAAATATATATTATTGTAAAATCAATATTTAAATGGACGTAGCAAGGATGGTCTAAAATTTGAAAAGCATGTTCTCAAAAAATCAAATACTAAATAAGTAACGTAATCCTATTTTGCATTATATTTAGAAATTATTTTGCAGACAATTTCATTTCTAAGTATAGTCATTAATAAACTTGTAAAAGTCAATGAACGTAAATAAATATATGAACCGCATATTACATTATGAGTTACGAAAGTTTTTTTTTTTTTTTTTTTAATGCTGCCGAAGAATGTAAATAATAAGTTTATCATACTTTTAAGTTGAAGATAACGCACTCCAAACTTTAAGAAACTACCAAATCCCTTCCAATTTCGTGAAAATAGCTTGTACTAAATTTAAAGAAAAATATGAAAAACAAAATCAAATGTTTTCATTTAAATTCGAAATGACTACTCATCTAAGAATTTGTTTGGTCTTCATTATTTTCAAAATATATTTTTTTCTTCTTATTTTCAACTGTAAATTTTTCAATAAAATAATATTATACGTAAATATAAATTTTTTTCTTATTTTTTAACCACATATTCTACATTAAAATCCTATTTCAAAATTTATTTTGGACCAAAAGAAGGAGGAGGGGGAGGGGGAGGGGGAGCGGAAGGGGGTGGGGGGGGGGGGGGGTTAGAAAGGCTTTAAATTAGAAAATGTTTTTAGGAATATTTAGAGTGCATTCGATTACACGGATGGAAAATGGGTGGAAATAAAATGATTTTCAGGGAAAATAATTGCCTGAAAAATGTTTTGTAGGGAATTGTTAATTAAGTGTGTTTAATTGGTATAATTTTCCACTCGAAAAATTTTTAAATTTTCTATTCGTTTGGTTTTATTTTACATGGAAAGTGTCTATTAAAGTGATAGTTTTTTCCACAATTAGTTACAAAATTTGTTTCCATTGCCAAAAAGTAAAAAAAAGGGGAAAAAATTGTTTCCTAAAAAATCATTTTTTAATCAAATTTTAGTGTTCGTTTGACTTTATTTTACACGGAAATTGTTCATTAAGGTAAAATTTTTTTTACCATTGGGTATGACATTTATTTTTATTGCAAAAATTAATAATAATAATAACATGTGAACTGAAAAATCATTTCCCACCCCAAAACCAAGGCAAATTGGCACGTGAGCCATCTTCCCAGAAAACAAAAGCCATGGAAAATTTGGCTTTTCAAACGAGCCAAATGCAAGGAAAATGAATTCTTTTTTCAAGTTCTAAGGGAAATGTGGCTTTTCAAACACACTCTTAGATATTTTTGTTCAATCACTGGCCAAAAGTTGTTCGAACTCTACCAGGTTCATTTAGTGGATAGAGTGTGGAGACGTGTGGGTCATGGTCTGACTTGAAATTGATATTATGCACCTTTTTGGGCAAGTATTGTTATTAATAATAATCTTCTCTAAGGTCCCGTCTGATTCACCCAAATTTTTGATGAAAAATAGAAAAGAAATTTCAACTTCTACTTTTATCTTGTTTGATACACTTTTTTTCCATGGAATTCATTCTCTTGGTTTGGCTCGCACGATCACCTTTTCCTTGGTTTTTTGGAGGAAATTGATTTTCCAACTTTTTTTTTTTTTTTTTGGCAACTGGAAAAGATTCTAGACATAATGGTAAAAAAAAAAATTATCACTTTTATTGACAATTTCCATACAAAATAAAGCCAAACGAATGGTATTCAATATAGTATTTTTTTTTGACAATTAGAATAAATTCTAGACCCAATGGTAAAAAAAATATCACTTTAATGGGGAATTTCCATGAAAAAATGAAGACAATCAGACACTGAATTATCAACATTTTTCAGATGAAAAATTATATGAATCAAACACAATTAATTACAATTCTGAGTAAAACAAATTTTAAGCAATTCAATTCCATGTAATTCATTTTCTTTCCACCCAAATTCTACATTTACAATCAAACGAACCCTAAGAATTTTTTAAATTGTCTAATATTCTTAACATGAACCTTTATATGTAGATTAGATTCTTTTTTATGAATATTTGACATGTAAAATTCTATAATTTTCTTGTTGTCTAAGCGTGTAGATAATACTGTTCGATAACATTTTAAAAACAAAAAATTGTGTTCAAGTTATACATTTTCCATTTTCCGAACTTGTGTCTCAAAAACTGGTCAAATGAAGGTCAACTCCAAAATTTTTGATCAACTAATAAACTTTTGGATAAAAATCGTTCGAAGGACATAGCAGTTGCATATTTATTTAAATGTTTGGGACTTTGGAAGCAAAAATTAAAGGTTTATGACCCATCTCAGTTTCTTGGAAAGTTTTGAGACACCGTCACACCGGTGCTATGCCATTTCTTATTTACAATTCAAATTTGTTTAGTATTACAATAATGCTAAATGTCCACTTTGTCCTTACATTCTTTTTGATATTGAAAATTGTGGGTGAGAAAACTGTTTTTATTTTTAAACTGTCCAATAGTATTTTATCATGTAGCACAATGTAAAAGACGATCTATATGGTATGATTGTTAGTATTATATATCAAAATCCACTAGAATCACGCTTGATTGCGAGGATTAGATTGGAGAAAGTGTTGAGAGAGAGAAAAAAAAAAAAAAAAAATCATTACACAATCCACTATTTTCAGTATTCTGCACGAACTTTACTCCTCAGATAAAATATTTATTCTCCATGCCATATTCCTTGACCAAGACTTGATAAATGTTGCAAAACTTGATATTTCTAAGTTTTGGAAATGCAACAGTAATTCCTTGACCAAGACTTCTAGTGACTGGAAAGTTTCACTAATAAATTATTCAATATTTAAAATCTTTGTGAAGTAATTTTAGATGATCAAGCCAAAGTTAGGATCTGTTTAGTAGGATTTTAACCTTTGCTTCTTGTAGAAAAAGTTCATGAAGAGACCGACTTTTAAGTCAACGTCTTAATTTTATAAGCAGCTTTTGAATCTTTAAAAATTTCGTCAAATGGGTCCTTAACAATTTTGAATGCTTCAAACACAATCATTAATTATTGTCATAGGATTAATTTCAAACAAATTTATCATTTTTTCTACAAGCCAACCCAACCACTCCGTCTCTGTACCCCTAAATATGGGCTCCTTCAAATCAAACTCCATCTCCATTTTTTGTCTTGCTTCTCTTTCCTTACGCTATACTAGTGCAGCTAGATTTGAAATCAGCAACAATTGTCCCTTTACGGTCTGGGCCGTCGAAACACACTTTGGCAGCATGCAGCTCGACAACGACCAAGCTATGGCCATCTTCCTTGGTGCTGGCAAACAAGGCCGAATTTGGGCTCGAACAGCTTGCAACTTCGACGACTCCGGCCGCGGTAGTTGTCAAACAGGAGACTGCAATGGGCTACTTCAGTGTCAATCCTATGGTGCACCACCTAACACCCTAGCCGAATACGCCCTCAACCAATTCAATAATTTGGACTTCTTCGATATATCCCTTGTTGACGGGTTTAACGTGCCAATGGAATTTAGTTCCATCTCCGATGGGTGCACTCGTCGAATCCGTTGCACCGCTGACATCAATGGTCAGTGTCCGAATGAGTTGAAGGCACCCGGCGGCTGTAATAACCCATGCACGGTATTCAAGACAAACGAATACTGTTGCAACTCTGGCAACTGTGGCACCACAAACTATTCTAAGTTTTTCAAGGACAGGTGCCCCGATGCATATAGTTACCCTAAAGATGATGCAACTAGCACATTTACTTGTCTTGGGGGAACTAATTATCGAGTGGTCTTTTGCTCTTGAAGCAACGACATTTTCACCATAATAAAATTACTATATAAGAATTCAACTTGGCTGCCATCCAGTGCAAATGCTGTATGATTTTTACTTATTTATTTTCTTTTATGAACTAGGATCTCTCTCTTCCATAACATCTTTCGTGTTTGGAAAAGGAATAATGATTCAGTTATCATCTAATATTTCGTGGTGAATTGGAAAAGACTTTTGCACTCAAAATAGTAGTCAATTTCTTTAAATCTTTGATTTGAATATTTTAATGAGGAGAGATTTTTTGGCAAGGTCTTTACAAGTAGAGAAAGAAATATATTGCATCATATTTCTAGATATTTTGGATTCATCAGAGTTCATCAATTCCTCAAGAAAAGGGAAAAAGTTAGGCTAGCTTTAATCACGGGCTTAATGGAATGGAATTTTGCGTCTCACTTGAAAATCTGAAATTTTCTTCTTGACTAGTAATTTAATTTCTAATTGACTAAAGCCACATCATTGGTCTCGGTCACATATTTTAATTATCACTAAACTCTTACAGACGTTTTCCAATTGCCGTTAACCTTTTAAAGTTCTATGACTTACAATTCAACTTTTCTAAATGTTTCTCGATTACCTTTGAATTTTAAAAGTTCTCCACGTTGTCACTAAACTTATTAAAATATTATTTTACCAGTCGCTCTAGTTATAAAAGTAAACGAACTTAATGAACTTACAAAATGTTAGTTTGTCTATTGTTCTGACTACCGTGTCATTTACTCAATTAATTTTCAAAATGCCGAGTGACAAATGGAATATTATTTAGGTAAGTTCACTGGTAGTCGGGAGGACTTTTAAAGTTCAATGACAACTGAAAAGTAGAGTGAATTGCCTATTTAGTCACTGAACTTTCAGTCATGCACGCAAGGGGTCATTGAACTTTCAAAATAACGCAACTAGTCACTGAGCTTTACAATTCATCATCCTAGAAGTCACTGAGCAAACGGCCATTGATAAATTTGACAGAATTTCCACATGACAACTGACCTGTGTACATCAATTTGTGACATATTAGCACTTCACAGTCATTTGTGAACATTTATATTTAATCTTTGGTATTGGTAATTCATATGTGACCTCCAATTAATATCATGTGACATATGAAGCAAAGTATGTGATTTGATATTGTAATATGTGATCAATTCAGTATATTGTCATGTACAGATAGGGAACTATGCAACCTATGAGCTGTGCATAATAAACCGTGACTTGTGTAGTATACTCTGTGACCTAATGACAGCAATATGTGACCACTACATTGTACTCTGTGACCTGTGTATAATAAACTAAGGTGCATAATCTGTAACTTATAAACATGAATCAGTTGTATGTGTATGTTCAAAACTGAGTAGCATAACCTGTATGTGTGTGTGCGCGCATGTGCGTGTGTGTAGGATAACATGTGATATGAGAAGTGTAATATGTGTCATGTATAGTATAATTTGTGACCAACATATTATAATATGTGACATGTGCAGATAAACTTTGCAATTGTACAAGAAACCTGTTACATTTATCAAGTGCAAATGAAACATGACACCAGAGTAATTTAACATCTCAAACTTCTGCTCAAATGATAAAAAAAAAAAAAGTTTTCAACATCACAATATACAACCACAGATTCATATTCATTACAATTAGTTCCATCGCGCACAACATTAAAAATGCCAAATAAAATGAGGATAGTATTTATAAACTTTACAAATCATTTCATCATCTTGATTTTCAAATATATTTTCAACTATCACTCTATAACAATTTATTCTTCATTTGTAGGCTTTCCCCACTTTATATGCTTTTTGATCTCCCGATATTTATAGAGCAGTATGGCTATATCCAAATTTAATCCTGCACATCAAATTTCTTCGGTATGGACTCTCTATTGTAATGGAGCATGTATTCGACGTATTTAATCACGAATATACCGCAATCGTGGCTGAAGAACAACACAAAAAAATTAATTAGGAATGCAACTTATTTAATTGGTGTACACTTCGAAATATTGGTTATAAACTTACTTATTCTTTTGCTGCGGAAGGCTACTCTCAATCATTACCCTCAAGTCCATGAAATCAGATTTGTTGAACCGCAATTTCATGGCATTCCAGAAAGTGTGCAAAGCATGTTCCCATGAGTATATATCGTTGTCACTTAGATATATTTTGAGGTTTATCAGAACATCCTTTGTCATGGTATGGTAATTTTTACAAGAAACCAATTGTTTTGTGGTATGTTAAAGTTCCACACTTCCATCACTTGTTTAAATGAAAACAAATGTTAAAATTAAATTTGAAATGTTACAATAAACAAGGTCACAGATACAAATAATGATAGACAAGACTATAAATCAGGTCACACAATATTTTTCAATCAAGTCACATATTGGAAATGTAAACTAAATCAGGTCACGGACATATATGTGTGAGAAGAATAAGCTACGTGATCCATTAATGAAAATATTTAATATTTAATTAATATATTAAATACTTGAAAAGTGAACACATAAACTTTATCTCTAATTTATGAAGTGTAATCTTCAAACACATGTTGCTGTGTAAATTCCACTTATAAATTTTTCAACTTTTAGGTCTATAGATTGAAAGGCCCAAAAAGTTGCTTAGCCACTTATTGGTCCACTAATTTATAGAGGGCATTTCCAAAGATTTTGTTGTAAACTTCGACGTGGGATAAAAATTTATTTGGTTTGGTTGTAGTACATTGTACATTTTATTTGATTTGATGTATTTACGTTCCTTTAGTTTGACTGTAGTGTATAAATAGTTAGTTATATTTTATTAAGTTAATTAATCTTTTTTTTTTCTATCTTTTACTAATTAATAAAAATTAAAAACTCTTCAAATATTTCAATTAGCACTATTATAAGGGAGAATGTATTTTGGAATAGTAGATTGATAGCAAAATTTGTGGTTAAAAATGAAGGAAAAGTTTTCATGTTGTTCATGAGATTTCGCAATTGTACGGATCATGACAAGTAATAAAGTGGATTTATCAAATCTAAATATTGTCTCACAGAAACTACTATCTACTATAAAGTTTTAAACTAACATAACTTCAATTTAAATTAAACTAGTAACTAATGATCAAATTAAATTATGTTTTCTAAATGAAGCTCTAATAAATACAATAACAAACTCAAATTAACTGTAGATAAGATTATGTGAATGGATAGTTAGGATTTTCGATTTCACTTAGGTTATTTAACATACATTTAATTCCAATTCACTCAACCATCTTTTCATATATGCTAGCGATCGAATTAATCTATTGTATTTAACGATCTCTCGCGAGCAACACTAATCCTATTCATATGCCCGAACTTACTATATCTCTATGTAAATTCATACACATATGAATGCATTAGTCTATAGGAATTCAACATAGATCACATAGCTTATAATTATGTCTCAATCTCTTATAATATCTATGTTAATTATTGCACAAATTATAATTATACATCACCTCTCGGTCTCAATATTATTCATAAATCAATCAATTGTTGCACAGACAATTAAAACATTAAAGACACAATAAATAATTAACAAGTATCAAAGTGACATGAAAATCTTGAAATTAAACATATAATAAAAACTTTAAGCTACATCATCCATCCTAACAATAAAAATATTTAGCCACTCATATCGTTGAAATTAAACACACAAAAGTAGAACGATATCACCAAAAATTGACGAAACGTGAAGCTTCTCGTGTGTACCGTCTCCTTTCGTTTGTGTGCATATATATATTTATATATATATATATATATATATATATATATATATATATATATATATACAGAAATGATCTAATGAGCACCGGTACTCATCTTATCCTAAACAACAATGAGTTGACACATTAATTCATTGGTAGATTGGAACTCACAAAATCTTTATCCACCAATGAATTAATGTGCCAACTCATCGGTGCTTAGGATAAGATGAGCACCGGTGCTCATTAGATCATTTCTGTATATATATATATATATATATATATATAATTTCTGCCTCTGTTTTCTCTCCCAGAAACTGTCGATTTTTTCCTACAATGTGTATCCAATTTCTACCTCAAGCCGCCTCCTTTGCCTGTGCATATATAAACAATAGCAGCCCTTTTTTTATGCCCAGAAGCTGCCTCTGTTTTGTTTTCTCAAGCTGTCGTTTTTTCCTCCTCTAAAGCTGCCGGCTTTTTGTGTAAAATATATATATATGTTCTCCCCCACTTTTTCTGCTTCGTCTGTGTGTATATATAATATATATATTGCAGTCGGCAACTTGTTTTCTTCCTCTCAATTTCAGCATCTCTTTTCTCCTTCTATGCGCCGCAACTGCTCTCTTTCTTTTCCAAATATCTACCCCTTTTCTTTTTTGATATCCAAGTATCCTATCAGACTATGTCCTGGACCATCCATCCCCAGCCCCTCAGTGATAGGTAGAGGTTAACCACGGGATATGCCCAAGCTGGGACTGTGTGTGTGTGCACCTTTTATACTCCAGTCCTCAATGGAGCCTTCCTCCATGGATATTACATCACCAAACTGCTCCACCCAAATTGAGTATTACAACACTCAGCTGCTCCATCCAAGAATCGAACTCTCCACCCTGAGGTTGCAAGCCCAGCAGTTCCCATCCTTTGCCAACTTGGATGTGTCCCGGGGGGCCCCCTTTTCTTTTTTTCTTCTTCTGTGTTGGTGTATATATAATATAACAAGGTAGCAGTGCCTCCTTTCTCAATTTCAGCCCAATGTTCTCTTTGTCTATATATTTAAGGGCTACTTACACAAACACCCTATATTTTGGGGCAGTTTTGAAAAAACATGATAAACTTGTATTAAGTAGTAATTAAATAAAATTCAAGGTACAAAATACACTCAAACAGAAGATTACGTAAACCAGCCTCCAAATTGGCAAAACAACAAGGGAAAATTGGAAGGAGAAAGAGGAAATCAACCACAAATTCGTTCATTATTCGAAACTTTGGAAAAAAAATCGAGAAATCATCCACAAATTCATTATTCGAAACTTTTGTGTGTTTTTGACTCCTTGTTTAATTATTATATCATCGATGTCGTCGGGGCTCGATTTGTTGAGTTTGTTCGAGGGGAGGAGGAAATCAGGATCTCTTTTTACGTCCAAATGTTCAGCTTCTATGATCATGAGCAAGCTAGAATCAGTTGCCATATTAGCCAATGATTTTAAGATGAAAATGCATTAGTTCCGCAATTTTATTTGGATTTCGTGATTAGGTTTAGTTTAAACCTTATAGTATAAATGGATTGTGTCAATACATATGAAAAATAGTTTTGAATCAATTAAATCTTGATGCGTGTAGGGTGTTTGACAAAATGAAATATAAATTCTGTCAATTTTCTATGAAAAAGTGACATTCCGTCACTTTTGTCAAAAAAGTCACACTATATCCTTGGATCAATTAATTAGACGCATATGTGTGCATTTTTGAAAATTTGAACATACCGATTCAAGCCCTATATTATGGTAATACATATGAAAAAGAAAGCTTTGAATCAATTAAATATTGAAGTGTGCAATGTGTTTAACAAAATAAGAATGTGAATTCTGTCACTTTTCTATTAAAAAGTGACATTATGTCACTTTTGGCAAAAAAAAAAAAAAAAAAGCCACACTTTATCCTTGGAGCAATTAACTAGATGCACATGTGTGCATTTTTGGAAATTTGAACATACCAATTCAAGCCATGTTTTATGGTAATACATATAAAAAAGAAAATTTTGAATCAATTAAATATTGATGGGTGCAAGGTGTTTAACAAAATAAAAATGTGAATTCTGTTACTTTTCTATGAAAAAGTGACATTATGTCATTTTTATCAAAAAAAAGCCACACTATATCCTTGGAGTAATTAATTAGATGCATATGTTTGCATTTTTGGAAATTTGAACATACCAATTCAATCCCTGATTTATGGTCATACATATGAAATAAAAACTTTGAATCAATTAAATATTGA
This sequence comes from Fraxinus americana, assembly GCA_035079005.1. Taxonomy (NCBI): domain Eukaryota; kingdom Viridiplantae; phylum Streptophyta; class Magnoliopsida; order Lamiales; family Oleaceae; genus Fraxinus; species Fraxinus americana. Next base: position 2,462,649 of record CM068722.1, on the reverse strand, counting down.
TGTGTGCAAGGTGCTTAACAAAATAAGAATGTGAATTCTGTCACTTTAAAAAAAAAAGTCACAATGTCTCATTGGAATAATTAACTAGATGCATACGTGTGCATTTTGGAAATTTGAATGTACGAATTCAATCCCCGTTTTATGTTAATACGTATGAAAAAGAAAACTTTGAATCAATTACATTCATGCATTCAAGATGTTTGCTCAATGAGAATGTGAATTCAAGCACTTTTATTCGGTCACTTTTCAATTGGATGTAATTAATACTTTATTAAAATGTTTAATTAGAGTTTATCAGTATTAATCAAAACACTTAAAAAAAGGGTACTGAGCCTAATTTGCTCAAAATTTAATCTCAAGCCGCCAAATTTTGTATCTAATTAGAAGTCCAAATTGAGGCCCAATTAATTTAATGCTTGCTTCTAAGTCCTCGTACTATGAATTTTTCTATTTTTCCGCTATTTTGCATTCTTTTCTTCAATTCTTCATTAAATATAAAGTTTTACCTGCAAAATACAATATAACATAAATTAGGTAGAATTTTATTTAAAAGACAATAAAATTTCATGATTTAGAGTCTCGAATAAGTTTAAAAACTACACTTATCGTACGTAATATTATGTTATTGAAAAATGTATAGTTAAAAAGAAGAGGAAGAAAAATGTATTTTGGGGAAATGGAGATCAAACAGGACCATAATATATCTTGTTTATGTTTAAAAATATATTCATTTTGTTAAGCTCTTAAAACTGCTTTGGGTACTATAATTTTTATTTATCATTAGATGACTTTTCAAATTGATTAAAAATTTAAAATAATAATAATAAAAAAAAATTTACGCTTGAGCCTCGTCTAGGCACTCATCAACCAAAGCTCGGCATTCACGCTTCTTCAAGCATGACGATTTTTAGAACACTGAAAAATGCTATTAAAAAAACTTAAAATCTTCCCTTCAAACCCGGGCGTCATTTATATTCTACTCATATTTAGATGTTACAAACTTACAATTACTGCTATCTCTGAATCGTAATTTTCTGATAATAAGTAACTCTTATTGTAAAGTTAACATTAATTAATTACATGCAAAAGGATCCTGGGGGGTAGGTGCCCCCCCCCCCCCAAAAATTTTTTTTTTTTGAATTTTTTTTTTTTTTTAATATGAAAGGAAAATGAATCAATATTTATTTCAAACCAATGTTTTCTCCCACCTGAGTTACCTCTTCTCCTTTTCTCTCTTCTTTTTCATGGTAAAATTAAGGTTGTATATTGTTAAATGGATACAAAAATGGTTGTGATAATATTGAATAACTGAACAAAAATAGTTCAAAATTTCAAATCTCATTATCTTTGTTTAAATGATTTATAGCTACTCTCAAAGAATGGAAATTGCATTGCCAAATGAAAATAATGAAAAGTCTGTCTCCACTCTATAGTCATTTCAAGTTCAATCGCGACAAATAATTCTAAGATCCGACCTAAGGAAAAAGCTAGTAAGCAAGGCTTCCATGAGCTATAGTGCTGAAAGTAATACTAAACGAAGTAATCAGTGTAAAATGATCGTATACTTGGATTAGATCAATGAATAGGAATAGAAGAATTCTTAGTTGAATTTAGTTACGTTCTTGTAATGCATGAGATTCAAGAGTGAAATTCTCAATTGAAGTGACATTTTTAAGGAAATTTCGAGAGCATTTTAGCCTATGAGAATCTGGTCCAACTGAATGTAATCAGAAGAAAGAGTTGTGCAATATGATTGAACTTGAATGAGCAAGGATTGTTTGTCGGGTATTTGATGCATCGAAAATAAGTCTGGCTCTTACCATTTTCTTATCCCTTGTTGATTTACTTGTTGCATCTGTTATATAAGTTTCAGAATTTAAGAAATGTACATATAAATCTGTGACTTGGATTCTATCAAAATTTGTGTAACTCTTGATGACCAAGATTGTATACTAAATTTCTTTGTTGATTTGAATTACGAAACTACATTAAATTTTTCTCTATTTCTCACTTTAATTATGGAACGTTATCAAAATATGAGAACACGTAGAGAACAATTGTAATAAAATATCTCTTCCTTTAATTTTTTTGGTTACTTTTTGAAAATTTGATTGTGCCCCCCCAACATAAAAAGTCTGCGTCCGCCCCTGATTACATGGAAGATATATTTTTAATTTGAGTTAAGTTGATTGAAATTTTAAATCATCTGTCGTTCAAATATTGACACGCTACTTATTTCTTATTTTTTCATGCAGGTATGGATGCAATTAATATGTTTATATGTTTGCAAATTTAATTTTCTAGGTAGATGATATTATATTGTTTGTAATGAACTGGTTTGAGATTTTTACGTTGGTTTACCTTACTGTAATTTTACAGTAACTTACATTATTTATATATAACATTGAACGTGATTGATCATATTAAACGTATGGGAATAAGTGGTGAATAAGTGTGTTGCACTTGATCTGTAGATAAAAAGTAAGTTTTATCAAGAGTGTTTATAATTTAAACACCTTCCAAACAAATGCGAAATTAAGTTCGCTGTAATATTACATTGATGGTAATGTTGCATTGAATTTGAATTTATCGATTGGTTGTTACTAATTCTTATTATGTCTCATCCTCAACCGTCTTGTGCACATCCATCACCTTCCTAAATAGGATAACCATATTATGTGCATGTTAAATAAAATATAAAGAATTTACCATAATTATTACAAAAATGTAACACACAGTGTGATAACAAAAAAAAAAAAAATATTACCTTGTGAAAATGTAATGTAACCCAACTTACAACTCAATATGCTTTCTCAAGTATTAGAGAAATGTAATATCACATAACTTACATTATATCAACTACATTATATTGGCCATATAAACACGAAAATTAAAAAAAAAAAAAAAAAACAACGACGACGAATGCAATAGATAAATAGGTATTATCTACTGTAATTAAACCCATTAAAAACTAAATTTATGATGAATTAGGAATCTTGTAATGAAATTAATACGATAACTGCATCAATCCTACAATTAGGAAGAGAAAATCGCTATTGTTGTCGTGTAAGTGGATAAGAGGAGATGACTTAGGTGTGAAATATGATGGAAAATTCTCGATTTTAGGTGTGGGACTAAAGCTGTAGGTAGGGATGTTAATTTGGTTTGCCAGCTCGGGCTGCCGTGGCTCGGCCCGAAAAAAGTCAGAGACGGCCCGGGCCGAGCCGAGCCACCACTTAGGGCCCGTGTGGCTCGCGTAAATTTTTTTTTTTTTAAAAAAATTGAAATGGAAGCTGGGAAAGTGACGGCTACTATTTAAAGGCAGCACACATTATATATATAAAAAATAGAAGTGATAAAAAATCGATCGGGCCGTTGAGACCCGAGCAAAAGCTCAGATTGGTCCATTTGAGGCCTAAGTAAAAGCCCGGGCCGAGCCTTAAATTTTTCCCAAGCTTTTGCTCGGCTCGAGATAAAAAAAAAAACCCAAACCCATTTTGCTTGAGCCTAGCTCGAGCATCAAATTTCAGCTCGTGGCTCGGCTTGGCTCGTCGCCACCCCGAGCTGTAGGCTTTATTATTCGAATAAATAATATTATGGCAAATTAACGGATTAGGCCAGTCCAAAAGTGCAAGATCTCTATGAAACAAAATTGACGCGCCTTATGTTGGGTTACGCCTTTCAAAATTTAGGTTTGGACAAAATTAAAAAGGGTAGAAGCCCGCCAAATTATCTCCCATAAAAATCAAGAAAAACATACACCAACGGACCAACATTTAATGCAAATTGACCCTAAATAAAACATTTTACAAATTGATTAAACGATTAATTGCTATAGAATCATTGAAAAAGAAACCTCCCCGTTTTCCGTATAAGTTTAAATGATTAATTGATATCTATCGACATTATAATAATATATTTAAAATAAGTTAACGTATAAGTTTAAACGAGAACTAATAATATTAAATGTTAAATTACATTCATCTTTCTCACGAAACCCCTGGATAAATTATTTTCAAAGTTGATTGCTAAAAGATGTTAATAGAACGAATATATCTTTCTTCCTTTTTATTTACTTTTTCTTGTTTATCTTTCATATTGTTATAAAGCGGTTGGCCAGCCAAAGTTAGCCAAGTTGTAGGGTGTGTGAATTGGTTTTAAAACTTTTTCCGTTAACTACTCAAAATTTTAATGATAATGAATGTGTAAATGGTAATGAGTATTCTAAACACAAGTAGACACGTAAATGAAGCAATGTAAGTTTACACAAAGTAGAAGCGTTAAATAAAAGGGATAGAGAAAACAAACGATATGTTATGGAGGTTCGATCCAATGCAATGATCTACGTCCCCCGTTACCAAGCTCTCCGATACGAGCAAGGCCTTTTTCACTACGTTGATTGACTTATGGTGCAATCCAACCCTTTACAACGCTTCCGGTAATTTACAAACAAGGAGCACCGACCCTTTTACAATGTTGAACTTTACAGGAACTCAACTTGACCCAAAACTATTGAACTTTACAGGACCTCAATATGACCCACAATTTTAGAGAGTTTTACAAGTAAAGAATCTTCTTTTCTTATCTAATGATAGATTCAAAGAATGAGTACAAGAAGAGAAGAATGGCAAATACTTCAAGAATGGCTCAAAGTGTTGATATGATAAATTTCTTGAAGGACTAAAGATTTTCACAAAATTAATCACTCAAAGGTTTTTCAAGAGTTTGCTTCTTTCTTATATGTTAAAGATGAAGAATAGAATGGTTTTGATCAATAAAAGCCTCACTTTAATGCTTAAGAAATTGGTGTTTCAAATGATAAATGAATGAGGTATTTATAACACTAAAACTGACCAAAGTTCTATCCAACCGGACAAGGGATCCGGACGTCCGGATAGTAAAAAATACTAGCTGTTTGATAATGTCAGAATGGTAAAAAATATGACCGTGAGGGTCATTCGGACGTCCGATTAGGCTTTTTGGCCCCAGGCGTTTTCTCATTTGATTTTTCTTTTGATACTATATTTTGAAGTATTTTCTCACGTATTATTTTTAAAGTAAATGACTCGATAAAAGTTTTATGCAATCATTTGATTTTGAAAATAATTTTTTTTTTTGCATAAATTTTTTACTTTGAGCTCTTAGTCATTATTTGTCAAATGTTGAAGCATTTTACCTTTACATGAGTGTGAAATGTTTTTAGTACTATGTTTTGATCATGTTGACATGTATTGCTTGATCATTCATCTACTTTTGTCTTGATTCTTTTTTAGGCTACTTTTCGCGGGTTTCATTTCATTTCCTCAATTTGCGAATATGTTTCTTTGTCGATTTTCGTGCGCAAATTTACTTGACCCTGAACTTCATGTCATTGACTTTATGCAATAATCACTATAGACACTTGAAATCAATTTGTTAGATAAAAACAATTTGTTTGTGATAATCAAAACAGGATGTCTACCTATGTCAAACAGTAGGTCACTTATTAAATTATAGTTTGTTCACACATCTCACTATATAATCAAGTCTTTTTTCTTGTAAATTTTCGATGTGGAATTCCTAACCATATATATGACACTTAAAATCACTACGCCAAAAATAGGATACGGCAACGTTCAAAAAACGTTGCCAAAAACCTTTTGCAGCGTTTGGGCAAATGCTGTAAATCTCAGTGTTGCTGTAGAGTGACAGGATACGGCAACGTTTAAAAAACGCTGCAAAAGGTGTTTTTTTGCCAAAAAGGTTTTTGCAGCGTTTTTTAAACGTTGCAAAAAAACACCTTTTGCAGCATTTTTTAAACGTTGCGGTAGACTTTTTTTTTTTAGAGATATATGGTACCCTTTTGCAGCGTTTTTTAAACGTTGTAGTCGACCCTTTTTGCAGCGTTTTTTAAACGTTGCGATAGACTTTTTTTTTTTAGATATATGGTAATTGACCCACAAAATTAAAAATAACACTTTGTGAACCCATTTTGGAATTGCATAAAAATTGATAATTTCATTATAAATTTTTGAATTCATACACTTCAACGTTATAATGTGATACAACACCACCTAAATAAAAAGAAGTTTCAAAATGAAATAAAATGTTTAAATTATCTTCTTCTATGGCTGCTTCTCTGGCACTCCATGTAGACCAATAAACCACGGGTCTCATTCTCTAATGAAACTCCAGTTTTGTTCCAAACTTCCTTGCTTCCACCCGTATCATTTCTTCTTGTTCCCCAGTTTTCTCATCTGCTGTGGCAGCACCCCACGATGAATTCTGATCTGGAGTCTACGGTCTGCATTCATAGAAAACAATATCTATTGTGGTAAGCGAGTTAATAATCCTGACTATTTTTGTAAGCAAGAAAACAAAATCATGTATATCCTAAGATTATCGTGCACATTCATAGGTCCTGGGAAGGGTGATTTGCTAACTATTTGAAGTTTTGGTTCACCAAAAAACACGTGCACATTCATCTGAATGTTGTAGACTATATCAACTGGTAGAATGGATTTACCCAAAAGATAATTATGACAAGCCATTTCGAATGTTGTATCCAACTCGGGGGCGTGTTTCCCCATTGATCTTTCAATGATCGGAGTACAGAAGCTACATCAACATTCATTTTTCATAAATACAGATATGCTCTATGCATCAAAAAGAATCTTCCAGAAACTCTATCAAACAAATCACTTTTATCATGTATACTAATATAATGATATGATTACAAAATATGAAGCCTCTGAGAACTCCTTTTGGCATTACTATCAAAAGCTTCCATCAATTTTTTTCGCTCATCTGAGTTTGTATAAATTAGACATTCATGAGTTCAAAACTTTCAGTCAGACAAAAATGCAAATATTTCATCAGCAAATCTATACCGTTTTGCTGTTTCGTCTCAGAAGAGATTGCATCGATCCATGTCAAGATAACCGGACAGCAAAAAAGCAGCTGGAAGGCTACCCTGGCTACACTCTCCTTCAAATGAAAATATAATTCTTTATACACTTCCTAGCAGAAAAGCAGTCGGTAATTTTATATTTTTCTCCCTTTTGACAGCTTGTGCTTTTGAATTATTCAGAAACGTTACTTTTTGAGTCGAAAAGCTTATGTAGTCAAAATTAATTTAGATGGGAATTACCTGAGAGTCAGAAATCACCGTATGAAAACCAAATTGAACAAAAAAAACCCTTAATAAAGAAAATTACCTAATCGAAAATTGAACCAGTCGACGTTCGACCTCGAAGAATGAACGGATAGCTCGGACTATGCGGTTAGGGTTCTGAAAGGGTGACCTTCGAAGTTCGAAGGGAGGGAAAGGAAAGGAAAGGAAACAAAGGGCAGGAAAGTGGAGATACGACACAGGAGACGGGAGACGGCGTGGAGATTTCAGCCGGTGGAGGGAGTCGAGGCCTTCCAGTTTTGCAGCCATGACGGTTGTGGTGGAGCTTCTGGGCGAATAATAGTGAAGAAGCCGATATGGGAGTGGGGGGAAGATATGGGAGTGGGGGGAAGAGGAGAGGAGAGGTGGAGTCGGGAGGATGGAAAAGTTAGGGCTCAAGTTAACTTGATTGATGATTTAAAGGGGGCTGGGACATTTTGCAACGTTTTTAAACGTTGCGAAAAATAAAAAATTTCGCAACAGTAATAAAACGTTGCAAAAAGACATTATTAGCAACATTCACTTAGAAAATGTTGTCAAAACTTAATTTTGTTAAGCAATGGCAACATTCACGTATTGGAATGTTGCGATAGATCCCTTTAGCAACATTTAACTACCAAATGTTGCCTTTTATGTGTTGCAAATGATGCTTTTTGGCGTAGTGAATGTACTTATCAACTTATAGGCCTATATTGGAGACTTTTCCAATTCACATGAATTAATAGCAATGGCCCACATCATTAAATCACATTTAATGATTTAGACCAATTAAATTCAATTAATTCCAACATCGTCTAGGCACTCATCGACCGAAGCTTGGCCTCCACGCATCCTCAAGAATTACGATTTTTAGAACACTGAAAAATAATATTAAAAAAACTTAAAAACTCCCCTACAAACTCAGGTGTCATTTATATTCTACTCATATTTAGATGTTACAAACTTACAATTATTGCTATCTCTGAATTGTAATTTTCTAATAATAAGTAACTCTTATTGTAAAGTTAACATTAATTAATTACATGGAAGATATATTTTCAATTTGAGTTAAGTTGATTGAAATTTTAAATCATTTCTCGATCAAATATTGAGACGCTACTTTATTTCTTATTTTTTCATTCAGGTATGGATGCAATTAATATGTTTATACGTTGGAAAATTTAATTTTCTAGTTAGATGATATTATATTGCTTGTAATGAATTGGTTTGAGATTTTTACGTTGGTTTACATTACTGTAATTATATATTACATTGAACGTGATCGATCATATTAAACGTATGGGAATAAGGGGTGAATAAGTGCGTTGCACTTGTTTTGTGGATAAAAAGTAAGTTTTAGCAAGAGTGTTTATAATTTAAACACCTTCCAAACAAATGCGAAATTAAGTTCACTGTAATATTACATTGATGTTAATGTTGCATTGAATTTGAATTTATCGATTGGTTGTTACTAATTCTTATTATGTCTCCTCCTAAACTGTCTCCTGCACATCCATCACCTTCCTAAATAGGATAACCATATTACGGGCATGTTAAATAAAATATGAAGAATTTACCGTAATTATTTTCAAGTTGTTTTCAATTTTGCAGAATATTGAAAATGTATTTGGTCTAATATTTCTAAAAATGCATTTTTGAAAACAAGGTTAAATTTACAACATAAATCTCAAAACACATTTTTGAAATTTTGAGCATTTTCAATTAAAATTCTGAAAATTGCACAAGTCTTGTCAGAAACTAAGCGCTCAACCTTAAACGCATGATTTCCAACTCTTTTGTTTTCTACTTGAATCAACCTCAACTAATTTTGTTTTCTACCTCTACAGCAACATACACAACACGATACATTGCTTTCTCTGCATCAATGTAGAAAATGTTGGAAATTTACTTAATCATGCACAGCCGAAATAAAACAATTTTCAATTCCCACCAAGGATCTGCAATGTGTTTAGATAGAAATTGTGATGAGAATTATACCTTTGATGAATTCTGTAACTTATTTGCTGATTCTCGAACTCCAATGATCACGATTTGCAATCCAAGATATCCAATTGTCTAGCCTCCAATTGTGATCCACACAGAGAACAAGAATGACGGCTAGGGTTTTCTTTTCTTGTGCTAGCAAAACTAATGGAAAAAAATCCTTTAGTTTTCAAACCCTAGTAACATATTAATATAAGCCCAAACGGACTTGGCCCGTCTCTAAGCCTTAACTCAGTCCAATGTTTAATTAATCAAATTAATTAAATCTGATACATGAATTAATTAATCCAATTAATTAATTCAGACATATTAATAAACAACAAAATTAATTAATTATCCAACACTTGTCAATTAATTAATTGGCTCTCATTCTTCTAGTTCTCTTTTGTGTGTGACATATTAGGTTCCCGATCACGATATCTAACGATGTGAAATATTATTTTGATCTAATCAAAATTGATAAATTAAAATACCCCTTCTAATTTATCATCAATTTACATCCGTCATCCCATATTGATATCTAACAATGTGTCAAGGCAATACATATGAGAGAAAATGTCACGTAGTATGACAAAACCAAACTTGTTCGTTTACTGTGAAACTATAATCCTTTCGTCAATATGATCCGATCAATTATGATATATGGATATGTGTCAATCTCAATTATTGATCATATCTTTTATCCTACTGTTAAGTCAATGTAAGTAGAAAACTCTTTTTCGACTTATGAGTTCACTTTGGCCAAAGATTTCATTGTCAACTTAACTACATAAAATGTAGATCATAATCTCTTACTATCTAAGAGTGACGAATCCTCTATTGATCATTCACAACCTTCATATGATTCTTGACATACACGAACGATGCTGTATTAGCGACTATTGACAAAGCAACATCCAACACCACCAAAGTATGAATGTCCTCATATAAGGTACTATAATGACCTCAAGTCAAAAGACCAATTCCACTACCGAACGTTAGAGATTAATCACTAACACTAAGATAGTTATCCATGTGGAATCTTCCAACGGGTTTCCAATGTTTTGTTCTATAACAAAACATCCACGTGTTCATTCAAGCGTTACCACACTTTAGCCTGTACGTTCAGCTACTTACTTTACAAGTAAGAATGTCACACGTGATAGTCTAAACGTAATCGATGCATATGTATGTCAATATCTATTATTTAATTGAATTAAAATTCTAATAAATTAAATAATAGAATCCGTAGATTCAAGTTTTGGTAATTTGTTAGGAGTTGTGATTGTGAGATACTAATTATATATGACTGAATCTTAAATCGTCCGTGGTCGAAGTAATAACCTAGGGCATAACACTTACAGAAAACAAACCCACTTCTCTGCCATGCTCCCAGTAAGTAGAAAACAACATAGACCAGGCACTATAAAAATTGACACAGAACGCTGAGTTCTATTGTTCCCTTAATTATTGCAGCACTAATAGAATTATGTTTGACAAACTCATTTTGTAGAAATTACAGTTAATTACAATAAAAACTTTTAGTACTCAATAATCAATAGCACCAAGAAATTCGCAGGGTAAACAGAGAAAATCACAGATGGTGAAACAGTTGGAAACATCATTACAAAAAGATTATAAACAGAATTGTGATTTAACAAATTGTTGGATGTAAGTGGATTGCCATTTCAAGATCCTGTTCTTGTGTCTCTATATTTAAGATTCTCGAGGAGGACAATAGTCAGTGGGAGAAAGTGAACTAGAGAAGAATTTGTATTGGGTTTTCTATTGGAGGTATAAATCAATTTGGATTTTCAATTTGAAGAGAGAGTGAAAAAGAGTCGGGAAAGGATACGGGAGACATAGATTATGGGTGTGGGGGTGGCCCATTTTTAAATTTCAAAGGGTTATAATTAAATAATCTAAAATAGATTAACTTAAATTATCGGTTGATATTATTTTTTTTCAAAACTATTGGTCAAGAATATTCGTAGCGGGAAAGCTTATTTCTTTTATTTTTCCAAACTCTAATTCAAATGATGTGTGTTAATTAATTAAATTGTGATTATATTGTCATCACAATTATTTCATTAACTTTTTTCCACAAAATTCTATCTTCAACTTTCCATTAATGAATACGTCTCATCCTTGATGATGATTTATATAAAAATATGTTATTTTCATGTTTTGAAATGAGGAAAAAAATATTTATTCATACTTTTTTTTTTTAAAGAAAATGATGAAAAAAATAAGTAATTTTACACCATTTTACTTTTGAAACATTCAAAATTAAGAAAGTTTATCTATTATTGTTCCAATACTTAACATTTAAACTTACTGAATGGTAATAACTATTAATTTAAGAGTGTGTTTGGGAGAAATTTTTGTGGGATTTTAATCAAAATTATAGCCGTTAAAGTCAACCCGTGGGCTCCACCTGTGAGAGGGAAGGTCAAAAATGGTGGCTGATTTGATAGTTAACGGCTAGATTTTTTATTAAAATCCTGATTAAAATTTCTCCCAAATATGGCCTAATTTAAAGTCTGTAGAAGTAATTAGCACTTATGGTTATTGATGATGATTTATGTTCAAATATTTTGTTAGCATTTTTTGTAATGAAAGCTAAAAATTTTGTTGCCCTTTTGTATTTGTTATTTTTTTATCCTTCTTTTAAAAATATGAGAGACATAAGCCTTTTTATGCCCTCTGAATAAACTTTTTGAAGGGAAATTGTTATGATGTGCAAAATGTGCTAATTATAATGTAAGACTGAATATGAAAAAACAATTAAAAAATAAATTGGTACGTGTGCACGACGATGAAAAAGCATGAGACTTTCAATATAATTAAAACTTAGTGTAACGAATAAAAATATGTGGTGTAATGTAACAAGTTCAAACAATGCCTAGAAGTTAAAACATAAATATGTTAGTGTAAATTTGGATTTTCTAAGCATAAATGTTGCAGTAGACTCGATAACCATGTAAACAATTTATATTCGAAAGCTAAACTTATCAATTTGACGTTCAAATCAATTATAGAAATTAGCAAATAATTCAACTATGTGAAACCTTGCACTCTGCGCATGTATTTGTACGAAGGGGGCCTTCGAGATTTCTAAGGCAGGTTTATTGTTTAGAAAATTAACATAAATAGATATGATTTGGATTAATTTATAGTATAGTATTGTCCTTAATAATTTTCTTATTATAATGCAATGAACGTGACTCGTGGAAAAAATTTGTTCGCATTTGTGGAAATCACTGATCATAGATGGCTTTTTCATTCAAAAGTAGGAAAAAAAATCCACTAAAGCAGTGGAAGAAATTGCAGTTAATTTAAAATTTTCTTAGAAAGAGTCGAGAAATATTCGAATATGTTACTTGATTGGTACTTAAAGTTAATTTTGAAACATAATTTATACTTTTATTTTATAAAATAAGGTAAAAAAGGTTCAGTTCCAAACAATTTTCATCTATTGAAATCTATACCAACGGTTTAGAAATTTTTTAGGTTCGGCTCAAAACCGAATAGAGTAAAGTTATGTAGCTCTACGACTACTAGGGTTACAATTTTAATTTAAGTGGCGCTAGATGATGGAGTAAATGAAAGTGTAATTAAATGACTTATTTAATTTTACCTATCATGTAATGTCACATTAACGTCACCTAGACTTGTGTTGTAATCTCAGTACAGTTAAATAGCATTACTCAAACCGATATGCTTACAACTTCAAATCAACTCAAACGAATAGTTTCTAAATCATGGATTCGATTCGATTTTTCAATTTGACGTTTTCTTTTTCTCCTTTTGTGGGGGAGGAAAAAGTGTCAAGCCCATTCATGTGTGTGGAAAATTTGACATAAATGCGTCGTCCATTTAGAACTTAATTATTCTAACGTTGTGCTAAGGTAACGAATTTCTTGACCAAGACTTCCACATTGTTTGTAAAAATGGAATAACCAGTCATTAACATTCAATATTTATTAATTAACTGATAATTTTTTATTGGCTTGGTAGTTGAAACCGTAACTATAACTAGTTCATATGTTGCTTTATTTTACAATTTTATTTTTATTAAATAAATTTTATGCATTTGTTTGATAGTAAACTTCGCCAAATAAAGTATTTTTTTTTTTAATCACTTATTGTTGTTTTTATTGTGTCAAATGCACACTATATATGATCTAGAATTTATATAATTTGGGCTACAAATTGATCTTTCGTCAACAAAATAACATGAGTTTAATTTAGTTAGTAGTAGAAAACATCATAAATTTATTATTTAATTAAATAATTAATAATATATTTGATAGGAATTGACCCACCAGTTGAACCATTGGAAAAACGGATGAACGACTGGCCCATTGACCCAATGCATTGTACGGGTCGGGCTTGACAATTGTGCTTGTCTATATCATTTTTATTATTGAGATACTTGTGTTACTCATTGAATTATTATTCATGTTCTTTGTGTTTTCTTGCTAGAAAATATGGAGAGAGAAGTTTGCAAGATAATATGGAGAGACAAGTTCGAGATTGCATCACGAGGCTCTGTGCTGTTAATTTACGGTTTGAGATACATGCATGTCATCGAGGTCGACATGTGAAGCAATTATGTTCAGTACCGTATTCTCTACCGTTATATGTACGCTTACTACCATGTTGAGCATTACGACGCCAACTATTTGGCTTACTTGTATATCAACGGAGAGTAGACAAGTTTTGTTGTAACGAAGATATAGCCTTTTGGTACTTTAGTTTCTAAAAGTTGTAAGTTTTTCAACAAGGAGGTGAAGAAAAATTTTGCTATAGTTTTTGCTTAGTCCCTATTTGGTGGCCATTATTTATCAAAGCAATGTTTTGAATAGTAAAAGTTTGGAGAATGTGTGATTAAAAAATAGAGAAAAGTTTTGAGTTTACGTAAAAAAATATTTTATTGTGAGAATGCATAATTGAAAATGAGTATGTAGAAAAATGAGTTTTAATTTAAAGGCTATCAAACTTGGGCTTGCCACCGTAAAGCCCTCACCTCCAAGTATGTAAGATGGTTGATTTAATTAGTTGTATAAAAGTATTCTTTTATGCATGCGAAGTTGTCTGGTAAGGATTTTTAGCACAAATTGGTCCATTGAGCCGCAACTATTGACCTTGTTGTGAGATGTGGGCCCCGCCAATTTGACAAAAAGGGTACAAAAATGACTTAAAAGGTGAAAAAAAATTTATACCAAACAGGCTCGCATTGTGTTGTTCAAGTTTTACGACTTCTACAAAGTAAACTAGAGATTTTTGACTGCAGGTATCAACACCCAAGAGGCAAATGTTGACACCCAACTCGACATCAGGAGCCCAACTCGACTCCAACCTTTAAATGAAGTCTGGTTCCGATTTTTTCCCCCAAAAAAATCGCTTTTTTGCCTTTTTTTTTTTCAACCTTTTGGGCCCCACTAAGAGAGAGTTCAGTCCAATGTTGCGGCTGCACAGTGTTTTCAACGACCAAAATTCTGATTAGTAGCACAAACAGACAGGGCCTAAATAATTATTTATAGTAATCAAGTGTCTACACCTATGGAATAATGAATATCAACACCTGACTGAACGGTTCCAAATCTACTTGTCTCTGGGATTTTTGTACACCCATGTTGACAATAATTGTGATGGAGAAAATACCAATTCAAATTGAATGGATTCAAAATAATTTTATTGTCTAGCTCGGGGTTCGGGCTATCATCTTTTGAGGTGGGAGTATTCCCCTCACACTGCTACCGATCCGGCAGATGCCAATTCTGCTGATGAAAGCTTTGTCTGACAGGAATCACTGGAGAGGTCGGGTGCTGCGCCCAAACGCAGCATTGGTAGAGCACGGCCTTGAAATTATTTCGTGGATTGGATTTCACTTGACCGTCTACGGTTCCATTGCGTGTGCTCGGGTAGAAGTTTTGTATAAATGTATGTTAAAGTTTACACTACCAACAAACAAACAGCCTAACAAATTTATGGTAAATACACAACACGATTGGGTAGTACACAGCACAATAGGCAGTACATGATTAGAATATAATTTGTTAGGCCAGCTGGCTATAGGTGGTTATGGAAAATAGAATATCCTCTCTATGCTCTCTGTATATAAGGTAAGCTAGAGAATGTAATTCATTGAGTTTTTTGTAATTCTTTCTATTATTTTGAAGAGATAAATTCTCGGTTTCTTTCTTGGTATCAGAGCCAGAAAATGGCAAACACTGATTCAAGTGACCAAACCTCGCCAAGCTTAACACCATCTGTTCAAGCTGGTATTATTCAATCTTCACCGTTTGGAATGAACCTTACTCAAACACCTGCAGTAAAACTCGACAAGAATAATTTCTTGTTATTGGAAGAACATGATTATGCCAATAATCAGGGGGCATAATCTTGAAGGCTTCTTGCTTGGAACAAAAAAATGTCCAGAGGAATTTACAGCAACACAGACAACTGTGAATGAAGGAGAAGCCATAGACATGGCTCAGAATGCTGAATACAGCAAGTGGATCTCCACTGACCAGCTACTCATGGGGTGGCTATACTCGTCTATGACTCCGGAGATAGCTATGAGAGTTATGGGAAGCACCAGCTCCAACAAACTGTGGATAGCAATTGAAGAAAGCTATGGGATACTGAACAAATCAAGAATCGTTTTCCTCACCGGTGAGCTGCAGAGAACCAGAAAAGGACCTATGACTATGGATCAATACCTCTTCACTGTCAAGCAACTGGCAGATAATCTTCAGATAGCCGGAAAGCCAGTAGAGCATGGAGACCTTGTCACCCAAGTATTGTCAGGTTTGGATGAGGAGTATACTCCCATCGTTGTTCAGATAAACAGCAGGGAAAATATATCATGGCATGAACTTTCCTCTGTTCTAATGACCTTTGAGAGTAGGCTTGAATACCTAAATCAAGTCAGAAGTAGTTTTACATCTCTCAATATTGCACAATCAAGCGTGCAACTCGCTCAAAAAACAAACTCAAGAAGTGGCAGATTTGCTAGAGGAACCAGCAATGGGAGGTTCATGAACCTCAGAGGAAGAACGAGCGGTGGTAGAAGCAGAGCAATAAGATCAAGTGATAACAAAGGGCCTTGCCAAATCTGTGGCATGATCAATCATACAGCAAATTGGTGTTTCAATAGATATGATGACAGATTTATGGGAAGCAAGACTCCACTTAATCAAAAACCAAGCAGACTTTCACCAACTCCCGCAAAGATATGTAGCAACACCTAAGGTATTTGAAGAGTCAGCATGGTTTGCTGATACTGGTGCTAGCAACCATGTCACACCAGATAAAGGTAATCTGTCAAATGCCCAGAGATTTGAAGGTAATGAAAAGTTACTTGTTGGTAATGGAAAATGTTTGCAAATCTCACACATTGGAAAAGGTGCTATTCCTTTACCACATAACAAAAATCTTGCACTAAACAAACTACTCTATGTTCCAGAAATTAAAAAGAAACTGATTAGTGTTTCTCAGTTCACAAGTGACAATAATTTATTCATGGAATTTTACTCTAATTATTGTCTTGTAAAGGACCTAGAGACCAAGAAGACGCTGCTGCAAGGAGTGCTTAAGAATGGGTTATATCAACTGATGCTCTCAAGTCCTACTTCAAAGCCTTCATCTAACGAGTCAGCCAATCAAAATAATTCCAACTATCTTGCTGTGAGTTCTAGTTGTGAAGAGTCAGTCAAAACTGTTAAATTACCAGAGTCTGAGATTGAAGCCTGGCATAGGAGACTAGGCCATCCTTCAAATCGTGTTTTGAGTCAAGTTCTAAGGTCTTGTAATAAAAACTTCAGAGTTAATGAAATCTCAATTTTCTGTGAGTCATGTCAAATGGGAAAATCACATGCATTACCCTTCAAAAAATCACCATCACATGCCTTAAATCCACTGGAGTTAATCCACACAGACGTGTGGGGACCTGCACCATTGAAATCTACCTCAGGTTTCAGATTCTATATTATTTTTGTGGATGACCATAGTAGATTTACATGGATCTATCCTATGAAACAAAAGTCTGAAGCCTTGAACACCTTCATCCAATTTAAAAATTTGGTTGAAAACAAGTTTGAAAGAAAAATCAAAGCCCTTCAATCTGACTGGGGAGGGGAATTCAGAAATTTTAACCAAATTGCCTCTCTCTCTGGGATTGAACTGAGGCATTCATGCCCCTACACATCAACTCAAACTGGTAGGGCAGAGAGAAAGCATCGACACATTACTGAAACCGGCTTGACTCTGTTAGCACAAGCTCAAATGCCCCTATTCTACTGGTGGGAAGCCTTTAAATCAGCAGCATTTCTCATTAACAGGCTGCCAACACTTGTTCTCAATCATAAATCGCCTTTTGAAGTTCTCTATGCTAAAAACTTTGACTATAAGACTCTTAAAACATTTGGCTGTGCATGCTATCCCTACCTCGCACCTTTATCAAAAGCACAAACTCAGTTTTCACTCCCAGAGAAATGTGTTTCTAGGCTATGGTGATTCACACAAAGGTTTTAAGTGCCTAAGTCCTAGTGGAAGAGTCTATGTTTCCAGGCATGTTGTATTCAACGAGTCTATCTTTCCCTTTAAATCTGGTTTCTTAAACAAAACCTCTCATCAACAACACACTCAAACAATTGTTAGTTTCCTTCCATACAAAAACAAATTCAATGAAACAGAACCTTCTAACACAGCTGATGTAACTCATCTTGATACACCACCTGCAACAGCTTCATTCAATGGAGAACTAGTTCATCAAGCTGAAACTGAGTCACAGAATAACTTTGGTGATGAAACACTATATCAAGAGAGTGGTGTTCAGCAAAGTTCTGATGTCAGTCAAAGAGAAATTGAAACTCAAGGTGATGAAGGTGAGTACATTACTGAAGATCAAAACACAACCATGACTGGTGGTCATCACATGATTACCAGAAGCAAAGCAGGAATCTTCAAGCCTAAGGTATATATCAGTCAGACACAAACAGATTCTGAGCCATTGACAATTGCAGAAGCACTGAAAGATCAAAATTGGAAGAGAGCAATGCAGGATGAATACAATGCTCTAATGAAGAACCAAACATGGAAACTTGTACCATATGACTCTGGAATGAAAGTCATTGGAAGCAATTGGGTTTTTAAGGTCAAGCATGACTCAGAGGGGAAGGTTCAAAGATACAAGGCACGACTGGTAGCTAAAGGTTTCCTTCAGACAGCAGGAATCGATTACGGTGAAACTTTCAGTCCAGTTGTCAAGGCCTAAACCCTGAAAATTGTCCTTACACTTGCTGTGTCAAAGGATTGGCATATCAGGCAAGTAGATGTGAATAATGCCTTCCTAAATAGCGGTCTGAATGAAACAGTTTACATGTACCAGCCACAAGGGTTTATTGACAAGGGAAATCCTGATTTTGTCTGCAAACTAGAGAAGGCATTGTATGGGTTAAAACAAGCCCCAAGGGCTTGGCATGAGAAGCTGAAAGGTACTCTACTGAAGTGGAATTTTAAACAATCTCAAGCTGATAATTCACTATTTTTCTCAACTGATGGTGATAGTATATTATTCATCTTTGTCTACGTGGATGATATGATCGTAACAGGAAACAATATTGAAAAGTTACAGGAAACTATTGATAACCTGAACACTTGTTTTGCCCTTAAGGATATGGGGAATCTGAATCAATTTCTGGGAATGGAAATTTATCGAGACACAGCCGGTTTATACTTAACTCAAACAAGGTATGCTATCATTCTACTGAAGAGGTTCGGTTATGAGAACCTTAAACTAAGTATAACACCCATGGTAACAGGGAAGCTGATCTCCAAAACTGATGGTCAGAAAATGAAGGATCCAATTTTATATAGAAGTGCTATTGGAGGGCTCCAATACTTAACACATACCAGGCCTGATGTTGCCTTTTCAGTAAATCGATTAAGCCAATTTCTCCAAACACCAACTGATACACATTGGAAGGGACTGAAAAGGGTGTTTAGGTATCTGCAAGGAACACTCAATTATGGTCTAGCAATCTACAAAAATGATAATCTCAGCATTACTTCATTTGCAGACTCTGACTGGGCGTCATGCCCAGATGATAGAAGGTCCACAGCTGGATATTGTGTATATCTAGGTGATAACTTGGTCTCTTGGTGCTCCAAGAAACAACAAGTAGTTGCAAGATCCAGCACTGAAGCAGAGTACCGTGCACTTGCCCATAGTGCATCTGAAATCACCTGGATTCAGTCCTTGTTAAAAGAAGTGAATATGGTGCAGATGACAACTCCCAAGATCTGGTGTGATAACTTGAGTGCTAGTGCATTAGCCTCAAATCCGGTGTACCATGCGAGAACGAAACACATTGAACTTGATGTTCACTTCGTAAGAGATAAAGTGTTGAGAGGAGAATTGGAAATCAACTATGTACCTTCCTCAGACCAGACAACCGACTTATTAACCAAACCTCTTGCTCATTCCAGATTTATCTTTCTAAGAGACAAGCTAGGAGTGTTAGAGATACACTTCATCTTGAGAGGGGGTGTTAAAGTTTACACTACCAACAAACAAACAACCTAACAAATTTATGGTAAATACACAAAGACGATTGGGTAGTACACAAGACAATAACAGGGCAAGACATGATTAGAATATAATTTGTTAGGCCAGCTGGCTATAGGCGGTTATGGAAAATAGAATATCCTCTCTATGCTCTCTGTATATAAGGTAAGCTAGAGAATGTAATTCATTGAGTTTTTTGTAATTCTTTCTATTATTTTGAAGAGATAAATTCTCGGTTTCTTTCTATGTATCGCCATGCTATTAAGTATTTTGATTTAAGTTCTTTTCTTTCTAAGAGGTGAAATAAAATAACTCGGTCGAAACAAATTTCAAACATATTTTTTTTCTTTTTTGCAAGTTCTTGTCTATTCTTATTGACATACGAGTTAGTGATTTAATAATTAAAATATAAATCATTCTAGTTCTGAACATACTACAATTTGGACATCAAATATTATTTATTGATTCTTTAGAGTAATTGGAAGAATTGAGAAAGTCTCATTTTTTTTATTAATTAACAACCAAGTTACAATAAAGCCTAATTCTAGTTTTTAAAGAAGAATAAGAAGCCACAACATAAAATAAAGACAAAATTTGGGAACTCGTCTGAACAACTCATTTAATATTCGAAACAAAGAAATAAATTTCCATCTCACTAATAAAGTTTCAACTTGACAGTTTAATTGATGGAATTTGGCTACAAAATCGGTGAGCTCAAAGGCTTTGGCTCATGAGTTCAGTTCATCGCCTCGTTTCTGTCCAAAAAATGATTTTATTCTTCCAATTCTAACACGATTATCTGCGTTAATATATTAAATTGCATCATTATCTGTGGATCGACCAAGATTCATCCTTGAATCTCACAATGTAAGCTCTTGTGCCAACAATAATCACTTCTACCTCTAAATCATCAAATTGTTCGGGCACCATGCACCAATATCTACAATCATTGTATTTTCCTCAAATGTATTCTTCTTGAACATCCTTGTCAACCTCTATCTTCAAATTGGGATTGAAGAGAGCAAAAATGCTAGTGTCACCTTCGAAATTCTTCCACCACCTCATCAATTGTTGTCTCTATGACAGTCATACCATCTTGATTGAAATCATTTATTAATTGCTTCAAAGCTCCATTTGTCGACGCAATTGTTCCATCAATATCCATTATTATGACGCTATCATTTGTAGGCACTATTGTGTTAACTCATCGCCTTGCATGCAATTTAGATTTCACGAAGATTGCCCTTCTCTATTAGGAATGTAGCTATAATTTGATACCAAATTGACACAATAGATTTAAGCGAAATATGGATAGCACTCCAAAACATTCGTACAATAGAATCAAATCTTTACATAAAACTAAATCAATACATCCTTCACTTGTACATGCCACACGCAAATTTTGATTCTTCCATCGAATTTCTCCATATCAGTTAATATAATATTATGTTCTCTAACGCTTTAAACAACTTGACTCTCCGATACTACTATTTGGAACTGAGACTAATATGAAAAAAATATATATATATAAAATGATGGAGAAAAATTTATGGACTGTCAAAGCATTTTACTATCTAAAAAATTTGTGCAATCATATAGAATTTAATTCACCAAATCCCTCTCTCAAATATCATAGAAAAAAATAATATCCTAAATTTCATCACACACCAATTTCATCTTTTTTACAACCCACATAAAGAACAAGAAAAACTACAATGCTAAGCTTTCAACTTTATCTCTCCAAAACTCGCAAATCACATATATAAAAGAAGACAAAAACACGCCAATTGACAATGCTTGACCAAATTTGATCTAAGTTTTCCATTAAATTGCAGGGTCGCATTCTGTCCAAAATCTCCTTTCCAAATTGTGTAATTCTTTGGCACCATTTGTTCCCATAGAAAGCATGCACTACTAAGAAAAGATTATCCAAATCATTAGTGATTTCTTTTCCTTTCAAACTGCAGACTTTTCATATTTTTCGTTTCGAAGTAGATGCTTATTAATTTCCATGTTTTGAGGAAATTTTCTTACTAATAAAACCCCACTAAGAGACGAGATTATATTGCAGAAGTAATGAGTATATACTCCATTCGTCCCATTTATACATGTTGGTTATGTTTGTCACACGGATTAAGAAATTTTACTAAATGTTATTGAAAAAGTAATTTTTGTCAAAACTTTCCTTGTTTGTCCTTATTTAATTGTCAACAACTAGTAGTAAATTGGTTATAACTAGGCAAATTAAATAATGGCATATCAGTAAACAAAACAAAACATTCTCAATAAATAAATATGACCATATAACTGTGACAAGAAAATAAGGAAAGTCGGCCTATATAAAAGGGGCGGAGGAAGTAGTATATAACACGCGTATTGTGAAATATTCTTTAGGATCATTATCACACATCGATATTCCCTTGGGTTAATTTGCAATTTTTCTTCTTTTCAGATATTTTATATTACATCCCTGGAAAATAATACCATGCGCATTCATCTAGTGCTAAAATAATACCATGCGCATTCATCTAGGCATTTAAAATCTAATTAATATTCCTATGTTGTGGAAAGGAAATAGCAATTTCTTGACAAAGGCTTCCACCATTTTAGAAAATTATTCAATATATAATAGTGGGAGCACAAATTAATTAGGGAGAACTTTTGAAACAAAATAAATACACAATAATAGTAAAAATATCAAAAAATTATAATTGTTCTCGTATGGTTTTCATACTTGGAAAATGCAACATAATGTCATCATTTACAACTTTATCAAATACATCTTTTTCAAACTATCATTCATCCCTGATCACGAATTTGATTGCGCCATCAATTCTATTATAGAAAAATACTCATTTAAAAAAATTCTCAATAACTTTCTACCTGATAAACAAAGTAAATTCACTATAAAAATAACTTATAAGTTCTATCGAATTACAATCCTCAAATTGTAATTAAACAACTTGTGTAAACATGTCAATTAAAATCAAATCAAATCGGCCTAAATTAATTCCAACAATAACCCACTCAAATTAAACAAATCAATTAAAATGAAAATAAACACACTAATTCCAGTTCTAACAAAGTAATAATACAAACAAAGCCCCTGGTTTAGTTAAAAAACAGTTTTTTTTTTTTTATAAAAGTTGATCAAATATGTGGTTGAAAAGTTGATTAAAATTATGGGTAATTTTGGCTTTGATTTATATTTTTACCAAATCAGAAATAAAAATAAAGAAATTACCCAAAGTTCTGTGGGTGCCAAGGACTCCACTGGCCGGCACATTCCACTCCTCCATTTATATGAAACGAGTGAGTTCTTATTTTGATATGTTACTTGACCAAGACTTCTACCAGTTCATTAATTATATTTGAACTAATTTCCACCAAATTTACCATTTTTTCTACATGCTCACTCTATATATACCTAAGTAAATTCTTCTCTTAATGAGCATAACGTCCTTCGTTCTAAACATGAACTCCTTCATATCAATCTCCATTTCCATTTTCATTCTCTCTCTTTATGCTCTTTTCTTCCATTGCACCAATGCAGCCACATTCGATATTCGTAACAATTGTCCGTTCACAGTCTGGGCTGCTGCCGTACCCGGTGGTGGCAGACAGCTTGGCAGTGGCCAAACTTGGAGAATTAATGTTGCTGCGGGCACTACAGCAGCTCGAATTTGGGCTCGAACAGGTTGCAGCTTCGATGGGTCTGGTCGTGGTCGTTGTCAAACAGGGGACTGCAATGGACTATATCAGTGTCAAGGCTATGGTGCACCACCTAACACCCTAGCCGAATACGCCCTCAACCAGTACAATAACCTAGACTTCTTCGATATATCTCTTGTTGACGGGTTCAACGTGCCAATGGAATTTAGTCCCACCTCCGGCAGGTGCAGCCGGGGAATCCATTGCGCCGCTGACATCAATAGTCAATGCCCGAATGAGTTGAGGGCGCCTGGTGGCTGCAACAACGCATGCACCGTGTTCAAGAGCGACCAGTACTGTTGCAACTCAGGGAGCTGTTCAGAGACATACTATTCTAGGTTTTTTAAGGACAGGTGCCGCGATGCATATAGTTACCCTAAAGATGATCAAACCAGCACATTTACTTGTCCAGGAGGAACCAATTATCGAGTGGTCTTTTGTCCTTGAAGGCAGCATTTCACTGTAATAAATGAACTAAAAATAATTATAACAAATAATCTGAGTTCTTCTATGGAAGACTCAACTTGGCTTGAATAAAAGTGTACTGCAAGGTTTTCAGATAAATATAAAATAAATTTCTATTAAGAAAAACTTGTATCCCTGTCTTTCCTATATGAAGAAATATATTTTAGTTTGTTTAAAAAGGGAATTAAAATTTATTCTTGAAAAGGCTTTATGCCTCGAAAGATCCTTTCTTTTTATTGAGGATGATAGATATATAGCAAATATATATCTATAGACGAGCATGTTTGGCTAAGCTTAAAGGCACAAGGATGTGGTGTTTGGTTGACATCTCTAGGGAAAGTCCATTTAAATGTTGTTTTACGTGAAACCTTATTTCAAATTATTTTGACTTCATTTGACTGGGAACGTGTTGAGGAGTCAAGAATTAAAATATTTCACCTGGTTGCATGGGAAGAATTTATTGAAAGAATTTTCAAAAAACCTTTTTATATGGGAGTCATTACTATTAGAACTTAGAATAAATGTAAAAATTTAGATTTTTAAGAATTGTTTCAATTATATTTAACTTACTATATTGGGTAATTGCACGGGAGGTCAGTGAATTTTCAACCCACCGACAAGTTGATCACTAGACTTCAATTGCCATTAATTGGATCATCGAACTTCTATTCAATAGTAATCGTGTCACTCTGATAAGTGTAATCTTTTATTAGTATATTGAGCCTTTTGATGCTGAATATTAATGATTTCGGTTCAATTTCGTGTTTTAGGATTAACTTTTTGAACGTGATTGAAACTAGAAAGAAAATGAGAAAAAATAGTACTTTCAATTTTTACAAGAAAAATGATATACCATTAAAAATATAATCGAATTGAGTCCCAGAAAGATTCATCTATTTCTTTCTTACCAGAGCATTCCTGATATTATACCTTGAAGAGGTCTCGAACCTCTTGAACTTTATTTGTAAAGTCTCTATTCCTTAACAATCAAGGCCCAAAGATCTATTAATTTCTTTCCAACCCGAGAACTTGACCATATTGAACTTCACCAACTTAGACCAGAGTTCATAGCATCACACTTTACATATTGCAATTTGATTTTCCCACAATAAGTTATACAT
This sequence comes from Fraxinus americana, assembly GCA_035079005.1. Lineage (NCBI taxonomy): Eukaryota > Viridiplantae > Streptophyta > Magnoliopsida > Lamiales > Oleaceae > Fraxinus > Fraxinus americana. Next base: position 2,437,661 of record CM068722.1, on the reverse strand, counting down.
GTTTCCATTTGTTGTCTATTTTGCCTAGGGTAAAAAAGTCGACGTCACGAGCAGTTAGATACGTGAGACAGAGGGCTCGTAGTACCTGGGCTAGAAAGTGAAGGAGCCTAAGCCCCCATTTGGTGGTCATTTAAAAAAAAAAAAATATATATATATATATATATATATATATATATATATATATATATATTGTTAAAATATAGAAAAATGTTTTGGATTTATTTGTAAAATATTTTATTGTGTGAATGTATGATTGAAAATGAGTATGTAGAAAAAAGAGTTATGAAAGAGTGAGAGAAAAACATGGGCTAAATCGATCCCTTTCGTTCTTTGGTTGAAACCATGAACAATGCGCGTTGAAACTAATTCTTATAGTCAGTGGCCAAGATTAGATTGAGCCATGACAAGAGTTTAACTATGACGCATTTCAAAACTAAGAAACAAGATTTAAAACTTCAAAAATCATATATTATTAAATTTTATTTATAAAATAATTAATTCAATATATATTTCATTAATTAAATATATAAATGTCACAATTTCATATAATTTGATCAGAATTAATTGGTTATAATTTTTTTCTCAGTCATAATTCAAAGATTTTATAGCTGGCAAATTAATTCTCTTTCACAATTCAAAAAATTTGTAGATTACAATTTATTTCTCGATCACAAATCATAAATTTTGTATGTCACAACTTATTTCGATCACAAATCAAATTAATAGGTCACATTAGTTATTAGTCAGACAGCACAAATTTTATAAGTCACAACTTACTTCATAGTCTCAAATTATTAAATTATTAGTCAAAACTTATCATAATTTTAGGCCACACATTATTTATTTGTCACAAATTAATTGATCACAAATAATTTTTTTTACATGTCACATAATACTTATTGGTTACAACTTGAAATAATTGATCACATCGTCCCACTCCATAGCCATAGTCGACACCATCAACACCACCACAACACCATCACCACCACCACACCATCACCATAACCGCCACAGCCACAACCTACAATGCACCATTGCCTTCACCACCTATAATGCACCACCATCATCACAACTGCTTGCACCACAAACCAACCTATACCATAAACACCACCTCCACCTATATTGCACCACCATACCTTAGTCCAAAACCACCAGATAACCCACACCTACCACTACCACCACCACCTTCTCCATGTTATAGTATTGGTGAGACGAGATAGAAAGCATCGATATCAGATCTCCTGGTTGTTCTTGATCCGTCGATCCCCAAAAGCTAGCTAGCAAGCTCTTCTGCAACTTAAATCTTTGCTTTGTCCTCGATCTCGCCGAAATACTACTTGCCATCACTACCACTTCACCACCTACATTGACCGTGATTGATCGTATTAAACGTATGGGAATAAGTGGTGAATAAGTGCGTTGCATTTGATCTGTGGATAAAAAGTAAGTTTTATCAAGAGTGTTTATAATTTAAACACCTTCCAAACAAATGCGAAATTAAGTTCGCTGTAATATTACATTGATGGTAATGTTGCATTGAATTTGAATTTATCGATTGATTGTTACTAATTCTTATTATGTCTCCTCCTCAACCGTCTCCTGCACGCAGGATAACCATATTACGTGCATGTTAAATAAAATATGAAGAATTTACTGTAATTATTACAAAAATGTAACACACGGTGTGATAACAAAAAAGAATTACCTTGTGAAAATGTAATGTAACGCAACTTACAACTCAATATGCTTTCTAAAGTATTAGAGAAATGTAATATCACATAACTTACATTATATCAGCAACGTTATATTGGCCATATAAACACGAAAATTAAATTAAAAAAAAAAAGCAACGACGAATGCAATAGATAAATAGGTATTATCTACTGTAATTAAACCCATTAAAAACTAAATTTATGATGAATTAGGAATCTTGTAATGACGACTTGTGATGAGACAAGAAAATCGCTATTGATGTCATGAAAGTGGATGAGAGGAGATCTCTATGAAACAAAATTGACGCGCCTTATGTTGGGTTACGCCTTTCAAAATTTAGGTTTGGACAAAATTCAAAAGGATAGAAGCCTGCGAAATTATCTCCCATAAAAATCAAGAAAATCGTACACCAACGGACCAACTTTTAATGCAAATTGACCCTAAATAAAACATTTTACACAATGATTAAACGATTAATTGATATAGAATCCCTGAAAAAGAAAACTCCCCGTTTTCCGTTTTCCCCTTTTCATCTCGAATACTATTTTTTCAAATTGTTTTCAAGTTTCTCATAATTTAAATTTTATTGATATATTTAATATGTTTGATTAGATTAGATCAATAAAATTATAAAAAGAGTAAATTAAAATATCATTTGTTATACTGTTTAATTTGTTCAACAATAGTTTGATAAACTGGCCATATATAAATTGGCCATTGGCTTATCGCATGTTTCCATACCGTCATGTTTCGAATCAACACTTTCTTGATCGATTACCCATTTGGTGGGGTGGGGGAAAAGTCCCCGGGAACTTTCTTGCAAAATTTGTAGTGGGGTTGGGTGGGGAAAATTTGTTGTGGAAGAAGATGAAGAATATTTTATTTTATTCCTTTTTGTATTTTTATATTTATTATTTTAGGTGAAAAAATATACAGTTATTATTTTGTCCTTTTCAAAAATGATCAAAAACTATGGGTATGTTTTGTTTGCTATTTTCAAGTTGTTTTCAATTTTGCGGAATATTGAAAATGTATTTGGTCTAAAATTTCTAAAAATGCATTTTTGAAAACAAGGTTAAACTTACAACATAAAACTCAAAACGCATTTTTGACATTTTGAGCATTTTCAATTAAAATTTTGAAAATTGCACAATTCTTGTCAGAAACTAAGTGGTCAACCTCAAACACATGATTTCCACCCTTTTTTGTTTTCTACATGAAACAACCCCAACTGCTTTTGTTTTCTACCTCTACAGCAACATACGCAACATTATACATTACTTTCTCTACATCAATGTAGAAAACAAACCCACTTTTCTGCCATGCTCACAGTAAATAGAAAACAACATAGACCAGCCACTATAAAAATTGACACAGAACGCTGAGTTCTATTGTTCCCTGAATTATTGCAGCACCACTTTGTAGAAATTACAGTTCATTACAATAAAAATTCTTAGTGAATTATTCTTGATTTGTTCCTGAATTATTCTTGATTTTTAAGTATAAGTAAATTAATTTTTGGATTGTTAAAAATAATTTTGTTTTTTTAACTTGAGAAAATTCTTTTTTTTTTTTGTTTAAATCAAGAATATTCATTAGATGATATATGGATAGTGGGAGCTGTTTTTTGAATACTCTCATTTCTTTTTTTTTTTTTTGGAAATGAAAAATATTCTAACAGTATTTCAAAAACCATGTTTTAATATACTCATGAGTTGTGTGGATCTTTGATTAGGTTATGTAGTCCATTATAATTTGTTTTTAATTTTTGTATTTGATTAGATATTACTGGATCTATGCACTCTTATAACATCCTTAGAGAGAAGGCTAAAAAGGCAAAAGGTATAAAACTTATTGAAAAGTTATTTGCTTATTGAAATTAATAAATGAATCTGAAGCATGATCTAATGTGACACATAAATATGTTTGGGACAATTTTTTTTGCGATAAGCGGAATATGAGAATTATGATGTCAATTCTCAGTTGTCGGGATTATGTTGCAACAGATATTAAAATGGTGTTGGGAGTCTATATAATAAAACTTAAATGATAAGAGTTTTATTCTTCGATTATAATTGAAATTATTTTCTGGAAGAATTAATTTGTGATATCATGCTATATGTCCTAATTGGAAAAATGTGCATGTTTATACTTTTATTGTACATTATCAAATTGTCTTATTGAATTACATGATATCTATAAATTCGTGAATTGTTATGAATACTAAGGTCGGTAGAATAATGAGATTTTTACTTAGGCCTATTGATTGTCAGTTGAGTGATAATTTGATAATTGGAAGATTTAGAAAAAATCTTACTTAGAGAACTATTTGATTCGCCAACGGAGTGGGATTTCTCAAGCCGGAAGAATTAATGTAGTTCTCGCTTATAACTCATGAAATTTGCATCATGAAATTAAGTCTATGATAGTGAAACAATAGGATTGCGGAACATAGTGAACTTTCGATTATGTGTCTAACGTTGAACTATCGTATAGGTTAATTTGCATTGATGCAAAATAATATATGCGCATAAATAGACATTGATTGAGAATAAAATGTCTTTAAAATCTGATAGATCATGACAACAAAATCTATAGTTGTTGACATTAATAAAGGTGACTACCTAAATGCAATAATATTTTCAAATGAACAAGAATAATCAAATTTGTCCAAAATAGAAATAAAAACCACCACAAAAGTCTCTTGCAAATCCAAATATAAATCGGTCTTTAATAATAATCTAAAATTCCCTATAGCCTCTACTTCAACTGATTTGCCGTCGTCCGCATAGATGAATCTTTAAGCATCATTTGACTTTTGGTTTTCCGGGCAACCCTGCATAGACACACTTGTGTAAGTAGTGGCACCAAAATCAATCTACCAAATATATCTAGGTATTGAAACTAAATTAACTTCAGAAACAAAGAAAAGTGAGAAAGGTACATTACTTTACACACCAATCGTGCTATTTGGTACAATCCATTTTCAAGTGTCCCAAGATTCCACAAAAGCAACAGCCAGATAATTTATTCTTTTCAGGCTTTTGCTATTTTTTTTTTTTTTTGAGCAGGACATGGTGCAGCTTCCTTATTCTTTCTTTTCTTGAATTTGTCCCTGGATGTACTAGCCAGTGAGCACTTTCAGTCCTTTTTTGCTTCAACCATTCTTCTTCTTGCATACAGTATAAAATGAGCTCATTTAGAGTCCACCTCTCGTTTTGAAAGTTATAACTGAACTTGAATTGATTGTATTGTGCAAGAAGAGAAATCAAAATCAAATGCACGAGCAAATTATCAGATAGCTCAAGTTTTAGTGCCTTCAATTTTGAGACAATATGAGATATATCCATGATTTACTCCCGAATATTTCGTTTACCTTTATACCTTAGTGAAACTAGGTTTGCTAAAGGTGTATTAATTTCGGCCTTATCGCTTTTTACAAAGAGTTTTTAAATTTCATCAAGAAATTCATTGACAGTAGTTAGCTTATCGGACACGGGGCCCTTGAATGATTCTGAAATACCACGTTTAATGATTATAAGACTCATGCGATTTGAACGATTCCACTTATCAAAGTCCATTTTTTCATCAGCAAAAATTTTATCCGTAAGTGCAGTGAGTTGTTCAGTCCTTAATGCAATGTCTAAGTCTATGCAGCCAAGAACGATCTGTACATTCTCTTTCCAGTCCTTAAAGTTGATTTCATTTAGCACGGGAATATAGTTGATGTTTGCAAAAATATTGTAGAAGCAGAAAAGTTAACTGAATAGAGAACAAAGCCAAAAAAATATGTTTACATTAGAATCCGTATTAAACAATTAATTAATTCAAATAATTGTAAACCCCATCACAAGAGATCGAGCACAACATTGATATCTAGTCTTTGGACAGAAATACTGACTTGTAAGTGGTACTCTTGTTGTACTAATCAAATATTGACAATAACTTTGTCAAACAATAAATCCATCTTTGGATCGATTTAGTGTTCACATAAAACTAAATCTTAGAATTGTCACATATTTATTATCATATGTGTGCATGTAATTCGGTCAAATATTTACCTTTCTTTTGGCCGGTGAATATCCGCATGAATTACAAACACAAAACATTCCTAATATTCCAAATAAATTAATCTAGACAATAAATGATATTTTGGTAACATGGCGTCAATTAATTTATTTTAAAAAAATTAGTAATCCAAAAAAAATTTATTTTAATATCAAGATTTTAATTGATTTGTTAATTCCTAATTCTTTTATTTATTTTGTTTTGTACTAAAAAAAATTATATATATAAATAGAAAATTGGCAACATTGTGCTCCGAAACGAGCGTTGCAATGCCAATTTCTGCATTCTTCGAAAACCACATAAATTCATATTTTATTGCAATTGCATCATTCTAATTAATCACTACATGTACACAGTGTCTTCTGAAATTGAGCAAAACTTATTTCCATATAAATGCAATCAATTATAATAATACTCAAATTCAACAATTAAGTCCTAAAAATTGTCAAATTTGAAAATACCCAAAATTTAAATATCTAGGGTTTGAAATTCACATTCCAAAATTAAGTAACCCAAAGTATGAATTTCAACTCTAAAATTATTTCTTGAATCTCAATGCTTTAACATGGAGTTGACTGTGATATCACTTGTTGAGTTTTTCATGAAACTTAAACTTTATAAAATATTATGAATTGTCAAGATCTTCATATCAAATCATCAAGAAAATTAATTAATGTGGAACATAACTTGATCCATTGATTTGTATCTTGAATAATGAATCTTGAATTTTGATTTTGAAATCTGGATTTCTTATTCTTCAATTTAATTGCTTCCATCCTTCTTCTTGATTTTTATTGTTTTTCTTGATTCTTGTTGTGGTTTTGAATCTTCCTCTTCAATATGCATTCTTTATTAATTTTTATGTTGATGAGATGACACAAAGAATGAGAATTGCATAAAAATTGGGGACCATAACCATATACATAGTTTTCATATATATTCGGTCCATCGTTAAATACAACTCTAATAAATCCGGTCTCTATAAACATAATTCGGTCCACACTTTATTTAAATACTCAAAACCCAATTACTTAATTTTTTATTAGATCACTTTAATTTTTTTGGCTTAATTTTAAAATAGTCTTTATACACAATTAATTAAGATGTTGACCCACCTGACAAACTAAATAATTTCCCAACTGAAAGAAGTAGAAGACAAAGCAGAAGACAAAAAAGAGAAGTAGAAGAGCTGAAGCGAATTAATTCATTGTGGAACTTTTGTTGGCAAATTCATTTTAGGGTTTGGTTAATGGGCTATGTTTTGACTCATTTATTTCACCACGTAATGTTAAGGGAAAAATTCATATTTAAGGTGTATTCTTTACCTCAATTCAAAAATAAGGTAAATAGTTTAAAAATTCAAAAATCAGGTATGGATTTAATTAATTAAAAATATTTATTAAATAAAGATAATAAAGTCACATTTTGTGATTAATGGTCACATATTCATAATTTTAAGTTACAGATTTATTTACTGGTCACATATCAAAAAATTTATACGCCACAAATTATTTCGAGGTCACAGATTTTTAAATTAGTTGGTCACATATTATTTCGAGGTCACAGATTTTTAAAGAGTCACGTATTATTATATTTTTAGGTCACATTTTGAGTAATTGGTCACAGATATTAACAAACCATATTTTTAAATTACAGGTTACGATTTATCTGTTGGTCACAGATTTCAAGATTTGTTAGTCACAAATTACTTGTCAAGTCACGGGTTATCAAATTTTAAATTCACAGTTTAATCTTGGTCACAGATAACCAAGTAATTGATCAAGTGGTCACACACCACCATCACCGCCGCCACCATCTTCACAGCCAAGAGATCTACCACCATCTCCGTCACTGTTGCCACCACCATCAACACCACATCACCACCACCAACAAATCACCATTTGCAACTACAAACCACCACTGCTACTATCAAATACACTGCCGATTCAACAAAAATCACCCAAACGTCAGATCCACCACCTCTGCACCACCATCAGTCCAACAAAACCACCGCCTCAAAACCACCACCGTCGCATCTAACCACATAAAACACCATCACCACCGCCGGATGACTATCAACACCACACCGCCGTCGCTGCTGTGCACAAAACACCACCACGCCACCGTTCACGTGACGCTGCCCCTTGCTGCAGTTCTCGGCAACGTCGACTCAGCTGCGCGAACGGCGTCGCGACGCTGCCTTTCGCACAGTAGTGTCGACGCTACTGCAGTTCGCGGCAGCATCGCGACGTTGCCTCGAACTGAGCAGCGTCATCGCAACGCTATCGGCATGGAGAGGTGAGGGAGAGGAGTAAGGGAAGGTGGGAGAGAGGGGTAGGGGAAGGAGGCGAGAAAGTGAGAGAGTTGGGAAGGGATGAAAGAATTAGGTTATGAATTAGGGTTTTAATATAGTACCTGATTTTTAAATAAATAAATTGTAGACCTGATTTTTTAAAACTAATCTTTAAACAACTAATTTTTTGTAATTTCCCTAATGTTAAATTGATCCATACATTAATGAAAGAGAGATGATACAACTAAGCTCCTATTTGATGGTCATTATTTTGAGAAATGGAGTTTTGAATTTATTTTTTTTTTTTTGAAAAATGTGGTTAAAAATAGATAAAAATTTTGAGTTTACGTATAAAATATTTTATTGTATAAATATATGATTGATAGTGAGTATGAGAATTAAAGAATTTTGAAATAATAGTTGTAAAACAATGGCTAAATCTCATTAAAATGGGAAAATATTTTGAGGCTAAGACATACAAGCTTAACAAAAAAAAATATTTCTAACTCGTCAAATAAAACCAAAATCATAATTTTGAAATTGTTAATTTGGATCAACGTGGATTCACCAATATTTATGTTTAAAATTATTTATAAACAATTTCGTTGAGGTTTCGAAAATAAAAAAAACTACTTGAAACCAAAGTGAGCGGTTCACTCAATTTTTCCAAAAACCGCCAAACCGCCAAACTGGAAAACCAAACCGAAACAGCATTTTAGAAACCGTCGGTTTGGTGTCATGTGGACCCGTCAACGAAATGATTTTGAACCAAACCAAACTGGTCAAAAAGGATTTGGTTTAGGTTTGAGAATTTTAGTTGCGGTTTAAAAGCAAACCGGACAGGCGAAAAAATATATAAAAATAAAAAAATAAAAATAATGATTTTTTTTAAAAAAATTCATCCAAATATGTAAAACTCAATAGTTTTGTCATTTGTGTGTATTTTTGTCAATTTATAATTTTCTATTACATATATATTATTATTACCAAATAATCATAATTTATATCTAATAATCTCAAGACTAACATAATCTATCAAAAACTCTTTTCCTCTTCAAAATTCAAATTTCCACAGTTGCTTCTGAGTCTGCATTCTCAACTGGAGGTCGGATACTTGATTCCTTTAAGAGTTTATTAGGTGAAAGGATGGTTGTGGCTTATATATGCAGAAATAAGTGGTTGCAAATTAAGAATGAACATATAGTACTACGTCAATATTTAGACGAAGTTGAAGCATTTGATGATTCAATGAAAGTTGTGGCAGGTGGTTTATATTTTCTATTACCATATTTTTAAATATTCTCTTATTTATCTAGTATCCAATACTATGATGATAATGTAACAAATGCATTTGTTTGACAATAAAGACTATGAATCATGTGTGACAACAATTAATGTTTGAGTATATGTGAGAAATTGAATTCGTAACAATATACAACGGTAAGTTTGTGTAATTGTTATATTTAGATATTATAAACAATTGATTTATTATTATGGTTGGTTATTCTCTCTGTCTAATCAGTAGTTTTGTTTTTCAGATATGATGATCACGAGATCTTGTTGAACATCATTATGTTTTTTGGGCTTTATATTTAATTTAGTGGACTTGTATTGTAACGTTATCGTAATGTCTTAGCCTAAAATGGCAAACAAAAAACTATATTTTAGTTTATCGTGATTTCACTTTGATTTAGTTGATAATTAAATTTGTAGTAGATATATTTAGTTCGTTTTAGATTTATTGCTAGTAAGATATAAATAGATATTGAATTCAATGAATTAATGTCATAAAAGTAAACAAACAAAAAAATATACGGCGAAACCGACGGTTTGAAATCGGACCAAACCGTTAGGTTTAGATTTGAATTTTTTTTAAACCGTTCAAAATGGTTTGGTTTAAGTTTGAGTTTTTCTCAAACCGCTTTAAACGGTTTGATTTGAAAATTTGTCAAAAACCGACAAAATCGGACCGCTTACACTCCTACTGTAATTTATTAGTTCAATTTATACTTAAGCATCTATACTTGTCAGTCAGCTTCGATTGATTCTTTAGAAAAAATAATAATTTATGATACTATTTTTCTTATTTTATTTTGAAAAAATAATTTTTGGAAGCAATTTTATGGTTGAACTTTGTATTTATTTTATTGTTTTAAGCTTGTATCGAGGCAATTATATTATATTGCAATGTTTATGTTTGCATGTTTAAAATTAAGTGTTATATTGTGATTTTCGACCAATATATCTATTTTTCAGTTGTGTAAAAAGAAATTCCACAAAGAAAATTGAGTGAATTACTTGCATTAATGTTGAGTTTTGCTGGGTTTAAAGAAAAACTGAAGTGCCACGATAGATTCATCGGTAATTTCCTATTCTCAATTAAAGAAATAATATGTTGGTGCTTTTCAATTAGTTGGGACATTAGAATATACTAAAAATTGTCTAAACTAAGACATTCAACCAACGACAAAATTTTCGATCAAGGAATATGTTTTCGTATAGATTTTATTAAAAATCAAATATGAGTCCAATAAATCTGAATTGACGAGAAAAAACTTATGATATATAGAAACCCGACAATTGCCTCCATTTTAGTCCCCAAATTGGTTCCATGAATCAATCTAATTAACTTAAATAGAATTTCATAGAAAAGGAAAAATAAAAAAAATAATTCTGACTCAAAATATGCAAATTAATTAAGTGAACAATTTATTATGACATAAAAGGCATACACGTTAGTATTAATTTAGCATACTATATACGTTTTCTTTAATGTTTGTAGTTTCAAATTATTCAATAGGTTTAAATCAATTCATATACAATTGAAAATTATAATTCAATAAAATTATATACTCGTATATAAAAAAATACTATACAATTGAAAATTATAATTCAATAAAATCATATACTCATATATAAAAAATTCATACATATATACACGAATTTTATGTCGAAAATAAACTTATTTTATATATCTCAAAAAAATCATAGTAATAGTTAAGAAATATGTGGTTATTTTATTTTATTATTTATTAAGAGTAGAATAATTTTTTCAGTTTCCTTTGTTTAGTCTATATATAATCTCTTTGTATTTAGGTTAAATTATCTTTTTGTATCATTATACAAACACTAGCCTCATCTTTTCTTTATTTATTTATTTGGATTGTTTAACAGTAATAATATTTAAATACTAAGAAAACTAAATATAACAACCATGAAAGGTTCTGAACACAATTAAATATATATTATTGTAAAATAAATATTTAAATGGACGTAGCAAAGATTGTCTAAAATTTGAAAAGCATGTTCTCCAAACACATATAATCAAATACTAAATAAGTAACGTAATCCTACTTTGCTCTATATTTAGAAATTATTTCACTGACAATTTCATTTCTAAGAATAGCCATTAGTAAACTTGTAAAAGTCAATATATGAACCACATATTACATTATGAGTGACAAAAGCATTTTTTTTAAATGCTACAGAAGAATGTAAATAATAAGTTTATCATAATTTTAAGTTGAAGACAACGCACTTCAAACTTTTAGAAACAACCAAATCCTTTCCAATTTCGTGAAAATAGCTTGTACTAAAGTTTACCTTAATATTAAAGAAAGATATGAATAATTTTGTATTTCCCTGTCAAGGTTCTTTTCGCATTATAATTGTTTTAGTTGTAGAAAAAACATCATAAACAATTCAAGAAAAAGGATGAGAATTTGGACATTCTTCTTGGCCAAGCTTGGGCCGTCGCTATACACGGCGAATCCAGGATTCAAGTCCAGCTAGGGCGGATGTTTATGCTGACCGTACGTCCATAATAACGGGATTGTTTATCATCAAGAAGTTTCTTAAAAGGTGCCTATAACTAATCTTTATTCAATTCACTATTTCATTTTATATTAATCTATCTATAATCTTGACATCTTTTAGCATTTCTTACAAATGATCCACACCAGTTTTATTAGCTTGTGATAAACCAAGCCTAATAAGCCCTATTTTCAATCTGCAAGTAAGCAATTAATTAAAACACATTTCCAAATCAATTGTACAACATCCATTTTTTTTTATTTTTTGTTTTAACGGCAATCTATTGCAGACAAGATTAAAACACAAAGAGGAGAACATAAACGATTTTGCAGTCAATTCATATAACAGACTAACAGTCATAATTAAAACTATGATATGAGATTCATAACTCCAATAATCTCCCAAATATATATGTTCAAATTGAACATAACTCCAATTAATCATAACAAAATATTAATATAATATTTCAGACTTTCAGTTTACAATTAATCAATTAAATAGGCAATATATATATGTTCAAATTACTTATAATCTCCAATTAAATAGCGATATATATGTTCAAATTACTAAAAAGGAAAATGAGAAATCGATTAACCTTGCTTTGCAGCCAGTTGGGCCAAAATCATCAAGAACTATATCCAGCTAGTCGAGAACTTTAGGCTTTAACAACCTTCTGGCTTCAACAAATAGGAAATCAACATTCAACAATATGCTACCAAAATATACTAGCAAGTAACGTAGATTTTACAAATACAAAAAAGGAGAACGACACAGACAGACTCACTAGTCGCAACGCACGCACCAGTGCGGCCATGATAAATATATGATCGATAAATTTTAAATATCAAAAATTGAAGTGCGGCCATAATAAATATATGATCGATAAATCTTATATATCAAAATAATTTTACATTAATTGTGAAACGTAAAGTCGTGATTATTTATGTTTCTTTTCCATCACAACCTCATTCTAATATCCTTTTTTGAACTTTATTTTTTTACAATTTTTCGTTTGATTCGATATTTCACGATATGAATACCCATTTGGATCGATTTCAATTTTTTTAAAAAAACTTCAAAAGTGATAATAATAAATATATTGTTGATTAAGTTAAAATATAAAAATGGTTTTATAGCTCGACTTGGCTAAGCCTTTTTTTTTTTTTACGTTTGATTAGTTTTTTTCAATTTCTTTGGGTTTATTAGTTATTTTAACCTTTTTTTCTCGATTAAGTTAAAATATAAAAATGGCTTTACGGCTCGACTCGGCTAACCTTTTTTTTATTAGTTTTGTTTACTATTTACTAGCCAAATGACTTGACGACTCGACTCAGTTAAGCCATTTTTATTTATTTATTTTTTACGTTTGATTCAATATTTTAAGTTACATATATTCGTTTGAAGCGATTTAAAATTTGTTGGAAATGTTGAAGTGCAGCCATAATAAATATATGATCGATAAATTTTAATTATCAAAATAATTTTACATTATTTGTGAAACGTAACATCGTGATTGTTTATATTTCTTTTCAATCTCAACCTCATTCTAATGTCCTTTTTTCGAACTTTATTTTATACAATTTTTCGTTTGATTCGATATTTCACTATATGAATATCCATTTGGATCGATTTCAATTTTTTTAAAAAAAACTTAAAATGTGATAATAATAATAAACTTCTTTATTTTGAGTTTTTTCCCCTGTTATTTTATTTAAAAATTGATTAGGGGTTTATGAAATAAATGACAATGACTGAACATCGGGGATTGGTGAGAAGACATTTTTCGATAACTGGAGGTTGTGGTGGAAGGTGAGCCTTGATTTCTTCAATAACTGTGGGTGTGATTTTTTTCATCTCCACATTTAATGTTGTCTCGAAACATTTAGTAACTTATAAGAAAATTTTATGTAACTAATATTTGACATAGATATTTGTTTTTAATACTTATGCTATTACGTACTCAATTACATCATAGCACGTGCATTGCACGTGCTTCTGACTAGTCTTATTGAAAAGAGAGATACTATAGTTCATAACAGAGACATATTGTAATACAGATGCAAAAATCATTCAGCATTTGCACTTGATGGCAGCCAAGTTGAGTTCTCCCATAGAAGAATTCAAATGTTATTTTTCACTTATTCATCTTATAGTAATTTTATTATGGTGAAAATGTTGCTGCTTCAAGGGCAAAATACCACTCGATAATTAGTTCCTCCGGGACAAGTAAATGTGCTAGTTTGATCATCTTTAGGGTAACTATATGCATCGGGGCACCTGTCCTTGAAAAACTTAGAATAGTTTGTGGGGCCACAGTTGCCGGAGTTGCAACAGTATTCGTCTGTCTTGAATACCGTGCATGGGTTGTTACAGCCGCCGGGTGCCTTCAACTCGTTCGGACACTGGCCATTGATGTCGGCGGTGCAACGGATTCCACGAGCACAACCACCGGTGGGACTAAAATCCATTGGCACGTTAAACCCGTCAACAAGGGATATATCGAAGAAGTCCAAGTTATTAAATTGGTTGAGGGCGTATTCAGCTAGGGTGTTAGGTGGTGCACCATAGGCTTGACACTGAAGTAGCCCATTGCAGTCTCCTGTTTGACATTTACCACGGCCAGAGCCGTCGAAGTTGCAATCTGTTCGAGCCCAAATTCGGGCCCCTGTAGTGCCCGCACCGGGGTTGATGGTCCAAGTTTGGCCATTGTTGAGCTGCATGCCGCCTCCAGGTACAGCGGCAGCCCAGACCGTGAAGGGACAATTGTTACGGATTTCAAAAGTAGCTGCACCAGTGTAGTGGAAGAAAAGGGAAGCAAGAGAAAAAATGAAAATGGAAATGGAGATTGATTTTAAGAGGCCCATGTTTAGAATGGAGGGATACTAGCTATGTTGTATAATAGACCAACTGGTTGGGCTATATATAGATTGAGCTTGTAGAAAAAAAATGATAAATTTGTTTGATTGGAATTAGAAGTCATTCTTAATAGTCAAGGATAAGAGTTTGAGCCATCAAAATTGATAAAGTCTTGGTCATCGAATCTTCTATTACATTTTCCAAATGTATTAAATAAATAATCTTAAACATATTTAAATAACTTTGTAGAGGTGATTTGTCTGAGTAGAATAGCTTTTTAGGAAAGTTGATCTAAGGTATCTTCCTAAAAAAGTTCTTCTATTAGAAATAGCTACAAAACTGAAGTTCTATCAAACGAATCCTAACATTGGTTCGACTACGTAAAATTACTTCACAAAAAATTAAATATTGAATAATTAATTAGTGAAACTTCCCATTCACTAGAAGTATCGGTCAAGAAATTACTGTTACATTTCCACAATTTGGAAATATCAAGTTTTGTATGACCTACGCACAGATGAATGCGACGCTTAATTATATTCCATATGTTAATCATCCAAGAGACGGATGCAATTTTCTGAAAATAAATTTACTTTACTTGGAATGTGGCACGGAGCCCTGCTAATTTAGCTAATGTTTGGTTTAATTCAAAATCATATTAGTAATAGATTTATATAAAAATTGATGAAATAAGTGGTTGTAAAGTTGTGATTTCGATGAAATATTTTTATCAATTTTTTTTGGCTAAATCAAACAAGACTTATTATATTCGAGTTGTAAAGTTTGGGTATAAAAAATAGTGAGTGGTATAATTGTTATTTATCGTCACCTAGACTCCCATGTGGCTCAGCCATTTGGCATCCGATGTAAAGTAAGGTCTACTAGAGTCCAGATAATCCGACTCGTCGAAGCCCATATGTTAAAAGACAAGTCCGAGACCCAAACAAAGTTTCTTTGCCAAAGTAGCGATGTCCAAAAATGAAGAATATGAGGCTCAACAAAGGCTGTGATGATTCACTCCTGATGATCTTAAATTTATGAAATCCTTTCAGGGCAGTACCTCGAGCATTAGTATGCGATAATCACACGCAATCAGAAAATCTAGGATTTCATTGTAATCCAATATCAAAAAGAGCTTCTTAACCTTAGTTGTTTGGTGAATGGAATGCTACACGCTTCCAAAAGTTGATTAGACAAAGTTAGCATTACGAAAATATCATAAAGCATGTTGGCACATGTTTGCCTAATCTTTTAAACAAAGTCAAATATATTTATGTAACATTATAAAAAAAAATCTTGTAAATCCTTTTTTTATTTGTAATTATAAAAACAATATTTATTTTCATGGGACGGTGGTACTACCAAAATAAGTGCATATTTAAAATTATTTATAAGTAAGTAAAAAGTACTTATAAGCAGCATTTTAGTCATGGTGTTTATATTTTCACCATGGCTTGGAAGTCAGTCTTGGTCAAGAAATTGCTATTACGTTTTCCCTCACAAATGAATGTGCCTTGATGTCATCTTCTAGAACACGCAATTTGATATTTTTAAAAGAAAACTACAACATGTAAATCAGTGAAGTTGTGGATGCAATTTTTCTACAAAATTTAAACAATTTACTTTGAATTTTCTGTAAGTGTTATGCCCCAAGTCCAATCAACTTTGGATATAAACACTTTGAATATATATAATCAATGCATATATATGGCAATATCTATTATTTAATTGAATTAATATTCTAATAAATTAAATGATAGAATCCGTAGATTCAAGTCTTGGTGATTTGTTAATCACAAGGAGTTGTGATTGTGAGATACAAATTACATATGAGTGAATCTTAAATCGTCCGTGGTCGAGGTAATAACGAGATACGGATATCGTTATTACGGATAGACTATCGCGTGTGGTATTCTTACTTGTAAAGTAAGTAGCTGATCTCACAAGCTAAAGTGTGGTGACACTTGAATGAACACGTGGATGTTTTGTTATAGAACAAAACATTGGAGACCCGCTGAGAGATTCCACATGGATAACTATCTAAGTGTTAGTGGTTAATCTCTAACGTTCGGTAGTGGAATTGGTCCTTTGACTTGAGGTCATCATAGTACCTTATATGAGGGCAGTCATACTTTGGTGATGTTGGATGTTGCTCTGTCAAGGGTCGCTAATACAGCATCGTTCGGGTATGTCAAGAATCATATGAAGGTTGTGAATGATCAATAGAGGATTCGTCACTCTTAGATAGTAAGAGATTATGATCTACATTTTATCGATTAAGTTGATAATGAAATCCTTGGCCAAGGTGAACTCATAAGTCGGAAAAGAGTTTTCGACGTACATTGACTTAACAAGTGGGATAAAAGATATGATCGATAATTGAGATTGACACATATCCATATCTCATAATTGATCGGATCATATTGACGAAAGGATTATAGCTTCACGGTAAACGAACAAGTTTGGTTTTGTCATGCTACGTGATATTTCCCGTCACATGTATTGCCCCGATACATTGCTAGATGTCAATGGGACAACGAAAATGAATTAGTGATAAATTAAAAGGGGCGTTTTAATTTATTGATTTTGATTAGATCAAAATAATAATTCACGTCGTTCGGCATCGTGATCGGGAACCTAATGGGTCACACACAAAAGAGAATCAGAAGAATGAGATTTACCAATTAATTAATTGACAAGTGTTTGATAATTAATTAATTGGGTTGTTTATTAATAGGCCCGAATTAATTAATTGGATTAATTAATTCATGGACCAGATTTAATTAATTTGATTAATTAAATCTTGGACCGGGTTAAGTTTAATAGATGGGCCGAGCCCATCTGGACTTATATTAATAAGCTGTTAGGGTTTGAAAAACAGTAGAGAATTTTATTATTCTTGCTAGCACAAGAAAAGAAACCCTAGCCGTCATTCTTGTTCTCTGTGTGGATCACCATTGGAGGCTGGACAATTGGACAGCTTGGATTGCAGATCGTGATCATTGGAGTTCAAGAAAAAGCAAAAAAGTTTGTGGAATTCATCAAATGTATTAATCCTAATCACAGTTTCTATCGAAACACATTGCAGATCCTCGTTTGGGAATTGAAAATTATTTTATTTCCGCTGTGCATGTTAAGTAAATTCCCAACAGTGGTATCAGAGCCTACTTTGTGTTTGTTAGAAATTGTTTTGCATCATATAACAATCAAAAGTTGATTGTTATTATTTTTCTCGTTTCTAGCTTTTAAAGAAAATTGATTTCTGGTTCTAAATTTGATTTGGAAACGAAAATTAATTTTGATTAAAAAAAAAAAAATTGGATCTGCCACCGTCGCCATGGAGGCGACGGCACCGGACCATGGTGGCGACGGCGCGCTCGCAAAGCGGCCGTGTTTACTGACTTGGACGCAACGGAGTCGGCTAGCTGCGTGTTCTGCAGCTGTGCGGCCGATCTTGGGTATTGCAGTTGGCCGCGCGATCTTGCAAAATCCCTGATGGTGCCGCCGTGCACCACCGTTATTCTATGGGCGGCGCCGAAAAAGAGGCGATTTTCTTAGGGTTTCAGACGGGAGATTGAGAGGTGGAGGCGGGGGCCTGTTGTGCAATTTTCTAAATTTCAGGCCCCCGCCTGCAATAATGGATAAAGGGTTAAGTTTGCAATTTTTAAATGAAGGACCGTCTTGCAATTTTCGAAATTGAAGGGGTTTGTTTTTAATTTGGAACTTGGGTCAATTTACAATTTTCAAAATAGTTTTGAATTTAAATATTAAAATGGTTTTAATTTGATTTTCAAATGATTTGACCTAAAATTCAATTTTGACCCGTTCAAAATTTTATTTAAAATTGACGACTTTTTATATTTTCGTTAAAATTAGATTTTAACTTAAATATTAAACTTTGACCCTAAAGTGGATTTTATTTTATTTAGGAGTTTTATCCTAAATTAAAATATTAATTCAATTTTAAATTAGAGTTGGACTTTAATTTAGTATTTAATTAAAATTTGATTTTAATTAAATTATCCACCCTAGTATATTGTTAAAATTAGAGTTAGACTCTAATTTTGACATTTAATTAAAATTTGATTTTAATTAAAATTGTCTCGCCCTAAATTGTTTTTGAAATTAGAGTTTGACTCTTATTTGGTATTTAATTAAGATTTGATTTTAATTAAATAAGTTCGCCCTAATATTTTAGAATTAGAGTTTGACTCTTATTTTGTATTTAATTAAAATTTGATTTTAATTAAATTCAACCGTATTAATTTGATTATAATTAGAGTTGAACTTTAATTTGACATTTAATTAAAATTTGATTTTAATTAAATTGTTTTGCCCTAAAATTTTATTGGAATTAGAGTTGGACTCTAATTTGGTATTTAATTAAAATTTGATTTTAATTAAATAGCCCCGCCTTATATTTGTAGAATTAGAGTTGGACTCTAATTTGATATTTAATTAAAATTTGATTTTAATTAAATAAGTCCGCTAATTAAATTAATTAATTAATTTGATTAATTAGTTATTTAATTCTTCCGATCCATTTGTCTAAATTAGTTTAGACGACTTTAATTGCTAGAAACTTGAAACGTGTTTGCATATAATATTAGATATTATAGGAATGCATTTATATGATGAATGTTTTATTAGTGGATGATTATGGACTCGACCATGTGGATGTGTTAAATGGTTAGTTTTATTCTTGTTGTTTTATGGGCCTGCGAGCTCTTATTTATTTTGGACCTGCGAGTCCGTTATTATTATTATGGGCCTGCGTGTCCAATGTTATTTAGGCCTGCGTGCCAACTAGTATAGGATACAAGTTGCAGCTGGACTAATTGGAGATACAAGAAGAGGAGGAGACCATAGAGATGGAGCATTGTATGAATCAATGCTATACCCCCTAGGAACTGACCGACTAGTCTTCCTTATGGCTCGGGAAGACTAGATAGTATAAGTCCATAATCGTCCACACTATTATATGTATGTTTATTTGCATGTTAGATGTATAATAAAATATATATAATTATTACGATGAGACCTTTTGCATGAAAACCCCTCGTTAAAAATATTAAGTCAACTTATTATTTGCCTTCCATCCTTATAGTGAAAAACGAGAGTCCTAAATCGATCTTAGCTTGTTGAGTACACTCAAGGCTGGTCCATTAGGGATATGTTTGACACTATGAAATATTAGATATTTTTGAATGATGGGTTTGACTTAACTAATATTTATCTTTTGTTGAGTACACTCAAGAAGATAAATTTTAGAGGCATGTTAAAATATTAAGTCATATTTATATTCGCCTTCCACCATTATAGTGAAAAACGAGAGTCCTAAATCGATCTTAGCTTGTTGAGTACACTCAAGGCTGGTCTATTAGGGATATGTTTGACACTATGAAATATTAGATATTTCTGAATGATGGGTTTGACTTAACTAATATTTATCTCTTGTTGAGTACACTCAAGGAGATAAATCTTAAAGGCATGTTAAGCTAGCACATAAGATGTGTGAAGACAAAGAGTTGTCGGTTTAATGATCTGGGAGTTGTATGGAGATACAATTGATAATAGTATCTACCCAAATGTTTTATTAGGGCTTGTTGAGTACACTCAAGGTTTTAATATAACAGATGGGATCCCAGCCCACTGGGAATCAAGTACGGATTCCATAAATTTATGTGAGAGGGTCATAAATTTGAGTTAAACAGTGGGAGCGAAATTAATTTAATAAAATGCCATGTTAAATTAATTCATGCTTTATATATATTATTTCTTTTACTTTTCGTCGTTTATGTTTATTGAATAATGGGTAACCACATATATATTTGAGAGACATATTGTATGCCAACAACCAAAGCAAATTTTCTTGATTGGCACCGCAATATGAGAATTGTTCTCAGGCATTGAAAATTGGTTGTGTCCTTGAGTAGCCTTTTCTAAAGACACCTGTTGATGACTCGATAAAGAAGAGGTGGCTGCTATAATAAACACAGTGATGACGATAGTACTACAACATATGTGATGTTTGTGACTATGTCACCTGAGTTACAGAGCAACATAAGAGTATAGATGCTAACACATGAATTTTCATCTCAATGTTTTGAATGATGAACAATCATACGAGGAAATATATGATATTTCCCAGCAACTATACCGGTGCATAATGGCAGAAGAATCTTCAGTCGGTGCTCGTGTGCTGACGATGTAGACTACTTTGAGAAGTTGTCTTGATTGCGTTCAGTCATGAACAATGAACTAAGTATAGACTTGGTTCTGCAATCTCTGTCAGAGAGTTATTCATAACTAATTATGAATTTAACATGAATAAACTCGAAACACACTCATTGAGTTGCTGAACATGCTTAAAACTGTTAAGTCCAACATCCGTGTTTGTAGTAGACAAATCTTAGTCATAGATTCCTCTAAGGAAGTCTAAAGGATGCTTTAGGAAAGCAACCAAAATGACTTAGACAGTTAAAGCGAATAAGGACAATACCAAATCTGATGATCCTTATTATCATTTTGGAATGATGGGTCATTAGAAATGAAATTGCAAGGCTTAAATCTACTTCATTAGTTTCATGGGTATTAGATACTAGATATAGATCTCATATTTGTATAAATATGCAGAAACTAAATAAAAGTAGATCGCTGCAGAAGAGAGAAGTTGACCTACACGTTGAAAATGAGCAAAAGTTGCTGCATTGCCTGTAGAAGCATATTTCTCGCCATTGCCTTTAGGCTCGATATTAGAATTAGAGAAATGTTAATTTTGTTCTCACCATTACCAAGAGCATTAAATAAATTTCATGTTTTGACATGAATTATTTTAATGTTAAGGACAATTGTTGTTCCTTTTTATCTTGATAAGATCTTAATGGTTATGGTAAATTACAAAATGATATTTATATTCTAAATGTTGAGTGTTCTATAATGAGTATAGAAATTGAAAGGCATAAAAATGATAATCTGAATAACACCTACATATGGCATTGTAGATTTGGTCACATAAATGAGAATGCAATTCCAAACTTACATGGAGATGTATATTTGGGTCAAATAATTTTGAATCATTTGACAAATGTGAATCATGTACGTAAGACAGGTGACCAAATATCCTTTTACTTGAAAAGGAAAATGATCTGCACAATTATTAGGTCTAATACATAGTGATGTATGTAGATCCATATCAATTAATGTCAGGTGAAGTTTATCTTATCTCATCACATTTACTAATGATCATTTCAGAAATGATCATATATATTTGATGAAATTCAAGCATGAATCTCTTGAAATGTTCAAAGGATTCAAACTAAAAGTTGATAAACAAATAGGTAAATATATTCTTACACTAA
Organism: Fraxinus americana; assembly: GCA_035079005.1. Taxonomy (NCBI): domain Eukaryota; kingdom Viridiplantae; phylum Streptophyta; class Magnoliopsida; order Lamiales; family Oleaceae; genus Fraxinus; species Fraxinus americana. Next base: position 2,415,557 of record CM068722.1, on the reverse strand, counting down.
GACTTGTTCGAGGTAAAGAATATCTAAAATGGAGAATTTTAGATTATCTAAAAGAGAATTAGATTCTCATGCAGTGGATTCCTCCACATACATTGCAACATAATGATGCATCTGAAATGAGGAATCGTGCACTATTAGATATAGTACAATAGAGAACCAGCCATGCAAACATTCAAAAGTCGTTTTGAAGTCATGCACTGATTGATACGTGTTGCGTACTAAATCGTGTCTCATCTAAATCGGTTGACAAAACTTCATACGAGTTATGGAAATGCCCAACTTATCTCATATGAAAGTTTGGACTGTGACGCTTATGTGAAGCGCACTGAATCGGATAAGTCTGAGACTAAGTCCGATAATTATATATTTGTGGATATCCAAGAGATAATTGGATATCAATTCTATAATCTCGTTGAGAAGAAGATGTTCATCTCAAAACATGTCATACTCTTAGAGAAAGTGTTTACTCTAAGAGAGACAATGGGAGTAGAATAAATCTTGAAAGAGTTCAAGAGTCCACGGATATAATTGGCCGAATATATGAACTTGAGTCTTATCCCACACCAGCTGAGGGACATACTCTTGATCAGGAAGTGGAGACTTCTGAGGACATGTTGGCTCAGTGAAAATCTTGTAGGATCATTTGACCTCCTAGAAGGTACGAATCCATGATTGCTAATCAAGGATAATGAACCTACTAATTACATAGAAATAAAGTCAAGTGTTGACTTAAAGAGATGGACTTGTTGTATGTAACCGAGGTTTGACCTTGGTCGACTTGCCTAATGGATTAGAACCCATAGGTTGTATATGAGTTTACAAGAAAAATGTCAATATGGATTGAAACAAGCCTTTTGGAGCTGGAATCTTCGATTTGATACAAAAAGTCAAAATGTTTGATTTTGTCAAAAATGAAGACGAAATGTGTGTTTACAAGAAGATAGTGGGAGTATTGTCGCATTCCTGATATTATATGTATGAGACATATTATAGGAAACGACGTCTCTATATTTCAATTGTTGAAATTATGGTTGTCAAATAATTTCTCCGTGATGGATGTGGGGAAGCAAGTTGATCTATAGAGATAGATCTAGAAGATTGCTTAACTCATCCCAATCTATACAGATAAAATCTCGAGAAGATTTTATATGGAGAAAATGAACTGAGAGTTCATGGATAGAATGATGCTAACTTCTAGTCAGACTGGAATAATAGCACATCTCAAATAGAATATTGGTTTACTCTTAAGCGGTGTGTTGGAAATGTTCCGAATAACCGTTGATTCAATAATGGAAGCCTTATATATCATTGCTTTACAAAGCAACAAAAGTTGTGGTCTGGATCAGGGAGTTCATTACTGAACTTAGAGTAGTTCCTAACATTGTTGATCACACGCTTATGCATTGTGATACAATGGAGCCATCGTGCAAGCGAAGGAACTAAGGTCTCATCAATGATCTAAACATATGTTAAAGCAGTGTTATCTCATTGAAAAGATAATACAAAGAAATGACGTAAATAAAGAACGAATTCCCACAAGTTATTAAATTGCAGATCCACTGACAAAGAGTTGTCGCAGTATAAACATGATCGTCATGTAGACTCTTATGGTATAAGATACATAAGTGATTGGATCTAGTGCAAGTGGGAGTTTGTAAGTGTTATGCCCTAGGTCCAATCAACTTTGGACATAAACACTTTGAATATATATAATCAATGCATATATATGGCAATATCTATTATTTAATTGAATTAATATTCTAATAAATTAAATGATAGAATCCGTAGATTCAAGTCTTGGTGATTTGTTAATCACAAGGAGTTGTGATTGTGAGATACAAATTACATATGAGTGAATCTTAAATCGTTCGTGGTCGAGGTAATAACGAGATACGGATATCGTTATTACGGATAGACTATCGCGTGTGGTATTCTTACTTGTAAAGTAAGTAGCTGATCTCACAAGCTAAAGTGTGGTGACACTTGAATGAACACGTGGATGTTTTGTTATAGAACAAAACATTGGAGACCAGCTGAGAGATTCCACATGGATAACTATCTAAGTGTTAGTGGTTAATCTCTAACGTTCGGTAGTGGAATTGGTCCTTTAACTTGAGGTCATCATAGTACCTTATATGAGGGCAGTCATACTTTGGTGATGTTGGATGTTGCTCTGTCAAGGGTCGCTAATACAGCATCGTTCGGGTATGTCAAGAATCATATGAAGGTTGTGAATGATCAATAGAGGATTCGTCACTCTTAGATAGTAAGAGATTATGATCTACATTTTATCCAGTTAAGTTGATAATGAAATCCTTGGCCAAGGTGAACTCATAAGTCGGAAAAGAGTTTTCGACGTACATTGACTTAACAGTTGGATAAAAGATATGATCGATAATTGAGATTGACACATATCCATATCTCATAATTGATCGGATCATATTGACGAAAGGATTATAGCTTCACGGTAAACGAACAAGTTTGGTTTTGTCATGCTACGTGATATTTCCCGTCACATGTATTGCCCTGATACATTGCTAGATGTCAATCTGGGACAACGAAAATGAATTAGTGATAAATTAAAAGGGGCGTTTTAATTTATTGATTTTGATTAGATCAAAATAATAATTCACGTCGTTCGGCATCGTGATCGAGAACCTAATGGGTCACACACAAAAGAGAATCAGAAGAATGAGATTTACCAATTAATTAATTGACAAGTGTTTGATAATTAATTAATTGGGTTGTTTATTAATAGGCCCGAATTAATTAATTGGATTAATTAATTCATGGACCAGATTTAATTAATTTGATTAATTAAATCTTGGACCGGGTTAAGTTTAATAGATGGGCCGAGCCCATCTGGACTTATATTAATAAGCTGTTAGGGTTTGAAAAACAGTAGAGAATTTTATTATTCTTGCTAGCACAAGAAAAGAAACCCTAGCCGTCATTCTTGTTCTCTGTGTGGATCACCATTTGAGGCTGGACAATTGGACAGCTTGGATTGCAGATCGTGATCATTGGAGTTCAAGAAAAAGTAAAAGAGTTTGTGGAATTCATCAAAGGTATTAATCCTAATCACAGTTTCTATCTAAACACATTGCAGATCCTCGTTTGGGAATTGAAAATTATTTTATTTCCGCTGTGCATGTTAAGTAAATTCCCAACATTTTCCACGAATCCCTATTAATTATTAAATAAATAAGACGTGACAGGATTTACTACAATTTATTTTTGAATCTTTCTTCATTTTATGCATGAAGGTACATGATTAACCATATTGATTAAACATTGATAATTTTATTAACCAATTAACATTTTAAATTTAACTACAAAAACTTGGTAAATTATCGTTTATGAGCGAGAATTCGACGACATGAAATTCAAAGTGAATCGATTCTATTTCAATACCTAACTATCAATACTAACTGCAAATTGAGCCAGTGGTTTGAATAGAACATTACGTAAAGTCAAAGATGTGTTGGAAACAAAATAAAGTTCAATGACAAAACGACACTAAGTAAAAAGTCCAGTAGCCATTATTGGAGTTAATCAGTCAAATTTCAGTTTTGATTCAAAACTTTTACAAAAATGCATCATCGGTGCTCAACTTATTCTGTACAAGTAATAAGTTGGTCTCTAACTTTAAAAAGGAAAAATAATTTGGTCCTCTACAAAAATATCTGATATTTTTGCTTCCTCTCGGATTAATATTGCTCATTGAAATTACCGACAAATAATTTCGAGACCTTTCAAGTATAAGGCCCCGTTTGGTACGGATTCTCCAATTCTACAGTAAATCAATTCTCATTTTCAACCACACATTCTTCAATAAAATAATATTTTCCATCACATCAATAATCTTATCTTCTTTTTCAACCTCACATTTCCCATCATATCACTATTCAAAATCAATTCTTCCCCCAAAAAATCCCCACCAAACAAGCTCTAAATCACCAAGCAAAAGTAAATAAATAATAACGACAAAAGAGCTCAAGAACTCTTCAAGAACTTTGATTTTATGGATGATTTGGTGTTAACAATGGAAAATGTATGTAATCTTGTGCATTTTCTATCAAGGAAACACCCATGTGTGTGTGTGTGTGTGTGTGTGTGTGTGTGTGTGTGTGTGTGTATATATACAGGCACACACGGGTGTTTCCTTGATAGAAAATGCACAAGATTACATACATATTCCTACTTCACATGAATAAATGAACACAAAGATTATTGAAGAGTCACCAAAAACCACCGGAAACTAGATTTTTAAATAGACTAACGGCTACATGGGCAAGGCCTCGCCACTTTTCTCGCGACGATGTGAAAGGTGTTTGCTATAAAATGTGTATACCTCAAGCGCAGTGATCACTTACAAGTAATAAAGTGGTCTAAAGAGTTCGAATTGTCGATCACACGAAGAATAATTATTTAATTACACAATAATTGATTTAATTCTAACAGTAAAATACACAATATTGAGAGTTGATTTTGAAAATAACATAAATAACTTAAAATCCAATAAGATTAAAAAAATAATCGAATCTAAAAATTAAGGAAAGTTTGGATGATAAAATGGTTGGGATTCTTGATTTCACTTAATCGTCATTTAATTAATTTTTCAACAAGTAATTTAGTACTTGTCTGGGTGCACTGCCTATTACAATTTGGACCGTTGTACAATTTTTAATTGAAAAAGTTCTGACAGCTTTGCAGTACCAACTCAGCCATTTACACTCGCATTCCCAAATTTACCCTCCTCATTACACGCCTCAACAACCACAACCATTCCTCTCTCCCAACGTAAATCCTTCCCCTTCTACAAAAATCATTGCCTCCAAAATCTTTCAACACAACCAGCCGTGAAGTAACTTCCCAGATTCGCACCTAAGATACCTCCTCCGTCAAAATTGTTCCCGGAGCACAACGTCTTGACATCTCCTTCCCTCTGGGAGTAAGATGAGTAATTGACGAACAGAGAAGTCGATTGCTGGACTCGAGAAACTTTTCCTGCCAGGAGACACCACGCTCACACCATGGATCCACGGCTGTCATCGGTAAGTGTCGACGATTTTGATGATTTTTATTTTCACGTCAGAGCATATTACCTCATGACCGTCCTCGTCCACCTCCACCTCCAACCCTCCTCCAAGCAAGACCCAAGCACCGGCCCAAAATAACGCCCATTGGAGCAAACATGATAACCAAATTTTCATTGCCGCATGGGAGACGGTGATAGCCGACGGTCACCGTAATGGGAGGTGCTTCACGAAACACTGCTGGGACCAAGTGATCCAATTGTTCAACACCAGCTCCGGGCACGTCTGGACCAAGCAACAGTTGAAGAATTATTGGGATTGTCTTCATCACTCACAGAGTTGTTCAACTGTTCTGGTGTCGAGTACATCTCCGCAATGGGAACAATTGCTACCTCGAACAAGTGGTGGGAGCGAAAGATTAAGGTACCCATATTTTTTTACAATAGCAACATTTCCAATTGAAATTCCATGTTTTCGGTCTTTAGCTTGGATGTTCGTGTTGCACTATATCATACTTCCTATGTTCTATGTTCTGATTGCAGTTCGTGCTTTGCATTATTTTCGATCTCTCTGTGTCTACGATGATATTTTATCGTTGGAAGTGGACGCTGTATTGTTAAATTGACTAAATTCAATTGAATGCTTCTATGTCTTGAAATTCTGAATGTACAACCAACTCGCATCACATTTATTCAAGTTAAAATTACAGTTTAAGTGACAAGACTTTTTTTATATCCTTCAGTTTGAAGATAGGTAATAAAGAAGTATGAAGTTGAGTGAATAATTCCCATTTTGAGTTGGTGTTTGGTAGAAGTTAGAACACTTTGTTGCAGCATGCATGTTTTCTTTACTTTCATTTGCATATCTTACAAGCACATTTTGTGTTTGTCGGCATGACTTTTGAAAAGCTAGGATGTCTTTTTGAGGATAAGAAGTTGCTTTTGACCTATTTGGATGATTTTTCGAAATTTTTGTCTGATTAGAAGAGTTTAAGAGGAGGCCGACCCAAATTGGCTTGTTGAGGAAGTTGTTCTATAAAAAGGCAAGTTATCCCAAATAAGCTCTTAAAGTATTTCTATCCATCTTGCTTTTGTCTTTTCTCCTTCATGATTGTCGCAGATTATTCGTGAAATCTTGTTTTACTCGTCTCTAATGTGCAAACAATAGCATTGCATCTCATGTTGATCAAAGGATGAACATTGACTGGAACTTGAAATTTCTCACATAAATGATGAAGATGACATGAACTTGGCACTATAACAACTTAGCCAAGGAATTAGCAATTGGATTCATGTTTTTACTCAACTTAAATTACGATGAACTTGTCTTTATTTGTCAATTTAAATTGTACTTCAACATATAAATTAATTTATTAGTTTGGCCATTATAATATTTTTCCTTGTCAAAAGAAGTGTTACATAAATCTGATTTCTTTATAAGTAATAGAAGAATATAATAACTGAAACTGTAAGGCAATAAAGTCTTTTAAGAAGTGTTGTCAAAATTATTCAAGTTATATGACTCAAACTGTAAGGTTCATATCTATTATTTGGAGCATCACTCCTCGAATTCTCAGCTCATCCATCCAAGGTCTCTCTCATATCAATAGCTTTGATTCCTGAAATAATAGCTCTTATTTGAAAATGTTCATTACTGTTTTGTGTCAAATTGTCCCTCTAATATTATTTTTCGTTCATGATTGTTTTGTGATTTTTGCTTTACACATTTCGTACTGGATACTTCTTTTTATATTTTGCATGTCGAAACAAGAGAACAAGGACTACAAAGAATACAGAGATAAAGACTGCAGAGAGGTATACAGCTACAAGGTGTTGTTCGGGGACGCCTTCGACAGTAATAAGTATGTGGTCACACCGTCGCAGATGTACCGGATAGGATTCGCCATGTTTGAAAATAGTGGTTACAAAGACCTGCGCGACGCTCATCCGGACAGCGAGGAGAGTAGCGGGTCAAGTGATGAGAGCGATAAAACTGGTCGAGCTGCAACTAGCATGGACGTCTCCAGGCGGCGAAGTGGAGACAAAACGTCTGTCGGTAGCAAGAACATAAAGGAGAAGAGAGAAAACATAGGAGCCAGGGGTTTGTCGTACTCTGTTGACCGCGCCCCCTCTTCCAGTTAACAAGTAGCTGAAAAAATCGACATTTTGGTAGGTCCTGCTGTGACTGATGCAAAGATACTCATGACAGAGTTGCTGGCGATGGGTAGACTATAGAAAAAACAGACTTGTACTTCTGGACTTGCAAGTTCCTGAGCAAAAGGGCTAATAGGGAAATGCTTGACATGCAGCACGACACAGATGAGAAAATGGACTGGGTTGAGTGGAGCTGGCACGATGACAGGAGGTGACGACCGGAATAAGGAGTGTAACGAATAAAATAAAAAAAAATAGTAGGGCCGATTTATGTGAACACTTCAGATGGTTTATAGTATTTTTTATTTGTTATAGCGGGATTTTACATGAAACCCATTTGGTCTGTACTCATAATATTTATATTCTGTACCCATATCTGTACTTTGAATTTGGTGTCCATATTTTCAGCAACTTCTGTGATTGCATGCATAATGGTTCACTATTGTTGGATTACTTGTTTTCCAAAGAATATTTCTTCAGTCATGATGCCCTACAAGTAGACTTACAATTAATAGTGTCAATAATCTTTTTTTAACTTTTTTCAGTGGTTCATGTCCTACTACGAGGCCATTATTTGTACTGGTGACAGTTTCGGATGGAGTACGGTCTATAAAAGGAAACATTCAACCAATTTCTTAAACAAAGAAAACATTGGAAGAGTTGTTGGAGTTTCCTCTTACTGCCCCTTCATCTCAAAGTGCGTAGGGCATTATCAGTAACATTACAAAGTGGAATGGCTCGTTCTCATTTTCATTGTGAGCTCATGACATGCTCCGATGATGAAGTCAACATCAACGAAGAGGAAATTGTGTAACAACTCCAAGATGACATTGTGGAATGGTTTCGCTATTGTCGACAAGCAGAAAAAGACGTAACAACGTACTATCGCGAACAGAGAAGTCGAATGAGAAGGTTCCTATTTGTGAGAAACGGACACATGTTCACACTGGATGCCATGAAATATAGTCCCAAAAAGTGTTATGCAGAATTCCGGATATATCCCGCAATGCTACGAGCATTCACACATATACTTCGCTACAAATACGGACTACGTAGTGGCCAACACGTAGATGTGTATGAACAAGTTGTGATGTTTTTGTGCATATTAGCGCATGGAAAAGGGCACAAACAGGTTCAAACGCTATTCAATCATTCTTTGGAAACTGTTGGACACTACTTCAAGATTGTGCTCGGAGCCGTCGTGGAAATTAGTGAACGTCTAATAAGACCTGATCCAAACTATAATCATGGTGCAGAGCATCACGTACCAAATATCAACAAGCATATGTTATTTAAATATCACATAGGTGCGATTGACGGAACACACGTCAAAGCTGTCATGTCGCTGGACGAACGAGTGAATTTTATCAGACGCAAGGGCATCCCAATACAAAATGTTCTTGCAGCATGTGATTTCAATTTATATTTCACATTTGTACATGGAGGGCGGACGGGGACCATGCACGATTCATGCATACTGGCAAAGGCTATACATAGTCTTGAAATTGATTTTCCACATCCTGTCCCGAGAAAATATTATCTTGTCGACTCTGGATTCGCCCATAGACCTGGGTACATGGCTCAGTATAATGGGTCAAATATATTGTATCATTTTCAGCAGTTCTACGACGGATCGGAGACGAGACTTTCGAAACGCGCGTGAGAAATTCAACTTCTGGCATTCGTCATGCAAGAACGTAATAGAGCGTGCATTTAGTGTGTGGAAAAATCGATGGAAAATTCTCGATCGTATGCCAAGTAACAATTTCAAAGTGCAGGTTGCTGTTGTCTTAGCTACTATGGGTATACACAACTTCCTTCGACGGGCCAGACTTGTCGACGAGGCGTTCACAATTGTTGAGATGGACCTGGACGCTGCAGAGGCAGAACTTCTAGATGAACAAGAAAAAGCTGCTGCTGAAATGAATGCACCAGAAATGCAACGCAATGAGTGAGATCATTTTCGAGATTACTTGGCTCAAAGTCAGTAAGCATGTGTTCGTATAACAATGTCGTTATCGTACAATAATGTTGTCCATTTACCTTTCAAATTAATATTTCGTGTGTAAGAATCGTTGTAGTGCTTTGCGAATTGGAAAATGACAAAAATATGAGCAATTTATCTTGGACAATAATGGGCACGTTATCTTGATTCAATTTGTGTTGTGTTGGTGGGCCCATGCACCACATTTTCAAAGGATGCAAGTCTTTGTGAAATGGTCAAAGGTGGTGATAATTTGAGGTTAGAGAAAGTAGAAACTTTGCACATGTCATGGAGGATAAAATGGTCTTTTTTGTTCCATTTCTCTACAAAACGTGCAAAGGATGGCTGTCAGTGAGACCTCGTGATTTGACCCAAAAATTGATTTTGGTTTGAGAAAAGCACTCCCAGACAATAGATGAAATAACATTTTGTTAAGTTCATCAAGTTCGTTTACTTTTAAAACTAGAGTGGCCAGCAAAATAATATTTTAATAAGTTTAGTGACAACTTGGAGAATCTTTAAAATTCAAAGGTAATCGAGAAATATTTAGAAAAGTTAGTCATAGAACTTTAAAAGTTTAACGGCAATTGGAAAATGTTTGTAAGAGTTTAGTGATAATTAGAATATATGACTGAGTCCAATGATGTAGCATTAGTCAATTAGAAAATAAATTACTAGTCAAGCAGAAAATTTAGAATTTTCAAGTGAGACACAAAATTCCATTCCATTAAGCCCGTGATTAAAGCTAGCCTAACATTTTCATTTTTCTTGAGGAATTAATGAACTCTGATGAATCCAAAATATCTAGAAATATGATGCAATATATTTCTCTCTCTACCTGTAAAGACCTTGCCAAAAAATCTCTCCTCATTAGAAATATTCAAACCAAAGATTTAAAGAAATTGACGACTGTTTTGAGTGCAAAGTCTTTTCCAATTAACCACGAAATATAAGATGATAACTAAATCATTATTCCTTTTTCATACACGAAAGATGTTACAAGTTATGGAAGAGAGAGAGAGAGAGAGAGAGATCCTAGTTCACAAAAGAAAATAAATAAGTAAAAATCATACTGCATTTGCACTGGATGGCAGCCAAGTTGAATTCTTATATAGTAATTTTACTACGGTGAAAATGTTGCTGCTTCAAGGGCAAAAGACCACTCGATAATTAGTTCCTCCGGGACAAGTAAATGTGCTAGTCTGATCATCTTTAGGGTAACTATATGCATCGGGGCACGTGTATTTAAAAAACTTAGAATAGTCTGTGGGCCCACAGTTGTCAGAGTTGCAACAGTATTCGTCTATCTTGAATACCGTGCATGGGTTGTTACAGCCGCTGAGTGCCTTCAACTCATTCGGACACTGGCCATTGATGTCAGGGGTGCAACGGATTCCTTGAGTGCACCCATCGGAGATGGAACTAAATTCCATTGGCACGTTAAACCCGTCAACAAGGGATATATCGAAGAAGTCCAAATTATTGAATTGGTTGAGGGCGTATTCGGCTAGGGAGTTAGGTGGTGCACCATAGGATTGACACTGAAGTAGTCCATTGCAGTCTCCTGTTTGACAACTACCGCGGCCGGAGTCGTCGAAGTTGCAATCTGTTCGAGCCCAAATTCGACCTTTTTTGCCAGCACCAAGGAAGATGGCCATAGCTTGGTCGTTGTCGAGCTGCATGCTGCCAAAGTGTGTTTCAACGGCCCAGACCGTAAAGGGACAACTGTTGCTGATTTCAAATCTAGCTGCACTAGTATAGCGTAAGAAAAGAGAAGCAAGACAAAAAAATGGAGATGGAGTTTGATTTGAAGGAGCCCATATTTAGGGGTACAGAGACGGAGTGGTTGGGTTGGCTTGTAGAAAAAATGATAAATTTGTTTGAAATTAATCCTATGCAATAATTAATGATTGTGTTTGTACCATTCAAAATTGGCAGGAGTCTAGGTCAACAAATCTATATTACATTTCCAAAACATATTAAGGGACCATTTGATGGAATTTTTAAAAATTCAAAAGTTGCTTATAAAAATAAGACGTTGCTTTAAAAGACGGTCTCTTCATGAAATTTTTCTACAAGAAGGAAAAGTTAAAATCCTACTAAACAGATCCTAACTTTGGCTCGATTATATAAAATTACTTCACAAAGATTTTAAATATTGAATAATTTATTAGTGAAACTTTCCAGTCACTAGAAGTCTTGGTCGAGGAATATGGCATGGAGAATTAATATTTTATCTGAGGAGTAAAGTTCGTGCAGAATACTGAAAATAGTGGATCGTGTAACGATTTTTTTTTTTTCTCTCAACACTTTCTCCAATCTAATCCTCGCAATCAAGCGTGATTCTAGTGGATTTTGATATATAATACTAACAATCATACCATATAGATCGTCTTTTACATTGTGCTACATGATAAAATACTATTGGACAGTTTAAAAATAAAAACAGTTTTCTCACCCACAATTTTCAATATCAAAAAGAATGTAAGGTGACATTTAGCATTATTGTAATACTAAACAAATTTGAATTGTAAATAAGAAATGGCATAGCACCGGTGTGACGGTGTCTCAAAACTTTCCAAGAAACTGACAAGGGTCATAAACCTTTAATTTTTGCTTCCAAAGTCCCAAACATTTAAATAAATATGCAACTGCTATGTCCTTCGAACGATTTTTATCCAAAAGTTTATTAGTTGATCAAAAATTTTGGAGTTGACCTTCATTTGACCAGTTTTTGAGACACAAGTTCGGAAAATGGAAAATATATAACTTGAACACAAACTTTTGTTTTTAAAATGTTATCGAACAGTATTATCTACACGCTTAGACAACAAGAAAATTATAGAATTTTACATGTCAAATATTCATAAAAAAGAATCTAATCTACATATAAAGGTTCATGTTAAGAATATCAGACAATTAAAAAAATTCTTAGGGTTCGTTTGATTGTAAATGTAGAATTTGGATGGAAAGAAAATGAATTACATGGAATTAAATTGTCTAGAGATCCTGATTTCCTCCTCCCCTCGAACAAACTCAACAAATCGAGCCCCGACGACATCGATGATATAATAATTAAACAAGGAGTCAAAAACACACAAAAGTTTCGAATAACGAATTTGTGGATGATTTCTCGATTTTTTTTCCAAAGTTTCGAATAATGAACGAATTTGTGGTTGATTTCCTCTTTCTCCTTCCAATTTTCCCTTGTTGTTTTGCCAATTTGGAGGCTGGTTTACGTAATCTTCTGTTTGAGTGTATTTTGTACCTTGAATTTTATTTAATTACTACTTAATACAAGTTTATCATGTTTTTTCAAAACTGCCCCAAAATATAGGGTGTTTGTGTAAGTAGCCCTTAAATATATAGACAAAGAGAACATTGGGCTGAAATTGAGAAAGGAGGCACTGCTACCTTGTTATATTATATATACACCAACACAGAAGAAGAAAAAAAGAAAAGGGGGCCCCCCGGGACACATCCAAGTTGGCAAAGGATGGGAACTGCTGGGCTTGCAACCTCAGGGTGGAGAGTTCGATTCTTGGATGGAGCAGCTGAGTGTTGTAATACTCAATTTGGGTGGAGCAGTTTGGTGATGTAATATCCATGGAGGAAGGCTCCATTGAGGACTGGAGTATAAAGGGTGCACACACCCTGGTCAACTTGGGCATATCCCGTGGTTAACCTCTACCTATCACTGAGGGGCTGGGGATGGATGGTCCAGGACATAGTCTGATAGGATACTTGGATATCAAAAAAGAAAAGGGGTAGATATTTGGAAAAGAAAGAGAGCAGTTGCGGCGCATAGAAGGAGAAAAGAGATGCTGAAATTGAGAGGAAGAAAACAAGTTGCCGACTGCAATATATATATTATATATACACACAGACGAAGCAGAAAAAGTGGGGGAGAACATATATATATATTTTACACAAAAAGCCGGCAGCTTTAGAAGAGGAAAAAACGACAGCTTGAGAAAACAAAACAGAGGCAGCTTCTGGGCATAAAAAAAGGGCTGCTATTGTTTATATATGCACAGGCAAAGGAGGCGGCTTGAGGTAGAAATTGGATACACATTGTAGGAAAAAATCGACAGTTTCTGGGAGAGAAAACAGAGGCAGAAATTATATATATATATATACAGAAATGATCTAATGAGCACCGGTGCTCATCTTATCCTAAGCACCGATGAGTTGGCACATTAATTCATTGGTGGATAAAGATTTTGTGAGTTCCAATCTACCAATGAATTAATGTGCCAACTCATTGGTGCTTAGGATAAGATGAGCACCAGTGCTCATTAGATCATTTCTGTATATATATATATATATATATATGCACACAAACGAAAGGAGACGGCACACACGAGAAGCTTCACGTTTCGTCAATTTTTGGTGATATCGTTCTACTTTTGTGTGTTTAATTTCAACGATATGAGTGGCTAAATATTTTTATTGTTAGGATGGATGATGTAGCTTAAAGTTTTTATTATATGCTTAATTTCAAGATTTTCATGTCACTTTGATACTTGTTAATTATTTATTGTGTCTTTAATGTTTTAATTGTCTGTGCAACAATTGATTGATTTATGAATAATATTGAGACCGAGAGGTGATGTATAATTATAATTTGTGCAATAATTAACATAGATATTATAAGAGATTGAGACATAATTATAAGCTATGTGATCTATGTTGAATTCCTATAGACTAATGCATTCATATGTGTATGAATTTAAATAGAGATATAGTAAGTTCGGGCATATGAATAGGATTAGTGTTGCTCGAGAGAGATCGTTAAATACAACAGATTAATTCGATCGCTAGCACATATGAAAAGATGGTTGAGTGAATTGGAATTAAATGTATGTTAAATAACCTAAGTGAAATCGAAAATCCTAACTATCCATTCACATAATCTTATCTACAGTTTTAATTTGAGTTTGTTATTGTATTTATTAGAGCTTCATTTAGAAAATATAATTTGATTTGATCATTAGTTACTAGTTTAATTTAAATTGAAGTTATGTTAGTTTAAAACTTTATAGTAGATAGTAGTTTCTGTGGGACAATATTCAGATTTGATAAATCCACTTTATTACTTGTCACGATCCGTACAGTTGTGAAATCTCACGAACAACATGCAACCCAAAAACTTTTCCTTCATTTTTAACCACAAATTTTGCTATCAATCTACTATTCCAAAATACATTCTCCCCTATAATAGTGCTAATTGAAATATTTGAAGAGTTTTTAATTTTTATTAATTAGTAAAAGATAGAAAAAAAAAGATTAATTAACTTAATAAAATATAACTAACTATTTATACACTACAGTCAAACTAAAGGAACGTAAATACATCACAATCAAATAAAATGTACAATGTACTACAACCAAACCAAATAAATTTTTATCCCACGTCGAAGTTTACAACAAAATCTTTGGAAATGCCCTCTATAAATTAGTGGACCAATAAGTGGCTAAGCAACTTTTTGGGCCTTTCAATCTATAGACCTAAAAGTTGAAAAATTTATAAGTGGAATTTACACAGCAACATGTGTTTAAAGATTACACTTCATAAATTAGAGATAAAGTTTATGTGTTCACTTTTCAAGTATTTAATATATTAATTAAATATTAAATATTTTCATTAATTGATCACGTACCCTTATTCTTCTCACACATAACCTCCATATCCTCCACGACTCCAAGATTCTTCTACATTCGACATTCCTAAATCTCCAACTTCCGGTGACTTCAATCGTATATTAGCTTCTTACTATATGAATGTATTTTATTTACTTTATGAAAACTGTAGATTCTGAAACCTAAGTATAAGGACTAAATTAAAGGTTGTGAATAGGGGAAAGAAGATAGAGGAGACACCAGATAGAAGAAGTAAGAAAAAAAAGAGCCAAACGATAAGAAATTCCATCAAATAGACAAAATTCATCTGGGTTAGGCAAAAAAAAAAAAAAATTCCACGAATAAGGTGCTTTCAATTTTTTTGTTCATTTGAGTTGTATGTATGTAGTCCAAAATTGACGAGTAACAAGTATTACAAATTTATTGGACATTTATTACTTTTATTCGATTCAGTTTTAGCAGCCAAGGAAATGGGTGAGGATTTCCATTTGAAAGTGTTGTTTTATAAAATTTGATATTTTTTATTATGAAATATTTGTGACATACAATAGGCCTTAAGTGACCTATCAATCCGATTTTGACCAAGGTTTTTATGGATTTATGTCTTGAATGCATACCATTCTCTGCATTTGTAACCTTATTTACATGATTATATACCATTATTTGTATATGTGACCTGATTTAGTTTTGTTGTATCTGTGATTTAATTTACCCGATTATATAAGGTTCTATATGTCCGTGACCTGATTTAGTTTACATTTCCAATATGTGACTTGATTGAAAAATATTGTGTGACCTGATTTATAGTCTTGTCTATCATTATTTGTATCCGTGACCTTGTTTATTGTAACATTTCAAATTTAATTTTAACATTTGTTTTCATTTAAACAAGTGATGGAAGTGTGGAACTTTAACATACCACAAAACAATTGGTTTCTTGTAAAAATTACCATACCATGACAAAGGATGTTCTGATAAACCTCAAAATATATCTAAGTGACAACGATATATACTCATGGGAACATGCTTTGCACACTTTCTGGAATGCCATGAAATTGCGGTTCAACAAATCTGATTTCATGGACTTGAGGGTAATGATTGAGAGTAGCCTTCCGCAGCAAAAGAATAAGTAAGTTTATAACCAATATTTCGAAGTGTACACCAGTTAAATAAGTTGCATTCCTAATTAATTTTTTTGTGTTGTTCTTCAGCCACGATTGCGGTATATTCGTGATTAAATACGTCGAATACATGCTCCATTACAATAGAGAGTCCATACCGAAGAAATTTGATGTGCAGGATTAGGCTGGATATAGCCATACTGCTCTATAAATATCGGGAGATCAAAAAGCATATAAAGTGGGGAAAGCCTACAAATGAAGAATAAATTGTTATAGAGTGATAGTTGAAAATATATTTGAAAATCAAGATGATGAAATGATTTGTAAAGTTTATAAATACTATCCTCATTTTATTTGTCATTTTTAATGTTGTGCGCGATGGAACTAATTGTAATGAATATGAATCTGTGGTTGTATATTGTGATGTTGAAAACTTATTTTTTTTTATCCTTTGAGCAGAAGTTTGAAATGTTAAATTACTCTGGTGTCATGTTTCATTTGCACTTGATAAATGTAACAGGTTTCTGGTACAATTGCAAAGTTTATATGCACATGTCACATATTATAATATGTTGGTCACAAATTATACTATACATGACACATATTACACTTCTCAAATCACATGTTATCCTACACACACGCACACGCGCGCGCGCACACACACACACATACAGGTTATGCTACTCAGTTTTGAACATACACATACAACTGATTCATGTTTATAAGTTATAGATTATACACCTTAGTTTATTATACACAGGTCACATAGTACAATGCAGTGGTCACATATTGCTGTCATTAGGTCACAGAGTATACTACACAAGTCACGGTTTATTCTGCACAGCTCATAGGTTGCATAGTTCCCTATCTGTACGTGAAAATATACTGAATTGGTCACATATTACAATATCAAATCACATACTATGCTTCATATGTCACATGATATTAATTGGAGGTCACATATGAATTACCAATACCAAAGATTAAATATAAATGTTCACAAATGACTGTGAAGTGCTAATATGTCACAAATTGATGTACACAGGTCAGTTGTCACGTGGAAATTCTGTCCAATTTATCAACGACCGTTTGCTCAGTGACTTTTGGGATGATGAATTGTAAAGTTCAGTGACTAGTTGCGTTATTTTGAAAGTTCAATGATCCCTTGCGTGCATGACTGAAAGTTCAGTGACTAAATAGGCAATTCACTCTACTTTTCAGTTGTCATTGAACTTTAAAAGTTCTCCCAACTACCAGTGAACTTACCTTAACATTATTCCATTTGTTAGTCGGCATTTTGAAAATTAATTGAGTAAATGACATGGTAGTCAAAACAATAGATGAACTAACATTTGTAAGTTCATTAAGTTCGTTTACTTTTAAAACTAGAGCGACCGGTAAAATAATATTTTAATAAGTTTAGTGACAACTTTGAGAACTTTGAAAATTCAAAAGTAATCGAGAAATATTTAGAAAAGTTCAATTGTAAGTCATAGAACTTTAAAAGGTTAACGGCAATTGGAAAACGTTTGTAAGAGTTTAGTGATAATTAGAATATGTGACCGAGTCCAATGATGTGGCATTAGTCAATTAGAAATTAAATTACTTGTCAAGAATAGAATTTCAGATTTTCAAGTGAGACACAAAATTCCATTCCATTAAGCCCGTGATTAAAGCTAGCCTAATATTTTCATTTTTCTTGAGGAATTGATGAACTCTGATGAATCCAAAATATCTAGGAATGTGATGCAATATATTTCTTTCTCTACTTGTAAAGACCTCGCCAAAAAAACTCTCCTCATTAAAATATTCAAATCAAAGATTTAAAGTAATTGACGATTGTTTTGAGTGCAGTCTTTTACAATTCACCACGAAATATTAGATCATAACTAAATCATTATTCCTTTTTCAAACACAAAAGATGCTAATTGTTATAGAAGAGAGAGAGAGATCCTAGTTCATAAAAGAAAGTAAAATCGTATAGCATTTGCACTGGATGGCAGCCTAGTTGAATTCTTATATAGTAATTTTATTACGGTGAAAATGTCGTTGCTTCAAGGGCAAAAGACCACTCGATAATTAGTTCCGCCGGGGCAAGTAAATGTGCTAGTTGCATCATCTTTAGGGTAACTATATGCATCAGGGCACCTGTCCTTGAAAAACTTAGAATAGTCTGTGGGGCCACAGTTGCCAGAGTCGCAACAGTACACGTCTGTCTTGAATACCGTGCATGGGTTGTTACAGCCACCGGGTGCCTTCAACTCATTTGGACACTGGCCATTGATGTCAGCGGTGCAACGGATTCCATTAGTGCACCCATCAGAGATGGAACTAAATTCCATTGGCACGTTAAACCCGTCAACAAGGGATATATCGAAGAAGTCCAAATTATTGAATTGGTTGAGGGCGTATTCGGCTAGGGTGTTAGGTGGTGCACCATAGGATTGACACTGAAGTAGCCCATTGCAGTCTCCTGTTTGACAACGACCGCGGCCGGAGTCGTCGAAGTTGCAATTTGTTCGAGCCCAAATTCGACCTTTTTTGCCAGCACCAAGGAAGATGGCCATAGCCTGGTCGTTGTCGAGCTTCATGCTGCCAAAGTGTGTTTCGACTGCCCAGACCGTAAAGGGACAATTGTTGCTGATTTCAAATCTAGCTGCACTAGTATAGCGTAAGAAAAGAGAAGCAAGACAAAAAATGGAGATGGAGTTTGATTTGAAGGAGCCCATATTTAGGGGTACAGAGACGGAGTGGTTGGGTTGGCTTGTAGAAAAAATGATAAATTTGTTTGAAATTAATCCTATGCAATAATTAATGATTGTGTTTGAACCACTCAAAATTGGCAGGAGTCTTGGTCAACAAATCTATAAGTCTAGGTCAACAAATCTATATTACATTTCCAAAACATATTAAGGGCCCATTTGATGGAATTTTTAAAAATTCAAAAGTTGCTTATAAAATTAAAACGTTGCTTTAAAAGTCGGTCTCTTCATGAAATTATTCTACTAAACAGATCCTAACTTTGGCTCGATTATATAAAATTACTTCACAAAGATTTTAAATATTGAATAATTTATTAGTGAAACTTTCCAGTCACTAGAAGTCTTGGTCAAGGAATTACTGTTGCATTTCCAAAACTTAGAAATATCAAGTTTTGCAACATTTATCAAGTCTTGGTCAAGGAATATGGCATGGAGAATAAATATTTTATCTGAGGAGTAAAGTTCGTGCAGAATACTGAAAATAGTGGATCGTGTAATGATTTTTTTTTTTTCTCTCAACACTTTCTCCAATCTAATCCTCGCAATCAAGCGTGATTCTAGTGGATTTTGATATATAATACTAACAATCATACCATATAGATCGTCTTTTACATTGTGCTACATGATAAAAATACTATTGGACAGTTTAAAAATAAAAACAGTTTTCTCACCCACAATTTTCAATATCAAAAAGAATGTAAGGACAAAGTGGACATTTAGCATTATTGTAATACTAAACAAATTTGAATTGTAAATAAGAAAGTGTGACGGTGTCTCAAAACTTTCCAAGAAACTGACATGGGTCATAAACCTTTAATTTTTGCTTCCAAAGTCCCAAACATTTAAATAAATATGCAACTGCTCTATGTCCTTTGAACGATTTTTATCCAAAAGTTTATTAGTTGATCAAAAATTTTGGAGTTGACCTTCATTTGACCAGTTTTTGAGACACAAGTTCGGAAAATGGAAAATATATAACTTGAACACAAACTTTTGTTTTTAAAATGTTATCGAACAGTATTATCTACACGCTTAGACAACAAGAAAATTATAGAATTGAACATGTCAAATATTCATAAAAAAGAATCTAATCTACATATAAAGGTTCATGTTAAGAATATTAGACAATTTAAAAAATTCTTAGGGTTCGTTTGATTGTAAAAGTAGAATTTGGGTGGAAAGAGAATGAATTACATGGAATTGAATTGCTTAAAATTTGTTTTACTCAAAATTGTAATTAATTGTGTTTGATTGATATAATTTTTCATCTGAAAAATGTTGATAATTCAGTGTCTGATTGTCTTCATTTTTTCATGGAAATTCCCCATTAAATTGATTTTTTTTTTTATCATTGGGTCTAGAATTTATTCTAATTGTCAAAAAAAATACCATATTGAATACCATTCGTTTGGCTTTATTTTGTATGGAAATTGTCAATAAAAGTGATAAATTTTTTTTTACCATTATGTCTAGAATCTTTTCCAATTGCCAAAAAAAAAAAAGTTGGAAAATCAATTTCCTCCAAAAAACCAAGGAAAAGGTGATCGTGTGAGCCAAACCAAGAAAATGAATTCCATGGAAAAAAAAAAGTGTATCAAACAAGATAAAAGTAGAAGTTGAAATTTCTTTTCTATTTTTCATCGAAAATTTGGGTGAATCAGACGGGACCTTAGAGAAGATTATTATTAATAACAATACTTGCCCAAAAAGGTGCATAATATCAATTTCAAGTCAGACCATGACCCACACGTCTTCACACTCTATCCACTAAATGAACCTGGTAGAGTTCGAACAACTTTTGGCCAGTGATTGAACAAAAATATCTTAGAGAGTGTTTGAAAAGCCACATTTTCCTTAGAACTTGAAAAAAGAATTCATTTGCCTTGCATTTGGCTCGTTTGAAAAGCCAAATTTTCCATGGCTTTGGCTTTCTGGGAAGATGGCTCACGTGCCAATTTGCCTTGGTTTTGGGGTGGGAAATGATTTTTCAGTTCACATGTTATTATTATTATTATTATTATTTTTTGCAATAAAAATAAATGTCATACCCAATGGTAAAAATTTTTTTACCTTAATGAATAATTTCCGTGTAAAACAAAGTCAAACGAAAACTAAAATTTGATTAAAAAATGATTTTTTAGGAAACAATTTTTTCCCTTTTTTTTTTTACTTTTTGGCAATGGAAACAAATTTTATAACCAATTGTGGAAAAAATTATCACTTTATTAGACACTTTCTATGTAAAATAAAGCCAAACGAATAGAAAATTTAAAATTTTTTCGAGTGAAAAATTATACCAATTAAACACACTTAATTAACAATTCTCTACAAAACATTTTTTAGACAATTATTTTCCCTGAAAATCATTTTCTTTCCACCCATTTTTCATCCGTGTAATCGAATGCACTCTAAATATTCCTAAAAACATTTTCTAATTTAAAGCCTTTCTAAACCCCCCCCCCCCCACCCCCTCCCCCTTCCCCTCCCCCTCCTCCTTCTTTTGGTCCAAAATAAATTTTGAAATAGGATTTTAATGTAGAATATGTGGTTAAAAAATAAGAAAAAAATTTATGTTTACGTATAATATTATTTTATTGAAAAATTTACAGTTGAAAATAAGAAGAAAAAAATATATTTTGAAAATAATGAAGACCAAACAAATTCTTAGATGAGTAGTCATTTTGAATTTAAATGAAAACATTTGATTTTGTTTTTCATATTTTTCTTTAATATTAAGGTAAACTTTAGTACAAGCTATTTTCACGAAATTGGAAGGGATTTGGTAGTTTCTTAAAGTTTGGAGTGCGTTATCTTCAACTTAAAAGTATGATGAACTTATTATTTACATTCTTCGGCAGCATTAAAAAAAAATAAAAAATAAAAACTTTCGTAACTCATAATGTAATATGCAGTTCATATATTTATTTACGTTCATTGACTTTTACAAGTTTATTAATGACTATACTTAGAAATGAAATTGTCTGTGAAATAATTTCTAAATATAATGCAAAATAGAATTACGTTACTTATTTAGTATTTGATTTTTTGAGAACATGCTTTTCAAATTTTAGACCATCTTTGCTACATCCATTTAAATATTAATTTTACAATAATATATATTTAATTGTGTTCAAAACCTTTCAAGGTTGTTATATTTAGTTTTCTTAGTATTTAAATATTATTACATATATATTCACTCCCCCTCTAGGAATTGTTAGGGTAGAATTGCGTAACTTTCAACATATTTGCTAAATATTAATTTATTGTAGTAGGTTCACTTCTTGAATTATATGCTCTGTCTTTCGTATAGTCTGAGTTAAATATCGGATGGCCAATTAATTTCCCAAACGTTTTTTTACTTGTCATTGAATTTTAAAAGTTTTTCGAGTAATCAATAAACTTCTATAAATATTTTTCAGTTGTCATTGAACATTAACGGTTCTCTCGATTACCACTGAACTTACATAAATATTATTCCATTTGTCACTTGTCAGTTGTCACTCATCATTTTGAAAATTAATTGGTAAATGACATGGTAGTCAGAGCAATAGATGAAATAACATTTTGTTAAGTTCATCTAGTTCGTTTACTTTTAAAACTAGAGTGGCTGGTAAAATAATATTTTAATAAATTTAGTGACAACTTTGAGAATTTTTAAAATTCAAAGGTAATCGAGAAATATTTAGAAAAGTTCAATTGTAAGTCATAGATCTTTAATAGTTTAACGGCAATTGGAAAATGTTTGTGAGTTTAGTGATAATTAGAATATATGACTGAGTCCAATGATGGGATATAATAAATGACTGATGGGATTGATTATGATTAAATGTTATGAATAACGGAGAAAGGTCGTCATATCATTTAATTATGTTATGATGATAAGAAACATGTTCGCTGAATAAAGTTAGATATATATAATTAATATCCATGTACAATTTGCTCTCTCTTTATTTTTGTTCCTATCACGCGCTTGCCCTATGTTAAATTCTTGCAATTTGAGACTTAACGAATAATTATAAAAAAATTATTATTGATTAAAACACTTGGAAAAAGAAATCGATTATCAGTCATCCTTTTATTATAGTTTCCATGAAAATTAGCTATTCAAACATAATAAAATGTTGAGGAGAAAGTTACTTTCTTGTAAAGGTCATACACGATGTTACTAATATTGACTATCGTCGAAAATTCAGATATTAATATCATTCTATCATTACGGGTAATGTTTGCTACTAATAAATAACATTACTCTATCAATATTTACAATGACCAAAGCAAGAAGGCGTGTAAATTAAAAGTAATGCTATTCGTATGTTGATATCATTCGCCTATGTGACACAGAATTAAAAGTGCAGAGCATTAGTCAATTAGAAAATAAATTCCAAATTTTCAAGTGAGACACAGAATTCCATTCCATTAAGCCCGTGATTAAAGGTAGCCTAACATTTTCACTTTTCTTGAAGAATTAATGAAGTCTGATGAATCCAAAATATCTAGAAATATGATGCAATATATTTCTCTCTCTACCTGTAAAGACCTTGCCAAAAAATCTCTCCTCCTTAGAAATATTCAAACCAAAGATTTAAAGGAATTGACTACTGTTTTGAGTGCAAAGTCTTTTCCAATTAACCACGAAATATTAGATGATAACTAAATCATTATTCCTTTTTCACACACGAAAGAAGTTACAAGTTATGGAGGAGAGAGAGAGAGAGAGAGAGAGAGAGAGAGATCCTAGTTTATAAAAGAAAATAAGTAAAAATCATACAACATTTGCACTGGACGGCAGCCAAGTTGAATTCTTATATGGTAATTTTATTAAGGTAAAAATGTTGTTGCTCCTGGACAAAAGACCACTCGACAATTAGTTCCCCGGGGACAAGTAAACATGCTAGTCTGATCACCTTTAGTGTAACTATATGCATTGGGCCACCTATCCTTGAAAAACTTAGAATAGTTTGTAGGGCCAAAGTTGCCAGAGTTGCAACAATATTCGTATGTCTTGAATGTCTTGCATGTGTTATTACAGCCTTCTGGTGCCTTTTACTCATTTGGACACTGGCCATTCATGTCGGCTGTGCAACGGATTCCACTGGCACGACTATCGGTGGGACTAAAATCCATGGCACGTTAAATCCATCAACAAGGGAAATATCGAAGAAGTCCAAGTTATTGACTTGGTTGAGGGTGTATTCGGCTAGGGTGTTAGGTGGTGCGCCACCATTGGCTTGACACTAGAGTAGCAAATTGCAGTTTCTTGTTTGACATCTACCACTGCCAGAGGTGTCAAAGTTGCAACCTGTTCGAGCCCAAATTCGGCCCTCTTTGGTGCTTGCACCTGAGAAGATGACCCAAACTTGGCCGTTATCGAGGTTCATGCCACCCTCAGGCAGGGGCGGTTCCAGCACCTAGTGAGTCTCGGCGGCTGCCCGTGTTGGCTCCGCTAGAGCTTCAGTTGTCACCGGGCGCCGGAGCGAGAACCTAGAAGCTTGAATAGTTGAATTGCAGAGAAGCGCCCTATGATTTGTGGAAGAAGATGAACAAGTTCCAATTTGGGTTTTTTGGTTTTGAAGTTTTGGACCTTTTGATTGGGCCTCTTTTTTTAGAAAAAAAAAAAAAAAATTAAGCCCAAATCTTAATTTCAAAAACAATTACCAGGTCCAAGCCCATTAAACTATTTACCAATATTGCACACCAATTACGTTCCAAACGCAATTGAATCAGGCAAACCCTAGTGTGGCTGCGAATGCGAGTTACTACTTGCGAACTACGAACTCAGCCTCTGCGACTGTGATGGCCGGTGCGTACGTTGCGACCAGTGAGTCTGTCTGTGACGTTCTCCTTTTTTGTATTTGTAAAATCTACGTTACTTGCTTCAAGTATATTTTGGTAGCATATTGTTGAATGTTGATTTCCTGTTTGTTGAAGCCAAAAGGTTGTTAAAGCCTAAAATTCTCGCCTAGCTGGATATAGTTCTTGATGATTTGGGACCAATTGGCAGCAAAGCAAGGTTAATCGATTTCTCATTTTCCTTTTCAGTAATTTGAACATATATATCGCTATTTAATTGGAGATTATAAGTAATTTGAACATATATATATTGCCTATTTAATTGATTAATTGTAAACTGAAAGTCTGACATATTATATTAGTATTTTGTTATGATTAATTGGAGTTATGAATCTCATATCATAGTTTTAATTATGACTTTTAGTCTGTTATATGAATTGACTGCAAAATCGTTTATGTTCTCCTCTTTGTGTTTTAATCTTGTCTGCAATAGATTGCCGTTAAAACAAAAAAAAAAAAGGGAGTTGTACAATTGATTTGGAAATGTGTTTTAATTAATTGCTTACTTGCAGATTGAAAATAGGGCTTATTAGGCTTGGTTTATCACAAGCTAATAAAACTGGTGTGGATCATTTGTAAGAAATGTTAAAAGATGTCAAGATTATAGATAGATTAATATAAAATGAAATAGTGAATTGAATAAAGATTAGTTATAGACACCTTTTAAGAAACTTCTTGATGATAAACAATCCCGTTATTATGGACGTACGGTCAGCATAAACATCCGCCCTAGCTGGACTTGAATCCTGGATTCGCCGTGTATAGCGACGGCCCAAGCTTGGCCAAGAAGAATGTCCAAATTCTCATCCTTTTTCTTGAATTGTTTATGATGTTTTTTCTACAACTAAAACAATTATAATGCGAAAAGAACCTTGACAGGGAAATACAAAATTATTCATATCTTTCTTTAATATTAAGGTAAACTTTAGTACAAGCTATTTTCACGAAATTGGAAAGGATTTGGTTGTTTCTTAAAGTTTGAAGTGCGTTGTCTTCAACTTAAAAGTATGATAAACTTATTATTTACATTCTTCTGTAGCATTAAAAAAAAAAAAAATTGCTTTTGTCACTCATAATATAATAGGTGGTTCATATATTGACTTTTACAAGTTTACTAATGACTATACTTAGAAATGAAATTGTCAGTGAAATAATTTCTAAATGTAATGCAAAGTAGGATTACGTTACTTATTTAGTATTTGATTATATGTGTTTCGAGAACATGCTTTTCAAATTTTAGACAATCTTTGCTACGTCCATTTAAATATTTATTTTACAATAATATATATTTAATTGTGTTCAGAACCTTCCAAGGTTGTTATATTTAATTTTCTTAGTATTTAAATATTATTACTGTTAAACAATCCAAATAAATAAATAAAGAAAAGATGAGGCTAGTGTTTCATTGATTATGTATAATGATACAAAAAGATAATTTAATTTAGATACAAAGAGACTATATATATGCTAAACAAACAAAACTGAAAAGACTATTCTACCTTTAATAAACAATAAAATAAAATAACCATATATTTCTTAACAATTACTATGATTTTTTTGAGATATATAAAATAAGTTTATTTTCGACATAAAATTCGTGTATATATGTATGAATTTCTTATATATGAGCAGGGGCGGAGCCAGCCCTTCAAACTGGGGGGTCCTGGAGTTGAAGGGCAGAGGCTCACGCGGGCTGCCCCCGAAATTTTTTTTTGAAACATTATCTGTTAAAATAAGGAAAGTTGGTACTTTGTGATGGAGAAATGAAATAAATGAACATAAATTAATGTACGAAGATTTCACAAAAAAATCAAGAAATATATAAAAGAAACTACTAATCTTTTCAAATATTTCTCCATCACCGAATCTGAGGATTGATGAAACTCTTTCACTCATAATTGATAAACAATACAATTTCACAAACAATTGAATGGACTGGATTAGGAGATTAAAAAAAAAAAATTTGAGGCCAAAAAATAAAAAAAAAAATAAAAAAAAATTTTTTTCCAAAAAAAGAAAAAATTGGGGGTCCAGGACCCCCCTCCCCTCCGCCCCTGTATATGAGTATATGATTTTATTGAATTATAATTTTCAATTGTATAGTATTTTTTATATACGAGTATATAATTTTATTGAATTATAATTTTCAATTGTATATGAATTGATTTAAACCTATTGAATAATTTGAAACAACAAACATTAAAGAAAACGTATATAGTATGCTAAATTAATACTAATGTGTATGCCTTTTATGTCATAATAAATTGTTAACTTAATTAATTTGCATATTTTGTATCAGAATATTTTTTTTTTTGTCCTTTTCTATGAAATTCTATTTAAGTTAATTAGATTGATTCATAGAACCAATTTGGGGACTAAAATGTTATATATTTATACTATAAATATAATATGTGAAAGAAATAATTAATTAAGATAAAGTGCCCAAGTGGTGAAAAGTGTGGAATTCGTGTGGGAGGTCAGGGGTTCGAGCCACGCCTCACGCATTATATTAAAAAGTCTTTGATTGGGCCTTGGGCTATTGGGCTTTATTGATTCTAATAAAATATTTATTATTTTTTAATTATTTTCGGAATTATTTAATGGGTCAACTAGCCAGTAAAATCTAACAGTTTTAACTGCCCATTTTTAATATCCATTACCATAGGCCATTACATCTGCAACTTAATGCTAGATCATGGTGGAAGAAGTTACATCTCTTCATGCCTATATAAACACACTTTTGGGTATTAGAAAAATACAACAAAAAACGAAATTGTCTCTTCATATATACAGTAAAATATTATACTCAAATTGTCTTTTATTTTCTGGAGTACACTTGAGAGTTCTGAAAACCTTTTATGATTGCTGCATAATTGGTTTATTTGATCGTTGTATCCTGGAGGTGATTGTCCACGGAGGTCGCAGCAGTTATCGACGGGCAATTTCGCTTTAGGACATCGTGTCATCACGAGACTCGATCTATTGATAAGTTTTTTCGCACTTTACCATTATTTTATCCAACAATCTAAAGCGAAATTCGTTTTTAATGGTCATAGAGATATATCTGCTTTCTAAGTATTCGAAAAAGCCCGAATTATTTGATGGAAAGAATTTTAAGAGATGGCAAATGAAATTGCGATTTTATTTGACAACTCTTAAAGTTGTAAATGCTATTGAATCACGACAAATGCTTTTACGCAATTGCTGATGAGCCATCGATAAGGAAACATCGGATTTAGCTAATTGGGAACGTAATGATTATATGTGCGTAAATTATATTCGAATTGCTTGACGTTGGATTTATATGATGTTTCTGGTCGTGTAACCGCTAAAGAATTATGGAAGTCATTAGAAAAGAAATATGCTTTGAAGATGTCGGAACTAAGAAATTTGTTGTGGGAAAATTTTTAGATTTTAAAATGGATGATATTAGAACGGTGGTAAGTCAAGTTGAAGAATTACAGATTATAATTCACGAAATTATTGCTGAGGGATATAAAATATGTGAAGGTTTTCAAGTGTCTGCTATAATTGAAAAACTACCACCTACTTGGAAAGAGTATAAAAACAGTTTGAAGCATAAAAGAAAAGAAATGTCATTAGAGGATTTGATTATCAGAATTAGGATTGAGGAGGACAATAGAATGGCAGAACGTAGGGAGAGACCAGATTTGGGTACAAAGGCCAATCTTATTGAAGGAGGTTCTGATAGTAAAAGAGCTGTTGGAAATTATACTAAAAGTCAGAATTTTAAAGGCAGATTCAAGGGGAAACCATTCATAGGAAAGAACAATCGGATGCTAATAATGGGAACTAGTTTAGATGTGATTAATAAGACTAAACAGTTTCTGAAAAAGCACTTCGAAATGAAAGATTTGGGTGTTGCTGATGTTATTCTAGGGATTAAAATAGTAACACATTCCGAAGGGATTATTTTAACACAATCACATTATGTAGAAAAAGTGCTTAAGAAGTTTAAACAATATAATTGTATTCCCGCTAAAACACCTTATGATGCAAGTCTTCATTTGAGAAAACATTCAGGTCCTAGTGTTTCTGCTTTAGAATATGCTAGGGTGATCGGCAGTCTCATGTATCTCATGAACTGTACTGCACGATATAGCATATGCCGTCGGTAGACTTAGCGAGTATACTAGTAATCCTAATAGTGAACATTGGGATGCTCTCATTCGAGTCCCTGAGGTATTTGAGATACACTATAGACCGGGAATACATTATACAAAATATCCTGTTGTACTTGAGGGATATTGTGATGCTAATTGGATTTCGGATACCAATGAAACTAAATCTACAAGTGGCTATGTTTTTACATTAGCGGGTGGTGCCGTATCTTGAAATCCACTAAGCAAACCCGCATTGCGAGATCTACTATGGAATCGAGTTCATAGCATTAGATAAGTGGTGAAGAGGTCGAATGGTTAAGGAATTTTCTTATGGATGTTCCTTTGTGGTCCAAACCACTTCCCGCTATCTATGTCCATTGTGACGATCAAACTATTGCAAGAGCTCAAAATTCATCCTACAATGGAAAGTCTAGACATATTCGTAGGAGGCACAATACTTGTGCGTCGGTACCGCTTAAGGATGGGGTTATAGCTATTGACTATGTGAAATCAAGTGATAATATTGTCGACCCATTAACAAAAGGATTAGCTAGAGAGCTAGTTCGGAAAACATTGAGGGGATGGGGCTAAAGCCTATTATAAATTAGATCACCTATAATGGAAACCCAACCTTGCGATTGGAGATCCCATGGATAAGGTTCAATGGGATAACAAAGTTATTGGAGTGATCCGTGGGGGTACTACATTGAATTTATTTCAAACCCCTCCTTATGATGAGTAGTACCAACTCGTATTGATTAGAGGATGAGCAAATGCTCTTAATGCTTTCTATAGCTGATATTCAGTGGGGTGTTTAAATACAGTGCATCCTTGATAGAAGCACCTATTTGAGTGTGGAAGTGGGGCCGCTTCCTATGAGAATTGAGGCTAATTCTCTAGAGCACTCAAAGAAATCGGGAAAGTTCACGGCCGAAATGAACACAACCGCGAGAACTCGATGATTGTTTTAGAAATCATGTGTGTGTTTTATTGTCTCAGTTTGCAAATCATAATTGTGGAGTTCAAGACATAGTTCACTCTACAGTTAGCAAGCTCGATAGAATATACAAAGCTGAGGTTCAAGTCGATAGACACCTAAGCCTGCGTGATTTCTACCGTACTCCAGAATAATATTTTTATTTATCTTATTTCTTTCATGTGGGGGATTGTTATATATTTATACTATAAATATAATATGTGAAAGAAATAATTAATTAAGATAAAGTGCCCAAGTGGTGAAAAGTGTGGAATTCGTGTGGGAGGTCAGGGGTTCGAGCCACGCCTCACGCATTATATTAAAAAGTCTTTGATTGGGCCTTGGGCTATTGGGCTTTATTGATTCTAATAAAATATTTATTATTTTTTAATTATTTTCGGAATTATTTAATGGGTCAACTAGCCAGTAAAATCTAACAGTTTTAACTGCCCATTTTTAATATCCATTACCATAGGCCATTACATCTGCAACTTAATGCTAGATCATGGTGGAAGAAGTTACATCTCTTCATGCCTATATAAACACACTTTTGGGTATTAGAAAAATACAACAAAAAACGAAATTGTCTCTTCATATATACAGTAAAATATTATACTCAAATTGTCTTTTATTTTCTGGAGTACACTTGAGAGTTCTGAAAACCTTTTATGATTGCTGCATAATTGGATTATTTAATCGTTGTAACATATAGGTGATTGTCCACGGAGGTCGCAGCAGTTATCGACGGGCAATTTCGCTTTAGGACATCGTGCTGTCACGAGACTCGATCTATTGATAAGTTTTTTCTGCACTTTACCATTATTTTATCCAACATAAAATGGAGGCAATTGTCGGGTTTCTATATATCACTAGTGGGAAACACGTGCAATGCACATGTTTTACTTTAATTGGCTATCTAATAGCGTTGAGTGATTTTTAGTTATTGTGCACAAACTTTGGATGAAATATTTTATGTATTGTTATTCAACGTGTGTAACAAATAACACATTATATTAGAGATAGGAAATACTATGTATTTGAACTTTATTAGAGCTCTGGCAGGTGATGTGTAGATTGGGGGATTAAAAGTTGATTTATGTACTAAGAATGGAAACAAATGTTCTGACAAGTTAGTGGGATTAAAAGTTGATTTATGTACTAAGATTGGCAGGTGACGCTCTTGTAATGCTAACTGGTAAGGTAGAGCTACCCCTCGCCCCAGCAAAAAATAAAATCACAGCAAAGCATGTAGTTTTTACAATTCAGCTATGGAACGCAAAAGAAAAAATCGTAATCCTTGCAATTAGAAGAAAAAAATGAATTTCAAACAAGCTCAACCTCAATCTCAAACTCATTATGAAAATCAAACTAAACCTTAACCTACTGTTTGTCTTGATTATATTTCTTACCCTCTATGCCCAACCCCAAAGGAAGAAGAACGAGACAACATGACTCAAGGGCCTCACAACAAAAGCCCGTGGCTATTGGGCACTCGTAAGTTATGATAGATGATAGAATCGGTGGCATCATGTCAGGAGTTAATGATTTTAATCATGTGAAAAAAAAATGAAAAAACCGAAGTACCTTTATACCGTAGGAATAATGGACTCATTATGAGTTCCAACACCTACAAGCTTCCATTCTGAGGACTCCTAAGATAAGCTTCCAGCTGTCCAGTTGCTGCCAGTATAAAACCTAAAAGAGTAGAATTCATTTTTAGAACATCTTTGGTATCAGTTCATGAACCTGACCCAGAAGGTAATTGTATTCTAGTCAATCAAAAACTCCTGAATAATGAAAAGCAAAGTGTAACCACAATGTAAGACAACAAAAAATCAAATTCTAATTCCAAGTAGTGAAAATTGTAGCAGAGTAGGCGGTAACATTTGCTGAAGATATGAACAACCAATTCAGGTGGTTCTACAGGTATCAAATTATATCTTTACATTTGTCTGACACAAAAAATCAACCAAGAGCCAGCATACAGCCATCATAGTAACCCCCTAATATGCACTTTTCGTGTAAAGTGATTTTGCATGAAATTTGTAACTGATTTACCTAGAAAAAGAGCTGAGGGTTTCCCTGGCCGGGACTTGAATTCCGGATGAAACTGCACTCCAACGTAAAAAGGATGGTCTGGAAGCTCCGAAATCTGCAGAAATAGGAGTGATTAGATGTAAAGAGGAAGAAATTCAGCATCATGAAACCTCAACATGTAACTGCACAAATCAATGAAAAATATAAGGTTACTTTGCTGCTGATAAATTAGTTTAGGCACGCGAGCATGAGCAAACCTTAAATAAATCGGACAATTAATTCTACAACATAAAATAAGTTAAAGATAGGTAACCTCCATTCGCTTCCCACTTCATCCCTCCTAACAAATTTCAAGCCAGATTCTTCCAAAATGCTAACCATCTCCGGGTTCACCTGCAACAATTGATGAGGAAATATGTAGTGTTTGTGATAATAAAATGTCGATCAAATAGTGACTCTGTAAAGTAATATTGATTAACCTCATATCTATGTCGATGTTGCTCATCCATGTATTCCGAATTGTGATATCTGTAGAGATAAAAATTGTTAGAATAGTTTATGAATGGAAAATCATCGTAGGACCAAACAGGTTCTATTTGCAGAATACAAAGGTGATAATCTCTTCAAAACTCCAGGTCCGGAAAGAATATATTTTACACTGTTATGCAGAACTTTCACAAAGCTGCAAGTAAAAGAAGTACATGCCTGAACCAAGGAGAGAACAGATAATTCTTTTATTGCAGCTAATCAAAAGAAATAAATACTATAACTTGAAGCTTCAATCAAAGTACTCAAGCTAATTTGCAATTTCAGGTGGTGCTAATATTAACATTTGATGGCTCGAAGATCATATTGTTTGCAAAAAAAGCAATCAAAGATGAAAATTTCGTAAAAATTTGTTATCAATTATGAATTTGCCCTATCAGTCCATTCAACTAATTAGAGGAGACGAACAAGTATTTTGTGGTTCTGTACATGGCATTCTTGTTTAAAGCTTAAACTCATAGGGCATTGCAACATTTTAAATGGAATGGTGCAGATTATTTCTTACAGCTTTGCTGTGATACAATCTGGATTCTGAAAGAACGTTCTTCGACAACCAAGTCTCATTGTGCTTCCCATATGTGTTTTTGAACCCTGGGAGCACATATGGAAAAGACAATATATTTGTCATTTGACTTAAAGAATATCCCTTCAAACTATATAATGAACTACCTCTGGCATGAAAATAACGACAGGATTGGGAGTCTTATCATCAAACTCGGTACTGTTTGCCCTTTCCAAGCCCAAAACCTGCAGAGTGGAAGTGGGTAGTCCTTAATCATAAAAAACAAGAACAAGTCCATGATTATTAAAAGAAATTACTTACAGAGCTTGGATGGAGGCATTAAAATTGATAAAAGTTGTGATTTCGATGAAATGTGTGATTAAAATTAATTGTTTCTTTTGACTTATATCTTTATCAATTTTTTTGGCTAAATCAAACAAGACTTATTATAGATATTTTATTCGAGTTGTAAAGTTCGGGTATAAAAAATAGTGAGTTGTATAATTGTTATTCATCGTCACCTAGACTCCCATGTGGCTTAGCCATTTTGCATCCGATGTAAAGTAATGTCTACTAGAGTCCAGATAATCCGACTCGTCGAAGCCCATATGTTAAAAGACAAGTCCGAGGCCCAAACAAAGTTTCTTTGCCAAAGTAGCGATGTCCAAAAAAGAAGAATATGAGGCTCAACCAAGGCTGTGACGATTCACGCCTGATGATCTTAAATTTATGAAATCCTTTCAGGGCAGTACCTCGAGCATTAGTATGCGATAATCACACGCAATCAGAAAATCTAGGATCTCATTGTAATCCAATATCAAAAAGAGCTTCTTAACCTTAGTTGTTTGGTGAATGGAATGCTACACGCTTCCAAAAGTTGATTAGACAAAGTTAGCATTACGAAAATATCATAAAGCATGTTGGCACATGTTTGCCTAATCTTTTAAACAAAGTCAAATATATTTATGTAACATTATAAAAAAAAATCTTGTAAATCCTTTTTTTATTTGTAATTATAAAAAAAATATTTATTTTCATGGGACGGTGGTACTACCAAAATAAGTGCATATTTAAAATTATTTATAAGTAAGTAAAAAGTACTTATAAGCAGCATTTTAGTCATGGTGTTTATATTTTCACCATGGCTTGGAAGTCAGTCTTGGTCAAGAAATTGCTATTACGTTTTCCCTCACAAATGAATGTGGCTTGATGTAAATCAGTGAAGTTGTGGATGCAATTTTTCTACAAAATTTAAACAATTTACTTTGAATTTTCCACGAATCCCTATTAATTATTAAATAAATAAGACGTGACAGGATTTACTACAATTTATTTTTGAATCTTTCTTCATTTTATGCATGAAGGTACATGATTAACCATACTGATTAAACATTGATAATTTTATTAACCAATTAACATTTTAAATTTAAATACAAAAACTTGGTAAATTATCGTTTATGAGCGAGAATTCGACGATATGAAATTCAAAGTGAATCGATTCTATTTCAATACCTAACTATCAATACTAACTGCAAATTGAGCCAGTGGTTTGAATTGAACATTACATAAAGTCAAAGATGAGTTAGAAACAAAATAAAGTTCAATGACAAAACGACACTAAGTAAAAAGTCCAGTGGCATTATTGGAGTTAATCAGTGAAATTTCAGTTTTGATTCAAAACTTTTACAAAAATGCATCATCGGTGCTCAACTTATTCTGTACAAGTAATAAGTTGGTCTCTAAATTTAAAAACGAAAAATAATTTGGTCCTCTACAAAAATATCTGATATTTTTGCTTCCTCTCGGATTAATATTGCTCATTGAAATTACCGACAAATAATTTCGAGACCTTTTAAATATAAATCACCAAGCAAAAGTAAATAAATAATAACCACAAAAGAGCTCAAGAACTTTGATTTTATGGATGATTTGGTGTTAACAATGGAAAATGTATGTAATCTTGTGCATTTTCTATCAAGGAAACACCAGTGTGTGTGTGTATGTATATATATATATATATATATATATATATATTTTTTTTTTTTTTGTTTTCTATATATAAAAAGTGCCTATTTAACGGAATTTATTGGTTTAACGGAAAAACTAACGGAATTTGTTGTTTTAACGGATTATGTAACGGAATTTCTTGTTTTAAACAGGTAGTTGCACCTTCTTTCAGTATTTTTATCATAACTTTATATTCCGATATTTGATTGAGGCGATTCAAAATGCATTAGAAAGCTAACCCATCTGGCTACAATTTTGATTCAGACATCATTCTCCAATTCGCTCATTTTTTATGCCAAAAATATGTCTCAATATAACGGATTATGTAACTGAATTTTTTGTTTTAAACAGGCAGCTGCACCTTCTTTCAGTGTTTTTATCATAACTTTGTATTTCGATATCCGATTGAGGCGATTCAAAATGCGTTGGAAAGCTAACTCATCTGGCTATAACTTTGATTCAGACATCATTCTCCAATTGGATCACTTTATATGCAAAAAATAGGTCTTGATATAACGGACTATGTAACGAAATTTCTTGTTTTAAATAGATAGCTGCACCTTTTTCAATGTTTTTATTATAACTTTGTATTCTGATATCTTATTGAGGCAACTCAAAATGAATTGGAAAGCTAACTCATCTGGCTACAATTTTGATTCAAACATTATTCTCTAATTGGATCACTTTCTATGCCAAAAATAGGTCTCAATATAACGGACTATGTAACGAAATTTCTTGTTTTAAACAGACAGCTGTACCTTCTTTCAATGTTTTTATTATAACTTTGTATTCTGATATCCGATTGAGACAACTCAAAATGAGTTGGAAATCTAACTCATCTGGCTACAATTTTAATTCAGATATCATTCTCCAATTTGATCATTTTCTATGCCAAAAATATGTCTCAATATAACGGACTATGTAACAGAATTTCTTATTTTAAACAGACAGCTGCACCTTCCTTCGGTATTTTTATCATAACTTTGTATTCCAATATCCGATTGAGGCAATTCAAAATGCGTTGGAAATCTAACTCATTTGGTTACAACTTTGATTCAGACATCATTCTCCAATTCAACCACTTTTTATGCCAAAAATAGGTCTCAATATAACGGACTATGTAACGGAATTTCTTGTTTCAAACAGGCAGCTGCATCCTCCTTCAGTGTTTTTATCATAACTTTGTATTCCGATATCCTATTGAGGCGATGCAAAATGCGTTGGAAATCTAACTCATCTAGATACAACTTTAATTCAGACATCATTCTCCAATTCGATCACTTCCTATGCCAAAAATAGGTCTCAATATTAGACTAAAACACCGGAGCATAACTTTTTGGTTGGAAATTGATTTGTGATAATCTTTTCACTAAATTTGATCCCCTTGACATCTTCCTTTATCCAATTGACTCCGAGCACTCTCAAATCTTCAACGTGAGATTCGGCACAACTTTTAAGTATTTACATTTTAGCCTCCGAACTTTGGATCCCTTACAATTTAGCAATTTCTCCAAATTTGTCTACTTTTGCTAATTTTCTTCAATCTCACCAACCTACATCACAATATCGAAATCACACATCTAATTATTTATAAATTACATAAACATTACATCATTAATTATTTTTAGGGTGTCTGTTTCTGCTTTTCAGCAGAAATCAAGCCGTTGGCAACACAATTCATGCAGCTGGGAGCCACAATTTTGGACCAATTCTCTCACTGTAGGACTGTAGGTTTGAAAAAAAAATTTCCTTCCTCCTTACAGCGTGGCCAGACACATCCTTAATTAACCAAAAACAATTACATCTTTATTAAAACAAATTAATTATTAAACAAAAATATTAAATATAAACTAAGCAAACGTGCATTGCACGTTGCTTGCACCTAGTATGTATATATATATATATATATATATATATATATATATATATATATATATATATATATATATATATATATATTCCTACTTCACATGAATTAATGAACACAAAGATTATTGAAGAGTCACCAAAAACCACCGGAAACTAGATTTTTAAATAGAGTAACGGCTACATGGGCAAGGCCTCGCCACTTTTCTCGCGACAATGTGAAAGGTGTTTGCTATAAAATGTGTAAACCTCAAGCGCAGGGATCGCGTACAAGTAATAAAGTGGTCTAAAGAGTTCGAATTGTCGATCACACAAAGAATGATTATTTAATTACACAATAATTGATTTAATTCTAACAGTAAAATACACAATATTGAGAGTTGATTTTGAAAATAACATAAATAACTTAAAATCCAATAAGATTAAAAAAATAATCGAATCTAAAAATTAAGGAAAGTTTGGATGATAAAATGGTTGGGATTCTTGATTTCACTTAATCGTCATTTAATTAATTTTTCAACGAGTAATTTAGCACTTGTCTGGGCGCACTGCCTATTACAATTTGGACCGTTGTACAATTTTTAATTGAAAAGATTCTGACAGCTTTGCAGTACCAACTCGGCCATTTACACTCGCATTCTCAAATTTACCCTCCTCATTACACGCGTCAACAACCACAACCATTCCTCTCTCCCAAGGTAAATCCTTCCCCTTCTACAAAAATCATTGCCTCCAAAATCTTTCAACATAACCAGCAGTGAAGTAACTTCCCAGATCCGCACCCAAGACACCTCTTCCGTCAAAATTGTTCCCGGAGCACAACGTCCTGACATCTCATTCCCTCTGGTAGTAAGAGGAGTACTTGACGAATGGAGAAGTCGATTGTTGGACTTAAGAAACTTTTCTGGCCAGGAGACACCACGCTCACACCATGGATCCACGGCTGTCATCAGTAAGTGTCGACGATTTCGATGATTTTTATTTTCACGTCTAAGCATATTACCTCATGACCGTCTTCGTCCACCTCCAACGCTCCTCCAAGCAAAACCCAAGCACCGGCCCAAAATAATGCCCATTGGAGCAAACATGATAACTAAATTTTCATTGCCGCATGCGAGACGGTGATAGCCGACGGTCACCGTAATGGGGGGTGCTTCACGAAACACAGTTGGGACCAAGTGATCTAATTGTTCAACACCAGTTTCGGGCACGTCTAGACCAAGCAATAGTTGAAGAATCATTGGGATTGTCTTCGTCAAAAGCATAAACAACTCACGGAGTTGTTAAACTGCTCTGGTGTCGAGTACATCTCCGCAATGGGAACAATTGTTGCCTCAAACAAGTGGTGGGAGCGAAAGATTAAGGTACCCATATTTTTTTTACAATAGCAACATTTCCAATTGAAACTCCATGTCTTAGGTCTTTAGCTTAGATGTTCGTGTTGCACTATATCATACTTTCTATGTGCTATGTTGTGATTGCAGTTCGTGCTTTGCAATATTGTCGATCTCTCTATGTCTGCAATGATATTTTATCTTTGGAAGTGGACGCTATATTGTTAAATTGACTAAATTCAATTGAATGCTTCTATGTCTTGAAATTCTGAATGTGCAACCAACTCGCATCACATTTATTCAAGTAAAATTACAGTTTGAGTGACAAGACTTTTTTTTATATCCTTCAGTTTGAAGATAGGTAATAAAGAAGTATGAAGTTGAGTGAATAATTCCCATTTTGGCAGAAGAGAGAACACTTTGTTGCAGCATGAAGGTTTTCTTTACTTTCATTTGTATATCTTGCAAGCACATTTATGGTTTGTCGGCATGACTTTTGAAAAGCTAGGATGTCTTTTTGAGGATAAGAAGTTGCTTTTGATCTATTTGGATGATTTTCTGAAATTTTTGTCTGATTAGAAGAGTTTAAGAGGAGGCTGACCCAAATTGGCTTGTTGAGGAAGTTGTTCTATAAAAAGGCAAGTTATCCCAAATAAGCTCTTAAAGTCTTTCTATCCATCTTGCTTTTGTCTTTCTCCTTCACGATTGCCGCAGATTATCCGTGAAATCTTGTTTTACTCGTCTCTAATGTGCAAACATTAGCATTGCATCTCATGTTGATCAAAGGATGAACATTGACTGGAACTTGAAATTTCTCACATAAATGATGAATATGACATGAACTTGGCACTATAACAACTTAGTCAAGGAATTAGCAATTGGATTCATGTTTTTACTCAACTTAAATTATGATGAACTTGTCTTTATTTGTCAATTTAAATTGTACTTCAACATATAAATTAATTTATTAGTTTGGCTATTATAATATTTTTCCTTGTCAAAAGAAGTGTTACATAAATCTGATTTCTTTATAAGTAATAGAAGAATATAATAACTGAAACTGTAAGGCAATAAAGTATTTCAAGAAGTGTGTCAAAATTATTCAAGTTATATGACTCAAACTGTAAAGTTCATATCTATTATTTGGAGCATCACTTCTCGAATTCTCAGCTCATCCATCCAAGGTCTCTCATATCAATAACTTTGATTCCTGAAATAATAGCTCTTATTTGAAAACGTTCATTATTGATTTGTGTCAAACTGCCCCTCTAATATTATTTTTCGATCATGATTGTTTTGCGATTTTTGCTTTACACATTTCATACTGGATACTTCTTTTTATATTTTGCATGTTGAAACAGGAGAACAATGACTACAAAGAATACAAAGATAAAGACTGTAGAGTGGTATACAGCTACAAGGTGTTGTTCGGGGACGCCTTCGACAGCAATAAGTATGTGGTCACACCGTCGCAGATGTACCAAATAGGATTCGCCATGTTTGAAGATAGTGGTTACAAAGACCTGAGCGACGCTCATCCTGACAGCGAGGAGAGGAGCGGGTCAAGTGATGAGGTGATAAAACTGGTCGAGCTGCAACCAGCATGGACGTCTCCAGGTCGCGAAGTGGAGACAAACGTCTGTCGGCAGCAAGAACATAAAGGAGAAGAGAGCAAACACAGGAGCCAGGGATTTGTCGTACTCTGTTAACCGCGCCGCCTCTTCCAGTTAACAAGTAGCTGAAAAAATCGACATTTTGGTAGGTCCTGCTGTGATTGATGCAAAGATACTCATGACAGAGTTGCTGGTGACGAGCAGACTACAGAAAAAAACTGACTTGTACTTCTGGACTTGCAAGTTCCTGAACAAAAGGGCTAACAGGGAGATGCTTACATTTAGGATGACACAGATAAGAAAATGGACTGGGTTGAGTGGAGCTGGCACGATGACAGGAGGTGACGACCGGAATAAGGATTGTAACGGATAAAATAAAAAAAATAGTAGGGCCGATTTATGTGAACACTTCAGATGGTTTATAATATTTTTTTATTTGTCATAGCAGGATTTTACATGAAACCCATTTAGTCTGTACTCATAATATTTATATTCTGTACCCGTATCTGTACTTTGAATTTGGTGTCCATATTTTCAGCAACTTTTGTGATTGCATGCATAATGGTTCACTATTGTTGGATTACTTATTTTCCAAAGAATATTTCTACAGTCATGATGCCCTACAAGTAGACTTACAAAGTGTCAATAATCTTTTTTTAACTTTTTTCAGTGGTTCATGTCCTGCTACGAGGCCATTATTTGTACTGGTGACAGTTTTGAATGGAACACGGTCTATAAAAGGAAACATTCAACCAATCTCTTAAACAAAGAAAACATTGGAAGAGTTGTTGGAGTTTCCTCTTACTGCCCCTTCATCTCAAAGTGCGTAGGGCATTATCAGTAACATTACAAAGTGGAATGGCTCGTTCTCATTTTCATTGTGAGCTTATGCCATGCTCTGATGATGAAGTCAACATCGACAAAGAAGAAAATTGTGCAACAACTCCAAGATGACATTGTGGAATGGTTTCGTTATTGTCGACAGGTAGAAAAAGACGTAACAACGTACTATCGTGAATAGAGAAGTCGAATGAGAAGGTTCCCATTTGAGAGAAACGGACACATGTTTACCCTGGATGCCATGAAATATAGTGCCAAAAAGTGTTATGTAGAATTCCGGATATATCCCACAATGCTACAAGCATTCACACATATACTTCGCGACAAATACGAACTACATAGTGGCCAGCATGTAGATGTGTATGAACAAGTTGTGATGTTTTTGTGCATATTAGCACATGGAAAAGGGTACAGGTAGGTTCGAACTCTATC
The DNA here is from genome assembly GCA_035079005.1 of Fraxinus americana. Taxonomy (NCBI): domain Eukaryota; kingdom Viridiplantae; phylum Streptophyta; class Magnoliopsida; order Lamiales; family Oleaceae; genus Fraxinus; species Fraxinus americana. Next base: position 2,374,728 of record CM068722.1, on the reverse strand, counting down.
CAATCATTCTTTGGAAAATGTTGGACACTACCTCAAGATTGTGTTGGGAGTCGTCGTGGAAATTAGTGAACGTCTAATAAGACCTGATTCAAACTATAATCATGGTGCAGAGCATCACGTACCAAATATCAACAAGCATCTGTTATTTCAATATCGCATAGGTGCGATTGACGGAACGAATGTCGAAGCTGTCATGCCGCTGGATGAACGAGTGAATTTTATCGGACACAAGGGCATCCCAATACAAAATGTTCTTGCAGAATGTGATTTCAATTTATGTTTCACATTTGTGCATGCAGGGCAGACAGGGACCATGCACGATTCACGCATACTAGCACAGGCTATACATAGTTTTGAAATTGATTTTCCACATCCTGCCCCGAGAAAATATTATCTGTCGACTTTGGATTCGCCCATAGACCTGGGTACATGGCTCCGTATAATGGGTCAAATATATTGTATCATTTTCAGCAGTTCTACGACGATCAGACGGGTCGGAGACGAGACTTTCGAAACGCTCGTGAGAAATTCAACTTCTGGCATTCGTCATGCAAGAACGTAATAGAGCGTGCATTTGGTGTGTGGAAAAATCGATGGAAAATTCTCGATCGTATGCCAAGTAACAATTTCAAAGTGCAGATTGCCGTTGTCTTAGCTATTATGGGTATACACAACTTCCTTAGACGGGCCAGAGTTATCGACGAGGCGTTCACAACTATGGAGATGGACTTGGACGCTACGGAGGTAGAACTTCTAGATGAACAGAAAGAAGTCGCTGCTGAAATGAATGCACCAGAAATGCAACGCAATGAGTGAGATCATTTTCGAGATTACTTGGCTCAAAGTCAGTAAGCGTGTGTTCGTATAACAACGTCGTTATCGTACAATAATGTTGTCCATTTACCTTTCAAATTAATATTTCGTGTGTAAGAATCGTTGTAGTGCTTTGCGAATTGGAAAATGACAAAAATATGAGCAATTTATCTTGGACAATAATGGGCATGTTATCTTGATTCAATTTGTGTTGTGTTAGTGAGCCCATGCACCACATTTTCAAAGGATGCAAGTATTTGTGAAATGGTCAAAGGTGGTGATAATTTGACGTTAGAGAAAGTAGAAACTTTGCACATGTCATGGAGGATAAAATGGCCTTTTTTGTTCCATTTCTCTACAAAACGTGCAAAGGAGGGCTGTCAGTGCGACCTTGTGATTTGACCCAAAAATAGATTTTGGTTTGAGAAAAGCATTCCCATACAATATTAAGTTCATCAAGTTCGTTTACTTTTAAAACTAGAGTGGCCGGTAAAATAATATTTTAATAAGTTTAGTGACAACTTGGAGAATCTTTAAAATTCAAAGGTAATCGAGAAATATTTAGAAAAGTTCAATTGTAAGTCATAGAACTTTAAAAGTTTAACGGCAATTGGAAAATGTTTGTAAGAGTTTAGTGATAATTCGAATATATGACTGAGTCCAATGATGTAGCATTAGTCAATTAGAAAATAAATTACTAGTCAAGAAGAAATTCCAAATTTTCAAGTGAGACACAAAATTCCATTCCATTACTCTGATGAATCCAAAATATCTAGAAATATGATGCAATATATTTCTTTCTCTACCTGTAAAGACCTTGCCAAAAAATCTCTCCTCATTAGAAATATTCAAACCAAAGATTTAAAGAAATTGACGATTGTTTTGAATGCAAAGTCTTTTCCAATTAACCACGAAATATTAGATGATAACTAAATCATTATTCCTTTTTCATACACGAAAGATGTTACAAGTTATGGAAGAGAGAGAGAGATCCTAGTTCACAAAAGAAAATAAATAAATAAGTAAAAATCATACAACATTTGCACTGGATGGCAGCCAAGTCAAATTCTTATATGGTAATTTTATTAAGGTGAAAATGTTGTTGCTTCGGGACAAAAGACCACTCGATAATTAGTTCCTCGGGGACAAGTAAACGTGCTAGTCTCATCGTCTTTAGTGTAGCTATATACATTGGGGCACCTTTCCTTGAAAAACTTAGAATAGTTTGTAGGGCCAAAGTTGCCAGAGTTGCAATAGTATTTGTCCGTCTTGAATGCCTTGCATGTGTTGTTATAGTCGTCGGGTGCCTTTAACTCATTTGGCCATTGGCCATTGATGTCGGCGGTGCAACGGATTCTGCTGGCACAACTACCGGTGGGACTAAAATCCATTGGCACGATAAATCCGTCAACAAAGGAAATATCGAAGAAGTCCAAGTAATTGACTTGGTTGATGGCGTATTCGGCTAGGGTGTTAGGTGGTGTACGCCATTGGCTTGACACTGGAGTAGCCAATTGGAGTCTCATGCTGAATTGTTTATGATGTTTTTTCTACAACTAAAACAATTATAATTCGAAAAGAACCTTGACATGGAAATACAAACTTATTCATATTTTTCTTTAATATTAAGGTAAACTTTAGTACAAGCTATTTTCACGAAATTGGAAAGGATTTGGTTGTTTCTTAAAGTTTGAAGTGCGTTGTCTTCAACTTAAAAGTATTTGATAACTTATTATTTACATTCTTCGGTAGCATTAAAAAATAAAAAACTTTTATAACTCATAATGTAATATGCGGTTCATATATTTTTTTACGATCGTTGACTTTTACAAGTTTATTAATGACTATACTTAGAAAAAGAAATTGTCTGTGAAATAATTTCTAAACATAACGCAAAATAGGATTACGTTACTTATTTAGTATTTGATTATATGTGTTTTGAGAACATGCTTTCAAATTTTAGACAATCTTTGCTACGTCCATTTAAATATTTATTTTACAATAATATATATTTAATTGTGTTCAAAACCTTTCAAGGTTGTTATATTTAGTTTTCTTAGAATTTAAATATTATTACTGTTAAACAATCCAAAGAAATAAAGAAAGAGAAGATAATGCTAGGATTTCATTGATTCTGCATAATGCAATTGAATACAAAAAGATAATTTAACCTATATACAAAGAGACTATATATAGACTAATGGCCTGTTTGGTATGGATTTTGATTTTCTACAGTAAATCAATTCTCATTTTCAACCACACATTTTTCAATAAAATAATATTTTCAATCACATCAATAATTTTTTCTTCTTTTTCAACCACACATTTTCCATCATATCACTATTCAAAAATCAATTCTTCCCCCAAAAATCCCTACCAAACAGGCTCACAAAGAAAACTGAAAAGACTATTATACCCTTAATAAACAAGAAAATAAAATAATCCTATATTTCTTAACAATTACTATGATTTTTTTGAGATATATAAAATAAGTTTATTTTCGACATAAAATTCGTGTATATATGTATGAATTTCTTATATATGAGTATATGATTTTATTGAATTATAATTTTCAATTTTATAGTATTTAGTATATGATTTTATTGAATTATAATTTTCAATTTTATAGTATTTTTTATATATGAGTACATAATTTTATTGAATTATAATTTTCAATTGTATATGAATTGATTTAAACCTATTGAATAATTTGAAACGACAAACATTAAAGAAAACGTATATAGTATGCTAAATTAATACTAATGTACATGCCTTTTATGTCACAATAAATTGTTCACTTAATTAATTTGCGTATTTTGAATCAGAATTTTTTTTTATTATTATTTTTCTTTTTTTATGAAATTCTATTTAAGTTAATTAGATTGATTCATAGAACCAATTTGGGGACTAAAATGGAGGCAATTGTCGGGTTTCTATATATCATAAGTTTGTTTCTCGTCAATTCAGATTTATTGGACTCCTATTTGATTTTTAAAAAAATCTATACGAAAACATATTCCTTGATCGAAATTTTTTTCGTTGGTTGAATGTCTTAGTTTAGACAATTTTTAGTATATTCTAATGTCCCAACTAATTGAAAAGCACCAACATATTATTTCTTTTATTGAGAATAGGAAATTACCGATGAATCTATCGTGGCACTTCAATTTTTCTTTAAACCCAGCAAAACTCAACATTAATGCAAGTAATTCACTCAATTTTCTTTGTGGAATTTCTTTTTACACAGTGAAAAATAGATATATTGGTCGAAAATCACAATATAACACTTAATTTTAAACATGCAAACATAAACATTGCAATATAATTAATTGCCTCGATACAAGCTTAAAACAATAAAATAAATACAAAGTTCAACCATAAAATTGCTTCCAAAAATTATTTTTTCAAAATAAAATAAGAAAAATAGTATCATAAATTATTATTTTTTCTAAAGAATCATTCGAAGCTGACTGACAAGTATAGATGCTTAGTATAAATTGAACTAATAAATTACAGTAGGAGTGTAAGCGGTCCGATTTTATTGGTTTTTGACAAATTTTCAAACCAAATCGTTTAAACCGGTTTGAGAAAAACTCAAACTTAAACCAAACCATTTTGAACGGTTTGAAAAAAAAAAATCAAACCTAAACCTAACGGTTTGGTCCGGTTTTAAACCGTCGGTTTCGCCGTATATTTTTTTGTTTGTTTACTTTTATGATATTAATTCATTGAATTCAATATCTATTTATATCTTACTAGCAATAAATCTAAAACAAACTAAATATATCTACTACAAATTTAAATACCAACTAAATCAAAGTGAAATCACGATAAATTAAAATATAGTTTTTTGTTTGCCATTTTAGGCTAAGACATTACGATAATATTACAATACAAGTCTACTAAATTAAATATAAAGCCCAAAAAACATAATGATCAGGGGCGGATACAAGGGGGGCTTGGCTGGGCTATTGCCCCCCCCCCCCCCCCCCTCAAGGCCCAAAAAAAAAAAATTTTTTATAAGGTTTTTGTTCACGAAAATATGTTTCGAATAAAATCACCGCAAGTGTACGGTTCGTTGACAAGTAATAAAGTGGAAATCCTAAAATTTCGAGTATCGTTCCCACGAGGATTGATTTAACTTGAGTTCTATTATTGCGACCTTAACCGAATCTATTAAACTCAATATGGTTATTTTTGTGACTTTATGATGAAACTATGACTAATCTATAAATTAAACTAAAATTATGAATCAAATGCAAAAGTAATGTTTGAATGCAAAAGTTTGAAGAAATCAATGTATGAAAAGCGTACTAGGATCCCGAATCGCCAAGCAAAGTTCACTCTTAACCCTTATTTCACAATTTGACAACACGATGAATCGTTTGAAGAATCAATGTTTCTAACATATCCAACAATCTCTTTCGAGTAGAATTGAACCTATCCTAGTATACCATTTGACTATATTTCTATGACAAATGCAATATACAAGAATGCATGAAGTTTTATAAACACTTAGAGATTCACGTAATGCATATCGGTATATTTCTATCCTCTATGAACAAAACGATGATTTATACCTTGTTGAGTTTATTTCCCTTCTTTCGAATACATAAAATAAACCACCCAAACTCACATAATCACATGCATTTAATTATGGAGGCAAGAAAGTGTATATAAATCATTCAATAGCCATCAAACGTGTTTAAATGTCAAATTGCAAAATAGAAATTAAAAGATCATAATGCGAGGTTCATCGTTCACCTAGTATATAAAAAGTCTAGCCTAACATGGAGAAAATAAAAGAGCAATAAAAATGATAGAAAGAAAACATCACCAAAAAGTAGAAGTTTAAGGCTTGAATCTTGGATCTTGATGTGAAACCCTAGCTCAAGCTCTTCTCCTTGATCTTGAAAATAGACTTTTTCTCCCTAAGAATGCATCCAACCTAGTCTAGGACGAGTTTAGGCTTTTATAGTTGCCATAGAATCATTACCATAAGAGTTGTAGTTGGATAAGGAAACTTAAGAATTTCTCGCCCAGAATACCCCTTGCTATAGCAAGGTATATTTTCATGCTGTAGCATGGGCAAAGTAAATCCTTCCTGAAAATCTCTGTTGAGGTGCAGGCTATAGCAAGGTAAAATCTCATGCTATAGCATGGAAGAATTTTCGCTTCTAGTGCAAATTGGTCCTCAATCTTCTTTTCATTTCACTTTTGGAATTTCTTCCTCTTCCATCTTCTTCTAGTCATCCATAATATTGACAATTAGATCTTTAGCGAGGTTCCATGCTCGGTTCGTCGTTCGGGTCAACTTATGAATAATTGCGATTTAGTCCCCGAACTTTCATTTCCTTCCATTTTGGTCATTTTCGCCTTTTTTCGCGCATATTTCATTATTTCCATCAAAGTAAACCTACAAACACAATTCATATTGAATTAAGCCTTATTCAAGCATTTATACCAACAATTAATCATGTTTTGTCGCATAATTAAGTGCACAAAACGCACTTATCAAATCCCCCAAACTTGAATTGGTGTTTGTCCTCAAACAAGATGATGACCTAACTTTACGCAAAACATGGTTTAACAGCCTGCCGTATCTCAAGATTAGAATTCAGTAATTACCAGTGAAAAGTGTCCACAGTGTAAACTCAAATCAACCTCCACCTATCACATACAGAACTTGATGTGTATGTGTGTGCATAATCATGCAAAGCATACCAAACTGATGATGGGTGTAAATCCCGACCTGCAGTAGTTAAATTTTCTTTCTTTCTTTGCTCGAGAGATTCACACCCCCCCAAACTTATTCTTTTCACTCAACGACCCATGGGTGTGTTCTAGAGTACAGTTTCGGTTTACTTAGTCCTTACCCTCTCTGTTTGGATAGATCTCGCGGTCATAAGTTCACAATTCAACAAGCATGGATTCTCCTATTTCTTTGATTGTTTCAACCGTTAAGACTAGACTAGGTTACTTGCTTCGCATCAGAGATATGATTCTATCAACAAGATGTCTGGGGCTAATCAATGCATTTCATACATAGAAACATGTATAATATTCATCAAATGATAGATTATTATTTTTTTTTTCACATATATGACACCTTCCATTTGCTTTCTATATAACCCCTGTAGCGAGATTTAGGCCGATAACTCCCAAGTCAGATGACCATAGGGCACCAGGTTTTAAACCCTTACAGGCTTAATCACTCGAGTTATACAGGCTCGAACAGATGCCTTAGCGATTCAATGATTAGTGCAATGCCCCTTTTCTTTTAGACATCTAATTTCTAGAACCGACCTCTGACTTGAAACTTTTACCTCGTTTTCGTCTCATTGATCTAATCCAATCCACACAACATAATTCTCACACATGGAATCCATACTTATCTCAATGTTCCCCTGTAACAGCTAAATCATCTCCAAACTTCTAAAATGATGCTTTTTTCGAATGGTGCAATAGAAGTTTTCGAGGTTGACTTCGAGGTTGACCTATCATGTTCAACTCCACTATGACTCAAACATCCCATCATTAGCTTAGCATGCCCAACACAATTATTGTGCTCAAAATGTCAAGTTTCCACATAGACAAGTATCAATCAATTTAACATGCACAATTTCCACTATCTATAGTTATCCTGAGTCCAATATTCACATCATTGCCGACAGGGTCATTAAACCCACACAAGCACACACAATTCTAAACTACAATTAGAAGTGCGTAAAACTAAGAATAATGAAAAAATGAAATTTTTTTTTTCACACAACACAATCACACAAAAATAAAAACTGCAGTAACATAATGAATAACATATTAACATATTCCCACCCCCAAATGTATACAGAACATTGTCCTCAATGTTTAAAGAATAATAAAATGCAAACTTAGCAGCGCATAAAATTAAGGACAAATTCACAGAAGATAAAGAAGGGTGAGGAATACTCCCCTGATCGATGAGGATGCGAATGTGAAGATGGTAGAGGAAAAAGAAATGTGGACCATGCATAGGCTCTTTTATTACCTGTAGAGACAATGAAAAAAAAAATCTTATTATTAAAAAAAAAAACGTGAAGAAAAAATTACCAATCAAATGCTTAAGGCAAAATAAATAAAAGGGTAGAAACGATGGGTTGCCTCCCATCCAGCGCTAGTTTATAGTCTATAGCTCGACTCTACTGTGTTAGTCTATTAAGGTACGTTGAATATAGCCTTGGAGGTCCCGATTAGCTTCTTCAAAGACAATTTCTTTCTTACTGCAGCGTTCTTCCAGACGTTAGCCTTATCTTTATCTGTGTCATCTGTTTTTCCCTCATCAATTGCCTCAAACTCAATAATGTAGCCTTCTTGCTTCTCAAGATTTTGTTCAGGTTGAAAATGCACATTATGGTCATTAGCAGCATTTGAAAAGTCTTGAGACACAATTGTCTTCTGCAACACCTCTTCTACCACATCAATTTGATAACAACTATCTGACTTGACAGGATCATCCATAACATTGAAGACGCTGAAAGTGATTTGCTCCTCGCCAAATCTCAAATTCAACTGACCCTTTTCAACATCTATTAGAGCTCTACTTGTAGCTAGGAATGGCCTGCCCAAGATAAGTGGGATATCCTTGTCTTCTTCCATATCCAAAATGAGGAAATCCGCTGGAAAAATGAATTTGTCCACCTTAACTAGCACGTCTTCAATTATTCCCCTCGGATGTGCAAATGTCCGATCAGCTAATTGCAGTGTCACCGTAGTTGGTTTGGCTTCGCCTAGTCTGAGTTTCCTGAAAACAGATAGAGGCATTAGATTAATACTTGCACCAAGATCACAAAGAGCTTTATCAAAATAACATTCACCAAGAGTGCAAGGTATAGTAAAACTCCCTGGATCTTTCAGTTTTGGTGGGAGCTTTTTCTGAATTACGGCACTACATTCCTCTGTTAGCATCACTGTATCATGTTCATCTAGCTTTCGTTTCTTAGATAGAATATCTTTCAGGAACTTGGCATAGCTAGGCATTTTGAACAGTGCTTCTGCAAATGGGATATTTATATGGAGTTTCGTGAAAACTTCGAGAAATTTCTTGTATTGTTGCTCCCATTGATGCTTTCTCAACCGTTGTGGGAATGGAATGGGTGGCTCATAGGGATTGATCGAATTATCTGGCAATTTCTGTGACCTTGGCGGACTTTCTTTTATCGGCGTCTTCTTGGTGTTGTCAACCTGCTTTTCATTCTTTTCTTTAGAAGACTCCACTTGCTCTTTATTTTCACCCGGCCTTTTTGCATGTATCTCAGGTAGCTGAACTCCACTTCGTGTAGTGATGGCTTGACATTGTTCCCTAGGATTTATTTCTGTGTTGCTTGGCAATGCACCAGGTACTCTCCCTGTTATTGAAAGAGCTAGCTGTCCCATTTGAGTCTCCAGATTCTTGATAGCTGCACCCTGATTCTGGAAATTTGTTTCAGTCTTTCTCATGAATTGATTTGTGGTTTCCATGTATTTATCGGTCTTTTCCATGAGTTTCGCAAACATATCTTCCAACTGAGGTTTCCTCTCCTGCTGAAACTGCCCCTGAGCCCGATTATGATTCTGATTGTGATTCTGATTACCACCCCAAGAGAAATTGGGGTGATTTCTCCATCCCGGATTGTATGTCTCAGAGTGAGGATTGTTCTGCTGACGTTGACCCCATTGAGCAAAATCCACATGTTCCATCCTTTGTGTAACAATGGGACATTCAGCTGTACCATGCTCTGCTCCACATTCTTCATAACTGGGCTTCTTCACTTGTGCTGAATTTACGGTCTGTGTTATGCCTTCTATCTTGTGAAATAAGGAGTCAATCTTTGCAGATAATGTCGAATATGTATCTACCTCATACACTCCAACTGCTTTATTTGTACCCACTCTATCTGAAGACCACATGGCTGAGGTATTTGCCATTCTCTCGAACAATTCCCAAGCTCCCTCGGGTGATCTTGTACTTAGGGAGCCGTTTGATGATGAGTCCACCATGCTTCTGAAAGTCGGAGTTAGTCCCATATAGAAGAATCTAATTTGTGTTGGCTTGTCAAACCCATGTTGAGGACACTTCCTTAGCATGTTCTTGAATCTGTTCCACGCTTCATCAAACGATTCGGCTTCATTTTGGCTAAATATTGATATGTCATGCCTTAGCCTCCCCACTTTGGCCGGTGAATAGAATTTTGTGCAGAATTTATGAGCCAGATCGTTCCAAGTAGTTATGCTTGCCACCGGGAGTGAATCGAGCCACTCAAGTGCTGTATCCCGAAGAGTAAGTGGAAACAATCGCAGTCTGATTGCATCTTCTGATATCCCTTGGTATTTGAAATTTTGACACATATCCAAGAAACGGGATACATGTGTATATGGATTCTCATTGGCCATCCCGTAGAATTGGTGTCCATTCTGAAAGAGTTGGATGACATTTGTCTTCAACTGAAAATTTGGTTGTCCGAATGCTGGATAGACAATGCTGGATTGGCTTTGCATGATGAACGGTGACCAAAGATCCCCAAGCAGAGCATTCCCATCATATTGTGCTTCCGCATTGGCTGGAGCTGCATGTGCTACAATCGGTTCCAATTGTTGATCAGCCATTTCGATTTGTCCTTGATTGACCTGATGTGCCGCTCTTGCTTCTCTCTGTCTGCGATGAAAGGTTCGTTCAATTTCCAAATCAACTTGAAATAATTCACAGCTGATTGATCTTCGCATGCAATACCTGAAAAGGCAAAAACAGTAGCAGCACTTAACTCAACCTAAGTAATTGAACGAAAAATAAAATAAAATAAAACTAAAGAAAACAAGTTCGAATTAGTGTCTAAATAACAAAAATCAAGTTAATACTCAATCCCCAGCAACGGCGCCAAAAACTATTCACGAAAATATGTTTCGAATAAAATCACCGCAAGTGTACGGTTCGTTGACAAGTAATAAAGTGGAAATCCTAAAATTTCGAGTATCGTTCCCACGAGGATTGATTTAACTTGAGTTCTATTATTGCGACCTTAACCGAATCTATTAAACTCAATATGGTTATTTTTGTGACTTTATGATGAAACTATGACTAATCTATAAATTAAACTAAAATTATGAATCAAATGCAAAAGTAATGTTTGAATGCAAAAGTTTGAAGAAATCAATGTATGAAAAGCGTACTAGGATCCCGAATCGCCAAGCAAAGTTCACTCTTAACCCTTATTTCACAATTTGACAACACGATGAATCGTTTGAAGAATCAATGTTTCTAACATATCCAACAATCTCTTTCGAGTAGAATTGAACCTATCCTATTATACCATTTGACTATATTTCTATGACAAATGCAATATACAAGAATGCATGAAGTTTTATAAACACTTAGAGATTCACGTAATGCATATCGGTATATTTCTATCCTCTATGAACAAAACGATGATTTATACCTTGTTGAGTTTATTTCCCTTCTTTCGAATGCATAAAATAAACCACCCAAACTCACATAATCACATGCATTTAATTATGGAGGCAAGAAAGTGTATATAAATCATTCAATAGCCATCAAACGTGTTTAAATGTCAAATTGCAAAATAGAAATTAAAAGATCATAATGCGAGGTTCATCGTTCACCTAGTATATAAAAAGTCTAGCCTAACATGGAGAAAATAAAAGAGCAATAAAAATGATAGAAAGAAAACATCACCAAAAAGTAGAAGTTTAAGGCTTGAATCTTGGATCTTGATGTGAAACCCTAGCTCAAGCTCTTCTCCTTGATCTTGAAAATCGACTTTTTCTCCCTAAGAATGCATCCAACCTAGTCTAGGACGAGTTTAGGCTTTTATAGTTGCCATAGAATCATTACCATAAGAGTTGTAGTTGGATAAGGAAACTTAAGAATTTCTCGCCCAGAATACCCCTTGCTATAGCAAGGTATATTTTCATGCTGTAGCATGGGCAAAGTAAATCCTTCCTGAAAATCTCTGTTGAGGTCTGGGCTATAGCAAGGTAAAATCTCATGCTATAGCATGGAAGAATTTTCGCTTCTAGTGCAAATTGGTCCTCAATCTTCTTTTCATTTCACTTTTGGAATTTCTTCCTCTTCCATCTTCTTCTAGTCATCCATAATATTGACAATTAGATCTTTAGCGAGGTTCCATGCTCGGTTCGTCGTTCGGGTCAACTTATGAATAATTGCGATTTAGTCCCCGAACTTTCATTTCCTTCCATTTTGGTCATTTTCGCCTTTTTTCGCGCATATTTCATTATTTTCATCAAAGTAAACCTACAAACACAATTCATATTGAATTAAGCCTTATTCAAGCATTTATACCAACAATTAATCATGTTTTGTCGCATAATTAAGTGCACAAAACGCACTTATCAGTTTTTTTTTTTTTTTCCTTAAAACAGTTTTTCATGTATAAAATTTTTTGTTGAGGAAATTAGACCCAATACCCCATAAAAATAAGTATTTTGATTAATACCTTTTAAACTAATTAAATATTTTAATCAAGTAATAATTACGTCATATTCTAAGTTATTAACTAAAACTCCATCCTAAAGTAACCTGATAGAAACCAACTCATCCTCTCTAAAAACGTTGCCACTTCAATCACCTGAACTCTAAGAAACCGCAACCTAAAAATTAAAATCTCTGTTTCCTACCATTTTCGATTGATTTCGTCTTGATCTTCCTCCATCTCTGTTCGTCTTCACTGTTTTCCTTCTCATTTCATGGAGATCTTAAATTCTGGCCCTAAAAACTCCAAATAATCGTAACCCGAATATGTTCCGATCAAAATCTAGAAATCTGATTCTGTTTCCGACTTATTCACTTTGGTGCCAACGTTGACTCTGACTCCTGTTTTTACAATGATCGGAGAAAAGTAGGTTGAAGAAGAAACAAATTGATGAAGAACTATCTTCAACAAAATTTCTTCAGCATTTTATAAACCCAAGGTAGCATTAATTGCAGGAGAAGAGTGTCAATTCAGTTTCCCCTCTTGTGTATATGTTTTAATTTTAATTCCTTGCTGGGAAATTGACTTTGTAGTTTTTTATATTTCGTTTGTGATGTTATGCCTTTTAGAAATTTTCCACGACTTCCAAGTTGCCTTTAGTTTTGTGTAAACAAAAGTAATAGAAGGAAATTTAGCGTGGAAGTTATGGCCCTGTTAGTAGAAGTTGGAAAGCAATGTTGTTGTTGTAAATGATTATTTCTTTCCTCTACCTTCTTGAACTTAATAATACGTGAAATTTTCTTTTTACGTCTTTAGTCATTCTATAATTTACATAACAAGTTTGTAAACTGCCTTGGTAACTTCTAAGCATTGCTTGTTCTTGTTAGTGTGTTTGGAGCTTATGAGGAACTATAGAAAGAAATGATGATGAATGCAATTGTGTTTGCATCTGTGACATGGAAAATGAAAGTGATGTAAGTGTGCAGCTTGACTTCGGTGAGGAAAAAGGAAAGGGGAAGTGAAGAATTGGGTTTGTGCTAGGGGCAGAGTGAAGACTATATGTGTTGTTATGTATTGGGATTGGGATGCCTTAAAACATATATCCTATTATATGGGATTGTTGCTTTCCTCTTAATTCTTGGGTATGGCTTTTCTCTATGGTGAAGCTAAATGTATCGGAGTCTATTCAGAAATCAGGGATATGAAATACACACACGTTCACTTAATTAGTATGTAAGGCGATGCACTTCCTCAAGCTTCTTGATGATCAGTAGGTTATTTCCATTTTACATGTTTTCTGAATGCATCAGATTTTTCTCTTTCTAATATAGTTTGTTACTTGAAATAAAAAAAATTATAGTATGTTAAGAACATGAAATAATGGAATTGGCATGAGAGAGTTTTATATGAAATGAGACTTTAAATAAGTATCTCTCACTAAAAAGGGAATGAATTCAAAAACATTTTGTTTCTCACACATAAACTAGTATACTGCAATCTTTTGTGTCACTTTTCTTGATTTTCCATCACTTATTTAAAGTTTGTCACTTTTTCTAGTCACTTTTTTTTTTTTTTTATTGTGTTCGCCAATTTTTTGAGTGTTTGTGAAAAGTAATCCATGCATATGTTCACAGTGTGATTGTTATTTTAAAACAAGCATCTTGTTTGTGTTGAAGTTTTTGTCACTTTTTAAAGTTTGTCATTTTTTTATTAACTGTTACTTTTTAAGTTTGTCACTTTTTTTTGATTTTCTGTTACCTTTAGTAAGTTTATGTAACTTTTTTAATGTATATCATTTATTTTAGTGTTTGTCAAATGAGATTCATACACATGCATATGTCCACGGCGTGACTATTATTTTAAGATAAGTACCTTATTTGCGTTTTATTTTTATGTTACAAATATGTTTTTAGTCATCACAACACGTAGTTTTTTTTAGAGATATTGTGACTTTTTTTTTTTTTTTTGATAATGTCATTTTTTCACATTCTCATTTTACCAAACACCTTGCATATATCAATTGAATTTATTCAAAGTTGATTTTTCAGGCGTATTAAAGTAAAATAAGGTTTAAATTCGTGTATTTAAATTTTCAAACACGCGTATTCATTTAATTAATTGCTCCAATAAGATAATGTGATTTTTTTTTATAGAAAAGTGACAAAATGTCATTTTTTCCATAGAAAATTGACAAAATATCATTTTTTTCACATTCAAATTCTCGCAAATACTTTGAATACATCAATTGAATTGATTCAAAAAAATATAAATTGAATGCAAGATTAAAACAATGTTTGAATTCGTATATTTAAATTTTAAAAAATACATATATATATATATATATATATATCTAGTTAATTGTTTCAATGAGTCACTGTGACTTTTTTAGAGAAAAGTGGCAGAATATTATGTTTTCACATTCTTATTCTCGCAAACACCTTATATGCATCAATTGAATTAATTCAAAGAAATATGAATTGAATGCAAGATTAAAACAAGGTTTGAATTCGTGTGTTTAAATTTCCAAAATCACACTCATAGGCATCTAATCAATTGCTCCGACGAGACACTGCGACTTTTTTAGAGAAAAGTGATAAAATTTCATAGCAAAGGGACAGAATGATACATTTTACATTCTCATTCTTACAAACACATTGGGGATACATCAATTAAATCGATTCAAATAAATATGAATTGAATGCAAGATTAAAACAATGTTTGAATTCATATATTTAAATTTTCTAAAATACACAAGTATACATCTATTTAATTGCTTCGATGAGATACTACGACTTTTCAGATGAATGTCATTTTTTCACATTTTCATTCTCACAAACATATTGGATACATCAGTTGAATTGATTCAATGAAAATGAAATGAATGCAAGATTAAAACACCGTTTGAATTCGTATATTTCAATTTCCAAAAACACACACATATGCATCTATTTAATTGCTTCAATGAGATACTGTGACTTTTTCAAAGAAAAGTGACGAATGTCACATTTTCACATTCTCATATTGTCGAACACCTTGAATGTATCAATTGAATTAATTCAAAGAAGTATGAATTGAATACAAGATTAAAATAAAGTTTGAATTTGTATACTTAAATTTTCAAAAACACACTCCTATGTATTTAGTTAATTGCTCCAACGAGATACTGTCTCTTTTTCAGAGAAAAGTGACAGAATGTCACTATTTCGCATTCTCATTTTCGCAAACACTTTGGATGCATAAATTGAATTAATTAAAATAAATATGAATTGAATGTAAGATTAAAATAAAGTACAAATTGAATGCAAGATTAAAACAATATTTGAATATGTATATTTAAATTTTCAAAAATACACTCATATGCATCTAGTCTATTATTCAATGAGACACTGCTACTTTTTTTTAATGAAAAGTGATATAATGTCACTTTTTCATATTCACATTATAGCAAACACCTTGAATGCATCAATTGAATTGAATCGAAGAATTATAAATTGAATGCAAGACTAAAACAAGGTTTAAATTCGTATATTTAAATTTTCAAAAACACACACATATATATCTAGTTAATTGCTCTAATAAGATATTGCCACTTTTTCTGGAAAAAGTGACAAAATATCACTTTTCACATTTTCATTTTTACAAACACCTTAAATGCATAAACTAAATCCAGGAGCAGCAGCCCCAACCCACATGCCAATGTTTCCACAATCTTTACAATCTTAATTGTAAACCCCACCACCTTCAAACACCCCAGCCATAACAACCTTTGAACAACAACAAGCACAAAGAAAAAATCAATTAATAGTAAATAGTTTTCTTGATTTGTTTTTGTACATCAGTAAAAAAAAAAAAAAAAGAAGAAATGTGGAATTGTTATGTCTTAGTTATTGGTGTTTGCTCTTGATAGTTACAATCCAAAAAAAAAAAATATTCATAACAAAATGGAATCCAATTCCCGTTCATAGCAAAATATTATAATGCAAATCTTGTTGGATAACTAATTGAACCATCTTAAATTGACAGAATTGAGGAACTAATTGAAGGGAAAAAAAAAACCAAAACATAAAAAATCTGTAATTTTTGTTTAGATTTGGGGAAGAAAGCTTTGAAAAATAGATAATTGAAGCACTCTTGATCTTGATTGTGTTTTATTTGTAGAAGATTTTTTCTTTTTTCCTTTGATTTCTCTTGACTTCTTGAGCTTGGCATACGTCAATGTTGAAATTTTGGAAGCTACTGTTGGTTTATGTTTGAGCGTAAAAAATACGTACTTACCATTTAGCCCAATTTTGTCATGAGTTTTCAAAACCACCCCAAAAATTAAGGCATTTGTGTAAGTTGCCCATTTTTTTTTTCGCATATTAGCCCGGTTTGAAATTTTATAGCCCGGTCTTAGATCCAATCCTGAATCCGCCCCTGATAATGATGTTCAACAAGACCTCGTGATCATCATATCTGAAAAACAAAACTATTGATTAGATAGAGAGAATAACCAACCCTAATAATAAATCAATTGTTTATAATATCTAAATATAACAATTACACAAACTTACCGTTGTATATTGTTACGAATTCAATTTCTCACATATACTCAAACATCAATTGTTGTCACACATGATTCATAGTCTTTATTGTCAAACAAATGCATTTGTTACATTATCATCATAGTATTGGATACTAGATAAATAAGAGAATTTTTAAAAATATGGTAATAGAAAATATAAACCATCGACACAACTTTCATTGAATCATCAAATGCTTCAACTTCGTCTAAATATTGGCGTAGTACTATATGTTCATTCTTAATTTGCAACCAATTATTTCTGCATATATAAGCCTCGACCATCCTTTCACCTAATAAAATCCTAAAAGAATCAAGTATCCGACCTCCAGTTGAGAATGCAGACTCAGAAGCAATTGTAGAAATTTGAATTCTGAAGAGGAAAATAGTTTTTGATAGATTATGTTAGCTAGTCTTGAGATTATTAGATATAAATTATGATTATTTGGTAATAATAATATATATGTAATAGAAAATTATAAATTGACAAAAATACACACAAATGACAAAACTATTGAGTTTTATATATTTGGATGAATTTTTTTTTTAAAAAATCATTATTTTTATTTTTATATTTTTATATATTTTTTCGTCTGTCTGGTTTGGTTTTAAACCGCAACTAAAATTCTCAAACCTGAACCAAATCCTTTTTTACCAGTTTGGTTTGGTTTGGTTCAAAATCATTTTGTTGACGGGTCCACAAGAAACCAAACCGACGGTTTCTAAAATGTTGTTTGGATTTGGTTTTCCAGTTTGGCGGTTTGGCAGTTTTTGGAAAAATTGAGTGAACCGCTCATTTTGGTTTCAAGTAGTTTTTTTATTTTCGAAACCTCAACGAAATTGTGTATAAATAATTTTAAACATAAATATTGGCGAATCCACGTCGATCCAAATTAACAATTTCCAAATTATGATTTTGGTTTTATTTGACGAGTTAGAAATATTTTTTTTTTTTGTTAAACTTGTATGTCTTAGCTAGCCTCAAAATATTTTCCCATTTCAATGAGATTTAGCCATTGTTTTACAACTATTATTTCAAAATTCTTTAATTCAAGACACTGTGTACATGTAGTGATTAATTAGAATGATGCAATTGCAAGAAAATATGAATTTATGTGGTTTTCGAAGAAAGCAGAAATTTGCATTGCAACGCTCGTTTCCGAGCACAATGTTGCCAATTTTATATATATATATATATAATTTCTTTTAGTACAAAGCAAAATAAATAAAAGAATTAAGAATTAACAAATCAAATTAAAATCTTGATATTAAAATAAATTTTTTTTTTGGATTACTAATTTTTTTAAATAAATTAAATGACGCCATGTTACCAAAATATCATTTATTATCTAGATTAATTTATTTGGAATATTAGGAATGTTTTGTGTTTGTAATTCATGTGGATATTCACTGGCCAAAAGAAAGGTAAAGATTTGACTGAATTACATGCACACCTATGATAATAAATATATGACAATTCTAAGATTTTGTTTTATGTGAACACTAAATCAATCCAAAGATAGATTTATTGTTTGACAAAATTATTGTCAATATTCGATTACTACAACAAGAGTACCACTTACAGGTCGGTATTTCTGTCCAAAGACTAGATATCAATGTTATGCTCGATCTCTTGTGATGGGGTTTACAATTATTTGAATTAATTAATTGTTTAATACGGATTCTAATGTGAACATACTTCTTTGGCTTTGTTCTCTATTCAGTTAACATTTCTGCTTCTACAATATTTTTGCAAACATCAAATATATTCCCGTGCTAAATGAAATCAACTTTAAGGACTGGAAAGAGAATATACAGATCGTTCTTGGCTGCATAGACTTAGACATTGCATTAAGGACTGAACAACTCACTGCACTTACGGATAAAATTTTTGTTGATGGAAAAAATGGACTTTGATAAGTGGGATCGTTCAAATCGCATGAGCCTTATGATCATTAAGCGTGGTATTTCAGAATCATTCAAGGGCCCTGTGTCCGATAAGCTAACTACTGTCAATGAATTTCTTGATGAAATTTAAAAACGCTTCGTAAAAAGCGATAAGGCCGAAATTAATACACCTTTAGTAAACCTAGTTTCACTAAGGTATAAAGGTAAACGAAATATTCGGGAGTAAATCATGGAGATATCGCATATTGTTTCAAAATTGAAAGCACTAAAGCTTGAGCTATTTGATAATTTGCTCATGCATTTGATTTTGATTTCTCTTCCTGCACAATACAATCAATTAAAGTTCAGTTATAACTTTCAAAACGAGAGGTGGACTCTAAATGAGCTCATTTTATACTGTATGCAAGAAGAAGAATGGTTGGAGCAAGAAAATACTGAAAGTGCTCACTGGCTAGTACATCCAAGGACAAATTAAAGAAGAGAAAGAATAAGGAAACTACACCCTGTCCAGCTCAAAAAAAAAAAATAGCAAAAGCCAGAAAAGAATGAATTATCTAGCTGTTACTTTTGTGGAATCTTGGGACACTTGAAAATGTATTGTACCAAATAGCATGCTTGGTGTGTAAAGAAATGTACCTTTCTCACTTTGGTTTGTTCTGAAATTAATTTAGTTTCAATATCTAGATATATTTTGTGGATTGATTTTGGTGCCACTACTTATATAAGTGTGTCTATGCAGGGTTGCCCGGATAACCAAAAGTCAAATGATGCTTAAAGATTCATCTATGCGGACGATGGCAAATCAGTTGAAGGAGAGGCTATAGGGAATTTTATATTATTATTAAAGACCGATTTATATTTGGATTTGCAAGAGACTTTTGTGGTGGTTTTTATTTCTATTTTGGACAAATTTGATTATTCTTGTTCATTTGAAAATATTAAATTTAGTCTTTTTCTTAATTCAAATCTTGTGGGTACCCGTTCTTTATATGTATACGATAATCTATACTTGCTTAATTTGGTTGCCTTTTTAATGAAATATTGCACGTGAATTCACAGGGTATTAAATGCAAATTAACTAATGAGAATTACGCTTCATTATGACACAAACGATAGGTCCCATTTCTCAAAAGAGAATTGAAAATCTTGTATCAGAACGAATTCTTGATTTCCTTGATTTTTTAGATTTAAGTGTTTGTGTAAATTACATTAAAAGGAAACAAACAAACATAAAGAGATTATGTGTCAATAGAACTTCGGGCGTCTTGGAACTTATTCATACGGATATCTGTGGGTCATTTCCTTCTACTTCTTGGAAAGATCAATAGTCATTTATTACGTTCATAGACTATTATTCCCGTTATGGTTACCTTTATCTCATTCATGAAAGATTTCAATCGCTAGAAGTGTTCAAGGTTTATAAAGTTGAAGTTGAAAATCAACTCGACAAAAGAATAAAACACATTAGATCTGACCCTGGTGGTGTACTGTGGCAGATATGATGGATCAGGATAACAAAATCCAGGGCCTTTTGCTAAATTCCTAAAGGAATGTGGAATCGTCCCACACACCATGACAGTTCTCCTAGCACAAATGGTGTTGCTGAAAGAGGAAGCAGAGCATGGTAAGGAATATGATTAGTTATTCCACCTTACCAGAATCTCTTTGGGGAGAAGCATTAAAAACTGCAACTTATATTCTTCATAGAGTTCGAAGCAAATCAACTGTCAAAACCCCTTATGACTTTGGACAGGTAAAAAGTCTAGTTTAAAACAAGATTTACACATTTTGGGTTATCCAGTTGAGGCAATGCCTTATAGGCCATTGGAAAAGAAACTAGAGTTTCTATTTTATTGGATACTCTGAAAGGTCAAATGGTTACAAACTTTATTATCCCTCTACCAAATCAATTTTCAATATGTCTGATTATTTGAGGATTGGATTTTGTAGAGGAACATATAAACATCCATCCTATTGTAATTGACAAATGATCAGGATTAGAAACAAATTCTTCGTCTAGATATTATTCAAGAAGCAATTTCGGATGAGACAATATTTCAGAACCCCCTATAAACAACCAAGAGATTGTTCCAGGAGAATAAACTCAACAACCTCAAGAACAAATGACATTAAGGAGACCACTAGAGAAATGAAAAATGCAATTCCGGATGACTTTATAATATTTCTTCAAGAACATGAGGATGGCATTGGATTGATGGAAGAAGATCTTATCAACTTTCATCAAGTAATGCAAAGTACTAATTTTCAAAAGTGAATTGATGCCATGGATGAAGAAATAAAGTCCATGAAAGATGATGTTTGAGAACTTGTCTCATTGCCTGAAGGTACGAAACTCATTGGTTGTAAATGGATATATAAAACCAAGAGGGATTCAAAAGTAATGCGGAAAGATATAAGGCTCGTCATAGTGCAAATGACTTTACTCAAAGAGAAGACATAGATTACAAAGAGACTTTCTTTCCATTTCAACGAAAGACTCTTTCGGATTATAATGACACTTGTGGGATATTTTGACCTTGAGCTACATTAGATGGATGTAAAGACGATATATATGGTGCAATTGGAAAACTTTGTGTCAAGAGACTCAAAATAATGGTTTGCAAATTAAAAAAAAATCCATCTATGGGTTTAAGCAGGCTTCCTGTCAATGATATCACAAAATTCATCAAATAATTATCTCGTTTAGATTTAAGATGAATGTTGTTGATAATTGTGTATACCACAAGTTCACTGAGAGTAAGTATATATTCCTGGTATTTTATGTTCGATGACATACTGTTTGCCTGCAATGATATATGTTTATTGTACGAAACCAAGAGATTTCTATCAAAAAATTTTGAGATAAAAGATATTGGTAACGCTTATTTTGTATTAGAGATTCAGATATATCGGGATCATTCTCGGGGTATTCTTAGATTATCATAAAAGATTTATATTGATACGGTACTGAAGAGATTTGGGATGTAGGACTGTAAATCAGGTGATACCCCTGTTGCTAAGGAATATAAGTTTAATCTCAATCAATACCCTATGATTGACCTTGAAGTAAAGGAGATGTATAAAGTTCCCTATGCTTCAGGAATTGGGAGTTCAATGTATGCTCAGGTACGCACACGTTCAGATATAGCATTTATTATTGGAATGCTATGTAGTTATTTAAATAACACTGTGATGGATAATTGGAAGACAGCCAAACGAGTTATGCGCTATTTATAAAGAACAAAAGATTCCATACTCACTTACAGAAAATAAGACCAATTGGAGATCATTGGTTATGCCGATTCTGATTTTGCTGAATGTCAAGACATTAGGAGATCCACATCGGGCTATGTCTTCCTGTTGGCTGGAAGAGTTATATCCCTAAAGAATGCTAATCAGATACTCGTAACTTCTTCAACCATGGCAGCAGAGTTCATAGCGTGTTATGAGGCATCCAATCAAAGAATATAGCTGCGAAATTTTATCAATAGGCTGCGGATTATCATGGATTTGAAAGACAACTTAAACTATTTTTTGACAATAAGTCAGCAGTCTTGTATTCAAATAATAATAGGAGTTCAACAAAGTCTAAATTTATAAACATCAAATTACTAGTTGTTAATGAAAGAGTTCAGAGTGGTTAGGTTATTATAGAACATATTGGGACAAACTTCATGATAGCATATACATTCACTCAAGGTCTACCGCCCAAGGTCTTTCATGAGCATACTGCTTACATAGGTGTCGGGATGGCCATGGGTTGGGTTGGGTTAGGTCGATTTTTGCCTCAATCCAACATGATCGGTTTGATCATAATTTAACCCAACTCAACCCAAACCGTGTAAAGGTTGAAACCCAACCCAATTAAGTATCGGTTGAGTTGGGTTGGTTGGGTTGGGATAACTTGTTTTAACAAAAATTAAAGTAGTCGGGTCAGGTTTGACGAATTTATAATTGACTCGTAACTTATATAATATTAGGTCTCCATATTTGCAATGAACAAAAAATTTGAATTTTTTTGATACTTCATGCTCGAAAATGTTACATGAACAGATTGATATTAAATTATATAAAGTCAAGAAATGTTTTTGGCAAGTAAAATATTTTTGTGTTGAATATGTATTTGTTTATACTATTTTTCTTAAAATGGATTCTATCCAATTCTTATAATATTATTCTAAAAGTTTCCAAGCAATATCGTAACACTTATAAAGTTCATAAATATAGTCATAGACAGGTTTGGGTTGGGTGGGTTTATTCTATTTTCATGAATTAACCCATAACTCGATTCAACCCAACCCACCTACACAATCAACCCACCTAACCTGTGTAAAAATAACAAAAAAGCCAACACAAACCAGTCGAGTTGGTTCGATTTGGCCAGTTTTGACGGGTTCAGTTGGGTTTTGCCCACCCCTACACGGGTGTTGTAAATTTTGATGATATGTTAGTTTAGTGGTTGTTTGTGATTTTAGATGTTGTCTTTCTGACATATGATTTTTGGTTGTGCACATTCAAATAATTGCAGTTCAATGTTTTCACTCTGATTATTTTTTTTTTTTTCAGTTTGATTTCATGAGGTATTAAAGAGTACAATATGATTAGTTGGAAATAGGCATATTTGAATCACATTGCATGTAATTTCCATGCTATATATCCCCCACTTGATCTATGTCATTTGATGGTGTTGATGTACATGACCATTGAGGATTTAATTGTGATATTTGTAACGAGACCGCTTTGATCCTATATTGATAAAATCAATGGATGAGATTGTTTTAGATGTTTTGGTTATCATAACAAAATTTTTGAGCTCATGAGATTATACGCATTTATAAGGTAACATATGTGGTTTAAGTTGGAGATTGTTGGGAACTTATTTAATTTGTCATGTGGGCCAACATAATAATTAATTATGTATAAATGCTATTTTAACTTTTAGCTAAAAAAAAGTAATCTAATAAAGAATTAAGTAGTTGAGCTTTAAGTATCTAAATAAAATGTGAGCCAAATTATGTGTAAAGACCGGATCCATTAGGGTTTGTATTCAAACATGGCCCGAATGCATATGGAAACTATATATAGAGTTATGATCCTCAATTAATATGCAATCATATTGAAGGGGAAGATCCAAAACCCATAATCTAGAATCAAGAATTACAATCAGGAATCAAGAAGAATGATTGAAACAATTAAATTGAAGAACAAGAAATCAAGATATAGAGATCAAAATTCAAGATTCATTGTTCAAAATACAAATCAATGGATCAAGGTATGTTCCGCGTTAAATAATTTTCTTGATGATTTGACATTGAGATCTTGACAATTCATAATATTTTATAAAGTTAAATTTGATGAAGAATTCAACACTCTCCTCTGTCGACTGCCTCATCTTCTACTTCTACTTCTACTTCTACTTCTCTTCTCTGTCCACATACAATTTGAATGTATCTCTTTAAATAATTGTATTGTTTAAGATTGGTTTTGAATGTTTTGACTGAAATCTTGTACGAAGGTTTCAACAAAGAGATATTGGAGCTCCGATGGCTATCAGGCGGCGAGAAATGGAAGTAAAGCATTCTTTTTTCAATACTATAAATTGTTCGAGTCCCATTTTATCAAAAATTCATTTTTCAAAACTCATTTTCAATCACGCGTTTCTCAATAAAATAATATTATACGTACATCGAAAAAAGTCTTCATTTTTAATCACACATTCTTCAAAAATCACTACTCAAAAAATATTTTTTCTCTTAAAACGGGGCTCAAACAAGGGCTATAATTTTTTTTTAACGAAATTATTATTTGTGAAACCCAAAGAAAAAGTGACCGGTTCACCGGTTTCGGATGAACCAGATAGTTTTTCGAGTTTTGTACTGGTTTCTTTATATTAGAATTTCATGTTGTGACTGGACCGATTTCGATCAAGTTCTAAGTTTGAAGACATTGATATATATTTAGGGAACGTTTATGGAAATTCTCTTTAGTCTGTAAAATATAAAAATGCAATTCTCAAATTAACAATGTGTCCTTGAGTAAAAATCTCGTCTAAAAAATTCATGAAAATGGTGCAAAAAGACTTAAATTTCCTCGTACATTTAAATAAGCCCAAAAAAATTAAAAAAAGATACAAAGTTACAATTAAATATCTGTCCCTTATTTTAACCCGCATGCTAACAACATTTTTTTGACGAAACCACGATGAAAGGCAAGATTTGCTAGTTAATGAAAGGCCAAAGATAAGAAGGTGATGGAAAAAAGTTAAGATATAAGTATAATATTGAATAAATGTTAAGCACTTTTTATGTAATTAAAATGTTATGTATTTATAAAAATTAAAAAGGTGAGTTGTGAATATAACTATCCATAACAAATGTATATTAGCCATATTTTCTACAAAAATGTCCGAAATGGCATGTGAAAAAGTCCATATGTCCACAACATTGTGCAGACAAGATTTCATCCAACTCTAAGGTAGGGTCCCTATTGCGTGTCGAGATTTCCCCGCAACAATGACAAGTGCAAGTAGTTAAAGATCCGCGCAATTTAGCATCCTCCTGGAAACTACGAATGCGGTCTAGAAAAATTAATTATCTAAAAAGAATAGTCATCTTCTTCGTGCCCGAAGCCTCAAATTCCCTCCGATGAAAATCCATACACTTGAGCATTCATAGATAAAAATAAACAAATCTAAATAATTTTCGAAGTAACTATTTAATGGTCAAAATGCTAATGTGGGCTCTTGGATCGAAATAAACGGATCTAAATAATTCTCTCCAATAAATATTTGACCAATGTTGATGTGGCATTATCCAATTAGAAATTAATTTACTAATCAAGAAGAATATTTGATATTTTCAAGTGAAACACGAGATTCTATTCTATTAAGCCCATGATTAAAGCCAGCCTAACATTTTCATTTTTCTTAAGAAATTAATGAACTCTGATGAATTCAAAATGCCTATAAAACATACTAACTTAGTTCAAGAATTGATTGTAATTCATTAGAAATATTCAAATCAAAGATTTTCTTTGGTTACGAGTTTGAACAAGCTAGCATTATAAATATAAAAAGGTTGAATAGAATGAATTTTTGTATTCATTTAGTAATAAAATACTTATAAGTAAAACTTCAAATAAATAATGATATTGTAAGTTATAGTTGGAAATAAGTAATCTTGCAACAAAAAAAGTTATAAGTTATTTATTTACTTCGACATCATAATATTAAATTTTTACTTTTAAATATTAAAATAGCAACGCATATAAACATGTTTAGAAATATAAATTAGTTCGAAACTAAATTTGACTTACTTTAAAATTTAGCCAAACATGCTCGATTGATCTCAGAAAGATTTTTATTCTAAATTTATGATTTTTTTTTTTTATATTTATCATTCTTGATAAAAGAAATTAAGGACTGCTTTGAGTGTGTTTTCCAATTCACCATCGGATATTAGACAATACCTAAATTATAATTCTTTTTCAAGCACGAAAGAGGTATACTTCTGATTGAAAAGAGAGATACTATAGTTCATAACAGAGACATATTGTAATACAGATGCAAAAATCATTCAGCATTTGCACTTGATGGCAGCCAAGTTGAGTTCTCCCATAGAAGAATTCAAATGTTATTTTTCACTTATTCATCTTATAGTAATTTTATTATGGTGAAAATGTTGCTGCTTCAAGGGCAAAATACCACTCGATAATTAGTTCCTCCGGGACAAGTAAATGTGCTAGTTTGATCATCTTTAGGGTAACTATATGCATCGGGGCACCTGTCCTTGAAAAACTTAGAATAGTTTGTGGGGCCACAGTTGCCGGAGTTGCAACAGTATTCGTCTGTCTTGAATACCGTGCATGGGTTGTTACAGCCGCCGGGTGCCTTCAACTCGTTCGGACACTGGCCATTGATGTCGGCGGTGCAACGGATTCCACGAGCACAACCACCGGTGGGACTAAAATCCATTGGCACGTTAAACCCGTCAACAAGGGATATATCGAAGAAGTCCAAGTTATTAAATTGGTTGAGGGCGTATTCAGCTAGGGTGTTAGGTGGTGCACCATAGGCTTGACACTGAAGTAGCCCATTGCAGTCTCCTGTTTGACATTTACCACGGCCAGAGCCGTCGAAGTTGCAATCTGTTCGAGCCCAAATTCGGGCCCCTGTAGTGCCCGCACCGGGGTTGATGGTCCAAGTTTGGCCATTGTTGAGCTGCATGCCGCCTCCAGGTACAGCGGCAGCCCAGACCGTGAAGGGACAATTGTTACGGATTTCAAAAGTAGCTGCACCAGTGTAGTGGAAGAAAAGGGAAGCAAGAGAAAAAATGAAAATGGAAATGGAGATTGATTTTAAGAGGCCCATGTTTAGAATGGAGGGATACTAGCTATGTTGTATAATAGATCAACTGGTTGGGCTATATATAGATCGAGCTTGTAGAAAAAAAATGATAAATTTGTTTGATTGAAATTAGAAGTCATTCTTAATAGTCAAGGATAAGAGTTTGAGCCATCAAAATGGATAAAGTCTTGGTCATCGAATCTTCTATTACATTTTCCAAATGTATTAAATAAATAATCTTAAACATATTTAAATAACTTTGTAGAGGTGATTTGTCTGAGTAGAATAGCTTTTTGGGAAAGTTGATCTAAGGTATCTTCCTAAAAAAGTTCTTCTATTAGAAATAGCTACAAAACTGAAGTTCAGTCAAACGAATCCTAACATTTGTTCGACTACGTAAAATTACTTCACAAAAAATTAAATATTGAATAATTAATTAGTGAAACTTCCCATTCACTAGAAGTATCGGTCAAGAAATTACTGTTACATTTCCACAATTTGGAAATATCAAGTTTTGTATGACCTACGCACGGATGAATGCGACGCTTAATTATATTCCATATGTTAATCATCCAAGAGACGGATGCAATTTTCTGAAAATAAATTTAACGCTAATGTTCGGTTTAATTCAAAAACATATTAGTAATAGATTTATATAAAAATTGATGAAATAAGTGGTTGTAAAATTGATAAAAGTTGTGATTTCGATGAAATGTGTGATTAAAATTAATTGTTTCTTTTGACTTATATCTTTATCAATTTTTTTGGCTAAATTAAACAAGACTTATTATAGATATTTTATTCGAGTTGTAAAGTTCGGGTATAAAAAATAGTGAGTGGTATAATTGTTATTCATCGTCACCTAGACTCCCATGTGGCTCAGCCATTTTGCATCCGATGTAAAGTAAGGTCTACTAGAGTCCAGATAATCCGACTCGTCGAAGCCCATATGTTAAAAGACAAGTCCGAGGCCCAAACAAAGTTTCTTTGCCAAAGTAGCGATGTCCAAAAAAGAAGAATATGAGGCTCAACCAAGGATGTGACGATTCACGTCTGAAGATCTTAAATTTATGAAATCCTTTCAGGGCAGTACCTCGAGCATTAGTATGCGATAATCACACGCAATCAGAAAATCTAGGATTTCATTGTAATCCAATATCAAAAAGAGCTTCTTAACCTTAGTTGTTTGGTGAATGGAATGCTACACGCTTCCAAAAGTTGATTAGACAAAGTTAGCATTACGAAAATATCATAAAGCATGATGGCACATGTTTGCCTAATCTTTTAAACAAAGTCAAATATATTTATGTAACATTATAAAAAAAAATCTTGTAAATCCTTTTTTTATTTGTAATTATAAAAACAATATTTATTTTCATGGGACGGTGGTACTACCAAAATAAGTGCATATTTAAAATTATTTATAAGTAAGTAAAAAGTACTTATAAGCAGCATTTTAGTCATGGTGTTTATATTTTCACCATGGCTTGGAAGTCAGTCTTGGTGTCACGGGCAGCAGCTTCACTTCAGCCCCGTGACGCTATCGCAGCCGCTGCACTTCAGCTGCACTTTGTAAATATTTCATTTAATTGTAAAATAGTTGATAATTAGAAAATTTTAGTATGATTCCTCGGCCAAAAGACGTCTACTCCCGTCATTTGGGTTTTTGTTGCTAAGTCTATTATAGGGGGTATATGACTTTCAAACATCTTTCAAGCTTTTCTAGTGTTCGCCCCCTGCACTAGCCATTGTAATTTCCTGCTTTCAATCTATTGTAATTTTCAAGCTTTCTAGCAATCAATGATCAAGTTTAATTCAATGCATTTCAATTTCGTGTTGTAAGCTTTCTTTAAATTGTGATCAAATCTACTTTTGTCCCGAGACGGACCGAGAAAGGCGGAAGGTAGTCTAGCGGAGCAGACACGCTCGCACGGTATCCCTTCGTGCCAAGAAGAAAGGTAACCGTGAAAGTTAGTATCAGAGCTGCGGCTCAAGACCCTCGATAAGAAAGCGATGGATACAATGGAACCGGACACCACGGAGGTGGTGGATCCTCGAAGGAGGACTACGAAACGGCCGTTTGGAGGCGCTGGAGGTGACAAACACTAGGTTGTGTTTGGCCATGGAGGGCCTTGGAGAAAAGGTCGAAGTGGCAGAGACGGAAACTCGGGAGGTACGCATCCAACTGGATGAGTGCCAAGAAGCTTGCGCAGCTATGACTATGTCAAGCGTTGCTAGCATGCACCCGATCTGCAGGAGGAAGTGGGAACGTTGAGAGCTCAATCGGTAGTTCTTCAACGCGCGTTTGGCAATGGGCAAGCCACCGTGCAAGAGTCTATGCATAGGCTCGTAATTCCGTATCCGTGTACCTACGGAGGGCACGCGATGCTAAAGAAGTTGAGAACTTCTTGTTCGACATGGAACAATACTTTCTTGCGGCTTCGATCCAAGACGAAGCGAGAAAGGTTACTACGCCTACCATGTATCTATGTGGAGATGCAAACCGTGGTGGCGGACGGTATGCCGATATTCAGCCAACGGGGTCCGAATAGATACTTGGGAGCTTCGAAGGAAGCAATCGGATCTCGATTTTCCCGAGAGAATGTGGACTATCGGGCACGACGTGCGGCTGCGAGATACGAAACATACAAGCTCCATCAGGGAGTATGTGAAAGCCTTTTCCGGGCATATGCTGAATATTCGAGACATGTCGGAAAGGGACAAGCTATTCACCTTCATGGAAGGGTTGGCACCGTGGGCACGCACGGAACTTCAGAGCGTAAGGTCGGCGATTTAAGCGTAGCTATTGGAGGTGGAATGCTTGAGTGACTATCAACCGAATTGAGAGATGATCAATATTCGGGAAATAGTCAGTCTATCGGAGGTGGGAATAGACCTCATAGACCTAGCTCGAGCTCAAATGGGGGAGAGCGTTACTCTCGGAATAGGGGAGAACCCTATCAAGGCAACCGTCAGAGTAACTTCAGAGGAAGTCACAACGGGAGCAATAGTAACAACTGGAACAAAGGAAAAGCAACGGAGGGCAGATCTGATGTCGCTCCTAAATTGAAATGCTTTTTATGTGAAGGACCACATCGGGTGGCACAGTGTCCTCAGAAACGGATGGTGAACGCATATTACCAACAAGCAAGTGGCAGGACTAAATCGAAGCAAGGTACCCCACAAGCTAGTTGCCTTTGTGAGACCACGATTCAGGGGGATGAGGATGTAGTTGGTGCAATCTCTCACATCGGTGCAATACACTATCGCATCGAGCTAAAAGGGACGGCGTCCCTCGAGAGAGCCGAGATGGAAGAATCAAAGGCTTGCATTCGTAAGGCGAAAGGCCTAATGTACATTGATGTGAAGATCAATGGAAAGCCAATCAGGGCTATGGTAGATACTGGTGCAACCCACAACTACCTCGCAAGTGCCGAAGTGGATCGACTCGGACTTATTTTGGAGAAGAGCCATGGAAAGGTCAAAGCAATCAACTCCATTGCTCAACCAATAGCTGGAGTAGCCAAATCGTCTTGCTCAAAGTTGGTCGGTTCCCGAGGGAAGGACTAACTTGTCTGCGGTTCAGATGGAAGACTTCAAGCTTATTTTGGGATTGGAATTTCTTCGGGATACTAAAACAGCGGTGTTGCCGTACCTCAATTCACTAATGATGATGGGTAGCAAACCGTGTGTCATCCCCACTCAAACTGGGAAAAGAGGCGAGAAGAGTATCTCGGCCATGCAATTTTGCAAGGGTTCCAAAAGGAATGAACCCTCACTTCTGTGCACTCTTAGATCAGAGGAGATCGAAGAGGCGACTGGTCCTATTCCAAAGCATGTCAGAAAGAGTGTTGAGGAATTTGGAGACTTCATACCGGATGAGTTGCCAAGGAGGGCGATTGATCGCGGGATTGAACTCGATTCGGGTGCCAAACCTCCCAGCGAGGCACCATACTGGACGACTCAGCCGAAGCTTGAAGAGCTTCATGCAGGTCATCAGAAAAAGGCAAAGCTACGGAGCCCCTTTCCGTCCCGAGTAGACCGAGAGTGGATCGATGGACTACATTGGTGGATTGCCGAAATTAGGAGATTTTGGCACTATCACGCCAAGAGGGACCGTTTATCTAAAGATGCAACCGTTACCACGGCCTAAGTATACATCACCCAAGAGACACCCTCAACTCTTCTTCAAGCATATTGTCAAATCTGCAGGAACCGCCTAAAGACATCGTCATGATCGGGATTCTCGGTTTGCGGCATACGTTGGACCGAGTTGTTCAAACTTCTTGGTTCAACTTTGAGCATGAATTCTAGTTTTCACCCACAATCGACGGACAGAACGAGCGCTTCAAATATATGCTGGAAGACTATTTTCGGCACTTCATCTCTGCTCCGCATGAAGTTTGGGTAAAACTTTCGGATGTGGCCCGGATGTGTTTCAATGCTCAAGAGACCTCTTCTCCCAACAAGAGTCCTTTTGAGATCACTACTGGCCAGCAACCGTCCCTCCCTCATACTGCAGACATCAATCAGAGACAGTACAAGAAGTCTGAAGATCTGAAGCGACTTGTGTTTAAATTGAAAAGATCAGAAATGAAGGTTGCTGGAAAGATTCTTGGCCATCGAGCTTCTAGGAATTATCTTCAAGAATACTTGGTCAAATGGAGCGGATGCAACAATGCAAAGAACAAGCAACGGCTCAGAGGACTTCGCCAAAGCAAATGGGGGAGAATGTCACGGGCAGCAGCTTCACTTCAGCCCCGTGACGCTATCGCAGCCGCTGCACTTCAGCTGCACTTTGTAAATATTTCATTTAATTGTAAAATAGTTGATAATTAGAAAATTTTAGTATGATTCCTCGGCCAAAAGACGTTCACTCCGTCATTTGGGTTTTTGTTGCTAAGTCTATTATAGGGGGTATATGACTTTCAAACATCTTTCAAGCTTTTCTAGTGTTCGCCCCCTGCACTAGCCATTGTAATTTCCTGCTTTCAATCTATTGTAATTTTCAAGCTTTCTAGCAATCAATGATCAAGTTTAATTCAATGCATTTCAATTTCGTGTTGTAAGCTTTCTTTAAATTGTGATCAAATCTACTTTTGTCCCGAGACGGACCGAGAAAAGGCGGAAGGTAGTCTAGCGGAGCAAACTACTGCCGCACGGTGTCCCTTTCTGTGCTAAGAAGAAAGGTAACCCGTGAAACTTGGTCAAGAAATTGCTATTACGTTTTCCCTCACAAATGAATGTGGCTTGATGTCATCTTCTAGAACACGCAATTTGATATTTTTAAAAGAAAACTAAAACATGTAAATCAGTGAAGTTGTGGATGCAATTTTTCTACAAAATTTAAACAATTTACTTTGAATTTTCCACGAATCCCTATTAATTATTAAATAAATTAGACGTGACAGGATTTACTACAATTTATTTTTGAATCTTTCTTCATTTTATGCATGAAGGTACATGATTAACCATACTGATTAAACATTGATAATTTTATTAACCAATTAACATTTTAAATTTAACTACAAAAACTTGGTAAATTATCGTTTATGAGCGAGAATTCGACGATATGAAATTCAAAGTGAATCGATTCTATTCCAATACCTAACTATCAATACTAACTGCAAATTGAGCCAGTGGTTTGAATAGAACATTACGTAAAGTCAAAGATGAGTTAGAAACAAAATAAAGTTCAATGACAAAACGACACTAAGTAAAAAGTCGAGTGGCATTATTGGAGTTAATCAGTGAAATTTCAGTTTTGATTCAAAACTTTTACAAAAATGCATCATCGGTCCTCAACTTATTCTGTACAAGTAATAAGTTGGTCTCTAAATTTAAAAACGAAAAATAATTTGGTCCTCTACAAAAATATCTGATATTTTTGCTTCCTCTCGGATTAATATTGCTCATTGAAATTACCGACAAATAATTTCGAGACCTAAATATAAGTCACCAAGCAAAAGTAAATAAATAATAACCACAAAAGAGCTCAAGAACTTTGATTTTATGGATGATTTGGTGTTAACAATGGAAAATGTATGTAATCTTGTGCATTTTCTATCAAGGAAACACCAGTGTGTGTGTACACACACACACACACACACACACACACACACATATATATATATATATATATATATATATATATATATATATATATATATATATATATATATATATATTTTTTTTTTTTTTCTATATATAAAAAGTGCATATTTAACGGAATTTATTGGTTTAACGGAAAAACTAACGGAATTTGTTGTTTTAACGGATTATGTAACGGAATTTCTTGTTTTAAACAGGCAGCTGCACCTTCTTTCAGTATTTTTATCATAACTTTGTATTCCGATATTTGATTGAGATGATTCAAAATGCGTTGGAAAGCTAACCCATCTGGCTACAATTTTGATTCAGACATCATTCTCCAATTCGATCATTTTTTATGCCAAAAATATGTCTCAATATAACGGACTATGTAACTGAATTTTTTGTTTTAAACAGGCAGCTGCACCTTCTTTCAGTATTTTTATCATAACTTTGTATTTCGATGTCCGATTGAGGCGATTCAAAATGCGTTGGAAAGCTAACTCATCTGGCTACAACTTTGATTCAGATATCATTCTCCAATTGGATCACTTTCTATGCCAAAAATAGGTCACAATATAACGGACTATGTAACGAAATTTCTTGTTTTAAACAGATAGCTGCACATTTTTTCAATGTTTTTATTATAACTTTGTATTCTGATATCTGATTGAGGCAACTCAAAATGAATTGGAAAACTAACTCATCTGGCTACAATTTTGATTCAAACATTATTCTCTAATTGGATCATTTTCTATGCCAAAAATAGGTCTCAATATAACGGACTATGTAACGAAATTTCTTGTTTTAAACAGACAGCTGCACTTTCTTTCAATGTTTTATTATAACATTGTATTCTGATATCCGATTAAGACAACTCAAAATGAGTTGGAAAGCTAACTCATCTGGCTACAATTTTGATTCAGACATCATTCTCCAATTTGATCATTTTCTATGCCAAAAATATGTCTCAATATAACGGATTATGTAACAGAATTTCTTATGTTAAACAGGCAGCTGCACCTTCTTTCAGTATTTTTATCATAACTTTGTATTCCAATGTCCGATTGAGGCAATTCAAATGCGTTGGAAATCTAACTCATTTGGTTACAACTTTGATTCAGACATTATTCTCCAATTCAACCACTTTTTATGCCAAAAATAGGTCTCAATATAACGGACTATGTAATGGAATTTCTTGTTTCAAACAGGCAGCTGCACCCTCATTCAGTGTTTTTATCATAACTTTGTATTCTGATATCCTATTGAGGCGATGCAAAATGCGTTGGAAATCTAACTCATCTAGATACAACTTTAATTCAGACATCATTCTCCAATTCGATTACTTCCTATGCCAAAAATAGGTCTCAATATAAGACTAAAACACCGGAGCATAACTTTTTGGTTGAAATTGATTTGTGATCATCTTTTGACTAAATTTGATCCCCTTGACATCTTCCTTTATCCAATTGACTACGAGCACTCTCAAATCTTCAACGTGAGATTCGGCACAACTTTTAAGTATTTACATTTTAGCCTCCGAACTTTGGATCCCTTACAATTTAGCAATTTCTCCAAATTTGTCTACTTTTGCTTATTTTCTTCAATCTCACCAACCTACATCACAATATCAAAATCACACATCTAATTATTTATCAATTACATAAACATTACATCATTAATTATTTATAGGGTGTCTGTTTCTGTTTTTCAGCAGAAATCAAGCCTTTGACAACATAATTCATGCCGCTGGGAGCTGCAATTTTGGACCAATTCTCTCACTATAGGACTGTAGGTTTGAAAAAAAAAGGTTAACATAATCAATTTTCCTTCTTCCTTGCAGCGTGGCCAAACACGTCCTTAATTAACCAAAAACAATTACATCTTTATTAATAACAAATTAATTATTAAACAAAAATATTAAATATAAACTAAGCAAACGTGCATTGCACGTTGCTTGCAACTAGTATATATATATATATATATATATATATATATATATATATATATATATATATATATATATATATATATATATATATATATATTCCTACTTCACATGAATGAATGAACACAAAGATTATTGAAGAGTCACCAAAAACCACCGGAAACTAGATTTTTAAATAGAGTAACGGCTACATGGGCAAGGCCTCGCCACTTTTCTCGCGACAATGTGAAAGGTGTTTGCTATAAAATGTGTAAACCTCAAGCGCAGGGATCGCGTACAAGTAATAAAGTGGTCTAAAGAGTTCGAATTGTCGATCACACAAAGAATGATTATTTAATTACACAATAATTGATTTAATTCTAATAGTAAAATACACAATATTGAGAGTTGATTTTGAAAATAACATAAATAACTTAAAATCCAATAAGATTAAAAAAATAATCGAATCTAAAAATTAAGGAAAGTTTGGATGATAAAATGGTTGGGATTCTTGATTTCACTTAATCGTCATTTAATTAATTTTTCAACAAGTAATTTAGTACTTGTCTGGGCGCACTGCCTATTACAATTTGGACCGTTGTACAATTTTTAATTGAAAAGATTCTGACAGCTTTGCAGTACCAACTCGGCCATTTACACTCACATTCTCAAATTTTCCCTCCTCATTACACGCGTCAACAACCACAACCATTCCTCTCTCCCAAGGTAAATCCTTCCCCTTCTACAAAAATCATTGCCTCCAAAATCTTTCAACATAACCAGCAGTGAAGTAACTTCCCAGATCCGCACCCAAGACACCTCCTCCGTCAAAATTGTTCCCGGAGCACAACGTCCTGACATCTCATTCCCTCTGGTAGTAAGAGGAGTACTTGACGAATGGAGAAGTCGATTGCTGGACTCAAGAAACTTTTCTGGCCAGGAGACACCATGCTCACACCATGGATCCACGGCTGTCATCAGTAAGTGTCGACGATTTTGATGATTTTTATTTTCACGTCTAAGCATATTACCTCATGACCGTCTTCGTCCACCTCCAACGCTCCTCCAAGCAAAACCCAAGCACCGGCCCAAAATAATGCCCATTGGAGCAAACATGATAACTAAATTTTCATTGCCGCATGCGAGACGGTGATAGCCGACGGTCACC
This sequence comes from Fraxinus americana, assembly GCA_035079005.1. Taxonomy (NCBI): domain Eukaryota; kingdom Viridiplantae; phylum Streptophyta; class Magnoliopsida; order Lamiales; family Oleaceae; genus Fraxinus; species Fraxinus americana. The sequence continues at coordinate 2,338,455 of CM068722.1, read as the reverse complement.
GTAATGGGGGGTGCTTCACGAAACACAGCTGGGACCAAGTGATCTAATTGTTCAACACCAGCTTCGGGCACGTCTAGACCAAGCAACAGTTGAAGAATCATTGGGATTGTCTTCGTCAAAAGCATAAACAACTCACGGAGTTGTTAAACTGGTCTGGTGTCGAGTACATCTCCGCAATGGGAACAATTGTTGCCTCAAACAAGTGGTGGGAGCAAAAGATTAAGGTACCCATATTTTTGCAACATTTCCAATTGAAACTCCATGTCTTAGGTCTTTAGCTTAGATGTTCGTGTTGCACTATATCATACTTTCTATGTGCTATGTTGTGATTGCAGTTCGTGCTTTGCATTATTGTCGATCTCTCTATGTCTGCAATGATATTTTATCTTTGGAAGTGGACGCTATATTGTTAAATTGACTAAATTCAATTGAATGCTTCTATGTCTTGAAATTCTGAATGTGCAACCAACTCGCATCACATTTATTCAAGTAAAATTACAGTCTGAGTGACAAGACTTTTTTTTATATCCTTCAGTTTGAAGATAGGTAATAAAGAAGTATGAAGTTGAGTGAATAATTCCCATTTTGGCAGAAGAGAGAACACTTTGTTGCAGCATGAAGGTTTTCTTTACTTTCATTTGTATATCTTGCAAGCACATTTATGGTTTGTCGGCATGACTTTTGAAAAGCTAGGATGTCTTTTTGAGGATAAGAAGTTGCTTTTGATCTATTTGGATGATTTTCCGAAATTTTTGTCTGATTAGAAGAGTTTAAGAGGAGGCCGACCCAAATTGGCTTGTTGAGGAAGTTGTTCTATAAAAAGGCAAGTTATCCCAAATAAGCTCTTAAAGTCTTTCTATCCATCTTGCTTTTGTCTTTCTCCTTCACGATTGCCGCAGATTATCCGTGAAATCTTGTTTTACTCATCTCTAATGTGCAAACATTAGCATTGCATCTCATGTTGATCAAAGGATGAACATTGACTAGAACTTGAAATTTCTCACATAAATGATGAATATGACATGAACTTCGCACTATAACAACTTAGTCAAGGAATTAGCAATTGGATTCATGTTTTTACTCAACTTAAATTACGATGAACTTGTCTTTATTTGTCAATTTAAATTGTACTTCAACATATAAATTAATTTATTAGTTTGGCTATTATAATATTTTTCCTTGTCAAAAGAAGTGTTACATAAATCTGATTTCTTTATAAGTAATAGAAGAATATAATAACTGAAACTGTAAGGCAATAAAGTATTTCAAGAAGTGTGTCAAAATTATTCAAGTTATATGACTCAAACTGTAAAGTTCATATCTACTATTTGGAGCATCACTCCTCGAATTCTCAGCTCATCCATCCAAGGTCTCTCATATCAATAACTTTGATTCCTGAAATAATAGCTCTTATTTGAAAACGTTCATTATTGATTTGTGTCAAACTGCCCCTCTAATATTATTTTTCGATCATGATTGTTTTGCGATTTTTGCTTTACACATTTCATACTGGATACTTCTTTTTATATTTTGCATGTTGAAACAGGGGAACAAGGACTACAAAGAATACAAAGATAAAGACTGTAGAGTGGTATACAGCTACAAGGTGTTGTTCGGGGACGCCTTCGACAGCAATAAGTATGTGGTCACACCGTCGCAGATGTACCAAATAGGATTCGCCATGTTTGAAGATAGTGGTTACAAAGACCTGAGTGATGCTCATCCTGACAGCGAGGAGAGGAGCGGGTCAAGTGATGAGGCGATAAAACTGGTCGAGCTGCAACCAGCATGGACGTCTCCAGGTCGCGAAGTGGAGACAAACGTCTGTCGGCAGCAAGAACATAAAGGAGAAGAGAGCAAACATAGGAGCCAGGGATTTTTCATACTCTGTTAACCGCGCCGCCTCTTCCAGTTAACAAGTAGCTGAAAAAATCGACATTTTGGTAGGTCCTGCTGTGATTGATGCAAAGATACTCATGACAGAGTTGCTGGTGACGAGCAGACTACAGAAAAAAACTGACTTGTACTTTTGGACTTGCAAGTTCCTGAACAAAAGGGCTAACAGGGAGATGCTTGACATTTAGGACGACATAGATAAGAAAATGGACTGGGTTGAGTGGAGCTGGCACGATGACGGAGGTGACGATCGGAATAAGGATTGTAACGGATAAAAGAAAAAAAAATAGTAGGGCCGATTTATGTGAACACTTCAGATGGTTTATAATATTTTTTTATTTGTCATAGCCGGATTTTACATGAAACCCATTTAGTCTGTACTCATAATATTTTTATTCTGTACCCGTATCTGTACTTTGAATTTGGTGTCCATATTTTCAGCAACTTTTGTGATTGCATGCATAATGGTTCACTATTGTTGGATTACTTATTTTCCAAAGAATATTTCTACAGTCATGATGCCCTACAAGTAGACTTACAAAGTGTCAATAATCTTTTTTTAACTTTTTTCAGTGGTTCATGTCCTGCTACGAGGCCATTATTTGTACTGGTGACAATTTTGAATGGAACACGGTCTATAAAAGGAAACATTCAACCAATCTCTTAAACAAAGAAAACATTGGAAGAGTTGTTGGAGTTTCCTCTTACTGCCCCTTCATCTCAAAGTGCGTAGGGCATTATCAGTAACATTACAAAGTGGAATGGCTCGTTCTCATTTTCATTGTGAGCTTATGCCATGCTCTGATGATGAAGTCAACATCGACAAAGAGGAAATTGTGCAACAACTCCAAGATGACATTGTGGAATGGTTTCGTTATTGTCGACAGGTAGAAAAAGACGTAACAACGTACTATCGTGAACAGAGAAGTCGAATGAGAAGGTTCCCATTTGAGAGAAACGGACACATGTTTACCCTGGATGCCATGAAATATAGTACCAAAAAGTGTTATGTAGAATTCCGGATATATCCCGCGATGCTATGAGCATTCACACATATACTTCGCGACAAATACGAACTACATAGTGGCCAGCATGTAGATGTGTATGAACAAGTTGTGATGTTTTTGTGCATATTAGCACATGGAAAAGGGTACAGGCAGGTTCGAACTCTATCCAATCATTCTTTGGAAAATGTTGGACACTACTTCAAGATTATGCTGGGAGTCGTCGTGGAAATTAGTAAACGTCTAATAAGACCTGATTCAAACTATAATCATGGTGCAGAGCATCACGTACCAAATATCAACAAGCATCTGTTATTTCAATATCGCATAGGTGCGATTGACGGAACGAATGTCGAAGCTGTCATGCCGCTGGACGAACGAGTGAATTTTATCGGACACAAGGGCATCCCAATACAAAATGTTCTTGCAGTATGTGATTTCAATTTATGTTTTACATTTGTGCATGCAAGGCAGACAGGGACCATGCACGATTCACGCATACTAGCACAGGCTATACATAGTTTTTAAATTGATTTTCCACATCCTGCCCCGAGAAAATATTATCTGTCGACTTTGGATTCGCCCATAGACCTGGGTACATGGCTCCGTATAATGGGTCAAATATATTGTATCATTTTCAGCAGTTCTACGACTATCGGACGGGTCGGAGACGAGACTTTCGAAACGCGCGTGAGAAATTCAACTTCTGGCGTTCGTCATGCACGAACGTAATAGAGCGTGTATTTGGTGTGTGGAAAAATCGATGAAAAATTCTCGATCGTATGCCAAGTAACAATTTCAAAGTGCAGATTGCCGTTGTCTTAGCTATTATGGGTATACACAACTTCCTTAGATGGGCCAGAGTTATCGACGAGGCGTTCGCAACTGTGGAGATGGACTTGGACGCTACGGAGGTAGAACTTCTAGATGAACAGGAAGAAGCCGCTGCTGAAATGAATGCACCAGAAATGCAACGCAATGAGTGAGATCATTTTCGAGATTACTTGGCTCAAAGTCAGTAAGCGTGTGTTCGTATAACAACATCGTTATCGTACAATAATGTTGTCCATTTACCTTTCAAATTAATATTTCGTGTGTAAGAATCGTTGTAGTGCTTTGCGAATTGGAAAATGACAAAAATATGAGCAATTTATCTTGGACAATAATGGGCATGTTATCTTGATTCAATTTGTGTTGTGTTAGTGGGCCCATGCACCACATTTTCAAAGGATGCAAGTATTTGTGAAATGGTCAAAGGTGGTGATAATTTGACGTTAGAGAAACTAGAAACTTTGCACATGTCATGGAGGATAAAATGGCCTTTTTTGTTCCATTTCTCTACAAAACGTGCAAAGGAGGGCTGTCAGTGCGACCTTGTGATTTGACCCAAAAATTGATTTTGGTTTGAGAAAAGCATTCCCATACAATATTAAGTTCATCAAGTTCGTTTACTTTTAAAACTAGAGTGGCCGGTAAAATAATATTTTAATAAGTTTAGTGACAACTTGGAGAATCTTTAAAATTCAAAGGTAATCGAGAAATATTTAGAAAAGTTCAATTGTAAGTCATAGAACTTTAAAAGTTTAACGGCAATTGGAAAATGTTTGTAAGAGTTTAGTGATAATTCGAATATATGACTGAGTCCAATGATGTAGCATTAGTCAATTAGAAAATAAATTACTAGTCAAGAAGAAATTCCAAATTTTCAAGTGAGACACAAAATTCCATTTCATTACTCTGATGAATCCAAAATATCTAGAAATATGATGCAATATATTTCTTTCTCTACCTGTAAAGACCTTGCCAAAAAATCTCTCCTCATTAGAAATATTCAAACCAAAGATTTAAAGAAATTGACGATTGTTTTGAATGCAAAGTCTTTTCCAATTAACCACGAAATATTAGATGATAACTAAATCATTATTCCTTTTTCATACACGAAAGATGTTACAAGTTATGGAAGAGAGAGAGAGATCCTAGTTCACAAAAGAAAATAAATAAGTAAAAATCATACAACATTTGCACTGGATGGCAGCCAAGTCAAATTCTTATATGGTAATTTTATTAAGTTGAAAATGTTGTTGCTTCGGGACAAAAGACCACTCGATAATTAGTTCCTCGGGGACAAGTAAACGTGCTAGTCTCATCGTCTTTAGTGTAGCTATATACATTGGCGCACCTTTCCTTGAAAAACTTAGAATAGTTTGTAGGGCCAAAGTTGCCAGAGTTGCAATAGTATTTGTCCGTCTTGAATGCCTTGCATGTGTTGTTATAGTCGTCGGGTGCGTTTAACTCATTTGGACATTGGCCATTGATGTCGGCGGTGCAACGGATTCTGCTGGCACAACTACCGGTGGGACTAAAATCCATTGGCACGTTAAATCCGTCAACAAAGGAAATATCGAAGAAGTCCAAGTAATTGACTTGGTTGATGGCGTATTCGGCTAGGGTGTTAGGTGGTGTACGCCATTGGCTTGACACTGGAGTAGCCAATTGGAGTCTCATGCTGAATTGTTTATGATGTTTTTTCTACAACTAAAACAATTATAATTCGAAAAGAACCTTGACATGGAAATACAAACTTATTCATATTTTTCTTTAATATTAAGGTAAACTTTAGTACAACCTGTTTTCACGAAATTGGAAAGGATTTGGTTGTTTCTTAAAGTTTGAAGTGCGTTGTCTTCAACTTAAAAGTATTTGATAACTTATTATTTACATTCTTCGGTAGCATTAAAAAATAAAAAACTTTTATAACTCATAATGTAATATGCGGTTCATATATTTTTTTACGATCGTTGACTTTTACAAGTTTATTAATGACTATACTTAGAAAAAGAAATTGTCTGTGAAATAATTTCTAAACATAACGCAAAATAGGATTACGTTACTTATTTAGTATTTGATTATATGTGTTTTGAGAACATGCTTTCAAATTTTAGACAATCTTTGCTACGTCCATTTAAATATTTATTTTACAATAATATATATTTAATTGTGTTCAAAACCTTTCAAGGTTGTTATATTTAGTTTTCTTAGAATTTAAATATTATTACTGTTAAACAATCCAAAGAAATAAAGAAAGAGAAGATAATGCTAGGATTTCATTGATTCTGCATAATGCAATTGAATACAAAAAGATAATTTAACCTATATACAAAGAGACTATATATAGACTAATGGCCTGTTTGGTATGGATTTTGATTTTCTACAGTAAATCAATTCTCATTTTCAACCACACATTTTTCAATAAAATAATATTTTCAATCACATCAATAATTTTTTCTTCTTTTTCAACCACACATTTTCCATCATATCACTATTCAAAAATCAATTCTTCCCCCAAAAATCCCTACCAAACAGGCTCACAAAGAAAACTGAAAAGACTATTATACCCTTAATAAACAAGAAAATAAAATAATCCTATATTTCTTAACAATTACTATGATTTTTTTGAGATATATAAAATAAGTTTATTTTCGACATAAAATTCGTGTATATATGTATGAATTTCTTATATATGAGTATATGATTTTATTGAATTATAATTTTCAATTTTATAGTATTTAGTATATGATTTTATTGAATTATAATTTTCAATTTTATAGTATTTTTTATATATGAGTACATAATTTTATTGAATTATAATTTTCAATTGTATATGAATTGATTTAAACCTATTGAATAATTTGAAACGACAAACATTAAAGAAAACGTATATAGTATGCTAAATTAATACTAATGTACATGCCTTTTATGTCACAATAAATTGTTCACTTAATTAATTTGCGTATTTTGAATCAGAATTTTTTATTATTATTATTTTTCTTTTTTTATGAAATTCTATTTAAGTTAATTAGATTGATTCATAGAACCAATTTGGGGACTAAAATGGAGGCAATTGTCGGGTTTCTATATATCATAAGTTTGTTTCTCGTCAATTCAGATTTATTGGACTCCTATTTGATTTTTAAAAAAATCTATACGAAAATATATTCCTTGATCGAAAATTTTGTCGTTGGTTGAATGTCTTAGTTTAGACAATTTTTAGTATATTCTAATGTCCCAACTAATTGAAAAGCACCAACATATTATTTCTTTTATTGAGAATAGGAAATTACCGATGAATCTATCGTGGCACTTCAATTTTTCTTTAAACCCAGCAAAACTCAACATTAATGCAAGTAATTCACTCAATTTTCTTTGGGGAATTTCTTTTTACACAGTGAAAAATAGATATATTGGTCGAAAATCACAATATAACACTTAATTTTAAACATGCAAACATAAACATTGCAATATAATTAATTGCCTCGATACAAGCTTAAAACAATAAAATAAATACAAAGTTCAACCATAAAATTGCTTCCAAAAATTATTTTTTCAAAATAAAATAAGAAAAATAGTATCATAAATTATTATTTTTTCTAAAGAATCATTCGAAGCTGACTGACAAGTATAGATGCTTAGTATAAATTGAACTAATAAATTACAGTAGGAGTGTAAGCGGTCCGATTTTATTGGTTTTTGACAAATTTTCAAACCAAATCGTTAAACCGGTTTGAGAAAAACTCAAACTTAAACCAAGCCATTTTGAACGGTTTGAAAAAAAAAAATCAAACCTAAACCTAACGGTTTGGTCCGGTTTTAAACCGTCGGTTTCGCCGTATATTTTTTTGTTTGTTTACTTTTATGATATTAATTCATTGAATTCAATATCTATTTATATCTTACTAGCAATAAATCTAAAACAAACTAAATATATCTACTACAAATTTAAATACCAACTAAATCAAAGTGAAATCACGATAAATTAAAATATAGTTTTTTGTTTGCCATTTTAGGCTAAGACATTACGATAATGTTACAATACAAGTCTACTAAATTAAATATAAAGCCCAAAAAACATAATGATCAGGGGCGGATACAAGGGGGGGCTTGGCTGGGCTATAGCCCCCCCCCCCCTCAAGGCCCAAAAAAAAAAATTTTTTTTATAAGGTTTTTTTTTTTTTTTTTTTTTCCTTAAAACAGTTTTTCATGTATAAAATTTTTTGTTGAGGAAATTAGACCCAATACCCCATAAAAATAAGTATTTTGATTAATACCTTTTAAACTAATTAAATATTTTAATCAAGTAATAATTACGTCATATTCTAAGTTATTAACTAAAACTCCATCCTAAAGTAACCTGATAGAAACCAACTCATCCTCTCTAAAAACGTTGCCACTTCAATCACCTGAACTCTAAGAAACCTCAACCTAAAAATTAAAATCTCTGTTTCCTACCATTTTCGATTGATTTCGTCTTGATCTTCCTCCATCTCTGTTCGTCTTCACTGTTTTCCTTCTCATTTCATGGAGATCTTAAATTCTGGCCATAAAAACTCCAAATAATCGTAACCCGAATATGTTCCGATCAAAATCTAGAAATCTGATTCTGTTTCCGACTTATTCACTTTGGTGCCAACGTTGACTCTGACTCCTGTTTTTACAATGATCGGAGAAAAGTAGGTTGAAGAAGAAAAAAATTGATGAAGAACTATCTTCAACAAAATTTCTTCAGCATTTTATAAACCCAAGGTAGCATTAATTGCAGGAGAAGAGTGTCAATTCAGTTTCCCCTCTTGTGTATATGTTTTAATTTTAATTCCTTGCTGGGAAATTGACTTTGTAGTTTTTTATATTTCGTTTGTGATGTTATGCCTTTTAGAAATTTTCACAGCTTCCAAGTTGCCTTTAGTTTTGTGTAAACAAAAGTAATAGAAGGAAATTTAGCGTGGAAGTTATGGCCCTGTTAGTAGAAGTTGGAAAGCAATGTTGTTGTTGTAAATGATTATTTCTTTCCTCTACCTTCTTGAACTTAATAATACGTGAAATTTTCTTTTTACGTCTTTAGTCATTCTATAATTTACATAACAAGTTTGTAAACTGCCTTGGTAACTTCTAAGCATTGCTTGTTCTTGTTAGTGTGTTTGGAGCTTATGAGGAACTATAGAAAGAAATGATGATGAATGCAATTGTGTTTGCATCTGTGACATGGAAAATGAAAGTGATGTAAGTGTGCAGCTTGACTTCGGTGAGGAAAAAGGAAAGGGGAAGTGAAGAATTGGGTTTGTGCTAGGGGCAGAGTGAAGACTATATGTGTTGTTATGTATTGGGATTGGGATGCCTTAAAACATATATCCTATTATATGGGATTGTTGCTTTCCTCTTAATTCTTGGGTATGGCTTTTCTCTATGGTGAAGCTAAATGTATCGGAGTCTATTCAGAAATCAGGGATATGAAATACACACACGTTCACTTAATTAGTATGTAAGGCGATGCACTTCCTCAAGCTTCTTGATGATCAGTAGGTTATTTCCATTTTACATGTTTTCTGAATGCATCAGATTTTTCTCTTTCTAATATAGTTTGTTACTTGAAATAAAAAAAATTATAGTATGTTAAGAACATGAAATAATGGAATTGGCATGAGAGAGTTTTATATGAAATGAGACTTTAAATAAGTATCTCTCACTAAAAAGGGAATGAATTCAAAAACATTTTGTTTCTCACACATAAACTAGTATACTGCAATCTTTTGTGTCACTTTTCTTGATTTTCCATCACTTATTTAAAGTTTGTCACTTTTTCCAGTCACTTTTTTTTTTTTTTTTTGTGTTCGCCAATTTTTTGAGTGTTTGTGAAAAGTAATCCATGCATATGTTCACAGTGTGATTGTTATTTTAAAACAAGCATCTTGTTTGTGCTGAAGTTTTTGTCACTTTTTAAAGTTTGTCATTTTTTTATTAACTGTTACTTTTTAAGTTTGTCACTTTTTTTTGATTTTCTGTTACCTTTAGTAAGTTTATGTAACTTTTTTAATGTATATCATTTATTTTAGTGTTTGTCAAATGAGATTCATACACATGCATATGTCCACGGCGTGACTATTATTTTAAGATAAGTACCTTATTTGCGTTTTATTTTTATGTTACAAATATGTTTTTAGTCATCACAACACGTAGTTTTTTTTAGAGATATTGTGACTTTTTTTTTTTTTTTGATAATGTCATTTTTTCACATTCTCATTTTACCAAACACCTTGCATATATCAATTGAATTTATTCAAAGTTGATTTTTCAGGCGTATTAAAGTAAAATAAGGTTTAAATTCGTGTATTTAAATTTCCAAACACGCGTATTCATTTAATTAATTGCTCCAATAAGATAATGTGATTTTTTTTTTTATAGAAAAGTGACAAAATGTCATTTTTTCCATAGAAAATTGACAAAATATCATTTTTTTCACATTCAAATTCTCGCAAATACTTTGAATACATCAATTGAATTGATTCAAAAAAATATAAATTGAATGCAAGATTAAAACAATGTTTGAATTCGTATATTTAAATTTTAAAAAATACATATATATGCATCTAGTTAATTGTTTCAATGAGTCACCGTGACTTTTTTAGAGAAAAGTGGCAGAATATTATGTTTTCACATTCTTATTCTCGCAAACACCTTATATGCATCAATTGAATTAATTCAAAGAAATATGAATTGAATGCAAGATTAAAACAAGGTTTGAATTCGTGTGTTTAAATTTCCAAAATCACACTCATAGGCATCTAATCAATTGCTCCGACGAGACACTGCGACTTTTTTAGAGAAAAGTGATAAAATTTCATAGCAAAGGGACAGAATGATACATTTTCATTCTCATTCTTACAAACACATTGGGGATACAACAATTAATTCGATTCAAATAAATATGAATTGAATGCAAGATTAAAACAATGTTTGAATTCATATATTTAAATTTTCAAAAATACACAAGTATGCATCTATTTAATTGCTTCGATGAGATACTACGACTTTTCAGATGAATGTCATTTTTTCACATTTTCATTCTCGCAAACATATTGGATACATCAGTTGAATTGATTCAATGAAAATGAAATGAATGCAAGATTAAAACACCGTTTGAATTCGTATATTTCAATTTCCAAAAACACACACATATGCATCTATTTAATTGCTTCAATGAGATACTGTGACTTTTTCAAAGAAAAGTGACGAATGTCACATTTTCACATTCTCATATTGTCGAACACCTTGAATGTATCAATTGAATTAATTCAAAGAAGTATGAATTGAATACAAGATTAAAATAAAGTTTGAATTTGTATACTTAAATTTTCAAAAACACACTCCTATGTATTTAGTTAATTGCTCCAACGAGATACTGTCTCTTTTTCAGAGAAAAGTGACAGAATGTCACTATTTCGCATTCTCATTTTCGCAAACACTTTGGATGCATAAATTGAATTAATTAAAATAAATATGAATTGAATGTAAGATTAAAATAAAGTACAAATTAAATGCAAGATTAAAACAATATTTGAATATGTATATTTAAATTTTCAAAAATACACTCATATGCATCTAGTCTATTATTCAATGAGACACTGCTACTTTTTTTTATGAAAAGTGATATAATGTCACTTTTTCATATTCACATTATAGCAAACACCTTGAATGCATCAATTGAATTGAATCGAAGAATTATAAATTGAATGCAAGACTAAAACAAGGTTTAAATTCGTATATTTAAATTTTCAAAAACACACACATATATATCTAGTTAATTGCTCTAATAAGATATTGCCACTTTTTCTGGAAAAAGTGACAAAATATCACTTTTCACATTTTCATTTTTACAAACACCTTAAATGCATAAACTAAATCCAGGAGCAGCAGCCCCAACCCACATGCCAATGTTTCCACAATCTTTACAATCTTAATTGTAAACCCCACCACCTTCAAACACCCCAGCCATAACAACCTTTGAACAACAACAAGCACAAAGAAAAAATCAATTAATAGTAAATAGTTTTCTTGATTTGTTTTTGTACATCAGTAAAAAAAAAAAAAAAAAAAGAAGAAATGTGGAATTGTTATGTCTTAGTTATTGGTGTTTGCTCTTGATAGTTACAATCCAAAAAAAAAAAAAAAAAATTCATAACAAAATGGAATCCAATTCCCGTTCATAGCAAAATATTATAATGCAAATCTTGTTGGATAACTAATTGAACCATCTTAAATTGACAGAATTGAGGAACTAATTGAAGGGAAAAAAAAACCAAAACATAAAAAATCTGTAATTTTTGTTTAGATTTGGGGAAGAAAGCTTTGAAAAATAGATAATTGAAGCAGTCTTGATCTTGATTGTGTTTTATTTGTAGAAGATTTTTTTTTTTTTCCTTTGATTTCTTTTGACTTCTTGAGCTTGGCATACGTCAATGTTGAAATTTTGGAAGCTAATGTTGGTTTATGTTTGAGCGTAAAAAATACGTACTTACCATTTAGCCCAATTTTGTCATGAGTTTTCAAAACCACCCCAAAAATTAAGGCATTTGTGTAAGTTGCCCATTTTTTTTTCGCATATTAGCCCGGTTTGAAATTTTATAGCCCGGTCTTAGATCCAATCCTGAATCCGCCCCTGATAATGATGTTCAATAAGACCTCGTGATCATCATATCTGAAAAACAAAACTATTGATTAGATAGAGAGAATAACCAACCATAATAATAAATTAATTGTTTATAATATCTAAATATAACAATTACACAAACTTACCGTTGTATATTGTTACGAATTCAATTTCTCACATATACTCAAACATTAATTGTTGTCACACATGATTCATAGTCTTTATTGTCAAACAAATGCATTTGTTACATTATCATCATAGTATTGGATACTAGATAAATAAGAGAATTTTTAAAAATATGGTAATAGAAAATATAAACCACCGACACAACTTTCATTGAATCATCAAATGCTTCAACTTCGTCTAAATATTGGCGTAGTACTATATGTTCATTCTTAATTTGCAACCAATTATTTCTGCATATATAAGCCTCGACCATCCTTTCACCTAATAAAATCCTAAAAGAATCAAGTATCCGACCTCCAGTTGAGAATGCAGACTCAGAAGCAACTGTAGAAATTTGAATTCTGAAGAGGAAAATAGTTTTTGATAGATTATGTTAGCTAGTCTTGAGATTATTAGATATAAATTATGATTATTTGGTAATAATAATATATATGTAATAGAAAATTATAAATTGACAAAAATACACACAAATGACAAAACTATTGAGTTTTATATATTTGGATGAATTTTTTTAAAAAAAAATCATTATTTTTATTTTTATATTTTTATATATTTTTTCGTCTGTCTGGTTTGGTTTTAAACCGCAACTAAAATTCTCAAACCTGAACCAAATCATTTTTTACCAGTTTGGTTTGGTTTGGTTTGGTTTGGTTCAAAATCATTTTGTTGACGGGTCCACAAGAAACCAAACCGACGGTTTCTAAAATGTTGTTTGGATTTGGTTTTCCAGTTTGGCGGTTTGGCAGTTTTTGGAAAAATTGAGTGAACCGCTCATTTTGGTTTCAAGTAGTTTTTTTATTTTCGAAACCTCAACGAAATTGTGTATAAATAATTTTAAACATAAATATTGGTGAATCCACGTCGATCCAAATTAACAATTTCCAAATTATGATTTTGGTTTTATTTGACGAGTTGGAAATATTTTTTTTTTTTTTTTTTTTAAACTTGTATGTCTTAGCTAGCCTCAAAATATTTTCCCATTTCAATGAGATTTAGCCATTGTTTTACAACTATCATTTCAAAATTCTTTAATTCTCATACTCACTATCAATCATATATTTCTACAATAAAATATTTTATACGTAAACTCAAAATTTTTATCTATTTTTAACCACATTTTTCAAAAAAAATAAAAATTCAAAACTCCATTTTCTCAAAATAATGACCATCAAATAGGGGCTTAGTTGCATCATGTCTCTCTCATTAATGTATGGATCAATTTAACATTAAGTGGTGAAATAAATGGGCCAAAACATAACCCATTAACCAAACCCTAAAATGAATTTGCCAACAAAAGTTCCACAATGAATTAATTCGCTTCAGCTCTTCTACTTCTCTTTTTTGTCTGCTGCTTTGTCTTCTACTTCTTTCCGTTGGGAAATTATTTAATTTGTCAGGTGGGTCAACATATTAATTAATTGTGTGTAAAGACTATTTTAAAATTAAGCCAAAAAAATTAAAGTGATCTAATAAAGAATTAAGTAATTGGGTTTTGAGTATTTAAATAAAATGTGGACCGGATTATGTTTATAGAGACCGAATTTATTAGAGTTTGTATTTAATGATGGACCGAATATATATGAAAACTATGTATATGGTTATGGTCCCCAATTTTTATGCAATTCTCATTCTTTGTGTCATCCCATCAACGTAAAAATTAATAAAGAATGCATATTGAAGAGGAAAATTCAAAACCACAACAAGAATCAAGAAAAACAATAAAAATCAAGAAGAAGGATTGAAGCAATTAAATTGAAGAATAAGAAATCCAGATTTCAAAATCAAAATTCAAGATTCATTATTCAAGATACAAATCAATGGATCAAGTTATGTTCTGCATTAATTAATTTTCTTGATGATTTGATATGAAGATCTGACAATTCATAATATTTTATAAAGTTTAGGTTTCATGAAAAACTCAACAAGTGATATCACAGTCAACTCCATGTTAAAGCATTGAGATTCAAGAAATAATTTTAGAGTTGAAATTCATACTTTGGGTTACTTAATTTTGGAATGTGAATTTCAAACCCTAGATATTTAAATTTTGGGTATTTTCAATTTTGACAATTTTTAGGACTTAATTGTTGAATTTGAGTATTATTATAATTGATTGCATTTATATGGAAAGAAGTTTTGCTCAATTTCAGAAGACACTGTGTACATGTAGTGATTAATTAGAATGATGCAATTGCAAGAAAATATGAATTTATGTGGTTTTCGAAGAAAGCAGAAATTGGCATTGCAACGCTCGTTTCCGAGCACAATGTTGCCAATTTTATATTTATATATATAATTTCTTTTAGTACAAAACAAAATAAATAAAAGAATTAAGAATTAACAAATCAAATTAAAATCTTGATATTAAAATAAATTTTTTTTTGGATTACTAATTTTTTTAAATAAATTAAATGACGCCATGTTACCAAAATATCATTTATTGTCTAGATTAATTTATTTGGAATATTAGGAATGTTTTGTGTTTGTAATTCATGTGGATATTCACTGGCCAAAAGAAAGGTAAAGATTTGACTGAATTACATGCACACCTATGATAATAAATATGTGACAATTCTAAGATTTTGTTTTATGTGAACACTAAATCAATCCAAAGATAGATTTATTGTTTGACAAAATTATTGTCAATATTTGATTACTACAACAAGAGTACCACTTACAGGTCGGTATTTCTGTCCAAAGACTAGATATCAATGTTATGCTCGATCTCTTGTGATGGGGTTTACAATTATTTGAATTAATTAATTGTTTAATACGGATTCTAATGTGAACATACTTCTTTAGCTTTGTTCTCTATTCAGTTAACATTTCTGCTTCTACAATATTTTTGCAAACATCAACTATATTCCCGTGCTAAATGAAATCAACTTTAAGGACTGGAAAGAGAATATACAGATCATTCTTGGCTGCATAGACTTAGACATTGCATTAAGGACTGAACAACTCACTGCACTTACGGATAAAATTTTTGCTGATGGAAAAAATGGACTTTGATAAGTGGGATCGTTCAAATCGCATGAGCCTTATGATCATTAAGCGTGGTATTTCAGAATCATTCAAGGGCCCTGTGTCCGATAAGCTAACTACTGTCAATGAATTTCTTGATGAAATTTAAAAACGCTTCGTAAAAAGCGATAAGGCCGAAATTAATACACCTTTAGTAAACCTAGTTTCACTAAGGTATAAAGGTAAACGAAATATTCGGGAGTAAATCATGGAGATATCGCATATTGTTTCAAAATTGAAAGCACTAAAGCTTGAGCTATTTGATAACTTGCTCATGTATTTGATTTTGATTTCTCTTCCTGCACAATACAATCAATTAAAGTTCAGTTATAACTTTCAAAACGAGAGGTGGACTCTAAATGAGCTCATTTTATACTGTATGCAAGAAGAAGAATGGTTGGAGCAAGAAAATACTGAAAGTGCTCACTGGCTAGTACATCCAAGGACAAATTAAAGAAGAGAAAGAATAAGGAAACTACACCCTGTCTAGCTAAAAAAAAAATAGCAAAAGCCAGAAAAGAATGAATTATCTAGCTGTTACTTTTGTGGAATCTTGGGACACTTGAAAATGTATTGTACCAAATAGCACGCTTGGTGTGTAAAGAAATGTACCTTTCTCACTTTGGTTTGTTCTGAAATTAATTTAGTTTCAATACCTAGATATATTTTGTGGATTGATTTTGGTGCCACTACTTATATAAGTGTGTCTATGCAGGGTTGCCCGGATAACCAAAAGTCAAATGATGCTTAAAGATTCATCTATGCGGACGATGGCAAATCAGTTGAAGTAGAGGCTATAGGGAATTTTATATTATTATTAAAGACCGATTTATATTTGGATTTGCAAGAGACTTTTGTGGTGGTTTTTATTTCTATTTTGGACAAATTTGATTATTCTTCTTCATTTGAAAATATTAAATTTAGTCTTTTTCTTAATTCAAATCTTGTGGGTACCCGTTCTTTATATGTATACGATAATCTATACTTGCTTAATTTGGTTGCCTCTTTAATGAAATATTGCACGTGAATTCACAGGGTATTAAATGCAAATTAACTAATGAGAATTACGCTTCACTATGACACAAACGATAGGTCCCATTTCTCAAAAGAGAATTGAAAATCTTGTATCAGAACGAATTCTTGATTTCCTTGATTTTTTAGATTTAAGTGTTTGTGTAAATTACATTAAAAGGAAACAAACAAACATAAAGAGATTATGTGTCAATAGAACTTCGGGCGTCTTGGAACTTATTCATACGGATATCTGTGGGTCATTTCCTTCTACTTCTTGGAAAGATCAATAGTCATTTATTACGTTCATAGACTATTATTCCCGTTATGGTTACCTTTATCTCATTCATGAAAGATTTCAATCGCTAGAAGTGTTCAAGGTTTATAAAGTTGAAGTTGAAAATCAACTCGACAAAAGAATAAAACACATTAGATCTGACCCTGGTGGTGTACTGTGGCAGATATGACGGATCAGGATAATAAAATCCAGGGCCTTTAGCTAAATTCCTAAAGGAATGTGGAATCGTCCCACACACCATGACAGTTCTCCTAGCACAAATGGTGTTGCTGAAAGAGGAAGCAGAGCATGGTAAGGAATATGATTAGTTATTCCACCTTACCAGAATCTCTTTGGGGAGAAGCATTAAAAACTGCAACTTATATTCTTCATAGAGTTCGAAGCAAATCAACTGTCAAAACCCCTTATGACTTTGGACAGGTAAAAAGTCTAGTTTAAAACAAGATTTACACATTTTCGGTTATCCAGTTGAGGCAATGCCTTATAGGCCATTGGAAAAGAAACTAGAGTTTCTATTTTATTGGATACTCTGAAAGGTCAAATGGTTACAAACTTTATTATCCCTCTACCAAATCAATTTTCAATATGTCCGATTATTTGAGGATTGGATTTTGTGGAGGAACATATAAACATCCATCCTATTGTAATTGACAAATGATCAGGATTAGAAACAAATTCTTTGTCTAGATATTATTCAAGAAGCAATTTCGGATGAGACAATATTTCAGAACCCCCTATAAACAACCAAGAGATTGTTCCAGAAGAATAAACTCAACAACCTCAAGAACAAATGACATTAAGGAGACCACTAGAGAAATGAAAAATGCAATTCCGGATGACTTTATAATATTTCTTCAAGAACATGAGGATGGCATTGGATTGATGGAAGAAGATCTTATCAACTTTCATCAAGTAATGCAAAGTACTAATTTTCAAAAGTGAATTGATGCCATGGATGAAGAAATAAAGTCCATGAAAGATGATGTTTGAGAACTTGTCTCATTGCCTGAAGGTACGAAACTCATTGGTTGTAAATGGATATATAAAACCAAGAGGGATTCAAAAGTAATGTGGAAAGATATAAGGCTCGTCATATTGCAAATGACTTTACTCAAAGAGAAGACATAGATTACAAAGAGACTTTCTTTCCATTTCAACGAAAGACTCTTTCGGATTATAATGACACTTGTGGGATATTTTGACCTTGAGCTACATTAGATGGATGTAAAGACGATATATATGGTGCAATTGGAAAACTTTGTGTCAAGAGACTCAAAATAATGGTTTGCAAATTAAAAAAAAATCCATCTATGGGTTTAAGCAGGCTTCCTGTCAATGATATCACAAAATTCATCAAATAATTATCTCGTTTAGATTTAAGATGAATGTTGTTGATAATTGTGTATACCACAAGTTCACTGAGAGTAAGTATATATTCCTGGTATTTTATGTTCGATGACATACTGCTTGCCTGCAATGATATATGTTTATTGTACGAAACCAAGAGATTTCTATCAAAAAATTTTGAGCTAAAAGATATTGGTAACGCTTATTTTGTATTAGAGATTCAGATATATCGGGATCATTCTCGGGGTATTCTTAGATTATCATAAAAGATTTATATTGATACGGTACTGAAGAGATTTGGGATGTAGGACTGTAAATCAGGTGATACCCCTGTTGCTAAGGAATACAAGTTTAATCTCAATCAATACCCTATGATTGACCTTGAAGTAAAGGAGATGTATAAAGTTCCCTATGCTTCAGGAATTGGGAGTTAATGTATGCTCAGGTACGCACACGTTCAGATATAGCATTTATTATTGGAATGCTATGTAGTTATTTAAATAACACTGTGATGGATAATTGGAAGACAGCCAAACGAGTTATGCGCTATTTATAGAGAACAAAAGATTCCATACTCACTTACAGAAAATAAGACCAATTGGAGATCATTGGTTATGCCGATTCTGATTTTCCTGAATGTCAAGACATTAGGAGATCCACATCGGGCTATGTCTTCCTGTTGGCTGGAAGAGTTATATCCCTAAAGAATGTTAATCAGATACTCATAACTTCTTCAACCATGGCAGCAGAGTTCATAGCGTGTTATGAGGCATCCAATCAAAGAATATAGCTGCGAAATTTTATCAATAGGCTGCGGATTATCATGGATTTGAAAGACAACTTAAACTATTTTTTGACAATAAGTCAGCAGTCTTGTATTCAAATAATAATAGGAGTTCAACAAAGTCTAAATTTATAAACATCAAATTACTAGTTGTTAATGAAAGAGTTCAGAGTGGTTAGGTTACTATAGAACATATTGGGACAAACTTCATGATAGCATATCCATTCACTCAAGGTCTACCGCCCAAGGTCTTTCATGAGCATACTGCTTACATAGGTGTCGGGATGGCCATGGGTTGGGTTGGGTCGATTTTTGCCTCAATCCAACATGATCGGTTCGATCATAATTTAACCCAACTCAACCCAAACCGTGTAAAGGTTGAAACCCAACCCAATTAAGTATTGGTTGAGTTGGGTTGGTCGGGTTGGGATAACTTGTTTTAACAAAAATTAAAGTAGTCGGGTCAGGTTTGACGAATTTATAATTGACTCGTGACTTATTTAATATTAGGTCTCCATATTTGCAATGAACAAAAAATTTGAATTTTTTTGATACTTCATGCTCGAAAATGTTACATGAACAGATTGATATTAAATTATATAAAGTCAAGAAATGTTTTTGGCAAGTAAAATATTTTTGTGTTGAATATGTATTTGTTTATACTATTTTTCTTAAAATGGATTCTATCCAATTCTTATAATATTATTCTAAAAGTTTCCAAGCAATATCGTAACACTTATAAAGTTCATAAATATAGACAGGTTGGGTTGGGTGGGTTCATTCTATTTTCATGAATTAACCCATAACTCGATTCAACCCAACCCACCTACACAATCAACCCACCTAACCTGTGTTAAAATAACAAAAAAGCCAACACAAACCAGTCGAGTTGGTTCGATTTGGCCAGTTTTGACGGGTTCAGTTGGGTTTTGCCCACCCCTACACGGGTGTTGTAAATTTTGATGATATGTTAGTTTAGTGGTTGTTTGTGATTTTAGATGTTGTCTTTCTGACATATGATTTTTGGTTGTGCACATTCAAATAATTGCAGTTCAATGTTTTCACTCTGATTAATTTTTTTTTTTTTTTCAGTTTGATTTCATGAGGTATTAAAGAGTAAAATATGATTAGTTGGAAATAGGCATATTTGGATCACATTGCATGTAATTTCCATGCTATATGTCCCCACTTGATCTATGTCATTTGATGGTGTTGATGTACATGACCATTGAGGATTTAATTGTGATATTTGTAACGAGACCGCTTTGATCCTATATTGATAAAATCAATGGATGAGATTGTTTTAGATGTTTTGGTTATCATAACAAAATTTTTGAGCTCATGAGATTATACGCATTTATAAGGTAACATATGTGGTTTAAGTAGGAGATTGTTGGGAACTTATTTAATTTGTCATGTGGGCCAACATAATAATTAATTATGTATAAATGCTATTTTAACTTTTAGCTAAAAAAAAGTAATCTAATAAAGAATTAAGTAGTTGAGCTTTAAGTATCTAAATAAAATATGAGCCAAATTATGCGTAAAGACCGGATCCATTAGGGTTTGTATTCAAAGATGGCCCGAATGCATATGGAAACTATATATAGAGTTATGATCCTCAATTCATATGCAATCATATTGAAGGGGAAGATCCAAAACCCATAATCTAGAATCAAGAATTACAATCAGGAATCAAGAAGAATGATTGAAACAATTAAATTGAAGAACAAGAAATCAAGATATAGAGATCAAAATTCAAGATTCATTGTTCAAAATACAAATCAATGGATCAAGGTATGTTCTGCGTTAAATAATTTTCTTGATGATTTGACATTGAGATCTTGACAATTCATAATATTTTATAAAGTTAAATTTGATGAAGAATTCAACACTCTCCTCTGTCGGCTGCCTCATCTTCTACTTCTACTTCTCTTCTCTGTCCACATACAATTTGAATGTATCTCTTTAAATAATTGTATTGTTTAAGATTGGTTTTGAATGTTTTGACTGAAATCTTGTACGAAGGTTTCAACAAAGAGATATTGGAGCTCCGATGGCTATCAGGCGGCGAGAAATGGAAGTAAAGCATTCTTTTTTCAATACTATAAATTGTTCGAGCCCCATTTTATCAAAAATTCATTTTTCAAAACTCATTTTCAATCACGCGTTTCTCAATAAAATAATATTATACGTACATCGAAAAAAGTCTTCATTTTTAATCACACATTCTTCAAAAATCACTACTCAAAAAAATATTTTTTCTCTTAAAACGGGGCTCAAACAAGGGCTATAATTTTTTTTTAACGAAATTATTATTTGTGAAACCCAAAGAAAAAGTGACCAGTTCACCGGTTTCGGATGAACCAGATAGTTTTTCGAGTTTTGTACTGGTTTCTTTATATTAGAATTTCATGTTGTGACTGGACCGATTTCGATCAAGTTCTTGATTTTTTCGGTTGAATTGGTCAGTTCGGTCTGAGTTTGAAGACATTGATATATATTTAGGGAAAGTTTATGGAAATTCTCTTTAGTCTGTAAAATATAAAAATGCAATTCTCAAATTAACAATGTGTCCTTGAGTAAAAATCTCGTCTAAAAAATTCATGAAAATGGTACAAAAAGACTTAAATTTCCTCGTACATTTAAATAAGCCCAAAAAAATAAAAAAAAGATACAAAGTTACAATTAAATATCTGTCCCTTATTTTAACACGCATGCTAACAACATTTTTTTGACGAAACCACGATGAAAGGCAAGATTTGCTAGTTAATGAAAGGCCAAAGATAAGAAGGTGATGGAAAAAAGTAAGATATAAGTATAATATTGAATAAATGTTAAGCACTTTTTATGTAATTAAAATGTTATGTATTTATAAAAATTAAAAAGGTGAGTTGTGAATATAACTATCCATAACAAATGTATATTAGCCATATTTTCTACAAAAATGTCCGAAATGGCATGTGAAAAAGTCCATATGTCCACAACATTGTGCAGACAAGATTTCATCCAACTCTTAAGGTATGGGTCCCTATTGCGTGTCCGAGATTTCACCTGCAACAATGACAAGTGCAAGTTAATTAGCATCCTTTTGGAAACTACGAATGCTGTTTAGAAAAATTAATTATCTAAAAAGAATAGTCACCTTCTTCGCGCCCGAAGCCTCAAATACCCTCCAATGAAAATCCATACACTTGTGCATTCGTAGTTAAACATAAGCAAATCTAAATAATTTTTGAAGTGACGATTTGATGGTCAAACTGCTGATGAGGGCTCTTGCATCGAAATAGACGGATCTAAATAATTCCCTTCAATAAATATTTGTCCAATGTTGATGTGGCATTACTCAATTAGAAATTAATTTACTAGACAAGAAGAATATTTCATATATTCAAGCGAAACACAAGATTCTATTCTATTAAGCCCATGATTAAAGCCAGCCTAACATTTTCATTTTTCTTAAGAAATTAATGAACTCTGATGAATTCAAAATGCCTATAAAACATACTAACTTAGTTCAAGAATTGATTGTAATTCATTAGAAATATTCAAATCAAAGATTTTCTTTGGTTACGAGTTTGAACAAGCTAGCATTATAAATATAAAAAGGTTGAATAGAATGACTTATTGTATTCATTTAGTTATAAAATACTTATGAGTAAAACTTAAAATAAATAATGATTTTGAAAATTATAGTTGTAAATAAGTAATCTTGCAACAAAAAAAGTTATAATTTATTTATTTACTTCACCATCATAATATTAAATTTTTACTTTTAAATATTAAAATGGCAACGCATAAAAACATGTTTAGAAATATAAATTAGTTCGAAACTAAATTTGTCTTACTTTAAAATTTTGCCAAACATGCTCGATTGATCTCAGAAAGATTTTTATTCTAAATTTATGATATAATTTATCATTCTTGATAAAAGAAATTAAGGACTGTTTTGAGTGCGTTTTCCAATTCAGCATCGGATATTTGACCATAACTAAATTATAATTCTTTTTCAAGCACGAAAGAGGTTATACTTATCGAAAAGAGAGATACTATAGGTCATAATAGAGATATATTGTAATACATATGCAAAAATCATTCAGCATTTGCACTTGATGGCAGCCAAGTTGAGTTCTCCCATAGAAGAATTCAAATGTTATTTTTCACTTATTCATCTTATAGTAATTTTATTACGGTGCAAATGTTGCTGCTTCAAGGGCAAAAGACCACTCGATAATTAGTTCCTCCGGGACAAGTAAATGTGCTAGTCTGATCATCTTTAGGGTAACTATATGCATCGGGGCACCTGTCCTTGAAAAACTTAGAATAGTTTGTGGGGCCACATTTGCCAGAGTTGCAACAGTATTCGTCTGTCTTGAATACTGTGCATGGGTTATTACAGCCGCCGGGTGCCTTCAACTGATTCGGACACTGGCCATTGATGTTGGCGGTGCAACGGATTCCACGAGCACAACCACCGGTTGGACTAAAATCCATTGGCACGTTAAACCCGTCAACAAGGGATATATCGAAGAAGTCCAAGTTATTAAATTGGTTGAGGGCGTATTCAGCTAGGGTGTTAGGTGGTGCACCATAGGCTTGACACTGAAGTAGCCCATTGCAGTCTCCTGTTTGACATTTACCACGACCAGAGCCGTCGAAGTTGCAACCTGTTCGAGCCCAAATTCGGGCCCCTTTAGTGCCCGCACCAGGGTTGATGGTCCAAGTCTGGCCATTGGTGAGCCGCTTGCCGCCTCCAGGTACAGCGGCAGCCCAGACTGTGAAGGGACAATTGTTACGGATTTCAAAAGTAGCTGCACCAGTGTAATGGAAGAAAAGGGAAGCAAGAGAAAAAATGAAAATGGAAATGGAGATTGATTTTAAGAGGCCCATGTTTAGAATGGAGGGATACTAGCTATGTTGTATAATAGACCAACTGGTTGGGCTATATATAGATTGAGCTTGTCGAAAAAAAAATGATAAATTTGTTTGATTGAAATTAGAAGTCATTCTTAATGGTCAAGGATAAGAGTTTGAGCCATCAAATTTGATAAAGTCTTGGTCATCGAATCTTCTGTTACATTTTCAAAATGTAATAAATAAATAATCTTAAACATATCTGAATAACTTTCTAGAGGTGATTTGTCTGATTAGAATAGCTTTTTGGGAAAGTTGATTTAAGGTATCTTCCTAAAAAAAGTTCTACTAGAAATAACTACAAAACTGAAGTTCTGTCAAACAAATCTTAACAGTGGTTCGACTCCGTAAAATTACTTCACAAAAAATTAAATATTGAATACTTATTTAGTGAAACTTACCATTCACTAGAAGTATCGGTCAGGAAATTACTGTTACATTTCCACAACTTGGAAATATCAAGTTTTGCATGACCTACGCACAGATGAATGGGACGCTTAATTATATTCCATATGTTAATCAACCAAGAGACGGGCGCAATTTTCGGAAAATAAATTTACTAAACTTTGAATGTGGCACGGAGCCCTGCTAATTTAGCCAATGTTTGGTTTGATTGAAAATCATATCAGTAGTAGCTTTATATAAAAATGATGAAATAAGTTGTTGTAAAGTTGATAAAAATTGTGATTTCAACGAAATGTGTAATTAAAATTCATTGTTTCTTTTGACTTATATTTTTATCAAATTTTTTAGCTAAATCAAACAGGGGCTTATTATATTTTTATTTGAAGTGTAAAGTTTGGGTATAAAAAATAGTGAGTTGTATAATTGTTATTTCTTGTCACCTAGGCTCCCACGTGGCTCAGCTATTTGGCATCCGACGTGGAGTAAGGTCTACTAGAGTCTGGATAATCCGACCCGTCAAAGCCCATATGCTAAAAGACAAGTTTGAAGGCCGAACGAAGTTTCTTTATTGAAATAGCGATGTCCAACGAAGAAGAATACGAGGCTCAACTAAGGCTGTGACGAGTCACGTTTGAAAATCTTAAATTTATTAAGGGCGTGTTCGGTAGAGATTAAAATCGGATTAAAATTGAAAAACTAGTCATGATTGTTGACTTTGATTAGACATGTAGGACTCAATAACGACTATATTTTCAAATTTAATTGGATTTTAAACTTAGCCAAACATGCTCTAATTCCTTTCAGGTCAATATAATCACATGCAATCAGAAACCTTAGGATCTCATTGTACTCAATCCAACATCAAAAAGAGCTTATTGTTACTTAGTTGTTTGGTGAATGGAATGCTGCACGTTTCCAAAAGTTGATTAGACAAAGTTAGCATTACGAAAATATCACAAAGCATGTTGGCACATGTTTGCCTAATCTTTTAAATAAAGTCAAATATATTTAAGATTATAAACATTTTTTTAATCTTGTAAATCCTTTTTTTATTTGTAATTATAAAAATATTATTTATTTTCATAGGATGGTGGTACAATCAAAATAAGTGCATATTTATGATTATTTATAGACTTATAGTTAAGGATAAATTACTTATAAGCAGCATTTTAGTCATGATGTTTATATTTTATGATGGTCACTGAACTTTCAATTTTTTTTAGATTTGTCATTGAACTTCACAAATATTTCATTCAGACTTCACTTTGACAACCAATTTTTAGCTAGAAATTCTACCTGTTCGCTTGCGAGTCATCAAACCATTAAAATTTTCAATTAAATTCCACATCTTGGTGCATATATACGTAGAATGGTCTAATAAATGGACGTAAAATTGAGTCAGTAGTTTGAATAGAACATTATGTAAAGCTAAAGATGAGTTAGAAATAAAATAAAGTCAAATGACCAAAACGACACTAAGTAAAAAAGTCCACTGGCCATTATTGGAGTTAATCAGTGAAATTTCAGTCTAGATTCAAAACTTTTACAAAAAATGCATCATTGGTCCTCAACTTATTCTGTACAAGTAATAAGTTGGTCTCTAAATTTAAAAAAAGAAAAATAATTTGGTCCTCTACAAAAATATCTATTACGATAGTTTTGGAGCTCAAGAACACTTCAAGAACTTTGATTTTATGGATGATTTGGTGTTAACAATGGAATACGTATGTAATCTTATGCATTTTCTATCAAGGAAAAACCCGTTTATATATAGATTCCTACTTCACATGAATGAATGAATATAAAGATTATTGAAGAGTCGTCAAAAACCGCCAGAAACTAGATTTGTAAATACTCTAATGGTTACATGGGCAAGGTCTCGCAACTTTTCGCGTGACGATGTGACAGTTGTTTGCTATAAAATGTGTATACCAGAAGTGCAGGGATAGCGTACAAGTAATAAAGGGACTAACAAGTTCGAATTGTTGATCCCACAAAGAATGATTACTTAATTACACAATAATTGATTTAATTCTAATAGTAAAATACACAATAATGAGAGTTGATTTTGAAAATAACAAAAATAACTTAAAATCCAATAAAATTAACATAATAATCGAATCTGAAATTAAGGAAAGTTTGGATGGTAAAATGTTGGGATTCATGATTTCATTTAACCATCATTTAATTAATTTTTCAACAAGTAATTTAATAATTTATCCATTTTATATTTTAAACCCGATCTCCAAATTTTAACTAATTGTCTCTCTCAAGTGAAATTAGTCACAATCGATTGGTTGAATCTACTATTGTTTTTATGTTGATTAAATCCATTGTATTGCATTAATTATTTGAGAAAATAACTCAATCGATCAAATAGGATTAGTATATCTTTATCTCCATGAAGAACCTAGGACATTTACTACTTAGTCTAAAACGCACACTACTCTATGGGCTGTCTCTATTGACATAGATAGTTCCACCATCAGGGCCCAGCAAGCGGGGGAATTCTGTTCCGAGGCTGATTCTCTCGAAGACAAATCACTCAACTCAATCATTCAATGAAAAATAAAAGAAAATCATTAAATACAATAGGGAATACACATTAAAATAAATAATTTAACATTAAAGATAAAATATTGAAATTGATCAAGTCAGGTTAAGCTTATATCAATCAATTCAATATCAAAAGTTTACCAAATTATATATAAATGACAAAAAAATGAGAAGAGTAAAAGAAATACATTACAAATTAGAGAAATAATTGATAAAATACAATATAAAATGTAAAACTCGTCCCTTGATTGGATTATGGAAATGTAGAATAGCCTAGTCCATTAGTATTTGATGGACTTGTTAATTACTTAATTTTGTTTTATGTAAATATATATATTTTTTTCTTTTTCCCAATATCAATAAATATTTGGAGTAAGTTGTTGAAAATTCTCTTTGATCGGCATCAAAAGAAAAATACATTCACACCACAATATTCTCAGTTTTATAATATCGTTTGTATTCTCAAATTAACACAATGTATCCTAGATTATTTTTTTTGTCCAAAATTTTCATAAAATTATGCAAAAAGACTTTGGGAACTCTTTTTTTTTTTTTTTTTGGTCAAACAATGCATTTTTGAATAGTGTATTGATGGGAAATCTGTGGTTAAATAATAAGGAATATTTTTGAATTTGCGTATAATATTATTTTATTAAATAATGCATGATTGAAATAGAGTTAAAATACCATTCAAGAATACTATTTTTTTTTTTTTCAAAAAATGGTGCTCAAACAATGGCTTATTTACCTCTCGTATTTTAAATAAGTAAATTACAAATACAAAATTATAATTAAATATTTATCCCTCCTTTTAACGCATTCTAACAGTAAGTTTGGATCAAATCATGATTAAGAGTAAGATTTGCTATTTAATGAAAGGCCAAAGATAAGAATATAATGAAAAAAAGATAAAATAATGTTATTTAGCTCATCGAAGGAAAAAAAAGGTCTACTAGTTATAATTTCTCCAAAAAAGTCCAAAATAGCATATGAAAGTCTATATCCATAACATTGTGCGGACGAGAGATCATTTAACTTCCTTTGAAAACTACGAACATAGTTTAGGACCACTTTGAAAATTCATAGATAAGAAATAAATGGATCTAATGATGAACGATTCGATGGTCAAAATGTTGTGGGCCCTTGGATTGAAATAAGCAGATCTAAATAATAACCTCCAATGAATATTTGTCCAATGTTGAAGTGGCAAATTATTTCCAGGCAATAACATCAATTTCTTTCTACATTATTAATCTATCGTCTAAAGCTCCAAAACTTCAATGGTTTTTAAAGTGCTCAAACTTTAATGGTGGCGTACGTGATGCGCAGCAACATATTTTAAAATATATTAAACCAAAGCCACAAAATATACTAGATAATTATTCGATTCAATTAATTAGTTATAAACGCGACGATCAAATTGAACAAATAAGGTAATCTTTGTATTATGATATTATGCATTTACCTCCTTTTCATTTATTTACTTCCAATTCTGATTGTGCCAAAACTTGTGCATTACCATCTTGTCAACTGAAGTGTGACGAGGGTGTACAAGACAACGTGTTCATACAACATCTCAAATATGTCCTAAATTTATTGAGTGAAAGCTCAAAAAATAGAAAGATGTTGACAAAAATGGAAAATGTGGTCATTTTTATCACAACTGGTTGAAGAATTTATTAAGCAATAAAATCTATCATATTCGGATAATTTTATTGATGGTCACTGAACTTTCAATTTTTTTTCAGATTTGTCATTGAGCTTCACAAATATTTCATTCAGACCACACTTTGACATCCAATTTTTACCTGGAAATTCTACCCGTTCATCTACCAAGTCATCAAACCGTTAAAATTTCTATTAAATTCTATGACTTGGTGCACATATACGTAGAATGGTCTAACAAATGGACGTCCAATTGAGCCAATGGTTTGAATAGAACATTATGTAAGGTCAAAGATTAGTTAGAAACAAAATAAAGTTCAATGACCAAAATGACACTAAGTAAAAAGTCCAGTGGCCATTATTGTAGTTAATCGGTGAAATTTCAGTTTTGACTCAAAACTTTTACAAAAAATGCATCATTGGTCCTCTACTTATTCTGTACAAGTAATAAGTTGGTCTCTAAATTTAAAAACGAAAAATAATTTGGTCCTCTACAAGACGATATTTTTGCTTCCTCTCGGATTAATATTGCTCAATGAAATTACATAAAAAATAATTTCGAGGATTAGTCAAACCTTTTAAGTATAAATCACCAAGCAAAAGTAAATAAATAATAACCACAAAAGAGCTCAAGAACACTTCAAGAACTTTGATTTTATGGATGACTTGGTGTTAACAATGGAAAATGTATGTAATCTTCTGCATTTTCTACCAAGGAAACACTCGTATATATATAGATTCCTACTTCACATGAATGAATGAACACAAAGATTATTGAAGAGTCACCAAAAACCACCGGAAACTGGATTTTTAAATAGCGTGACGGCTGCATGGGCAATTCCTCCCCACTTTTCGCGCGACGGCGTGAAACGTGTTTGCTATAAAAATGTGTATATTGCAAGCGCAGGGATCGCCTGCAAGTAATAAAGTGAACTAACGAGTTCGAGTTGTCAATCCCACAAAGAATGATTACTTAATTACACAATAATTGATTTAATTCTAACAGTAAAATAGACAATATTGAGAGTTGATTTTGAAAATAACATAACTTAAAATCCAATAAAATTAACAAAATAATCGAATATAAAAATTAAGGAAAGTATGGATGATAAATGGTTGAGATTCATGATTTCACTTAACCGTCTTTTAATTAATTTTTCAGCAAGTAATTTAATAATTTATCCATATTATATGCTAAACCCGATCTCCGTATTTTAACTAATTGCCCCTCTCAATTGAAATTAGTCACAATTGAATTGTTTAATATACTATTGTTTTTATGTCGATTAAAACCCAATGTATTGCATTAATTATTTGTGAAAATAACTCAATCGATCATATAGGGTTAGGAGCGTATATTTATCTCCTTCAAGAAAGAAAGACATTTACTACTTGGTCTAAAATGCACAATATTCTCTCAAAAGTTGTGCAAATCACTCAACTCAATCATTCAATGGAAAATAAAAGAAAAACACTAAATACAATAGGAAATGCACATTAAAATAAATAACTTAACATTAAAGATAAAATATTGAAATTGATCAAGTTAGGTTAAGCTTATATCAATCAGTAAAATATCAAAAGTTTAGCAAATTATATATAAATGACAAAAATGAGATGAGTTAAATAAATACATTACAAATTAGAGAAAATAATTGATAAAATACATTACAAATAATTATTTTTTACTCATTATCATATTTATATCCCCAATTTTATAATCACGTTTTTATTCTCAAATTAACACAATGTATCCTTGATTACTATTTTTGTCCAAAAAATTCATAAAATTATGCAAGAAGACTTATTTACCTCTCGTATTTTGAATAAGCAAAATAAAAATTATAATTAAATATTTATCCCTCCTTTTAATGCAAGCTAACAGTAATTGTAATTTTGGACGAAATCATGATTAAGGACAAAATTTGCTAATTAATGAAACGCTAAAGATAAAAATAAGATGAAAAAAGTTAGAATAATGTTATTTAGCTCCACTAAAAAAAGGCTTCTAGTTATAATTTCTCCAAAATAATATATTTTTCGAAACATAATTTAGCTACTTCGAGAGCACGTTGTCTTGTACTATTGCTTCTTCAAGAACAATATGTCGATATTCTTCTAGAATATTGAATTTTATAATTCATGTTTTTCAAAACCGATAAATTAATATTCTTCTTAAATATTGATAATATAGAAAATATTTTTTTCTTTAAAAATTACAACCCAATATTGAGTTGTTTAATTTGCATTTCTTCATGAACATAATGAGATATATATTATTCAGGATGCGTGTTATTTTGAGAGTACGTTATATTTTAGCATTTCTTTTTCAAGAGCAATATGTCGATATTTTTTTGAAATATTGAAAATTATACAAGGATTTACTCTTTGAAGTAAAAACATAATACGCGTCAGTATTTAATTATGCTCTTCGGGAGCAAGTAAAATTTAACTAAAATATTTATAAATAATAGTATGCTAGAGTAAAAGTAGTTTATAACAGAAACTTGATGATTAATCGAACTATAAGTAATCGAACAATAAACAATAAGAAAGTCTGAACCTGTTCGGCTGGATTTTGAGGATGAAACGGCCATTGTGCCTCTTAATCAAGTCCCTAGAGTGGTTGCTGTTGAAATCTCTGAGGAGAGCACACCCCCACCACCTTTTACATGAAAGAAGATGCGACGGAACAAGCATAGCAATTGCATTTGGCGACGAGTGCGAATATCTGACCATAAGAGTGATTCAATTGAGAAGAAAAGGGACCAAAGAAGAAATGGACACCTATCAAGGGTCCGAGGGTTCCGCAGGAAAAAGTGCAAACTTTGATGGTAGGAAGACTGGTCCAGACCGAGTACCGAAAGTTTCTGAGCATAATGAACCTCCTACTGCTGAGGATATTGAGAAATTCGGCTCTCAATTTTTGTCGGCTTGTGAAGAATACCAGCCTGCTTTACACCAAGATACCGGGCTCAGTAATTCCCAATCGACACCACAACAAGAAAACCCAAACCAAATCGTGCGAAAACCCTCCACAGGTTGCTCTCGGTTTTTTCTGCCTATATCAAGAACTGAAAATGGAGAATATAATAGCCACCTATTACAACCACTAAGGCTATAAGAGAATGAGGATCAATAGCACAGTGAATCACTAAACAAACCGAGGCAGAGAGCACAAAGCAAAGAACCAAGAGACCACCGTGAGATTTCCTCAAACAAAAGACTGGCTTAATCAAATTCTCAAGTAATGCACAGTAATGGACATGGTAGATATATGGTAGAATTAGGTATGGGCTAGGTCACAAAGTTTAGGGCCCAATAGAGAATAGCTTAGTGGGCTATCAAACCTAGAGAGCCATCCATGTCTTGGGTTTGGGCCATGAGCAACCCTAATTAAATTAGGTTGCTTCAAATGGCCGAAATGACTTAGTAGTTGGTTTACCTAGTTGTGGTGTCGATGATCGTTCAGTCATCTGGTCGATGCCGACTGAAATACACAAACTTACATTATTACCCGGGGAGGTCGTTTGACAACAATTTGCCTAACAAACCTCCACATTGGTGTCAAAGGACCTGCAAAGAAGAAACTACTAAGCATTAGTAATAATCAAAAATGGAGAACCAATAAAATTGGAAATCATTTACCTCCACCGATGTTTAGAAGATCTTTGCAACTTCTAAACTTTACCAACGATAGCACTTTAGTACCCATATCTGAAGGATTATATTGTGTGTGTATTTTCTCAAGCCTTACAACTTCTTGAGACACAATATCTCTAATAAAATGTAGTCTAACATAAATGTGTTTGGTGCGTTCGTGAAAAACAGGATTCTTACATAGATGTATGGAAGACTGACTATCTGAATATACTACCACATAATCATTTAGAACACACAGTTCATGCAAGAGGCCTCTAAGCCATAAGGCTTCTTTAATAGCTTCAGTAATATCAATGTATTCAAAATCTGTTGTGGATAGTGCAACTATGTGTTGTAACTGTGATTTCCAACTAACACAAGAATTAGACAAAGTAAACACATAAGCAGAAGTGGATTTCCTGTTATCCCTATCCCCAGCATAATCAGCATCAACATATCCCTTCAGTTTAACACCATCGTTATTAACACCAAACTTTAGACCTACATTACATGTACCCTTTAAATACCTTAACATCCATTTTAAGGCTTCCCAGTGCTCAGGACCAGGATTAGACATATATCTACTAAGGGTGCTCACAGCGAAAGCTAAATCAGGTCTAGTGCAAACCATCAAGTACATAACAGAACCAATCACATTTGAATAAGGAATTCTACTCATGTATTCTACTTCCTTTTCATTGCATGGAGCTTGATCTTTAGATAATACAAAGTGACTAGCTAAAGGTAATGTAACAGATTTGCAATCATGCATGCCAAATTTCTTTAACACTTTTGAAACATATGAGGATTGATGTAAAAACAAGATAGAATTTGACCCATCTCTTTCAATTTCCATACCTAGGATTCTTTTAGCATTTCCTAGATCTTTCATGTCAAATTCACCATTCAAACTTGTTTTTATATCACTTATCCATTTTGGTGATGAACCAACTAAGAGCATATCATCCACATAAAGTAATAAGAACAAATAATCATTACTAGCATCATTATGTTGGAAGTAAAGGCAATAATCAAACTTGTTACGATGAAACTCTATAGATAGCACAAAAGAATCAAATCTTTTATACCACTGTCTAGGTGATTGTTTTAGGCCATATAACGATCTTTTCAAGAAACACACATAATTAGATTTTAATTTATCTTTAAAATCTCTTGGTTGATTCATAAAGATTTGCTCACCAAGTTCACCATGTAAAAAAGCAGTTTTTACATCAAGTTGTTCAAGTTCCCAGTCAAAATGTGCAACTAATGCAAGTATGACCCTAATAGTAGTGTACTTAACAACAGGTGAAAAAATCTCATTGTAATCAACCCCCTCCTTTTGAGTGTATCCTTTGGCCACTAACCTAGCCTTAAACCTTAAGGGTTCAGTAGCACTAGTACCCTCCTTAACCTTAAATACCCACTTACAGTCAACAGTAGATTTATCTTTAGGTTTAGGTACTAATTCCCAAGTTTGATTCTTCTCTAAAGAACTCATCTCATCTTTCATTGCCTTAAACCACTCTTCGGATTGTTCACTCTTCATTGCCTCTTCAAAGGTCTTTGGTTCCCTATCAGCTAACTCCTCATAACTCGCATGAGCAAAAGCTAACTCAGATTCATAACCAAATCTCACAGGTGCTCTAGTCTGTCTCCTCTCTCTATCCCTAGCTAAGTTATAGTCTGCTAGAGGATTCTCTTCTTCAGGGTATTCTTCTACTACTACTACTTCATCTCCATTCTCGATATCAGGTTGTTGTTCCTGAGTCTCCACCTCACTCTGTGTAACAGGGATGAGTGTGCTAGGTTTCCCTAACTCCACCTTCAGCTGACTACTCTCTTCACCTTGTATTTCCTCACTCACAGGTTCAGTTTCAGCTTTCAAACATGGCATTTCGCTCTCATTGAATGTAACATCTCTACTCACAATGATTTTAACTCCTTTCTGGCTCCTATCCCACAACCTATACCCCTTGACACCTTCGGGGTAACCTAGAAAAACACATTTCCTAGCTCTAGGTTCAAGCTTTCCCTCACTCTGATGAGAAAAAGCAGTGCAGCCAAAAGTTCTAAGCATGGAGTAATCACTTAGTTTACCAAACCATTTTTCATGCGGAGTATCACCATTCAATGCAGCAGATGGAGTCAAATTAATCAAATAACAAGCAGTCACAACAGCTTCGCCCCAAAAAGACTTCGGGACTCCAGAACTTAACATCATGCAACGCACTTTATCAAGTATGGTTCTATTCATCCTTTCCGCTACCCCATTTTGTTGGGGAGTGTAAGGAACCGTTTTATGTCTTGTTATTCCATTTTCCTTGCACATATTATCAAATTCAGTGTTGCAAAACTCTAGGCCGTTATCAGTTCTCAAAAACTTGATTTTCTTACCAGTTTGGTTTTCAACTTGTCTTTTCCAATTATCAAAGTTACGAAAAGTGTCGGACTTATCCTTTAAGAGATAAACCCACACTTTCCTAGTGTAGTCATCAATAATAGACAAGAAATACTTATTCCCACCTGAGGTGGGAGTGCTAGATGGACCCCACAGGTCCGAATGCACATATTCAAGCACGCCTTTAGTTTTATGAACACTCGTGGAGAAAGTAATTTTATGATGTTTACCAAGCACACAATGGTCACAGAAAGACAAATCAGACACACAGTCATTTCCAAAAGCACCTTTTTCATTAAGAAGCTTAATCCCCTTAATACCCACATGTGCAAGTCTATTGTGCCATTTGTGTGTGTGATCAGACTTGGCGGAAGAGATAGAGGAGTTTAAGCCTCTCATCACTTCCCCAGTGGTTATGTAAATATCATTTTTTCTAATACCCTTAATAGAGACAAGTGCACCTTTAATCAATTTCAAAATCCCATTTCCAATTTTACCAGTGAAATCAGATTTCTCAAGTCTTCCTACTGAAATTAAGTTTCTAGACAATTCAGGGATATATCTAACGTCTTTTAAAGTATGCACAAAACCAGTATCAAACTTCAAAGTAATATCACCCATGCCAACAACATTGTAAGCAGAATTGTCACACAACACAACATGCCCATCATTTGATTCATACAAATTTTCAAACCAATCTTTATGTGATGTCACATGAAAAGATGCACCAGAATCAAGAATCCACTCATGAAAACGAGAATTTGCAGTTAAGTTTAATTCAGCTGAAGAAACAACAGAACTGGTAATCATATAGACTTCACCATCACAATTACCAGAATCAGAAGACAACACATTCACCTCGTCTCTATCTCTACCCTTTTGCTTATTTTTCTCTTTATAGCAATCTTTTATAAAATGCCCCGTGTTCCCACAGCCATAGCATTTCCTTTCCTTAATCCTAGATTTGGATCTAGGCTTACCCTTGCTTTTCCTTCTATGTCCATTACTACTAGACTCGCCATTACTTTGGTAACCATTATGACTGTTTTGCCTAAACTGAGTTCTACCCCTCATCATGTGAATCTCACCGCTCTTCCTATCATGTTTTTCAGCCCTCATCTCCATCTCTTTACTTCTAAGGGAGTCAACGACAATTTCAGGTGTCAAGGTGTCCCTACCATACTTAATAGCATTTTTCACTTCACGATAAATATCAGGTATAGCATTCAGCAGGATAATAGCTTTGTAGGTTTCAGGCACCGACTCTCCACAGTTAACAATATCTTGAACAAGTTTGTTAAACACATCTAAATTGTCATCAAGTTCTTTTGAAGAATCCATTTTGAAACTGAAAAAACGCTCAAGTAAGTAGAGCTTGTTGGGAGTAGATTTAAGCAAATACAAATCTTCCAATTTTTGCCAAAGTTCTTTAGTGGTTTTCAGTTTACCCACTTTTCTCAAAACTGCGTCAGACAAGTGTAAAATAATAGAGGTGTAAGCAAGCTCATCAGCTTCTTCTTTTTGTTCTTTTGAAAAATCAGCGGAAAAATTGTCATCAATGGCTTTTGAAACTTTTTGTTGAACCAAAATACCTCGCATTTTCTGTTGCCAAATAGAAAAATCACCTTTTCCAGTAAAAGTTCCCAAATCAAAATTGTGCGTTGTCATTTTCAAGCAAGAAACACAAAGTCACAATTAAGCCACACAAAGTAGACCTAGGTTCGCAAATATACACCGTTTTAAAATTTCCAGGGTTTCGTAAGATTCACGATCTTAGATCAAGGAAATTTTCAAATGGGTAAGGTCTAGGTATTCTAGGGACTTATCAATGCAACTAGGAGGATAATCAACAAAATAGTTTCACTCACAATATATCACAAACGGTAATATGCTGTAATTAATCAAAAGAGCAAAAAACACATAGCAGGTAATATGCTGTAATTAATCAAAAGAGCAAAAAACACATAGCAAACGGAAAAACAAGTTAATTCCTAATTTCTAGCACAAGCAATGGTTACCCCACACGGTAACCCCAATCCTATTATCACGCCACACAATGACGCGCTAGTGCTGAAATTAAAGGAAGATCAGCCAATTTACCATAGCGGACTTGTCTGAGTCCGTAATTTTTGAGAGTTGCGAATTTACTGCTTTAGGCCGCAATTTTTGGCCTAAAGTAATTCAGTAAATATTTTTGCAGTCGCTGCCTCGAATCTGTCTTAATCACCAAAGGGAAAAATCGTCCAATATTTCATGCAAAACCTGAAACACTAAAATAAATATATCAGTACGTTCAGGAATTAAAGTTGAACAAACTGTCTGAAAAATGCTAGCCGGAAAGTCCGCCCACGCGCCGCCGTCGGAGTTCACGTGCACCACCTCCAGGTACGCCTCTGTCGACTGGTTATGGGTCTGTGGTTAGAATTTCCAGCAGGCCAAGGGTTTGGCCGGAATCAGGGAAAACAGCCTCGGTTTTCTTCGAAAAAAAAAATCGCGAGCACCTTGCTGCCTTTGTCGATTTCGCCTGGTTTTCCACCAAACTAGGCTCTGATACCAAATGTGAAGAATACCAGCCTGCTTTACACCAAGATACCGGGCTCAGTAATTCCCAATCGACACCACAACAAGAAAACCCAAACCAAATCGTGCGAAAAAAACCCTCCACAGGTTGCTCTCGGTTTTTTCTGCCTATATCAAGAACTGAAAATGGAGAATATAATAGCCACCTATTACAACCACTAAGGCTATAAGAGAATGAGGATCAATAGCACTGTGAATCACTAAACAAACCGAGGCAGAGAGCACAAAGCAAAGAACCAAGAGACCATCGTGAGATTTCCTCAAACAAAAGGCTGGCTTAATCAAATTCTCAAGTAATGCACAGTAATGGACATGGTAGATATAGGGTAGAATTAGGTATGGGCTAGGTCACAAAGTTTAGGGCCCAATAGAGAATAGCTTAGTGGGCTGTCAAACCTAGAGAGCCATCCATGTCTTGGGTTTGGGCCATGAGCAATCCTAATTAAATTAGGTTGCTTCAAATGGCCGAAATGACTTAGTGGTTGGTTTACCAAGTTGTGGTGTCGATGATCGTTCAGTCATCTGGTCGATGCCGACTGAAATACACAAACTTACATCATTGTCCGGGGAGGTCGTTTGACAACAATTTGTCTAACACGGCTGATCGAGAACCCTCGACTGAAGAAACTGATGATTCTACTTCTGCTTCATAGTATCTCTTCTCCAAGAGAAGGGCCACCAAAGCTGAGAAAGGTAAGCCGATCGAAGACCTTTACCACTCCGGTGAGGATGTCAACAACTCTTGTTAGAAATATAAATCATATCTAAAATCGAAACCAAATATAGATGCAAACATCCTAGATAAAAATAACCAAAAGCTTAGGATCTACATCATGCCAGAATATTAAGATTCACGAATTCGGGTTATAGACCTGGATCCATTATAAATGATTATTAAATGTTACGGAATTACTACGACAACCGATCATGTACTAATGAACACGAACGAATGGGTGTGGTTTGTGACCTTCCTCAGCCAAATCGCCTTATTTCCTCAATGGGACCGTCGTCTCTCTTCTAGATGGGGAGAAGGGAAACTATGTATGACTTTTTTGTGTTGGGGACTATAACCAAAAAGGTTTATATATTACCCAATTAGAGTTCCCATAATCCCCTAATTATAGCAATATTGGTATCTACTCAATTAGCCCATATTTATTAAACAGCTAATCAAATTGAATTAAATATGTTGTCATTAAATAAAAAATACTATTGGTTTTCCTAATCTCCTAAATATTTAGGAGTGCCATTAAATAGAAAAATCGTTCATTTTTCTAACCTCCTAAATAATTTAGAAAATCGTTGGTTTTCCTAACACCTCTTACTCCGATGGTGCTACAGAGTTTTGGGAACACCCACATCTGATCCATCTCTATTCAGGTGTGACATATTTACTAAATATTAATTTACGGTAGTAGGTTCACTTCTTGAATTATATGCTCTATCTTTTGTATAGTCTAATGTGAATTAAATATTGGATGGCCAATGAATTTTCTCGAACATTTTTTACTTGTCATTGAATTTTAAAAGTTTTTCGAGTAATCAATAAACTTTTGTAAATATTTTTCATTTGTCATTGAACTTTAAAAGCTCACGCGATTACTACTGAACTTACCTAAATATCATTCCATTTGTCACTTGTCACTAATCATTTTGAAAATTAATTTGTAAATGACATGGTAGTCAGAACAATAGATGAAATAACATTTGTTAAGCTCATCAAGTTTGTTTACCTTTAAAACTAGAGTGACCGGTAAAATAATATTTAATAAGTTTAGTAACAACTTGGAGAATTTTTAAGATTCAAAGGTAATCGGGAAATATTTAGAAAAGTTCAATTGTAAGTCACAGAACTTTAAAAGTTTAACGGCAATTGGAAAATATTTGTAAGAGTTTAGTGATAATTAGAATATATGACCGAGTCCAATGATATTGTGGCATTAGTCAATTAGAAATTAAATTACTTGTCAAGAATAGAATTTCATATTTTGAAGTGAGGCACAAAATTCCATTCCATTAAGCCCGTGATTAGAGCTAGCCTAACATTTTCATTTTTCTTAAGGAATTAGTGAACTCTGATGAATCCAAAATACCTAGAAATGTGATGCAATATATTTCTTTCTCCACCTGCCTCTATCTGTAAAGACCTCACCAAAAAATCTCTCATATTGATGACTGTTTTGAGTGCAAAATCTTTTCCAATTAACCATGAAATATTAGATGATAACTCAATCATTATTCCTTTTTCATTCACGAAAGATGTTACTTGTTATGGGGTGGGGTGGGGGGGGGGGGAGATCTTAGTTCATAAAAGGAAAAAAAAAAAAAAAAGAAGGTATACAGCATTTTCACTGTATGGCAGCCAAGTTGAATTTATATGGTAATTTTGTTAAGGTGAAAAATGTTGTTGTTTCGAGGACGAAAGACAACTCGATAATTAGTTCCACCGGGACAAGTAAACGTGCTAGTCTAATCATCTTGAGGGTAACTATATGCATTGGGGCACCCGTCCTTGATAAACTTAGAATAGTTTGTGGGGCCACAGAGTTGCAACAGTATTCGTCTGTCTTGAATGCCTTGCATGGGTTGTTGCAGCCGTCGGGTGCCTTCAACTCGTTTAGATACTAGCCATTGATGTCGGTAGTGCAACGAATTCAACGGGCACGACCACTGGTGGGACTAAAATCCATTGGCACATTAAACCCCGTCAACAAAGGATATATCGAAGAAGTCCAAGTTATTGAAGTGCGTTATCTTCAACTTAAAAGTATGATAAACTTGTTATTTACATTCTTCCGTAGCATTTGAAAAAAAACAAAAAACTTTTGTCACTCATAATGTAATATGTGGTTCATATATTTATTTACGTTCGTTGACTTTTACAAGTTTATTAATGACAATACTTAGAAATGAAATTGTCTGTGAAATAATTTCTAAATATAATGCAAATTAGGATTACGTTACTTATTTAGTATTCGATTACATGTGTTTTGAGAACATGCTTTTCGAATTTTAGACAATCTTTGCTACATCCATTTAAATATTGATTTTACAATAATATATATTTAATTGTGTTCAAAACCTTTCAAAGTTGTTATATTTAGTTCTCTTAGTATTTAAATATTATTACTATGATTTTTTTGAGATATATAAAATAAGTTTATTTTCGACATAAAATTCCTGTATATATATGAGTATACAACCCGTCGCTCGCCTATCGCCCAACTTTCGCTCGAGCGACATGATTATCCGAAGAATTTTAATTCACGATTTTAAGGCTTTTTATCCGACTTATTCATTCCTTAACCTATAGTATAAATACCAGAACACCTCTGAACAATTTTTTTAAGGTTGAACATTGAGAAAACACGTACTCTCTATATGGTATGTATTTGTTATATATACTAGGTGTTAGCAACGTGCAATGCACGTTTGCTTAGTTTATATTTAATAATTTTGTTTAAAAAATAATTTGTTATTAATAAAGATGTAATTTTTTTGGTTAATTAAATAATTAATGATGTAATGTTTATGTAATTGATAAATAATTAAACGTTGTGATATATTAAAAAAAAGAGCATTAATAGAATCTATAGCATTTGTTGAATGCAATGCATATACTTTCAACAACATTTCTTGATTGTAATATATACGTATTAAATAGCATTCATGATATGAACAACAATAATATGGCCAATGTTAAATTTCAAAACACGCATCGCAAGCTTGGCTATTCAATAGAGAAATTTAGACATGTTTCATCTACACATCAATTACTAATAGCAATATATGCTTGAAATTGTAGTAAACAAAATCAAATTGGAACCATCTTGTTCTAGTTCTTGAACTCTTGTAACATGTTTTGAGAAGACATCCAACCAATGATGCATTTAAATCTGAAAATTAACAAAGTTAAACAACTTGTTAGATTATAAAAATAATGTAAAGTAAAAAAGTAGAAACTCTAATTAGAGACCAAAGATATTATAATACAAAATTTTACCTTATTGTCTATGATATTTACTCTATTAAAACTTGGTCAAACGACAAATACTAATAGCAATATATGCTTGAAAATACAATAATTTGAGTATAGATTTACTGTGCTGCCAACAATATTCAAAGTTGCCTGAAATGAAGCAACAAGTTATGAATCAAATAGTACAAACTCCAGTCCATGGGAAGCAAACTGGTATTTTTCAAACATATATGCGACGAGTGACCTTTGATTAGGAAGTCTCTATTTTTGTTATTTAACTAATAATTATAATTATTTCCAACTAAAAAAAAAAGCCATACCTTTATAGGCTGATGCTAGGGAGCTTGCTGGTAGACGAGATTCCACCGAAGCCTCTTCACTCTCATCACATTCTTGATCATCCTCATCATCTCGTCCATTCTTGGAGGGAGGTAGAAGCAATGGCTGTGCAAGACCCTTCTCAAGCTTATCATTTTCTACAGTCATCCACAGATATGACATCAAATTTCAATCTGATTTGTGATATTGCAATTAAGATTTAATATTAATAAATGAAGCCTGAGTTTTTCAGGACCTGTTGTACAAGAAATCCTGATAAGATTAATGATGCTGGTGCTATCTACAATACATCAAAGTGAAACTGAAGCTTCGAGTCCTAAATCATGGAGAATCAAAACATAACTCTGTGTATCTCCACAGAGTATTAAAACAAATGTCAAAATCACTATGAAAGTTTGTCACCAAGTCACTTGATTAAAGATTCAAGCACAGGTGATACAACAACACTTTGATACTAAAGATTATCCCTCCATTTGACAAAATGTATACATGCAAAATTGATAACTAAATCGTTATACATGCAAAATACCTGCAAGGGAAGAGCATGCTGGTCATAAATTGATAATTAGCTTCCCTGTGGGTCTTGAAGGTCTGCAAGATTGCGAGATATTGCTCCAATTACAGCTCCTAATCCCTGCAAGCACCAGTCTTATTAGTTATTTTCTTTTCTTTTTCTTGAGTGATAGCTGTAATTCTATTTTAAGCTTGATCGTATGAAAATTTCAATGATACTGAGACAAAAGTATCCATAGACCATAGTTCTGTATATTCTGAATAGGTAGCATAATAAGCACAAGAAACGAAAGGGGAATCTGTCCCCATTTAAGCATATTACCACATGTTTGAATACTTGCTGAAGCATAGAATAAGGATGATTAGCACGAGTTTTGACATAGCAATCAGTAAATCTGTATCCAACAAACAAGCATATCAATCTATTATTTAAGTCGACCATTTTGTAGTTCTCAACTGAGAAACTTCAACTGTAATGAATTCTAACTCGTTCAGGTGTGGAATATGCTGCCGAGATTTAAAAAAAAAACTATAAAATTGAATCCAGAACAAGTATAATATGCATACCCTTGCCATTCTTGAATTTGTCTTTCCTTCAACTTTTTCCCAAAGGCTACCATCTTAATCTACAGTAGAGAAACAAAATCAGAATAGAGAAGATGGGACAACACAAGCTTACAAGATATTATAAATTCGAATGGATATTCATTCTAAATTACCAGAACAAAAAGATATAAATTACCAATTTAAATTACAAAATCTCTTGTTCACAGTGAATAGTTCTCTCATTAGAAAATTGTCCAAATTACCTACCTTCCATAGGGATGATACCTTCCGCTCCCAACACCACCATAGCCACCCCTATTGCTATAAAGTGAGCCGCCACTGCTACCTCCACCATAACCACAGGCACCACCACCATATCCACCTGAACCACCTTCATAACCTTCGGTATTACCACCATCTAAACCTAATTTGAGAAACACTATATTA
Source organism: Fraxinus americana (assembly GCA_035079005.1). Classification (NCBI taxonomy): domain Eukaryota; kingdom Viridiplantae; phylum Streptophyta; class Magnoliopsida; order Lamiales; family Oleaceae; genus Fraxinus; species Fraxinus americana. The sequence goes on along the minus strand of CM068722.1, from coordinate 2,295,440 downwards.
GGAATGAGAATTGAATTGAAAAATAAAATTGACAAGGAAAGAAATGGGTGAAACCTTAGATCTAGGGATAGAAGAAAAGGTGAAGAACAGAACACCTTGAAAATAAGTATTGGAAACAACAGCAAATTCCTCCCTAGTGCCACAATTGCCCTTCTTCTTCGATAGCTATTCCTCTGCTTCTTCGACGGCAACGCTCCACCAATTCCAAATTGCATCAGGCTCATTCACTGCCTTATCAGCTTTCTTTTTAGCCACTCCCGCCGACAATTTTGTGCCCTTCTTTGGAGTCTACAACAAGAATCAGAATACAGTAAGTTTTAAATGTAAATTACGAAACAGAAAATTGCATCGCAGTACAAGGGAGGAGACTACATTTTTTTCTCAAATGAGAGGGATTCTGCCCTCGAAAAATTAGTTTAGGTTTTAGGATTATAATTTGTGAAATGAAAAGCTATTAACAGGAAGCCCAGTTTTTTTTTTAAGCCCAAATTCCGTTATATTTTCCGTTATATTTTCCGTCAAAACAATAAATTCCGTTAGATTTTCCGTTAAAACAACAAAATTCCGTTACATAGGCACTTTATATCTTCTATATATTAAAAGTGGCTATGTAACGGAATTTCTTGTTTTTAACGGAAAACCTAACGGAATTTGTTGTTTTAACGGACTATGTAACGGAATTTCTTGTTTTAAACAGGCAGCTGCACCTTCTTTCAGTATTTTTATCATAACTTTGTATTCCAATATCCGATTGAGGCGATTCAAAATGCGTTGGAAAGCAAACTCATTTGGCTACAACTTTGATTCAGACATCATTATCCAATTCGATCACTTTCTATGCCAACAATAAGTCTCAATATGAGACTAAAATATCGGAGCATAACTTTTCGGTTGGAAATTGATTTGTGATAATCTTTTGCCTAAATTTGATTCCATTGAAGTCTCCTTTATCCAATTGACTCCGAGCACTCTCAAATCTTCATCATGAGGTTCGGCACAACTTTTAAGTATTTACATTTTAGTCCCCGAACTTTGGATCCCTTACAATTTAGCCATTTCTCCAAATTTGTCAACTTTTGTTTATTTTCTTCGATCTCACCAACTTACATCATAACATCAAAATCACACATCTAATTATTTATCAATTACATAAACATTACATCATTAATTATTTAATTAACCAAAAAAATTACATATTTATTAATAACAAATTAATTCTTAAACAAAACTATTAAATATAAACTACGCAAACGTGGATTGCACGTTGCTTGCACCTAGTATATAGAAGATGAGCATATGATTTTATTGAATTATAATTTCCAATTGTATATGAATTGATTTAAATCTATTGAATAATTTGAAACGACAATCATTAAGCTACATTGTTTAAGAAAACGTATATAGTATGCTAATTTAATACTAATCTGTATGCCTTTTATGTCATAATAAATTGTTCACTTAATTAACTTACATAGTTTGAATCAGAATTATGTGTACAATAAAGTCCAGAGTTTTTATTTTTATTTTCCTTTTCTATGAAAATTCTATTTAAGTTAATTAGATTGATTCATAGAACCAATTTGGGGACTAAATAAGTCAAAGGAGGCAAATGTTCGGTTTTAATTAATTTTATTAGCTTTAGTTATCCCTAAATAGAGACCATAAAATTAATGTCAAAAGTTTCTGATAATTATCTCTTATAAGTATTAATTTCGAAGATGAAATTTATTTCTAGGGGTAGAAAATTGTAACGTTGTGTTTCCATTCTGTGTAGCTGATATGCTTGCCTTTATGTTGTATTTAATAATTTATTAATAGATTTATCGTTATTGTGATTAATTATATTTAGAAATAGAACATCTTAAACAATCACGTGGCTAACAAAGTTAATTATAATATACACGCGATTCAATAAAATGTGAAATAAACTATATAATGTACTTGTTTTAATGTATGCTTACAATTTATTAACTTGCTATTTTTATACATATTGAAACTAGATAAGTTCTTAGAATATTTCATTTTTCTTTTCTGAGAAATATATTTTTAAGTTGATTAGATTGATTAATAGAACTAATCTGGGGACTAAATAAGTTAATGGAGGCAATTGTTGGGTTTCTATATATCATAAGTCTGTTTCTCGAAAATTTTTGATTGGTTGCTTTAAAAATTAAGTAACAATACTTTGATTCACTTAATTTCGTTTATAATTTTTGCGATGTCCCCCCAACTTCTTAAAAAGAGATTTATAAAGGTCATTCATTTATTTAAATCCTCTATAGAGAGAGAGAGAGAGAGAGAGAGAGAGTTTTGATTTCCACCTGGTCCTTTTTAAGTTTAGAATTTTGCTATATATTTGATGTGTTTAAAAGTGTTATATTAGGTCTAGGGTTCGAGATTGGAAAAGAAGGAAAAACGGCACCGCAATTTCGCTCGATTGTCACCATGATTTGCCTCGAATGACAAAAACAGTAATATTGTCGCTAGTTTGTCGCTAGAATTTCGCTCGATTGTCGCCATGATTTGTCTCGAATGACAAAAACAGTAACATTGTCGCTAGTTTGTCGCTAGAATTTCGCTCGAGCGACGACGCGTCGCTTGCCTATCGCCTAGCTTTCGCTCAAGCGACATGATTATCCAAAAAATTTTAGTTCACGATATTAAGGCTTTTTATCCGACTCATTCATTCCTTAACCTACAGTATAAATTCCAGAACACCTCTGAACATTTTTTTTAAGGTTGAACATTGAGAAAACACATACTCTATATATCATCTTCATCAAATAAGCTTTCAACATTCATGCTGTGATTTGTTCTTGGCGGTGAAAACATCAAATCCATAATCCAAAGACCAAATTGCTATTTCTTACACATATGTTAGAGTGCTGAAAATCAAGGGAAACTAACTGGAGTTCCAGATTGTGAAGAACACAGAGTTCTTTGTTGATCCATAGAAGATAGACGAATTCATAAAGTCGGGGGTTGGTGCAGGAACGCGCAATCCAAGACGGGTTTGAAAACTATAGTTGTGAGTTGGTGCATGAGCACGAAATCCAAGAGAACTGTATGAATTGCAGTCGGAGGTCAGAAAGTACTAGGGATAGTCGAGTCTGGCAGACTGTAAGTTCAAATTCGTTTACAGTGGATTGTTGATTGGCAAAGTGCCCGGAATTTTTACCTAGTTAGGGTTTCTCTGTGATCATTCCTCGTGTTTGTTTATTGCTTTCATATAACTGTGGTATTTCAACATAGGAAAAATTGGACTGCTTGACTAACTATCTAGAGATAATTAATAGTGACTTGTTGTTAATTAATTATTAAGTTTTAATTCTGCATAATCACCTATTCATCCACTCTATCTGTAGTTTGGGTCAAACCTCGTTATTTCAAGTGGTATCAGAGCCACATTTCAATTCCTGACCCTTAAATTATCTAGATGAGTCAGTCTCTATCCATGCATCCGTTTTTTATACGAAAACAACTATACTTATTGGAAAGTCTTAATGAGAGTATTTCTTAAAACATTGGATGAGCGTATTTGGATCAGTGTACAAAATGGTTGGACTGCACCTTCATCCACTGTTGCAGTGTTGTTATACCCACTGATATTTCTCTTTGGACCAAAGACCAAGTTGCTGATTGCAACTGGAATAGTAAATAGATTCATACTTTATTTATAACTGTGTCTGCAGAAGAGTTTAGAAGAGTAATCGATGTATTTACTCACTCATCAATTCACCAAACCTTAATTTTTTTTATTGTGATGAAGATCCCGAGCTGTCCCCAAACTCAAGGTAGTGTTTACCGTTGCAGAAAATCGTAGCAGCCCGATGCTGTCGGCTGTTGTTTCTACCATGCAACTCACACGATGCTATCCAGCGGCGGCGCTGCCCCAAATTAAAAAAAAAACGAACTGAAAAATCTTGAAAAACCGACTGAATAATTTTCAAATTTAACAAAATTAAAACATGAATCGTTAAATTTGAAAATCATGAAACTATCAAGAATCAAATTAAAATTTCGATTCTCAATTATTCAACATGAATAGGCTCTGATACCACTTATTGGAAAAATTATTTACTGTCATAATGATCGTTCATATTGGATCATCGAGAATTTGTGAAACAAAGCGGAAGCGTACCTGGATCAGACATAGTTGTCGCGATGGATGAATCCTACGGTTTTAGTCTTCCAGTTTAACACGTTCATTTATTTCTCTCTGATGATGGGAGTCTAAATGGAATGAACCAAAACGTATGATTCGGGGACCATAACTGTACACACACACACACTAACGGTTCATTGATATAATTTGGCCCATCATGAAATTAGAAACATGCATATTCTCTACACATAAAGGGTCATACTTTAATTGAATGCTTCAAAGTCCATAATACTGAAACATTATTAGATCACTTTAAACGAGCTTAACCAAAATTGATAGCTTTTGATTTAGGGAAAAATTCAAAACTCAGACATTTATTATGCCCCATTTCACTTTTAAGATAATACGTTTTAATTTTCAAATCTCAGAGAATCTTTTATATATATGTGTACAAATATAAAAGATTTAGTTTATTCAAATTAGCTTTGAATTCCATAAATACCTAAAATTAAGTTTTGAGACTCCATTCGTGACCGAACTCCTTAAAATACACCTCTCCATCCCTAAAAACCAAATTCATTACAAATTTAACCATTTACAGTAGTCTCAATCTCCGTTAATGATAAAATTTAGAGATTTAAGGTCACAAATTGTAGAATTATCGTCACATCTCAGTAATTAATAACAATTGCAGTAAAATTTTTGTTAAGTTGTATTGAGTTCGTAGCCAGATCATTCAATTTGGGTTTCGATCAGCGTCGTATTGCAATTGGTAGATGATTACACATTAGAATCGGGCAACTCACATTTTCACTATTTCTCATATAGACAATTACGCGTCGGTAGTTAATGTAGCTAATTTTCAAAATCTAATTTATAAGTTATGCTTTCTTTTCTAAAATTAATGTCTATGACTTTGATTCGTTGTGAATTGTTTTTGTAATCGTGACAATAAGTCTTTTAATTGATCACAGTCACATGATGTGAATAATTATTTTATGTGCCATGATTCAATTTATCTGAAAATGTGAATTGTAGCCGAACCATTGTATTGAAGATTATTCACATTGAACAATGAGTTGCCTGCAATAAGAATAAATATTGATAATAATGTGTTGTCTTACCTGATGCTGAAGTGCATGGATCGTGACCCTTCCAAACATCCGATAAATGTTGAGATCACAACTGTAGAAAGTGGAGAGAAATCATGGATGGTTCCAGCTGATGTATACTCCATCGGTGTTATGTTTTCATTAATGGATATGTCGTCAGACATATGCAATGCAACATATAAACTTTCAGGTCACAATGTCAGAGATGAAGTTACGGTTGTCTTTGTTCCTAATGGTATGCAAATAGAAAAGGGAAGAATTTTTCGTGATAAGGAAATTCCGAAATTGAGCTTGTCTTTCTTTGCAACACAATACATGTTTGAATTCAAGGTTGTTCGTTTGGACAAGAAAAAATATCTTGTCAGGTGTTCACAACAAGAGTGCAATTGGATATGAAAATCTTCAAAATTGGGGAGGATAGAGATGTTTAAGATTATGAGGATTACAGATGGTCACACATGTGCTTCGAATATAGTATTGAGATCTCACAGGCAGGTTTCAACCAAAGTTGTGTCATCTTGCATCAAATACAAGTACACCTCCTCAAGAATCATATACACTTCAAACGATATATGTAACGACATGTTACATACATATGGAGTTTCATTGAACTATGTAAAGGCTTGGAGATCTCGAGAGAAAACATTGAAGATGCTTGGGGGGATCCTATAGATTCTTTCATGAAAATACCAAACTTCTTTTACATACTTCATCAAACAAATTCAGGTACGGTCACAGGACTGGAGCTTGATGGTCACAACAGATTCAAATACTACTTCATGGCCCTACGTGCATCAATTAGAGGATGAGAACACTGTAAGTCTGTGATTATAGTTGATGAAACGTATTTTAACGGACACTATGGTGGTACACTTTTCACGGCATGTAGACAAAATGCTAATAACAACATATTCATACTTGCATTTGGCATTGGAGATAACGAGAACGATAAGTCTTCGTTGTGATTTTTTGAAAACTTGAAGAAGACATATGGAAATAGGGATGACTTGTGTTTTGTATTAGATCGCCACAACAGTATCAAGAGTGCAGTTGAAAAAGTGTATCCATGGACCGTCATGGGATTTGTTCATATCATCTCCTAGAGAACCTGAAATCACATTATAGAAAATCAGGTCACAACATAACACAAGCTTTCAATTCAGTAGTCCGCGCATATACACTAGCTGAATTCGAATATAATATACAACAGTTGTCTTCAATTAATCATAAGATTACAGATTACCTGTTAATGTGTTAATTTCAAGCAAAATTTAAATTCTAATAGAGGTCACAAATGTCAGATGTAACATTATTTGAAATGTGATCTTTCTTGTAGGCTGAGATAAGACCTGAAAAGTGGTCACGATTCAACATGCCAACTAACAGATACTCAACAATGACATCAAATATAATAGAGTCAGTGAATGCGGTCGTTTCTTTATTAGAGTTATTGCGACAAATTATATAATTTTGGTTCCACAAACATAGGGACACAGGGCATAACACTTTTACAAAGTTTTTGAGTAAATATGAAACAATCCTTCGAGAAATAAGCACTGATTTGAGGTATCTCAGGGTAAGATTGATATCTGTGACCTGAATCTCATATTTGTGACGTCATTAATATAAGTGAATTAACGGTCATTATTTGTAGGTATCTTCTGCAAATCACACCATGTTTTCCGTAAGTGGTGAATGCTCATCTTTCATCGTCGATATAGAAAACATACATGTACGTGTAGGATGTTTCAGGTAGATCAGTTACCATGTCCACACGCATTGACTGTCATTACAATGATGAAGATGGACTCATATGATTATTGTTCATACTATTTCTCAAGAGAGGCATACATGAATGCGTACCATGACACTGTATTTCCAATTAGAAATCCAGGTGACTGGAGAGTGCCTGATGAAGTGAAAGACATAATCATTTTAGCACCTAACCAAAAAAGAAGTTCAGGAAGACCCACACAAAAGAAGCAGAGATCATCATATGAAGGAAAAATAACTGTCAAATGTGGACGTTGTGGTCAATTGTAGGTCGTACATCAACTTGGTTCCGTTAAGTAAAAAAGGTTCATAATTACATGCAAACAATAAGATGTCAACGACACTACATATTGATAGTAGTTATAGCATTCAAGATCGTAGTTACAGCTGTAGATAGTGTTAGGCATATCCTGTAAATTTACATTATTTGTTTAAAAAATATTCATTCATATTGAATAAGACTTGAAATTTGAAAACTAATGTGAGTTTTGTAGGTCTAGATATGATTTTGTGACATGATATTCATGTAATTGTGACTTAGACCTGTTTGTGACCTATTGCCAATAACATGTGACTTGTAAACAGTATGTTACATCAATGAAATAATCCGTGATTTGCATACATTACTAAACTATGACCTGTTTATACACTATAATAGTAATCTGTAACATTTTAAAACACTTATAACAGTGATCTGTGACATGTTGAAATGTAATAGACATAAGTAGTGAAATAAGATTTCATAAAATCATGAACATTCATAAATTTCAAATGTAATTATTATTACATAATGATATCTACGTGTTCCCCTATCACTACGTAGTTACATCAATGTTCAGTCACATATTCAACATTCATTCTATAACTACACCCCACTCAGCATTTCCCTTTACTACCTTGGTGGCCTTCTTCATTTCACGGTACTTATAAAGCAGTGCAACTATATCCAGTCGTGCTCTGATAGCATCAAAATCCTTTGGCATGGAGGCAACATCTTGATGAAGAAGGTATTCAGCATATTTGATCACAAATATGCCGCAATCATGGCTGAAAAATAGGAATGTCAGTTTATAATTTTCAAAATTGAAATGGTGGTCAAAAAATGGATATTTCTTTAGTCAAATAACACGTTAAAATGATTTTCACAAACATACCCATTTTCCTGCTTTCGCTTCTCATAACCTAGCGTAAGCCTCAAGTCCATGGAATCATCATTTGAAATTGCCTTCCATATTCCAATTGCATTCATCAAATGAGGGATGATTTTTCAAATATGATTCATTCCCCGTTTCACACTTGCATCCATGAAAGTTCTTCTAACTGAATTGAATATAATCAATGCTCGAGCTTTAATATCAAGCAACCCCAAAATCCAATGAGCTTTGTTTGTAGGCAAAATAGGCATTAAGACTTGGTCAACTTCAGCCCATGGACTGCTCAATGGTATTCTGTCTCCAGTGATATCATTCATTAGCCTTGTATCTGTGAGTATAACATTTGAATCCTTTATGAATTTAGTATATACATTCTTGATCGTGGCCTGAAAATATGAGTCAGTTATGGTAGCCTTTAACTTGAAATTTTCGCCATAACGTGCTTGTTGACGAATGTAATAGAAGCATGCATCCATTTGCTGTCACCAAATAAAATAATAAGAAGTGATTAATTTTCAGGATTTATAGGAATAATGATGTTTGTGTATGATATGTGACATGTTCATCTATTATGTGACCTAAATGTAATTAATGTGATCTAACCATAACGTATGTGACTTGTGTATATGGTATATGACTTGTGACTAATGAACAATGATGTTTATGTATGATATGTGACATGTCCATGTCTTCTGTAACTTGACCATAGTGTTGTAACCTGACCATAATGTCTATGACCTGACCATAGTGTCTGTAACTTGTATACTCGTATGTCACATAGTACAAATGCTATAATACATATATAGAATGATATTTCATCTTCACATACCGAGTTGGTCAAAGATGCTTCTGGACAAACGAGTTCATGCAACCATGTTATTGCCTACAGCGAATGTGCTAATGTATAACGAGGGCTTAATGACATCGTCAGCATCTTTGAATTTCTTTCTATAAAAAGAATCAAATAATAAATTAGTTATCCTTATTTACAATGAGTTTATATTGTAGTTCACAAAATAATGTCATACGTACTTGCTTGTTGATTTGTAACCTCTATGGAACCAACTATGAAATGCTGCAACATCAGCATCATCTGCATGCTGATTGTAGTATCGAAAAACTACAACACTCTCAGAACTCTTGCTTTGATTCCCTTCATTTGAAACAAAAGAAGACTGTAATATTCTTGCCGGTCTAGAGACACGCTTCAACGGCAGACCGGATATAGGTGCAGAAGTGGGTGATACTTGTAATATAGTGAAATATGACACATTAGTTAATTTTGTGACCTATGAGAGGTAAAATATAATACATGTACATAAATGGATTTTTTAACCAGAAACCTCCTGATGTTCACATTCTATGTCCTTTACTACACTGGCAATTACATCATCAACTTGTTTTTGAACTTGTTTTGATTGAACCAGTTGTGACCCAATGTTGCCAACGTCTGGAGTAGGTTGGGTAGAACCAATCCCCAAATCAAATGACAGCAGTTCGAACGTCAATGGGTCGAATAATTTCTTCTCAGGTAACAACTTACCTTTCCCTTTCTTGTCAACAGTTTCTTCAACATTTTTCCCCTACAATGATTCATTTATGTATGAAATGTAAAACAGTTACAAATGAAGATATCAAACCTCGATAATAGAATGAACTTACTTTTTGAATGTTTCTAGCTCTGTCACTAGGCAAATCACTTTTGTCTTTGAATAAGTTCAGAATCTGATCCATAGAGCTTGAAATCATTGCAGTCACAGATTCAGAAAGAAAGTTCATTTCTGACTTCATCTCCAACAAGTCTGACCAGATTTCTCCTTGCATACGAACAATTATATTTATCTTGTGATTTCTGTCAGCCAAATTGATGATGAATGAAATTGATGATAAATGTGCTTTGACATCATTCATTTGCACATAAAGCTCCTTATTTTTCATTTGGAATTCACTGATTTCATTTTGCAAACTCTCCAACACCTATGACATTTGACATACATCAGTTGATATTCAATTGTGACTTCAATGAAGTGTCATTTGACATCGTCTTAAAATGCATATGTAAGAGAGAAATATGAAACTTGACCTAGAATTAACATGCACATTTGAAACTCAAAACATGATCACAAATAAAAAACTCAAATATGATAAATCAACAAACATAACAACACTTAAAATAAAAGATAGCAACATACGTTAGATCCATGTACATGTTCTGCTGGAGGTGGAGACATATGAGCAGATGGACCCTCATCCATCGGTGAGTGAATGTGCTCGGTGTATGGCTCTGTTAGAGGATCCATCGAAGTACGAACAGAAAATGATGTCCTCTGTCTTCTCGAAGATGGATCAACAAAATTATCGTCTTCATCCTCGATATCGCTAGAATGGCCAACTGGCCATCGGTTATCATAAGAATGAGTGATTTGGACTTATTCTTTGCTTGGTGGATCTTTGAACTGTTAGCACGTGATATGGATGCATATTTGAACTTCTGCTGTGGTGTGTTATATGAAACATCTTCCATGTATGGCTGCATCATCCCCGTTGCAGACGGATTGATGTTTTGTACTTACAGTTATACAAAAACAAAAACTGGTCACAAATCGATGAGTACTATGAAATGTGAAATATAATATGAAATATGACATGTGACTATGGAATGTGACATGTAACCTGTGCAATGTGACTATGGAATAGAAAATGTAACCCATGACTTTGCAATGTGACATGTTGCATGTGTGACCTTTTGCATGTCTAAAAAATCAATGAGTACTACGTAATGTGATTTTCCTTCGACTATGTAATATGAAATATGACATGCGACTCTATTAGGTTAACTGTGACTCATTTGTGACTTGTCTACGTAATACACAAATAAAACGAAAACTTACATCCACGTCTCAAAGCACCTCTTCTTTAAGTTTAGCACCAGATGGCTATGTATCTGATCTCCAATTCAAGATACGTGGGTAGCTCCTCCGAATCCTAGAAGTCATAGTCCTATCTAGCCGTGGAATACACTCATAAATCCAACCTTGGAAGGCAACTAGAAATCCTTTGAGTATGCAGTGAGAATTTATATGACTCAAACCATTTTTCAGCGAGTTTATGGAAATATCGAACAAATATGTCGCCCATGGAAACATGTTCATAGCATCAAAATCTTCAACAAGAGCAAATAAATTGTTCTCAACAAACTTCTTATACGAGGTTGAGAACAGGTATGATGTTATCAAATAAAGAATCCACCTCATGATTGTCTTCATTCGTTAAACCAAGGAAGATGTCTCTAACATATTCATTTGTCACTAAATTCAAGTGTCCAAAATATTTATCATTAATCCTGGACTGTGCATTTTGAAGACTTCTTCTTACATCCTACCCCTGGTGCCTAAGCCCCGTGACCAGACATAACTCAGGCAAAGAAAACCGCAGATACTTACCAGCAACCATAAACCACATCTCCTTTTTGTTCGGTTACTTCACCTCTGGCAGAAGAAAATAATGGACTAGTTGAGATTGAACAACTATCTGACTACAATAAAAGAAATAGAAGAAACAATTATTAGCTAGAATTTGTTTTTGTTCATTGTTGAACTTCGATGTAGAATTTTACAGCACATGCTTGGTTGCAGTAATGGTAATTTTACCAGGAAACCATATAGCTTTCGGTATTATATACTCCCATTCCTGCAACATGTGATACACATAAAAAGCCTACATCAATATTTTAATACTTGTACATGCATTATATTCACAGAAGAAGCACGTCGCATGCAATTAGTTTATCACATAACTACTTAGGTCACATATAACTAAGGTCACGAATTACACATAAATATAGCCTTATTAAAACCTCATGATTCATCATAGAACTATAGACATTTCACAAGCACATAATGGATTGCAAATAATAGTAAAAATGCGGTCACAATAAGGTCACAACCTCAAAAGTATGTGTGACTACCCATAAACACGCAACAGATGTGAAATACAAATTTCCCATTATCTGAATCAGATAAACAATTGATTTTAACTTTTCAAACAAATTTACAACAGAATATGCTCCAATCGGATTTTTCACAAAATGAGGTCACAAATTATAACATTGTGCGAATTCCCAAACAATTCACACCCAACATATGTTAAATATGCATTTCTAATTAATAAAATCAGATTAAGATGAATTTACCTTTCACGATTTTAGTGGGGTTTTGCGAGTTTCAAGTTTCGAATCTTTAGTTCCTTTCATCATTTTTCTTTTCTCTGCTTTTCTTCTAGATTTGTCACCCATCTTATCTTGGCTTTTGGGATCATTGCTCCTTGTTAAAATCATTTTTATCTCTGGTTTTTTTTTTTTTTTTTTGAAATGGAAGAGAGAGTGGGTTTTGTTGAAAATACTCGTGAAAATCGCTCAATTTCCGATGTTTTTTGAAATGAAATGTGAAAACCGTCATTCAGTTTGTGGGTGAAATGGAAGAAAATAGCGGGTTTTGTTGGTTTGAAAAGAATGGTGAAAACCGCGTGAAGTGAAAGAAGAGAGTGAGTTTTCGTGGGTTTTGTGAGGTTTAACGTGGAGAGTTTTATATATATTTGAGTTCCAAGATACACGGAACTCAAATATAGTAAATATATACCCACTTTATATATATATATATATATAAGCCCACATAATATCTTATTCTTATATTTGAAATCAAATTTTAAAAATTATGGTGGGGTGTAATTTTCACTTTAATTTAATACACAATATTTCATATATAAGCCCACATGTTCGATTAAAAATCCTTACACAATGCTCTTCCTAAATTTATATTTTGCTTTATATTTTTTATTCTCGTACTAATATTTTAAAAATCGATCTGATTATCGACCCGAAAAAGTTAAATGATCAAAATAAATAGATTAATATATCATATTAAAAAATTCTATTGATATAAATAGCATTTTAAAATTCATATTTAACATTTCATTAATGTATGGATCAATTTAACATTAAGTGGTAATATAAATTGGCCAAAAACATAGCCCATTAACCAAACCCTAAAATGAATTTGCCAACAAAAGTTCCAGAATGAATTAATTCTCGTATGCTTTTCTACTTCTCTTCTGTTAGGGATTATTAGGAGCAATTACCCAAGGCCCAAACCCACACCACCAAACCCAAGTGAGGTTTCAACCCAAAACCAATTGGTAATGGGTGGAATAGCCCACTTGGGTTATATGGTGGATTTCTTTCCTTCTCCCAACCGATGTGAGACTTCTTGTTTGCTCCCAACAATCCTCCTCTCAAACGAAGGACCACATCATTGTGGTCTCCGCTCAATAATCCATTCGCCAATCATCTTGTACCGCCGTTATTCACCTTCGACCAAACGGGACCAGCCACTTGACCACCAATGTTAAGAAGACTTTCGATACAAGGCACCTCAAACGCGAATGATTTTTAGCCCGATCGCCACAACTCTTTCTACTGCGTTCCTTCGACCCTGGGCTCTGATACCAATTGTAGAGCTAAAACTGCCTACTTTAGACTTTAATCCGGGCTCGGTAATGATCGAACACCACCACAGTTACCAAAACCAAGTCACAAACCATCACTTTCCCAGTCGGCAAGAACAGTAGGTTTAGTTTCTAATGCCCACACACACTAGAGGATGAAAGGATTAGGCCCAAGATATGTTAACCACAAAGGAATGGAAGAGAAGCAGATTGTTCAACAAGAGAAAGCACAAAGCCTTCAAGAGCACGAAGCAGGAGGGAAGAATCCATTCTCAAGAAACAAAATGGCGCCTCAATCACTTTCACTCTCTTTCCAACAGTAATGGGCATAGTATAAACTAGGTTAAGTTTAGGAATGGGCTTTAGGTCAAGTGATAGGCCCAATAGGATAATAGTTAAGTGGGCTAGCAACGTAAAGCAATCTATACCATTTGGGTTGGGCCATGAGCAGCACTAATGTAATTAGGCTGCTTCGAATGGCCCAAGTGGGTTACGTGATAGGTTTAATCAACTGCGGTGTCGAAAACATATTCAGTCATTTGGTCGAAGTCGACTGAATAAAAACAATACTTACATCATTGTCCGGGGGAGGTCGTTTGACAACAATTTGTCTAACATCTTCTTTGCCTGCTACGTTGTCTTCGACTTCTCTTCTCTGTCACGCATACAATTTGAATGTATCTATCTAAATAATTGTATTGTTTAAGATTGGTTTTGAATTTGATTTTGGATGTTTTGACTGAAATCTTGTACAAGGGTTTCAACAAAGAGATATTGGAGCTTCAATGGCTATTAGGCAGCAAGAAACGGCAGTAATGCATTATTGTTTTCATACTTAATTTTTTTAACAAAAATATTATTTGTGAAACCCAGAGAAAAAGTGACCGGTTCACCGGTTTTCCGGGTTTTTTATTGGTTTCTTTATATTCGGATTTCATGTTGTGACAGGACCGAATTTCAGTCCAATTTCCCACTTTTTTTGATTGAATCGGCAAGTCCGGTCCACGTTTGAAAACATTAATAAATATTCAGGGAATGTTTATGAAAATTCTCTTTAGTCGGTAAAATATAAAAGGCAAATATTTCACACCACAATATATAAATCCACCCCATTTTAATCGAATGAAAGGTCCATAACATTTCCTCATTATCATATTCATCTCATCATTTTTTTCCATAGCATTTTTATACTCAAATTAACAATGAGTCCTTCAGTAAAATTTTTGTCTGAAAAATTCATTAAAATGGTGCAAAAAGACTTAATTTTCTCTCGTATATTCAAATAAATGAAAGATACGAAGTTACAATTAAATATTTGTCACTTATTTTAATGCACGCTAACAACATTTTTTTGACGAAACCACGATTAAAGGCAAGATTTGCTAGTTAATGAAAAGCTAAAGATAAGAATGTGATGGAAAAAAGTTAAGATAAAAGAATGATATTGAATAAATGTTAAGCACTTTTATGTAATTAAAATGTTATGTATTTATAAAAATTAAAAATGTATGTTGTAAATATGACTATCCATAACAAATGTCTATTAGTCATATTTTCTACAAAAATGTTGGAAATGGCATTTGAAAAGTCTATATATGTCCACAGCATTGCGCAGGCAAGATTTCATCCAACTCTAAGGTAGGGTCCCTATTTCGTGGCCGATATTTCACTTACAACAATGACAAGTGCAAGTAGTTAAAGATCCGCACAATAATTTATCATCCTTTTGGAAACTACGAATGTGAATTACAAAAATAATCATCTAAAAAGAATAGTCATCTTCTTCGCGCTCGAAGCTCAAATTCCCTCCAATGAAAATCCATACCACTTGCACATTTGTAGATAAAAAATAAGCAAATCTAAATAACTTTCGAAGAACGATTCAATGGTCAAAATGCTAATGTGGGCTTTTTGAATATAGTTGACATTCTTACTTTCAGATTTTTGTTTTAGTGGGTTAAATATTTTGTATCTTAAGTCTTAAGTTTAAGTGTTCAATTTGATAACTTCATCTTTTTAAAAGATATCTTAGTTAGATCTTTTTCATAGAGATTTGTTAGATTAAGAGGTGGAAAAACATCCTTGTAATCTATATAAACTCAACATGTATTGAAATGAAAGTGTGCTTCAATCTTCTTTCTTAAATTCCCAGCAAAACAGAGTATTTTTATTTGTCCAGAAAAACAAAACACGACAGTAGCAATCCTGGTGAGCATTTAAGCATATATGGTGAGAAGAGTGCAAATACGGTAGTTTCAGTGTAAATCCGGTAAGCACTCTGTTTTACACTAAAATAGAATTTCCTTTGGTAAATCCAGTAAGTGCTTTTTAGATACGGTAAGTTGAGTGTATATCCGGTGAGTTGTATTAAACAGTGAGGAATGTTAAAACTGGTTAGTTTATATTAAATCCGGTAAGTTCCACTCTTTGATTTATAAATTACAACATGATATCAGAGTTGAATTGATCTTAGAAAGGGACTCTAAAAAGAAGGGAAGAAGAAGAAGAAAAGAGAAAAAAAAAAGCTCACAAAGAAACAATCAGCAAAATCGACAGGAAGGAAAATGACTTCAACTGGTCTTTCACCACCACTACCATCAACCTTCAATGGAGAAAACTACAACTTCTAGGCTACTAAAATGAAAGCTTATGACCTATGGGAGACAACTGATACTGGAGTTGAACCAGAACCTTTGAGGGCTATTCCAACAGTGGCTAAAATAAAACAGGATAGAGAAGATGTAGAAAAGAAGTTCAAAGCTCTCTCTTGCATTCAGTCAGCCGTTAAAGATTCAATATTCACAAGAATCATGACTTGTAAGACAACAAAGAATTCTAAAAGAAGAATATCAAGGTAATGAAAAAATGAGGCAAATGTAAGTTCTCAACTTAAGAAGAGAGTTCAAGACTTTGAAGATGAAGGAGACTGAAGTTTTCAAAGATTTTTCAGATACAATGATAAAGATTGTAAATCAAATCAAACTTTTGGGAGATGATTTGCCAAATAAAAGAGTGGTGGAAAAGATTTTAATTAGCCTACTTGAAAAGTTTGAATCCAAGATATCTTCATTAGAGGATTCTAGAGACCTGTCAACTATCACTTTAACTGAATTGGTGAATGATTTACAGGCAACTGAACAAAGAAGGCTAATGAGGCAGGAAGAACAATCAGAAGGTACCTTGTTTGCTAAGGAAAAATACAAAGCTCAAAAGAGCTTTGGTGTAAAAACACCTCAGCTTTAGAAAAGAGAACCTGAAGGCAACAGGAATGAAAACAAAAAGGATAAATTTTGCACTTTGTCCTCATTGTAAAATAAAGGGTCATTCTCCAAAATTTTGTTGGTATAGGCCTGGAGTTCAATGTGGAGGTTGCAAATAATTTGGTCATATTGAGATGGTGTGCAAAAACAAAAGAAGGAATCAACCACATCAGCAAGCAAAAATGGCAGAAAAACATGAAGAAGGGCTAGAAGAACATCTGTTTTGTGCTATTAAGGCTTGTAGCAAGGTTGAAACTTAGTTATTGGATACTGGTTGCACTCATCACATGACTGCAGACTCCAGCGTCTTTGTGGAAATGAATAAAGCCTATAAATCCAGAGTTAAAGTGGGAAATGGTGACTTTGTAGAAGTAAAATGCAGTGGAGTGATTGCTGTCCAGACTTCAACAAGTATTAAGCACATTCCTGATGTTTTATATGTGCCTGAGATAGATCAAAATCTAATAAGTGTAGGGCAATTCTTAGAGAAAAATCGTTCTTTAATTTTCAAAGAAAATGCCAGCACTATATTAGATGAAAATGGAAAGGAGTTGATGACAGTTCAAATAAGAGATAGAAGCTTTCCTATAAATTGGAAAAATGTCACTACACAAGCATGTTTAGCTTAAAAAAATAAAACTTCTTTAAGGTACAAACGATTTGGTCATACTAGTCATGCTTTACTTAAGCAAATGTATGATTTTAATCTTGTTGAAAGTATGCATGAAATCATTGATGAAGGTTGCGTTTGTGATGTCTGTCAACTTGGAAAACAAACGAGATTGCCCTTTCCAAAGAATCAGTCAAGAATAGCTATTGACAAACTTGAGTTAGTACACTCAAATGTATGTGGTCCAATGAAAGTGACTACATTGAATGACAGCAGATATTTCATCCTCTTCATTGATGACTTAACAAGAATGTGTTGGGTCTACTTCTTGAAAGAAAAGTCTGAAGTTGCATATGTGTTTCAAACGTTCAAGAAAATGGTGGAGAATGAAAGTGGCTGTAGGATGAAGACCATTAGAACTGACCATGGCACTGAGTACAGCTGTAGGCAGTTTGATGATTTCTGTAGAACTGAAGGTGTCAAGCATCAGCTAACTATTCCCTATTCTCCTTAATAGAATGGAGTCAGTGAGAGGAAAAATAGGATAGTTATGGAAATGGCTAGGTGCTTGTTGATTGAGAATAAAGTACCAAAAGAATTTTGGGCTGAGGCAGTTAACACTGCTGTTTACCTTCTCAATCGTTTGCCATCACGAGCTTTGGAGAAGAAAACCTCATATGAAGCTTGGTATGATGTCAACCCGGATATCACATACTTGAAAGTGTTTGGGAGTGTTTGTTAGACTCATATTCCTGATACAAAAAGGGATAAACTCAATAGAAAAGTTGAAGTTGGAATATTGTTTGGCTATTGCAACAATGCTAAAGGATATAGTGTTCAATCCTCAAACCAGAAAAGTAACCTCCAACAGAGACATCAAGGTAGATGAAGATGTTACTTGGAACTGGGATGCAAGTTTAGTAGTTAAAGAAAAAGCCAATGATATAAGTCCTCAGATCAGAAATGAAGAAAGTGATGAGAAAGAATTGGAACTTGATGCCAATGATATTGATTCAGAAATAGAAGAAGATAGGGTGAGAATGAGACCTCTGGCATACATTTATGCAAGGTGTAATGCTGCTATAGTTGAACCTGTAAGCTTTGATGAAGCTTCAAAATCTTCTGTCTGGATGAAAGCAATGGAGGAAGAGATCAATATGATTGTAAAAAATGAAACTTGGGAGCTAGTTGAAAGACCACTGGATAAGAAAGTCATTGGAGTAAAATGGGTGTATAGGACTAAATTAAATCCAGATGGTTCAGTTAACAAACTGAAAGCAAAGCTAGTTGTCAAAAGATTTGCTCAACAATTTGGAGTAGATTACACGAATACCTTTGCTCCAGTTGGAAGGTATGAAACAATCAGATTGCTTATGGTAATTGCAGTTTAAAATGGCTAGAAAATCTATCAATTAGATGTCAAATCAGCTTTCCCAAATGGCTATCTAAATGAGGAGATTTTCATAGAGCAACCTGAAGGTTTTCAATTGGAAGATAGTGAGGATAAATTCTATCTTTTAAAGAAAGCTTTGTATGGATTGAAGCAGGTTCCAAGAGTCTGATATAGTTGAATAGATGATCACATTGGTTATCTTGGTTTTACAAAAAGTTTAAATGAACAAACTCTGTATGTAAAACAAGTGAAAATAGAAATGGCTATCATATCACTTTATGTTATGATCTCTTGATCACTAGTAGTAGCAAAAGATCAATTACAGAAGTGATTGATAAATTGAAAAAAGTTTTTGAAATGACAGATCTAGAAGATATGCATTACTTCCTTGGAATGGAGATTTATCAAGATCAGCAGAAAATGATGTACTAAGGCGATTCAACATGGAAAATTGCAAACATGTTAGTACTCCATTAGTTCAAAATGAAAATTTGTTAAATGAAGATGGTGTAAAGCAGGTTGATGCAAAAATTTACAGAAGTTTGACTGGTTGTTTATTGTATTTAACAGCCACCAGACCTGATATCACTTATGCTGTAAATCTAGTGTCAAGGTTCAAACAAGAGCCTAGTGAATTGAATTTTCAAATTACATAAAGAGTCTTGAGATATGTCAAAGGAATTGATAAAATGGGAATTTAGTTCAAGAAGTCAGAATTGTGCAAACTAACTGGCAACACTGATAGTGATTGGGCAGGAAGTTTTGAAGACATGAATAGTACTTCTGGCTACATATTTTATGTTGGTTCAAGTATCATGTGCTGGAATTCAATGAAGCAGAAAATCGTGGCACAATCAACAGCTGAATCTGAATATATAGCTACTTCAAAAGTTAAAAATCAAGCAATTTAGCTAAGAAAAGTGTTAGAAGATCTGAAATTTAAACAAGAAGAAGCCACAGTTATCTATTGTGATAATCAATCTACAGTCGCAATGGTAAAGAATCTAGTCTTCCATGGTAGAACCAAACATATCAAAATCAAATACCATTCAATCAGAGAAGCTCAAGAACAAAAGGAGATAAAGCTGGTGCATTACAAAACTGATGATCAACTAGCTAACATTTTGACAAAATCTTTAGGCAAGGCGAAATTTGAAACATTGAGATATAATCTTGGTGTTTTCAGTAAAAATGTCAAGAAGGAATGTTGAATATAGTTGACATTCTTACTTTCGGATTTTTGTTTAAGTAGGCTAGATATTTTGTATCTTAAGTCTTAAATTTAAGTGTTCAATTTGATAACTTCATCTTTGTAAAAGATATCTTAGTTAGATCTTTTTCATAAACGATTTGTTAGATTAAGAGGTGGAAAAAACGTCCTTGTAATCTATATAAACTCAACGTGTATTGGAATGAAAGTGTGTTTCAATCTTTTTTCTTAAATTCCCATCAAAACAGAATATTTTTACTTGTCTAGAAAACAGAACACGATAGTAGCAATCTCGGTGAGCTTTTAAGCATATACAATGAGAAGAGTGCAAATACGGTAGCTTCAGTGTAAATCCGGTAAGCACTCTCTTTTGCACTAAAATAGAATTTCCTTTGGTAAATCCGATAAGTGCTTTGCTATATGGTAAGCCAAGTGTATATTCGGTAAGTTGAGTGTATATTCGGTGAGTTGTATTAAACGGTGAGGAGTGTTAAAACCGGTTAGTTTATATCAAATCCGGTAAGTTCCACTCTTTAATAATTTAATTCATAAATTCCAACAGGGCTCTTGGATCGAAATAAACAAATCTAAATAATACCCTCCTATAAATATTTGTCCAATGTGATGTGGCATTACTGAAGTAGAAATTAATTTACTAGTCAAGAAGAATATTTCATATTTTCAAGTGAAAAGCAAAATTCTATTCTATTAAGCCCATGATTAAAGCTAGCCTAACATTTTCATTTTTCTTAAGGAATTAATGAACTCTGATGAATTCAAAATGCCTATAAAACGTACTAATATAGTTCAAGAATTGATTGTAATTCATTAGAAATATTCATATCAAAGATTTTCTTTGGTTACAAAAGTTTGAACCAGCTAGCATTATAAATATAAGAAAAATGCTAGATGTACATCAAAAGATGTACATCAAGGTGTACATCACCTCACATGGAGGGGCCCACTCGAATAAAATATTCAAGTGGGCCCCTTACCCATGTGAGGAGGGTGTACACCGTGATGTACACCCCGATGTACCTCTAGCATTGCTCTAAATATAAAATGGTTGAACATAATGATTTTTTGTATTCATTTAGTTACAAAACACTTATACATAAAGCTTGAAATAAATAATGATTTTGTAAGTTATAGTTGTAAATAAGTAATCTTGTAACAAAAAAAGTTATAAGTTATTTATATACTTCACCCTCATTATATTAAATTTTTACTTGTAAATATTAAAATAGCAACGCATATTACGTTTAGAAGTATAAATTAGTTTGAAACTAAATTTTACTTACTTTAAAATTTAGCCAAACATGCTCGATTGATCTCAGAAAGATTTTTATTCTAAATTTATGATATTTATTTTTTTATATTTATCATTTTGATAAAAGAAATTAAGGACTGTTTCGAGTGCACAATCTTTTCCAATTCACCATCAGATATTAGACAATAACTAAATTATAATTCCTTTTTCAAGCACGAAAGAGGTTATGAGTGTGTTTGGTAGGGATTTTTGGTGAAAGAATTGATTTTTGAATAGTGATATGATGGGAAATGTGTGGTTGAAAAAGAAGAAAAAAGTATTGATGTGATGGAAAATATTATTTTATTAAAGAATGTGTGGTTAAAAATGAGAATTGATTTACTGTAGAAAATGAGAATTTTGACCAAACAGGCTCTATACTTCATATTGAAAAGAGAGATACTATAGTTCATAATAGAGATATATTGTGATACATATGTAAAAATCATCCAGCATTTGCACTTGATGGCAGCCAAGTTGAGTTCTCCCATAGAAGAATTCAAATGTTATTTTCACTTATTCATCTTATAGTAATTTTATTACAGTGAAAATGTTTTTGCTTCAAGGGCAAAAGACAACTCGATAATTAGTTCCCCCGGGACAAGTAAATGTGCTAGTTTGATCATCTTTAGGGTAACTATATGCATCGGGACACCTAACCTTGAAAAACTTAGAATAGTTTGTGGGGCCACAGTTGCCAGAGTTGCAACAGTATTGGTCTGTCTTGAATACAGTGCATGGGTTGTTACAGCCGCCAGGTGCCTTCAACTCCTTCGGACATTGGCCATTAATGTCGGCAGTGCAACGAATTCCACGGGCGCAACCACCGGTGGGACTAAAATCCATTGGCACGTTAAACCCATCAACAAGGGATATATCGAAGAAGTCCAAGTTATTGAATTGGTTGAGGGCGTATTCAGCTAGAGTGTTAGGTGGTGCACCATAGGCTTGACACCGAAGTAGCCCATTGCAATCCCCTGTTTGACAACGACCGCGGCCGGAGCCGTCGAAGTTGCAACCTGTTCGAGCCCAAATTCGGGCCCCTTTAGTGCCCGCACCAGGGTTGATGGTCCAAGTTTGGCCATTGTTGAGCTGCATGCCGCCTCCAGGTACAGCGGCAGCCCAGACTGTGAAGGGACAATTGTTACGGATTACAAATGTAGCTGCACGAGTGTAGTGGAAGAAAAGGGAAGTAAGAGAAAAAATGAAAATGGAAATGGAGATTGATTTTAAGAAGCCCATGTTTAGAATGAAGGGATACTAGCTATATCGTATAAGACAACAACTGCTTGGGCTATATATAGAGTGAGCTTGTAGAAAAAAAATGATAAATTTGTTTGAAATTAGTAGTCATTCTTAGAGCATGCCCCCCCCCCCCCCACCCCCACCCCCACCCCCTTTTCCAAGAATGTATTTTAAAATAGTGATTTGATAGAGAATGTATGATTAAAAAATAAGAAAAAAAAATTGGGATTTGCGTATAATATTATTTTATTGAAAAATATGTGGTTAAAAATAAGATAGGAAAAAATGTGTGTTGAAAATAATGACGAACAAAAGAGGACTTAATAGTTAATGATACAGTTTGAGCAAGTCAAAACTAGTAGAAGTCTCGGTCATCGGATCTCTATTACATTTTCAAAATGTATTAAATAAGAATAATATTACTTATCATTATAATGATAGAATATCGGTGATATGGTAACTTAGGTGGATAATGAATATGACAGTTCAATCCCTTCTCTCTCATGAAAATTGAATTATTATATCACATTATTCCACCAAAATTGTCACATGACCGATATTTCATCATTATAATGATAAATAGCATTACTCATTAAATAATTTTGAACATATTTGGATAATTTTCTATAAGTGATTTGTCCGATTAAAATAGTTTTTTGAAAAAACTGATCTAATGTAACTTCCTCAAAAGTTCGTCTACAAGAAATAGTTGCGAAAATTGAAGTAGACCAAATGAATCCTAACACCGGTTGGCCTAAGTAAAATTACTTCACAAAAATTAAATATTGAATAATTAATTAGTGAAACTTCCCAATCACTAGAGGTCAAGAAATTACTGTTACATTTCCACAACTTGGAAATATCAAGTTTTGCATGGCCTACGCATTAATTCACTACAGATGAATGCGACACCTAATTATATTCCATATGTTAATCAACCAAGAGACGGATGCAATTTTCGGGAAATAAATTTACTTAACTCGGAATGTGGCACGGAGCCCTGCTAATTTAGCCAATGTTTGGTTTAACTGAAAATTGTATTAGTAATAGATTTATATAAAAATTGATGAAATAAGAGGTAAAGTTCATAAAAGTTGTGATTCTAATGAAATGTGCGGTTAAAATTAATTGTTTCTTTTGACTTCTATTTTTATCAAATATTTTAGCTAAACCAAACAAGGTTTGAGGTGTAAAGTTCGGGTATAAAAAATAGTGAATTGCATAATGATCCTTTTTTTTAATTTATTTTAATACTTTCTCCTATATAATCCTCGAAATCAAATGTGTCTGAAGTGCATATTTGATTAATATTAAGCAAATTTAAATTGTATATAATATATAGGATAAATTGCACCGGGTCTCAACCTGTCAAAAAATTGACGTGAGTTTCAAACCTTTCGTTTTTGTATGGAAGTTGACATAATAATGTTAGTGGTGGGGGTCCAATCTACTGTAGCATGGACCCCACCTACCTCACTTAATATCAACTCCTATGTGTACGCATGGTCCTTAATTTAAAGGTTTTGGGACTTTGTATTCAAAAAGGGCCATGCTGTGTGTACCCATTAATTTAAACACGTAGTATGGTCCATTAATTTAAATGTTTTGGGACTTGAGGAAATTACGTGAAACCCGATCTTTAGTTTGAGGTTTTAAAAGTTCAGGTTTTCATTTTATTTTTTCATTTTTCAGGTTTTTATTATTTTAATAAATTAAAACCCTAAATCTATCCACCCTAAACTAATCCTTTTCTCTACACTCTCCACTTTTTCACCTCTCACCATCGCCCGCCGCCCCCTCACACCACCATCACCCGCCGCTCGTCACATCCTCCCCTTCCTCCTCTCTCCCTGCCGGCGTACCGCAGTGGAGCAGCACTCGCGCACGATGCCCGACTGCAGTGGCGTCCTATCTTCACCGCCTGCTCTCCATCTCTGCCAACGATGTTGCCGCGCTTCGCACGGTGCAGATCCGTCGTTTAAGTGATGATGCATATCATTTTCTCCTTTTTAGTTCTGTTTGCAATTACAAATATCTGTTATCAAGGATGTTGATACTGATTATCAATCTGAATGAAGAAGTTTCTTTTGCATCAGGGACTCCAAGACCGTGTTGACTCAGTGCCGCAGCTCGCAAGGCCTCTCCGGTCGCCATGACCAGATGTGCTTTCGGATTAGCTCAAATAAATTCCTCTCCCCCCGGGCTCTTAGGAAAAGGTACTGCTATTTTTTCCCTATACAGTATGACAGTCTGCATATATAGTTCAATTTCCTAATTTGGTGGGTTGATTTTTCTCTAGAGAAGATATTGTGGCTGCTGTTGGGAAGATGGGTCTGGTTTTGGAAAATGTCTCGGATGTGTGGTTATGGTGGTGGTGGATCTATAGCGGTATGTTTTGGGCGGTGGTAGTGGATCTGTGGTGGCGATCGTATGGTGGTGATGGTGATATGTGTGGTGGTGATCGTTCTTTGTTATTGTTGTGGCGCAGTCAACGACGATGATGGATTTTTTTTTTTTGTGTGTGTGTCCGTGACCTAACTATTAAATTGTGACTTTAAAATTAATAATTTGTAACTAAAAAAAGAATCCATGATCTATAATTTTTTTGATCTATGACCTCGAAATAATCTGTGACCTACAAAATTTTTGATCTGTGACCTCGAAATAATATGTGATCTATAAAATTTTAGATCTGTGACTTCAAAATAATCTGTGACTTACAAAAATTTTTATCCTTAACCTGAAAATAATATGTGACCTAAAATTTTTTTTATCTGTGATCTCAAAATAATCTGTGACATACAAAATTTTTGATCTGTGACCTCGAAAAAGTCGTCGGAGTGGTTGCCGGTCACCGGAGTAGTCGTCGGAACAGAGGTGGCAGTAGGATGGGTTAATTATATTATATTACAGTTTAATATTTAATTTAATATAATAATTGTGAAATATAATTAATTAATTTATGAAAAACCTGATTTTTGATTTCGTGAAAGTAAATACCTGACTCATGAACTTTTCCCTTTGGGACTTTGTATACAAAAAGGGTCATGTTATATATATATAGATGTACACATGAGGGTTGACATAATGTGAGTATGGGTGAGGCCCACGCTACTGTACACATTATAATCCTTTTGAAATTATCATCTATTGTTATCCAATGGTCAACTGGCGCCTAATTTAGAATTCCATCATTTAATTACATTGATGATCAATAATCATCTTAACAACCATATTTCTAGTGAAAAAAAATTGAATAGTAATTTTTAAAAGAATGTATGATTAAAAAGTAGGAAAAACTTTTGAGTTGACATACAGAATATTTTATTACGTGAATGTATGGTTGAAAATGAGTATGTAGAAAATAGAATTTGAAAAGTATGATTGTCAAACATGGACTTAATAATTATTGAAGTTCATTTTTACGGTAATATTTAGTTAAATTTCTTAATATTATATTGATCACCACTTGGTTAAATATATTAACATTAAATCTTAACGTCTTTAAATGTAAACGTGTTATCAAACACGTTATTTATTATATCAAATGAGCACAAACCAGTGTTAAAATTGTTGGGAATTTACTTAATCATGCACAATGGAAATAAAACAATTTTCAATTACCACCAAGGCTCTGCAATGTGTTTAGATAGAAACTGTGATAAGAATTATACCTTTGATGACTTCTGCAAACTCATTTGCTGATTCTCGCACTCCAATAATCACGATCTGCAATCCAAGCTGTCCAATTATCCAGCCTCCAATGGTGATCCATACAGAGAACAAGAATGACGGCTAGGGTTTCTTTTCTTGTGCTAGTAAGAATAATGAAAATTTTATACAATTTACAAACTCTAGCAGCTTATTAATATAAGTCCAAGTGGGCTTGACCCATCTCTAAACTTTACCCGATCCGATATTTAATTAATCAAATTAATTAAATCCGGTCCATGAATTAATTAATTCAATTAATTAATTTGGGCCGATTAATAAGCAATCCAATTAATTATTTATTTAACACTTGTCAATTAATTAATTTGTAAATCTCATTCTTCTGGTTATCTTTTGTGTGTGACCCATTAGATTTCCGATCACGATGTCTAACGATGTGAATTCTCATTTTGATCTAATCAAAATCTATAAATTAAAACACTCCTTTAAATTTATCACTAATTCATATTCGTTGTCCCAGATTGACATCTAACAATGTGTCAAGACAATACATGTGATGGGAAATATCACGTGATGTGACAAACCAAACTTGTTCGT
Source organism: Fraxinus americana (assembly GCA_035079005.1). Taxonomy (NCBI): domain Eukaryota; kingdom Viridiplantae; phylum Streptophyta; class Magnoliopsida; order Lamiales; family Oleaceae; genus Fraxinus; species Fraxinus americana. The sequence continues at coordinate 2,268,498 of CM068722.1, read as the reverse complement.
TTACCGTGAAATTATAATCCTTTCGTCAATATGATTCAATTATGAGATATGGATATGTGTCAATTTCAATTATCGATCATATTTTTTATTCCAGTGTTAAGTCACTGTAAATCAAAAACTCATTTTCGACTTATGAGTTCACATTGGCCAAGAATTTCATTATCAACTTAATTGGATAAAATGTAGATCATAATCCCTTACTATCTAAGAGTGACGAATCCTCTATGGATCATTCACAATCTTCATATGATTCTTGACATACCCGAACAATGCTGTATTAGTGACCCTTGGCAGAGTAACATCCAACACCATCAAAGTATGACTGTCCTCATATAATATACTATGATGATCTCAAGTCAAAGGACCAATTCCACTACCGAACGTTAGAGATTAACCACTAACACTCAGATAGTTATCCATGTGTAATCTCTCAGGGGGTCTCCAATGTTTTGTTTTATAACAAAGCATTCACGTGTTCATTCAAGTGTAACCACACTTTAGATTGTGAGATCAGTTACTTACTTCACAAGTAAGAATGCCACACGTGATAGTCTATCCGTAATAACGATATCCGTATCTCGTTATTACTTCGACCGCAGACGATTTAAGATTCAGTCATATGTAATTTGTATCTCACAATCAGAATTTCTTGTAATTACCAAATCACCAAGATTTAAATCTACGGATTCTATTATTTAATTTATTAGAATACTAATTCAATTAAATAATAGATATTGGCATACATATGCATCGATTATATATATCTAAAGTGTTTATATCCAAAGTCGATTGGACTTAGGGCATAACACTTACAAAAATAAACACAGGGTTTAACATATAATTTAAGCTAAATATCTTACTAAAATTATAGTTCGTTGGAACGTCTTTAATCTTCAATTCTTAACTACTCAATTTGTGTTGACTTGACATAGTAAATAACATCATCTCATGATGCTGTTGGGACTTAGTGCCACGTAGAATTTAACGTTCATATTTTTAAAAGAGTGACATTATTGTAAACATTATAAACTTGAGTGACTATTGCCATGTAAAAAAATTAATTTTGTGACCATTGATGTAATTAGTTGGAACTTCAATGATATTTGATGAAATTAACCCATTATCCCACACATATATTATAATATAAAACTCAATTTTTGTAGAAGATTTAGGAATATGGTGACTAATTTTGCCAATAGGCGTTTTTTGTTTAAATGAATTGTAATATATTTATTTATTTTCACAAAAAAATCCAAGAAATTCATGAATGGTCTTTGTCGAATCGACAAAGTGAACACAGATATGTCCAAGCTAAACATAATTTCCAAGAAAATAAGTGATTGCACCATAATTTCCAGGAGTTCGTTGGTCTTCTTCATGAAAATTAAATTATAAGATTTTTGATTTGAATGAAAGTCGATTTGAAATTCTTGAATGGAGCCCACTCGGATACGCAGGAAAGTGTACATGAAATTCTTTGTTGGACTTTTTGGTAGACAAACAAATTATGAAATGGGGCAAACATGCATCTATGTTAAAATGTACTCGCATTAAGGGTGCGTTTGATTGCAATGGTGGAAAATAGGTGAAAAGAAAATGAATTTTATGGAAAATAATTGCCTAAAAATTGTTTTACAGTGAATTGTTAATTAAGTGTGTTTGATTGGTATAATTTTTTGGGTGGAAAATATTTAAATTTTGTGTTCGTTTGGCTTAATTTTACATGAAAATTATACATTAAAGTGATATTTTTTTTCCACAATTGGTTATAAAATTTGTTTCCACTGCTAAAAAGTTAAAAAAAAAAAAAGAGAAAATTTTTCTTTAAAAATTTATTTTTTTCATCAAAGTTTAGTATTCGTTTGGTTTTGTTTTACATGAAAATTGTCTATTAAAATGAGAAAAAAAAATTTATGACAAATTATGAAATTTGCTTTCATTGGCACAAAAAAGAAGAAAAAAAAAAAAGCCACCTGTAAAAGCTTTTCCCACCACTAAAGTGGATATGATTCCAATTGTTGGATAAAATAAATATTCTTTACCGTCATAAGATTGTTCATGTTGGATCATCAAGAACTAATTACCCAAAAGCGGAAGCATACCTAGATCAGACATAATTATCACAATGAACAAGTCCTGTGGTTTTAGTTTTCCAGATCAACATGTTGTTCCTTTGTTTCTCTCTGAAGATGGGAGTCGGAATAGAATGAACAGAAAATATGATCTAGGGACCATAACCGTATATTTATACTGATTGCCCATTGACCTAATTCGGCTCATCATGGAATTAGGAATAGGCCCGGTCTTTACACATATAAACCCATACTTTAATTAGATGTTTTAAAACCCAAAATATTGAAATCTTATTAGACCACTTTAAACGGGTTTAACTGAAATTGATAGCATTTAATTTAATACACAATATTTCACATATAAGCCCACATGTTTGATTAAAAAATCCTTACAATCTCCCACTTGTTACCTTATATTTGTGTATTAAATATAACATTATGAGTACTCAGAATTTTGCTATCATTACCTAATGCATCCCCAAACAATCCGATCCATCAATCATATCAACATAGGATCAAAGCGGCTTTCGCTACTTACATCGTAACTAAACCCATCAATGGTCACGTATATTGACATAACTGAATGACATGGATCAAGTATGGATGTGTAACATGGAAATTTTATGTGATGTGATCTTAACATGCCTATTTCCAACTGGTCCACTTTAATACCTTAGTGAGATCATTTTCAAAATGAGTTCAGAGATAATAAACCAAAAAACTTTATAACTGAAAATAACTTTAACCATAAACCATATTCAAAATGACAGTACATGTATCCAATATGAAAAGCACAGAAATACAAACTCCCACTGAAACTAGATATCTTCAAGAGATATTACACCCATATGAGCAGTATGTTCACGAAAGACCTTGGGTATCAATCCCTTAATAAGCGGATCCGCAACCATGGAGTTTGTCCCGATATGCTCTATTGACACCTGTCCACTCTGAACTCTTTCTTTAACAACTAGGAACTTGATCTCTATATGTTTTGACTTTGTCGAGCTCCTATTATTATTGGAATATAGCACTGCTGATTTATTGTCACAAAATAACTTGAGTGGTCTTTTTATATTATCCACAATGTGCAGTCCAGTGACAAAATTTCGTAGCCATATTCCATGATTTGATGCCTCATAACATGCTACAAACTCCGCTGCCATGGTGGAAGTAGCTATGAGTGTCTGCTTAGCACTCTTCCAGGATATAGCACCTCCAGCAAGCATGAAGATATAGTCTGAAGTGGATCTCCTACTATTTTGGCATCCCGCGAAATCGGAATCAGAATAACCGATGATCTCCAACTGACCCGATCTCCTGTATGTGAGCATGTAGTCCTTTGTTCTCTGTAAATACTGCATGACCCGTTTGGCTACTTTTCAATTATCCATTCCCGGGTTGCTTAAATATCTCCCTAACATCCCAACAATGTACTCTATATCCAGATGAGTACAAACTTGAACATATATCAGACTCCCTACAGCTGAAGAATAAGGAATTTTCTGCATTTCTTTAATTTCCAAATCATTGTTGGGGCATTGACTTAAACTGAACTTGTCTAATTTAGTCATAGGGGTGTCACCTGATTTACAATCTTACATGCCATATCTTTTAAGTACCTTTTCGATATAGCTCTTTTGTGATAATCCTAGAATACCCGAAAACGATCCTGGTGTATCTGAATTCTTAATACAAAAGAAGTGTCACCAAGATCTTTCATCTTAAAATTCATTGCTAGAAATCTCTTGGTTTCGTGCAGTAAATCTATATCGTTGCTGGCAAGCAAATATGTCATCCACATATAAAACCAAAAAAATATACCTACTCCCACTAAACTTGTGGTATATACAGTCATCTACCAAATTCATTTCAAAACTATACGAGGTGATCACTTGATGAAACTTGTAATACTATTGACGAGAGACTTGTTTGAGTCCATAGATAGATTTCTTTAGTTTACAAACCATTTGCTTTACATTATCCGACACAAGTTTTCTGGTTGTACCATATAGATTGTTTCATTAATGTCACCATTGAGAAACGCTGTCTTAACATCCATCTAATGTAACTCAAGATCGAAATGCGCTGACAATGCCCTGAAAGAGTCTTTCGAAGAAACTAGAGAGAAAGTCTCTTTATAATCGATGCCTTCATTTTGTTTGAAGCCTTTCGCGACAAGACGAGTCTTATACCTCTCCACATTACCTTTCGAATCCCTCTTAGTCTTAAATATTCATTTGCAATCAATGGGTTTCGCACCTTCAGGCACTTGAACGAGGTCCCAGACGTCGTTGTCCTTCATGGACTTTATCTCTTCGTTCATGGCATCGAGCCACTTTTGAGAGTTAGAACTTTACATGGTTTGACGGAAGTTGATCGGATCGTCTTCCACCATTCCAATGTTAACTTAATGTTCTTGGAGAAATACGATGTAATCATCTGGAACCGCAGTTCTCCTCTCTCTAGTGGACCTTCTTGATGGCATTAGTTCTTGAGGCTGTAGAGTTTGTTCTTCTGGAATGAGTTGTTGACTTTTAGAGGGAGATATAATGACATTGTCTTGATCCGGATTTGCTTCTTGAACAATGTCAGGAATAGAAACCTGACCCCGATCATTGTCAATGGTAATTAGAGGAATTTCAACATATTCCTCATCAAAGACAAAGTCTGTAACCCTTTCTCCTCCCGCAAACTCAACATCCTCAAAGAACTGTGCATTTCCTGTCTCGAAAATTGCCTTATTTGTGGGATCATAAAACTTGTAACCCTTGGACCTTTCAAAATATCCAATAAAATAACAACTGATAGTCCTTGCATCCAGTTTCTTTTCATTTGACCTATAGGGCCTTGCCTCAACTGGACATCCCCAGATATGTAAGTGTTTCAAACTAGGCATTTTACCCGTCCAAAGCTCATAAAGTGTTTTATCAGTAGCCTTAGTTGGAACTCTTTTGAGTATATACGCTGTGGTCTTTAATACTTCAGCCCAGAGTGATTCTGGCAAGGTAGAATGAGTAATCATACTCCTCACCATGTCCTTAAGCGTTCTATTTCATCTTTCAGCAACACCATTCATAGTGGGCGAACCCGACATAGTGTCTGTGGGACGATACCGTATTCCTCTAGGAATTTAGCAAATGGTCCTGAACGTTGTTCACCTAAATCGTCCTATCTACCATAGTATTCACCACCACGATCAGATCTGAAGCTTTTAATCCTTTTGCCAAGTTGGCTTTCAACTTCAGCTTTATAGTTTTTGAACACGTCCAGTGACTGTGATTTTTCATGAATGAGATATATATAGCCATATCTTGAAAAGTCGCCTATGAACGTTATAAAGTATTTTTTACCATTCCAAGATGCCGTAGGGAATGGTCCACGAATGTTCGTATGTAAAAGTTCCAATACGTCCGAAGTCTTGTTGGCTTGAAATCTCTTTTTGTTGGTTTGTTTTCCTTTTATACAGTTAACACACATATCATAATCTATAAAGTCAAGGGGATCGAGAATTTTGTTAGACACGAGTATCTCAATTCTCCTCTTCAAGATGTGACCTAATCTCTTGTGCCATAACGAGGCTGAATTCTCATAGGTTAATTTTTGCTTTACAACTCTAGTACTTACATGCAAGGATTCATTAAAAGAAGCAATCGTATCAATGAAATAAAGATTATCGTAACCTGATAAAGAACCAGAACCAACCAATTTTGAATCATGAAACAAACTAATTATTCCATTCTCGAATGAACAAGAATATCTAGATTTGTCCAAAGCAGAAATAGAAATCAAATTTCGTCGAAAAGATGGTACAATAAATGTCTCATCAAGATCCAAATAAAATCCAATCTTTAACAATAATTTAAATTTTCTTATTACTTCTACTTCCACCGTCTTGCCGTAGCCAGCATAGATGTATCTTTCACCATCATTTGGTTTTCAGCAACTCAGACAGCCCTGCATAGATACTCTGATGTGAGTTGTTGCACCAGAATCTATCCACCATGTGTATCTAGGTACCAAAGTTAAAAAAACCTCAGAAGAAACCAAATTAAGAAGGATACATTTCTTGACACGCCATGCGTGATAGTTGATATAATTCTTCTTCCTATGATCTGCAGCTCCACAGAAGAAACAACCACCCTCAGTTGGTTTTTTATGCTGTTTCTTTTGTGATGCTGTACCCGCAGCTTCCTTATCAGCTTTTCTTTTCTTGTTCCTTTTGTCCTTAGAGGTCGTAGCTAAATGAGCACTTTCTGTCTTGTCATGCTTCAATCTTTCCTCTTCCTAGGCACAGTGTGAGATAAGCTCATTAAGGGACCATGGATCCTTTTTGACAATTATAGCTCACCTTGAATTGACTGAATTGTGCCGAAAGGGATATCAAAACCAAGTGCACTAACAAACCTCCAGATATATCTATCTTGAGTGCCTTCAGTTTTGAAGTAATGTGAGACATTTCCACAATGTACTCCCGTATGTTTCCTTTCCCTTTATATAAGATTAGCCAAAAGTGTACTAGTTTCAGCCTTTTCATTCTTGGCAAACCTCTTCTCAAGATCATCAAGGAAACCCTTAGTCGTAGTCACCTTATCGGACATAGTGCCCCGAAATACTTCAGGAATAGCACGCTTCATGACCATCAAGCTTATGCGGTTAGATCGTTCCCACTTTTCCATCTCCCTCTTATCATTAGAGATACTCTTATCAGTAAGTGAAGTAGGTTGATCGACCCGTAAAGCAAGATCCAGATCCATGACTCCGAGAACAATCATTATGTTCTCTCGCCATGCCTTAAAGTTGGTGCCATTAAGCATTGAAATAGAATTGATGTTAGCGGAGATATTAGTAGCAGAATCTGAAACTGAATTTAGAGAACGATTAACTTGAAGATCTCACAATCCTTAATATGCAAATAATAATTTCAAATAGTGGTAGGGACCATCACAAGATACCTAGCACAACATCAACATTTAGTCTTTAGACAGAAATATTGACATGTTAGTGGTACTCTTGTTGTAGTGATCAAACATTGACAATAAAGAAACATGTCAATCAATAAACCTGTCTTTGGACCTATTCATTGATCACACATTAAACCAAATAATCGCCACATGTTTATCATCACAGGTGTATGTGCAATTCAGCCAAATATTGACCTTCTTTTGGTCCGATCAAGTATTCGCATGAATAACACACACACACAAACACCTTTTAATATTCTAAGTAGATTAATTTCCACAAGAGAGGTTGTTTTGGTAACATGTTGTTTCAATTAATTCACTTTCGAATATTATACCTCTCAAAAGAGTCCTTTGTACCAAAATTTGAAAAATGAATCACCAATTTTGCATATTTGAATAATTTTGAAACTTTAGGGACCTTTAAGTTAATAATTCAGAACTTAAGGGATCAAAAATTAATTATCCAGAATTTTTGGGGGTCAATAATTAATTATTAGAAGCTTTAGGAGTCAAAAATTAATTATGGAAAACTTTAGGGATCCAAAAATTAATTATTTAAAACTTTAGAGGCTAATTTAAATTAATTATGAACTTTCAGTGGCTTAATTGCAAATTTCAAAACTTTAATGGCCCAAATTAATTAATTTTTTTAAACTTTATGTACTGAATTATTAAATCCGGAACTTTAAATGGTCCAATTGAGTGAATTATAACCTTAGGAGCTTAAATAACCAAAGTTACAAACTTAAGGAGCTAAAGTTGTAAATACTAAACCCTAATTGTAAATTGCAAATAAGGGCCCAAACACTTCAAAATTCCAGCCCATACGCCCGTCTCCAAATTCACCCAAACCCAAATCCTTAAAAAAAAAAAATTTATTATTTTATTTCATAGAACATAAACGATAACACATAGCGGCGCTCCGCCCACTGTCCGAATTGTCCGGCCGGCGATAAGCGATGGCGCTACTTGACGCCGAGCAACCGCCACCAAATTTATTTATTTATTTTTAAAAAAAAACTGAAATCTGAAAATTGAGATTTTTTGACCGAATAATTTTCAAATTTAACAAAACTAAATCTGGAATTGTTAAATTCGAAAATAATGAAATTATCACAAGATCGAAATTAAAGTTTCGATTCTCAATGATTCAACATGAAGTGGCTCTGATACCACTTGTTGAATAAAATAAATATTCTTCACCGTCATAAGATCGTTCATGTTGGATCATCAAGAACTAATTAACCAAAAACGAAACTATACCTAGATCAGACATGATTATCGTAATGAACAAGTCTTGCGGTTTTAGTTTTCCAGATCAACATGGTGTTCCTTTGTTTCTCTCTGACGATAGGAGTCAGAATAGAATGAACAGAAGATATGATCCGGGGACCATAATCGTATATTTATACTAATTGGGCATTGACATAATTCGACCCATCATGGAATTAGGAATATGCCCGATCTCTACACATATAAGCCCATACTTTAATTAGATGCTTTAAAACCAAAAATACTGAAACCTTATTAAATCACTTTAAGCGGGTTTAACCAAAAGTGATAGCTTTTAATTTAATACACAATGTTTCACATATAAGTCCACATATTTGATTAAAAAATCCTTAGAACGCAACCTAAAGTCTTTTGGTCTTTGTCAATGAAATGAAATCTATTTTCTATAAAATAATCGCAACTGTAAAATATTTATTAATAATGAAAAACATAAAACATATTGTAACGAAGGAAGGATCATGGAACCGGTTATGATTTTGACTTAGCCTTAGTTTGCTTTAGTCAAAAAAATTGGTAAAAAAATTTAATTTCAAATCAGCAATTAATTTTAATTAAACATTTTATGGACTCGGATAGGATTGTGTTAGTCTATTCCAATTAAAATAATTTGTTCTTTTATTTCTTATTTGTACCTGGAATATAATGAAGGGGGTTTCATTTAAGTGGCCTAGTCAAACCAACTATTTGTTTAAAAAGTCTAACAACTTTGTTTTTTAGTTAGAAGGCCTAAAAATACATAAAATGAGAAATACAATTTGTAAATGACTAAAATATCCTTGTATAGAAAAATACATTATTACCTTAAATCCTCTTTCAATTTCCATTTAGCCATAATTCAATTTTAGCTTTCATTTTTTCTTCATCACGTGAAATCGGCTCCACGGGTATGCCACTCCTTTTCATTTTCTTATCATCATTTTTTCTACATAATGAAACAAAAAACTCTACATTCTCATTCCCATAAACTCTTATTTGGTTGAAGTGAGTAATAAAACCTTGCAACATTTGTCAACAATGATTTTGGGTTCTTTTCTTACTCCATTTTTTTGAATCATTTCTTCATGTTGTTTTATATAGGTTTATGGTTTTTATTTGTCAACAATGATTTTGAATTCATTTTATCATTGGATTAAAGATTTGATATGAGTTACTTCTCATCCTTCTTCTCACTACCTCCTATTTGTATTAATTGGAGTGAAATGTAAATTGGTAAATGCATGTTTGGCTATTCTTTTCATTTTTTATTGTAAAAAACATACATTTGATTTTCGTCTGTACATAAAGACTTCAATATCGTTTTCTACAATCCATGACGATATACATATCGTTATCAGTACTGTAAGATGTTTGAAATTTGATGAATTTTTCATGTTGAATTACAATTATGGACACAGCGGATATGGTATGGATATCAGTTTGTTATCTGTTGAATATGAGCAGTCCATTTAAGGTGCATGAAAATGAAAATATGCAAGGAATGACAGAGGGAAAACAACGCCTATTCTCATTGCGAAAACAATTTCTTATGTGAGTTGTATGATAAAGTCAAAGAGGTGTTGAATGTCAACACAAGGCTTTACAAAATAGAGATTTCTGCTCTCATCCCTATAATGTCTACAGCTCCAATTGCTCTGACCATTGTTGATTGTGATAACAATGTGAGGTGGTTTGTATATCTCTGTAGAGATACATTTCTCTGTGTAACCCTTTTGAATGAAATTGTTGAAAATCAAGAAGAGTTTGGTGATGAATGACGTTTATCACTAATAGAGTGTGGAGAACAAATTGCAAATATGAACAGCGAAGATGAACGTGTTGGAATAGACAACGATGGTAACCATGACAATGGTGATGCAATATTTGTAGATTGCAATGATTTTTACGTAAATGAAGATAGTCCCTGAAGAGTATATGGTAAAGATAATTCTCATGTACTAGACGACAATGATGTGGAGTTACACATGGATGAACCTCGTAATCAAATTGGATCTGCAAGTGTAAGTTCACTTCGTATTGGAACATCAGTAAGAATTTAGGAAAATCAAGATGTGCAAGTCAACCAATTGTTACCATCAAAATATGATCTAATATCCAAATTACAGTTGCAGACTGTGAAGTGTCACTTCGAATACAAAGTTAAGAAGTCAAATAAGAGCACTTATACAATTATTTGTATTGATCAAAATTGCAAGTAGTGCTTGTGAGCAACCAAGATCGAAGAAAGTCCTATTTTCAAAGTTTGAAGGTACAATGGTCATCACTCTTGCTCCATAAGCGTTCGTCGTAGAGACCATACGCATGCTTCATATATGACTATTGGAAACCACATCGCCCCTAAGTATCAAGATGTCAACCGAGTTTACAGACCAAGGGACATCATTAAAGACATTCGTCGAGAGTTCGGCATAACCATAAGCTATACTAAAGCGTAAATGGCTAAACATTTTGCTTGCAGACTGATTCGTGGAAAACCCCATGAGAGTTATACGAAATTAGCAACATGTTATCATATTTTGGAAAAGCAAAATCCTGGTACGCTGACATTCATTCATACTACAGATGGTCGGGGCTTCAAATACTTTTTTATGGTTTTGGGACCAATTATACATAGATTCCTCAACTAATTGCGAAAAGTAATTTCTGTAGATGGTATATTCCTGACATCAAGAATGAAAGGTACTCTACTCATAGGAACTTGTCTGGATGTCAATTTTCAAATATTTCCACTCACATGGGGAGTAGTTGATTGGGAGAATAATGAATCCTGGACTTGGTTCTTTCAAAAATTACGGTTAATAACTGGTGATACAGACGAGCTTGTGATTATATCTGATCGTGTAACATGTATTAAAAATGGAGTTAGAAATGTTAGAAATTTTTGAATGGAAACGACATCTATATCGTTTTGTAACATAGGAATGATATCAATGTCGTTGTAGTTTGTTCAGGAAAGCATTGATTATTTTACGCTAAAACGATATCCAAATCGTTTTTTATTCCAGGAACGAGTTCAATATTGTTATGCTACTGAGTGAAATTTTGTATCGAAATGACATCGATATCATTTTGTAACATAGGAACGATATAAATGTCGTTACGTGAATATGTAGTATATCAACACCCTAGATGTGTACAATATGCAAATTTCAATTATATTTAATATCCATAATCATTATAATTATCAAAATGCACTAACTAATGGTTAGGCAACATCCTACAAATATCGACATTTATTGGAATAGCAACTATTCCAATAAAACGAACAAGGTCCAACCACAAAATATTTTTAAAATATCAATACATATATCAAAACACAATTGAAGGCTCGAAGTTCCAAGCCAATAACTCTGCAGGCAATTTCTTCCGCCTTATTGGTACATAATCCACTTGAATTGCATTTACGTCTATATTCGCTTGCAGAAATTCTATGTATTTCAGTGTGAATATCCCGCAGTCAGATCTACGAAATAGTTGTGCAGTTATTGTATCCATTTTAAACAGTTAAAATAATATAGTACTATCAATTATGAAATTAATCAATTTTACCCATTTAATTGTTGGGGAACGTCTCTCACTTTCACAAATTCGAAATTTCCATGCTATAGTTGTCATCACTTATATAAAGAATGTTTGATCAGTAACGAAATAACCTCATGTAGAGGCAGAATGTAAGATTCAAACGTTCCCCTACGAATATGACCCTTCAAACTATCGAAAATAAAAATTGTTCATTCCTCCAAGTTGATTTGAACTGCGAACCAATGGTTGCCTGTAAAGTAAGGAATATACAAATATCTGCAATCTTTCTAAGGTTTACCGAGCTTCGAAGTAGTCCCTCTCACATAATTGATCAGACTCTTACTAAAATTGAGCTCTTTACTCGGTTGCAATTGACCATGTGCATTGAGAACAAATTGACTGAAGAAAGTATCCAATATGCAACAATCTTGTTAGAATAAGTTAGAAAATTTGAATGCCTTTTCTCGTATCTGCCTATTTGGTATAGGGCATCGTTCATAATCTGCACAAAGGAACTAGTTAATACAAAATGAAATCTTGATTAACACTATCGCAAAATCATTAAAGTTGTATTACTTACATTGCCAATAATCCAACCATCCTCATTCAAAAGGTCGATCAAATTTTTTGCTTGAATATCGTAAAAGCACAAAGGTATCATTTGACTGCACATACAACAACATCCACACAAAGTTATATTTATGTAATAATATCATTGCTTCGACATGTCATTCCTCTATGTGTAATAATTTACCTGGAAGGTGCAGTTTCCAACCATTTGTGAAGAGCCTCAACCTTTACAGAATCCACTTTTCGATAAGGATCTTAAACATCGACGTCCAACAACTTTCTCCTCTTTGTCGGGTCCATGAAAGAAGAACAAAATAAACATGTTTTTCTCTTTGGACAGTACCCTCGTCCTTTTGGTGATTCACATCCTACCTTCTCGATTTGTACACTACCACCTATATGTTGCAAGTACCAACAATTAGAAATCTAGAATTTGATTAATTTGGAGGTAATAATATGAAGCTGAATATCAATTTATTTTTTACATACCTTGAGTGAATTCATTTGCATCCACCTCATGTTTTTCAGGCGTTACAAAATTAGCGATGCCTTTCTCTATGTCGGGATGCTCATCATCTACTATTGTTTCTTTTTCAACACATTCTTTTACCATTTTTTCTTTTTTTTGCTCTTTCATATCATCCCTAGATCCAACCTCATCTCTCTTCCCTTCTACATTCTTTCTTCTGACCTCATCTTCTAACTTTGGGTCCTTCTCAAACTCTTTCACATTTCTTTCACCTACAGGCACATCTGTCACATCATCAAATCCAGCCTCTTTTTCCAACCCACCCTTTTGTTCATATTCTGGTACATAAGCTATGCTATCGTGGTACCATCAAATCTACTTGTCGCCGAATGGAATCGACCCGTTACAATTAATTCAAGCAACCTGTCAACTTTTTTCTCCACCCGATCAAGTCAAGTTAATGTGACTTCTTGTAGCTTTCCCTCAAGTTTTTCCATTTCCATTCTCGATAAATTCGCTATGTTGATGTCATGAGATACCGGTAGTTGTTGAGATGCTCTGGGAGAGTGTTGGTGGTGCATGATGTAGCTCGGCATCATGCTCAACCTCATCTCCTTCGAAATGATGTGAAGCACTCTCATCTTCTCCCATGATCGGTGTCAACTCTTTCCAATAGACCGCCTCGAGTTCGAGTTCAGTGGGAATCAATTTAGAATGAACCTCCAACTGCAAATATTAAATCGTGCAAATCATTAGTCATTCACTAAGCTAATTCCACAATTTGTTCTATTAAACTTTAAAAAAATGGCAATTTGCCTCTTTCGATTTCAACACATTATCAATGGTGGCAGACGCTTATCTTTTCAGCATTTCCCAAGCGACCATTCTTGGAGTTGCATCTGGATATTTCGCAGCAAACTTCTTTCCCAATGTTGGAATTGCCTCGAATGCCCAAATCTATTGTAAAACAAATATTATTATCTCACCACACAAATTTATATATAAGGAATAATACAAGTCAAGTTTATTGTTTGTTCATACCATTATAGCGAGTGGAAAGCCATGCAACGAATACCGACAACGTGACTCTCATTCGACATCCAAATTTCTCAATTTACCTCCCATTTCAAGTTTGAATACATTCATCATGTATTCAAATGAAAACTTTTCTCGTGGATACTTCTTGAACCTGTCTAAATCATCTACCAAGTCCAACCACCATAAATCGATGAAGGTGTTTTTCTCCGTAACCCACAATACGTACGCCAAGATTACGATCAATCCAACTTATACTTATCGCTCTTTCTTTTCTTGCAACATACAAATGCGTTGTAAGCATCTCCCTTCGTAATCTTTCCCACACTTTCTTAAAGTATTCTATCATGATCCGACACTCCGCCCCCCAAAGTCTTATTTACATTGTCATCATTACTAGCATTTAAGCCCTTCACCAGAACAAATTTTTCCAATCTAAATCTTACTCGTTTATCTCCTATCTTAACCATACTTCTTCTTTTGTACCGGTCTTCATCTTTCGTGTTCTTCATGTTGAATACATGAATCAAATTTGGACGAAGATAATGACAAATTCGAAAAACAGTGGGCCTGTATGGAATTTGGTAACCGACGGTCCTTATCTGTTGATTTCTAATCCATTTTACAACACTTATAATCTCCCAAATCCTAACCAAGTCAATCCAAGAAATAATTTTGTGTCTAGTTTCAATGAAGCTAGGCATCCTCTTAATCTGAATGAAGATTAAGGTGTCAACGCAGTTAAACATCCTTCCAATTTGAACATCGGATCTCGTACTGATGTAAGACATGCTTGTGAACCCGAAAGTGGTGATACCATATGGAAGTTTTTGGAAAGCTTTGAGAACCACACCATCTCTAAAAATACCTTTTTGATCGAGAATTCGGTTGTCGAAAATGTGGACCCTCCCATGGCCCTAGCTGAAAATGTGGGGAACACTTCCACGATCTCTCCCACGAAAGTGGTTAGAAATAACGTTCTGTATGAGAATCGCATGGTAAAGGTTGTTGAAAATGTGGACCCTCCCTTAGTACTCATTGAAAATGTTGCTCCCATTGTCTCTTCCTGGGAGCTTGTGGTTGTTGGAAATGTGAGGCCGCCCATCTTTAACCCCAACGATAGACGATTAGTGATTCATTTCTTTGTTGATGATTAATTGAAGTATTGAATTTTTTGATAATTATCATATTTGAACAGTGAACTTCCTAGAAAGTTGGCTAGACATTTGGATGTTTCAAACGTGTACTTACACATACAATGTGTGTTAAGTATAGTTTGTTATTCTTTTTCTTTCTTTCTTTTGTTTTGTGTCAAGTACAATTTCTTTATCTTTTCGTTCATTTTTTCGTTTTGTATTTCTATAGCTTTTTGCCTATTGTTCCTCTTTCTTCTTGTTCTTCTTGTCGAATACTTGATTGGACGGAGATAATGGCAAATCCGAAAAACAGTAGGCCCGTATGGAATTTGGTAACCGACGGTCCTTATTTATTGATTCCCAATCCATTTTACAACCTTTCTGACCTCCCAAATCCTAACCAAACCAATCCTATAAACAATTTTAGGTCTGGTTTCAATAAAGCTAGGCATTCTCCTAATCTGATGAAGATTACGGTGTCAACGTAGTTGAACATCCTTCCAATTTGAACGTCGGGCCTGGTATTGATGTAGGACATGCTTACGACCCTGGAATACGTGGTACCATGTGGAAGTTTCTGGGAAACTTTAAGAACCACACCATCTCTAAAAATACCTTTCTGATCGAGAATTCGATTGTCGAAAATGTGGACCCTCCCATAGTCCTAGCTGAAAATGTGGGGAACACTTCCACCATCCCTCCCATTAAAGCTGTTGAAAATAGAGTTCTGTATGAGAATCGTATGGTAGAGGTTGTTGGAAATGTGGACTCCCCATTGTACTTACTGAAAATGTTGCTCCAATTGTCCTTTCCTTGGAGCTTGTGGTTGTTGGAAATGTGAGGCCGCCCATATTTAACCTTAACGATAGATAATTAGTGATTCATTTTTTTGTCGACGATTAGTTGAAGGATTGAATTTGTTGATAATCTTCATATTTGAACAGTAAACTTCCTAGAAAGTTGGCTAGACATTTGGATGTTTCATACGTGTACTTACACGTACAATGTGTGTTAAGTACAGTTTTTTTCTTTTTCTTTCAATTTTTCATTTGTGTCAAGTAAAGTTTCTTTATCTTTTTGGTTCCTTTTTTCATTTTGTATTTCTAAATCTTTTTGCCTATTATTCCTCCTTCTTTTTGTTCTCCTTGTTGAATACTTGAATCAAATTTAGTCGGAGATAATAGTAAATCGGAAAAATAGTGGGCCTGTATGGAATTTGGTTAACGACGGTCCTTATCTGTTGATTCCCAATCTATTTTACAATACTCCTAATCTCCCAAATCCTATCCAAGCCAATCCTAGAAACAATTTTGTGTCTAGTTTCAATGAAGCTAGGCATCCTCCTAATCAGAATGATGATTATAGTGTCAACGCAGTTGAACATCCTTCCAATCTAAACATCGGGTCTGGTCCTAATACAGGACATGCTTACGACCCTGGAAGCGATGGACCATGTGGAAGTTTCTGGGAAGCTTTGAGAACCATACCATCTCTAAAAATACCTTTTTCATCGAGAATTCGGTTGTCGAAAATGTAGACCCTCCCATGGTCCTAGCTGAAAATGTGGGGAACACTTCCACGATCTCTCCCACGAAAGTGGTTAGAAATAACGTTCTGTATGAGAATCGCATGGTAAAGGTTGTTGGAAATGTGGACCCTCCCATAGTACTCACTGAAAATGTTGCTCCCATTGTCTCTTCCTAGGAGCTTGTGGTTGTTGGAAATGTGAGGCCGCCCATCTTTAACCCCAACGATAGACGATTAGTGATTCATTTCTTTGTTGATGATTAATTAAAGTATTGAATTTTTTGATAATTATCATATTTGAACAGTGAACTTCCTAGAAAGTTGGCTAGACATTTGGATGTTTCAAACGTGTACTTACACATACAATGTGTGTTAAGTATAGTTTGTTATTCTTTTTCTTTCTTTCTTTTGTTTTGTGTCAAGTACAATTTCTTTATCTTTTCGTTCATTTTTTCGTTTTGTATTTCTATATCTTTTTGCCTATTGTTCCTCTTTCTTCTTGTTCTTCTTGTCGAATACTTGATTGGACGGAGATAATGGCAAATCCGAAAAACAGTAGGCCTGTATGGAATTTGGTAACCGACGGTCTTTATTTATTGATTCCCAATCCATTTTACAACCTTTCTGACCTCCCAAATCCTAACCAAACCAATCCTATAAACAATTTTGGGTCTGGTTTCAATGAAGCTAGGCATTCTCCTAATCTGATGAAGATTACGGTGTCAACGTAGTTGAACATCCTTCCAATTTGAACGTCGGGCCTGGTATTGATGTAGGACATGCTTACGACCCTGGAATACGTGGTACCATGTGGAAGTTTCTGGGAAACTTTAAGAACCACACCATCTCTAAAAATACCTTTCTGATCGAGAATTCGATTGTCGAAAATGTGGACCCTCCCATGGTCCTAGCTGAAAATGTGGGGAACACTTCTACCATCCCTCCCATTAAAGCTGTTGAAAATAGAGTTCTGTATGAGAATCGTATGGTAGAGGTTGTTGGAAATGTACACTCCCCATTGTACTTACTGAAAATGTTGCTCCAATTGTCCTTTCCTTGGAGCTTGTGGTTGTTGGAAATGTGAGGCCACCCATATTTAACCTTAACGATAGATGATTAGTGATTCATTTTTTTGTCGACGATTAGTTGAAGGATTGAATTTGTTGATAATCTTCATATTTGAATAGTAAACTTCCTAGAAAGTTGGCTAGACATTTGAATGTTTCATACGTGTACTTACACGTACAATGTGTGTTAAGTACAGTTTTTTTCTTTTTCTTTCCATTTTTCATTTGTGTCAAGTAAAGTTTCTTTATCTTTTTCGTTCCTTTTTTCATTTTGTATTTCTAAATCTTTTTGCCTATTATTCCTCCTTCTTTTTGTTCTCCTTGTTGAATACTTGAATCAAATTTAGTCGGAGATAATAGTAAATCGGAAAAATAGTGGGCCTGTATGGAATTTGGTTACCGACGGTCCTTATCTGTTGATTCCCAATCTATTTTACAATACTCCTAATCTCCCAAATCCTAACCAAGCCAATCCTAAAAACAATTTTGTATCTAGTTTCAATGAAGCTAGGCATCCTCCTAATCAGAATGAGGATTATAGTGTCAACGCAGTTGAACATCCTTCCAATCTAAACATCGGGTCTGGTCCTAATACAGGACATGCTTACGACCCTGGAAGCGATGGACCATGTGGAAGTTTCCGGGATGCTTTGAGAACCATACCATCTCTGAAAATACCTTTCTTATCGAGAATTTGGTTTCGGAAATGTGGATCCTTCCATGGCAATAATCATTGGAGTTTTACCAGTTTCAGAAATCAAAGGGTAGTTGTTAAAAACAAAAAAATTAGCAAAACGTTGGCCCTTCTAAGAAGCCAATTTTGTGTCAGACATTCGTGTATGTAGGTCACGCTCACACACAAGTTCATGGTCCGAAATCTATTTCAGTCGGTGATTTACATCCCCAACACGCGCACATGGAGAGGGCATCTATGCGACACATGATTACACACTTCCAAAGTGTGGCCGTATATAAAGTGGTTCTTACTTTCATAAACTTTCTATGTGATATAAACTCAAAATCTCCCTCGAACATAAACCATGTTCCAATGATCCACTTTAAACTTCAATTTCTTATTCATCCAAGCTTCATTTTTGACAAGTAAATATGATTTCAATGTTCCAATGGAGGAGAACACAAGTCAATGTTGATCTTGCAAAATAAGCAAACCGGTCCCACTCAAAATTTATGTCAGAGTCAGCCATTCATCTCATTTTTTCCAACATAATTTTCGCGTGATCCGTACTTCAAGTTACATTTCCTATCTTCATTTAGTATTTGATAAGAGAGCATAAACAATGGTATTTTGTAGTTTCTGGCTAATAATTCCTTACTAATATTTTGATTTATTCATTATCTCTAGACATGCGCAAACTATTCATCAGTTCATTGCTTTTTTCAAATTTTGCTTCTGTTTCTAGATTGTGAGGTGAAATAAATGCAATCTTGGTTTGGGGAATAAAGTCTGGCTTAACCATACTGAAAATGAATTTGTATTTTAAGTACATTAATTTAATCATATTTCAATGTCAAAATAATTTCGTATCTTTCTTTTCTGTATTTTTTATTTGGAGATAATTATATTCACACAGAGGCAGTTATACTATAATTTTTTTACCTCAGTGCAATGCCTTTTAATCGTCAAGCCGTTCGATCAATTCATGAGAAATGGAGCGGTAAGTGGAGTGTAAGTGGATATGTGCAATGCATCAAGGGTGCTAAAGATGTTGTATTCAACATAAAATCATTCAAATGTTTCCCCAAAAATCTAAATCCCAAGAACGTATCGTGGCTGAAGGAGTATAGCTTATTTGATGAAGAGACATAGCCACAGAGTGACAATGTGAAATCATAATTTTTTTTCACGTTGTTCATTTTTGTACTTCGGAATGATTTCTTGTTATTTCGCAGATACATGAATGTGTTCTAGTAGAACTGTTCTGGAACTAGCTGTACAGAGATGTTGCAGTCTTTTTTTGGCATTTTGGTAAGAGATATGGCATTTACTTGTACTTTTTGGTGCCATTTTTCTTTTATAACTAAGAATCTTTTATGATATTAATGTATTTATGTTATATGTTCATGTGCTTGATGTGATATTATGGGACCCTTTTTGACATTTATTGCTGTAAAACATAATTTAGTTGAATGATTGAATTTGTTGATAATCTTCATATTTGAACAATAAACTTCCTAGAAAGTTGTCTAGACATTTGGATGTTTCATACTGATGTTGAAGTATAGTTCATGAAGTTTCTTTTTGAATGTTGATGTTGAACATATGCTAACACTTTAAAAAGCATTGAGTTCATTTAGCGGCTTTGTGATTTTTTTTTTTACTGCTAATTTTTTGTGTATCTATGTGGGCATCAGCTAATTTATAAAAATTGATGAAACTTATGACTAAAAAGTTGATGTTTTTCAGGAAAGTTTTGTCAAACATATTCTCCCGAATCATATCCCTCTCCCTCCTTCGATTTCTTTACAAAAACTCTGAACAAATCCATCATCCATTCCCTTCTAACGTGAACAAATCCATTTATCTACTGTGTTGAGAGAATTTCCATCATGCATATTTTTTCAAGAATACCAATATTTCCTATAATTCGAGTAGAAACAATGTTGTACATATATATGGTGAATGATTTGTAAATTTAACATTATGTCATATTCATTGAAGTTATATAATTGCAAAAGATAATAGTAGTTAATTATATAATTAAGAGAAAAATAATAATTCTGGGTGATCCCTAAGCAGGAAAAAATACATAATGGAGATTGTTTAATTGGTTCCTTTCCTTGCATAAATGCATCTTTTTGTGTTGGATTCTTGTTTCTAATGAGATAACAAGTCAGATAGCATGTTCTGTTACACCCCATTTTCCTACAAATTTAAAAGTCAAGATTTTATTTCAATGTCAAAGGTAGAATTGTCAAAGTCATAGTCAAAATGGGACTGATATGAGGCAAATTATTTTGTTGGGGTTTATTTTGCAATGGATATTAATTGAGAGCTTCAATGGGATTAAATTAGAAGTTAGGGAGTTACTTAATTAGTTTGGGAAGTAACGGACTTAAATGTTATTTGGTTTGGAAGATGAGGGACCTATTGTGCAAACATTCACTAATTTAACACTTAAACAAATTTTCCATCCCATTTTACACACACTCACGCACCAGAGAAGACAGGGACCGAGAAAGGAAGAAGAAAAGGGGGAAAAAGGAAAGAAAAAGGGAAGAAAGCTACCACCGAGACCAAAGTTGGGTTCTCAATTTCTTCTTCTATTGTGAGGTAAATCTAAAGTATGTTGTGGTTGAGTTTGTGATAAAATTTTAGGGTTTTTAATTTATAGCTTATGCTTGGAATATGTGATAAGGAAGTTGTTTCTTTGAGCATTTTGAGCTATTTATTCTAGTGGATTGGAATGAATGATAATTGGAGGTTAGGTTTTTATTTATGGGGTTTAATCCGAAAATTTAGGGAAAATTGACGTTCTTCCTATTTTTTCTTGTGATTGTTACATAATATCAAGTTAGATTGGTTGAAAATAATTTATCTTGTGGTTGAGTTCTTAGTTTGGATGAATATGAAGATTTTAAGAAAATGGGTTTTTGATGAGATATAGGTATTTAGTTAATAGAAATTTGAAATGAGGAACGTGGATGTTTATTGTCATGAAAATCTTGCTGAATCACATCGGGGCAGTCGAGAAAAGTTAGCATTAGCGAGTTGAGAAATTGAATCACTCGTAATGTAGTGAATTTATGTTTAAGTTGGCCTAATGAGATGGAAATATTAAGTCTCAACTTATTGCTTAATGAGGGATTTATATATGTCAATTTGATACTAAGTATGAGTTGTTATTGAGAAATCCCTTGTAACTCTATATGGATGGAGTTGAAGTGGTTTGTGTGTAATCATTTCAGAAGGGGACTTGGACGTGGGAATAACATACCCGCCCCGATAGTCCAGCCTATATCTGTGAGTGGAGAACATATTTTTACACAAAGAAGATTTTTAAATTTATAAGCTTATAATCATGTTTATTTAATATGAATGTTTGAATGATTCCCAATTTTTAGAGAATCATATTAGTTACATGAACTGTCTTACTTTCGAGAAATTAGTAAATGAGCATAATTATCTTAAGACCATCAGAATATATGCACTGAGGGGCTACGACCTTGTACTAGAGTCGTGTATGTGACTCCTATACAATGAGGGGCCACAGCCGTGTATAAAGGTGACTCATATCCACTGAGGGGCTACAGTGGTGTGTAATGGTACCTATTATGCACTGAGGGGCTACAGCCATGTATAAGGATAATTATGTTATTTCTACTTCATGCACTAAGGGGCTACAGCCGTGTATAAAAGTGACTCTTATCCACTGAGGGCTACGACCGTGTATAAGGGTACCTATTATGCACTGAGAGGCTACAGCCGTGCATACAGATGATTATGTCTATTCCCACTTCGTGCACTGAAGGGCTACGGCGGTGTATAGAAGTGTTGATTAGACAATTATGTGTATCTAACTTTATCGCTTTCAGATAATCACCAGATGATTACATGGGGTATATTTATATTATGATGTAATTTTCCAGTATATGGTGGATTATTGGCTTGCAACTTACACTTTTCAGCTTACATTTTAGCTTATTGATCTCAGATTATGATTTCAACTTATTGATTTCAGATCATGATTTTAGCTTAATGAATTCGACTAGTGTACTTACTCATCTTGATGTTTTGGCTATTATCATTTTAGATATCAATTTCAATATAATTTATGATTTAGCACAGGTATTATGAAATTATATGGTTTCATGCTACAGATTTCAAAATTTATGAGTACATCGAGATAAGTGATAAATCAGTTTCATTTTCATATAAATGTAGATACATATATAAAGGACAGAATAACCATTTTTGTAACACTCCACTCACTGGGATTATCATCTCATATATTTTCTTAATATCTTTCTTATAAGAGGTAGTTGATTGAGCAGTGGTGAAGATTATTCTGATAGTTTTGCAGCCACTACCACCACCAATTGTAGGTTCTGTCGCTTAGAACAGTGTAACCATCAAGTAAATTATTTACATCATATTTGGGGGATTTTTGTGTTTAAATGTACCATTGGTCACGATGGAATATTGTAAACTAAACTGCGTCATTATTATCTTTTTGATAAGCAGTCATCCTGCCTAGTGATGTAGATATTTTGGGTGGAAGTGTGACTGATATTATGGTGTTTATGTATTGGTGTTTGGGAAATTTTTATAGTTACAGGATTGAGTATGGTTCCATTTTAAAAGGAGACTCTGTCAAAATTTTTCAAAAAAAAGAAAAAGGGGTTTTTATTGGTCAATGGAGGTCATACAATCGAAGTATAGTTATAGTTGCCTCGGTGATAGGTCCAGTGCTAAGCTGCACTTATCATCGGTGCACGTCACGTCTTGAGACTAGTAAGAAGTTTGGGACGGGGCGTGACATGTTCCATTAGAGAGCCCGGAGTCGAATCAGATGTTTACCATCTACCTAACAACTGGTACATTAGGCTTTAACTTCTAGTGTAGTCGAAGCATAAGAAAGACACAAGAACTAATCAGCAAAGTCGATTCGCATTGAATGCCTAGAATCGGGTCGAAAGAGCTTAGGAACCGTATTTTGGGACCTCCTCTTGGTCGTGCTTTCATTTCTTGTCTGCCTTCAAGTGATCAAGTCGAGAGTAAGAGGACAAGCAACAAGCTTAAAAAGGATCCTCATAGAGGCAGATGAAGCTAAAAAAATTGCTTAACAGGCAAATTAAGCTTGGAGAATTAGAATAAAGGAGATTAAACTCGTATTTATAATGTGTAATTCTTCAGCAATATTTCTGCTTTACAATCTGAGAATTGTACATCACCAGCAGTTAGTTTATTACTTATACAATTTTCGCAATAATTCAAGTGACAATATGAATTATTTTTTTTATTAATTGATAGATTCACTTGAAATTACAAGTTAACGAAGTTTTAATCTACTCCCTTTTGCTCTAGTGAGATCTTGTCACTCCTGTGAATAAAATCTTCTACCTAGTTGCCATATATTATCCACATAATTCGACCCAATTGTTTCCTACAAAGATAAGAAAAAGAATAAATTACAAAGATTAGTAAGAACAGATACCATAAAATCCCTAGTCTAACAAGCATGTGAAAATGTCCCCATAAACAAGTAATGTACCAACCAAAACTTATTACTGCCATCGGATTATATAGTAGAAGTGTAGAACTAAGGATATAGAAATATATCTAGTCTAAACTGGGATTCTGATCATCAAGATATGATCATATCCATCCAATGTAGACTCCTTTCCTCTGAAATCCACCTCAACCTTGATTGAGAACTTCAAAATATATTCTCCAAATTTACTGCATCAACATCAAAGTCCGGACCCTTTTTTCTCTCTTAGCCATTCTGACTGAGGGAGTTCTCTTCAGTTTGGGCAACTCCTCCATCACTACTTTCTCGACCGTGTCAATCGAGTTCAGGAACATCTTTTGAGGAGTCAAACAGCCTGAGTATTTGTCCTTTTTATCAGTGATATCAAGTAATAGCATTGAGGGAGTTCTCTTCAGTTTGGGCAACTCCTCCATCACTACTTTCTCGACCGTGTCAATCGAGTTCAGGAACAACTTTTGAGGAGTCAAATAGCCTGAGTATTTGTCCTTTTTATCAATGATATCAAGTAATAGCATTGGCACCATCCCGATCGCTGAACAACGATGAGTACCAATGAATGACTTCGGGGAAAACATTGCTCGAGTGGAGCACCTGGTGTAGATGGAAAAGGATAATGAACTGGCTGGTCCTGGAGATAAGATTTCCAGTTTGTAGGCCTTCACCTTCTCTCATGCAAGATCTTCTTTCTATTGCCTATATATTTATATTGATAAAATAAATATTATATTCATCTAATCATAAATTAATTTCGTCAGTGTAGAAACAAAATGTTTATCCATGACCAAACATTAATGTCCTGTAATGTCAAAACTATTCCATGTAACAATTTGTAAATGAAAAGAAGAAGGAAATTGAAGAAGATGAAGAACTGATTACTGGATTGAATCAGTCGATTTCAACTTAATTCATTATCATCTTTATCAGTACAATATATAGAAGCAAGAAAGGGGTAAAAGTATAAAGAGACTATCCTAACAAACTATAACAAAAGGAATCATTCTACACCTAACCATGTGCACTAGCTCACGAGCAGGTGGTGGCTAATAGGTGTGCCTCCTTATCTGATATTTACAATGGAATCTGATAGGCTTATTTAATTATGCAACTATACTACTTTAAAAAAAAAACTACTTATCTGATAAGCTAAGCTAACTAGTATGATAAGAGATCTCCACAATAGGTTCCAACAGCCCCCCTCAAGGTGGAGAATAGATGTTTTCTATTCCCATCTTGGATAGGTGAGCCCTCAAGGTGATAGAGGATAATGCCTTAGTAAACATGTCCGCGAGCTGTGACTGGGTGTGAATATAAGACGTAGAAATGCAACCAGATTCAATTTGTTCTCTGATCAAGTGGCAATCTAATTCTATATGCTTAGTCCTCTCGTGGAAAACTGGATTAGAGGCAATGTGTAGTGCTGCTTGATTGTCACAGTGCAAAATTGTAGGTTGAGAATGCTGAACTTGGAGATCCTTAAGTAAATACTTCAGCCATGTAATTTCACAGCAAGTGTTAGCCATTGACCTGTACTCCGCCTCAGCAGATGATCGAGATACTACGGTTTGTTTCTTTAATTTCCATGAGATCAATGAATCACCAAGGAAAATACGAGCGCCATCGATCTTCGAGAATCAGGGCAAGCTGCCCAATCAGAGTCGCAGAAGGCTCGAAGATTCAATGAAGAAGAAGATGAAAACATGATGCCCTGTCCTGGAGCAAGTTTCAGATACTTGATCACTTTGTGGACCGCAGCAAGATGCGTGCAAGTAGGCATTTCCATGTATTGGCTGAGGTTCTGAATTGCATAACATATATCAGGTCTAGTTAATGATAAGTACATCAATTTACCAATCAATTTCCTGTAAATCGTTGCATCAGGCAGGGTCTTTCCAGTATCTTTCCCCAGCTTTAGGTTCTGATCCATAGGCAGTTTTACTGGTTTAGCTCCAAGCATTCCCGCATCGGCTAATAAATCTAAGGTATACTTGCGTTGAGAAATCACAATTCCTTTGCTAGACCTAGCAACCTCCAATCCTAAGAAATATTTCAAGTCACCAAGTGCTCTGATTTTGAATTTACTACTGAGAAACGTTTAAATTGTGCCTATTTGCTCCAAGTTGGATTCAGCCACTACTATATCATCTACATAGACGAGTAAGGCTGTAAAGGAGTGATTAGTGGCCATTGTGAAAAGGCTGTAATCAGCCTTCGACTGAGTAAATCCAAATTCTATAAGAGCTGCAGAAAATGTGGAATACCACTGTCTTGAGACTTGCTTCAGCTCGTAAATGCTTCTTAACAGTATACAAACTTGGTTGGTGGTTCCTTTCATATAACCTGGGGGTTTTTGCATGTAAACTTCCTCGTTTAGGACTCCATGTAAGAAGGCATTACTCACATCAAATTGTTTTAAATGCCAATTTCTGACTGCTGCAATTCCCAGCAAACATCTGACCGTTACAAGTTTTGCAACAGGCGAAAAAGTTTCATTGTAATCTATCCCTTCCCTTTGGTTGTACCCCTTAGCTACCAGCCTTGCCTTATGTCTTTCTATGCTTCCATCTGAATTGTATTTCAGCTTATACACCCATCTACATCTAATTGCTTTCTTCCCTGGTGGTAAGTAAGTGAGAATCCAGGTTTTGTTTAACTCAAGGGCTTTTATCTCTGAATTCATTGCTTTGCACCAATCAGAGCTATTCACAGCTTGTTGATAGGTATTAGGCTCAAAGAGTGTGCAAATGGAGGTCAAGAAAACTTTGAACTGAGGTGACAATTTGTGATAGGATATTGTTTTAGATAGAGGAAAAGCCTTACCTGAAAGTACTGGAGGTTTTGCCTTGAGGGAAGATTGGGACTGTGAATCTGAAGCAGCCTGATGATAGTGAAAATCCTGTAAGTATTGTGGTGCCCTTTTGGTTCTTGTAGACTTTCTGAGGTTAGGTGATGTTTGGAGAGCATTATCATCAGGGCCAGGGTCATTGGTAAAGTTCTGATCTGGTATATTGTGGTATAATAGGTCAGACACTTCATCAGGCGGTGCTTCATGAGTGTAATTGGTGTTGTCAGGAAGTGGTTTGGTAAATACAAATTCTATGTTGTCGCAGGTTTTTCAGAGGTTTTATAAGGGAAAGAAGTCTCATGAAATGCAACGTTCCTAGAGATAAATATGGCCTTTGTTTGTAGATCCATCACCTTATATCCTTTTACCCCAAAGGGATATCCCAAGAAAATACACTGGCGGCCCCTGGGATCGAATTTTCTTCTTCCACGTGCCAAGGTGGAAGCAAAACACAGACACCCAAAGATTCTAAGGTGAGAATAGGTGGGTGCACTCTTAAACAAAATTTCAAAAGGTGATTTATTTTGCAATAATGGTGTGGGAATCCTATTTATCAAATACGTGGCAGTAAGTATAAATTCATTCCAGAAAAGTAGTGGCAATCCTGATTGATATTTCAAGGCTCTTGCGACGTTTAATAAATGCTGGTGTTTCCTCTCAACGACGCCATTTTGTTGAGGAGTTTCCACACAACTTTTGCGATGAATAATTCCTTTTTGATTGTAAAATTATGTTAGCCTAAATTCAGGACCATTATCGCTTCTTAATATTTTAATGGAAGTTTGAAACTGATTTTCCACCATTTGAACAAAAGTTTTGACTAAATGACACACATCAGATTTTTGTTTGAGTAAATAGACCCATGTAGCTCTTGAAAAATCATCAACCACCGAAAGGAAATACTTGGATCCATCATGAGCTGCTGTGGAATAAGGCCTCCAGATGTCACAATGGATCATATCAAAAATCTGTTTAGTTTTATGTGGACTTGTAGGGAAAGGGCTCTTGTGATGTTTTGCCAAAGGACAGATAATGCAAGGATTTTTATTATCATTCTTGTAATGAGAAATGACAGAATCATCAGTAATGAGTTTCATTCTAGAATCAGAAAGGTGTCCTAACCGGTAATGCCACAGCTGTGGCTGAACATTAGATTCAGTAATAGAGGTATATGACTGAACATCAGGTTTAACAATTGAAGCTGCTGTAAAATATTGTCTAAGGTTGAGGGATGATAGTTTGGTTGCTAAAGCTGTGGGTGGCACTTTGTGTGGCAGGAGTCGGTATAGTCCATTCCGGACTTCACCTTTCCCAATCGTCCTCCAAGACAAAAGGTCCTGTACAAAACAAGAATCAGACATAAAAATCAAGCAGCAATGAATCTGTTGTACTAATTTTTTGACAGACAGCAGGTTGAAATGAAATTTAGGAACATATAATACGTCCTTCAGATTTATGGAATCAGTTACTTGAACATTTCCAGAATATGCAGCTGGAACCACTTCCCCAGTAGGTAATTTGACTGAGAGAGTGGTCCTTGTTTTGGTGGAGCCAAAAAAGGTGGCATCACAGATCATATGATCTGTTGCTCCAGTATCAATGATCCATGGAATGTCAGTATAGTTCTGATGTGATGTAGGTGCAACTGATAAACAAGCAATGTTACCAGATAAGTCAGTTTGTGGGTTGATTTTTGAGTGGTCGATGGTCTTCACATGATTGACAGAATGATTGGACTGTGGATTATCTTTAGATCGAAGCAAAGCAATAAATTCCTGATATTCCCCTTGAGTTAGAGAAACTGGTTTTTCATTGTCTTCCTCCGCTAGACTTGATTGATTTGCAAAACTCCCATCTCTCATCTGCCCTTTGTATAGCTTGTGAGTTAGGGGGTAACCATGTAGTTTAAAGCATTTTTCCATGGTATGTCCTATCATATTACAATGTGTGCAGAGAGGGGGTTCAGTGTTTCCAACCTTAAAACATTTGTCCAGGTTGTGGCCTAGGATTTTACAATGGGTGCAGTATGCTCTGTCCTTTTTGCCAGTAAAATTCGATCTCCCATAGGTAGGGTTTCTGTTATCTCCATAGCCTCTTCTAGCTGCCATTGCAATGGACTCATTGTGCACAACAGTAGTGGTGTTTTGCTTTTGTCTTTCCTGCTATTGTATGTATGAAAATACTTTGTTTACTGGTGGTAGAGGATCAAGCATCATCACCTGTGCTCTTGTGTTATCATAGGTCTCATTCAGCCCCATTAAGAACTTAATCACACAATCACGTTGGTTTCTATCTACCAGCACTTTCAACTGTCCACAACTACACTCAGGGATTGGATCATAAACTGATAATTCGTCCCAGATAGTTTTCAGTTTTCCATAGTAAATGCTCACAGGGTCCTCTTCTTGTTCCAAATCAGCCAATGCCTTTTTTAATTCATATATCCTTGGTCCATTTTGTTGAGCAAATCGATCCCTGAGTTCTGCCCAAACTTCATTTGCCTCATCCATAAAAGCGACGCTGGATCTGAGGGATGGAGATATGGCATTTTGGATCCATGACACAACCATGTCATTACATCTTTCCCAAGCCTCAAGAGAAGTGTTCCCTGGTTCAGGTTTGGACCATGCTCCACTGATAAACCCAAGCTTATTCTTAGCTCTGAGAGCTCGCCGGAGTGCCCTCGACCAGGTGGGATAATTCTCTGTAGTTAGTAGATCTGTCACCAGAACAGCTCCCGGATTATCTGAATTCTCCAATCTGTAGTGATCGGAAAGGTCAAGAGTCTGAACGGCAGTAGTGTTTTCATTGGTAGCAGAATTCATATCAGCTATGGTTGTCATAGCTCTGATACCATGTAACAATTTGTAAATGAAAAGAAGAAGGAAATTGAAGAAGATGAAGAACTGATTGCTGGATTGAATCAGTCGATTTCAACTTAATTCATTATCATCTTTATCAGTACAATATATAGAAGCAAGAAAGGGGTAAAAGTGTAAAGAGACTATCCTAACAAACTATAACAAAAGGAATCATTCTACACCTAACCATGTGCACTAGCTCACGAGCAGGTGGTGGCCAATAGGTGTGCCTCCTTATCTGATATTTACAATGGAATCTGATAGGCTTATTTAATTATGCAATTATACTACTTATCTGATAAGCTAAACTAACTAGTATGATAAGAGATTTCCACAATAGGTTCCAACATTCCACAAAGCTCCAAGTCTTAACATAATCTATTCTCTTTCACATAAAAAGCCAACAGGTCCACACTTTGTCAACTGTTTCGCAGAGGCTTTGAGCCAATTTTTATCTGCACGATTGTTAGTATATAACTGACTAGTTTCTCAAGCTGTTTTCCAGTTTTTCTAGGAGAACATCGGGCCAAGCTGACTTTTATAACGTGGACACTGAAACTTTCATATAATTTTGGCTACAAGAATTATATATATATATATATATATATATATAGTTGAGATTCCAATTAATATATGGCAATAGAAATACTGGTACGCATACTAGTAATTTGAAGACACGAGGCAGTGCACGCCAAGCTTTGAGTTGGCATGTGAGATGGAGGAAGTTGAACGACAAATGGAATTTATTTCAGAACATACACTAGGCATTAAACTCTAATTAAACCATGACGAAAATAACAGACAAAGAACAACAAAGATGAATCAATAGATAGTACTTGTGTTTCTTGTAAAATGGCAATAATGGGGTAAAACAAAGATGAATCAATAGATAGTATATAATTCAATACTCAGAATTGAATTTCTCATCCGCTATAACTAGAGACGGAGCTAGAACTGGACATAAGCTTTTGAGGAGGCATAAATTTGTCTTAGACCAATTAATTTTATTTTTTGGAACCAATTTTATCAAGTAGAAGGAAAGCAAATTCTCTCTTTTTGAGCCAAACTTGACATTGAGGTTAGCACATTTTTATATATACCAAGTCTTCACGTGCTTAACAAATTTTCTAAACATAATAAAAATAGTTTTTCTTGAACAAAATAATCAGACAGACAGTACAGAAATGCATATCCCATCTTTTTCTTTGTATAATACATGAGATTAACTGGTGGCTAGCATCTTTAGGAGAAACAATCAAAATCTTCTCTGGTTGACCACATAATTTTTAAATAGGCCAAACTTAAAAAAGAAAAAAGAAAAAAATGGGGGTATTTTTAAATAATATGCGTCAATTTATACCATTGTTTTACTTTGGCATCAAACTTTTGTTTTCTTTAATAACTGAACGTTCATTTCTATTTCAATTAACTGAACTCTTTGTTTTACTGACTTGTCCACGGGCATACCGACTGCCCGGGCTTTGGCCGCCGCCTCAATTCGTGCTGGTCCACGCCCCGAGTCGATCGGCGGACCGGCTCGTCGCCGTTCCGAGGTCGGTCGGCGTTGCACCCCTCGGGGGGATCACGCCAATCAGCTTCCTTGCGCCTTACGGGTTTACTCGCCCGTTGACTCGCACACATGTCAGACTCCTTGGTCCGTGTTTCAAGACGGGTCGAATGGGGCTAAAGGAAATGATGATATTGCATGAAAATTTTGTTACTGTATTACTTATCGTCCAACTAGACAAAAATGCATATTGTTGGAACTTTCAAGATGCACTTTTCTTATATATATATATATATATATATATATACTAGGTGCAAGCAACGTGCACTTTTCTTTTATATATATATACTAGGTGCAAGCAACATGTAATGGACGTTTGCTTAGTTTATATTTAATATTTTTGTTTAATAATTAATTTGTTATTAATAAAAAATGTAATTTTTTTTTTTTTGGTTAATTAAGGGCGTGTTTGTGCGCCCTGCAAGGAGGAAGGAAAATTGATTATGTTAACATTTTTTTTCAAACCTACAGCCTAAAGTGAGAGAATTGATCCAAAATTGCGGCTCCCAACGGCATGAATTGTGTTGCCAACGGCTTGGTTTCTGTTGAAAAGCAGAAACAGACACCCTATAAATAATTAATGATGTAATGTTTATATAATTGATAAATAATTAGATGTGTGATTTTGATATTGTAATGTAGGTTGGTGAGATTGAAGAAAATAAGCAAAAGTAGACAAATTTGGAGAAAGTGCTAAATTGTAAGAGATCCAAATTTCGGGGGCTAAAATGTAAATACTTAAAAGTTGTGCCGAATCTCACGATAAAGATTTGAGAGTGCTCAGAGTCAATTGGATAAAGGAAGATGTCAAGAGGATCAAATTTAGTCAAAAGATGATCACAAATGAATTTCCAACCGAAAAGTTATGCTCCGGTGTTTTAGTCTCATATTGAGACCTATTTTTGGCATAGGAAGTGATCGAATTGGAGAATGATGTCTAAATTAAAGTTGTAGCTAGATGAGTTAGCTTTCCAACGCATTTTGCATCGCCTCAATAGGATATCGGAATACAAAGTTATGATAAAAACACTGAAAGAAGGTGCAGCTGCCTGTTTAAAACAAGAAATTCTGTTACATAGTCCGTTATATTGAGATCTATTTTTGGCATATAAAGTGGTCGAATTGAAGAATGATGTGCGAACCAAAGTTGTAACCAAATTAGTTATATTTCCAACGCATTTTGAATTGCCTCAATCGGATATCGGAATACAAAGTTATGATAAAAACACTGAAGGAAGGTGCAGCTGCCTGTTTAAAACAAGAAATTCTGTTACATAGTCCGTTATATTGAGACATATTTTTGGCATAGAAAGTGATCGAATTGGAGAATGATGTCTTAATCAAAGTTGTAGCCAGATACGTTAGCTTTCTAACTCATTTTGAATCACCTCAATCAAATATCAGAATACAAAGTTATAATAAAACAATTGAAAGAAGGTGCAACTGCCTGTTTAAAATAAAAAATTTCGTTACATAGTCTGTTATATTGAGACCTATTTTTGGCATAGAAAGTGATCGAATTGGAGAATAATGTCTGAATCAAAGTTATAACCAGATGAGTTAGCTTTCCAACGCATTTTGAATCACCTCAATCGGACATCAAAATACAAAGTTATGATAAAACCACTGAAAGAATGTACAGCTATTGTTTAAAACAAAAAATTCTGTTACATAATCCGTTATATTGAGACATATTTTTGGCATAGAAAGTGATCGAATTGGAGAATGATGTCTAAATCAAAGTTGTAGCCAGATGGGTTAGCTTTCCAACGCATTTTGAATTGCCTCAATCGAATATCGGAATACAAAGTTATGATAAAAACACTGAAAGAATGTGCAGCTGCCTGTTTAAAACAAGAAATTCCGTTACATAATCCATTAAAACAACAAATTCCGTTAGTTTTTCCGTTAAACCAACAAATTCCGTTAAATAGACACTTTTTATATATATATAAAGATATATAAAAGGATGACTTGTCCTCACACATAATTTATGTCATGTCATTAGTTTCATTAATTCAGCATACGTATTATCAAAGTGCTTAAAAAAAATTATAAGTTATTTATATACTTCACCCTCGTAATATTAAATGTTTACTTGTAAATATTAAAATAGCAACGCATATAAACATGTTTAGAAATATAAATTAGTTCGAAACTAAATTTGAATTACTTTAAAATTTAGCCAAACATGTTGGATTGATCTCAAAAAGATTTTTATTCTAAATTTATGATAATTATTTTTTTATATTTATCATTTTGATAAAAGAAATTAAGGACTGTTTCGAGTGCACAGTCTTTTCAAATTCACCATCAGATATTAGACATTAACTAAATTATAATTCCTTTTTCAAGCACGAAAGAGGTTATACTTCTTAATGAAAAGAGAGATACTTCATAATAGAGATGTATTGTCATACATTCGTAAAAATCATCCAGCATTTGCACTTGATGGCAGCCAAGTTGAGTTCTCCCATAGAAGAATTCAAATCCTATTTTTCACTTATTCATCTTATACTAATTTTATTACGGTGAAAATGCTGTTGCTTCAAGGGCAAAAGATCACTTGACAATTAGTTCCCCTGGGACAAGTAAATAAGCTAGTCCTATCATCTTTAGGGTAACTATATGCATCGGGGCACTTGTCCTTGAAAAACTTAGAATACTTTATGGGGTCACAGTTGCCGGAGTTGCAATAGTATTCTTTTATCTTGAATACCGTGCATGAGTTGTTACAACCGTCGGGTGCCTTCAACTCATTTGGACACTGGCCATTGATGTCAGCAGTGCAACGAATTCCACGGGCTCAACCACTGGTGGGACTAAAATCCATTGGCACGTTAAACCCATCAACAAGGGATATATCGATGAAGTCAAGTTATTGAATTGGTTGAGGGAATATTCAACTAGAGTGTTAGGTGGTGCACCATAGGCTTGACACTTAAGTAGCCCATTGCAATCTCCGGTTTGACAATGATCGTGGCTAGAGCTGTCGAAGCTGCAACTTGTTCGAGCCCAAATTCGGGCCCTTTTAGTGCCCGCACCAGGGTTGATGGTCCAAGTTTGGCCATTGTTGAGCTGCATGCCTCCATCGGGTACAGCAGCGCCCAGACTATAAAGGGACAATTGTTACAGATTTCAAATGTAGCTGCACGAGTGTAGTGGAAGAAAAGGGAAGCAAGAGAAAAAATGGAAATGGAAATGGAGATTGATTTTAAGAAGCCCATGTTTAGAATGGAGGGATATGTTGGAAAATTAGGAAATTTACGCCAATTTCCTTTCTTCTTATTACCCGCAGAATCTTTTGTTTTTCAGAAAAATATTAGCAAATAAAGAAATATAAATAATATAACGCACAATTGGACCGTCAAAGGTTTTTCACTATATGAAAAATTGTTACAATTCATATAGAATTCACTCACCAACCCAATCCCAAAGTATTACAAAGAAAAAAAATACTTCAATAGCCTTGAATCTTTTTCTTCTCTCCAAGCTATAATATTTTTCTCTCAAGGATAGGATAACTAAAATATGAGAGGAGACATCTATTTATAGAGGCCAAAGGAGGTGGAAGTAGAGACTTCAATTCCAAATTCTCTTCCTTCCTTGACTTCTCAAATCTTAACCAAGAAGAAAGCATGCCAATTATCCTTTAAGCCACCAACATTGACTAAATGAGGCAAATATCTAACAATCTCCACCTTACCGAAAACTAGTCAAAATCTTGTCATCTCTTCTACAACTTTTAATCACAATACTTTGGAAAACCTGGTAAGCCTTTGACACACTTTAACGGTCCCTACTCCACCATATGAGTATAACCACTCAGAATTATTCGCAAACTCCGAGCATTTCATCAGCTACATGTCGAAACAACCCTGCTGATAATTATGGTGCAACTCTCCCACTGACTTTTCCCAGAGAGCTCATCAGCCATCAACATTTACAATATCACTACATACCTACACACCTTGCATCGAATGTCAGTCAATGCTATGTGCAGATATGTTGATTCGCGCCAGTAATAACACATCCTCTATCAGGCAACTGGCGACATGCCATAAGGATGTTCTCATATTACTTTACATCACGTCCTCCTCCGCCAGGAGAGATGCATTGTCCGACTCCAAGCAGTTAGCCGACCCTGCTCTACTTTTTGGACAATTTCTCTTCACGTGACCAGTCTGACCATAGTCCCAACAAGTTACTTTCTTCTTCATGGAATTGCCTGTCTTCCACTTTTCAGTCACAAGCGCCATATTGTCAGAAGGAATATTCTGACCGCCTAATCTCCTTTCTTCTGAGATCAATTTGCTTGTCACTTCTGCAAAACTCACAGTTTCCTTCCCATACATCAAGATTGGCTTGATATGCTCATAGGTAGACGGTAGAGACCAGATGAGACTTAATGCTTTATCCTCATCATCTATCTTCACTCCAATAGACTCCAGTTCTGAAACAATCCCGTTGAGAGCACTCAGATGATCTGAGATTTTTGTACCTGTTTCCATGCACAATAAATGAAATTGCTCCTTCAGGTACAACCGATTTGAGAGGCTCTTCGTTTGATATAGTTCTTCTAGCTTTTCCCACAGTTCCTTTGCAGCAGATATCCCATGAATTTTTGTAAGAACATTTTTAGCCAGACAGAGACGTATCGTGCTTGCAGCCTTCAAATCTATTTCCTCCCAATCATCATCGCTCATACTGGATCCAGTTTCCTTATCAGAACTCTAGATTGGTTTTCCTTTCAAAGCTTTGTGGAGTCCAGCTTGAATCAATAAATCTCTGACCTGTACTTCCCACAAGCCAAAATTGATTCTCCTGTCATATTTCTCCACGTCATATTTCAACGACATATTTTTCTATTGCTCAAATACTCTGAACCACCTGACGCTCTCATACCACTTGTTGGGAAATTGGGAAATTTATATCAATTTCCTTTCTTCCTATTACCCGCAGGATCTTTTATTGTTCAGAAAAATATTAGTAAATAAAGAAAAATAAATAATATAACGCACAATTGGACCGTTAAAAGTTTTTCACTATATGAAAAATTGTTACAATAATATAGAATTCACTCACCAACCAAATCCCAAAGTATTACAAAGAAAAAAAATACTTCAATAGCCTTGAACCTTTTTCTTCTCTCCAAACTATAATATTTTTCTCTCAAGGATGGGATAACTAAAAGAGGAGAGGAGATATCTATTTATAGAGGCCAAAGGAGATGGAAGAAAGGACATGGAAGTAGAGACTTCAATTCCAAATTCTCTTCATTCCTTGACTTCTCAAATCTTAACCAAGAAGAAAGCATGCCAATTATCATTTTAAGCCACCAACATTGACTAAATGAGGCAAATATCTAACAGGATACTAGCTATATTGTATAAGAGACCAAATGGTTGGGCTATATATAGAGTGAGCTTGTAAGCCCCATTTTTTTTTTTTTTTCCAAAAATATATTTTGAAATAGTGATTTAATAGAGAATGTATGATTAAAAAATAAGGAAATTTTTTGAATTTGCGTGTAATATTATTTTATTGAAAAATATGTGGTTAAAAATAAAAGAGAAAAATGTATTTTTGACAATAATAATGAACAAACAAGGACTTAATAGTTAATGATAGAGTTTGAGCCACTCAAAATTGGTAGAAGTCTTGGTCATCGAATCTCTATTACATTTTCAAAATGTATTAAATAAGAATAATATTACAACTTGGAAATATCAAGCTTTGCATGCCCTGCGCATTAATTCACTACAGATGAATGTGACACTTAATTATATCGTCACTGTTTTTTCCAAGACTAATAGTACAACCTTGAATCCCTCAAATGTATTTATAATTTTATGTTGTAAAAAAGGCAAAAATAATTAAAGAAGAAGAGTATAAACAATATAAAGTTTTAAATGGATCACAAGAAAATCAAAAATACTATGGAAGAGGAGAATTTTATTATATCAAGAAACACCAACAATTGTCATACATGATTTGATCTTCTTAATCTAATTTAAACTGAAGACCTTTACCACTCCGGTTAGCATGTTAACACCTCTTGTTAGAAATATAAATCATATCTAAAATCGAAACCAAATCTACATGCAAACATCCTAGATAAAAATAACCAAAAGGTTAGGATCTACATCATGCCAGAATAATAAGATTCACGAATTCGGGTTATATACCTAGATTCATTATAAACTATTATTAACTGTTGCAGAATTACTACGACAATCAATCACGTACTAGTGAACACGAACGAAGGGGTGTGGTTTGTGATCTTCCTCAACAAAATCCTCTTATTTCCTCAATGGAACCGTCGTCACTTTTCCAAATGAGGAGAAAGGAAACTATGTATGATTTTTTGTGTTGGAGATCATAACCAAAAAGGTCTTTATATATTGCTCAATTAGAGTTCCTATAATCTCCTAATTATAACAATATTGGTATCTACTCAATTAGCCCATATTTATTAAATAGCTAATGTAATTGAATTAAATATGTTGCCATTAAATAGAAAATACTATTGGTTTTCCTAATCTCCTAAATATCTGGGAGTGCCATTAAATAGAAAAACAATTTATTTTTCTAACCTCCTAAATAATTTAGAAAATCGTTGGTTTTCCCAACACCTCGTACTCCCGATGGTGCGTACAGAGTCTTGGGAACACCCACATCTCGTGAATTAAATTACTTGTCAAGAATAGAATTTCATATTTTCAAGTGAGGCACAAAATTCCATTCCATTAAGCCCGTGATTAAAGCTAGCCTAACATTTTCATTTTTCTTAAGGAATTAGTGAACTCTGATGAATTCAAAATACCTAGAAATGTGATGCAATATATTTCTTTCTCTACCTGCCTCTATCTGTAAAGACCTCACCAAAAAATCTCTCATTAAAAATATTCAAATCAAAGATTTAAAGAAATTGACGACTGTTTTGAGTGCAAAGTCTTTTCCAATTAACTACGAAATAGTAGATGATAACTAAATCATCATTCCTTTTTCATACACGAAAGATGTTACTTGTTATGGACGAGAGAGAGAGAGAGAGAGAGAGAGAGAGATCCTAGTTCATAAAAGAAAAAAAAAAAGTAAAAATCATACAGCATTTTCACTGGATGGCAGCCAAGTTGAATTTATATGGTAATTTTATTAAGGTGAAAATGTTGTTGCTTCAGGGATAAAAGACAACTCGATAAGTAGTTCCACCGGGACAAGTAAACGTGCTAGTCTGATCATCTTTAGGGTAACTATATGCATCAGGGCATCTGTCCTTGATAAACTTAGAATAGTTTGTGGGGCCACAGAGTTGCAACAGTATTCGTTTGTCTTGAATGCCTTGTATGGGTTGTTTCAGTCGTTGGGTGCCTTCAACTCGTTTGGACATTGGCCATTGATGTCGGCGGTGCAATGGATTCTACGGGCACAACTACGTGCACAAAAAAAATACTTCTGTCACTCATAATGTAATATGTGGTTCATATATTTATTTACGTCCGTTGACTTTTACAAGTCTATTAATGATTATACTCAGAAATGAAATTGTCTGTGAAATAATTTCTAAATATAATGCAAAATAGGTTTACGTCACTTATTCAGTATTTGATTATATGTGTTTTGAGAACATGCTTTTCAAATTTTAGACAATCTTTGCTACATCCATTTAAATATTGATTTTATGATGCATAAAGTAAAATAAAATAAAGTAGCTTAGTAAAAAAAATTATGACTTCACTACAACAAAAGTAACTTTTTAAGGCATTCATTTAGGGTGTGCATCTACGTCGTGCCGTAAAAATAGATTAATTATGGCATGCGATATATGTATGCCGTAAAAATAGATTAATTACCTACACAATTTACGGCGTTCGTTATGTGCACACCGTAAATTGTAAAAAATTTGACTTTTTATGGCATGCAAATGAACACCGTAAATACAGACTTTATTACCAAACTCGGCACGGAACGTTTTATTTTCCCTTTATCTCCTTTCCTTAAATTCGAATCATTTACGGCATGCATCTACGGCGTAGATGCATGCCGTAAAAATAGCATGCCGTTAAAAATCAATTATCTACACTATTTATGGCGTTCGTTATTTGCACGCCATACAAAAATGAGTTTTTACGACGTGTAAATGAATGCCGTAAATGCGTACGTTTTATTTTCCCTTTATTTCTTTTTATTTTCCTTTCCTTTCCTTTCTCACGCTCATAACAAAACACGAGGAGCAATTCTTCTCCTTCCTTCAATTTCTTTATGCCCTCTTCGCCAATGAACGTCGTTCTCTCCCAAATTACCACCGTTCGATCAGCCAACAACTGTTTAACCTAACGATCGAAGTCAGCACAGGGATAGCTTTTAGGTATCGTTAGCTATGTCAACGAGCCGAGCCGAGCCGAATCCGAGCCTAAAAAAAAAAACTTGGGCTCGGCTCGAGCTTTTTTCATGCCCGAGCGGCTCACTTATTTATTTATTTATTTATTATTTTTTTCTATCTTATCTGCCTACAGGCAGCTTTTAAAAAAAATTATTAATTTTAATTTTTTTTATTAATTACGGGCAACACGAGATAGGCCTGAGCTCGAGCCGACGAGCTTTTTTGCCATTCCTAAGTATCGTTTATTGATTTTTTATAAGGCATTTTTGTTTTGCTATCAATATGCAGGGAAATAATGTGAAATGTAATTTTGGGTTATTGGTAA
Source organism: Fraxinus americana (assembly GCA_035079005.1). Lineage (NCBI taxonomy): Eukaryota > Viridiplantae > Streptophyta > Magnoliopsida > Lamiales > Oleaceae > Fraxinus > Fraxinus americana. Next base: position 2,228,632 of record CM068722.1, on the reverse strand, counting down.
AACTAGGGTTCAAATTCGATTGAAATTTCAGTAAAATTCAAATTGAAATTTAGGCTTTTTTTTCTCTTTATTTTTGCTGGTATAGAGAAACCCAATTTGCACTGAAAGAACCAAGACACATCCAATTTGGCGGTTTTTTTTTTTTGTTGCTTCACTTTTGACGTCTCTGCTTTCATTGTCGATTTGTTTTCCCAGTGAATTCATCGGACCTGATATTTTTCCTGTCATGTAATTTCGATTAGTAAATAGTACTGCATATTGAGCTTTACTCGTTGCACGGTGGCAAGGGCAAAGTTTTCTTCTGCTTTGAAGGTCAAGAATGTGATCTGTAATCACCGAGTTCTTGTAGAGGAGCGTAATTTGTTTTTCTGCTCATCTTATCAACTGAGTCTGAGTTATTTAAGGCATATAATTTTTCTGTATTTTGTTGAAAACATTGGGCCTTGAAGTGGAAAAGATATTGTAGAATCTTTGAAGCTATCTGGGTTGTCTTTATTTGCTATTTTAGCTGATGTTTAGAACTGGTTCTGAGCTATTTTGTTCAAGTCACTTAAAGGATGCTAGCATTACTGATCATTGTTTTAAGTAATTGTTCAGCATTGCTTTATATTACTCGTATTGTTACTTTATATTACTTATATTGGTTCTCCTAATTTTGCACAATGGTATAGGATGAAGTTCTAATTGTTTCTGCTTTTTAGGTAATGGTATATTTGCCATTCTTGTGGATGTATTCTGCATTCTTCAATGAACCAGATGTGTGCTGCTGCCTAATTAATGATTTATAGTTTGAGTTGTGGCATGATCTATCTCTTCATTTATTGGGATAAAAGTTCAGTTCTTGTAAATTTATTTGAGGCAAATGTCTGTATGGATGTATCTCAGATCTTTTAAAAGAAACTGGAATGGCAGGATGCAAGCTTGCCGCCATACCTATAGATCCCAATCACAAGCTAGAAGCAGAGATAGGAGTGCCAGTGGACATGGACAGGCACTAAAGACTTGTGATTGTGAAAGACTAATCCACTTATCCTGTACTCTACCGGATATAGCCCATGTTGTAAGTGTTAGTCGTTTACGCACTCACCATCAGTGTGTCATATGGAGGCAGGCAAAAGGTTTTTAAGCTATATATAAAAGCAACACTGGGTAAGGGCCTGTTTTCCCATAAGAATGACCATCTCCTTGTGGAAGCCTGCTCTAATGCAGATTGTGCACGCTCAATCAATGACTGAAGATCTACTACGGGCTACTCTACCTTCTCTGGAGGTAATATGATAACTTGGAGGAGCGAAAAATAGCAAGTTGTAGCGCGATCAAGCGTTGAAGCTGAGTTTTAGATACTGGCTCTAGGGATTTGTGAAGTTTCATGGATTAAAAACCTTCTTAAAGAGCTAAGATTGGAGCCTAAAGAACTACAACAGTGTCTTGTGATAACAAAGCTACAATACAACCCATTTCTACACGACAAAACAAAGTACGTGCAGGTAGATATACACTTCATAAAGGAAAAGATTTAAACCGGGACCATTCTAAGTGGGAGTGCAGATTTATGTCCAAAGGGCAGTCCATTAGTAGAGCAACCCAATGTTCATTTAATTCTATAATAGACCAGTTGGAAATACATAACTTCTACACACCTGCTTGCTTGCGGGGGAGTGCTGAAAAACTAGGTGCTAATAAATCTGATTTTATTTCATTGTTTTCAGTTTTTTTCCTAATTTAGTTGAGTCATAGCTGTTAGGAACATTGTTTTATTGATTGCAGGAATGTAATTAGACAGTTTCCTTGTTTATATATGTTCTTCTATCCATATTTTAGAGAATAAAATGAATACAATTTCTATTCTCAAAAACCTTAGTAAACAATGAATATCAAGAATAATATTGTTTTCTCTTTCTTTATTGTTACTATTCTCATAGTAAAAAAGTAATTTTTAAAATAAATATTTATAGTAATATAAATTAAATACGAGTAATTGTTGCATTAATTTTTAAAAAGTATTGTTGCATTTATTTGTTTACTTTGTTCTGAATCTTCCTAATTCACTCTTATTTTAGCTGATGTTTAGAACTGGTTGCCTTTTTTTAAATCATGGATATGTTTGTTCTCTATAGTGAGTACTTGTAGGGTGAAAAACAATGGGCTTGAATCAATGGAAGAATGGAAAGTATTTGTCAAAGAACACAATTCTCACCCGTATAATGTAAGCTTCCATTGCTTTATATTCCTAATAAAATTTATGCTTATATAGTACTAATTGATTTTGTAGAAAAAGAAATAATGATTCAAAAAGATGAGAGCAAGTCAAATCATAATGCATACAACAAGTAGAAAAGACTTTGCTCGCTTAGGAGCTGAAATGGTAAAAAAATGTTAAATTAAAAGTTAAATTTGCTTGAAAAGTTATTTCATTTGTTTACAAACTCTCACATATATGAAATATGTAAAATGCAGAGTGTTGAAAGTGAAGACCCTGATTCCATAACGAGAGATGATGTTTATATTCGAGGACATAGGCAAAAAAATGGTGAACCTATTAATGAATCAGCTGGGGAAACATTGGTAACAATATTGCTTTTAGTAATTTTTGGTCATTTAAAGCTTATATTTGTAATTTTAGCCCATTAAAGTATTTTCTCATATCAGAACAAAATAAAAGCATGTTCAGACACAATTACCTCTCCAAGCAAATACTCCCTCAAAGATGATGGAGTTGCAAGAGTACTTGGTCCAGAATATCGAGGACGGGTAAGGGGTCTTGGTTTCGGTGCGACTCTTTCAAAGTTGAATGCTTTGGTGCACAATCATGACTTGCAAACTCAAGTTCGAGAGTTGAGAGATGAAATTAAAGAATTTGTAGTCTTTTGAGAATTGTTGAGATTAATTTTATATTGGCATAGTGTATTGAAACAGTTTAATATTTTTATTTATCAAAACAATGGAAAACTTGATTATTTATGGATTAATTTTGTTTTGTAAGTATTATATGTTTGTTGGTAATCAAATAAATATATAATTTTAAAAAAATTAAATTGATGTTTATGGCGTTCAGATGCATGCCGTAAAAAGTATATCACATTTTACCACATGCATTCATTGAACGCCATGAAAGGTAATAACAGTGTGCTACTAAGCAAGCCGTAAATTTCATGATATATTTTAAGGCGTTCAGAGGCATGCCTTAAAAAGTATATCATATTTTACAGCATGCATTTACTGAATGCCGTAAAAAGTAACCCACTTTTTACGGCATTGCTTTATACGGCTTGTTGCTGTACGCCGTAAAGAATTATTTAGGCATTGCATGCCGTAAAAGGTGAACTTTGTTGAAATGCTTTATATTTAAAATATGTCTAGGTGTGTAAAATAAATAAATGAGAGTACATAGAGGTTTCTTAATAAATGGTAATGATGTTGGACTTTTGGCACATTGATTTCGTGAAAAGATAGAAATATCTTCACTTGTTATTCTAGAGTAAATTGCCAAGAAGCTAAAGTAGACATAAATTTGTTTTAACTTGTACATTAAATTGTTAAGTGTATAAATATATTACCTAAATTGCTATTTTATGAATGTTATGCTCGATTATCGCTTTTTATGTCATTAATGTTTCTCTTGACTTATTCGCGTATGTCAATGTATCCATAAACATGTATAAAGTTTCAAGAAATAAAATTTTTTTAAATATATAACAAAATTCTAAATATATATAGCTAACACCTATGAAAAATGTGAGTGAAAATGAAGTATACAAGATCGGCGCACTAGACCAATATTAAATGTTAATTGGTTTACATTACTACCAATCGATATAATGGATTTCAAATAACAATAGCTCACTGGATTCTAATAGTCTAAACAAAACACTAAGTGAGCCTACAATATCATTGTTGAAGTTTTTTAATGAAATGAAATAAAATGGAAACATATTAGGAAAAAAATTATTTATTTAAAGTAACGCATATAAATGTTGTTAGGTTTTTGATGTAATTGGCAAGTCTGAGAACAAAATGGACTATATTTAATATGATGTAAAAGTCAAGGAGCAAGTTACAAATAGTAAAAATTAAGTTGTATTAGGTTTAGGGTTCGAGATCGGAAAAGAAGGAAAAACGGCAATGCAATTTCGCTAAATTGTCGCCATGACTTGGCTCGAGCGGCAGAAACAGTTACATTGTCGCTAGCCTGTCTCCAGAACTTCGCTCGAGCGACAGGATTATTCAAAGAATTTTAATTCACCATTTTAAGGCTTTTTATCCGGCTCATTCATTCCTTAACCTACAGTATAAATACCAGAACGCCTTTGAACGATTTTTTTAAGGTTGAACATTGAGAAAACACATACTCTCTATATCATCTTCATCAAATAAGCTTTCAACCTTCATGCTGTGATTTGTTCTTGGTGGTGAAAATATCAAATCCATAATTCAAATACCAAATTGCTACTTCCTACACATCTGTCAGAGTGCTTAAAATCAAGGGAATGTGACTGCAGTTCTAGTTTGTGAAGAATACAGAGTTCTTTATTGATCTACAGAAGATAGACGAATTCATAAAGCTGGAGGTTGGTACATGAGCGCGCAATTCAGGAGGGCTTTGAAAACTGCAGTTGGGAGTTGATGCATGAGCACGAAATCCAAGAAAGCTGTAGGAATTACAGTCACGAGGTCTGAAAGTACTAGTGGTAGTTAAGTCTTGCGGACTGTAAGTTCAAATTCGTTTATAGTGGATTGTTGACTAGCAAAATGCCCGGAGTTTTTACCTAGTTGGGGTTTCTCCGTGATCATGCCTTGTGTTTGTTTATTGTTTTTATATAATTGCGGTATTTCAACATAGGAAAAATTGGACTGTTTGACTAACTATTTAGAGATAATTAATAGTAACTTGTTGTTAATTAATTATTAAGTTTTAATTCCACATAATCACCTATTTACCCACCTTTATGTGTAGTTTGGGTTGAACCTCGTTATTTCAATTGGCATCAGAGCCACATTTCGATTCCTGGACCTTTAATTATCTAGAAGAGTCAGTCTCTATCCATGCATCCATTTTTTTACGGAAACAACTATGTTTACTGGAAAGTTCGAATGAGAGTATTTCTTAAAGTATTGGATGAGCGTATTTGGATTAGTGTACAAAACGGCTGGACTGCACCTTCATCCACTGTTGATGGTGTTGTTATACCCACTGGTATTTCTCTATAGACCAAAGACCAAGTTGCTCATTGCAACTGGAATAGTAAAGGGTTTTATGCTTTATTTGTAACTGTATCTCTAGAGGAGTTTAGGAGAGTGTCGATGTGTGAAACTGCTAAAGAAGTTCGGGATATCTTAGAGATCACTCACAAGCGTACCAAAACGGTTAAGAACTATAAACTGCAAATGTTAACCTCTATGTTTGAAGAAATTAGAATGAAGGACGATGGATCGTTCGATGAATTCTATGTGAAGCTTAATAATATAGTTAACTCGAGTTTCAACCTAGGTAAGAAGATCCCCGAGTCTAAGATAGTTCAAAAAGTCCTTAAATTCCTACCTTAAAGGTTTAGACCTAAGATTACTACTATTGAAGAAAGTAAGGATTTAGATGAAGTTAAGATTGAGGAACTCGTAGGATCTCTCCAAACCTATGAACTCACCATTTCTCAACCAAAGAAGGTTAAATCTATAGCCATAAACACCATTAAGGAAGAAGAGAGTGAGTCTTCTGATACTGAGACCCATAGGGACGACGAAATAGCTTATTTCGTGAAAAAATTTCAGAAGTTGATGAGAAATAGGAAAAAACCTCACGATAGGAAAAATGATGTCCCTACTAAATTTTCAAAAGATAAGCGTGAGAAGAATAACTTTAAGACTTCTAGTAAGAAGACTCAGTCTAGATGCCATGAGTGTCAGGGTTTTTGTCACTATAGGAATGAATGTCCTAACTCGAAGAATAATTTGAATAAAGGAAGGGGTAAGACATTAACAATGACTCTGAGTGATGATGAATTAGATTTGAGTGTTCAAAATGATACCTCTGGTAGTGAGGATGAACAAAATTTTATGGCTTTCATGTCTATAGTTAAGATTGAATCTGATAAGGAAAGTGAAAATGTTGAGAATGAAGAACTTTGTAAGAAATCTGAGGAAGGTTCTGAGGATGAGATCGATATTCATGAGTCTTATCAAGAGTTATTTGAGGAAAGTCTTAAAATCAAGAAGGTCAATAAAGTAGTATTGAAGAAGGATAGTGAACTTGAGAGAGAGAGAGAGAGAGAGAGAAACTCATTTATGACCTTAAGGACTCTGCCAAAAATTTGAGTGGGTTGAAGTTTGTTAATGAGAACTTAGAAGCCAAAATTAAATCCTTAACAAGTGATCTTGAAAAATCTGATACTCAATTTCATTCTTTCATAAGTGGTACTCGGACACTAGATAATCTATTAGGGATGAACAAGCCTGCTGAAAATAAGCATGGTCTAGGATACGTTCAAAATGATAATACTACTACTGGTACTTCTAAGACCACGTTCATCCATCCCAGCCACTAACATGATTAGGAATAATGCTAATCCTGAACCCAAGGGCAATAATGTCTTAGGATCGAGGCCTACTAGAAAACGTAAGATCAATTGTCTTATAAATCGGCAACAACCTTTGAATAGGTTTGAGCCTAGATTTTTTACCACCTGTCACTATTGTGGCGCTCTGGACACACAAGACATAGGTGTTGTAAACTTGTGACTAGAAGTAAAAGCAAGGACATCTCGAGCAAGATTAAGTCCCTCGCCAATCAGGTTATCCACTTAACTGAAATGATGACTCAGTTGGCTAGAGTCACTTCTACTATTAAGAAAGTTTGGGTTAAGAAGAGTAACCTGAAAGGTCGTGGGATTGTTCATGCTCTTAAAGGTAAGAGCATCCATGTACCTCTTTGATTAGGTACGTTTATGCATGCTCGTGCCTTAGCATTGTGTGACATTGATTTATATATGTATCATATTTGCTTATTTGTTTTCTAGGTAGAAAAATCGTGCATTTTTTCTTCTTCTTTTATTATTATTATTTTTTTGTTTTTGTTGTTGCTTTGTGTGAATTCATTCTATAAAAATAAAATGAAAATTTGAAAATAAAAATGCGGAAAAGTGTTCTTTTATAGCTTAATATACAATATACTTGACTTTGTTTATTGTAATCAAGCATGGATTTAGTCGATGAGCCGTAACATAGTTTCTTTTTTATGGAGTACTTCGTACAGGCGTATTCATGTACCATATGCATTGCACACTATGATATTATTAGTGGGACTCTACCGCGTGTGTAAGATTTGTGATGGCAATCACTTGTGAGTAAGATGACTTTAAACGTGAATTGACCTTATTTATTAGACTTAATCTCAAATTTATCCCCGATAGTAAAAAGCTCAATATCTTACATTCTTCTTCGAAACCTATTTGATTCAAGCAACTAAGCCTGCATGGTTTCTCATAACTTGGTGCCTATGGCCAACTGACTTGGGTTAATCGGCCTAAAACTTGCTACATGAGTCATTTTTGTCGTTTAATGAAGAAGAGTCTACACTTAAGATAAAAAAATAGTAATGAGCTGAAATATTGAAATATATAAAAAAAATACTTATGCTCAAATTTAGGGGAAGAAAAGAAATTTTCATATAAAATGAGTTTTTCTGTATAGGTTCCAATGTGCCTTAAATTGTTTGACTTTCATAAGTAGAGGAATACACTTATTGGATGTGATATTAAGTGTGTCCTTTATCACAAAATTAAGGTTTGGAGTCCTACTTCCAAAAGATTAGTGACACTTTACACATATGAGTCACTTATACAATTTACTCCATGTTAACTTGAGTTACGTATGTGGGAAGGGTTACTGTCCATTGCTTATACTTATGCATGCTAACAACTGCATTTTTAGGTTATTGTATGCTAATTCTCGATCCCTTGTCATTTGTGACAGAAATCAGTAGTAGTAAACTGGCACTTCAATACCAAAAAGTTGAGGGGTGTGTGTGTGTGTGTCTATATAGTATATGTTTCAGCTATATTAAGTTTTGATGTTTAGTAATGTCAATGTTTCTTTGGTATGTTGGTGTACATTGATATTGCATCTTAATTTAACTGGTATGATTTAATGCATCTAATTTTTAGTTGGTATGACTAATGATTAACTGTTTGAATAATGTTTATTCACATTACCGTTTCACGTGCTTTTACACTAGGTGTTGAGTTGTTCGTTTTAGGAAGCACAGTTCAGTCAAGACAGTTGATTTGATAGTAACAGTGTTTTGAGTCTATTTTGTCTTACTACCTTGACCTTAGACTTGTAGTTTTGTCACGAAATGTCAAAGGAGGAGCTTGTTAGATTTTTGATGTAATTGGCAAGTTTGTGAACAAAATGGGCTATATTTAATATGTTGTAAAAGTCAAGGAGTAAGTTGCAAATAATAGAAATTGAGTTGTATTTGTTCTAAGGTTCGAGATTGGAAAAGAATGAAAAATGGCACCACAATTTTGCTAGATTGTCGCCATGACTTGGCTCGAGCGGTAGAAACGGTAACATTGTCGCTAGCCTGTCTTCGGGACTACGCTTGAGCGAGAACCCATCGCTCGCATGTCGCCCACCTTTCGTCCGAGCGAGAACAGGTTTATCCAAAGAATTTTAATTCACGATTTTAAAGCTTTTATCCGGCTCATTCATTCCTTAACCTACAATATAAATACCAGAAAGCCTCTGAACGATTTTTTAAGGTTGAACATTGAAAAAACACATACTCTCTATATCCTCTTCATCAAATATTTGAATATTGACTTTGTTTTGAATAAAGTTTACATTTAATTCAATTCTCTTATGTCTTTAATAAGTACACAAGTTTTCTAAAAATGAAAGTCATTCATGTTTATTATGTTTAATGAACATTCTAATCATTTTTTCACATTTATGATTGTAAGAGAAAATTAAATGATAAATCTTCTAAATATAGGGTATCTAGATTTGGAATGTTACAACTTTGTATCGGAGAGCTGAGAGTTTTAAAATTGATCTTGTAGAATTTTATTAACCAATTGAAAAGCACCAAACATATTATTTCTTTTATTAAGACTAGGAAATTTCCGATGAATCTATCGTTCAATTTTTCTTTAAACCCGGCAAAACTGTACATTGATCCAAGTAATTCACTCAATTTTCTTTGTGGGATTCCTTTTGTACACAATTGGAAAATAAATATTTTGGTCGAAAATCTCAATATAACACTTAATTTTAAACATACAAACATAAGCATTGCAATATATTATAATTGTCTCGATACAAGCTTAAAACAATAAATTAAATACAAAGTTCAACCATAAAATTGCTTCCAAAAATTATTTTTTTTTCAAAATTAAATAAGAAAAATATTATCATAAATCATTATTTTTCTAAAGAACCAATAGAAGTTGACAGACAAGTATATATGTTGAAGCATAGATTGAACTAATAAATCTCACATCTCAAGTTAAACTGTATTTTTTTTGGAAAAATTGAGTCATTTTGGTTTCAAGTAGTTTTTTTATTTTCGAAACCTCAACGAAATCATTTATAAATAATTTTAAACATAAATATTGTTGAATCCACGTGGATCCAAATTAAAAATTTCAAAATTATGGTTTTGGTTTGATTTCATGAGTTAGAAATATTGTTTTTGTTAAACTTGTATGTCTTAGCCTCAAAATTATAAGAAAAACTAGCTTAAAATATTTTCCCATTGTAATGAGCTTTAGCCCTTGTTCGCAGCTATTTTTTCAAAGAGTAATACTATTCATCCCCACTGGGAATGAAAACACAGTCTACGTGACGTCAATGTGGCATTAAATGATATGTGAAATTAAATAAGTCATGTAATTTAACCTTTCATTTAACCTATCATTTAAAACCATATAGAAAGTGTTTTCATCCCCATTGGGGATGAATAACATTACTCTTTTCAAAATTCTTTAATTGTCATACTCATTTTCAATCACATATTTATATAATAAAATATTTACACGTAAATCCAAATTTTTATGTACTTTTTAACCACATTCTCCAAAAAAAAATAAACTTCAAAACTCAATTTTCTCAAAATAATTGCCATCAAATAAGGGCTTAATTATATCATCTACCTTTTTTTTTGGTGCAGTTATAGCGTGTGGTGAAGCTCTGATTAGTTCATGGCTTTTAATTGACTAAAAGTTGGTACAACGTGTTGGGAAAATTCTTTACCATCATAACAATCGTTCATGTTGGATCATCAAGAATTTGTGAACCGAAGTGGAAGCATACCTGAATCAGACATGGTTGTCGCAATGGATGAATCATGCGGTTTTAGTCTTCCAGATCAACACGTTGTTCATTTATTTCTCTCTGATGATGGGAGTCAGAAAAGAATGAACCAAAACGTGTGATCCGAGGACCATAACCATATAGGTACCGAAATTAAATTAACCTCAGAACAAATTAAATGAAGAAGAATACATCTCTTGGCAAGCCATGCATCTTCTTCTTATGACCTGCGGCTCCACAGAAGAAACAACTACCATCAGTTGGTTCCTTATGTCGTTTCTTTTGAGATGTCGTACCCGCAGCTTCCTTATCATTTTTCTTTTCTTGTTCCTTTTGTTCTTAGAGATGGTTGTTAAATGAACACTTTCTGTCTTGTCATGCTTCAATCTTTCCTCTTCTTGGACACAGTGTAAGATGAGTTCATTAATGGACATGAGTCCTTTTGAAAATTGTAGCTCACCTTGAATTGAGTAAATTGTGTCGGAAGGGATATCAAAACCAAGTGCACTAACAAGCCTTCAGATAAATCCAACTTGAGTGCCTTTAGTTTTGAAGCAATGTGAAACATTTTCATAATGTACTCCCGTATGTTTCATTTCCATTTGTACCTCATTGAGATAAAGTTTGCCACAAGTGTACTAGTTTCAGCCTTTTCATTCTTGGTAAACCTCTTCTCAAGGTTTCAAGGAAACCCTCAGCCGTAGTCACCTTGTAGGACATAGTGCCCCGAAATGCGTCTAGGATAGCACACTTTATGACCATCAAGCTTATCCGGTTCGATCGTTCCCACTTTTCCATTTCCCTCTTGTCATCAGAGGTACTCTTATCAGTAAGTGCAGTAGGTTGACCGACCCATAAAGCAATGACCAGATCCATGACTCCGAGAACACTCATTACGTTCTCTCGCCATGCCTTGAAGTTAGTATCATTAAGCATTGAAATTGAATTGGCGCAAGATCTGAAACTGAATTAGAGAACGATTAATTTGAAAAGCTTACAATCCTTAAAGAGCGAATAATAATTTCAAATAATGGTAGGGCCCATCACAAGATACCTAGCACACTATCAATATTTAGTCTTTGGACAGAAATATTGACTTGTAAATGGTACTCTTATTGTAGTGATCAAACATTGACAATAAAAAAAATGTCAATCACTAAACCTTTCTTTGGACAGATTTATTGATTACACATTAAACCAAATAATCGCCACATATTTATCACCACAGGTATATGTACAATTCGGTCAAATATTGACCTTCATTTGTGCCAATCAAATATTCGCATGAATAGCACACACAAACCCCTTTTAATATTATAAGTTAATTAATTTTCACAAGAGAGGTTGCTTCGACAACATGTTCCTTCAATTAATTCACTTTCGAGTATTATATCTCTCAAAAGAGTCATTTGTACCAAATTTTGAAAAAAGAGAGTCGTCGAATTTGCATATTTGAGTAATTTTGAAACTTTAGGGGGCCTAAGGGTTAACAATTCAAAATTTTAGGGATTAAAAATTAATTATCCAAAACTTTAGGGGTCAATAATTAATTATTCGAAACTTTAGGGATTCAAAAATTAATTATTCAAAACTTTAGGGACTGAATTATTAAACTCCGAACTTTAAAAGGCTCAATAAAATGAATTTTAATCTTAGGGGGCTGAATTACCATAGTTTTAAATTTAAGGGGCTGAAACTTTCAAAACTCAACCCTAATTTGAAATTGCAACCAAGGACCTGAAATTTTCAAATTTTCAGCACACACCAGCCCCCAAAAAATTCACTAAACCTTAATTTTTTTATTTTAATTTTGATGAAGATCCCGGGGGGCGGGCTCGCCGGCGTTGCCCCCAAACTCAAGGCAACGCTTGCCGTTGCAGAAAATAGCAGCAGCCCGGCACTGCCGGCTGTTGTTTCCAGCATTTAGCCTACGCGATGTTGTCCCAGTGACGGTGCCGCCCTAAATTTTAAAAAAAAAATTGAACTGAAAAATCTTGAAAAACCAACCGAATAATTTTCAAATTTAACAAAACTAAAACATGAATCATTAAATTTGAAAATCATAAAACTATCAAGAATCAAATTAAAATTTCAATTCTCAATAATTCAATATGAATAGGCTCTAATACCACTTGTTGGAAAAATTCTTTGCCGTCATAACGATCGTTCATGTTGGATCATCAAGAATTTGTGAAACGAAGCGGAAGCGTACCTGGATCAGACATGGTGTCGCAATGGATGAATCTTACGATCTTCCAAATCAACACGTTATTTTATTTCTCTCTGATGATGGAAGTCAGAAAGGAATGAACCAAAACGTATGATCCGGGAACCATAACTGTGTGTGTACACACACACACACACACACACACTAACGGCTTATTGACCTAATTCGGCCCATCATGAAATTAGGAACATATCTGGTTTCTACACATAAAGGCTCATACTTTATTTGGATGCTTCTAAGCCCAAAATACTGAAACCTTATTAGATCACTTTAAATTAGCTTAACCAAAATTGACGTCTTTAATTTAATACACAATATTTCACATATAAGCTCACACATTCAATTAAAAATTCTTACACAATGCTCTTCCTAAATTTATATTTTGCTTTATATTTTTTTACTATCAATAAGTACTAATATTTTAAAAATCGATCTGATCATCGACCCAAAAAAGTTAAAGGATCAAAATAAATAAATAAATAGATAGATTAATATATTATATTAAAAAATTCTATTGGTTTAAATAGCATTTTAAAATTCATATTTAACATTTCATTAATGTATGGATCAATTTAACATGTGGTGAAATAAATACGCCAAAACATAGCCCATTAACCAAACCCTAAAATGAATTTGCCAACAAAAGTTCGAGAATAAATTAATTCTCACCTGCTCTTCTACTTCTCTTCTTTGTCGGCTGCCTTGTCTTCGACTTCTCTTCTCTTCTCTGTCACACGTACAATTTGAATGTATCTATTTAAATAATTGTATTGTTTAAGATCGGTTTTGAATTTGATTTTGGATGTTCTGACTGAAATCTTGTACAAGGGTTTCAACAAAGAGATATCGGAGCTTCGATGGCTATTAGGCGGCAAGAAACGGCAGTAATGCATTCTTTTTTTCACACTTATTTTTTTTTTAACAAAAAAATTATTTGTGATATCCAGAGAAAAAGTGAATATATTCGGATTTCATGTTGTTACTAGACCGAATTTCGGTCCAATTTCCCACTTTTTTTTATTGAATCGGCCAGTCCGGTCCAAGTTTGAAAACATTAATAAATATTCAGGGAATGTTTATGAAAATTCTCTTTAGTTGGTAAAATATAAAAAGGCAAATATTTCACACCACAATATATAACTCCACATTTTAATCAAATGAAATGTCCATAACCTTTACTCATTATCATATTCATAACCTTTACTTATTATCATATTCATCTCATCATTTTTTCCATAGCATTTTTATTCTCAAATTAACAATGAGTCCTTGAGTAAAATTTTTGTCTAAAAAATTCATTAAAATGGGGCAAAAAGACTTAATTTTCTCTCGTATCCTAACTATACTAAAAGAGGCACTTTGCCACGTCATCGTCGCCCAATACGACGCCGTTTCGTTCTTGCGCGTGTTTTCCTTCAATTCGTCATTTCCCACCGCCTCACACACGTAAAATTCTCTTTATCCCTCATTTCTCTCGCTCTCTCCTCTCGACAATCAACAGATCTACGCGTTTCCCCCAAATCAACCCTACTTCATCTTCTCCCCCATGAACACCAGGTAAATCTTTAATTTCTTCCCTTAGAGAGCTGTTGCGAAGCCCCTCATCACCTTCTTCGATTCCCCAATATGGATACACCAACCGTGCGAGACGGAGACAGGAGATAGAGAGGCAGAAATGAATAGTATACGAAGCTATTTCTCCATGCCTCCGTCCACTTGGACGGAGGCATGGACAAATGCCTCCGTCCACTTGGACGGAGGCATGCCGAATGGACGGAGGCATAATTATCTCCTTGGTAAATTGTCCATTTCTGTTAGCCTATTCCTGTATATTTTCTTCCATTCTTTTCATGTTTTCTCCAATTTTTATCCCTACTATCAAAATAGTGAATCCACTAAGTATCTTGTTCATTTATGAGGTATTTTCGTTTTCCCCATTTTAGTGGGGAGTCTTTCATCGAGGAGTCTTTCATGGGTGTAAGAGAAGAATAAGGTACTATTGTGGAACGATGTTCATTTCAGCTTTGCGATTCGTTTTTCTTCCTTTTCCTAATTTTTTTGCATGATTAATATGCTCATCTTCAATTCTCTCGGGTCTCTATGTCTCTCGTATTTCATTTAGTTTGATGGTTATATTTGAAATATGGAAATAATTATTCGAATCGTAAGAATAAGCAATATGGGCTTATTAGTCCTCACCAAAGCTGGTTTCGTTTGTAAAATCCTTTCATTTTTCCTTTCTTTTTTACGGCATCTTCGGTATAATGTCTTAGGTAGTACCGATGTATTGGTTGTAAAAAATTATGATAAAAGGAGAATTATTCCGACATCAAAGTTGGGATTGCTCGGGGTATTGGTTTCTCTTTTGTATTTGCTTGATCCATTGTTCAAACAAGTTGGAGAAAATACCATGTGGGCTATTATGATCGTTGTCGTTGTTTTCGAATTCTTCGCGAGTAGGTCGACTCCGAAATTTCACGTACTAGGACATATGTGCGACTCTTTTATTATTAGCTGACTCTGAAATTTCACGTATGTATGACTCATTTGTTATTAGAGTCATGTATATAGGGTGTGGGTGCGACTCGCTTATTATTATTA
Organism: Fraxinus americana; assembly: GCA_035079005.1. Lineage (NCBI taxonomy): Eukaryota > Viridiplantae > Streptophyta > Magnoliopsida > Lamiales > Oleaceae > Fraxinus > Fraxinus americana. The sequence continues at coordinate 2,213,496 of CM068722.1, read as the reverse complement.
TTATTATTTGTTTGGGGATATGCATAATTGGCATTTACTAATTATATAATATGGCTCAAGCGCAAAGTGCTACATTGAGTAAAGGAATAAATAGAGGGATTGGAACAAGAATGGTGGTGGATTGGGGTGTTTGGCTGCAATTTTTGAGATAAAATTGGAGGAAGAATTGGCAATGCAATTGTAGTTGCTTTCTCGTGTTTATTTTTGGTAATAACAAAAGTTAAAAATAAGTAAGTTCAATATAAGTAATTATTTTATTGTTAAAATATATAAAGCTATTTTTACATGGACATGCTGTGGCCGGCTGCAACATATGCAAGATTGGTTCCAAGAATAAAAAGAAGATATGACTATGGAGCCTTGATCTTCATCCTAACCTTCAACTGGTGGTGGTTGGCAAGGCGCCGAGAAGGTGATGGAATTAGCGGGAAACGCCTCTCGACTATCGGTATGGGTTTTGCGATTTGCATAATTATCACTTACTCGTATTCCGATATGGGCAAGTGATGACCTCCATTACTCCATAGCTTCTAAGTTTGACAAACTTGCCTCTTCTATTGAAGGTAAGTTATGTCAAATGATAAAAAAAAAAAAATTATTTCTCGGTAAAAATAAGTAAAAGTGAAAAAATTGATTAATCATGAACTAATTTAATTTGTTACATTTATTAGGGTGCTTGGAAGAATACTTCAAAATGGCAAGTGAAAAGGAAAACAAAACAGATGCAAATTTGGAAGCTTGCAAGTCGGTGTTACACTCCAAGTCGAATGATGAATCATTGGTATTGGCTCGACTTAAAAATTTACTTATAAGTAACTTAAAGTGATACTAGACAATCTTGTCTTGGAAAATGAAAAATAGTCTAATTATTTATTTATTTATTTATTTAATTCTATATGGAAGGCAAATTTTGCAAAATGGGAACCTTGGCATGGAAAATTTGGATTATCCTATCCTTGGGAAATGTATTTAGAGATTGGAGAAATTCTAAGAGAATTGTTTGCAACAACTATTGCTTTCAAAGGATGTCTTCAATCCCCCAAACAGGTATCAATACAAAATATTGGATAAAATTATGAATCAAATTACAACATTTTTTTTTATAATTTCATTGATTTAATGGCTTGTAATTTTGTTATCAGCTTTCACCAATGCAAAGGCGACAAATGAACGAACCATGCGAAAATACTCGGGCTAACTCTTGTATGGATAATGCGAGAGCTAGGAGAAAGCATCGAGAAAATGAATAAATGTCGAGCTAAGAATCTGATGATTCCGAAGTTACAATCCTTAAATTTGCAGTTAAACCTAATGCATCTATCTTCTAAGATACAAGTTGAACACGACGATAATCTTGCGATTTCGAGCTTCATTTTCTTGTTGAGGGAAATTGTGGGAAAGGTTGAAGTACTAGCAAAAAAGGTTGAAGAGCTTGGGGAATTAGCAAACTTTGAAACAAGGAAGCTAGATGTATAGTTAGTATATATTAGAATTGTGAGTTGTACATAATAACTTGAAAAATGATATATATATATATATATATATATATATATATATATATATATATATATATATATATGAGAATAAGTAAAGAAAATATGAGTGGAGGGGAAAAGGACAAAATTCAAATACATTTTGAGACATCACATATATTGGGACATCAAACATCCAATTGAAAAATATAATTATTTAAACTTCCATAAAATAAGAAGGGAAAAACCGGTGGTTGAGAATTTGAGGTCCTACAATTTTGTCATTTTTCATTGTATTTCCTTTTTACTTACAATATATTATCATGATCTTGATTAAATGGTTTTATGGGAATAGTAAAGATATAATAGTAGTTCTACTTTCATATTATGACATTGGACTCTTTGAAGCTCTCGTTAGAATATGTCCATCATACGCAATCCCGTATGTGCAATGTTTGTAATTGACCTTTTCGGTTATTTAATCTCGATTGAGTCTTCTTGAATGATGGGTTTAATCTATAAGCAAGCTTGATTTGGTTAGGAATTTATTTTTGAAAATTGGTATGCAACTTATGAAGTACATATTATATTGGTCCTTGCTTTTGTAATAGAATTAAGCCCGGTGTTTCTTTACGAGATATGATGTATATTATGATATCAAGTCAATGCAATGAGTTTTATCTTAACCATGTAGTCTCGACAAACTAGATTGGGAAATTAAATGTTGAATAGATCGATGGAAATTGAACTTCATCAAAGTAAATGGGAGTAATTTTCAATTTCTTTTGCATATTTTCTCGATGACTTAATTGCATTCCGTATTTTTAAATCATTAAGTTTTATTCTACATAGTTCCTACTCGACATGAGGCCCTTTTATGAGTAGACCGGTATATTGAAAGAACATTCAAGCAAACGAGATATTTTGAATCGGAAGAGGAAAGGGTCTCAAGAACCAACTCGAATGTCAGAGGCTTCATTTTTGTTACTACAAACCGAGACAATCGTAAGCTTGTTGATTTTTGGGAGTAATTGATTTTTTTATATGGTAGACTTTGCGATTTCTGTTAATTTGAATAATTCATATATAATTATCTCAAGATAGCTCTTTTGTGCTTTAAAATGACTACTTGGCAAATGCTAAACAATTTTAAGGACATTCAAGTTTTGTTAGTGTTATAATGAGCTATAAGCAGTAGTTGTTCAAATAGATTAAAGACCATAAAATTAAGTTTCAAGTGGACTTCCCATTGAGTGCAAGGTTAATAGATTTATCATTTTTCTTATTCATATATAGTTATCAAGTTTATTAAACTTCATATGTGGTTCTAATCCATGTTTAAAATGTGCAGTTTGGAAAGTGTTGCATAATGCTCAATTAAGCCTTTGTAAATTGAAGGGTAAGTTTTCACGCAAATGGTATGAAAGGCGTAAAGTTTGTGTTTAAAGTCTAATGTGAGGAAGCTCTCAAGGTATAAGCCTTAGGTTTCTTTTTCTTTCATTTACTATGTTCAGTAGGGGAGCTCCTCTTCTATTTTTCTTAGGTTCACTGAGTTACATTCTATTATTTTGCAGAAATGTGAAAATTGGAGTGACGAGTAAAATGGTTATATTTGTTTTGTTGAAATGTAGGTGATTGTTGAGAATGCAGGAAAAAGTATATTCCCAATATTGATAAGAAAAAGTAAGTGCCGACTCTACTATTGGATTTCAGTAAATTTGTTATTATATTTTTGCCATATTGCATTGGTAAAATTGATTGGTTCAACACAGCTGATTATCCACATCAACATGCTTTATGAAAAAGACATATTTTTTCATCACTGTAGTACAAAAAAAAATTTCCAGTTTTGTCTTACAATAAAAATGTGGTCTTTTACCAGTTGATTCAAAGTTTGGAAATTCATTTCAAGCTTATCTAATTTAGATTTTCTACTGATTTTGCATTTACTAATGTTGCCCATCCTTATATTATATTTTACCATTCTAGATGCTCTACGAAAAATCTACCACTTGGCTTTTTATTTCTTTTTCCATATTGCCAAAATCTATAGTAACCGTTCTTTTTGGATTTTTTTACAAAGGCACTACAATATATCAGGTAGATAGCTCAGGAGACGAGTGGTGAGATGGTATACGTACTCAACCGACAAATCACTGCTCTACGCACATTTGTGAGAGATTAGCGGTGTAGATACCACTATGGAATCATGTAATGCACAAGGTGTAAGCCATCTTTTATGTATACCGTTGTCGAATTTTAATGGATTGCTATTAATACTCAATTCTTTGCAGAGTTTGAACCGGGAAATATTCGGGAGATAAAACCTTCAATGATAAAGATTGAGATAGACCAAACATTGCCGGTTAGACAAACGTTTAATTCACTGAAAATTGTTGATGTTAGGTATCTCACTCATTTTACTTTTCTTAACTATTATAATCACTCCATCATATTGTGAAAATGGCTTTTCTCGGCACACCGATTTAGCTTTGTAATTTTCGATGAGCATACTATTATAGGTGCGTGTTTTTAATATTTGTTTTCTACTATGTGCAATTAATCGGCGGATTAATTTAATATTTGATTATTTTTGGCTTTGTGATCTATGATGCAATTTGTTGTGATTTTGGTTAAATAAGTGCTTAAGCTGGAAAATCCTAAATATTGAGGTTTTATAAACTTTCCCTCTCTAATTTTGTGCTAAAATAGCCGTGTTTAGCACTCATCATGCTTTAGAGTCAGAAAGATTGGAAATATGCAGATTCGTCATTTAAAAAAAAATAAATAAATTGCAAATAATTTGAGCTCTTTATGTTTTATGTCTGCGCCATTGCATTTTTTATTTTCTTTTGTTTCGTTCTCTACAGCAACGTCATTGTGTGGTATTATTATATACATGTTCGATTGAGCTAAAATGTAATTTGGTTTCCCTAGATTTACTTTTAGTCGTGTTACAGTTTAGGTGGACAAAGAATGCAGTGTAGGGTCATACATTTTTTTGTGAAAATTTTAGTAAACTAAACCATTAGGGAAAAACAAAAAGCATACTTCTACTAACTAAAATCTGAATAACAGCATCCCCATTACTTCAAGCAATTGCACTTATTATCCATTTATCCTCTCAGCATCAGCATGTGGATAAAAGTCATAGTTCCTGGAAAGTCAGGATGTTTGAGGAGTTAGCATATAATGAAACTTGTTTACTATGTATCTTTTTTATACAAGTAAAAATAAAATATTTCGCACGTAAAAGAGTTTTATGGTCAAGAAGCTCCATTAACTTGACTTCTCCAACATTCTAAATTTCTAACATTGCAGGAACAATTATTGATAACAAAGTCCATCATTCGTGGCCTGACTTATCTGTGTTAATACTTGGATATGAAATGTTCCCATTATAATTTTTTTCATCCTGCTTGAAGCGATTTGGAAGGTTTTAGAAGTGTGCCCCTGTTTTGTTAGGTAACGAGAGCATTAAAGGAAAATAATCAATCTTCTTTTCCCCCGTTGGTTTAGTTTAATTACCAAAATTTTGCAACAATTAATTGTCCATCATCATCATGTCGATAATGCTATCATGAAAATCTTAGTCAGTAGAAGTATGCCATTTTTGGTTAGGTAACAAATATATTAGTGGAAAATAACCAATTGTCTTTTTGTCAATTTAATTTATTTTTAGTGATTCATTATTAGTTTTTTGGTTTTTTTGTTGTTTGATTCATAATTGTATTTTGAAAGCTAAAATTTAAATTTTCCCAACAAAAGAAAATTGCTTGAGAAAGAAAAAACAAAGGAAAAAGATTACTCGAGAATTTTATGTTGCATAAGTTTGTATTTACTATTTAGTTGAAAACACATTTGCTAACGATGGCAAACCGCTTAGAAATGTTATTTTTATTAGCATTTTGACATTTAGTCAATACTCGGTTTTCACATTATTTTTTTGTTTGAATGACAGTACATTTGATTCCTTTTGTTTTTTGGTTTCTTGAGAAATTTATTGATGTGTTTAGATTTGCTAATTTGTACAGGGTTATTATAGACGAGGTGCTGCGAATTTGAGATTGGCAAGTTTAAAGAAGCTTTGAAGGACTTTCAAGGTTTCCCCTAACTTTTTTGTTTGTAATTGTATAGTTTTTTGAATTTGTGATTACAATAAGTCAAAGATTAAAATTTTGTTTGTTTTAGTATCATGTTTACTTCTGGTGAAATGTAGAATGTATGATTGAACTCATATATAGATTGAGGTAGTGAATTAAATTTTTTGCGCAGGACAATCATAGGTGAATGAGGATTTTAGGAAGGAGAGAGTTTTGTTCAGAAGAGCAAATATAAAGGTTGGTCTATTTTCTTTCAATTTTTCGGTATCTATTACTGCTTACATATTTTTGTGTGTCAAAATTTTTCCTGTACTAGAATTTATTATGGCATTTCTACTACATTGAAGTTCAATTCTGCCTATTATTTCTTAGTCTTACCTTGTCATAATACTTCATCTCAAGTCTTTTGAAACTAGGAATTGGTTACTTCGTCAAAAATAAGAAAAAACTTCCAAAGTTCCACGAATTTGTTCTCTTCGGAGGCAAAACCTTCTCTTTTAACAGAGTAGCTTCATTGGATTTGTCATGCTGATGTGGGTGTTAATCTTATATCTTATTGTTCTTTTTGGATGGTTTTGTCCTGTTCCATGCTGTTATGGGGTTTTTTTTGGCCGTAGTGCATAAGTGTGTAATTTTATGATACCAAACATGACGTATTATATGTTGTTTGGATTTGCAGATATCAGTTTAAGAGTTCCCAGCAAACTCTTTTCCCTCTTAAGGAGAAGCTAAGGCCTCGGTTGAACCATGAACAAGTCTATGATCCCACCTGCAAGCTAAAAATAGGCGATGTAATTGAATTAACTCTGCCCATACCAGATAATTCTCTAACAGAGTGCCGGAAGGAGATACAGCGCATATATAATGGTGGTGTTACTACATCAAGCACACTGCTTGCTGCCAGTAAGCCCAGTACTATGGGTAGCTTGAGAAATTGGTCCTTTTTTTCTGTTTCATTTGATGTACACCATCCAATGTAACATTGGTGACTCCTGTATATAGATGTTGAAACATTAACAACCGTAGTTAAGAAAAATGTTTAGCAGAAATTGTTCCTTAAAAATCAGATGAATGCTGTTAATTTCGCAAATTCATTTACTCTTGTGATGTTGTGAGCTACTGTTAGTAACCAAATTATGAAGTTGCATAGAAGTATGATTTATATTGGTAAATTGTTTAATGGAAGTGCTAAACATTTGATTTGCTTATTTATAGCGATTCGTGGCGAAGTAAAATATAGCATTTTATTGAATGAACTGTTTGGATAACCAGAGTAACTACATTATCCATTCACTCGAGAGCATCGGCTTCTATGTTTCGATTTTCCAAATAGCCATCGGTATCTTTTTTGTTTTACCTTGCTAAAAAACTAAAAGCAGTCTCAATCACATTTAATAACAAGAAGCAAGTTGCTCTCTTATCTCGGAAGAAGTATTGCGCGGAAGCTTGGCATGAAAGTACAAACATAAGCATAATCAAAATTCCGGCAAAGGTGCAGGAGTTTCGAGTTTGCATAAAATAACCGAATTACCCCTAATCAAACTTCTATTTCTCCCAATCTTCATTACCTAAATTTGGTTTTATATTTTTATCCTCCTACCCCACTCGATCATACTTCCTTGGTTTTTTTGTCTCAAAATTCCAAAAACAATTGTTAATATGCGGGAAGTGGAAGTAAATCTTGTTATCACAGATTATTGTATGCCTGGAATGTCTCGGCTATGCTTTGCTCAAGAAATTTAAGGTATATTTTCTTGGACAGATGAATTTTCTTGCATGAAAAATATGCCTATAATTCTAAAAATCTAGCCCATGGAGTCCTTTTCCCGCATTCGGTTTGTCCTCCATTTCTCCCAGGGATGGAGGCATTTCTCCTTGCCTCCAAGGAGAAATTCATATGTCTCCATCCAAGGATGGAGGTTAGGAGAAAATTCCTCCATCCAAGCTTGGATGGAGGCATTTCTCTCCATGTCTCCATCCAAGGATGGAGGCTAGGACAAATTCCTCCATCCAAGCTTGGATGGAGGATTTTCTCCATGCTTCCATCCAAGGATGGAGGCTAGAAGAAATGCCTCCATCCTAGCTTAGATGGAGGCATTTTCCATCCTTGGATGGAGTCCATCCCGAATGGAAGCATAATAGTTTTTTTATCTGTTTAATCCTCTTTGTATGACAAAGATGATATTAAATTTAGGATATTTTGCGAGCTAAAAATCATATGTAGTGTTACCAATTCTTTTAACCATAACATCTCTGATTTTCCTCCATTTCTCCCAGGATGGAGGCATTTCTTCTTGCCTCCATCCTTGGATGGAAGCTAGGAGAAATTCCTCCATCCAAGCTTGGATGGAGGAATTTCTCCATGTGTCCATCCAAGAATGGAGGCTAGGAGAAATTCCTCCATCCAAGCTTGGATGGAGGAATTTCTCCATGTGTCCATCCAAGAATGGAGGCTAGGAGAAATTCCTCCATCCAAGCTTGGATGGAGGAATTTCTCCATGCTTCCATCCTTGGATGGAGGCTAAAAGAAATGTCTCCATCGGATGGAGGCATTTTCCATCCTTGTATGGAGTCCATTGTGTAGGAATGTACCTTAATGCTTTGCCATAAACTTTATACTCCAATTGTCAGCTTTTGTTATTGTACAAATTACATTTTAGTATTCATGTTTAATCTTCTCATCTTTTGACTTCAATTATGCATCATTATCACCATATTTGAATAACGACAGCATTCCCATGTTGACATTCTTGAGCTTTTATATGTGATTCATCCTTTGCATTTCTTTTATCTTCATCACTAGACATTAAATTTAATAAAAGCAGTAATTATATGTACAGTAACTAGGACTCTACAGCTTAAACATTAGAAAAAGTATAAAAAGACAAAGTTGGGTTTGGCTTCGATTTGTAAGCACAAAACTTCAATAAAGATCTTGTATGTGTACTTGACTTACAGGTAATGAAGTTTCATAATTCCTGTTTTGTGTTTGGTTTATATGATAATTAGTGGTTGCAATTTCATAAATTATGTATCATATACTTTTCTGCCTAATCTCCTGATGCTATTAATTCAGCACACGTTATGGATTAAACCTAATCTCAAACCTGACAAAGAATAATGAACAAACAAAACCAGCAATATACTTATAGAAACACATATATTTATAGTGTCTTACCTTCATGTGAAAAGGTACTCTTATTGCTACTCATTTTTTGCTAACTAAGATAATATTTTAGTAAAATTGAGATGAAAAAATGTACAAAAAATATTCACACCTCTCGTGTTTTGTTTTTTCCACCGAATCCTCCTTGCATGACAAAGATGATATTAAATTTAGGATATTTTGCTGTGCTAAAAAATCATATGCGAAGTGTTACCAATTCTTTTTAACCATAACATCTCGATTTTCCTCCATTTCTCCCCAGGGATGGAGGCATTTCTTCTTGCCTCCATCCTTGGATGGAGGCTATGAGAAATTCCTCCATGGATGGAGGAATTTCTCCATGTGTCCATCCAAGAATGGATGGAGGAAGTCCATCCAAGCTTGGATGGAGGAATTTCTCCATGTTTCCATCCAAGAATGGAGGGCTAGGAGAAATTCCTCCATCCAAGCTTGATGGAGGAATTTCTCCATGTTTCTCATCTTTTGACTTCAATTATGCATCATTATCACCATATTTGAATAACGACAGCATTCCCACGTTGACATTCTTGAGCTTTTATATGTGATTCATCCTTTGCATTTCTTTTATCTCCATCACTAGACATTAAATTTAATAAAAGCATTAATTATATGATAACTAGGACTCTACGAAACTTAAACATTAGAAAAAGTATAAAAAAACAAAGTTGGGTTTGGCTTCGATTTGTAAGCACAAAACTTCAATAAAGATCTTGTATGTGTACTTGACTTAAGGGTAATGAAGTTTCATAATTCTGTTTTTGTGTTTGGATTATATGATAATTAGTGGTTGCAATTTCATAAATTATGTATCATATACTTTTCTGCCTAATCTTCTGATGCTATTAATTCAGCACACATGTTATGAATTAAACCTAATCTCAAACCTCGATACAATAATGAACAAACAAAACCAAGAATATAGTTATAGAAACACATATATTTATAGTGTCTTACCTTCATGTGAAAGGTACTCCTATTGCTACTCATTTTTTGCTAACTAAGATAATATTTTAGTAAAATTGAGATGAAAAAATGTACAAAAAATATTCACACCTCCGTGTTTTTGTTTTTTCCACCACACAAAAACCTCCTCCCGGATTCATTTATATTAGCCCTAAATGATTAGCTATTAAACAAAGGGAACTCGTTCAAAAGAATATGTTATTGCCTTAGTTTCGTATCAAAATTTTAATCTACAATATAAGCATTGATTCTTAATATAGCACAATTTATTACATAAAAAATAGACCGAAAATTAATTAACATACCACTTTTCCTTTAGATATATACAAGTTCTTTTTTTTTTTTTCAATCATTTATTTCCAAGATTTTGTATTTATCTCCAATTACTTAAGGCAATTTTTTTTACCGTCGATTTTGGGAACATATTTACGCAAAAAATAAATTATGCAGAGACAATCAAATCACAAAAATAACACGTCAAAAAAACTTCAATATTATATGAAAATCTATACTTCGCTTTGTACTTTGACAACTTTGACTACTTTCTCTCTTACTTCTTAACCTACAAGCATATTTCCGGGAAAAGTACATTTATTATCTTTATATATTGACACATTTTTTGTGCATGTGCTTGCCACTTGTGCAAATATTGGTGGCGATACCCTTAGAAATCAATGGTTTTAATCCATCTTTATTTAACAATTCTCACTTCTCATTATTACATTTATTTTCCAAATTCCTGATTTTTTTCTTCCATTTTTGCAGTTCATAACATTCGACCAAATGAATGGACAAAACTATCAGTAACAATGTTGGAGAACTTCACTACAGTACTATCCAAGCTTGAAACAAAACTTGTAGAACTGGAGATAGCGGAATTTTTAGTCGCGTAAGAGACAGAAAGCGAATAAAAATAGTAGAATATTTTCTAATTACTACCGTATTCTTCCAAATTACATTTAAGGCATTAGACGTGCTCAAACTTATTTCACTTGTAGTATTTTGTTTTATAAACAAGTCATGCCATTTTTGATACAGTTCAATTCTTGGCTTTCCTTTCCTCTTCAAATCTGGCCACCAACTTTCCTTCATTTGTGAGGTGCTTTGTTTTGTTTTGTTTTTCTGAGGAGTGTATAAAAAAGATTAGCAAATCAAAAATTCAATTCATATAATTATACAAACAATACCTTACTTATATTTTTAAAAAAATGTATTCAAATCACTCCACACTATTAAATACCCAGTTAAACTATACAACACGTGCATTGCACGTGCTCACACTAGTATTTAAATAAGCGAAAGATTCGAAGTTACAATTAAATATTTGTCACTTATTTTAACGCATGCTAACAACATTTTTTTGACGAAACCACGATTAAAGGCAATATTTGCTAGTTAATGAAAAGCTAAAGATAAGAATGCGATGGAAAAAGGTTAAGATATAAGTATGATATTGAATAAATGTTATGTATGTATAAAAATTAAAATGGTGTGTTGTAAATACGACTATCCATAACAAATGTCTATCAGTCATATTTTCTACAAAAATGTCGGAAATGGCATTTGAAAAGTCTATATATGTCCACAACATTGTGCAGACAAGATTTCATCAAAGGTAGAGTCCCAAGTGCAAGTAGTTAAAGATCCGCACAATAATTTAGCATCCTTTTGGCTAGAAAAATTAATTATCTAAAAAGAATAGTCATCTTCTTCGCGCCCGAAGCCTCAAATTCCCTCCAATGAAAATCCATACCACTTGCACATATGTAGATAAAAAATAAATAGATCTAAATAACTTTCAAAGTAACGATTCGATCTTCAAAAAGCTCTTGGATCGAAATAAACAAATCTAAATAAATCCCTCCTATAAATATTTGTCCAATGTGATGTGGCATTACTGAATTAGAAATTAATTTACTAGTCAAGAAGAATATTTCATATTTTCAAGTGAAACGCAAAATTATATTCTATTAGCCTCACATTTTCATTTTTCTTAAGGAATTAATGAACTCTGATGAATTCAAAATGCCTGTAAAACATACTAACATTTTGTAACAAGATTACTTATTTACAAGAGGGGTAGATTATAATAGATTTAGCCCATGTTTGGTTCGGATTAAAATCTGATTTTAATCTAAGTCAAAGTCAAACAATCAATATTAATCACATCTTTCATGGGTCCCACAACTTTTCAACCATACATTTCAAAAACTTCTATCAAAATCTGCTAAAAATCTAATTTTAATCTCTATCAAACACCCTATTAGTTTGATATGGTCATACTAAAATTGAGCTTATTGTACATTTCAATGCATCTGATGGTCGAAAAATCGAGCAAAAGAAAAGAATTTGTGTGGTCGGACTTAAAATACATTGATGAAACAATCTACGTTTCACAACAAGTTAGGGGTTATCGTCGAAACGCAGTATAGTCCAAAATAGTGAAATTGGACAACCCATTTTCAATTGTTTTCCTCAATTTAATATTGTTATAATTAAGAGGAACCAACAACTTCATTTATTTCATCTTTATGTTTCTACTTTAAAGGACACCAACTTTTCGTGTATTATTAGTGGACAAATTATTCAACATTTTATGAAACTTTCTCTAAGATTTTGTTGAAATTATCATTAATCAGACAAAGTATAAAAATCCAAACCAAAAATTGAGTGCTTGAGCTGTTTGCTTTTTGGGCACCCTTATGACGTGAGCTTTTATTGTGTACCAAATTTCCCATTTGAACTCCAATTTATTGTTCATAGCTAACTCTAAGCTTTAAATTGTGGACGGCAAGGTTCGTGTAGTTTGATTTTACTTGTTGAGAATTGTTTGGTTTTCTACAAAGGGTAGCAAATTTGACAAGACTCATTCTCGTGTATGGCAAGTTATCTTTAAAACACTTTCTCTTACAAAATATCGAGTTTTTAATTCTCCTCAAATTGCGAATTGACGGTTATATACTAAAGGGTAATGGATATTTAGAGGGGCTCTCTCTTGGAACATCGATTTTTGAATTTTTTGTAATTTTCTTTAGAGTTTGAAGCTTAAAATGGTTTAAATTATGTGCATACATATGCTTTGTAATAATTATTGCATCTTAAAAAATAAGATCACATTTATTGAAAATGTTAGATATGTCCAATCTCAAACTCATTAATGAATATAGGAAGTAGACTAAGTAGAAGGGTGTATTCAATTGAGACTTTTTGTGAAAGTTTCCTAAAATCTTGTGACTAATGAGAGACAAATTTTGAGATTTTATTTTAATACTTTCTATTTTAAAGTTAGTACCCCGATGAATTCAAAATGCCTGTAAAACATACTAAACATAGATGTAAATAAGTAATCTTGTAACAAAAATTATTTATATACTTCACCCTCATAATATTAAATTTTTACTTGTAAATATTAAAATAGCAGCGCATATAAACATGTTCAGAAATATAAATTAGTTCGAAACTAAATTTGACTTGCTTTAAAATTTAGCCAAACATGCTCAATTGATCTTAGAAAGACTTTTATTCTAAATTTATGATTTTTTTTTTTTTAATATTTATCAGGCTTAAGAAAAGAAATTAAGGACTGTTTTGAGTGCACGATCTTCTCAATTCACCAAAGGAATATTAGTCAATAACTAAATTATTATTCCTTTTTCAAGCACGAAAGAGTTTATTCTTCTTACTGGAAAGAGAGATACTATAGCTCATAATAGAGATATATTGTAATACATATGCAAAAACCATTCAGCATTTGCACTTGATGGCAGCCAAGTTGAGTTCTCCCATAGAAGAATTCAAATGTTATTTTTCACTTATTCATCTTATAGTAATTTTATTACAGTGAAAATGCTGCTGCTTCAAGGGCAAAAGACCACTCGATAATTAGTTCCCCCGGGACAAGTAAATGTGCTAGTTTGATCATCTTTAGGATAACTATATGCATCGGGGCACCTGTCCTTGAAAAACTTAGAATAGTTTGTGGGGCCACAATTGCCAGAGTTGCAACAGTACTGATCTGTCTTGAATACCGTGCATGGGTTGTTACAGCCACCGGGTGCTTTCAACTCATTCGGACACTGGCCATTGATGTCGGCGGTGCAAGGAATTCCACGAGGACAACCACCGGTGGGACTAAAATCCATTGGCACGTTAAACCCATCAACAAGGGATATATCGAAGAAGTCCAAGTTATTGAATTGGTTGAGGGCGTATTCAGCTAGGGTGTTAGGTGGTGCACCATAGGCTTGACACTGAAGTAGCCCATTACAGTCTCCTGTTTGACAACTACCGCGGCCGGAGCCATCGAAATTGCAACCTGTTCGAGCCCAGATTCGGGCCCCTTTAGTGCCCGCACCAGGGTTGATGGTCCAAGTTTGGCCATTGTTGAGCTGCATGCCGCCTCCAGTACGGCAGCCGCATCGCGTGAACGGACAATTGTTACGGATTTCAAATGTAGCTGCACCAGTGTAGTGGAAGAAAAGGGAAACAAGAGAAAAAATGAAAATGGAAATGGAGATTGATTTTAAGAAGCCCATGTTTAGAATGGAGGGATACTAGCTATATTGTATAAGAGACCAACTGGTTGGGCTATATATAGAGTGAGCTCGTAGAAAAAAAAAATGATAAATTTGTTTGAAATTAGTAGTCATTCTCACAGCATGTTTGAGCCCCATTTTTTTTTTTTTTTTTGCCAAAAATGTATTTTGAAATAGTGATTTGATAGAGAATGTATGATTAAAAAATAAGAAAAAAATTTGAATTTGCGTGTAATATTATTTTATTAAATAATATGTGGTTAAAAATAAGAGAGAATGTATTTTGAAAATAATGATGACCAAACAATACTTAATAGTTAATGATATAGTTTGAGGTAGTCAAAATTGGTAGAAGTCTTGGTTATCGAATCTCTATTACATTTTCAAAATGTATTAAATACGAATAATATTATTTATCATTATAATGATGGAATATCGGTGTAGGGCAATTTGGATGGAATAATGAAATATGACAGTTCAATCCCACATAAATTGTCACATGATCGATATTTTATCATTATAATGATAAATAGCATTACTCATTAAAATTTTGAACATATTTGAATAATTTTCTATAAGTGATTTGTCCGAGTAAAATAGTTTTTTGAAAAAACTAAATGTAACTTTCTCAGAAGTTCTTCTACAAAAATAGTTGCGAAAATTGAAGTTCTACCAAACAAATACTAACACTGGTTCGACTACGTAAAATTACTTCACAAAAAATTAAATATTGAATAATTAATTCGTGAAACTTCCCAATCACTAGAAGTCTTGGTCAAGAAATTACTGTTATATTTCCACAACTTGGAAATATCAAGTTTTGCATGGTCTACGCATTAATACAGTACAGATGAATGCGACACTTAATTATATTCCACAACCAAGAGACGGATGCAATTTTCGGAAAATAAATTTACTTAACTCGGAATGTGGGTTTAATTGAAAATTATATTAGTAATAGATTTATATAAAAATTGATGAAATAAGAGGTTGTAAAGTTGATAAAAGTTGTGATTCTAATGAAATGTGCGGTTAAAATTAATTGTTTCTTTTAACTTATATTTTTATCAAATATTTTAGCTAAACCAAACAGGGTTCGAGGTGTAAAGTTTGGGTGTAAAAAATAGTGAATTGTATAATGATCCTTTTTTTACTTATTTTAATACTTTCTCCTATCTAATGCTCAAAATCAAATGTGTCTGAAGTGCATATTTGATTAATATTAAGCAAATTTAAATTGTATATAGAGTTTGTTTGGAAGGAATTAAAATCCAATTAAAATTGAAAATATAGTCGTTATTGGGTCACACTCGTCTAATAATAGTCAACTTCAACGACTAGTTTTTCACTTTTAATCTGATTTTAATCCCTCACAAACAAGCTCATAATATATACTAATAATAGAATATGACAGTTCAATCCCCCATCTCTTCTCTCGTTAAAATTGAATTGTTATATCACATTATTCCACCTAAATTATCACATGACCGATATTTCATCATTATAATGATAAATAACATTACTCATTAAATAATTTTGAACATATTTGGATAATTTTCTATAAGTGATTTGTCCGACTAAAATAGCTTTTTGAAAGAGCCGATCTAATGTAGCTTCTTCAAATTTCTTCTACAAGAAATAGTTGCGAAAATTGAAGTTCTACCAAACGAACCCTAACACTGGTTCGACTACGTAAAATTACTTCACAAAAAATTTATCGTGTGTCTGGGAGTGCTTTTCTCAAACCAAAATCAATTTTTGGATCAAATCACAAGGTCCCACTAACAGTCCTCCTTTGCACGTTTTGTAGAGAAATGAAAAAAAAAAAAAGACCATTTTAGTGTAAATGGCCTGAGTTGGTACTGCAAAGCTGTTAGAATCTTTTCAATTAAAATTTGTACAATAGTCCATTTTTTGCTCACTAACGGTCCAAATTGTAATAGCCGCCCAGACTATTAAAACTTCCCAACCACTAGAAGTCTTGGTCAAGAAATTACTGTTACATTTCCACAACTTGGAAATATCGAGTTTTGCATGGCCTACGCATTAATTCACTACAGATGAATGCGACACTTAATTATATTCCATATGTTAATCAACCAAGAGACGGATGCAATTTTCGGAAAATAAATTTACTAAATTTACGCATTACTAATTTAGCCAATGTTTGGTTTAATTGAAAATCGTATTAGTAATAGATTTATATAAAAATTGATAAAATAAGAGGTTGTAAAGTTGATAAAAGTAGTGATTTTAATGAAATGTGAGGTTAAAATTAATTGTTTCTTTTGACTTATATTTTTATCAAATTTTTTAGCTAAACCAAACAGGGTTCGAGGTGTAAAGTTCGGGTGTAAAAAATAGTGAATTGTATAATGATCCTTTTTTTTATTTATTTAATTATTTCTCCTATCTAATCCTCGAAATCAAATGTGTCTGAAGTGCATATCTGATTAATATTGAGCAAATTTAAATTGTATATAATATATAGGATAAATTGCACCGGGTCTCGAACCTTTCAAAAAATTGACATGGGTTTCAAACCTTTAGTTTTTGTATACAAAGTCCCAAAACCTTTAAATTAATATGTAGTTCTAGGTCCCTCGAACGATTTCCACGCAAATGCCTGTTAGTTGATCAAAAAATTGGAGTAGACCTTTATTTGACCAATTTAAAAGGGACAAAAGAGTTCCCATATTATCTTATTCAACAAATTAAAAAGGAGAACAAAAAAAGGTAATAAAATATTTAAAAATAGTATAAAAAATTCTAAAAAGGGAAATGGTTCTTCTTCCCCACCCGAACCCCCAACCAAAGGCCACGCAGGCCGCCACCTTCCTACTCATTCCCTCCCCACCGCGGCATAACACACTTCCATCCTATCACCGTTGAATCAGAGTTTCGTGGGGGATTTAGTGTTTTGATCTTCGGTTTCACTATTTCAACATTTTAACACGCTTATGAGGCCATATGTACTAAATTGGATATTTATATACGTCTTTCAATATAGTATCGTCAATGTATTTTTCAAAATCAGTCTTTAGTATAACCAACCACTGAATTTTCTACATCGTACACACCTATGAGAAAATGTGTACTAGATTGGAGTCATTGAAATTCGTTTTTCATCCATATAGGTCATTCAATGTCGATTCACCATCATTTTCGTCAAAACTATACAATAATATAACCTACCATTGAATACCAAAAAGTATATTTATTTGAATCCCAAACTTTTTTAATATCTAAACACATCTATGAGGCCATGTGTACTAGATTCACTAAAATTTGTTTTTCCAAGACTATATAATAGTACAACCTTGAATCCCTTAAATGTAATTATAATTTTATTTTCAAACTTTTTTAACATCGTAACACACGCATATAAAGACATATTTGCTAGATTGGAGCTATTGAAATGCATTTTGAACATCTATGTATGTCGTTAATGTCGAATCGGCCACCAATTAGGATGGAAACCGTTTAAGGAACCTAGAGCTACATATTAATTTAAAGGTTTGAGAATTCACGATACATTTTTAAAATGTTTGAGATGCCTGCTGCAATTTACCCTAATAAAAAAGATTTAAACTATCTTTTTATATAATACTATGTTACGTGTCTTACCAAATATGTCGGCAACTAACTGGCCAAGTGTTTAGTTGAGACCAATGAGAAGACTGGCTAATCATAAATATGGACACAATGAAATGTCGGCACACAATTATGGAAAGTTCGTGTTGTTGGGGCAAACAAGTCCCACATCAGTTGTGGGAAGAAAATAAATCCACCATATAACTCAAGTGGGCTACTTCACCCATTACCAATTGGTTTTGGGATGGAACCTCACTTGGGCCTGGTGGAGTGGGCTGGGCCTTGGGTAATTGCTCTCAATAATTCCCTAACAGTGGTATCAGAGCCCAGGGTCGGAGGAACGTAGTAGAAAGCGTGGTGGCGATCGGGCTAAAAAATTATTCGCGTTTGAGGTGCCTTGTGTCGAAAGTCTTCTTAACATTGGTGGTTAGGCGGCGGGTCCCGTTTGGTCGAGGGCGACGGTAATAACGGCGGTACAAGATGATTGGCGAATGGATTATCGTTTGAGGGGAGGGCACAATGATGTGGTCCTTCGTTTGAGGGGAGGATTGTTGGGGCAAACAAGTCCCACATCAGTTGTGGGAAGAAAATAAATCCACCATATAACCCAAGTGGGCTACTCCACCCATTACCAATTGGTTTTGGGATGGAACCTCACTTGGGCCTGGTGGTGTGGGCTTGGGCCTTGGGTAATTGCTCTCAATAATTCCCTAACACGTGTGACACAATAATAGCTCATACAGGGTGAAACAGTGTAAAGAAATGTGTAAGAGAGTGGAATTAAAATTATTTAGGGTTTATCACCAAATGTTGTGTGAACCCGTGAATCTCGCATGGCACGAAAGGAAGGAGCGGTCCTGCCAAATGTCTGGGGAACCGGACCTGTCAGACAAGAATTATTCTCCAAACTATTTACTCCCAAAATCCTCCAGACCAGAAGGGTGTGGTAAAAATTTAGGACAAATTCCTCTATGGGTCCCAGTCGTCTTTCTCAAATATGACAATCGTGTACTTAATTTTTCATAAAATTATGGGCTTATGGGGAATAAATTTTGTAATGATGATTTTTTGAAAAATATATGATTAAAAAGTAAAAAAAAAAAATTTGAATTTACGTGTAAAATTATTTTATTTGAAGATATATATGATTAAAAATAAGTTTGAAAAACAATGAATTTTTAAATAATGAGATTCAATGAATGAAAAATGTCTATTTAGATATTAATGTTCATGCAACATGCATAGCTTTTGTTTGATAGAAATTAAAATCAGGTTTTTAGCAATTTTTTGTAATGAAATTTATGGTTAAAACTAATTATTAACTTTAATTTATATTCAAATTCACTAAACAACGGCATACTATCATATTGAAAGGATAAATTGTCATCCATTTTCAATGAAAGACTATAGGCTTGTTTTGACACCTATTTTTAGAGAAAAATGTGTTTTTAAATAGTGATTTTTTTTTTTTTTACTAAAAAAATGTGGTTAACATTGATAGTTTAAAGCTTAAAGAAAGTTTTCGATTAACATTGATAGTTTTATTAGCAAATTAACATTGAAACTTAACTACAAAAACTTGGAAAATTATCGTTTATGAGCGAAAATTCGACGATATGAATTCGAAGTGAATTGATTCTATTTCAATACCTAACTATCAATACTAACTGCAATGTAATAAAACCCAAAATTTAACAAATAAAAAATGCAAATTATTTAGAATAATCGAAAATTTTAATCTACCATCTTAAACTCCAAAAATATACTTTTATGGTATTTAAATACCCGTGCATTACCATCTTGTCAACTGATGTGTGACGAGGGTGTACAAGACAAAAGTGTTCATATAACATCTCAAATATGTCCTAAATTTATTGAGTCAAAGCTCAAAAAAATAGAAAGATGTCGACAAAAATTGAAAATGTGATCATTTTTATCATAAAAACTGGTTGACGAATTTATTAAGCAATAAAATCTATCAAATTTGGATAATTTTATTGATGGTCACTGAACTTTCAATTTTTTTCAGATTTGTCACTGAACTTCACAAATATTTCATTCTGGAAAATATACCCATTCGTCTACAAGTCATCAAACCGTTAAAATTTTCAATTAAATTCTACAATTTGGTGAACATATACGTAGAATGGTCTAATAAATGAACGTCAAATTGAGTCGGAGGTTTGAATAGAACATTATGTAAAGCCAAAGATGAGTTAGAAACAAAATAAAGTCCAATGACCAAAATGACACTAAGTAAAAAGTCCAGTGGCCATTATTGGAGTTATTCAGTGAAATTTCAGTTTAGATTCAAAACTTTTACAAAAAATGCATCATTGATCCTCAACTTATTCTGTACAAGTAATAAGTCGGTCTCTAAATTTAAAAATGAAAAATAATTTGGTCCTCTACAAAAATATCTATTACGATATTTTTGGACCTCAAGAACACTGCAAGAACTTTGATTTTATGGATGATTTGGTGTTAACAATGGAATATGTATGCAATCTTATGCATTTTCAATCAAGGAAATACCTGTTTATATATAGATTCATACTTCACATGGATGAATGAACACAAAGATTATTAAAGAGTCATAAAAAAAGGGCCCAGAAACTAGATTTGTAAATACTCCAACGGCTACATGGGCAAGGCCTCGCCACTTTTCGTGCGACAATGTGAAAGGCGTTTGCTATAAAATGTGTATACCGCAAACATAGGGATCACATACAAGTAATAAGGACTAACGAATTCGAATTGTCGATCCCACAAAAAATGATTACTTAATTACATAATAATTGATTTAATTCTAACAGTAAAATACACAATAATGAGAGTTGATTTTGAGAATAACAAAAATAACTTACCAATAAAATTAACATAATAATCAAATTTAAAAATTAAGGAAAGTTTGGATGATAAAATGTTGGGAGTCATGATTTCACTTAATCATCATTTAATTAATTTTTCAACAAGTAATTTAATAATTTATCCATTTTATATTTTAAACCTGATCTCCATATTTTAACTAATTGTCTCTCTCAAGTGAAATTAGTCACAATCGATTGGTTTAATCTACTATTATTTTTGAGTAATGCTACATGTACATAATAGTTTACATAATGGTCTACACAATTACAAGTGGCATTGATCAAAACCTTTAATTCAAATCTGACACTTTCACATCAACCACAGGATTGTTGCCACATCACATTGTGTCAAAGATTGTGTACACTTATTATGTACACTTAGCATTTTCCATTATTTTTATGTCGATTAAAACCCAATGTATTGCATTAATTATTTCTGAAAATAACTCAATCGGTCAAATAGGGTTAGGAGTATATATTTATCTCGTTCAAGAAAGAAAGACATTTACTACTTGGTCTAAAATACACAATATTCTCTTTATTAAAACCTGATTTTTAGAACTGGTTTTAGGTAATTTCCTCTTTATTTATTGACTGAACGTTGGTTCAATGCATCTTCCTAAATTTATATAATTTTTCTTTTTTTTCCCAATATCAATAAATATTTGGAGTACGTTGTTGAAAATTCTCTTTGATCGGCATAAAAAAAAAATACATTCACACCACAATTTGTAGTAACTATACCACATTTTAATTACAAAAAAGATTCAAAACTTTTACTCATTATCATATTTATATTCCCAGTTTTATAATATCATTTTTATTCTGAAATTAACACAATGTATCCTAGATTATTATTTTTGTCCAAAATTTTCATAAAATTATGCAAAAAGACTTTTACCTCTCCTATTTTAAATAAGTAAAATACAAATACAAAATTATAATTAAATATTTATCCCTCCTTTTAACGCATGCTAACAGTAATTTTGGACGAAATCATAATTAAGGGTAAGATTTGCTATTTAATGAAAGGCTAAAGATAAGAATATAATGAAAAAAGTTAGAATAATGTTATTTGGCTCAACGAAAAAAAAAAAGTCTAATAGTTCTAATTTCTCCAAAAATGTCCAAAATAGCATATGAAAAGTCTATATCCATAACATTGTGCGGACGAGAGATCATTTAACGTCCTTTGAAAACTACGAACATAGTTTAGGAACACTTTGAAAATTCGTAGATAAGAGATAAATGGATCTAATGATGAACAATTCGATGGTCAAAATGTTGTGGGCCCTTGGATTGAAATAAGCAGATCTAAATAATTACCTCCAATGAATATTTGTCCAATGTTGATGTGGCATTTGTAAGAAATATCAGTCGAAAATGATGATGAAGGAAAAGCTGAATCAAAGAGATGAATGGAACACGAATTGAAATCTTAATTCTGTAATTCTCATTAATAAAATAGTGAGTACAATCACACATATATATACAATGCAATGTAACAAACCTATACAGATGTCAAAATATTATTGCACACTAATCAAATAAATACCTAAATTGGAATCTATTCTAACTTCCAGCATGTGCACCAGCAGCCTCCACACCAGTGCATTCCTTGTGACCGTATCCTTCCAGCATCTTCTTAATTCTGTTGGTCTATTGCAAATATAATTTCAATAGCCCCCCTCAAGATGGAGAGTAAATGTTTTTTACTCCCATCTTGGATAAATGTGAGTAGAGGGTGTTAGAGCCAAGAGACTTAGTAAATATATCAGCAAGTTGCCAACCTGTTCGAACATGTTTAGTAACAACACTCCCTTCTTGTATTTTCTCACGCACAAGGTGGCAATCTAATTCAATGTGCTTCGTCCTTTCATGGAACACGGGATTAGCCGCTATGTGCAATGCCGCTTGATTATCACAAAGCAGTTCAGCTGGCTGGGAATGTGGTATCTATAAATCATTGAGAATATACTTAATCCATGTTATTTCGCAGCAAGCAGCAGCCATTGCTCTGTACTCTGCTTCTGCTGAAGACCTGGATATAGTGTTTTGTTTCTTTGATCTCCAAAACACCAATGATCGACCAATAAATACACATAGCCGATTATTGATCTTCGAGAGTCTGGACATGCTCCCCAATCAGAATCACTGTAGGCCTTAGTTTGCAAATCAGAGGATGAAGAGAATAATAATCCTTGACCTGGTGATTTTTTGATAT
Source organism: Fraxinus americana (assembly GCA_035079005.1). Taxonomy (NCBI): domain Eukaryota; kingdom Viridiplantae; phylum Streptophyta; class Magnoliopsida; order Lamiales; family Oleaceae; genus Fraxinus; species Fraxinus americana. The sequence continues at coordinate 2,190,548 of CM068722.1, read as the reverse complement.
ACCTTAGCACCTTATGTGCTGCATTTAGGTGTGGCATTCTAGGTGTTTGCATATACTGACTCAACAAATGAACCGAATAGGAGATATCAGGCCTAGTAATCGTTAAGTAAAGTAATCTTCCTATCAGTCTTCTGTACATTGCAGGGTCTGAAAGAATTTCCCCTTCATCCTTTGACAACTTTATATTTTGATCAAGCGGTATCTTAGTTAGAATGGCTCCAATGGTACCAGAATCTGCCAGAATATCCAATGCGTATTTCTTTTGGCAAATCTGAATTCCCTTCATCGATCGAGCCACTTCTATTCCAAGAAAATATCTCAAGTTTCCCAGATCTTTAACTTTGAATTTATCATCAAGTGAAGCCTTAAGTGAGTTAATGACCTTCACATTATCTCCAGCAATTATTATGTCATCCATGTATATCAGAATGACTGTGAATGAGTCACTAGTGTTCCTTGTGAATAAACTATAATCAGCCTTGGATTGATTAAAACCTTGGCCAATGATGAAGATAGACAATTTTGAGTACCATTGTCTAGACGCTTGCTTTAATCCATACAAACTCTTATTAAGTTTACAAACTTTTGAGGTTCCATCAACACAATAATGAAGGGGAACTTGCATATAAACTTCCTCCTCCAAGTCTCCATGTAAAAAGGTGTTATTCACATCAACTTGATGCAAGTACCAGCCTTTCACTGCTGCTACTGCAAGTAGTGTTCTTACGGTTACCAATTTGGCTACTGGTGAGAAGGTCTCGTGATAATCAATCCCTTCCAATTGCGTGTATCCCTTTGCCACTTGCCTTACTTTGTATCTTTCAACTGTTCTATCAGCATTGAACTTCACTTTATAAACCCATCGACACCCTATAGGTTCCTTTCCAGGCGGAAGATTCATCACAGTCCATGTTTGATTTAACTCAAGAGCATCTATTTCAGTTTGCATCGCTTTACACCATTCAGGATGTTTGACAGCTTCTTGGTAGGTAACAGGTTCTGATTGTGTTATCATGGATGTGAGAAAGGTTTTGTATTTATCAGATATCCTATGATATGAAAGAGTTGAACATAATGGAAAAGGACTACCTGAAATTGTAGCACCTTTCTGTTTGCAGGACTCTTGTGAATGGATGAGTGAGGAAGCTTGTTGGCAAATAAAATCCTGAAGATAAGCTGGTGCTTTTCTGTTTCTGTCAGATCTTCGAGGCATATGTGAATTTCTTGGGAGATTAGGTGATATTTCAGCTTCATCAGAGGGTTGATTATCTTCTGAAAGGGGTATATTTTGACTGGAGTTTTGTGCTGGCTCAAGTTGTGATTGCAGATTGGAGTTAGCAGAGAAATCTAGATCGACTTGGCCTGGTTGAGGAAAAGCCAAGTTTGCAGGATTTGGTAGTTGGTGAGGGATAGTTGACAGATCATTATCAGTCTTGTCACTTGGTGCTTTGTAAGGGAATATGTCTTCATGGAATATCACATCCCTTGATAAAAAAATCTTGTTAGTTTCCAAGTCAAGTAGCTTGTAACCTTTAGTACCAAATGGATAACCCAAGAATACACATCTCCTTGCTCTTGAATCGAATTTGTGTCTCTTGTGTGCAAGTGTGGCAGCAAAAGCTAGACAGCCAAAAACTCTTAGCTTAGAATAACAAGGTTCAGTCTTAAATAGGACCTCAAATGGCGTTTTATTGTTAAGGATAGGGGTAGGTGTTCTGTTTATCAAATAGACTGCAGTTAGGACACACTCACCCCAATATAACATAGGCAGCCCACTTTGAAACCTTAATGCTCTGGCCACATTCAAGATGTGTTGGTGTTTCCTTTCAACAATTGCATTTTGTTGGGGAGTTTCCACACATGTAGTTTGATGTATGATGCCTTTTTCAGAATAAAAAGGTTTTAAATTGAACTCCCCTCCGTTATCAGTTCTGATGACCTTAACTTTGGAATGAAATTGAGTTTCTATCATGGCATAAAAGCTTTGTAAAATAACAGACACATCATATTTTAGTTTCAATAAATAAATCCAAGTGCACCGACTATGATCATCAACAATAGTATGGAAATATTTCGATCTATCATAGGCAACATCAGTACAGGGCCCCCATAAATCACAATGGATTAAATCAAAAATACTCTCTGATCTGTGATGGCTAATATCAAAAGGCAATCTATGCAATTTGGCTAAGGGACATATGGAACAGGGTGTATGTTTTGTCTTAAATTTGTGATCCAGATTGGTCAGATGTAATCTGGAATCTGAAGGGTGTCCCAATCTGAAATGTCATAGATCAAAGTCATCTTGATTGAAAACGGCAGAAGTGGATAGAGTAGTTTTGTTAACTAACTTAGGAAGATCCTGAATTAATCTGGTAGGGGAAATCTCCTTTTGCACCAAGTGATACAAGCCTCGCCTCACTTCACCTAGACCAATCGTCCTCCAAAGGTTCTGCATATAACACAAATCAGAAGAGAATATGAGGCAACAATTAGATGTTTGAGCAAGTTTTCTGGCTGATATCAGGTTGAAGGAAAAAGATGGGATGCACAGGACATCATGAAGTATCAAAATTGTTTGTGAGATTAACATTTCCTATATGAGTTGTTAATGCTATTGCACCGTTAGGGAGAGTGACAGATTGAGTGACTTTAGACTTAACAGTGGTGAGAAATGAAAGTGAGCAGACCATATGGTCTGTTGCTCCTGTGTCAATAACCCAAGGTGCAATAGATCCATTCTTACTCTTTGTGTTGTAGGCAGATAAGGACATGTGAATACCAGAAATTTTTGATGTGCCTACTTGTTTGGAAGATTCACTGGTTGTTGGTTTAAGTAGAGCCATCAGTTGAGCATATTGCTCTTGAGTTAAACCAACTTGGTTTCTGTCATTAGTCTGCTGCTGTGCTGGTTCCATGAAAGGTGCATCATTATCTGTGAAGGTGACGTTGGCCTGTGTCCTTCCATATGGTTTATGATTTTGTGGATATCCATGGATTTTGAAACAATTGTTAATAGTATGGCCTGTCATCTTGCAATGGGTGCATCCAGGTTTATCCCTATTTGCCTTAAGATACCTCTCCAATGAATGTCTTGCCATCATACAAAATGTGCAATAGTACCTTCTTTGGACCCCAGGACTTCTCCTCTCTACTTCCCTTGGATAGTTCTTTGATAACAATGCCATTCCTCCAGCTCCAGATTCATCAATGGAGATATCCCTCCTTTTTTCTTCTTGTTGGATTATTGAATAGACTTCATTAAGTTTGGGAAAAGGCTTTATAAACAGAATCTGAGCTTTGAGGCCTTTGTAGGAGTCATTGAGTCCCATTAGAAACTTCATAACCCAGTCTCTTTCTTGATTACTAACTACTGTCCTCAGTCCTCCACAGGTGCAGTTGGGAATGCACTCGTAATTCATCAGTTCATCAAGCAACGTTTTCAGTTTTGAAAAATAAGTACTTACAGTGTCTTGACCCTGCACCAGTGCTACAATTCCCTGCTTCACTTCAAAAATTCTGGGAGCATTTTGTTGAGCCAATCGCTGCTCTAGCTCCAACCACAGCTGCTGCGCCGTTTCTGCATACAGGGTGCTTGCTTTGATGTCCATTGTCATTGTGTTTTGAACCAGGTGATGACTATATCATTAAACTGAAGCTAATGCTCTATCAAAGGACTGTCAACTTCAGTTGGTTCACAAATACTCCCATCAATGAATCCTAATTTGTACTTAATTCTAAGAGCCCTTTTCATGGACCTTGCCCAAGAATGATAGTTAGTAGAATCCAGCATTTGAGTAACCAGTAATGCTCCAGAATTTTCATTAACTCCTATGAAATATGGACTGTTAGGTAGAAAAGGATCTTGTGCATTTGGATTTGGATTTGAGCTTGAGTTTTGAAATGGAGTTTGATTTTGATTTTGATTTTGATTTATATTGGAACTAAGGTTATTTTCTTCATTTTCAGCCATCCTCGATCTGATTCCATGTAAGAAATATCAGTCGAAAATGATGATGAAGGAAAAGCTGAATGAAAGAGAAGAATGGAACACGAATTGAAATCTTAATTCTGTAATTCTCATTACTAAAATAGTGCGTACAATCACATATATATATATATATATATATATATATATATATATATATATATATATATATATATATATATATATATATATATAACTTCCAGCATGTGCACCAGCAACCTCCACACCAGTGCATTCCTTGTGACCGTATCCTTCCAGCATCTTCTTAATTCTGTTGGTCTATTGCAAATATAATTTCAATAGCATTACTTAATTAGAAAATTTAACAATAACAATGGCAAATTATTTCCAGGCAATAACATCAATTTCTTTCTACATTATTAATCTATCGTCTAAAGCTCCAAAACTTCAATGGTTTTTAAAGTGCTAACACTTTAATCGTGGCGTACGTGATGCGCGGCAACATATTTTAAAATATATTAAGCCAAAGCCACAAAATATACTAGATAATTATTCGATTCAATTAATTAGTTATAAACGCGACGATCAAATTGAACAAATAAGGTAATCTCGGTATTTTGATATTATGCATTTACCTCCTTTTCATTTATTTACTTCCAATTCTGATTTTGCCAAAACTTTTCATGTACCAAATATGTTATACATGTCTAAAAGTGAGGATAATGATCAATTGGAACATACTTCATCTTGTTAATTCTGTAGAAATAAGAAAAATATTTTAAGTATGCAACAAATCAATTTCCAGACATTAAATTTCAAAATTCAAGTTAGGTTTCTATTATTAATTTAAATAATAATATTATCAAATTAAAATATCTATCCACACCTATCCCACCCCCACCAAACAACCGACCCCACCCCACCGTTGGTATCCAACCCCCTCCAGCATTCACCTGCTGACATCCACCCCGTTGGCGACTTTTTCAGTGACGAATGAACATCGTCGACGAACTGGTCATCTTCTTTATTCACGACTCAGCAGGTATGATTTAAAATTTAAAATTGAAAAATAGCTCTCTGTGTATGAAATCTGGTTAATTGAATTTTTAACCCATTCGAATAACTAAGGTCAAAGAAATCAATGGCATGTGACCAGATTTTTTAGATCTGTGACATATGACCTGAGCCATTGGTCTATAACCAAATCTTTTGAATCTGTAACTTGTGACCTATACACTTAACATGTGCTCTATGACATAACTTAATGGCTCGTGAAAATCTCTTGGGTCTGTGACCAAAATTCTTGAATCTGTTACTTGTAACCTACGTACTTTGACATGTGCCCTGTTACATGTGACCAGACCTGATCCAATGGCATGTAAACAAATCTCTTGGATCTATGACATGTGACATATGCATTTTGACATTTGACTCCTGCACTTTAATAGATCACATATTTAAGAGATTTGGTCACAGAAATTTAATCGGCTATGACCAATCCCAACCCCAACCCAGCACCCAGTAGCGGAATCAGCACCCGACGAGGGAGCGCGACCATGTTTGCTGGCTCCGTCGAAATTTTTAGTAGCTGTCAGGCGCTTGCATTGCAGTTGCAGAAAGTGGAAATCGTGGAAACAAGAAGCGAAGGAGGAAGATGACTGAATTGGGTTTTTTTTTTTGGCCCTTTCTTTTGGGCTGATGGGCCTCTTGTTTTTGGAAAATGTTAGGCCCAATCCATGGATATATGTCAATGCATATCTTTGAAAATCCACTACTAATTACCCACGCCAAATCACGCAATTGCAAACGGTAAACCTTTCTCTAGTTTTCCAGCGATCTACGAAGTGCGAACTTAAAAGTCAGACATGTTGCTGCTGTCGACGAGTGGCCACTGACATCGGACTCTCCAGTCTCAAACTCTCAAGACGGACTGAGCACCTCTCTCTCTCTCTCTCTCTCTCTCTCTCTCTCTCTCTGTGTGTTTTTTCATTTTTGTTCATTTAATTCTTTTTTTGATTTATTATTTATGAATTGTGAATATGATTTGTGAAAAATAACAATAGGAATAAAAGTGAAATGGAGTATGTGATATTTAGGGATTTTGTATCTGGATAGAATCACTTCTTTAGTTAGCACAAATTTGGTGTGAATTGAACGTAGGCAACATTGTAGGGATTGGAACTGGGACTAATTTGGTGGGATAAGCAATATGTGGATTGATTGAGGATTTTAACTAGATTGAATGTAATTGATTAAGATGGAGAGATTTCAGCTAGTTAATTGAATTAGAATAATGAGTTAGGTGATTTGAACATTTTTATTTATACTACTAAATTATGGAGTCGGAGTGAGACTGTATCATATTTTTTTATTTTATTTTAGGTTATATTGAATTATATTTTCATAGCGTATATATGATTTTTACGTTTTAGTACATTTACATATAGATTGAATTTTTTTTAATATTATTTAATTAATTATTAATAAACGACATTGTTATTATGGACATTGACGTCGGTGGTCAATGGTTAACGCCCGCCCTAATTGAGTTCCAATCCTGGATCTACTACTGCTAGTACACAACCACCACCTATACCACCATCTGTACCACCACCACTAGTTTTTTTCTCAATCCAAGAACAGACTACCAATTTCGAGTCGTTCAACAAACACAATAACACAAAACAAGAAGATTTCCTCAAACCATCCAGTCACTGCCGCCACCTACTACCACCACCTTTTACCTCAAATTAACAATCATCACCACATCGAATTAAGACCAGTTATATGCAGCCACAATAGAAGACGCAAAGATTAAATTTCAAAATAGAAATTTGAATAGACGGCACCACCTCAATGTAGCCAAATCTATAGGCGGAAAGCACTCTTTCTTAACGATGAGTGCTCAATTGCCCGAAAGCACTAAGCCGACGAACTGGTCACAGTACCGCCGCTCACAGTGGCGATTGAGCTTCTTCGAATTAGAGCACTGGCGACGCTCGCACCAATAGAAAGACCCAACGACCGATAAGAAGATAAATAGAATGGGTAGAGAGTGGCAGAGAGAGTGTGTGGGAGTGAGATATGAGAATGAGTTATTTTGATTGAATACTTGATTTTTGCTCAATTAAACTTCATACCTGATTTAAGAATAGCGGTTTTTAAACACCTGCTCTGGTGTAATTTTCACTTATTATTTTTTATTTATTTGGTTTTGGGCCATCTAAAAAGCTCATTTCAGAGGATCAAAGCCAATTGGTAAACCCATCATGGGAAGGTATCCATTTGCTTAAATTTGGATCAAACTTAATCCAATTGGTAAACCCATCATGGGAAGGTATCCATTTGCTTTAACTTGGATCAAACTTAGTGGGTCGGAAGGAAAGCAAATACTTTTGGGATATTGACACAAGTAGCACTACAAGGAATTGTTTCCAAGTACTTAATGACTACCTATAAACCACATTTCAACGTGTACCAACTCGACGTATGTTTAGCAATGCTTTTTGTAAATTATAAGTTGTGGGTTCTACGAAATGTAAATATAAACTGTGAATTTCATGAAATGAGTAAATAAAAATAATATTTAACTAGCATATAATCTTTAAAAAAATGATTTGCAAAAGATCTATTAATTAAAAAGGACACACTTACAGTATAAATCTAAATCTCAATGGAGTGGATGCGGAATTGATTTTGGATTCGCGTAGTGATAAAATCATTTTCGATTGGCTTTCTTTGTTTGGTTCAGGGAGAAAACATACATATAGACACACACGACAGAATTGATGAAAGCTAGCCATATCACAAATTCAATCTAAGTATAGCAAAAGATTTTGAAATAATTTATCGAATTTTCTATTCTGCACCAAAATAGAACAAGAACCCAAAAATGTAATTTGTATCATATCTGTACGAAATTCATGTAAAAGGTCTCCCATCTAGGGTGACTTGAAACTATGAGTATCAACATCTTTCTTCATAGAGCCCCAAGTTGAGAAATTATTCATTACAATTTTTTTAATTTTTATTAGTAGACTCAAAAACCAAACAAGATCAAAACCCTCGCCCAAAAAAAGAGACTATTTGACAAAGTTTTGAATAAAATTATCATTTTTTTATAAAAATGGCTAAAACGTAGAGGTGTCAAGACGGACGGGCGGCCATGACCCGTGAAAATCGGGACCGCGGGCCGACCCGTGACCCGTGCGGGCGGTTCACGGGCCAAGGAGGTGTAACCCGCGGGCTTCGCGGGTTGCACCCCCACGGGCCGCGGTTAACCCGCGACCCGTAAAAAAAATTGAAAAAAAAAAATAAAACAAAAATTAAAAAAAAAGGGGGGGAGAGAGCCAAACAAAAAAATTTGAAAAAATAAAAATAAAAAAAATTCAAAAAAAGGCGTAGCCTGCTGCATGGTCAATTTTTTTTTTTTTTAATTTTAACAAATGGTAATATAAATTTTCTAATGGTAATATCATCCCCTTCATCAATAAATTCCAATTTATTCTTACATTTATTTTTACAATATCCTCTCATTAGTTATTATAAATTTATACTTCATAGTTCATACTTGTTACTACCTTACTACAATTACAATTATTCAATTGCAAATATCATCATCATCATCTTGATTATATTTCTTTCTTCTCGGTTCTCACTAGTCACTACTAAATTTTTTAATCCTACTATATTATGGATTCTCGCGATTCTTCTTCTCAAAATCCTATTTTCAATGATAGTTGCTCTCCATATGGGCCAAACCGGAAAAATTCTATATTTTTATAATTTTATTTATACAATCATACGGGCCAAACCGGAACGAACCGCGACCCGCGCGATGGATGGGTCAGCGGGCAGGCCTGGGTTGTAGTCCAAAATTGTGGGCCGACCCGTAACCGGCCCGGAACCCGCAGCGGACGGGCTTTTTTTCACGCGGGCCGTTACCGGGCTCACATGTTGGCGGGCCGACCCGGCCCGGACCACCCGGATTGACACCTCTACTAAAACGTATGGTTGAAAATTGGCAAAAATTGTGGATCCCATAAAATATGTGCTAAAATTAATTGTTAACTTCGATTCACCTTTTTTATGTCTATTGGATGTGTGATTCAATATATTCCAGTTACAAGTAAGAAATAAAAGAACAAATTATTTTATTTGGAATAGACTAACACAATCATATCGGATTCCATAAAATGTATTTTAAATAATTAAAATTAATTACTGATTTGAAATTAAATTTTTTATCAATTTTTTAAACTAAAGCAAACCGAGGCTAAGTCAAAATCCTAACAGTTTCCATGATCCTTCCTTTCGTTACAATATTTTTTGTGATTTTCATTATTAATAAATATTTTACGGTTGTGATTATTTTATAAAAAATAGATTTAATTTCATTGACGAAGACCAAAAGACTTTAGTGCGTATCCGAGTTGTCTCAATTTAAGATGTAGATGAAACCTACCAAAAAGTTTCTGGAAAAAGTTGAGAAGCAAATAAGCAACAAATCGACTTTCATTCAAATCAAAATTCTTATAATTTAATTTCATGAAGAAGACCAACCAATTCCTGGAAATTATGGTGCAACATCACTTGCTTTCTTGGAAATTATGTTTAGCTTGGACATATCTGTATTCACTTTGTCGAAGACGAAGACCAACCATGAATGTCTTGGAAATTATTGTGAAAATAAATAAATAAATATAATAAAATTCATAAAAATAAAAATAAAAAATAAGCCTATTGGCAAAATCAGTCTACCATATTCCTCGAATCTTCTACAAAAATTGTGTTTGAACCATATTATTTTGGAAGAATGTATTTTGGAATAGTAGATTGATGGAGAATGTGTGATTGAAAAAGAAGGAAAATTTATTGATGTGGTGGAAAATATTATTTTATTGAAAAATGTATAATTAAAAATGAGTAGAAAAATGAAAATGAAAATTTTAATGTGATTCAAACAGGGGCTGAAGTTCCGAGTAATCACATCAATGTCATTAATTTTTTTCTCTTTTTATGGCAATAGTCACTCAAGTTTATAATGTTTACACTAATGTCACTCTTTTAAAAATATTAACGTTAAGTTCTACATGGCACTAAGTCCCAACGGTATCATGAGATGATGTTATTTACTATGTCGAGTCAACACAAATTGAGTAGTTAAGAAATGAAGATTAAAGATGTTCAAAGGAGAAAATGTAAATCATATGTTAAACCATGGATTTATTTTAACGACGCCACATTAAGATTTAATATTAATATATTTAACCAAGTGATGATCGATGTAACATCAAGAAACTTAACTGAATATTACCGTGAAAATGAACTTCAATAATTATGAAGTCCCTGTTTGACAAATATGCTTTTCAAACTTTTTTCTGCATACTCATTTTCAACCATTCATTCATTCACACAATAAAATATTTTGCACGTAAATAGAAAAGTTCATACTTTTTAACCACACGTTCTTCTAAAAATCACTTGATTCAATTCACTTTTCCAATCATGAGACATAACTGTGTCTTTATACTTTTTACTTTTCTTGTATGTGAATGATGGTTATTGCAATAGACTTTTTAAAAAGGTTGAACCCCAACCTTGAGGGCCCCCACCGACCCTGCCCTGGACCATTGTGGAGGAGGTAAATCGCAGGATGTGCCTCCTAGGAGCCAGGGTGAAGAGCTTATGGATAGGCCTAGGCTATTAACCCTATGGTAACTCCCGCTTGCAACAAAGCCAATTCCACCTTGCGGGGAATCGAACTCTGCACACTACCGCGCTGAGCCCTAACCGCCCTCCCCTTTGCCACTGGGAGATATGCCCTGGGGGCGCAATAGACTTTTTAATTTGAGTCCTAGCTTGGTCAAATTGCTATTCGACTATATTAGAGAATAAAAATAAGAAAATAAAAATTATTTTATTATTTAGTCTTGTTTAATACAACCCAACATTTAAAATTTTGATTCTCGATTTCAGTTAAATAATTTGTCAAAATTATTTTAGTGATTTCTCATTTAAAGGTTTATCTTCGCAATTATGTTTAATATTTATCACTTTCGTCATTGGATGAGAATTAATTTCATTAAATAAACTTTATAAACTAAAACAATTAATGATTACAATAATAAGGCCACTATTAGGTCATCAAGAATCAAAGGGAAAATTTAAGAGTAATGCTACTTGCAATTGCTCAGTGCAGCAGTCGTCCTATGTGTCACATACATAACAAGTAGTTATTGATGCATTAATGTGGTAGTTGCATCAAATACACACCTAACATGTGTGTGCCGCATATGGCGACTGCTGCAGTGAGCAACTGCAAGTAGCATTATTCAAAATTTAATTAGACTTCTTTCTATTTCAATTCGCTTAGCTTCAAACTTGATTGTTCGATATACAATTTTATTTCATTTTAACAATTCCATTGGTAAGAGTAATTGTACAAAATGATAAAAGTTGTCTAACACATTACTAAGAAAGGAAAAGAAAAAAGTTGTAACATATTGTATTTCTATTAATGATCTAGATTTCGTGTACTAATTACTTTCCTTTTAAGTTAAGTATTTTACTAAAGATCGTGTTTGACTTGATTAGTTAATTAACTACTCCCATCAAATGACTTCATTGATGACTTTAAATCATTAGATAACATTACTCAATTATTAATTAAGTGTTTTCAACGTAATCTATAAATCATCATTAGTCAAATGGTCGGTTTATTTAAGTACAAGAAAGTGAAAGTTGTCGGTAAAGTTGTTGGTTTTTTTCATTGATATTTAATTAATATCATATTATTTATATACTAATATCTTGACTCATGATAAATAATAAATTGATTATAAAATTATTAATATTTCCGAGTATAGAAGATAATCTTATACGCGTAAACTTTGAATAGGACTTCTCTGTTAGTTTTCAAGAAATTGCATCTCAGGACTTCTTTCAATTTTCACTTTTTTTAATTAATGAAAGTGATTTGAATAACTAAATATAGAATCCTTTTTTTTTCTTGTTTAATAATTTAAATTTCTAATAAGAATATCATTCGATAAGATTATCATTTTTTTTTTTAGAAAATGTATATGGCATTCTTAATTGGGATGTGAGTTGGAGGACGAGAACGAGAACCCCGCCCCGCCTGTTTAATTTTTTTTTTTTATTCTTTAATAAAATTTTGAATTAAATATTTATGATTTAATTTTTTTATTTTTTTATAAAATTTTGAATTAAATATTTATTATTACCCAAGCCACAAGTTTTCGGCTCGCAAGTCGGCTCGTTTATGTCCTTAACTTTAACAACACCACAAGTTTTTTCACAACAAATGATTGAGCATACACTTTCTTTACAGACCTTTTGTTTAAATTTGGCTTAAGAAATATCATTCATGGTCAAGAACAAATCTTTGTGCTTAGTTCATTAATTCAATATTTGATTTTGAAAAATATAATTAAACATTATATAATGAAATAATAATCAATCAAGTAGACAGGTTAATCAATGTCAATATGACATGAGTTATATATTTTCCTTCAGAGATAAACATGAATTCAAAATGATATATTTTTCGAAACATGTGCTACTTCGAGAGCACTTTGTCTTGTATTACTGCTTCTTCAAGAATAATATGTTAATATTCTTCTAAAATATTGAAATTTATAATTTATTTTCTTCAAGAGTGATAAATTAATATTTTTCTTAAATATTAATAATATAGAAAATATTTTTTTTTTAAATATTAAAACTCAATATTGAGTTGTTTAATTTGTATTTTTTCAGGAACACAATGATATATATTATTCGGGATGCGTGTTACATTGAGAGTACGTTATATTTTAGTATTACTTTTTCAAGAGTCAATTTTTTAATTTTTATTAATAGACTCAAAAACCTAACAAGATCAAAACCCTCGCCCAAAAAAAGAGACTATTTGACAAAGCTTTTAATAAAATTAGAATTTTTTTATAAAAATGGCTAAAACATATGGCTGAAAGTTGGTAAAAATAGCGAATCCCATAAAATATGTGCTAAAATTAATTGTTAACTTCGATCCACTATTTTATCAATTTTTTAAACTATCGCGAACAAGCACATAGGCTAGATTGAACCAAAAAGTCCTTTAAAATCTTTCCACATTTTCAATTCAAAATGATATTACTCGTCATTTTATCAGCAGGATCCACAAATGTAAAGTTAATTAAAAATTTCAAAAAAGATGCCCCTTTTGTACTTTTATGTCTATCGGATGTGTTACAAGTAAGAAATAAAAGAACAAATTATATTATTTGGAATAGACTAACACAACCCTATCCGATTCCATAAAATGTTTCATTAAAATTAATTACTGATTTGAAATCAATTTTTTTAACTAAGGCAAACCGAGGCTAAGTCAAAATCCTAACAGTTTGCATGATCCTTCGTTCGTTACAATATTTTTTGTGATTTTCATTATTAATAAATATTTTACGGTTGTGATTATTTTATAAAAATTAGATTTAATTTCATTGACGAAGGCCAAAAGACTTTAGTGCGTATCCGAGTTGGAACCGACCAAAAAAATTTCTGGAAAAAGTTAAGAAGCAAATAAGCAACAAATCAAAATTCTTATATTTTAATTTCATGAAGAAGAAGACCAACCAATTCCTGGAAATTATGGTGCAATATCACTTGCTTTCTTGGAAAGTATGTTTAGCTTGGACACATCTGTATTCACTTTGTCGAAGACGAAGTCCAACCGTGAATGTCTTGGAAATTATTGTGAAAATAAATAAATATATTACAATTCATAAAATAAAAATAAGCCTATTGGCAAAATCAGTCACCATATTCCTCGAATCTTCTACAAAAATAGTGATTTATATTATAATATATGCGTGGGATTGAGGGGAAATGGTGCAAGAGGTGTAAGATTTAACAATAATATATTTAATTAAGGAGTAATGTTATTTAGCACCACTAGTTTTTAACACCGATTTAGATTAGGGATGGTAAAAAAGCTCATTGACTCGGCCCGAAAAAAGTCTGAGTTGGGCCGACTCGTGACTCGGTTCCATCGAGCCCCATTTTGGGGCATTAGCTCGAGCATGGGCAGGCCTGTGTTTTAGAAAAAAAAAAGTTAAAAAAATAAAATAATTTAGCTGCATGCAAAGAGCTCGGCTCAGGTCGTAAAAGCTTGAGCCCAAAGTTCGGATCGAGCCTAAAATTTTTGGCCAAGCTTTTGCTGGCTCAGCTCGGTCCAAAAAAGTTCGGTGGAAACACTAATGACATTAGGTGGAAACACTAATGACATGGCTAATTTAGGTGGACATGGCTAATTTAGGTGGAAACACTAATGACATTAGAGACGAGTTTAATTAAATGATTTTAATAATTTCACATTTCATTGAACATATCATAAATTAATACTCTGACACTACTGGAGTTGGATAACATTATTTTTAACCAAGTGATTATTATTGTATTAATTTATAAAATTTGAGTGCACATTAACGTAAAACAATAACTTCAATGATCATTAAGTTAATTAGTCAAAATTTTAGTGACTGATGTAATTAACTCGTGGAATTGTATATAAATTACACGTGCAGCTCACCGTCGGATAAAAATAGAGGATAATTTTAAAAATGTGTGGAAACCGAGGCTTAATCTTCTAGGGAGACTTGAGACGCAAGTCATTAGGAAATTTACATAATAATATATTAAAATAAAAAAAAATATCTACTTAAACACGCTGTTTACGCGTTAGATCGCATTATAAAAAAGCCAGTAATTAACAACACAAGGTTCTTCACAACAAATGCTTGAGCATAGACTCTCTTTCTTTACGAAACTTTTGTTTGAATTTGGCTGAAGAAATAGCATTCATAGTCACGAGCAAATCAGGTACTATATTTAAACTTTCTTCTATTTATATTGTTCAGTCTAGTCTAATCAGAGTCCTTGGTATCATACCAATCGTGTGCTTAGTTCATTATTTACATTTTCAGGAGACAATATGTCGATAACTAGATCACAAAACCATGATTGCTATGAGCACTATGAGTTGAAAACGTATGCAAAGTTGTTCAACTGCGACGGCTGCAAGATGAAAGGGTTCGGAGAAAGGTACACGTGCAATCTCTGTGGTAACGAACTACACACAGAGTGTAGGCACCCCAAATCTGAAGTTTCCCACGAGAATTTTGCTGGCTCCGTCTTCACATTTCTCGATAAACCATTCACTAGACTGGATGAAAAGAATCGCATAGAGTTTTCGAAGTGCTGCGATGCATGTGGAAAGGACATATGCGGTTTTAACTACCACTGTGAAGTAGACAACAAGGATTTACACCCATATTGTCGAAAACTTGAAAAGAAAATAGTGATTGATGGTACGATATTTGATCTGAAGACAAAGGTTTCATCCAAGTGCGGTAAGTGCGGAAAGCAAAAGATTTCTCGTGATAAGAAAAATGTTTTGGGATGGTCTTATGTTTCTCCGTGCAAAAAGTATCATTTTCACGTGTTTTGTATAACTGAAATGGTACAAGAGGCATACATGAAGTATGGGGATTTGGCGTTGGAGAATATGGATTTGAGAGAATTAGTTAGAAATAATAGAAACAGACGGAGGGGAAATACCTTCCTTTCTACAATCAAATCATTTGTCAAGATTCTATTGTCTGCTCTTCTGGGCGATCCAACGATGCTGATTTCCAATGTTGTGGTGGAGTTGTTCTTGCGTGGCATGTGACAAAAGTAATGTTATTTATCATAATGATGATAGAAGGGATGATGTGGCAATTCATTATTCATTACATTTCTCTCTCTCTCTCTCTCTCCTTCCACTCCCTATCGCAGAAATTGAATTGTCTAATCTCATTATTTCATGTAAACTGCAACATCACTGATGTTCAATCATCATAATGATAAGTAGCATTATTCATGTAACAACAGTATTTTTTTCTTCTTCTATATTTCATTCATTTTTCAGGTTGGTATGTATAGCCTATAGGGTGGGGGTTTTGTTGAAGGTGTGAAAATGTTTGCATGAGTTGTGAATAAAATTATATTCATGGATGCATGTATATTATTGTTTTTTTCACATAAATAAATTTTTTGTTTTGTGTTCACTTGATTCAATTCACTTTTCCAATCATGAGGCATAACTGTGGTTTTATACTTTTTACTTTTCTTGTATGTGAATGATGGTTATTGCAATAGACTTTTTCATTTGAATCTTATCTTGGTCAAATTGCTAGTCGACTATACTAGAGAATAAAAATAAGAAAATAAAAATTATTTTATTATTTAATCTTGTTTAATACAACCCAACATTTAAAATTTTGATTCTCGATTTCAGTTAAATAATTTGTCAAAATTATTTTAGTGATTTCTCATTAAAGAATATCTTATTATTTGTAAACATCGCAATTGTGTTTAATATTTATCACTTTCGTTATTGGATGAGAATTAATTTCATTAATAAACTAAAACAATTAATGTTTGATAGTAGTCGTCGGACTTCAATTCGCTTCAACTTGATTGTTCGATATACAATTTTATTTCATTTTAACAATTCCATTGGTAAACAAGACCAAAAGTATTTGTACAAAAAGATAAATGTTGCCTAAAAAAAACAAGAAGAAGGAGACAGGACAACTGTAATATATTTTATTTCTATTTCGTGTCTTAATTACTTTCCATTTTAGTTACGTATTTTACTAAAGATCGTGTTTGACTTGACTACTCCCAACAAATGACTTTATTGATGACTTTAAGTCATTGGTTGGGTAACTTAATGACATTATTAATTATGTTTCGTGACGTAATGTTTTCGACGTAATCTATAAATCATCATTAGTCAAATGGTCGGTTTAAGTACAAGTTGTCGGTAACGTTGTTGGTTTTTTCATTGATATTATCATATTATTTATATACTAATATCTTGACTCATGATAAATAATAAATTGATTATAAAATTATTAATATTTCCGAGTATAGAAGATATCTTATACGTGTAAACTTTGAATAGCGAACATTTTTTTGTTAGTTTTCAAGAAATTGCATCTTTCAATTTTCACTTTTTTATTTTAATGAAAGTGATTTGAATATGAGAGGAAAGATATTTTTGCGTGTCTTATTTCAAGAGTTTACATCCATATAAACAAAGTGTATTCTTCGCCAGCAAGAATAAGATTTCCTAACTTAACGGAAAATCACCTATGCAATAATACCCCCCTCGAGTTGGGGCATGTAGGTCCCGGATGCCCAACTTACAAAGAAAAAATTCAAACTGATGTCGACCCAAAGCTTTGGTAAGCACATTTGCTAACTGTCCATGAGTCGAAACATATGTGGGTCGAATAGTTCCATTAGTCACTTCATCACGAACAAAATGACAGTCCACCTCGATATGTTTTGTGCGCTCATAAAAAACCAGATTAGCCGCAAGTTCGCGATACAGTATGTTGACAAAAGTCCTTTAAAATCTTTCAACATTTTCAATTCAAAATGATATTACTCGTCATTTTATCAGCAGGATCCACAAAATGTAAAGTTAATAAAAAATTTGAAAAAAGATGCCCCTTTTGTACTTTTTAGTTGTTCAAAATTCCAGAAGACTTTAGTGCGTATCCGAGTTGGCTTCATTTAAGACGTAGATGAAACCGACCAAAAATTTTCTGGAAAAAGTTAAAGAAGCAAATAAGCAACAAATCAAAATTCTTATAATTTAATTCCATGAAGAAGACCAACCAATTCCTGGAAATTATGGAGCAATATCACTTGCTTTCTTGGAAATTATGTTTAGCTTGGACATATCCGTGTTCACTTTGTCGAAGGCGTAGACCAACCATGAATGTCTTGGAAATTATTGTGAAAATAAATAAATATATTACAATTCATAAAAATAAAAAATAAAAATTAGTCTATTGGCAAAATTAGTCACCATATTCCTCGAATCTTCTACAAAAATTGCGTTTTATATTATAATATAATGTGTGGGATAATGGGTTAATTTCGTCAAATATCATTGAAGTTCCGACTAATTACATCAGTGGTCACAAAATTAATTTTTTTTCATGGCAATAGTCACTCTAGTTTATAATGTTTACACTAATGTCACTCTTCTAAAAATATTAACGTTAAATTCTACGTGGCACTAAGTCCCAACGGCATCATGAGATGATGTTATTTACTATATTGAGTCAACACAAATTGAGTAGTTAAGAATTGATGATTAAGGATGTTCCAGCGAGTAAATGCAATACAGCTATAATTTTAGTAAGATGATTGTGCTTATTCCAATTCTTAACAAATTCATCTGCTATTCAGTTCTGAATTGATTTCCCAGACGAACCGTCTGCAATTTTGGGGAAGTCTACCGAATGACTGAAAATTCATCTCCAACAATGACTGAAAATTCTCAGTTAGATTCTCGATCAAAGGACAAAGCAGTCCACCCAATTGAACCTTTATGAAGGTCCCAGATGTAGTAGTTATCAAAAGCTGCAAAAGAGATTATGAAATAATAATCAAGACGAAATTGAATCTGCTGTACTGCAGAAAACTAAAACTGAGAACTATAGAAACTGGAAATTGAAGATAGAACCTGCTGCAATGGCAGGCTTCTCAGATCTTCACAAAACGGTTGATTTTATCTTCTGAATCAAGTGATGAAGATTTTGAAGATATTCCCTCTCAAAAGAGAAGGAAGATAAACCGTGAAAAAGCAAACAAAGTGTTTCCTGACAAAACTCCATTAGCTCAAAAATGAAATGGATGCCAATGATGAAAACCCGACAGAGAGTGAGCAAGGGTCTAAAAGAACTAACAAAAATGTAATTGATAGGGACACAATCAATGCACCTACTGATCAAATAGGTTCTGTGGGTGCAAATGTTAAAAGATCAGCACCACAAATCAGCACCATGAACGAGCTGTGAAAGAGAATTTGGCAAAGGAATTAGAGCTCACAATCCAGCAGGTTACCAAATGGTTTGAGAACACCCGTCGGAGTTTTAACCATAGACCACAAATGGAATTGAAGAAAACTGAAACTGATTAGAAACAAGGAACTTTCTTGATTGCATCTCTACTCTTCTCTCTACGATTCAAGATGTTCCATCTTGATGGGGGAGTGTTGGAATATTCCACTTGTTCACCAGTTCACCAGCAAACCAGCCTCTCCAGTTCAACAGCTTCTCTCCAATTCAGCAAAATCAGTAGCTCACACGTTCTAGCTCTTCTTCCAGCTTCCAGATTCTAGTTTCATCTAGTTTCTTCTTTAGTTTGTTATATTGTTAGTTCGTTAGCTACTTTTTCTATAAATAGAATAGTTTGCATTGTAATTTCTTAAGCTGATTGAATAAATATTCATCATCTTCCCTGCCCTATTCCGCAGGTCTATCCCTTTATTTTCTTCCTGCATTATATCATATTTCCAATTTCATTTTTGTCCTTGATTTTATCAAGATTTAACAATAATATATTTAATCAAAGAGTAGTGCTATTTAGCACCACTAGTACACCAATTTAGGTTATGGATGGCAAAAAAGCTCGTCGGCTCGGGCTCGATCTGGAAAAAGCCTGATCGGGCCGGTTCGTGGCTCGATGGCTCGGGCTGAGCCCCATTTTGGGGCATCGGCTCGAGCCCAAGCCGGCCCGTGTGGCTCGACCAGCCAAAGTTTTAGAGAAAAAAAAGTCCAAAAAAAATAAAATAATTTAGTTGCATGCGCTCGACTCAGGTCCGACTCAGCTCGTAAAGGCCCAAGCCAAAAGTTCAGGTCGAGCCTAAAATTTTGGCCGAGCTTTTGCTTGCTCGTCTCGAGTCCAAAAAAGTTCGAACCTATCTTACTCGAGTCGAGCTCGAGCTTTGATTTTCGGCTCGACTCATTAACACGACTAATTTAGGTAGAAACACTAATGACATTATAGACGAGTTTAATTAAATGACTTTAATAATTTCACATAATTGAATCTATCATATAATGCTACATAAATTAATACTCCGACACTGTTGGAGTTGGATAACATTATTTTTAACCAAGTGATTATTATTGTATTAATTTATAAAATTTGAGTGAACATTAACGTAAAACAATAACTTCAATGATCATTAAGTTAATTAGTCAAAATTTTAGTGACCGATGTAATTAACTCGTGGAATTGTATATAAATTACACGTGCAGCTCACCGTTGGATAAAAATAGAGGAGAATTTAAAATTTTTGTGGAAACTGAGGCGTAATCTTCTAGAGAGACTTGACACGCAAGTCATTAGGAAATTTACGTAATAATTTATTAAAATAAAAAAAAAATATCTACTTAAACACGCTGTTTACGCGTTAGATCGCATTATAAAAAAGCCAGTAATTAACAACACAAGGTTCTTCACAACAAATGCTTGAGCATAGACTCTCTTTCTTTACGAAACTTCTGTTTGAATTTGGCTGAAGAAATAGCATTCATAGTCACGAGCAAATCAGGTACTATATTTAAACTTTCTTCTATTTATATTGTTCAGTCTAATCGAGTCCTTGGTATCATACCAACCGTGTGCTTAGTTCATTATTTACATTTTCAGAAGACGATATGTCGATCACTAGATCACGAAACCATGATTGCTATGAGCACTATGAGTTGAAAAAGTATAAAAAGTTCTTCAACTGCGACGGCTGTAAGATGAAAGGGTTCGGAGAAAGGTACACGTGCAATCCTTGTGGTCGCGAACTACACAAAGAGTGTAGGCACCCCCAACCTGAAGTTTCCCACGAGAATTTTGCTGGCTCCGTCTTCATATTTCGCGATAAACCATTCACTAGAGTGGATAAAAAGAATCGCATAGAGTTTTTGAAGTGCTGCGATGCATGTGGAAAGGACATATGCGGTTTTAACTACCACTGTGAAGTAGACAACAAGGATTTACACCCACTTTGTCGAAATCTTGAAAAGAAACTAATGATTGATGGTACGATATTTGATCTGGAGACAAAGGTTTCATCGAAGTGCTGTAAGTGCAGAAACCGAAAGATTTCTCGTGATGAGAAAAATGTTTTGGGGTGGTCTTATGTTTCTCAGTGCAAAAAGTATCATTTTCATGTGTATTGTATAACTGAAATGGTACAAGAGGCGTACATGAAGTATGGGGATTTGGCTTTGGAGAATATGGATTTAAAACAATTAGCTAGATATAATAGATACAGAAGGGGTGGAAATACCTTCATTACGACAATCAAATCGTTTGTCATGATTCTATTGTCTGCTCTTCTGGGCGATCCAACGATGCTGATTCCCAATGTCGTGGTGGAGTTGTTCTCGCGTGGCATGTAACAATAGTGTTTTTTTCTTCTTCTATTTTTCATCAATAATGCTAAATGTACACGCCTTCCTTTACGTTCTTTTTGACATTACCTTTATGTTTTGAAAAATATGGGCGAGAAAAGTGTTTTTGTTTTTAAATTATTCAACGGAAGAAAGATGTAAAAATGATGTATATGTAGCTTGATTGATTTTTCATTCATTTTTCAGGTGGGTAGTTTTGTTGAAGTTGTGAAAATGTTTGCATAAGATGTGAATAAAATAATATTCATGGATACATGTATATTTGCGAGTTTGTTTGATATGTCGGACTTCAATTTGCTTCAAACTTGATTGTTCGATATACAATTTTATTTCATTTTAACAATTCCATTGGTAAACAAGAACAAAAGTAATTGTACAAAAAGATAAAAGTTGTCTAACATTAAAAAGAAAGAGGACAGCTGTAATATATTGTATTTCTATTAATGATCTAGATTTCGTGTCCTAATTACTTTCCTTTTTAGTTAAGTTTTTTACTAAAGAGATCGTGTTTGACTTGATTAGTTAATTAACTACTCCCAATAAATGACTTTGTTGATGACTTTAAATCATGGGTAACTTAATGAAATTATTAATTATGTGACGTATGTGTTTTCGACGTAATCTATAAATCATCATTAGTCAAATTGTCGGTTTATTTAAGTACAAAGTTGTCGGTAAAGTTGGTGGTTTTTTCATTGATATTTAATTAATATCGTATTATTTATATAATATCTTGACTCATGATAAATAATAAATTGATTATAAAATTATTAATATTTCCGTGTATAGAAGATAATCTTATACGTGTACTTTGAATAGCGAACATTTTTTTGTTAGTTTTCAAGAAATTGCATCTCAAGACTTCTTTCAATTTTTCACTTTTTTAATTAATGAAAGTGATTTGAATAACTAAATATAGAATACTTTTTTTCTTGTTTAATAATTTAAATTTCTAATAAAAATATCAATCAATAAGATTATCATTTTTTTTTATATAGAAAATATATATGGCATTCTTAAGTGGGATGTGAGTTGGAGGGCGAGGACGAGAATCCCGCCTTGCCCGTTCATATATATATATATATATATATATATATATATATATATATATATATATATATATATATATATATATATTTATTTTTATAAAATTTTGAATTAAATATTTATTATTTATTTAAAAATGAATACTTGAATAATTGAGACAAGAAAAAATAAAATATATATCTACATTATTAGAGACCTTCTCTAATATGATGCATGGTGTGGGGATGTTGGAGAAGGTGGTTCGCGATCTTGGGCCTCACTGTCAACGTCAAAAATTGAGACTGAAATGTGCATGTTCAACTAGGTGCAAAGAACATGTTTGTAAATTTGGATTGTGTGTTTGTATGATGATATAAGACCATGAATAGATTCTCCTTGGTGAGTATGGTCGATCGGTATAGTGGTACTGACATGGGCATCGCCGGAGAAGGTGATGTTGCCCAAAAAACAGTCTGAAACAACTAATTTTCGCTTGATTTTTGGTGTGTTTGGGACGGTATTAGGTCGGAGTGTTGGTCGGGGTTTGTAGAGGATGTTGAGGTAGCCATGCTGGTTGTGGAGTCCGATAGCTTGTGTATTGGTTGGCTGGCGATGGAAGGCTTCACAGGTAGCACATCGCTACAAAGCAACACGATCTACATGTGATGGTAGTGTTGGTGGGGGTGCGGTGGTGGTTGGGATTTGCTGAAGCAAACGGTTCTTGATGTTGTTGGGAGTAGTGATAGTGCCAAAGTGGTGGTGGTGACGAAAATTGGGTGTGACCAAGTCTATTTTTATTATGATTGTGTGTGATCAAATATATATTAATTGGGATTGTATGTAACTTGGTCACAGACAGTCATACTAAAAACAAATATGGTTACATTTAGTCATAGATAAACATGTCAGTGAATGTAGTATTTATGGTCATGAACTTGAGTTGAAGGTGGTAGTGGTGGTACATTGTAGGTGATGGAGGTGGTGACTGGTGGTAGATTGTGGTGTTGGTATGTGGTGTGTAGAGATTTATTTGTGGTGATCCTTTGTGACCAAGTACATGTTTATTGTGATCGGTCGTTAGCAATTCTGTGTTAATTGTGATCGATTGTGACTTAATCACATACCGTATCCATTGAAATTGACATGATCATAGACAAGTCACACTGAAGACAAATTTGATCATAATTAGTCACACTGAATACAAATTTGATCACAATTAGTAACAAATATCACATGTTAGTGAACTGAAAATTTTTTGGGGGTGGGAGTGGAGGTTGGGTAGGGTGGTTCCGTGGGGGGTTGTAATCTCCAATTTTCAATTTCTGAAAAATTTTCTAGGGGTGGGGTGGATGTGAATATGTAGATTAAATTTAATTTTTATTATTATTATCATTTACCAGCCGATTTATGAAATAATTTAGGGAATTTCCTATATATGGGAGTTATATATTGTTTCCTTGATAGTTTTTCAATATGGGACATAATTAATCTAAACATCAATGTTGGGAGGAGTTAAAACCGATTAGCACAAAACAACACAAAAATAGATCTGCTTAACAATACTAATCTGAAATAAGAATTTCAAGAAATCGAAATAAAACTGAACACAATAATATACTGAAATTATGAAGCACTATAACAGTAAAGACTTATCTTCGATACAAGCCCTTAGGCCAAAGTTCATACATATTAGAGCTTCAATCCCACAAGGATAACCACAGTTATGCTCAAATCAAACCCCAATAGTAAGAATACAAAGGAAGCACTCAGACTAGACCTCTTATTACACAAAATAGAACAACCCTCTTCACAACACACGGTTCACACAAGAACCACTCTCAATCAATGAAATCACTCAAGATTTGCAAGTTATTTGAGAGAACACAGAAATCAAATAAGAGTATTTGATTTTAGCAGAGAAGAAGAGAACCCTAGAAGCAAACGGCGCGGCAGAGAAAAAGTGATATCGAAGAGTCCAGAAGCCAGAAGTTATAAGTCTCAAACCCTAGAACGACTTTTAAATTAGTTGCACAATAGATACCAATCCAATGGTCATGGAGGCAACACGTGGCAACATCACAGTCGTTCAAGTAAAATGTAAGTGAAACACAACTTTAAGGCAACCAACAAACACGATTTTAACCAAACAGAGAAAAGAGCTGGGCCTTCAAAATCCAGCTGGGCCAACATCTCAGCCCAATGGTCTTTTAGCATCATTGTGCCATATTTTCCCTTCATACTCCACCTTGGTACAATGATTCTCACAAATCAGTGGTTATCCATTTATCACAGATATCATCAGCACACATTATAGCATCCACAGATCAGCAAAGTGCCACATTCAGCAAGGTCAAGCAATCCACAAATTTGTTTAAAGGCAGTACTTTAGTACCTACATCAGCAGGGTTGTAGTTAGTGGATATCTTTTCAAGTTTCACAACACCTTGTGAAATAACATCTCTAATAAAATGAAATCTAACATCAACATGTTTAGATCTATTGTGTAAAACAGGATTTCTACTCAAATGAATTGCAGATTGGCTATCAGAATAAAGAACCACTTCTTTAATAAAACCAAATTCATTAAGTAACCCTTTTAACCAAATTCCTTCTTTTATAGCATCGGTGGCTGCAATGTATTCAGCCTCAGTTGAAGACAAAGCCACAATCTTTTGAAACTGGGATTTCCAGCATATGCATGAATTACACAAAGTATACATGTATGAAGAAGTAGATTTTCTGTTATCCCTATCACCTGCATAATCAGAATCAGTAAACCCTTTCAAAATAACACCCTCAGCCTGTTTTCTAAACTGAATCCCTAAGTTTGAGGTCCCCTTAATGTACCTAAGAAGCCACTTCATAGCTTCCCAATGTATTTCACCTGGATTTGCCATATATCTACTCAAGACACTAATAGAATATGCCAAATCAGGTCTAGAACACACCATGAGATACATTACAGACCCAACTGCATTAGGATAAGGCACTTGTGCCATTCTTTCAAACTCTTCATTAGTTTTAGGATATAAATCATTTAATAGTTTAAAATGATTAGCCAAAGGGACACTAACACTTTTGGATTCAGCCATAGAAAACTTGCTAAGTAATTTCAAAATATATGATTTTTGACTAAGACTTAGTGTGCCTTCTCTTCTATCTCTCTTAAATTCCATACCTAAAATCTTTCTCACCGGACCTAAGTCTTTCATTTCAAATTCAGATTTTAGTTTGTCTTTAATATCTTCAATCTCTTTTATGTCATGACTTGCTAATATCATGTCATCCACATAAAGGAGTAGGTAAAGTGAATTAGCTCCACCTTAACCCTTACAATAAAGACAAGTATCAAAGTTACTTCTCTTAAATCCAAGTCCAAGCACAAAATTGTCAAATTTTTTTATACCATTGTCTTGGAGCTTGTTTTAAGTCATATAGAGATTTCTTAAGAAGGCATACTAAGTCAGATTTGTTAGTCACTTCAAATCCTCTAGGTTGTTTCATATAAATGGTTTCTTCAAGTCTCCATTTAGAAAAGCAGTTTTTACATCTAATTGGTCTAATTCCCAATTAAATTGAGTGGCCAAGGCAAGAATGACTCTAACTGTAGTAAATTTTACTACAGGTGAAAAAATTTCATTGAAATCAACTCCTTCTTTTTGAGTAAAACCTTTTGCTACCAAACGGGCTTTGTATCTTATGTCATTCTCACTTTGTTCACCCCTCTTTATTTTAAAAATCCATTTACAATCCACAACCCTCTTACTCTCCGGTCTTTTTACCAAAATCCAAGTCTTATTTTTGTGAAGGGACTCCATCTCATCTTGCATGGCTGCAAGCCATTGTTTGGAATCTTTGCTACTCAAAGCTCCTTCATAAGACTCAGGTTCATCCTCAATTATATCATGATAAGAAAGCAAGGAAACATCATCTTCAAACCTAGTGGGAGGTCTAATGGTCCTTCTTTCTCTATCCCTAACAAGTTGGTAATCTGCTAAGGGCTGTACAGGTTCTAAATCAGCCTCAGGAACCTCACCAGGTTCAGTTTCAGCTTCAGGTTGGTCATTATTTTGGGGACCAGAATGGTCAGAACACTCCTCAGGTTGCTTCACCTCGATCTCAACCCTTTTTCCCACATTTTCAGATTGTTCAGGGGTCTTAAACAGGTCTGCTGGTTGCTGTTCAGACTTAAAACAGGGCAGGTCATTCTCATTAAATACCACATTTCTACTTATAATGACCTTATAGCCTTTAAGATCTCTCACCCACAGTCTATAGCCTTTAACCCCTTCCCCATAGCCTAGAAAAACACACTTAAGAGCTCTAGGTTCCAATTTACCTTCAGTTTGGTGTGCAGCCTTAAAGGCTGCACACCCAAAAACCCTCAAGTTACTAAAGTCAACAGGTGTACCTCTCCATTTTTCCTCGGGGATCATAAAGTCTATAGCACTAGCAGGGCATCTATTTATCAGATAACTAGCAGTTTTAACTGCTTCACCCTAAAAAATTTTAGGCAGGCCAGAACACAGCAACATGCATCTAACTTTATCAAGTATAGTACGATTCATTCTTTCAGCCAAGCCATTTTGTTGTGGTGTGTGTGTGTGTGTGTGACTGTTCTATGCCTTAACATGCCAGATAATTTATACAATTCATCAAACTCATAATTACAGAATTTCAAACCATTATCAGTTCTTAGAACTTTAATTTTTCTGTCAATTTGGTTCTCAATTAAAAGTTTCCACTCTTTAAAAACATTAAATGTGTCAGATTTTGATTTTAACAAAAAAGTCCAATTTTTTCTTGAAAAATCATCAATGACAAGCAAATAATATTTAAAACCAGATTGAGTACACACAGTTGCTGGTCCCCACAGATCAGCATGCAAATATTCAAGTATGGATGCAGATTTATGCATTCCAAGTAAGAAAGGAAGTCTATTATGCTTTCCTAAAATGCAGTAGTCACAAAAACTCAATTTATCAATGTTATCTTTGCCAAAAACACCCTGTTTTTTCAAAATCTGAAGTCCTTTATCACTAATATGGCCCAATCTCTTGTGTCATATTTGTGATTTATCATTTTGGACTGAGATTACTGCTGAAGTGGACTCCAAAAAATTTTTAGTTTGCAAAATGTAAAGACCATGTCTCTTGGGGACTTCTACAATCAGTTGAGAGTCCTTCAAGATTTTAATGTAACCCTTATTGATAACAATGTCAAAGTTAAGGTCATCTAAAACCCCTAAGGAAATCAGATTACGTTGCAAGTCAGGAACATATCTAGTCTTCTCAAGAATCAACTTATTATCTCCTTTTAAGTTTAAAGTGATAGTTCCCAGACCTTTTACGTGACATGTCATGTGATTACCCATTAAAACCTTTCCACCAGTTACATTTTCAAAATCAGAAAATAATTCCTTATTAGGACACATATGATAAGTGCAACCGGAGTCAAGAATCCACTCTTGGCAAGGAGGACTACTAACAGCCACATAAACTTCATCAATATTAGACTCATTATAAGCCAAAGCAGCCCCTCCATCATTTTTAGACTTGTTTTTAGAGTCATAAAGCCTTTTAGGACAATCTTTAATAAAATGACCTTCTTCTAAACAATAAAAACATTTTTTTCCTTTAGTCATCATTTTATTCTTGTCCTTAAAGTTGCCCTTTTTCTTATGTACAGGTCTCTTATTGAAATTGCCATTTTTGGGATTAAACTTGGACTTCATCATCAATTTAATGCCACTAACAGATTCTCTCTTGTCAGATTTTAACTCCAACTCTTTAGACCTTAAAGCATTAATGATCATTTTAGTAGAAAGAGTGTCCCTCCCATATTCAATTGCATTTTGAACATCTTTATATTTATCACCAATTGAATTCAATAAGACCACAGCCAACTGCCCATTTGAGAGTTTCTCGTCACAATTGGCTAGGTCACGAATCAATATGTTGAATCTATCAATATTAGACTCAAGGTCAAGAGAAGGATCAAGTTTAAAACCAAAAAACTGTTTTAGGAGATAAACTTTATTTGGCATAGCTTTATTCAAATAGGTTTTCTCCAATTTCTTCCACAATTCAGCAGTAATCTTAGTCTCACCAATTTCTCTAATCACATTGTCAGCAAATGCAAGAAAACGGTTCTCCATGCAGTTTCATCTTGTTCAGTTACTTTACTAGATTCAAGATCAGTAGGCCATGACTCATCAATGGCTTTAGCACATTTTTGTTGTAGTAAAAGAGCTCTCATTTGCTGACGCCAGAGACTAAAGTCCCCTTTGCCATTGAAAACTTCCATTTCAAATTTTGAAGTCATTTAAAAAAATATATATATATGAATGAAATGGATATATGTAGATCAGACAGACACTAAATCAGAACACTTGCAATGCAGATCAAGGAAGTACCACCACATAAGGGACACTACAGGAAGTACAGATTGCAAGTACAGAGAGTAAGAACTTTCAGAGTTGAACCACACAGTACACAATCTTGCTAGCTCAATACAAACACAATTGTACAGAGACGAACAAATTATATACAGAACATTTAATCAAGCTATACAGTACTGCAAGATAATTTTTCAGATAATCAAGATTATCAAGAATCTCGACTGTAGTCCAAGTAACCCTCAGATTCCAGACAACTCACGGTTTCTAGACAAAGGAATTACAAGGAGTCTAGATTCAGGTTTTCAAAAACACATGTTAGATAATCTACAGAGGCAAGAAAAACCAACCAAGGCAGCATACCCAATACTTGCAGTAAGAAAACGATCAAACAGAAAATCAAGACAATATAACCTCACAGGGTCAGATGCCAAACTTGATTCAAAACACAGATAACTCTATATAGTATATAGCTAGAAAGAAAACGTGATAACCCAGAAAATTCAAAAAAAACTGTAACGATCTCACCAAGCCCTTTTAATTAGGGTTTCAAGAAATACGCAGATCAACTCAAGTTTGCAGTATCAGTCAAGAACATAGCACAACTTAGTCACACAGCTCCTTCCAAGAAACTCTCTGATACCACTGTTGGGAGGAGTTAACCGATTAGCACAAAACAACACAAAAATAGATTTGCTAAAGTTAACAATACTAATCTGGAATAAGAATTTCAAGAAACCGAAATAAAACCGAACACAATAATATACTGAAATTATGAAGCACTGTGACAGTAAAGACTTATCTTCGATACAAGCCCTTAGGCCAAAGTTCATACAGATTAGAGCTTCAATCCCACAAGGATAACCACAGTTATGCTCGAATCAAACCCCAATAGTAAGAATACAAAGGAAGTACTCAGACTAGACCTCTTATTACACAAAATAGAACAACCCTTTTCACAACACACGGTTCACACAAGAACCACTCTCAATCAATGAAATCACTCAAGATTTACAAGTTATTTGAGAGAACACAGAAATCAAATAAGAGTATTTGATTTTAGCTGAGAAGAAGAGAACCCTAGAAGCAAACGGCGCAGCAGAGAAAAAGTGATATCGAAGAGTCCAGAAGCCAGAAGTTATAAGTCTCAAACCCTAGAACGACTTTTAACTGAGTTGCACAATAGATACCAATCCAACGGTCGTGGAGGCAACACATGGCAACATCACAGTCGTTCAAGTAAAAGGTAAGTGAAACACAACTTTAAGGCAACCAACAAACACGATTTTAACCAAACAGAGAAACGAGCTGGGCCTTCAAAATCCAGCTGGGCCAACATCTCAGCCCAATGGTCTTTTAGCATCATTGTGCCATATTTTCCCTTCAATCAATACTTCGGCTATAAATACATGAAAGAAATCTCGTTTCTAATTCCTTATGCAAATGTGTTGAAAGATAGGACTTATCATTAATTAAATAATGGGCTTCGTATATTTGGATTAGGTCATTAATGAATTTGTGGTCTTTTATTTAGCGCTCATCGGTAAAATTTCTACTTAATGATAAGCTATTTATAAATATTTATAAAAAATAACAATTTAAATATTAAAAAAATAAAAATTAAATGAGACAGTAGACCCCACCTCCTCTCCCTGCCCAGGCGGGTATCAAGGAGGGGACAAGCTAGCAAAATCTCTGAAGAAGAGGCCCCTACCAAGATTAACCATTATCAACATCATGACAGTAGTGGAAAAGTCGTCGTACGCCTCACCAAAGACCATTGATATGAAAACTATCACAAGAGTAAAACTTCACCATGCAAATGGCTCATTCATAGGGAAGGACAACTTCCCTCCTGCTTACGAACAAGATCATAGACTTGACATGTTCAACAGTGTGTTTGATATATTAGGGATCGAAGTGCCTAGAAGTAGTATAGTTATCAAGTTGAATAAAATTGAAATTTAATTACCTAATCGACACTAAATGAAAGTATAGTTTGTTGGATAAATTAGTGCTTGAATTATATTCCATTAATCAAAAAGACGTGCATGCAAATGTTAGAGTAACGACTTACCGAATCATAGCACATGCATAATAATGAACAATTCACTAATTAAGCTCAAACATAGAAAATATAGAAATCGTAAGAGATAAAATGAAGCGAGGTATGAGAATGCAAAACTCCTTAAAATAGATTTTATCCCCTGTACTGATGCTAACATGATCAAATAAATGCCAGTCTCCCAAGATACAACACTTTCAAAATTAATATAGCACACCATTAATTTTGTATGTCGAACTAAAGTATAGATGATATTCTTCTTGAATGAAATAGACACGAAATAAAAATTCGAATGAAATTTTATTTTTGAAAATAATTCAAATAGAATTTTATTTCAGCAAAATAAAATAAATGAAATTTTTGAAGAGGGAAGAAATTTAGAAATCAATAATAATTTGAATCGATTTGGTGTAAGAAAAAATGGAACTAAATGTTTCTATTTATAAATTTTCAAGTGACTTGTTGAAAAATATAGACTACACATTTTTCACATTACATAATGTAGTATACACCTTTTCATTAAAATGTTGCATTTCTTAACATAGATGACACATTTTCATGTTAAATAGTATAGCATACACCTTTTAAATAATTTCAAGGGAACAATACATAATTCCTTGTTTTAAATATCACATTTCATAAATAACAAACTTTAAAAATCTTTTCAAAAATCAGGTGTTAAATCAATTTATTAAATATTTTTAATTATAATATAATACAATTATCCCAATTGATTAAATTTCAAATCCAAATCATTTTCTCTCTCTACTCTCTATCATCTCCCTACCCCTTCTACTCCGGTCATCTACTCCAGCGACTGTTCCGATGATCACTCCGACGGCCTCTCCGACGACTGTTCCGGCAATCACTCCGGCGGACTTTCCGACAACTGTTCTGACTGCTCCAATTTCCAAAAAAAATTCCAGAATTTCAAGTCATAGTCGGTCACAATTGGTCACAACGATTCACAATTAACCGGTCACAATCGGTCACAAACGGTCACAACCAACACATATTTGGTCGAAATCTCATCCCGTGCCACCAAATTCAAATAAATTTTCGTTGAGGCTCACATCAAGCAAAGGCAGGAGTTCATCGAGAGAATCCAGAGGCTGAAGAAGCCTGTTCCCAACAACCACAACCTCCACATCCGGCACACCGTCACTGCTTCTACCTCCACATCCCACAACTGTAACTACTACTGAACTCAAACAATTGGGCACTCCAGAACTATTGCCGACGCCGATTAATGGATTTGCACTCCCAGAAATTCAAATCGCCGACACCACTGTAATGGTTGGGTCGTTTCCAACCAAAACCAGCAAAATATAGACCCCAATTTAGCACCAATTCAACACAAAATAATACAATTCAGCTGGGAATCAATAATCCAAGCGGTAAACTTGATTTATTGAACTGAAATTACAAAAAATTTCCTTTGGATCTGCACTCCAAAAAATTCAAATCGCCGACATCGCCAAAAAATAAAATCACCTAATAATGGATCTGTGACGAAGCCGACACCGCTTCACTCAGCAACGTTCAAATCGCGCGACGCTCACATCAAGCAGGTTGCTGTAGAGGTGCGGCGGCGGTGACCGTCTTGAGCGGTGGTGCGGCATCTTCCCAACTGTCCCGACACTACTGCTTCAGAGCGGCGCCGCTCAGTGGTGGCGTCTTTAGAGCGGCGGTGGTGTCGTCTTCGCAACAGTCCGATAATGGTGGCAGTGGCGTAGACGGGATTGGGGATAGAGAGAGATGAGCGAGGGATAGAGAGAGAGAGAATAATATAATTAATCATCTTATTTATCACCTGAATTTTGAAATGTAAACTTGAAAGGAAGGGTTTGAGGTAATTTTCTCTAATTTCAATTATTCCAACATAGTTACCACGGATTAAATTCACCATTCTTTGACAAATCAACTTCATACTAAATTTTCTCTTTCGTCTTCTACGTGTGAAGCCCGAAGTTTCTTAAAATTTGTCCTATATAAACCCAGAGAGAAATTCCAACACTATGTTGGATGTTTTCTATTTAATTGTATCTAATTTTATTCAGTTCACACTTCACGATTTCGACAGCCTAAATTATCTCATAAAAATAGTGTGTCTTCTTCTATTTGTTGACTGATAAAGAATGACTTAAATGCAAACCCGCTTTCTCCTCCGTCGCCGTTGTTGACTCACTTTACACTTAATACTTGATTTTAATAATTCATTGATGCCAAAAATAAACAAACAAAATTGATTGTCTCGTTTTGGTTTAGCTAAAATTTAAATTTTTAGTAAATTTTAATAAAAGTTAATACACAATATTTAAAAGTTTGATTCTCGATTTCAGTTAAATAATTTGTCGAAATTATTTTAGTCATTTTTTGTTAAAGATTTATCTTATTATTTGTAATCTTCGCAAAATAAACTTTATAAACTAAAACAATTAATGTTTACCATAATAAAGGCCAGTTTTATGGAATCAAGAATAAAAAAGGAAAAATTTAACTAGACTTCGCGAAAGCCCGAAAAAGATAGTCCGGTAGGAGACGATCTCCGATGCCGTGAAATCGGGCTTCCTTCCTTTCTCCCTATTTGCAAGTTTGTTTGATATTAGTCGTCTGACTTTAATTCGCTTCGACTTGATTGTTCGGTATTAAAATTTTATCAATTACGCTACGGGTACAGGAAATTTTGACCGAACCCGTAAAGGAAAATAAAATTTGTTTACGTGGCAATGAAAACCGGCTTTTCTTCAAACCAAACCAAAACCGGGTAGACCAATTCCAAAGCCAAATCACCGTTGCCCCAAAAATCTCTCAAACCCGTAAGCCTCTCGTTTCCCTTCCCGTACCGCTCGCCCTCTCCCGTTGCAAATCCGGAAACACCTCCAAAGAAATTCTTTGGATCTCCTCCCCCCAACACTCGTTAACATCCGGCCAAAGTCATTTATCCATCTCCTGCAGTTACGGTGACGGAAGCCCACCAAAAGCCAACATCGCTGTAGATGACGGACAAAGGTAAGAAAACCGGCTTCTTGGTTCTAAATCGGCCTCGTTGCGGATTACTTTGAAGTCCTTGTTTGAACTATACATAAATTGGTTTGATTTGTTTACAATCCGTGATTTTCCAAATTTAGCACAAACTTGGGAATCTTTGGAGGTTTAGTTTGCGTGTTGATTTTATGATGATCTATGACAATTAGTTATGTTGAATAATTGTAATCTGAATATGTGATTCGTGATTTGGGAATCTCTGAATATGTGATTTGGGAATCTCTATGTATTTGTACAATATAGAATAACTAGGTATGTAAATTTTCGATCTTGCTACTGAGAAGGCCAACACTGGAGTGTAAATTTTCAATCTCTATGCAAGCATTGTTTTTGCTAAAACCACTATTTTGAACCACTGAAGATAAGTGGCTTCCTTCTTTTAACAGCATCCTAATTAAGTTGATTGATAAGAATAATTGAGTGATATTCTAGCTTAGTGGCATTTAAACTACATGAAGTAATTCCGTAATAGTTACCGAAATTTAATGTTTAGTTTATGAATGATTGAGCATTTCCTACATATTTGCTTTATGTAACGTGGGACTTCATATTTCCATAGCATTCGTGTGGGTTTATTTGTTTCATCAACAGTTGTCAACTAGAATGAGAGGAAGGAATTTTGGAGTTTTTCATAGTTGTAGAAGTAACACAACTTGCTTCTCACAATGCCAAGCAATACGTAGATGCCCACAATGTAAACATGGAGTTCGAAAATGTTTCGAGGTCGAACAGGATACTACAAACAAAGGGTGATTGTTCTTCACGTGTAGCAATGACTGTGGATATTTCGAGTGGGTGAAAAAAGAAGCTTTAAACGGGGAGTTGAGCATCGTTAATGAAGCGGTGAATCATGAGCCCAAAGAGGAAGATGAAGACTTGCCAAGATTATTTGACAGTCTAGCTCGAATAACCGAGAAAAGAGATGTCGACATATCATTGCACTTAACATTTAGTAAGGGAAAAGGAATTGCCGAATGCAATGGGAAAGGAAAGGGACTGACTGTAATTGGTGATAAGAATTAAGTTTGTAGTAGACAGAGTACTATGACCTTTTTGTTTTGTTTTTGCTATATGGTTTGTTGTAACATACGAATATTGGATGTTTTTATTCAATAATTTAATTGTAATCATTTTAGATAATTTATTTTCATTTTTCTTTTATTTAAGGTCTCTATATTGTGTTGGCCTAATGTCCCAAAATCTTAGGGCTGACCCATGTAAAATAATAGCTACTACAATAATTTACACGGTTATTTCTCAAATTTCAGGTATGATGGTGTCGCATACCTTAGAACCATCAATGAAAAGAATGTTGGATATCAAGTATTCACTTATAGAAACACTTTTTACACTAAGAATATGAGAAAGCAATTTTCCAGATTCGCTTATTTGATTTTGGTTTACTTCATTGCCAATGATAAAAGGAAACATGACATATAAATCAAAATGTGAACATAAAACATAACTAGAAACTAGAACAATGACTTGAAAAGTATGGTGTTCCAAATGACACTGCAAACAGAGTACAAAAGATCTACACTTCAAAAAGAGCTTAAAAGATCCACGAAACAAAATGCATAACGTTTCTACTATAACAAACAGAACAACCAAAACTACGTTGCAACAACAATAATCCGACAAGATTTGCAGACAACTCTTGCAGAAATTCTGGCTCTCCAGTCTGTCTGACTTGTTGGTTGAGGCTTCAATGAATCACTCGTTGCATAACTTCTTTAACCTTCATGACTACATGTGAATGTGACATATCTTATAACTCCATCGTCCGCCTTTTTCGAATTTCGTTTCCTCACTGGAAAACCAATGGCGTAAGCATATCTTTTGTAGAAATCCAACATTTCTTTCTCACTATTAAACATCATACCCACCTCTAGCTTAGTCGCAAAATCGCCTCCTATATTTTCATTCTCCAATGTGTTCAAATTTTCCAATATGTTCTTGTCATCATATTCCAACAACGAATCTTGATTCTCAGCCCCTACAATTCCTTTTCCTGCAACAATGGAAATTATTTAGTTAAAATTTGCAAAGTTATATATAACTAATATAGCATAACTCTTCCGCTAGATTAAAAAATAGTATCGCAAGTCACACAGCTAAATCCATATGCTGACAATTGCTATTTCTGTCCGCACAAATTTTGTTTTACTGTATAATCAAGATAAATAGATAGTTATCTTCAGCACTGCTCATTGTCACTTAACTCAGATATTCTAAATTCTAAATTAAGAAATTTGACATTGTCTCAGCTAACCTATATATAATCAGAAGCCTAAATGAACATAAATTGAACCAAACCAATTTGGAAAATCACAGATTGTAAAGAAACCAAACCAATTTATGTATAGTTCAAACAACGATTTCAAAGTAATCTGCAGCAAGGCCGATTTAGAACCAGAAGATGGTTTTCTTACCTTTGTCCGTCATCTGCAACTATGTTGGCTTTCGGGGGGCTTTCGTCACTGTAACTCCCGGAGATGGATAAATGACTTTGGCCGGATGTTAACGAGTGTTGGAGGGAGGAGATTCGAAGAATTTCTTTGGAGGTGTTTCCGGATTTGCAACGGGAGAGGGCGAGCGGTACAGGAAGGGAAACGAGAGGCTTACGGGTTTGAGAGATTTTTGGGGCAACAGTGATTTGGCTTTGGAATTGGTCTACCCGGTTTTGGTTTGGTTTGAAGAAAAGCCGGTTTTCATTGCCACGTAAACAAATTTTATTTTCCTGTACGGGTTCGGTCAAAATTTCCTGTACCCGTAGCGTAATTGAAATTTTATTTCAGTTGAATAATTCCATTGGTAAACGTGACAAAAATGTACTTGTAGAAAATGATAAATTGTAGAAAATGATAAAAGTTGTCGAACACGTTAAAAAAGACGTGACTTCAATTCGCTTCGACTTGATTGTTCGGTATTAAAATTTTATTTCAGTTGAATAATTCCATTGGTAAACGTGACAAAAATGTACTTGTAGAAAATGATAAAAGTTGTCGAACACATTGAAAAAGACGAAGGAAAAAAGGACATGTTTTTAACTTGATTGGTTAACTACTCCCACCACATGACTTTCTTCGACTTTATTCATTACTTTAAAATTTAAATCATTGAATAATTAATGACTTTACTAAATATGTTTTGTGACGGACGTGTTTGCAACGTAATCTATAAATCATCATTAGTCAAATTGTCATTTCTAATTATAGGGATGGCAACGAGAACGGGTATGAAACGGGCCGATCATTCTCACCTCCATCTCATCGGGTATTTTTGTTACATTACTCAATCCCCATACATGTTTAAAGCAGGACGGGACGGGATGGGGCAGGTTCGAGGTGGGGTAGGTCTCCTACCCTATTTATCGCCTCATTTATTTTTTATTTTTATTTTATTTTATTTTTTGCTTTCATTTTTTTTATGTCTTTACTTTGTAAATATTATTACTTTTTTATCAATTTGTTAGAAATAACTTATGTTCTCTTTAAAAATACGATAAATTTATTGTTTTTATTTGATAAAAACTTAAATTTAAAATTAACTTTAAATGGGACAAGTAATGGAGAGGGAACTATGATTCTCGTATTCGCTTTGAGGCAATGACTACCGCCCCATCCCCGTCCCGTTTACCTGATTAGGCGGGTAATTCCCGCCCCGTTCGGGGCTAGGTTCCACGGGTTTCGGGTTGAACGAATTTTTTTGTCATCCATATCTAAATACCAAAAAAGGGGGAAGTTGTCAGTTTTTTCATTCATATTTAATTAATATCTTATTATTCATATAATATCTTGACTCGTGATAAATCTTAAATTGATTATAAAATTAATAATATGTATATATAAGATATTTTATACGTGTAAACATTGAACAGTGAACTGTGAACACGTTTTTGTTAGTTTTCAAGAAATTGCATCTCAAGACTTCTTTCAATTTTCGCTTTTTATTAATGAAAGTTGTGAGTAATTAAAAATAGAATACTTTTTTTTCTTGTTTAATAATTTAAATTTCAAATAAGATT
This sequence comes from Fraxinus americana, assembly GCA_035079005.1. Classification (NCBI taxonomy): domain Eukaryota; kingdom Viridiplantae; phylum Streptophyta; class Magnoliopsida; order Lamiales; family Oleaceae; genus Fraxinus; species Fraxinus americana. The sequence continues at coordinate 2,152,712 of CM068722.1, read as the reverse complement.
ATCTTTCAATATGATATTAGGATGGGAGAGGCTGATATAGGTTCAAATGTGACCACCACCTCATGAGTCATCACTGCCACCAACCACGTCGCCGTCGCTGCCACAACCATGCAGTAGCACCACTGCAGTCAAACAAAAACGACCACCACCGCTACCACTAGATCCAACAAAATCCACAATCAAACAAGTCACTGTCACCACCTTCAAACACATCTAAAAAATCCACCACCATATCTCCAAAGTCAAACAGGCGAGAAGATATAAAATTCGCCCGATTTTCTTTATGAAAATGAAGGCAACCAACAATATATCTGTTTCTCCGACTCCGAGCACCAAAAGCGAATCTCTATAACACAAATAAAAGCCTCTGGAACAGTGAAAAACGGTCACAATTTTTATTTTTGCAAGCTGTTAATGAATACCAAACAGATCTGCCTCTGTCAAAGGCAGATCTCAAAATCAAAACTCGATTAAAGTAGAATGAGGAACGGTGGCCTGCGTGCGGTGTTCGTCTGAGTGGAGCAGTGCCATGAAGCGACCTATGATGACGGTGGTTGTGTCAGTCTGCTTCACGCGGCTCCACATCAGTAGATTCGAGTCCGACTGCTTCACACGGCTCCACTTCGGTAGCTTCGACAGAGAGAGAACTGAGAATAGAGAGGGAGAGAGGTGAGCGAGGTAGAAAGTTAAGGGTGGTGATGGGGCTGGGCAATAACGACCGGCGGCGGCGGCGATGGGTTGGTTTATAGAGAGAATGCAGATCGGGAGGGAGGCGATAAGGAGATTATTAGGGTTTGGATGGTGGTAGATAAATTAATTTATATTATTGTTAATATTAATTTATAATAATTAAAAAATATATCTGATTTTTGAAATATCAAACTTTCAATCTGATTTTTGAAAAGTTAATACTTAAAGTATGGTTTTGTGTAATTTCCTCTTAATGGATTGGGATAATTAGGTCCAATACCATAAAAATGAAAATAATTAAAATAATACTAATTATTTCTTTAATCACGCAACGATTATGCTCTTAATATTATGAAATTCCTCGAAAACAGGCGCAACCTCCTCGCCAATCTATTTTTTCACTTCTTAAAATTCTCATCGTTAAAAAATTTCATTTCATGCTATATTTTACGCTACGGTAATCCATTTTGTGCAATTTAAAAATATGTTAGAAGCTTGCAACGTGACCTTAATAAATATATTACGGATGATGTCTAAATACCGAAATTTATCTTTCATAAATTATTAAACGCAAAACCATGATTATTAATTTTTTTTATTTCATTTCCTTACCAATGTCAATGTAAAAATGGTTGAAGTTTAAACTATGATTATTAAGTTCATTTTTGTGGTCATTTTTGACTTGTCATTATGAACTCGTCATTTATCAAAAGTGACATGATACTTTTTAATACTTAAATTCCTTTAAAAAGTGTATTTCCTTCCATAATAGATGAAAACGTTAATTTTATCTATATCTGCAAAAGAAATACAAATGAAAAATTGTGAAATTTTTTCAAAAATTTTAAGTTTAAGCACATTAATTCTGCAAGACAAATACAGTGTTATATCATGTCACTTTATAATGTAAAGCAAAATTTGAATTCATGTTTATGTTTAAATTTTCACAAAGATCTTTTATGTATCTCTTTAATTGATTCAAAAAAAAAAATCCAAATAAGATAGCTAGAATATGACTTTCTTAAAGAAGAAAGTGCCAGCATTTTGTACCACTTTTAAATTAAATGTCACACAAACAATAGATTTTTGGCTAAGCTTTCAATTTACTTTTAAGAATATCTTTTAGATGTTAATATATTTTGTGTTATGTTAAATGTGAATTAAGCTTTCATGATAGAGGAAGTGTCATTGTACGTCACTTTTTAATAATATATGTTACTTTTTATTGACAGTGTTCAAAATGTTACGCTTGGGGGCTTGGGCATTAATTAAGCAGTCAATGAAAACGTTGCCGCTTAAGGCGCTTATATTTTTTCATTTTACTCTCATTTTTCCTTCAATAAACGTAGACAAAGAAATAAACATTTCATGAACAAAAGAAGAGTCCCAAAACTTCATTTCTCCTCCAAATCCAATATCAACTTCGGCACTTCCTAGGAAAAGTCGGTTGTTGGAGGCGGAACGAGACTATACAGCACAATATTCAACTATAATGGAGAAAGAATTACAACAATTGTGTTTTCTCACAATTATTCTCACTTCTATAATAAATTAGCTTGTAAATAAAAGACAACTATATATAGGGGACATATCAAAATCCTAAAAATATCCTTTAAGATGAAAATAATATAAAAAACGTATGGAATAAATGAAGCAATATTTTCCCAATAAAAAACGCGTAAAATAAAGAAAACAATATTTTTCCAATGAAAACCCAGCCGAATTTGGGTTACAAACCCAACCAGGGACGTAGCCAAGATTTCAATCTTGAGGGGGCGAAAATATGGGGGGTGGGCCCCTCTCCCGGGGGTTCACCCCCGAAATTTTTTTTTAATTAAGATGATTGAAAACGACGATTTTGAGTACCGAAATAGGCACTGACCAAAAAGACAAATCAGTTTGTCGATACAAAAATAATATGTCCATCTATGTGTCTAACGCTATACAAATTGAAATATAAACGTTAGATGGACATCAAAAAGACAAAAAGTAAACTGTCTATCTATATAAAAATGGTGAGATGGCTTGCACATCTGAAATTGGTCTCTCCTTGTCATCATCACTTCAAACTCATCAATAAGAGAATCTAATGGAAAAGTATCAACAATCTCCTTCTCTATATACACAAGCTTGGTACTGGACAAAAAATCATCTTCCATTCTATTACGCAACCTTATCTTAATGACATTCATAGCTGAAAATGCACATTCTATAGTTGCTGTTGAAACTGGAAGAGTGAAGACATGACGAATCAATCTATCAACAAGATTATAACTCATAGATTTTCTTTTCAATGCCAACAGTTGGCATACATTGGGAAGTGTTGTCAAATTTTTAAATTGAGAGTTACGTTGAACTTCAATTTGATATAGCTCAAATTGATCTTTTAAATGCAACTTCTCTTGATCTGTAAAGTCAGCGGGATAAAATTTATCTGCAAGCTTACAAATATTCTGAACATCAAAAGCCTTGTAGCCGTCTCTAGGATCTAATGATGAGCTAAGAATAAGCAATTCAATCACATCTTCCTTAAATCTATCTCTTAACTCCTGAACTTGAAAATCAATTATTGCAATAAACAAGTCAATTTTGTAATGAGGGGTGTCTGTAGTCGGGATTACATTTTGTGTGTTGTGGCTTGTAGGTATGCTTTTGGGTAATTGATTAATTGGATTTGAGCTATTTATTTATTTAAGTAACTATTGGATCTTTTGTTTAGGTTTAAGATTTTTGTATGGTTGAATTTTAAATTGTAAGTTATTGGGTTAATATTTATCAATGGAAAAAAAAATTCAAAATTTTGCGGGAGCAAGTCAAAATTTTTGTGAGGGCGAAACTGAAAAATACATTACAAATTAACTAGGAGGAGTGGACCAACGGACAATGTTGGAGGACCACCCTCCCCCCTAACACCAGTAACATCTCCCTCTGCAAAAGAGACAAAGTGACAAACCCACTGTAAAGGGGAGTAAAAAGTAAAAGTGAATCCGTATTTATGCCCAGAAGAAAAGTGCTATTGTAAATTTTCTAATAAATTGGGTTTGTGTCTTTTGCAGCTTTGCTTCGTGTTTGATTTGTTTTTGCTTTTACTTTTTATTGGCAATGTTGGGCAATTTCATTTTTTCTGTTTCAGTTTTCATTATTCACTAGTTTGGCAATTTGGTGATTTGAGGTTGGCTTTATTTGGTGGTTTGATGTTAAATAAAATTTAAAAGTAGATTAATATTCTTTGTTTTAGCTTCTGTATGGCTGAAGTACTAATTTGGTATTTTATTGTGGTTTGGCAATATTCTTTGTTTTGGCAATTCAGCTTTTGTTTTTCTGTGTTCAACTGCTGCGTTGATGGAGAAGTACTGTTGTCACTTTTCAGCTTCTGTTTTTTCTGTTTTCAGCTTCTGTTTCTCTTAGCACGGTAGACAAAGAAGATTACAAACATGCTAGATGTACAATCATTAGCACATTGTAAGTTTTTACAATGTGACACATTAGAGTGGGCTCCACTAATTAATTAATCGGTGAGCCCCACCCTAATATGTTACATTGTAAAATTTACAATGTGTTAATCATTGTACAAGAAGATTTATTGAGAAGATTATTGAAAGAGGGACTAGGAAACGGCCTATTAATGTGGGCCTATGGATCAATTTGCAAGGTCCATCAATCTCGATGATTCTATTAGTGCAAGTAAGAAATTGAGACAAGAAAATGTGAATGATGCAATTTCTAAGAAAATATTACTGCAAGTTCATCGATATTTGCCAAAATAGATTTATGAAGCCGGAATTCCTTTTAATACCATTAACAATGATAGTTTTAAACTATTTGTGGAACCCCTTGATAAATATGGCTCTGATTACATTCCTCCTTCCCAATAATAATTAAGCTCCCAATTTTGAAGGGAGAGGCGGAGAGAACAAAAGAAACTTTAAAGGAGCAAGAAGAAGCGTAGAAAAATAATGGGTGTTCAATCATGATCGATACTTGAATTGATAGAAAAAGAAGAAACATCATGAATTTGTGTGTGAATTGTAAATTGGGGACCACATTTATTTCATCAAAGAAAGCTTCAAATAATGCCCATACTGATCAATATATATTTGACCATGTCAATAAATGTATTAAAGATGTTGGGATTGAAAATGTGGTTCAAATTGTAATTGACAAGGCTTCCAATAATATGGCCACCGCAAAATTGTTGGAATTACAAAGGCCTAACATGTTTTGGACATCATGTGACACTCACACTTTAAACCTTATGCTCGAATGAATTTGTAAACTTCCTAACTTCAAAAGAGTGATTAACAAGACAAAGTCATTCACTATTTTCATTTATGCACATCACACAACTTTGGCATTGATGAGAAAGTTCGCAAAAAAAAAAAAAAAAAAAGAGAGAGATAGTTGGGCCAGAAGTTACTAGATTTTGCATCCTCTTTCTTAACATTGTAAAGTTTGCTTGATAAAAAATAAGAGTTGAGAAATATTATCACTAGCAATGAATGGGATAACGCGACATGGTCTAGGTGTAAAAAGGGAAAAGAGGCATTTGATATTGTTGTTCCAAACGATTTTAGGAACATGATATAGTTGTGTTTGAGGTTATTCACTTAGTGAAAGTGCTTAGACTTGTTGATGGAGAAGAAAGCCTTCAATGTGCTTCGTTTTTCTATAAAGGCAAGGATGCATTAAAAAGACATTGGAGTTGGAGGGTGATTATAGGCCAATCTTGGATCTTATTGATGCTAAAAACAAGGGTCGCCTTGATAATCAACTTCATACAGCGGCTTATTTTTTGAATTTGCTCTATTTCTCCAAAAATCCATGTATCAAAGATGATCAATTGATGATAGATAATTTGATTGCTTGTTGAGAAATTCTTTTCTAATAATCAAATGCAACATTATGTGATAAATATTGAGTTGCAAAGATATGTTCAAAAAGAATGTTCATTTGGAAGAAAGCTAGCAATGAGTGAATATGCGAACAATGATGAAAATTACAATCCTGATATGTAATATATTACTCTCTTTCTCATGTTATTAACTTATTATATTTTATATATGATTATATAAATATTAAATAACTTGTTTGTCTCTTTTATTTATACTAGTCGTATGCCCGTGCAATGCACGGGCTGTGGTATTTTTATGGTAATGTTAGTGTATCAAATGTTAATGAAAAGCTAAATAATTCTAAAAGTTCAGCAAGTTTATATTAAACATAATAATTAGTTAAATTTCATAATGATAATATTCTAGTAAGATTCAAATGAGAAGTCTTTGGCAGCCAAAAAAATTTAATTCATTTTTATCTCTTCTTATTAATCACACATTCTCTCGATAAAATAATATCACACATAAACCCAACAATTCTCATTACTTTTTAACCACACATTCTTCAAAAAACACTATTCTAAAATCAATTTGTTTCAAATAATGGAGCTCAAACAAGGGCTAAGGCAAACCTAGAAACACAATCTTACAATGGGGATAAAGAAACACCTTAATGATTTACTTGTTCTCCTATCCAAATTTCAGATCCTTTTTTAAAGTTCAATGCCAATAATGAAAAGTTTAAGGCAGTCAAAACGTGATTTTGCCCATGTCTTGCAAAAGTATTTGAGAAGAATTTACATATCTCATCAACAACTTTATCTCTTGGTTGCAACAGAACTTGACCAAGCTTGCGAGCCCCATATTTGAAAGCGCTGCATATACGGTAGAAATTGCCTAGAGGGAGAAAAATCAAGAATATTAGCTTGAACTAAACAACCATTTTCACATTCTTACAATCAAAAGCACCAAAAGTTTGTCCCAGTATAACAGGAAGACAATATAAGAAATTAATGCTTACAACATAACACGCTCATGTTTCCCCAAAAACTAATCAGATTCTTCAATCAAAAAATAAAGCTCAAGGAAAAGGGTGATGGGGACGGGGTGGCTTGTGGTACCACAACCATTGTTGTGGCTTCTGGTTATTCAAGCAAGTTCCAAAGATGTGTGGGTACTACAATTCTATAAGGTAGAGCAGTGAAAATTTTACATGCAGCTTAATTAAAGAAAAACTAAGGATTCATACCTACAGAAGAAAGAGAAAGCGAAGGTGGAGCTCAAGTAAGAAAGAAATTTGTTTTGATAAATTTTTGCTCTTGCAGTGACCATTGTGCTAATAGAGCAGCCACAGCAGTGACAATGTGACATAGATACGCATCTTAAGACACAAGTGGTTCAGAAACCTATGTTGAAGTCAGAAAGTGCAGTAACGGTAAAGTGAGAATGAACTTTCTCAGTACCTTTCCTCTATGAAACTATTTATCATATAAATATTTCAATTTTCAGACTTTCCACCTCGACATATGAAGAATGTCATATTTTAGCAATGCTTTGAGTGTAAGGATTTTACCCAACAAAAGCATGCAAACCCAACACTGTTCAATCTTCTATCACCCTGGATTGGGTCAAATTCACAAATGACATGTTTTTATTTCATCGGCACATGAAACTAATAATCCTTCAATTTATTTTTAATGGATTATTCTAAAAACTGAAAAACTAAAGGGAAAAAATATATTATTTCTACCTAATAACATCTCATCACACTTCCCACCAGAAAATCTCAAGAAAAATTGAGCAAGAATTTTTCTTACCTCTGTGCATACTACGTCCAAGTTTATTATTTTCCTTCAGCGGGTCAATTATATTAAGATTTTTAGGCTGAAATGCTTTTGGGATTGTCTCGAGACTCCGAGTTGAACCTGAAAACATTCCTATACATTTTTCTAAAAATTCTTCACTAAGCATCATGTCCTTACGTCCATCCTCTCGGCATATTAACCGCAAACAAATCGAAAAAGAGAAGGTCGTGAAAATGATTGAAACGAACAAAGAGAAAAGAAAATTGCTAGTGCCTAAGGGAGTATATGTGGTGTAGGTGTGTGTAAGCGTGCATGAGAGAGAGAGGCTATTGATGAAGTGAAACCATTTTTAAATAATCAAGTGCATTACTTACCCACTATATCTGGAAGTGATGATATACAAACTGGCCCTTCTTTCAAACTTACACAGTAGTTCTCCCAGTCAAATTGGCAAAAATATTCCAAAAATTTATAGAGTACCTAAAAATGCACATAATTTTAATAAATTGAACTTCATGAATGTACATGTATACAGAGTCAATAACTCATAGGGCAATTACCGCTAGAGGGCCATTCAGGGATGAATAAAATAGATGTAGTATGTAGAGTAGTAGAGGACAAGTGTTTCCAAAGCATAAGTAGATATTAAACCATGGTGTGCGCCAAGAATACGGCTCTCGCAGTAGCACCAAATTTTTACCAAAATAACGATACGTTTAAAGAGATGATTTTTCCCAACAAGACGATCAACCTGCATTTAGAAAAAGAATCATCAAAAATTCAACAAGCACAACTACTACATGCCTTTAGAGTTTTACTCACACGAGAAACTTGAGAAATTTCATGCGGTGCATGTGCATCACCCAACATTCTTATTGTATTTGAGTTATTTTCGGGGAAGCTTATTAAAGTACGTCGAGGAAATAAATGAATGGAATTGGTCTTTTCTCAAAAAGTTTTATCTATCATCTACTTCAAGTTTATGTCATCAATTAAAATCTATGAAGACAAAAGAAAATAAAATACAACATCATATTTAAAGTTCTAGATTATATACCATCTACAAACCACCATATGAAACTGCAGTAGATAAAGGGTTCACTTGAGAATAAGCGTAGAAGTTTAATAGGTCAACTTGACGTGATTGAGTCCAGAAATTGGAAAGGAAAGAAATAAAAAACAAAATAAGAAAATGCACCGCTTTTTATCATTTTTGAAGGGGTTACAGATAAACGATACGTGCCAAACTGAATTTACCAATTAAAAGTATCCCACGAAACTGCACGAAAGGTTTTCCATTCAGCTAATTTCAAATTTTCTTTGTGACAGAGAAATATCAAACATTTAGTAAACATAAAACAATAAGGTTTAAATCTACTTCGAACGAAAGGCATCCAACTACCCAAATACGCATATTTATACATTTCAACTAACGGTAAGGCTTTGTTTCTACTCGAAGGAAACAAAGTGTAGAAAGTCCTCCCAGCTGATTAAAGGAAATATCGATCACAATGTTCTGCACAAGGCATTTCACAATTTTCACGTGCCATCAGAACGGCTCGACCACAATCGACCCGTCGATTCCACCTCCATCGCAACTCCAAACCACCGCCATCCCGTCGGCCTCCACACTATGACCGCCGTCGAAGTCTTTTGTCTCCATGGGTGCGTGTGTGTGTGTGTGTAAGGAGAAGGAATTAGGGTTTGGTTTGGTGTGGAGCACGTATGAAGTGAGGCAGAGCAAAAGCCATTAGGGATATATATTTTAGTGAAACCGGTTAATGAACAGTACGCGTGAAAATGAGGGTGCGAGCGCGCACGAGGAGATTGTCTACTCCCCGTGCGCGCACGGGGAGATTTACTCTTTTTTTTTTTTTTTTTAAACGATAGTTATATTATTTTTTCAGAAAAAATATATACTCCTATAATTATACTACTATCTAAATATACATTATTTAATATCTTTTGAATTCGCGCACAGGATACATCAAATTTTTTTTTAAACTTCCGATTTTAAAACTACAATTTACTAATATATACTCCCTACTATAATAATACTTATAATACTACCTAAATATACATTATTGAATATATTTTAAACTCTCCGTCCCCCTAAAATTTTTTTTTTTAAAAAGTAGTGAGGGCAGAAAATGTAAGTCGGCAACTTTATTTTTTTTTGGATTTTGTGTGTTTTTTATTGACTAATAATATGTTAGTCGATCATAAAATATCAACAGAAAATACGGTGGGAAATGTAAGTCGGCTACAAATGAAAGTAAGTCGGTTAATAAAATCGGCCACAAATGATAAACTGAAACCAGTTTAAGTGTGAAAACAAGGGTGCAAAAATGAACATTAACTTTGCTATCCCCTCTTTTAATAGAAGTAGTGATGAAACCAGTTTAAGTGTGAAAACAAGGGTGCAAAAATGAACAGTAACTTTGCTATCCCCTCTTTTAATAGAGTAGTGATTTATTAGTGAGTAAGTGGAATTTCGATGGCAATGAAACACCAAATTTAAAGATAATGGATAATTGGTTGGACTTTTATCAGGTTGTAAAAGAAGAGGGATATGTTATTAGGTTGTTATATTTCACTTACTAATAAATAATTACTTGAATATGTTTTGCTCCATTAAATGTACATTTTTTGTACATACCCACCAAGAAAAAGAATAGACTTGACACTACGAGGATGACCAATCTTGTTTATGTCCAATCTAATGCAAGGTTGACGAACAAGAAGAAGAGAAATGGCAAAATAGAGACTTTATTAACATGTGATGCTACTAATGCACACTTGAATTGTAGATGATTGTGATGATGAGGAGGGGAATGATGTACCTACAAGAGGTACTAAAAATGCTTAGAAATAAGATAGCCCGGGGATCAAGATTTTGTATGGGACGACATGAATGACGAATTAGATGAAGAATATGACATTCTATCGATTTTTAGGAGAATATATGGTTAAAATGTATGAAAAAAATTTTGGATCTATTTGCAGATTTTTTTTATTGTATGAATGAGGTTGAAAATGAGTATGTAAAAAAAAAGTTTAAAATGTATAATTTCTAAAAAGTGGGCCCAACCCTTGGGGATGCGGAAATACCTCTAAGAGCATTTCCAATAGACTCTTTAAATATGAGAGACTCTCTATTTTAAAAAGTCAACATTTAAAATCATACTCCAAAAGACTCTTTAAATTAGCATTTTAATTTAGATAGTGAGTTTGGCTCCCCAAATTTGGAGAGTCAGACTCACTTTCTATAATTAAAGAATAAAATTATTTGTACATAATTTTTTTTACAGAAAATGTTACTCTCTCACATGTGCAAGGGGCCCGCATAAATAAAAAACTTCCAAAAATGTGATCCACACACCCTATTATGAGTGTAGGTAAAAGATTAGGTAAAAAAATTATGTATATTTAGCATTGCCCATAATTAAATGCATTCAAAGTGTTTCGATTTTCAATGTAGAAAAACAATAAAATAATTTAAAGAAAAACTAGTTAAATTAATAAATATTTTTTTGGAGTAGTAAAATCAAGTGTTAAAATAAAGAGCTTGTTGGAGTAATTTAAAATTTTAACTCTCTAAATTTATAGATATTCTCTAAATGATAGAATATACTCTTTAAAAATAGAGAGTCCATTAAGAAATTATTCTGTCAAACATGGGCTAAAACTATTTTAGATGTTTGGTAGGTATAATTTTAAATATTAAATAATTTTTAGATTAACTGAAAATTTAAAATTATATTAAAATTTAAAAAAGGTTTTTTTACACTTAGACCTTGCCTAGCCTAAAGCTTGTTTTCCACGCATCGCCACGCATTATGCTTTTTAAAATATTTTTTTTAATTAAAAATTCTCACTTAACTGTATACAATACTTTTTACTTACAAAATACTTTTCATATGATTTTTCAAAAGATTCTTAATTTTAAGAGCATTTCTGCCTTTTTCTTTTTAGCTCATTAGTATAATTTTTTTTTAATGATAAACCATTTATAACTATTTATAAAAAAAAATAACAATTTAAATATTCCAAAAAATAATTAAACGATGCAGTAAGCATTGTTCCGTCCGTTGCCCTCCCTGATGACACTAATTTCTCATAGATTAATCAAAACAAAATAAAAATAAATAATAATAAGATTGGTTTTTAAATAGGGATGACAAAAAAAATTCGATACTTGCGGTGCCACGCCCCAAACGGGACGGGGATAACCCGCTTAATCGGGTATTCGGGGGCGGGGAATTTTGGACGAGTAACAGGGGCCCCGCCCCATCCCGTTAAATTTTTTTTTCTTATTATTATTATTTTTAGAATTCAATACTTTAAATGAAAATTTTCATTAGTTCTAATATAAAATAGCAACTAAAATTATTTGTCTAAATCTAATGAATATGGGCAATAAAAATAAATTATCAAAAAAAAAAAAAATTAAACGGGTAATAAACGGGGCAAGGACCCCGCCCCTCCTTGCCTTAAACGGGTAACGGTACGGGAGGGCCCCCCATCTCGTCCCGTTGCCATCCTGAGCTCTCCCCGCCCTGTTGCCATTCGTATTTTTAAAAGGAGTGTTTCAAAAAGATGTAATGGACAGTACGGATGGAAGAAAGGGGATAGTATGAGGGAAAGATTACATATTTAAGAGAATAAGTTTAGCCTATTTCAAAAATAAAAAAACAAGTTTAAAATTTCCAAAATTAGATTTTTATTAAAAAATTTTAAATTTTTATTTATGAAATAATAAATTATTAAATTAATTTATTATTAAATATTTAATTCTAATATAATATAATTAACACATTCCACATTCACCACTCCTATCGCTCCGGCGATCGTTCCGATCACCGTCCTACTCCGACTAACTTTCCGACGACCGTTCCGGCGACTACTCCAATTCCGACGAGCGTTCCGGTAACTATTCCAGCGACCGTTCTAGCGTCGATTTTTTTCGGCGACTGCTCCGATTCCGACAATTGTTCCAACTCCGGCGAATATTCCGGCGACAACTCCGCTATATTTTTTTGTACGGTTGACATGTTTTTTTTTACGGTCACAACCCAGGTCACAAGTCACAACCTAGATCACAGGTCACAACGCATGATTTTTTGTTAATAATGATTGATAACACGATAAGGCTCATGTCTCACATTTTTGTTAATAGTCACAGATTATTTTCAAATGGTCACAGCACAAGTCACAGAATATATTGCACATGGCTCACGATTTTGTTCATAATCCCATGCTATTTTGAAATGGCCACAGCATAGGTCACGATTTTGTTCATAATCCCATGTTATTCTCAAACGCTCAGGTTTTTGTTGATAATCACAACATAGGTCACAGCATAGGTCACAACACATGGCTCAAGTCACAGCATATGTCACAACACATAATTCAGGTCACAGCATTAGTCACATAGACTATACAACACCACCACCACCACCGTCTCACATGCCCTAACCCTACTCCGTCGTTGCCACCACAGCCGGCAACTCACCACAACCACCATCACTAATGTCGCCAACACAGCCTCACCACTTCACAACCACCGTGACAGTAGCAACCACTGTAGCTTATACGAGTCAAGACTGCTCCCCCGAGTCAAATAGGTCCCCTGCGACTGGGTCGCCACCACCAACAAAAAAAACCCCCCAAAAACTACAAAATTTGATGGACCAATTCAACACCAAATCGAACGCTGGCACCTCCAGTGCCACCATCACCGTCAATACCTCAGTACGACTGCCTGCAGTACGACCACCACAACCCAAAACCACCAAAATATGGAAAAACAATTAACTTACCACAACACCACACCCACAAAAAAAATCTCAGAACCCTTAATCACAGCACTCACCTCCGCCAACGCCATCTTCACCTTAACCATCAACACAATACTAAACAGATCGAGAGAAATAGAGGAGATGGGGAATTAATAAACAGATGCCACGCACCTCCGACAATGCGGCAACTCGCAACGTCAATGATGCCGGGATCTAGGGAAAATCTATGGGGAAATGAAGGATCGTAGGAGACCACGCAACGTTGTCAGAAGGCGATGGTGCCGGCGTCGTCAGAAGGCGATGGTGCCGGCATTGTCAGAAGGTTCTGTCGAGAGAGAGAGAGAGAGAGAGAGAGATGGGGGGAGGGAGTTCTGCTGAAAGTCGAGTAATTAGAGATGAGGACGGCGATGAGAGAGAGGAGGTGCAGCGGCGAGGAGGAGGCAGCGGCGCAGTGGGGGAGACGCCCTTCCATGCCGTCGAGAGAGAGAGAGAGAGAGAGAGAGAGAGAGAGAGAGAGAGAGAGAGAGAGAGAGAGAGAGAGAGAGAGAGAGAGAGAGAGAGAGAGAGAGAGAGGCGAGATTTAGAGAGAGAAAGGATTTAGAAAGAGAAATGAGGAGGTGAGAATTAGGGATTAATTGTAGCATATTTATTTTATGAAGATTTTAATTAAAATAAAATATCTGATTTTGGAAATATTAAACTTCCAATCTAATTTTAGAAGTTTAAAAACTTAAAGTATGGTTTCATGTAATTACCACTAATATGAGTCACATAGATTGCCTTCAATCTAACAGCCAAAGATATGCTAAGTGTCACCATCTCAAAATAAGAGGCGTATCTTACTTTAGAATATTGGGCCTAAAATGAGCCCATTGTCCGGCAACATATCCAAGAACTAAAAACAAAAGATAATAACGATAAATTAATACTTTTGTGTTTTTAGTAAGATTTAAATTTTGTTTGTTTGTACATAATATATTATGTTGCAATCTAGAATTCAAAATTTTATTTTTCTTTCTTAATCATGTTGAAACATCTAGTTCAGAGTGTTAATTGGTGTCATCAAGTTGCATTTGTTGTGCTGAGCTAGACAATAAATCTCAATTCTTCAATCGTTTGAAATCTCTATGTAAATATATAAGAACTTAATTTTAAAGGTAAGTATTTATAAATGGTTAAATAAGAATCAAACTATTTTTGATCTTTATGTTATGTGGAATCCACAAGTATTACCAACTTATTCATCATTCTAATAACGGAGCATTTCACTCAGCAAATATATTACGAGTCTGTCTGAGACCCGCTAAGAATGCATTTTTAATAGTAAATTGATGGAGAATGTACAATTAAAAAAATAAAGAAAAGTTTTGAATTTATGTGCAATATTATTTAATTGAAAAATATGTGATTGAAAAAAAAATATTTTGAAAATAATGGGGATCAAATAATGAAAAATAGTTAATGAGCTAGGACAATCATTTATAAACACTTCCCAAATCAGATATTTTAGTCTATGAACTCGTTAGAATTTCTACCAAATCTAAGGTTTGTGTTTTTTAGCCCTGTTTGGTATCGAATAAAATCTAGTTTTTAATATAAGTAAAAGTCCATAATTAATGTTAATCGCATATTTCATTGTTTCCATAACTTTTCAACCAATCAACTTTTATCAAAATCTATTAAAAAGTTGATTTTTATCACCACCAAACGGGGGTTAAATAAGAATTTCTAATTTTGAAGTGCACAAATCTTTTTCAGTGGACAATATTGAGATGATATTTTTTTCATTTTAAGTAAAAATTAAATCATTTCCTGCATTGAAATAAAAATATCGAATATCTTTAGCTATAATTCGTAATGGACATTGTTGACCTCAGAAAACGAACTCAACAGATAACGGGCCCACTCATGCATATGTAAGCCAAAATCTAGCACATTAAGACGGATCTACGGTTGGGATCACTCCAAAGATTGGACGTGGGAGCATCTCAACCACATGAGTCGTTTCCGTTCGGACTCTGGCAAGATTTACTGAACAATATTGTTTTTTATGATCAACCGATGAAAGTAGTATTTGTAATTGTAATGAATTGATAAGAGAATAAGAAACATTGTTTGTGTATTTAGAACTTCATTAGCCTTTCATTGTTACATGGTGGGGGGTATTTAGAATGTTACAAATGGAATGGTGACCCTTCGATCAACTTACACGTGGCTTCATCTCATTGATTAAAGCATCAGATCCTAGCCATCATGTTCACTTAATTAGTTTTACAAAGCATTAAATACTCTTACATTGACAAGATAAGATACAAACACATACACTTTTTACAAGGGTCACATCAATCATTCGTATGGGGATCTTCATCATGATCAAATTTTTGCACGTGGATCGTCGCGAGGTGGGAGCCTGTGCTTAGGCTTCTGCTTATAGCAGAACCTCGAATTTAAGAGGTCATTTAGAAGTAATTGTGCCTCTGCTGACGCAAGGCCTCGGACAATGGGTTTAGGCCTATACAGAAACATGGCCTAAGTTAGGGTGGTTGGTCCAGATTAGGTCCCATATATTAATCATGATGACCACGTGGCAGTCCCTAGAGACGAGTGGTAACAATAGTTACCCAAGTCCATGTGTGATTATTTATGTCATGCGTGGACTTCAGTAATAAAGTGTCGAAAATTTTGAAATTTTGTATCCACTATACGAGTCCCCCAGTCCATGTGTGATTATTTATGTCATGCGTGGAGTTTAAAAAGTGGTAGAAACCCAGCTTACTGAAATGTGTATTGAAGCTAAAATTCTTTTTGAAGCTGAGGCGAGTCCATAGTTGAACTAACCAAGGCTGAAATTGAATTGTAAAGGCTATGGTGGGTATTAGTGCACGTGATTTGACGGATTCACATATTTCCAAGGTAGAGTAGCTGCATTGAAACAACTTCCAATATGTGTATGGCCATTGTATTAAATGTGCAATGATGGCTAACTATGAGTATGCTTTATTTGAGGGGGTTTCTTACGTGCCGAAGGCAAAATGTGAGTTCCACGAATTAATCGGGGCGTTGGTAGCACAAACTGTTTGAACTCTATGGTTTGGATTGAGAGAAGATTTGGACATCTCGGATTAGATGGGTCTTTGATCTAATAGTGGGGATACAATCTCCTGTATGTATAAAAACCCAAAAACTTGTCATTTGGGAATTTTACTTTTGCAAAATATTTTTCATATTCTCTCGAGTTTGAGTTATTTCAAGTCTCCCGATTACTATTCTCCAACGAATCTTCCAAATCTTCATCTGTAGGTATTTCCTTAGGCTCTTGCGACTTCTGTTTCGTCTTTTTGTGCTCTTCAAAGAAACATGGCTTCTAAAACTTGCATGCCCATTACAGTAGTGAGGTCCGGGGAGGAATCGACCTCTGTTGGGTCGGATGGGTGGTATAGTATGACGGAGGAACCCATAGATTAATAGGTTGATTGGGGGATGCCAAAATTCCATCTTCCATAACCTCTTCAAAATTAGTGGAACATAGGGATACATATTGCATACCTCACTACATAGAGTTATTAGTTCCTGAAGCCCATGAACGAGCCTGCTTTCCGAGGCCGGGATGTGTGGCTGTTAATGAATTTCTGTTGAAAGCAGGGATGCGTCTGCCTCTGCACCCCTTCTTTAGAGCGGTGCTAAGAAACTTTACGTTGTCGCCCACCCAAATATTGCCAAACGAGTGGAGCCAATTAGTTGGAGCCTACTTCCTCTGGAAGGAGGTCTCTTTAGGAAAGGACCTCCCCCAACATACTTTTCAAACAGTTTTCCAAAATCGAGTGGTGGGGAAGGATGACTCTAAGGGATGGTACTACATCACCCCTTGGGGGGCTCATGAACCTTTCGTAGTGGGGCTCCCGACCTCCATTAAGGAGTGGAAGGAGTCTTGGTTCTGGGTCAAAGGCAGGTAACAGATGGCCGAGGGAGACGTCGTCCCAGCTTGAACTGTACCGACCCAGTACTACGAAGCGCGTGAGTACCTCGTGTGAAAACTTTAAAATGTTCATCCAACTCTGTGGTGCTGATCTTTTTATTTTGTTTATCTGTAGACTCTAGTTCCAGGTACGAGCTCCACGAGGCTGAGTGGGACGTAATTGAAGACATATATAAACGATCTTCGAAGCTCAGAGGCTTTGCCCACCTTCTCGACCGAAGCCGCTACTTTCTGGACTTCGGATTGATGGCTTCTAAGGGTAAGAGGCCTTTTTACTCGTGGAAATTTAAAATTATCAGTTCGTAGTTTCTAACTTTTGCCTTTACTGTTGCAGAAAAATTTGTGAAGAAGGAGTACCCAACTCGAAATATGGCCATTATCCTTAAGGCCACGACCATCACTGGCACAAAACTATTGAAGCCCTCTTCCTCCGGGGCGAAGCAAGTAAGAACGAAGCTGAAGCGCCTCAGCAAGAACCAAGCTGAAAAAGGAGCAGAGGAAGAGTCTCCTAAGAAGGCGGAGAAGGTTGCCAAGAAGAGCAAGGGCAAAATGGAAGAGCCTCAGAAGAAGAGGAAATTTGTTCATACATGTGGGGCTGCATCCACTTTTGGGACTATCACGGCTCATGTCGAAAAGGGAAGGACCCAGCAGCCAAAAATCCTTCAATCCTCCATCAAAGCTGCCATGGTGGAACAATCTCGGAGGACAAATGAGGGGGCCAATAAGGCTTCAGCTTCTGAGGCGTCCAAAAAGGGGCAAGTTGAGAGGACTTTAGGGAAGTCTGGGAATTTTTTAGCTGGGAGGGATGACAAGATTGCCCCAGCCGTGCTGGAGATGTTTCCGCTTGAAGTCCGAGGCGCATCTGAAAATTTTAACAAGTTCTGAACTGAGAGGTGGCAGAATTATGTGGCCACCTGTGATGCAGTGGATCTCACTGCGACTTTGGTGAGCCAAACGGAGAGGGCTTTTGGAGTAGCCCAGGAATGTTAGGAAGTTTTATCTGATATTCAAAGGAGGAATCTCGAGTCCTATGAAAATTGGACTCTGCTGAGGCAGAAGTAAAGAAGAGGAAGGCAGAGGTCGATGAACCGAGGGCCCAGAAAACATAAGATGAGGCCAAGATAGCCTCTGCCTTGGCAGAAATTGAGGCCCTCAAGAAGCAGGTGTATGAATCTCAGTGTGAGGTAGCTTCCCTCACAAAAAAGGTGAAAACTTTTGAAACCCCCTCAACTGGAACTTCTTCCAAAACTTCAACTGGGGTTTCCTCAACAACTTCTTTGTCGAGGTCTGGGGCACTTCTTCATCGAAAAACTCTCCCCTCAAGTTAGAAGTATCGAGTTCTAGGTATTGTTACGACTCGTCTCTAAGGGCTACCATGTGGTCATCAGGATTAATATCTAGGACCTGATCTGGACCAACCACCCTAACTTACGCCATGTTTCTGTATAGGCCGAAGCCCCTTATTCGAGGCCCTGCGTCAGTAGATGCACAATTACTTCTAAATGACATCTTAAATCCGAGGTTCTGCTATCAGCAGAAGCCTAAGCGCAGGCTCCCAACTCGCGACGGCTCACGTGCAAAGATTTGATCACAATGAAGATCCACATACGAATGATTGATGCGACCCTTGTAAAAAGTGTATGTGCCTTGTCTTGTCAATGTAAGAGCATTTAATACTTTGTAAAGCTAGTTAAGTCAACATGATGGCTAGGGTCTGATGCTTTAATCAAGGAGATGAGGTCACGTGTAAGTTGATCGAAGGGTCACTATTCCATTTGTAACATTATAAATACCCCCACCATATAACTATGAAAGGCTAATGAAATTCTAAATACACAAACAGCGTTTCTTATTCTCTTATCAATTCATTACAATTACAAATACTGCTTTCATCGGTTGATCATAAAAAACAATTTTGTTCAGTAAATCTTGTCAGAGTCCGAACGAAAACGACTCATGTGGTTGAGCTACTCCCACATCCAATCTTTGGAGTGATCTTGACCGTAGATCCGTCTTAACATGCTGGATATGGCTTACGTATGCATGAGTGGATCCGGCATTTGTTGAGTTCGTTTTCCGAGGTCAACAGACTAGAATACACGTGAAAACTTGGAGATATTACCTATTCAAAATTGTAGGAAGTTCGCAACATTTTTTTTTTGGAATCTAGACCCAGTCAATGTACGAAAATTGTCCAATGTGACGTTAACATGTCGTGTACAAATTGTAACACATTTTTTTTTTTGATCGGAATTGTAACACATTTTTTTTCCAATGGGTGTGTTGTTGATGAAGCGTAAGGAGGTATCACTCTTGTCAGGATGGTGGTGGTTGATTTTACTGAGGGGAGGAAAGGAGGGAATTGACAAGCTATCGATGGAGACTTGTAGTAGTATGGAGCTAGGGTCGGCTTTGGCTTTTCACACTCCTCGTAAGGAGTCTTTGGAGCATAAGAAAGTGATTTAGGATACTGCAAAATTTCATACTTATCTCGAATTACACATCGAGTTTGGCAAGTGTTAACCTTCATTATTCTTATAATTAAGCTTCTTTTTGGTTTAAATAACAATAAAACTTTTAATAGATTTTGATAAAAATTGATGAAATGTATAATTAAAAGTTGTACTCCCATAAAATATACGATTAAAATTAATTACAGATTTTTATCCGAATCAAACAAAGACTAAAGATTATATTACTTGCATTTGTTAATCTTCATTAATCAATAATTATGAATTGTCACACTCTTTAGTCTATATCACGAATCAAAGTGTGTTACAATGGTTCATGTGAAAAATTCAAACATACTTGTATGAATATTTGGTATTATTACGGAATCAAACAGTTAAAATCTTGATCGTTAAATTGTCCACTCAAATGCGATCTTACAAAAATATTTCGTCAAACTTCATTCTCAACCGTAACCGTAACAAGAAGATCAATTATCAAGAAAAAAATATATCTTTTAACAAATCCCAAAGACGTAAACAACATATATCAAAGCAATTTCCACTGAAATAAGTTTATTACTCTACAAGAATATAGGTAATAGTCCACCATATAATTGTCGGTTACCTCACGTGTATAAATCACTAGATTTTTATTCCATATCTTCATAATCCTACTTTACCAATTTCTCAGGCCAAATTCCGCCGCCGTCGTTGATCTCATCAAGGACAGAACACAACACTGTAACTGGTTCCGGCGGGGCAAGTGGAAATGCTTGTGGGATCATCCTGGGGATACGTGAAGGCGTCCCTGCACCGAATCTTGAAGAACCTCGAGAAATCCGTCGGCCGGCACCGCCCGACGCCGCAACAGTACTCATTCGTCTTAAAAACAGTGCAAGGATTATGGCATCCGCCGGGCGTTTTCAGTTCATTCGGGCACTGCGCAGTAATATCTCTCGTACATCCTACGCTTTTGTTGCATCCATTTGACGTAGGAGTCATTGAGATCGGCACGTTAAACCCTTTCATCACAGAGATATCGTAATAGTCCTTATTGGCCCAACTGTTCAGCCCGTATTCGGCAAAAGTCGCCGGAGGTGCACCCAACTCTTTGCATCCAAGCAAGCCGCCGCAGTCTCCGGTGAGGCAATTACCCCTACCCGATGAATCAAACGTGCAATTAGTACGAGCCCATATTTTGACTAACTTCTCTCTAGGGTAGCCGAGCGACCATGTCTGGCCGCTGTCGAGGCGGCGACCTCCACCGGGCACGGCAGCGGGCCAGATAGTGTAGGGACAGTTGTTTCGAACGGTGATGATTATCCCGTGACTGTGGATGAAGAAAAGAGGCAATAAAATTGCAACAATGAATTTGAAGAAACTCATTTTTGGGAATTGGAAATGAGATTGGTTGAGAATGGAGAAATGGTTAGGGATATATAATTGTGCGGTGGGTATTTGTCAAAAGTTTGAAATTACGTGATGAAGTTTTCTTTGATTTTTCATGATGTGATTATTTGAGTTGACGGACAAATAACTGTTAGACAGAGATTTTGGAAATATCTAGATAAAATTGTTTGAAATAATATTAAAAATTCCGTCATATGGATATCATCTTTTATATAATCATTTACATTGTATCGTGTGATTCACAAATTAAAAATACATTTTTTCCGTTCACAATTTTTTTAAAACATGGACGATGTCAAAACTAATGTAAAGTAAAGAACGTACACTTAGCATTATTGTAATATTAAAACGAAAATTGTTATGTCGATAATTTTTTTTTATGATCATCGTGACAAATTTCTCAACTATTATCATGGAGCATTATGTTATTCAACCTTTTAGGTGGTGGGGGTGGGGGTGGTGGTGGGGCGAGGGTGTGATTATGATTGTATTGGCTGCGTGGGGGTAATGATAAAGACCTTATAGCCTATCGACTCAGGCAATCAGCCAGTTAGAATCATTTTCACATATGAATAAAGTGAGAAATTTGTTCATAATATTGATAAAGTTTGAAAGCACAATTGTATTAATTTCATTAATGACAATGCCTTTAAACAATTTATCATGGTTAGAATGTCTCCAACCTAGCTTTCGAAGCAGACATTTAAATAAAATGTGTCTGGTAGAAAAAACTGATAGTCGATAGACTTCAACGATCAGTTCGCTATAATCTTTTACACATTTTGATAAAGAGAAAATTTGTCCATAAAATTGGTTAAGTCTGAAAGTTCGACTGCGTTAATGATAATATCTTTTAACCATTTACCATCTTTAGAATGTCTAGGTTGAGATTCGGAGATATAGCTCCAACCCAGATTTCGAAGTATGTTTTTTTCAAATTTTTTTCCCTTTTTTTCCCTTTTTTTCTTTTTCTAATAATTACTTTTTAATTGGATAAATACCGTCTATTTACTAGAAAGGATCTAACAAATGTCAATTGTTTAATTTCGTAAAGCATTTGGGAAGCATATGCAAATTTTGCTATGAGAACTTAATGGGACCCAGCGGCTACTAGTCAATATTTCTCACTCAAGGAAAATTAGGACTGTCCGTAGGTCGGTTCGGTTCGGTTCTGAAGATACCCGAACCGACCCAAAACTTTCGGGTATTTAATAAATGGACCCGTAGGGTCCAAATATAATTTTGGAACCGTTCGGGTTCGGTTCCGTTCGGTTCGGTTCGGGTCGGTTCGGTTCCGTACTATGATCAAAATTTTTAATATTTACAGCAACACCACATAAATACAACTAATGACATTTCATTCGTAACTTTTACAAATTATTAGCTCAATTCAAAAACATATAAATAACTAGCCGTCCAATAAGATTAATTCAGTGTATACAAATATCAAAAAGTAGATATTAATATTACAGCAAAACTATATAAAGTATATTCATTTGCTTCAAATTAAAATGGGTTAATGGGTTTTAAAAATGATTTGGACTTTAAAATTAAAATTAAGAAATAATCTGATTTATTTAATTAATTTGCTAATTTGTATAAAAAAATAAAATAATTTAATTAATTCAATATAAAAAATAAAAAAATTATTTAGTTTCGGTTCTTATTCGGTTCTTCGGTTCTTGGTCTAGACCCGAGACCCGACCCAAACCCATCGGTTCTCGATTCGGGTACCCGTTCGGGTATTTAATTTATGAAGAACCGCTCGGTTCGGTTCGGTTCGGTTCGGGTTCGGTTCGGTTCGGAACTTTTGGACACCCCTAAGGAAAACCACGTGTTTGTCTACAAAAAATAAAATAAATAATTGAGAATAAATGTTTGTTACTTTAGAGGAAGGAAAATTATAATTAAATTTTAGTTGACAAGGCCACGTTTGGGAACTCTTTTAAGAATCTTTTGAAATAAAAGTAGTTTATATAACACGTGTTGTTTTCTAATTGGGATTACTTTTGCAAGAATTACTGCCCAAAAGTTGGCCTGAATTCAGCTCCTAAAAGTCCAGAGATTGAAATCTGTGGGTTGCTTCAAAGGGAGAATGTGTATGTATATGGGAAAACACGCATTATGACCTTTCTGAAACAACACCGTGTTCGAGAACCCAAAGTTTTTTCAACAAAGCATAATCATCATTTGAAAACGCGACATTACGCTGGATCGTGATCAAGTAATACAATAAGTGACGAATCCACGAAATATGTTTGACAAAGTTAAAATTAATTACAACTTTAATCGAATAACAAATAAATTTTGTGATTTTTTTCTATGCTAATACCTAAATTATCAATTAAATTAATGAAAGTAAGTAAATGCATTTTTCAAATATGTGATATGCATTGCTAAGATATCGAATCCCCATTAATATTTCATTTTTAGTGTAACAATTAAAATGACAAATTGAAATCATTTATGTTGGTCGATGTTCCTAATTTAATTGAAAGCCTCTTTTGATATCAATCAAATATATTCTCCTCATATGATCCTTCTATCTCTCGATGAAAGATGCAATCATGATAAATGCATTAACAAGTGTTAGAACACATATTGAAACCGTACAAAGCATAGATGATATCTCTATCATCTATTGAACTTTACAATGTTTATTATACTGTGTTTAACCACATTGTCTCTCTTGATAATAATAAAACTCATTAACAATTCAATTGGTGATCAAAAAATTAAAAAGAACGATAAAAACGATAATAAATATCTACAAATCAAATCAAATTAAAGTAAAAAATAATTAATTAAAAACTAAAAATATCATAACAAGGGTTCATCACATTCTAACAATATATAAAATTAGCCTAACATATTGAAATTACAAGAAATCATATTTAAATGAAAAGACTTAACCCAGAGTTTTGATAAATTGAGAAGATGAAAATGAATTTTGAAATTTTGAATCTCTTCAATGGTTTCTTGATAAATTTCCACTAGCGTCTTCTTTTCTTTGCCAAAAAATCAAGTTTGAATATTCAATTGATTGAATTCTTGCAATTCTCATTTAATTCTCTCACAAAAATTATAAATTTTCCTCCTTTAATGATAATAATTTATCAATATTGGAGTATGATATGTATATAAGAGGTCTCTAATATATATAATGCTGTTACGTATTTGTATGAGATGAAAATTGGTTAAAAATCACAGCCAAATTGGTTTTCAAAAGAGTTCCAATCGAATAAGGAAAGATGCTTTCACGTGCGGATTTTTTTGTCTCGACACAACAGTCAGTATTTTGACCATAAATTTCTCTCACAATATCCGATTGAAGCGATTCAAAATACGTTGAAAAACTAACTGAAAGGGATACAACTTTTCTAGAGGTAGAAGGTATTCAATTCGAATGTTTACTATACCAAAAATGGGTCTCAATATTCCGCTAAAAATCTAAAATGTAACTTGTGCGATTGAAAATTGATTTTGATAATATTTTGATCATATTTCATTCCTTTTTGAGTTCTAATCACATCCAATTGTCTCCCATCAATTTTCAAAGTCCCTTCTTATATCCAAATCAACTATTGAATATTTACAATTTGGTCATCAAACTTTGAATTTTGCAATTTACACCAATTTTCGCTTCTTTCTTTTGATTTATCGTTCAACCAATAAGTTTTACCTATATAACATAAAATACAACAATTTCGAATATATTTTGTTATAAGAATTACCAAATATCGATATTTTAGGCTCCTAATAAGTGTATAAAACACACTTATCACATAACCATTTGAATGAGGAAGGAACGGTGTAATTAGATTTTGACTGATATAAAAAAATGTTTAACATAAAATAAAATCGTAATATAACATAATCTTGAGATTCTGTTGGTAGTTGGTTATGTTTTATGGCGTTTCTGGAGGTTGTGGAGCGAGTTTTTGTGTTGATATTGTAAATACGAGCATGATGACTTAGAGTCGGGAACTACTTTTAACAAAATACCCGCTTCGTAGATTGTCTAACTCAAAATATGGATTGTCGCAGAGGTTGATTTACCAATGTCATAACTTGTAACGACTCTATTGAATTCACATCATAAAGTTAAAAGCTTTACTTGTTGATTTATTAGCATTTTGAACACTTTTTTGCTTACAAGTAATAAAGTGTAACGTGTTTTTATAGATAATTAGTAATTTAGCCTCTATTTGGTGCACATTTTTTAGTCAAGAATGCATTTTTATTTTATGTGATGGAAAATATGTGGTTGAAAAAGAAGGAAAAGTTATTGATGTGATGAAAATATTATTTTATTAAAAAATGTACGGTTGAAAATAAGTAAAATAATAAGAATGAATAAAATAATGTGACGCAAACAAGGACTTAAAGTACTAATTTCTTGAGTACTATGAGAGTTTGAGATTCGACGCTAACCTCAATAAGACATCGTGGGAGCAACAAGCAATAGGTAATGATTCTAGGTATCTTGTGTGTGGACATTGTTTCATTTGGTTCTGATTCTAAAATAATCGAACCGAATAATGAACTAGTGATTTTCCTTTTTTCTTTTTTTAAGATATGAAACCACATCAAAATCAAACCGTTCAATTCCATTACTTAAATTTTCAAATGATAAATGCAAACTAAAATCAATCACTATTATCCATAAGTTAGTAATATATACATAAATCGAAAATATAGCCACAATTTGAATATATAAAATTAACAAACAAAATATAGCCACAATTTGAATATATATATATATATATATATATATATATATATATATATATATATATATATATACACACTAAAACTGGGATCAGAACTAAATGGTTCATAGTTCTAAAAATCAAAACTATTAATTATTTTATTTAATTTTATTTCTTTTTGTAAAATTGAATTGAATCACTCAATTGGGTTCAATTCTGATTTGGTTTGATCATTTCGTCTAATGCATGCTTTGCTTGAATGTTTCTTTATAATGATAATTTACTGTCATATTGAACAATTTATACTCAACATACCTTGCAAATTTAAGTGAAAAAATTAGGGTTGAACTACATAACCTTTTAATCAATATGGTTTTGGTTCCTTAACTTCTCAAAGTAAAGTTTCAAGTCCTCGAACTATTTAAGTCTATTAACTTGGGTCTATACGAGATGGGAATTATCAGTACGAAAGTTCAAATTCAGCCATATCTAGCAATTATACTAAACATGCCTCGTAAATTTAAGAAAACATTAACGTTGGACTCTTAACCTCTTAATCTATACGGTTTTGTTTCTCAACTTTTAAAAGTTGGATTTTAGGACGCCGACCTATTTAAATATAAAACTTGAGTCCATACGCATTGGAACATGGACGTTAAAATTCCGTGTGAATTTCACATGATTTAAAGTTGAGAGGGCACAATCGTGGAAGATTTAAGTTGATGACTGAGATTCACATATTTGACGTGCCTTTCAAGTGCGATTTTAATGCTAATGTTATAGGGACCAAGATTCATATATGTGAATAGATGGAGAAGTCAAAATCTCAGCTTTTAAGATCGGGGGTTCAAAATTACACCAATCGAAGTGTTAGAAAGTCCAGCATTATTTTTTGCTAAATTTAATCTTGAATGCCGAACTATGCGAATCCAAAGACTTAAAGGTAAATAATTTTTTTTTTTAAATGTTAAAATTTCAGAATTTTGGAAGGATTTTAATTAGTTTCTTAAAAATATTGAATTTTAAATACAATCACGCTACATTCACATCATCTTTTATATTATGCAACGTGACAACATACCACTAGACAATTAAAAAATAAACAGTTTTCCGCCAAATTATCTTCTAACGCCACATCAAATGTCAAATTAGTGTAAATCTAGCATGTTTATTTTAAATATCTATCTTTTATTAATTATCACTACTCTTACGGAATAATTCCCTGCACATTTTCTGTCATTATTGGATCCAAAATTCATGAAAAATTGCCGTTCTTCAAAAATTTTGTCAATTTTTCTTTGTACATATAGCATTGACTTTTACAACTATGTACAAGTACAACATATAGTCGATTATAAATTTAATATTGTTCCGCACATTATTTATTGTGCCATGCAGGTAGTCATTGCAATGGGCTGAGCCGCGCTGGCTCGACCCTTAAACCCACGAGCTCACGAGTGGAGCCGGCTAGTGGCTCAATTGTTCATTGGCGAGCCCAGCTCAGCCCATGAGCTAGGAAGCTCACGAGCCGAGCCCACGAGCTTTTTGAATTATTTTTTTTTTTGTACCTTTTCACTTTTTTTATTTTTCTTTAATTTTGCACGAGCCGCTCGCGAGCTTGGCTCTTCGAGCTCACTTGCGGCTCGAGCTCGGGTTCGTCAAATCGCGGCTCATATTTTCACTAGTCGACTAGCCGCTCGGCCCATTTGCCATATCTACATGCAGGAAAGGAAAGGTACCCACTATCATATGTCTATTTGATTTATTATTATTTCAAAATGAAATTCATATTTAGTGTTACACACCCTTAATCATATAAATATTCTTTAATTTTAAATAATTATAACCCAACGTCTTAGAATTCATTAGAATACTGAACTATGATGTGATACACGTTATTAGGAAGAAAATGCATTTTAAAATATGATTTGATGGAAAATATGTGGTTAAAAAATAAAGAAAATTTTTGCATTTGCATGTAATATTATTTTATTGAAGAATTTGTGGTTGAAAATGAGTATTGAAAGAATGGATTTTTAGAAGAATGTGGATCAAACAAGAGCTAAAAGTGAATACTTGTAATTGATTCAAATAAAAATTGTTTAAAATATACTCACAAAAACTAAAGTTAAAACTTGAAATTAAATTTGGAAACCCTTAGCATGCAAACTTATCTGTATTTTTAATTTTATTTCAAATAACTTTGATAATCGCTTTTTTTACATACCAATATAAATTACTCATTTTTAAATTTTTGATAGAAAAGAATGAACAAGTAGTAAAATAAGATTGTCCATTTCATTTGTTAATTTTCAAATAACTTCGATAATTGCCTTTGTACTTACCAATAAAAATCACCCATTTTTAAATTTTTGATAGAAAAGAATGAACTAGTACTAAAATAAGATAATCAATTTTATTTGTTAATTTTTTGCATCGATAAATTATTAGAATCAAGGATTAGGTGTATTTTTTATAAAGTGAACCAACAATGGCCATTGATGAGAAGGTGAGGTTGCATTTAAGTCTTTTTACACGCAGAAGAGCATCTTCAAGATACATTTTTAACATGAGATGTTCTCTATTTCAAAGAGTCAATATTTAAAATCATGATCTAAGAGACACTTTAAGTTAACATTTTAATTTAGAGAGTGGGAGCCAAACTTGTTACTCCTTGCCTCTAAGGCCAAGTGAAACAAAGCCAGGTGGCACGACACGTGGACAGAACAGTTAACAAGAAAGTCAAAAGGAAGACCCAATAGGTCAAACACACCAATAAACAGGCCGAGGTCCTCACACAATGTCCAAAGTTCTCATGCAGCTAACTATATCAACGAGCCGAGCCCGACCCGAAAAAAAAAAAAGATCGGGCTCAGCTCGAGCTTTTTTAGACTCGAGTCGAGCCGAGCAAAGGCCAACCAAAAATATGAGGCTAAGCTCGAGCTTTCACCCCGAGCATTAGCAGGCCAAGCCAGCTCAGGTTTTTTGGATTTTTTTTAATAAAAAGGCTGAGCAGGCAGACTTTGCATGCAGGTTGCTGCGACAGGCAGCTGTTTTTAAAAATATAATTTTAATTTTTTTTATTAATGGACAGGCTCACTCGGGCTTTTTCCATGCCGAGCTCGAGCAGACAAGTTTTTTTCCATCCCTACACACAGCATGATAAAGTCTAGTGCGAGGTACTTCTTCAAAGACAAAGCTTAGATCCATCTGAGGCTCTCCCCAACTCATCTGAAGCTCATTGAGCCGATGCTGTCTCTTGTAATAGATTTAAGGATTTACTAGATGTGAGTGATGTAACACGTGTAATAAAGTTGTCAATGTGTCAGCCTACTGTATAGAGTGGCTGACCTCTTATCAATGTATTAATTGCAATGAATAGACAGTGGTTTGAAGCCTTAGTTAGGGAGATGAGCCCACGTGGTTCCGATCCAACGATCACCACATTGGTCAAAGCGGTATAGATAGGTCTTCTCTATAAAGAAAAAAGGGTTCGAAAAAATAGAAATGGAGAGGACCATAGATTCTGAATATACACTTGAACTCAGAAAAATGAAATATTTTTACACTTCACCTATCATTCCACATATTCCTACTTTGTTATTACATAAATTAGTTCAGTTTCCATTTGGCAATCGTTGTTAGTGTGATTGCCTTTTTCTACTCGTCGGAACTTGAACATTTTTGTCTCTCATTATAAAGTACCTCATGCGTCCATTTCCTTATAGCAATCGTTATCATTCTGGTAGGAACGCATCGGAATCATACTTTACTAGACGAGAGTGGACCTGACATCTATTGATTCATTTTTTTAGGTCAAAAAAACTCACTCTCTATAATTAAATGTATTTAAAGTGTTTCAATTTTCAATTTAGGAAAAAAACAAAATAATATAAAGAAAAGCTACTTAAAATAAAATATAAAGAAAAATAATAAATATTTTTTGGGAGTAGTACAATTAAGTGTTAAATATAAGGGGAAAATGCACTTGTACAGTTATTAAGGGCTGTAAATTGTACAGTCCTCACATGAATGTAGGGCCCAAATATAAAGAGTTTGTTGGAGTATTTCAAAGTTTCAATCCTCTAAATTTATAAATGCTTTCCAAATGATAGAATATACTTTTTAAAAATAGTCACTTGGGGATACTCTAACATGTGCAGCAACACATTAAAAAAAAAAGACATGCACTATTTGTTAGTTATTTAGTTCCTGTTTGATTCATTATTTGGCCAAAATAATGCTTTAAATAATAATTTTTAGGAGAATATATTCTTAAATAATAGAAATAAATTTTAAATTTACACGCGAAATATTTTATTGCGTTAATATATGTTGTAAATGGGTACGTAAAAAAATAATTTGAAAATAATGATTGTCAAATAGGAACTTTGCTCGAAATCTAGTTGGATGGGGTGCGGACATAACAAAATTTGATATAATTAAATATAAAATATGAAATAATTTCGGAATTTCTCATCGGGTTTAAATAGGACAAATTTGTTGAGAAACTTCGTGATTTGTGCAACATAATTCCACGTAGAAAAGAAACTAGAACACAAAAGACCCAAAAAAAAAAACACCTATTATAAAGTGGATTTGTGTGCAAAATATTTTATCGTATGAATGTGATTGAAAATGAGCATGCAGAAAAAAGAGTAAAAATAATAGTTGACAAATAGGGGTTTAATGTCAATCAGTTAATTTTATTTTTATTTTATTCAATTGGGTAACTACATTATACCCTTGTTGTCGAAATTACACTAGACCAAATGTTTAGTTTTAACTTTCTAAAAATCAGGTTTTTGCTTTATTTAATAAAAAGATAGGTTTTAATTTCACAATTAATATTAATAATAATATTTTAAATTAAATTAATCTGTATGCCCACCCCACCCCACCCCACCCCACTACGTAACCTACCAACTTTATTTTAAATATAACATCATATCCAAACCCAAACCCTAATCCATTTCATATCTCCTTCCTCTCTCACTCGCCGCAGCCACCGCCCCCCGCCTTCGCCACCGCCATTCTCCCTCCCCTTCCATCCTGTTTCCTCCCTTTCTTCCCCCGCCGCCCCTTCTCCCTCCCCTTCTATCCCGTCTCCTTCCTTTCTTCCCCCAGATCTGCTGCGCAACACAGCAGCGTGGCGTCATGCTGCTGTGCTATGCAACCCAACAGCGTTGTGTTGCTGCAGCAGCGTCGCTGGCGACACGCCGCTGTGCGACACAGCAACGTCGCACAACAGCGACAGCAGCATCGAGGCTGCTGGGACCCAGCAATGTCGACGTTGCTGAAAGTTTTTTGGGCATTTCGGGTGGGTGGCGGATCTGTGGGTAGGTGGCGGATCTGTGGGTGTGGGTGAGCGGTGGTATGTTTTAGGCGGTGGTGGTGAAGGTTTCGGCAAAGAGCCGAGACTCTACGCTTGAAGTAGCGGTGGTGGTGTTTTGTATGGCTGAATGCGACGATAGTGGTGGTGTTTTGTGACTAAGAAGGCGGAGGCGGTGGTGGTGTTTTGTGACCAATTTTTTGATTGATCTGTGTCCAATTTTTTTGGTGGTGGATCGGGAGTGGAGTGGGATGTTTGATCAACTGGTCATTGGTGTTGTTCAGGCATTGACAGTGGTGTTATTGTTGGTGGGTGTTTTAGTGATTGTGGTCGATAGCGAATGGGACGAAGTGTCTGTGACCAAATATTTGGTCATCTGTAACCTGTGACCAACTATTTGGTGTCTGTGACCTAGCGATTGTGATTTTTTTGGTATCTGTGACCTAACTTAAAATTAATAATTTGTAACTACAAAAATAATCTGTGACC
This sequence comes from Fraxinus americana, assembly GCA_035079005.1. Lineage (NCBI taxonomy): Eukaryota > Viridiplantae > Streptophyta > Magnoliopsida > Lamiales > Oleaceae > Fraxinus > Fraxinus americana. The sequence goes on along the minus strand of CM068722.1, from coordinate 2,121,215 downwards.
TCGAAATAATATGTGACTTATAAAATATTAGATCTATGATTTCGAAATAATCTGTGACCTACAAAATTTTTTATCTGTGACCTGAAAATAATATGTGACCTACAAAAAATTTTATCTGTGATTTGGAAATAATCTGTGACCTACAAAATTTTTGATTTGTGACCTCGAAAAATCGCAGGAGTTGTTGTCGGTCATCAGAGTAGTCGTCGGAGCAGAGGTGGCAGTGAGATAGGTTAATTTTATTATATTACAGTTTAATATTTAATTTAATATAATAATTGTAAAATATAATTAATTAATTTATCAAAAACCTAATTTTTGAAAATCTAAACGTTCGGGCCTGATTTGTGATTTCGTGAAAGTAAATACCGGACCCATGAAGTTTTCCCCACCCTTGTTTGGCTCCATTATTTGAAGAATATTTTCTTTCTTATTTTCAATCATATATTTTTTTAATAAAATAATATTACACGTAAATTCAAAAAAAAAAATCTTATTTTTTAACCACATATTCTTAGAAAAAAATCACTATTCCAAAATATATTTTCCTCAAAATTAGTTTTTAATAGAGCCCAAATAGGGTTATAATTTGATTCCAAACAAGTAATTCTATCGGATTTCATCGTTTGGACCGACAGAAATCGATGACTCGACAGTAGAAAACGATGGCATTAGTTTATTTGATTAAAGTTGTACTTATTCCACGTTAGCAACTAATTGTTACATGCGATGATCATCATTTATTTACTCTCGTGTCATCAACTTCGTCGGTAAAATTGGACAAAGTTACCTTAATTGAAATCAAATTAAAATGTATTTACATGATTGAAATCTAATTAAAATGTAATCACTTAATTGAAATTATATCAAAGTCTAATTACTCGATTGAATGGAATTGAAGTACAATTATCTAATTATCACAAAGTGAAAGTATAATTATCTCCAAACAAAATTTCCTCGTGGAAGGCAGAATTCAAACTAGAAGGGCAAGGTAAATTAAATTATGTGCTTGATAATGAGCACTTATGTATAGAAAAATAGCATACAATATTATAAAGAGTACGTCGACGTCGGATAGATCGATCTAAATATTTCAATACCTGAAAATCACCAATTACCGTTTACATATTTTATAATGGGTTCATCGGGTCCATGTAATTACTAAAATCAAAATCGAACATGAATTGTTGGTTTCGATTTGCATTCGATTATAACCATAACATTTTTTAAAACAAAACATGCACTGACAACACAAATTATCTTTTCAATGTCTAGCAGAAACAAAAGAAATAAAATATGCCACCATATTGTAAGTGTTATGCCCTAGGTCCAATCAACTTTGGACATAAACACTTTGAATATATATAATCAATGCATATATATGGCAATATCTATTATTTAATTGAATTAATATTATAATAAATTAAATAATAGAATTCGTAGATTCAAGTCTTGATGATTTGTTAATCACAAGGAGTTGTGATTGTGAGATACAAATTACATATGACTGAATCTTAAATCGTCCGTGGTCGAGGTAATAACGAGATACGGATATTGTTATTACGGATAGACTATCGCGTGTGACATTCTCACTTGTGAAGTAAGTAGCTGATCTCACAAGTTAAAGTGTGGTGACACTTGAATGAACACGTGGATGTTTTGTTATAGAACAAAACATTGGAGACCCACTGAGAGATTCCACATGGATAACTATCTAAGTGTTAGTGGTTAATCTCTAACGTTCGTTAGTGGAATTGGTCCTTTGACTTGAGGTCATCATAGTACCTTATATGAAGGCAGACATACTTTGGTGGTGTTGGATGTTGCTCTGTCAAGGGTCGCTAATACAGCATTGTTCGGGTATGTCAAGAATCATATGAAGGTTGTGAATGATCAATAGAGGATTCGTCACTCTTAGATAGTAAGAGATTATGATCTACATTTTATCCAGTTAAGTTAATAATGAAATCCTTGGCCAATGTGAACTCATAAGTCGGAAAAGAGTTTTCGACGTACATTGACTTAACAGTGGGATAAAAAGATATGATCGATAATTGAGATTGACACATATCCATATCTCATAATTGATCGGACCATATTGACGAAAGGATTATAGTTTCACGGTAAACGAACAAGTTTGGTTTTGTCATGCTACGTGATATTTTCCGTCACATGTATTGCCCTGATACATTGCTAGATGTCAATTTGGGACAACGAAAATGAATTAGTGATAAATTAAAAAGGGCGTTTTAATTTATCGATTTTGATTAGATCAAAATAATAATTCACGTCGTTCGGCATCGTGATCCGGAACCTAATGGGTCACACACAAAAGAGAATCAGAAGAATGAGATTTACCAATTAATTAATTGACTAGTGTTGGATAATTAATTAATTGGGTTGTTTATTAATAGGCTCGAATTAATTAATTGGATTAATTAATTCATGGACCAGATTTAATTAATTTGATTAATTAAATCTTGGACCGGGTTAAGTTTAATAGATGGGCCGAGCCCATCTGGACTTATATTAATAGACTACTAGGGTTTGAAAACTGTAGAGAATTTTTATTATTCTTACTAGCACAAGAAAAGAAACCCTAGCCGTCATTCTTGTTCTCTGTGTGGATCACCATTGGAGGCTGGACAATTGGACAGCTTGGATTGCAGATCGTGATCATTGGAGTTCAAGAAAAAGCATAAGAGTTTATGGAATTCATCAAAGGTATCATTCTCATCACAGTTTCTATCTAAACACATTGCAGATCCTCGTTTGGGAATTGAAAATTGTTTTAATTCCGCTGTGCATGTTAAGTAAATTCCCAACAGTGGTATCAGAGCCTACTTTGTGTTTGTTAGAAATTGTTTTGCATGATTGAACAATTAAAAGTTAATTGTTTATTTTGTTTTTCTTGAATCTAGCAATTTAGAAAATTATTTTTCATCTTCAAAAATCTGTTTTGAAAATGAAAATAATTTTTTCGTAAAAAAAAAAAAATTAATTTTGGATCTGCAAAAGCAACCGCCGCCGCCGCCGGCGACCGTGGCGGCAACACCCGCTGCAAAACGTGGCAGGAGGCCGGGCGCCGCCACGGGGGGAGAAGCAGCAGCGACTGTCGCTGCTGCGCGTTGCAGCAGCGACCGCTGCTGTCGCTGCTGCTGCTGTGGCGCTCGCCGTAGCTGCAAGTTGCAGCGGCGAGCGCCGCTGCTTGAAATCGCAGCGGCAGCTCGTTGGAGCTGCTGCGGGCGGCGGGTTACAGCGGCAGTAACCCGCCGTAGCCGGCGCACGAAGGGGGGTGGATTTTAGGTTTTCTGAAACGGTGGGGAAGAAGAGGTGGAGACGGGGGCTTCTCATGCAATTTCTGAAATTGCAGGCCCCCGTCTGCAATTATGATTCAAGGGTCTATTTGCAATTTTCATAAAGGTTTTGAATTTAAATATTAAAATGGTTTTAAATTAGATTTTAAAATGGTTTGATTTTAAAACTTCAAATTTGATCCGTTTAAAATTTTATTTCAAAATCGACGACTTTTATATTTTCGTTAAAATTGGATTTTAACTTAAATATTAAATTTTGACCCTAAATTGAATTTTATTTTATTTAGGAGTTTTATTCTAAATTAAAATATTAATTCAATTAACTTAGAGTTGGACTCTAATCTAATATGTAATTAAAATTTGATTCTAATTAAATTATCCACCCTAATATATTCTTGAATTAGAGTTGGACTCTAATTTGACATTTAATTGAAATTTGATTTTAATTAAATTGTCTTGTCCTAGATTCTTATTAAAATTAGAGTTGGATTTTAATTTGATATTTAATTAAAATTTGATTTTAATTAAATAAGTTCACCATAATATCTTGAAATTAGAGTTTGACTCTTATTTTGTATTTAATTAAAATTTGATTTTAATTAAATTCAACCTTATTAATTTGATTATAATTAGAGTTGGACTTTAATTTGATATTTAATTAAAATTTGATTTTAATTAAATTGTCTTGCCCTAAAATTTTATTTGAATTAGAGTTGGACTCTAATTTGGTATTTAATTAAAATTTGATTTTAATTAAATAGTCCCGCCCTATATCTGTGGAATTAGAGTTGGACTCTAATTTGATATTTAATTGAAATTTGATTTTAATTAAATAAATCTGCTAATTAAATTAATTAATTAATTTGATTAATTAATTACTTAATTGTTCCGATCCATTTGTCTAAATTAGTTTAGACGACTTTAATTGCTAGAAACTTGAAACATGTATGCATATAATATTAGATATTATATAGGAATGCATTTATATGATGAATGTTTTATTAGTAGATGATTATGGACTCGACCATATGGATGTGTTGAATGGTTAGTTTTATTCTTGTTGTTTTATGGGCTTGCGAGCTCTTATCTATTTTGGACCTGCGAGTCCGTTGTTACTATTATGGGCCTGCGCGTCCAACATTATTTAGGCCTGCGTGCCAACTAGTATATGATACAAGTTGTAGCTGGACTAATTGAAGATACAAGAAGAGGAGGAGACCATAGAGATGGAGGATTGTATGAATCAATGCTATACCCCCTAAGAACTGACCGACTAGTCTTCCTTATGGCTCGGGAAGACTAGATAGTATAAGACCATAATCGTCCACACTATTATATGTATATTTATTTGCATGTTAGATGTATAATAAAATATATATAATTATTACGATGAGACCTTTTGTATGAAAAACCCCTCGTTAAAAATATTAAGTCAATTTGTTATTTGCCTTCCATCATTATAGTGAAAAACGAGAGTCCTAAATCGATCTTAACTTGTTGAGTACACTCAAGTCTGGTCAATTAGGGATATGTTTGACACTATGAAATATTAGATATTTCTGAATGATGGGTTTGACTTAACTAATATTTATCTTTTGTTGAGTACACTCAAGAAGATAAATTTTAGAGGCTTGTTAGAATATTAAGTCATATTTATATTCGCCTTCCACCATTATAGTGAAAAACGAGAGTCCTAAATCGATCTTAGCTTGTTGAGTACACTCAAGGCTGGTCTATTAGGGATATGTTTGACACTATGAAACATTAGATATTTCTGAATGATGGGTTTGACTTAACTAATATTTATCTCTTGTTGAGTACACTCAAGGAGATGAATCTTAGAGGCATGTTAAGCTAACACATAAGATGTGTGAAGACAAAGAGTTGTCAGCTTAATGATCTGGGAGTTGGATGGAGATACAATTGATAATAGTATCTACCCAAATGTTTTATTAGGGCTTGTTGAGTACACTCAAGGTTTTAATATAACAAATGGTATTCCAGCCCACTGAGAATCAAGTATGGATTCCATAAATTTATGTGAGAGGGTCATAAATTTGAGTTAAACAGTGGGAGCGAAATTAATTTAATAAAAGACCATGTTAAATTAATTCATGCATTATAGATATTATTTCTTTACTTTTCGTCGTTTACATTTATTGAATCATGAGTAACCACATATATTTGAGAAACATATTGTATGCCAACAACCAAAGCAAATTTTCTTGATTGACGTCGCAATCTAAGAATTGTTCTCAAGCATGAAAAATTGGTTGTGTCCTTAAATAGCCCTTTCTAGAGACACCTGTTGATGACTCAATAAAAGAAGGGGTGGCTGCTATAATAAACACAGTGTTGACGATAGTACTACAACATATGTGATGTTTGTGACTATGTCACCTGAGTTATAAAGCAACATAAGAGTATAGATGCTAACACATGATCTTTCATCTCAATGTGTTGAATGATGAACAATCATAGGAGGAAATATATGATATTTCCTAGCAACTATACCGGTGCATAATGGCAGAAGAATCTTCAGTCGGTGCTCGTGTGCTGAAGATGCAGACTACTTTGAGAAGTTGTCTTAATTGCGTTCAGTCATGAACAATGAACGAAGTATAGACTTGGTTCTGCAATCTCTGTCACAGAGTTATTCATAACTAATTATGAATTTAATATGAATAAACTCGAAACACGCTCATTGAGTTGCTGAACATGCTTAAAACTGTTAAGTTCAACATCTGTGTTTGTAGTGGATAAATCTTAGTCATAGATTCCTTTAAGGAAGTCTAAAGGATGCTTTAGGAAAGCAACCAAGATGACTAAGACAGTTAAAGCGAATAAGGACAATACCAAATCTGATGATCTTTATTATCATTTTGGAATGGTGGGTCATTAGAAATGAAATTGCAAGGCTTAAATCTACTTCATTAGTTTCATGGGTATTAGATACTAGATATAGATCTCATATTTGTATAAATATGCAGAAACTAAATAAAAGTAGACGCTGCAGAAGGGAGAAGTTGACCTACACGTTGAAAATAAGCAAAAGTTGCTGCATTGCCTGTAGAAGCATATTTCTTGCCATTGCCTCTAGGCTCGATATTAGAATTAGAGAAATGTTAATTTTGTTCTCACCATTACCAAGAGCATTAAATAAATTTCATGTTTTGACATGAATTATTTTAATGTTAAGGACAATTGTTGTTCCTTTTTATCTTGATAAGATCTTAATGGTTATGGTAAATTACAAAATGACATTTATATTCTAAACGTTGAGTATTCTATAATGAGCATAGAAATTGAAAGGCATAAAAATGATAATCTAAAGAACACCTATATCTGACATTGTGGATTTAGTCACATTAATAAGAATGCAATTCCAAACTTACATGGAGATGTATATTTGGGTTAAATGATTTTGAATCATTTGACAAATGCGAATCATGTCTGTAAGACACAGAGACCAAATCTCCTTTTACTTGAAAAGGAAAATGATATGCACAATTATTAAGTCTAATACGTAGTGAAGTATGTAGACCCATATCAGTTTATGTCAGGTGAAATTTATCTTATCTCATCACATTTACAAATGACCATTTCAGAAATGATCATGTATATTTGATGAAATTCAAGCATGAAACTCTTGAAATGTTCAGGGGATTCAAGCTAGAAATAGAGAAACAAATAGGTAAATATATTCTTACACTAAGATTTGATCGATGTGGAGAATATCTAAAAGGAAGAATTTTAGATTATCTAAAAGAGAATGAGATTCTCACGCAGTGGATTCCTCCACATACATTGCAACATAATGGTGCATCTGAAATGAGGAATAGTACACTATTAGATATAATGCAATTGAGAACAAGCCATGCAAGCATTCAAAAATCGTTTTGAGATATGCACTGATTGCCACGTGCTGCACATTAAATCGTGCCCCATCTAAGTCGGTTGACAAAAACTCCATACGAGTTATGGAATGGCTCAACATATCTCATATGAACGTTTGGGCTGTGACGCTCATGTGAAGCGCACTGAATCGGATAAGTTTGAGACTAAATCCGATAATTATATATTTGTGGATATCCAAGAGATAATTGGATTCTATAATCTCGTTGAGAAGAGGATGTTCATCTCAAGACATGTCATACTCTTAGAGAAAGTGTTTACTTTAAGAGAGACAGTGGGAGTAGAATAAATCTTGAAAGAGTTTAAGAGTCCACGGATATAATTGACCGAACAGATGAACCCGAGTCTTATCCCACACCAGCTGAGGGACATACTCTTGATCAGGAAGTGGAGACTTCTGAGGACACGTTAGCTCAATGTAAATCTTATAGGATCATTTGACCTCTTAGAAGGTACGAATCCATGATTACTAATCAAGGATAATGAACCTACTAATTACATAGAAATAAAGTCAAGTGTTGACTTAAAGAGATGGACTTGTTGTATGTAACCGAGGTTGACCTTGGTCGACTTGCCTAATGGATTAGAACCCATAGGTTGTAAATGAGTTTACAAAAAAATGTCAATATGGATTGAAACAAGCCTTTTGGAGCTGGAATCTTCGATTTGATACAAAAGTCAAAATGTTTGATTTTATCAAAAATGAAGATGAAATGTGCGTTTACAAGAAGATAGTGGGAGCATTGTCACATTCCTGATATTATATGTATGAGACATATTATAGGAAACGACGTCTCTATATTTCAATTGTTGAAATTATGGTTGTAAAATAATTTCTCCGTGATGGACGTGGGAAAAGAAAGTTGATCTATAGAGATAGATCTAGAAGATTGCTTAACTCATCCCAATCTATACAGATAAAATCTCGAGAAGATTTTATATGGAGAAAATGAACTGAAAGTTCATGGATAGAATGATGCTAACTTCTAGTCAGACTAGAATAATAGCACATCTCAAATAGGATATTGGTTTACTCTTAAGCGGTGTGTTGGAAATGTTCCCAATAACCGTTGATTCAATAATGGAAGCCTTATACATCATTACTTTACAAAGCAACAAAAGTTGTGGTCTGGATCAGGAAGTTCATTACTGAACGTAGAGTAGTTCCTAACATTGTTGATCACACGCTTATGCATTGTGATAACAATGGAGCCATCGTGCAAGCGAAGGAACTAAGGTCTCATCAATGATCTAAACATATGTTAAGGCAGTGTTATCTCATTGGAAAGATAATACAATGAAATGACGTAAATAAAGAACGAATTCCCACAAGTTATTAAATTGCAGATCCACTGACAAAGAGTTGTCGCAGCATAAACATGATCGTCATGTAGAATCTTATGATATAAGATACATAAGTGATTGAATCTAGTGCAAGTGGGAGTTTGTAAGTGTTATGCCCTAGGTCTAATCAACTTTGGACATAAACACTTTGAATATATATAATCAATGCATATATATGGCAATATCTATTATTTAATTGAATTAATATTATAATAAATTAAATAATAGAATCCGTAGATTCAAGTCTTGGTGATTTGTTAATCACAAGGAGTTGTGATTGTGAAATACAAATTACATATGACTGAATCTTAAATCGTCCGTGGTCGAGGTAATAACGAGATACGGATATTGTTATTACGAATAGACTATCGCGTGTGGCATTCTTACTTGTGAAGTAAGTAGCTGATCTCACAAGTTAAAGTGTGGTGACACTTGAATGAACACGTGGATGTTTTGTTATAGAACAAAACATTGGAGACCCACTGAGAGATTCCACATGGATAACTATCTAAGTGTTAGTGGTTAATCTCTAACGTTCGGTAGTGGAATTGGTCCTTTGACTTGAGGTCATCATAGTACCTTATATGAAGGCAGACATACTTTGGTGGTGTTGGATGTTGCTATGTCATGGGTCGCTAATACAGCATTGTTCGGGTATGTCAAGAATCATATGAAGGTTGTGAATGATCAATAGAGGATTCGTCACTCTTAGATAGTAAGAGATTATGATCTACATTTTATCCAGTTAAGTTAATAATGAAATCCTTGGCCAATGTGAACTCATAAGTCGGAAAAGAGTTTTCGACGTACATTGACTTAACAGTGGGATAAAAAGATATGATCGATAATTGAGATTGACACATATCCATATCTCATAATTGATCGGATCATATTGACGAAAGGATTATAGTTTCACGGTAAACGAACAAGTTTGATTTTGTCATGCTACGTGATATTTCCCGTCACATGTATTGCCCTGATACATTGCTAGATGTCAATTTGGGACAACGGAAATGAATTAGTGATAAATTAAAAGGGGCGTTTTAATTTATCGATTTTGATTAGATCAAAATAATAATTCACGTCGTTCGGCATCGTGATCCGGAACCTAATGGGTCACACACAAAAGAGAATCAGAAGAATGAGATTTACCAATTAATTAATTGACTAGTGTTGGATAATTAATTAATTGGGTTGTTTATTAATAGGCTCGAATTAATTAATTGGATTAATTAATTCATGGACCAGATTTAATTAATTTGATTAATTAAATCTTGGACCGGGTTAAGTTTAATAGATGGGCCGAGCCCATCTGGACTTATATTAATAGACTACTAGGGTTTGAAAACTGTAGAGAATTTTTATTATTCTTACTAGCACAAGAAAAGAAACCCTAGCCGTCATTCTTGTTCTCTGTGTGGATCACCATTGGAGGCTGGACAATTGGACAGCTTGGATTGCAGATCGTGATCATTGGAGTTCAAGAAAAAGTATAAGAGTTTATGGAATTCATCAAAGGTATCATTCTCATCACAGTTTCTATCTAAACACATTGCAGATCCTCGTTTGGGAATTGAAAATTGTTTTAATTCCGCTGTGCATGTTAAGTAAATTCCCAACATATATTGCATCCAATGTTTAGCATAAAAGCATTCAAAATTACGACCACAGCTTCTCATGAGATGCCGCGAAAAGGGTTTGTAGGGCTTTCAGCATGTAAAATACAATTAGAAATGTTTCGAAATGGTATGGCTCAATTATTCAAATTAATGAAACTAATTACGATACTTAGTACTTGGCCCTTGCAAATTTGTTACTTACTGGTCTTGTTGGGTTGAGTCATGGGTCATGATGAATAAATAGTAACATTTATTTATGAAAAATGACAAATTCGATTTTAGAGTCGGATAACCACGATTCTGATTCAAGAGTCAAGAATCGTCTGGACCTTATCAGTTTCTGATTTCATTTTTTTTAAACCGGATTGAAATCTTCAATTTTAGGAAGTTCGATTTCTATTAAAATATGCACCCTTAACAGAGGGGTTTCAAGAAAAGCATGAAAAAAGATAAAGAAAAATATTCTCTCTCTCTCTCTCTCTCTCTCTCTCTCTCTCTCTCTCTCTCTCTCCCCAAATTTATCATCTTTAATTTTCGCTTGAAACATATACAAATTTGGTAGGAGTTGAAGAAAGGTTATCTGAATGTACTTGTTTGGAGTAGGTATGAGACATGTCATGTGACCCTAACTACTTTTAAATGGCGAGCAAATTTTTGTCTTTTATATTTTGTTAGAATTATTGCGTGACCCGAATTCTATTTAGAATACTATTAGAGAATTCTATTTGAACATTAGTTGAGAATTCTAGTTGAATTCTAGTTGGAATTCAATTTGTGAGTTATGTTGGGAGTTTGGAATTTATTTTAGACTTGAAGTAGTCATGAAAGAACTCAAGTTTCAATAGAAGAAAAAGAAATTGTGCAAAGAGAATGAAGAGTCGCGCCCAGGGATCGTTATGCACTCAATCACCACTCGAGTTCTCAGAATAGGGAAACCAGTGCTTGCTAGCCACGAGAAGGTAGTTCAAGAGGCCGGCCACCACTTGACCTCTGCCAGATCGCCTCTCGAACGGTGGTCTTTTCTTATTAGTTTGCAATTTTGATAGTTTTTTAAATCCTATCTTATACCAAATACTCCATTATTGTATAAACTCGGTATACTTGAACTCTAGCACATCTTAGGCTTTTGTTTGCACTATATATGAGGATTAAACCTCTAGAAAAAAATCGATCCTTACATTCTAGACAATAGTTAGTAATTCTCCATTATTGATATTAATAAAATTCACATCTTGTACCCATGGTATATTTTTACCACGTAAACCTTGTTTGATCTAACTTTTATATTGTTATATTATTATAATCGTTTAAATCATAACAAATGGCATCAGAGCCAAAGTTGGTAGCTCCTGGGCCAGTTTGGTTTTGTATGAGAGCGAAGTTCGATCAATTCAATTCAATATTTGATTTTTGTAATGGAAGTCATGCGGTCTAATATTCCGATACTAGATCATAAGACCAAATTTCTGCTTTAGTAGGTAAAGATGCTAGTAGTGCTCGCTCAGATGGATTTGGATGATGCGTTGTTGAGATTGAACAAGAAGCCATCAACTTGGTCTATGAAGGAAAGTCAATGTAAGGAACGAAATGCCCTATCACATATACATCTTCATCTTTCTAATAATATTCCTCAAGACGTTTTGAAGGAGAAAAATCCGCTGTGTTATAGTTAATCTTGGAGCAATTATGCATGACGAAAAGCCGAACAAATAAATTACACTTGAAACAGTTTGTTTATTCTCATTGTATGACAAAAGGTACATAAATATAAGATTACCTAGATATTTTTAATGAAATCTTCATTAATTTAGAGATTTTGGAAGTTAAATATGATGCAAAAAAATTTAGGGTTGATATTATTGTATTCGCTGCCCTCTTTATACATGTTGTTTAGAGACACAATCTTATACAATCGTGATACTCTCACTATTGAAGAAGTATACAATACTTTGTATTCTAATAAGAAAACGAAGCATTATGTGACAGATAGATCAATGACTAATTACAAAAATAAAGTATGTACTATTGCAAGAAACGGGAGCACACTAGGAATTATTGGTATAAGTTGCAGAAGAAGGAAAAAGTATCTACTGTAAATCAAAAGAAAAACAATCAGAAACTTCCGGTGAAGCCAAAATTGCAAAAGATTGCAACAAAGATTGAGAACTTTTGGTTAATTTTTAAGGTGACTCCAAATCTGACAAGAATTGGATTCTTGATACCGTTTGCACTTTTCATATGTATCCTAATTAGAATTGGTTCTCAACATATGAAACAATTTCCGAAGGTGTTTTGCTAATGGAAAATAATTCATCTTGTAGGATAGTTGATATCGGAACGGTCAGAATTAAGATATTTGATAAGATTGTCAAAACACTTGATTCGATGAGATATGTTCCCAATTTGAAGATATATCTTATCTTCTTGATTCAAAACCGTACATGTACACTTGTGCAGGTGGTATCCTTAAGGTTGATAAAGGTGCCTACATTGTGTTGAATGGACAAAAAAGATCACAGTTATACATTTTGCATGGTTCCACAGAATCTTTGAATATTAATCAGTAGAAGTTCAGGACTCAGGTGGATTTTAAGTTTGGTTAAATACCGTCAGAGTTGGTTTAGGGTCAATATTAAAGAATACATCTCAATCGAGTTTAGAAGTTATGGTAATACCACTTTGCCACCATCACCAGCGATGTCATTGTATTCAATTACTAGAGACATAATCATTTGTAACATTGGGTCTCCAAATAGGTACATGGATGCTGATTTAATTATTTATGTTTTGAATGTTGTTGAAGGTATTGATTCTAGCCAAGATCATCCTATTGAAACATTTAGTTTTGATTATGTTACAGGGCTTGTTTTTTTGCCATGTTTGGTGATTATTAAAGCATTTGTAATTCTTTTTGTTACTCGTGAGGATAATTCGACCAACTTTGGTAAGCAAGATAATCCTACTGAGCAGTGCATGGAATTTTGTCAATACTTAGTTTTTTGCGTCTGCCCTAGTTGGGCTCTTTTGGAAGAGGCGGAAATTTTTTTCTCTTGGAAGATTTTTTGTTGGTTTTTGGTTGAAGAATAAAGTTTTATTCTTTATAGTGGGATTTGTCTCCAGATGGATTTTTTGAAAATTTGTTCATTGTAGTGAAATTCGATTCAAGATGGAGATTTTTTAGAATTAGAGTCTGACCTGAATTTTATTTAGAAGACTATTGAGAATTCTATTTGAATACTAGTTTAAGTCTATTTGTGAATTCTAGTTGAAATTCAATTTGGGAGTTATGTTGGGAGTTTGGATTCTGCTTTGGACCTGAAGAAATCATGAAAGAATCCAAGTTGCAATAAGAGAGGAAGAACTTTTGCAAAATCAAGGAAGAATCGCTCCCGGTGCTCGCTAAATGCTCGCTAGCCATGAGGAGGCCGTTTGAGTGACAGTCTTATCAGTTTGCAATTTTAGTTTTTTTAATCTTATCTTATTCCAAATACATCATTATCGTATAAACTTGTTATAGTTAAAATCCACCATAACTTGGACTTTTCTTTGCACTATATATATGACAAGTAAACTGTAAACCTCTAGAAAAAAATTTATCATTACATTCGACACAATAATTTATAATCCTCCATTATTGATATTAATAAAATTCTCCACTTCTACTCGTGATATATTTTTATCACGTAAATCTTGTGTTCTTGTTTGATCTAAATTTCATATTGCCATATTATTATACTCGTTTAAATCATAACATATTTTATGATTTTTATTTGTTCCAGTTTTTAAGTTACACTTGATATTATTATTATTATTATTATTATTATTATTATTATTATTATTATTATTATTATTATTATTTAGTTATATTTGACTATTATTCTTTATATATGTGAATTTGAAAATAAATAGATTCAGCTCTTTCTGTTTTCACTCTATCTTGAAAAAAAGTCTCTTTTGACTGTGGTGGGGATTCGAGATTTCTTGCGGCCTCTAAAATTTTTTCTTGCTTCAAGAGATAAGATCTTTATCCTCTGTCGATGGTTGGTCTTGACCTCTAACGAGCAATTTTCAGAATTACTATGTCTATGTTGAAAGTAGTTGCTCTAGGTTTTTTTTTTTTTTGGTTTGGGTGGGGTTTACTTCCAACAAATAGTTGTTCCATATTTCCATATTATGTAGGAAATTTAGGAAAGTTGCCACAATAGTCCTTCATATATTGTCCGAGTCGCAAGTTGTCTCTTAACCTTTCGAAAAAGCAAATTAGTCCTCAATGGTTTTAATAGTGTTGCACCATTAGTCTCAGTTGACAGAGCCAATCCATACATCAAGGCAAATTCAGTGTAATGTGACTAAAGATTTTATTTACATAATTCACTTTAGTTTTATTATTATATCAACTTTTTATCTAGTGATTTCAAAACATGATTTATTTGGTAATGAACTACGGTATGTGTTATTTTTATTTGTGAAGTCAATATTATAATTATTAACTATCATGTAAAATAAAATGATATTCTGTATGCAATCATCTAAGTAATTGGACTTTTCTGCAAACACAAATTATTATAGAATTGAACTAATTTAGATTGAACCCACCACATAATTGGTGTCCCTGTACGTGATAAAGATGAATTATACAACTTGTTCAATTGCCTGCTTGTATAAACTTTTGAGAAAAGGAATTTGAAGAAACGAACAAATGAATAAGGTCCACCTCTTTATCCTTAAGCTCAATTACATATTAGGGTCCGTTTGATTGTAAGGGTGGAAAATGGGTGGAAAGAAAATGTTTTACAGGGAATTAATTTTCTTAGAAAATGTTTTACTGGTAATTGTAATTAATTGTGTTTGATTTGTATAATTTTCCATGGAAAATGTTGAAAATTTGGTGTCCATTTGACTTCTTTTTTATGGAATTTGTCCATTAAAATAATAATTTTTCTACTATTGAGTCTAAATTTGTTTACATTGTCAAAACAAATTTTTGAAAAAAAAAAATTTACCATACCGATTATCATTCGTTTGACCTTATTTCGCATGAAAGTTGTCGATAAAAGTGAAATTTTTTTTTACCATTGTGTCTAGAATTTATTCTCATTGTCAAAAAAAAAAAAAAACAAACAAACAAACAAAAAAAAAGGTGGAAAATTTTTTCCCACCTATTAGGTGAAAAAATATTTTCCACCATTTGTGCATCAAAGGGTTGTACCTAGAAAAATGGAGGAAAACATTTTCCGTGGAAAATTTCGCATATCAAACATTCAAAAAAGTAAAAGTAGGAAAATATTTTCCTACTTCCCTGAAAAACTTCGCCAATCAAACGGAGCCTTAGTAAATGTGCATAATCTCATCATTTGGTTGCACCGTATATTATTTAAATGGGTAAATAACACAGAACATCCATACCTTTTAATGTCATTGTGCAATACGTCCCTATCTTTCATTTTTGACATTTTCACCCCTACATTCCACCTTTTATTGGGCAAAATGTCCTTTTTATCCATTTTTCAATAAAAGACGATTTTAGCCTCCTATTCGAATAAAACAAAAAGAAAAAGATGAATAACCAACTGCAATTATATTCCTTAAGTTTTTAAAAAATTATAAAGAAATCATAAATTCTCCACCACCACCACCACTTTCTCAACCTACCAAGCTGACACCAATAGATCCACAAAGCACCACATTTCGGCCACTATGCCCACCAGATTCCACCACCACCAACCTCGCTTCACTCCCTCGCTGTCCTCCCCTACACGAATTTGAAAATTTGAGCACTTAGGACCCACCAATTTTGGTCGATAGCTCTCTCCGTGCATCGCGCTCGAGGAGAGTTTTGGACCAGAACTTGAAGCAATTTGGGAGATAATTGTTTCAATTAGATTCATACCCATTGTCGTTTGGGTTTGTTGATGGTTCAATTGATGCCAATTTGAGGATTTAGTGTTATGGGATGCATGAATTGAAGGAGAAGAGTTTGGCAAAATGGACGTTGCCACTGTCCAGTATCTAGATTACAATAGAATGATTTGAGGCAGGTTTGATTGATGTGAGGCCATGTATAGGTTCGTCAAGGTGAGAGGTAATCGTGGTGGTAGTGCGCGACCGTGGGTGGCACCGAAAGTGGGGTTGCTGTGAAAGGTTGTATATGGCAGTTTGGTATTTTAGGATGCAAATGTGGCTATTTTCGACATATTTTGTGACCAATATTGTGGGAGAGGATGTTGAGGAGAGCGAAGCAAAGCTAGTGGTGGTGGAGTCCAACGGGCGTGGTGGCCAGTAGGTGGTGCTATGTGGATCTATAGGTGGGGGGGCTTGGTGCTGTTGTGAAAGTGGTGGTGATGGAGAATTTAGGACTTATTTGTAATATTTTGAAAAATTTAGGACTATGATTGCAATTAGTTGTTTATTTTTTCTTTTCTTTTCTTTTTGTTTCATTTGAATAGAAGGGTAAAATCGTCATTTATTGAAAAATGGTTGAAAATGACCTTTTGTGCAATGAAATGTGGAATGTATGGGGTGAAAATGTCAAAAAATGAAAGATATGGACATTTTGCACAATGACATTGAAAGATAGAGACGTTTTGTACTATTCACCCTTCCTTAAATTGCTCACTGTTTTTCTACAACAAAAAGAAATATTACGAAGTATATCATTTTGTCATGTATATTTAGAGTATGCTTGTTTAGTTGCGTGAACAAAATGATTAGGTAACAATTCAAATTTTAAAAATTTGGATCGTTACAACTAATATATTGACTCAATTACAAGATAGTTCCAATCCTTATAAGATCCCTAAATTTTTATTAATAATTTCACACTTTCACTTGTGCGTAAATCATCCAAATATCCTTCAAATTGTGACATAAATTTTACAAATCCGGTCTTATTTTTAAAATTTAGAGCACAATCTAAATTAGGATGTAAATCTAAAAGCGTGAAGTTGGACTCGTGAAACATAACTAAACGAAAGATGAAGAATTTTCAAAGTGGTTAGATCAACCTAGACCGACTTGCCTACAACAAGACGTTCAAAAATATGATTTAGATTAGGTCAGGATCGTCTTATAGACCCCAATATTGTAGAATGGGTTGGTCAACCTGTCTTTTTTTTTTTTTTTAATAAAAATAAAAATTAATGCTATTTAAATTAACTTGAAAATGCATATTTGAGATGAAAGAAAAAGTGAAAATGTAGAAAACAAAATTTTATGTATTCGTAATTTAGACAACAAAGGCGTGGATCGAGATCTGAAATTTGTCTTCAACATCTATTTTAATTTGCTTCTAAATTCACTTTTTTGGATAACCGTTCCAATAAAATCGACATCATGGGATGTTAAGCTAGACAATCGAGTTTACACAATCCGTTCATTATGACAAACAGTGCCAAGTTAATTTCAATCTGTTTTTTCAACGAGCTGGGTCATTTCGGGTACGGACGGTCCAACCCATTTTGACATCACTATTAATTTTTATTTTTTTTTAAATTACACCACATACATTGTTTTTACAAAATATTCAAATTATACTACGACTTTCTCTAGTTATCAATAGATTATCAACCATTCACGAGTGCCTAAATTTATTAAGTAGGTAGTGTAAAAAGCACATTCATTCAGTTGTCAGGTTTCTACTGATAAAGAGATAGGAATTCTGACGCCAGATAAAGATTTTGTATGTGTGTTTGGGTGAATCTCTTGGTCGGATTCTCTTTATAAAGCCTATAATTATGTTATTTACACAGGAACCAGCTTGCAGAGAATGTATCCTCCAGACATGCCGAAAAGCTCTTTAACTGCTTATACCTGAAAGAATGAACAGCACTACACTTATAGTGTTTAAAGGGCTGTAACATTTACAGCCCTCTCTAATTAGTATGGGCTGTAAAATTTACAGTCATCTAATCACTGTACAAGTGGTTTTTTTGTGAAAGAATACTGACTAAAGACAATCTCTTTCACCTGCATCATCTTGTCCAAATGCTCGACTGTCCTTTTCGATTCCCCACATTTTTTTTGTCTTTTCCAAAACCTGCAATAACCCTTCCTCTTTAGCTCAAGATAGAAAGGAGTGAGTAATCATCTGTAATCCTAATCGGGGACAGATTAGCGACCACTTCGTATTCTATTTTCAAGCCAACAATGTTGTTGTCAATCTTCATATCGATGGAGATCATCTCAACTAGTTCCACATACTTGCAGTCACTAGGTACGAGCAGACCGAAAGTCCTTGATTTGCAGATGATGGAGACGTTTACGGAGTTCATTGCTGCGACAAGACAAAAACACAAAAGAAATATCAACCAGACGCATAGACTAGATGTGTAGAATGCTACTCTTGACCCCATACTAAGCTCCTGTTTGGTGCTCATTTTTGTTCCAAGAATGTATTTTTTTGGTTGATGTGATGGGGAATATGTGGTCGAAAAAGAAGGAAAATTTATTGATGTGATAGAAAATATTATTTTATTGAATAATGTGTGATTGAAAATGAGTAAAAGAATGAGAATGAAAAAAATAATGTGGCTCAAACAGGGACTAATGCATAAAATGCTACTCCTGACCCCACAATGTTATATAATATGAATATCAAGCCATGTCCGTAGAAGAAAGATCGCACGGGTAACTCGTCGGATGTATCGGGTTGAATATGTTTATGAAACCAAACCGTCACAAATTGCCAGTTACGACTAATATCTTCTCACCTGTTAGTAGTATCATATCAAACAACGTAATTTTGAATTTTGGGCCACCTGTCTTGACTTATTAAATTTCTGTCCATTTATAACTGATTGTGCAACAGTAATGAACCACGGAACGGAAGAGCAATTTATTACTCTACCCATAGATATATAAAGTAATAAACCAAGTTGGCAAAGGATGGGCATTGCTGGGCTTGCAACCTCAGGGTAGGGAGTTCGATTCCTGGATGGAGCACCTGAGTGTTTTAATACTCAATTTGGGTGGAGCAGTTAGTGGTGGCAAATGAGCCGAGCGGCTCGTCGGCTCGCCCGCTCGGCTCGTACTGTTCACGCCCACGAGCCGCTCGGGCTCGTAAAAAAACGAGCCCGAGCACGAGCCGAGCGGGCTCATGGGCTAGACGAGCCGAGCCCGCTCGGCTCGTCACTGTTCACGAGCGGCTCGCCGAGCCGCTCGTGAGACGAGCCCACGAGCCTGGCTCGTGGGCTCGTCTAAACGAGCCGCCAGGCTCGTCTTAGACGAGCCCAGGTAATTAAAAAAAAAATAAAATAAAATAAATAAAAATGGTTGAAAATGGGTGACCAGAACGGTCACTGAATCAGTGACCGTTCTGGTCACCAAGTGACCAAACGGTCACTGATTCAGTGACCGTTTGGTCACTTTTTTCAAAAAAATTTTTTTTTTTTTCTACTTTTCTCCATTTCTTCTCCTATAAATACCCAACCCATTACAATATTTTTTTCCCACCAAACTTTCATTCAATACTCTCTACTCTACAATTTACAATTTACAAATCATTATCAACAATTCTATAATTCTCTTCTACATTTTTTTACATTATTATCTTCATTTTACAACTCATTTTATACATTAGCCAGAGTACATAATCGTCATTTCTACATTTCTACATTCTATTTCAACAATTCACAAATGGATCCACGAGCATTTGTTGAAAACTTGTTCGGTATGGAAGGTGAAACACCTGCCCAAAATCAATTTGGGAATGAATTTGCCGGTCTCAACCAACTACCAATTCCAGAAGACATTGACGATTTCGACGTTCGTGAAGCCGATCCGATTGATTTGGATGACGTTGATGTTGATCCTAGTGTTCCTATTGATTTGGAACAAGATGAAGAACCTGCACTAAATATTCCCGATGCAAGAGGGAAGAGAAAGGGGAAGAAGCAGGCAAAATGTTGGGACCATTTCAAATTGGTTAACACTGGTCGTGTGATCGATGGACTTCCAGAAACGAAAGCAGTATGTAAATACTATCAACAACGACTGGCATGGCAAAAAGGCATTGGAACCACTCACCTCAACCGTCATTACAAAGCATGTGCGGCCAAACATGGGCTTCTTGAACGTGGACAAACGCAACTACAGTTTGGTACTAGTAGAGACGGTGCTACTACTTCGCCAATTTCTACGTGGATGTATTCGGAGGAGGAAGCACGAAAGGGAATGGTGAAGTTCGTTGCCATGCGGAGCTGCCACTAGCAATAGTGGACAACGAACATTTCGTAAACTACGTCAAACAATATCTTCAACCAAGGTACGTTGGGGTAAGTCGAAATACTCTTCGTTCTAATACAATTGAATATTTTCTTAATGCAAAGCGATTATTGATTGGGGATTTAGAAAAATACGGGGGTGTCATATCTTTAACTTCGGATTTATGGGAAGGGATTAATAAGAGAGGTTATAGAGCTACAACTGCACACTATATAGACCCACTTTGGGTTATGCACAAAAAAATTATTGCTTTTAAAATAGTTGAGTATCCTCATAATGCTAACACTATATTTAATGCAATTATGTTAATAATTAAAGAATATAAATGCGAGAGTAAAATTTGTTCTTTTACTTTTGACAATGCTTCTGTAAATAAAGTAGTTATCGATAAATTGTATAGAGTACTTCAACCCGATTTTGGTGGTTATTTATTCCATATTCGATGTGTGTGCCATATTTTTAATTTAATTGTATAAGACGGTTTAAAACATGTGAAGGACGAAATTAGTCGAATTAGGAATGCACTTACGTATATCACGATTACACCTAGTAGAAAACAAGCATTTGAAAAATTTTGTGAACAAGTTGGGAACTCTAATACAAAAACTTTTATTACTGACGTAGGTCATAGGTGGAATTCAACTTACTTATTATTAAAATCATGTGAAGGTTTTGAACCGTTTATCACTGAATTTTATAACAATAGGCATATTAGAGACGACGGCGATGATATCTTAAATGAATCCGATTGGAATACAGTTTTTAAAATTAAGAAATTTTTGGAAAGTTTTTATACGTCTACGAATATATTGTCTGGTGTTTATTATCCAACTAGTTGCATGGTTCTTGAACGTCTTTATATAACTGCTAGGGCTTTTAATAGATATCAAAATGACCCTAATTTTCATGCTGTTATATATGCTATGGAATTAAAATTTAGAAAATATTGGGAAGAATTACCTATGTTATTTCCTTTAGCATGCGTCATGGACCCCCGATATAATTTATCGGGTACTAAATTTATAATTGACCAAATTTCAAATACTTTAACTTTTAATATGCCTATTACTTATAGGAATTTGGAACAAACGTTAACTTAAATGTATGAATTATATGCTTCAAGAATAGGTACACAAGTTACTCGTGTACCTACTCCTCCTCCCACTAATATAAATGATGACGACGCTGAAGTAATTAATTTATTAGAAAACATAGACTCAATTAGATATGATTCAACTGCATATGCATATGGTTCCTCTAGTAGTAGTAGTATGTCTTCCACTGCATGTACTCAAACTTCGAGTAGCAGTCCAAATGCGTTGCCATCTGAATTAATTGATTACTTTCGTTATACTATGCCTAGTAACAAATCGGTTAAGAAAAGTTCGGAAGATGTAATCGAATTGGCGAAATAATGAACGTCGATGGCCAATTGTTTACGCAATTGCAAAAGATCTACTAACACCTCCGGTTAGCACCGTAGCTTCGGAGTCCGCTTTAGTGCAGGGAAGAGGGTTCTCTCTGAAATTCGAAGTCGACTAAAAGAAGATATTTTGGAAGCGTTAATGTGCGTGAAGGATTGGGAAGACGCTAATTATCGAATTCAACATAAATATGCCGAAATTGCATGTAATCAAGTAAGTGATATTTAATTTCAATACATTCATTACAAAATTTTATTTTCATACATTTATAATTTTTTTAAAAAAATTGTACACGTAAAAAGTTTTTCGTGTACAATTTTAACTCCGCCTACACGAAATTGAAGTAGCCGGTCCCAAGCCCGGATAAATGAGGAGGGTTTATCTTTTTTTAAAAAAAAAAATAAATGTATATTTACTATTTTAAAAATTATAAATGTTTTGACGAGCCCCAATAAATGTTTTGAAAAATATATATTTAAAAAAAATAGAAAAAATAGACTTGTAGTACTAGTAGCGTTATTTATTAAAAAAATAAATAAATAAAATGGGCGAGCCGGCGAGCCGAGCTTAAGCTCGGCTCGCTGAGCCGCTCGCTTTGGGCGAGCTCGGGCGCGAGCCGAGCTCGCCCAAACGGCAACGAGCCACGAGCTCGGCTCGTGCGAACACGAGCCGAGCTCGTTCGTCAATGGGCCGAGCTGGCTCGACTCGGCCCATTGCCACCACTAGGAGCAGCTTGGTGATGTAATATTCATGGAGGAAGGCTCCCTTGGGGTCAGGAGTATAAAAGGTGTACAGACCCTGGTCAACTTGGACATATCCCGCGATTAACGTCTACCCATCACTGAGGGGCTGGGGATGGGTGGTCCAGGACATAGTCTGGTGTAAGTTAGGATACCTGGATATCAAAAAAAACTAGTAAACCAGAATTAAAAATTTCGGAATCCGATTGCACAAATCTCGGCTACAGATGATCCAAACCGCACTGCCTGTTTCTTCTTACGTCAGCTTTTTCTTGAATGTCCCTCATTCAAATCAGTCCGTTTATAAATGGACTCTCCCGCTACTACTTTCTCTCTCTACAGTTCCGCTGTTAAACTCCCGAACTCCAAAGGTACGTTACACTTCCACAAGTATCTATACCTTTTTTTGTGTGTTTGTGTATAGATTTTCTCTTCCTTTTTATATTTAATTAATTGACGGTTACAGGTTAAGAGGGGATGAAGATTGAAGTGTAAAGTACAGTTAATGGTTGGATCCTTAAGGTTGGCTCGTTTCTTGGGTTTGTTGTTTATTTGTTTGAATTTGTTAGTCTATTGATTTACAGATTAAGGTTAAGTTTTTGTGTATACTTGATTATGGATTTTGTTAATCGTGTTACGGCCTGTAAGAAAGCTACGATTATCTTTTATCTATCTCGAAGATGAAATGAGAAGTTTCAATCTGTTGTTTGATTGATTAATTTCGGGGTTCAGCTTATGCAAATAGATATATATGCTAATTGGTTGGGTAACGGTGTTAATATTTTACAGCGAAAATGTGTAAATTTTTTGTTCAAATTGTAATTCTGCCCCCATAGTCTTCTACGTGTTCGTTTCCAACCAAATTTTTTTCCCCCAAAACTGGTTTTATGAACATGAGATATTACCTTGATTTGCTTGGTTGTTGATTAGTTACTGTAATAGGTGCAGAAATTATGATACAAGTCAAGGAGGAATTGTGCTCACTGGATTTAACAAAAAAAGTTGGAACCGCTACATATTCTTCGGTTTCAGATAGGAGTGTTGAAACTCTCACCACAAGATCTTCGGTTGATTCTGGGTATGAGGTTAAGTAATTGTTGTAAACCTGTGTTTGATATCTGGGTCTTGGGAGCTTAAAGTCGAAGATTAAGAAAATTGTCTGAATTTGAGTTGGTTCTTTTTGCAGCCGAATATAGGTCGAACTGACTTTATTCTGAGCTTATTTGGTAACACTAAAAATCCAATTAAAATTGAAAATATAACCATTATATGGTCCCACCCGTCTAATAAAAGTCAGGTTAGTTTTTCAATTTTAATCCGATTTTAATCTCTACCAAACACACTCTCTATCATCTTTATATTCAGTTATTGTTTAGAAGGTGTTTTGACTTCATTGAGCCAATTGTTTTGGAAAGTTAAACTGGCCTTTTTATCCTAAACGGTTATCTGCAAAATTATGTGACTCTGCTGCCTGTTGTCGAATTTCAATCTGCAGAAATCATCTGTATGGTGCTCTGTTATTAGACTTTTTCCTAATGTATTACGTACGTAAGAGGTGAAAGTAAACATATCTTCTAGATTGGTGATTTTGGGGGTCTTTTACAGTTATTTTCCCTTTTTAGCACTACAGACATGTATGCTGAATCTATATACATCACCTTTGACATCTTATGCTTTCTTTATTTGTTTTTCCCACATAGTTTCACTTGTCACGGAAGTTCTGGTCGAACAAGACGCGCTTCACAGGCAGGCTGGACAGAAGAAGAGGTTAGGAACTAGACTTCCAACCTTGACTGTAATGCAACGTTGGTTTACCATAAATGAGTTACTCTTTATGGGTTTTCATATTATTATTAGATTGTAAAGTGAATTTGGCAAAGGAAAAGAAAAGAAATTTTGAAACAATATGAGAAAGAAACAAATGTCTAAAAAATTCAAAATTTGGTCTCAGTTCCATTAAAGTTTTCAATTGATCTATTACTATGGTTCTGCAACTAAATCCTTCACTGATGTTGACAGGATAAACTGCTGACTGAGGTGGTACAACGATTCAATGGGAGGAATTGGAAAAAAATAGGTGAGTTTGCATCTTGCTTCTCCGTTGCTCCCCATTGCGTTTAGCAGACTTTCTTTTATGCAGAAAACTTCTATTAAAGATATCCTGGTCTGCATTGATGTTTTTGCGTTTCATTTTCATTGAGGTCTGAGTTTGATGGTTGTTATGAGAACTGTTCAGATGAGACTTGAAAGACTACTTCTGGTGAACAATTCTATTGGCGTGGAACGGATATTTTTAAATTTTAGTTATTGATAGGTAGTTGAGGAAGTCTTCAAACTACGACTGCCCTCAACTCCCAATTATTGATTAGTTAAATTTTCTTTTGAGCAGCTGAATACATATCTGGAAGGACAGATGTTCAGTGCTTGCATCGCTGGCAGATGGTTCTTAATCCAGAAGTTGTGAAAGGCCCTTGGACGAAGGAGGTTCTTTGTTCTTTTTTTATAGAGTTTTTGGCTGCTTAGCAATGATACCGAAGACGCTTTCCATTAAGTTATTATGCATTTATCACGTCCTTATCATTAATATATAATCACTTCTGACATCCCCTTGTGTGAACTTCAGGAGGATGATCATATAATTGAGTTAGTTGGGAAGTATGGATGTAGGAAATGGTCTGTTATTGCAAAGTCTTTACCAGGTCGTATGGGCAAGCAGTGCCGAGAAAGGTTTGGTTATATGTATTTTCTATTAATGGCATGAATGATATTATGTTGATTTTGTTAACGATCTAATAAAGTAAGGACTATCTAACAATTGTTCATAATGGACCTCCTTGCATCTATAATAAGGTTCTTGCAAATCAAAGGTTCTTTATTTCTTTGTGTAGATGCTGAACTGAGGTTATCAAGATATGATAATTTTTTTTCAATGTTACTTTACTTGATCAACAAGTTCGACTCTATTGATAATGATAGTTTGATATTCTTCTATTAGAAAGGAATATGAGAGATATGCTTCAAGGCAGTTTTTTTGTTGTTCAAATAATAGATCACATTTACGCCATGTATTCTTGATTTCCCCTTGTTTTCTGTAGTTAGCGTTGAACCACTTAATCTAAAAGTCTAAGCTGTTAGATAGGACTTATCATTTAAATAGTCTTCAACATTCTCCTCATTAAATAGGTACTTCCACATGGAAAGCATAAGATTGGATTCTATTTATTCTTTTTGGGACATTTGGACACTTTTCTTCTTAAATAGAGCAAGAGTGGTACTCCACTACATGATGTAGTTGAACTTCTGATATTTTTACCTGATGTTGAGATCTGGCCTATGTTCTGAAGTTCTGTTGTTGCACATGATTGTAAAGGTGGCATAATCATCTGGATCCAGCAGTAAAAAAAGATGCATGGACTGAAGAGGAATCATCAATCTTAGCTTATTATCATCAATTATATGGGAATAAATGGGCAGAAATTGCAAGGTTTTTACCTGGAAGGTATCTATTTTATTATTTCATATCAACGTGACATGTTTTTTTAGCATTACCTGCATGTTCACATGTACAACTCGTATCAGATTAATCTTGTGAAAGATTTACTTTTCTCTAAGCGATTTAGGAATTCATTATTTCTATTATGCAGCATAAACTTATTCTTTACTTCTTCTTCTTCTTCTTCTTCTTCTTCTTCTTTGGGGTGGGGGAGGGTGGGTGGGTTTAAATGAAAAAAAAAAAAAAAATCAAATGGAAGAAGTGGAGGGAAAGAAATGGAAGAATACTTGTTTTCATTAGTATAATAACTAGTAATAGGTATATTTATTTTTAACTTACTGTTAAGATCACTGTTGATTGATCAACCTACTATTATCTTTCGACGAGTATTTACTTACTTCATTCCTTTCTTTGACTTTGACAGGACTGATAATGCAATTAAAAATTACTGGAATTGCTCGGTGAAGAAGAGGCTGGATTTGAATATGCCTTGCCTCTCTGCACTGGATTTGCAGGGAATTACATCTCCTGATACCTGCAATGACAAGAAAAAACCAGGACGCCAAGATTATTCAGCAGGGCACCAAAACTTTAGTGAAACAGTCTGCCTTGGTCATAAAAGGGTTTCGTTGAATGTTGACTGTGCCTGTTCAACAGTTTTATCCCTTGGAAATACTAGTTTAGCTAGGGATCATTCAGATTATCTGAAACCTAGTTTGCTGGGAAATTGCTTATCTTCAGAGGAAGGAATAAATAATGTGATAAATCCCTTAACTGGAAATCATTTTGATGGAACTGGAAGTGTTACTAGTGATGGGATTCGTGAACAGCACATAGGCAATGCTAATCATGCCAGGTCCCCTTTGTTCACCAACTCATCAAACCTGACCATGAATGCTTGCTATCGGAACAAAACAGATTTTACATCTGACAGAATGTTCAAGTCTCCTAAAAGGCCCAAGTATGGCCCATGTATAACAGATGAAAGACTCGATCGCTCTCCTGTTGGAACCTCATTAAGCTTGTCTTTGTGTGGGTTAAATGAAGAGAGTTTTAAGTCGGACAAAAGAAAAACACTCGACCAAACACCTCCTTCTGTGAATAACAAGGACTACAGTTTCTTGTGTTGTGAGCCACCCCAATTGTCTGATTTAGATATTTCTAAGTCAAAAGAGAGGAGTGCTATGCATGTTAGCCATCAGCTGGTTCCTTCCTCTTCCTCTTATCTTTCATTAAGTATCTCTAGTGATGATAGTAGTCCTGAGTCTTTGTTAAGAAACTCAGTAATGAGTTACAAAAACACTCCCTCAATCATAAAAAGGAAAATTTACAGACAAGATGAAAATGCAAAAAATTACAGTGCTCTTAGCAGTTCTATGCGTACAATTTCATGTCCTAACAGAATATATACTAGAGGTGCAGACTTTGTAGAGGTGATGGGTGGTTCCCTTTATGAGGTTTCTACATCTGGAACATCAGTAGCTGGACAATGCCTGGAAAGACGTCTGGAGTATGCATTTGATCAGGAGTCGGATCCAACCACTGTTAGATGTTGTACTCCTGATTCTCCGACCATGTGATCAGATTCAAGTTTGGTGCAAATATGAGTCAACTAGATGAACTGATTTTGTGGTGAGTTTGTATTCTAAATTGGAACTTTTCGTTTATAGTTTCACTGCTGAACTTTTTGAACAATAATCTGACGTTTATCTGTTTTACAACTCGAGTCAAATTATCCTATAAGCATGCTCGACTTGCAAATAGTTCTTTTGGAAGTACATCGGTATGCTCCATAAAGAAAGATAGTTATTTTTCTACACCTGGCCCTTGTAGGGATATGATTGAAGGATTATTTTCTGATTCTGAAACATGTTTGCACATATGGTTTTTCCCTGCCTTCTTAGCTCGAAGTGAAGCTTATCTCCCTTCATCTCACTGGCCGACCCTAACCCCTGTTGATCTAGCTGCTCTTTGTGGAGGACAAGTAATTTTACATGGTACTTAATTTGAGACTTCTACTTGGTAGACATATTGGAATGCTTATTGATGGTGGCATATTGGGCCATCTAAAATTTATGTGTTGTTCGAAAAAAGTATTCTAAAAGAGTTCATATCTAAGCAGCTTTATTCCACCAGCACAAAAGTACATATATTAGGCCTTCCCTGCTTAGGTTGAGAAATAGAATAGTCAAAACATAGAAAGCTTTTAATCTTTTTCTCCTTCGTCAAGAAAATATAGAAAATGATCTTAAAGAGAAGTAGAAATGCTCTATATTAACATTTAATGGTGGTATTTGTACACTTTCAACATCCAAGTTCTTATTTTTCAAGAGTAGAAATGAACTCTTACTCATATGGGACCTAAGTTTGATAATACATCATTTGGGTGGTACCTCCTGTTCAATAGCTCAATTTTGTCTCCTGATTTTTATAATCTCAACATTATATTTGTGCACGTTCTTCAGTAACATCTGCATCAGACCAGTCACTTCGGATTCCATAGCACGACTTAGTTTGCATCTTCCTTCACATTTATGCCAACATGCTCATCTAACTTACTGGTGATGCTTTTCTCTGGTGACATTAACCTCGAGTTTTTTGTTCAATTTTGACAGGAATGGTCTACTTTTATCGATTATTTAAGTGACAGGAAAATGCTAATTTCAGTTGTATGTCGAAAGGAATTGTACAGATCCTGTGCTTTATTCCTCAAAATGGCACGAGGGAGAATATGAATTTGCGTAGTTGAACTGAGGACTTGGAGGAGGAGAATGGAGGAGATGCTGGGTTCGGGATTGAAAGAGAGATGTCCTAAACCACTAGACGATGGGGGCCGACTTGTTTTGATCTACATCTTGCAACTTTAGTGACAACATCCTAGTAAACTTTTTGTGTATACTCAAGGAAATCTGGAACTTGTACATGAATTTATTCTTCATTCTATCGTGAAACGTGTTTCGTGTTAGCACTCTGATTGTAGTTAGATAATAATGAGAAACGCTATGGTCTGTTAAATTGATAATAAGTTTTTCAAGGATTTGGATTATTCGAATATAATGAAAAATGGTTGACATCTTCATGTCTAAATGGCGAATAGGTTATTTTTTATCATTTTCGTTTTGGATATCGAGTTGACGTCATTTCTTGATTTGTTAAAATATTTTTCTTGGTCATTTTCATTTTGGAAATCGTATGTTTGTTATTTCTTAACTTGCAATTTAGACCAACAGTTACGTATTATTTGTAGTTCATCTTTTTCGATGAAAATATAGTCGAGTTTTTTGTTAAGTCCCAATTTGCTCTCGAGTTAGGCTATACGTGCACTGTCCATCTACTTGAACTATGACACTTCAAAAAATTTATCATTGTTCATTGAAATTTTTGACGCCTCCAAATTATAGTGAGGTATTAAAATTCAAGCGGAGGGACACAAGATATCAACTCATGCAACTTTAGCCTCTAACAACAGTTAGAATAATGATAATTAGTATCAATGATGTTCTAGGTGACATTAAAATATAGAAGAATGAGATTCATTTAATTATATTTACCCAAATTTAAAATTAGTGTCAACGTGATCACTCATTTTCTATTTTATTTTACCATACCCACCCAATTTCGTATAACGATTCACCATGGTCATATAACTTCTTTTTTTTTCCACCCTTTTTACTAATTTTAAAAGAGGTAAAACGGTAAAATTTGGCGATTTTCGACCCCTTCAAATACTCAACTTTACTATCCTGTCCTGAATTTGATGACTCGAATTTATCGATTTCGAATTTGAGTTGTATTTTTTATCAAGTTGGAAGGAGGTCATTTTGAAACTCTTGGATTTTGCATTTTTTTTAATATATGCTGGGGATCGTGTCAATTGAGGGCTCCTGGCTCATGTAGCCATAGTGCCAACCCAGCAAGTAGGGGGCCCCACATGGGAAGACGGGCCGAAAGCCTGATACAAAACTTTCTTAAACGAATGATGATGAGATACGAAGTTACAACTAATAAGCGTATTATATACTCTTATTTGGAACTTTAAATAATAACATTTTGTATTTCTTTTGATGAAATATTACGTAATTTGTTATGTATTGTGTTAGATGGGTAAAACTCGTGATTTGATAAAGAATTTGAGAAAAATGGTGAAAGTTAGTTCAATTGTAAAAAATCTAAAATTTGAGGATTAAAGCGCAAATATTCAAAAATTGTAATGGACCTCACGATGAAGATTCAAAAGTACTAGATATCAATTGGATAAGAAAATAAGTCAAATGGATGAAATATAGTTAAAATATTATCAAACATCAATTTTTAGTCGAAAGAATTATGCTCCTCATTTTTTTGCCTCAAATTGAGACTCATTTTTGGCACAACAAATGCTCGAATTGAAAAATAATATCTAAATAAGAATTGTAGCACTTTTTCCTTGTTTATGTTTGGTAATAATTTTATGCAATCTTTTTGACATCTTATATATTCCAAAACCCAACCAAAACGTCCCCAACCTCCATTGGACCTAATTCTTTACATGTTCTACATATTTTAGAAGGCGAAAAACAAGTATATACATCAAATTAAAACTAATCATACAAGGAATTGAATATTCATAATCTAATTTCAAGATGCAAGTCAAGAACGTAGATCTTTCCTCTTTCTTAATTTCGAGTGATATTTTTTCAATTTTTCTTGTGTAATTTAATTACAAAAATGTTAGGCTAAATTCTTCATTTGCATTGGATGATAAACTTTATTAATTGTTAAATTCAATTCATGACTTGTGAATTTAGTAATTTTTTGGGGTTTTGATTATTTATGTATTCATATTGTGTTATTTAATTGTTTAGCTACTAATTGGATACCTTATTGCCTATTTGTAGTTGGGAGGCTCACAATTAGTAGAACAATACATATTAAATACACAGACAATATGTATTGGGAATAATAGTTATGTCATGTGCAATCTTGTGGGATAGATCATGTGAATTAATACATGTTTTTCATATGAATTCTGATTAAGAACATAATTGGATCATGTTACACATATGTTTAATATATTTTGAAAAAGTATATTGAATAAAATTGAATTATCGATTGTCATTAACATAAGGAAATAATAATATTTTTTATAGGTCAAGAATTAGAAATAACCCTTATAAGAGGATTCAGAAATCCAATACATTCATTACATATTTGATAAAATTACTTTTATTGCTTTCGTAGTTTAAAATTAGTACAAACAAAAAATCATCTCTGTTATTTTACAACACTTATCGAATTTGATAATAACTAATAAGCTATAATTAGACATTATTTATTGCGGGACGATACTTTTAACTCACTACATTATTACTTTATCAACGATCACCTACGCTTGCAAATTTTTACCGAAGTGTACTCGCTTTTATATTATACTCACTCCATCCCGTAAAAATAGACTTGCTTCCATTTTTACAACTATTAAAAAAAATTTAATTTTTATAGTTGAAAATATAAATTTTGCTTACATTTTCCTAATACATCCTATATATTTATTGATAATAAGACACATAAAATAGAGGAATATTAGAATACTAAGAAATCAATTATACTCTCAACAAGAAAAGTGGCCTATAATTTTGGACAAAAGATAAAAGGAAAGTAAGTCCATCTCGGTCGGACGTAGGGAGTATTAAACAAAAAGTACGGCAAATGGAGCAAAAAGTTCATATAATTCTAAGTACGCACGCCTAATGCTCTTAAAAGTTAAGTGTGGATAGGTATTCTTGATCACGAATTGAATAAAAATACGAAAGAAATAAGCAAATTATAGTGTCAAAAAGATCCTTTTGCTCTCCTCCCAATCATCCCCACTGATGCCCATTTCCATGCTGCTAAGGGTTCGTAAAATCTCATCTTTCTCGATTTCTAAAAGCAATGATGTTACTCTCGAGCAACCAATCTATATTGAAATCATATTCCTTGAAGCTAGAAGTCCAAAAACTCAAATGTCGATGACAACCTTGAACTGGATGAGGTCATTCTAACAAATAAGATGTCCTTTTTAAGTCTATACAAAACACTCCCAACTAAGTAAATTGTAGTTTGTGTAATTTATTGTCAGTCGGTTTCGCCTCTACTTATTGACAAATTTGTTGTGATAATTAAAGAAGAAAAACTAACTAAATTTGGTGTTATTGCATGCAAGAATCTTAGACTGCAATTGTCAAATAAAATAAACAATAGTTGAACCAATTCTATCTTAACTCACAAGAAGCTAGTTTAAACAGTCTTGGCAGAACTTCATTTAAGAAAGCATCAGTTACAGAGAGGAACTGGAATGAAAGAGAGAAATGGCACACTGATTACTTGTGGATCAATGTCTAGTGTTTCCCCTATTCCATCTTACTCCCTAGCCGAGCCACTTTGCTGACAACGCCGTCTCCATTCTCCTTTCTGTTGCAGCGACTCGATGGAGCTCTAGACCACCATTTCAGGCTGCCAATCTCTTCTGATTATGAGATTTACTAGTGAAAACAAAAAAGGAATACAGAAACCTGATAAAAGTTCCATTATGAATCACTGTTATAACATTTTTCAAATGCGTAACTACCTCAAGGCCTCTATGTCTTCTCTTCTTCATTCACAACAAGTTTCCCATCTGTAAACTCACAAGCCTCAATACAGACCCCAAGCTGCTTCTGTAGCTTCTTAACAACAAAGACTTCTGGCTCCTCACATATGGTGACCACAGTACCCCTCCTGCCAAGACGACCAGTTCGGCCAGCTCGATGTGCATAATGAATTGTGTCAGTGGGTAATTCCAGATTAACTACAAGATCACATTCTGGTATATCCAATCCTCTAGCAGAAAGTTCATTCGTCAACAACACCCTCACTTCCCCATTCCTAAATTTCTTTAAGATGGTTGATCTAGAAAGCTTACTCAGATCTCCATGTAACTCTGCAGCTTTCATTCCACGAGCCTCCAACTTAAATACAGCATCTTTTAGTTGTTTGGAGCGGTTCATGAAAGCTATCACACATTTGGCATCAACTGCGTGTACACATCTTCTTAACATATCCACTTTGTGCTGTACCCTTGTAACAGAATAATAATGTTTCAGAGAAGGTGGTAGGCACATTGGGGCTGGAGTCTGTACGTTTGTGCCTAAATTGGAATCAGAAGAAGTTCCTAACAGGTTAACAGGTGCATGGGGAGCAACAGATTCTAGTGGAATAACATTTTTGGCTTGGACAAGAAGTGGCTCACAACCCCAACTCCTAGCTGCCCTAATCACTGAAAACGGCACTGTTGCAGACACCATGATAGTCTGACGATCAGCTTGCCTAGTTTTAGGACCATTTGCACCAGGCAGACTGGCACCAGATCTCCTACCGACATGCTGTATTATACGATGTATATCCTCCCTAAAACTAAATGCAAGGAGTTGATCCACTTCATCTAGAACCAAGTATCGACAGCTATGTGTATGAAGCTTGCCGGCGGCACTGATTTCCGCAATCCTCCCAGGTGTTCCAACGATAATGGCTGGTTTGTTCTTTTTTAAAGCCTCTTCCTGCCTCGACCTGTTTGCGCCTCCAACAAGTTGTTGCACCAATCTCTTATCTGCAGGTCCAAGAAGCTTCTCAACTTCCCTCACAATCTGCATTCCAAGCTCCCTTGAAGGCGCCACAATCACAGCTTCTATGTCCATATTGTCTCTAGGTTGATCATCCTTCTTAAGTGGTCCCACTTCAGAGAGTATGGGAAGAAGATACGCCAATGTTTTCCCCGACCCCGTGTAGGACTGAATAACAACATCATGATTCTTAAAAATTGGGGGAATGGCTGCAGCCTGAACATCTGTGGGAACTTCATAGCCTTCCCTCTCTAACCTCTCAACTAATAACGGTGGGAGGCCAAGCTCAGAAAAAGATTTTGCAGCAAAGGGGGCCAATGCCTCTATATCAACTCTCTCTTTCTTCTTCACACCCTTAATTCCACTAATATTAACCTTCTTCTCTCTTCTTCTTGGGACTTCAATTGTGGAAACCCCTTGATTCAGTTTATTTTTCTCATTCCCAATTGCAGTTTCAAATTCACTCTTTATACCAAGACTCGCGAGAGTGAGAGGACTAATTTCATTACTAAAACGACCAAAAAACCTCACACTGCTACGAACTGGAGCTACCCACGAAAACCCAGAAACTTTTCTCAAGCAAAAAGAGTCACCAACAAGAAGAAGCACCCTGTTTGCCGGTAAAGCAGGCATCTCTCTACGTAACTATACAATCAGCAAATAAGATAAATATTAAAAGGAATGCATCAAATATGAAAATCATACTTATATGACCAGCTAAAGAATATAATTGAACTTTTATTGACAGTATCAGGGCAATTCAGAGAGCAGTTTATAAGCGGGCCATTCTATCAAACAGGTGGACTACAAGTTTCGGTAACTAACATACATATACGCTATACATAGATGTATATATAGAGAGAGACTGAGAGAGATTGAGAGAGAATGAGAGAGAAGACTCCACCTTCGATTAGCCGATGATTGGTTGCAGTGGCAGCAGTATCCGTAGAGAGAATTGATGATACGTTGCAATGAGAAATAAGAACGTGAGATAAACCCAAGATTTTATCAAGACATAAAATTTGCATTAAGACCCCTAAACTTTGTACTATAACTAAAGAAAGCATAAAGTTCTGTAAAAGGTTCACAAAAAGTTTTTTTTTTTTTTTTTTTAAGGTGAGACTAGAAATTTGGTCTGAATCTTGGTCAACTTTAGGGCGTGTTCAATCGTGCTTAAAATTTAATTAAAATTGAAAATATAACCGTTATTAGATCTCACTCATCTAATAAAAGTCAACAATAACGGCTAATTTTTTAATTTTAATCTGATTTTAATCTTTACCGAACACGCCCTTAATAGCATGCATATGAAAACTTGGTATATTTTTCATAATTTTATTTTATAGGTAAAATATGAGTTTGCATATTGCTTTGTTTGTATATTAATAAACTCTATGTACGCATTTTTTCCCTCTCTGTTAACCATGCAAATTCGTGTCTTGTTATAAAAACCAAGCACAAAGTACGTTTTTTTATTTTTTCTCTACTTCCTCCAAAAAAAATGTCCTCGATAGAGAGAATGTCAGAAAGTCAGACATTTTTTTCCCTTTTTTGCGTGTTTATATTAATATTACTCTTTTATCATTTCCAAATGAAAATATATATAAGAGAATAATTTAAAAGACGACAATACTGAAAGTTAATGATCTCACTTGATATTTATCATACACAATAAAAGAGAATTAGAAATAGCAAAAAGTGGTATAATAACTTGAATAATTAGCTTTCTTCACTTCAAGAACTGAATTTTGATCTGTATATTTATGGAAGATAGCAATAACTAAGTTACAAAACAACATAACTCAAGAGTTTTACACATGATCAATCCTTACCTTGAAGGAGTTGTAGGATCAAGCAATTTTCTTACTAGACCCTCGACTTTCGTTTGCAAGCTGTTAGGAAAACGCTCTATCACCTCAGCGGCAAATGAAATTATAAGAGCTTTTCTTGCAGCTTCTACGTCAATACCACGTGCTTGGAAGTAGAAGAGTTGATCGTCTTCCAAATCACTAATAGCAGCTCCATGGGAGCACTTGACGTCGTCTGCAATGATCTGAAGATTCGGCTTAACGTTGACAGTAGCCCGAGGCACCAACAGAAGGCTCCTTGTTAGTTGTCCTGCATCTGTTTGCTGAGCATCTCTGCATTTACCAATTAAACTTATCATAAACATACGAGTTTATAAGCACCAACATAAAACGAGAAATTGCAAAGATTTGCATACATTTTACCTATTGACCTGTACATTCCCATCAAAAACAGCCTGCCCCAATGAGTGACCCACGATACATTTGTGAAGTTGACGAGAAACCCCGCGTGGATGGTCCAAGACTAATTTACTATGTAGATCTTGTATTTGATCACCAATTGATAAGTGAAATGTTGATAACTCGGTCACAGTTTCTGGCCCGACTTGCTGCACATGTAAATTGTGCCTGCTCAATTTTCCACCGGTGCTTACTTCCGTGAGCTCGTAGATGCTAGTTGATTCCTGCAAAATAATCAGCCAAGTTTGACAATCTAGTAGTAATGAAGAAAAGATAAAGGCATGAGATGCATTGTCCAAGAACTATTAGGAGTCATTTTAGCATTCTCTCTGTTACATATCCATAATCCACAAATCAGGTTGCTTCTGCGAAGACGAGAACATTGTTTGTGAGCAGCGTTTTAGCAGGAGCCATGAATAAGGGCATACACAGAAGAACATCAATAAGCAATTGACAATCAATATTGAAAAAATTGCCCAGCCTTACACCTGAGGCCTTCATTAAGAGACTCAAAGTATGCATCTTGAGTGCCTCTTTTAAGCCTTGACTTACTGAGGCATCACAGGGCATAAGCCTCAGGGTGGCTGAGGTGTGTGCTCCATTTCCTTGCCCTCTCTAGACTTTTTATTTGCCTCACCTTTTGAGGCTATTTTTTTTTTTTTTAAACTCAACCCTAATAACTTAGAAAAAATGAAATAGAAACTAGAGAAGAGAACAAGTGAAGGGGCATGGCCTACCCTCCTACAACTGACGTGTGATTACCCCCCGCCCCAACCCCCCAAAGTGAAGCTGCAATTTTCAATGGCTGGTGACATAAGACCTGTGACACAACTTATTTCTCTTCAATATAATTCTTGTTTTGTCTATCTTCTTGCTCGTCTCTGGATTTTCTTTTATCACAGCCAAAAAAAAAAAGTAAACAAACAACTAATTGGTCACTTGTTTCATTTCTCTTTTTTAGATTTTAGATCTAGCCCCTATTTGAGCAACATTATTTTTTTTATTCTCATTCTTCTACTCATTTTCAACCACAGATTTTTCAATAAAATAATATTTTTCATCACATCAATAACTTTTGGGTAATTGGCGCAAAACGTCCCCACCTTTCACTTTTTTTGCACAAAACGTCATTTTTCCTAATTTTTAAAGTAAAATGACCATTATACCCTCCAATGTAAATAAAACAAAAAAGAAAATAAAGAAAAATAAAAAATAAATTGCAATCTTACTCCTAGACTTCTTTAAAAAGGCAAATCAGTCCAAAACACTAATTTAATTTCACCCAATATCACACCCTAATTCTCTCCCTCCATTCTCTCTCTGCAACCCGGCGCCTCCCTCCAAACGGCGTCGCTGGCCAGAAGCATGAATCCCTGGGAATCCCTTCTCTCTTCCACCGCCATTTCACTCACCAACTTCCATTCTCTACTCTCCATCCCCTTACCACCCACCCCAATCACGGCGAGGATTTGCTCAGCCTGCAAAAGGGTCGAGTCAGAGTCCCGAGCCTGGGTCGCAAATGCCTTGCTCAGCCTGCAAAAGGTTGGGTCAGAATCCTGAGCCTAGGTCGCAAATGCCTTGCTTCCAAGCAAGTCACGCGCCAACAACAATTTCTCAGCAATTGTCAGCCACCTTAAAGCCTCTGATCGAGTGGTAGTTGTCGGAAAATAAATGATTGTTCCATTTTTTCTTCCCTTTTTTTAATTTCAGGTTACATTCGTCAATACCCAAATTTCACATCTCAAATCCATCGAGAATTTCAATGTTGCCACCCAATTTGAAATTTCCCGCAAAATGTAAGTAACCTCTTAGTATACTCTTACTCCAGTAACAATTCCTCTGTTTCCTCACAAGCAAGCCCAAAGAAGATAAATGAGACAATCAAAGGAATCTAAGTGGGCACATCAATTTTCAATCCAGCCTTAAGATAGTAAAAGAATGGGAAAAACAAAAGCCCAATAAACAGAGGAATTACAACAGAAAATTCCATTCTACTCATCATTTTGTTGGTAACTATTTCTGGGATAACGCCTTCTTCTTGCTCATCCTCTTCATCTTCATCTTCTTCTTCGTTGGTGTCGTAATTTTTCTTTGGTTTTTTGGATTTTTTAAGTTTTTTAGAGGTGGGTCCAAATCCTTTTGGGGATTTTATTGTGGTGAGACTGGATTGAATTTGAGGTGGGTTTTTGATGGATTTGGGGAGAGCATTGGGAATCAGATTCTTCTGCGTTTGATTAGGGTAGAGGGGAGAGAGTTTTTTTTTTTTTTTTGGTTATTTTTAACATTTTTATAAATTTTGGCCTCATTTGCAGTTTTTAAAAAATTTAGGAGTAAAATTACAATTTATTCTTTATTTTTCTTTTCTTTTCTTTTTTGTTTTATTTATATAGGAGAGTATTGGTCATGTTATGTTAAAAAATGGTCAAAAGGACGTTTTGCGACAAAAATGTGAAAGGTAGGGACGTTCTGCGTCAAAAAAACAAAAAGTAGGGACGTTTTCCACAAAAACCGGCTAAGGTAGGGACATTTTGCGCCAGTTACCCATAACTTTTCCTTCTTTTTCAACCATACATTCTCCATCAATCTAATATTCTAAAATACATTCTTTTAATTAATGGTTCAAACACACCCCTGATTTTGGGTTAGTGATCTTGCTACATGACCATTGGTTTGTTAGTATTTTGCTACTTTTCTAATCCTTTTTAATTGTCAAGTTGAAAATTATATTTCAATTTTTTCTGAAAAGTTTTATTATGAATTTTCTGTTGGAGTATGGCTTATTGTAAGTATTATTCTGTATTCTCTAATTTCTTGAATTTATTTAATTGTTTATGCTGAGGTTTACGTCTCGCTCACAGAAGCAAAATGCCTCAACACTCAATTTAGCCTTTTCAAAAATACAGTACGCAATGTATATCTTTGCAAAATGAAGCATCACTTATTTTCCACAATGACGGATGTTAATCCCCTAAGACTACTCTCTCCAGAGCTAACAATATATTTCCAAAATGAAGCATAGATCATTTTCAGTTTTTCACCATTACAGATATTAATTCACCCAAAACTACCCTATCCAAGAAGTCGTGTTTGTTTTTAACAATGTCATTTTTCTTCCTTAAACTATTAATTCTTCAATTGCATTTCAGAGAGACTGTTTATCAGTTACGATAACAGGACTGACCAAGTGGCTTTAGATGCACTCAATGAAACTTACAAAATTTCAATTCTTGTTCTAGGGATCTGCTTGGACATTTTGCAAGGAGGCCTAGTTTACTTTGGTTCAGACATGAAATTATATTAGCTTATCTATAGCGAAAAAGTTTCAACTGAATGGGGACTGCAAAATCCAAGAAATGCTAATAAGATAACAAGAAAATGAGTAAGTTAGCCAGTTTCTGGATTGTGCAAAATGCAGTGACGGAGCCAACACCCGGCAAAGTGGCGAGGCGCCAGTGCTGG
This sequence comes from Fraxinus americana, assembly GCA_035079005.1. Taxonomy (NCBI): domain Eukaryota; kingdom Viridiplantae; phylum Streptophyta; class Magnoliopsida; order Lamiales; family Oleaceae; genus Fraxinus; species Fraxinus americana. The sequence continues at coordinate 2,081,797 of CM068722.1, read as the reverse complement.
CTCCACCAGAATTTACAGATTGGAAGTAGCCGCCACTCGGAATTGTTGCAGTCGCCGGGAAGCTTGAAGGAGGAATATGAGTTTTGGGTTTCTGTTTTTTTTTTTTTTCAAAGATTGTTGGCCTTTTGGGCTATTCTTCTTCTTTTAAAAAATAAAAAATAAAATTAGGCCCATTTCCATCGGCATGCTTTTTGTTGTGAACGATACACAGACAAACCAATCCCTTCTTCATTTGTCTAGGTTTGTAGTGAAATATTGGCTTGTGAAAATGAATTGTGGCAGGAAAAGTGAAAATCAGTTTGCAAAATTGGCACTGATTGCACTGGTTGTTGGGGTGTTGACACTTGGAGTCAGTTGATCCTGCATCAGCCGACTGGTGGTCAGGTCAGCGTTCAGGCTTTCCGGTTGTTTGAACTGCACTCATATGGCCAAAGAATCAACAATTCAAGGTAGTTCTTTAGATTTTAATCAAAGTTAATGTATTGTACTGTAACTAGTTTTTGAAAGAATCAATTAGTTTGAAGAACCAGTGAGTTTGACTAATAATATATCAAAAATTGTATGTAGATAAATTGTTTGTTTGTGCTACTGAATTAGACCGTAGGTGTGAGCCTCTCTTCTTTTTTGTTTTTTAGTTCATTTTGATGCCATTTTCATTGGGGAAATGATAGGTTATTAGATTTACAGGTTGATGATTTGTGATTTATATATATTGATTGGTGATTTACAAATTTAGTATCGTGATTTGATCATTTGGGGTTTGTGATTTGTAATAATTTGTGAATCTGTGATTTATTTGAATTGTAATAATGGTATGTGATTTGGGGTTTGTTAACAGGTTATGGAACGATTTTCTTTAATCTGAGAGAAATGCTGTGTGTATATACTCATTCATGCACTTGTTTAAGGCATACTCACTTGTGAAAATAACCCTTCAATAGCTAACTTTTTAGAGAAAATGGATGCCTTCTTAGCTTATATTCTTCCTCTTGTAGTCCTCCCTCTCTCGATGACCTAAATATTTTTGTCCATTAACATAATTTTAAGTGTCTTTTATAGAATATAGGTTCAATTTCAAAAAGCATAATCCTTGTTATAAAAATTTGTTAGGCAAAAGATGCCAAAACTTGAAACTGTAAGCTATAAGGTTACTATATAGCCTCTGATTTCTATCCTCACCAAACCAACTCATAGAAAAAGATCAGTCTCAAGAGTCTCTCTTACCATGGTAGACTATAGACTATATACTGATCATCAAGTTTTCCAAGAAAAAAACATAAATTTTATTTAATAAAACAAGGTTTAAAAAAGTGTGAACAAAAATCGAATCAAGAAACCCCTTAGTTATAAGTTTTTTAAAATATTTTGGTGCATCCTTTAATCAACCAAAAATGAACTACACTGGCAAAGATATAGAATAAAAAAGATGATGACCACATGAAGTTGACATAAGACTAGAACTTTTACCTGGCGAACCGAAGTCCATTTAACATGTGCAGCACCCAAGGACTGTGTTTGAATATAAGAATGGCTGACCTTTGCCCCATTCCCAACGACAATATCCATAACTGAATTTGCCCAATAAGACTTATCAGTCCCATCTACGCTGGTATATTCCTCAACTAAACCAATCTCCCCGCCTTTCTCCACCAAAACTAACACCCTCGGATTTGAAACTGGCAAAGTTTTTGAATCCTTTTCACTTCCTTTCAGAGAAAGGTACTTCAAATGCAATGGACTGTCAACTCTACACCCCTCCGGCACATATATAACAATTATATCAGGAGCACCCACTCCATTAAGTAGCCAAAACAAGTCCCCCCGAAAATTTGGTATACATTCAGATACCCTTTTCATTGTAGCTTCAGAATTTATGCTTGACAGACCACCAACAAACACCCCATCAGGCAATTCAGATAAATGTGACAAAGAGTCCACTAAATATCCATCAAGTATAGTAACATTTAACGGAAAAAGGGCATCACTTGAATCCGGCAAAGGAGCCAAAGATTGTGACTCGGAGAGTGATATGGGTTCGATATGAGAGTTCTTGATAAAAGAAGTATCAGTAAATCTAAAAGCTTCATCCTTCCGTGAAGGCCATGAGGTCGAGAGAAGGGATTGGGAGGATATGTCTCTAAGCTTCTGCAGAGGAGGCAGAGGTGCAGATGATGATGACTGGAGGGAGTCTTCAAGAGTTTCTGCAAGTTGGAGGACAAGTGGGTCAGAGAGGATTGCAAGTATCGGGGATTGAGTGAAAACTCTAGCTTTGCCGTTCCGCAGTCTGCTCTTGGATCCGGGTGTTAATTTTGGAAGACAAGAGGATATCGTTTGGGATGTTAATGCAGTTGGAGGTGGGTGTATGATGGGTGGCAAAATTGAAATGGCAACTGAATGGGCTGTTAACATTGTTTAAATAGCAGGGATATAATGAACTCACAAGAAAACTCGCCGTGAACACAAAGTTACTCAACTCAGTTCACTTGGCTAAAAAGCCACCCCGCACTGGATGAGTTGGGATTACCCAAACTTTATTTGAATTCAACTTTTGATTCTGCAATTTGTTCAAGATTAATTGCAAAATCCCAATTTCAAGGAGTTAGTAAGTCACTGATATAAAGTGCAGTTCAACGATCTCTTGCTTGAGCTTATATTCAAAGGCACATCTGTCGAATCCAGGAGCATAATTATTAAAACAGTAATTAGCCAAAAATATCAGATCAGACTACTGTAGTAAACAATCAATATTTTTAAGATTACAGAAGAATAATAAAAATCCCATGAAAAATAATTCATTAAGAGCAGACATGAGAAATCAGCAATAATGAACGAACGAAAATACAGACATGCAACAGCTAAGCCCATGACAACAAAAACACATAAAAACTCGGATGCAACAACAGTAATAAGTAATCTACATTCGCAAATTTAGAAAATAGAGGAATTTTTCAAAATGGCCATATTGTAATAGTCTAAGCGAAAATGGTTGTTTTGAAAAAATTGTTGAAAATACCACCTTTATACATCAAATTGCCAGTCTATTCTTATTAAAATAAGCTTCATCTCTTTCAGTTACTTTTTTTTCTCATGTTGCACGTGAACTAGACAAACTCAACCAATTTGTCAAGGCTACATAATGGGAGAAAACACGATTCCTCCATGACTTAGAGACTCGACTCTTCATCTTCCTCAACTCACTATTTCTTGTTGTCATAAAAAACAAAAACTCAGTAGCATTCCCACACCTCCCTTCCTCTCTTCAATCTGTAAAGTCCTTCTGAGTTTCTCCACTCAAAAGCTCCAAAGCTTCAATCTTTGGCCTTAAGCATTTCCCGTTTGGGTTTTTCAGTACGGAAATTTCTTAAGAACTGGAGCGAGAAAATGAAAAATGGCCAAGCATACGACCAATGATTAATAAAGATAGTGAATAATGTTTTCAGAATAATTCGATATATGAAATTCGTTTAAAAGAATTTTAACCAATTTGCCCTTTTTTTTTTTTTTCATTTTCCTCACCAAATGGTCTTCCTCCAAAGAGTACAACAGAAAAATACATAACATATGCAAGATTAAGAAAGCTTTAATTGGCTGATTAATCCTAATTCATCCTATTTTTACTTTTTAGTCATCTAATCGTGGGCAAGAATCCATCAGAAACAGCCAGATTTGATTCTCACATCAAATATTTTGGAATACCTCGAAGATAAAGCACTACGAACTAATCGTCTCCGCCCCCTATTGTTTTGCCTCTTGGCAAATGCCCATCAGGATGTAAAAATTAACAACCCAAAAACCCGGAAAAGCCCATAAATTCATGAAATATGAGAAATTCGAAGGAAATTAGGAATCAAAAAAGATGATGAATCCAACCTGAATTCCTTATTCGAGCTAGTAGAGGCGCTCTTGGCCAAAGTCTATCCAGTGTTCTCTGAGCTGCTTCCTTTGGTCTTTGTTGTTTGGGTGAAATTTTTGAGCGAATTTTTCAGTTACAATCGAGGAGTCGAGAAAAAATGGGGTACTTCTCAACAAATCACCCTTTTTTTCATTTTGCCCAAAAATTTTAACCATTCACCACAATAGTCTTCTAAGGCTGAAAAAACGAAATTACCCTTAAAATGTTATATAAATTACAAAAAATGGTATGATTTCAAAAGGACAATAATACCCTTTTTAAGTTATAAAGAATTTCAAACACTTCCTACGTAAAATTTCGAAACCAATTCACTTTCTCCATCTGTTTACTCCAACACAGATAAAAACTTATCAAACGCTCAACAAGGAAATATTTCACAGCCATCAGTGAATTCGGTAAGCATATTTTTACGTATTTTTGATTTCGTTTTGGTTAATTACATTATTTTAATCTTTAAATCTTATGTATATGAAAATTTTATGATCTATAATCGACTTTTTTAAACAAAAACGAGAAAAAAATTCATCTGATTGAGATTTTCAGATCTGTGATGGAAGAAGAAAACCAATTAAACACGACCCCGACGTCCGGGGAGTCTGGGCCCAGACGCCCGGAAGTCTGGGCCCACTCTCCCGGGAGTCCGGGCCCAGACGCCCGGAAGTCCGGGTGTATGGGCCCGGACGTCCGGGAGTCCGGGCCCAGACTCCCCGGACGTCCGGGAGTCCGGGGCGGTGCACCCTCGACGGTTTTTTTTTCCACGAACATAACAAATATATTTTTTTTTTAATGCAGCAGATATGGTTGCAATCCCGGTTCTTTACTTTGGTGAATTTGAAGATAATGGAAATGGTCGATGGGTCTGGAAATAGACAGGTGATATACATGGCTCAATTTCAATTGTATTGACATCGAATACATCATATGCAGAAATGTACAGTGAGATACAGGACGTGCTTGACATCAATCCCTCTCAGTACGACATGGAATTGAGATTTCTATTCAACAACGAGCATACATCCATTCCAATTCCACCTACAAAGGTTACCTCTAGAAATGGCATCAAAGCTTTAATTGCATTGAACGAAGATCGCAGGACTACTCCTCTTTGCGTAACTTTAGTAAAAAAGAATGTCCCCGATGGTGAACACAAAGATCTCGATAGAGGGGATCATAATGTGAATGATTTTTGGAACACGGTGGAGATAGCTCGTGAGGATGATGTGGTTATTCCCACTACAGTTGTTCATCATCATGATTTCACCGTTACGCACAGAATTCCCTCGATAGTTGATGACAACGAGAATGCAAATGAATTTACGAATGAGGATTTGATTGCTTTATCCGGTCGAAGACATGGGTCGGGTTCAGGTACCTCTAATTGTTCTCGTACAGTTCCTGATGATGAAGATTTATATGCCGAGCAACTGTTCGAAACAAAGAAAGATTTGCAAGAAGCTGTGCACCGGATTGCTTTGAAACACAATTTCGAGTTTAAAGTTAAAAAAGGGGACAAGTCGACGTACACAATCATCTGCATTGACGACAGTTGCCATTGGCGTTTGCGAGCGACGAAAATGGACACGAATGAGTTCTTTGTAATCCGTAAGTATGCACGAGAACATACTTGCAAAGTGGGTATTCGTCGAAATGATCACAGACAGGCCCGAGCATGGTTCATTGGTCAACAAATAATGGACAAGTTTCGGGACCCACGAACGATCTACAGACCTTCGGACATTATCAACGACGTCCGTCGAGATTACGGGGTGGTCATGAGCTATCAGAAAGCCTGGAAGGCCAAAGAATGCGCATTGGAGGACTTAATGGGTTCGGCCGAGGAAAGTTACGCTAAATTGGCTAGATATTGCCACAACATGGAGAAAACTAATCCTGGATCGGCATTTTATATTGATACGGACGACGGGAATCGCTTCAAGTATTTTTTCATGGCCCTTGGACAGTGCATTCGAGGATTTCGAAACGCGATGCGACCCGTAATTCTAGTCGACGGTACAACCCTTAAGGCTAGATACGAAGGCAAGTTGATTATTGCTACGTGTCAAGATCCCAACATCCAAATTTACCCTCTTGCGTTCGGTATAGTCGATGGAGAGAATGATTTAGCGATGCGTTGGTTCTTCACGAAGTTGAGGGAAGTAATTGGAGACGTCGAGAACCTTGCATTCGTGAATCGACCGGGGGCAATCAATAATAAATGGTATCGCCGAAGTCTTTCCTGATGCACATCACGGTTATTGTATGTACCATATACAGGGCAATCTAAAGACAAAGTTTCGGGGCAGTGGCATCGTTGCATTGTTTAGGAAAGCTGCAGAGGCGTACAGTTTTGAAGAGTTTGAAAAGTTCATGGGTGAAATAGAAAGTAAATCACCTGCTGCATGGGTTTATCTAACGGAGATGGGGAACGAACATTGGGCACGATCACATTTTCCAGGACGTCGATACAACATGATGACGTCGAACAATGTTGAGTCGCTCAATGCGTTATTCAAGAAGGATCGAGAGTTATCAATTCTCGCAATGATTGAGCAAATTCGTAACAAGTTGCAGTAGTGGTTTCATGACCGGCGTGAGGAATCACAAAATTGCACAAGTGTGCTGACTCCGGCTCAGGAAGATAAAATCTTCAAAACTCTAGAGGTTGCGAGGAAGGTATGTGTGGAACCACTGGATCAGTTTCGCTTCTCCGTGAGATGTGGACGTAATATCGGATACGTCGTGGACTTGAATGATAACACATGCACGTGTAGAAAGTTTCAGTTGAAAAGGTTTCCGTGTACGCATGCAGTGGCAGTGGCTATGCATAGAGGGATTCCGACACACGCCTTATGCAGTGTTTATTGCACGACTGATTTTTGGAAAGCGGCGTATGCCGAAACGATATTTCCCCTGCCAAATGAAGCCGAGTGGGAAGTTCCCGACCATATTCTCCCACTTAATAATTTGTTGCCACCCGAAATCGGACCACGTGTTCCGGGACGTAGACGTACGTCTAGAATACCATCCACCGGAGAATTTCCCCGACCTCGTAAGTGCGGCAGATGCGGCGCAACAGGGCATACCCGTCAATTTTGTACAAGTCAGATTCCTCTACATAACAATTCAACCGATGTGTAATATTATGTAATAGTATAATATGTATAACTGAATAATATGTTTTTATTTAGTGTCGTTAAATATGAAATATTCAAATATTTATTTAGTGTCGTTAAATATTAATTTATGTTAATTGATTAATTCAAATATTTATTTAAATTATTTATTTAAATTCATTGATTAGTGAAATTATTTATTTACATAATTTATGTTAATTGATTAATTCAAATATTTATTTAAATTATTTATTTAAATTCATTGATTAATGAAATTATTTATTTACATAATTTATGTTAATTGATTAATTCAAATATTTATTTAAATTATTTATTTAAATTCATTGATTAATGAAATTATTTATTTACATAATTTATGTTAATTGATTAATTCAAATATTTATTTACATAATTTATGTTAATTGATTAATTCAAATATTTATTTACATTATTTATTTAAATTCATTGATTAATGAAATTATTTATTTACATAATTTATGTTAATTGATTAATTCAAATATTTATTTAAATTATTTATTTAAATTCATTGATTAATGAAATTATTTATTTACATAATTTATGTTAATTGATTAATTCAAATATTTATTTAAATTATTTATTTAAATTCATTGATTAATGAAATTATTTATTTACATAATTTATGTTAATTGATTAATTCAAATATTTATTTAAATTATTTATTTAAATTCATTGATTAATGAAATTATTTATTTACATAATTTATGTTAATTGATTAATTCAAATATTTATTTACATAATTTATATTAATTGATTAATTCAAATATTTATTTACATTATTTATTTTAATTCATTGATTAATGAAATTATTTATTTACATAATTTATGTTAATTGATTAATTCAAATATTTATTTTAATTATTTATTTAAATTCATTGATTAATGAAATTATTTATTTACATAATTTATGTTAATTGATTAATTCAAATATTTATTTAAATTATTTATTTAAATTCATTGATTAATGAAATTATTTATTTACATAATTTATGTTAATTGATTAATTCAAATATTTATTTAAATTATTTATTTAAATTCATTGATTAATGAAATTATTTATTTACATAATTTATGTTAATTGATTAATTCAAATATTTATTTAAATTATTTATTTAAATTCATTGATTAATGAAATTATTTATTTACATAATTTATGTTAATTGATTAATTCAAATATTTATTTACATAATTTATATTAATTGATTAATTCAAATATTTATTTACATTATTTATTTAAATTCATTGATTAATGAAATTATTTATTTACATAATTTATGTTAATTGATTAATTCAAATATTTATTTTAATTATTTATTTAAATTCATTGATTAATGAAATTATTTATTTACATAATTTATGTTAATTGATTAATTCAAATATTTATTTACATTATTTATTTAAATTCATTGATTAATGAAATTATTTATTTACATAATTTATGTTAATTGATTAATTCAAATATTTATTTACATAATTTATGTTAATTGATTAATTCAAATATTTATTTTAATTATTTATTTAAATTCATTGATTAATGAAATTATTTATTTACATAATTTATGTTAATTGATTAATTCAAATATTTATTTTAATTATTTATTTAAATTCATTGATTAATGAAATTATTTATTTACATAATTTATGTTAATTGATTAATTCAAATATTTATTTAAATTATTTATTTAAATTCATTGATTAATGAAATTATTTATTTACATAATTTATGTTAATTGATTAATTCAAATATTTATTTAAATTATTTATTTAAATTCATTGATTAATGAAATTATTTATTTACATAATTTATGTTAATTGATTAATTCAAATATTTATTTACATTATTTATTTAAATTCATTGATTAATGAAATTATTTATTTACATAATTTATGTTAATTGATTAATTCAAATATTTATTTACATAATTTATGTTAATTGATTAATTCAAATATTTATTTTAATTATTTATTTAAATTCATTGATTAATGAAATTATTTATTTACATAATTTATGTTAATTGATTAATTCAAATATTTATTTTAATTATTTATTTAAATTCATTGATTAATGAAATTATTTATTTACATAATTTATGTTAATTGATTAATTCAAATATTTATTTAAATTATTTATTTAAATTCATTGATTAATGAAATTATTTATTTACATAATTTATGTTAATTGATTAATTCAAATATTTATTTACATAATTTATGTTAATTGATTAATTCAAATATTTATTTAAATTATTTATTTACATTCATTATTACTTAATGGAATATGAAATAAACATTTAAATAAAATAATGTATATTAATTACATAATTACACAATGTACTAAGGATCACAATTATATTCATACAAATCACAAGCTAGCTTCAACCTCCACATGTCCATAAACGATTGGGAAATTGTATCAACCTTGCGACCAATACTCAAAAATTCTATATACTTTATCGCGAACATCCCACAGTCGCCCCTGCGAGTAAATAAAAATATATTAATTCGATAACATATAGCTAAAAACTAAATTTAAAAATTGAAAACTTGTAAATTCTTACGATATTTCTTGTCTCGCCGTCGTCGTGTCCCGCATAATGGCTAATCTGTCATTTACTTGAATATCCGCATGTCTAGCCATCATGGGAATGATCACTCTCATCGGCTCCAATATCTGCTCCAGTTGCCCTTGGGTCAAACAGCTATGGTCGGAGTCGTACACATGTATAGTCGAATCGGCGAAAGAGATCTCAACTGCAAAGCAGTGTGAGTTCGCGACCTGTGGAATGTACATATGTGTACAATCCGTCCACGGCTGCCCGTATGTCGGCTCCAGCCCAATGACCCACTCCAACATATACTCGGGCACCACATATCCGCCGCCTTGGAGTAGGAGTGTGCTGTGCTTAATATCTAGGGCATGTGCGAAACTGGAGCTAAGGATGACTCGGCCAGGAATGCCAAAAGATCTCGGGTGTCTCCGAGCTCTATCGCGCAACAGTTCCATAGCCAAGTCCATGTGCTAACACCAATAAAAAATAAATGGTCGTTAAATTAAATAAAATAAAAAATAATTAAATAAAATACCAAATAACAAAGAGAATATCCTTACATCATCGGCGAGCCACGCACCCCTCGTCAGAACATCGTCGAACCACTTCTTCGCGTTCGAGATGGTCATCGTCCCTATCTTATAGTTGTCCCTACAAAAATCAAAATAGTGAATTGTTACAAAAGGCATAGATGATCTCATATGTACTTTACGAAAATGATAAAATACTTACTCATGCTGAAGGGATGTGAACCACAATGAGAACGCCTTCTGCCGAACCGGGTCGACCTCGCGGAAGAGATTGGGAAAGGTCCCATCCAAGAACGTGCGTCTCTTCGCCTCAGCTGTGAAGGGGGAAACGATGTACTGTGACGGCAATCTCGATCTCTTACCAACCACCATCGGTGTCACGTCAACAGCACGCTTGGTACCCTTCCTCAGCTCCGTAATCCCCTCCGACACAAATACTACGTCATCCGCCTCCACCTCTACGGGTACCCCCTCCACCCCCTCCTGTGCCCTCCCCTCCGGTACCCCCACCTCCGTCAGTACCCCCTCCACCTCCACCTCCGCCGGTACCCCCTCGACGTGTGTCTCCGCCGGTACCCCCACCTCCACCTCGGTCTCCGCCGGTGCTCCCTCCACCCCCTCCTGTGCCCTCCCCTCCGGTACCCTCTCCGCCGGTGCCCCCTCCGGTACCCCCCCTCCACCTGCGCCGGTACCCCCCCTTCGGACTCCATCGATACTCCCTCCACCTCCATATCCGCCTCCGTCGGTACCCCCTCTACCTCCACCGGTACCCCCACCTCCGCCTCTGCTGGTACTCCCTCCTCGGTACCCCATCAAAAAATGATTCGTAATCTCCCCCCGGCCATGACAGATCATCGTACCCCATCTGTCTCGCTCCACCGTCACCCTTTCCATCTCGATGACTGTCAGTCCCTCGTATGGCTGCTACGTCGCCCCGTAACATATTGACCTCAGTACGAAGGTTTCCTATCTCGCGCTGTAGATCTACCACGTCGCGACGTAGAACGAATACATCATTATATACATCGTCGATATGTCCCTTCAGCTCTTGTCGCAGTTCGCCCATCTCTTCTGACAGTCTGGCAGAGCTCTCGTCGACTTGCCGTCCCAACTCTCGGCGCATCGCGCCCATCTCGAACGACAATCTGGAATACTGATCGTCGCCCTGCCGTCCCAACTCTCGACGCATCGCGCCCATCTGACCCTGTATAAACTCAGTAAGACGGCCATACAGATCAGTGGACGAGGGAGAAGGAGACCTGATCAGCGACGGTGATGCCCTCGACGGCGGTGGTGAGGCCCTCGACGGTGGAGGTGACCTCGGCGGGGGAGGTGATCTCGGCGGTGGAGGTGACCTCGGCGGCGGAGGTGATCTCGGCGGCGGAAGTGACCTCGGCAGCGGAGGTGATACTGGACGGCACTCCTGGGAAAATAAAGTCCGAATTATTAATTTAATTCAAAAATCAAAACGTTAATCAACATATTATATTCAATGAACATACCATATCCCGATCAACGATGGACTCGGGCGTCGGATCATCTGACGTGGCCTGGACAGACAAGGAACGTATGTAACTCTGACCCTCCTCCTCTATCGACGGGGTCAACTCAGAGAGGATTTCAACCTATCATATTGACATTTTACCGAGCTCATGACCATGTATCGATATTTTGAAAGGACATACAATATAAATCGCAAAATGTATACTACGTACCTCAGGATCGTCGAGAATAGCTGATATTTGTTTTGCAAGTGGCTTGTCCTGTGCTCGCCATTGATAAATCCGAGGGCAGCACGTCTCCACTCTCGTCGCATACCGGCTAGCCAATATGGGGACAGTCTCGTACACCCATATCTGCAACAGTTACAATTATTACATATAGAATTGAATACTAAAAATAGATAATTCATTATGTTGAACATTTACCTGCAAAGCCAACGGCAGGCCATATGCATCGTACTTGCGCTCGGCTCTATCCCCCTTAGGCATCGAATATCCCCTCCTGAAGTGTCGTAAGGTATCCTCAAAACATCTCTGCCCCAAGGATAGCTGTTGAAGGTATCAATGTCATCCACAACCTCCAAATGAAAAAGGTCAATCGACGTCTTCTTGTGATGACACCTGAGCACACTCTCGAGGATAAGCACCATACCCAGCTTCAACTTATTAGACATGTCCTCGCATGCCCTGAATGCGTTCCCCAACTGCCCCGGAGTGACCGCCGTCTGCCCATGAAAATATTCATTCAACAACCTCTTGTTTCTCGGAATACGGGCCCGGGCTGCTTCTTCGCCAGTACACATCAATCCGGTGATGAGGGCAAACTCGAATATAGAAAATCTAACTACCTTGCCCCCAAAATCAAAATGGAGGGCATCTCCGTCAACTGGTTTAAGCAGCCGACATAGCAACGCATCGAGCAGCTGACCAGAAAACTGTACGCCGAGCAATGAATACAATGGCCATAAGCAGGATCGCCTCAATATGTTTGCGTGCTCCTCGTCCAGCAAATTTAATACCACTGTAAAGATGGCAAAGTTACAGTTCGATGTAACTTTGCATGGGATCTGTCTTACCGCATCATTTAAGTGGTAATCCATCCTGCAACATTTCAAATGTTAGAATCCTGTGCAAGATATAATAAATAAAACATAATATACGAAAATTAAACTAACTGAATGACATTAATTACTATCCGCAAGAATCAATAGTGGAATAATGGAAGAATGACATTAATTACTATCCGCAAGAATCAATAGTTAAATAAGAAATTTAATTACAAATAATGCAATAATAGAACAAATTATTTCATTTAATTGTTAACTTAATATTTCAAATTAATAGAAGAATTTATAATTAAATTTCTTATTTTAATTGTTTATATAATATTTAATTATAATTATTAGAATATTAAAGAAACAATTCAAATAAACAATTTATTTTTTTTATTTAGTTTTTCTATTATTTATAACTAAACAATTAAATGAAATAATTTATTTAGAATTATTGATTATGATTTAAAATAAATTATTTCATTTAATTGTTCACTTAATATTTCAAATTAATAGAAGAATTTATAATTAAATTTCTTATTTTATAACTAAACAATTAAATGAAATAATTTATTTAAAATAATATATTTAATGTTTTTTGAACAATTTCAATAAGTAATTAAAATAAATAATTTTATAATAAATATTTTACTTGTTCACTTAATATTTCGTTGTAAAAGAAGAATTTTTAAATAAATTCATTATTTTAATTGTTTATATAATATTTAATTATTATTAATTAAAATATTATAATTTTAAAATATTATAATTAAATATTTATTTTAAGTGAACAAGTAAAATATTTATTATAAAATATTAAAATAATTTTTTAATAAATATTTAATTTTTTATTAATTAATAATAATTAAATAAAAAATTAAATAAACAATCGAAATATAAAATTGAAATAAACAATTCAAAGAAACAATTTATTTTGTTTATTTAATATTTTATAATTTATTAAATAATATTTTATAATTTATTAATTCGTTTCATATTTTAATTTAAATAAAAGGCAAAAAAAAAAAAATCTGGGCTTCTGGGCCCAGAAGCCCAGACGTATGGGCGTATGGGCCCAGATTCTGGGCTTCTGGGCCCAGACGCCCAGATTCTGGGGGTCTGGGCCCAGAATCCCGAGTGCGCACGGGCCCCGGACTTACGGGGGTGCGGACCCGAAGCCCGAAGATTACGGGCCACGGGCCCAGGACGCCCAGATTGGGGAGTGCGGGCCCCGAGAATCCCGAGTCCGGGCTTCTGGGCCCAGACCCCCAGAAGTCTGGGCCTAGAAGCCCAGACTTCTGGGCTTCTGGGCCCAGAAGGGGGCGTCTGCCCCCTTCTTCTCCAACGGAGATCGCCGGAAAACGCCATTTCCGGCGATCTCCAACCCCCAAATGGCTCCCAATCATCATTTCTTCGATATTAATTGATTTTACAACAATTTTTTCGAAAATAATCAACAAAAATTCGCAAACATGCATAATATTGAATGATTTCAGCCATGCTTTTTGTAAAATAACATAGAATGGTTTTCAAAAGCTCACCTTCTTCAAGAGAAATGGCGATTCCGGTCTGGGCGTCGGTTTTTGGGTCGGGCACCACACGGTCGGTTTTTCTCTCCCAACTCTCTTCCAAGTCACGTGAGGGTAAAAATGGCAAAATGCTTCAATGTTAAGTTTTTTTTAGTTTTTCCTTTTTTTTTTTTTTAACAGTCAACGGCTATTTTGGAAAAGTGACCGGGTCAATCGGGCATTTCCCACTATTTCCTCAGAAAAAATTGATATTAATTATATTTTTTATTTTCTTTTTCTTTTTCTTGTTTCATTAGATTTTTTTCCTAGTTAGTATAAAAGTTGCTTTAAGCACACTTTTTAAAGATTTTGAATCCTGATTACTAAAATTAAAGGGTTATAAATACCCATTTGTGTAAAGTTTAAGCCCATGTTTGACATACATTCTTTTAAAATACGTTCTTTCAAATCTTATTTGGGTAATTATATTATCACTATAAAATTTACTTGTTACACCATATTATAATTACACCACAATTAAAATATATTTTCAATACATACACCACAATAAATTTACAATTATACTCTATTAAAAACTAAAAATTTAAAAAAATAATGTAGTGTACTCGTCACCATAAAAGTTATAATGGTGAAAACATAAAAGTGCAAGTTATGCTCCCATATATCTTCCCCTGAAAATCTCTCTAGAATGTTAAAAACAGAAATATGGAGTAAAACACAAATTATAAAACTAAGTAGTAGGTTTTCAGATCCAAGTTCTAGGAACTCAAAAAAAAGTTTATCCAGTTTTGAAGATTAACTTCCCGCAGAAGATCCAGCTATCTATAACTATTTATATATATTACCAATTATCAGCAAACCAACTAGTCCACTAAACTGTCACGCTGGGTGCTGTGAAGTGAATTAAGTGAGACGAGTGAAATGATTTGCCCCATGTAGAAGCAGTATGAAAAATAGGAAGTAATATAAACACAACGTAAAAGTAATTGAGATACAATGGTCAAATGGAGTATAAATTCATTTATCATGAAGAAAAGAAAATTATCTTGCCTCTGTGGAAGAAAGCAAAAGCATCCGGAATAGCTATGCGCAATGAGATTTTAAGGAAAAAGAAAGAAAGAAATTAGCTTTTATATTTGTGGTGTAACAATAATTTATTTAATTAAAAAGTATATTAAAACCCTAATTATGTACTCTTACTTAAGGATATTTAAGTAAATAAGAAAATTATGGTGTACTTAATAAAATTTGTAGTGATAATATAATTAACCATCTTATTTTCAACCACATATTTTCAATAAAATAATATTTTTCATCACATTAATAATTTTTTATTACTTTTTAACATCATATTTCTCGTCATATCTCTATTTAAAATACATTATTTACTCAATAAGGACCATGCTAGTGGTACATCAAGATTTACATCGAGGTTTACACCTCTCTCACATGGGGGGTGGGGTCCACTCAAATAAAAAAAACATTATTTCAATGGGTCCCACCTCCCATGTGAGAGAGATGTATTCCTTGGCTTGATGTACAAACTTTGATGTACAAGTGGAATTGTCCACTCAATAATATCCATTAAATACCCTCTAAAGGCTTGAAAATGTGAACACAAAGTACCTAATGAAAAAGTATCACTGAAAATAAGTTGACAAGGAGTATGGGGTAATTTAGGTATTTAATACTTTTTTTTTTTTTCCCAAAGAGTGCATTGAAAAAATTAAAAATAATGAAAGGGGAATATGTTACTCAAAATAAACCTCGAGGGCGCTTTTCTAATTTTTGTAGGTGGAAGGGTGTCTAGGTATATGTCATCACATGCATAGGGGGGGATTTTTGCAATTTGCTAAAATAATTTTCATAGTTGATTCTCTTCATCGATATATGTATTAAAATGGGGGAATTGGAACAAATGGTTCCTAACCTTTGGGATTGTTACACAAATGGTTTCTTATCTTTAAATGAACAGATCGAACAAGTTTGAATTGACAAAAATGCAACATATTAGTTCGAAGAATTATTCTACTCTACTAGATTATGGTTCACAGATTTTGTACAGACTATCTCACATGAGGTGGGTCCCGAGGACCTAACTCATTAAAAAAACCCCCCAAAAATGTTAAAACACCCACCCACCCCATCTCACATGGCTGTGCCGGTCTTTTACAGACCTGGCACAGCAGCTCGGTCCTAGTTCGAAAGCACAATAGAGAGCAACAAAAGTCCACAGGCCACCTTATTTATCACAAATTCTTTTTAATTTTTTTAGCACACCCATGGAGCTCGCTCGAAGTCGTCATGTTTTTATATTTAGGTGTTTGTCCTTGGTGTGGTCCATTCAAATTGAGAGAGAGGTAAAGACTCTTGTTTGGTAGGGATTTTTTGGTGGAAAAATTGATTTTGAATAATGATATGATGGAAAATGTGTGGTTGAAAAAGAAGAAAAAATTATTGATGTGATGGAAAATATTATTTTATTGAAGAATGTGTGGTTGAAAATGAGAATTGATTTACTGTAGAAAATGAGAATTCCTACCAAACAGGCCCTTGGTCTAATGTATGAAAAATTTAGTAAATATATTTTGAAACAAACATCTCTAACATTTTACTTAATGGCAAAATTGTCCTTTTGTATTCCGTCCAATTTGTGTTGGCATAAGTCATCATGTTTTTATATTTAAGTGTTTGTCCTTGGTGTGATCAATTCAAATTGAGAGAGGTAAGACTTGGTCTAATGAAGGAAAAATTTAGTAATATATTTTGTATTCCGTTCAATTTGTGTTGGCATAATTTGAAATCGCTCTACATGTGAAAGTTGAAGGAAAATTCCCCATTAAGGGTATATTTGATGGATATTATTGAGGAAAAAATATATTTTAAATAGTAATACGATGGGAAATATGTGGTTAAAAAAGTAAAAAAAAAAAAAGTTAGTGATGTGATGAAAAATATTATTTTATTGAAAAATATGTGTTTGAAAATAAGTTTTTAAAAAATGTATTTTGAAAGAATGTGTACCAAATAGGACTAAGTAGAAGGCTGGAGGAAAATTCTCACCTTTTGCTTTCAAATATTTAAATTCATATTTATTGGGTAAAATTCCACAAGTAGGGACACTTGACACTGACAGCAAACCATATTTTTATTTCATGCCAGATAACCAGGAGAAATTTCAATCTTTACACTCAACTTCAGAAAAGTCAATTCGACTATACAAAAACAGAATCATATTACATGTACATTACTTTTTATATTATTTTTTACATCGTATCACGTGATAAAGCGATATTGGACAATTTCAAAAAAATAAACAATTTTTCACCAATCAAATCATGCCAACTTGAATAATGTCAAAAGTGATGTACAATAACTTAACCCACGAAAAAATGTGCCAAACGAGAGCTATTTATATTTGTACTTGACTACGTGATGAGCTAACTAAAATTTTAATTTTTTCCAGCACAGTGGTTTACGTACACTTAATGTGATGAAATATGTTTGGGCCAAAAAAATTTCAACCAAAAAGGCAAAAAAAAAAATCTCTACTATCTTTTTGACACCTCATCTGTATATAAATCGTTATATAACTCTTTATGGATTCCGAATCATTCGTAACGAACTTTTAACTTTTCAAGAGATCATAGTCTAAGAAACGATACTCAATAGAGAGAATCTACAGAAAGAAAGGGGAAGCAAACCAAAATAGTTAGTCGTTCGAGGTAGACCCATTTTCCAAATTAATTCATAATAAGCAGCATATTGTAGTAGTCTTAATTGTAGATCCGACTTCTAGTTGATATTCGTCATAGGCGCAGGTCATGTCCTGGATCCATTAATGTTGCTCGAGACGGGTAAGTTAGTTCTCTCATTTTATAAAAAATAAATAAATAGTGAGAATAAAATTTACGAGCTCGTGAAAAAGTTGCACCAAAACAAAAAGGAGAAAAAAATAAAGTAAGAATAGTAATCCTTGACGGAGTCCAAGAATAATCCTTGACGGAGTCCAACAAGTGTCATCAAAAGTTGTAGTTTGCCAAGTCATGACTTAAATAAATAGAAATATCAATTTAAGTTTAAATTTCCAGCGCGCAATTTTCCACAAAGAGGAAGCTGCCTTGTAACAATCTCATGGACAATGAAACCCCCAAGAAATCTCTTTTTACCAACCTTTCAGTGTCTCTTATATATATGCACAGATTCATACAACTTCATTTCACAATTTTGTAGCTATTATAATTCAACCATGCAAAACTACAGCCATCCTTGTTTTGTAGAAATCACTTTGATATCAGCTCAAGATCTCAGATTAGCTTCTTCTGTTTTCTGCCGCCGCCGCCTCAGGCCGTTCATAACCATCACCACTGCCATCACCACCACGTACAGTGATAAACAGCTGAAAGTGTACAAAACAAAGGTTGATGAAAAAGGAGGTGTAAATCCCACATGGGGTGACAAGTTTCAGTTACCTCTTGATCAAACATTTTTTCACATAAGAAAATCAGGAATTTATCTCCAACTTTACACCAAGCATCTTTTGATGGGTAATACTCAACTGGGATGGTGTCTGATTCCGGTGTCAGATATAGTCGGGGGGTTAATTCCGATGGGGTCGACCCAATTCTTAAGTTATCGGTTAAGGGATAGAGATGGTTCGAGGGGGCATGGGGTTGTGAATGTTGCAGTAAAGTTGGAAGGGAACCCCCCGACACCATGCCCTCCTCGGTTGGAGATGACGCCAGAGGGGAATGTGAGTGATATGGTGATCGGAATTCCAGTGAAAATGTTGCCGGAGAGGAATGAGTTTTCCCAAGGGCATGTAGGAGCTGGTTGCTAGTTACACCTTTCCTCCTGGTCAGACATACTTGATAATGTGAGAATTGGGACCCACTCGACTAGGAATTTTGCTACTTCAAAATAACGGAGTCTAAGGGCCAGACGAGTGAGGAAGAAAAGGGACTATCAACATACTGTATGGTTGAGCATATCTAATTGTTTGGTGACAAAATGCAAAACTTTATAATGTATCCGTAGATAAGAAGAACAATGCTAGTTGCACATGCAATCACACAAGTGAGACTCGTACGAGTTCAAGGTGCTACGCACTGGAATCTTATCTTTTTAAAAAGAAGTATTTTTCGATCAATGCTACTGCTCAAATATGTAGAACCATTAAATCATGAGTAATAGAAGATGCAAATATGATTCAGTGTTTTCTTTTATTTCTTTGCTACAATACGTGAAAGCAAGGAAAAATGTCCATCTTTTAGCACGATTAGCGCACACTAAAAAATGAAACAAGTTTGACATAGATGAAAAAATTCTTGTGATATTAAACTTTTTTTTTTTAATCAAGCAATTTAAACCAACAAAATTAGTTCACAAAATTGTCTACCCCTTTTTCTACCGATCCTCGACAGAGCGGTTTATTAAAACTCTATCCGGAAAAGTGGTACCGGCCATGCTGTCCCTTCTCTACGGGAAGAAGGGGCTAACAAATGAAAGAAGGGGTAACTTCTCCATCCCAGTAACCAAAGTTGGGTTTGAAACTATAATCTTTTTAACTATACTGCTGCATTCAGTAAAGTCTTATTCGATTATGAAATAAGGCATTCAGTTTCAAAAAGAAAAGGTAGAAACTCTATGGTTGAACTGATACTTGCCAGAATTTGAAACAATTATACCACAGAAAGTTCAAAAGCAGCTTAATGAGAAGCAAATGGAAAGAAGACAGTGAGAAACAAAAAACTCAATTGGTAATAGATCTACCTAAAGCTAAAGCATTTATATTTTAGACAGGAATTCAAATTAGAGGGGATTATAATATTCATTTCTGTTGATTTTATTTGAATGGAATTCCTAGTTTTAATCACTTCATACATAGTAAGACAGTAAGTACACCAGCGAGCAGAGAACCATGGACACAAATTTTGTTCAAAGAAAAAGAGGTAGAGAAAAATTTTATGTACCTGTAAGAGAAAAAATGTATCTTCTTTGCTCCTGCCTTTTCCAGTTTCTTTTAGATGAAATAATGAAACCCGCTGCAAAATTGGTAGTTTGTGTTAATTAACACAGAAGCCACTGTAACAATAAAGCAAAATTGATTGGACAAATACAACCCTCAGCTCACATTTGGACCCGAAACTCAGCAAAACTGAGTGGATGAGATAAAGCATTCATTAGTTTTTATACGATTCATTGAAGAACATACATATTATATGCATGAAGGCATTACACGGACAATCCTAATGGCATACTTCAGTCAAGAGTCACCAAAAGCAAAACGCTGTCCGATGGAGATAGAGTTATAGTTTAGATAGGATTTTCAAAATATGAGTTTAATTCAAAATATGAGTGTTTAGATTAGATTAATTTTAATATATTGATAAAGTCGTAGTTTATTAGAAGATCTTCTGATTTTAGATTAGTTTTCTATATATAGAGGGTTTATTCATGGTAATAGGTAACCCCCTGAATATACGAATAAATTGATTTCTTCTTTGCCTTAATTTGTTGTCTTCTTTGATCCCCTTTCTCTTCTCTTTCATCTTCTTGTTCGTTGTCAAATTGGTACGTCCGTGCATCACTGTCACTATTTATTTTCTTTCAGGGCATTGCGAAGGTCAATAGCTTCTGCTTCAACTAGTTAATCATATACTCGATCCAACAGTAATCTTTTGGCATATCCCATGTTAGAAAAATTGTTATATATACACCCAAAAGATGAAACTAAAGGTAAATTCTTTTATGCTAGAGCCTGCGAATTATAAATAAATGAAATAATTCAGGAATCAATAATAAAATTAGAAATACCTTATCTTAAAAGTGGTTGGTTGAAATGCGATAAATCGCTATCCTTAAGACAGATTTCTCCTTGGGATACGTAATCTAGTGCAACAAGGTATAGGCGATCGGCTTCCAAGATTCAACAACCGGTGAACCACAGCTAAGGGTGCACTCCCTATAGAAGGTCGAGGCAGACTTTCTTAAGCATCCAATTAGAGCTCAGATAGGTAAAGTATATAAGAAAATTTAGGAAAAAACAAATCTGGGAATTGTGATTATCATCCTACAAATGAAGGCTTTTTTTAATACATAGAAACATGCCAAAGTATTTAAGAACATCACCTTTTAGATTTATGAAGCCTCGTCTTTTAGATTTAATAACCATGAAATTAAATATGCTTAACTGATAAACATTAAACTAAAATGATAAATTCATAACTTCAAGGTGAAAAGATCATAACTTCAAAATTTGAATTATAATAACATATATTTATATATATACATAACAATCCCCCACAAAAAATCAAAATTTGAAGAAATTGACACACATTAATGCTGAGGTCTTTCGACTTGAATCAACATAGATTGGATTTACAGAAGTGGGGTGAAATTAAGTTTTGATTCTTTGAACAAACTTCTTGAGTCTAAATCAGCTATATATGCAAAACACGTATCAGCTTTAGATTTAGAGTGTGTTTGGTAGGGATTTTTTGGGGAAGAATTGATTTTTGAATAGTGATATGATGGGAAATGTGTGGTTGAAAAAGAAGAAAAAAGTATTGATGTGATGGAAAATATTATTTTATTGAAAAATGTGTGGTTGAAAATGAGAATTGATTTACTGTAGAAAATGAGAATCTGTACCAAGCAGCCCATAATAGAGCCCTCAAGTTGGCACGTTTAGACTAAGTGCCCCACCTGGTTATTCATGAATACTCTAGAGTCTAGAGAAATCAGTCTAATTTCTCATAGAAGGGCGAAGGCAGTCCCAATCTCATATTCATATAGACAGATTCCACCAATCATGTAACAGGAAAAAATGTCACTCTAAAGGGCTATGGATCCATTAAGAGCTTTAAGCTCAACCTTCCATGTGCAGTTGCACTATCTAAGTCACAACGATGGAACATTGGAACTCCCACATGATAGTGCCTCAACTACTCAAATGACTTCTTTTTATCCATTGAACACACTTCTTGATATCTCTATTCACATAGGTGGGTCGCCATTAAATGTACCACACTTAAATGGCTCTCTCAATGTATCTATCAATAGCATAGCTAATCATCTAATCAAATGGTTCAGCAATATTTCATTGACTTTGGAAACTAGAGTAATAACAATCCATCTATTAGCAATTGTCTAACCACATTATGGCGTAGATGCATATGAGCTCTGTTAAAATCCGAAATCTGTATTTATGGGAAACATATTGTAGGAAAGATTGTATAGCTGTAAATCTTCTAGGAAATCAGTGATTATTCTAGTTTCCTAGTTTAGCTCTAGATTTCCTAGAAGGTTTCCTATTTTCTAGGATTAGTTTCCTATTTTTCTGGGTTTCCTATTCTTTGTATTGGCTATATAAAGCCGTGTAACTATTCAGATTTTAATATGAGGAGTTAAAATATTTTTCCCTCTAAACTTTTATGGTATCAGAGCCGTAGGTTTAGCTTTTCTTTTCTGCCATGGCCGAAACCACTGAAATCAACCCAAATGTCTCTATTCAGATCACTGCCGTCAAACTGAATGGCAGAAATTTTTTAGAATGGGCCCAGTCAGTGAAATTAGCTATTGATGGACGGGGAAAGCTTGGTTTTTTAACTGGTGAAGAACCGCGACCCAAAGGAATCTGATCCCCTGTTCAAAAAATGGAGGTCAGAAAACTCCTTAATCACCACATGGCTTCTCAATTCCATGGAGGAGTCAATTAGGAAACCTTATTTGTTTATGTCAGCAAAACAAATATGGAATGCTGTCCGGGAGACGTACTCAGATTTGGAAAACCATTCTCAGGTGTTTGAGTTGAAGACAAAACTATGGAACGCTAAACAAGGAGATGTCGATGTTACCTCTTTCTTCAATCACATGCTAACCTTGTGGCAGGAACTCGACATGTGTTACAACGAGGAATGGGAGAGTCCCAAAGATTTAGCAAGGTTAAAAAAACGTGAGGAAACTGATAGAATTTTTATGTTTTTAGCAGGAATTAATTCAAGCTTTGATGATGTCAAAGGAAGAATACTTGGACGCCGGCCACTACCCTCAATCCGGGAAGTTTTTTCAGAGTTGAGACAGGAGGAAAGCCGAAAAAGGGTAATGGCGGGATCATTCTCACACAACAACGACCTTGATAGCTCTGCCCTTATCACAAGGAACACTGAAGCCGAATCTGACAAAAAGAAGAAACCGTGGTGTGAGCATTGCAAACGTCACTGGCATACCAAGGAGACATGCTGGAAGATTCATGGCAAACCACAAAACTGGCAGCCAAGTTGGAAGAGGAAACAGGAGGGAAACAAAGCTATGAATACCACCTCTGAGACTTCTACAGAGCACAAGTCTACTTCTGGAAATTCCAGTCAATTTCCATTCACTAATGACCAGATTGAGCAACTCTTGAAACTCCTAAAATCTCCACATGATCTTCCATCATGTTCCTATGCAAATCAAGGTAATTATGGATCTTGTTTTTCAACCCATAATATGGAACCGTGGATCATAGATTCCGGTGCCACAGATCACATGACAAGCTTTTCGCATTTGTTCCACTCTTATAGCCCATGTGCAGGAAACAAGAAAATAAAAGTGGCTGATGGATCGTTCTCAGCCATTGCCGGAAAGGGTGAAATCAGAATTTCACAATTCTTAAAGCTGAAAGACGTCTTACACGTCCCACGATTGTCTTGTAATTTCTTGTCAACAAGAATTAACTAATGACCACAATTGTCGAGCTAATTTCTCTCCATTTCACTGTGTATTTCAGGATCTGGCATCGGGGAAGACGATTGGCAGTGCTAGACTCAATGGCGGACTCTACTATTTTGATGATGGATCCCTTCAAGCAAATTCAGTTTCTAATTCTGATTTAGGTGCTAGTTCTAATTCTGGTATGAATAATGTAATGCTTTGGCATTTTAGGCTAGGACACCCAAGTTTCTATTATTTAAAACATTTGTTTCCAAATTTATTTTTAAATAAAGATCCATCATCTTTTGTGTGTGAAATTTGTGCCATGGCAAAAATGCATCGATCTCCTTATGTGCCTCGCCCATATTCTCCGTCAAAACCTTTTTCACTAGTACATAGTGATATTTGGGGGCCCTCAAGAACTCCCACTATCATGGGAAAACGATGGTTTGTAACTTTTATTGATGATCATACAAGGATGACATGGGTATATCTTATGAAAACAAAATCTGAAGTTGAGATCATTTTTAAAACCTTTTTTAATATGGTTTGTACTCAATATGAGACTAAAATAAAGGTTTTAAGAAGTGATAATGGTAGGGAGTATTTTTCAAAACTGTTGAGTAATTTTTGCTTGGAAAATGGAATAATTCAACAAAGTTCTTGTGTAAATACTTCTCAACAAAATGGAATTGCTGAGAGAAAAAATAGACATCTTCTTGAAGTTGCACGTGCACTCCTCTTTACAAACCATGTACCGAAAGTTTTTTGGGGTGATGCAATTTTGCATGCCACGTTTTTGATAAATCGTATGCCATCAAAAGTTCTGAAATTTGACACACCAATAAACAATTTTTTGAAGGCTTTTCCTTAATCTCGGCTTCAATCCCACCTTCCATTAAAACTATTTGGCTGCACCGTTTTCATTCATAACAAAGATCTCCATCACGACAAATTTGATCCAAGAGGAAAAAAATGTGTTTTTTTGGGATATTCTCCCACACAAAAGGGGTTTAAGTGCTATGATCCTCAAAAGAGAAAATACTTTGTCACATTTGATGTTCAATTCCTTGAAAATCAATCATTTTTTAGGCCTCATCTTCAAGGGGAGAACACTAGTGCAGATTCGACCTTAGGGGGAGGGGGAGAAAAAAATTCAGAAAAAAATTCAATCTTTAGTTTTGAGCAACACCAAGGTTTGTTCTTTCCTATTCCCGTAATTGATAGTTCCACGTTAGATTCCGACTTTGTCGAAAAATCAAACACTGAAAATGACTTGAATGTTCTTTCTAAAAATGTCTTTTCTGAAAATCAAAATCTGCCTAATGAGTCTCCAAGAAACCGAGCCATTAATCAGTCAAATTTCCCTCAAAATTGTCAGTTTTTTCAAAATGACACATTGGAGGAAAATAATGATTTAAATAATGAAAACTTGGTCCCTGAAATCAGTAGTCCTACTACAATTGGAAATAAGACTATAAATCGTTTTGGAAAAGTATTTTCTCGAAGGGAATTAAAATCAGGAGTAGAAGCCAATATTGAGCTTCATGGCCAAGAGACAACCCCAATGACAGATCACGAAATACCAGGTACTGATTCTTCCTCTTCAGATCTTAATATTCCAATTGCCATTAGAAAAGAAACAAGGGAATGCACTAGGCATCCACTGTATCCTATGTCCAAATATGTTTCTTACAAGAAATTATCTCCTCAGTTTCATGCTTTTGTCTCTAAACTTTCTCATGTGGAGATTCCAAAGGATATCAAAGTTGCCTTACAGGTTCCTGAATGGAAAACAGCTGTTTTGGAAGAGATGAATGCTCTGGAGAAGAATCGGACTTGGGAAATAGTGGAGTTACCAAGGGGAAAGAAGACGGTTGGCTGCAAATGGGTGTTCACCATCAAGTTCAACTCGGATGGATCATTGGAGCGATACAAGGCCAGATTAGTTGCCAAAGGATTTACACAAACCTATGGTATTGACTATTCTGAAACTTTTGCTCCTGTAGCCAAACTAAATTCAGTGCGAGTCTTGTTGTCCATTGCAGTGAATCTGGATTGGCCATTACAACAACTAGATGTGAAGAATGCCTTTCTGAACGGTGATCTAGAAGAAGAAGTGTTCATGAATGCTCCCCCTGGATTTGAAGATAAATTTGTGAATAAAGTTTGCAAACTGAAAAAATCCCTCTATGGCTTGAAGCAGTCTCCTCGGGCCTGGTTCGAGAAGTTTACCAACTCAGTCAAAAGGCAAGGATACTTGCAGTCACAAGCAGATCACACAATGCTTTTCCGAAGATCACAAGAAGGAAAGATTGCAATCCTTATTGTGTATGTTGATGACATAATTGTGACAGGTGATGATGTGCGAGAAATAAGCAGATTGAAAAAGTGTTTGGCTGAGGAATTTGAAATTAAGGACCTTGGAACTCTCAAGTATTTTCTAGGGATGGAATTTGCAAGATCTAAAGAAGGAATTGTAGTAAGCCAAAGGAAGTATATTCTAGACCTTCTCAAAGAAACGGGTATGAGTGGGTGCAAACCAATAGACACTCCTATTGATCCAAATGTTAAACTTGGAAAAAGTGAAGGGGATCAAGTTGATACAACTAGATATCAAAGGCTTGTTGGTAGACTAATTTATCTTTCTCACACAAGGCCTGATATAGCTTTTGGTGTGAGTTTGGTGAGCCAATTTATGCATACTCCTGGGAAAATCCATCTTGATGCTGTTTATCGGATTCTTAGATATCTTAAGGGTTCACCTGGAAGAGGACTATTGTTCAAGAAGACCAACAACCGGGCCATTGAAGGATATACTGATGCAGATTGGGCGGGATCTATCACTGACAGAAGGTCTACTTCAGGCTATTGTGGTTATGTATGGGGTAATTTAGTTACATGGCGGAGTAAAAAACAGAGTGTAGTAGCTCGCAGCAGTGCTGAAGCGGAGTTTCGAGCTATGGCAAACGGTTTATGTGAAATAATTTGGCTGCAAAGAGTGCTAGAAGACTTGAAACTGAAACCTGAGGGACCAATGAAGCTATACTGTGACAACAAAGCCGCCATCAGCATAGCCAATAATCCTGTCCAACATGATCGAACCAAGCATATTGAGATCGACCGTCATTTCATTAAGGAGAAGTTGGAATCAAGAGCTATTTGCTTACCATTTGTGCCCACAGCACAACAAATGGCAGATGTTTTCACTAAAGGGCTTTTTAAACCAGGGTTTGACTCATGTATAAGCAAGTTAGGTTTGAAAGATATTTTCCACCCAACTTGAGGGGGAGCTCTTAACTCAAGCTATCACAATTTGGCAATTAAAATATGCTGCTACTAAGGGAACAAAACTCTCAAATAGGGGTATATCTTCTCACATAAATGTATATCAATAAGAAAATTATCAATTGAATTGCTCCTTTAACTATTTCTTGAACCTCATTTACGCTCAATGTTTTTTATTCGAAGGGCAGATTAAGAAAACATGCCAAAATAGAGTCCAACTCAATTTTAACTAAATCTTGCAATATAAATAACTTAATGGAAAGATGGTAAAGTAAAAAGTAATGGATCATCTTTTAGAGGTAAAGCAATAACAAACTCATCTCGTAATAATTTTTCTTTATTTCAATTTGCCACACAAACCATTTCAATATCATCAAATTCTTTCTTATAAAGAGTTGAAATGGACTTTTCAGAGATAATCTACTTCTTTAGCCTCTATTTGGTTTAATCTGATTTAATTACTATATGTTGCATTACTAAGTGTTACACAACAAAAACACAATCGTAAATTATAAAACCAATGTACTTTATGTTATTCAAAATAACCAACGATAAATACCTATCAAAAATAACCACGCAATTTAAGATATGCATGATTTAATTTAAGAACTTTTCATCAACATATATATTGAAATTTGTAAGAAAATGCTTCTCTCTTTATTCATGCACAATCTTGAGCTTGTTTGGTAGTACTTATAAGTTGTGAGTCCTACAAAATGTATAAATAAAAAGTATGTTTCATTAGCTTAAATTAAAATTAGAGCTTTACCAAACATGCACTTGAATAGGTCATGATTAGAAAGAAGCTTGATATCAATTTCTTTCTAATAACATCACAAGATTATTAAAATTTGCATAAACCACTAAATCTTTTATCCAACGTATTATCGCATTGCTGGCATAAATGATATTATTATTATTATAAATCTTAAGGGCCTCAACATGTAAGAGATATCCCATTTAATTAATAGGCATGACTAGTAAGAATAATATCTCAGATTCTCTTTGATAGATTCTTAACATGCTTTGCACGACTGAACATACAAATATTGCAAGTATATGAACCCACCAGCTAAAAGGACATTGACCATTAAAAAATAAAACCAAAAAAGGAAAATGACAATTTCCAAATAAGGCTTAATTCAGTAATATCTAAGCCATCATTAGTATAAAACTAATTCTCACTTCTCTGTGCTAATAATTCAAGAGATAAACAAAATTTTAATACCTATTGCACAATATTAAGCTCGCTAGTATTTAAATAACAACTTAACACTGACTTTACACATAAATTAAAATTACCAGAATTAATGCATTAACAAAATGGGGAGGTAAAGACTACTAGGAGAGGTACCAAACCGCACCGCTAGAAGGTATCTAAGAGAAGCTCTACCTTCTTCAATCAGCAAAAGAGGGACCTTTGAGCATTTTCTTCTAGATTGTTAAAGTAATTGGCTCCATTTGGCAAATTTAAGAGATAAACACAATTATAATAGCTTGCTAGTATAAAATCAGAAATTTAACAGCAACTTCACACATATTTTAAAATTACCGAATATAAGGCGTTCAAGCACCTAACAAATACTAAAAGAATCGAAATTGAAATATAGAATTGAGGTAGTGAGGCCCGTAATTCCAGAGATGAACAAAATTTCAATACCTACCCAACAATATTAATTTCTCACATAAATTTAATTACCGATTTAATGCATTCAAGTACTTAAGCTCAGAGAATCGAAATTGAGGCGGTGAGGCCGGCCGGAGTTTTGATTTCTTTGATCAAGCCCGATGATAGTAGATACTCGAGAAGCTTCCGCCAATCCTTGCGGTACCTTTGGAGCAGCGGATTTGAAAACTCCATTCAAAAATCCAGGACATACACACATAGTAGCACGCAGAGAGAGGTATTTGAAGTACCAGTGTGATCAAGAAAAACGAGAAATGCGAGGTCAGCCTCGATCAGCGCCAAAATAGACGGCATAAAGTAAAAATGTCTTCATTTTAGTGAGAGAAAAGTCCAGGAGAGGAAGGGACTGGACACGTGGGAGTGGAAGAAGAAGCTAATTTGAGATCTACAAGCTCTTGGTTTCAAATCGGAGAGCATTGTATGTGTTTTCCGGCGGCTGTGCCGGCGTTGGGTGGCGGTGTTGGTGGCTAATTTTCAGAGGTGGGTGTGGGAAAGGGGAGTGGGGGGGACGTGAGAGGATTAAACTGAATGCCCCGGCTCAATGACCGGGGCATTTGACAGGGCGCCACCTCTGTGATTGGAGGGGGGCTGAGGTCGGTCAGCCCCCCTCCAATTGTATGGTGCCACGTCGGCACCTGTATGATGGCCCGGTCATTGAGCCGGACATAAACTTTTTTTATCAGAAATGATACATGTAATTTTGAGCAAAAAATAGAGCTCAAACAGATTCTTAATTTGGTCAAATATGGTCAAAGCTCACTTTTCTTAATCACTACCAACCAACGATCAAATAGGTTTGAGACTTTACAAATTGAAGGTTACAGTAATATCTGTTAAAAATTGAAAGGTTTCGAATTGTCTCTACAGTTTTTTCTTTCATTAGTGTCTAGTCGTTGAATTTATTAATATTAGGGATAATTGAAGCAACGGTCTCAAACCTTTAAATTTTTTGCAAACTTTACCCTTCCCTTCAGTTTGTGTCATTAACGGTTCCAAATCTTTGAAAAATTAGTATCTCGAGGTCCAAAATGACAGAAAACGTTAATTCCACCGTTAGTTGAATTGGAAAATAAAAAATTGGATATTTCGACCATTATATATATATATATATCCCTCACCCCATCCCAAAATCCAGAATTATCAGGTGAAACTCTGAAGATAGAGTTTTGCTCCTTTGCCAGAAGACGGCTGCCCACTTGGATGACCGACCCTCACAAGAGGGTGGGACCGACGTGGGGCCCGGCCAAATAAAAAATGAAAAAAAAAGCCACCTCCCCCCCCAATGTGAGTGATCTGTCAGGGTGGGTGTCACTCCCCCCTGGCAATGTAGCTCGGTTCCTGAAGATATAAAGGTGAAAGTGACTGCAGAATAATTTTTTATAATAAGAGGTTTCATTAGATTTGTCAATCAAATCTAAACAGCACCAAAACCACCAATGCATAACAAATTTAGTTTAAAAAAAAAAAAAAGAGCAAACTTACCATCTCAATCTGTTTAGCGTGTCTTGAGTCTCTCTATCGTTGAAAAGTGGGCTTCAATAAACCAGGTGTTGGGTTTTTCACATGAACAATGCTAGGGTGTCACCCTCCCTACCAGATCACTCACAATAGGGGGAGTGGGGGATTTTTTTTCTTTTTTAATTCACGTGGGTCCCACTACAAATGTGAGAGGATGTCAACTAAAGTGTCAAATTTCTTCGGGAAAAATGGTTTAATCTTTTTCATATAGAGATTTTATTTAGATTTCTGCCGAATGTAATTCATTGGGAATGGAGCCAAGTAGGGGGTTTGTTTGTGCAATTGAAGAGAAAAGATTGGCTAAGATGAGATTTCTATGCAAATATGGGTTTAAAGAAAAAAAATTCTTGATAATTTATATTGTTCAAATTTGTAACTAAATTTCTTGTTCTGTGTTTGTCTTTGAAGATTTAAGTTGTCGACTAAAAATCAAGATATTCAAATATGTGTATATACATACAGAAATGTGTATATATATAGGTGGCATTGAATGTTAAAATAAAAAGCAGCAACTGTATTACTTGGAGGAGGATGAGAAACGACAACCGTTACCACTTTAAGGAAGGTGGAAGAAAAGTACGACACTGTAACTCAACAATAATTTTCAGTTGAAGTGGCCGATAGTGATCGGTGTGGACCATGTATTTCTAGGTTTTGGGTTTATTTTGGGTTGGGGTGAGGTGAGGTGGGAAATTTATGTTTTTTTTTAATTTATTTATTTTTTTAAAAGACGAAAATGTCCTTATTTAAAATGGTCAAAATATCCAAAAAAAAATTCATTTTCCAAGTCAACTAAATGTAGAGTTAACATTTTCAAATGGACTTTGGGTGCTAATTTTTCAAAGGTTTGGGATCGTTGTTGACACAAATTGGAAATTATGGTACAATCTGCAAAAAAAAATAAAGATTTGGTACCACTATTGCAATTATCCCTAATATTATCCAACCCACCACTTCGTCACAATTTTAAAATTTAATGGACTAAATGATTTAGAAAGTTCTACAATAATTTGGATATTTTTAACCCTCATAGTTTTGATGTGTAAAAAGTAAATACATCCTCTATATTGTAATGTCGACAAGTGGTTGGAGCACATGAAGTCAATAAATAATTCTAAAAATATATAAATGATTATTCGCTAACGTTAGTTGAAATTGAGTAGTTATGGTCATGTAAAAAAATTGGATAAATAAAATCGAGTATTATGCATTAAACAATACAAAGAATAAAAAAATAAAACAAAATCTATGCTTCACAATGTTAATATTTAATGATACTAATATGTATGTCCTATATGATATAACTAGTCTTTCCCCCGTGCGATGCACAAATTTATATCAAGTGATAAACAATTCTAATATAAGAAACACACGCTAATTGATTTTTCAATCCAATTAGATGCAAAACACTTCATAAAATTAACTTGCGAGTCAATGGGTAATTTTAAATAAATATATATACACCACATAAGTAATTCAAATTTTGAAAAACTTCTTTGAAAACAACATTTGTAAACTTCTTTGAAAACAACATTTGTTGTTGAATTGGATGTTACTCCATCTCGATCGCAACAAAGAATTTTCAATCCCGAACGGTTTGTAACTGCAACATAAAGTTGACAATGACTGAATCGTTTAATCATTAAAAAGTAAAACGATAATTCAATACTGATTTCGACTCACAAAATTTGCCACTCACAAAATATTTTCCAATCCAATATTAAAGCGGAGGAACCATCCTCCGCACAGAATTTGGTGAAAAAAAAACTTTAATTATTGTCTTAATTTTATCAAATAACACCTAATGGCTAATTAAATTAAGTCCCAGTGTCTTAATGCCATTGGATTTACTTTCCTCCATTCAAGTGGGGTCCAGTACCATCACAGGCAGTGCGCAGGGATTGTAAGAACTCCTTTGTTGCACTGTATATACCACCTTCTCCTTGAATGGGTTCAACAAACACAGCAGCAATTTTTTCAATCTGAATCATTTCAGTAGCTGCTTGAATATTACCATATTCTAAGAATGTCACTCCAGGCAGGCTCAAAAAACAAAATTAAAGCGGAGGAACCATCCTCCGCACAGAATTTCGTGAAAAAAACAAACTTTATTTATTGTCTTAATTTTGTCAAATAATCCCCAAGATTATAACACCTAATGACTAATTAAATTATTAACTCCCTGTGGCTAATTAAATTAAGCTCTCTAGCTCTACAGCAAAAAAATAAAAAATAAAAAAAAAATCCTGGAATGGCAGCATCCAAGGCAATTGAAACAGGATTAATCAACCATCCACGCTTATCCTTCATTACAATTGAAGAAGACGAAGGGAATTTCACGATATTAGCATTAGAATATTTATCATAACCGCCATGTAAAGTCACCCCTTTTCTACCATACGCCGATTGGTGAAATGAAGGATTGGAAGAATAGTGTTGGAATCTAAGGGCAATCCATGTAAGAAAAAGGAAAAAAGAGAGTAGAAACGGAACTGCGTGCGGTTTTTTGAGGAAGAATTTCAACATTTTTTTGCTTTTCCTTCGCCATTTTTTCTTATCTAATTCAACATTTTTTGGTGCTTTCCCTCTTCGATGAGACGCCCCGCTTTTTTGCTAGTGATTTTCAGTGTTTGCAGGTGGTTGAGGTTCTCCTGGAAAACTGAAATGTGCAGAGGGTAAAGCTGAGCCTCAGTCCAATCCCCTATATCCAAATTTCAAAATTATGGATCTTTGGTGCCTCCGCGCGCGGAGGCTGGTTCCTCCGCGTGCGGAGGATTGCAGGTGGAGGCACACCCACTAAACTTTTTGCAATGATAACAGATAAAGTGATAAACTATAAACCAATATCAAGATTGAAGACCGACCCCACTAATTTTTCATCTTCAATTTACAGATCCAAACAGAAAAAAATGAGAAATGAGCTCCGCGTGCGGAGGTTGGAGCCTCCGCACGCGGAGGCTGGAACCTCCGCGTGCGGAGGTTGGGAACCTCCGCACGCGGAGGATTTCACCAGCCTCCTCTGCGGAGGCTACCTCCGCACGCGGAGGCTGGTGCCTCCGCAGTACCGCACCAACCTCTTGAATTCTATCAAATTCTAAGCATTTAAAACAAAATTATCTTATGCTATGAACTGAATTGCCACATCGATTAAAGATTAAATCGTAACCTACCTGTAGGGGCATAGAAAATGGAACTTTGTGATCTAATACTGATTTTTTTGACAAATAAAAATTAGGAAGACAGATACGGAAGAATAACCTGTCCAAGTTGAGTTCGGATTTGACACGGCGAAGCAGAGCAGTGGTTTTACCGGCGAACATGGGGCCGACAATGACTGTACCTCACCAGGCCGTTTCAGATTGCGATCGGTTGCAAAAGAAGAAGCCATGGCAAGAAGAGATTTTGGAAGTTTAAAGGGGTGAGTTTTTGCTTATGGATCTGTGAATTCTTCGTGAATTATAATGTGAATATACACGTGTTTAGTTTGGCTTTCAATAGAGATTTCATGGCTATTGTTTGAAGCATCGATTGGGTTGTCGAGATTATAGGTTAAAACTCCATGGTTGAGCTATTTGAAGGTTGGTCGTGGTGAAAATTGAATTGAGCTGTTGAAGAAAGCTGCGACCTTTGGCGGGTTATTTTAGCATTTGGGATTACTTGGACTTTTTGCAGGGGATATGGTTTAGGCGGGATTCTTGGGCAGGGCTTGAGATGTAAGAACGATTTGAATTTTCTATTTTTCTTTCTCCACTTGGCAGCCAAATGATGTTCGGTCATTTTTTTTTTGCAGGGACCACTTATATGGTTTGGGCGGGATTTTGGGCGGGAATACTGTTGGTGCACTATCCTTCTTTAATATAGTAAATAGATTGTACAATGAAGGATGCTAAAGAAAAGGTATTTGAATGGTAGGGTTTACCGCAATTCGGTTCACACCAATTTGTAGATTACAGTCATTTTTCTCTTGTTATGAAAAAATGATTTGATTTCTTTGTCTCACCTACTCATTGCCTAAGCTTGAAGGGGATTCATTTGAAAAAGTTGGAGAATCCACCTTCTGTTTGCAACAAGAAGTAGTCGCTTCACTCCTGCCGTAGTGAATTCCGAAGAATTATGCCTAATTTAGTTGAGAACAATTTAGGCGTTCTCATTTTTTATACAATTCACTTTTTAAACATATCACATCCACTATACCATCCCCTCGTAATAGTTTGAGTAAGCGTGGATAACCTTTGTGGTAAAACATTATTAAATTGTACATTCAAGTTCTCAAAGATAAATTATATTTTACATATTGCACTGGATGATCGGTATGTTACCTTACTAGCCAAGCTTACATCGCCTATGTTATGGATTTTGATCTCAAGATAATGACGATAATGAAATAAACACCAAAATTTACGTGGAAATCCAATACGAGAAAAAATTACATGCTGAGGAAGAGAAATCCATTATAATCAATAGCAATTATATTTATAATATTTCAATGCACTCAATTGAAATCTAAAACTCTCAAGATATTGTATGAATCTTGTTAATTTCATTATCGTCATTATCTTGCGATCCAAATCCATAACAAGTGGTATCAAAGTGAAGTTGATTGTTCCGCATGGTGAATTTGAAGTATGATATCCCATAGTTGGATAGAAATACGAGATTTACCTTATGGCAAGTGAAGATACGGGCGGTTCTAGCGTGGATGGATTTGGAGGAAGCCTTATTTAGATTTAATAAGATGTCTGCTACCTGTACCCAGGATGAAAAGCAGTGTATGGATCGAGAAGCCCAATCTCAAATTCATCTACATCTTTCAAATCAAATTCTTCAGGATGTTCTAAAGGAGAGAAGTGTCGTTGCGTTATGGTTGAAGATGGAGCAACTTTGCATGACAATGAGTTTGACCAGCAAGCTACACTTGAAACAATACTTATATTCTCACCGGATGTCTGAAGGTGCGTCATTGGATCATCACTTAACTATGTTCAAAGAAATCATGGCTGCTTTGGAGACATTGGAAGTTAAGTATGATAAGAAGGACTTGGCGTTGATATTGTTGTGTTATCTGTCGTTGTTGACTTTTAGAGATACAATTCTCTATAGTCAGAATACTTTCACCGTAGAAGAGGTCTATGATGATTTGCTATCTAAGGAGAAGATGAGGCATCTAGTTGGAGGATCTGTGAATCATGCTGAAGGCGTGGTTGTGCGTGAGAGAAATCAAGATTGGAATCTTACCAAAATATGAGGGGCATATTGAAATCTTGACATGCTAAGAAGACATGTCACTATTGTAAGAAGAATGATCATATTATAGCTAACTGCTATACCTTGAAGAATATAAATAAAGTTGTTGGTGCTATTGAGAAAGGAAAGCAACATGTTAATACAACGGATACTAATATTGTGGAAGATGGGCAAAGTGAATGACAGCTTCTTGTGATTTCTGACATGGATTTCAAATCATGTGATGAATAGGCTCTTGACTTGGCTTGTACTTTTCATATGTGTCCTAACAGGGACTAGTTTTCAACCTATGAAGGAATTTCGAGACGTGCAGTTATTATAGGAAACAATGTGCCTTGCCAAATTGTCTGAGTTAGTATAGTCAGAATCAGAATGTTCAATGGGGCTATCAAAACACTTACAGATGTAAGGCATGTTCCAAAACTGAAGCAGAATCTCATATCTTAAATGCAATTGACTCGAAGGGTTATAGATATACTAATGAAGGTGGAGTTTTGAAGATGAGTTGGGGTGCTCTTGTTGTCATGAAGGGATATAAAAACTCTACACAATTGTACATTTTGCATGGTTCCACAGTAATTGGGAATGCAGCAGTTTCTACTTCTTCTTTGACAGATAATGAAATTACAAAACTTTGAAATATGCAGCTCGGGCATATGAGTGAGAATGTCATGGCAGAGCTGAGTAGAAGGGGATTTCTTGATGTACGAAGACCAGCAAAATAAATTTTTGTGAGCATTGTGTCTTTGGGAAATAGAAGAGAGTCAGATTCACGAAAGGAAGACACAACATAAAGGAAACACTTGAATATATCCATTCAGATCTTTAAGGACCTACCAGTATACCATCAAAAAAGGAGATTATTGTTACTTGTTGACAATGATTGATGATTTCTCCCAGAAAGTTTGGGTATTTTTCTTAAAACAGAAGAGTGATGTGTTTAGGACCTTCAAAGAGTGAAAAACATTGGTAGAAAAATAGACTAGAAAGTAGGTAAAACATCTATGCACAGATAATGATTGGAGTTTTTTTCAAATGAATTCAATAGCTTTTGCAGGGTTGAAGGAATCTTGATACGCTGACAGTGCCTGAAACTCATCAACGGAATGGTGTGGCAGAACATATGAATAGAACTTTGATGAAAAATGTTCGTTGTATACTTTCAAATTCTAGATTGCCTAAGACTTTTTAGGCTGAAACTGCTACTATAGCTTGTTTTCTGATTAATCGCTTACCCTCAACTACCATTGATAAAAAGACACCGGAAGAGGTATGGTCTAGTAAACCTTCTTGTTATTCTGATTTGAAAATTTTTGGGTGTCTTGCTTATGCTCATGTGGATCATGGAAAGTTGGAATCTAAGTCTAGAAAGTGCATCTTTCTTGGGTATAAATCAATTGTGAAGGGGTATAAATTGTGGTGTCATGTGATAAAAAAGGTAATTGTTAGTAGAGATGTAGTATTTGATGAACTTGCTATGGTTCGGGGTTTTTCTCTTAGGGATTCTGATAAAATTGGGGAGCAGAATTATTCAAGTCAGGTGGAGTTAGAAATTGGGTTAGAGGAACAATGAGAGGTACAAACTAGTCTACTAGAGATCAGTCCAATTCGAGGTTAACAGACAGTAATATCTTGCCTACTTTGCCTACACTTTAATAGCTAATGACAGACCTCGCAGACATATTAAACATCCACAGAAGCATAGAAAAGCATATTTGGTAGCTTATCATTGAGTATGGTTGAAAACATTGATTCCACTGAGGAACATGCTACATATTCAGAGGCAATCAGATGCAGTGATTCTAGCAGGTGGATGATTGCTATGCAGGAGGAGATGGAGTCAATGAGCAAAAATAACACTTAAAAGATTGTATTTGAGTCAGAAGTAGTACATTGAGAAGGTGCTTGAAAGATTCAATATAGTGAATGTGAAGGCAGTTAGTACTCCCTGGCTGCTCACTTTAAATTATCATATAACTTGTGTCCTCAGTCAAATAAGACATTAACTACATGTCTGGGTTCCTTATTCCAGTGCAATTGGTTCGCTTATGCATACTATGGTTTGTATAAGACCTGATTCAACACATGTAGTTAGTGCAGTTAGTAGATACATGGCAAATCTTGGCAAGAAACATTGGAAAGCAGTATTGTGGATCTTCAGATACTTGAGGGGCTCTTCTAATACTTGTTTGCATTTTGATAGAAATTCAGATGAAGTCATTGGGTATGTGGATTCAAATTATGCATGGGATCTTGATAAGAAGAGATCACTTATAAGGTATGTGTTTACCCTTGGAGG
Organism: Fraxinus americana; assembly: GCA_035079005.1. Taxonomy (NCBI): domain Eukaryota; kingdom Viridiplantae; phylum Streptophyta; class Magnoliopsida; order Lamiales; family Oleaceae; genus Fraxinus; species Fraxinus americana. The sequence continues at coordinate 2,043,838 of CM068722.1, read as the reverse complement.
TTGTGTTGTCAGCTAAAAAGCTACTTTGCAAAATACTGTAGATTTGACTACAACAGAAGCAAAATACATGGTCATTACAGAGGCATGTAAGGAGTCTATGTGGTTGAGAGGATTGATTGGTGAAATCAGTGAAAACTTGCAGATGTCTACAGTATTCTGTGATAGTCAGTGAGCAATTTTCTTGACTAAAGATCAGATGTTACACGAGAGGACTAAACACATTGATGTGAGATATCATTTTGTGCTTGATGTGATTGCTCGTGGTGATATTGTAATGAGCAAGGTTGATACCTAGGATAATCCTGCTAATATGAGGACAAAACCACTTCTCATTACTAAGTTTGAACATTCTTGAACTTAGTGTTTGTCATTGATTTAGTTCGTTAGGATTTGTTTGGAAGAAGACGAGTGGTGTTTATTGATTGAGTTGTGATTTGGAATTCCTTGTGTTGGAATTTGGTTAAAGATGGAGATTTGTTGTGGTTAGACCCAAATTCTAGTGGCTATTGGAGTCTAAATTGGAGTGGTCTTGAAGAGATCAAAATTATGGACCAAAGGAAAGAGTCGCCGCATTTTCACTAACCTGACGCTTGAGCAAGCTTGGTAGAAAACTCGAGACTTGGTCGCTCGTCTGGCGCTACCCTATCGCCGGCTTGTCGCTTGAATAACAGGCTTATCCGGCCCAGGCCCGTGAGTTTTTTTCCGTATTGGGCTTCCATTTAAATCTTCGTATTTATTTTCTTCTTATTTATTTCATTATTGTCATTACAAATTCATAATAAGTACGCAGTATTTAATCATGTCACGAATGTTTTGGAACTAAGAATTTAGACGAAATAAAGGGACATCGGCAGAATGTTTTTTATTTTAAGAAACATTTGTATATAAGCACAACCACGTTACATGAGAGGCACATAAATTTCAAATTCTGAAGGTATTACAATGGACTAAAATCTCTTTTATTCATGTAATGCTACAAAAGCTACAACACAGTAATATGATTCTTCAACAGCTTCATTCTGTCCCAACTTTCAGACATCTTAGGAATGCTTTTTAACTACCTTCTTGTGTATTCGTCCTAATGTTCGACTCCTTCCCTCGTTTGCAACAATCTTCGGACATAGCCTTGCACAACCAAAGATTTTGAGTATGTAACACGGGATCGTAAGCTTTTTACCAAAAAACCAATAATAAAATTTGGTGTCATATAAGCAGAATTCTTTATACCTTCAAAACCTGTCATTCATGGTTCGAAAGATGGGACCTGATGTTGGAATTAATTGATGTATTTGGATCATTAAATATGTTATTTAATGTTATTTATTTGGGTCATTAAATATGTTATTTAATGATGTGGGCCGTTGTAATTAATTTGGGTGAATTGGAAAAGTCTCCAATATAGGCCCATATGTTATAAGCCCATTTAAGTGTCTTATATATGGTAAGGAATCCCACATCGAAAGTTTACAAGAAAATAGACTTGTTTATATAGTGGGATATATGTATAAGTTATAATTTAATAAGTGACCTACAACTTGACTAACTATTAGCTAGCCAAAGGCTAGATAACTAGTCACCACGAGAGTGGTGCTTCGTACCACCCACGCCACGCCACGCCACGCCACGCCCCGGTCCCGGTCCAGGCCCGCGCACGTCGCAAAGTACGCATTGGACGCTTTAGAGGCGCACTTTGCACTTCGCACGTACGCATCGTCGCGAGGAGCTGATGAGCCTTATAGTTTTCAGAAATGGAGTCATGGTTCGATGACATGGCGATGAGAGGCTCGATGAGTTGGCATCCTAGGTGGTACACACGTAACAGGTCACGTCACTTCGTCCTGCATGGCGGTTGGTCCTGTTGGACGTACGCGTGGCAACTGCATGGCCGGTGACTCGTAGAATTGGTGAATAGACATGATGAATGGACACTACATTTCGTGGTTTAATCTGGTCCGTCGGATTATGAAAGAGTGCGATCCAATGGCTAAAACAGATCAGAACAAGTGGTGCACCAATTCATGAAATGTTACACACCCTTTCAAGGAGACACTTCAATCTCTATAAATAGAGACCTCCAAATTCGTTTTTTGAATATCAAATCAATTAATATATTCTTGATTTCTAAATTCTTCTCGCTCCATATTCTGCTAAAATTCCTTCGATATTTTCGTGAGGATTTCATTCGAGTACGATCATTATTTGGTTCGACCGTCAAGGTAGGTATTGTGCAATATCGACTTTGGGAAAAGCGTTGTATCTTGGGAGACAGACGTCCATAATCCTGTTTGCACGTTGTTGGGGGGCGAAATCTGTCTTAAGGAGATTTGCTTTGGCATACCTCGCTTCGTCTTCTTCTTTTTTCCGTTTTTTCTGCTTTTTTATTTGTTCTTTCGATTGGGATAGTTGGATTTTTCGACAACAATCTTAAGACAGATTTTCATTTCTCTTATTGATTATTTTCTGTAATTGTTGTTTTACAGAAAATGGCTAGTACTAGTGGAAATAATACTAGTGATGTGATTGCGCCAAATTCTGGTCCCAATCAATTTGTCATGCCACCGGCTTCACAATATGAGAAACCGGAAAAATTCAATGGTACGGATTTCAAGCGTTGGCAACAGAAGATGTTATTCTATTTGACAACATTGAACTTGGTAAAGTTTCTGCGTGAAGAATGTCCCGCACAAACATCGGAGAATGCTACTGATAAAAATACTCAGTTAGCCATTGAAGCATGGAAACATGCAGATTTCTTATGCCGTAATTACATTCTCAATGGATTGGATAACACCTTATATGGTGTGTATTGTGACTACAAAACGGCTAAAGAACTATGGGAGTCTCTTGACAAAAAATACAAGACGGAAGATCTTTGGAACGAAGAAATTCTTTGTCGGCAAATTTACGGATTTCAAGATGGCCGATTCAAAGATGAATGAGTCGAGTTCAAGAGATGCAAGTTCTACTTCATGATATTGAAGGTGAAGGTATGACTTTGAGTGAATCTTTCCAAATTCTTGCTATGATCGAGAAACTACCTCCACTATGGAAAGATTTCAAAAACTATCTCAAGCATAAACGCAAAGAGATGACGATGGAGGATTTAATTGTTCGACTTCGTATTGAAGAAGACAACCGGGCTGCGGAAAAGAAGAATAATGTGCACAACATGGAAGCAAAGGCTAACATTGTGGAAGACTCGGGGTCTAAGAACAAGAAAAGGAAGCGTACTGGCTCATCTATGGACAAAGCAAAAGTCATCAATGCAAAACGGTTCAAAGGAAAGCGTTATATTTGCGGGAAGCCAGGACATCGGGCTAAAGACTGTCGAAGCAAAAAGAAGGATACACCGAAGAAGAAAACGACCTCAAGCCAATATAACCGAAGTGGATTATATCTCTACGGATGTTTGGAGACATCAACCTATCTGCTGTTGTTTCTGAAGTTAATTTGGTATCTAATGCCAAAGATTGGTGGTTAGACACAGGAGCCACTCGTCACGTCTGTACTGATAAGGGTCTATTTTCTGAATATAAGACCCTGAATGATAATGAGTGCCTTTACATGGGCAATTCTACAACTTCCAAAATTGAAGGGATTGGAAAGGTTATTTTGAAATTCACATCGGAAAGGAATTGACGTTGAATGAAGTTGTACATGTCCCGAAATCGAAAGAATTTGATTTCGGAGCTATTCTTAGTAAGAAGGGATTTAAAATTGTGTTTGAATCTGATAGATTTGTACTTACTAAGGCAGGCATGTATGTTGGGAATGGTTATTTACTTGATGGTCTATTTAAGACCAATGTTGTTGTAGTGGACAAAAAATCCACATATTTGTATCTGCAAGTTATTAATAAAACTAATAATTCGTTTACTTGCTCGACTCTTCAAATTTATGGCATAGCCGATTAGGACATGTAAATCGTGCTTCTTTACGAAAGCTTGTAGGTTTAGGTCTTATACCTAAACTTGAATCCGAAGACAAACATAAATGTGAAATTTGTGTTGAAGCAAAATTTGCTAAAAAACCTTTTAACTCAATTGAAAGGAGTAGTGAACCGTTATGTTTAATACATAGCGACATTTGTGATCTAAAATTTGTTCAAACTCGAGGTGGTAAAAAATATTTTATCACGTTTATTGATGATCATAGTAGGTATTGTCATGTTTATTTATTAAGTAGCAAAGATGAGGCGTTGAATGCATTTGTTACTTATAAAAATGAAGTTGAAAATCAACTTGGAAAAACAATTAAGGTATTAAGATCCGATAGAGGTGGTGAATATGATTCATCTATGTTTAATGAATTATGTGCTAAGTTTGGTATTATTCACCAAACAACGGCCCCTTATACTCCGCATGACAAAATGGGATTGAGAGAAAAAATCGAACTTTAAAAGACATGGTTAATGCTATGCTTATAAGTTACGGATTACCACAAAATTTGTGGGGGAAGCGGTGCTAGCTTGCTAACTTTATTACGAATAGAGTTCCCCACAAGAAAAGCGGTTCGATACCTTATGACATTTGGAAAGGTAGAATGCCTTCCTACAAATACTTAAAAGTGTGGGGGTGTCTAGCAAAAGTGGCCATTCCACCTCCTAAAAGGATTAAGTTAGGTCCTAAAACTATTGATTGCATTTTTATCGGATATGCAATAAACGATGAGTGCGTCTGATTTCTTGTGCATAAATCTGATATAAGTGACATTCATGTCAATACAATTATAGAATCTAGAGATGCTGAATTCTTTGAAAATGTGTTCCCCAATAAAAGAGATATTGTTACGAATACTCAAAAGAGAACACGAGATAGTGCTTTGGAAAATAATATAGAACCTGAACCAAGAAGGAGTAAAAGAGCAAAAGTTGCTAAATCCTTTGGTCCAGATTTTATATCTTTCATGATTGAGAAAGAGCCTCAAACATTTAAAGAGGCCATGACTAGTCCAGAATCTGTATTTTGGAAGGAAGCTATAAATAGTGAAATTGAATCCATTATGAGTAATAATACTTGGCAATTGGTTGATCTTCCTAAGGGAACTAAACCAATAGGGTGCAAATGGATCTTCAAAAGAAAATTAAGACCCGACGGTTCAATAGATAAATACAAGGCTCGACTGGTTGCAAAAGGATATCGTCAGAAAGAAGGGATTGATTTCTTTGACACATATTCTCCAGTAACTAGAATTACTTCTATTCGAGTTTTAATTGCTATAGCAACCTTGTATAATTTACAAATACACCAAATGGATGTTAAGACTGCGTTCTTAAATGGTGATTTAAACGAAGAAATATATATGGAACAACCAGAAGGTTTCATAGTAAAAGGACAAGAGAACAAAGTATGCAAACTTGTTAAGTCCTTATACGGGTTGAAGCAAGCTCCTAAACAATGGCACGAAAAGTTTGACAGTACCATGATTAGGAATGGATTCATAATAAATGGATGTGACAAATGCGTATATTAAAAAAAATTTGAAAAGGCATACGTACTTGTCTGTTTATATGTTGATGACATGCTTATATTAGGGACTAATATAGAAGTCATCAATAGAACGAAGAATATGCTTACCAATAACTTTGACATGAAAGATATGGGTGAAGCAGACGTGATTCTAGGAATGAAGATATCTAGAACATCAAATGGAATATTCTTGTCTCAAACTCATTATGTTGACAAAATAATTGAGAGGTTTAAAACTCATAATATTAAAGAAACGAGTAACCCATTTCTTCCTCATGTAGTTCTTCACAAGAATAGTGGAAATGGGAAACAACAATTAGAATATTCTCAAATTATTGGTAGTGTAATGTACTTAATGAATTGTACAAGACCTGATATAGCTTACTCGGTAAGTAAGCTCGGTCGTTACACAAGTAACCCAAGTAATCAACATTGGGATGCATTACTTAGAGTTTTGGGATACTTGAAACGTATCGGAGAGTATTCATTATGTTATAAAAAATATCCTCCAAGAATTGAAGGATATAGTGATGCCAATTGGATATCGGATACGAGACGAGTCTAAGTCTACCAGTGGCTATGTATTTACTCTTGGTGGTGGCGCCATATCGTGGAAATCTTCTAAACAAACGTGTATAGCTCGATCTACTATGGAATCTGAGTTTATTGCTTTAGATAAAGCAGGAGAAGAAGCAGAATGGTTAAGACATTTCGTAGAAGATATTCCTATATGGCCAAAGCACACCTGACTATTTGTATTCATTGCGATAACCAAACAACAATAGCCGGGGCTTAAAATTTTGTGTATAACGGTAAGTCAAGACACATCCGTCGTAGACATAATACCGTTCGTCAGTTGCTCTCAAATGGAACAATATCAATTGATTTTGTTAAGTCAAAAGAAAACCTAGCGGATCCGTTTACTAAAGGGTTATCTAGAGAGCGTATAGACTGCGCATCGAGGGAAATGGGTTTAAAGCCTAAAACCCAATGAGTCATCTTAGTGGAAACCTAACCTAGCAATTGGAGATCCCATGGACTAGGTTCAATAGGAAAACTAATTATGAATGACTCGATAAGAAGCACTTAGGAGTTTAACTCCTTCCCATTTCTATGATGCAAAAAGTGCTGACTATGAAGTTGATTAAGGATAAGCTTTTGCTTTTAATGATGACTATAAAGGTATTCTTTATAGAACATCACCTATGTAAGTGCGAACTTGGCCGGTTCTTTGAGAATTTACTTAGGCGAATTCGCTAAAGCACTCGCAGAACCCAAGTAGTTCAGGGCCGAAATAATGAACACAATAGAGAACCAAGTTTGATATGAAAGATAATGTGTTTGGTCTATTATGCGAGCTTGCAATAACGGTGATAGTTCAAAACGTTGCGTTCACTGATTAGCCAAGTGAGTTCGATAGATTCTTACTAAAGAAGGTTCAAAGCGAAAGCTACCTATCTTGATGCGTTATCTTTCAAATAGTACTCTTCTTTTATCTTCCTTGATTTGAGTCGACTTCTTCCATTCATGTGGGGGATTGTTGGAATTAATTGATGTATTTGGATCATTAAATATGTTATTTAATGTTATTTATTTGGGTCATTAAATATGTTATTTAATGATGTGGGCCGTTGTAATTAATTTGGGTGAATTGGAAAAGTCTCCAATATAGGCCCATATGTTATAAGCCCATTTAAGTGTCTTATATATGGTAAGGAATCCCACATCGAAAGTTTACAAGAAAATAGACTTGTTTATATAGTGGGATATGTGTATAAGTTATAATTTAATAAGTGATCTACAACTTGACTAACTATTAGCTAGCCAAAGGCTAGCTAACTAGTCACCACGAGAGTGGTGCTTCGCACCACCCACGCCACGCCACGCCACGCCACGCCCCGGTCCCGGTCCGGGCCCGCGCACGTCGCAAAGTACGCATTGGGCGCTTTAGAGGCGCACTTTGCACTTCGCACGTACGCATCGTCGCGAGGAGCTGAGGAGCCTTATAGTTTTCAGAAATGGAATCATGGTTTGATGACATGGCGATGAGAGGCTCGTTGAGTTGGCATCCTAGGTGGCACACACGTAACAGGTCACGTCACTTCGTCCTGCATGGCGGTTGGTCCTGTTGGACGTACGCGTGGCAACTGCATGGCTGGTGACTGTTCAGAATTGGTGAATAGACATGATGAATGGACACTACATTTCGTGGTTTAATCTGGTCCGTCAGATTATGAAAGAGTGCGATCCAATGGCTAAAACAGATCAGAACAAGTGGTGCACCAATTCATGAAATGTTACACACCCTTTCAAGGAGACACTTCAATCTCTATAAATAGAGACCTCCAAATTCGTTTTTTGAATATCAAATCAATTAATATATTCTTGATTTCTAAATTCTTCTCGCTCCATATTCTGCTAAAATTCCTTCGATATTTTCGTGAGTATTTCATTCGAGTACGATCATTATTTGGTTCGACCGTCAAGGTAGGTATTGTGCAATATCGACTTTGGGAAAAGCGTTGTATCTTGGGAGACAGACGTCCATAATCCTGTTTGCACGTTGTTGGGGGGCGAAATCTGTCTTAAGGAGATTTGCTTTGGCATACCTCGCTTCGTCTTCTTCTTTTTTCCGTTTTTTCTGCTTTTTTATTTGTTCTTTCGATTGGGATAGTTGGATTTTTCGACAACACCTGATCCATAGGAGCATGGAGAACCCGATATACTGCTCTATCGACTATACCTCTGTAAGGATCTTCCTTTCTCTTTTTCAGTAAATAAGCCATACTATTTTCAACTTCAGATTTTATATGCAAATAGAGTTCTTTCGCATTACTTCTGTCCTTCAACATATCTCGTTTTCCCTTTGTTGGAATAGGCTTCCGAAACAGATAGTAAACACGGCCAGGGATTTTTGGCAGAAGTCCCGGGAGATATAAAGTTTGGTTGGCAACCTCCCCACTCATTCCAGTCCTGTAATCATGTCATGTTCAATGTCCTTAGATATAACTTCGATTTCACAACTACAAGAGCACAACATAGTCTACCAAGCTTTGAGCAAATATTCGTTGAACTTTTAGCAAAATTTTCATATTGGTCACTAATTTCATTTTGTTCCGAGTTGGTCACTCAACTTCAGTTTTGTTTCCATGTTTCACTAAATTTAAACATGCACCTTTTCAATTAGTCAAACTAACTCATATGGCTGGAGTAATTTAAGTTCAGTGAGTGACAAACTTGAAATAAAATGAAGTTTATTGACAACATAAAATTTTCACTAAAATATTAGTAATGACCTGTGTATTTAACCCAACATGACGGTACAAATAATATTGTCCATGTAGATTGTTTACCTTACGTTTAGATCTTTGTACCGCTCATTATCTCTTCTAATTTTGTCACCTATATTTGGAATTCTCATCAGGTCATCACAGTCCAGAACCAACTGCCAATAAAAAAAAATCAAATGAGATATCAATTTCACAAGGAGAATATTTGTAAACTACTTAAATTTCACTCCCACGAATAGGCACAAGCACATAGATGTTAAGTGTGGACCAATATACAAATATGCATATTCTAAGCAAAGACACAATGTAATTTTCATCAGAGAATTTTCGGGTTTCACAGTCCAAAAAATACAATGCTTCCGAGCGTGATGATCACTTCAACGTATATCTGAATATACAGGGTTATGCATGAACTTGTGGTTGAAAAGTTAGGGTTGAGATCACTTGCTTCTCATTAATGGCCGATCTTTAAACTACAACAAGGCATTCCCGCTGGTAATCCTGCGCCATTATAGACCCTAAAGTCATAGCCATAGGCCTATAACCTCCTTCCAAGGGACGAGATGATTTTATGATTTATGGGTAAGAATTCAGATTTCCTTGGTCCTCAAAAACTAACTTCATCCAGTTGGTTTCATCTTTGTGGTGTCCCAAAATAAGATCCCCATTTCAAAAAGTTAACTAAAGCTTCCTCATGTTGTCCCTATGTAGCTGGTTACATCGATATTTTATAGCGCTACGAAATGTCATATGTGAATGTGACAATGAAAAGCCGGAAGTTGGAATTTAGAAACAGACTATTCTTTTCAGAGAGTACAAGCAAAGAAACTATCAAAGATAATTCATTGCAAGACGTGAAAGATTGTTTAATATAGTGAATCGATAAAAAGAATAATTACCTCTGCTATGTCATCTTCTCCAACAACTCCAAATGGTACAATTGTCGCCCCAAATCTTGCTGCCATCCTGACAAATTCTGGCTGTTGGGGCCAAAATAATTTATACTCTTCGCCCTGGAATAAGCATCAACGACGAGATTGGTACTAGTTTCAAGATGTACCCCCCCCCCCCCCCACACCCAACCCAAAAAAATAAATAAATGAAGAATGTATATGCTTACATAAATATTTCATTTTAAAATTGGATATAAAAGATATAAAATAAAATAGAAAGAAATGAAAAGATAAGTACCCACTTTGCGATGTAGAGCCTCACGAGCACCACCAGGATAAAGTAGCACATGTGATTTTGTCGCGAGCAATTTGAAAAGATTGCCTGCACTAACAGGTAATCCACCATATAACCTCAAAGTGTCAAAGATGGAAAGCTCCTTGTTCTCACTCTCAACAAGCTGTGAAAACAATGTTGGGTGTGCTATACCACGAACCAAGATCTTCTTCTCCATAAGAAATTGTTCAACTAATGGAACAAGTTCCAAACCCATAAGCATGTGATAACCAACCAATATGACCGGACCTTCATTCGGAACACCTGAGAGACCTCTCACTATCTTCCCATCTTCAGTAGTAGACCACATCACAGGACCAGTATAATTGCGAAACCATCTGCAATGCATTATATGGAAATACAATCTTTAAAAAAATAAAGTAAAAAAGAGTTAAATATGCAATTAGACAAAGCACGTCACAAAGATTCGCCTAGTTATCTACCAAGAATTTTTCATATATTATGTTTTGATCTGTGTGCAGAATAGAAATATACTAAAACTATCTTTAGGCCATGCAACTAAATTCAACAGAAACAAGCATACATTAAAAATTATGATAATGAAGTTATGGGCTATGACTGAAGCTTGGACAAGTGACACCACCTTACATATTTCATTGAATAAAAACTAAAATGAATTAGTAGTCAGAGAAGATGGAAATCTAGAAAGAAAAAAAATTTATGTCCATTTACCCATTGCCCAACAGTGTTTGCTTAAATTCCGACTTGCTGGGAGGTAGAAAATCCGCAACAAAATCATGATTCCTCGAACGACGGTAAGTGCAAGTACCTTTGATAATGGTCAATAGATTAACTCCATCTTCCTGGATGAGAAAATTTTGAGATAGATCAATACTAAAAAGGTATATATGACTACAAAAATAAACAAATCCCATCCAATTTATGTCCAGGATTTCATAGCAAATTAATGTAACCAGGCAAATTCCACAAACACAAAAGAACAACAAGATTGTGAATCATTCAAAGTATAGATATAATAGAAGAAGAAATGATGCAGATTGTTGAATTTTTTCTCTGCGTAGAAAGACTAGGTATGCCTTTTCCTTCTGGCAGTAAAAAGCATGTGCATGCCACCAATTTTTTTAGACAATGATGATGTGTTGTCTCAATCTCAGCTCCAAGAACCTAAATAAGGAGGCAAAAAGATTTATTTGATTTTTGCTGGTGTGAGGTTCATATAGAATTAGAACCAACATTTTGTGCTAAAATTATCGATCTTGACAACTGATGAAATGCAAGAAAATGCCTCTAATTCAAATATTCAAAATGCCTTAGTTTCAAATAAATTGTAAAAAATGAGTGTTCCTCTATTTCACTTAAATTTTGGATGACTTGAGCTTTTGGCTTCGCAGAAAATACCTTGATGTTTTTGTTGCAGTTAAACTTTTATTTGTCATAAAAATGAAAAGACATTATATGTTGCTGATAGCCTTTAATCTTCAATTTAGGAATCGGGATAAAAATCAGTGACTATGTTAAATCTGATGTATAATATTAGAAAAGGTACAGGTTTTGAAGAGTATTTCTATATACAATCCTAGAGATAAATTTTGTATACAGAAGGTCATGCACATCCTTATAAAAGTAACCTTAACCTGGTTTGAGCTATTAGAACACTGTAGGGGCATTAATGCATGGGGGAGATTCTCACCTACCAATAGTATGGTATGCCCATTGTCCTTGAAGTATCGTATTTTGCAATTCCGTATTGTACGCGAAAGTCTCCAGGCTTCGTTTTCACTGGGAAGCATATTATCCTTGCCACTGACATGCAAATGAATTGTCATTCCCACGAATTTAGGAATAAAACCAATCTATTTGTGACATAAGTGCTTCAAGTCAACTATAGAAAAAAAATAAAAAAAAATTACACAATACTAAAGGCAATAACACTACAAAATACAGAAATTATGGCTTATATCACCATCCAGGGATGTAAAATACGGTTTGCCCAATAAGCATAAGAAGAATATATATTTTATTTGAAACTCTAATGGCCTTGATGATAATAATCTTCATATATGCCATGTCCAAGTGAACATTGGGATAACTAACCAAAATGTGCACATTCATACAGGGTGACAAAATACAATGGCTTAGAAGACATGAGAATGGATGTTATCAAAGGCGTCATTACAAGCCCATTTATTGACAGAGAGCATTCCTTCCTTGAAGGAAAAAAAATAAAAAAATCTTTATTGTCAATTGCTATCTGTTTCTCTCCACAACTAATAAAGTTATCATCTATCGTTTAGCTGTTTGACTTTGTCATTGTTGAATTATCTATATCAAACCAAACTGGATATGATTAGGCTGCCCAGGCTACAAACTATTTGGGAGGTAAAGAGGGTATGTGATAGGCTCCAACACTCCCCTGGCATTACACAGAAAAACATTAAAAATATTCTTAAAGAGTCGAGATAGAGGAGAGACCTAGCAAGAATAAGTACTTCAGCTTTGATGGCATGAAGACGAGAGTTAGTATATGCAGCAGCAGACTTGAGCAGCTTCAGTTTCCAAAGAAGAGTTTCCTTAGGTAGGATATTAGACAAACCCTAAACATTTCAAATAAAAAATTAGCGTTTGAACCGTGCAAATATTCAACCACACAATATTTTGAACCACATATGATCTAAAAGAAATTATAGCAAACTTTTTTGATCTTTGTGTTTAAAAGTAAATGCTGCAATCATTTGATAATTGTGGTTAGGATGTTCATGAACATGGCATTGCTTGCCAAAATCTCCATTCCTTTCTCTTTCTTCGACAACCCTCTTAGTGGATTATTGATAAAAGCCACCATAATGTTACCCATGAAGATACAGCATAATAGATTGTCAATATAGGTCATAAGGTAATAATAGCAGTCTTGAATAGGGAAGCAAAAGGAACACATAGTTTTACGTATTTATAAAAGCCTAAATAGGTACAAACATTCTCAGCTATAACTCTTTTTTTTCTCCTTTAGTATTAGCAATCTTTATCCCTCCATTCATCACGGATTTGCTCATTCACTTCACATAACATTCTGGTGTGTATGTGAATGAAGATTATACACCATACATTCAGCATTCTACTGTCAACAGATGCTTCATGTTTGAAAACCAGGAAAATCTAGCAGCGTGATAATATCCTTACGGAAAGACGCGGTAGCAGACCAGTAAGGTTCTCAGATAATTGTTCAAAATATCGCGTCGGAGGCAGCATTGAGTCAATATTAGCTGTTGCCATCTTCACTGGATCACCTGGTGTAAGTAAGAACAATGTTGAGAATAAGTAGTGCCAAAGGTAGTAACTGAAGATGTGTTGCTTCTAGGAGGAGAAGGGAAAAAAAACTAAGATCGCCGAAGTTATACAGATTGTTATTATGACGTAGTAAAGAGTGTAAATAAATTGAAGCAGCAAAAATATAGAATGCATAAAGAATAAGTGAAAAATACTATATAGAACTCCAACATGGTTGCAGATATATAAAATAATAAAAAGGTGATTAGAGAAAATGAGAAATGTTTCAACCAATCAGTTCCATTATCTCACCCAGTAAATCAATTGAGAAATATGGAACCAGTTGAAAGCACAGAATTAAGACTTCACTTGTTAAAACCAATATAGTGTTAACACAACTCTATTAAGCATAAAGGAAGGCATTACATACAAAGGCTTTTATTGAAGAAATTTGAAGGAGTCAAAAAGTAATCATTGACTTGTATCAGAAAATCGATAAGGGAAAATTCGAAGGAGAAAAGCATCATGGGTCCTGCATTATGTTGGCCAGAGATGCTAATCAATTGGGAACTTTTCCTTACAGCAGAAAACAAGCAGGGATGTACGAGTCTTTGACTTGAGATTTATTGCAAGAACAAGAAGTCATTTCTTTTGAAGGCAGTGTACTCCAGGAATTATGTATAATTTAGTACTGCCAATTTCAGCAAGAAAAAACATCCTGGGAGCAAAGAATGGTTGTTAGGCACCATGAATGACCGTAGACAGTGATAATGTGTAACTCCTTCATCACCATTTTTCTCATGTGTAAGCAGATTATGAAAGAGAAAAAAGAATAGTTCGATGTTTAAATTGTCAATAACCACTAAGTTATTGGGAATTAAGTAGTGCTAGTTGTGTCAAATAACATATCGCTTCTAGTTGAATAATTGATTTCAATCAAAGAGATTAATCAATTGTGAGGATTCCAATCTTTTGCAGATTCTCATGAATGTAACAGTAAAAAGTTGCAGGAAATGAACCACATAAGAAAATTTAATTGCTGAACTTCAGATGCGATAACAGTCATTATGGTTTAGAACTGAGAATATAAAGAAAATTGTCCAAATTGTCAAGGAGTCGTAAAGATTTTCAAAGTAGCAGAAAGTATACCCATAATAAAGCTTAGAAGATACGGAACAGTTGTATGAAGTTCATCGGGCAAGGCCTCCAACAGAGGGAGCAAAGGTTGCAGTTGTGACCTCCCAAATGAAGTAGCTGAAAAGAATGTATAATCAGTTAACACCCCTGCATACCAACCAGAGGTGTCCACAAAAGACACGTCGAGAAATTATAAGGATCGCGATTTGACAAGCACACCTGGATTAGCTAATACCACCACAAGGTCAATATTAGGATTACGAGCTGCAACTGCAAGTGCTAAGCATCCACCAATTGAGTCTCCCACCAGATAAATGGGTCTCTTTGGGGCTGAGGAATGCTCGGACCTCAAAGTCTCTTCGACCCATTCTACAAAGGCTGAAGTAAACAAAGACTGTCATTCAAGTTGTCTGTGTATTGTGAAAATTGTAGTGCAGGTCAATAATATAGAAAAATTGCTGTCAAACAAGAACGGAAAAAAATTGCATTGAAACATATGCACATCTTGGTAAAACTATTTGTGTAACTTCCTTTTTAAACCTGTAGCATAATTTCTCGGGGATGAACAAAGAAACTGAAATTTTTTTAAGCGAGAAAAAGCTAAAACCTTCAAATGGTGTTCGATCCTGCACAGGAATATGCATGCACCAAACTTGAAAGACCCTGAGACCAAAGAAAAATACTGCATAAATGATTTAGCATATAAGCTTAAAAAGTACAAACAGTCGTAATACAATAAGACATGGTTTGTCGATTTTCTTTCTAGTTTTCACAAATGGTCTAGCCAGAGCATTCAACATTAAGGATTCCAAACCTTCCACAATTGTAAGAAGAAAAAATAAAAATAAAATAAAGCTGGGTTATAGTTCATGTGATTTCAGCAAAGAGTTATCTGAGACTTACTTGCCAAGAGACTTGTTATGCAGAATGAGGCCAAGTCCAAGACCATCCATTCCTTCACGCAAAGTAAAAATGAATTAAAACTAAAAAAATCGCCTTTACACATGTAAAACTTCTATACAATTACAAAAAAAGATTATGTTTGGAATTACTGGAATAATTTCTTATGTCTGATCAACAAGTTCATTCGTATCAAAGAGAATTATCTTTTTTAATTTACAAAGCCATAACTTTCCAATTGAGCATCAAATGATTATACCAGGTAAGAACAGAAGAATTGGAGAATCCTTTAAAGGCGGACCACAAGAGATTGGGGTGAACCACCTCGGTGGGCCCCCATCGGGTTTAATAATTTCTTTGGCTAAATCAAGATAATCCTTCACACTTTGAGTTCCATATCCATCATCCCATAAAGGCTCCAACTTTTCCTCCTCAGAAACTTTTTCCCTCTTCTTTTCCTCCACATTTGAACCCCTATGACCATGCCCCACCTCAATTAAAAGCCCATCACTCTCCTTTTCCTTCACAACAGAAGATGATACTCCATTAACAATCCTATTCACTTTAACAGATTCAACAGATAATGCAGCATCAGCCGAATCCCCACTAGCTAAACACTGAATTCCAGATCTAGAATGACATTTCTTGTTCAAATTCAAAGCAAAATGGGGTGATGCCCAGAAACTTTTCACAATTGAAGCCATGTATATCTGACCCCAACGGCTTCGAACTTTCCAAATTCAAGAATTATATATAGAGACAGAAAAGTATTAAAGCCACAAAAGAACAAACAACGTGTGCCAAAAGAGAAGCCCACTTGAATAATCACTACTGTAAGCAGAAAAAACCAGAAACAAGTGGAAAGTTTGTATCTATCATGCAATAAATCCAAGGAAAGATCTAAT
Organism: Fraxinus americana; assembly: GCA_035079005.1. NCBI lineage: Eukaryota > Viridiplantae > Streptophyta > Magnoliopsida > Lamiales > Oleaceae > Fraxinus > Fraxinus americana. The sequence continues at coordinate 2,027,665 of CM068722.1, read as the reverse complement.
TTGTGGGGTCTTTTGTTTCACGTGCGCTTATTGGGTTTACTCAAACAGTCGAGAATCAAATGAGGATATAGTCAAATATTAATAATGAAGAAATTTGTAAGTACAAGCTAGTGAAGCTACTGTAAAATAATTATTCAATAATGAAAAAAAAAAAGAATTATTACCGGCGCAGAGTGATATGAACATGTGTCAGATATGTATTGGGATACAGAATTACGAAGTTGGTAAGTAGTTGGTGCTCTTTGGAAGAACGTGACGCGAATATCCACGTCCAGCCATATTTTTTGTTTGTTTGTCGGCAAAGCTTATGCAGGATGACGTTTAACGGTGGTCTAGCTTGAGAATTTTGGATAAAATGGCTTCAATGGTGTCAATTTATTGTCATAGTAGCAAGTTGGTTTTTATCTTTAAAACAGAGCAAGTTGATCTTTAATCTTTCTTTGCAACTGTACAAATAGTCCTAATTAATTACAAAAACAATTTAACCATTTATTTACTTGATTTAAAAAAAAAAAATTGTTTAGCCCATCTTTGGGCTCCATGAAAATGAGATTTCGGGAGAATATGTGTTTTGAAATAGTGATTTTTTGGAGAATGTATGGTTAAAATGAAGAAAAACTTTGAATTTACATATAATATTTTTTTATGAGAAAATGCATGATCAAAAATAAGTTTTGAAAAAAATGCAACTCAAAAATATTAACACCAAATAATGGGGTTCAAACAAGGGCGTAAACTTCTCCCTAGGTTTATGGCAATTTCAGAGATTTAGATACCCTTTTCCTTTCAAAAATTATAAAAATATTCTGAAATTTATTTTTCGTAATAGATTCCCCTCCGTTGACAAGTAATTTCTCACTTTACCCCATTATACTATTTTTAAAATGTTATTTCATTTTATTTAAATTATATTCCTTATTTCCCTTTTTACGGTATTTTTTATTTATTTATAGATACATTTTTTCATATTTTGATTTATATGAAATTATTTTCATTAAGAATACAACATATATGTATATATATATTCTAAAATTATAAAATTGAGATATGTATATTTTTGACAAATACTTAAGAATGGCAAAATACTCGACCCACATTGCCTAGCCTTTTTTAGGTAGTCAGTGTGGGGATTAGGGATGGCAACGAGGCGGAACGGGGGGCTAAGAAATTCTCCGCACCATCCCTGCCCTGTTACCCGTTTAAGGCGGGACGGGTCGGGGCGTGGGTAGGTCATTTCCCCGTTTAAAAAAAAATTAATTTTTGATAATTTATTTTTATTGTCCATATTCATTATATTTAGACAAATAATTTTAGTTGTTATTTTCTATTAGAACTAATAAAAATTTTCATTTAAAGTATTGAATTCTAAAAAAAATAAAAAAAAATTTAATGGGGCGGGGCCCCCCGTTACCCGCCCCGAACCCGCCCCAGAGCAAAATTTCACACCCTGTTACCCGTTTAAGCGGGTTATCCCAACCCCTTTTAGAGCAGGGTCTCGCAGGTATCGGGTTTGTCAGATTTTTTTGCCATTCTTAGTGGGGATGGAAAACATGGTCCCATGGTCCCCGTCCCTAATTCCTCGTTTTGGCCTCTTTTTATTTATCTTATTTTTTTAAAATTAATTGATATTTTTAAAGTAAATAATTAAATTAATCAATGTGATAAATGTGAATACTTTAATCATCCTTCCGTCCTTCCCAAATGTGCTTCTCAAAAGCCCATGGACAAGATCAATTTGACCTTGACCTTGGCGAGTAGACACTCTTACAAATAAGAGCTGTGCTACGTGTACACTCAGCATAATTCTACAAATAATTAATACATCGTAATAAATAGTTCAATACATGCTTTCAAGTAATTTAAAAAAATCAAATAAATATTTTATATTCCTTGATTTAGAATGTTAACATTTTTCATATTTCATACTTTTATAATCTTGACATTTATACTATATTGAACTTAGAAAATTAAAATGATATTATCGTAATTATTGAAAAATATAAAAAAAAAAAATTGAATCAAAGGCTTAAAGCTTACATTTCTTTTTAGTTCCTTTTTGAGTAAATATTTATATCAATTTTAGTTTGTTCGATTTTTTAAAAGGAGAATAGTTTTTGTGAATAAGATAAAATCACTATGTACAAAAAAAAAATAAAAAAAAAAATCAACCTTTTAAAACTAAAACAATTTATTTTTGCTTAATTAAAATTAAGAAATAGACAAGCAAGAAATTAAGTACAATTTTATATATTGCACAAGAGAGAAGGACAAAGTCGGAAGTTTTGTCAAGAGGGGAGGTTTCTACAATTTTCTAAAGGAGGTGTATTTGAAATAATTATAAACCTCGAGGAAGGTTTATATAATCGTCTCTAAAATTTAATTTAAATATTCCCGAGGTCTACTATTTTTGTGGTTCAAAATAAACAATAGGTGGGTCTGACACAATAATTGTGACTTTTTTATTTATTTTTTGAAAAAAGCAAGACTTAAATTCTCTACCCTGATTTGTTTTATATAATTTTTATGTTTCCAATTCGGATCGTATTCAAAAAATAAAAAAATATATTAAAAAATAAAAAGGTTGATAGATGGATATATTATAACCCCCCATCTGTCTGGCTTTTTGAAATTATCCAACGATTCAAGGATGAAATTTTAATCCTTAGCCCTATCATGTCATGTTCCTTTGCGGTCCCTATGTAAGAACGGCCAAGCAAGCAACTAGAGTGTTTTTAGAAATGTGAGGCGGAATATGTTTCGATCAGCATAACAATTTATAAATTCTAGACGATTATTAATCATTTAGTAGAGATGGCAAAATGTCAAGACACTATTTCACCTCTCATTGCCCTCGCTTGCTGGGCAAGGATTCCCCGATTAGATGGGGACCACACTGAAGTTACATTGAAGAAGATAATGAATTGGGTTAGAATAATTAGATAGAATTTAATATTAACTCTTTTTAAATCTAATTTTAATTTTTATAAATAATTTACTTTTTGTTAAATTTGTGGACATATAGATTTAATTGAATGAATTTAATAATAGTAATGTTGGAATGTAATGGGATGAATATAATGCTTTTCTAAAATTTGAATTTTTTTTACAATTTTCGAAAGGAGGTGTATTTGAAATAATTATAAACCTCAAGAAAGGTCTATATAATCGTCTCTAAAATTTAATTTAAATATTCCCGAGGTCTACTATTTTTGTGGTTCAAAATAAACAATAGGTGGGTCTGACACAATAATTGTGACTTATTTATTTATTTTTTAAAAAAAGCAAGACTTAAATTCTCTACCCTGATTTGTTTTATATAATTTTTATGTTTTCAATTCGGATCGTATTCAAAAAATAAAAAAATATATTAAAAAATAAAAAGGTTGATAGATGGATATATTATAACCCCCCATCTGTCTGGCTTTTTGAAATTATCCAACGATTCAAGGATGAAATTTTAATCCTTAGCCCTATCATGTCATGTTCCTTTGCGGTCCCTATGTAAGAACGACCAAGCAAGCAACTAGAGTGTTTTTAGAAATGTGAGGCGGAATATGTTCGATCAGCATAACAATTTATAAATTCTAGACGATTATTAATCGTTTAGTAGAGATGGCAAAATGTCAAGACACTATTTCACCTCTCATTGCCCTCGCTTGCTGGGCAAGGATTTCCCGATTAGATGGGGACCACACTGAAGTTACATTGAAGAAGATAATGAATTGGGTTAGAATAATTAGATAGAATTTAATATTAACTCTTTTTAAATCTAATTTTAATTTTTATAAATAATTTACTTTTTGTTAAATTTGTGGACATATAGATTTAATTGAATGAATTTAATAATAGTAATGTTGGAATGTAATTGGATGAATATAATGCTTTTCTAAAATTTGAATTTTTTTTACAATTTTCGAAGGGAGGTGTATTTGAAATAATTATAAACCTCAAGAAAGGTCTATATAATCGTCTCTAAAATTTAATTTAAATATTCCCGAGGTCTACTATTTTTGTGGTTCAAAATAAACAATAGGTGGGTCTGACACAATAATTGTGACTTTTTTATTTATTTTTTGAAAAAAGCAAGACTTAAATTCTCTACCCTGATTTGTTTTATAGAATTTTTATGTTTTCAATTCGGATCGTATTCAAAAAATAAAAAAATATATTAAAAAATAAAAAGGTTGATAGATGGATATATTATAACCCCCCATCTGTCTGGCTTTTTGAAATTATCCAACGATTCAAGGATGAAATTTTAATCCTTAGCCCTATCATGTCATGTTCCTTTGCGGTCCCTATGTAAGAACGGCCAAGCAAGCAACTAGAGTGTTTTTAGAAATGTGAGGCGGAATATGTTTCGATCAGCATAACAATTTATAAATTCTAGACGATTATTAATCGTTTAGTAGAGATGGCAAAATGTCAAGACACTATTTCACCTCTCATTGCCCTCGCTTGCTGGGCAAGGATTCCCCGATTAGATGGGGACCACACTGAAGTTACATTGAAGAAGATAATGAATTGGGTTAGAATAATTAGATAGAATTTAATATTAACTCTTTTTAAATCTAATTTTAATTTTTATAAATAATTTACTTTTTGTTAAATTTGTGGACATATAGATTTAATTGAATGAATTTAATAATAGTAATGTTGGAATGTAATGGGATGAATATAATGCTTTTCTAAAATTTGAATTTTTTTTACAATTTTCGAAAGGAGGTGTATTTGAAATAATTATAAACCTCAAGAAAGGTCTATATAATCGTCTCTAAAATTTAATTTAAATATTCCCGAGGTCTACTATTTTTGTGGTTCAAAATAAACAATAGGTGGGTCTGACACAATAATTGTGACTTATTTATTTATTTTTTAAAAAAAGCAAGACTTAAATTCTCTACCCTGATTTGTTTTATATAATTTTTATGTTTTCAATTCGGATCGTATTCAAAAAATAAAAAAATATATTAAAAAATAAAAAGGTTGATAGATGGATATATTATAACCCCCCATCTGTCTGGCTTTTTGAAATTATCCAACGATTCAAGGATGAAATTTTAATCCTTAGCCCTATCATGTCATGTTCCTTTGCGGTCCCTATGTAAGAACGACCAAGCAAGCAACTAGAGTGTTTTTAGAAATGTGAGGCGGAATATGTTTCGATCAGCATAACAATTTATAAATTCTAGACGATTATTAATCGTTTAGTAGAGATGGCAAAATGTCAAGACACTATTTCACCTCTCATTGCCCTCGCTTGCTGGGCAAGGATTTCCCGATTAGATGGGGACCACACTGAAGTTACATTGAAGAAGATAATGAATTGGGTTAGAATAATTAGATAGAATTTAATATTAACTCTTTTTAAATCTAATTTTAATTTTTATAAATAATTTACTTTTTGTTAAATTTGTGGACATATAGATTTAATTGAATGAATTTAATAATAGTAATGTTGGAATGTAATTGGATGAATATAATGCTTTTCTAAAATTTGAATTTTTTTTACAATTTTCGAAGGGAGGTGTATTTGAAATAATTATAAACCTCAAGAAAGGTCTATATAATCGTCTCTAAAATTTAATTTAAATATTCCCGAGGTCTACTATTTTTGTGGTTCAAAATAAACAATAGGTGGGTCTGACACAATAATTGTGACTTTTTTATTTATTTTTTGAAAAAAGCAAGACTTAAATTCTCTACCCTGATTTGTTTTATAGAATTTTTATGTTTTCAATTCGGATCGTATTCAAAAAATAAAAAAATATATTAAAAAATAAAAAGGTTGATAGATGGATATATTATAACCCCCCATCTGTCTGGCTTTTTGAAATTATCCAACGATTCAAGGATGAAATTTTAATCCTTAGCCCTATCATGTCATGTTCCTTTGCGGTCCCTATGTAAGAACGGCCAAGCAAGCAACTAGAGTGTTTTTAGAAATGTGAGGCGGAATATGTTTCGATCAGCATAACAATTTATAAATTCTAGACGATTATTAATCGTTTAGTAGAGATGGCAAAATGTCAAGACACTATTTCACCTCTCATTGCCCTCGCTTGCTGGGCAAGGATTCCCCGATTAGATGGGGACCACACTGAAGTTACATTGAAGAAGATAATGAATTGGGTTAGAATAATTAGATAGAATTTAATATTAACTCTTTTTAAATCTAATTTTAATTTTTATAAATAATTTACTTTTTGTTAAATTTGTGGACATATAGATTTAATTGAATGAATTTAATAATAGTAATGTTGGAATGTAATGGGATGAATATAATGCTTTTCTAAAATTTGAATTTTTTTTACAATTTTCGAAGGGAGGTGTATTTGAAATAATTATAAACCTCAAGAAAGGTCTATATAATCGTCTCTAAAATTTAATTTAAACATTCCTGAGGCCTACTATTTTTTGTGGTTCAAAATAAATAAAAGTGGGCCCCGATGCCATAATTGTGACTCTTTTATTTTATTTTTGAAAAAGCAACTTGTAAGCATTGACTTAGAGCCCGTTTGATTCTTGTTAGATTTTAGCTGATTTTGTAATTGGCAAATACTGTGGACAAAATGACTTAATTTGATAGGATATAAAAGTTCAAGAAGTAATGTACAATTTGTTCAAAAGTTAGTTAGGGCGTGTTCGGTAGGGATTAAAATCAGATTAAAATTGAAAAACTAGCCGTTATTGTTGAATTTTATTAGACGGGTGAGACCCAATAATAGCTATATTTTCAGTTTTAATTGAATTTTATGCTTCTCCAAACATGCTCTTAGTAGGTCTAGGGATTCCAGTTTGGAATAAGGAGGAAAACGGCATGGATTTTTGTTGGACTGCCGCCTAGAGTTGGTTCCACAAAAGCAGAAATATCGTCGCTAGACCGTCCCCCCTCCTTCGCTCGAGCAACAGGATACCGCTGGCCCTCGCTGAGTGACAGTACTGTCCGAGAAATTTTTATTTCTCGTTTTCAAGGATTTTTACCCACCCCATTCATTTCTTTGTCACCTTAAATATAAAAACTCACCTGCACGTTTTTTCTTCGATGGTTGAACATTGAGAGAAACAGATCAGAGAGTGATTCCTCCATATCATATCCTTCAACCTTCATCTGTGTGAGATACTTTGGTGAGAAAACATCGATTTCATAATCCAAATACCAAACCACTACTTCATCTACATCTGGTCAGAATTCTGAAAATCAAAGGAAGTTGACAGGAGTTCCTGTCTGTGAAGAACGGGTCGTTCTTCGATGATCCAAATGAGATAAACGATTTCAAAAAATTAGGAGTTACTGCAGGAAAGCAGAATTCAGGAGAGCTTTGGAAACTGCAACTAAGAGAAGTGCAGGAGTACAGAATCTAGAAAAACTGTTGGAATTGCGATCAGTAGATCAGATAGTACGTGTCGTCTTCTAGGCTGATAGACTGTAAGTTACATATCGTTTATAGTGGATTGTTGAGTGGAAAAGTGCCCGGAGTTTTTCCAGTTGGGTTTCTCCGTGATCATCCTGGTGTTGATTTACTGTTTACATTATTTACTATTTATTATATACAAACTGCGGTATTTCAATTTATGGCTAAAATGACTTGCATGATTAATCATCTAGATAAGAATTTAAAAGTGACTTGTTACTATTTAATTCGTAAAAGATTTTAATTCCGCATTTTACACTTATTCCCCCTAGGTTGTTAGGGTCGAACTGCATAACTTTCAATTGGTATCAGAGCCTTACATCGATTTCTGACCCTTATTTGTTAAGTCTAGATGAGTCAGTCTTTCTCTGTGCTTTCACTTTTCGACGGAAGTAACTATACCTACTGAAAAGTTCGAATGAGAGTCTTCCCTAAATCTTTGGATGAAGATATTGGATTAGCGTTCAAAATGGGTGGGCTCCACTTTCAACAACTGTTGTTGGTGTAGTCACACTCACTGACATATTTTTGTAGACTAAAACTAATCTTGATGAATGCAACTGGAACAGTAAAGCATTACATGCCATGTTCGTGGCTGTATCTGTTAAAGAGTTTAGACGAATGTCGATGTGTGAAACTGCTAAAAAAGTTTGGGATATTCTAGAAATCACACAAGAAGGTATCAAAAATGTTAAGAATTCTAAACTGTAGATGTTAACCACTGAGTTTGAAGAGATTAGAATGAAGGACGATGAATCGTTCGATGAATTCTATGCGAAGTTGAACGATATAGTTAACTCTAACTTTAACTTAGGTGAAAAGATCCCAGAGACCAAAATCATTGGAAAAGTCCTTAGATCCTTGCCTGAGAGGTTTAAACCTAAGGTGACTGCGATAGAAGAGAGCAAGGACTTAGTTACTGTTAACATTGAAGAACTTGTAGGATCACTTCAAACTTATGAACTCACGGTCTCACAACCCAAAAATGTTAAATCCATTTCCATGAACACCATTAGAAAAGAGGTGAGTGAGTCCACTGATACTGTGAACCTTAGGGACGACGAAATTGCTTATTTCGTTAAAAAATTCCAGAAGGTGATTAGAAATGGGAGAAAACCTCAAGTACGAAAAACTAGATTTCCTAGAAAATTCATGGAAGATAATCGTGAGGAGAGTGACTCTAAAACTGCTAATAAGAAAACTCAATCTATTAGATGCCATGAGTGTCAGGGCTACGGTCACTATAGGAATGAATGTCCCAACTTGAAAATGAGTTCTAATAATGGCAGACGTAAGGGTTTAGTTGTGACCTTAAATGATGATGAATTAGATTCTAGTGTTCAGAGTGATACATCTGGTGAAGAAGATAATCAAAGGCTCATGGCCTTCGCATCTATGGCTATAATAGAATCTTATAAAGAAATTGAGATGGTTTGGGTTAAGAAGACTGATGTATCTAGATCAAAAGATCAGGTGAACTGTTATGTTGCTCACGTTGCACTTAAGGCCCAAAATGTCTCTATGTGGTACTTTGATAGTTCCTGTTCTAGACATATGTGTGGAGACAAAGCCCTGTTCTGTTCTCTAGAGGTGTAGTTACTTTTAGAGATGGAACTACTCCACCGATCCAAGGAAAAGATACTGTTAAAATTGCTGGATTACCTACTATTTCTGATGTACTTTATGTGAAAGTGTTAAAGTCTAATTTGTTGAGTATCAGTCAAATTTGTGATGCTGATTTTGAAGTTAGCTTTGTCCAGAAAAGGTGCACTGTGTATGACTCAACTGGTAACATTGTTCTCGAAGTTGTAAGAGCCTCCGATAATTGTTATGGAGTTTTACCAAATTCCAGCTACGTTAGTAGTAGTGCCAAGATCAACATTACTAAGTTGTGGCATCAACGATTAGGTCATATGAACCATAACAGTTTGTCTAATCTTGCCAAGAAGAAAATTGTCAATGACCTACCTAAACTAGAAAATATTGATACCACTGTTTGTGGTCCGTGTCAACAAGGTAAACAGATTAGAGTGCCCCACAAACAAACTTCTGAGATCTTGACAAGTAAGCCTCTTGAACTACTACATATGGATTTAATGGGACCATCTAAGACTGAAAGTCTTGGTGATAAAAGATATATTCTGGTTGTGGTTGAAGATTTTTCTCGATATACATGGATTGAATTATTGAGGGAAAAAACTGAAGTATTCAGTCTTATCACCTCATCGTGCAAGACTTAAAATGAGAAAGGATATTTTGTTTTCAGAATTCGTAGTGATCATGGAAAAAAGTTTGAAAATTCTAACCTTGAGAACTTCTGTTTGGAGAAAAGAATCCAGCATGAGTTCTCATCACCGATCACTCCACAACAGAATGGAGTAGTTAAAAGAAAAAATCCTGTACTTCAAGAAATGGCTAGAGCCATGCTTCATCGTAAGGATCTTGCCATACATTTCTGGGGGGAAGCCATCAACACAACTTGTCACATTGTTAACAAGATTTATCTGAAATTTAAAACTGATATGACATCATATGAGATCTGGAAAGGTAAACGGCCAAGTATTTTTGTGTCTTTGGGAGCAAGTGCTACATACTAAGAAATAGAGAGAATTTTGGGAAATTTGATTCTAAAAGTGATGAGGGAATCTTTCTAGGTTATTTCAGAAATAGTCATGTCTATCGTGTATACAACTCTCGTACCCGTGTTGTAATGGAGTCCATCAATATAATGGTGGATGATGTCTGTAGTGAGGAGGAGACTGGGAGCAATGAGGTAGAGTTGGAACACCTAAGCATTGATCATGTCATGACAGTTGAACCTAAAGAAACCCCCGTTCATGATTCCCCACGTGCTTCTAATGGTTTAGATAGTCCTACTAAGGAATCCACAACTGATGAGAAACCTGAACCTCTAAAAGAACCATCATCTCGTGTTAAGACGAACCATCCTAAAGTGAACATTATAGGGGATTTGGATGATGGAATGAGACTCTATAAGAGTGTTTTCAACAATCTGACGTATGTTAGTTATGTATCTCAGATTGAGCATAAGAAAGTGAAAGATGCTCTTAGCGATGAATGTTAGGTTAATGCGATGCATGAAAATCTAAATTAGTTTGTGAGAAACAAAGTGTGAGATCTAGTTCCTAGGCCTGATGATTGTAATATTATAGGTACTAAGTGGATATTTAAGAATAAACCCGATGATCAAGGTATTATAACTAGAAATAAGGCTAGACTAGTAGCCCAAGGATATACTCAAGTCGAAAGAGTTGATTTCGATGAAACTTTTGCCCCTGTTGCTAAGCTTGAATCCATTCGAATCCTTTTGGTTGTTGCCTGCACTTTAGGTTTTAAATTATATCAAATTGATGTCAAGAGTGCTTTCTTAAATGGAATTCTTCAAGAAGAAGCCCATGTTGAACAACCTAAAGGATTTATTAATCTTATCTGCATTATGTCTATAGGTTGAATAAAGCTTTATATGGTCTGAAACAAACTCCCAGAGTTTGGTATGATCGGCTTACTGCATATCTCATGCAACATGGGTTCTCGAGAGGTAGCGTAGACATAACCTTATTCATAAGACATATTGAAGATACCATCACGATAGCCTAAATCTAATTCAATGATATTGTCTTTGGTTTTCCAGTTGATTCTCTTGCTCGTGATTTTGCTAAGTGTATGAAGCAAGAATTTGAGATGAATATGATTGGAGAATTGAATTACTTTTTAGGGCTTCAAGTCAAACAAACTGATGATGGCTTGTTCATATCTCAATCGAAATATGTTAAAAACCTTGTCAAACGGTTTGGTTTAGATAGCAAGAAACACACTCGAACCCCCATGAGCACCAGTGTCAAGTTAGGTCATGATCCTACAGGTAAGAGTGTTGATCAAAATCTTTACAGAAGTATGATAGGTAGTTTGCTCTATCTCACTGCTAGTATACCTGACATAGCTTTTAGTGTAGGGGTTTGTGTATGCTTTCAGGCTGATCCCAAGGAATCTCACTTGAGTGTCATCCGACGTATTATCAGATATGTCAATGGGACTGTAGATTATGGGATCTTGTACTCTCGGGACTCTAAACTTGATCTTGCTGGTTATTCTGATGCCAATTGGGCTGGCAATGCAGATGATAGAAAAAGCACGTCTGGAGGTTGCTTTTATATTGGAGTCAATCTTATTGCTTGGATGAGTAAGAAACAAAATTATATCTCATTATCCACAGCAGAGGCTGAATATATTGCAGCAGGAAGCTATTACACTCAACTGCTTTGGATGAAGCAGATGTTGAGTGACTATGAGATTGAACAGGGAATTATGACTGTGTTTTGTGACAATACCAGTGCTATCAATATTTCAAAAAATCATGTTCAACACTCTCGAACTAAACACATTAATATGAGGCATCATTTCATCCGAGAGCTTGTGAAAACTCAAATAGTTAATCTTGAACATATTTCTACTGAAAACCAATTAGCTGACTTGTTTACTAAACTGTTTGATGGGTTTCGGTTCGAATATCTTAGAACAGCTATTGGTATTTGTGTGCCTTATTGATTGAGTATAATTTATGCATGCTCGTACCGTACTATTGTGTAATGTTCAGTTAGGCATGAATCAGATTTATTTATTTATTCTCATGCATTTCTACTTTTTGTTTGTGTGTTTTGGTTGTGTGCATTTTCTTTGATCTTGTGTGCTTGGTGCATTCATATTGTTAATTTTATTTAAAAACAAAAAAAAAGGGGAAACTACAAAGTTTTTGTGCCGAAAATTGTTTTACAGCATGATATACAATACACTTGATTTTGTTGGTCGTAATCAAGCATGAGTTTATTTAGTAAGTTGTAATATAATTCTCATTGCTGGCTTAGGATACTTTTGGAGTATTTAATATAGGTCTCTTCATATATCATATGCACTGTACACACTATGAACTTGATAGTGGGACTCTATCGCATGTATGAGATTTAGGATGGCAGTCACATGTTAGTAGGATGACTTTGAACATGAATTGACCAACTTATTTAGACCTAAGCTCGAATTTATCCCTGCAATAATATATAGCCACATAATGAAAAGTTTAAATTGAAGGAACTCAATATCTTATGCTACTTTTCGAAGCCTACTTGATTTGAGTAATTAAGCATGTGGGGTTTCTCATAACCTGGTGCCTATGGTCATCTGACTTGGATTAACCGACCTAAAACTCATTACATGGTTCATGTTAGTCGCTTAATGATAAGAAGTCTGCACTTAAGATGAATACAATATATATGAACATTCATGTTTACTGCTGTGATATAAGATAACTATTTTGTGCTACAAGTCAGGGGGAAAAGACATTCTCCATAAAAATGAGCTTTCATATGTAGGTTCTAATGTGTTTTACTGGTTTGAATTTCATAAGTAGAGGAATATTTTTATGTGCAGTGATGTTTTGCAAGTCCATTCTCATTACATTAAGGTTTGGAGTCCTATTACTAGAGGATTAGTGACACTTAACACATATGGGTCACTTATATCATTTACTCTGGGTAATTTGAGTTAGGTGTGTGGGAAAGTTTATTATTCATTGCATCTACTTATGACTATTTACGCCTGCATAGTTAAGATGTTGTATGTTCATGTTAAAAGATTTTTTTTCCTTAGTCATTTGTGACAAAAATGGGGGAGAAGAATATAAACAGGGGGAGCATTTTACCTACTGCTTTAAAATCTTTGAAAGTTTGCAATAAGAGGTCGTATTTGCATATTTAGGAACCGTTTGGTAACCATTCTTTTTTTCATTCTTATTCTTCTACTAATTTTCAACCACAAATTCATCAATAAAATAATATTTTCCATCACATCAATAACTTTTCCTTCATTTTCAACCACAAAAAAGGTGTGATTTGACACAAAGAATACATTTTTTTCTAGAATAATGGTTACCAAACGGTGCCTTAATTTCAGTTCGCTAGATTAACTTTTTGATGTTTTTATAGTGTCAATGTTTCATGTTGGTATGTTGGGTTGCATTGATACTATGTATTAGTTTAGATTGTGATATAAACTGAAACATATGCTTTATGAGTTACAATTGCTTAAGTGATTCTTACACTTACACAGTTTGAACTATGATTGTCATTGATCCTATTTTCCACATATTTTACATTGATATTTGAGTTGTCTATTTCAGGAAATGAGTACTGCAGTGTTCGTTCAAGACAATTGTTAATTGTAAGCTGTGTTATTGTTTTGAGTCTGTAACTTTTATTTGATTACTACCTTGACATAGATTATTGTTTTGTTACAGAATGTCAAAGGAGGAGTTTGTTAGATTTTAGTTGATTTTGTAAATGTCAAATTATGTGGATAAAAGGACTTAATTTGATATGATGTAAAAGTTCAAGGAGTAATGTGCAATTTGTTCAAAAATTAGTTAGTAGGTCTAGGGATTTGAGTTTGGAACAAGGAGGAAAACGGCGCAAATTTTCGCTGGACTGTCGCCAAAGGTTGGCTAAAGCCACAAAAGTGGAAACATCGTCGCTAAACCATTGTCCCTCCTTCGCTCGAGCGACAATGCTGTCCGAAAATTTTTTATTTCGCATTTTTAAGGCTTTTTACACAGCCCATTCGTTTCTTGACCTACCTAAAAATATCAGAACTCACATGCACGTTTTTTTCGAGGGTTGAACATTGAGAGAAACATATCAGAGAGTGATTCCTCCATATCATATCCTTCAACATTCATTTGTGTGAGATACTTTGGAGAGAAAAAATCGATTTCATAATCCAAATACCAAACCACTACTTCCTCTACATCTGGTTAGAGTTCTTCTGAAGATCAAAGGAAGTTGACAGGAGTTCCTGTCTGTGAAGAACGGGTCGTTCTTCACCGTTCTTCACAGATCCACATGAGATAAACGATTTCACAAAGTTAGGAGTTGTTGCTGGAGAGCAGAATCCAGGAGAGTTTTGGAAACTGTAGTTGGAAGTGGTGCAGGAGCACAGAATCCAAGAAAACTATTGGAATTGCAGTCGGGAGATCAGATAGTACGTGTCGTCTTCTAGGCTGGTGGACTGTAAGTTACATATCGTTTATAGTGGATTGTTGACTGGCAAAGTGTTAGAAGTTTTTTCCAGTTGGGTTTCTCCGTGATCATCCTGGTGTTGATTTAATGTTTACATTATTTACTGTTTATTATATACAAACTGCGGTATTTTAATTTAGGGCTAAAATGACTTGCATGATTAATCATCTAGATAAGAATTAAAAAGTGACTTATTGCTATTTAATTCGTAAAAGATTTTAAATCCGTATTTTACACCTATTCCTCTTAGGTGTTGTTAGGGTTAAACTGTGTAACTTTCAATTCTCATTATTGTAGAATGAGAATGAAAAATATACCCGTTATTGGGCCCCATACAAGAGATAGAAATTTAAAATTGATGGTTTGATGTGATGGATAACGGTCATATTTTTCATTTTTATGAATGATAAATGAGAAACAAACGGGCTCTTAAATTCCCTACCCCGATCTGTTTTATATAATTTTTATGTTTTCAATTCGGATTGTATTCAAAAAATATACATTAAAAAATAAAAAGGTTGATACGTTGATATATTATAATCCCCTATCCATTTGGCTTTTTGAAATTATCCAACGATTCAATGATGAAATTTTAATCATTAGCCCTATCATGTCATGTTCCTTTGCGGTCCCTATGTAAGAACGGCCAAGCAAGCAATTAGAGTGTTATTTAGAAATGTGAGACGGAATATGTTTCGATCCGCATAACAATTTATAAATTCTCGACGATTATTAATTGTTTAGTAGAGATGGCAAAATGTCACGACATTATTTCACCTCTCATTGCCCTCACTTACATTGGTGAGGATTCCCCTATTAGATTTGGACCACAATGAAGTTACATTGAAGAAGATAATGAATTAGGTTAGGATCATTAGATAGAATCTAATATTAACTTTTTTTAAATCTAATTTTAATTTTTATAAATAATTTACTTTTTGTTAAACTTTGTGGACGTATAGATTTAATTGAATGAATTTAATAATAGTAATAGTAATGTTGGAATGTAATGGGATGAATATAATACTTTTCTAAAATTTTAAAATTGGTGTGCAAACTTTTTAAATTTAATTATAATTTCAAAAACAGATGAAATGAATAGAGGTTTTAACCTCCCCCTCCACCTCCACCTTCGCTACTCGCCTCCCGAAGTTTCCTAATGGGATGTGGACATCATTGTGGATTGCAATTCTAAATAAAGATTGAGGATTAATTTGCTCATTTTGCAAAATTGTTAGTCAACTTACTAAATCCTTGTTTGACAACAATTAAAATGAGAAAATAAGTTTTTGAATAGTGATTTTTTGGAAAATGAGGGGATTAAAAAGTAAGATTTTTTTTTTTTTTTTTTTTGTGTAGAATATTTTATTGTGAGTATAAGTATTTGAAAATAAGTTCGAGAGAGGAAAAAAAAAAACAGAGAGAGTGTGTGTGTCTCGTTTTAAATGTTCACGAATAGAGTCTTAGCCTGGGCAAGCAACTAACTAACTTTCAACGCCAAATGATGTTGAGTTTGAATATTTGATGAAGACATCATTTTCTAAATAATTATATGTCCTTTCCAGTTTGATTAGAGCAATTTGTTTTGTTACGTTTAATGATGAAGACATCATTTTCTAAATGATGAATTTTGTTTATACTAACTTGTAAAGATACCCCTAAACTATCTAATTAATAACTTATTTCAGAGATCTTCCTCTCGTTTTCAAGAATCGCACAAAACATTAAGGGGTTGTTTGACAAAAGTTCGATAAAATATGTAACGATCTGGGACTCACTCGCCAAGCCGTTGTATTATACATAATGTCCACTTTGACAAAGCGTAAATCCATTTTACCCCACAACTTCTTATGGCATCCCTCAGAATTCAAAGCCAAAACCTCAATCTTAGAATTAATGTTTGATCAATAGAAAAAAATCATCGCACTTAAAAACGCGGACAATCACTATTTGTCGCCGGTAAACCAAAATGAAAGATAGAAGACAATATTAGAATACCGAGGAGTTCACAAAGAGCGTATTTTAACTCAACCACGCTATTGACAGTTTCTTATATTTTTATTTTTATTTTTGTCAAGAATCATTATCAAACCTAGCGATTAATTATTTTAGAATTTTACTTATTTACTTATAAATAAACTTATTTCTAGGTGAACTTTTTAAGCTTGGCTTTTGGAAGAATACTTGCCAAGAAAAATAAAAGAGCATAAGAAACTTGGGAGAAAATATTTAGCCAATGCAAAATCGCGGTCCAAATCTATATTTACTTGCATTAATTTTTCACTACGTTATACGTACCGTACGCAACTTTCAAAATTTGATAAGACAAATTCTCATAGTCAAAATTTACTTGCATCAAAATTTGATAAGTGCAAATTTATCGAAAGTCTCCAATAAATAGGGTTTCGGTAAAATTTTGTGTTGTTAAAATTGTAACATGATAGAAATGAGTGGTGGATTAGTGAATAGTGAAAAATAAATTATAAGTTAAACGAATCAAAAACACTAATGATTGAGGTTTTGCCCAATTTCCTCTAGAAGGTCATCATTTCATGAATACAAGGAGTTTTGTAGGAATTAATTGCCCATCTACTTGTAATAATAATTTTTTTGTGGAAAATGGTGGTCATTAATCATTATGTCAAATGTATCTTCACTATAGGTAAAATTTATTAACGCCTCGAAATTTATTTCAATTCTTTACCTGCTCTCTTTACCTACTCTCAAATAAGGACGAGCGTGATTTGATTTGAATGAATGTTGAATTATTTTCATACGAAACATTGTTGAAAATGTGTTTTTTTTTGACATTTTGAAAAATTGTTTTAAAAACACTCAAAACCCGTCTTGAAAATTTTGGCTTGATTATAAATGAAAACACCCAAAACGACGACAAATTTGTCGTTTTGGGTTTTTTTTGTAAATTTTTAACTTGTTTTCAAAAACGCGTTTTCGAAAGTAGGAAACAGAAAGCGTTTTCACTGTTTTAGAATAATGAAAACAGAAAACAGTTTAAAAATGGTAAAGAGAACATGTTCTAAGCTATGTAAAAAGAGCATTTTGAAACAAGTGAAAAATAAATATATCGGTGTGGAATCTCAATATAGCACTTAAATTCAAACATTCTAAACATAAATGTTGAAATACAAATATATTTATTTCGAGATGAGCTTAAAAATATAAAGTTTAACCATAAAATTGAAGGTTGCAAATTCATTCTTTTAAAAATAGATAAGAAAATATTATCAGCCAATGGAACGCTCTAGCAAGCAAACTACTGAATTTTTGAAGTATAAATTGAATTATAAAAATAATATATTCGTGGGTAAAGCAGGCAATTTTTTTTTTTTTTTTTTAGAAAAATAAAATTGGTGGAACGGTTAAGTTTGATTTTTAATAATTTTTATCAATTAGAACCTAAACCTCGATTTTAAAACAGTTGAAACCTAAACACGTGGATCCGAACCAACGATTTCAAAACTGAAGTTTCGATTCGTAGGATTCACAATTTCATTTTTTCATCTCTACTCTCGAAATTTCACTAGACAATTTTTTAATCAACTTGTCCAAATGCGTTGATCACCCACAACTACTTTGGCGGTAGGGATTCTTTGCACGCCTAACCAACAATTTTCATTGAACCAACAATTTTTTATAGTCGCAAGTCACCAATGTGATTGAGTTGATTTTACAATTGTTAGAATAGGTTGAACTAGAATTGAAAAGCTTTATTGAGAAAGCAAATTTGTTGAGTAAAATTGAGTGAAATTCCATTTTTGTACTTAAGTTTTGTCCAATTCAGCACATGTGACTGCACTTCTTGCTTTAGCCCCATTCCCCATTTTAGCACAAAAAGTATTGCCATTATGCGAAAATGATAATTCCTTTGTTAGTTAAAGATATAGCTATAATTCAAAATACTAAATTATAATATTTAAATTTGAAGTGTTATTTTTAAAATCTTAATTCAGCATCGTATTAGAACTGCTAAACATAAAGTTTCATATTGATTATACATGAAAATAATACTGAGTATATAAAAAAAGGACATGATTGTTATTTTAAGATAAATTTAGAATCAATTCTCTTTACCATTTTCAAACCGTTTTCTGTTTTTGATTTTTTAAAGCAGTGAAAACGCGTTCTCTTTCCTTTTTTTCGAAAACGCGTTTTTGAAAAAAAAAAGTTAAAAATTTACAAAGAAAACCAGAAACAGCAATTTTGTCGTTTTGGATGTTTTCAGTTATAATGAAGCCAAAATTTTTAAAACTCGTTTTGTATGTTTTCAAAATAATTTTTGAAAATGTAAAAAAGAATACATTTTCAACAATCTCAAAATCGACCCTCAAAACACAAAATCCAAAATAAATTTAAAACTCAAAACACAAAACTGAAATATAAAAAAAAAAAAAAAAAACCTCTTAAAGTCCCAACAAGAACGAGTAGATATTTGAGATTCAAACTATTGAATATTTCCACGTTTTAATTACAAAATCTAGATATTTGGAGATCAATGTCTAGATCAAGTGATAGGAGTGAAGTCGTTGACATGTGTTCGAGTATTATTTCGGAAAATGATGAATTTAAGGAAAAAAAAATCTAGATATTTGAGAAGAGGAAAAGTTTTACTTGAGTTACTAAACTTTAATTTGTCACAGTTGAGGCACTAAATTTTAATCTTTTCACTAATTTGTTGTCTCCTAAATTGATGAAAATGTCTTAATTTTCAGTTATGCCACAATATATTTTCCATATAATCGTTGTGTAACATTCCTACTTACCCTCGTTTTGAACTTCGTGATGCAAATCCATCATGTTAATATTGATATTATTATTCATAGTTCAAAGTCAAAGTGTCGTGCATTCTTTTATATTATTCCGCAAGTAGATGATATAATATATGTGTAATAAAATAATGAATAGAGTGTCGAACCCATGGAAACTACTTACCTACTTATTAGTATAATTAAGACCCCGTTATAACTATAGAAAATTATTTATTTGAGAATTGTTTTCATTTTATCTAATTAACTACTAAAATAAGCAATTAAAAACAAATCATGGAAATTAATCAATTCATACAAGGCACTATGATCTCAAATTTACCTCAGTTAATCTACATCAATCTTCAATTACTTGTTATTAACCAATTCTTGTTTTAAGTTGACAATCAATATTCCTTATATTTTAATTTTTTTCTCAAGAGATAAATTAAGTCAATTTATCACAAAATATTGCACTATGAATAGAAATATATCTATATTTCCTATATGACCGAGCGTTGTTTGTTATTTGAATTAGAAACACGAATTATCTTTCATTATAATCACGAATCTTGAAAACAATATAAAAATTTACCAAATAATAGGATGTCAATCGAAACTATAACTAACAATCAACCCAATAAGAATTCAAATTGAAAACGAGCAATTAATCCATCAAAGGGTTGGCAAAATTTCATGGTAACCATAGTAACAAGAGATTTAGCTTAACACGTTGAGTTGCAAAAAAAAATTTAATGAGAATGGACCACAAGATTTCAAAATAATTGAAGAAAGGAGAAAATAAATATTGAATCCTTGAATATCTTCAATGAATTTGAATGATCTCCACTGGGAGATATGTTTTCAACATACTTTTATTGGTTTTTTTAATTAAATAAATCAAAACTTCTAGAAGGGGTCCATTGGAGAAATCTTGGGAATTTAGCCCATGTTTGGCACCCTTAAATTAAAATTTATTTTTCTATCTTCTTATTAACCATACTAATGGGGTGAACGTGCGTTGCACGTTATTTGGATAATGTTAAAATTAAGTGTGTAACTTATTCTTTGTAGAGAAGGCGGAACTTCCAAATAAAGAATAAGCCTAAAAAATCATGCAACACCACATTTAAGCATTCATGTTTACTGCTAACAAAGAATATGGAATGCTTGTTTCACTGGAAAATTTCTGTCTGTCAGAAGATGTAATATGATAAAAGCTAAAAAGTTAAGATACTTTGTGCATACAAAAACTAATAATTATTATGAAGCAATAAAGACAACCACCACAAGCCCACCTTGCTTGACTAAGGAAGCAACTCTTACGCAGTATGAGTGGAATGAAATACCAGAAACGGACTATAAATGAACATCAGATTTCCCAAAGGTTTAATCATTCTAAATTCACCACATAAATTAATTCAATTAGAATAGTAAACCCGAAAAATGAGATAAAAGATTCCAGCATACTCTTACTAAAAAAATTCAATTAAATTTCGCAATCTATAAGTCATTCAGTATAATAGTTAACTTGTCTTTAAGTTTAATATAATGTTACAATCTACAAAATCATAGTGCATTGGGAATAAAGAAGTTCATATTATGGGATTTTATAAAATCAACACCTCATATTTAGTTAAAAGTAGAAAAGATAGCTAAAAGACCTTTAGAAGTTGAACCTTCAAGCATATAAAGCACTACACAAATATTAAAAATAACAATGCAGAAACTTTTCGTACTAACCTTAATTAGTGCTTTAGACTCCATCATCACTTTCTTAAATGAGAGCAATGGATTAACAAGCAAATAGATGTAGGCTTCATTCAGATTTCCACATGTCCAAAGTCGGCATTTGCCAAACCGAGGAAGAAAACCTACAAAATGGAGAAAAAATTATTAGAAAGACCAAGATTCAAATAATGAGTATCAACAAAATAAATAAATAAATAAAACTAATGCACAAAATCCACTATTATTCTCCAAATTGCAAGTTGCTTTTGACTTCATATGTTTTGATGATTCTCATGCTACCGAGGAGAAATCAACTTGCATCCATGGGCGGAGGTAGTGGGGGGCTAGGCTGGGCTATAGCCCTGTCCTGCCCCCTGCCCATATGGAAAATTTAGAGTAAATTGTTCAATTTTGACCCAAATATTTGTTTTAGCCAAACTCTAGTTTGAATTATAATCTAAGTTCAATGCTCATTTATTCAATTTTTGTTAAAAATGCTACAATTATTAAATACTATTTTCATGATATTTACGAAACGTGAATATCTTATAGTCAATTTAAGAAATTTATTTAATGCACGTTTGACTAAATTTACTTATGATACTTAAGTAAATTTTAAATTGATAATAAAAATAAATTACTTATTTTAATAGTTAGAGACATTACATGTTTTGTTAAGCTTAGAAGTAATTAAATTTTTAATTCTACGTATGTTTTCATATATTACTTATTCATATTTATATTTAAAAAAATATTATTCATTTTGATCATGAAATAGACGTTATGATCAAAATAAGTAACTTGCTCTACATTCTATCTTGTCAATAAAAGAATATTTGTTAAAGTTTATTTATATATATTCTTGAAATTGAGCCAAACATAGTTATTAATTAAATCTAATTTCCTTGTACCCTTATAATTCTTAAATCGATTTTTCTCACTTTGGATGAGATTCTTCACTTATTATGAAATGAAGTGGTATCGAAGAATGACATCCACACCAAATAATACTTTGAGACGATAACATATAGTAATGTACTATTGATTGCGTGTTTCGGCCAACGTTTTCAATTGTTTGGAAAAATTGACCGTCAAATTTTTTTAGAATAGTATTCATTAAATAATTTCTTAGTTTTTTATTAGTGGATATGTATCATTTGCTTATTTCGATTATAATTTGGTCAATTTATATTTTTTAACTCATGTGTTGATTTCTATTTGGTAAGAAAATATAAAAAGATCACGTGAGATATCTTAGGATGAAATATCTAGACTTCTTTTATTTCATTGAGTGTCATACACTTTTTGTCATAAGTTTAGCATCTCATGACGCAAATTCATTTGAAATTTTTTAAATTTCAGTCAATCCCAATGTTATTTTCTAGCTTGGCCAATGCTAGCATATCTCTCGTATTCTCCTCATTTTCCCTCTATTCATATGTGTTAATTCATTCCACAATAATTTTTCCAAATTGGAATTTTATCAATCATACTCCACAATAAAAAGAATCATCTACTATATATTATAACACACAATAATTTGACAGCATGTTCTTCTTGACTACTCTGGGCGAATG
This sequence comes from Fraxinus americana, assembly GCA_035079005.1. Lineage (NCBI taxonomy): Eukaryota > Viridiplantae > Streptophyta > Magnoliopsida > Lamiales > Oleaceae > Fraxinus > Fraxinus americana. Next base: position 2,005,094 of record CM068722.1, on the reverse strand, counting down.
AAGACGGCATGTAATAAAATATTTTTGGTCAAATTCAACACCCTTCTAACATTTTCCCCTTACAATCAACCTTTAGTTCCAATATGCTCATATTTAGAAAAATGATATATGCTAGCCCATTATATTATTCTTCATTGGAGAATGAATTGTGACTTGATCTGGAAGAGGAGTCATTGGACCTTGCTTTTCCTTGGGGTCCCAATCAAGCATGATCTTCACTTTAATTCCAAGTACTCCATAAATAAACAACCACATTCAGAAGTTGGCAAACCCAGAAAAAAAAAATAGAATAAAGAAAACAATGAGTATGACAGAATTCCAAATAATGATTCTGCAGAACGATACAAATATATTTTTGAAGTTGAAATATGTCATGGTACAAGTTATAATTCAGTCAGTCAAGGATAAACATTTATCTAGCTTTTCCAAGAGTCACTTATGTCAACTTTTCAACATTTTCTTAGAGCAACCTACAATGCATATGACCAGATTCTAAGATAGACAATTGAATTAGAAAAATGGTTACAGGGCATTAGGTTGACTAATTTTCAAATTGACTTAGATTTAACATTTCTATAGAAAAGGATAGTGTGCGGGGATCTTCTCACTCTCCAACTATTTTTTTCACATTCTCTCATTCTCCAACTATTTTTACACATTCCCTCCAATATAGAGAATATATTTCTCGATATTGTTCTGTAATAAGCCAAAATAGGAGTATTAAAAAGCACATTTCAGGAGCTGGTATTCAAATATCTCCACTCACCCACCATTCAATTTTTCTTCTATCTGATAAAAGAAATTCATATAACAATTGTACACTTCGATATTATTGACAATGATATTATGGTAGATACTTAGTATATTTTTCACATAACAAATCTCCAAAATCAAAGGGCGTGAAGAGAGTTATAGAAAGTGAAAGTAAGCAAATCCTTTACTCACGGTAATTAATTTTTCATTTGGTGTACACCTTCAAGGATGGTCTTTACTTCTAAAAGTAGCATATAAAATAACTCCACTAATTCTACCATGTAGATTTCAAATTTGGGTAGGACGAATGAGTAATCAATACCTGAAGAAATAAGAGGTAGTATGTGACAAATATAAGGGAAACCCGAAAAACACTTACTAAAAGTGCTCAGAATCTCAAGCTTAAGGAGCTTTCTTTAACTCTGCTCATTTCGTATTCAATATTAAATACTTAAACATTTATTGGAGAATAAACCTAATAATTATTCCACATGAACATTATTTCTGATCGAAAACAATCAATTAGATGGCTTCGTGACCTGGCAATATAAATTTGACATTTCTGACTTACAACATGCTGAGGGATATGGCCATTTGTAATGCTAACTCCACCATTCTGAGCTTACCTTTTCGACCACAAAAATCAAAAGATGAGTTTAAAATGCCTAACTGAGCTACCTATTAAGATACACCATCTAGGACGGGAATAGTTTTTTGATACTGCCAGGAGTAAACACTACCAAATGCAGATTACAGAATCTCAAACTAAATCTTTGTCAGAGCATCACAATAAATGATTTATGTAGCCTTGCCCTAACTTCTTTGTTCTTAAGGCCTTCCTTCTTTTCCTCGTATTGTCACCAATCAAGATAGCCCATGCAAAGCTTTACACAGTAAAGAAATGCAACATTTTTAGGAGAAACCTTCTACAAACACATCAATGCAAAAGTACAGCGCAATTCAATATAATCTCAATGTAGATTTTTTACTTAGGGTCCGTTTGATTGCAAAGTTGGAAAATTGGTGGAAAGAAAATGTTTTACAGGGAATTGATTTTCCTAGAAAATGTTTTACTGAGAATTGTAATTAATTGTGTTTGATTGGTAAAATTTTCTATGGAAAATGTAGAAAGTTTTGTGTCCATTTGACTTCATTTTTTATGGAATTTGTCAATTAAAGTGATAATTTTTTCTACCATTGGGTCTAAAATTTGTTCCAATTGTATAAAAAAAAATTTGAAAAAAAAAAAAAATTTACCATACCGAATATCATTCGTTTGACTTTGTTTTGCATGGAAGTTGTCAATAAAAGTGAAATTTTTTTTTACCATTGTATCTAGAATTTGTTCACATTGCAACAAAAAAAAAATCAAAAAAAAAAAAATGGTGGAAAATGTTTTCCCACCAAATAGGTGAGAAAACAAAATCAAGTTTTTGTGCATCAAAGGATTGTACCTAGAAAAAGGTGGAAAACCAATTCCAGGAAAAAAAAGTGCAATCAAACACGACAAAAGTAGGAAACGGAATTTCAATTCCAACTTCCATGGAAAATAAAGGGCTATCAAACAGGCCCTTAAGGTTTCAGCTTGATTTCCTGTCCAATATCTGGGCAACAAAGTGGAACAACAATTGTTGAAGTTAAGTATTAGGCTATGTTTGGTAAAAATTCTCATTTTCAACAGTAAATCAATTTTCATTTTCAATCACACATTTTTCAATAAAATAATATTTTCTATCACATCAATAATTTTATCTTCTTTTTCAATCACACATTTCCCATCATATCACTATTCAAAATCAATTCTTCCCCCAAAAAATCCCTACCAAACACACACTTAGTTAGAAATATGTGTATAACAATCAATAAACTGCAACAATTTTATGTCAAATGCAATTGATAAAAGAATATGTATCCCAAAATGTTCATAATGAAAATGTTATTGTTAGCACTGTTAAAAAAATAAAAAAAGTCCCCGTTGCGCGGACACGGATTGTGTCCGCTGTCCGCGCAGTGCGAACATTATTTATTTACTTATTTATTTTTAACAGTGCTAACAATAATCTACTATATAAATCCATTGCTAAACTAATTATTAATGTCCAAAATCTCAAGCTTAATACAAACAAATTTAACATGTGCTAACAATAACTACTATATAAACCCATAGCAAACCTAATTATTAAAGTAGAAAATCTCAAGCTTAATGCTACCATTCATCAAACACTTTCCCTACACATTATTCTCCGGTCAGCCATGGCTGTAGAGCTCATAATGAATCGGACAAACATTGTTTAACAATCAGAACAGAACGCTGCAAAAGAAGCTGCTCCTGACTTTCAGAGTGTTGAGAAGCTTATTAGATTATTTTCATCTCAAAATAAGCAGAATCACTTATCTAAAAAAAAGTAGGCATGAAAATAGAGACAGAGTATGTGGCTATGACGAATGTGGCGGTAAACAAATTCAAGAAAGCTATTTATCTTTCGGGGCGAACGAGAACTCACCATGCTCGTTTTAAAAGAGCCCCTGTTGTTTCCACTTTTTCTTTTTCTCCATCTTTACCTTCGATTCCAACTCTTCCAGTGAATCCGGATTGTGAAAGAAATATGAAAGAATTTATGATAAAGACTATTAGTTTTTCTTACTCATCGGTGATTTCTCGTGTAAAATAACAAGATAAAAAGGAAAAAGGAAGGCATGGAGAAGAAATGATAAGTTACTGCACTGATTGTGTGGATGAAGTGAAGTTGCATATGGATATGGAGAAAACTGCAGTGGAGGTGATCATTGCGTGAAAGTGAATGAATGAAAAAAAAAATTGAATTATGTTGACAACGGAAAATCTCGACTTGTGGCTGCCAAGTTTTTTGTTCCTTTATGTTGTAGTAACATTCTTCTATAAAATAATATTACACATAAGTTTAAAAAAATTTCCTTCTTTTTCAACCACATATTTTCCAAAAATTACTATCCCTTTCATTGAAATGTGGAATAATGGAGTCCAAACAGGAGCTTAATGTATAGTCCTAGTTGAGTTAATGGGTTCGTACACCAATTTGAAAAAAATAAGCGATTTAAAGACACTTAGTGTCATCAATCTTAAGATATAAAGCAAAGAAAGAAGACGACGATAAATTGGGGTTCATATTAAATTTTGAAGAATGAAGGCAAAATGGGGGAATGAAATTAGGCCTTTGTTTGGTATTTATTTAAATCAGATTTTAATGTAAATTAATGTCAAACAATTAATATTAACTACATATTTTATGGATCCCACAATTTTTTAATCATACATTTCAATTTTTTTTATATCAAAATTTATTAAAAAATTAATTCTAATCCCCACCAAATAGGGGCTATGGGGCTTTTGATAAGGAATTTTGGACAAATTAGAATTTTTAATCTATAGCCCCTTTTTGGTTCTCATTACTTTCAAAATACATTTTTTTCTTATTTTCAAACACATATTTTTAATAAAATAATATTATACGTAAATCCAAAATTTTTTAATTACGCGTTCTCTATCAAAATACTATTTCAAAATATATTTTGAAGAAAAAATGGGGCTGAAATGTGCTCATATTGTAGTCCTTTAGAACTTTAATTGAAAACCTTTTAGTAAAAAACTTTGGTTCCTTATACTTTTTAACCAAATCCCTCGTGTTGGAATAGGTTGAACCAAAATTGGAAAAGTTTATTGATGTTGAGAAATTGTCATTTCTTTTAATTATTTTATTTTCTCGTTTATTTAAATTTATTTTTAATTACTGAACTAAAAGTAAGGATAATGTTGACCCCAAAAAATGTTCAACTGACGTGGCCAACAGATCACAAGACCTTTCACGTTCAAGCAAGCTTGGTTCCTGTACACTTGGACAAACCATTAGTCACATGTGGCTTTCTTCGGAGGGGGTGGAGTTGGCACACTCCAACGGTCAAGTCAGTTAGAGAAATCGTTATATTAGTGTGGGAGAGCTTTAAACGCGAGCCTCCAATATAGAAAACGGATCAGCTTTGGGGAGCAATAAGTAAAAGGTAGGGTAGCTAGATTATAGTTTTAAGAGTCTAAACTTGCATTACCCTTGATTGGCACAAGTGTGAGCTTTTATATTTGGACAAAATTAATGAAGGTTGTTGGATGACAATGCATGTAGCCTCATTCAAATGACTGACCTTTCTTATCATAGACATCAATCAATCATAGTCTTAAATACTACTACCATTTTTGTATCCATAAGGCCTAGCTTGCGGCCTTGGATTTGACCAAATAGGTTGGCAGTGGCGGTGGTAGTGAGTTGTCCTATCAATTGCGTAATACTGGATCTGGATCGGCTCTCCCATAGGGTTCGGTTGTAATGGGGTAAATCTAGTTACACCTCGCGGAAAAACTGTTCGTCCACGCTCGAAGGTCAGTTCAGCTTCGCCTTGTATTAGTGTACAAGGCGTGGAATCCCCGAACCATTTGCCACATAGGATGGTTGAGACCACGTCGGGGTCCTTGTGTAGGGAAGCACAACAATAGTCCCTGAAGTCCAAATATGATTATTCATATAATGCGTGGCCTTTCGAGTTTGAAGAAAAATGATGTTGTCATAACAACAATTTGAGTTTGAAGAACAAGGGCATCACTTGCAAAAGGCTAGATCTAATGAGGCGATGCCCTAAAGGGTGAGCTATTTTGATGAAGTTGAATCCTGTAATAAGGCTAAATTATATGAGGCGATGCCCTTGTTGTAAAGGGCGAACCACTTTAATGAATGTGAAGCCTGTGATAAGGTTAACTTACATAAGGCGATGCTTTTGTTGTAAAGGGCGAACCGCTTTGATGAAATTGAAGCCTGTGATAAAGCTAACTTACATGAGGCAATGCCTTTGTTGTAAAGGGCGAGTCACTTTGATGAAAGTGAAGCCTGTGATAAGGCTAACTTACATGAAAAGATGCCTTTGTTGTAATAAGTGAGCCACTTTGATGAAGGTAAAGCTTGTGAATAGGCTAAATCACATGAGGCGATGTCCTTGATCATGTTCTGGTCCCATTTGAATGGGGATGACTGATGAGACCTATTTCTAGGTCTTGATGTTCTAATCCTATAAAAAAAACACTGGTAGATCTCTGGGGTCCACGTTCTTGAGCATATTTTGGGGAGAAGTTACCTTTCTGTAGCACATTGTCACTGGGTCGGCTAGTAGCATAATTTGTGGACATATCCATTTTCACTTTCTTTTCCAGTGGGCTGAGCTCCCGTGTCATTTTCCTCGTTTTCTTGGGGATACATTCCTTTAAGCAACTATTGTACAGTAGCATTCTATTGAGCCCCGTTCCTCATGTTTGTGGTCATTTTCCCCACTTCCCTAGCTAGGCGTTCTGTGGTACCGCTTCTCCTGTATTGATGATGAGGACGATGCACATTCATATTCGTTCGGAGGACTTCTTCTTCAGAAGCCTCCATTTGTCAATTTCTGCCTTGTGAGTCGTACTGGCTGGAGCTTATAATGTGTATTTGGCTTGGAGCTAAGGACATGTTTTTAAGTGCTTCCTTCCTGCAGCGGTTCTTTCTCCATGAACCAAGGACACTCGTGGTTACAGCATCGAATTTCACACAGACGACGCCAATCTGTTGACCCCAAAAATGTATCAGGCACGTGGCTAACAGATTCCAAGGTCTATCACGTCCACGCAAGCTAGGTTCATGTACACTTGTACAAACTATTAGTCATATGTGACCTTCTCCAGAGGGGGTGGAGTTGATCCCGTATACTCTGACGGTCAAATCAGTTGGAAAAATAGTTATATGAGTGTGAGAGAGTTTGAAACATGAGTCTCCAATATGAAAAGGGGATCGGCTCTAGGAAGAAACAAGTAAAAGATAGGGTAGCTAGGTTATAGCTTTAAGAGTAGACTTGCATTACCTTTGAATGACACTAAGTGTGAGTTTTTATACTTAGGTAAGACGAATGAAGGTCGATGGATGACAACACATGTGGCCTCATCCAAATGACTAACATTTATTGTCGTAGACATCAATCAATCGCAGTCTTAAATGCTAATACCATTTTTGTATCCATAAGGCCTAGCTTGCGGCCTTGGATTTGACCGATAAGTTGGTGACGACGACAGTGAGTTGTCATGTCAATTGCGTAATATAAGATCTGGATCGGCTCTCCCATGGGGTTCGCTTGTAATGTGGGTGGTTCAATTTCGCCTTGCGGGGGAAAATGGGTCATCCGCACTCGAATGCCGGTTCAGCTTCGCCTCGTGTTAGTGTACAGGGTGTGGGATCGCCAAATCATTTGCCACGTAGGATGGTTGAGACCACCGGGGGGGGGGGAGGGGGATCCTTGTGTAGAGAGGCGTAATAGATAAAATAGTCTTTTTAATCAGAAGATCGACATTTTAACCCTTAATTAACAGAATGAGATAAAAAGGACCAATTTCATACCAAAAGGTTGATTCAGGATGGTAATTCGAAGAATGAAAGAATTGGTCCTGAATCCGTACGAGGGAGCAACCATTTCAAATTAGGGAAGAGGGTTGAAAGGGTTTTCTTCTTCACTTGAGCCTGCTAATCCTCTGTAAAACTATAATCTCGCGTAGAATCATCGATGGCTTCATCGTCGTCTTCTGCACCAGCCGTTGGCCCAGATATCCCGTGGGTAGAGAAATTCAGGCCCACCAAAGTGGCGGACATAGTGGGGAATGAAGATGCCGTTGCCAGGCTCCAAGTCATCGCGCGAGATGGAAACATGCCGAACCTCATTTTAGCCGTAAGAATTCAGTCTATCAACGATCAGTCTTATTTATTAATCGTATTACTATATCAGTTTTGTATATTTTTTATCAACTTTACTGCTGTAAGCATATTTTGTAATGTGCTGGAGCATACTGGAAACTGGGGGTTAGGTGAAAAATGATAGATTTTTTGAAACTATGGGTAGTAAACGAAGTAGGGTTTTGGTTTGATAATGCAGGGATTTTACTCGCGAGTGTGGGAAATTCCTGTAGGTTACTGCGTGTAGATGCTGTACCAATTTATAGATGTCTGTGGTTTAAAAATATTCTCACTTTTCGCACTAGTTCTGCGGAAAAATGGTGAATATTTCCAGCATGTTTTGGTTGTTGATGTATCAAGATGAAGCAATTAGTGCATTACATGCTTAAGTATGCTAGAAATTTCCTCTTTTTTCCAAAGGAAACTGCTTCAACGTCTATAGCCCCGCTGACAAACGTGTTTATACACATCTGAAGAGGAAAACATATTGTCTTGCTCAGGACTTTTTCCAATGCTATTATTTTCTTCCTGTGAATTTCTTGTGCAAATAAATAGCTCTTATGTAGCCATCTAGGTTTAACTTATGCAAAGGAAACTATGTTTAAATATGTTATCCATCTTGGTTTGATGTTAGTACCTCTGACTGATAAAAAACTAGTTTTAATTATCTTTCTTCTGTTATTTTCTCTTTTATATTTCTTCCTATCTTTTCGGTTGTTCGCTTAATAAATATTTCTCGGTTAAGGCGATTATTAAATGTTGGGAGGGTAAAGATAGAACAAACAAGTTCCTCATTATCTCTCGGGAGACTTTCAGTTTTAGACACATCACTTCCTTCGGATACATATGAACATCGTCATTACAAGCTCTTGAATGCATTTGCAGGGCCCCCCTGGAACCGGGAAAACCACTAGTATATTGGCACTTGCACATGAACTGTTGGGACCAAATTATAGAGAGGCAGTTTTAGAACTAAATGCATCAGACGACAGGTATGTGAAAAGTATGACTTAGCTCTATTTTTTCTGGTTTTGTGGTACTCTTGGTTGATTTTCTGAAAATGCAGTGATTTCTTTTTTCTTGTGCAGAGGGATTGATGTTGTGAGAAATAAAATAAAGATGTTTGCCCAGAAGAAAGTCACTCTGCCCCCTGGTCGGCACAAAGTAATTATCTTGGATGAAGCTGACAGGTGAGTGATCTTGTGATTGAGTTGCTAATGTGCTCATTCTGCCTGTGAGTGAAATTCATGCAAGGACCATTATTTCTTTGCATAATTTTTTCCTGTCTAATCTTAACACATTTACTAGCCAGGCAGTTGCTTATATTGCAGCTTGTCTGTCTGTCTGTCTGTCTGTCTGTCTAGTCTTAGTTTTCAAGATGTTTACTTATATTTGTTCTGGACATGTCTGTGTCTATTGTCTTCTTGAATGGAAATTAGCATGACATCTGGAGCTCAACAAGCCTTGAGGAGGACAATGGAAATATATTCAAATTCCACGCGCTTTGCACTTGCTTGCAACACATCTTCAAAAATTATCGAGCCCATTCAGAGTAGATGTGCCCTTGTTCGGTTTGCAAGATTGTCCGATCAAGAGATCCTTGGACGTCTCATGGTGGTGGTTGCTGCAGAAAAGGTACATAAATTTTCTGTCTGTGATAACCCTTTTGAATTATAATCTCTTTGAACAGCTTACTGATTATGGTGTCATTCACCTTTCTTCCAAGCTTTCAGTGAAGTCCTCATTGTATTAAACCTGGTGACATTTCTAATTTCAGAAATGCGTTTTCCTTCTTTCATTTAAAAATTCTAAAGTCACATGGCAGATTGATTTGGTCATGACGTTTATCCTTGAGTATTTTTGCTAAATAGTTCCATTTTCATCTCTACTTACTTGAACATCAGGCCCCACCTGATGTTATTGTAAATGCGTGTATTAGCATGGTCTCTAAGGTGCTTTCAGCTTTTATTAGACCAATGTTCTTTGTGGCACTGGAAATAAGTTCAGGGTTCACTCTCATTATCTTATGTTCTACGTTTATTCAAAACATCTTTACTTATAATCATCATGTTAAATGTTCTCTATTCAGATGGCTTAAGTTTCCCCGTGTATCTGGAATCATCATTTCAAGTTAAGGCCAAATTGACATATTTTGTAATGATGTAGGTTCCTTATGTTCCAGAAGGTCTTGAAGCAATCATTTTTACGGCTGATGGTGACATGAGACAGGCCTTGAACAACTTGCAAGCGACAAACAGTGGATTTGGTTTCGTCAACCAAGAAAATGTTTTCAAGGTCTCTAGGCAGGAATTCTAGCATTATCTTAGCGTTAATCTTCAAACCTCATGGATTGATTGTTAATTTTTCGCTTGGCTTACAGGTTTGTGATCAGCCTCATCCCTTGCATGTGAAGAACATGGTACGCAATGTAATCGAAGGAAAATTTGATGATGCTTGTGCTTCTTTGAAGCAGCTCTACGATTTGGGCTATTCTCCCACTGATATAATCACTACTCTTTTCCGAATTATAAAGAACTACGATATGGCAGAATATCTGAAATTGGAATTCATGAAGGTTTGTTTGAACCCATTGTATCTCTGTATCGTCTTTTCGCCCATTTGCCTATTCTTTTTACCTACCCTCTCTTCTGTTGGATACTCAGGAAACTGGATTTGCCCACATGAGGATTTGTGATGGAGTCGGTTCATATCTTCAGTTGTGCGGTCTGCTGGCTAAGCTTGCATTGGTCCGGGAAACAGCCAAAGCAGCATAACTAGAAAGCTGACGTGTTAAAAAAGAGTTTCTACTAAGCTTTTGTTGAATTTTTTTGCACCGTTGTGTTCCTATATCGCTGCTAGATTAATTTTCGAGTAATAGCTCTCTTTTGTCTTCCAAGACATGAACTTTGCATGAAATGTCAGCTGCTCCAACTAATGGAAGTACTATATATCGGGTTTTAATTAGGTAGTTAATATCGATGTATCTGAAATTTTTTATGACATTTTGAACCGTCGTCATCACTAGGACTGATTGTGCAATTATAATGAAAGATAGTTTTTAAAAAATTAAGTAGCTCTTTGTCTATCATTATTTTCAAAATATTTTTTTTCTAGAATTCATTTTTAACTTTATCCTCAAAATAAAATATTTTACGCGAAAATTTAAAACATTTTTCTATTTTTTTAATCACGTAATTTTTCAAAAAATTATTATTTCAAAATTCATTTTCCTACATTAATGGCAGACAAACAGTAACTTGCTAATGCAACAACAGTATAGGACCAAAGATACGATTTTCCAATAAATAAGTTGTGGTATTGATGGAGATGGGGCTGGGTGGCGCTCTCGGTCCTTTCACCGCTAGGAATTTTTGAATGGTCGGGCAAATATCCCCATCTGTCGTTAGGGGTGGGCGCGGTTCGATTTGGGTTGGTTTCGACCCCAACCCGAAACCAAAACCAAATTAGTCGGTTTGGAAAAATTTCGACCCAAACCAACCCACTCTAGCTCTTAAACCGAACCAACCCAAACCAAATCGGTTCGGTTTGGTTTGGTTCGGTTAGTCGGTTTCGACTTTTAAATAATATTGCATCATAAAAAATGAAAATTCATGCAAAAAATAATGTATGTCATTCAATTTAACTACTCACACTGACGCAACCAAGAACCAACACATAATCATAACAAAACCGAATCTTCATCAAGCTTTTTTTCCATCCCAATAGTTCATCTTCATCAACCTGGATATGTGGTGGATATCCATAAGAATAAAAGAGATGCCAAATTACGTTTACTACACTTAATTAAATATGAACTGCTAAACATATTACAATTATTTCTTTCTTCCATCTCAATAGAAGGCATGATATGATCAGAATTGAAAATAACCAGAACTAAGTATAATCCAAAACCAAGACTAAGAAAATAACCAAAACTAAGCATAATCCAAATTCAAGAGTAAGAAAATAAAATTTATGTTACAAGAAAGAAATTCAAGCACAATGTCTAGATTTTAGGAAAATAAATATCCAGGAAAGTAAAATTCAAATTCCAAAAGTTTTGATTTTGACTTTTCTTTTTTCAAAAAAAAAAAAAATAGAAATATGTATAAGTGGGTTGGGTCGGTTAACCAGTGGTTTAAGGCTTTAAACCATGACCAAACCGAACCATCGTGGTTTTGATTAAAATAAAACCAAACCAAACCAATAACTATGTCAAACCAACCCAAACCGACCCGAGTCGGTTTGGTTCGGTCGGTTTGGTCGGTTTTTCGATTTTTTTGCCCACCCCTATCTGTCGTCTTGTTCACTTCATTTATTTGTTTAATTTAATTTTAAAATTATAAAATAAAATAAAAAGATTTAATTTAAATATAAAAGAGGAAATTACACTAGACCAGGTGTTTAGTTTTAACTTTCTAAAAATCAGGTATTAATTTTACAATTAATATTAATAATAATATTTTAAAATTATATTACTCTATATACCCACCCCCACCCCTACCCCTACCAAATTTCCTAATCCTAGATAATCAATTCTCTCCACTCTCTCACTTCTCTCCAGCACCACCGACCACCGCCTCCCTGCCTTCAACCCCTTCCCCCCTCCCTCCCTTGGCCTCGACGCTGCTGTTGTGGGTGTGCAGCGTCACGGCGACACCCACAGCAGCGTCACCTACAGCAGCGTCGAGCGACGCTGCTGTGGTCGCGATCGACCTCTTTGTGTGTTTTGGGGAGGGACTGTGGGTGTGTGTTTCCCCCCTTTCTCCCTTCGTCTACAGTAGCCCCTTCTCCCCCTTCCTCCCCTTTCTCCCTCTCTGCTGCTGCCGTTCAACAGCGTCACAGCGACTAAGGCGGAGGAGTTGAAGCAGGTCAAGACCCACGCATCTGTGTTTGCTGGAACGTCAACATTTTCCCAACTTAATGTTGTTTGATGTTTGCCTCATCAACATCACAACTGGAGGGTAGAGTCGAAGTGTTTCGTTTAGTATACAGGGTATCTGTTCGACGAAATGCAAAGTTCAGTGGGAGAGGTGTAAAAGTAAAAAGGTTCCATCATTTTCTAAACTTTGTATGGATCTGTGGTGGTTAGTTTGTGTTCTTGTGGTGATGATAAAATTTGTATGGGTTTGTAGTGGAGGTCCGTGTGGTGGTGGTCGCGCGACGCTGCTGTAGGTGTCGCCGCGACGTTGCACACCCACAGCAGCAGCGTCGAGGCCAAGGGATGGAGGGAGGAAGGGGGAGAAGAAGGGAAGGAGGCGACGATCAGTGGTGCTGGAGAGAAGTAAGAGAGTGGAGAGAATTGATTATTTAGGGTTAGGAAATTTGGTGGGGGTGGGGGTGGGGGTGGGGGTGGGGGTGGGTATATAGAGTAATATAATTTTAAAATATTATTATTAATATTAATTGTAAAATTAATACCTGATTTTTTATTAAAAAAAGTCAAAACCTGATTTTTAGAAAGTTAAAACTAAACACCTCGTCTAGTATAATTTCCTCATAAAAGAGTCGAGTGGTTTTGGGACGAAGGCGGGATATTTTGCTATCATAGTCGTGGAGGCTAATTTTTATTGGGCTTTAACAGGGCTGGAGCCCACAGAGGTGCTAGTAAATTGAGCCCACCAACAATATATAAGCTTTAAGAGCCCATCAATGGAAGGTCCAATATCAATCTTGACACAGTGTAGCCTTTCAATATATATGCAAACCAGGAACTAGGGTTTCTGCATTTCTAGTAGTAAACGAAGCGCGGCGAGCTAGGCTACTGTAACAATGGTTCTCAAGTGAGTTTCTCTTACTCTTTCTTTCGATGCGTAATCCGATTCTTGACTTAGAGATCTAGTATATATCGTGTGTCGCATTTAAGGATCGGTTTTACTATTTTGAATACAAATGGTTGTGGTGTGGCTAGAAATTGAGCGTTAATGTTGGCTGTAAATTATTTATTGGATGTAGGAAATATTGGAATTTTAATGGCTTGTTTTTGCAGTATGATTTTAAATTTGTTGGGGGAATTTATGAATTTTTGTGGCTAGACAGTAGCATTAGGTGTTCTAATGGATGCTTCAATCTAGAATTTGTTTGTTTTACATTTGAAAAATATATAAATATAGAATGCATCCGTCTTATTTTGATGATTTTTGTTGGATTTGATGTGTTTCAAAGAGTTCATGCGATGTCGGTGGTGCAATATATATGCTATTATAAAGCCTCATCATTGCTTCATACTGAATTCATAATCTTTTTGCCAAGAAAAATTCTTAATTACCGGCTCTCAAAGAGCATAGAATGGTATATTTATATGATTAATGGACAGTGCTATTTTTGCACGTTTACCTTGTATATAGTCTGGTATTGTTGTTGGGGGTGGGAGGGGGCTTGCTTTCGGTAAGTTTTGCTTCTATTGCATTTAGATTTGCCGTTTTATTTCAGAGTTAATTTACTTCTGTTCGACTCACCTGTTAATTGTGGGTAATCAGGACGGAGCTTTGCCGCTTCAGTGGTGCCAAGATATACCCAGGGAAGGGTATCAGATTTATTCGCTCGGATTCACAGGTGGATTAAGATTTTGGTGCTTGATTATTCAATTTCTGTTGCATTATTACCTTTTGCTTAGATTCTTAGCTCATCAAGTTTAACTATTTTGGTTTTTTTTTTGTGTATTATATACATTTTATGTTTTTCCTACTTTATTTATGTCATTTTGTGAAGGTGCATATTCAGTTTTCACTTTTCAACCAAGTCCTTGTTTGACACACATTCTTTCAAAAAATTCATTTTCAACCCACATTCTTCAATAAATTAATATTTTTCATCACATCAATAATTTTTCCTTACTTTTCAAACCACATATTTTCCATCATATCACTATTTAAAATACATTATTTCCTCAGTAATATCCATCAAACGCACTCCAAGATTTTTTCCCCCTTTTTTGGGACTGAAGACGAAGTTTTTTTCTTTTGTGATGAAGGTCTTCCTCTTTGCCAACTCAAAATGCAAGAGGTATTTTCACAACCGCCTGAGGCCTGCAAAGCTTACATGGACTGCTGTGTACAGGAAACAACATAAGAAGGTGAAATTTAGTTAATAATTCCTTTTCATTTAACCTTCTTTTGTGTCTGAGATGAATTGGCTTCCTTAATTATCCTGTTGTCACTGATGGTTCTTGTGACTTGACTGATCCACAGGACATTGCTGCTGAAACTGTGAAGAAGAGGCGCCGAACCACCAAGAAGCCCTACTCAAGATCAATTGTTGGTGCAACCTTGGAAGTCATCCAGAAGAAAAGAGCTGAAAAGCCAGAAGTCCGTGATGCTGCACGTGAAGCTGCTTTACGGTATGTTAATGGTTCAAATGTTTGATGTTCTCATGAATGTAGAAGCATTTGAGTATGCTTTCAGTAATATATTAGAGCATGTTTGGCTGTGTTTATGAGTTACTTTTGCTAAAGTAAGTTTTGTTATTAGAAAAAATTAACTTTCAAAATCATGTTTTGGCAAAATCAGTAAACTTAAGCATAGCCAAAAAATGCTCTTAATAGAACTCCTTGTGACTCATAGCATTTGCGCTCAGTGAAATCAAGGAGAGAATAAAGAAGACCAAGGACGAGAAGAAGGCGAAGAAGGCTGAGTTGATTTCCAAGTCACAGAAGGCCTCCAAGAGCAACGTGCCCAAGGGTGCTATGCCCAAGGGTCCAAAGCTTGGAGGTGGTGGTGGCAAGCGGTAATTTCCTTAGTATTCTAAATGTTGTCGCAGCTTAATTAAGAATGATATTGTACGACTGTCAACATTCTATTCCAATATTTGGGCTTCGGGCTTTATTCATTTTGAGCATTAGCTTGTAAGACTTATTTGACATGGATTTTTTTGAGAGCAATACCATACCTTATTTGATCTCCTACTGAACCCGAAAGAAAATTCATTCGACACAGATTTGAGATTTGTTGTCCTGGTCTGAAGGTAAATCTTAGTCAAAGCAATTATTTTATTGGGTTGATTTGGTCTTTGTAACTAATGGTCGTTTTCTGAGTTAACGATGTTACAGAAGTTGATATTCTTAATTGTTTACTTGTGCTTCCCTTTCAAGGAGATGGATTATCTTGTTTATATTCCTAATTCAGCCAGTTTGAGTGCCCCTGAGACCATATTTTGGGGGTATGTTTGGTGAGTCAAAACAATCTTACGTACACATTTGACTAGATTGGTTTGATATGCAATACTCGATAGTATCATTATCACATTGCCTTGTGTTATGGTTAAACGTACCATGACCGACGACAATGGAGTCTTGAAAGGCCTCAGCAGCCGGGCTGTGAATCATAGGCTATCAAACATGTCATAAATGTGTAGTGTATGTGTATCCAGAAGTCCAACCATATGATACATGTATTAAATATAATATATGGGCCGTTGGGTACACTATCTCTACCAAATACCCTGTGGCAATTACCTGCCACCCTACAACGCGTTTATGCAACGAAATCAAATTATATTGAATATTTGAGTTGATAGGTTGGACATAGTTGTCACACCTAATTCATCACTCAAAACCCTCAAATTGCAATTTGTTTTCTCTTCTTTATCTTTGCCTTAAAATTTCATTTCACACATCGAAATATTCAAACAAATCAGAATCTTAAACATGTCAAAATCTGTCTTTTAATATTAAATAATCGTGTGCTAATTCTAGTCTAAACAATGTAAAACGTTTATGGGTTTATAGTTTCCTAATTCTTAATTATGTCGGATCTTCGAATTTTAATTTTTAAAAGTTGACATTGTTAAGAATAGTCTCATTTTTCATACTTTGATTTATTGATTTCATCTTTTACAGATGTGAGATTTATCTTTTACTAAACTCCTACAAGATAATGACCTGTTTGATCACATAATATTGAAATTCGAGTGCTCATTTGAGTTTTAGACGGATCGAATTGCTTGTTTAAACATTTTGAGATTTCGACCTTAAAATATCAAATCTTGTTAAGACGAATAAACCAAGTTTTTAGATATTACTTACTGATTTCATTTTTCAACGACATGAGATCTATTCAAATAGTTAACACACTTCTATTACACTTTTATCGACAATTCATCTTTTTAATACAATTACTTAAGTTGTCATTGTCGAAATAAAACGTTAAAACTCACTACTATGTGGTGCAACTTGCAATAAAGATAATCACATTTTTTTACACTGTCAATGAAAAATTAAAAGTTCTTCAATAATTCAATCTGTTTGTACTCCAAATAAAGAACGCAAGGTCAAATTACTTATTTTCTTTGTTATTAAATTTCTAGGTTAGAGACGTGACCGAACATAAGGAAGTACGAAAGAGAAATATATGACCAAAAAATCGAGGCAAAGAAAACTTTCACTCGAATACTTATTATCTTACTTGGTAAAAATCTCAGAAAATTGGGTCCACGGTTGTCGAATAATAACTGGGCGAGGAAAATTTCCCCCCTAATACTCCTTTTCTTGCTCGGGAAAGAAGCTCGAAAAATTGGGTCACACGCGTATTAAAAATCGTACGCGTCCTAGACACGGATTTGATAATCCATAAGTTACTCAAAACGTTGTAAAATTGTCTGTCTTTATCCATTAAAAAAATTACACGAAAAGTTTAAAGAAAAGAATATTAATTATTTTCGAAGTTGGATACCCCTTAAAAGGCACATTTGGCATCCGACGAAACTTCCTTTTGCACACACATACACAGCTCACCAAACAAACGAATACAAATTGAAAGTGGCAATCAACTCAAATTCAATCCCTTTACAAACCCTGTTGCCAAGTCCTTGTTCTTGAAATTGAAATCTCCACCAATTCTCTCATCTTTGAAGCTAAGACATATACTGGGATATAAATATATTATACATACAGCTTGATATTCAATTATTCATACGTATTGCGTGTTTGTGTGGAAATAGAGAGAAAAATGATGGGAAATAGGGATCTGGAGAGAGGAACAGCAACAAAGAGTAGAAATCAGAGCTACCAACAGAGCTATTATGCGTCAGGAGGAACATATGATGTGGGTTATTCAGACAGCCAATGGACTTCATGGTTGGTGCCTATGATCGTTGTGGCAAATGTTGCCATGTTTGTGGTAATCATGTTTGTAAATAATTGCCCCAAGAATCATAATGGGGTTCAAGGTGAATGTGTGGCTAAGTTTCTTGGAAGACTTTCATTTCAACCTCTCAGGGAAAATCCCCTTTTTGGCCCTTCATCATCAACGTAAGGTTTCCTTATCTTTTGGGGTTCTCTGTTTTTTTTTGACCTTTTGATTCTCGAATTGAAACTTAGATTAATTTTTTGAAGTATTTGTTGGGATTCATTTCGATTTGTTAGCTTGGAAACTAATGGTTGACTTTTAAGTGTTTTTACTCTTGAGATTTGATTGTACACTCAAGTCTGTGACTTTTCTTGATTAATTTCATTTTTCTTAAATTAGTTACCTACTTCTCCTTGCTTGCTAATTACTACTTGGTTGCACTGAAATTTTAAGATGGGTTTTTGGGTCTGGATTTTGAAGCTCTCAATTTTTTGGTCAGATTTACATCTGATTGTATATGGTTTTTTTTTTTTAACCTTTATACAGTGCAATAATCGAGCATGATTTCGGTTAAAAGCTGAGTCTAATTTCACTTTTATTGGGTTGAAGTAACTTATTATTTGTATAGGATGGGATCTTGAGCATAATTGGGGCCAGTTGGAGTTATGTAATGCCTTATCAGAAGTGTTTTTGAGACGATGAATTGATTGATCGCCGTAGCTCAGTGTCTCATATTTGGTCATGAATAGCAAGCAATATCAACAAACTAAGCCTAATTCCGATAGGTTTAAAATCTGCAGTGTGATCCTTTTTCTCCATTCTGGTTTGTTAGATCCCTAGCAAACCACAATAGGCCATCAAAATTTTGAAAGAATACACAAAGAAAATGTGGAATAAAACTCGATCTAATATATCCAAGAAACAAACAATATCATATCTTAAACTGTCAATTCTTCTTTCCGTAATGAATTGTTGAATGTGAAGTATTTTGAGCAGTTTTCAGTCACCTCCAAATGTTATAGTTACTTCCCCCTTCCATTAGTTTACATGTTGAGTTTTAACAATATCTTTAAAAATTATACGATTTTACCTCCAAAATTGATCTATTTCAACACGTGCCTAGGTTTGCTACTGGAATCATTTTCAGCTTATCATCATTGTAGCTTTTCTTAATGTAAAATTGTAGTTCTCTTGGAGTTGACTGGTTTATACTCTACAGTCGAATTGATTTGCATGTTGTGTTGTGTTCGTTTTTGAGTGTGGTGGGGAGGAGGCTTCTTTAAGTGCCCTTGCATGGTAATTGATTTCATCTCTCTCTTTTCAAAAATTACATTATTCTTGCCTCTACTTGTGCAGACTGGAAAAACTGGGAGCGCTAGAATGGGACAAAATAGTTCACCAAAATCAAGCATGGCGGCTAATAACTTGTATCTGGCTGCATGCTGGTGTTATCCATTTACTTGCCAACATGCTGAGCCTCGTGTTTATTGGAATTCGCCTTGAGCAGCAATTTGGATTTAGTATATATCTTAAACCTTATTTGTGCTTTTTGTTATCTGTAAGAGCGTAAAGTGAAAATCAACATCTGTGAATTATATTATGATTGAAATTGACAATCTGGACTCCATTGCAGTACGTGTCGGTTTTATCTACCTCCTGTCTGGAATTGGTGGGAGCATACTCTCTGCCCTTTTTATTCGAAGAAGTATCTCTGTCGGAGCTTCTGGTGCTCTATTTGGACTTCTTGGTGCAATGCTATCCGAGTTACTCACCAACTGGACTATTTATTCCAATAAGGTGAGACTTTTATGCTCTTTTTCTGTTTTTTCCGATTTTTATCAGAAATAAGATCAACAGTTTTTCATTTGTATTTAACAATTTTCATTGTTTATAAAGGCGGCAGCTCTGATTACTCTGGTGGTCATTATCGCAATTAACTTGGCAGTCGGAATTCTTCCACACGTCGACAACTTTGCTCATATTGGAGGTTTTTTGAGTGGTTTTCTCCTTGGCTTTTTATTGCTGATTCGTCCCCAGTTTGGTTGGCTGGAACGTCGGCATCTTCCTGCCGATACTCGCCTCAAGTCCAAGTATACAGTTTACCAATACGCTTTCTTGGTGTTTGCCGCAGTTTTATTGATTCTTGGGTAAGCTTTATTTTCATAAATATTTTGCAGATTATATGATCAAATCAAATGTCAAGTGTCATTCAATTTTCTACATGATACTCAAGAATACTCGAATGAGTGATTCTTTGTAGTCCCGACTAGTCCACTGAACTCAACATACCATACACGATTCTCCCGATGTCGAAAACTGACTACATCTATGCCTGCTCCGCACAATTTTGCAGGTTCACAGTAGGATTGGTTATGCTGTTTAAAGGAGAAAATGCAAACAAACACTGTAGCTGGTGCCATTATGTAAGCTGTGTGCCTACATCAAGATGGAGCTGTAATAATTGATTGGAATTCTCTACCATTTTTTGGGTCTTCATTTTGTATCTGATTTTTTCCTTTAATCTTTCAGACATTTTGCTTGTTCATATATAAAAGCCATTAATATGCTTCTTATGTATATTGGGATTTAGTGGTATTGAACGTATTAATCTGTATGAAAAGACATACTCTTCTCTTCCAATACCATATACTAGCATAGTAGGGGTTCGCTGGGAGAACCCTTACGCCTCCATCTTACGTGGAGTCGTAGTCACTTCCACATAGGAACCACGTTGAGGCAGACGTACGAGGATGATCAGAAACCGATGAACCTTAGGGACGGAGCTTTGGTTTAGGAAAATAGGCAAACCCTCCCTTTGGAGAAGAAGCTGACCTCTGATGGGGTCAGAGGCCGGATACTTGATTTGGTCCCAACAGTTGACAAAAGCCAGCCCCTGTTTCATAATCATTTTTACACAAAAAACTACTTTTTTTATTTTTTCAAATTCATTTTCAACTAATATATTTTCACAATAAAATATTATGTACCTAAATTTAAAATATTTTTGTACTTTTTTATCACACATTCTTCAAAAAAAATCACTATTTCAAAATTTATTTTCTTTAAAAAAAAAAACTCTTTTTAATGATTGTCAAACAGGAGTTAAGTGTAAATGCCATAGGACACCGAAGCCTAGACTGGCGTCCTTAGCCCAAGGCCGACCTTCCTAGGAGGTTGTTTGGAGAACCCTTGATCAAAACCTTCAGATTGAAGAGGGTTTCGAACTAACAATTGTTTGGAGCATGAGTCGAGACTAGGTGTCTAAGCGTTAAGAGGACCTCATTGGACTTGGGGGAAGCACAAAAGCAAGTTTCTTCTCTTTTCTTGATCTAGCTTTACACTTTAAATAGCTTTGAAAATTTGACGCCGAGCAAAATAGTGAATATTCTGCAGAATAAAATTCAGAGAATAACGCAAGAGAAAACGCCAAGAAAACAAAAAAAATCTTTATTATTCACCCAACTGAAAATAACCCACAAACCGGGTTATATAGCCAAAAAATCAAAATTATCGAAATTTTACCAAAAATAGCAAAATTTTAATATTCATACCAAAATAAAATACGTAATAAGAGAAATAATATCCCAAAAGCTCGGCTCAATTTGAATTCATAATCTATGTTAAAAAAGCAAATGAATTATTACTAAAAAATGTAAAAAAATTAACTTAAAATGGGGATTCGGAAAGGAAAACAACGAAATTTGCCCTCGAGATCAATGCACACCGAGCGAGGCTGGGTGATCACGATATGTGTACCGAAAAGAGCTATCCGAATTGGGGTCATGAGCGCGATTCTAATAATAGTAGTTAAAGTTATGGCCAAAATATCGAAATGTGTTCAAAAACGGCCACAATTAGAAAAAATCGTCGATTACTTGTCATTTTTACGCTAATCCGCCAAATCATGATATCTCAGATCCATCAAGGAGTTGTCAGACAACTCGGCATCATCTGTCTCGGATCTTCCTACATCAAAATTGTATCCCTTGAAAATACTCAAATTATCCTTGATTTTCAGTTGAAAATAAGAAAATTTCCATCAAGCCTGAAATCAGCTGAGATCGAATTTTAGGAACATGCTGCCTACATGCGACCTCAAGCCCTCAATTTTTATATTCCTACATTTTGATCCTACAAGTTTTAAGTATCTTCAATTTGATCCCTCCAAGTTTGAGATTTATCAATTTAGGTCCTTGAACTTTCAAAAATGTCAACATTGTTCCCTTTGTTTTCAACTTCTTCTAATTTAGTCCTCCAATTTTTGTTATCCTATATTTTGGTCCTTCAAGATATAAAAAGATCAATTTAATCCCAAAGTTTTTATTTCACCCATTTTGACTCCCAAGATCTCCAAATGGAAAATTTGGTCTCCAAAATTTATAAATTCGTCCAATCAACTCTCCAAAGCACCAAATCAAGTACCCCAACTCCCCGATATTAATGCAAATCCATCCTTTTAGTCATGGTTTTTACCTACACAACACAAAATTTACACAAATATGAGTAGAAATCATCCCTATTAATTAATTATAAGCAAATTTAAGAGCCTAAATAAGAGTGTAAAGCACATTTGTCAAGAGACGTGCTAATTATTCCGTTTAAAGCCCTATTTATTTTGTTTTACATATAAACTTTTTCGAGTTTTCACTTTTAAATTATCAGTTTTTGTTACTTTTTAAAATTTTTATTTTCAATGGCATGCCATAATAAGCATGTGATGTAATTATTATATTATAAACACATGTTACGTACCATTACCTATTCTTGCCATTATAGATTGGATTTGGGTATTTACTTGGCATTTAAAAGAAAAATATATTGTCAATTTATGTATTTGACCGCCTTAATATTCACCTACATAATCAGAAAATAAAACCTCAAAGATTTTGCATTTACATACATAATTTTAGCTTTAGTTTTCATGGACGTATCCAACGATGTCTTGATCGAAATATTAATTCGATTACCACCAAAATGTGTGTTCAAATTCATGTGTGTATCGAAGAGATGGTACCAAATAATAAACAATCATTCGTTTTTTCGGGGGGATTTTTCAAAATAGCCAGGTCAAATGACCCATTTGGGTTTTTTGTGTAAAAGTCAATTTTGCCCTTAATGAAATGTTTTGTTATAGCAAATTAAGTCCTCAAACTTTATAATTTTTTAGAAACTAGTTTTATTCCTATTTTTATTCGTCATCACTAGATGTTTCTTCTAAATCTGATTTTTCTTCAAATATTTCTTCATTCACTTCTATTTCTTCAATATTAACTTCTTCACATTCATCTCTAATTTGTTCAAAGTCCGTAATTAATATCCTAACTTTCTTTTTTGGAAATTCAGTGCTTATATGTCATTCTTCATTACAATTCCAACATTTACATCGTTTTTTATCTAACGATTTTTTATTATAAGGTTTATATTTTCTTCTAAAGTATTTTCTTTTTGGTTTAAAATATTTCTTTTTAAATTTATTATATTTTTTATATTTTTTGGATCTTATTTTTCTTTTCCTTTTATAATCATAACATCCCCAATTTCCTGGTATTTCGGTATCTCTACAACAAATCATATCTTGTATAAATCCTGATTGTTTATAAATCATTTGATTACTACACATAGTACTTATTTCATCTTTTATAGTTCTTATAATAAATCCTAATGTATAACCTTCTTCATTTCTTCCTAATTGTTTTTCTTTAATCTTGTTTTGAAAATAATTATTCCATGGTGGTGGTAATTTTCTAATAAAAACTTCTTTATAATAATTATTATCAGCTCCACTTCCAAATATCATATAATAATATTTATTATATTCACAACAATATTCATTAAGGTAACACATATTACAAATTTGTAAATGTTCCATTCTATTTTTAGCATCTTCTATTTTTTCTAATCTAGTTTTAGTACTTTCATTTACCCAGTCTTCTCCAGCAAATTCTCTATAAATTCTTGTAGCGACTCTATTTATTCCTTCTATTATACTAATTCCAAATCCTGCATCAATACTATCTTTTCAAATACCTTTTGTTGTTTCTTCTAATCCTCTATACCAATTAAATACATTTTCTTTAAATGTTGCTAATAAATATTCAGTTCTATTTTTATTATCGATATTACTGCGATTATAATTAAAGTGTGCTATCATATTAGTACTCCATTCATTTATAACTCTTCTAACATCTAATTCACAATCTAAATTTAAATATGATCCTGCAATTTTCATTGGGTTTGATTCTCTTAATACTGGTTTAAATTGGTCTCTATACATTCTTTCTTTGGTAGTTTTAAAATCTACTTTTGTATTGACATATCTTCTGGGTTTATTTCTGCTTCATATCTAGTTGTGCTAGTTTCTCCATATTCTTCTTGTTTAACTGCTCGTGGTCCTCCTGTTTTTCCGACCATATGATTTTTAGTTATTTCTTCACAAATTTTTAAATCTTCTAAATCAAATATTAAATTTTCCATATCTTCGTTCATTGTTTTTCTATAACTAATTTTCCTTCTTCTTTTTCTATAAGATTTTCTTCTTACTTTCTAAGATCAATCAATAATCTTTCTATATCTTCTTTTAATCCTCCATTAAGTTTTATTAATTTTTCATATTTTTCAATTTTCTTTCTAACTTCTTTAAGTTTTTTGCCATAATCTGGTTTAAATGATTTTTCTTTATTTAGATTTTCTATTATTCTATTTAAAAGATTTTCTATTCTTAAAAAGTTATTTTGTAGTTTTTCTTTTTCTTCTTCGTAGTCTATTTCAATTCTAGTTATTTTTTCATCAATTGTTTTTATATTTTTCTCAATTAAATTGATTTTATCATTCATACTCAGACTTTAGGTTTTTTATAAGATGGTTTTTCAATTTCAAATCCTAATTTATTTAATAGAATATCAAGTTTATAATTAATAATATCTATCTTTTCTTCTAAAGTTGCTATTTTATTAATACTATTTTTCTTTGCAATTTTTGATATTTGATTTTGAATTTCTTCAAATTTAGCTTCATCAAGTATTTCTAAATTATTAATTTGTTCTTTTATTTTATTAAATTGTTTAGACATATTTTTGCTTAAAACTTCTAATCTTTCTTTCGCTATTTCATCTTTTGGATCTATATTATTTATCTCGTCTATAGCTTCTATATCTTTAGATTTTAATTGTCCTAATTGTTGCCATAAAAATGCATTAGTCCAGTTTGTAGTTATATTTAACAATTCATCAGTATTTCCCCATGAGTTTAAAGGTTGAAACAGAGTTGTATTCCATTTTTTAGTTTGATAGCTTCCTATTGGTAATCTAATATTTTCTATTTCTTGTTTATCAAATCTTATTTTTGTTGATAAACTCATATTAATCTGGTAAGTTTAAGAAATTAATTATTATATTATTTATTATTTGTCTTATTTCTCTTCTAAATTATTCTTCTCTTCTTAATTCTCTTGTAATTTCATTCCTTAATAATTCTATTTTAATTTTGTTCCAATTAGAAATTTCTTTTTCTATTTCTCTACGATTATTGTCAGTTATTATTTGTTCTTCTAAAATTTTTATTTTATTATCACAAAATTTTCTAGTTATTCCAGGCATATTCTTATTCTATATCGTCAAAACTAAGATCAAAATCATATAATTCATAAACTTCATTATAACTTACATGATGTTCTATGGTTTCAAAAGTTCTTTCACTATTTTCACTATCTAACCAGAAAAATATAATCATTTTTATTATTTCTTTAGACAATCTTTCTTTTAATCCAAATGATACAATTGTAAGACATTTTTCATAATATTTAACATCTCTTTTTATGAAATTTATTCCTCTAGTATAACTATCATAAGTTTCTGGAGTTTCTATCATGTGACTATAATCAATACTATGAGTATATCTAAAAGGTACAGTTCTATAATAAAACTCGTAACTTTCCATGATAAAAGTTTTTCAAAGTAAACAATCTTATAAAAATTCTTATATAATAATTTTCATACAAAATTTTCAGACAATAAATTTTCTTGTAGCTTAAAATAAGGGCCTTACCACGCTTCGCCAAATAGCAAGAATGTTATATGTTCCTGGTCACCTTCGTCACAAGAGTTGGCCAAAATTCGACATCATCATATCAAAATGGACACAAAGGCACTCAAAACTCTCAAACAGACTCACTGTGTAGAACAACATTCAAAGCGTAATAAAAGACTTATTTCAAACTCAAAGATTTTATTGATCTGAAGATAGCTTGAAAGCTATTATACAAAGATTTTTACAAAGATTGATACTTCGAAGAGTGGTTTCTACTCTCTAACGAGAAGGATTACAAAGATCATTTTTGGAAGTTTGAAATGGTAGTTCAGGATGAGATTTCAGATGGCTAATCTTCGATGATTTTCTCCTTCAGTAGAGTCACAATTTATAGAAAGGCACTCACTTCACCGAGAAGCTTCTGACCAATCAAATTTTTACAACAAAAAAGTTAAAGTACAATTATTTCTTCAAAGTGGTTGAAATAATTAAAGCACTGTCGGCTACTTTATTCCAGCTTTGAGCTGTCTCCTTCTGCTTTAATGCTCACATGGTGCTGTCTTGTGATGTCGCTTTCTTATCGTCCTTTACTTGTGGACGTGTCCCATGAGTCGGCAAGCCTCTTTAATGCATTCTTCACTTCCAGAGAATTGATCGATCATAATTTCACATATTTTTTCTTCAAGAATTTTTGATTTTTTATCTTCTCTACAGATAAGGATCCAATTATTGCTCATACCATAGACCATGTATCTTTCTCCACAAAAGA
Source organism: Fraxinus americana (assembly GCA_035079005.1). Classification (NCBI taxonomy): domain Eukaryota; kingdom Viridiplantae; phylum Streptophyta; class Magnoliopsida; order Lamiales; family Oleaceae; genus Fraxinus; species Fraxinus americana. The sequence goes on along the minus strand of CM068722.1, from coordinate 1,978,713 downwards.
ACTGCATCGTTGAGCAGACTGATTTTATTCCAAGAGCTCTTCTATAGATCATCCATTTCTTATTAATAGTAGGTAAATCATTAAAAATCTGAATCTCCTTGAGTGGATTTCCATTATTTTTCCGAATAGTGACAAGATGATGTTCTCCATACCATTCTGGTTCTTTATATTCAGGACTAATTGTGTAAAACCTTAGTTCAACTGGTTGTTTATCACTGAATTTTTTAACACAATTAACAAATTCTTTATCAAACTGTTCAATTTCTTTTAGATCTATCCCTGGGAAGAGTCGATCTAAAAATCCAAATGCTGCCAATTTTCGAACAATATTGAGATCTGCTCCTTGAATTGCACTGATCCTTGGATAAATCGCTGTTGGAAGGGCTGTCAAATATAGAGAACTTCCTTCTCTGAAATTATATACCCATTCTGAAAATTCATAATACTCCTTTTCCATAGGATGTAGATTATTTCGAATATGATGAGTTGTAATCATTCCCTTTGGTGATTTGAGGTCACCAACCGGTGCCTTTTTATTTTCTTGGAATTCACTGATAACAGTAGGCTGTTCCAATGGGCCTTTTGATAAGGATGTTTGAGTACTAGACTCAGCGGCTCCTTTTCCACTTGTAAATTTTTCCAACAATTTGTCAATACTGACGGGTAATTGTTGTAGACCCTTTGTTATGACATTTTCCTCTTGCGAGGTAAGAGGGTCATTTCTCTTAGATTTCGAATCTCCAGTTGAAGTGGATGTATTAATCTCCCGAAATGGGATATGACTCGCCTTTTGGCTGTATTCACCTTTTTCTAAAGGAGGGTACTCCTGGCTGCAACTTACAAAAAAGTCTAAACATTCTGTCAATTTTTCAGCTATTTTTTCTTTATTATCATTTAGTTTATCAATCTTTTTTCCACTTTCAACAACTTTGTTTGATAAATCGCACAAAGTTTGTCTGATGTCAAGATGATCCTCTTGAATAGCAAGATAATCTGCATTAAAATCTGTTAGAAGATTTTGCAATTCCTTGGTAAATGCTTCAACCTTGTCCAAAATCATGATTCCTGCTCAAGAAATCAGCAAATAAGTTATCTTTTCCTTTAATATATTCAAATTTAAAATTATAAAAAGATAATAGCACTTGCCATCTGTGTAATCTTCTATGTTGAGGTGAATTTGGTAATTTATTATTTACAAGTCCATTAAGTTGAGTATTATCAGTTTGAACAATAAATTCCTTAGGTAGCAAGAACATTTTGAATTTGTTTATTCCTTTGACTACTGCTAATAATTTTTTTTCATTAGTTGAATAATTTACTTCAGCACTATTAAATGTTCCACTAGTGTATCTACAAATCTCATTTAAATCGGGTTTTAATAAAGCACTCCAATATAAATCTGATGCATCTATTTGAACAAGTAGCTTATCATTTTCATCTGAGAGTCTAAGGTTAGGTAAATTTTTACAATTTTCTTTTAAATTTTTAACACAAAGAGTATGTTCTTCATTCCATCCTAATTTATTTGATTTTCTTAATAGTTTCTAAAATTTATTTCTTTTTTCTACAAGTTTTTCTATAAATCTTTCAGCATAATTAAGACAACCTAAAAACTTTTGAATTTGTTACTTATTTTCAAGTTTATCAGGAAATAAAATTATCTTCTCAGAAATATGAGGTTGTAATTTTATTCCTTCACTATTTATTATCATTCCTAAAAATTCAATTTCATTTTTTGCTATTTCTGCCTTTTCCTGACTAAGTATTATACCTTCTTTTGAGCAAAGTGTAGCAAAACTTCTAAGATGTTTAAGATGATCTTCGTATGTTTCTGAACAAACAAGTATATCATCAACATAAACAATAAGAAAATTATAAGTTCTAAAGACTTCATCCATTCTTCTTTGATAAATTTGTGGTGCATTTTTTAATCCAAATGGCATAACTAACCATTCATAATGTCCTTGAGGGGTACTAAATGCTGTTAATGGTATACTACTCTCTTCAAGCTTAATTTGCCAAAATCCAGACTTACAATCAAATTTTGAATAATATTTTTTGTTTTTGGCTATATTTATTAATACTTCTTTATTTGGTAGATAATATCCATCAAATCTAGTGTTTTTATTAAATTCTTTATAATTTACAACCATCCTAGGTTTTCCTCTTTTTATCTCTGAATGATTTCTAACCATAAAAGTTGGGCTACTATGAGGGCTATTATTTCTTCTTATAAGTTTTTGATTAAGAAGTTTTTGAATTTGTACTTGAAATTCTTCTTTATCTTCTTGATTATAGAGCATAGGTTTGACTCTAATAATGATTGTTGGTTCTAATAGTTCTATTTTAGCTGTTGTTTTTTATTTTTCCCATTTTTCAAGTGGGTTTTCATTATAATTTTTTGCTAAAAGATCTTTTATTTGATCAAGAGTAATTGTTTTGATTGAATAATTGAGTAATTTTAGTATAAATTCTATCTTTTCACAACGTTGAGCTGGCTGAACTCTGAATGATTTAAATTCTCGAGCAATTTTTAGTAAATGTCCACATGGTGTTTTTAATTGAATCGTATAAATATTTTGACTATATTGACTAAACTGTTGAAGAAAGTCATTTCCTAAAATAATATTACAATCATTTATATTATATTGGTAAACGTTTCTTATGGTTACTATTTTAGATCCTATTATAACTTTTATATTTTCATTTTTATATTTTAAAGATTCTCTAACTCCAGTTATTCCTTGTAGTGTTAATTGTTGTTTATTTTCAATCCATTTTGGTAATAAAAATTCTTTAAAGACAGTTATCTCAGCTCATGTATCAATTAGAGCACAGGTAGTTATTTTTTATTCAAATACAGTTATTTGTATATATACACTTATTGAGAATTTTATTTCTCTACTCATTTTTCTTTAAAACAATATGTAGTTATTCCTTAATGTATAATAAGAATTCCTTCCTTGTCTATTTTATAATTATCAAGACTATTTAAAAATGAATTTCCTAATAATATTGGATGTTCATCAAAATTCATATTATTATCAATATAGCATTCTATGCTTAATAATAAATTTCCTAATTTAATTTGAACTTGTCCTATGATATCACAAGAATTTATTTTTCCTTCAAAATCTCTATAATTATAAGATTCAACTTTTTTCTTTTTAATTCCTTCATCAATAAGAGAGCAAATATGATTCTGACTTGCTCCAGTATCAATAAGTATTTTAATTTCATTTATCCATTTATTTCCATTAAAAAACTTTCCTTTGATTCCATAAACACTATTATTTTTATTTTGTATTATTTTTGAAATACTATGTCTTACTGTATTATTTCTTATAATTATCTTATTTTCTTTATATGTTATTTGTTTTGGTATTATAGGTTGATCGATACTTATAGCATCATCATGTCCTATCTCAAAATTTTCTATTTCCTCTATATCTTGTTCTCTAGGTAAGATTGCTTCTCCTATATCCCTAAATTCTTCGTCAATTTCTATAAAAGGCTTTTCTTTATATATATTTCCATAATTACTATTTGTATAACAATATAATCCTTGATATAATATAGTAAAAACTTTATTATCATCTTTTAATATTTTATTAGTCATCTTAAAATGTAGACTAAGGCAATCATCTAAATTTTTATCATTTATATGTATACAATATCTTGGATAACAAGTAAATTTTAATTTTTTATAGGCTAGATTTCCTTTAACTATTCCTAAATTTTCATTTTCTGCAGTTATACATCTTTCATCTTGTAGATTAAGTATTATAGGACTATTAATTCCTTCTTTAAAACATGATTTTATTATTATTTGTATTCCAACAAGGTAGACATACGATATTTTATTTCGTTTTTCTTGTTTTAATTTTCCTAGGAATTCATTAATATTTCTTTTTGTTATTAGATTTAATTTTATTTTTCCTTGTGTATGTTTAATATCTATGGCTTTTTCTATCTCATGATATTCATTAATTACTAACTTCTTTCTTCTAAAGGTTGATTCTAAAATACTAAATAATCTATTTTCTCCTGGTGGTTTTAGATTTAATTCTGCTCTATTAATTTTTCTAATTTTTTTCCAATCAAAATTTTCCCTTTAAGGCATATCCTTCTACTCCTTCGTATACTTCAGTTTCTAAATTCTCTGAATTTTCAATTTCCATGATTTCTAGGGCTCTAATTCTTCAATTCTCCTAATTTCATTATTAAAAACTTTTTGAATTCTTTTTAAAGTTTTCATTTCTATAAGAATAGGTATTTTAACAAAATATCCCAAGTCTTTATCTAAAACTTCATGAAAATCTATTAAAAGAAAAGTAATTTTCTTTTCAAATTTTTTCTTTATTTTAAGACTATCTGAGTCTTTTATTTTTTCAATCAAATTTCTTGATTTATTAACAAGATGTTGAATATAACTATCAGTATCTAAATATTCAGTAGAATTGTTAACGTACCATCCTACGCAAATTTCTTTATTACCTTCCATTTTCTTATGGCTTTAAATCCTCAGAATATAGGACTCTGATACCAATTTTGAGTGGGGTCCTAAAAATGCAAAAATACAATTAATTCAAAAATAAAATTATTAATCAATATCAAATTTTTTGGCTCAAGATAGGTGGAAAGAGTTGATGGTGAAGAAAAGTTAATTTTTTATTGCAAGGGGCAAACAATTTGTCGAATCCAAAATTAGAATTAAAGTTTTAAGGATTTAAATGACTTGTTTTGAAACCTTTTATGTTAAGGGTATTTTAGGTAGTTTTAAGGTTAAATAGTAAAAAGGGGTATTTTGAAAAGGGTATGGTTGAATTTGGGGTATTTTTAATAATTTGGCTAATTAGCACAAAACGTCCCTACCTTTGGGGTTGATTTCGGAAATCGTCCATACCTTTCATTTCTTGGCATTTATACCCTTACCTTCCACTTTTTGTGCACTGAACGTCCTTTTCACAACTTTTTGACAATTTTACCTCTCATTCAATTGAAACAAAAAGAAAAGAAAAGAGAAACTAAAGAATTAATTGCAATGATAACCCCAAATTTTTAAAACCTACTTTTGAGTCACAAGATACTAATTTTTTTCCCCCAACCAGTAGCCAACTTTGGAGCCATTTTCAGCCACCTTTCGACCACCAAAACCACCGAATATTGGCATCAACGGAAAGCTCTTAACCTCCTCTACAATCACCACCCAACAACTCCCCAAAATACCAAACAATCTTGCCGTAATCAACTCTCAAAGTCGGCCACTCGAAAATCTGAAAATCGTCGGAATCTCCACCTCCGGCCACCCATTTGATCGGAACTCTTCACCAATCATTTGCCCACAACCAGAAGACACTAACCATGCCATCAATTTAACCCAAACAACACCACAGCATGCTGAATTAAACCTAGAAAAACGACAGTCGCGAAGAACATTCTGCAAGGTCCGAACTTTCACGATTCCAGCGCCGACAGCTTGAACCATGGTCGCGGATCACATGGGCTGGACTCCTCATCTCCTGGCGCACCTCCCCAACCCCTAGGTCAAGCCCAATTGTTCCATGAACGCTGTGATTTTATGGCTGCAGTTTGCGCACTCTGCAAGTAGTTTTGGTCAACGGATTTTGATGTTTCTGTACTACAAATCTTCGATTCACCTGCCCAACCTGCAATTGAAGAAGAAAAACACATGGGTCACATCACAATTGAGCCAATTTACAATAAATCATCTGAATTCAACTTGGCCCAAATCCGCTCGCCCGAAGAACAACCTGTAGAGCCAATTCAGCGTGTTGTGGTATTGTTTGGGTTAAATTAATGGCATGGTTAGTGTCTTCTGTTTGTGGGCAAATGATTGGTGAAGAGTTCTGATCAAATGGGTGGCCGGAGGTGGAGATTTCGACGATTTTCAGATTTTCGAGTGCCAACTTTGAGAGTTGATTTCGTCAAGATTATTTGGTGTTTTGGGGAGTTGTTGGGTGGTGATTGTAGAGGAGGTTAAGAGCTTTCCGTTGATGCCAATATCCGGTGGTTTTGGTGGTCGGAAGGTGGCTGAAAATGGATCCGAAGTTGGTGGCTGGTTGGGGGAAAAAAAATTAGTATCTTGTGACTCAAAAGTAGGTTTTAAAATTTTGTGTTATTATTGTAATTAATTCTTTAGTTTCTCTTTTCTTTTCTTTTTGTTTCAATTGAATGAGGGGTAAAATTGTCAAAAAGTTGTGAAAAGGACGTTCAGCACACAAAAAGTGGAAGGTAGGGGTATAAATGCTAAGAAATGAAAGGTAGGGACGGTTTCCGAAATCAACCCCAAAGGTAGGGACGTTTTGTGCTAATTAGCCTAATAATTTCCCCATTTTTTCGTTCGGGTTATTGGCTCAAAACGTCCCTACCTTTGAAGGGTTGTGTGGAAAACATCCCTACGTTTGATTTTTTGGTGCGCAACGTCCCTACCTATCAAGTTTATTGTAGAAAACATCCCTACCTTTCATTTTTTGGCACAAAACGTCCCTACCTTCTGCATTTCTTTGCACTGAACGTCCTTTGCACATTTTTTTTAATTCAAAATGACCAATATACCCTCCTATGTAAATTGAACAAGAAAAGAAAAATAAAAAAAGAAAGGGTAATTGGCGCAAAACGTCCTTACCTTTGAAGGTGTTTGTGGAAAACACCCTACCTTTCATTTTTTGGTGTAGAACATCCCTACCTTTCACATTCTTTGCGCTGAAGGTCATTTTCACCAATTTTTAATATAAAATGACCATTATACCCTCCTATATAAATAAAACAAAAAATAGAAAAATAAAGAACTAATTACAATCAAAGTCCTAAACGTTTTTAAAAAATACAAGTGAGTCCAAAATTTATGAAAATATTAAAAATAAAAATAAAAAATAAAACCCCCTATCTTCTCCTCTGCCTCTCTTCGAGTGGGGTCCCTTTTATATTACTGGGTCAATAATCCCTTTATTTTTTTATTTTTAATATTTTCATAAATTTTGGACTCACTTGTATTTTTTAAAAACATTTAGGAATTTGATTGTAATTAGTTCTTTATTTTTCTATTTTTTGTTTTATTTATATAGGAGGGTATAAGGGTCATTTTATATTAAAAATTGGTGAAAAGGACCTTCAGCGCAAAGAATGTGAAAGGTAGGGATGTTCTACACCAAAAAATGAAAGGTAGGGTGTTTTCCACAAACACCTTCAAAGGTAAGGACGTTTTGCGCCAATTACCCTTTCTTTTTTTATTTTTCTTTTCTTATTCAATTTACATAGGAGGGTATATTGGTCATTTTGAATTAAAAAAATGTGCAAAGGATGTTCAGTGCAAAGAAATGCAGAAGGTAGGGACGTTTTGTGCCAAAAAATGAAAGGTAGGGATGTTTTCTACAATAAACTTGATAGGTAGGGACGTTGCGCACCAAAACATCAAATGTAGGGATGTTTTCCACACAACCCTTCAAAGGTAGGGACGTTTTGCGCCAATAACCCTTTTCGTTCTTATACCAATCATAGAAAAGGTCCAGTTAATCGGTTGGTGGGCTTCATGCAAACCGCGTACTTACCTAGAAATTATCCCCCCCTTCGAGGTCGCGAAACCAAAATCCTATCCCTTTCAAGTAACGAAAGCTATTACATCCCAAGAGAACTTGGCCACTTCGTTTACTCGTCTAATGGCCTCATTCTTTGTGGTAACGACTTGACTAGTTACAATGTAATGAACCCTTTAACTAAAAAGTGGTTGTCCATTCCATCACATCACAAAGATTTTCTTGAAATATCAAGTGGATTGGTCTGCGAAGAAAGTACAACCAAACTTGTTGCAAATTACAAAGTTGTGCAGTTTGGTGTTACTCCTATGAACGTACTAGGAGTTTGTTTGTGAGAGATTTTTTTGGGAAGAATTGATTTTGAATAGTGATATGATGGGAAATGTGTGGTTGAAAAAGAAGAAAAAATTATTGATGTGATGAAAAATATTATTTTATTAAAAAATGTGTGGTTGAAAATGAGAATTGATTTACTGTAAAAAAATCTAATCCCTCCCAAATAGGGCCTAGATAACAAATTGATGATTGACACTCAGAGACGGACCGATGCCATTTTTCTTGTGGGATCAAAAATGAGAATTCAAAAATATTTAGGCAAAAAAAAAATTCAAGAGGAAAACTCAAAAAAAATAAAAAAATTGTGGCATCCAACAAGCCCTTAAAGTCTATTGCCACTCCTATCAAGAGAACGATGCTTTACCTTTGAGCCTCACGACATTTGCACCACAAAACTCTCTATGATATCGATCCCGTAACCAGTACTAAGTTAAACACTTGTACTTCGAGCCCAAAGATTCCAATAATTTTTTTGCGTCAACAATAAATGGCATCATCGAAAGGTGTAATAACATATTGAGGTTAATGACACGCTAGAGTACTATTATTCAACACCAGTCTAGGTGATATTGACTTTTATCTAAGAAGTTACTTAGACTGGTATTAAACACCACTGATGTTAGAATGATGAACGGCCTCCTCTTGGCCGTTCGATTTCTTAGTAACATCATGCTATGGTAGCACGTTGCAATCTATTGCTGTATTATTCGTGTTTGTTTACCTGCCATTGTTGCCTTCGTCCCTCGACTAAAATAAAGTCAAAGCACAATTTGCTTAAAAATTAATTAAGGAAACTGATTGGTGGCTGTCTTAATAATCACTGGACTGTACCATTGGGCTTTTTCCATTTGTGTGTGTGTGTTTTTCCTTCTTTATTTTTCCGTTTTCTTGTTTCAATATTGCTATATGTACATCAAGTTTGACACTGTTATGAGATGACGGCGTTTTTTATTCTGAAAAAAGTCGATCGGCTTGTGATTGTCGCAACAAAAAGACTATGCCTATGTTTAGGAAATAGTAAAAGTAACTTATAGTTTATTTTCAAAATCAAATATTAATTTTAGCTATATATTTCTTCTCTCGTGGACCAAGGAAACAATTCTAGAGTCGTACTTCGATTAACGTTTCTCAATCATTTTAATTCGACTGAAATCCAGAACAACGCGGAAAGTGTAGTGACATTACGTTCATAAATTGTGTTAGAAAGTATAGTACTCCATGAGAGATAAGAAAGGAATTAAGATTTGACCAACCACATGGTTATATGTCCCAAATGTTGCCTCTATTTGAGGGCATTGGTCAATTTCTTTAAAAAATGCAAAATGTGGGCCATTAATTGACTAAAATCACTTAAGAGATCTGAACCATCTTATATTTATTTATTTAATTTACTTTTGTTTTTAGATTATTGAACACTTTGGCCTACACCAACCACTCTATTAATGTTAGCAGAAACGGAGTAACTTATCCATTCATGTGTCCTTTGACATTGAGCATTGATAAAAGTTCATATATGTCAAGATTTCTTGTCAGAGATTCATTATGAGATGTATCCTTTTGTATTAAGAGCTTGTTTGGGATAAATTAAAATTCAATTAAAATTGAAAATATAGCCGTTATTTGGTCTCACTCGTCTAATAAAAGTCAACAATAACTGTTAGTATTTCAATTTTTGTAATCTCTACCAAACACACTATAAATTCAAGAGATGAATTGTGCGTGGCAATTTACAAGTGTTGCGGATCTTATTAACTATTTTAACTTTGATTTTTGTCCAAACTCCAATTCAATATTGTCATCTGACATTCTGTGTAAGCATATCTGGTAAATCTCTCAAAGCGACCTGATCAATTGCCGACGAATGTCACTAATAAACCGATTTTATTAGGTGGAGTTATGCTCAATATTCCTAACAAGCCCTTTCCTAAAATGATCGATTGCCGACGAATGTCACTCAATGGATTTTGCATTTATCGTTCGATATCTCGTGTTGGCCGATGAAATAAATGTAGCCCTTTCATTTTCAAAAATTCAAATGTCAGAACGGTTGCAACAAATGACCTGACCAACCCAAACGGCAAGCACGTACGGCTCATAAACTCTAGGAAAGTGATTTTAATAGGAGCCAATATTTGGACATCTTAATGCCCTATCAACATCCCCGTGGTCGCTAATAAACGGCACCATTGAATAATGGAATAAATGTGTTTGACATTGAGGCAGCTTAGCCGGACCGCCAAGGGTCCGACCAAACCCACATGCCCGTATTTATTATTTAAAAGAATACTGGAAACAGATAAATTTGATTCGACTATTTAAAATTACTTCATGAAAATATTATATATAGATGAAATTCAACCAAAACCCGGCTCGTGTAGAGCCATTTCTTTGCAATTACATTTCCAGATTCATGCGTGCATAATTCTAGACACCCCGGCGAACTTGCAATCTACAACTAACTAGATAAGTTTGTTAGCATGATCAGTTGATAACAAAAGTCAAAAGTAAAGCACAAGACTTGAGTTTAGTTAAATTCTAGTATCTGTACCAGTGACCACCGCTGAACCCAACAGCATCTCCTCTAATTGGCATTCCTAGTCTGTCTAAGCGACCTGATCCTGGATAAGCTTTGTTGGTGAAGCTGGAATGTAACGCTGAACCCTTCTGCATATTAGGTCTTGACTCACCGTATCCATGAACAGAGTACCTCTTGGTTGAACTTGATCTCTCATATTGTGGCCTTTGTTTTGGGGCACTGAAAGATCTCGCCTTAGCTTTAGATGATTCAGTGAAAGACATGTAGTTTGGGTGGTCGGAGTATCCACTCAAACAGCTTCTTGAACCGTCACTCTTAGTAGGGGTAAATGGTCCTCTCTTGGAGCTACCTCCCATGGATGATGCCGAGTAAAATTGTGGGCTGTTGTCAGCAGTGCAGAAAGTGGTTTCATCGACATCTTGTGCAAACTTCAAAGGACTCAAAGATTGAACTTCTTCGGAAGATGGACTTAGAACTGTTTGACGGGATATGGAGTCTTTTGATACAGAAAAGCTGCGACTGTTTTGGTCCAAGCCCGTGCTAAGATGGGACGAGTGAGGGAGGGTTCTATTTTTGGACATTAAATGTGGTTTCCCATTATCAACTTCAAGAATCTTATCACTTCTTTCATCATCTGTGGGGACAGATCTTATAGAAGACCCATGTTCCCACGATCTTTCGAGCATTTTGTTGTCCATCCAATTGCAACCCATGAGTGCTTTGTCTGAATCATTGATGACCTTCGGATTAGATTTTGAACCATTTCTCTGCAATCGTTTCCAAACTGGTTGGTAAGGCATATGGTACATAAAGGCCAACCACAATCCCAGCAAGAGAGAGATTAAGAACATACCTTGAGCATCAATAATTGTTCATGCTTCATACTCCTCGTCCGATTAACATGCTCAAGTTTCTCAGGAGTTGCAGGTCCCTACAAGTTCAAAATAGATTTGATCACCAGCACAAACCAACCAATTAAGGCCTATTTCTTACTGAGTCGAGGATTCAGTAGTATGCATATCTAGATCAGACCAGCAGATGTAACACCAAATCTAAAAACCAGTTAAGTAAACATTCAAATAGAGTCGATGAGCAGTAAAAAAAAAATGACTAACATGAGATGCAGTCAAAATTACAGATACATGGAAATACTACATGGCAAGTATCTCCACTTTTCTGCGCAGAAACTTGCAGCTTTTGTCCCATAAAAGTAGGCAGCATGTAATTTACATTTTAGTGGTCTAGAACATATACTTTTTAAAGCCTAAAACTATGCTGCTGAAAGTATTCAACTTCTTGTCATACATTGCAAGACAAGAATTTTGCTTACCCGATAATTAAAGTGAGAGGACTTCAAGCTCAAATGTGGATATTCAGAAATCAGAGTCCGTCCAGCCCTTGCTCTTGCTTGAGCTCGTAACAAAGCCTGCATTCGTCTTAAAATATCTGCCGTCTGCTTCCTCACAAGGTGACCTCTCACCAGTGCTTGAAGCTTGACTAGAGCTTTCAATGCTCGTAAAGCCCTCCTCGACTATAAATTACAACAGAAAATAACTCCAGAACATGAGCACACTTACGAAAAAAGTAAATTATCAAAACATGTTTGGAAATAACAAGCTAAACAGCTTTTACTTTTATTAAACTTAGTCAAACACAATCTAACTCAAGATAAATGTGTATCAGCGAAGTTTGAGGTTGTTGGACACCTAAGTCAAGATTAATCTAGTACTTAATGGACGTTAAACTAGATTAAAAAGAACATGCGTACATAAATGGGACAGCCGTACACACACCCATGAAAATTTTCAAAAGTGATTGGCGCCCTAAAGAAAGAGTTTGATTTTTGTCTTTTGAAGTCTCTACCATAAAAGTCCGACACTCAAGAAAACAAGGACAACTTGCCAACCGTCCTATAAAGTGAAGAAAAGTAACCAACAACCTCTGATAAAAAATCTAAAGCATTAGAGATTGAAAACTTACTTTTCTCCAGTGAAGAAAAGTAACCAACAACCTTTGACTTGCTTTTACTAGTGGCATGTAATCATATAAACTCTTAAATTTTAGAAGCTTAATCAATCAACTAATTGTTAAAGGGATAAAATCTCACGTCGAATAAAGATGAAAATATAGTCGAATAAAGATGAAAATATAGACCAATTTATAAGAGTTTCGGTTACACCATTAACCTAAACCCCAAATCTTAATACTAATTTGTCAAAATTGTTCAACAAACAATGGAAATCACTTTAGGCCAACTTTTTCTAAAAGCTCTTTACAAAGACACCTTCAGAAAACTATCCAAACTGGTTCAAAAGCAGCTTCTTAGTAGGTCTTGCCAAACTGGCCCTTAGTACTGGACAGAAATGAAAAAGAAAGCTTTACTCTTTACCAAATGTGAAGTGTGAACAGCTGAAAGTTGTATCATCGTGAACAACACATTGGAAATAATTAAAAAATTTGGATCCACGTACCCATAGACTGCCTTGTCTACCAATATGGACAAAGCCATCAACAACTACATTAAATTCTAATGAAAAAGTAATAATTTTCAAAGTATCTTTCCATAGATAATTGAAAACTCCACCTCAACCAAAAAATATTCATTTTCCACATAGCTTTTGACCCCTTATTTTACCCATTTTTATCTTAATATAATAATGGACCACACTATGTATATGTATATTTATGTATCTATATGTGTACAAACATAGATGAGCAACGTACAACTCTGTAAACAAGGCCGACAACACAAATCGATACGAAAGAACAACTCAGGTGGTAGTGAAAGACGAGAACAAACACGACTGAAATTAATACAGTTCCGAAAACTTATGTAACAGACAAAGAAGATGACGGGTCAGCGAGTTTGGCTCGGCGCCATTTGACTCAGAACCCGCCTATTTCGGTCAGCTCGCAGTAGTTTGGTACTGTTACGTTATCCAAAAAATCATTGTAACAATGAAGTACAATCTTTTATGCATCGACAGGAAACTAACCAGATAAGCACGGAAATGGGATTGAATCTTAACGGCAGCCCCTTTTTCACGATTCCCATAACTTGCGCCACCACTAACAGTAGCACTTCTCCCGCTGCTTGTGAGCTTGACGACTGCAGCAGCTGCCTGAGCCGCCGCAACAGCAGCCTCAGCTACGGCAGCGGTGGCTGCGGCCACCGCGATCGCGTGTTTACTGGCTTCACTGTCATTTTCGTTCGTTAAAACTGCCCCATCTGAGGATTTTTCTTTGTGGGATTTGACGAAACTCCATTTCTTCTTCAAGGGTTTCTGAGCCGGGTCTGTGTTAGAATCTGGTTTCTTGAAGCGCAGAAGACCACGGAACCATTTGGATGCTTTGCCCATCTGGTTTTTCTGATTGATTATTGATGAATATTGCTACAGAAATTGAGCATTTTTAGAGAGAGAGTGGGTAAGGATGTGAGTTCGGGGGAGAGTTATAAATATTGAATGCTAAGGAAGCAAAATTGGTGGGGACTTTGGGTAAAAAGTCAAATAAAATGCCCCTACTCATACTTGGGATTAGCAGCACTTATCGGGGATAATAATCGGTAGGGATTAAAATTGAAAAATTAATCGTTATTGTTGACTTTTGTTAGATTAATGGAACTCAGTAACGGCTATATTTTCAATTTTATTAGAATTTTATTCCTAGCCAAACACACTCTAAATAGAGATTACTTATTCATGGTGGTCGAGTTGGTGGGTCAGGTGATTGCGGAGATCGAATGTCACGAGTTCAAATCTCTTGCCAACACTTTCTCTGTCGAGCCCGTCGCATCGGGCTTGCCTCTTGCGATTTATCTCTTCTGTGTGATTTGCGGGCTACTGCACATGGAGCGAAGTTTACCCAGTACGCACTCAGAAGTAGCGGCTGCGAGTTCTTACGTCAACCAAAAGAAAAAAAATTAATAAATAGAGATTATGGACTATTTGGCATAACTTAGTATACATATTATAGTATATCGTGTCTTTATTTAATGATGTTGATTGCAGCTCTTGTAAGTTTAGTTCCCGTTTAAGAAATGTAGTGGCACATAAATTTGTGTTGATTCTTATTCATGCTCCAATCGATTTACGCTGAATTGATTGTATTCCCCGACTTATATCCAACAAAGCAGGTGATCTTTCTCATAATAAAAACGTCTTGTCCTAGCTTTTAAGAAGAATATATTTGCCGAATTACAAATATTAAACAAAGAGTGAACCGATCAATCCGACCAGTAAATCAACGAACTGGGCACTCGTTTGTTTCCAAATCACATTAATGAATTGGGCATTGTTCGAAACGATCAACACCTGTTAGAACCAATCAAACCCCGTCTAATCTATATGGATTTCGAAAGAAATCGAACCGGTTCAGTGAGTTGGTTCTTGATATAAATCCTTCAATGCAAAATTTAATAACAAAGGCAGTAGAGAGACTCCTATGAAAGATTTTGCTTCCACGACCGTGCTATCACACAATTTTTAATATAAGTCCTTCATCTATCGCCTCAATTTTCAGTAGATTAATTGAGCTAATTCAACTTTTAGGATATTAATTACTATATCGAGCTTTTTAAGATAATATTTGTCCTCGTCAATATCGTATTAACGCGTTATTGATGAGTTAGACTCTACGTAAAATAAAAATAAATTAAACTCATTTTTTTATATCTCGTCACCTGAATTATACCATGCTTTCGAAAACTTTATAAATTATATAGTACTCTTCAATTTTCCGAATTGATAGTTTGAACGGAGTCAAATATTATTACAAAAACACGGAATAGCAACAAAAAATTACCAATGATTACAAGCTTTATAGAGAAACCCCTCTAGCAACATAACAAATCACATCGAATTTATTTTATATAAACATAATAAATTACTTTGAATGCACGGACGGATCCAGGACCGGATTACAAGCTAGACCAATACATTAAAAAAAAAAAAATTACGCATTTTTTTTTACTTGAATTTTTTTTTAACTAAAAAATTTCAGTGGGTGGGGGCTGGGCCCCCCTCCATCCGTCCATGTTTGAATGACTCAGCCCCTATTAATATAGTTAAAAAAAATTTGATAAAAATGTAAGTTAAATTCAATAAATTATTTTAATCCAATATTTTACGGGATCCATAATTATTCTTACTTTTTCTTAGAATATACAGAAAATTTGATTTTTCGCCGCTTAGGGCTCAAGAGCCCAAGACTCACATCGTAAAAGTCGGTTTATGGTAGTTGAATTAGCAACCGTTCATCTTTCAAACTTTTTTGAGTCTTACCTTTTAACAAAAGTCGCTAATCAAGTTCTAATTTTAGTCAAGTAGTTGAAAATATAAGTCGCGCCTTTTGAAAATAGTCTAATTGTCTAAATCAATTTCTAATTTAATCTAAGTAGTTGAAATATATGTCCTACGTTGTTGAAATTCCAACTGAGAAACGATTTTTGTATTATTTTAAGTATACTCATTAATATTTAGCCCCTTTTGATTTTGATAAAGAAAGAATAATTTTTTAATAATTTTTGATAAAAATTAAAGACATATGCTATTATAAAATTGATAAAAAAATGTGATCGCTAAAATATATTATTGAAAATATTTTCTAAATAGATTTTATTTTAAGAAATGATGCCGAAAAGGGGCTCAAAATGTCACAAAAAAACTCGCGAGTGACTAAAATAAAGTAAATCGATCATCATATTTTTGTTGTATAGTTTTTAACGATAGAAATTATCGAAGTGTGTTTTGTGCATATTAAAATGAGAGAATGCATTTTTTTTTTTTAAATGATGTGATAAAGAATATGTGGTTGAAAATGAAGAAAAAATTATTGATGTGATGAAAAATATTATTTTATTGAAGAATGTGTGGTTGAAAATAAGTAGAAAAATAAAAATAAAAATAATAATGTGGGTCAAACATGGACTAAACTTCCATAAAGTTAGTCACGTGAGCCTATGTGTCTAACTTTATGAAATCCAGTTTTATTTCAATTAGGATTGGAGTCTTGAAAAGAGAAGTGTATTATCACTGTTTGGTGAAAATTATTTTTTTCTTTTTTTTAATCTTTAAATCGCATATTTTTTTAAAAAAATTACTATTCTAAAATACATTTTTCTTCAAAATTTGAATGGAACCCAAACAGAGACGAAATATATGGATAAAATTAATTATTATTGACTTAAATTAAAATTTTAATTTTAATTCCTACAGACAGACATTTTTTATCATTATAAATTGATTTTCCAATTTATAATAAATAGTTGAAGACTAATTTACTATTCGACTAATAAGTTGGGATACAACTATAATGAACTATTCAAATTGTTTTAAAAATTCAAGGACCTTTAGTTAAATTCTTTAAATTTATTTTTTGGTCAAATTCATTGTCCTCCCAATGAATTAAGGCTGTGTTTGATGTGCATAGTTTTCTAGGGAAATTGGAAAATAAATTTCATTTTTCAACTTTATGGTTGTTTCATATCCAAACTTTTGCCAGCAATTTGTTTTCCACCAGCCACCTTCACGTAGTGGTGGCAAATGAGCCGAGCGGCTCGTCGGCTCGCCCGCTCGGCTCGTACTGTTCACGCCCACGAGCCACTCGAGCTCGTAAAAAAACGAGCCCGAGCACGAGCCGAGCAGGCTCATGGGCTAGACAAGCCGAGCCCGCTCGGCTCGTCACTGTTCACGAGCGGCTCGTCGAGCCGCTCGTGAGACGAGCCGCCAGGCTCGTCTTAGACGAGTTAGACGAGCCCACGAGCCGAGCGGCTCGTGGGCTCGCCCACCCAAGTAAAAAATAAAAAAATAAAAAAAATAAAAATTAAAATTAAAAGTGACTCGTGACGGTCATCGAACCCGGACCGTTCGGGTCACACAAGTGACCAAATCCACATCGGTTCAGTGACCGTTTGGTCACTGTTTATTAAAAAAAAAATTTTTTTTTTTTTTCTACTTTTCTCCAATTCTTCTCCTATAAATACCCAACCCATTACAACATTTTTTTCCCACCAAACTTTCATTCTATACTCTCTACTCTACAATTTACAAATCATTATCAACAATTCTATAATTCTCTTCTACATTTTTTTACATTAATATTATCTTCATTTTACAAATTCACATTTCTACATTTCTACATTCTATTTCAACAATTCACAAATGGATCCACGAGCATTTGTTGAAAACTTGTTCGGTATGGAAGGTGAAACACCTGCCCAAAATCAATTTGGGAATGAATTTGCCGGTCTCAACCAACTACCAATTCCAGAAGACATTGACGATTTCGATCGCTCGTGAAGGCGATGCCGATCCGATTGATTTGGATGACGTTGATGTTGATTCCAGTGTTCCTATTGATTTGGAACAAGATGAAGAACCATCACTAAATATTCCCGATGCAAGAGGGAAGAGAAAGGGGAAGAAGCAGGCAAAATGTTGGGACCATTTCAAATTGGTTAACACTGGTCGTGTGATCGATGGAGTTCCGTAAAATAAAGCAAAGATGTAAATACTGTCAACAACGACCATGGCAAAAAAAAAATTGGAACCACTCACCTCAACCGTCATTACAAAGCATGTGCGGCCAAACATGGGCTTCTTGAACGTGGACAAACGCAACTACAGTTTGGTACTAGTAGAGACGGTGCTACTACTTCGCCACTTTCTACGTGGATGTATTCGGAGGAGGAAGCACGAAAGGGAATGGTGAAGTTCGTTGCCGCGGTGGAGCTGCCACTAGCAATAGTGGACAACGAACATTTCGTAAACTACGTCAAACAATATGCCTATTACTTATCGGGTACTAAATTTATAATTGACCAAATTTCAAATGCTTTAACTTTCAATATGCCTATTACTTATAGGAATTTGGAACAAACGTTAACTGAGATGTATGAATTATATGCTTCAAGAATAGGTACACAAGTTACTCGTGTACCTACTCCTCCTCCCACTAATATAAACGATGACGACGCTGAAGTAATTAATTTATTAGAAAACATAAACTCAATTAGATATGATTCAACTGCATATGCATATGGTTCCTCTAGTAGTAGTAGTATGTCTTCCACTGCATGTACTCAAACATCGAGTAGTAGTCCAAATGCGTTGCCATCTGAATTAATTGATTACTTTCGTTATACTATGCCTAGTAACAAATCAGTTAAGAAAAGTTCAGAAGATGTAATCGAATTCTTGCGAAATAATGAACGTCGATGGCCAATTGTTTCTACAATTGCAAAAGATCTACTAACACCTCCGGTTAGCACCGTAGTTTCGGAGTCCGTTTTTAGTGCAGGGGAAGAGGGTTCTCTCCGAAATTCGAAGTCGACTAAAAGAAGATATTTTGGAAGCGTTAATGTGCGTGAAGGATTGGGAAGACGCTAATTATCGAATTCAACATAAATATGCCGAAATTGCATGTAATCAAGTAAGTGATATTTAATTTCAATACATTCATTACAAAATTTTATTTTCATACATTTATAATTTTTTAAAAAAAATTGTACACGTAAAAAGTTTTTCGTGTACAATTTTAACTCCGCCTACACGAAATTAAAGAGCTTCGGTCCCAAGCCCGATAAAGGAGGAGGGTTTATCTTTTTTTTTTTTTTTTAAATAAATGTATATTTGCTATTTTAAAAATTATAAATGTTTTGACGAGCCCCGATAAATGTTTTGGAAAATATATATTTAAAAAAATAGAAAAAAATAGACTTTGTAGTAGTAACGTTATTTATTTATTTATATAAAAAAAAATAAATAAATAAGGCGAGCCGAGCTTAAGCTCGGCCGCGAGCCGCCCCGCTTTGGGCGAGCTCGGGCGCGAGCCGAGCTCGCCCAAACGGCAACGAGCCGAGCTCGCGCTCGGCTCGGTGCCGGCGAGCCACGAGCTCGGCTCGTGCGAACACGAGCCAAGCTCGTTCGTCAATGGGCCGAGCCGGCTCGGCTCGGCCCATTGCCACCACTACCTTCACGCGCCAGTTTTCTAGCTTTTGGAGGATTTTGTTTTCTCTTGGTTTTGGTGGAAATATGTTTTCCAGCATTTTTTTTTTTGCTTCTTTCTTTTTTTTTTTTTTGGCTTTTTGGAAATTGGAATATATTTCAAACTCAATGGTAAAAAAAATATTCATTTAATTAACAATTTGCATGTGAAATAAAGCCAAACGAACACAAAAAAATTTCAAAAATTTTTTAATTTTATTTTTTATACTTTTTGGCAACCCAAACAAATTCTATTATCAATTCTAATAAAATTTGTTTCTTTAATTGACAATTTTCATGAAAAACAAAGCTAAACGGAAAAAGTGAAAAATTATACCAATCAAACATAATTAATTAGAATTCTCAGTAAAATAAATTCTAAGCAATTCAATTATCTGTAAAACATTTTCTTTCCACCCTTACAATCAAACGCACCCTAAGCGCCTGTTTGTCAACCATTATTGAAAAGAAAATGGTGTAATGAATAGTATTTTTTAAAAAATGTGTGGTTAAAATTAAAAGAAACTTTATCGGTTTATGTGTAGAATATTTTATTATTTGAATGTGTTGTAGAGATTGATTACTCTAAAAAATAATTTTTTGAAAAATGGTAGATAAACAGGTGCTAAATTTACAGGCGAACCACGGGCTTTTATCTACTTTTAATTATATATTTAAAAAAATATATTTTTCATTGAATTTATTCTAAAAAAAAATTGCATAAAAATGTACAAGAGGAAGGTGCAAAAGAGTGTTGCATTGTATTTGTCAGTGTAATGTCATTTCTAACAAGTCCAATCTAATCCCTAATATTAATTAATGCTGTCGCTGAAAATGATTTGCAATCTGAAGCTGATTCCTCTGACAACAAATCTTAATCTGACGGTCTAGAGATTCCTTCCTTGCTCTAGAGAGAGAGGATAAATGTTGAGGCCAGCTGTCATGATCACGGCCACTGGTTATTTCGTGTTAGTAGTCTATTTTTTAAAAAATATATTTTTTTCAAAACTGATTATCACTCGTATATTCTCAAATAAAATAATTTTACTTGTAAATCGAAATTAGAGGACAAATTAATTTATTGAGTCAAGCGATGGAAAATATTCAATCTAGTCATGCACGTAAACCTCGCATGTTTGACCGATAGGTGACAAAAATATAAATTTACTGAATTTGTGAGAAAATAACGTGTATGTTTATTTTTTATTTAATTCAATGCTATAAGTGACAAAAAAAGGTTTGGAACCGTTGCTGCAATTGTCCTTACTTTTTAACTATACATTCTTTAAAAAATTACTATTCAAAAATATATTTTTCCCTTAAAACGAGACTCAAACAAGAACTTAAATAATGAATAATACTACGTGACGTGTACATCATATTTGTACATTGACATCATCATTATTGGCAATATTTGATTAAAAATATTGTTTTAAATTTGAAATTGACCAATAATGTGTTTCCATGTGACACAATATAAAAAATAATATAAAGGACAATGTACATATAGCATGATTGTTAAATAATAGTACCCGTGAGAACGATCATTCGAACTCATTGATTTATTATATTACTTCTTACGATCCGTACATAGGAGAAATATAAAATCAACCTCAACGAGAACTGTGTTCAAAAGAGTAAAATAGGAAAGTAGAGAACGAATAGAGTCATTGGAGATAAAAATAAGAGCTTGTTTGTGAGAGATTTTTGGGGGAAGAATTGATTTTGAATAGTGATATGATGGAAAATATTATTTTATTGAAGAATGTGTGGTTGAAAATGAGAATTGATTTACTGTAGAAAAATTTAATTCCTCCCAAACAAGGCCTAAATGTATCTATGCCTATGTTTGGCCCCCATTATTGTGCTTTTTTTATAGTTGAAAATTTTTGGAATAGGGATTGATGGGAGAATGTGTGGTGGAAAAGTAGTGAAAAGTTTTAGATTTGTGTGTAATATTATTTTATTTGATAAATGTGTTGTTGTAATGAAGAGAAAAAAAAATTTAATGTAATGTAATGGAATTTAATGGGGGCCACACAGGGGCTACATTAATCCTGTATCAGATTCATGCATTTAAATTATTTATAAACACTTAGGCACCGTTTGGTAACCATTATTCTAGAAAAAAATGCATTCTTTGTGTCAAATCACACCTTTTTTATGGTTGAAAATGAAGGAAAAGTTATTGATGTGATGGAAAATATTATTTTATTGATGAATGTGTGGTTGAAAATTAGTAGAAGAATGAGAATGAAAAAAAGAATGGATACCAAACAGAGGCTTAACCCTAAATCCACAAAGCTCGCAAAGAAGTAAAAATTCTAACAAGTTTTCGTAGAGTTTCTTAAGCAATTCTGAATCTTAATAAAAATAAAAAATTTGAAAAACATTTTCAATAATTTTTGAAACACATCGGAGACCAAACGGTGGAAAGGGACAATTTTTGTCTGAATGACAAGACTAAACGCATTTAAAAGGTTTGTCAAGTAAATAAATGCAGTTTTACCCGGTTTGGAAAGTCATGTCACGTGCATGGATTTGAATTGTCTGCATCAGAAAATACGGGGACTAAATTCCTTGAAGGGAAAGTTTTACCAGAGACCCTTAATTTATTAAATCCATTCAAAGAAGTCATCAAACTTCATGTTTGTAGCATATTACAGAAAGTAATACTTTTTGTAATTCTGAAATGACAGAGGATGTCTTTGTATTAGTCGGGCCCCCTGTTTGATTCCTCGTGATTTATTTTATGGTTTCTTACACAATCATTTTTAATTATATATTCACACAATAAAATATTTTAAACATTCTTTCAAAAAATTTCCGTACTTTTTAACTACAAATTCTTCTAAAAATACTATTCAAAATTCATTTTTTTTTTCAATTGATGGGAATAAATTTCAAATCATTATTCCCATCTTCTCAATTCATTGTTAGATCTACTCGAAAATTTAGAGCAACTCGATTATTAACAATTATTACTGGCCATGTTACTTTGTGAAATGCTTGTGAAAGAAAAGATAAATAGAAATCTAAGGTCATCTCTAGTGCTGCACCAAATTTTGTACCAAACTAAAATTCATTTTCAACCATTACACCAAAAGTTACACCAAATGAACAGTGTTTAATCATTTTTGTGTCTTTTTTTATTCTTAGTAATTTATTTATTCGAAATATTATTTATTTTAGAAATACATAAAATTTAGTAATTAATTCGGTAATTATTATTTTCAACATTTAAAATTTATTTTAAATGCAAATAATAATAATAATAATAATAATAATAATAATAATAATAATAATAATAATAATAATAATAATAAAATTTATATAACACAAATGACACAAATACCCTCCAACTATTCTTTTGACAAAATGAAAAAATGGGCAAATTGGACTTTGCTCCATTTTGGTGTTTGGTGCAACACTATTCATTTTTGCACCAAAATACCAAAATGGTGCCAAATTTGATACCACATCGGAGTACTTTTGCACCGAATTTTGGTGCATTTTGTTATTTTGGTGTTTTGGTGTCTCCATTGGAGATGCCCTAAGAAACCCAAACGTCAATATTCACAAAAATAAAAACTATAGAGATTATTACTTTAGTTGTATCAGAGTATCATTTGGATGGATAATAAGCAATAGCATGTGCTTTTACGCAAATGAATGAGTTTATCTTCCCGCCATGCTACTTGTATAAGATTTTTTACGATTTTGATTGGCAATCATACTTGTCAATATTACATTCACTCATTTCAAAAATTGTTTTTAAAATTAATGGTCCAAATTTTGACAGCATCAATGTTGTCATCCATCATTGTCAACCACAATTGTACAAAATATATTAATTCTTAATCTTAATCTATCTCTTTCTTCGATACTCGACTTTTAAATTTTAAATTTATAGCGTTCAATACTTATTAACATCAAATCCTAGAATTATGCTATTAATCTTAATTCCCACCCAAATTTTCAAGTCAAATCAAATCGAACTATTTCTTCTATATTTTCTTTATATCAACCATTTTTACATTTTTTATTTTTATTTTGGCGATTACCATTATGACTATCACCCCTTCAACAAAGAAAGTTTCCTTTTTCCTGTAAAGCTTCTCAATCCACAACCTATAGGCCTTTAGGTGAGAAGAACAGTTTGAAAAGGCAAGAAGTCGACACGATCTAACAGTTATCCATCGAAAAAGTAATCGAGAGAACATCCTCGGAGGTTGACGAACCAACAATTCAAGCCATAACTAAGAGTATGTTTGGGAATGGGGTTTATATTATAAAATGACAATAAAATGGTGGATAAGTGAATATGACTTGTGAATCCTTCAAACTGTATTGATAAAAAGTGATATAAGTGTTTATAACCATGAGTCAAACATAGGCTAAATCTTCAATTTTGAAATTTCAATATGTGAATATGTTAGTGTGTGTAATATCATGAACATGACATCAATGTAGTTGATCGTAAATTATGTAGTGTTGTTGCGTAGTGCGTGATGGCTCTTTGATGAAATTAACCGTATTTGAGATTTGTGTTGGTGGCAATGGAGAATTGGTGGTGTTGATCTCAATAGTGATGCAGCTTCGGTGTTTGTGATGGTGAAGGTGATGCCGCAGATATGGTGATAGAAGTTGGTTTTCGATAGTGATCGCCGTGACAAATGCTTGTGTCATTTCCTATTATTATCGTTGTTATTTGTTCAATAGATTTTCAATCCCGAAATATTGCTACCCATAATCGACAATGTCTTTGGAGTCTTTATTAAACTTGAATTCTCGGAGTGCCTTTTTCAATATCTATTTTCATCAAGTGCAATTTTAAGTAACCTTTTCATCTACAAGTATTTTTCACAATCCATGGCGTAGAAGGGTATATACCTAAGTAACCCCCATGTTTTGACAAGTACTAAGATTTTGAGCACTTGAATATTTTATCTTTTAACTTTTCATTTTCACTAATGGATAATTTGATTAAACCAACCTAAAATAAAACAAATCGCATCTCAGCTGTTAGAGCTTGATCAAGTTGAATTGTAGAAGACAAATATCTTTGTTTAAAAAAAAATAAAAAATAAGTATTTCAAAAGCAATTGCAAAAACATGTGTGATCACCCAAACCTAGCATCAATCTTGATTGTCTTTCCAAATTTTTAGGGAAGATTCCATAACTGAAGAAAATATAAATCCCTTTTATCATTCTTGTAGAAGTGTTCCATTTTGCCACAAAACCTCCCCAAAACAACATTACTTAATGATCATCACACGTTTTTCATTGAAAAAGAAGTCTAAATTTCAAACGGAAGAGGACAAGAAGCGGCTCCATGGTCGTGCCCCCAAAGCGAATGCAGTGCAATTCCCACTTTTTCACGGGTTGTGAATGTCGAGATCAAGATTTTTGTTCCCATTGGTGGTGGCAACATGAGATTTCGAGCTTGGTGAAATCTCCTCAATGACTTTGACAATGGTGAAATTGAGTGTAACGACTTAGTCTCCATGCTTAAACCGTTATAGCATATGTTCTGTCCGCTCTGTGAAAGTCTATGCTCATCCTACCTCTCATAGATTTCTATCGTATTTCTAGGATTCGAATTCTCGATCTTTCTCTTAAGAATGACTTAAGTTGAGTAAGATGTACTTATACTCTCCCAGAGTAGATAATACGTAAGAGATCGAGAATGCACGAGGTCTGAGTCGTTACAAAAAAGCATGTTTTTTTTTGTAACACTCAGCCTTTATGTCAAAATCGTTATATCATATATACCGTCCGCTCTAAGAAAGTCTAAACTCATCTTACCCTTCACGGATTTCTATCCCGTCATCAGGATTCGAATTATTGACCTTTTCTTTAAGAGTAACTTAAGTTGAATCTTAGTACCAACTTAAGTCTCTCTTAATGGGAGATCATGTATTCAAATCTTGGAGAATATGACAGAAAATTATGATAGGTAAGTGGACAGATGCCCTTCCAAAGTGGACAATAAGTAAAAAAAAGGGTTGGGCACAATACCTGGATTATTACAAAAAACATGCATTTTTTTAACGACTCAGCCTCGAGCCCAAGCCATTAACTTATGTCTGTCTATTTTGGAAGGACATCCGACTCTCTTAACTTTCACGGAATTCTATTGCATCCCCAAGATTCGAACCTTTAACATTTCCATTAAGAATGACCCTAATTGATAAAAGGAAGAAGAAACAAAACCTCTAACCAAAACCAATCATTTTATCAGGAGTTGGTGGCGACATGCTGGGGCAAAAGGACAAACAAGATTGAGTTGGACAAGTCCAAGTGGAGATTAGAGTCCTGATTCGTAAACAAAACCCCAAAAGTCGATCAGAGTATGGACTAACTGAATCGAACAAAACCTAAATCTAAGTCGGGAAGTTACCTCATATTCAAGCCCTTATATGAAAATTCCATAAAACCATAGAGATTTGTGAAAACCAATATACATTTGCCTAACCAAGTTCTAAATGTGTGAAAAATTTGTGGAGCAAACATCGGTTAAAACATAAAAATTCAACTAAAGCAAACATTCAGAAACTATCTATAGCACGCTAACATAAATTGCACAGAATTTTAAGAGAAACGATATATTAAGCACTGAAATAAGCATTGATGACATGACCCGATTAATAACAAATTTAATTCAAATAATATGACCTACCATAAAGTAATTCATCAATGAGTTAACATGACATATACATTAGGGGTTATATAATGGGTTACATAATATCACATAACATTCTAAAATTTGTCAGTTTAAAATACAGTCAACTTTTTCATTCAATCTTTTTCTTTCACATCATATTATGTAACCCTTTATATACAATTTTGATGTACAAGTAGCAAAATCCATATTAAATTATTAATATATCAAACAAGAGTCTAGAAGAGCAACTTGAATAAGATAAAAAATGTTATAGGCTTTTTCATACATATTATAAATTCCAGGGACTTCAGATGCAAAATATTTACCTCCACCACATAACCGTTGCAGTTACCAGCCCGCCAAAAACCGTCTCCACTTTTATTTTTCTCTCTATAAACCATTCATTCGACAGTTCCAACAACAAATTCAACAATGAAATCACTGATTTTGATAACATTAATATTATTCTCAATTTTCAATTATCCTTCCGCAACCCAAATCCTCTCCAAATCCAAACTCGAGAAATGCGAAAAAGTCTCGGATTCTCAAGGCCTCAACTGCACTTCAAAGATCATTATTGACCTGGCGGTCCCAAGTGAATCGGTACATAAAAATTATTTTGTGATTTTTTTGATTTATCCATTGTTCAAAATCATTTTCTTTGTGGTAGAGTGGGAGAGAAGCGTCTATGGTGGCGGAGATAGTGGAGGCGGAGGAGAATTCATCCAATATGCGTACGCTTCGGGTTCCACCTGTTATAACTATCAATAAATCTGCAGCTTATGCGTTATATGAAATGACATACATACGAGTACGTCAGAGTTATCAATTTCTACTGGGTTCTAATATAGGCTGCAATTTTTTATCTTTTTAGTTCTAGCGTTCTTCTTTTATGTCTCCTTTTAAAAAAAAAAAAAAAAAAAATTTAGTTGGAGTTTCTGGGAATTTTCGTCCATTCTAATATTTTGTCTGCCCGTTGCTTTCTTCTTGCATCACTTTTAAAGATTTTGTTTTTTTGAGAATTTTCCTCAGGACATAATAAAGTAATCTTCAGTACATATAAAAAAAATTATTTGATAACACTCTTGAACTGAATCGTCCACACACGCGCAGAAGTTTTTTCTTTTTATGTGTATGTGAGCTTAGAGTAAATTTCTAACATAGTTTAGAGATGAATAAACCATGATGTCAAACAAATGTTCTCAAAGAATAATAAATAACAAGAAAATATGTTATTGGTAAATGATTGTGGAAAAGAAGAAATAGCGATGGAAGGGACATACGGCTAGCGGGGGATGTGATGAGGATAGGACTAGTAAGTGAGGGCAATTAATCTTGTAATGGGACAGAGGGGGAAAATAAGGAGATATTTGATTTAAAAAAAATTTTTTTTTTTTTGCTGGATAAGTTTTAGAATGGTTCATTGCTATGACTGGTTAAGCACATAGCTTATGTTAGCCATTTATGGACTCCAAATCATAGTAGCCTAAGGTGATTTTGTTTAAAATAGGCAAATGAAAATTGACCTCATTCATTCAAATGTTCAAATTAAGTTTCTTTAAAAGTTGATTTCTGATATTCACAAGACTTTTTACAAGAAATTATATACTGCATAGAAAATATGTGAAGTAAACATTTTAATAACCTAATATAGAAATTAAAATACATCCTTAGGAATAGCTCCTGAGTGGCTAAACTAGGTTTAAGCAGAAAAGTAGAAGATTGTCAAACAATTATGGAAATAATTAAGGGAAATAGTAAGATAATATTGAATATTATTCTGACGAATATTTTTTAATGCATTTTTCTAGTTTTATGAAATTCATAATTTCATCATGAATGAATTGTTGTTAGTACATGGGGAAATGAGAGTATTATGTGATGATGAGGTCAAACCACAAAAAGGGACGTTGATTATTGCTAAATAATTTCTATAGCTAGTTTATACAAGCAATTCAGTTAAAAATAGTAAGAGGTTGTGCTTCTTGACACAAGTACAAAATGGAAGATTTGATTCTATATGGTTTCTTATAACTGATGTGCAAAATAAATCTTTTATTGCAGGATGTGGCTTATAAGCCTCAAGAATTTTACGTTCAAACGCGAAAATGCGAGCCTGACGCTGGAGCAGATATTGTTAAGATATGTGAGAGGCAAGTGCATTTTCCAGTGCACCTTGCTCTATTTTCAAGTTTTTTTAATATTATGTTTCAGTTAGATTTGGTTACATTGTTTCATATTTGAGTTTTATGTTGGATAGCAAAAATGGAAATTGAATGCATGAGTATTTCTACTGGGAATGCACCCTTATGAGCACTAGTGGATTCTCACAAGCATCACTAGGGATGGGAAATAGACAAGTCTATGTAATTGCACTATGTTGATCACTCCCAGAACGAATAGAGGTCTCGAGGATTAATGAGCTGGTTTATAGCTACACTTCTAGAACAATGCCCGTAGACAAAGATAGAGTCCCTGCTAGAGGTATCATCAAAGATGATGACATTTCTGATGAAGAAATCAGTGATCCATTGCCTATTCCTCATAACCATGATAAACTTCGTAAAGTGAAGGCCCTAAGAATACCTTTCTGGCCGTAAGACCCCTACATTTCATGACCAACAATGTTGTCGCCTACCTCGTCAATAAATTTATGACCAAATTAGGATTTATGATGAAGTGAATGATGTTATTATTGTCATAATCAGGATATAGCTTTTCACAATGAAACTTGTGATTTTTTGATCTTATAATAAAAAAAAACATGGAAGGTTTTTCATTATTATTTATCTATGCTTTTTATCATGAGAAATTACATTTCTTTCATTATCCACTGAAACTTAAAGGTAGCAATCTCATTTTTCTGGTGGTCTGTTTCTGCTGAAATTTGTGCAGGTTGAGAGATGAGGATGGTCACATTATAGAGCATACTCAGGTAAGAATTATAATTTTCTGACAATTCAACTTTTAATTTATACAGTTTAACTATTACTGTTTTAATTGCTAAGGTATTATAAGCAGTCTACGCTTTCAATTGTCGTCACTAATCTTCTTATATGTGGAATGCCTAGGTCATCTTTCAACACATGCAATTAGTTACAGGCAGAGTCGGTATTTTCTAGATGGTATTATTGCATGATTTCGGGAATTAAGGAAAATTGAGGATTCTGTTTTGAGGTGTATTTACTGTGATCCATATTCGTTTTGATGAGGGTAGAGATAAAAGTAATTATAGATCTCTTATAATCAAGTGTTATGTTGATCCTTAACTTTCAGTTCAGAATCATTCGAACAATCTTCCTTGTCATCCCCTGCATGATAATTGAGCTTTAATGTGAAACGAGTATGACGTCTGGTGCTTAATCCGTTGAAAATTATCGGAACTAGAAATTGTTGATTCCCAACATTGGTGAACTGGTTTGTTGTTTCGGCAAACTTTTTAAGGAGTTTTTGTGCTATTAGTCATTTTATCTTATTTATAGAGTGATAAAAGTAAATACTGAAGAAGTCCTTTGGGAGTAGTAAAATGGAAAGGCAAAAGAAACGAGAAGAGGGGGGTAATAACAAGGAGGATTGCTACCAAGACTAGGCTGCATGTGATGACAATTGTAATAGCTTTTTAGGGAGAAAAGATACAAGACTGGTTTTAGGATCTTGTACAAAGTGCTGAACCAAAAACAGGGGATTAGAATTTGAAGAGGATTAGAAGATTGTAAAGTTCATATTAAAAATTATGGCCGTATGTTATTTTTAATTGACTTACCGAAAGTATTTCTATGAGTTGGAATTTACAGAATTTTGGATGAAGAATTCAAGAAATAGAGCGAACCAAGATCTGATCACAGTTTGCCAATGATCATGCAGTCAAAAGAAAAATGACAATTAACAATGATTTTTAAGTGATTTTAGATAGATATTATTTTTTTCTTCCAAGAGTTCCATTATTTTAACGTCGTTACTGAACTCAGTGAATCTTAACAAGAAATCTAGGGCAGAAAACCTACTTCCAATTATTTCTTTTTACTCTGAAAGTTCTTGTATTGTTAAAAGCATTATATATTCTCTTGTTTGTTACTTATTGAGACTACCTCATGTGTCTTTAGTTTTATTTGTTTGACTTTTGTGGCTAGCCAACTTGCTGTCCTTGTGGAGATCAGCGCCGGGTGCCTTCATCATGTGGAAATTTTTGTGAGTCCATTATACACGTTGTTTCAAAATCTTAAACTCGAACCTAGAAAGTGACATAATTGTTTGTGGCAATTAGTTATGACTTTTTCAATATTTTTGGAATTAGTTGACAAGTTGATGAAAGGGAAAGCAAACACAGCACACTGTCTTAGATTTCCAGGTGATTGGTATGGTATCTTTTTGTAGTCTTCTTTTGATAGGTTAATTATGTCTGGCTGCAGAAAGTTCAATAACTATGTTTCACAGTGTTGAGTTTTTAAGAATTGTTTATTTTCAAATACAATGTCAGTTTGGTTAATTTTTCTGAACTTTCTCTTTCGAACTTCCAATTATCTCGTGCGTGCTTTCATATAGAGTGTGTAAACTGTTACGTTAAAATATATTCTGACTCTTCTACGAAGTTTTTGTCGCTAAATTCACCCGAATCTGGTTTAAACTTAAGTGTATGATAGTTATTTGAATGGATGAAAAGAAACTAACATTTGAGTGAAAATTGGTTCCTTGTACCTGGTTTATATAATATCAGGTAATTTGCTAATAACTGAGAATGTCATGGCTTGTATAGAGAGTGACATTTCGTGAGTAGACTCTAAAATTGATGTTGAGGACTGAGGGATTGTTATGATACCACTTGTTAAGAATTATGTATTTCTCCGATCCACTTGTTGTAATTCAGGATTAAAATATCGAAGTTGTATGGTAAAATATGAAGTATATGATTGTAAGTAAAAGAATAATAAAAGACAAGAAATATGGTAGGGGAATTTGGAGATTTTATTGACTCATGAACAATAATAGAGAAATATTCAATTGATGAGAAGTTCTAGTAATCATTGAGACTAAACTATCATAAATTCTCAAATCCTCTCAAGATGTTGTTGAATATATATTTTTGTGAAGATAAAATGTGGTATATATATGAATTGTTTTTTGAAGTTTAAGATGAAGAAGAAGACATAAAATCCGAAAAAATAAAATTAAAAACATCATGGAGGCCCCTTGGTGTCACCTTCCTGGCGCCCGGGTTCCCCCTTTTTTTTTGCTCCAAGTTTTTTTCTTCATCTCAAAATTATTTACAAAGCCAAACTCTCAATAGGGCTTCCAAATAGAATTTCAACTTGAATAAGGCTCCAATAGCATTCCAAACTGAATTTCTCTTAACGTGCATTTCAATTAGAATTCTTCAATTACTTCAACAAGGAATTCGGGTTACACCCCAATTCTAACAATCTCCAACTTGACACGAATTCCACCATAACGAACAATGCTCTAAAATTTTCTCCACATGGAGAAGAAATTCCGTCTGCAAGGAACGAACTGAACTCTTCAATAATAACTAAAATTGATTTCTCCAACAAACACAAAATAATTCACCTCTTCCAATGAATCCAAGTACTTCTCTGTAAAATTACCTCATATTCACAAAAAAATCATAAAGATTTTAAAATTTATTAACTAGGGCTGTAACACACCCTGAAGCGGAATATATCCCAAATGCTTTTACAGAAGGCCCCTTGTTATATTGTACACTTTCTACTACGCTTAAAGCATGCCCAACAAAATCAGCATTAAAATACCTTTCGCCACTAGATCCTTCTCTAACAATTAAATACAATGGCACCGCAGGTGATGGTGGTAAAACGGCATTATCCATATTTTCTGAACTCAACTGAGCAGCATTCTTCAAATCTGACCTCATATAAAAACTTAAGGGTACTATTGTACCAAATTGAATGTCCACCACGGTACTGAATCTGTGTTGATTGACTCTTCTAGATTCTGCACAACCATGCAAGATGTATGATTGAGAGTCTGAGACCTTTTGTGATCCTCCAATACAATCGGGCACCCTTGCAAATCTTCAATGCTCCACCTCCACCAAAAAACTAATAACATTTTGAATCAAGGATAGACAATGAGATGAGATTCTTCTTCAAATCTAGAACATATTGAACGTGGCCAATTGTTCTAATTGTCTCATTCACTAGCTTCAATCTGATCTTACTAATTCCAGCAATCCGACAAGGTATGTTGTTTCCCATAACTACGACATATTTGAAAATTGTTTCATATGTAGTAAACAAGTCCTTATTAGGACATATATGAAACACACGTGCTGAATTTAGAATCCAATCCTCATTTGGTGTAGACTCGACGTTAGAAACAACCAAAAGATCTCCCTCATTTACATTGTTCTCTACAAGGCATGCTTCTCCTAATGTATCTGATTGCTTACCATTCCGATTCGCAGCCAATTTTATTTTATTCTGCAATTTGTAGCAATCCTTTTTAATATGCCCCATCTTCTCGCAGAAGTTACAAATCTGATTATTGAACTTAGACTTCGATCCGCCTCTTCTAGAACCACCATGAGCAACAAGACGTTCTCCATCTCTGGCCTCAATAACCAGACACTTCATCTTCTCTTTTGAAAACAAAATATCATACACCTCCTCTATGGTAAGAGTATCACGACTATATAAGATAGTGTCACTAAATGAAGAAAACGAAGTAAGTAACGAATACAATAGGATCAAGGTCAAATCTTCTTCATCCTACTTTACTTCCAAAGTTTCCAAATCAGTGACTATCTCCTTAAATATGCGATGAGAGTATAATCATTGCTTCAGATGCAATTTACTTGACTTTTGGTCATGCATAATTGCTCCAATTTCAACCATAAAATAGCTACTGAAACCTCCTTCAAAACATCTCGAAGAATTTTATTAGAGAGATGAAGATGATTATGAGAAAGTGTCTTCTTATCCTTCCGTAATTTCTCCTCCGCGGTCAAAGTTGTGGGCATTTTGTCCATTTCCAACAACGCATTATCCAATCCATTCGTAGAGTACTGCTCGCATCTTAACCTAACACAGCGTAAATCTGGTGTTCCGATCCAAAAGCAGAATGTCATACTTCATGGAAGTCATCAAGAATAAAAACCTCGCACAAATCAAACCTTGCGCTCTGCAGAACTGCTGAACCCGGCGCTTTGATACCACTTGTTAAGAATTATGTATTTCTCCGATCCACTTGTTATAATTC
This sequence comes from Fraxinus americana, assembly GCA_035079005.1. Classification (NCBI taxonomy): domain Eukaryota; kingdom Viridiplantae; phylum Streptophyta; class Magnoliopsida; order Lamiales; family Oleaceae; genus Fraxinus; species Fraxinus americana. Next base: position 1,945,400 of record CM068722.1, on the reverse strand, counting down.
AGGATTGAAATATTGAAGTTGTATGACAAAATATGAAGAATAAGCAAAAGAATAGTAGAGGACAAGAAATATGATAAAGAGATTTGAAGATTTTATTGATTCATGAACAATAATAGAGAAATATATAATTGATCTGAAATTCTAGTAATCACTGAGGCTAAATTATCATATATTCTCAAAACCTCTCAAGATGTTGTTGAATATATATTTTTGTGAAGATGCAATTTGAAATTTATATATATGAATCTCTTTTTGGAGTTTTAGATAAAGAAGAAGACATAATCCGGAAAAAACGGAATTAAAAGCACCATGATGGCGCATCAGCGCCGGGGCCAATGCTGCAGTGCCTAGTACTGGGCGCCAGGGGAAAAAAAAAAAGGCAGGGCCCCGGCGTCGGGCGTTCTACCCCCCCCCCCCATTTTTTCTTTTTTCGTTCCAAATTGTTTTCTTCATCTCAAAGTCATTTTCCAAGCTAAATTCTCAATAGGACTTCCAAACAGAATTTCAACTTGAATAAGACTCCAATAGCATTGCAAGCTTAATTCCTCATTACGTGCACTTCAATTAGAATTTTTCAATTAGTTCAACAAGTAATTCGGGTTACATCCGAATTCTAACAATTGAGATCTTTTAATGGCATACTAACTGATTGATGTATTCATTCTCATCCATGTTTTCTATTAACTTATTTTATTTAAGTTCACTTCAGGTTCCATGTGTTTGGTCTTGGACAGCGCTCAATTGGGTTTAGTATCCATATTGAAGTCAAGACAAGAACTAAGACATCAGTATGTGAATTTCTAGTTATCTCTTTATATTTGTTTGCTAATTGTATTTGTTATTCAATCTTTAAAAATTACCTTTCCTAGTTTTGCTGTGGAACTGACTGATGTGTACCATATCCATATCTTTATAATAATTTCTGGATGTGAATAATGTCTACCGACCATCTGACTTGTTTCAATTATTAACTATTTTGTCTGCATGCCTAAGAAGAATCCTCATTCATCAATGGTCAAATATATATGTATATATATATATAATAAGAACCGGTGCTCATTTTATGTTAGGCACTGATGATGTGGTGTTAAGAGTGTCTATTGTCCTATTCTTTTTTTTTTTCTTATTCACTGAAATGACACGGGAATGGCTTGTTCATCATTTTCCTTATACATTCAGTCTCCCTTTTGCTACATTCACTCTCCCTTTTGCCTCTTTGACACAAACCAATGTTAGCAACTGAAGGTACAACCTAAGTCAGAAACTTCTACAACAGCATCACCCAATTATACAAAGGATGATGCATGATTGTAACATGGAAAATGATAGAGAAGTCAAGGCCTTATCAATGAATTTACATGCGGAAATTGTAGTAATGGCATCTAATAAAAGCTAACTTAGATGGGGACCTTGGCAACTTCTCTAAAATCTTCTTCAATCAGAATTTTATTTACTAAAAGTTGTTACTAACAAGAATTATTTTATGTTATGAATTCTCTTTAATCTAAAAGATAGCAACATTGTGATATATTCATCTGATAAATGTTCATAAACACGATCTTTTAACTCTCCAGTCTGGTTCACCAGGAAGGATTAACAATTTTCAATTCCATCTAATTCATTTGGATTTTTACTGGCAGGAAGTGATCGTGGGTCCGGAGAACAGAACTGCAATATCTAGTGATAATTTTTTGAGGGTTAATCTAATTGGAGATTATATTGGATACACTGACATTCCTCAATTTGATGACTTCTACCTTGTTATACCTAGACTGGTAACATTTTTAACTCTACTTATGGCAATTCCAAGATTCAAGTTTTAGCATTGTCTTTGTCGGTTGTGCTACATTTACATCACAACTTACAGATTTGTTTTTCAACACTTGAAATAGCGAGATTTGATTGAATCAAAATCTGATCAACCAAATAAGAAAAATATTTCCCACTTTCTTTTTGACACCTCATCAATCTATGAAAGATTACTCAGAAGGTGATGTACAACAAGCATTTCAATTAGTGATGTTTTCCTATTCTCTCCTGCCTGCTGGTATTATGAAATGTTAAGAAGTGAATTATAGTTTGACATACCTATATTTACTTTTTTGAAGCAGCACTCATTTTTCTCTTATTGAAGGGTGGTCCAGGTCAACCACAAAATCTGGGAAGCAATTTTTCCACATGGATGCTTCTTGAAAGAGTCAGGTTTACGCTAGATGGTTTGGAATGTAACAAAATTGGTGTTGGTTATGATGCTTTCAATGGACAGCCAAACTTCTGCTCTGCACCATTTTGGAGTTGCTTGCATAATCAGTTGTGGAACTTTTGGGATGTCAGTAAATCAAACTAAGCCTATGTGGTCCAGTTCCTTAACAATGTCAATTTTTTTGGTTTATAACTGAGCCTTTTTTTTTTGGTTCTGAATAATTTCTTTTTGTTCTTGTCTTCGAGTTTCTTCGATGGTGAAGGTAACACTATTAGATGAGAACTTTTTTACTGTTGATAATAGGTATCTTCATAGTGTGCCACCACTGTTCTGAACTGAGAGGATTTGTATTCTGTCATCTCAGGCTGACCAGAACAGAATTAGCAGGAATCAAATTCCACTATATTGTGTGCAGGGAAGGTTTGACAGGATAAATCAACATCCAGTTACGTTTTAGGGATCTTAAATCTAAACAATCAAGAATGCTACACTTAAATGTCTGACCAGTGGCTCATTTCTGCAGGAAGCCGGGAGTCGTGCATTTTCCATAGGAATTACAGAAGTCCTTAACACAAACCTTTTGGTGGAATTGAGTGCTGATGATATAGAATTTGTATATCAAAGGTTAGTCTTTCTTAAAAAAATCAAGCTTATTTTTATTATTCTTTCTGTTGTTTTCTCACAACTTTTACCCTTTTTTTCTTTTTTTCTCCAGTCTATTACTTTATTTTTCATATAGGAAGAACAACTTATGCTTGTCCTCCCCCTAACTTGAGACCATTTTTCCCCTTCTGATTCTGCTGAAAATATTGTGAAATGATAGTGCAATAATGGGATTCTAAATTGTTGCACTTTTGTAATTTTTTTCCTTCCCTGCATATGATGTTTGCTTTAGTTTCATCACATGTAATGTTGCTAACTAGTTAGTAAACATATACATGAAATATTAAGATTGAATAGCTCTACAATTTCCACTTTTGCAGGAGCCCAGGAAAAATTCTGGGCATTACTATCCCAACTTTTGAAGCTCTTACCCAATTTGGGATTGCAACAATTACAACAAAAAATATTGGTGAACTAGAAGCATCGTATAGCCTTACGGTAAAGCATAGTGTTTAAGATTTGTAGGTTTCTAATTTAATCAATCGTGGAATTTAACTCTTATATCTGCCTCTTGATGTGTAATTTCTAATTAAGCAATTTTAAGTTGTGATATATTTAGATATACTGTTATTTTTTATTAACTTTCCATGTGAGCCAAATTGACAGCATTGTTGTGTTTCCCCCAGCTTGAATTACACATTATTCATATTTTTATTAATTCAGAATATTAAATCATTCAAATAAGTACATAGGCTTCGTAAGAAGCTGCCACGAGATGGACTAATGTCCAGCCTTTCAACCTCACAATTGCATTCACATAAATTGTTTCTTCTTTTTGTATTGGGCAATATAGCTATTTCCTTTAAAGATGACTGATAGGACTTGCTGCTGTTGCAGTTAACCCAATTATAAATTGTGGGTTTAAAGATTTTGAGATATTTTTTTTCTAGTGTAGGAACATTTTATATAGTATTACAGTTGTAGTCCTTTGTAGAACTTCTGCAAGGCCATAATAGATAGGTTTGGTCATTTTTGTTCTCTTGTTGATTGCAGAAAGGCTACAGAAGAGCATGAGAAATAATGTCGGCATTCATAGACCAAAATATAGTTGTGATTACGTTTTTGGTGTATATATGTATGTGCACGTAATACTGAAGTTTTGAGGTCAAAATAGAAATTTAAATGATTAAGTGCATTATTTAGCGTGTGATCAAAAATTTTATCTTGCAGTTTGATTGCTCATCTGGTGTCAGCCAAATGGAGGTAACTACATAGTGTTAGATTTCTTCTGTATGCTTACAACTATACTTTTGATTGAACATCGCATCGCGATTGATAGTATTTCTCATTATGTATTGTATTGCAGGAACAATTCTATATAATGAAGCCAACAGAAGTGATAACCCGATCATTCAAATTGTACCCAACAACAGATCAAGCTGCAAAATACGTGTGTGCAGGTACAGTTAAATATTAATTTTTGGTATGAGAGATGATTCATAAAATGAGATTTAGCATGCATGAGGTCCTGTATGAATTTGATAATATGTGCCATTTTCAAGAAGATGTCTTGTGCTCATTTTTCCACTCCCTATGGCATGTAGAGATATGAACTGTAATTGAATGGTGAATCTGATTTGTATCATTATACTTGTTTGCAGCCATATTAAAGGATTCTGATTTTAGTGAAGTTGATAGAGCAGAATGTCAATTTACAACTACAACTACAGTTCTTGACAATGGATCACAGGTTTGCCCACAGCTAGTAACTTATCTCTCTCTTGGATGAGTAATGGGCAACTCTAGCTTCAAATCGAAGGGGACCTACATAAATACTTCACGTCTGGGAATTCATATAACAATAACAATACATTCTTCCAGAGGTTGCTAAAGTTTTAAGGGGACCTTTAACTGTTTATATGAGCAGCCTCAGCATAAATCCAGCGAAGTCCTGTAAAAACTTTTCCAAGGAAGACTTGTTGGAAATTATAGAGTAAACGTATTTAAGATAGAAATAGGAAGTCCATCATATTAATGATGAAGATTGAATTTTATCTGCTATATAATCTTGTAAGTTAGTAGTATATATAGTTTTTGACTGAATCACATCAATCTTCGCCTTTAATCAGATTCCATTTCAACCTCCGAAGACAAGTATGAACGGCTTCTTTGAATCCGTAGAGGAGTTTTGGAACAGGTTTTGGTCTGGTATGGTAGATTTCATTACAGGAAAAAGTTGCAGGTATTATCTTTTCTTTTAAGATGTGATGATATGTTATTAAATGTTGGAACGTGTCTTCACTAGGATGTTCTCCTTCTACATACAAATCATTTTGCTTTCTCCTGCTGTTAATTATTTTGTGTTATGGACATTGAACGGCATTATAGTGTCACTTTTTGTGTTCTTGTCCGTTATTAATATATTGATGATATTATTTTGCTTATTGATTTGCTTTGTCCTCTCTATTTAGACTTTATACACATATCCATTTTAATATCTAATTTCCAATATTTTCGGGACTACAGAGTTCCATGTAATTTACTGACTTATTAGAATTACATACCATTTTCAGTAACAAGCTAAAAATAGGTTTACACATTATTTGTGTGACTATTTATACATACCTTCAAACACATAAAACAGAAGGAAATATGTTTCTAATGATGTTTCCGTGTTCTTGTACGAAGCAGGGGGAAATGCCCTGGGTTTTTTGACTTCAGTTGCCATATACAGTACATCTGCATGAGTTGGATATTAATGTTTGGGCTATTTTTAGCAATTTTTCCAGCAGGTTTGATGCTTAGTCACTTTTAAATTAATGATAAAAGAGTTGGATCCGGACTTGGAGAGAATATGATTGATGTCTTGTGTTCTGAGTTGCAGCTGTTGTCCTGCTCTGGCTTTTACATCAGAAAGGACTATTTGATCCTCTATATGACTGGTGGGAGGATCACGTGTGGACTTCTGAGCAGAGAAATCGAGAAATATGGAAGCATGACCGAGATGCCGATCTTTTACTCTGTCAATACAAGAAAAATCATAAGCACGATGCGAGGCATCATAAGCATGAAGCTAGAAATAGGCAAAGAAGGATTCATAGTGAGCAGGGACACAACCATTTAATAGGGGAAAGCAGTTACCATCACTATCTTCACCATGTGCATAAGGACAAGCTTAAGCATGGAAAAATCAAGAGTTCAGGCACCGTAAGAGACATTCACTTGAGTAGAAGGGGTGACGATGACATTAGATATCATAGAAAAAGAAAAGAAAGAAAAAGCCATGGCTGGGATTACTGAAAGTACCATACAGAGTGATGAGAACCAAGATGACTATTTTAAGCATAAAAATGTCGTTTCAGATGGTGTTATTGAGTCCATTCTATTAGGAGAGAATGAAATGGATGGATGGTAGAAATTGACTTTGTAGTTTGTAAAATCTCTCTCGCTGAATGATGACATCTTCTGAATTTTTATTTCTTTCATCGCAATGCCAGAGAATAAAACATTGATGTGAAACATGGGGATGGGGGTCATTAGTCATAACACGTGTAATAGCAAAATCACATGTACTTAAGTGATATCGTATCATATATTTTGAGTCTGTATTACATATTTCAATTCAATGCTCCTTTTTTTTTCTTTTTCCTTTTTTCCTAGACCGGTTGCTTTTTTTGTTTGGATAAAACAAGTGTATAGACATCAAAAAATTGTATACATCCGGAGCAAAAAAATTGATTGGTTTCTAAGGAGAAATAATAAACTTGCTATCTCCCATTTTCGCTTAGCATGTTTGATTGTTGAAATTATCTCTATGGTAGCTTGAAAATATCAGTCCTGCATGTGGGGATGGAAAACCCGAATTTCCTGTTTCGTGCCTTAGGCCATACACTGACTTGCCCGTGCATCATCTTGGTTAGATAGCATTATACAGACTCCTACTTTTGTGCATTTTTTCCAGAAAGAGAGATGTGAAATCCATTTGGAAACTGTAAACCAGGAGTTCGTACAATGTCTCCACCTCTGATTGCTTGCCACCTGACAGATGCAGAAAAGATTGGTTACCTCACTCTATTTATCATGCATTATGGTATACAATTAGTGCATTGTAGTGTATGCAGCACTCAATACTATAATGAACTAGATTTTAGCAGCTTCTTTCTCTTATTACTGCCAAGTTCTATCCGAACATTACTACAAAACATGCTATCACAGAATGTCTTGTTCTTACTTGTACTTGGTTACCAAGCAATGGAGAAAGACGGCCATCTGCACCTTGGTGAAATCCGTTCCTACACAAAATCTCATACCACCACCAAAAGCCATGAAGTTTCTTGAGGCACCATTTGTGTCTACTCCCTGTATGACATGAATATTTACCTGATTATGAGCTGAAATGAAATAAATATATAGGACAAGTGTCAAGAGTTCAGAGATACATGCCTCCCATCTCCATGGATTGAAATCAAGGGGATTGCTATATTTGGCAGGGTTCAAGTGCACAGCTGGAGGACAAACCATAACCGCCCAACCAGCTGGAATGGTATGTCCTGCATCCCGCAATTATATTAAGGTATGAAACAAGACCTACTATGTAGATTCTTTTCAAAATAGTTGAAATCAATTTTGAATATATACCTTTGAATTTGATATCTTTCAGTGCTTTTCTGAAAATGCCAGGAACTATGTTGGCCAGTCTGACTGTTTCGTTGATAAACTGCAATTTAATGTCTTTTAGAAATGCATACATTGAAAAAAAATTCAAAATTAAATTAAAATGTGATATTGATGGATTCACCTGAAATGTAAACTTCATTGATTTGTACTCATTCCATGTTAATCTGGAGTCTGGATTTTCCCTCTTTTTAATTATTGCCTCATGCTCTTCCTGTAAGATATTTTAAGCATGTCAGTGGGGTAACACCATGAGAATTTATATGTAAGTTACTTTCTTGAAGGTTATTTATTTTCACTTACTGTCAATTCTTTTAACACCAAAGGATGGTCCGAAAGAAATTTCATTGCTAAAGTTAGTGCCAGGGAGGTTGTCTCATGGCTGGCAAAGAGTAACACGAACATCAAATCCAGAGCTATTGACTCTGTAAGAATCGTATCCTGTCGTTGAAGTTCTTCCAGGACGTAATCAAAGAAATCACTTTGGATCTTTCTTGGCCTTTCACGTCTTTCTTGTAGCAAGCATTTGAGCATCTTCATTGCCTTCTTTCTTCCCTGATCAAAGTACAAGCACAAGTTAATTGAGTAAAGTTTCCATAAAAATCAGTAAAGTGTTTCTTGCACATTCAAGTATCATATAATAAGGGTTCTAATAACCTGTAAACATTTGTGGTAGGCTGTTCCAGGAATGTTGAGAGGGAAGGAGATTAATCCTTTTATGAAAGCTTCAAAATTTCCCCTTAGATTATCTGAGGACTTTTCTACATCGTAACTGATTAACTTCTTTGCAGTCAGATCAAATATCATCTGCAGAATCACCAAATGAAATCCATTTAATTGATAGAGAAATCAATTCAATTTAACGAGAGCTAGATGTTTGCCTTCTGTTCACCTTTGAGGTTGATTCCTTGATCTCAGCTATTGTTTGGCTTGACCATCTTTTTAAGTACATATTTGATGCTTGTTCGACATCAGGAAGCATCTTTTTCAGACTTTCCGGACCAAACAGATTCAGAACCATGTTCTTAAGGTACTTGTACATGAACCCATGCAAAGAACCTACATTCTGCCTCCCGAATATTTCCACAAAGGTACTTGGATACCAGCTTTCAAACAATTGTCCCTCTTGTTGAAATATGAAATAATTAAGATCTGCATCTGTGGATACTATAACTGGCCGTCCCACCAAACTTGTCTTGAATAGTGGCCCGTATCTGAAAAATAACACCAAAGACATCATATGATTGCTTATGTGCATTTGTTATTATATTTGAACACCTTAAGTTTTGGGTTACAATGAGATTACCTTTGCATTCTTTCCTTCACAAAAGGAGGAATATCAGATGAAGTGTTCGGAGCAAAGAAGTGGAGAGTTTCTCCAAGTAGTGGCCACCCCATTGAACCAGGTGGGAGCACTCCATTGCAGTCCGGATTCCACCACTTGTAAAGCCAATGTGTAATGTTTATAACCAAGATAGCGGCAATACAGAAAAATGCTGGCAACATCTTTATATGAAAGACAATGCAGAGAGTATTTTGAAAGAGAATTGTATGATATGAATTTCCGAGATAAATGAACTGTATAGGTCTGCCTTTCTTTGCAGAAATGGGAATTGAGGTAGAATGTGATGAATGAAGAGAGAGCGATGAGAAGAAAGTGCTGGCCTGTATCGAATATCCACGGGGAGAAGTGCTTAAATAGGCAGGCAATAATGTGCAACTAGTTAGAATAACAATATTTAATTGGCTTTATGTATTTTTAAGAAGTTGGTTGCTCAAAAAGCTGTACACACCACACTGTTGGAGAATAGAATTGTAAGAATAATTTTGTCTAGTTCAGAGCTTTATCCTTTGTCAACGCCATGTTTAAAAATTTCTACAGAAAGCAAGCGTAGCATGATGGTGAAGATTCCAGGTCGCTTCCTCTCTCTCTCTCTCTCTCTCACCCACACACACGGGAGTTCTCTTTGAAGAGTCGTGGAATGCAAAGCTAAAGGAGCATGACACGGAATTAACCCATTTTTTTTAAGGAGATTCGCTGAAAAAGAAAAACACTATTTTCCCAGATTTAAGAAAGTAAAGGTTCTAATTAATAATCTTTCTTGACTTGTTATGTATGAACTAATCATATGAAAACATATACCTCGAGAATCTGAAGTATATTAGGTTATTCATAAATCTTTCCTATATCTATACTAAATCTGCCACAAATACTTGTTCTTCGCTACCTTACTCTATGTATATTCTTTTCTTTTCCTTTTTATTAAGGAATTAGATCTCATCCTAGATCTTCTTTAGCTGTACACAATCTCGTATCAAATTCTGAATCTTAATTGCATACATTAAAAATGTTGTCCTCTAGATATGCTTGATCTCATCGAATTCTAAATTGTCTTCTAGATATGCTTGCAACCACTGTATCTGTTGTTGTGGTCAATTTACTTTGTTTTTAACTTTTTCCAGGATGCCATTCAACACATAGAGCACCACCCCAACAGCCTTTGAGCCACGGGCTTTAAACTCATTCAACACCTCAGGTATAGACAGGTTACTGTATTATAACATGATACATTATCAAGCCTTATTAACAGTTTTTGTATGCGTGTTTGCTTGGTTTACTACACATTTTTTCACTGTAATGTTAGAGAAGACACATTTTTAGGTGTAATAAATACATGTGCACGGGGATCTAAAACTTTGTCTGTTATTTGTTTTCTAATAACCCTCTTAACACTCGTGTGCAGACTGATTACTCTATGTTCAAAGGGGACATGGAAATATTTAAACCGGAAAGGCATATCTCGTTCCCCGTGTTAGATAAAACTGGACAGTAAAATAAACATGCAGTAAAGGTATGTAGTGTTGGATTGAACAAAATTTCGTCATATATGTGTTTGCGCGTCATCATATTCAGACTTTGTCGGTGTATCAAATATGTCGTTCATGGACTAGTTTGCCTTTAACCGCCCAATTTTTTTTTCTTTCATTGTTGCTTAACTGCATCTCCACCTAAGGAGGTGGAGGAACAATGACAGCTCATATAGTTTTGTGTTTGAGACCTCTTGGAATAATTAATTTGTATAGAAAATAGTATTCAAATGTGATGTGCTAAGTCAAATTCTCTGGACTAAAAGGTGCTTTTAATAGAATAAACTTTGGGTTATTTATGGTGGGTTGTGACTTGTGAGTTCCCACTTGTTGTGATGCTATGATGCATTCACCCCATGTTAGGGACCTACTTGCAAAGGATGCTAACATGAGTAGTGACAATTCTTTTGTAATTAGTAATTTATTAACATTTACTCGAAAGTACTTGGAGAATTAGTATATTGTACAAGTGGGAATAGTATTAGTAAATGACTAATTATTGTCTCCCGTGACGCTGAGTCATCCAACATTTAATAATTTATTTATTTGTAAAGCTAGTTATTTTCAACGTTTTAAAATAGTTTTGTAGTCTTCTACCTGATTCATTGACATTGAAAATTAATTTAATAGTAGTGAAACTATTATTATGTACTTATTTTCCACCTCAAGGATTGTTAGGTTGCAAGTATTACTAGGAATACTCTTTTTATATTGCTTTATTTGGTATAACTCTCAATGAAAATGTCAATTGATATGTCCAAAACCCACCATGGAAATTGATTTATTTTCCATTATGTGAACTTAATGGAATGATCACACACACCCCTTGTGGCTAAAGTCTCCAAAATTCCTTAAATTTCATGCGATAAATGTTAAATTTCAAACTCGGTTTACTCGATTTTTTATTTAATTTTATATCGAATTTTAAATGAGAGTCTTACATTGTGATAAGAAAAACTTTACTTGAACAAATAAAAAGAACACGTGTCACACATATAAAATCTGAGTACATAGTATGCGTTTCTCTCCATGAAATAGTAGTAATCTTGTTTGAAATTTTGCTTCAAAAATATTTTGTGAAGATGATTAAAGGAGCGAGACATATAAGATATTTGTTCATTATCATATACTATTACAGTGTACTAAATTTACCCATGCATATACATTATATAACACTATTCTATATACTTACATGTATGTCTATACCTATATATATTCGAGGTCGAGAGGATTAAGGACAGAGCAGTTCGTTTTGTCTGTGCCATGCGCATAGGGAAACCAATTATTGAATAAATTACGACATTAATCCTGGTCAATAGGCTCCATTGTTTATGCACAAATTTGTGGGGGCCTTTCCACTTATCGAAAAGCCAATTTCTACCCCAAAATTTACACAAACTATTGAAATTTGTCCTCTTCTTTTTAGAATAATACTATTTAGCCCCACTCAAGTCGTAACCCCAGTTTATGTGATGTTAGATGATATGCTAAATAAAATGTGACTTATCATTTAATACCACGTTAGCACCACATAGACTGTGATTATAATCCCAATAGGACAAAATAACATTTTTCTTCTTCTCATTTTATTTCATTTTATTTTTTTAGGGATTAGATTTTATTTTTTTAGTGAATTATGGCTTTTATATGAGATAAAATTATTATAAATGGTGGGTATATAGCGCACAATTGTTTGCAGTATGTTCCATTGACTATATACTGTTCACATTTGTAACTCATTTTAAAATGTTATCCATATTGTTCACAAATATTTATTTTTGATTAGAGATAGATTACACGTACAAGGACTTTTTTCACAGGCTCCTGCCAGGCCATGCACATACATGGGGCTTGCATGCAATTTTTTTTATTACACGTGGGGCCCTCAGCTATAGTGAGGGCCCTGTAAGTTCCCAGTGAAGAATACCCCTGTACTTGGGGCTTTATTCTTTTGATTAATAGGTCTAGAGAAGAAAACAATGACATGTGCATGACCACACACACAAACACTTTATTACCTTATTATTATTATTATTTTTTTGATCAATAATTGTGCTTAAACGGTGAGAAACAACACGTACGATAAAAACTTGAAATGTCGTTTTCAACACATTCCTCAAAGTAAATAGAGTTCATTTTCTTTCGTTAAAACCTAGTAAGTGATTTCATTAAATGGATAGCATTGAAACTTAAACTTGGAATTTTATCTGTTTCGATATTATGTTCAATCACTAGATCTTAAAACTTGAACTTTAAAATAAAATTATTTTTATCATTTAGTCTCTGTTTGTTCACCATTTTTCCTTCATTTTTAGACAAAAAATAATAGTTAGTGGGTCCCTTTCTCCATGACAGGTTTGACTTTCTTCTGACAATAGTTATGGGGGATGTGCCCAACAGTCCATTTCTTCGTTTTCATTTTTGACACAATTTGGCTCAAACATGCTCTAAATATTATCGATCAACAAAGTTTATTAGTGACTTATTGAAAGGAATTAGGTAGCTACCAAGTTATTCCCAACGCTTTACAGCCATTTATTTGATGAATGAAGTAAAGACAGATGGGAGGTTGTTAATAATTGCATGAAAAGATAGTTTAAAAATGCATGCAAATTAATAACATACATGTATAAATGACTTGTAATGCAAGATTCAATGTCTCAATTTTGGCATATGTCCGAATTTCTATGATTTAGAACTGTCCAAGTGATACTTATGGTTGTGTTTCAAACAATAATTAGAGATTAAAAACAATACTTCGTTAGTTACAACTTAATTTATGTGACTTCTAGAAGGGGGTGTATATCGAGCCTCGAGGATCCAATTTTAAAATGTTAAGTTTGTTAAGAAGAATAATCAAAATCTTTCATATATTAATTACTATTTTCATATTTTATCGACATAGGATTTTACAATTAACATGCTCTATTGTACAACGGTGACGCACTTGAGTCTAATAATATTGAGACTTTGAATCATCTTTGAAGTTCAAGTTAGACTCTTATAGCTCTTCAAAAGACTCTCTACTTTTAAAGAACGTATTTATAATTTAGAAAGTATCTATAGATTTAGAGAATATAAATTTTTAGATATTTTAACAGTCTTTTATCTTTAACACTTAATTTTACTACTCCCAATATGTATTTACTATTTTGCCTATATTATATTTTCACTAAGGGTGCGTTTAATTGCAAGATTGGAAAATGGGTGGAAAGAAAATGTTTTACAGGGAAAATGATTTCAAGTGTGTTTGATTAGTATAATTTTCCACCTGAAAATTTTTTAAATTTTCTATTCGTTTGGCTTTATTTTACATGGAAATTGTCCATTAAAGTGATATTTTTTTTTCCACAATTGGTTATAAAATTTGTTTCTATTGCCAAAAAGTTAAAAAAAAAAAAAATGGTTTCCTAAAAAATCATTTTGTCATTAAAGTTTAATGTTCGTTTGACTTTGTTTTACATGAAAATTGTCCATTAAAGTGAAATTTTTTTTACCATTAGTTATGACATTTGTTTCCATTGCCCAAAAAAAAAAATTTCCAACTAGCCGGAAAAATATTTTCCCACCAAAAAAGAGGGAAAACATTTTTATCAAAAACTCGGAAATTGCACACGTGTGGGGAAAATCCGGAAAATATTTTCCGTGAAAAATTTCGCCTATCAAACAGTCAAAAAAGTGGAAAGTGGAAAATATTTTCCTACTTCTCCGAAAAATGTGATCTATCAAACACAGCCTAACTTCCCTCCTAAATATTATATTATTTTCCTCCATTTTCATTGTATAGCGTTGAAAATTATATTATTTTCCTCCATTTTCCTCCTAAATATTATATTATTTAGTTGGGGTCAATACATATAGCGTTGAAAATTAAAATATTTTGAATGCAATTAATTGTAGAGAGTATGTTGACCATTTAAAATAGAGAGCATCTGAAAAATATTTTTCATGAAAATTTTTGACTATCAAACAGTCAAAAAAGTGGAAAGTGGAAAATATTTTTATACTTCCCCGAAAAATGTGAACTATCAAACACAGCCTAACTTCCCTCCTAAATATTATATTATTTTCCTCCATTTTCATTGTATATATTATTTAGTTGGGGTCAATACATGTAGCGTTGAAAATTAAAATATTTTGAATGCATTTAATTGTAGAGAGTATGCTCACTATTTAAAATAGAGAGCATTTCACATTTAGAGAGTATCTCCAAGCGACTTTTTATTTGTGAAGATCATCTATAAATTTGGAGAGTAAAAAATTTTATGCACTCCAATAATGCTCTCTATTTTGCCTTTTTTTTTCAAGAAATATTTATTGATTTTTTCTCATATTTTATTTAACATACTTCACCCGTCCCATAAAGATAGACTTTGTTTATTTTTTCGCTTGTCCCAAATTACAAGTCATTTTCTTTATTGAAAGTATATATATTTTTTAGTTCTCCAATATGCATCTATTTAATATACTTTGTTATCAACAAATATAAACTATTCATATTTAAAACATTATTTAATGTAGGGATTTATTAGGAAAAAAGTAAAAAAATATATTTTCAAATCTATTAATTATATTTTCTTAATCTGTGTGCAAATAGAAACAAACATATCTTTATGGGACACGTGTAATAATTTTTTAGAATAATATTACTTGTATAAAAGGAATTACATAACTGTTTACATACAGATGATGTGTTAAAAGAAAGAGTGAGTTTTTTTTTATTTTTTTGAAAAAATTCTGACCAAATTATATATCACAACATCATGTATATGTAAGTTATTAGAATTAAGCTAGTTGTATAATGAATTTTTATAACTAGTTTGACAATGAATGAGGTGTAAAGATTCTAACCATTGATTTAGAAAATAGTTTTTCAAATCAATGACTAATACCCCCACCAATTCACACATTGTCAACTAGTTGTACAAGTAGTATGATTGAAATCACTGTATACATGTAGCACAATCGAACTTTTTATATGTCAATTATCAATTAATTTAAATGTGTTTTGAATAGCTTAAGAATTAGAGTATTAAAATCTATGATTTATTAAATGCAATCATTGTCATTAAGAATAGAGAGTTCGTTTGACTCTCAAAATTCACTCTCTTTTTAAAAAGTTCGAATATAAGGTCTCTTAGAATTTTCTTTTAAGCATTCACTCTTTCAAATATAGAGTATTTTACATTAAGAGAATTTTTTGAAAATACTCTTGAGAGGATAAGCTAAGCTCTAAATATGTTGATTATTGTTTGGAAATGATTCACAAGCTCTTGTTTGATCATCATTATTTTCAAAATATGTTTCTCTCTCTCTTATTTTCAACCATACATTCTTCAATAAATTAATATCACATGCAAATTCAAAATATTTTCTTATTTTTTAACCACACATTCTTCATCAAAATAATCGAATCGCTTTTTTGGCTTTACATATTGACTCGACTCGATTCGTTGCAACATTTATTGCTACGTCAACTTTACCATGACACAAAAAAATGTTGCGAATGAAAAACAATACATTACCAAAATTAATTCAATTAGTAATTTGAAACTGGAAAAAGTTTGGAGTCAAAGTGAAACAACAGGGTGAGCTAGACGACCAAGGGCTCGTTTAACATGATTTTAAAAAAGTCAAAAACAGATTTAGAGACCCAAAAATTTTTTTTGAACCGTTTGGCTAATTTTATAAAAAAATACTTCTAGTTAGAAAAACTTTTAGATTTTAGATGAACGTGGTTTAATGTAATTTTCTTTAAAAACATTTCTGGAATAGAAAACTCTTGTAAAAATTGATTTTCAAATAAAAATTAACGTAACTTCCTCCAAAAACTCTTTTATAAGAAGTAAAAGTCATTTCAAACGGGCCCTGTCAATCTTGTCTAAATTCATTATATATTGAGACTAAATTTTCTCGAGATCTCCATAAACCGATTAAAGGATAAGATTAATTAGTAAAATTTGAGGTAATACATCAAATACTATAGACATTAACAAATTAATTACGCGTTGTCTCATTCCGTTCTATTTACACGACTATTAAATTTAATTAATTGCATTTTTCATCAAACTAATCCCATTAATTTGGAACTGTTAATCCACTCGTCAACGCATTAATGATGCGAAGAAAACAATAGTAGTAAATTATAACTTTTAGGAATATGTAATTCCAATTAATAATATTTTCTTGTTTTATTAATTTAATTAATTAAGGGGTGGTGTAAATCCCCAAAAAAAAAAAAATTAAATAAAAATGTTCAACATTTAGTCAACGCCTCCAAAAAATTGGGGTTGACTATTTTATTGCTTTGCACGTTTTTCTCTTTTAGCCAATGCGTCATGGATTGCGAAACATTGAGAGTTTGTTAATGCTATTTGATACAATATGGTGTCAACAGTTAATCACGTGGGTGGATGAAGTCAACATTATCCGGAATGCGCTTCACATCTACCTCCATGAGACCGTCGACTCCCGTGAGGCGTCTACCACCATGAGGAGGGGTCTACTACTATGAGTTCGTCGACCCACATGAGGCCGTCTACCACTACAAGGCGTCTACCACCATGAGGCCGTCGACCCCCATGAGGAGGGGTCTACCACTATGAGTTCGTCGACCCACATGAGGCCGTCGACTACCACTACAAGGCGTTTACCACCATGAGACCGTCGACCCCCGTGAGGAGGGGTCTACCACTATGAGTTCGTCGACCCACACGAGGCCGTCTACCCCTATGAAGCCGACGACCCCCATGAAACCCTCTACGTCCACACATGTCGTCTACCACTATGGGTCCAACGCCATACTCAATCACATAAATGACAATGTGCTAGACAGGAACCGCCCAACGGTGAACTTGGGTACAACCCACCACTTGAGAAGTGGGGGTCATTCTATAAGAACGTGGGGGAAGTGGGGAGGCTTACGTGGGACACGTGGCACCAGCAACCGCCCAACGCACGCGTAGCTACAAGTGTCTATAAATACCTCCAAGGTGAGAAATGTTTGGTCTCTGGAAACCCTGAACTTACCTTATACTATCTTCCTACTCTTACAAATTGATTACTGATTTTCACGCCGGAGGTACAACGGGGGAGTAAGCCCCGACCTCTTTTTACAGGTAGCAAGCCCTGACCGGATCAACCGAAACACCACACACGTCATCATTATCGTGGAGGTAAATTTTGTGATTATTTCATTGGCGCCGTCTGTGGGAATCCACTAAACAAAAAAGCTATGTCAAGGAGATGGACTAGGAGTGAAACACGGATGGGCGGAAATACGGCAAAAACGGAATCAGAGTTTGTCGTAAGGGGTCACGACTCGCCACCCCCGCCTCAATACATTACGCAGAGCCAATTCAATACTTTAGAGACACAATTGGTAGCCATGATGACTCTCTTGCAGAGTCAAACACATAAAATCCCAACCCCACCGCAGAGTTCGTCGGAGGCCGTACGCGAATAGCCACCCTTGGTGGCCCAAACGGTTACCTCACCTGTTATTCAACCAACAACAAGAGACATGGGGGCTTCAGGATTCTTGTTTCCACAAATTTCCCAACCCGTGACAGACTTGTAAAAGAAGTAGAGGAGATGATGACCCAGAAGATAGCTCGACGCATAGTGATGAGCAAAAAGCCTAAAAATTGGCTAGCTCAAAATCGTTAGGGGACAGGTGGTGAGTTTTTTAAACAAAAAATGGTTAAGGCTCAAAATCACTTGACCTCACCCTTGACGATCCAAGATAGCTCGATGCATAGAGGTGAGCAAAAAGTCAAGAACTTGACTAGCTCAAAATCGCTAGGGGCGGTGGTGAGTTTTCAAAACCAAAAATGGTTAAGGCTCAAAATCACCTAACCTCAACGATCCAAGACAGCTCGACGCATAGCGATAAGCAAAAAAGCCTAAAAATTGGCTAGCTCAAAATCACTAGGGGCTGGTGGTGAGTTCTTCAAAATCAAAAATAGTTAAAGCTCAAAATCACCTAACCTCTACCGCGACGATCCAAGACAGCTCGACGCATAGCGGTGAGCAAAAAAGCTTAAAAATTGGCTAGCTCAAAATCGCTAGGGGCTGGTGGTGAGTTCTTCAAAACCAAAAGTGGTTAAACCTCAAAATCACCGGACCCTGCATTGACAACCCGAGATGGCTTGACATATGGTGGTGAGCAACAAAGTCAAGGGGTTGGCTAGCTCGAAATTGCCCTAAGGGGCTAGTGGTGAGCTTTTTAAAACAAAAAAATGATTAAGATACAAAAATGGTTAATTCACGGAATCATTAAAAGTTTGAATATCTCGAGCCATAGCATCGGAATGACCGGTCGACAAGTGAAAAACTCGTCGACCGGTCGGTGGCCGGCCACCCATAAAGTATATCTATGCATAAACAGATAAATTGACGGGGATCAAAACAAGAATTCTTTCAAATTTTGCTGCAAGCACGTGATTAGTACATGTGCAGAAGTAAAATGAAGGGAATATAAAATGCCAATTTTTGCTTGAAATCAATCAATAATTAAAGGTCTTCAAAATCATAAGCAGAATGTCTTCTTGAGTTTATATAAAATTTCAATTGATTGTTTGGAAATTGAAACTGAGCTAAATGAAAGAAAAATAAATTATAGAATATATTGGCATAAATTACGGGCTTGAGTGGAGGCTATAGAAGTAGACATAGAGACAAAGGTCAAGAATCAATTTACTTCAAAAGAAAAGTTTCCAAGGAATTCGAGCCCAAAGTTTGAATTTTTCAAAAAGGTAGCTTCACTCATCATCTCATTTTTGTTTTGTGTATGGGATGAAGTTGAAGGGGCTTTTGCCATTGCTCAAGCACTAAAAAGCAAAGGAAGATGTCAATTGCTCAAGCACTAAAAGGCGAATGAAGATGTCGAGCTGGTCGATAATCGACCAGCAACACCAGCAAGCCTGGTCGACGATCGACCATTGCTGGTCGACGGGCACAAGAAAAATGGAACCGCCTTTAGATTTTTGTTTTCACTCACTTTCTTGAACCCCAGTTGCCACCAAAGGGCTTTGACCTTTTTCTTGGTTTTTTATTAATATCAAGAAGAGAGGGGTTCCTGGGTTTTGTACTCCTAGGGGTTGTAGCTAATATATGGTCTGGATTTGTGAAAATTGGAGATGGGTGCAGAGTGAAAGTCTACATTTCTGTGGTCATGTGAAAAGTTGATCTTTTAGTGCTCGATAATATGCCTAAACGGAATCATATATTTGATAATCCAATCTTCAAGTTTGCAATTTTAGAGGTGGGTCGCTATATCAATCATCCCACAAGCTGAAGAAAGTAACAATTCACCTGATTGTGTGAGAAATTATTTTTCGAATAAATCTACTAGAAATTCTAATGCTGTTGGAATTATTGGAGGGGTGATGGGTGATTCGACTTTGAGTTTCGTTAAGTGGAAGCCTGCGGGTGAAGAAATCTCAAGGCAATGAAATTACAAAAAATATGGAAAGTGAAGAACAAAGCTCGAGTTTAGAGGGCATAATGAGAAAAATAGATGCTGAACTGAATGATTATCCAGGCTCAGGGTCTAATAATCGCCACACTCCAAGGCCACAACTAGGAAGAGGCTGAATGGACTGCTAAAAATATATACGAACATATGTGGTACTAATGTGTTGAGGAAAAAACATGGGTTTGTGCCTTATTATAGCATAAATATATGTATGCCATATTTAGAAAGTAGGTTGGAACAGATATATTCTTTGGCTTAATTTCCAAATGAGTAATTAGGTATTTAACTTAGAAGAATTAAGTGTACAATTTAGCGTGTAACAGAATGATGGATGCTATAACATATGTTTCCATCTCTTTTGAAGGCATTTTTTTAAAAAAAAAACAAATACTACTACTTTAAACAACACCGAATAAGCTACCTCTTATCGATAGACATCGACAAGAGGCAGAGGGGCTAGTGATACAATATGGTGTCAATAATTAATCACGTGGGTGGATGAAGTCAACATTATCCGGAATGCGCTTCACATCTACCTCCATGAGACCGTCGACTCCCGTGGGGCGTCGACCCCCATGAGGCCGTCTACTCCCATGAGGTCGTCTACCACCCCCCATGAGTTCGTCGACCCACATGAGACCGTCTACCACTATAAGGCGTCTACCACCATGAGGCCGTCGACCCCCATGAGGAGGGGTCTACCACTATGAGTTCGTCGACCCACATGAGGTCGTCTACCACTACAAGGCGTCTACCACCATGAGGTCGTCGACCCCCATGAGGAGGGGTCTACCACTATGAGTTCGTCGACCCACACGAGGCCGTCTACCCCTATGAAGCCGACGACCCCTATGAAACCCTCTACGTCCACACATGTCGTCTACCACTATGGGTCCAACGCCATACTCAATCACATAAATGACAATGTGCTAGACAGGAACCGCCCAACGGTGAACGTGGGTACAACCCACCACTTGAGAAGTGGGGGTCATTCAACAAGAACGTGGGGGAAGTGGGGAGGCTTACGTGGGACACGTGGCACCAGCAACCGCCCAACGCACGCGTAGTTACAAGTGTCTATAAATACCTCCAAGGTGAGAAATGTTTGGTCTCTGGAAACCCTGAACTTACCTTATACTATCTTCCTACTCTTACAAATTGATTACTGATTTTCACGCCGGAGGTACAACGGGGGAGTAAGCCCCGACCTCTTTTTACAGGTAGCAAGCCCTGACCGGAGCAACCGGAACACCACACACGTCATCATTATCGTGGAGGTAAATTTTGTGATTATTTCATCAAGCCTTGACCGGAGCAACCGGAACACCACACACGTCATCATTATCGTGGAGGTAAATTTTGTGATTATTTCACTATTGATTTTAAAAAGGGTTATGTTTGTGCGTGCTTATTTTTTTTACATGTTTTATATTACTATAATTTGAACTATACCAGTTGTTTGATTCGCCTTCAACTTTGATTCTTAATTTATTTAAAGCAATAATCAAAATTATTCGAAAAAGGAATTTGGTGACATATTCACGTTCTCGGATCCAAGAATTCATCTCAACTATGGATGGTGTAAATGTTAGGGTACGTTAGAAACTTAACATCTCTTAGTGTGCATTGCACGATTTTAACTATTTTTACACAATCTTCTGTATACTGTAGTCTTTGCATAGAGTTAACCATCTCAACTTGAAATGATAAATAAATTGTTAGGACACACGAGGTTGGTCAATAAAATGGTACCTCTTATTATATCGAACGTATGTGAATTATGTGAATGTGTACGAGATTTTAAGTATCTATTTGAGATCAATTTATTATCA
The DNA here is from genome assembly GCA_035079005.1 of Fraxinus americana. Lineage (NCBI taxonomy): Eukaryota > Viridiplantae > Streptophyta > Magnoliopsida > Lamiales > Oleaceae > Fraxinus > Fraxinus americana. The sequence goes on along the minus strand of CM068722.1, from coordinate 1,923,742 downwards.
CAAAACTTAAAAAGTCACCTAAGGTCCCTACAATATGGGGCACCCCACGTTCATCCTGGTATAAATTAAGTCCCTATGCTAATTTCGAGGACATAAAATCAAACTTGAGATTGCTATTTGATCATTAATACAAGCCCGAATACAATGTTTGGTTCAAAAGCAAGCAATTTCATTTTCTACCTCTTCGATCCATTTTAAGAGGCATTGTTTTAAGTATAAGATAGATTCAAAGTGCAAATAAGCTTGATTTATACGTAAGTCTTACTGTGTATGACGTGTCGTAATTTCAAATATATTTGTCTCAAGATTTTTTTTTTGAAGTATTATTAAAAAATTTCCTGTCCTATCTTATGAAGACGCTTCGTCCAATCTTGATAGTTACTATTAAACTTCTACTCTATTCACATCAATCTACCATCTTAGATTATCAGTTCGCTATCAAGATCAAAGAGTCAAACGTTGCAACGACTAGGGGATTTAACACCAAGACATATTTAGCCATGTTTGTCTCCCTTTAAAATAAAACTCTTCAATTTTTATATTCAAACCATGTTTGATACTCATTATTTTAAAAATACAATTTTTTTCTCTCTTATTTTTAACCACACATTCTTTAATAAAATAATATTACACGCAAATCCAATTTTTATTTTTTATTTTTTAACCACAAATTCTTTATTGAATCATTATTTCAAAATGTATTTTTTGAAAAAATGTGCATCACTTATTTTTTAAACGCATGTTCTCTAAAAAATTACTATTCAAAACATCATTTTTCTAATAATGACCATCAAATGGGGGCTTACTATGTAATACCCAATTAAGGAATATTAAAAAAAAGTCTTAATTGTTATATACCAAATGTGCTCCAATAACTCGTGCGAACGAAAATAGATATAGGGAAAATTACCTTAAAACCTGCATTTAAAGATTATATTTAAAAAAAAAGGGATTAAGTTTTTTTTATTTTTTTATTCACAAATCAAGTGGTAAATAAGATTAGTTAAAATAATAAATTAAATTACCACCCAACCCACCCAATAAAACGCAATGCACCCCACTCCCAATCCAAAATCCCCAAATCATTTGACCCTATCTCTCTCTCCTTATCCATTACCACCGCTCACTTTACCCTCCCCGCTCCCTCTCTCTCTTCCAGCTACACAACAAGGCGCTACTACTGCTGGGAAAAGTGGCGCATTGATTCACAGTCGTCGATCGTGTCCACCATATGCGACGGAGCAGCATCCGTGCGAGGCTTCACTTTCACTGAGCACAACGACGACAAGTAGCGGTGGAGGTTTTGGTGGATATGGATCTAGTGTAGTGGTGTCGCCGGGTTGGAGGCGTTAATGATGCTCGTCACGCCGCCGCCGTCGACGTCGCTACTGCAAGCAATCGTCAATCTCGCCACTTCGGCTCGCTACTGCTTCGACACGACGTTGGTGATACTGTTGTTGGTGCGGATTTGCGCGCTGGTGATGCAGATTTTAGATTTGGGTGAGATGGTGATGCAATGTCAGGTTGTAGGATGGTGGTGGTTGAGATAATCTGTTAAATTTTGGTGTATGGGTTGTGGTGGTGGTTATGGTGGCGAGTTGGTGGCTTGGAGAAAGTGGCGACGGGTTTTGGTAAAGGTGGTGGCAATGGTAGTGCTATAGGTTGTGGTGATTGTTGCAGTTGGTGCTTGTGGGGTAAAATTGTAGTTGACCGAATTTGGTAGAAAGAGGTGGTTAATGGCCGGCGATGTGCAGTGGTAGGCCTGAATGTTGGCCGGCCTTTGGAGCTTCAACAGTCACTCCACCCACACACCCTCGATTTTGAAATCCCTAAATCACATGTCTCTCTCTCTCTCTCTCTCTCTCTCTCTCTCTCTCTCAATAAGTCTTGTTGCACCCACCCAACTTTAGCCACAATCAATGGTGGCTGGTGGTAGAAGGGAAGAGATTTCGACCAAATATGTGTTAATTATGACTGTTTTTAACCTGTTTGTGATTGATTGTGACTGATTGTGATTAGTTAATTGTGACTCATTGTGACCGATTGTGACTTGAAATTTTGGAAATTTTTTGAAAATTGGAAGTGGATGTATGGGGTGCGTAGGTTGATCGGAGCATGCGTTGGAGTGGTTATTGGAGCAGTCGGAACTGTCATCGGAGCAGACGCTGGAGAGGCTGTCGGAGTGGTCATCGAACAGTCGTCGGAGTAGATAACCGCCTCCGATGAAGAGAAGAGATAGTGAGAGGATAGAGAGTAGAGAGATAGAGAGAGTGAGTGAGTGATTTGGATTAGAAATTTAATAAATTGGGATAATTATATTATATTATAATTAAAAATATTTAATAAATTGATTTAACACCTACTTTTTGAAAAGTTTTTGAAGTTTATTATTTATGAAATATGATCTTTAAAATAAAGAATTATGTATTGTTCCCATAGATATATTATTACAAATGTCATTTGGGACAAAATTGAGGCTTGTGTCTAACATTATTTTTGGTTTATGAACTCATCTTGAGTCCATTATTACTTAGAGAGCTGAGGTCCACACAACCCAAAATTAAAATTTAAAGACCTAATATGTAATACAATTCTAATTCTAGTTTGATATATTTGGCTAGGTCGAAAAGCAAGTCGTGATGGGGCTAAGTTCTAGGTCTATTGTGGGTGTAGTTCAACTCGAGTTGATGTCTTATTAACTTCTAATCGACAGTCAACTATCTTATTTAGAAAGAATAAAAGAAAACGAACATGTTATTGTTTTTTCTACTATTAGTACCTTTGTTTGTTTTTTCAGAAATATTATTAAGGAATTAAAAAATATTAAGGCTCGTATTGTATAAGGTCTTTAGACAATTTACAACAAACCATCTAAATTATAATCTTGGCTCGACCAAACCCTAAGTTCAGTTTAATGTGTACTTGAGCTGTCAGCTGAGTTTTCACCCCTATTATAAACCAACGAGCAAGTCCCATAGACCATAGTAAAATGGGCATCACGAAAAAAACGTTATCCTACATGCCTTCTGATGAGTAAAATTAACTCATTAAACAAGTTCCTTTAAATCATAGTTTTTAGTTTGTTTTTGAGCACTTTTGAGCGTTTTGATGCGTGTGTTCGTGCTGTTTTATAGTTAGACAATTTGGATGAAAATGAGGTGATTTGGAGCTTGAAATAGAGATACGATGATTAACATGGATGGAGATGGAATGAAGTGGAAAGAGCCAAAAAGAGGAGCAAATAGACGCCCCAGAAAATCAGCAGAACACTGGGCGCCAAGGCGCCCAGCAAAGAGGAAATTAACAGATTGCTGGGCGCCAAGGAGCCGAATTTCAACAGAGTGCCGGCGCCAAGGCGCCGATCTGGGCGCCAAGGCGCCGCTGCCGGGTTTATGAAAAAAAATAGATTTTCTCAAGGAAATTCGGCCCAAACCAAGTCCAAACCTTGTTATTTTCTATGGAGGATATAAATACATGATTGAAGACCTAATTAGGGCTCTTGGACGGCTGGAGAGAGCAAGAAAAATAGAAGCAAAATTCTTGAAGAATTCATTCAAAGAAGGGGCGATTGGCTTTGGGGAAGAAATCAAGCGGCTACGAAAAGTTTTTCTACATCCTTGTTTTCTTTTCCATGTTTTCTATGATAAATCCCATGTTGTCAATTGTTTTTACTATGAACTAATACTTTAAACCTAGGGTTTGATGTAATCCTCTTGAAATATGTTTTGATTCCTTAATATTTAAACTCTTTTGGATTTTTCTGGTTATTTATTTATGTTGTTTGAGTTTAATGCATTCAATTACTTGGCCAATAGTTGAATGATTTGATGCGTGAATTTCGGCACTCGAGAGAGGGAAATTTAGGCGTGATCATAGAACAACATAACCTAGGTTTTGTAGATTTCGAGAGAGTATGGATCTTTGAGGCTTGTTTTGAATTAAGAACCACGTGCTTTATAATTTCTATATATTTAATTCGGAATAGAGAAATTGGAATTAAATTGTAGAAATAAATTCTAGCCGGCACTCGAGAGAGGGGATAGAATTAAATTAAGGTTCTTGCCTATAAATTAAGAGAAATCTGATTGAGTTAGCAAATTTAGGTTGAAAAACATGGTCGATAGTGCGATGAAATCATTCCCTAGAATTTTATAATCTGATAACTTCGTTGAATTTTGCATTTGTTTAATTGCCAATTTCAGTTTGTCATTATTAGATAAAAACCACAACATCATTCCAATTTGCTTGTCCAAAGAAAGTAGAAACTATATAATTATAGTACTCATTAGAAATCATACATCAATCCCTGTGGGTTCGACAATCTCTATGTCATCACTATATTACAAAATTTGACACCGTACACTTGCGACATTTTCACGTTGTACAATTCTACGTACCCAGTGATAATTTCTTCTTCACTCACTACAGATGAAGAAGACAAGCTTCTAAGAATATTGAGAAAACACAAGGCATCATTGGGTTGGTCGATAGCCGATATCAAAGGTATAAGCCCTACAATTTGCATGCATAAAATCCTCATGGAGGACATCTTCTGAGCAAATCCTTAAATCTTTCCCAAGCTTCATAGAATGGCTCGAAGTCAAACTGTTTAAATTGACCAATTTCGCTTCGAAGTTGAGCTGATTTGGATGGTGGACAATACTTAGTGAGGAATTTCTGAACTAGAGCATCCCAAGTTTTAATTGACCCATACGGTATTGACTGAAACCAAGCCTTTGCCTTATCCCTTAAAGAGAGAGAATAAGCGAAGCTTAATTGCCTCATCAGTGACTCCATTCATCTTTACCGTATCACATATTTCAAGGAAAGATCCCAAATGAGCATTTGGATCTTCTATTGCAGCTCCCCCAAATTGATTTTGCTATACCATATGTATCAACCCTAGTTTCAGTTCAAAGTTGTTTGCTGCTATAGCAGGGCGTGCGATTCCGGAGTAATTTTCATTAACAACAGGCCTGACATAGTCCCGAATAGCTCTCGGTTGGTTATTCCCATTAGCTGCTCCTGCTTCCTGTTCAGCCATTGTGTCACGTTCGTCTCTTTGTATACCCCTCAGATAGCGAAAAGTGAGTTCTGGTTCAGGACCAACAGGCAATAGATTGATGTTTCTTGCCCTTCGCATAAACAACTGAAAACAAAATTACAGAAGCTATTAAAAACCAATAAAATAAAATAAAATGAAATTAATGAAACTGAAAAATAAAAATTCCAAATTAAAATAGAAACTAGTGGATAATAATATCAATAGAATTCAAATCAATCCCCGGCAACGGAACCAAAAACTTGTCACGCGTTTTATACAACGTGAAAATGCCGCAAGTGTACGGTATCAAGTTTTGTAATATAGTGATGACATAGAGATTGTCGAACCCACAGGGATTGATGTATGATTTCTAATAAGTACTATAATTATGTAGTTTCTACTTTATTTGGACAAGTAAATTGGAATGATGTTGTGATTTTTATCTAATAATGACAAACTGAAATTGGCAATTAAACAAATGCAAAATTCAACGAAGTTATCAGATTATAAAATTCTAGGGAATGATTTCATCGCACTATCGACCATGTTTTTCAACCTAAATTTGCTAACTCAATCAGATTTCTCTTAATTTATAGGCAAGAACCTTAATTTAATTCTATCCCCTCTCTCGAGTACCGGCTAGAATTTATTTCTACAATTTAATTCCAATATCTCTATTCCGAATTAAATATATAGAAATTATAAAGCACGTGGTTCTTAATTCAAAACAAGCCTCAAAGATCCGTACTTTCTCTCGAAATCTACGAAATCTAGGTTATGTTGTTCTATGATCACACCTAAATTTCCCTCTTTCGAGTGCTGAAATTCACGCATCAAATCATTCAACTATTGGCCAAGTAATTGAATGCATTAAACTCAAACAACATAAATAAATAACCAGAAAAATCCAAAAGAGTTTAAATATTAAGGAATCAAAACATGTTTCAAGAGGATTACATCAAACCCTAGATCTAAAGTATTAGTTCATAGTAAAAACAATTGACAACATGAGATTTATCATAGAAAACATGGAAAAGAAAACAAGGATGTAGAAAAACTCTTCGTGGCCGCTTGATTTCTTCCCCAAAGTCAATCGCCCCTTCTTTGAATGAATTCTTCAAGAATTTTGCTTCCGTTTTTCTTGCTCTCTCCAGCCGTCCAAGAGCCCTAATTAGGTCTTCAATCATGTATTTATATCCTCCATAGAAAATAACAAGGTTTGGACTTGGTTTGGGCCGGATTTCCTTGAGAAAATCTATTTTTTTCATAAACCCGGCAGCGGCGCCTTGGGGCCGAGCACTCTGTTGAATTCTTTTCCTGGGCGCCAAGCAATCTGTTAATTTCCTCTTTGCTGGGCGCCTTGGCGCCCAGTGTTCTGCTGATTTTCTGGGGCGTCTATTTGCTCCTCTTTTTGGCTCTTTTCCATTTCATTCCTATTTCCCTCCATGTTAATCATCATATCTCTATTTCAAGCTCCAAATCACCTCATTTTCATCCAAATTGTCTAACTATAAAACAACACGAACACACGTATCAAAACGCTCAAAAGTACTCAAAAACAAACTAAAAAATACGATTTAAATGAACTTGTTTAATGAGTTAATTTTACTCATCACCTTCCTGAGACTCCCAAAAAAGTACATACATTATTTTTCGTGGCAATGACCTTAATGCCACAGTGTCAGATATTATCTGGACTCTAAAGATGGACCATCTCTTCGACACTTGTATTTTATAGTCCTTGCGCGATCCTTTTTTCCTTTCAATCTTCACCCTCAAATTTCTCATCCAAAGGCCACAACCCATCTTCTCAAACCTTTATTTTTCATCCAGCGATGGGTAATAATCATAATCAAAGTTGAGGGGTTTCTTAGACATTATTTAAAAACTCACTTGCATTTTGTTGTTTAGTCTTTTGGTTAGTGAATTGTGTTACATGTTGAAATGCTTATTGTTCATCAGAACCCTAAGCCACCAAAAAAAAAAACCTCAGTGCATACCCACATGATTCTGAATTACACTAAACCAGCTGTTTAGTTTTGACTTTTAAAAAATCAGGTTTTACCTTTATTTAATCAAAAATCAGATTTTAATTTCAGAATTAATATTAATAATAATATTTTAAATTAAATTAATTTATTTACCCACCAACCCCCTACCCCCAACAGATTTCAACCCTAAACCCAGACCCTCCTCCTAGCGCTAATGATGTCGCTGAAGCCACACAAGGCGTCGCAGAGTCAGGCCGCCTTTTCCTTGAATACCGTCCAGCTGCAAGTCCTTTATTTGTTCCATTGTTGCACTCAAACTCTCAAAAGTAAGTTATCGAGATGAGAACGAAGGGTGGTTACCAGCAGGCAGCAGATAGTGGCCGAGATTTAGGGGTGGGCGCGGGTCGGTTCGGTTCGGTTCGGTTCGGTTTTTTTCGGTTCCAGAAATTTTCGGGTATTTAGTAAATGGAACCGTCGGTTCCAAATATAATTTTGGAACCGTTCGGGTTCGGTTCGGTTCGGTTCGGTTCGGTTCTGTTCGGTTCCGTTCGGTTCCGTACTATAATTAAATTTTTTAACATTTAAAATAATACTACATAAATACACCTGAAAGTAGATACTAATATTAATAACAAAAAGTAGATATAAATACCAAGTTCAATCTTAACTTTTACAAATTAACGTAATCTAATTTAATAACATATAAATAATAAGTTATCAAATACAAATACGGAAAAGTAAATATTACTAATAAAACTTCGATAATTCATATCAATAATTCATTTGTTTCAAACATTCAAGTCTACATAAAAATGAAATATAAATTAGAAGTAATAAAGATAAAATATTTTAAGTATTGATAATACTTACCAACTATTTAATGTAATAATCAATTGCTTGACTTTCCATACTAACTACTAAGAGACTATACAAGAAAAAATTGAAAAAAACACAACTAACAAACATAAATAAACTATAAATTGTTCAACTAATAAGATTTAATAAGAAAAAAATTATCAATTTATTTAGAAAAAATAAAAGAAATTGATTTATCCAATATAAAAAAAAATTCGGTTCTTATTCGGTTCTGGGTCTAGAACCGAGAACCGAACCAAACCATTCGGTTCTCGATTCGGATACCCGTTCGGGTATTTCATTTTAAAAAACCCGCTCGGTTCGGTTCGGTTCGGTTCGGTTCCGGTTCGGTTCGGTTCGGTTCGGACATTTTGCCCAGCCCTACCGAGATTGATGGTAGGAGAGGATGATTATTGCTGCTCTTTGCCAAAACGACCTTGTGTGGAGGATGGGAGGTGTGTGTGGAGGGGGGGGAGGCGGATTTGTGTGTGGGTGTGATTTACAGAAAGCTGCGATTCCCCCTCCCCCGTCCCCTCCCTTTCCCTACGCTGATGCGCGACCTAGGTGGGTGTCTGTAACTCACTCTGAAATGGAGTCGTGACATGTAAAAGTTTTAATTTTTTTCAACCTGTGACCTAGGTGGGTGTCTATGACCTCGAAATTGTGACCGTAACTCACTGAAATAGAGTTTTGACTCGTAAAGTTTTTGATTTTTTCAATCCGTGATCTATAAAAAATTTTGGTCATTCTGTGACTTATGACCAAGTATTGTTTGTGTATTGGAATTGGGGGACGGGTGTGGCGGATTGGTCAAAGTGTTTGTGACCATCCATTTGATCGATCTGTGACTTGTGACAAAGTATTGGTGATGTATTGGGAGGGGGAAGGGTGTTTGGGTGACTGTGACCCATCTATATGGTAACTGTGACCTTAAAATTCGTTACTTTGTGACCTTAAAATATAACATGTGACCTATAATTTTTTTATCAGTTTTGATCTATGACTTCGAAATAATTCGTGACCAAATTGCATATAACTGTGACCTTAATAAGATCTATGTAACCTCGGAATCAAAATAGTTTTCTGAATTAAGTTAATTGTGACCTTAATAAAATATCTGTGACCTCGAAATTGGAGCATTCATCAGAATAGTCGCCGGAATTAAGTGCAGCCGGAAAGTAGTCGTCGGAGTAGCCGTCGGCCACCGGAGTAGCCGCCGGAGCAGTGGGGTTGTAGAGGTAGGGGTGGGGTGGGGTGGGGTGGGGTAATCGTATTATATTATATTAAATATTTAATTTAATAGATTAATTGTAAAATATAATTAATAAATTAATGAAAAAACCTGAGTTTTGTAATTTAAAACTTTGAGACCTGATTTTTAATTTCCTGAAAGTAAACACCTGAACCATAAACTTTTCCCAATTTCATATCTTGACAAATGAAGCTCGTAAAAGCCCTCTCACTCAAGGATAAGTCTACTCAACCAGAACTATTCATTCCAGAGAGAAAAACAGATAAGCAAAATTCCTAAAATATCCCTTATATATAAATTGCATCCATAACATCTACAAGTATATAAAAACTTCAAATTAGACTCTAAAAATTTATGAGTGCAAAATTAATTCCGCTGACTCTGCGCACTCTGGTATCATTGGTATCAGAGCCATGTTAGATCATGGAAATTGAAATTATTAAAAATAATTGGTACTATATAATAAGAGAAAAAGAGGGTTTAAGCTATATGTTTACAGATCCCTTTTCTAGGAGAATAAAAATATTAACATTAATGATAATTAAAAAATTATCAATAAAAATAAGAAAACAAATATTAGATAAATTAATACTAGGATGTATAAGAGATGAATATTTATATCAAAAGATAATGATAGAATTTGAAAAAGAAGAAGTAGAATTTTATTGTAGAGAAATGTATGAGCCTGAAGAATATTACTAACATAAATATTATAAACCAAAAGTCATGATAAATATAGTGGATGAGGAAAATACAATTGAAGAATTTTTGAAAAAGATTGAAAAACATAAAAAACCTAGCTATCCTTACCTACCTAAAAATAGTACAAATGAATGTTTTGAAGACATCCACAAAAGATTAGAAAATCTAGAATATAATTTACAAATAGAAAATGCCTTATTAGATAAAAAAACTTGAAGGAAAAGATAAGATTATAATTAATCCACCTCAAGATTTTAGAATAAAAGAAAAAGATAAAGGAAAAAATCATGAGATAAAACAATATATGATAACAGAAGTAGAAGAATTAGAACAAAAATTTTTAGAATCTGCTGGTGAAGAATATGAAGAATATAAAAAGCAGTTAGAAGAATTAACCAAAAAATTGGAAAATACAAAAATGAATACTAACCCATCATCTAGTCGAAATATAAAAACAGAATTTAGCAGTGATGAAGAATATGAAAATCATCCTTATGGTACACCCATACCAAATAAAGAAGGTATTAACCAGTATAAGAAGACACAGAAAAGATATACTGGAAATATAAGAAAACAATCTATTAAAAAAATAAACCCAATGAAATCCTATAATGAACCGATTCATACAACTGAAATATGGTTAGACCTAGATTGTATAGATAAAAATAAAGCTATTGAAATATGGATAAAAAGTACAGACCTAGCTATACAGTTTAATAAATGGGAAACATATACAGCATTTGGATTTATAGAACATACTTTTAGAGGAATTGTATCTGACTGGTGGAGAAAGCTACCAGAAAATATAAAAAAGAGTATAAAATATGGAGAAAATACAATTGAAACAATAGATAACAGGAATGCTTTAAATGAACAAAATATCCAAGAAATATTAAGAAGAATAGAAAGATCCCTGTAAAACAGAATTCTTAGGAAACAGATTCACAATAGATGAAGAAACTAGAAAACAAGAAGAATATAATGAAGGAATGATAGCTATGGAAAATTTAAAAATATGTGATATGTGTGAACTTGAAAGATACACATGCAAGTTTGAAGAAATATATTATATATTGAACCAAGGAAATTATCAAGAAAATAAACATATATTAAGATCTTATTTTATGAAGTTACCATTTCCATGGGGAATGAAATTATTAAAAGAATATGAAAAATTATTATCTCTTGGAGAAGAGGATGGAGTGAACAAAGATAGTTTAGGATGTAGAATTGAATTTACGAAAAGAATGATAAGTATATGGTGTAGAGAAGTTTTAGAAAATAAGAAAGCATATAAGATGAGAAGAAATTCTCTATGTTGCTACAAAGATATTGGACAAATTGAACAATTTGGTTATTATAAAAGGAAGTACAAGCCATATAAGAAATATAAAAGAAAGTTCAAAAATTATAAGAAATTTAAGAAAAGATTTTTTAAATCTCATAAAAAATATTTTAAGAAAAGAGATTGGACTAAGAAGCCCAAACCTAAATATATAAAGAAATGCAGATGTTTTATCTGCAATGAAGAAGGACATATAGCTCCCCAATGTTCTAAGAGGAAAGATAAACAAAATATAAAGACTCTTAGAATTTATGAAGAATTTCAAAATGACAGTGATATAGAACCAATTGAAAATTTTGAAGAATTAAGTAGTGAATGCAGTAGTATTTATGAATTAGATTCATCATCTTCAGAAGAAGACTCTGAAGAGGTAGTATATATGAATAAGGAAATACCAGAAATCGATCAAGAAATAGAGGTAGAAACAATTGAGGAAGTTGAAGACTCAGTAGAAGGTATAAATCAAGAAATTACCTTTGATACTAAAAAATACAAAGGGATAACAAAGAAAATATTAGATTTACAGGAAAAAGATGTATTCCATCAAGAATTTTTAAGAATACTACCAAGAGTAAATAAAACAATTGTAAGTATGAATTACAAAGAAATATCTATTAATATAGAAGATACTATGGGAAAAAGCAAGAATTTCTATAATCACAAAAGAATGGGTAAGACAAAAATTATCCAAAATCCCAGAAAATGTAAGAAGCAAACTCAAATGTATTGAGATAGGAGGAATCCAAATTATGGTGAAATGATTTTTTAGAGAAGGAATGAATATACCAATATAAATATATTGCATGGACAATAGAATCTTACAAGATCATGTAGATGCTATATTAGGAACTATTGTAGGAAATCTAGTCTATCAAAATATAATATTTACAGTAAAACCAAATTATGCGGTTTCACTGATTGATGAAAATATTGATCAAAGTTTCAATCTATATTATAGAATTGGAAATTTGAAAATGTTAAGGAAAAGTAAGGCTATTAGTATAAGCATAAAATCAATTTTTTCTTTTAGTACTAGCCATCACAACAATTTAAGAAAAATAACTGATAACATTATCATACATAAAGATTTTGAGGAATTAACTCAATATATACCCCCTAGAAAATATCAAGAACATGAAGTAACAATACCTCAACAAATAATGCTTGATTTTCACAAGCAAGCAAGAAAAATCAATTCTGAAGGAAAATTGATAAGAAGAAATAGTGTTAGTCTAGAAGGAGATAATCTTATTGCAAGATTTTCCCTCAGACAAAATCTTACGATAAACCAAGTTAAAAAATTTAGTATTGCTGAACCAACAAATTCACAAGATATATTAATCAAGAAGGATACAAGAAGAATCTTCTTGTCCTTATAGATATTGGAGCAGAAAAAAGTCATGTAAATGCTAAATTTGTTAGTCATTTACTAGATTTTGAGTTACCAGAACCATATACTTTCAAAGATTATTTAGGAAATAATCTTGAAATAAAAAAATATGTTAATTTCCCTCTCATATTTGTAGAAGAGAATCGGAAAGAACATAACGAAGAAATAATTCTATATAAAGATGAATCATATGGAATTAAACGTTCACCTATATTATTAGGAATGAACTTCCTTGAAAGATTTAGTCCTTATAAAATCTGTCAAAGATATTTAAAAATAACTATTGATGATAATCCAATCATCATATCAAGAATAGATGAAAATATGAAAACATTGTTATCATGGAAAGAGTAATTAATACTAATCCCATGAGCCCATATATTGAAATTATACTCAATATAAAAAATTATTGCAGAATTAAATTTCATGCCTATTTAGATACATGAAGCACAATAAGTTTGTGTTTGCCAAATGTATTACCAAATAAATATTGGAAATATGATTCAAAAAAGATTGTGACTGCTACAACAGCAGGTGGTAATAAAGTAATATATAGTAAATATGCTACACAAATACCTTTTCTAATATCCTTTAGAGAAGTATTTGTTGATACAATATACATGTCATCTACAATTGGATGTGATATTTTATTAGGACAAAATTTCCTACTAAAATATGCACCATTTACTCAATATATAGATAGATATATGTTCACAACCCCTTGTGCACATAAGATATTTACGCCTAAAGTAACTAAAGCTGTTAGTATAGCACATAGCAAAATTAACCATCAGAGTTCCTCAACCCAGCGTGGTGAATGTTGGAATACAGAAAAAATTAAACCAGTTACAGTTTTAAAAATGACAACAGAGAATAAATTAGAAAAATTGAAAAAAGAAATATCTGAAACATATTCTGAAAATCCATTAGAAAAATGGAACGCAGACAAAGTAAAAACAAAAATAGAACTTATCAATCCAGACACTATTGTCAGAGTCAAACCAATGAAATATAGTGTTGATGACCAAAAGGAATTTAAGAATCAGATAAAAGAATTACTAGAATCTAAATTGATTATGCCTAGTAAAAGTCCACATAGTAGTCCAGCCTTCATGGTAAGAAAACATAGTGAGATAAAAAGAGGAAAAGCCAGAATGGTAATAAATTATAAAAAGTTAAATGAAATTACTAAATTTGATGGATATTACTTGCCTAATAAGGACACCCTTATTAAACAAGTACAAAACAAGAAAATATTTTCGAAATTTAACTGTAAGTCAGGATTTTGGCAAATTATGCTTACAAAAGATAGTAAACAATTAACTGCATTTAGTACTCCTAGTCCTTTAGGACAATATGAATGGAATGTAATGCCATTTGGATTGAAAAATGCTCCACGGATATTCAAAAGAAGAATGGATGAGGTAATCAAACCAATTACTCACTTTTGTATTGCTTATGTTGATCATTTACTAGTTCATTCAAATAATATAAATGAACATATTGAGCATCTTGAGAAATTTTGTTATATTATGAAAAAATATGGTATTACACTTTCTCAAAAGAAAGCAGAAATAGCCAAAACAGAGATAGAATTCTTGGGATTATTCATTAAAGAAGGAGAATTGCAATTACAATCTCATATTGGTGAAAAACTTCAAGAATTTCCTGAAAAAGTCAGAGATAAGAAACATTTACAAAGCTTCCTTGGTATATTGAATTATGCTGAATGATTTATTGAAAATTGTGTCAAATTAAAAAGTTATTTTCTCCCAAAATTAAGAAAAAATGTAATGTGGTCTTGGGATGAACAAGATTGCGAAAATACAAGAAAAGTAAAAGAAGAATTAAAGGTTTTGCCTAAACTTGTAATTCCACAAGAAGATAATTTTTTTATCCTTGAAATAGATGCATCAGACAATTACTGGGGTGCAGTATTGAAGGTAAAAAGAATCATAAAGAATATAAATGTGAAAAGAATTGTTCTTGTCCCGAAATACTTGCAGGGTATACATCAAGAACATAAAAAGAAGTTGAAACAAGGTATGAGATGAATAGAAAAGAACTCATTGCTGTAAAGCGAGGAGTACAGAAATATGAAGATTATCTACTACCAAAAAAGTTCTTGATCAGGACTGATAATACTCAAGTTAAAGCATTTTTTAAAAATAATGTCGATCCATCTATTGCTAATAGATATATTATCAGAATTCAAATTTGGTTTTCTTATTTCAAATTTGATATAGAGCATATAAAAGGAAAATCTAAATTTCTTCCTGATTATCTTAGCAGGGATGGAGCTAGAGCAATTAAGGACTAAAGTCCAGATACTTGAAATTAAAGTTTCCTATTTGGAAACCCAAATCCAAAATATACAAGATAGTCTTCGAGACTAAATGAAAATAGCCCTTGTGGCAGATGATACTTGTACCAAGTCTAGTATCCCTTCACAGGGACTTGAGAATACTAGCGCTCTATCCGAGGATAAAGGGAAAGAAAAGAAAGTAATAGGAACCCCTTCACAGGGAAAACTTGAACCTATTACTGGTAGAAAAGATATTCAAGATATCAAAAGTAGCAAAGGTAGCTCCTCACAGAGCCATACTTTACCTGAGCTAAATATTGAAAAGATTGATCCAAAAGAAATTGTCAAGATATATCACATGACAAAGATATCCAAGAAGGATAACTATGAAAAAATTATTTTCTTTATTGTTGTTTTCAATATTTTATCTGATTGGTATTTAGAAGTTGGAAAGTGGATGAAGACTCTCCACTATGGAAGATTCAATAAGATAAATTTTTATCCAGAAGCACCAGCGAATTGGGTAAGGAACTGCTTTGAATTAGGAAATATACTTTGTATATATCCTAGCAAAGATCTCAAAGAAATAGCTCAACTACCAGCCGACGTCAAGAAGGCAGTAAAAAGATATACTGAAGTTGTCAAAACTACAAATATATACGTCAGATTTTACTCGGAAACGATGGAATGGGATCCAGATCTTCAATATATGCAGCCAGCATTTCACGTTATCAAGTTAGGACTCACAAATCAACATTTTTTACCAACCAATCAAAATGTTGTTAAAAATTGTTATCAAGATATTATTAACATAATGCCATATAGAAGAGCCAAAGGATACAAAGAAATATTTGAACATCTAACTCAGATAATTACTGAGAAGGAGAAAATATGAGTTTATCCATTTGAAGAACATATAATCTATTCTAATGCCAGAAAAGAAACAAAAGAAGAAGATATATGTTATCTCGACCATTTATTATCCAAAATAATCTCCAATCAAGTTTGTGGATCAGAAAAAATGGAGAAAGAACTATGCAAATTACTTTGGGATTACAGTGATCATCATTGTGAACATTGTGTAGTAGAAGATATGAGCTAAGTATCACTCGATGATGAAGAATTCCCTACAGAATTCTTTGAGTCAAGGATGGAAAAATAATTGAGCAAGAACAGTGACCTTTTATCACTACTTTAATAAAGTCTCTTTATTAAAGAAAAACTGTGGTCACTCAAAGACAAAAGATAGTGGTTGAGATAATGACTTTCTACCAACTATTGAAGAAAATAACACAAAGTTGCTGTTAAAGATAAGAAAAATAGGTATGATAGTAACCCTTCACCTACTTACCAGCTCAAAAGGAGGACAGTTTTGCTACCAAACAAAAGAAGATGACAGAAAATAATAATGGAAGACAGCTGTGAAGGTAAGGTTCCTAACCACTTGAAGAAAAACCTCTATATAAGGAGAAGGAGAGGAAGAAGGAAGGCAGATTGGAAGAAACCTCTTTGAATCTATTCAAGATCCAAGATATCTCGAATTCTCTATCTCAAAAGAAATATCATATCTGTATACACCACTTGTATTCAGAAAAGAAATTAGCTAGATTTGAAGATAGGAAAGCTTGTAATAAGGTAATCACTTATGGAGTTCTAAACTTCATAAGGTGAGTACCAAATGTATGTAAATATAGTAAGCAAGCATGTATTATTTCAATCTTATGAATATTAAGATGAAGTTTTTATGGTTTAACAAAGTTTCTATGAAAGGATTTCGTTAAGTTTCTCATGATTCCTCGGCAGTACAAATAGAGATTTTAAAAGATTTTCAAAACATTGTTTTTGAATGGATGTTAGCCATGCCAAAGTATCCATATCTAATGAATGTTTTAGGGGAAAAGGGCAGTTTTCTAACAAAAATTGTAGCACCTTGTGTGTGAGTTATCTTTTAAAATTTTGTTCTAAGTAAGAACTTGTTCTAAAAAGAGTTTGAATAGAGGTGAAAACAGAGACTCTGAATACTGTAAGATAGCGTCTGTGGTAACACGGCTAATTCTCTAGAGTGAGAAATGCAACCTTAATTGAAAAGCCTTTTGCGGAAGCAGTTGTGGACCCAAATGATTTAAAAAACATTTTAAATGTTCATCTGATTCAGAAGAGTGATTAAATACATGCAAAGCTACTATAAGAACATGCTGGAGGGAAAACCTGTTTATTTCCATCGATTACTGTAAGTTATTTACATGCTTTTATATATTTATATCTTCATGAACACTTCACAAGCATCCACTTCTAAAGATGATTGTCTTAAATTATATTTAGATAAGAAAGATATTTCATTTTTATTAAGTATTGTTGAAAAGTCTGAAGACATAGTGCCTGTTGGTCAAGAGAAACTTAAAGAAATATATTTTGATATAAATTATGCCTGTAGACATAATATAGAATTTAACTCTATAGAAACTAGTAAAGAAATAAAAAGAGTTGAAGATGTCATAACTAAATTCGAAAATATAAAAGAAGAAGTTTCAGAAGGAATTGTTTTTGGATATATAACTAAGAAAGATCAACCTAAAGCTTATGAAAAATTAATTGAATATAGAGAATATTTGGAACAGATAGGAAAGATAAAGATCGTATAAGATAATAATTCCCAATTATGTAGTAACTAAAAGATATATGACTTATCTTGCAAAATATTTCATTAAGGGCAAAATAGTACTTTAACTAAAGACAATTTTATATTATTAAAAACTTATGTGAGTATTCTGTTTTTAAGTCTGGTTTTAACCCTGGCCTTGTAGCATAGTCCCTCACTCAAATACCAATAAAATCTCAAACTTATTGGGCTGGTCCAATGAAGCAATCCAAGCCCAAGATCTTGAGGCACATGGCAGCAAGGCCCATATGGTATAAGCACGGTACTAATTCAAAAATCTGGCCCATAAATTTGTGAGGTAGTTTATGATGTTCTTGGGGGAGGGGAGAGGAATATTTTGGGAAAAGTTTCACAAATTTCTAAAAAACTCCTGTCCAATTTTCTTTTTTAAATAAAAAATAACTATTTTCTTCTTCTTATTATTTTTACTATTTTTCACTACACTTTATAACACACTGTATTACACGTGACACAACATTTACATTCGTGTTACCTTTAACCTGTTTTTCCTATAATTGTTACACATTCTCCAACAAGAATTGTTGCACAACTTTATTACTATCATTGTTTGTTCGTAAAATGAGAAATTAAGTACAATATACAATATTTAAGAAAAATAATGAATACTTTGATAATTAATAAGATATTAATTAATCAACATTAATAAATTACTAATTTATCAATATTTAGCTCTTGTTTCTCCCGATTTTATAAAATTCATTTTTTTTTTCAAACTAATTTTCAACAACACAATTTGTAAGTTAAATTATAAATTCTCTTAAAAAATTAGTTGGGAAAGCCAAATCTCTTGTAAACCTGCTTCATAAAAAGTAGATCAGGGGGTCATTAGATCGTAACTTTCTGCTGAGAAACTAGTTATTCCAGCTTCTTTATGATTTCGTGTCGTGATGATGATTTATCCACTAGGCCAGTCTAACTATTTTTTTGCAATTCTTTTTATAAAACTATTCTCAGAAAATTTTTACCAAACACAATTTACTATTTATTAAAATTAACAAGTTTTCTTGACATGGAAATTACATAGAACCAGATTTTTTAAGTTACCATTTCAAAAATCAAATTTAAAGTTTGTTTATACAAAAATCAGATGACAATTCAATATTAATACTAATATTATAAAATTAAATTAATTTATATACCAACCCTACCTCCATCCACCCCCATTAAATTTCATTTTCAAACCCTAAATCATTTATCATTCTTCTTTCTAGTGGTGGCAATCGAGCCAAGCCAGCTCGTTGCCACTGAGCTACGAGCATGAGCCGAGCGGCGGGCTCGCTAGGCGAGTCGAGCCCCGACTTGGCTCTTTTTTCACGAGCAGCTCGTAGGCACGAGCCTACGAGCCGGCTCGTGGGCTGGTGAAAAAACACTAAAAAGAAAAAAAAAAGCTAAGAAAAGCAAAAAAAAAAAAAAAATTGACGAGCCACGGCTCGTGAGCTTGCGAGCTCGTAGGCCGAGCCGAGCTCACCCACGAGCAAACGAGCCAAGAGCCGGCTTGGCTCGTGAGCTCGTGGGTTTAAGGGCCGAGCCTGCTTAGCTCGGCTCATTGACATCTCTACTTCTTTCCCTATCTTCTCTATACTCTCTATCGCCGCTCTCTCTCCCAGTGCAGTAGAGCTAATCTAAAAATGGCAGCAGGACTTTCAAATTTGAAAATGCAGCATCGACTTGAAAATGGAAGCGACGATTTGAGATCCCGCGGTGCCGATTTGAGCGCCGTAGTAGCATTCAGAGCGTTACTATGAGGCGCTGATTTGCATACTGTTGTGCGGTGTCGTTGCGACGATCACTGTGGTTTTAGGGATGGTCGATTTGAAAATTACAGCATCACTAATTTGAGTGCCGTGAACACCGTCGTGAAGCACTGATCTGTGCGGTGCTTGCTACTGTGTTCGTGTTGTGGTGGAGATTGTGGTGGTGATGTCGATAGTGCAGGTGTGGTCAGTTGGGTACTACGATGGTTCATGGTGGGATGGGTGTTTGGGACTAATTATTTGATTGATTGTGATCAATAAATTGATTAATTTGTTACCAATAAATAATGTGTCCTAAAAAATAATCGCGACTCACAATTTATTAAGTTGTGACCATAGAAATAACTTGTGATTAATTAATTTGATAATTTATGATTGTGAAATAAGTTGTCAGTTATAAAATTTATCAATTGTGATTAATAACTTGTGATCAATAAATAATATGTGACATAAAAATTTAAATCGCGACTTGTAAATTTTTGATTTGTGACCGATAAATATATTGTAGCCTATAATTTTTTTGATCTGTGATTGATCAATAAATTGTGGCATATAAATTTTTTGATTTGTGATCGTGAAAATAATTTATGATCTATAAATTTTTTGATTCATTACCGAGAAATGATTTGTAATCAATTAATTCGATAATTTGTGACCAAATAGTATATAATTGTGACCATAATATATTTAATTAATAAAATATATTTAATTATTTTATGAATAAGATTTAATAAATATATGATTTTTGAGGTTTTAAACTTTGTTTTCAAACTTGACTCCAAGCCTACTATTTATGGAGTTTCATTAAACTAGAAAGACCTAGAATCTTTAATCTGATTTCAGAAAGAGTAGTGCTAGATGTACACCCAATCCATTACCTAATGGATTATACCCCTTCACATGGAGGGGGTTCACAAATAATTTATTGTGTGTGGGCCCCCCTCCATGTGAGGGGGGTGTACTACATTATACAATTGATTGTGTACATTTAGACTAATCATTCCAGAAAAGTCTAATCATAACTGTCAATTACTCAATTACGTATAAAAACTCAGCATCACCTCATCCATCCACCCCATCATATTTCATTCTCAAACTCTAAATCATTCATCATTCTTCTTTCCCTATCTTCTCTCTACTCTCTTTCACTTTTTTCTATCGTCGCTCTCTTTCCCAATGCAACAATGTGTAAGTGTTATACCCTAAGTCCAATCAACTTTGGACATAAACACTTTGATTATATATAATCAATGCATATATATGGCAATATCTATTATTTAATTGAATTAATATTCTAATAAATTAAATAATAGAATCCGTAGATTCAAATTTTGGTGATTTGTTAATCACAAGGAATTGTGATTGTGAGATACAAATTGTCAAATTACATATGACTGAATCTTAAATCGTCCGTGGTCGAAGTAATAACGAGATACGGATATCGTTATTACGGATAGACTATCGCGTGTGGCATTCTTACTTGTGAAGTAAGTAGCTGATCTCACAAACTAAAGTGTGGTGACACTTGAATGAATACGTGGATGCTTTGTTATAGAACAAAACATTGGAGACCCGCTGAGAGATTCCACTTGGATAACTATCTAAGTGTTAGTGGTTAATCTCTAACGTTCGGTAGTGGAATTGGTCCTTTGACTTGAGGTCATCATAGTACCTTATATGAGGGCAGACATACTTTGGTGGCGTTGGATGTTGCTCTATCAAGGGTCGCTAATACAGCATTGTTCGGGTATGTCAAGAATCTTATGAAGGTTGTGAATGATCAATAGAGGATTCGTCACTCTTAGATAGTAAGAGATTATGATCTACATTTTATCCAGTTAAGTTAATAATGAAATCCTTGGCCAAGGTGAACTCATAAGTCGGAAAAGAGTTTTCGACGTACATTGAATTAACAGTGAGATGAAAGATATGATCGATAATTGAGATTGACACATATCCATATCTCATAATTGATCGGATCATATTGACGAAAGGATTATAATTTCACGATAAACGAACAAGTTTGGTTTTGTCATGCTACGTGATATTTCCCGTCACATGTATTGCCCAGATACATTGCTAGATGTCAATCTGGGACAACGAAAATGAATTAGTGATAAATTAAAAGGGGCGTTTTAATTTATCGATTTTGATTAGATCAAAATAATAATTCACGTCGTTCGGCATTGTGATCGGGAACCTAATGGGTCACACACAAAAGAGAATCAGAAGAATGAGATTTACCAATTAATTAATTGACAAGTGTCGGATAATTAATTAATTGGGTTGTTTATTAATATGCTCAAATTAATTAATTGGATTAATTAATTCATGGACCAGATTTAATTAATTTGATTAATTAAATATTGGACCGGGTTAAGTTTAATAGATGGGCCGAGCCCATTTGGACTTATATTAATAAACTACTAGGGTTTGAAAACAGTATGGATTTTTCATTATTCTTGCTAGCACAAGAAAAGAAACCCTAGCCACCATTCTTGTTCTCTATGTGGATCACCATTGGAGGCTGGACAATTGGACAGCTTGGATTGCAGATCGTGATCATTGGAGTTCGTGAATCAGCAAAGGGTTTTGCAGAATTCATCAAAGGTATAATTCTAATCACAGTTTCTATCTAAACACATTGCAGATTTTCGTTTGGGAATTGAAAATTATTTTATTTCCGCTGTGCATGATTAAGTAAATTCCCAACACAATGTTGATCTAAAAAATGGTGGTGGTTTAGAAAAATGGTAGCAATGCTTTTAGAAAAAGGCAACAACACTTTCAGATCTGAAAAATGCAGCATCGATTTGAAAATGGAAGCTGCGTTTTCAGATCCGGTGGTGGTGATCTAAGGGTTGTAGTAGTGTTCACAACGTCACTGTGAGGCTTTGATCTGCACGCCGTTGTGCAGTGTCGTCCGACGATTGTGTGGTTTTAGGGATGGTCGATTTGAAAATGGAACCAGCGTTGATTTGAGTGTCGTGAACACATCCGTGAGGCGTTGATTTGTGCAATGCTTGCTACGGTGGTGAAGGAGGTGGTGGTGGTGTCGAAGGTGCCGGTGTGGTCGGCTGGGTACTACCATGGTTCGGGGTGGGCTAGTGGGGTATTTGTGACTAATTACAAATAAATTGGTTAATTTATGACCAATAAATAATACATGACCCAAAAAAATATAATCGTGATTCATAATTTATTAAGTTGTGATCGAGAAATAACTTATAACTAGTTAACTTGATAATTTATGACTTATAATATTTGTGATTTGTGATCAATAAATAATATGTGACCTAACAAGTTGAGTTGTGACTTATAAGATTTTTGATTTGTGATCGATAAATAAATTGTGGTCTATAAATTTTTCGATCTTTGACCGATCAATAAATTGTGGCTTATAAATTTTTTGATTTGTGATTGTTAAATACTTTGTGGCCTATAAAATTTTTGATTCATAACCTATAAATAATTTCGACACATTAGTTCGATAATTTGTGATCAAATTAGAGTGTGTTTGATGTACATTAAAATGGAAAGAATGCATTTTTTTGTGATGTGATGGTGAATATGTAATTGAAAAAGAAGAAAATGTTATTGATGTGATGAAAAATATTATTTTATTGAAAAATATGTGGTTGAAAATGAGTAGAAGAATGAAAATGAAAATGAGAATGTGGCTCAAATATGGGCATAATTGTAATCTTAATATATTTAATTAATAAAATATATTTAATTATTTTATAAATAAATTTTAATTAATATTTGATTTTTGAAATTTTAAACTTTATTTTCAAACTTGATTCCAAGGCTACTATTTATGGAGTTCCATTAGACTAAAAAGGCCCAGCATCTTTAATCCGATTCGAGAAAAGCCCAATCAGCCCAGTCAATTACTGATATAAACTCAGTATCACCCCACGTCTTTTCGTCACGCACTAGGGTTTTTTCGTATTTTCTTATCCTCCCAATTCCAAAGCCCTAAATCTGAATCGAAGAGGTTAAAGTGACGGCGCCACCACCGTCCGCCTTGATTTAGCCACCGCTATTCCTTGGCCCTCTTTTAGATATACATATAAATAGAATTATACATACCAATCTAACCTTTTTTTTGTATCAATGGCGATTAAGGTGTCTAAGGCTGAGAAGAAGATTGCATACGACCAGAAGCTCTGTCAGCTTCTTGATGAGTACACGCAGGTTCTGGTGGCGGCGGCCGACAACGTGGGATCGAACCAGCTGCAGAATATCAGGAAGGGTTTGAGGGGTGATTCTGTAGTGCTTATGGGAAAGAACACTATGATGAAAAGGAGTGTAAGGATTCACGCTGAGAAGACTGGAAACACGGCCATTCTTAACCTCATCCCCCTACTAGTCGTAAGTATTTAAGTATATGATTCTGTTTATGAATCTTTACTTTTAGTTTTTGGGGAATTTTATTCGATTTATTAAAATAGTTATGTCGTATGGCTGTAGAAAATCGATATATTATTAATACTACGACAATAAAATTTCTGTAATCATCTTTTGATTTTGTTTGCTTCTAAAAGGATTGGTTGCTATTTTTTTTGGTAACAGTTTTAGTTTTCTACTGTTTTGTGTTTATTTTATTGATAATGAATGCAAATGTAGATAAATAAAGCCCTAAACAATAGTTAACATGTTCAATATATTTTCATTGAATTTGCAAACAATTATTGCATCATTTTGTGAAACATGATCAACTTTTGACTTGGATTAACTGCCTTCTTTCGATAGGGAAATGTTGGTTTGATCTTCACCAAGGGTGACTTGAAGGAAGTTAGTGAGGAGGTTGCCAAGTACAAGGTGAAACGAATTTGCACTATTTATTTCGAAGTCAAGAATGAGCGAAAAGAAAGACAGTAATCACGCGAAGATGAGATAATGAACTGTGCCTGTATATGTCTTGTGTGACCTTTTTTATGCTAAAAGCCATGAGCTTTGTAGGTTGGAGCACCTGCTCGTGTTGGTTTGGTGGCACCAGTCGATGTCGTTGTCCCACCTGGAAATACTGGCCTTGATCCATCGCAGACTTCCTTCTTCCAGGTGTTTACAAATAATGTACTCAGTCGCGTTGCATCACTTTTGTAAGAAATTTGCTCACGTCAGTTGCTTACAGGTTCTCAACATTCCCACCAAGATTAACAAGGGAACGGTTGAAATTATCACCCCTGTTGAGCTTATCAAGAAGGGTGACAAAGTCGGTTCATCTGAAGCTGCTTTGCTTGCAAAGCTTGGAATCAGGCCATTCTCTTATGGTCTAGTTGTCATCTCTGTTTATGATAATGGATCTGTTTTCAGCCCTGAAGTGCTCAATCTTACTGAAGACGATCTCATCGGAAAGTTTTCAATGGGCGTTTCCATGGTTACTTCTCTGTCCCTCGCCATCTCATACCCAACCCTAGCAGCTGCACCACATATGTTCATTAATGCTTACAAGAACGTTTTGGCCATTGCTGTTGAAACGGATTACTCATTCCCCCTGGCTGATAAAGTTAAGGAGTATCTTGCGGTATGTAGTAGCCTTTGTTCATTACTTTACATGCTTGCTGTATCTTGATGCCCTGTTCATTGATGTCAATGTGTGAAATTATTACTTCAGGATCCCAGTAGGTTTGCAGTTGCTGCTGCTGCTCCAGTTACAGCTGCTGATTCTGTTGGTGCTCCAGCTCCAGATGCTGAGGAGAAGAAAGAAGAACCAGCCGAGGAGTCTGATGATGACATGGGTTTCAGTCTTTTCGATTAAAATCCGTGATCACACCTTCATCGTCATGTTATTCAGAACTTCATATTTCGATTTAATATGTTGCTAGGATTATGTTAATTTTGGTTTTTTCAGTTTGAAGTCGTGATTGTTTATGCAAGATAGAATCTTGCTCGCCGTTTTGAAGACCTTTATTATCTAAATTTTACTGAACTAGTTTACTTCATATTCTTTGAATCAAGCTTGTTATGTCCTCAACCATAGTTATATTAGACTCGATCTGGGCATGTCCAAGGCATTGGTCATTAGGTCGCTCGTTGATTTGGTGGGTCACCACTGGTACCAAATGTTTTGATAGTGTTAAGTTGGTTATGCAAAATGGGTAAATGTTTTGTATAAAATGCCAATATACAAGATCATCGCCTCTTTCAGCACCATTGCCATGGAAGCTTGGATTTTGATTTGATTGTGGCGGGAACTACAGTGTTGTTTTGAATATCAAAAAGGTTAAAGAAACGGGGTTGATGATTGACCCAAAAAATAGGGGGTCGAGGTGGCGACACCTTGGTCCTTGATTTGAATTGTGGGCCATCCAAATTAACGCTCGAATAGAAGTTACATCAACCCCTGTATTTGAGTCGGTCACCGATCCCATATGTATAGCAGAACTCTTTGAATATGGATCGAATTGTTGTAAGGGGGAAGTTTACAAATCTTTACTTCTCATGTGCTGACGGTTTCCATGAAAAAGGCCCAACGGCAAAACAATTTAAAGAATATGGATGAAATTGCAACTTACCTGTTTGTTTAGGAACCAATGACAATTTTCTCAAACTTTATTTGCGTTTTCGTGTTATCAAATTTACAAATTGGTTGAGTTGGGGTCAAATTCTCTAGTTGTGATTCAAAAGGTATTGAATCACACCATTCAATCAAATCCTTGTTTACATTTGATCGATGCTATTAAAGACGTTGAACAACTTTGCCCTTGTTTGTTTCTCATTTCTTGTCAACAAAAATGAATTTTTGTACTTTTTAAAAAACTTTTTGGAGACATTTTGAAAGAAAATGGTCAAAAAAAAAAAAAAAAGGCTGCACCTGTTTGTAACAGTCGAAAATTGGAAACAAACAAATGAGACATGTTCACAGTGAGACAAATTACTCCGTGAATTGGATGGTCACTCATTTCGACTGTCATGATAGACAAGAAAAAAGAAATACTATGGCTTTCGAGGAGCCACACCTCCACATTTTGTACTGAATCAATATTTTGGTTAAACTGTTGTATCCCTTTCATTGAATTCAAGCAACATAAATAGGCCATGGACAATGACCAGTTACAAGTTACAAGACGTGGGGCATTTATCATTACCTACTGAACAGACCAAATAATAACTACCCATGAAGATTAACTACCCATTCAATAACTACCCAATAAGAGCCCCTCGGCCCATGACACTTTGATAAATATATTTGAACGAATTTCAGTTATTTATCAGTGTAAAACTTGCAAGATATAGGCATGTTTGTTTCGGATTAAAATTAAATTTTAATCTAAGCCAAACAATCAATTAACCACATCTTTCACGAGTCCCACAACTTTTCAACCACATATTTTAAAAACTTTTATCATAATTTATTAAAAATATAATTTTAATCTTCACCAAACATCCACATATTCTTTCCCCGGTTTTTGATTGGACAAGTTGCCACACACTTTGTGCTTTGGATATTGATTTCCGTGCCCACATATACTTAACCTGATAGTGAAATCTTCAACCATACGAATGCATTTAAATGATGGGAGCATTGGGTTTATTTTATTGTTGAAACTTGAAAGCTGCAATGGATGCAATTTTCATTGGAAAACAAAAAGATATAAAACAAGAAAAAAATAAGAACTAAACCATCCAACAAATCAATGAATCAGAAGTGAGATGTGCACTTAGCAAATTTATGCACCAGTGATAACATGAACACTTGAAGAACTGAGTTTATTAGTGGTCGACTGCATAGCAGTTTTGTATTGAAGTACTGAGATTAAGAATTGTTTTCTTGATTGTTGTAATGACCACAGTCGAACTACAGACTGGAATTCAACACATCATTTTATATGGGAAATGATTATAATTTCTCTCTAATTTTGATGAGGCAATTGCATTCGGTTTGAATATGCTTCCTTATTCATACACACGCACGCACGCACGAATGAACTCAGTTATTTATTAGTGTAAAACTCGTAAGATTTATTCTTTCCTCGGTTTTGATTCTACAACGTGCCACAAAATTTGTGCTTGAATATTGACTTACATGCCCATGTATATCTGATGTTGCAAACTTCAACGGTAGAAAGGCATTTGAATGCTGTGAGCATTGGGTTTATTTTATTGTTGAAACTTGAAAAGCTACAATGGATGCAATTTCTATTGGAAAATAAACAGATGTGGAACGAGGGAAAAAAATGAAAGAGAGAAAAAGAAAGAATGGAACCATACTACAAATCAATGAATTAGAAAGAAGTGAGATATGCACTAGGAGTCTGTTTGAGCTCATTTTTTTTTTGATGAAAATGCATTTTGAAATAGTATTTTGATGGAGAATGTTTGGTTAAAAAATGAGGAAAATTTTTGGATTTGGGCGTAATATTATTTTATTGAAAAATGTGTAATTGAAAATAAGAGGGAAAAATATATTTTGAAAATAATGAGAACCAAACAGGGGCTAGTACTAACATGAAAAATTGATGTATGTGTCCTACATACAACATTAAATACAAACACAATGCTACACTATGATAATTTTGATTGGCTAGCCAACATTTGACTGTACTCTTTTCAACCGGAATGGACTCGAACCCTAAAATGTATACGATCATAGACTATCTCAAGGTGAATTTTTTTCTGTGTTATGTTTTGGATACTAAAATTACAAGGGAATTGTCTATATACAGGCCCTTTTGTGTCTCTTTTGAAATTCTACATTTTTTGGCATGGATTGATCTAAGTTGTTAGATCATACTTGTTTTGGATAGCTGATGATTAAGATTGAACCTATCTGCCTGGTTAGATTGATTAAAACACAGATATACAGAGTTATGTTTACTTTGTATCCGTATGTTTTAGTTCTTTATGAGTCTTTAGCGCTTGCTATGTAATTGTGATTTGTTTCTCTTTTGTTTAGCCGGGCATGTCTGGTATTTGATGTATTTGGTTCTTTGATCCATTTGATGTTTGATTTCTTGCCTAGGAATGCCAGGTGTAAATAAAACAATTATTTTGAACCCACATATTTTATTTAAAACGAACTTGTAAATAAAAATACAGTAAGTAAAAAAATTATTAATATGCAAAAAATTACTTTACAACTAAACAATTTACTTATAAGAAAATAACTCAGTAAAAAATTGCTTATAAAGTAAAAAGTACTAATAAGTCAAAAATTCACTCATAAAATATAAAAAATTACTTATAAGTGAAAAAACACTTAAAATTATTTAAAATTGTAAAATTTACTTGTAACTTAAAATTTAATTATAAGTAAATATTTTACTTTTTATGTTAAAAATTAACTTATATTGAAAAAAATATTCATAATTAAAATATCACTTATGAATAGAAAGATTTCAATTTATTTTTATAAAAGAAATTAGTGGTACTTACATAAAACCATACTTTAAGTTTTTAAACTTCTAAAATCAGAATGGATGTTTTATATTTCCAAAATCAGATGTTTTATAATTAAAATTTATTATAATTAAATATACAATATTTCAAACCATTTTCATATTTCTCTCAATTTCACATATCTACCTCTCTCTCTCTCTCTCTCTCTCTAAGCAAACCCTACACCACCCCATCACCGGCGACACAGCTCCGGCGTTGAGGCACTGGAATTGGCGTCACTTGATGCTACAGCTGGTGGCGCGACCTCGTTGAGGCGCTGCAGTCGGCATTGCTCGATGCTGCAGCAGCGATCGCGTTGAGGCGTCGCAGTCGACATCGCTTGATGCCGGTGGTGCGATTGCGTTGAGGTGCTGCAGTGAGCGCCGGTGTTGCGTCGTCGCCAATCAAACGGGTACAATGTCGCCGTCGCGACCCCGTCACTCTCTAATCCAACGACGTCGTTCTCCTCCCTCTACTCTCCTCTGCTGTATCTGTGTTTTGGGGCGTTCGTGGTAGCTGGTAGGGGTGGGCGCGGTTCGGTTTGGGTTGGTTTCGACCCCAACCCGAAACCAAAACCAAATTAGTCGGTTTGGAAAAATTTCGACCCAAACCAACCCACTTTACCTCTTAAACCGAACCAACCCAAACCAAATCGGTTCGGTTTGGTTTGGTTCGGTTAGTCGGTTTAGACTTTTAAATAATATTGCATCATAAAAAATGAAAAGTCATGCAAAAAATAATGTATGTCATTCAATTTAACTACTCACAGTGACGCAATCAAGAACCAACACATAATCATAACAAAACCGAATCTTCATCAAGCTTTTTTTCCATCCCAATAGTTCATTTTCATCAACCTGGATATGTGGTGGATATCCATAAGAATAAAAGAGATGCCAAATTACGTTTACTGCACTTAATTAAATATGAACTGCTAAACATATCACAATTATTTCTTTCTTCCATCTCAATAGAAGGCGGGATATGATCACAATTGAAAATAACCAGAACTAAGCATAATTCAAAACCAAGACTAAGAAAATAACCAGAACTAAGCATAATCCAAATTCAAGAGTAAGAAAATAAAATTTATGTTACAAGAAAGAAACTCAAGCACAATGTCTAGATTTTAGGAAAATAAATATCCAAGAAAGTAAAATCTAAATTCCAAAAGTTTTGATTTTGACTTTTCTTTTTTCAAAATAAAAATAAAAATAGAAACATGTATAAGTGGGTTGGGTCGGTTAACCGGTGGTTTAAGGCTTTAAACCATGACCAAACCGAACCACCGTGGTTTTGTTTAAAATAAAACCAAACCGAACCAATAACTATGTCAAACCGACCCAAACCGACCCGAGTCGGTTTGGTTCGGTCGGTTTGGTCGATTTTTCGGTTTTTTTGCCCACCCCTAGTGGCTGGCGGTGGTGTTACAAGAGTTTGCTGGTAGTTTTGTGAACGGTAGTGAGGGCTGCAATTTTGTGAACTGTACTGATGTTGAAATTGATGAAGCAGTACATTTAGCAAAAGAGGCAGATTATGTTGTGCCGTGGGTGGTATTGTGGTGGTGTTGCACAGAGTTGAAAATGGCGACTTCGATTAGCAACGCCGGTTAATGTTGGGTCTGGGTTTTGGGAGACGAGGTCGATTGTTGGTGTGATATTTTGCCATTTGAAGCTGATGGTGGGTGGTTGTTGAGATGGAGGTGGCTCGGAAAGGCAGGGTGTGGTGAGGTTTGGAGTTCTCGTCGAAGTGGGTTGAATTTTGTGGTTGGCCGGTGCGTGTGGGTGGACAGCGCTTGGTGGAACGATTTGTGGAATTCGTCAGTGGATGTAATGGTTGAGTAGGGTACCGGCGGTTGGCTACGCAATTGTAAATGGTGGTGGGATCTAATTTGGATCTGATTTGTTACTGAAAATGGTGGTGGTGGAGGCGGTGGCTGGTGGCAGTGGAGATAGAGGTGTTGTGCCGTGGCGATGGTTGTGGTGTATGTGACCAACTATTTAGATTAACCGTGACCTTAAAAATTCGACAATTTATGATTAAAAATTAACATGTGACTAATAAATTTGAAAATATATGATTAAATAAACAATCATGCATTGTGATTTGTGACCTGGCCTGTGACTTGATTTGTGACTTGTGACCTGGGCTGTGACTCTTGACTTGTGACCTGAGCTGTGACTTGTGATATGGGCTGTGACTTGTGACGGTAAAAAAAAAAAAAACGTGTCAACCGTACAAAAAAATATAGTGGAGTTGTCGCCGAAATATTCGCCAGAGTTGGAACAATTGCCGGAATCGAGGCAGCCGCCGGAAAAAATGATTGCCGGAATAGTCGCCGGAATGGTTGTCGGAAAGTTCGTCGGAGCGGTAGGGGCGGTGATCGGAACGGTCGCCGGAGCGGTAGGGGTGGTGAATGTGGGATGAGTTAATTATATTATATTAGAATTAAATATTTAATAATAAATTAATTTAATAATTTATTATTTTCTAAATAAAAATTTTAAATTTTTTAATAAAAATCTGATTTTGGAAATTTCAAACTTGTTTTCTTATTTTTGAAATAGACTAACTTACTCTCTTGAATAGGTAATCTTCCAAGAAATTATAAATTGAAAAGTGCCCCCCACCCCCAGGCCCACCCCTTGGTCTGCCAGCCTAGATACTCAAAGTTATTGCCTATATATCGGATGTGCAAAACCATCAAATAGAAATTTACATATTTGTCCGTAATTACTCATTATGGAGATAATAGGTGTACAATAAGTGAAAATTGGGCCCTGTTCGTTTTGCCGTGCAATAGATTTCTCACAATGTTATAAATTTGAGGCAACTAAAAGAATCATCCAGCAATCATTCAACAACTGAATGCAACTTATCCTTTTTTCTGGGATCTGGTTTTATTCATAACAAAAAATTTGATTTGTGGGGAGACAATTTTCATGAATTGTTTACTAAATATCAGGGCCGGCCCTGGGGCCAAGCCACCTAGGCAATGGCCAAGGGCCTCAACATCCATAGTGTCCATATAGCACTCCAGCCCTAAATGAAAGGAAGATTGACGGGATGGCAGCACCAAATAATAGAAAAAAGGGGAGGAAATTGAGGGGACTCAAGAATTCCCAAATCCTAATGGACGGCTCGCTCCAGAATTCCCAAGTCGCCTCTTCAATTCC
Organism: Fraxinus americana; assembly: GCA_035079005.1. Taxonomy (NCBI): domain Eukaryota; kingdom Viridiplantae; phylum Streptophyta; class Magnoliopsida; order Lamiales; family Oleaceae; genus Fraxinus; species Fraxinus americana. The sequence continues at coordinate 1,891,861 of CM068722.1, read as the reverse complement.
ATTCGGCATTCAAGAATTCTGGTATTCCAAATTGCCTTTCCGTTTCAATTTCATGCTTTTATTTCATTCTCTGCGTGGATTTATGTGAGATTCATTTAGATGTACTTCAATTTATTCCGCGTGTGACCGTGTGAAACTGTGAATTATGATTGTTTGAATCGTTATGAACTCAATCATATTTATGTTTACCGTTTGCTGGTTATTTGAGTGCAGGCTCGATAGTGTAATAGACGAGAAGTTAATCTATTTGATTTTGTTCAGTACCTTGAATCCTCATTATCAGACATGTATGGAGTGATTTAACATGTAACCCTTGTTCCATCTTATTTTAATTTCCTATCATCTTGGTCTTTGGAAAGGGATATGATTTTTTATTGGCTCATCTGCTATGTAATTTTCCAATTATGGAACTGTCATTGTATGGTGTCAGGTGTAACTATTTGAACCATTTAAAAAAAAAAATCATACATCATTTCTAAATGCTAGAACATCAAAAGGAGTTCTTAATTACTTTAAGGAGGAAGTATCTCATTTTTTTTTATCTAAACTAACTTTCTTTGACAAGTTCAAAACATTGACATTGGAGACATTAATAGGGATTGTAGGATTAGTGAAATATGATGTCTCGAAGTCATTATTGACGCTTGACGCTACCAATTGAATAGTCTTTGAGAATGCTTTAATGGGATTTTCTGTTATGTATGAGGAAAAAAAATCTTTCCTTAATGTTCATTTAACTAATTTCCTAACTTGTTATTCCTTTGTTTACACTCTGAAGTACGAAGGAAATACTTGAGAGGCATAACCTGCATTCAAAGAACCTTGAAAAGATGGGACAACCATATCTTGAGTTGGTATTGCTCAAATTTATTCTAAATGTATGTTGGTTATTTCTTGCAGGTTGATTGTTGAATTCCTTCAGACCTTCACTTGGCGATATTTGAGAATCCAAGATATTTCTGAGTCTACCTCATCAATCAGGTTTTACCATTATTTGCTTACAATTATGTCCACTAGAAAATTTGAATCTGGATATTTTGAAAGAAAACGAAATAGAAGGATTGTGAGGCAGAGTGTCATGGACTGCAGCTTTACTTAAGCCCCGTGACCCTATTGCAGTCGCAGTTTGCCCAACTTCGGCAGCACATTGTAAATATTTCATTTAATTGTAAAATAGTTGTAAATTAGAAAATTTTAGTATGATTCCTCGGCCAAAAGACGTCTACTGGTGTCATTTGGGTTTTTGTTGCTAAGTCTATTATAGGGGGTATTAATCTTTCAAACAACTTTCAAGCTTTCTAGTGTTCGCCCCCTGCACTAGCCATTGTAATTTCCTGCTTTCAATCAATTGTAATTTCAAGCTTTCTAGCAATCAATGATCAAGTCATGTTCAATGTATTTCCATTTTATGTTGCAAATTTTCTTTGAATTGTAATCAAATTTCTTTTCGTCCCGAAACGACCGAGAGAAGGCGGAAGGTAGTCTAGCGGAGTAGACTACTGCCGCACGGTGTCCCTTTCTGTGCTAAGAAGAAAGGTAACCCGTGAAAGTTGGTATCAGAGCTGCGGCTCAAGACCCTCGATAAGAAAGCTATGGATCCAGATTCTTCGAACGTCACTGAAGTGGCAGATGTTCAAAAGAAGAATACGAAACAGCGTGTGGATGCGCTTGAAGTAACAACTGCTAGGTTGTGCTATGCCGCGGATAGTCTCGATGAAAGGGTCGAGGCGGCAGAGGCGGAGATTTGTGAATTAAACGCCCAACTGGGTGAAAGCCGAACGGCTTGCACAGCAATGACTGGAGCTGTTGCTATTATTCCTGATCTGCAAGACGAGATTGGAGCTTTGAGAGCTCAGTTACTAGTGCTTCAACGCGCGGTTGGCAATGGGCAAGCCACCGCACCAGAGCATGTGCAAAGGCTCAGAATTCCAGAACCGTGTACCTATGGAGGGGCACGCGATGCTAAAGAAGTTGAGAACTTCTTGTTCGATATGGAACAATACTTTCTTGCGGCTTCGATTCAAGGCGAAGCGAGAAAGGTCACAACAGCTACCATGTATCTTGGTGGGGATGCAAAACTATGGTTGCGAACAAAGTATGCTGTTATTCAGGCCAACAGGGTCCGAATAGATTCATGAGATCTTCTCAAAGAAGCTATCAGATCTCAGTTTTTCCCGGAAAATGTGGAATATGAGGCACGACGGGCACTACGAGAACTGAAACATACAAGTTCCATCCGAGAGTATGTGAAAGCCTTTTCAGGACATATGCTGAATATCCGAGATATGTCGGAGAAGGACAAGCTCTTCACTTTCATAGAAGGGTTGAAACCGTGGACACGCACGGAGCTTCAAAGGCAGAGGGTTACTGATTTGAGTGCAGCTATGGGAGCTGCTGAATGTCTAAGTGACTATCATCCAGAATCGAGGAAAGATCGACCTTCGGGAAATAGTCAATCTGTTGGAGGTGGAAACAGACCTTACAGAACAAGCTCGAACCCAAATGGGGGAGAGCGTTACTCTCAGAACAAGGGAGGAGCCTATCAAGGCACCCGTCAGAGTAACTTCAAAGGGAACTACAACAGTAGCAACAGCAACAACTGGAATAAAGGAAAGGCAATGGAGGGCAGATCTGATGCCGCTCCTAAGTTGATGTGCTTTTTATGCGAAGGACCTCATCGGGTGGCGGAGTGTCCTCAGAAACGGATGGTGAATGCATATTGTCAACTAGCAAGTGGTGGATCGAATTCAAAGCAAGATGCCCCACAAACTAGTCGTCATGACGAGACGGACTCCGAAGAAGAAGAGGATGTAGTGGGTACATTCTCACATCGATGTAATACAATATCGCACCGAGCTGCTAAAAGGGACGATGTTCTCTCGAAGGAGCCAAAGATGGAAGAATCAAAAGCTCGTATTTGCAGGGCAAAATGCCTAATGTACATTGATGTGAAGATCAATGGAAAGCCAATCAGGGCAATGGTGGATACTGGCGCTACTCATAACTACCTTGCGAGCACCGAAGTAGAGCGGCTCGGACTTGTCCTGGAGAAAGGTAGTGGGAAAGTCAAGGCAATCAACTCTGTTGCGCAACCAATAGTTGGAATTGCGAAATCAGTGTCAATTAAGGCAGGTCCGTTCGAAGGAAGGACAAATTTATCGGCAGTTCAAATGGATGATTTCAAGCTCATTCTGGGATTGGAATTTCTTCGGGATACTAAGACAGCAGTGTTGCCGTATGCTGATTCATTAATGATGATGGGTAGTAAGCCGTGCGTCATCACTACCCAATGTGGGAAGATGGGCCAGAAGAGTATCTCAGCCATGCAATTTAGCAAGGGTTTTAAGAGGAATGAACCCTCATTCCTGTGCACTCTTCGTCTAGAAGAGATCGAAGAAGCAACTGGTCCTATTCCGAAACCTGTAAGAAGACTTGTTAAGGAATTTGAGGACATCATGCCAGAAGAGTTACCAAAGAAATTGCCACCAAGAAGAGCAATTGATCATGAGATTGAACTCATTCCCGGTGCCAAGCCTCCTGCCAGGGCACCATATCGTATGTCTCAGCCGGAGCTTGAAGAGCTTCGGAAACAGTTGGGAGAAATGTTAGAAAGTGGGATTATCGTGCCTGCGAAATCACCGTATGGAGCTCCCGTATTATTTCAGAAAAAGGCTGATGGTTCCCTCAGAATGTGTTGCGACTATCGAGCCCTAAACAAGATCACTGTAAAGAATAGTTATCCTATTCCGCTAGTCGCTGATTGCTTCGATCGATTAAGTCGGGCTAGGTACTACACAAAAATTGATCTCAGGTCCGGATACTGGCAAGTTCGGATCAAGGAAGGGGATGAAGCTAAGACTACGGTGGTAACCAGGTATGGAGCCTTCGAATTCAAAGTGATGCCTTTTGGCTTGATTAACTTTGGATGATTTTGTGGTAGTGTACCTGGATGATATAGTCATCTACAGTGAGACATTGGAGAAACATGTGCAACATGTGAGGCGGGTTTTTAATCGACTACGAGAGAATGAACTCTACGCCAAGCCATTAAAATGCTCATTCGCTCAGACATCAATCAGCTTCTTGGGACACATCATCGAGTAAGGCAAAATACGCATGGATGCGAAGAAGGTTACAGCCATCAAAGATTGGCAACCACCAAAGAATGTACACGATGTGCGGTCATTTCTCGGGCTATGCAATTACTATCGCCGATTTGTGAAGGGATATTCAGAAATTGCATTACCCCTTACTGAATTGACAAAGAAGGATAAGGACTGGTCGTCCCAATGCCAAAATGCTTTCGAAAGGTTGAAGAAATCTATGTGGACGAACCCGGTGTTAGCCTTGCCGGATATGACTAAACCTTTCGAAGTGCATACCGATGCCTCAGACTTTGCACTTGGTGAGGTCCTTATGCAAGAAGGACATCCGGTAGCATATGAGAGCCGAAAGCTGAATCTGACAGAACGTCGTTACTCTGCGCACGAAAAGGAGTTATTGGCAGTAGTCCACTGCCTTAGGGGATGGCGTCACTATCTGCTTGGGTCTCCATTTATTGTGAAGACAGATAATACCGCAGTGAGTCACTTCATGTCCCAACCGAAATTATCAAGTAAACAGGCACGTTGGCAGGAACTTCTTTCAGAATTCAATTTTATGCTAGAGTATCGTCCTGGATCTAGCAATCATGTTGCTGATGCTCTTAGTTGCCGGGCCGACTTGGCTACCATTTGCTCTATGGCTGCTCTTTCAGGGAGCACAGTTACTACAAGCACAAGGAACCAAATTCGGGCACTTTTGAATAAGGACCCGGCTACTCAGTATTTGGTCGACCTCATCAAGCAGGGAAAAACTCGTCAGTTCTGGCTCGATGAGGGCCTAGTAAAGACTAAAGGAGACCGCCTTTATGTTCCTAAAGGTGGAGATTTGGGAAAGTCATTAATCACGGAATGCCACGACACGATCTGGGCAGGGCATCCTGTGGAGGAACGCACTTTTGCACTACTACATCGTGCATACTACTGGCCTCAGATGCGGGACAACATTACTACTTATGTGAAAACTTGCCTTGTGTGTCAGCAAGATAAGTCAGATCATCAGAAAAAGGCAGGCTTGCTGGAGCCCCTTTTCGTCCCAACTAGACCATTCGAGAGTGTATCGATGGACTACATTACTCATTTGCCAAATGTTGGAGATTTTAGCACCATCATCGTCATGGTAGACCGTCTATCGAAGTATGCAACTTTCATCGCAGCACCTAAGTATGTATCAGCGGAAGAGACAGCTCAACTCTTCTTCAAACATATTGTCAAATACTGGGGACTGCCTAAAGACATAGTCAGTAATCGGGATCCTCGATTCACCGGCATTTTTGGACCGAGTTGTTCAAACTCCTTGGTTCAACATTGAGCATGAGTTCTAGCTTTCACCCACAATCTGATGGACAGACGGAGCGCTTCAATTCTATGCTGGAAGAATATCTTCGGCACTTTATCTCTACTTCACAGAAAAATTGGGTGAAGCTTTTGGATGCGGCTCAAATGTGTTTCAATGCCCAAAAGAGCTCTTCCATCAATAAGAGTCCTTTTGAGATTGCTACTGGCCAGCAACCGCTACTCCCTCAAACTGTGGACATCGATCAAAGTACCAAGTCACCTCAAGTAAAAAGCTTCTCTCAAGAGTGGAAACGAAACATTGAAATTGCTCGGAGTTATCTTGAGAAAGCTCAGAAACGGTACAAGAAATCTGCAGATCTTAAGCGCCGTTTCGTTGAATTTGATGTTGGAGATCTGGTAATGGTGAAACTCCCTGACAGAAACTGCTACAAACTGACAAGAGGGAAGGATTCAAGATTGATGCCGAAATATATTGGACCATTACCCATCGTGAAGAGGGTTGGCAAGGTTGCATACAGAGTTGCACTCCCTTCATGGTGTAAAATCCACAAAGTCCTTCATGTTGGCGTACTCAAGCCATACTTTGCTGACAAGGAGGATGCATCCAAAATGAACCAAAAAGATCTGTGTTTGAACTGAAAAGAGCTGGAAAGAAGGTCGCTGAAGAGATTCTTGACCACCGAACTACTCGGGCTTCTAGAAAATATCATCAAGAGTACTTGGTCAAATGGAGAGGATGCATCAGCGAGGAAAATACTTGGGAAAGCAAAAAAGACCTTGACGCCTTCAAACCATTGATAGAAGCATATCATTCATTGATGGCTTCGAGGACGTCGCCAAAACAAGTAGGGGAGAATGTCACGGACTGCAGCTTTACTTAAGCCCCGTGACCCTATTGCAGCCGCAGTTTGCCCAACTTCGGCAGCACATTGTAAATATTTCATTTAATTGTAAAATAGTTGTAAATTAGAAAATTTTAGTATGATTCCTCGGCCAAAAGACGTCTACTGGTGTCATTTGGGTTTTTGTTGCTAAGTCTATTATAGGGGGTATTAGTCTTTCAAACAACTTTCAAGCTTTCTAGTGTTCGCCCCCTGCACTAGCCATTGTAATTTCCTGCTTTCAATCAATTGTAATTTCAAGCTTTCTAGCAATCAATGATCAAGTCATGTTCAATGTATTTCCATTTTATGTTGCAAATTTTCTTTGAATTGTAATCAAATTTCTTTTCGTCCCGAAACGACCGAGAGAAGGCGGAAGGTAGTCTAGCGGAGCAGACTACTGCCGCACGGTGTCCCTTTCTGTGCTAAGAAGAAAGGTAACCCGTGAAATGTTTCGCAACATTTGAAATAGAAAATTTTGAATTCTTACTTGGGATGGTTATTTGGTATGAAGTCTTATCTTCGGTCAACCATGTCACAAGAGAAGTTGAATGGATTCGCTATGATTTCTATTGAAAAAAACATGTTGGAAAAACTCGATTTGAGTTGTTTGATTACTAATTTTGCATCTCAAAACGTGAGAAGACTAAATATGATGCTAGCATAATCTCTCGGGTTGTAAGTGATATTTTATTTTGCAATTTTATTTTTAGATTGTACAAAGTTTTCATTTAAATATAGATATTTCTTTTATTTAAATATTGTTAATCGTGTAAAAAAAAAATATAGGGCCTCAAAATAATTTGTCGCTTAAGGCCTCCAAATTCTCAGGGCCGGCACTGTAAATATGCATGAATTATTGATTAATATCTACCTTTGTCTTTCAAAAGTAATTAAAGGACGCTACATGAAACAATTCGTTTTTCGGTCAGATTTTCCCTACTGACCAAAAAATGGCCTGAGAAAATGCTCTTTTACCTACTATAAAATATACTTAGCCGACTATGTCTTTGCTGGCCACATTTGTCCCGACTCAATAGAAATAATCAATGAAAATCGTTTTTACCCTCCACCTTTTTCGATGCACCAAAATTAGTCACTAAAAATATTTTTACTAACAAAAATAATTATTTGTCGGCTTGACGAACCATACTTGCCGATTAGATGAAAGGGATCGGTGAATATCTTATTTTTTAGCAATTTTTTTAATATACGAGGATGGGATATTGTGGTTAAAAATCTAAAAGATCTTTTTTTTCAAAATTTCTTTTCCGTTCACTTATTATCATACCTTTCCTAAGGACCATGCTACATGTACTGAATTGAGGATGGGATATTGCGGTTAAAAATCTAAAAGATCTTTTTTTTCAAAATTTCTTTTCCGTTCACTTATTATCATACCTTTCCTAAGGACCATGCTACATGTACTGAATTTTTTTACCTAATCCCTTACCGACTACTCACAATAGGAGGTGGGGACCACATCTTGGGATTTTTTTATTCACGTGGGGTTCACATGCATGTGAGATGTGGTAAAAAATTCGGTACATTAAATTATGTACAAATATCTTTACTCCTTTCCTAAATGGCCTAAATGTCTTGACTCATCGCAATCAAATCCTCTTTTTTGACAATTAAATATATTTCTATAGTCCCTCAAGTGACGTCCAAACTCTTTCTTCTGTATCGAGGATCATGATCAAAATAAGAAGAAGCATACTACATGTACAATATTGGATGACAACATCCTATTTGGTATCATCATATCCTTCTATTTTTAAAAAAATTATTTTCTAAATCACATACTAGGATTTTGATAACACATGATTGTCAACCAATGTTGTACCCTTAGATTTATTCAAATAAGATACTATATCTCCACCTTATTCAGTATTGGAAAATCATTTGAATAAAATTACTAACCAAATAGCTTAAGGTGGGACCACGGAGATGGATTGAAATTTGTTTGCCATGTTGTAAGTGAATCCTTTCTTGGACCTTTTAAGCATGAAATTTGTTTGCCATGAATATGCCTAAAACTTCATTATAATTGATTGATTCTTTCTTGTGTTGTTGGATAAATTTAAGTGTGAAGACACTTGTTATAAAATTTGTAATTGAATGAAGAAGAAAAAATAAATAGGGAAGATGATACAGATTCTATGTGGCCACAATGTTCAATGGCATTTGAATGCATTTTTATTTATCGTACATTAACTTTTAATCACACATCTCATGAAAAAAATTGATTGTTGACCTATTGTACATGAAATATGGAGCCACTTGTTGATCTAATTATGCATCAATAATTCTGGTTGTTCTAATTGGAAGTCAATCGAGTGACACGTAGGATCAAAATTTTGATAATTTTCCATTATTTATTGTACACGATTACCTTTTAAAATCATTACGGCAATAAATTTGCTCGCCATTTTGCGTAACATAAGCGAAATTTATTATAAGGTGGGTTAATTTTGTTTTTATTTTTTTTCCATTAATGTTTATTTATATATTGTTTAACAAAAGATATTTAGAGTTTTTACTTCTCGGAAAATAAACTTCATTTGATATAGGAAACTTGAGATTTCATAATTTATTAATATAAACAGCCAGTGGATGTTACGTTTATTATATGGTAATTATAAGGTGGCTATATCACTACCTAATACACTATATTGTTAACTAATTATGCAAGTAATCAGACAAATTCATGAATTATTGATTAATAGAAGAGGCCGACAGCTCGATGGCAACATCATGACTTCTAATGAGAAAGCGATTTCATATTGAAATAAACAATTATAAGTAATTTACTATTTATTTATTTATTGATTTCAATCCAATGGAAATTGAACGCGATTTGTCACAAGACTCTTAGAGTCGTTTTACTTTAATATTTTCAGATGTTAGTTGTAAACAAATCCTTTCCTTAACCAATAAGGATGTAATCTGTTTTCCACGTTAGCGTCAGCTTGTGTGGGGGTAGTGCAACAAATATGCCCAAACCTTCATTATTATTCAAAGTTATTTCATGAACAATAGTATCGATTCTTTTTTGTGTAATTATTGGGTAAAACTACGTGTGAAGACAGTTGTTATAAATTTGTAATTTGAAGAAAGAAGAAAATAATTATAGAAGATGATAAGGGAGTGTCATTGTTAAGTGTAATCAAAAGTGAATGTTTTGGAGTGTTTTATTGATTATATAAAAACATTGACACTTTCAAGATTTGCACTGGTGGACTCGGGGGAGTCCTGGGGGGCATGTGCCCCCCCTCCCCCCGCTTTTGAGATTTTTTTTTTTTGTTTTTGTTTTGGTTTTTAAACTCATGTTTGGTATCGATCGAAATCTAAATTTTAATGGGTTAATTTCACAAATGGTCACTTAACTTACGCAAAAATAACAAAACGGTCACTGAAGTTCAAAACTTGCAGAAACGGTCACTGAAATTTCATGCGCTTTCACAAACGGTCACTGGAGTTTAAGTTTCTTTCACAAACAGTCACTGGAGGACCGTTATACCTTTAATTCAAACATAAAGGATCAAAGTAAGTACATTCGAATTCTGGACAGCTTGAAAGTGCCAATTTTGGACCACCATAACTCCGCCCTCCGGCCACTTTTTTCCACGGACCAATATACCATATTGAAGCCCGCAATGCCCTCTTAACAACTCACCCAACCACTGGCCGTGATCCTATCGGAATTGGCCGGAAAATCGCTCCAAAATGAGCTACCTGGATTTTGGACAGCTTGGAGATGCTAACTTTGGACCACCATAACTCCGTCCTCCGGCCACCTTTTTCCATGGACCAGTATACCATATTGAAGCCCTCAATGTCCTCTTCAAAATCCACACAACCACAGACCGTGATCCCATCGAAATTGGCCGAAAAAAGGAGCCAAAGGGGACTACCCACGCAGAGTCTGCTGTCCAAAATTCGGCTGTGCGTGGGTAGCCTACTTTGTCTCCTTTTTCCGGCCAATTTCGAAGGGATCACAGCCGGTGGTTGGGTGAGGTTTGAAGAGGGCATTGAGGGCTTCAATATGGTATATTGGTCCGTGGAAAAAGGTGGTCGAATGACGGAGTTATGGTGGTCCAAAGTTGACATCTCCAAGTTGTCCAAAAACCGGGTAGCTCACTTTGGCGCGGTTTTCCGGCCAATTCCGACGGGATCACGGCCAATGGTTGGGTGGGTTGTTAAGATGGCATTGAGAGCTTCAATATGATATATTGGCCCATGGAAAAAAGGTGGTCGGAGGACGGAGTTATGGTGGTTCAAAGTTGGCACCTCCAAGCTATCCAAAATCCGAGTGTGCTCACTTTGGTCCTTTATGTTTGAATTAAAGGCATAACGGTCCTCCAATGACCGTTTGTGAAAGCGAATGAAACTTCAATGACCGATTCTGCAAGTTTTGAACTTTAGTGACCGTTTTGTTATTTTTACGTAAGTTCAGTGACTGTTTGTGAAATTAACCCAAATTTTATTCTAAATCAAAGTTTACTATTAATTTTAATAACATATTTTATAGAATCCATAACTGTTTAATTTTTATCAAAATTTATTAAAAATTTGATTTTAATCTCCACCAAACATGGGTAAAATCACAATAAATTTGAATTTTGATATCATGTTAATTTTAAAAATTCTCCGACAATCGCACGCTAATCGAATTTACAATTTGCTTATGTCATCTCAAAACTTATTACGAGAACTACATTATGGACATATCGAATAATCCAAACAGATATTGAAAATAGTTAAAAATACGTTGAACGTGAGTCTTAAAAAAAGACGCCTAACTCGGCATTTTTTTAAAAAAATTCAATTATTTCATTAACATTTATTATTTCTGCGATACAAATTTCTCAATATAATTTTCATCATTTTATTAGGAAATTTTATATGGATATAACATCAAAAATTTTCGAAATTTTACATTCGAAAAAGTTATATCCCTTGTAAATTTTCGGATGCAAAATTACAAGGGGTATGATTTTTTTTTTTTTTTTTTACGTAAATTTTCGATTGTAAAATTTCTCCCAACTTTTTTTCAAGTTCTATTGTGGCCCCCTAACTTTAAAATTCTGTATCCACCCCTGAAGATTCGGGACTCGAAATTGAAGAATTAAAGCAAGAACATTGGGATTTCATGGAGACTCCATTGAAGGGATTCAAAAAATAAAAAAAATAAAAATAAATTTATCTTCAACCTACTCTTCACCATTTAATATTCTGGGTGATGTACTATCAATTATTATGTGTTTTGTAATTTAAGCATAATAGGTTTGTGCCTAGGATGATGATGTAATGTTAGTTGATGTTTTAATTCAATGATTTCTTCTTTAATTCTATAACTCGTATTTAATTGATTGATGCCAAAGTTTAGAGCCTGTCTGCCAAAATTTTTTTTTCACCTTATCAGCGTTTTTTGTACCCTTTTTTTGTCAAAGTTGCGGGGCCCACATCTCACAACTAAGGTCAATTCTTGCAGCTAAACGGTAGAATTTTTCCTACAAATTTATACATGACAACTTCTAAATTTCCTTTTGAATGAATAATCAATTACTTGTAAACGTGTTTGTGGCCTTTTCTATTTCCAAATGGTTCAAAATAGTTATAGCTCATGATTGGCAATCAACGTAAAGTTCTATAAACGTCAGGAATAATTTTCTATGTTTTGCCCGAACCATTTAAATAAACTTGTGATTGAATGAGTTTTTACATGTTCGAATTCGGGATACAGTTATTTTGGATCATATGTGAAAATACGTTTTACTCTACAGATTTTTAAACAATATAGAGATTGTCACTCTAAGCATAAATTTATGGTCAGATTTTTAAACAATATAGAAATTTACATACGTTAATTGAAATCCAGTGGATGTTACGTTTATTATATGTTAATTATAAGATCGTGGCACTGTATTCTTAATTAATGCAAGTAATGTGATTCTTTGCCTAAATGTGATGTTACATAGTTCATTGTATTCTCTTTTTTATTTATTTTTATTTTTTTATTGATTCTTTGCCTAAATCAAATCACACGACCCTTTGGGTGTTTTCATTTTCTTGCAAGATTTTCGTTTTTTTTTTTTTCTGAGCTTTGGCTTCTCAAATGTTGTGTTCAACTCCCCACGAACAAGAACATATATGTAGATGTGGAAGTTAAGTGGAGTTATGGGTATTGTGGGGTTTACATTCAAAATCAAACAATAAACGCCTCCCTCCACCCCGTTTCCATGCTCCATGGTTCGGGTCGACCCAAATGGTGGACCCACTCATTTCTAACACTATTTCCTGCATCAAATGGATAAGGGATGATGAATGAGTGAACGAGAGCTAGGCTCTGAAGGCAGGAAAGGGGACTTTCATTGGCTCTCTAGTGCTTCAGAAATAAATTTCAAGAATAAGGAACGTGGCTGATATTGTGCAATAGCAACTATGGATTGATAGGTTCACTGTACCAACTTACAAATATAGTAAAACCAGAAAAATAATGAAGACAAAATATTAGAAAATAGTGAACTATGCTTACAAGGAAACAAAAAGGAGTTTTGATTCACTAAAAATCAATTGATTCACTACAAAAACTGATTTATAACAAAAAAGTAGTAAAACACACCTCTCGGTTATGACTAGTGAACAGTGGTATAAATTGAACCAGGCTGCTTTTCCTGACAGGCCCGTGCCTGGTGCACGCAGTACAAGTGAACCCACTCAGCGGACAGAGCCAATGGAAAATTTCCTCAAGTACTGGTCTGAGAGAAGTTGACCTATATAAAACTTTTGAGCATTACATAGTTACTGTCAACGAAGTCTGAACTTGAAGATCCCAAGTATTTGATTAAAATGTCTTACTTCCTCTATGTGAATTCTCAAGCCCGCTAAGCATTTGAATTTCCAGCAGAATTATCCCCATGCCTCCAACTATCATATAATCCACAGTTATGTTAAATGCATCTCCATCCTGTCAAACACAGAAACATGTTAATTTGCTGGAATATGTCCTCGTGATGGTCAAATATCAAAAAAAAAATATTTACAAGCAAACTTTTGTGATCATATTAATGATCTTGTCAATAAAAAATTTCTAGCGATTCTTTTATGTGGAATTTTATAGTACTGGAACTAGTTTGACGTGGGATTCTATATTGGGTAGCAGAAATTTTTGATGTAGCTAGAATCAACAGTAAAATTGTAGAATGTGGTTGGACAAGAAGCCAAGCAGAAATCAAAGTAATTGCAGATGATTGGAAATATAATGCAATGGGGTCTAAAAATGTGTCATTCTACTGTAATATTTACGCTAAATCTCTGTCAACGGACAATAGGTGGTGGCTGACGTTTTTAAGGTCTTCTCCAAGGGGTCATGCTACTTGTACAAAGTTATTTTACAAAATTGGTTTACAAAATACGAGTTGGCAACAGTTTGGCCAAAAATTTAAAAAATAATTCTCGAAATCAATGATCTAGATCTTGCCATATCATTTTGTCAACACACTTTTGTAAACCACATTTGTACAAGTAGCATAATTGCTTCTCCAAAGCATAAGATCCTGAACAAAGAACTTAAAAATATACACATTATTAAGGCCTGTTTGTTTCGTATTAAAATCAGATTTAATCTAAATCAAAGTCAAACAATTAATATTACCCACATTTCTATCACAATCTACTAAAAATCTAATTTTAATCCCCACCAAACAGCCATTGAATGTTGCTGGTACTATACAGGTCGTACAAATTGATGATGCGTTGCTTCTTAAAAGAACTTTGCTATATTTACAGTCTTTTTACACAGCATGGTTTACAGTCCACACACATGGGTGTGGGCCCCATATTTGTACGACCACACCCATGTGTGTGGACTGCAAACCATGCTGTGTACAATGATTGTAACAACAGCATTTTTGTTCTTAAAAAGGTACAAACGCTGTGTGTGTGTAACATTGCAGTTAAAAGGTAGTTTTACGCAGAAACAATACTCTCAACTTTTTAAACAAGCCCAGAGCAAGAAAGTTATCAATAGAAGGTGATACCATGTTTTATGATCCAAAGAAATGAAGTTTAAGGCCGTCGTTCCCTAAGGACTGTTGTTCCTCAAGCAGTTCTTCCGCCGAATTTACTGCAGAATGGCTCGAGTGGTCCATCTCAATCATTTCCAGAGTCGTTATGTCCCCAATACCCGATGGGATCTCTTCCAGCTTCCAGCAGTGGAAAACCATGAGCTTCTGAAGGCTTGGGAAGTGGGTATTGTCTGCTCTCCAGTGCACCAGATCTGTTTCATCAATTAGCAGGATTTTTAGTCGACAAAATTCGCCTTCAGTTGGTTCCCACTCTGAGCCTAAGAAGGCATAATCTCTCAGTTTTAGCACTTCAAGATTTCGCAACGACCCAACAACTGACATACCTTCCCACGGAATTCTGCAACCACTCAAAGTTAACTCTTTAAGGGTTGGGGGGAAAGAAAGTTCCTGGGGAAAAACAAGCTGCAGCGGAGAGAAAACCTCAGGTACTGAAGAGAGCTTAATAACACGACATTTCAATATTTCAAGTTGTTGTAGATAGGCAAGATTGTTAACATAGAAGGATGCAGATTCCCATTTTTCCATCCAAATTCCTAATTTCTTTAAATTAGGAACTTGTTGAAGGACTTCCTTCGTACAAAAAGAAGCACTCACCTCCGAAAGTGTTTGTAGATTTGCTAAAAGAGCAGAATTTACCCAACCAATTAACTCACAAGGAGGTTCTGACAAGTACCATACATTGAACCTGAGATGCCTTAACCTTGGCAACATCCAGATTTCGGGTGGTAGAGGTCTTGGAAACAGGGCAAAGCTTTTAACCAAGGGACGAAGTATCAAGGTCTGAAGATTCCAAAGCTCAGATATTGATGAAGGAATCTCCCCATGATAGGAAAAAGCAAGGTACCTCAAATTAACTAGTTTTACTATTTCAATTGGAAACGTAAAAAGTAAAACTTCAATCATATGCAAGACTCTGAGCAGTCTCAATCCTAAGAAGGCACGTGATGGGATAAATTGCCTACCAGTGTATAGGAGTGTCCGAGCAAGTGATACTGATCTTGTTGACTGATAAGAATTTGGAAGGCTATGGAAGAAGGGATCAAAACGTGGCATTTTTAAACAGAGACTTAGTCGGCGTTGCATGAAGGTACCGTTATCGTCCTCGTCCGTGTTATGAAGGATATGCAGAAAGTTCTCCTTTTCAGATTCTCTCACACACAAGTCTCGCAAGAGATCATGGATGCTAATTATTTTGATTTTGCCATCTACCCGCCTCCGAAGAACCTGAACAAGATTTCTGCTAACAAGATCCTCTAGGTACTCCTTTCCCACCTCTTCCATGCTTTTAGGTCTGATTTGTTTTAGAAATCCCTCGGCTACCCATAGCTTGATTAGCTTAGAGACATGGATCTCGTAATCTTCTGGAAAAATTCCCATGTAGAGAAAGCAAGCTTTCAAATGTTTTGGCAAGTGATTATAACTTAAGCAAAGTATCTCCGAACACCGATTAGCAGCAGTAGCTGTAATCGAATGTATATTCTCTGCAACATTCTCCCATACATCATATGTCCAGTCGAGCTTGGAGAGGAGCCCGCCAATCACGACAATTGCCAGTGGAAGTCCCCTGCATTTCGCAGCAATTTCCTGTCCAATTTCTTCCAATTCGAGAGGGCAACAATATTCCTTTCCAAACACCTCTGCAGAAAGTAGCTCCCAACCTTCATCATCATCTAGAAAACGCATTTGATGGAGACAGCTAATGGAACCAGCATATAATGCCACATTCTTTAGCCGAGTAGTCAACACAACTCGACTTCCATTTTTGCTGTCCGGAAACAACCTTCTAAAATCATCCCAGGATCCAGTGTTCCACACATCATCCATTACAATTAAATACTTTCTAGGCAGTAAAATTTTGTAGATATGCTCTGCCAATTCGACATCACTCTGATGATGCATTTTATCTGTAAGATTTCTTAGGGAATCTAAAAGGCCTAGCAGAATGTCTCGCACATTATATTCTTGAGATATCGTTACCCAAGCACGAATATGGAAATGATATACCATAAGCGGATCATTATAGACGTTTCTAGCTAGAGTTGTCTTCCCTGTGCCTCCCATGCCTACAATCGAGATAACTTCGAGTTTTGAAGGCTGTCCAGTGAGTCGATCCTTTATTTTTATCAAATCAACGCCAAACCCCACCATACTAGACTTCTGCCGAAAGGAAGCAAGTTTTGACGGACCAGCAAGCAAAGAATTCCTCGAATGTAAATCTTCCTTGCCATATCCTTCCTTAATCTTCATCGCCTCTTTCACAATGGAATCAATTTCTTCTACTACTTTCTCCAAGTCTCGATAGTTCCACCATGAAATATCATGACAGAGCTCCAAGCCCCTGTCAAAGACATTAAGCGAGGGCATCAAAATCTGGAATGCAGCAAATGATTTTTGAAGTAAATCGACAGCCCCACGTGAGGAAAAAGAAGATTTTCCCAGACGAAATTGATCTAAAACGTGGGTTTCGATTATGTCTTCAGCTTGATATGCTGCATCTCTAATTTTTCTCTCCAAACCTTCCACAGATTCGCTGCTTTTTGGCGAAGAATCTTGGAGAAAAGTTAGCAAGAAGCTGATATTTTCATGAAGAGACTCAATTTGTTGCTTGTGATGAAGAATCAAGAATCGATCAGGATGTAGGATTTGCTCTAGATTCTGATTAAGAGAAACAAGAGCAGCAAAAGCCATCTCTAATCTTTTCAATCAAAGACAAAACTGAAACCCACTAAAAGCAACTGGATTAAAGATTTAGAATGCTGCCAGAAAAGACACAATGGGGTTGGGTGGTCATTTTTTCTCAATATTTTACTCACATGGGGTAGGCCCACCCCATGTGAGTTTTCTGGTAGAATTCTGTTGGACGAATTCTGTACAAATGGAAATTCTCTACCTACACTGCTCCTCTTTATCTAATTCTTTTGAATTAATTTAAGTTTACAATATTTTTTGACAAGATGGCTGTCAAACTCCTAATGATGTAGAAAATAATGTTTTAAAATTGATGAATATGATGATGTCGAATAAAATTAGAGGTGTCAAGACGGACGAGCCAGCCATGACCCGTGAAAACCTGGACCGCGGGTCGACCCGTGACCCGTGCGAGCGGTTCACGGGCCAAGGAGGTGTAACCCGCGGGCTTTGCGGGTTGCACCCCCACTGGCCGTGGTTAACCCGTGGCCCGTAAAAAAAATTGGAAAAAAAATAAAACAAAAATTAAAAAAAGGAGGGGGGAGGGGGGGGAGCCAAACCAAAAAAATTGAAAAATAAAAATAAAATAAAATTCAAAAAAAGGGAAGAGAGCCGTTCCCCCAATACCACACCTGCTGAATTAGAAAGATATTATCAATTTGATCATTATAGTGTAATACCTGAAGATAAAGTGGATAAATTAGATATTTTACGATGTTGGAAATTAAATGAGAGGTCGTATCCTGTATTATCTAAAATGGCACGAGATCTACTAACAGTTCCAGTCTCAACAGTGGCATCCGAATCTGCTTTTAATGCAGGTAACATGGTATTGGACGAAAGAAGATCTAGACTAAAAGAAGATATTTTGGAATCTCTCATATGCGTGAAAGATTGGATATTCGCGGATCGAAGGATACAAAAAATTATAGATGATGTTGCTGAAGACTTCAAAAATCTTGCAATTCTTGAAGATTGATTGGAAAACAAAAATATAATTTTTGAACAACTAAATTATAGTTAAGTAGGTGCCAACCTAATTGGGATGTACTTATACTATAAATATTTGATAATAATAATTAGACATGCATTTTGATGTAGTTGTTATTTGTTTAAGTTAAATTTAAGTTTGCAATGTTATAAATAATTCATGTAACATTAAATTTGAATTCTATGCAAAAATTTCTTGATCTAATTATGAATTTATCATTTTGTTCAATTCTTAGTTTACATTTAACAAAAAAAATATATTTTTTGCTATAAATATGAAAAATTCTATATTTTTATAATTTTATTTATACAATCATACGGGCCAAACCGGAACGAACTGCGACCCGGTCGACCCGTGACCCGTGACCCGCATGGGCTCGACCCGGATGGGTCAGCGGGCTGGCCTGGGCTGTAATCCAAAATTGTGGGCCGACCCGTAATCGGCCCGAAACCCGCAGCGGGCGGGCTTTTTTTCACGCGGGCCGTTACCGGGCTCACATGTTGGCGGGCCGACCCGGCTCGGACCACTCGGATTGACACCTCTAAATAAAATGTTGTCAATTATCAATCAGTATTGTACATGTAGTTCAATTTTTTTCTCCTCCTCAATTTCTTCTCTTGAGGGTATTGAAATTTGCCAATAATAGATTGTCAATAACAATCCATTCCTTTATATCTATAGGTTCGTTCTATTCAAGGACGATTATGTCCTCGTGAGATTTTCAATTTGATGAAACGAATAATTTGAGATCCATTCTTTAAATAATTTTTTCATTCAAACACACTTCTAATAAAATAATTTTATATAAATTGTCAATATTTTCTGATTTTTAACCAACATTCTTAAAAAAAAAAACACTTTTTACAAAATATATTCCTAAAAAAAGAGCAGACATAACTTTACTAACACGCGGTAGGTTTTATTTAGGTTTATTGGCACAAAAAAATGAAAGATTTAGGACTGCAATTACAAGTATCTATTTTTAATTTTGGCTGTATTTAACGTGAATACTAACGGACTTGGAAGGTAACTCAAAGATCAATTAGGGGGTTTTCAACTAATTTGAAAGACAGTGATATTTTCGCAATAAGTTCAAAGAATGGGGGACTTTGCATCAATAAATTTTTTATTTATTTAGCCCATGTTTGTTTCTGATTAAAATCTGATTTTAACCTTAAGTCAAAGTCAACAATTACCACACATTTCATGGGATTTACAACTTTTCAACCACATATTTCAACATTTTTTATCAAAATCTATTAAAAATCTAATTTTAATCTACAACAAACAGGGCTTAATGATAAGAATACCATGGTCTTTATTAATTGTGTGTCAGTTGTTATACCCTACACCAAATCCATGCCACCAAAAAAATTTACCGCCGTGATGTGTGACCGATGGGCACGTTAATAGAGTCTTGGTAGACCCTATAATTAAACCTGATTTTGCAACAATCCAGGAAGCACCGATTAATACTTGTACCCATAATAGCATTGATGATTATAAAACAACACAGACTTTTGCAATTGGTTTCCTTGTTGAGATTTTTTTTTTGAGATTTTCGTTCATCTCCAAGGATCACATGCTAATTTTCGAGAATTGATGAGGTAGTTTTTGTTTACTTATAACTGACTTTATCCTTAATATTTTGATCATAACAAACAAACAAATTTTGTTTTTAACAATGGAGTTTAAGTGTTCAAGGCATTCGACGTAACATTGATCAATCATAGAGAAAAAGATCGCTATCAATACTTTCACATTACAAATTGAACTTACAATGAAGTTCGAGATGTAGTCGAACATTCAAGTCATATCATTCGAGGCAAGAGATTCAAAAGTCAAACGTCAAAGGAAGATTTTAGACTGGACGTTTTTATTTACTTGTAAATATATAAACACTTTAATCTTTATCAGTGAATGATCGAAGCTCTACAACAAATTTTTATCCAAGAAAAATCATTCTCACAAAAACGCTTGGTATAAAAATTATTTTTCAAATGTAAAAATTTCAAATTGACATTTAAACATTAGATCATATTTTATAATATTATTTATCTTGAAAAATAAGTTGGAAATGCATTTCAAAAGTCTATATTTTTTAAAACATTCAAGTCGAGAAGGCAAAAAAGAAATCTGTCCAAGCAATTGTCCGATTTGGCAAAGCAGACGTCCGATTCTTCCAATGGTCACCTTTTTTACTGTTTTGATTTTTAAGGCACTACGGCTATTTTCGTATGTCTGGTTCAGAGTGTGGACGTCCGGTTGCTTATCCATTTGTACAGTTTTTTTTCGTTTCTTGAACTATAAATACTTTTACTTTTTGCATTCATAACAACATTATTTGGGAGCATTAAGAGTGAAAATTTATTGAGCTTATCTCTTGAGCTTATATCTTATTTATTTCATTAACAAGAACTTTACAAATCTTCGATTGATTCATCTTTTGCAAATTTTATTTATATTAAAGTTTTCTCATCTAACACTTGAACTTAATTTATTGCAAATTTATTGGAATGCTAGCCTCTCCTTGAACTTAACTCTTTTGTATCATCTATTAAGCGAGAATTTTCATTGTAATATCATTTAAACTTGTGGGTCATATTAAGGTCCCATAAAGCTCTATATTGTATAAGGATCGCATTAAATTGCATCACAAATCAATCAATATAGTAAAAATATCTCACTCGTGTCGGAGTATTGGTAACAAAGGACATAGATCATTAATTCAAATCGAACCTCCACAATTATATCATTGGCGTTCTTTCTTCTCTTTTACGTATCGCTTTCATATTTGCTCACATTATTTGATTAATCTATTTATTCTTAACTTGCTTGAATTTAGATTAATTTTTCAAAAAAAAAATTTTAAAACTAATTTGTCCCCCTCTTGATTAATTATTCTTGAGCTATCATCACAAGATGCTCATTTTGAATTTTAAAGATTTTACAATCTTGAGCAATAACTAATCACAATCTTCAAAATCTTGGGAGCTTTCTACAAATCGTTCTCCTTTATTTGACGGTGTACATTATTATTATTAAAAAGCTAGAATGACGATTTATGTTCAATCAATATATTATAATGTTTTACAAGTTATTGAATTTGGCCCCTACCCGCCCACTAAAATTGTTAAAGTTGATGAAAAATCGGATCAAACCCTTTCAAAACCAAGAGATGAATACGATGAGGAGGATAAAAGATCATTATATTAGATGTAACCTCTTTTTAATACATTAATTTTCATTATGGTGGGGGGTTGAACTTTTACACTGTAAAAGGGACATGAAATTTCATTGTTTATTTGACAAGGAAAAAAATACAACTTGAAAATACAAGTTAAATAATTATTCTCCTATATACATTTTCATACTATATTTCTATAATTTTTGGTAGTTCGATAAAATGTTCATTCTTTATCTCCCTATGGTCGTGCCCATAGAAGGAAAATCGGCTGTGGGTCATATGGATTTTATCTTGAAGCAGTGTACTGCAAAAGAACTCGCACGAATGAGAGGCAACACGATTTTAAAACAGCATCCTTTACGTGACTCTAAGGCTTGCATTCTAACTCTCTTCTTATTGTTGAATTATAATGTTTATATTATTATAATCTTCTTATGTTTACGTAATTATTGAATTATGTCATGTATTTTATTAGTTGATATGTCAATCTATACACAAATCACCACATTTTTTTCAACAAAAACTGGATTTCCTCAAATGCAACCCGCCAAAAGCAACTGGATTTCCTCAAATACAATGAGGAAATAGTGGGAAATGCCCGGTTGACCCGGTCACTTTTCCAAAATAGCCGTTGACTGATAAAAAAAAAAAAAAAAAAAGAGGAAAAACTAAAAAAAGCTTAACATTGAAAGATTTTGCCATTTTTACCCTCACGTGACTTGGAAGAGAGGTGGGAGAGGAAAACCGACCGTGTGGTGCCCGACCCAAAAACCGACCCTGTGGTGCCCAGACCGGAATCGCCATTTCTCTTGAAGAAGGTGAGCTTTTGAAAACCATTCTATGTTATTTTACAAAAAGCATGGTTGAAATCATTCAATATTATGCATGTTTGCGAATTTTTGTTGATTATTTTCGAAAAAATTGTTGTAGAATCAATTAATATCGAAGAAATAATGTTTGGGAGCCATTTTGGGGGTTGGAGATCGCCGGAAATGGAGTTTTCCGGCGATCTCCGTCGGAGAAGAAGGGGGCAGACGCCCCCTTCTGGGCACGCCCAGAAGTGAGGGCTTCGGCCTGCACGGGGGTGCAGGCACGCCCGAAGCCTGGACCCCGAAGTCCGGGCCCGGACCCCCGGACACGGGGTCTGGGCCCAGAAGCCCAGAAGCCCAGAATCTTTGGGCTTCGGGCCTGCACCCCGTGGAAGTCCGGTGTCAGGCCCAGAACTCGGGGGTCCGGCTTCGGGCCCAGATTCGGGATCTTGGGCCCAGACGCCCAGACGCCCAGAATCTTCTGGGCTTCTGGCCCGGAAGCCCAGATCGGGATTCGGGCCCAGACAGCTGCACGTCTGGGGCCTAAGCAAGCCCGTAAATTTTTTTTTCATTTTATTTAAATGAAAGTATGAAAATAATTAATAAATTATAAAATATTATTTAATAAATTATGAAATATTAAATAAACAAAATAAATTGTTTCTTTGAATTGTTTATTTCAATTTTATATTTCGATTTTTTATTTAATTTTTTATTAATTAAAAAAAATTAAATATTTATTAAAAAATTATTTTAATATTTTATAATAAATATTTTACTTGTTCACTTAAAATAAATATTTAATTATAATATTTTAAAATTATAATATTTTAATTAATAATAATTAAATATTATATGAACAATTAAAATAATGAATTTATTTAAAAATCCTTCTTTTACAACGAAATATTAAGTGAACAAGTAAACTATTTATTATAAAATTATTTATTTTAATTACTTATTGAAATATTTTTTTTTTTCCTTTTATTTAAATGAAAATATGAACGAATTAATAAATTATAAAATATTATTTAATAAATTATGAAATATTAAATAAACAAAATAAATTGTTTCTTTGAATTGTTTATTTCAATTTTATATTTCGATTGTTTATTTAATTTTTTATTTAATTTTTTATTAATTAAAAAAAATTAAATATTTATTAAAAAATTATTTTAATATTTTATAATAAATATTTTACTTGTTCACTTAAAATAAATATTTAATTATAATATTTTAAAATTATAATATTTTAATTAATAATAATTAAATATTATATGAACAATTAAAATAATGAATTTATTTAAAAATCCTTCTTTTACAACGAAATATTAAGTGAACAAGTAAACTATTTATTATAAAATTATTTATTTTAATTACTTATTGAAATATTTTTTTTTTGTTGCCTTTTATTTAAATTAAACAAAATAAATTGTTTCTTTGAATTGTTTATTTCAATTTTATATTTCGATTGTTTATTTAATTTTTTATTTAATTTTTTATTAATTAAAAAAAAATTAAATATTTATTAAAAAATTATTTTAATATTTTATAATAAATATTTTACTTGTTCACTTAAAATAAATATTTAATTATAATATTTTAAAATTATAATATTTTAATTAATAATAATTAAATATTATATAAACAATTAAAATAATGAATTTATTTAAAAATTCTTCTTTTACAACGAAATATTAAGCGAACAAGTAAAATATTTATTATAAAATTATTTATTTTAATTACTTATTGAAATTGTTCAAAAAACATTAAATATATTATTTTAAATAAATTATTTCATTTAATTGTGTAGTTATAAAATAAGAAATTTAATTATAAATTCTTCTATTAATTTGAAATATTAAGTGAACAATTAAATGAAATAATTTATTTTAAATCATAATCAATAATTCTAAATAAATTATTTCATTTAATTGTTTTATAGTTATAAATAATAGAAAAACTAAATAAACAAAATAAATTGTTTATTTGAATTGTTTCTTTAATATTCTAATAATTATAATTAAATATTATATAAACAATTAAAATAAGAAATTTCATTATAAATTCTTATATTAATTTGAAATATTAAGTTAACAATTAAATGAAATAATTTGTTCCATTATTGCATTATTTGTAATTAAATTTCTTATTTAACTATTGATTCTTGCGGATAGTAATTAATGTCATTCTTCCATTATTCCACTATTGATTCTTGCGGATAGTAATTAATGTCATTCAGTTAGTTTAATTTTCGTATATTATGTTTTATTTATTATATCTTGCACAGGATTCTAACATTTGAAATGTTGCAGGATGGATTACCACTTAAATGATGCGGTAAGACAGATCTCATGCAAAGTTACATCGAACTGTAACTTTGCCATCTTTACTGATGGTATTAAATTTGTTGGACGAGGAGCACGCAAACATATTGAGGCGATCCCGCTTATGGCCATTGTATTCATTGCTCGGCGTACGGTTTTCTCGGTCACCGTCGATGCGTTGCTATGTCGGCCGCTTAAACCGCTTGACGGAGATGCCCTCCATTTTGATTTTGGGGGCAAGGTAGTTAGATTTTCTATATTCGAGTTTGCCCTCATCACCGGATTGATGTGTCTTGGCGAAGAAGCGGCCGGGCCCGTATTCAAAGAAACAAGAGGTTGTTGAATGAATATTTTCACGGGCAGACGGCGGTCACTCCGGCGATTGGCGGACGCATTCAGTGGCATGCGAGGACATGTCCGATAAGTTGAAGCCGGGTATGGTGCTTATCCTCGAGAGTGTGCTCGTGTGTCATCACAAGAAGACGTCGATTGACCTTTTTCATTTGGAAGTTGTGGATGACATTGATACCTTCAACAGCCTATCCTTGGGGGCAGAGATGTTTTGAGGATACCTTACGACACTTCAGAGGGGATATTCGATGCCTAAGGGGGATAGAGCCGAGCGCAAGTACGATGCATATGGCTCGCCGTTGGCTTTGCGGTAAATGTTCAACATAATGAATTATCTATTTTTAGTATTCAATTCTATATGTAATAATTGTAATCGTTGCGAGATATGGGTGTACGAGACTGTCCCCATATTGGCTAGCCGGTATGCGACGAGAGTGGAGACGTGTCGCCTCGGATTTATCAATGGCGAGCACGGGACAAGCCACTTGCAAAACAAATATCGCCTATTCTCGACGATCCTGAGGTACGTAGTATACATTTTGCGATTTATATTGTATGTCCTTTCAACATATCGATACATGGTCATGAGCTCGGTAAAATGTCAATATGATAGGTTGAAGTCCTCTCTGAGTTGACCCCGTCGATAGAGGAGGAGGGTCAGAGTTACATACGTTCCTTGTCTGTCTGTGCCGCGTCGATGATCCGACGCCCGAGTCCATCGTTGATCGGGATAGGGTATGTTCATTGAATATAATATGTTGATTAACGTTTTGATTTTTGAATTAAATTAATAATTCGGACTTTATTTTCTCAGGAGTGCCGTCCAGTATCACCTCCGCCGCCGAGGTCACTTCCGCCGCCGAGATCACCTCCGCCGCCGAGGTCACCTCCACCGCCGCCGAGATCACCTCCACCGCCGCTGAGGTCACCTCCGCCGCCGAGATCACCTCCCCCGCCGCTGAGGTCACCTCCGCCGCCGAGATCACCTCCCCCGCCGAGGTCACCTCCACCGCCGAGGGCCTCACCACCGCCGTCGAGGGCATCACCGTCGCTGATTAGGTCTCCTTCTCCCTCGTCCACTGATCTGTATGGCCGTCTTACTGAGTTTATACAGGGTCAGATGGGCGCGATGCGTCGAGAGTTGGGACGGCAGGGCGACGATCGGTATTCCAGATTGTCGTTCGAGATGGGCGCGATGCGCCGAGGGTTGGGACGGCAGGTCGACGAGAGCTCTGCCAGACTGTCAGAAGAGATGGGCGAACTGCGACAAGAGCTGAAGGGACATATCGACGATGTATGTAATGATGTATTCGTTCTACGTCGCGACGTGGTAGATCTACAGCGCGAGATAGGAAACCTTCGTACAGAGGTCAATATGTTACGGGGCGACGTAGCCCCATACGAGGGACGACGATCATCGAGATGGAAAGGGTGACGGTGGTGCGTGACAGATGGGGTCCGACGATCTGTCATGGCCGGGGGGAGTTTACGAATCATTTTTTGAGGGGGTACCGGAGGAGGGAGTACCAGCAGAGGCGGAGGTGGGGGTACCGGTGGAGGTGGAGGGGGTACCGGCGCAGGCGGAGGTGGAGGTGGAGGGAGTACCGATGGAGTCCGAAGGGGGGGTACCGGCGCAGGTGGAGGGGGGGGTACCGGAGGGGGCACCGGCGCAGGTGGAGGGGGGGGTACCGGAGGGGAGGGCACATGAGGGGGTGGAGGGAGCACCGGCGGAGGCGGAGGTGGAGGTGGGGGTACCGGCGGAGACGCACGTCGAGGGGGTACCGGCGGAGGTGGAGGTGGAGGTGGAGGGGTGCGACGGAGGTGGGGGCACAGGAGGGGGTGGAGGGGGTACCGGCGCAGGTGGAGGCGGATGACGTAGTATTTGTGTCGGAGGGGACTACGGAGCTGAGGAAGGGTACCAAGCGTGCTGTTGACGTGACACCGATGGTGGTTGGTAAGAGATCGAGATTGCCGTCACAGTACATCGTTTCCCCTTCACACCGAGGCGAAGAGACGCACGTTCTTGGATGGGACCTTTCCCAATCTCTTCCGCGAGGTCGACCCGGTTCGCGAAGGCGTTCTCATTGTGGTTCACATCCCTTCAGCATCAGTAAGTATTTTATCATTTTCATAAATTATGTAAAAGATCATCTATGCTTTTTGTAACAATTCACGATTTTGATTTTTGTAGGGACAACTATAAGATAGGGACGATGACCATCTCGAACGCGAAGAAGTGGTTCGACGATGTTCTGACGAGGGGTGCGTGGCTCGCCGATGATGTAAGGATATTCTCTTTGTTATTTGGTATTTTATTTAATTATTTTTTATTTTATTTAATTTAACGATCATTTATGTTTTATTGGTGTTAGCACATGGACTTGGCTATGGAACTGTTGCGCGATAGAGCTCGGAGACACCCGAGATCTTTTGGCATTCCTGGCCGAGTCATCCTTAGCTCCAGTTTCGCACGTGCCCTTGATATTGAGCACAGCACACTCCTACTCCAAGGCGGCGGATATGTGGTGCCCGAGTATATGTTGGAGTGGGTCATAGGGCTGGAGCCGACATACGGGCAGCCGTGGACGGATTGTACACATTTGTACATTCCACAGGTCGCGAACGGATTCGACTATACATGTGTACGACTCCGACCATAGCTGTTTGACCCAAGGGCAACTGGAGCAGATATTGGAGCCGATGAGAGTGATCATTCCCATGATGGCTAGACATGCGGATATTCAAGTAAATGACAGATTAGCCATTATGCGGGACACGACGACGGCGAGACAAGAAATATCGTAAGAATTTACAAGTTTTCAATTTTTCAATTTAGTTTTTAGCTATATGTTATCGAATTAATATATTTTTATTTACTCGCAGGGGCGACTGTGGGATGTTCGCGATAAAGTATATAGAATTTTTGAGTATTGGTCGCAAGGTTGATACAATTTCCCAATCGTTTATGGACATGTGGAGGTTGAAGCTAGCTTGTGATTTGTATGAATATAATTGTGATCCTTAGTACATTGTGTAATTATGTAATTAATATACATTATTTTATTTAAATGTTTATTTCATATTCCATTAAGTAATAATGAATGTAAATAAATAATTTAAATAAATATTTGAATTAATCAATGAATTTAAATAAATAATTTAAATAAATATTTGAATTAATCAATTAACATAAATTATGTAAATAAATATTTGAATTAATCAATTAACATAAATTATGTAAATAAATAATTTCATTAATCAATTAACATAAATTATGTAAACAAATAATTTCATTAATCAATGAATGTAAATAAATAATTTAAATAAATATTTGAATTAATCAATTAACATAAATAATTTAAATAAATATTTGAATTAATCAATTAACATAAATTATGTAAATAAATAATTTCATTAATCAATTAACATAAATTAATATTTAACGACACTAAATAAATATTTGAATATTTCATATTTAACGACACTAAATAAAAACATATTATTCAGTAATACATATTATACTATTACATAATATTACACATCGGTTGAATTGTTATGTAGAGGAATCTGACTTGTACAAAATTGACGGGTATGCCCTGTTGCGCCGCATCTGCCGCACTTACGAGGTCGGGGAAATTCTCCGGTGGATGGTATTCTAGACGTACGTCTACGTCCCGGAGCACGTGGTCCGATTTCAGGTGGCAACAAATTATTAAGTGGGAGAATATGGTCGGGAACTTCCCACTCGGCTTCATTTGGCAGGGGAAATATCGTTTCGGCATACGCCGCTTTCCAAAAATCAGTCGTGTAATAAACACTGCATAAGGCGTGTGTCGGAATCCCTCTATGCATAGCCACTGCCACTGCATGCGTACACGGAAACCTTTCCAACTGGAACTTTCTACACGTGCATGTGTTATCATTCAAGTCCACGACGTATCCGATATTACGTCCACATCTCACGGAGAAGCGAAACTGATCCAGTGGTTCCACGCATACCTTCCTCGCAACCTCTAGAGTTTTGAAGATTTTATCTTCCTGAGCCGGAGTCAGCACACTTGTGCAATTTTGTGATTCCTCACGCCGGTCATGAAACCATTGCTGCAACTTGTTACGAATTTGCTCAATCATTGCGAGAATTGGTAACTCTCGATCCTTCTTGAATAACGCATTGAGCGACTCAACATTGTTCGACGTCATCATGTTGTATCGACGTCCTGGAAAATGTGATCGTGCCCAATGTTCGTTCCCCATCTCTGTTACATAAACCCATGCAGCATGTGATTACTTTCTATTTCAACCATGAACTTTTCAAACTCTTCAAAACTGTACGCCTCTGCAGCTTTCCTAAACAATGCAACGATGCTACTACCCCGAAACTTCGTCTTTAGGTTGCCCTGTATATGGTACATACAATAACCGTGATGTGCATCAGGAAAGACTTCGGCAATACCATTTATTATTGACTGCCCTCGGTCAGTTACGAATGCAAGGTTCTCGACGTCTCCAATTACTTCCCTCAACTTCGTGAAGAACCAACGCATCGCTAAATCATTCTCTCCATCGACTATACCGAACGCAAGAGGGTAAATTTGGATGTTGGGATCTTGACACGTAGCAATAATCAACTTGCCTTCGTATCTAGCCTTAAGGGTTGTACCGTCGACTAGAATTACGGGTCGCATCGCGTTCCGAAATCCTCGAATGCACTGTCCAAGGGCCATGAAAAAATACTTGAAGCGATTCCCGTCGTCCGTATCAATATAAAATGCCGATCCAGGATTAGTTTTCTCCATGTTGTGGCAATATCTAGCCAATTTAGCGTAACTTTCCTCGGCCGAACCCATTAAGTCCTCCAATGCGCATTCTTTGGCCTTCCGTGCTACGATAGCTCATGACCACCCCGTAATCTCGACGGACGTCATTGATAATGTCCGAAGGTCTCAGAGATCGTTCGTGGGTCCCGAAACTTGTCCATTATTTGTCGACCAATGAACCATGCTCGGGCTGTTCGTGATCATTTCGACGAATACCCACTTCGCAAGTATGTTCTCGTGCATACTTACGGATTACAAAGAACTCATTCGTGTCCATTTTCGTCGCTCGCAAACGCCAATGGCAACTGTCGTCAATGCAGATGATTGTGTACGTCGACTTGTCCGATTTTTTAACTTTAAACTCGAAATTGTGTTTCAAAGCAATCCGGTGCACAGCTTCTTGCAAATCTTTCTTTGTTTCGAACAGTTGCTCGACATATAAATCTTCATCATCAGGAACTGTACGAGAACAATTAGAGGTACCTGAACCCGACCCATGTCTTCGACCGGATAAAGCAATCAAATCCTCATTCGTAAATTCATTTGCATTCTCGTTGTCATCAACTATCGAGGGAATTCTGTGCGTAACGGTGAAATCATGATGATGAACAACTGTAGTGGGAATAACCACATCATCCTCACGAGCTATCTCCACCGTGTTCCAAAAATCATTCACATTATGATCCCCTCTATCGAGATCTTCGTGTTCACCATCGGGGACATTCTTTTTTACTAAAGTTACGCAAAGAGGAGTAGTCCCGCGATCTTCGTTCAATGCAATTAAAGCTTTGATGCCATTTCTAGAAGTAACCTTTGTAGGTGGAATTGGAATGGATGTATGCTCGTTGTTGAATAGAAATCTCAATTCCATGTCGTACTGAGAGGGATTGATGTCAAGCACGTCCTGTATCTCACTGTACATTTCTGCATACGATGTATTCGATGTCAATACAATTGAAATTGAGCCATGTATATCACCTGTCCATTTCCAGACCCATCCACCATTTCCATTATCTTCAAATTCACCAAAGTAAAGAACCGGGATTGCAACCATATCTGCTGCATTAAAAAAAAAAAAATATTTGTTATGTTCGTGGAAAAAAAAACCGGCGAGGGTGCACCGCCCCCGACGTCCGGGGAGTCTGGGCCCGGACGCCCGGAAGTCCGGGCCCGGACGCCCGGAAGTCCGGGTGTCTGGGCCCGGACTTCCGGGCCAATATGGGCCCGGACGTCTGGGCCCAGACACCCGGACTTCCGGGCGTCTGGGCCCGGACTTCCGGGCGTCCGGGCCCGGACTCCCCGGACGTCGGGGTCGTGTTTAATTGGTTTTCTTCTTCCATCACAGATCTGAAAATCTCAATCAGATGAATTTTTTTCTCGTTTTTGTTTAAAAATGTCGATTATAGATCATAAAATTTTCATATACATAAGATTTAAAGATTAAAATAATGTACTTAACCAAAACGAAATCAAAAATACGTAAAAATATGCTTACCGAATTCACTGATGGCTGTGAAATATTTCCTTGTTGAGTGTTTGATAAGTTTTTATCTGTGTTGGAGTAAACAGATGGAGAAAGTGAATTGGTTTCGAAATTTTACGTAGGAAGTGTTTGAAATTCTTTATAACTTAAAAAGGGTATTATTGTCTTTTTGAAACCATACCATTTTTTGTAATTTATATAACATTTTAAGGGTAATTTCGTCTTTTCAGCCTTAGAAGGCTATTGTGGTGAATGGTTAAAATTTTTGGGCAAAATGGAAAAAGGGTGCTTTGACTTGGGTATTTTGAAAAGTACCCCCAAATACAATGCCCCTCTTCTCTTTATCTAATTTTTCTTCCTCCTCCCCAATTTTCTCTCTTTGGGATATTGAAACTTGCTTCTGAAATGTAGTCCTCTCAAACTCTACACTGATGGGAAGTGTGTATTATTGGTGCATAAAGCATACTGTGAGTTGGGTATTGCCATGAATTTGCGAGAGGGAGTGTGTTAAAAAATTTTGCATACTACAAACGGGCAAGAATTCCCGTGTCATTATCTCGAGATTAGATTTTTTATAAACACTAGAAGCAGTCTTCAGACAATTTTGTTGGGAACCCAAAAAGTTTTGACTAATTTAATAGAAACTCAGCAACCCTTTGGACTATGTTGCAGCAAATAAGCAGAACGCAAAGATTCCAGATTTTCAGTCCTGAGTCCACCCAAATGTGTTTTTGTCGTGAAACACTTGTAACCATGAAATGAGTCACGCCAAACATGTCAATCTCCAATCCCATGGATCATGACTAGAGATCTATTAAATGTGCCAGGGCCCATGGTCCAACCCATCCACTTACAAGACGTTTTTCATCTTGATAGGTGTATTATTCGACACTAAGAAAATTAATTTATTTCTTTCTTCCTTGTTGACCGTCACGATTGAAATGATGTGAAAAATCCAAACCTTTGGAAAGGCGAAAGGCTGATGGTAAGAATATGGGGAAGTGACTGATCATGTGTCTTATCCAAACAACGATATCGAATAACACAAAAAAAAAAAAAATATCAGGATTTGACCAAAACCACGATGGGACTAGACCTGTCCGTGAGTCGGTTCGATTCGATTCTGAAGAGATTCGAACCGACCCAAAACTTTCGGGTATTTAATAAGTGGACCCGTCGGGTCCAAATATAATTATGGAACCGTTCGGGTTCGGTTCCGTTCAATTCGGGTCGGTTCGGTTCCGTACCATAATTAAATTTTTTAATATTTTCAGTAACACTACATAAATATAACTAATGACATTTCATTCGTAACTTTTACAAATTAACGTAACCCAATTCAAAAATATATACATAACTAGCCGCCCAATAAAATTAATTCAATACACACAAATACCAAAAAGTAGATATTAATATTACAGCAAAACTACATAAAGTATATTCATTTGCTTCAAATTAAAATGAATTAATGGATTTTAAAAATGATTTGGGCTTTAAAATTAAAATTATGAAATAATCTAATTTATTTAATTAATTTGCTAATTTGTATAGAAAAAAATAAAATAATTTAATTAATTCAATATAAAAAATAAAAAAATTATTTAGTTTTTGTTCTTATTCGATTCTTGGTCTAGACCAGAGACCCGACCCAAACTCATCGGTTCTCGATTCGGGTACCCGTTCGGATATTTAATTTATGAAGAACCGCTCGATTCGGTTCGGGTTCGATTCGATCCGGTTCGGTTCAGGACTTTTGGACACCCCTAGATGGGACCATGCAAAGAATGTTGAAATATTAGCCTCGTGTTGAGCTGGCCAAGAGTTCTGTATAGTTGCCGCTTGTTTGGAATATTCAAGTCAGCACCTGGCTTAGACACTGTAAGTTTATGATTCCCCTAGAATTTCATGCTGTTTTGGCTAACTGGGTAAAGGTTGCTTATAAGCTCATTGGGGACAATTAGAGGTGTCCAGACGGACGGGTCGGTCAGATTAGTGAAAATCGATCCGGATCGACTCGGGACTGCGAGCCGATACGTGACCCGAGCAGGCTTCGCGGGTAGCACCTTCACGGGTCGCGGTTAACCCGCTAGCCCGGTGAAAAAAAATTAAAAAATTTTGAAAAAAAGTAGGTGCCAACCTAGTTGGGACGTACTTATGCTATAAATATTTGATAATAGTAATTAGAAATGCATTTAGTTGTTATTTGTTTAAATTAAATTTAACTTTCCAAAGTTATAAAAAATTCATGTGACATTAAATTTGAATTCTATGAAAATATTTTTTGGTATAAATATAAATTCTTAGTTTACATTTAACAAAAAAAATATTTTTTGATATAAATATGAAAAATTCTATATTTTTATAATTTTATTTATACAATCATACGGGCCAAAATGGAACAAACCGCGACCAGTGACCCACATGGGTTCGATCCGGATGGGTGCAGAGGACGGGCCTTGATTGTAGTCCAAAATTTGTAGGCCGACTCAGAACCGGACCGAAACCCATAGCGGGCGGACATTTTTTCACTTGGGCCGTTACTGGGCTTATATATTGGTGGGCCGATCCAGCTCGGACCACCCGAATCGACACCTCTAGGGACAGTAGAACACATTTTATCAATTTGAATCAAAGGCTGTGCTCAAAATTGTACAGCACCACAGTATATAGAGCTTTCTGCAAAAAGAACCTGCTTATAGGAAAAATGGATAGTCATGTCTAAATATCTTAATATCTATGTTTGATGTTTTGTTAGAAGATGAATGTACACGTGCCCATGTTTATGTAATTTATCTTTTACATATAGTTTATTATTAAAACTTGGAAACACACTGATATTCATCCGTTCTTAAAACTCTGCTGAAAAACAAATCTTGATCAAACATATAAAAATTGCTCGAATACTTCAACCTGCACTTATGCCCCTGTTTGACATCCATTTTTTTTTTGGAAGAACGAGTTTTTGAATAGTAAATTTTTGGATGTGTGGTTAAAAAGTAGAAAAAAATTTTGGGTTTATATGAAGAATATTTTATCGTGAGAACGTGTGGTTGAAAATGAGTACGAGAAAAAAAGAGTTTTGAAAGAATAGTCGTCAAACAGGGGCTATAAATGTGGTGATGGCATGATGGAAGAGATTTGCATACTTGAGATGCCAGATAGTTATGACACTTTCCTCTGCAAATGCATCATAAATAGTCGTGCGACGTACAATTGAAGTCTTCAAAAACTTTGTGCAACTGGTGAGGGGTTTTAGCATCCCTTGATGATAGGAATGTTGCTCGTTTAGGAGTTACCTAATCTGAACTGGTGAATCACATTTGATATAAAGAATTTCCGGATCTTATCTAATGAAATCCCCTTTCCTTTAGATGTCTATGAGAGGCTCATTCAGAAGGGTAAGAAACCAGGGTTCTTCCAGTTGCTAGCTACCCAAACCGTCAGTGCAGCTTGGCATGCAAGTATAAATTCTATCCTTCTATCCTAATTGTTAAAAAATGCTGCACTTTGACAAGGATTTTAATGTGTCGTGTTTCTTCTATGTATTGTTGTTGTTATTTTCTAGTTGGCACTATAATTATTCTGGAAATCATTCGGCAAATAAATTATGTTCGTCTATTTTTTGGCAGTTTGCAAATTGACTTGATGTAGTATTAAAACTTAAGAAATATTAGCATTCATTGTTTTGCCATTTGAAAATCTCTCGTGCAGAGGCTTCTGAATTATGTATATATGACCCATCCATTGTTTATTCATGATATCAGTCCTTCCATTTGCAGTCTTTCTATTTTAGCGTCCAAAACTTCTTGGTTATTTCACATTATGCTTGTAACAGAAATGATCTAACGAGCACTCATGCTCATCTTATGTTAAGCATAGGTGACATGTTATATAAATCCATTAGTAGATTTTAAATTTAATTCAAATGTTTAGGCCCATCATAAGTTTATCCATTAATGAATTTATATGATATGTCACCGATGCTTAATATAAGATGAGCTCTCATGCTCAATAGATCATTCGTGTGCTTGTAATCTCTCTCTCTGTTATCTCCATTTTGGATCAATCATCGAAGTTTGTAGAAGGAAATATATTATATTATTTCTATTTCCATTAGATGATCCTAGTTCAATCCTTTAAGCGCTCTCTATGTTACTCATGTCCTTTTCTAGTTAGTTATATGATTGCATCTGACTTTTAAATAGCACTTTCCCTTTACTTGCCAATTCTACAGCTAATCCAATCAAAATTAGCAGTCTAATCACTGAATTAAATTATTTCATAACATTGCAGGGTTTGTATCCTGGCTACATCATATTCTTCGTTAAATCTGCTGTGATGATTGCTGGTTCGAGAGGTAACATTTATGGATATGTTTAAATGAGATGGTTAATTTTAATTGCCTTCTGATTTGCTTTGGTCTATGAACAGTTTTTTACGGATGGCAACAAGCCACCCAGTCAGTTCTATTTAAGAAGATATTCGTATTCTTGAACTTTGCTTACACGCTTTTGGTTCTTAACTACTCCTGCGTTGGTTTCATAGTTAGAACTTTTATTAACTTAAAACGTTTATTCTTGTTTGCATTGGACACTCGTCACCATTGTTAAGATGAAAATTCTTAATACTTTTTCAGCGCACAGGTATTAAGCCTGCACGAAACCTTAGCTGCATATGGGAGTGTATGCTATGTTGGAACCGTTATTTCAATAGCATTGATCCTGCTCGGAAAAAATCATTAAGCCAGCAAGGCCCCCCAGATCTAAAGCTTGGAAAGATCAGTAAGGTAGAAATTGCGTCTTTGATATCTGTTTTTGAGAGTGTTGACATCCGCAAAATATTAGGGAGCTGATTTCTGCTACGTCTCTTTGTTTTTTTGTAGCTTGTAACATCAAACTCTCTCACAAAATTGTTATTGCTCTTCCATCTTTGAATGCAATATGGACGACTTTGTCCATTTTTACTGAGTCGAAAAGCTTGACAATCACTACTGTAAACGTATGATTATCAGAATGCATACCGTGTCAAGAATAGGGATATCATGTGTTGATTATGTTAAAAAGCAGAATTGTACTGTTTAACCTTAAGAGATTAAGAATGACTGTATTCCTCTTCCTCAAGTTCTGTGTTCTTCAACTAATGAACATGAACATGCATAGGCGCTTGCACACAACAATTACAGTGCTAATGGTATTGTCCAGTTGAGCCTAGCAATCGTGTAAGAGGAAATTACACCCAACCCTGATTTTAGATTTCCATTCTCACAAATCAAGAATCAAGTTGCATAATACAAAAATCAGGTTTTAATTAATAATTTAATTTTTTTATTTTTATTTTTATATCTATATACAATATCAATTAATTAATATACCATCCCTACTATATCTCCCTAATATCAAACCCTAAAATCAAACCCATTTCCTCTCCACTCTCTCTGCTCAAACGCCGTCGCCGCCACGATTCTTCCCATCGTCGAAGAAATAATTGATGTTGCTTCCACCTTCTCTATTCCCACAATCGTCACTCTACCTATTCTCCTTTTCTCCTCTCCGTCTTTCCACCCAAACCGTAGCACTCATCATCGCTTGTGATTGTTCTGTAGCATCGCCGTTGTTCAGTAGCATTGCAGATCCAGTGGTCTCGGTGCAGTTGGCGGTGAGTGGTCTTGTTGTAGATCCAGTGGTCTCAGTGGTCTATAGCATCGCGTTGCAGATCCAGTGGTCTCGCCGCCTCAAACCTCATCCGCCATCGTCCGCCTCTACACTGTCAAACCAGGTAGACTGAGAAGCCCTAAAATCAATTGTCCCAATCCCTCTTCGACGCTGCTTCGTTCCTGCCCATCCAATTTCTCCATCATCATCTCCAATTTCTCCCTCATGCAGTCAATTCTCACTTCCAATAACGCTACCCGATCGGTGAGATTCAATTTCCCAGTGTCAATTAGATAATGTTAGTGATTTTTGTGGTTGGCTATGGCAGATCTGGCGGCGGGTTTGTTGTTGTTTAGTGTTTTGAGATCGTGGTTTTTGTTGTTGTTGGAGTGGTAGTGGCGGCTGTGGTTCCCTGTTTTGGTGTTGTTGGGGTGGTGAGTTGGAGCTCAGAAACGGTCGTGTTGGTGTTGGTGGCAACGTCATCACTGCCGTCGCGGTGATGGTGAAGTAGTGGTGGTTTTTTTTGTGGTGGATGTGGCTTTTGGGGGTGGTGATAGTGGTGGTGGGAGGGTGTGGGGTTTGATTTGTTTGAGATGTTGATGTTGCTATTGGGCAGCGACGGTGGTCGTGTCGCTGGTGGAGGTAGTGGCAAAGTGGTGGTCACAAATGATTAGGTTGTTTGTTACCAATAATTTGATTTATTTGTGACGAATAAATAATAAGTGACCAATGCATTAGATAAACTGTGACCAATACATGCTCAGTGACCTAAAAATTATTAATTTGTGGCCAATAATTTAATAAATTGTGACCTAAATATAATTTATGTTCAATTAATGTGCTGTTTGTGACCATAAAATAAGCCGTAAGACTTATGAATTTTGTGATTTGCGACCGATAAACAAAATGAACAAATTGTGACCTATGAAAATTTTGAATTGTGACTTAATTTTTTTTGAATTGTGACCAAGTTGTATAGATATGTGACCTTAATATATTCATCAGAGTTGGAACACTTGTCGGAATTGGAGCAGGAGCCGAAATAAAGTGGCTGTAGAACGGTCGTCGAAATAGTCTCCGGAATCAAAGCGTCGTCGAAACAGTCGCTGAAGAAAAGTTGTGATCGAAATGGTAGTCGGAATAGTCCCCGAAGTTGTAGGAGTGGTGGAGGTGGGGTGGGGTAATTATGTTATATTATAATTAAATATGTAATAATAAATTGATTTAATAATTTATTATTTCATAAATTAAAATTTCAAAAAACTGATTTTTGAAAGTTGAAACTTG
The DNA here is from genome assembly GCA_035079005.1 of Fraxinus americana. NCBI lineage: Eukaryota > Viridiplantae > Streptophyta > Magnoliopsida > Lamiales > Oleaceae > Fraxinus > Fraxinus americana. The sequence goes on along the minus strand of CM068722.1, from coordinate 1,853,897 downwards.
TTTTTATATTTTTGAAATGGCATAAAGTAAAAAGCTGAGATATGTATTGTTCCCATCGTGTAATCAGTTATCTGATGTGGAATCACAGGGAGATAAAATGAGAGAAAAAAGAAGAGAGTGAAAGAGTTGAGAACAATTTGGATAAGAATCTAGAGAAGATTCAATATTAATGAAATATCAATAATCAATTATTGAATAATTGTAAGATTTATTTTTTTATATGCATTAAATTCCTAGTGAAAAATGAAAACAGAAAATTTTATAACTAACACTAAATGTACTTTGTCAGGTTCTAAATTCTAATTGTGTTCATATCATTTGGATAGACTTTACTATTCAAGTTGCATTATATACGCATCACCAATTTATTGCAGGATTCATCATGACAGCAGCTTTTGCTCATGGAGCTATATTTTTCGTTAGAGATTACAATCTAAAGCAAAATGAAGATAATGTATTGACAAGAATGTTAGACCATAAAGAAGCTATCATATCTCACAACTAAAGTTCCATTAAATAGTATTTCCATGTGATATCATTAGAGATTACAAGCTAAAGCAAAATGAAGACAATGTATTGGCAAGAATGTTAGACCATAAAGAAGCTATCATATCTCACAACTAAAGTTCCATTAAATAGTATTTCCATGTGATAGAACCTTGACGGGACTTTTCAGTTATTGGTCTAGACCCTTTTTCAAATTATCAAGATAGGAGGGGTTGAAACCACACATTTCAAAAACTTTTATCACAATCCACTTAAAATCTGATTTTAATTTACACCAAACACTCTCTTAATATCTATTCCAAAAATTTAGGAATAAAATTGATAAAAATTGTGTTAGCTAGATGCCAAAATGAAAGTACAGTAGCCACAATTATATGAAACCCTACATAGAAGGAAAAGTGAGTATAAATGAATGAATGGAACCATATTGTAGGACCAAAGTTACCCAATATAATGATGTTTGTCTTGATGAAGGCAGCTGGATGACTGTCTTTGCAGCCAAGCCAGAAGGGTATCCATGGACCACTCCTATGTTTGTTTGCTGACTTACACTACTCAATCCATGTGCTTCAATGCTTAGGACTCCTATTATTGCGTAGTTCTCTCCAAGAATTATCCATTGATGAACTGGCCTCAAACCCCACCTATCTTGATGAGTTACTACTCAACATGTTTCGTTATGAAAAAGTTGGGGCACGATAATCGTGCCAATGAACATATTTAGAAACGTTTTGGAATGAAAATGAGAGATGGGTTGTTATCCAAAGACGCGATTTTTGTGATTTGAGTTTTCTGCATTAAATTGATGAATAGGCCTTGAACCTCACCTATCTTGACTATTTACTAAACATGTTTCATTGAGAAAAATTAGGGTCTGATAGTTGTGCCAACGAGCTTATTTAGAAACAATTTGGAGCGAAAATGAGAGATAAGTTGTTATCCAAAGACGAGATTTTTTGACTTTGAGTTTTCTGCATTACATTGATGAATTGACCTTGAACCCCACCTATCTTAACTATTTACTCAACATGTTTCCTTAAGTCACGGCACCGGTAAATAGCAGAACCGTGGATAGGGAGCTATACTAGCAAGTAGCAACCTACTCAATTTGTTGTAGAAATTTTTGGATCAATTATTAGACCATGCAAACTAGAAATACATTTTCTTGGATAAAGGAACAGATTACTCGATCTATTTCTGCAATAGTCTTGCCAATGAGCTTGTTGAAACGTTTTGGAATGAAAATGAGAGATGGGTTGTTAACGAAAGGAAAGTTTTTTGCATTCCATTGATGAACTGGCCTTGAACCCCACCTATTTTTACTATTCACCAAGCATGTATTATTATGAAAAAGTTGGGATGTGATAGTCGGGGCATTGAGTGTATTTTTAAACATTTTGGAATGAATGTGAGATGAGGTATCATTCGAAGACAAGATTTATGTGGCCAAGAGTTTTTTCAAACTGTCTTGGAGAAGTGGTTTCAACCCCTCCTATCTTGATAATTTGAAAAAAGGTCTAGACCAATAACTGAAAAATCGAATAAAAACTGAATCTCTCTAATCTTTTTTTTAAATCTTAAATAAGTCAAATTATTTTATTTTTTCTAAATAAATTTGCTAACTAATTAGTTTAGTTCAAACCCAATATACAATTTTCTTATTTCTAATTTCTAGCCATGTCCAATTTAATCAAATTGACATAAGTTTTACCCAAATTTTTTATTCTACTGTAGTGCCCTTTTTGATGTTCTAGAGAAATTGAATTGGAATTTTGACTGCGCTTCTCTTCATTATAGTGAGCTGGCTATCTTCATTTTTCTGTTATTTTAACAGTCAAATCTATAAAGAATTCAACAAAGAGACGAGCAAAAGATATCACAGGATTAAAACTATATTATATTGTAAGAGTTAAGATTGAATATGTCATAGTTGAATTAATGTAGCGTTGTTGTAAATATAAAAAAGAAAAATTTAATTATCGTACGGAACTTGAGAATCTAACCGAACTCGTACGGTTCTATGATTAAATTTGGACCCAAAGATTCTTCTAAATACCCGAAAATTTGAGTTCGGTTCATTTCTAAAGAGAACTGAATCGAATCGGATCATATCCAGTCTTGGTGTTCAAATAAAAGATTTATGTGTTAAAAGGCTCGTCTCTTTATATTTACAATGTCTGTCATTTTGTTACTATGCAACTTGTTACATTTGATCAAACCCAACAAAGCTAGTTTTGATCGGTATATTCTTGTCTATGAGAAAAATCGAAGCGAGAAGAAAACCAAAAACTCCATCAATATCAAAAGAGAAAAAAATCTCTTAAAACCCTTTGATTGGAATGAGATGAAGATCCAAAATAACCTGACAGAGAAATAATTTTGTTGCTTTAAATAATTGAATTGGTTCAAGTGATGAGAGTATCCAAGAAAGACATCAATTCAAAGGGGAGACACATGCATTTGTATATTTTTGCAGAAGATAGCTACTAAACAAAGCATTTCACTTGAGATGTTTGCTTGGAGGGAGTTAACATCAATGTCTCTGGCAATTTGAACTGACCACTAACTAACTTATAATTAGTCCAGCTTATGAGCCAGAAGCATTCTGGCAAGCCTGCCTTCTTTCAAGGCAGCCCATTACTTTCAATAAACCTCTTTTGTCGTGATCAAAGCTCGAGTCATTTAGTATTATATAAAAGCAAACGAGATTGAATAGTATAATAGACAATAATTTGATGTAATTTGTTGTTATTTAATGAATGAGATATTGGAGTACAATTAATACATTAAGGCTACGTTTGGTACCGGATAATTATATTGTACAAGAAATTTTGCATAAAACTAGAGGAGATAGTATTTATAAGTCTTTCATTTAAAAGAATGCCATCTTATTCGGCTTAAGAAAAATAGTTCAAATAACATACCTTGAATAAAAAAATTTAAAAATATTATTCTCCTTAATCTACACTAATATATCTACTCTAATTTTATTCTCTATTTTCTTGTATGGTCTACTTCGGTATACCATTCACAATTTAATTGTCTTGTTAACCCATGAAAAACAAATATCGAAGTAAATAACTTTTAGTAACGCTATGTAGCCTAACTGATGTAGTTCGAAACTACAAACCAAACAATAGTAAGGTAAAAACGGATTGCTCTCTAAGAAACTCACGTCCTTTTCTTATTTCTTGAACAATTGAAAATTACAAACGTTTGGAGAGCTTTAAATATGAAAGAAAACAGTTAACCTACTGGGCCAATCGTCCCTAAATGGGTTGGGCTACAAAGCAAAACAAATAAACATTAAAAATTAACAAACTACGAAACTTAAAACGCTGTTTTGACTAGGAAGACGACGTCAAACACCTAAAATCCATTATAGGTCATGGCGGAGTGGTGAGTTTAATCCGAATCGTTGCGAGTTTTCCGAAATGGGGTTATGGGTCCAAAATGGACACCGTATGTAAAAGTTATGCCACTTTTTTTGAGCACCGACAATGCAAGCGCTCCAAATATGCAATCGCTTGTTCATTCACATTAGCCTCATCACTAACAGTTGAGTATAAACGTCAAATAAGTAGCATTAACCACTTAAGCTACGTACTTTTAAATGATTTGTATGTAATTGGACATAACTATCCTGGTTTATGTAAACAATGGAGTGGAGAATGAAAAATTCAAAAATAGCATTTTTAAGTCATATTTAGTACGAATACGACGTCAAGATTGAATTGAATAGGACAATAAACAAAATATTTACTTTTTTTTTTTCCTTTAATATTCATTGTTTATTTTATATTTGTTTGAGAAAATCACCATTACATGCATATTTTATTAACCCTTGAGAAGGTAGACAACATAAGAAATTTTTAATTGTTATATCACATATTTGGGCATGGGATTCTTGTAACTTTTCTTCTTTGAACCTTTTCGATGGGTTGTTTACTTGTCTGGTGCCTATAAGATATGACTAAAGTTATTCCCCAAATGAATGGATAAGATGGGAATTATGTACACAATTATTGCATGTTGAACTCAATTATAATTTTCTCATAAAATATTAATTTTATGGTAATGCTGCAATATTATTCTTAAGAATGTAGTCATAAGAGAGTGTCGCTTGCTCCTTGATCGTTTATTAGGCTCTCTTATGTAACCGCAGACTGAAGTCATCCAGATGGGTCTTCTTTAGATAAACTATGAGAAGTCTAAACTATATTACGAACGAAAACAAAAATAAACCATAAACAACATTCTTAATCTCTCTTCATTAACCTAATTTATGCAAACATGAAAAAAAAAAAAAAAAATCTATCTTGTGGTTTGATTATGTCTATTGTTTCATTAGCATTTATAGCATATTACTCACAATATTCATCATGTCAGTGAGGTATAAATTGTTAAAAAAAAAAAGGGTTTTAGTCTTATCTCCAATAATTTAGAGTTCCTTACATGAATTCATTTTCATTACTCCAACTTTTTCATTATTATATATTAATCGGCGTTGATTTACTATCTATCAAATCATCTCACATGAAAATAAATATCAAGACATTAAGTTGTTAGGAGGAAAAATTTTAAAACGGAATTTGAACTTAAAACGTTTGTACATGGACTATTAGAGAGAAAATCGTCGATCACTAAGGCCAACTTTGTCACTACTCGTCCAATAGGTTTTGCAGTCAAACTCCCTTTTACCATTGCACTCGAGGGCCAATCTCTGTCCACTTGAAAAAACATTTACATGCATCCATTACCTTATACGTCCCAAAACATATTTAGTCCATGTCTGGGGATAATTATTTGACTGGTCATTGAATTTTGTAAAATGTTTCTAGAAGGTTGGTACTAGAAAGAAGAGTAGTGTTTTATCCTAGAGGTAACCAATAAAATTGTCCGTCGACTTCTTTGCGATTAAAGAAAGAAAAAAATTTGAAAAACATAAAAGATTGATATATTACCTAATGAGTCACTAAACTTTGTGTGAGGTTTTCAAGAGATCACTGAATTTCAAAAGTTTTCCCATTAGTCAAAATATAATTTTTATTCAAACCAAACGGGGGGCTTATTTATTTAAATGATGTTTAAATGTATTCAACAATACCAAATAAAAGAAAAAGGAAAACAACCCACCCATCCACAACAAAGGCATCTCTCTTTAACAACCTCTATCTTTCCATTCTTCTTCCCGACTCTTTCTCTGTGTCTTTCTTTATACATATATAGATAGATTCTGTAATAATCATTATCATATTTCTTTTATGAAACTTCCCTCGAAACCCTGAACTGACTCAAAAACTAGCTTATGGTGGTTGTTCATTACTTATAGGGATTTGTATTTATACATTCAGACCATACTGTTGTTGTTAGTCGGACATTGTGGGTCAGAATTGGGTTCTTTCTTTATACATGGGTTTGTTCTTAGCTTAGCAGACAAGTAGTTAAAATCATCTTCATCAACTTTTTCATCTTTTTCATAGATTGCATTGGTCATATTGTGTGATCTATATAACAAGAAGTCCTTGTGTACAACCATGAACAAAGATAATCTGATCAGAATGAAGACTAAGGCTGCCGGAATTTCTTCACCCGTAAAATCCACAGCCGCCGCTGCCGGTGGTGTTTCTGAGGCGTGGGAGGTTAGGCCTGGAGGAATGTTAGTACAAAGAAGAAGTTCAGATTGTACTCAGAATTCCAGTCATGTTCCCAACATCAAAGTCAAAGTGAAATATGGCAGATCATATCATGAAGTCAACATTAATTCTCAAGCAAGTTTTGGTAATTTCTATTCTTGAAGTTCGATCCCAATTCGACAATTTGACCCTTGAAACTTTTTTCGAGTCAATGCCCTGTTCGGCTTTTAAAACATTGGTTTGAATGTATGCAATTCTTTAAGCCTTGGCATTAGGATTTTAAAGTATTCCATCAGATTTTGAGTCTATTTTTCATGAATTCCATTTTCTTGATCTTAAATTTGTTTATGCTAAGGGATCATAGTTTTTAAGTGCAGGTGAATTGAAGAAAATGCTAGCGGAGCCGACTGGACTACCTTCGCGGGATCAGAAATTGATATACAAGGACAAAGAGAGAGATTCAAAAACTTTTCTTGATGTTGCTGGAGTGAAAGATGGATCAAAGATTATGCTAATTGAAGATGAATTGAGCAAAGAGAGACGACATCTTGAATCGTTACAAGCTTCAAAAATGGAGAAGGCATCAAAAGAAATTGCAGCAATTAGATTTGAAGTTGACAAACTTGCAAAACAGGTGATAATTTTGCCATTTCATTGTATATTCTGTTCTTTTTTCCTGATTTTCTTGATGATTTTCTGCAGGTGGCATTGAATGAATTGGAGATAAATTGTGGGAAAAAAGTTGTGGAGACAGTTTTATTGAATTTGATTGAATTGTTAATGACACAACTGATTAAATTGGATGGAATTTCTGCAGAAGGAGATATGAAAATGCAGAGAAGAATGCAGGTAAATATTTATATTATTAATCAAATCTTTTAATTTTCGGGGTCGAATTTTCGTAAAAAATGATATCAATTTTCTTGAATTCAATGAATTTGAAGGTGAAGAGGGTGCAGAAATACATTGAAACTCTTGATATCCTAAAGATAAGAAATTCTTCCCTTGGCAGTATGAGAAATGAGAGGATTCCAGGGCCAGTTGTGGTAACAACAAACTGGGAGACATTCTGATTCTTAATTGGACTTGTTCGAGTAAAGATGAGACAAAATCCCTCATGTGTGGTAAGTTAGATCGGAAGAAAAGCCTAAACGTTTGTTTATTGTATCATCTAGTTCCTATCTAATATTGCGTACTGCACACACTCAGGTGATATAAAATCCGCACATATATTTTTCTTTTTTGACTATATATATCTATATTGTATTGGGTTTATTTTTAATGATTTACTTACTTTCTTGTAATAAAAAAATGGCATTTATGTGGTATGCCCATTTTGAAGTGATGCCATAGCCTCCCATTTGTATATTGCAACCTTGTGTAAAGAAAAAGGTTTAGTAAATAATTGCTATGCAACAATTTTCTAAGGTTCAAAAATTAAGGTCGAGTTCTTCAACATTTAAATCAGTGAACTCGGTTCTCTGACATTTTCAAAGTGAGATTTTGTATTCATCTTATATAAATATGAGAATATTTATCCCTACTTAACTTAAATCGTCAATGTGAACAGCAAAATCGTAGACAACTTTCACGTAATTTAGAGCTGAAAGATAATTAAAAATATTTTTATTTTGAAATTTTTTTATACAAGAGTTCTATTTGCCACTTAAACCCTTGAAAAAGGGTGCTTTTTGTATTTTGACAAATGTTTTAGTATTAAAAAGTTAATAATTATTTTCAAGCACGAGATTCCTTGTTGCTTGTAAGGATAAAATAAGTTGGCGGCCATGCTAAATTATCCTTTGGCAATAATTAAGTTAATTATTGCACCAAAATGATGAAAAGAACACGATTGACTTTTGAACACAAAATGGTATAATCTTTATGTTCTGTTTGCCCGTGACACTCGACAATACTTTTTCAAAGTGTCCGGATACTTTGCCCATTGAAAGTGTCTTGGTAATTTTGTATGTTTTAAATATTTGCAACTTAAGTTTTTTAAATGATTTCTGATTGTCGTCAAATTTTAAAAATTTTCTGAATTGTTTCTGAATTTTTTGAAACGTTTCTCATTTTTCATTAAATTTTAAAAGTTTTTTGAGTTATTACTGAATTTATCAAAATGGTATCTCATTCGTCATTCTCACTCATAGTTTTGGAAATGCATGTCGCTCGAGATTTTGCCGACATGGCATATACTAACGATGAAAAGCATGCCAACATGTACATGCCATCGAGTCTGTTAGCTTTTATAATGATGAGCGACAGAGTGAGGAATGAAATAACATTATTAAGTTCAGTACTAACTCGGAATTTTTTTTTTTTTTAAGTGTAATAGCAATTGAAAAATAATTTTAAAAGGGTAATTGGCGTAAAACGTTCCTACCTTTGCCTCTGTTTGTGGAAAACGTCCATACGTTTGATTTTTTGACGCAAAACGTCCCTACCTTTGATTTTTTTGGTGCAAAACGTCATTTTCCCTATTTTTAAACATAAAATGACCGACATACCCTCCAATTGAAATAAAACAAAAAGGAAAAGAAAAGAAAAATAAAGAACAAATTACAATTTGCTCCTAAATTTTTTAAAAATGCAAATCAGTCCAAAACTTATGAAAATATTAAAAATAACCAAAAAAAAAAAAAAACTCTCCTCCCTTCTACTTAGGGATGTCAATGGGCCGAGCCGAGCTGGCTCGGCCTATTCCCACACGAGCTCGGCTCGTGCTCGAGCTTGCCTAAGGCGAGCAGCTCGGCGAGCGACGAGCCGCTCGTGCCCACGAGCCTGCTCGTGGCTCGTCCTAGACGAGCCCAAGAGCCGCTCGGCTCGTGGGCTCATCTAAATATAATTTTTTTTTTCTAATTTTCTTCTCCTAACATTCTATAATACCCTCCTATATTTTTTTTAAAATAATAAGAACAAAATTTTATTTGTTGAGTTTTGTTTTTTGTTTACCCTTTTATATTTTATTAAACATAAAATATACACATTTTATAAATAATTTTTAAAAAAACTAAACCCTCCTCCTTTATTCGGGCTTGGGACCGGCTATTTCAATTTCGAGTATGTGGAGTTAAAAATTGTACACGAACAACTTGTTACGTGTACAATTTTTTTTAAAAAAATTATAAAGGTATGAAATAATGAAAATAAAATTTTGTGATAAATGCGGTGAAATTAAATATCACTTACTTGATTACATGCAATTTCGACATATTTATGTTGAATCCGATAATTAGCGTCTTCCCAATCCTTCACGCACATTAACGCTTCCAAAATATCTTCTTTTAGTCGATTCCTGACCTCGGAGAGAACCCTCTTCCCTGCACTAAAAGCAGACTCCGAAGCTACAGTACTAACTGGAGGTGTTAATAGATCTTTTGCCATCGCAGAAACTATTGGCCATCGGCGTTCGTTATTTCGCCAAAATTCAATGACCTCTTCTGAATTTTTCCTAACTGATTTGTTACTAGGCAAAGTATGACTAAAGTAATCAATTAATTCAGATGGCAACGCATTTGGATTAGACGGATTAGTACTCGAAGTTTGAGTACATGCAGTGGAAGTCAAACTACTGCTACTACTAGAGGAACCACATGTATATGCAGTTGAATCATATCTATATGAGTTCATATTTTCGAACAAATTTAAAACTTCAGCATCGTCATCCGTTATATTAGTGGGATGAACAGTTGGAGGTACACGAGTAATATGTGTACCCATTCGTGAAGCATATAATTCATACATTTCAGTTAACGTTTGTTCCAAATTCTTATAAGTAATAGGCATATTAAAAGTTAAAGTATTTGAAATTTGATCAATTATAAATTTAGTACCCGATAAATTATATCGGGAGTCCATGACGCATGCTAAAGGAAATAACATAGGCAAATCTTCCCAGTATTTTCTAAATTTTACTTCCATCGAATATATAACCGCTTCAAAATCGGGATCATTTTGAAATCTCTTAAAAGCCCTAGCAGTTATATAAAGACGTTCAAGAACCATACAACTAGTGGGATAATAAACACCAGACAATATATTTGTAGACTCATAAAAACTTGTCAAGAAATTTTTAATTTTAAAAACTACATTCCAATCGGATTCATTCAAGATGGTATCGTCTTCGTCTCTAATATGCCTATTGTTATAAAATTTGGTACGAAACGCTTCATAACCTTCACATGATTTTAATAATAAGTAAGTTGAGTTCCATCTATGGCCTACGTCAGTAATAAATATTTTAGTATGTGCATTCCCACATTCCTCACAAAATTTCTCAAATGCTTGTTTCCTACTAGGTGTAATTGTGATATATATAAGTGCATTCCTAATTCGGTTAATTTCATCATTCACGTGTTTTAACCCATCTTGTACTATTAAATTAAAAATGTGGCACACACATCGAATATGAAATAAATAACCACCGAAATCAGGTTGAAGTACTTTATGCAATTTATCGATAACAACCTTATTTACAGTAGCATTGTCGAACGTAAAAGAACGAATTTTACTCTCACATTTATATTCTTTAATTATGAACATAATAGCGTTAAATATTGTTTGAGCGTTATGCGGGTACTCAACAATTTTAAAAGCAATAATTTTTTTATGCATGACCCAAAGTGGGTCTATATAGTGTGCAGTTACAGCTATATAACCCCTCTTATTAATCACTTCCCACATATATGAAGTTATCGATATCACACCCCCATATTTTTCTAAATCTGAAATTAATAGTTTCTTTGAATTCATAAAATATTCAATTGTATCAGACCGAAGAGTATTTCGACTTACCCCAACGTACCTCGGTTGAAGATATTGTTTGACGTAGTTGACGAAATGTTGGTTGTCAGCTATTGCTAGTGGCAACTCCGCCGCGGCAACGAACTTCACCATTCCCGTTCGAGCTTCCTCCTCCGAATACATCCACGTAGAAAGTGGCATAGTTGTAGCACCGGCGTTTGGAGTGCCAAACTTTAGTTGCGTTTGACCAGCTGGAAGAAGTCCATGTTTGGCCGCACATGTTTTGTAGTGACGGTTGAGGTAGGTGGTTGCAATGCCTCTTTGCCATGCCAGTCGTTGTTGGCAGTATTTACATACTGCTTTGGTTTCTGAAATTCCATCAACCGCACGACCAGTTTGAACCAATTTGAAATGGTCCCAACATTTTGCCTGCTTCTTCCCCTTTCTCTTCCATCTTGCATCGGGAATATTTAATGTAGGTTCTTCATCTTATTCCAAATCAATCGGAACACTAGAATCAACATCAATATCATCCAAAATTTGGATGACTACCTTCACGAACGTCGAAATCTTCAATGTTTTCTAGAATTGGTAATTCATTTAGACCGGCGAATTCATTCCCAAATTGATTTTGGGCATGTGTTTCGTCTTCTATACCGAACAAATTTTCAACAAATACTCGTGGATATATTTGTGATAATAGAAATTGAATTGTAAAATCAAGATAATAATGTAAAAAAAATGTAGAAGAGGATTATAGAATAAATGAATGAAATGGTTGATAATGATTTGTAAATTGTAGTAGAGAGTAGAAGGTAGAGTAGAGTAGAGATTAGAGAATGAAATTGTGAAAGTTTGGTGAGAAAAAAATTGTTGTAATAGGTAGGTATTTATAGGAAAAGAAAAATAAAAAAATAAAAAATAAATAAAAAAATGTGACCAAACGGTCACTGAAATCAGTGACCGTTTGGTCACAAGTGACCGTTCTGGTCATTTTTGTAGGTTTTTTTAATTTTTTATATATATATACGAGCTGCTCGGCGAGCCGTTCGTGAATAGTGCGAGTCGAGCCGGCTCGGCTCGTCTAGCGAGCCAGCCCGCTCGGTTCGTGCTCGGGCTCGTTTTTTGACGAGCCCGAGCGGCTCGTGGGCATGAATAGTACGAGCCGAGCCGACGAGCCGCTCAGCTCGATTGACATCCCTACTTCTACTCCTCTCCCTCCATGAGCAGCTGAGCCTCCTCCACCACTTCCACCTTCTGTCCTAACAGCACTCCATTTTTTCCGTCCTATCTATAGCATCTGCCTTCACCGGCCTCTGCCTTCACCGGCTTCTTTTGATGCAAGCACACAAAATGAAGCAATTACCCTTTTAAAAAATCAGTTTCGAATCAGAACTAAATTAAAAAGTGGTAGCTGTGCCACCAAACTCTACCACAAATGGTGGTGGTTAGACCCATCAAACGACTAGACCTATAAAATTCAATCCATGATTTTCATTGTTAATTGATAAAATTGGTTGATTACCCATGACCATACCATTGCCAATTGAAGATTTCTTGGTCGAAGTAAGCATTTGTAAGAAGGCAGATTCATCTAATTCCTCAGTTCCAAATTTTTCCCAAACACCGCGAACTTCAGCCATGAATTGCTGGAAATCTGGACAAAATTAACCTTGACCCATTGCAGGGCAAGGTGCGCCAAGTGATGGGGAGTCAGGCCCAGGTAGTCCGAGGCCGTCAATCGACCGGACGGCACCGGAATCAGCAGAAGAAATGTGCGTTGTCGCACTGTTCGCGACAAATTTGTTTTCTGGTTTAAATTCAGCATGATGGAGAGATGTTTGGACAAAATTGGTGACATGGGAAGGGTCGTCCAGGGGTGGGTTAGTGACCGGTGGTTGGCTCCGACCAAGTTGGTGGCCGGAAATAGAGAAACTGGCAGTTTGCACATTTTTTTGCAGTGAACTTTGATTCGCGATTCTGGGTAGATTACTTGGAGTTAGGGACAACTGTTCGATGGTAATTGAAGAGGAGGTTATGCTCTTTCCACTGGTATCAATATCCGGCGGTTTAGGTGATGGTGGTAGAGAAGGCTCAGGGAGGGATAGGAGGAGAAGGGGGAGAGTTTTTTTTTTTTTTTGTTATTTTTAATATTTTCATAAGTTTTGGACTGATTTGCATTTTAAAAAAGTTTAGGAGCAAATTGTAATTTTTTCTTTATTTTTCTTTTCTTTTTTGTTTTATTTCAATTGGGGGGTATATCGGTCATTTTATGTTAAAAATTAGGGAAAATGACGTTTTGCGTCAAAAAATCAAACGTAGGGACGTTTTCCACAAACAGAGGCAAAGGTAGGGACGTTTTGCGCCAATTACCCTTTTTAAAATTCCATATAACAATTGAAATATTCAACCTAAAAAATTTCTAACAAAAGTTATAGAATCAGTAAGCCAGTTGTGTCCACAATCAAAATAACGAGTTGAATTTTAAGATGGACTACAGTGAACCGGGCACTGTTCTGCTCTCTACAGTTAGGCCTGGATTTCTATAAAAAAAAAAGTGAAAATTACATGTATCCCTACTTTTCAAGATGCAAGTTCAAAAATCAGATATTTTATAGATATATACAAATTTTTATATTTAATTAAATATTAATAATAATATTATAAAAAATAATTCATATACACCCACCCCTAAAATTTAATTATCAAACCCTAACCTTGATTCTCTCCTCTCCCCATCTCTTTCTCTTTCTTTAACTCCTTTCCCGTCTCGTTTCTCTCTCTCTCCATCCCTTATCTCTTCTCTCATGAAAAGGCCACCACCGCCATCGCTGCTGTCACACCACCACCGTCGTCGCTAATTCTCTCATCTTCCCATCTCTCCCTCCCCATCTCTCTCGTCTCCTTCACTGAGCCGATTTGGGAGCTGTAACGTCAGGATCGAAGTTGCTGCGGCGAGGACCCACAACTGGAGAGCGCCTGCGCAGTCACCGGAGCTGCAACGAATTTAATCTATTTTGCAAACGATCGTTGACAGTGGTTAGTTTTTTCGCAGATCTGACTTGAAAATGTTAGAGTTGGGGACTGATTTGTGGTGTATGTGCAGATGGTGGTGTTGGGGTTGGGGATTTTATTGGTAGGGTGGTGGCTGTGATGTGGCAGTAGAGTGATTGTTGGTGTTGGTGGTATGGTGGTGGCGTTGTCGGCCACCGTGTGAGGATGGCCGCAAGTAATGGTGGAGACATTGGAGGCGGTAATGGTATGTGACCCGTGGCCGAATATTTCACTGTGACACTTCAATTCGAAGATTTGTGGTGGTGATGAAGTATGTATCTGCAGTGGCGGGGTGGTGATTTTGTGGATCTTATAATTTTTGTGGTGGTGGTGGCGATATTGTTGGTGCTGGAGATTGTCATGGTTTACAGCCGGAGCGGTGGCTATGGAGACATTTGGAGGTGATGGTGGTACATGATCCAGTAGTTGACCTGTGACCAATTAGTTAACTATGACCCTTAAAATTCGAATTGTGACTCAAAATTAATTAAGTTGTCACAGAAAAATTTACCTGTGATCATTTGAAAATAACATGTGATCCTTATAAAAAATAAAAATAACTCGTAATTATGAACAAAATTCTGATTTGTGGCCTAAACTGTGACCAGTGACTTGAGTTTTGACCTGGACTGTGACTTGTGACCTGAACTGTGACCTGTGACCTGAGTCGTCAGAATCAGAGCAGTCGCCGAAACGGTCACCGGTATCAGAGTAGTCGTCGGAATCGGCACCGGAGCAATCGTCGGAGTGGTAGGGTGGGGGTGGTGGAGGTGGGGGTGGGTTAATTTTATTAATTTATTTATTTATAGCTTTTTATATATTTATATATATATAAATAAATATTTATATTTATGTGTATGTATAGGTTAAAAAATCTTATTTTTGAAATGTGAAAGTTGTTTTGTTATTTTTGAAATAGGGTAAAGATAAAGTAGGAGAAATATAGGGCCCAATACAATTCCTAAAATCTTTTTGTTTATTTTAGGGATAATTGCAGCAACGGTCTCAAATCTTTTTTTATTTTTTGCAGATTTTATCTCAATCCTCACTTTGTATCATTCATAGTTTCAACCCTTTTATTTTGTTGCAGTACTAGGACAAATGGATCATTTGACTGTTAGTTGACCAAGAAAAGTGGATTTCGACTAATTTTGACTAAATTCAAAAATGAAAAATATACATTTACATTTTTTCCTCAAAAAACACAATTATAATAATTAAACTAAAAACATAATAATAATAATAATAATAATAATAATAATAATAATAATAATAATAATAATAATAAAAAATTTGCCTACCCCCCACCCATACATGTATAGCAGAAGTAGATAACTTTTCCCAAGGTGATACGTTTGCATGGAGGGTTTGGAGCCTCTTTTGCGAGGCATAACAATCTTGGCTAACAGATCTCGGTTATACTCATGTCCACGTAAGTTTCTTTCCCACACACTTAGGCAAATTGTTAGTCATCCGTGGCATTCTGGTGATGGGGAAGGCGGTCACGAGCACTTCGACGGTCAAATTAGTTGAAGAAACGAATATATTAGCTGTGGGATGTGCTAAAGATGTGAACCACAAAATATGTATGTATGTCGTGAATAATATAACGAAAGGAAGGGACAAATATTTATGTATATATGTAAAAAATTGCATTACCCCTCAAATGGTGCTAACTGCTAGTGGTGAGTTTATATAGTGGAATATGTGAATTTTTGGTTATTGGATGAAGAGATACATGGCCTATCTACCGGCCAGAGTGTCTCTTCCTACGTGTTAATTAATCAATTCAAAGGTATGTGAGCATTTAAAGCTTCCTGACAAGTATTGTTACTCATTATATGAATATTCATACATGGACTTGAGAGATTATCGTTACGCCTAGCCCGATGAGGGGTAATGCAACTTTTTACAAATATATGTAAATATTTCTCCCTTCCTTTCGTTATATCATTCCCGACAGACATACACATACCGAGGTCAACAGCATTCATTCCTATGAGTTGTTGGAAGAATGGAATAAAAGTAACAATTATCAACTGAGGCCTGTATTTTCTAGAGAAAAGTTTGGGAAAATTGCGACCGCGGTCCCAAACCTTTCATTTTGTTGCAGATTACACACAAACCTTTAATTTTTGCAGGTGAAGTCCCAAACCTTTATATGTAATTGAAGCGTCGGTCCCAAACCTTTACTTGTTGCGGTAGAAGTCCCAAATCTTTGTACATAATTGCAGCGTATGTCCCAAACCTTTGTATGTAATTGCAGCGTCGGTCCCAAGCCGTGAATTCCGTCCATAAAACCGTTAGTCAACGTTGAAACAGTAATTTTGACTCGAAAAAATTACAGCACCGGTCCCAAACTTTTCATTTTGTTGCAGATTACACCCAAACCTTTCATTTTTGCGGCTGAAGTCCCAAACCTTTATATGTAATTGCAGCGTTGGTCCATTTCCAGTTTTTTTTTTTTTTAAAACAAATTTCATAACCAATTGTTAAAAAAAAAAAAAAAAGAGAGAGAAATTCACTTTAATGAACAATTTTCATGTAAAACGAAGTCAAACGAACACTAAACTTTGATGGAAAAATAGTTTTTGAGCAAAAATTTTTTTTTTTTTAAACTTTTTGGCAATGGTAACAAATTTCATAACCAATTGTAAAAAAAAAAAAATCACTTTAATGGACAATTTTCATGTAAAATATGTCTATTAAAGTGATTTGAAGAAGAAAAACATTTTTTTAATAACTTGTTTTGACAATTTTGCTCATGAATTAAGTTATCATTTGAGTCAAAATTAGATTCCGTTTGATTGCAATTGTGGAAAATGGGTGGAAAGAAAATGAATTTCAGGGAAAGTAATTGCCTAAAAATCATTTCCTAAGGAATTGTTAATTAAATGTGTTTGATTCGTATAATTTTCCTCCCGGAAAAATTTTGAAATTTTAGATTTTTTTTTTGTTCACGTTTGACTTTATTTTACATGAAAACTGTCCATCAAAGTGATTTTTTTTTTTTTACAATTGGTTATGAAATTTGTTACTATTGCCAAAAATTTTTTAAAATTTTTTTTTGCTTAAAAACTATTTTTTAATCAAAGTTTAGTGTTCGTTTGATTTCGTTTTACATGAAAATTGTTCATTAAAGTGATTTTTTTTTTTTTTACAATTGGTTATGAAATTTGTTTCCATTGTAAAAAAAAAAAAAGCTGAAAATGGACCAACGCTGCAATTACATATAAAGGTTTGGGACTTCGGCCGCAAAAATGAAAGGTTTGGGTGTAATCTGCAACAAAATGAAAGGTTTGGGACCGGTGCTGTAATTTTTCCGAGTCAAAATTATTGTTTCAACGTTGACTAACGGTTTTACAGACGGAATTCAAGGCTTGGGACCGACGCTGCAATTACATACAAAGGTTTGGGACCGACTATGCAATTATGTACAAAGATTTGGGACTTATACCGCAACAAGTAAAGGTTTGGGACCGACGCTGCAATTACATATAAAGGTTTGGGACTTCGCCTGCAAAAATTAAAGGTTTTGGTGTAATCTGCAACAAAATGAAAGGTTTGGGACCGCGGCCGCAATTTTCCCGAAAAGTTTTGCACAAGGATGCTTTATCTTCTTTGATTCAATGAGTGCATTAATCAAATCATTGAATTCTTCCTCAACATTGTCTATACCTCGAATTTTTTGAAGTCTTTTTTTTCGCTTCTTCTTCTTTACCATGCTCAATCAAAGAGTTGGGGGTATTGGGGTAGGCAACTCCTGCACATCCCAAACTGTAACGCCATCCATTGCCATTCTTCATCGTTGCTGTAAAGTAATTTGTTACATAGGCTGCGAATTCACCAATCCTAATCGACAATTGGAAAACCATATTAAATGTGCCACGATACTTGTAAGGAGCCATTTCTGATAAGTACACAAGCACTGACTGATTAGCAAAACCAACACCGACACCAAGAAAAGCACGATCGCCATAGAGCATTGTCCTAATTTTGGCTAGTCCGTGAGAAAAAAGGGCTCCACCTAAAAGCATCGAAGGTCTCCGCCATAATTTACGCTTCACCGTTGAGGCGATAGATGATGATACAAGAGTAGCCAAGTATAGAGATGATGTGAACATTAGTCAATGTTTGGCGTTTGAATTTGCAGTATTGATTTGTATTGCCAATATTCAGTGCCTCTCACTGGTACGCTTCTGGGAAGAATTTTTGGGCCAAGAATTGAGGCATCGATGTAACGCCACCAATATCATCAAACCAATAAACAAATTTAATGAAACAAAATTGCATGCATGTCAGTATAGTAATAAAAGATTCATACACCTGAAATGCCAATGCCAATATCGTAGCAAAAAATTAAACCTCCCATAGCAGCAACAATATATGTGATGAACCGTCTGTCAGTAAACGATTCCTAGTTTATCTCTTTCAAGATTTATTAAGATTGTGGCTATTTATGCTCTTAATTACTACCTAGGCTTATCCATACATAATTGTTTTGAGATTAAGATCTTGATAGATTTTCCATTATCTATATGTTAATTAACTTCTTGTTTTCAATTTGTAATATATGCATCAATTCTCTTTTTTAATTATTACAAATATATATATAAGTTAGACGAAACAGGAAAGAATAGTGCTATAACTTGAAATAGTTAAATAAAAAGTAGGTTTTACAAAGAAATAATCTTGAAAATAAATTTAAGATAAATTGATGAATGGTGAACAGTAATTTTGAATTAGTAACTTGAATAGTAACAACATGAATAGTTACAATTTTTGCCATCTTCTTTTCGAAAGGGTTGTCGAACATTTGCTTTTGAAGGACAAAGGACCATTATATTTGTTACTTGCTTTTTTGAATAAACTGCTTTAAAGGACTTTAAAGGACAACTATCTTCTCCACTTGCTGTAAAGTTTGAAGGACAATTATTTCTTACTCCACTGTTTTTTTTATATTTTTGAATTATTGGTCATCAACAAAGTCATCTATGTTTATCCTATAACAATCATCTCCATTGTCTTGGGCATACATAGGCTTCTGTTTTCGACCTCGAACTTGATTTGGCAGCTTTAGAGGCATTTGAAGCCGAATCTGCTATAACAACTAGTTGTTGTGCTAGATGAGCAAATTTATCTGGATTTTTGCATTGAGCTAACATTGACATAAGCTTGCTTTTCTTAAACTTTGGAGAAAACTTGTTTCTCTGTTTTTTTGTTGATTCTCGCCACTATCGAGTCACGATTGAACTGCTTTCGGACAGGCATTAGTTTTTTAAAACTTTTCCCACCACTTGATCTTGAGATGTCTAACTATTTTCTTTAGAGCATAGTCATAATCAATATCTTTTGCAATTTGAAAATCCCAAGAAAAAATCTATGATAATTTAAAAGTTATTGAAAATGAAAAAAGTAGCCATTCTTGAATTTGGTGAAATTTTGTTTTTCTTTGAAATTTTTGAAACCTTGAGAAACGAGATTGAGAAGTATCTCTTCCTCAAGTCCAAAGAATAGGAACCAATTTGCAAAAGAGTTTTGGCATTCATGGTTGAACATAATAAACCAGGAGTGGAAACTAGTCTTATATAAAACACTTCGTACCATGCCATTATATAATCAAAATATTTGAACTTTGAAGGTGAAACTTTTTCTTGAATATCAAACTTCCAATACAACAAAAATGGGCTTTGGCAACACTTAAAAGGCAACATTCATTGATTGAATGTTGCTAAAAGGGTCAATTGCAACATTCATGTGAGTGAATGTTGCTAAAATGATGTATTGACAACGTTTTTCACATAAACGTTGCAAAAAGTGACCTTTCGTAACGTTCGCTGACCGTTGCGAAAATTCTCACTTTTCGCAACGGTCAACGAACGTTGTGAAATGTCACTTTTCGCAATGTTTATTTGAAAGTTGCAAAAAGTCACTTTTCGTAACGTTTATTGAACGTTGCCAAAAGGTTACCTTTCGCAACGTTCATTGACCGTTGCGAAAAATGACCTTTTGCAACTTTCACATGAACGTTGCAAAAGGTGACCTTTTGGCAACGTTCAAACTTCAATTAACGTTGCCAAAAGTCCCACACCTCCTCAAAATCAAACTATTTAACATTAGCCCTAATTTTTCCCTCGTCTTCTCGTGTCTCTACCTCTTGCTTTTCTCTCTTCTCTTCTCCTATCTTTGCCTCCTCTTCTATCGTTGTTTCCCCTCACACACAAACTCATTGATTTCCTTTATCTCTGCTCGACTGCTCCGCCTCCAATTCCGATCGGACCAACGACCAGGCGACAACCTCATTTCTTTAGGCTACTTCTTCTATTTGGAAGAAGAAAATGATGGGGACGAAGATGATGACTCCAAGACTGAAAATGACCCTAACCACTTCAAAAACCTGCAAATCGAAGAGCCCGAGGAAGGAGCTGAGGCTGAGCACTCAAAGCTTGCTGATGGGTATTGATACTAGTGGGTTTCGCGAATCTCTTCCTTTTTAGATGATTTTATGTCTGTTTGATGATTTTTGGGGTTTTCTGGAATGCGAAAATTGAAGGGATTTTTTAACCATTTAGATTTTTTCGATGATTTCTGTTGTATTTTCATTTCTGTTATGCTGCTTTTGAAGGAGATTCTCTTGGTTGTCATTTTCATTCGAATTTTTAAGAGGATATTATTAGACATTGGGTGATGAATTGAAAATCGATCAATGAAAATTGCAAGCTCTTGTTCTATTGCTGGTTTCTCTGTACTCTCTTCAATTTCTTAATTTTCCTCTTCAAAGAGATATGTCTTCTTTTCAATATACATATTCTAACTATTTAGGTGGTAGGTTAATTGCCTGAGGGGTGCAAATAATGATCTCCTTGGTATATTTTGCAAGTATCTGAGCAGCTTGCCATTGGCTGCAATAGTTAAGAACATGGCTGAATGGATAGACCTGAATGATAAATAGATTGTATTATTAAATAACCAATCTAAATTTATATTTTATTCAACAGTTAGAAACCGGATAATGGGGGCAGAACGTTTAGTCTATTGTCTTTGTATATCATTATAGGAACTGAGAAACTATTATAGTAATTGTTGAGGAATTTTCATTAATTTATAACATTCTAGTTGTCAAATATTTGTGTCATGTCCCTACCATCATAAACTTGGTACAATCGTAACTTTGATTAATTATCCCCTTACAGAGCGTGGCATAAATTGAGAGGGGTGCCTTTTAAAATTGCATTTGCTTTCAGTTTTTGACAAGGAGTTTTAATTTTGTATATTTTGTGAATGGAACTTTGCATATGATAGACTAAATTCCTATAATCTTTGTGATATTTATGATTGATTCAAGCAGCTTCTTCGTAGTGTTCATTATCCTTCTGATTACTAATACTTAGAAGCTAAAAAACATTATTCTCGTATCTATCCAAACACTTCACCCAAAACTGAACAGAAATTCTTCCGTTGAGGTACCAAGTAATGAAACCAAATCTGTGCTGCTATACAAGGGATCCGTCACTAATTTTGATTCTCGGTTGTATGGATTTGATATCGGAACTTGCTTGGAGGTAATGTCTTCTTCATTCAAATTTCATTTCACCTGATTGTTTTTCCCGATGACTTCTTTTCTCGCATGTCTTGATTACTTAGTGTTTACCATTTTAGTTTAATCAGTTTTGCAATAAATTGAGGCTGGCGCTATTGTTATCTCCAATCTTCGATAATCATCTGAATACATATTTTGATGTTTATTTTACCACTATTTCTCCATGCTACTTTACTATTTTGTTTAATTGATGGAAGTTGAATCAGTGGGCACAATTATGTATTAATTATAGTTAGTTAGTGGTGTCAAATGAGCCGAGCGGCTCGTCGGCTCGCCCGCTCGGCTCGTACTGTTCACGCCAACGAGCCGCTCGGGCTCGTAAAAAAACGAGCCCGAGCACGAGCCGAGCGGGCTGGTGGGCTAGACGAGCCGAGCCCGCTCGACTCGTACTATTCACGAGCGGCTAGGCGAGCGGCTCGGCGAGCCGCTCGTGAGACGAGCCCACGAGGTCTAAGACGAGCCCACAATTAAAAATTAAAAAATTAAAAAAAAATAAAAAGTGAAGGAAAGTGACCAAACAGTCACTGATTTTCAGTGACCGTTTGGTCACTTGATTTTTTTATTTTTATTTATTTTTTTTTTTCTAATTTTCTCCAATTCTTCTCCTATAAATACCCAACCCATTACAACATTTTTTTTCCCACCAAACTTTCATTCTATACTCTCTACTCTACAATTTACAAATCATTATCAACAATATCATTCATTTATTCTATAATTCTCTTCTACATTTTTTTACATTATTATCTTCATTTTACAACTCATTTTATACACTAGCCACTAGTACATAATTTTCATTCACTTCTCATTTCTACATTTCTACATTCTATTTCAACAATTCACAAATGGATCCACGAGCATTTGTTGAAAACTTGTTCGGTATGGAAGGTGAAACACCTGCCCAAAATCAATTTGGGAATGAATTTGCCGGTCTCAACCAACTACCAATTCCGTAATATTACTGACGATTTCGACGTTCGTGAAGCCGATCCGATTGATTTGGACGACGTTGATGTTGATCCTAGTGTTCCTATTGATTTGGAACAAGATGAAGAACTCCGCACTAAATATTCCCGATGCAAGAGGGAAGAGAAAGGGGAAGAAGCAGGGCAAAATGTTGGGACCATTTCAAATTGGTTAACACCGGTCGTGTGATCGATGGACTTCCGTAAATGAAACGATGTAAATACTGTCAACAACGACTGGCATGGCAAAAAGGTATTGGAACCACTCACCTCAACCGTCATTACAAAGCATGTGCGGCCAAACATGGGCTTCTTGAACGTAGACAAACGCAACTACAGTTTGGTACTAGTAGAGACGGTGCTACTACTTCGCCAATTTCTACGTGGATGTATTCGGAGGAGGAAGCACGAAAGGGAATGGTGAAGTTCGTTGCCGCGGCGGAGCGCCACTAGCAATAGTGGACAACGAACATTTCGTAAACTACGTCAAACAATATCTTCAACCAAGGTACGTTGGGGTAAGTCGAAATACTCTTCGTTCTAATACAATTGAATATTTTCTTAATGCAAAGCGATTATTGATTGGGGATTTAGAAAAATACGGGGGTGTCATATCTTTAACTTCGGATTTATGGGAAGGGATTAATAAGAGAGGTTATATAGCTGCAACTGCACACTATATAGACCCACTTTGGGTTATGCATAAAAAAATTATTGCTTTTAAAATAGTTGAGTATCCTCATAATGCTAACACTATATTTAATGCAATTATGTTAATAATTAAAAAATATAAATGCGAGAGTAAAATTCGTTCTTTTACTTTTGACAATGCTTCTGTAAATAAAGTAGTTATCGATAAATTGCATAGAGTACTTCAACCCGATTTTGGTGGTTATTTATTTCATATTCGATGTGTGTGCCATATTTTTAATTTAATTGTACAAGATGGTTTAAAATATGTGAAGGACGAAATTAGTCGAATTAGGAATGCACTTACGTATATCACGATTACACCTAGTAGAAAATAAGCATTTGAAGAATTTTGTGAACAAGTTGGGAACTCTAATACAAAAACTTTTATTACTGACGTAGGTCATAGGTGGAATTCAACTTACTTATTATTAAAATCATGTGAAGGTTTTGAACCGTTTATCACTGAATTTTATAACAATAGGCATATTAGATACGACGACGATGATATCTTAAATGAATCCGATTGGAATACAGTTTTTAAAATTAAGAAATTTTTGGAAAGTTTTTATACGTCTACGAATATATTGTCTGGTGTTTATTATCCAACTAGTTGCATGGTTCTTGAACGTCTTTATATAACTGTTAGGACTTTTAATAGATATCAAAATGACCACGATTTTCATGTTATATATGCTATGGAATTAAAATTTAGAAAATATTGGGAAGAATTACCTATGTTATTTCCTTTAGCATGCGTCATGTACCCCCGATATAATTTATCGGGTACTAAATTTATAATTGACCAAATTTCAAATGCTTTAACTTTTAATATGCCTATTACTTATAGGAATTTGGAACAAACGTTAACTGAAATGTATGAATTATATGCTTCAAGAATAGGTACACAAGTTACTCGTGTACCTACTCCTCCTCCCACTAATATAAATGATGACGACGCTGAAGTAATTAATTTATTAGAAAACATAGACTCAATTAGATATGATTCAACTGCATATGCATATGGTTCCTCTAGTAGTAGTAGTATGTGTTCCACCGCATGTACTCAAACTTCGAGTAGCATCAAATGCGTTGCCATTCGAATTAATTGATTACTTTCGTTATACTATGTCTAGTAACAACCGCATTAAGAAAAGTTCGAGAAGATGTAATCGAATCTCGCGAAATAATGAACGTCGATGGCCAATTGTTTCGCAATTGCAAAAGATCTACTAACACATCCAGCTAAGATCAGCAGCTTCGGAGTCGCTTTAGCGCATGAAGAGGGTTCTCCGAAATTCGAAGTCGACTAAAAGAAGATATTTTGGAAGCGTTAATGTGCGTGAAGGATTGGGAAGACGCTAATTATCGAATTCAACATAAATATGCCGAAATTGCATGTAATCAAGTAAGTGATATTTAATTTCAATACATTCATTACAAAATTTTATTTTCATACATTTATAATTTTTAAAAAAAAATTGTACACATAAAAAGTTTTTCGTGTACAATTTTAACTCCGCCTACACGAAATTGAAGTAGCCGGTCCCAAGCCCGGATAAAGGAGGAGGGTTTATCTTTTTTTTTTTTTAAATAAATGTATATTTACTATTTTAAAAATTATAAATGTTTTGACAAGCCCCGATAAATGTTTTGAAAAATATATATTTAAAAAAAATAAAAAAAATAGACTTGTAGTACTAGTAGCGTTATTTATTTTTTAAAAAAAAAAAGGGGCGAGCCGGCGAGCTCGCCGAGCCGCTCGCTTTGGGCGAGCTCGGGCGCGAGCCGAGCTCGCCCAAACGGCAACGAGCCGAGCTCGAGGTCGGCTCGTTGCCGACGAGCCACGAGCTCGGCTCGTGCGAACACGAGCCGAGCTCGTTCGTCAATGGGCCGAGCTGGCTCGGCTCGGCCCATTGCCACCACTATAGTTAGTGATGACCTTCTATAAACATTTTCCTTCCATTGCAGTTTCCTTGTGTGGCTGTAAGGGCCCTTTTTCCCTTTGCCTCTTATTTATTTTATTTCTTGGAGCTATATTGTTAATTACGTTTATATTTATGTTTTCTACTTGCCTTTAAATTAAATCAGATTTTTCTCATTGTGTGCCTTTTATTTCTGTAATTATTGATATGGCTCCATTAACTTTGGTATATATTTGCGGGCTCTATTAATTGATGAGAAGCAAGAAGAGCAAGCAGAGGAAAAGAAAGAAGAGAAAGCAGAGGAGAAGAAGAAAAAAGGCCGAGAAAAATAAAGAGAATTGAAATTTACTTCATTTGAAAGTAGAGATTAATCTTGATTTACTTCATTATTGATATGAGTTGGTACATGCTGGAACAGGATTTGTATATTTTTTATCTAAATTTTGTATGGATATTGTTACATTTTGGAGTTCAGTTAATGATGATTATTGAAATTATTTGATATTGTTATCTTCTATCTTGTTTTGTGGTTGATTTTTGTAAATTATTGTAAAAATAAAAGAATTAAAAATTTAAAAAAAATGGAAAATGACATACGTCAACGGTCAAAAAACGTTGTGAAAATCCTTTCACTGCGTTCGTGCATACGTTGTGATGTTCGGTGTTGCGATTGAGGTGTCAACTTTT
The DNA here is from genome assembly GCA_035079005.1 of Fraxinus americana. Taxonomy (NCBI): domain Eukaryota; kingdom Viridiplantae; phylum Streptophyta; class Magnoliopsida; order Lamiales; family Oleaceae; genus Fraxinus; species Fraxinus americana. The sequence continues at coordinate 1,828,087 of CM068722.1, read as the reverse complement.
GGCACCATACATTGCGCTTCGCAAAAGAAACTTTTGGCAACGTTCACTGCGCGTTGCCAAAAAAAGTTTTAGCAACGCGCAGTGAACGTTGCCAAAAGTCTCTTTTGCAACGCACAATGAACATTGCCAAAAGTCGACACCTCTATGGCAACACCGAACATCGCAACGGACGCTCGAACGCTGCGAAAGGATTTTCACAACGGTAACCATTGCCGTAGGTCTTTTTTGTTGTATTCTTGTTTTCCCATGGATGTTGTTCCCACTCTTCATAAGTTAAAACTTTAAAAATCTTTATTAAATTTGAAAAAAAAAAAAAAAATATATATATATATATATATATATATATATATATATATATATAAGCCACTGTTTGAGTCACATTAAAATTTTCATTCTTATTCTTCTACACATTTTCAACCACACATTTTTCAATAAAATAATATTTTCCATTACATCAATAACTTTTCTTTTTTTTTTTTTTCAACCACACATTCTCCATCAATTTATTATTTCAAAATACATTCTTCCAAAATAATGTGGCTCAAACAAGCCCTAAACTTATAAAAAGCTCTCGATTTCTTTATGTTTTCAGGCACATACCAGAATCCTTCAGGTAAGACTTTTGAAAGGCATTCTTCAAGGGAAGAATATTTTTTTGACCAAGTTCTTTATATTTCGATCACTGGTAAAAAATCTGGTTTTGTATGCTATTGAAGTTTTTGCGTTTTTTGAGACTAATTGATGACAGGCAGTTTTCCAGATCCTGTTTCAACTGCTATTTTGAAATTGGTTGGTTTCGAAGTTTGAGAGGGTTTGGAAGGACATATATCAAATGGTTTTACTGGCTTGAAAGGGGGTCTAAACTGAGTTTGAAAATCTTTTGGCTTAGGGATACTTCCTAAGACTTGAAAAGTATTTGAAATTTGATATTGGCTTGATGAGGCTTGAGAATTTGAATGTTTTAATGGTTTAGATGCTTGAGTTATTTTTTGTGAAAACATTGAAGCTGTGCTTGAATTAGCACTGTGTAACAAAACTTGATCAAAAGAAGTTTTTACTCTTTTTCTTTAGCACTCATTTTTTTTTCTTTCTTTCCTTTTCTCTTTTTTCTATTGAGCTCTCTCTATTTATAGAGTTTTGGCTCCTACCTTGCAAGAATTCTCTTGCAAGAAAATTTGGTAAAAAACATTAGATTCTCCGGGTAAAAATTGAATTTCAAAATGAAAACACGACAAAATAGCTTGCAATCTTGCAAAGATTTGTATGGAGATAGGATTCTTTACATCTTTTTGTAAAACATCTTTTGAAACTTTATAGTCCGTTTTGAAAAGAAATTATTTATTGATAAGATCGTCTTAAAATTTGATAATACATAATACTATTGATAAAACTTCCTTTTTGATAGCAGAGTAATTCTTTTGAGCATTAATACATATTCCTGAATAGCATTGAACTAATTGTTCTTGATCATGAATTTTTTGTTTGAGAATTCCTCCATATTCGATGTCTGAGGCATCGGTTTCTATGGTGAGAAAGGCATTCGGATTTACAATATTGAGAACTGGGGAGTTTTTACGGCTTCTTTAATGGTCTTGACTGCTATTGTATGTTCTTGACTCCACTTTAGAGGGTTTTTTCTACGCCTTTGATAAAAGGGTTCACATATTTGCCTAATATTTTGTACAAAATCGGTCATATAATTGACACATCCTAGAAAACGTTGAAGATTTGTATTGTCTAAAATTTCATCCAAAAATTTACTTGAAAATTCTAGACTTCTTAGGATTGGAGTAATCGTTCCTTGACAAATTTTATGTCCCAAAAAATTAATTTTAATTTGACATAAAATTATTTTTCTTAGCAGAAACTGTTAATCTATTTGACTTTATTATATTAAAAAAGATATTTAAATGTTTGAAATGTTGTTTTAAACTTTTTGAGTAAATTAGAATATCATCAATATAAACAATTGAAAAGTTTTGATATGGATTAAAAATATCATTCATTATTTTTTCGAATTCTGAAGGAGCATTTTTTAATCTAAACGGCATTACATTCCATTCATATTAACCAAATGAAACATTAAATGCAATTTTTGTATTTATCTTGTTCAGGATTTGCCAAAAATTAGATTTCATATCAAAAATTGAAAATATTACATCTTTAGGAAATATGTTTAATAGATCTTTCTTTTGAGGCAAATGATATCTAATCTATTGAAGGACTTTGTTTTAAGGCTTGTAGTTAATAACTAATCTTGATGCACCCATTTCTATTTCACTTTGATTGTTTACATAAAAGGCTGAACAACTCTCAAGAGATTTACTTGGACAAATTAATATTTTCTCCAACAGGTCATTTATTTCTTTGACACAATAATCAAGTAATTCTTTATTCATTTGGATTGGTTTTGATTTTGTGAGGATTCTTGATTCATTAAAATAAAAAATATATGATAAGGAAATGATATCTTTCTCTCTATTCCAAAATGCATTTGGGATAGCAGAACATATTTTTGATTCAATTCGTTTTTTAATTTGTTTCTTTTTCCCTTGATTTTTATGTTCTTGGATTTGTTCTTCAATTAGTTTATATTTAATCTCTTCTTTGAGAAACTTGATATGTTGTTTTTTTTTTTATATATATAATTAAATATTATTAATTATTTTTGAGATTGAAACTTGTTTGGGAGCATTCACACATCTTTATATGAAGGAGGATTAGTAAGTTTGAAAATAATTCACATCTTTATATGAGCTTTTGAAAGTTTATATCGTATATCTAATTTCCTTCCTCTAACTCCATATAGTCACTTAGTGGTCTTTTCAAAATATTTTGTATGAATTAATCTTTCACTAATACAATTTTGATCAGCTTCAGAGTCAATAAGAACTCGAGATTTTAGCTTGAATTCTTTGTTTATTATAATTATCATTTGGCAATACCATTTTTTAAGTTGGATTCTATTGATTAAATTGACTTCTTTTTCTTCGGATTGAATTTTTCTTCTTCTTCCGAGTGAGATTCTTCTTATTCTATTTCTAATTTACTTGTTGTATGAATATTATTTGCTAAAGATTTTGTCTTTAGAATAACTTCCATTTTTACATCTTTCATCTGATGTTCAAACTTTGATATTAGATTTTTCATTTCATTGATTTCTGATCTCAAATTAGAACTTGTAACTTTGGATGTGAATTCTTGTTTAAATCTATTCATTAGTTGAGATATATTAAATTGTTCTCTTGGTTGTTAATAAATGATTGATAAGTAGATAGTAATTGGTTGAATTTCTTTTTAAATTGAGGATATTAAAAATTATTCTATTATCTCAACTATTTCTTGAATAATTTCATTTTCTCTAGAGAGGATATTAATTTTTTTTTTTTTTTTGCAATAGCAGCTACAATCATTGTATCCGCAAATATCTTTGTCATTACTAAAGCTTGAAGAATTGGAGCTTTCTTCAAAATCTGAATCTACTTGATCTTGACATATTTGTTCATAATCTGATTCTGAATTTGCTTCAGAACTAGAGGTAATCAAATTTTAAAGTTCATTCTTTACCTCTTCATCTATTTGGAGATTGTTTATTTTTCCTTTCATGGGACACTTGTTAGAATAATGATCTGTTTGTTTGCATTTCCAACAAGTAATATTTTTGTTAGATTTTTAAAATTTTCTTTTATAAAATTTCATTTTTTGAGGCTCTTGGTATTTTTCATCTCTTTGATAAAATCTTTTTCTGTAATATTTCGGATAAGGTTTAGATTATTTTTTGTGTTTTGAAGAAGGACCTATGACGTTTTCGAAAACGTATTGTTGACAAAATTATTCGAGTTTTCGCCGGCTCTCGGTTCTTTCACTTTTGAGTTTTGATTTGAGTTTCATGTCATTGCATAATGACAATCCTTCTTTAGTGATGTAATTTATAATTTCACCATAAATTAGGGAGCCATACGGAATATCCTTATTTTTATTTTTATTGCAGTTCTTGCTCGTTTAGCAAAAAATTTTGAAAGTTGAGAAATAAATCTTCTTTTCCAAAATGATTGACAACAATATTCCCTAAGCAGAACTTTGGTGAGGAAGATATCTTTATATAATCTAAAATCATGAAGTTTTGGGCAAGCTAGATTCATTAAGATTTTTGATGATCCTTTTTTGTAATGAAGTAGGGCTTCCAATAAAATGCTTTATAACAGCAAACAAAAATGTTAATACCCTGTCATTTTGTCCATATATACTTCATCACGTTCGTTGTCGTAATTAGTCCATAAATTTTTAATTGACTTGAAAGGCCAAGTAAAATATTGCTGAAGGCGGTTTCTTCAAAAATAAATCGGCAGAAATAAGCCGAATGGCACAATAATATTTTCAATGACTTGAATAACAGATATTCAGTCATTTCGTCAATATTCCATTCTATTATCTCATCTCCATTATAACATATTTGAGGTTTACTTTTTTCCTCGTAATCAGGAAAGGAAGATATTGGTAAAAATTAGATATTTTTGAATTTTGACCTCTTAATTTTTTAATTTGAGGGTCTTTTTTTTCCTTCTAGAAATTGATTCTAGTTCTTCAATTGAGTCACCTACATTAACATTATTTGTTGTAGTTAATCTGATAATTGTTTAGTAAAAAATAGTCATTAATTAATCTTAATTCTATATCTAATTAGTATTACAAAAAAGAAAAAAGAATTAATTAGTCGGATCCCCCCCCCACCCCCACCCCCACCCCCACCCAATTATTTTTCCTTGTGCCCACATTGATCAATATTTCTTAATGTACATTATTTCATCATTTTGTATAACTTGGAGGTACAAGTACAAATGGTAATAAATTACTAATGTAACGCCCAAAACTATACAGTTTTGCTTAAGCAGGCTTTCTATTTATCTTAAAATTTACTTATATTACTGTCGAGAATTAAAATGGTGTTTCTTTGTTATGAAATCCTTTATCTTTGTTTTAAATCATTGGATTTAGACATTACTTCGACGCTTCTTAATCCTTTCAAAATGGCAGCAACATACCCTTGCTAAGACTACAGAAATCCTTACACATATCATATATAGAAGAACGCGACTCATGATAGTATGGTAGTAATATCTAAATGTGCAAATCTCGTAGCAGGAACATGCATCTAAATATACTGACTAATGCCCACTTCAAAAAGTATTTTGAGAATAGTGGCATACAATTATTTATTTTTATTGTGTTTTGATCAAAAATTTTAATTATTTGGAATCAGTATTTGTCAAAGTTATTTGGGACTTTTGTTTTATAAGAGTACTCAACAAATATTTTATTAGTTTTTGATTGGTAGGCATATAATATTTGCTCACCTTTATCATGTTTCAGTCATTCTATATTTCCTAGGGAGGCGTCGATTTCCTATTTAGCAAGGGAAGCTACAAAAATCTAGTAGGACATCTTAGGTTTACATTTAAATCTTTTGTTCGTAGAGCATTTCCTATGATATGTGTTCATTGAAAAGTTTTATATTTCAGTCCACTTTTGGATTGTAGATTGATGGAGTATGTGTGTTTATAAAATAAGAAAAAAATTGAATTTGCGTGTAATATTATTTTATCGAAGAATGTTTGGTTGAAAAGAAAAAAGAGAAAATATATTTTGAAAATAATGAAGATTAAACAAGGACTAAATAAATAAAGCTTGCTGGGCTGGTAAAGAAGATATGTACTTGAAATACCAATGTCGTAGCCGATACTAAGCCTCCCGTAGCAGCAAAAATGCACACGATCAACACTTGACCAGTGAGTTCTCCTTGATACGCCTTGTTGCTAGAAGCAGTCATAACTCCTCGGCCAGACATTGTTATCGATCATATCTTGCTAGGGCAAGAGTTTAGGGAAACAAATAAAAGTTTCTCTTCCAAGATTTATCATTTAACTTGCTATGCTTATATCGTAGAATTGGGTTTGGACACTAAAATCATTGAAATCTTCACTCGATTAATTTTTCACCATACATTATTTTTCTAGTGGAAAGTCGTCAATATGCAAGTTTTATGGTCCCCAAACACAAGTTGTGGTGTGCCAACCGGCCAAAGAAAAAGACCCCGAAGGTTGAAAATGTTTGGGCCGACTAGGCTGCCACGGGCCTTAGATTATCGTCATGCACGGTCAAGGGATATTTCAAGGAATAACGTTATTTATCCTCGTTAGGATCAACATTCTATATGATAGGTTATGTATGGATATGAAACTCGTTTTAGAACGTGATCATCAATTTCACTAAGGGTAAATAAAATTACTCTATTTCAGGTCGCCCTCGACACTAGTCCACTCATGTACGCAAGAGTGATACATTGCACCTTACATCTCTCAATTTTACTTAATTTTTATGGTAAAAACGAAAGTGGTCCATGTCTATTCTTATTTTCATTCATTCAAACATCAATAAATGTCTATTCTTCTCATTTCTCAAGGTATAGAAAAAATGGATTTGGGAAGCAAAGATTGTGATATTCGTGGTCCATGCAAGACTAAATTAGACTGCATTCAATCGTGCGGTCCAAACTATTTGATCAGAATTTGAGTTGGCCGGTGGAAATCATTGTTGCTGCCTCAGTGCCAAAGTCAAGCCAATTGAGGAGATTGTCGGGAGATCCAGAGGTTTATATTTTGGGTTAATTACATCACTAGGCAACATTTAGAGGATCAAGTTAAAAAAATAGATAAATAAATAATAATTTCAGAAACTAGATGTATGTTAAATTCTCATATTTCTTGTTGTCATCCTCACAGTCACCTTCCTTCACTGTTTCTGCACCACTTTTCACCACCACCTTCTACCAAAAATCATCACAAATCGAAAAAGAAAACTCTTCGTTATCGGCCAATCTTAATTAAGTCACCAACGACAATGCGAAGATTCTTAAAACCCGACGTTAACAACCACCACCACCATAATGCAATCCATCTATTCAACAACCCGGCCTGAACATGTAGTACTCTATACATAGTAGATTTTATTTATGAAAACCATTATGTTCGCGCAACATAAGAAGTCGTGAAAACTCTTACGTACATGAATATATCCATCTCTACTTACATGTTCAGGTCTATTAGACTATCTCATGAGAAGGGGACATAAATTAGTTAAAATCTATGAGTCTGTGGACTATGGTTATACACATACCTCAATGGGTTTTAGCCATTGCAAAAAATAAATAAAAGACATTTACAACTAACAATCTACCTTGTTCTTTGAGAAAATAAGCATTTTAACATTGATCAATTCAGGGTTTGATTGACAAAGCTTTTGGTAAAAAAAATTTAGTAGATTTTGATAAAATTTGATGTAATGTATGATTTGAAAGTTCTAACTCTCATGAAATATATGATTAAAATTGAAATTTGACACTGTTAAAAGACGACTCAATCAGTCAATTTACACATTGAAACAAGAACCTAGCATATGACCCACGAATTCCCCACGGTTTAGCTTATTATTGACACGCATACTTTTTTCTTATAAACCAAATGTTGTCTACCTTCCAACAATCCTTAAAGTATCCAACCTCGTATTGATATGCATGCATACTTAATATACTTGTATATGTCATATATGGCTGACTCTTCGCATCATCATGCTAGCCAAACACCCTTTCACTCTCTTCCTCCTCCACCACCACAGCCACCGCATTTGATATCTAACATTAAAAAGGTTCAAAAACCCACCACCACTAGCTCCTCCACCTCCACCTCCGCCAAACGCCCCACCAATGGAAAGCACCCAATATACCGGGGAATAAGGAGCCGAAAAGGCAAATGGGTATCGGAGATTCGCGAGCCACTAAAGACCACTCGTATATGGCTAGGAACTTACCCTACTCCGGAAATGGCTGCTGCCGCCTATGATGTGGGGACACTTGCCCTTAAAGGCAATGAAAAAACAGTATTGAACTTCCCGGAATATGTTAGCTATTATCCGGTGCCACCTTCGCCTTCAGCGCCGGATATTCAAAGAGCAGCCGCCAGTGCGGCGGCGTTGATGAAGTTAGAGACCGGCAGTGGTACAGAGGCCGCTGTTGGACAGCCGGCGAATAATGAATCAGTAAATGAATTAATTTCGAATAATGAGCATGATTTTGTAGATGAGGAGGCACTGTTTGATATGCCTAATCTGCTGGTGGAGATGGCCGAGGGAATGCTGGTTAGCCCACCAAGAATGACCTCGCCCCCGTTGAGTGACTCTGACTCGCCGTTAAACTCGAACACTGAAAGTCTCTGGAGCTATTTTTAGTTCATGTTTGGGGTTGCTAAAAAAGTTGATAAAAATCTAAGTCAAAATTATAATTAGGGTGTGTTTGATGAATATTATTTTGGAAGAATGTATTTTGGAATAGTAGATTGATGAAGAATGTGTGGTTGAAAAAGAAAGAAAAGTTATTGATGTGATGGAAAATATTATTTTAATGAAAAATGTGTGGTTGAAAATAAGTAGAAGAATGAGAATGAAAATTTTAATGGGTACCAAACAGGGGCTTAATTTTAATCACAAAATTCATAGGACCTACCACCTTTATCAGTTTTTCAACCACGCAGTTCGATCAACTTTTTTATGACGGAAACCTAAAAAAACCCTAGTTCTTTTTTTCATTTTCTTCTTCTGATCTGTCAATATACTATCAATGTATATATGTTTAATCAATATATACATTAACTTATATGCATTAGTCATAATCTCCGTCATCATGCAACCTATATAATATTAAATAATGCTACTTTGCACGAAAAATGTGACATAATGGTTGACAAAATAAGTGTTGGAAAGATATGATTGGTTGAAAAAGTTGATTGTATTTTAAATAATCCAATGATAGATTGACATGTGAAATTATATCCGTGTATGTATCGTAAAGCATCACTTACGTAGATAATAAAGGTCTCGAGATGTTGGACAAAGCTATCAATTCTTGCTTCAAGTGCATACTCTCAAGGCAGCTTTTACGATGTAATTTACTATTCCAATGTTATAAGCACGTCGAAGAAAAATTTCCCCTAAAATTTTGAGTATTTGGGCTTCAGCAATATTTTTTAATCACGCATTTTATAGTGCTCACAATTTTTATCCACTTTTAATCACACGTTTCGTCAAAATTTATCAAAATCTATTAAAAATCTATTTTTTTGATGAAATCAAAATGTGGATTAATGATTGTATAATTACTAAAATTTACATATAAAAATGTGTAGCATTTCACATATTTAATGAAAGGCTTCGACTCAAGAGTGACATTCATAATACCTTAAGGCAATGCCATAATGCATTTCTTTTTCAACATCTAAGGTTTCACTAGAGTGATACTCTGGTAGGGTATTGTAGGTGTGAACGTTCTAAACTTAGTTTCAAGTTGGTAACCAATCCCGCCGTTACGAAAACCTTAAGCAGCTAGCCAGATACACGGTGTATTTACTTTTTTCTAAAGCTATAACAAATGAGAGAGGTACAATCTGGTGATGTATCTAGAAGTGGGCATTTAGACCGCTATATCGACAACATTGACCGACCCAAAAGTTTGGTTCATGATGGTTCAGTTTTATGCTCTTATCGTGGTCGGTTTTGGGTTGGGAAATCACGAGACCAAAATGTTCGATTTGATTACCAGTCTGGCTGCACCTTGTCCACCCATGTAGTTAAGGTCCAAATCTCTTAAAAGATATGTTATCAAAAGCGTATAAAAACCTTGATTTTTGAAGAAATTTAAATAGTCCAACTTGAATTGGTTCAAACCGACTAACCGAACCGAATCAACAAAAACATGTTCAAATTGTGTTCGTTTGATTTTATGCCCATATTATCTAGGTTTGCGAATTCAAGAAACCAAAATGTTTCATACCAATCCGCACGTTACCCATCTTTAGATTGTATCACCCAGAATCAGACCCAAAAATTCACTACATTTTTTTTTTTTTTGACGTAGGAACTCGCAGCCGCTACCCGTCAGCGGAGCCCCGACCACCTCGAAGGGCGGAGGCCCGACTACTGTGAGTACGCACTAGGTAAACTCCGCACTATGTGCAGTAGCCCGCAAACCACACAGGAGAGGTAAACCACACTAAGCAAGCTCAGTGCAATGGGCTCGACCGAGAAAGTGTTGATAGGGGATTCGAACTCGTGACCTTTGATCTCCGCGTTCACCTTCTCCAACAAGTCAGCCACCCCGAAGGGATTAATCCACTACATTTTACTTTGAAGTATAGAAGATGTTAAGGATGAGGGCTAGTGTTAAGGATAGAGTGGTGGGTAGAGGTCGGTCACACACTATTCATGCATGCTTTTTTCTTTGTTTTGTGGTCCTATTCTATTGTCCGACAAAAAATCTTATTACAGAAGCCAGCCGAAGAGCTGCTTATATTTGAATGATTAGTGTAAGTTTGACTATTGAAACATCCATGGTCGACATACCCCCCACTTTCTTTAATTTGTTTCTCGTGAAAAAAAATCAATTTGTACTCCAATTGGAAAAACGAATAGGAGAAAACAAAGTTTGTTCTTATTCATTATATGAGAATGCAACTTTTATATCCAAATTTTGAATTTTGGAAAGAACATGCATCAATGTCAAAAATCTTGAGGTTGGAGATAGCCATATTCAATATTCATCACAAGTTTAGAAATGAAATTATGTAGTATTAGTAGCATTACTCGTTATTAATATGTTTGTTCGTGACAAATGTAGACTCTTGGAAGAATATATAAATGAATCTTTTTATGCAATAATAGTATATATTTATATCTAAGACTTCTTTTCTTAATTAGTTAGTTGTAAATAGTCTCCGGGCTATGGAGCAAAATTAGTTGATGGGACCTTCATCGAGGTATTTAAGGTGATTTTGAAGTCTTGCACAAGAGGATATCATACGATATGACTGAAACAAAGATATGAACATGATACTTAGGGGTTGTCTGGAAAGAATTTTCCCCAAGATTTTAATCCATTTTCGTACCGTTGGCAGCCGCACATGTTGACTTCCTCCTCACAATTGGTGGGACCCTCATTGCTATTAACGGTCAAGAAAGCAATTATTTGGACAAGAAAATTGTGCCCAGACAAGGGCTTATTCTTAACTATCTAAGCTATTAAGTCGTGCAATCTAATTATTGTTATTATATTGTACAGAGTTTATATACACTGATAAAAAATTTCATTGAGGAAAATTTAGGAATTTCACACTTATAATTTTGGTTTTACCCTAGTTTCTCTCATAAATAGGGAATCATCATTGAGTTTTGTATTATCATAACAGAGAGAGATGTTAGCATATCGATTTTTCTCTTGTAAATTTCTTTTCGTCATAATGAATTACTACAACGGCGGATGACAATAAAATTAGGGTTTTTAATTCTCAATCTAATTGATAGTTAAAATATTGACAATAAAAATAAAATTTATAAACAATTGTCATTCAATTTTGGGAGTTGAGACATGACCATTCTTTTGAATAACTAATATATTCATCAAAACTTTGGGCGATAACTATTATTTCTTGAAGTAGCTCTTGGTAAAAAAGAACCCAAAATAAAAAAAAATGGGAATAGATGTTTGATGCCCAAAAATTTCGTATATTAATTTATCCACTAAGAAAACATGATTAATGATTAATTTGCGGGTGTTTGGGCGCATGTATCATGCATGTATATTATTTGAGACCAAAAGTTGCTTTTGGGCTTATTTGGCTAATTTTATGAAAGAGTTTCGGGTAGTTATAAGAACTTTTAGAGAAAACTGATCCATTATACCTTTCTCTAAAATCATTTCTGAAATAAGAAGTTCGCATAAAAATTAACATGGCTTCCTCCAAAAGCTTTTCTATACGAAACAAAAGTAAAAACAAAAGTCATGTCAAACAAGCCCAAAAAATCATTGCAATTTTAAATTAACGGATAATGCTATGTGTACACCTTGTGGTGTACACAATCTTTTACACCCTCTTCACATGGAGGGGAGCCCACAAATATTTTATTGTGTGTGGGCCCCCCTCCATGTGAGGGAGTGTAAAAGATTGTGTAAAAAATTATGTACATGTAGCACAATTCTAAATCAACGGCCTAAAATCTTGATGTGGCAGCTAGTAAAAGTATTTGATTTGGATGGTATTACCTTAGTGGATTTCTAATTTTTGAAAGTAGTTCTAAAATTAGGGAACAAGTTTTTCTTTTATTTTATTTTTATTAACTTTGAATTGTTTCTTAGATCTTGTTGTCATACAATTACATTTTTTAATGATTTGCTTGGTATAATTATTCTTTTTTTATTTGCTTCTTTGTTTATGCCCCCGTTTGACACCAATTATTTTGAAGAATTAGTTTTTGAATAGTGATTGATGTAAAGAATGTGTGGTTAAAAAGTAAGAAGAATTTTTGAGTTTATGTGTAATATTATTTTATTTGAAGAATGCGTGGTTAGAAATGAGTACTGCAGAAAAATGAGAATGAGAATGAGATAAAAAATGGGTGTCAAACAGAGGCTATATAAGCAAACTATTCGAATTTTCTTTAGTAATTAGGAGGTTTTTTTGACAAAAAGTTATTCAGACTTTCACATATTTTGCAATACTCCCGTAAGTATTCCATCTACACGAGAAAATCAACCCGATGATGCTAAACAATATACACTGTTCAATGAGATCAATTGTAATTAATTTTGATGACTTATGACTTAATTTATCATTAATTTTGTTTGTTAGGTGACACTCGGGGCAAATTGACAGAATTGCACAAAAAGAACGAAACTGAAGAAATCCAAACATGGGGGGACTAAATTGCAAACTTCCAAAAGTTGATTCTGTCATAATATCCATGATCCTAAAATTTTTGAATTCAATTGGATATAGATGGAAGCTAAAGGATAAAAAAGAATGAAGAAATGACTCAAAATGGACAAGGAACAAAAGGAGGGGACTGAATTACAAAAGCCAAAAGAAAAAATAATAATAGAAAAGAAAACGGCTGGCGCCAGCTCATTTAAATTCAACAGAATGATGGCGCGCACGCGGCTTAACTATATGGCGCCCACGCGCAGCAAAATTCTGGGACTACTACTTACAAATTCCGGCTGCCATTATAATTCCTTTTCGAATTGAATTTTACACGGAAATCACATAATATATTGGAGAGCTCTCTCTTGCCCCTTCATACACACTAATATTATCAAATTCGTCAAGAATATGGAGCCAATTGCTATATTTTGAGAGATGATATCAAACCCTAGTAAGAAATTCAAGATCAATTGAATCAAGATTTCAACTTTGGACTTGAAGATCAACATCTTTTAAATTATTTCAGGATTCGGGTGATATTTTTCTATTATTCTTCTTGTAATTTATATATTAATATGTTAGGATAGATCCGTTTTTGTATTGGATGAAGATGAACTCTATTATTTATTTTTTTTAATTCAAAATTAATAGTTTAGTTTATTTCTTGTGTTTCTTGATTAATTTTGCATACACATTACATTATTTAATTAATTGGTCACCAATTAGATAATTAGTTGCTTGTTGTTAGTATTGGGAGACTCACAATAAATTTAGAAAGTGGTAAAATTAACATATGTGTAATAAATATTATAAATAATATTTATCACATGTGCAATCATATAAATATTCTAAAATTTAATACATTCAAATCATTCGAATTCGGGCTAGGCACATATTCGGGTCATGATTATGATTGATTTATGTTGTCTTGAAAAAGAAAATTATATATCATTACTTTATCGATTGTCAAGAATGGATGAGCAGAACTAGATTATAAATCAAAAATTGAAATAGATAGCAATGTGAGGATTCAAAATCCAATACAATCATCCATATATGGATAAAAATCGTATTTTTATAGTTGTTTTAGATTAATTTAGCATAAATTAAATTAAACTCTTTTTTGTTTACATAATTCGAATTCCATACGAAACTACTAAACTTAAATTGAATTTATTCTATGTGGAACGACACTCTTAATTCATTAATTCTATTACTTGTCAACGATCTCTTACACTTGCGTGTTTCGCACGAACATTCTATATGAGCCCCCATCATCTCCACTTGTTCAGTAGGAATAAGGGAAAAATTCAATCCATGAAGTCCATCATTGCATCTTACCTTCGAAATTAGATCACGGATTTTCTATTTTTGCTTTGGGAATAATCCAATCAGTCCACATGCGAGTTTCAACTCTCCATGACAACGAATATTGGACTTGTGACGACGAGATTGTGACTTCATTCATTGATTATGGCTTTTAATCGAGTTTTGATGGTAAAATTGTAGTGATTTTGGAGGGTTTTTCTGGAGCTAGACGTCTAGAGGGAGAAACCGTCTTTAATTTCGAAAGTAGAGAGAAATTTCTTTTAAATATGGTAGATAACTAATTTATAGGAGATAATTTAGCAAGTTATATTTAATCCAGATTTAGTGTATATTATATTATAATTTATATTAAATAATTTGATTTATCACCTGATTTATGAAATTATTTAGGGAGATTATTAGTTTTGAAAACCGGTTCTTAGAGTTTAATGGTTACGTATTTTTTCCTAAAAGGGAAATTATAAAAACTCAGGTGTTTAAAGTTTCAAATTCAAAAATTAGGGACCAAATTTAATTCTTCAAAAATCAGGTGATATATAAAAACTCAAACCCTAATTTTTCACTACCTACCCTTCCCCTTCCCCTCTCTCTCTCTCTCTCTCTCTCTCTCTCGCCAATCGCCTCCCCTCTCTCTTCCGGCGGTCTCTGCCACCTTCCCTTCCCCTCGTCCTCCTCCCCGTCCCCTCTGCTGCGATTCTCAGCTGCGCTGCTGCTCTTCGCAGCACGTCCTGTTGCGAATCGCAGCAGCGACTCACGCTACTGCGATGACCCCAACGCTGCTGTGGTGGGTGCTGCTGTGGGTGGTGGTTTGTGGTGGCGTATTGGGTGTACTGATTCGATTGGAGTATTGGGCGACGGAGTATTAGTTTGGGGTTGTGATTTTGCGACGGAGTATTGGGTGTGGCTGATTGATTGTTGGCGGATCTGTGGGATGGCGGATTGGTGGTTGGCTGCTTATGTATGCGGTCGTTGGTGGCAGATCTATTGATGGTGTGGGCGGATCTATTGATGGTGGTGGCGGATCTCCTGTTGCGTGTGTTCTGTGGCTGTGGGTGTGGGTGTGGTGGTTTGTCGCTACTGCGACCTGTGACCAAGCGGCGGTAGTCCGTGACCAAATGTTTGGTAATCTGTGATCAATTACTCAAAATGTGACCTAAAAATATAATAATACATGACTCTTTAAAAATATATGATCTCGAAATAATATGTGAGCAACTAATTTAAAAATCTGTGACCTCGAAATAATTTGTGACTTAAAAATTTGACGATATGTGACCAGTAAATAAATCTGTAACTTAAAATTATGAATATGTGACCATTAATCACAAAATGTGACTTTATTATATTTATTTAATAAATATTTTTAATTAATTAAATGCATACCTGATTTTTGAATTTTTAAACTATTTACCTTATTTTGAATTGAAGTAAAGAATACACCTTAAATATGAATTTTTCCCAGCTTAAAATCCACTTGAGGCCCAACTAGTTCATCAAATTTTCTATCTCATAAAGGACGTGTTTGGCTTAAAAGATTAAAGAATGTCGTTAAGAAGTTTTAGCTTTTTTATCAAAGTATTGTTTAGGATTGTCCTTGTGATTAAAAAAGCTAGTGCTAGCCTCATTTCATATATCGTCAGTTTTTCTTTATCTTTTTATTATTAATTGTTTTAAGGTATTTTTACAATTTGTTAGTAGTTAGAGGACTTAGGGAGCAATTTCAATTATGACTAGTAATTAGATATTTCTTTTATTAGCTGCAAAGTTGAGTTTCGTTTGTTCTTTGGAGTATTTTGATTAAACAAATAATAGAAGTTGTGACTTGTGAGAGTTTCTTTTTTAATTATAATTAACATTCGTGTGCGAGTCAACGAATACTTAATTTCAAAATTCTCAATATTCTTAACTTAGCATATGACATGGGTTGCGTCGACCTGAAGTTGGCCCAAATTAAATTTTAAAACTAAAGAATATTTGATTTTGTTAATATTTTATTGGTATCCTATAAAGAGAAATGATTTAATAACTATCGACGTTCATCTCATTCTTATCACATTTGACATGACATATCAGTTTATTGTTGATAAATTTATAGAATTTATCAAAATTTGAATCAAACCCATACAAGTACTAAAAACATAATTCATAATATTGACTACTCATAATCTTTTCCAACCATAGATTAAAACCAAGATTACATGACATAAAATCTTGAGCAAAAAAAGGAGAAAATCCAATGAGAATTCTCCTTAAATATCTCAAAACTTCACCATCTCTAGCTAGCCCAAGTTGGATTGTGGGGGGGGAGGAGTGGGCATAACTAAATAATTCAAAAATTAAAATTAAAATTCCCTCTTTGTCCCTATGTCATCACAATTTTGAGGTCTAGGAGCAGCTCATTCATCAAAGAACCATAAATTTCAGCTTCTAAATCTAAAGCCACTTCCTTAATTTGTTCATCCAATGTTGTCCACTCCCTTCCTTTTTCGATGTCGTTAACATAAGCCTGTCGGTTCTTCTGCACCCTCCATTCTAGAAACAATTCATGGGGCTTTTCATTGATCCAATATTTTGCTTGGTCGAATATTTGGTCGTAAAATGAGTTTTCAACACTTTTTTTCTCCGAATGTAAGCATTCATTGGCTATCTTTTCTCTGAAGTGATCCAACAACAAATTTTCTGCATTTAGTTTGAGGGTAAGTGATGGCATTGAGGATTTCATTAAATGAAGTAACTCCAATGCCTTCTGTTCGGCTTGGTTCTTTTCTTGTTCTTCTTCGATATCTAAAATGAAATTTTCCTCAGAATGCTGTAGGGAAGATTCAACTGATTCGTTGTCGCTGAATTCCGGACTTGCAAATCGATTGGCTAGGTTGACCGGTTCGAGTTGAACAAGGCACTCGAACCTCTCGAGTTTCTTCATCAGCTTCTTCTTCGTCCCTATATATGCATTTACACGTCACACTTTATTTTGGTATAAGCTCAAAAATAATATAATCAAGCATTCCTTAATGTGTGATGCATAAGGTACACAAGCCGACCCAATACAGATTGTGCCATGGACGGACTAGCCCCTATAGTCGGACCATGCCGATCCTTGGGGCTAACACCCCGCGTAAGGTTTTAATTTGCCCAACATAGTCCGGTCCATGTTGGTCGGCATATGCCTCCTCAATTAGCCAGGGTAACTTGGGTCGATCCTATTGACACCCAAACAGAGATCGGGAGAGAGAGATAACTAACCTTCCATAAGAGCACGTCTTCGTTGAAAAGGCGAGGAGACTTCATCATCATCTTCAAATGGACAGTCGAGCACGGATACTGGACTGAACTGTTAGAATGTTCGTCAAGTTAGAAAAGCAAATACGGCACTCCACAAAGTTCGTACGATAAAATTAGACATGATTACACAAAATAAACATGTAATTGGATCAAAATGAAATATTAATTTATGGCACGACAAAAAGTTGAATGCAGAAACAAACATTATTAGCCACTACAAACAAAGTCCATTAATATAGACATTATACACACAACCCCAACCTAAATAATTAACAAAACACTACGGCCCCTCAAAGTTGTTGGTTCTGTAATAAAGTCTCATAAATATATTATCGTGTGGGCCCCATCCAAAAACTTTTATTTTTTTTTCATAAATTCTTGATCGAAATTATAATACGAATTCTCTCTTTTTTTTAAAAAAAATATTTTCTCCTTATTTGGAATTCACACAAACTATTTATGCCATATTAATAGAGTCGGGAATTTCAATTTAACTAATTTTAAAAAAAAAATTATTATGGTGAACGAGTTTAAGCCCTTGTTTGGCCCCCATTAAATTTTTATTAACCACACATTCTCTTATAAAATAATATTAAACATAAATTAAAAAAAAATTCTTTCTTTTTTAATCACATATTTGTCAAAAAAATTATTATTCCTTTCATTATCACGAGTCAAAAGTCAACACCACTATTAGACAAAGTATATGCCATCTGTCTGTCTAATTATTTAACAATAATTCCAAATCTTAGGTTAACTTCTATGAGCAACCATCAAATAATAAATATCTTTATTTTACCTTAGAAAAGGGCATTTTCGAGGGAAAAAAGAATAGGAGAGAGGATCTAGTATCTCAAGTACCATGGAATAAAATGCAGACGCGAGTTTCCACCCGTGGATCCAGCTAATAGTCCACATTTAGCGTGATCTACGCCGTCAAAGAATCCAATAGTATTTTACTATCATAAGAACCGAATGTAGTGTATCTTTCCCAAATATACCCCCCCACCCGCACGTGTAGTAAACCAGCTATTTTCCCTCCACTTTTACCGCTGTGAAAACTCACCAATAATTAAGCAAATACCTCACTTTCTTTCATTAAATTCAAAATTATATTGGTTTCTTTATTATTTTTCAAAAGTTTGAAATTTTAAGCTCACGTCTAAGCAAATATTGCCGTCGAATTTTAGCAAAAATCAAAACTAAACCTTGGTGAAGAATATAATATGTTACAATAAAATGATGGGTTCTACTTAACAGGGACGGATCCAGTATCAAATTACAGGTCGGGCTAATACGTAAAAAAAAAAAAATTACACAAGATTTTTTTTAACATAAATTTTAAATCAGCTGGAAGCGGGGGAACGGTAGCCCGGCCCAACCCCCCTCCATCCGTCCCTGTTCTACTATCAACTAGACGGACAATGAGGAAAAAAATGAGTCGGTCCACTAGTCCAAACGACCTAGCTTGTGGAAGAAATTTGAGCTTGGCTAGACCCAATGCTGATCTCAAAATGAGCACAAGCAGTTCATTGGTTGAGCTAGAACAAGCTAATCCTACAAATCGACGAGTGATTCGTCGTTTGCCTCCACTAGACAAGTTGTAAGCACCAAATTCGGTACACAACTTTATTCATTTATCTTATTATTATGATACAAGATGTATATTTTAATATAAAATTAAAGTTTAAAATAAAAGCAAGTAAATTAGTTCGCCAACTAACAACTCACCTTTGTTTGAGTAGAGATGGTCCTGGCACTGGCCTCACTGGTGGTAATTGAGTCCATAGATACGTCGTCGTTTGATAGAGCAACCACCATCTTCTCATGTACGACGTCGTGTGGCACCTTAGTTGAAAACTGTGAAGAATCGTCTGAGGCTGAGGCAGTAAAATCACTATCAGACCAGCTGTTAGTTTTACTTTTACCGTCATTGCTATCACTTGCTGAACTCAATGGCTCTGTTTTCTCCTTCACCAAATGATCAAGCGAATTCCACCGTTCGATTTCTCGGTGACTACTTGTTCTTTTCCAAAAGCTTTTCTTGAGGATCTTTTTAGAAAGACTCCTGGGTAGAATTGATTTCTTTAACTTTTTCTGGGCCGCCGCCGATGACTTGGCGGCCAATGGGAGGTGTTTCACGGCGTTGATGATGCATTGAAAAGCTGAATTAAGAGCCTTTGATGAAGCAGATTTTGATGGGTTTTTCAAAAGGGGCGGTGGATTTTTCTTGTTTTTCAAGTCAATGTCGATAAGGAATCGAACAGTAGTGCAACATTGTCTTCTTGGAAATGATTTGAACCCATTTGATGAACATGAACTGAAATCATCCGACAAGTAATCTTTCAGTAACAACGGCTTTATTCCCTTTTCTTTAATCATCTTCAAATCCTTGAAATTAAGCTGAAAAAAGGGTAGGATTTTCAGTTTCTATTTGAAGTGAAGCAAAATGATTTTAATGAAAAAGCTGATTGTTTCAGAATGAGCAGAAAATCAGAATGCATTTAAGTGATTTTCATATCTCTGTATAGTTGAAAGAGATACTAGAGAGAAAGCTTTTACTGAGGAAGTAATGGTGGAACTTTGTAGAGAATGAAAGAGCACAAAAGGGGATTTAAAAAGGGCAAAATCCTAACAGAATGAAACTGAGAGGTAGCTTCTTATGGTGAAGATCTCAATGTAAAATTAAGCATTTGCAGTTCTAGAGAGAGAGAGAGAGTTCTGCAAAATGGAATACTCTGTAATTTTGAGATGGAAAAGAAGAAACTTGGATGCTTCATGCAGTGGTTTTTTGAATCTCAAGTTTGATTAAACAATGGTTTTAATTTTGTCTTGTTTCGTATAAACTTTGATTTGTTTCAGACTCGTCTCTTAACTTCACAAAATGTTTCATTCAAGTCACCAATTATGTTTAACGTCCATTTTTAATTGAAAACTCTATGTGTTCGTGTGCCAAGTAATCAAACCGATAGTTTTTTTTTTTGTTTTTAGTTAAAACCTACGACTTGGCAGACGAACATATTCAACCATGTTTGGTTTGGTTAGAAATTAAATTTTTAATATAATAAAAATTGATGAAATGTATGATTGAAAATTTGATAAAATTTTTGAAAGTAACATGAAAAATGGTGTCAAAAATGAGGCGGTGGTTTGAAAGTAACATTTTGTAAAGTTCGGCTGAAACAAATTAAATTTAAGTGGCTAAGGTGACACCAAATATAAAGTTGAGTAGGCATTAGTGAAAATATCACACTTTTAATTAAGATTAATTTGATTTAAACAGGTTTTAAATGGCTGTCTGAAATAGTACGTGTGATGTGGATTTGTTTGCAAATCTCAGCTGTTAGACTGAGTAGAGACCAGAAGTTGACCTAATTAATTAAGCTAAATAAGTTATTAATTGCTCACAGACCACTAGACAGGCAATAAATATGTACTGAATTTTGTTGTAATTAATTAATTATTAAGATTTGAATTCAAAATGGTATGTGTGTGACAACAAAATATTAGGGTTAATGTTTGATTCTCATTAATATGGAAAAAAAAATGAGTTTTGAATAGTATTTTAAGATAATATGTGATTACAAAATTGGAAAAAAATTCATTATACGTGTAAAATATTTTATTCTGAAAATGTATAACTGAAAATAATTTTATGGCAAATAATAAAATAAATTAATATATATCAAACCGACACTAAGTTTCAAAGAATATAATTATTTAAAAAATATGTAACGTTTACGAGTCTGGTAGAATGTGTGCATAAAAATAAAAATCGACTAGTTTAAAAGCAATTATTAACTGTCAAACATCGAAATATGGAGATTAACCATATTCAAACTTGATTCCCCTTTCCAAATAATTTTGAATAAAACAAATTTTTTTTTTAATATCTATTATAATAGTAGACAGATTAAGCGTGTGTTTGATCCCCATTTTTTTCCTCACCGAACATGACCGTCGACGAGGAAAAAAATGGAGATCAAATGTCTTTATTGTTTTTTAATCGTAAAAATTTACAAAATGTAAAGAGGGTAAAAAACAAGGAGTTACAATCACGTGCACAATAGTGGTCATTTATAATGATGTGTTAAGTGCAGATGGTAAAGTGTACTGCATATCTTGAAAGAAATAGGGAAATGTAGCTTTCAAAACGTACAACATTTATCGAGTAGGTTTGGTTCTAGTTGTGGTTGACGTAATGTGCACGAGCTGCTTTAATTCCTGTTCGATTTTGTTAAATATTATATTTTTAATAAATTTTTATAAAAATTGATAAAATATGTATTTTAAATTTGATGAAAGCGAAAAGCCGTATAAAACATGTGACTAAAATTAATTGCTGACTTCAAATTAATTTTTTATCATTTTTTTTAGTTAAACCCAACATGGGCTTGGCAATTATGTAATTATTTTCAAAGAATTTTGACATTTTATAGATTTGACATTATGCCGAAGAAAATGAGTTAAAATCTCAACCAACTTCTAGTTGGACGATATCATCGTCAATTTTTTGAATTCATTGATAGATATTTATGACAACTAACTGCTTGGGCAGTGCTTCTCCATCAGTACATGCAAGAGTTCATCTTCGTTTGAAATGTTTTATGAACTTGGACACAAGTAGGCTTGCTAGATGTTATGAATGGCTAGCATGTTTGGCACAATTATTTAGAATCAACGTTTTGAACATCGACATGGCCATAGACTCGAAAAAGTTAAGGGTTAAAAGGTTGAACCTGATCAAACCGCGGTTGAACCGTTAATATTAAATAAAATTAATTAATATATAGATATACCAAAAAATTTGACAAAATACAAAAGTATTAATAGTTGAGTTGAATAAATATTTTTATGGCATTTTAGTTTGTTATTATAGTAAAAAAAATTAGAAAATAAGGAAAATTTGAAGTAGGAGGAGGAGGTAATAAAATTAAAAAAATAAAGGAAAAAAAATCTATTCCACCTTGTTATACCACCAATCCCACATCGTTTTCCTTAAAACTAAAAAGCTAGAGAAATAGGCTACAAAAAGGGCTTATCATAGGTGCACCATTTGGGTCTTAAAGATTGGGCCAGTAAAGATATTTGTTTTTACAATTTTGATTGGAAATATCAAGGGAAGAGTTTACAAATCATGTATTAATTTTGACAATTGTAAAAATTAGGTGTTAAGTTTTAAACTTGCAAAAATCAGATATTTATTAATTAATTAATATTAATTAGTTAAAAATTAATTTTCGGTCACAATTTTTTTTGCAAATCACAGATTTCCAAATTAGTTGGTCACGAATTTTTCAATAGTCACGAATTTTTCAATGGTCACATATAAAAAAATTTCCCGGTCACAATTAATTCGTTGGTTACATATCAAAATTTATAGGTCACACGTCACAAATTTCCAAATTAGTTGGTCACAAATTTTGTCACGATCACGGATTATATAATTTTTAGGTCACAGATAACAAAATGGTTGGTCACAGATTATAGAATTTTAAGGTCACATATTATATTTTTAGTTACAGAAAACCAAAATCACCAGATCATCCACCGCACCACGGTCGACTGTCACCATCATTGTCAACCCACCACACACCACATCAAGCAAATACCACCGTCGTCCTACCTAGATCCACCGCACCACCATCACCACACAACCTTACCAACACCACCTAAATCACCACTGCCAACAACCACCATCTGTGTTTTGAAGAAAAACACCAGCATAATCATCAATTTCAATAGGAACATATGCATCTCAAGGAGGAAGATGGGCAAATTCAATTCCAGAAGTTGAGGGGTTAATTGATGCAATTGGTTGCTTACCCATAGCCTTACCATTGCTAATTGAATTCTTGTTGGCTGAATTGAACAATTGGAGTAAGATTGAAGCATCAAAATTCAGTTGTCAATTTGATTTTTCCAAACTTACATAAAGAAAAACAATTCTAACAAAAAGTAGACTCCTCAAGAAAGGTACAAATTCCCAATTTAGAAATTGACAATGTCGCTATTAGGAAGCAAACATGAAACTATCTTAAGCCTCTCTTCGTGTAAATTGTAATTGGAGAAAAGCAACAGAGGGGGATGATGCCTTAACTGATAAATGAAACACATAGGTACCATACTTGAAACTTATCAGCAACACTCACAGACAAGCTATACATGACTATTCAAGAAGTTTCAAGAGGGAAAGAGGGGGAGGGGGAGGAGCCGCCGCACAGTAGGCAGAGAGAGACGAGGGAGAGCGAGGAAGGAAGATGAAATGAAATTAGGGTTTGGGTGGTATAATATTTAGGCTCTGTTTGGGAGGGATTAAATTTTTCTACAGTAAATCAATTCTCATTTTCAACAACACATTATTCAATAAAATAATATTTTCCATCACATCAATAATTTTTTCTTCTTTTTCAACCGCACATTTCCCATCATATCACTATTCAAAATCAATTCTTCCCCCAAAAATCTCTCTCAAACAAGCTCTTAATTACCTGAATTTTGATTAAAAAAATTTCACACCTGATTTTTGCACTTTGAAGTTTAAAGATCTGATCTATGTAAATTTCCCAAATATCAATGCTAAAACCATTAAATCGGGTGCGGGTATATTGGTTTTACGATTAGACCGACTAGTTGGTCAGTTTTTTATCCGAATTTTAACAATCTGAGTTTAAAGTATCAATTGAACCAATTTTTGTACCGGTTTACGTTTTTCAATTGGACCGGTTGGTCTTCGATTTCGAGAACATTTTTTTGATTAGAGCTTATATTATAAGGACGTTTAGAACAGTTGTGAGAATCCTAAAAGTGCAGTAAACATTAAATTGATTGTTTGCAAGCATAACTACAAAAGTTCTTTTGTATTAAATTAATACTTATTTATATAAACAATAATTAATGTAAAAGATATAAAAATAACTAATTTAAGTTTTTAAAAATATATAACTCTGTATATTATTAATTTTAAAAATTCAGTAAATGTAAATTACAACTTCATGTAAAAGATAAAATAGAGTTTTTTTAGAGAAGTTCAAAATTTAAATTTTTTTGTCGACGAAAAGTATCTGACTTTAGCCAAATTGTTATTATTTTTAACCAAAAAAAAAAAAAACACTTTAAACATTCAGAATGTACTTTAAGACTTTGAAAAAGTCCTTCCAAACACACTCTAAGTGATGGCTATGAATATTCCGTCTAGTACATCCAAGAAATCAATAAATAAACTAATCTCTAAACATATTGAAATAATTAATAAATCCCAAAAATGACATTGACTAATCAATAACTAATTTTGGGCATTAGGAGTTGTTATAAGTGGAAATTACATCACAACAACTATTTAAAGATGACAATTTTAAAATCAAGTATTAAGTTTAATTAAGCATAAATCATGTATTAATTCCAAACCCTAAAAATCATTTCCGTCTCCCCATCTCTCATCTCACTCTTTCTATCTTCACCCATCGCACACATGGATAGCGCCGGAGACATGGACGTCACCAGAAACACCACAACAACAGCTCTCTCTCTCTCTCTCTCTCTCTCTCTCTCTCTCTCTCTCTCTCTCTCTCTCTCTCTCTCTCTCTCTCTCTCTCTCTCTCTCTCTCTCTCTCTCTCTCTCTCTCGATTTTCACATATGTGACAATTTCCCAATGTTTTCACAGAGGGGTTTTACAATATCAAAGGAATATAATTTTGCCAAAGGGAGTCGTCAAAGACCCAAATGTGAAATCTCTTTCCGACGCAACTCACCAACGCAACATTTGATGAACCCAATTTTGAGAGTATAATGTGTATCGCCAGATTCCCAATGCTCTCCAATTCCATCTTTCTTTTCCTTTTATTGAGCTTATAATGAATTGTCGCTGATCGATTTCGCAAGTTTGAGAGAGTATTTTTCGTCTTTATTTGAGGGAAAATTTTAAACAGATACGTTCAATTAGTACAACGACGAGTTTGGGGTTTTTTTTTTTTTTTGTTGGGGTGGTGGTGGTGTTTAGGTTACATTAGATTGAGTTTTTGTGAGCAAATCTCTTGAATATGCGACCTGTCAAATGCCGGGTCACGTGTCAAAGTGTATAAGTCACATATTAAAGGGATTTAGTGACATATCACAGATTCAAGAGATTTGATTACTTGGATCAGGCACGGTCACATGTAACAGGGACACATGTCAAAGTGCATACGTTACATGTCACGAATTCAAGAGATTTGGTCACATGCCTATGAGTTTTGTTCACATACCATTGAATTAGGTCATATGTCACATGTCAAGAGCATAGGTCACAGGTCACGGATTCAAGAGAATTGATCACAGACCATTGCCTCTGGTCACACTTCACAGATCCAGAGATTTGATGGCCACATGACATTAGATATGTCGAAGTACATAGGTCACATGTCAAATTCAAGAGATATGGTCACATGCCATTGATTTATCTAATCTCGGTTATTCGAACTGGTCACAAATTTAATTAACTAGATTTCAACGGTGAAATTCAAGTTATTTGCTTCGATACGTACTTTGTAAATTACAAAAGGAGTCATTTTTCAATTTAAAATTTTAAATTGTACCGGCACTGTTGAGTCGTGAATGAAGAAGATGATCAGTTGTCGGGGATGTTCATTCGCACGTTGATTGACAATCAATTCGCTGCTGAAGAAGCCGTCGACGGGTGGATGCCGGCGAGTCGGGTGGAGGCGGTTGTTTGGTGGGAGGTGTGTAGGTAGATTAATTTAATTTGATAATATTATTATTTAAAATTAAAACAGAAACGCGACATTTACTTTTTAAATTTAATCTCTGAAAATTAATTTGAAGCATACTTAATACAGGATTTACGATTTCTTCCTTGTTACAATAACCAGGTTAAACGGGCCAATACTAATTCAATGGGCCAAGTTCAAGTCAACATGGACCACCTCATATGGACGGTTATGGATGTTATGATAAGAGGAAATTACATGAAACCATAGTTTTAAAGATTCAAATTCAAAAATCAGATCACAACTTTATTTATACAAAAATCAGATCTTTTAATTAATATTATAAAACTAAAAATTAATTTATATACAACCCACCCCACCCCACCCCACCCTACCCTACTCCACGCACACAACCCGATTTTAAATCCCTAAATCACCCGATTCACAGTTCACTTGTCTCTGTCTCTCTCTCATTCCCTCTCTGCCTTCTCTGGTGATGGCGGTGTAGAGGGGCGGTGGCGATGGTGGCAGTGGTGCCGATCTTGTGATGGGTGGTTGGTCGCGGTGATGGCGGCAGCACCGACTGCTCATCTTCTCTCCTCCTCCTCGTCACAGCAGTGTTCGTCGTTCGTCACTGTGATGATGCCGTTCATTATATAGTTCATAGTTTCCTGGTTAATAATTCTATAGAAGCATTTAGACCGGTATAGTTTTTGTAGAAATTCTTGAAAATTTTCCATAACATACTGTTTATCCCTGTGTATCCTTGGGAAGTTATGAAGAGATCTTTCACATAGGCCTGATCTAATTGCTTTCCAATTCTGATCTCCAATCCATTTTTGTATTCAAGTCTAGCATTAATTGATGCTGCAGATTTTAACATTAGGTGCGGTGTGCTATGTGTGGTGGTGTGGCGGTGTGGTGGTGGCTCTGGCATTGTACAGTGATACTGATCGGTTGTTGTGAGGTGGTAGTGTTGACAGGTTGTCGTGAGGTGGTGGTGTTTTTATACAATGTGTTGATTTGTTGAGATTGTGTTATTGTGGTTACGGCGTGATGTGATGGCGGTGGTGGTGCTGATGGGAGTGGTGAGATGGTGTCATGGTGGTCACAAGTGTTGGTTGTGGTCACAGAGTGTACTGTTTTTTCTCTTCTCACTCTCTCTTCTCTCTAGCAGTGGACGGTGGCGGAGGGTTTGGTGTTTGTGTTGGACTATCTGTGACCTTAAAATTCTACAATTTGTGACTAAAAATTAATCTGTGACCTTAAAATTCGACAATTTGTCACTAAAAATTAATCCGTGACCTGTAATTTTTTAATCAGTGACCATAAAATAATCTGTGACCTTTAAAATTATTGATTTGTGACCATGAAATAATCTGTGACCTCCAAAAATTTTGATCTGTGACCGATATACAACTTGTGACGTATAAAAGTTTTGGACTGTGACTTGAGTTGTGACTTGTGACCTGAGTTGTGACATGGGTTGTGACTTGTGAATTGGACTGTGACTCGTGACCCGAGTCGTCGGAAACGGTCACCAAAATCGGAGCAGTTGACGGAACGGTCGCCGGAATAGTTACGGAGCGGTCGCCGGAATCGGAGTAGTTGCCGGAACGGTCATAGGAAGCTCGCCAGAGTAGGGCGGTGATCGGAACGGTCGCCGGAGCGGTAGGGTGATGAAGGTGGGATAGGTTAATTATATTATATTAGAATTAAATATTTAATAATAAATTAATTTATTTCATAAATAAAAATTTAAAATTTTTTAATAAAAATCTGATTTTGAAAATTTAAAACTTGTTTTCTTATTTTTGAAATAAGCTAAACTTATTCTCTTAAAAATGAAATTTTCCCTTATGATTACAGGTTAAAACGAGGCAATACTAATCCATTGGACCGTGAGATTTTTACCTCTTCAGAGGTACAAATAAATGTAGGGGCAATTACAGAAATACCCTATATTTTGGGGCACTTTTGAAAAATCATGACAAAGTAAGTAGTAATTATATATAATTTCACGTAAAAAATACGGCCCCAGCAAGAAACAGCAAGAAAGGAAGAAGAAGAAGAAGAAATCTTCCACGGATACAGGGTCGGCTCCGCCAAACGCAATTCCGGGAGGGAGGATTCGGTACTTGGCGACGACAAACAGCAAGAAAGGAAAAGGAAGAAGAAATCGCACTGCAAAAAAATAGTAGTGTCAAGTATTATTTTCATTCTCTCTCTGCAATTCAAATCTTTACCAACAATTCTTCTATATTATGTAAGGTAATCTTCTAATTTAATTGGTGAAAAATTGAAATCTAAGTTGTATTTGTTTGGATTTCTTCCAATTCTTCTATAAATTATGTAAGCTTCATTTGAATGATAAGATGTTTCGTGAAAGTGATATGAGGATTACTACATATGAAAAATTACCTTTAAATCAATTACAATTACTTTGATGCATGCAATATGTTTGACAAAAGGAGAATGTGAAAAAGTGAAGTTGTGTCACTTTTCTCAAAAAAGTCATGGTAATCACGCAGTTCGAATTCTGTCACTTTTCTATGAAAAAGTGACAATCTGTCACTTTTCTTTATAATCTTCTTGTAGGTATGGATAAAATTTCTTTGTAATCTTTTTGTTGGTATAGGTAAAATTAATATCTTCATTTGGTATGGAGACAAATGGACACAAGATAATGAATATACAAGTGACAAAATGGCCGGAATTGTTATCCCAATGGATTGCACGTACAACATCCTTGAAAGCATGATATTTTCTGTGATGAAACTAAGTTCATCAACACAGAGAATAAAAGTACAACGTAGAGTGAAGAAAAACCTACCTTTGATGGAGATTTCAGACGATATTTCTCTAACATTTTATTTGGAGCTCAAGAGGAAGGATAAAGATCTTGCAAACTTTCCATTGTGCGTAGATGTGACAACGGTATCAAAAAGTGACGAAATTGAATTTATTAATGATATACAATATTTGGAGGCTGTTGATTTCGAAAAAATGATATGATGCAATTGCAGTTTAGTGATGCCGTAACTGATAATTCTATGACATCAGTTTGATGATTTTGTTATCGTGTTTGGAAACATGTTTGAAAAAATAGCTTTGAATCCGTTAAATTTTTTATACATGTAAGGTGTTTGACAAAAGGATAATGTGAATTCTGCCACTTTTTCTATGAAAAAGTGACGTTTTGTCACTTTTCTATGAAAAAGTGACAATCACTTTTCTCAAAAAAAAAGTCACACGCCCTCCACAGTCTTGTGACTCTTTAACCTCTCCCTCCCGAGTCTTGAACCCCTTTAACCCTTTGTTATTGTTTTTGGAAACATGTTTGAAAATAACATTATTGAACTTCAGAGAGAATGGATTGTGTCAATATATATGAAAAAATAGCTTTGAATGCGTTAAATTATTGATGCATGTAAGGTATTTAATAAAAAGATAATGTGAATTCTGCCACTTTTCTATGAAAAAGTGACGTTTTGTCACTTTTCTATGAAAAAGTGACGTCCTGTCACTTTTCTCAAAAAGAGCCACACTATATCTTTGAAGCAATTAACTAGATACATACGTATGCATTTTTGGAAATTTGAACATACCAATTCAAGTACCGTTTTATGGTAATACATATGAAAAAGAAAATTTTGAATCAATTAAATCATTGATACGTACAAGGTGTTTGACAAAAGGAGAATGTGAATTCCGTCACGTTTCTATGAAAAAGTGACATTATGTCACTTTTATATAAAAAAGTCACAATTGGACGTAATTAATACTTCATTAAAATGTTTAATTAAAATTTAAGGGTATTAATCAAAAACACCTAAAAAAAAGAGTACTGGACCTAATTTTCCCATAAATGTAAGTACCTGTCGACTTGAACCATCTCATATGGACGGTTAAGAACCACATAGATAGCCTATTGGGAAACTATTTCATGTCCAGCCATTCGGGCCTGAAAATTTTTGGTGATGTCTATTTTTCAATGGATCCTGGCCCTTCAACAGATCTACTTGTAATGGATCCTAGCAAAGGTCTGTAAATGGAATTTAGAGTCTGCTAGAAATTTGACAAATATAGCACTCATGTTAGAATTTTCAATTGCGAGCACTGTTTTTAATGGATGCCTAAAGCATTTTTTTTAAGGATTAAAATCAAATTTTTAGTAGATTTGATAAAAGTTAATGAAATGCGTGTTTGAAAAATTGTAGATTCCATAAAATATTTGGTTAAAATTAATTATTGATTTTGATTTGAAATCTAAATTTTAATCCCTACCATACAAGGATTAAATGTTAATAAGTTAAATTTCGTTCCAATTGACTGTACCTTAACGAAGATTAATAACCCAATTGGAATGAACATAGAACCAAAACAAATGTTCATACGATTTGACTCACAAAAGTACCTTTCCTTTCTATTTTGCTAACTAGGGCTCCAAACCCAACCCAACCCAACCCAACCACAAGCTTGGTCGAAGTCTTTTATGCTGAATAATGGTCCAAAATCTACTGTCACATATATTTCTTTCCATTGAATAATATCTCATACCGAGTCACATATATTATGTCAATTCAATTACTTGTTTGTTTATGCGATATATAAACTAAGCTTTTATAAAGTCGCTGAATATAAAATTATTTGAAACTAAGATAAATTTTAAGTGAATTTTGATAAGATAAACTTATAAGCTGTTTGGAATTTTTTTTTTTTTAAGGCTATAAACTTATTTAACAACATTTTTATGCAGACATTCCATAAAATTCACTACTTTTGATCAACGCATACCTACTAGAGATGGCGAAAGTCTTGGTCTCCAACCCGCATCGCATGGTTCCCCACCTCAAATACTCGAACCCACTTCGAATTTTTTATTTTATTTTATAAATTTAAATTTAAATTATATTTAAAATAATATTATAAAATAAATAAATAAATAATCAAACGAGACGATAAAGAGGAACTTTTTACTCTCTTCCTCTTCTTTCTAAAAAGTAAAAAAAATTACCACTCCTTGTGAGTTGTCGGTGGGATCCACCGCAGAAGAATCCAAATAAAATGGGCTCCACCTCCCACACCTACACACGCGCCAATGACTCGGTCAAGAACGGCAGTCTTCGCGCCAATTTTGAGGAAACAATTTGATAAACCGGGTTTTGTTTTGGATTCTACACCAATGTCAAAATCCAGAGTTAATGGGCCCACTTAATAAAATGGGAAGAATTCATAAGTAATATGTTTATTTTATACCCTTTCAAAAATAAGAAAACAAGTTTCAAATTTTAAAAATCAGATTTTTTTTATTGTTATTTATGTAATAATAAATTATTAAATTAATTTATTAAATATTTAATTTTAATATAATATAATTAACACATCATATCTCCATCGTCCATACCGCTTCGGAGACTATTCCGGCAGTCACTCTACTCCGACGACTTTCCGGTGACTTCCGGCGAAATTTTCGACGAACTTTCCGACGACATTAATGGTCATAGATTATTTTTGAAGTCACAAATCAAAAATTTTATACGTCACGAATTATTTTGAGATCACAGTTCAAAAATTTTATAACTCACAATTTGTTTATCGGTCACAGATCAAAATTTTATAAGTCACAATTTGTTTATCGGTCACAGATCAAAATTTCGAAGTCACAAATCAATAATTTTATAGGTCACAGTTCAAAAAATTACAGGTCACAGTTATTTATCAGTCATATATTTTCAAATTTATTGGTCACAAATTAATTTTTAGTCACAAATTGTCAAATGTTAATGTCACAGGACTAACTGCGATTTTTATTACCACCACCTCACCACAGCCACCTACTGCATCGCCGCCGCTGCCACAACCACCACTAACACCATCACTGTCGACCGCCACCTGTATCACCACTGTCTCACCAACAAAAAAACCCCAAAAACCATCATACTACCGTCTCGTCACCCCCACCATCTCCACCGCTACCCCAACCACTATTTCTACCCAACACCCATTCACTGTTAATAAAAAACCATCAAAGTACCAACAACAACCGCCGTAGTCACCCTCACCCTCACTGCCACCGCCACCAACAACAGCTGCCGTAGTCGCCCAAAAAATACCAACAAAACAGATCCACAAATGCCATCACCACAATGCCATCACTAGTACCAGATCGTCGATGGTTCTGTACGGTCACGCTCAGATTAGATCTAAAACCAGAACGCCGCCGCAGCCACAAAAATGGTTATGTGCGATCTCCTTATCGAAAACCACAAAAATCCCACTCAACGCCCCTCTCAGATCAGGAACCAGAACACCGCTTATCACGAAGCAATCAGGTGCCACTGCGAAGCACTAAGCAACCAGGGGCCACCGCGAAGCACGAAGCAACCAATCTCCACTTGTTTGCATCACTTGTAGTTACCTCGTCGGCGAGAAAGTAGAGAGAGATGCAGGGAGTTTGATGGGAACGCGGTGCATCGTCAGAATAGTTAGAGGCGGATGAGTTAGAGAGACTGATGAGAGAGAGGGAGATGGAGAGGAGAAGACAGGCTCACTGGAGGAAAGAGAGGTGATTAGGGATTGAGATGAAATTAGGGTTAGGGATGATTAATATTTAATATATAAAAATAAATATCTGATTTTTGAAAACTTGAACCTTGTATCTGATTTTAGAATATTGATTTTCAAAGGTAGGGTTCTGTGTAATTTGCCCTAATAAAATATCAGACTACTAAAACGTGGATTTCAAACAAGCTCTCTGGGATCACTTCTCTTTTATTCCTGGCGGCCGAATTACTTATTTCTTGATTATTTTATATTTTCACTTATTTTTAGATTAAAAGCTAAAACTTCAATGCACCTTAGGGCATGTTTGAGCTCATTTTTGGTGTATGTATTTTAGAATAATAGATTAAAGAAGAATGTGTGGTTAAAAAATAAAGAAAAATTTAAGATTTACGTGTAATATTATTTTATTGAAAAATGTGTGATTGAAAAAAAAAATGTATTTCGATGAAAATGGGGATCAGATAAGGACTTAATATACTCGTCAAGCATGCAAATGATTGATGTAACATGTTAACGTTGACAACTAGAAAAGTATTTCCTCTCTCAATTACTTTCGACAACATATTTTTTTAAAAAAATTCGACCAAGTAGGGACTTAAATGATTATGGTATGACCATGGGCGGACCTAGGGGGGTCGTGGGGGGCAAGTGCCCCCAACTTTTGAGGTTTTTTTTTTTTTTAATAAAATTGTGTTTGGTATCGATTGAAATCTAAATTTTAATCTAAATCAAAGTTAACAATTAATTTTAATAACATATTTCATGGAATCCATAACTGTTTAACTTTTATCAAAATTTACTAAAAAATTAATTTTAATCTCCATCAAACATGGGCAAAATCACAATAAATTTGAATTTCGATAACATTCTAAGTTTAAAAATTCTCTGACGATCATACGCTAATCGAATCTACAAATTGTTTATGTCATCTCAAAGTTTATTTCGAGAACTACATTATGAGCACATCAAATAGTCCAAACAGATATCGAAAATAGTTAAAAATATGTTAAACGTGAGTCTTAAAAAAACTCGTTTAACTCGCATTTTTATAAAATTCAATTATTTCGTTAACATTTATTATTTTTGCGATACAAATTTCTCAATATAATTTTCATCATTTTATTAAGAAATTTTATATGGAATATGACATAAAAAATTTTCGAAATTTTACATCTGAAAAAGTCATATCCCATGTAAATTTTCGGATGTAAAATTACATGCGGTATGATTTTTTTGGGCGTAAATTTTCGATTGTAAAATTTTTCTCAACTTCTTTACAAGTTCGATTGTGCCCCCTAATCTTTAAGGTCTGCGTCCGCCCCTGGGTATGACTAGCTGAAAGTATTAAAGGTGGTGATGCTCTTACCAAATTAGTATAGAATTATAGGTTGTTTAAGCAAATAATTGGATTGGGACAATGAAGCAACCATGGTTATACAAAATCTAAGAATCTTAATTAGATATTCCAAGTGTTTGACACCCATTTTTGTGAAAGAATGTGTTTTTGAATAGTGATTGATGGAAGAATGTGTGGTTAAAAAGTAAGGAGAATTTTTAGGTTTATGTGTAATATTATTTTATTGATAGAATGTGTGGTTGAAATGAAGAAAGAGAAAAAAAATGAGAATGAGAACGAGAAAAAAATGGGTGCCAAACGGGGGCATTGTAATGTGATTAACTTTAATCTTCCTAGAGTTAAGACAAGATACAAAGGTTGTTAATGTGTATTATTATTTGACTATGACATGAAAGAAAATGAAAATTATGTGGGTTTATCTTGTAATTTAAAATTTATTGCAATCAATGATTTCATCAAATTACTAACTTGTCACATTTTGAAGAGTTTTAGCTCGTAATATCTAAAATGATCTAATTAATCATTACATAGCATATTATGTACACATATGTAAACCTAAACGTGTGTTATCTAGATCACAACATGCGTGTAAAGTAAATTGAATAGTTAGGTTTGAAGGAGATGGACATGTAAATAATGCTCCCAACCCAACCTAACCCAATCCAACACAACCTAACCACAAGCTTGGTCGAAGTCTTTTATACTGAATAACGGTCCAAAATCTACTGTCGCATATATTTCTTTCCATTGAATAATATCTCATACCGAGTCACATATATTATGTCAATTCAATTACTTGTTTGTTTATGTGACATATAAACTAAGCTTTTATAAAGTCGCTGAATATAAAATTATTTGAAACTAAGATAAATTTTAAGAGAATTTTGATAAGATAAACCTATAAGCTATTTGGAATTATTTTTTTTTAAGGCTATAAACTTATTTAACAACATTTTTATGCAGACATTCCATAAAATCCACTATTTTTCATCAACACATACCTACTAGAGATGGCGAAAGTCTTGGTCTCCAACCCGCATCGCATGGTTCCCCACCTCAAATACTCGAACCCACTTCGAATTTTTATTTTATTTTATTTTATAAATTTAAATTTAAATTATATTTAAAATAATTAAAATAATATTATAAAATAAATAAATAAATAATCAAGCGAGACGATAAAGAGGAACTTTATACTCTCTTCCTCGTCTTTCTAAAAAGTAAAAAAAATTACCACTCCTTGTGAGTTGTCGGCGGGATCCACCTCGTACATGCAGAAGAATCCACCTCCCACTCCTACACACGCGTCAACGACTCGGTCAAGAACGGCAGTCTTCGCACCAATTTTGAGGAAACAATTTGATAAACCGGGTTTTGTTTTGGATTCTACACCAATGTCAAAGTCCAGAGTTAATGGGCCCACTTAATAAAATATCAGACTAGTAAAACGTGGATTTCAAACAAGCTATCTGGGCCCACTTCACTTTTATTGCTGGCGGC
Source organism: Fraxinus americana (assembly GCA_035079005.1). Taxonomy (NCBI): domain Eukaryota; kingdom Viridiplantae; phylum Streptophyta; class Magnoliopsida; order Lamiales; family Oleaceae; genus Fraxinus; species Fraxinus americana. The sequence continues at coordinate 1,792,546 of CM068722.1, read as the reverse complement.
CAAATTACTTATTTCTTGATTATTTTATATTTTAACTTATTTTTAGATTAAAAGCTAAAACTTCAATACACCTTAGGGCATGTTTGAGCTCATTTTTGGTGTATGTATTTTAGGATAATAGATTAAAGGAGAATGTGTGGTTAAAAAATAAAGAAAAATTTGAAATTTGTGTGTAAAATTATTTTATTGAAAAATGTGTGATTGAAAAAAAAATGTATTTCGATGAAAATGAGGATCAAATAAGGACTTAACAAACTCGTCAAGTATGCAAATGATTGATGTAACATGTTAACGTTGACAACTAGAAAAGTATTTCCTCTCTCAATTTATATACATTATTATTCATACATACTTAGTCCCTGTTTTATTTTTTATTTATTTATTTATTTTTATTTATATACAATTTTTTCAATAAAATAATTTTGTAAGTGAATTCATAATTTTTTTTATTACTTTCGACAACACATTTTTCAAAAAAAATTATTTTTTACAAAATTTATTTTGAAAAATTTCGATCATATAGGGGACTTAAATGGTTATGGTATGACTGGAGGAAAGTATTAAAGGTGGTGATGCTCTTACTGAATTAGTATAGAATTATAGATTGTTTAAACAGATAATTGGATTGGGACAATGAAGCAACCATGGTTATACAAAATCTAAGAATCTTAATTAAATATTGTAATGTGATTAACTTTAATCTTCCTAGAGTTAAGACAAGATACAAAGGTTGTTAATATGTATTATTATTTGACTATGACATGAAAGAAAATGAAAATTTTGTGGGTTTATCTTGTAATTTAAAATTTATTGCAATCAATGATTCCATCAAATTATTAACTTGTCACATTTTGAAGAGTTTTAGCTCGTAATATCTAAAATGATCTAATTAATCATTACATAGCATATTATGTACACATATGTAAACCTAAACGTGTGTTATCTCGATCACAACATGCGTGTAAAGTAAATTGAATAGTTAGGTTTGAAGGAGATGGACATGTAAATAACCTAACAAAAACTTGGATCATTCATTTTCCGAGTTGATTTGCTTTATCATGCATTTCGTGTCTGTATTAACTCTTTCACTTCGTAGTACACGCAATTTACCTATTTGGATCTTTATTAATTTTCTTATTTTTAACCTTTTAGGTCTAATGGCTCGCTTGGTTTGAAAATGCGTCATCAACACTGTTTATAACGTAACTTGAAAAGAGAAAGTCGAACTATAATTCAATAGGAAATAGTGTGTACGTGTACACTATTTCTGTGTGATGATTATTATCGGTACATATGTTATTAGGTCGAGTTGTGTAGGTTTGAAACAAATTTACATATGGGGTCTGTTAAGAAATATATGATTATTTTGTTAACATTATTTATTAAGGGTAGAATAGTCTTTTAAGTTTTCTTTATTTTAGGCTATATATAGTCTCTTTGTATCTAAGTTTTATTCATTCAATTACATTATACAGAATCAATGAAACCCTAGCCTCTTTTTCATCTTTCTCTTTGGATTGTTTAACATGGTATCAGAGACAGATTTCATGGGATTTGACATAATCTCAAACACAGCTTTCGCGGATTTTGGGAGGATTTTTCGTTCCGTTTCTGCGATCTGGTATTTCGTTAGGGTTTTTATTCAGTTTCTGCAATTGGTATTTCGTTAGGGTTTTCATTCAGTTTCTGCAATCTGGTATTTCGTTTCCCTTACTTTTGCTATTTGGGTTTCCTTCTTCTTTTATTTTATTATGGCTACTGAAAGAGACGATTCGCTTCAATCTGTGAGTGTGAGGTTGGATGGAAAGAATTATTCGTATTAGAGTTATGTGATGAGAAATTTTCTTAAGGGTAAAAAGATGTGGGGATATATTAGTGGAATTTCTGTAAAACCTACGGATATTGATGAGGGTTATGCTGCTTCAATAGATACTTGGGAAGCAAACAATTCAAAAATTATTACTTGGATTAACAATTCTATTGAGCATTCCATAGGTAGAGAGTTGGCAAAGTATGATACAGCAAAGGAGGTTTGGGAACATCTGCAAAGGTTATTCACTCAATCAAACTTTGTAAAACAGTATCAATTAGAGAATGACATACGAGCTCTTCAGCAGAAAAATATGAGTGTTCAGGAGTTTTATTCTGCTATAACAGATCTTTGGGATCAATTGGCTCTTACAGAATCGGCAGAATTAAAGGCGTGCAATGCCTTTATTGTTCATAGAGAGCAGCAACGGTTGGTACAGTTTCTAACTGCACTTCGCAGTGATTTTGAAGGACTTAGAGGTTCAATTTTGCATCGTTCTCCACTTCCTTCTGTTGATTCAGTTGTCAGTGAGTTATTGGCTGAAGAAATACGTCTTAAGTCTTATTCTGAAAAGGGAATTCTTTCTACTCCTAATCCTTCTGTGTTAGCAATGCCTTCTAAGTCACTGTCTAATAATCATAATATGTTTCACGCAAGGGCTGCCCGTGATGAGTGCAGTTTCTGTAAGGAGAAAGGTCATTGGAAGGCTCAGTGTCCTAAGTTGAGACAGCAGAATCGTACCGTGCAGCAATTCCAAGCTTGGAAGCCTGGCAATCAATCACAATCGAATGATCGTAGACCACCTCAGGGTTATAGACCACCACAGTTCAATACTGCAGCGGTAGCTTCATCGGGTCCTTTCACAGATCCTGGTACTCTGGCTGAGCAATTTCAGAAGTTTCTCTCCTTACAGCCACAAGCTATGTCTGCTTCTGTAGGTCAGTTGTCTCATAATTCTTCAGGTATGTCACATTCTGTTTGGGTCTTGGATTCTGGTGCTTCACATCATATGTCTCCAGATTCTTCATCCTTTGCTTCCCTGTCTCATTCGTCTTGTATTCCTGTCATGATTGCTGATGGCACTCTTATGCCTTTTGCAGGTGTTGGTTCTGTTGTCACACATCACTTGTCTCTCCCTAATGTTTATCATATTCCAAAACTCAAATTAAATCTTGCTTCTGTTGGTCAGTTATGTGATTCTGGTAATTTAGTCACATTTTCTTCTTCTTCTTGTTATGTGCAGGATCTCCAGTCTCAGAAGCTGATTGGGACAGGCCGTAGGAAGGGGGGACTATATGTTTTGGATGAGTTAAAAGTACCAGTTGCTGCTGCTGCTACTAGTGTTGATTTATCTTCTTTTCGTTTGAGTCCTTCTTCTTCTAGTTTTTATTTATGGCATTCTCGCCTAGGTCATGTTTCGTCTTCTCGTTTGAGATATTTGGCTTCTACAGGGGCATTAGGAAATTTGCAACCTTATGATATTTCAGATTGTAGTGGATGTAAACTGGCAAAATTTTCAGCTTTACCTTTTAATCGAAGTATTTCTGTTTCTTCCTCTCCATTTGATTTGATTCATTCTGATGTATGGGGGCCTTCTCCTGTTGCCACAAAAGGAGGGTCCCGATATTATATTTCTTTATTGATGATCATACTCGTTATTGTTGGGTTTATTTAATAAAATATCGTTATGAATTCTTTGAGATATACACAACATTTCGTGCTCTTGTCAAAACTCAACATTCTGCTGTTATCAAATGTTTTAGGTGTGATTTGGGTGGGGAATACACTTCTAAAAAATTTTGTGAACTGCTTGCCTTAGATGGAACTATTCACCAAACTTCGTGTACAGATCCTGAGCAAAATGGTGTTGCTGAAAGAAAACATAGGCACATTGTTGAAACTGCTCGCTCTCTCTTGTTGTCTACTTCAGTTCCTAGTGTGTATTGGGGTGAAGCTGTTCTTACTACTGTAAGTTTGATTAATACAATTCCATCTTCTCATATTTCAGGTTTTTCTCCTTTTGAAAAGTTGTATGGGTATGCCCCTAATTATTCTTTCTTTAGAGTTTTTGGTTGTACTTGTTTCGTTCTTCGTCCTCATGTAGAACGCAGCAAGTTGTCATCTCGATCTGCTATTTGTGTCTTTCTTGGTTATGGTGAAGGTCAAAAGGGGTATCGTTGTTTTGATCCAATAACTCAGAAACTTTATGTGTCTCGTCATGTTGTGTTTCTCGAGCATATACCTTTCTTTTCTATTCCATCAACTACTCATAGTTTGACTAGATTTGATCTTATTCGTATAGATCCTTTTTCTACTGATTCTGATAGTTTGTCATCTCAAGTTCCTAGCACTTCAAATACTGATCATTCTGCATGTACTGACACTTTACTCTCCGGCACACCTGAAGCTCCCTCTTCTCCTATGGTCCCTCAAGCCCCGTCTGAGACTGTGGATCCACCTCTACGTCAATCCATACGCATTCGTAAGTCTACAAAGTTACCAGATTTTGCTTATTCTTGTTATTCTTCATCTTTTACTTCATTTTTAGCTTCTATTCATTGTCTCTCTGAGCCCTCTTCCTATAAAGAGGCAATTCTTGATCCTCTTTGGCAGCAAGCTATGGATGAGGAACTTTCTGCCTTGCATAAGACTGGTACTTGGGATTTGGTTCCTCTACCTCCGGGTAAGAGTGTTGTTGGTTGTCGTTGGGTGTATAAGATTAAGACTAATTCTGATGGATCAATTGAGCGATACAAAGCTAGGTTGGTTGCAAAAGGGTACTCTCAACAGTATGGTATGGATTATGAGGAGACATTTGCTCCTGTTGCAAAAATGACTACTATTCGTACTCTTATTGCAGTAGCTTCGATTCGTCAGTGGCGTATCTCTCAACTTGATGTTAAAAATACCTTCTTGAATGGAGATCTTCAAGAAGAAGTTTATATAGCTCCCCCTCCTGGTGTTCCACATGATTCTGGGTATGTTTGCAAGCTCAAGAAGGCGTTGTATGGTCTCAAACAAGCACCTCGTGCTTGGTTTGAAAAATTTTCTGTTGTGATCTCTTCTCTTGGATTTGCTTCTAGTAGTCATGATTCTGCTCTTTTTGTTAAGTGCACTGATGCAGGTCGTATCATTCTATCTTTATATGTTGATGACATGATTATCACTGGTGATGATATTGATGGTATTTCAGTTTTGAAGACAGAGTTGGCTAGACAGTTTGAAATGAAGGATTTGGGTTCTCTACGATATTTCTTGGGTATTGAGGTAGCCTGCTCACCTAGAGGTTATCTTCTTTCTCAGTCGAAATATGTTGCAGATATTCTTGAACGGGCTCGACTTACTGATAATAAGACTGTTGATACTCCCATTGAGGTTAACGCAAAGTATTCTTCTTCTGATGGTTTGCCTTTATCAGATCCTACTTTATACCGTACTATTGTTGGGAGCTTGGTATATCTCACTATTACTCGTCCAGATATTGCATATGCTGTTCATGTTGTTAGTCAGTTTGTTGCTTCTCCTACTACAGTTCATTGGGCAGCTGTTCTTCGTATTTTGCGATATCTTCGGGGTACAGTCTTTCAGAGTCTTTTACTTCCATCCACATCTTCCTTGGAGCTGCGTGCATACTCTGATGCTGATCATGGCAGTGATCCCACAGATCGTAAGTCTGTTACTGGCTTCTGTATCTTTTTGGGTGATTCTCTTATTTCTTGGAAGAGCAAGAAGCAATCTATTGTGTCTCAATCTTCAACCGAAGCAGAATATCGTGCTATGGCATCCACTACCAAAGAGATTGTTTGGTTACGTTGGTTATTTGCAGATATGGGAGTTTTTCTTTCACATCCCACTCCTATGTATTGTGATAATCAGAGTTCCATTCAAATTGCTCACAACTCGGTTTTCCATGAACGAACTAAGCACATTGAGATCGATTGTCACCTTACTCGTCATCATCTCAAGCATGGCACAATTACTTTGCCATTTGTTTCTTCTTCTTTGCAGCTTGCAGATTTCTTTACCAAGGCGCATTCTATTTCTCGTTTTCGTTTTCTTGTTGGCAAACTCTCGATGCTTGTAGCTGCTGCATCGTGAGTTTGAGGGGAGATGTTAAGAAATATATGATTATTTTGTTAACATTATTTATTAAGGGTAGAATAGTGTTTTAAGTTTTCTTTATTTTAGACTATATATAGTCTCTTTATATCTAGGTTTTATTCATTCAATTACATTATGCAGAATCAATGAAACCCTAGCCTCTTTTTCATCTTTCTCTTTGGATTGTTTAACAGGGTCGAACTTGACTTTTTAGGATCGTAGTTCACGTAACCAACCCTAGTTAGTTTTGAGATGGAGAGGATTCTTGTCTTCAACCCAATGGCCTGATTTTGATAATTATATTATAATTAATCTCTTAATGACCTAATTAACAGCTACCAATTACTGGCTTTATACTTTTTACATATGTTCAAGTTCAATTGTCTTCTCTGTCACCATCTCTCCCCCCTAAATTCCTCACTGACTTTTAAACATTCTGATTTTCCACAGAAAGACGCACTCACACGCTTTCATCCCTCTCTCTGATACAGAGAAAGAAGTAGAGAGATTGTGCTTGGGAAGTTTATTAAGTTCGTAATTCTGATTCCTTTCTTGTGCTTCCAAAAGTATTCTTTTACTCCATTCCATTTTTTTGCTTTTATTAAAAAAATCAATAAAGCAAGGCCATGCAATTTCTTTTTGTATAAAGTTTTCAGTTTTGATTCCAACTGGGTTCGTCAGAAATGAAGAAGGAAGATCAAGCAAGGTCTCTGTTTGGGATTTCTTTGACTGATAGACCTATTTGGCAACAGTTTCTCATATGCTCTTCCGGGTTCTTCTTTGGTTATCTTGTCAATGGCATTTGTGAGGTTCGTTTGAGTGTTTATTGTATATCTATTTATATAATTGCAGTTGTCTTTGTTTGATTCCTTGTGTCATTGGATCCTCTGTGTTTTAGTTTTATTGTGTGAATTGAATTCTTCGATTTTCCTACATCGTTGCCTGTTAGTTGTTTGTTAATTTGCTTCATTCAGTCACTTCATCCGGGGGTTCATTCCATTTTGGGGTAGTGTAGAATTGTTTCAAAAAGGTTTCTTAAATGTTGGAATTTTCTGTACTTCTTTGGGGGCAAAATTCGAAACTTTTGGTTTACATAGTAGTACTTTGTTGATCATTTCACTGGATTAATTATAATTTCAGTCACTGTTCTATTGATTCAGAAGTTCCAATGAAGATCAGATCTGTAGAATTAGTTAATTGTGAATAATGAAGTTGCAAAGTTGACTAACCATGAATTTTTTTTGTATCTGCATGCAGGAATATGTATATAATAGGCTCCAATTCAGGTCTGTCCACCTTTTTTCGATAGCTTAATTATGATTGCGCTAATTATTCTGATGGCTCGTTGAATTAATTTTTTTTATACTTTTTGGCAGTTATGGCTGGTATTTTACCTTTGTTCAAGGCTTTGTGTATTTGGTACTGATATACTTACAGGGGTTCACCATTAAGCAAAAGGTGAATCCATGGAAAACATATCTCAAGCTCTCTGCTGTCCTAATGGGTTCTCATGGATTAACGAAGGGTTCCTTGGCTTATCTTAATTATCCGGCACAGATCATGTTCAAGTCGACAAAGGTATACTGTACTCAAACTATGTCTTTGGAATAGGTCGATGACATTATTTAATTTATTTTCACAGAATATTATTAGATCATTTCAATATTCCAAGGGCCTAATTAGTTTATGTGCCACTTTGAGAGGTTTGACCTTTTCTAGTTGATCCTTTCTTGCAAGTTGAAACAATGCATTTTGATTTTGATATTATAATTTGTGAGACTTGCAATTTGTTAAATTGATGAGCTCATTTGGTTGTTGGAGTACAGGTTCTACCTGTAATGATAATGGGCGCGTTTATCCCTGGCTTGAGAAGAAAATACCCCATTCACGAATACATATCCGCTGTGCTTCTAGTTGTTGGGCTGATTCTTTTCACCTTAGCCGATGCTAACACTTCTCCGAACTTTAGTGGCATTGGCGTCTTGATGATTTTAGGCGCTCTAGTCATGGATTCTTTTCTCGGTAACTTGCAGGAAGCAATTTTCACCATGAATCCCGATACCACTCAGGTGTTAATAATTATATTCTATGGCTTATATTTTAGATGAAAGCGCATGTCATTTTTCCGCTAATCTATGTAGCTCTTATTCTCTCAGATGGAGATGCTATTTTGCTCGACGTTGATTGGGTTGCCTTTCCTGTTACCGCCAATGATTTTGACCGGAGAGTTGGTTACAGCTTGGAATTCTTGTGCTGAGGTAAGGAGATTGACTCAATTAAAATATTCTCAGCTCAAAATACTTAATCAGTAGGATTATTTTTTAACTAGAGCTATTAAGTAAGAAAGAAACAGCTACATTTGCCGGGACCACCAGTGACATCAAGTTTCTGTGCTTCTCAATGTATGTTTGTTCTTTTAAATGTATCATTTTGTTTCTTTTGCATTTGCATTTGCAGCATCCTTATGTCTACGGAGTGCTTGTCTTTGAAGCAATGGCTACATTTATTGGTCAGGTCTCTGTTTTATCACTCATTGCCATTTTTGGGGCTGCCACCACTGCTATGGTAATTAAGCCTCGACTAGCCTTGGTTTTTTAGCATGCAATCGTACTCGATTCTTCTCCAGAAAAATTCGTTCGCAGACTTTTATTTCATGTTGTTTACTTCTTTGCTATTGCAGATTACAACAGCACGAAAGGCTGTGACTTTGTTGTTGTCGTACTTAATTTTTACGAAGCCTCTTACTGAACAACATGGTTCGGGGTTGTTACTCATTGCAATGGGAATTATACTGAAGATCGTCCCTGATACTAAACCTCCTAACCTGGCTGTCGTATCCAGTACTCGAGGAAAAAATCATCCAAAAAAGGCGAAGACGCCAGAAAATGGAGCCGACGAAGAAGACGAAGAGAAAAGGCCATTAGTCTGAATTCATAAACAAATTAGTTGGCCAAATGTTGATTTGTGATTTTACTTTCTTTTTGGCAAATTCACGTGTATTGCTTATTGTTTATGAGAATTTTGTATAATCTTTTTCAAATACAAAAATATATATAGAGTTTCTTTTTTATATTATATGGATGGTTTAGTTTGCAAAGATCGTGAAATGTTAAATAAAATCAACTTGAATTCATTCGAAATCACTGATTTTCTATCCCATATCTGCTTTTCTTACAAAAATATAATTTGAAGTAGAGATTTTTTCGTATGACAGAGTTGAGTCGATTATTCAATTAAATAATATGAAGCATGTTTTCCATCCCCATTCAAGAAATCAACCAGTAGAGGCAGTCCAATCTCAATGCCTGGCTATACATTAGAAATCTCATTGACTACATAATATTCAGTTTGTCTGTGTTAAAATTCACAAATGTATAGACCATTAAAATAAGTTCAGAATCGATAAGGTTCACCCGAAAATTGGGAAAGCTTGAAATTGGTTGTCACAAGTTTAGCGTTTTCTTTAAAATTATAGATCACATCGCTCTTGTCAGCTACAACTTTCTTTGAGTTTACGAAGGACTTCCCAAATCCGTTCCTTAATTAATCCCCAACAATTTTACATCGCCTCAGTTTAGTAGGAATTAAAATTTAGATTTTAATCTAAATCAAAGTCAACAATTAATTTTAACCGTATATTTCATGGGATCCACAACTTTTCAACTTCACACTTAAGTAACTTTTATCAAAATCTACTTAAAATCTGATTTTAATTCTCACCAAATAGAGGGCTTCGCTTGTTGACATCTATATTGTATACAATCATACACGACATGAACTCATTTCAAATGCTAGCATCAATGTATTGTAAACTACTCAATGTAAGGTGTTAAGGATTCCAAGAAACCACTGAAAATACTGTAAGTGTTATGTCCTAAGTCCAATCAACTTTGGACATAAACACCTTAAATAATAGATATTGCCATACATATGCATCGATTATATATATATATATATATTCAAAGTGTTTATGTCCAAAGTTGATTGGACGTAGGGCATAACACTTACAAACTCTCACTTGCACTAGATCCAATCACTTATGTATCTTATATCATAAGAGTCTACATGACGATCATGTTTATGCTTCGACAACTCTTTGTCAGTGGATCTGCAATTTAATAACTTGTGGGAATTCGTTCTTTATTTACGTCATTTCATTGTATTATCTTTCCAATGAGATAACACTGCCTTAACATATGTTTGGATCATTGATGAGACCTTAGTTCCTTCGCTTGCACGATGGCTCCATTGTTATCACAATGCAGAAGCGTGTGATCAACAATGTTAGGAACTACTCTAAGTTCATTAATGAACTTCCTGATTCATACCACAACTTTTGTTGCTTTCTAAATCAATGATGTATAAGGCTTCTATTATTGAATCAACGATTATTTGGAACATTTCCAACACACCGCTTAAGAGTAAACCAATATCCTATTTGAGATATACTATTATTCTAGTCTGACTAGAAGTTAGCGCCAGTCTATCCATGAACTCTCAGTTCATTTTCTCCATATAAAATCTTCTCGAGATTTTATCTGTATAGATTGGGATGAGTTAAGTAATCTTCTAAATCTATCTTTATAGATCAACTTGCTTCTATCATATCTATCACAGAGAAATTATTTGACAACCATAATTTAAACAATTGAAATATAGAGACGTCGTTTCCTATAATATGTCTCATACATTTAATATCAGGAATGCAACAATGCTCCCACTATCTTCTTGTAAACGCACAAATCTTCATTTTTGATAAAATCAAACATTTTGACTTTTTGCATTAAATTAAAGATTCTAGCTCCAAGAGGCTTGTTTCAATCCATATTGACATGTTCTTGTAAACTCATTTACAACCTATGGGTTCAAATCCATTAGGCAAGTCGACCAAGGTCAAATCTTGGTTACATACAACAAGTTCATCTCTTTAAGTCAACACTAGACTTTATTTCTATGTAATTAATAGGTTCATTATCCTTGATTAGTAATCATGGATTCGTACCTTCTAGGAGGTCAAATGATCCTACAAGATTTACATGGAGCTAACGTGTCCTCAGAAGTCTCCACTTCTTGATCAAAAGTATGTCCCTCAACAGGTGTGGGATAAGACTCAGGTTCATCTATTTGGTCAATTATATCCGTGGACTCTTGAACTCCTTCAAGATTTATTCTACTCCCATCGTCTCTTTTAGAATAAACACTTTCTCTAGGAGTATGACATGTCTTGAGATGAACATTTTCTTCTCAACGAGATTATAGAATTGATATTCAATTATCTCTTGGATATCCTCAAATATATATTTATCGGATCTAATCTCAAACTTATCCGATCCAATATGTTTCACATAAGCATTATAGCCCAAACTTTCATATGAGATAAGTTGGGCCTTTCCATAACTCGTATGAAGTTTTGTCAACCGATATAAATGAGACACGATTTAGTGTGCAGCACGTGGCAATCAGTGCATGACCTCAAAACGATTTTTGAATGCTTGCATGGCTTGTTCTCTATTGCACTATATCTAATAGTGTACGATTCCTCATTTCAGATGCACCATTATGTTGCAATGTATGTGGAGGAATCCACTGCATAAGAATCTAATTCTCTTTTAGATAATCTAAAATTCTCCATTTTAGATATTCTTTACCTCGAACAAGTTTTAGTGTAAGAATATATTTACCTATTTGTTTATCAACTTTTAGTTTGAATCCCTTGAACATTTCAAGAGATTCATGCTTGAATTTCATCAAATATACATGATCATTTCTGAAATGATCATTAGTAAATGTGATGAGATAAGATAAACTTCACCTGACATTATTTGATATGGATCTACATACATCACTATGTATTAGACCTAATAATTGTGCAGATCATTTTCCTTTTGAAGTAAAAGGAGATTTGGTAACTGTGTCTTACAGACATGATTCGCATTTGTCAAATGATTCAAAATTATTTGACCCAAATATACATCTCCATATAAGTTTGGAATTGCATTCTCATTTATGTGACCAAATCTGCAATGCCAGATATAGGTGTTATTCAGATTATCATTTTTATGCCTTTCAATTTCTATACTCATTATAGAACACTCAACATTTAGAATATAAATGTCATTTTGTAATTTACCATAACTATTAAGATCTTATCAAGATGAGGGGGAACAACAATTGTCCTTAACATTAAAATAATTCATGTCAAAACATGAAATTTATTTAATACCCTTGGTAATGGTAAGAACAAAATTAACATTTCTCTAATTCTAATATTGAGCTAAAGGCAATGGCAAGAAATATGCTTCTACAGGCAATGCAACAACTTTTGCTCATTTTCAACGTGTAGGTCAACTTCTCCATTCTGCAGAGATCTACTTTTATTTAGTTTCTGCATATTTATATAAATATGAGATCCATATCTAGTATCTAATACCCATGAAACTAAGGAAGTAGATATAAGTCTTGCAATTTCATTTCCAATGACCCATCATTCCAAAATGATAATAGGGATCATCAGATTTGGTATCGTCCTTATTCGCTTTAACTGTCTTAGTCATCTTCGTTGCTTTCCTAAAGCATCCTTTAGACTTCCCTATCGAGGTCTATGACTAAGATTTGTCCACTACAAATATAGATGTTGGACTTAACAGTTTTAAGCATGTTCAGCATCTCAATGAGCGTGCTTCGAGTTTATTCATGTTAAATTCATAATTAGTTATGAATAACTCTCTGACAGAGATTGCAGAACCAAGTCTATACTTAGTTCATTGTTCATGACTGAACGCAATCAAGACAACTTCTCAAAGTAGTCTACATTTTCAACACACGAGCACTGACTGAAGATTCTTCTGCCATTATGCATTGGTATAGTTGCTGGGAAATATCATATATTTCCTCGTATGATTGTTCATCATTCAACACATTGAGATGAAAAATCATGTGTTAGCATCTATACTTTTATATTGCTTTGTAACTCATGTGACATAGTCGCAAACATCATACATGTTGCAGTACTATCGTCATCACTGTGTTTATTATAGCAGCCACCTCTTCTTTTGTCGAGTCATCAGCAAGTGTCTCTGAAAATGGCTACTCAAGGACACAACCAATTTTTCATGCCTGAGAACAATTCTCATATTGCGGTGCCAATCAAAAAAATTTCGTTTGGTTGTTGGCATACAATATGCCTCTTAAATACATATGATTACTCATGATTCAATAAATGTAAACGACGAAAAGTAAAGAAATAATATATATAGTGCATGAATTAATTTAACATGGTCTTTTATTAAATTAATTTTGCTCCCACTGTTTAACTCAAATTTATGACCCTCTCACATAAATTTATGGAATCCATACTTGATTCCCAGTGGACTGAAATCCCATTTGTTATAATAAAACCTTGAGTGTACTCAACAAGCCCTAATAAAACATTTGGGTAGATACTATTATCAATTGTATCTCCATACAACTCCCAGATCATTAAGCTGACAACTCTTTGTCTTCACACATCTTATGTGTTAGCTTAACATGCCTCTAAGATTTATCTCCTTGAGTGTACTCAACAAGAGATAAATATTAGTTAAGTCAAACCCAATCATTCAGAAATATCTAATATTTCATAGTGTCAAACATATCCCTAATAGACCAGCCTTAAGTGTATTCAACAAGCTAAGATCGATTTAGGACTCTCGTTTTTCACTATAATGAAGGAAGGCGAATATAAATATGACTTAATATTTTAACATGCCTCTAAAATTTATCTTCTTGAGTGTACTCAACAAAAGATAAATATTAGTTAAGTCAAACCCATCATTCAGAAATATCTAATATTTCATAGTGTCAAACATATCCCTAATAGACCAGCCTTGAGTGTACTCAACAAGTTAAGATCGATTTAGGACTCTCGTTTTTCACTATAATGATGGAAGACAAATAGCAAATTGACTTAATATTTTTAACGAGGGGTTTTTCATGCAAAATGTCTCATCATAATAATTATATATATTTTATTATACATCTAACATGCAAATAAACATACATATAATAGTGTGGACGATTATGGACTTATATTATCTAGTCTTCCCGAGCCATAAGGAAGACTAGTCGGTCAGTTCCTAGGGGGTATAGCATTGATTCATACAATGCTCCATCTCTATGATCTCCTCCTCTTCTTGTATCTTCAATTAGTCCAGCTGCAACTTATATCCTATACTAGTTGGCACGCGGCCTAAATAATGTTGTACGCGCAGGCCCATAATAAGAACAACCGACTCGCAGGTCCAAAATAAATAAGAGCTCGCAGGCCCATAAAACAACAAGAATAAAACTAACCATTCAACACATCCACATGGTCGAGTCCATAATCATCCACTAATTAAACATTTATCAAATAAATGCTTTCCTATATAATATCTAATATTATATGCAAACATGTTTCAAGTTTCTAGCAATTAAAGTCGTCTAAACTAATTTAGACAAATGGATCGGAACAATTAAACAATTAATTAATCAAATTAATTAATTAATTTAATTAGCGAATTTATTTAATTAAAATCAAATTTTAATTAAATATCAAATTAGAGAACAACTCTAATTCTACAATTATAGGGCGGGACTATTTAATTAAAATCAAATTTTAATTAAATACCAAATTAAAGTCCAACTCTAATTCCAATAAAATTTTAGGGCAAGACAATTTAATTAAAATCAAATTTTAATTAAATGTCAAATTAAAGTCAAACTCTAATTATAATCAAATTAATACGGTTGAATTTAATTAAAATCAAATTTTAATTAAATACAAAATAAGAGTCAAACTCTAATTCCGAGATATTAGGGCGAACTTATTTAATTAAAATAAAATCTTAATTAAATAACAAATTAGAGTCCAACTCCAATTTCAAGAAATTTTAGGGTGAGACAATTTAATTAAAATCAAATTTCAATTAAATGTCAAATTAGAGTCCAACTCTAATTTCAACAACATACTAGGTGGATAATTTAATTAAAATCAAATTTTAATTAAATATTAAATTAAAGTCCAACTCTAATTTAAAATGAATTAACATTTTAATTTAGGATAAAACTCCTAAATAAAATAAAAATTCAATTTATGGTCAAAGTTTAATATTTAAGTTAAAATCCAATTTTAACGAAAATATAAAAAGTCGTCAATTTTTAAATAAAATTTTAAACGGATCAAAATTGAATTTTAGGTCAAACCATTTGAAAATCAAATTAAAACCATTTTAATATTTAAATTCAAAACTATTTTGAAAATTGCAAATTGACCAAGGTTAAAATTAAAAACAAGTCCTTCAATTAATTTAATTGCATGACAGGTTCTTAATCAAAATATTGCAAATTTGACACCTAATCATAATTGGAGATAGGGGCTCACAATTTCACAAATTGCATGACAACCCCCGTCCCCAATCTTCCACCCGTCTCCTGTAAAACCTAAAATCTAACTCCTTGGCGGCGCCGCTTCACGGCAAGTCCCGGTCTCGCCGCCTGCATGAAGCAGCCGTCACGCCGTCACAGAATCGCAGCTACATCGCAGCTGTCGCATGGCGCGGCTAGCAGCAGCAATCGCATCGCAGCGTCGCACGGCGCGACGCTGCAGCGCACGATGCAACCGCGTTCTGCAGTGATGGCTGCCGCCGTTGCTGCTGGCGGCGGCTGACGGTCAGCCGCCGCTGCCCTTCAGCCTTCCGATTTTGATTTTTTTTTTCTCTTCTCTTCAAAACAGATTTTACAATTAGAAAATCAAATTCTCTTAATTGCTAGAAACATGAAAAATATTAACAATCAACTTTTTGATTGTTCTATAATTCGAAACAATTTCTAACAAACACAAAGTAGGCTCTGATACCACTGTTGGGAATTGAAAATTATTCCAATCAACTTTGGACATAAACACTTTGAATATATATATATATATATATATATATATATATATATATATATATATATATATATATATATAATCAATGCATATGTATGGCAATATCTATTATTTAATTGAATTAATATTCTAATAAATTAAATAATAGAATCCGTAGATTCAAGTCTTGGTGATTTGTTAATCACAAGGAGTTGTGATTGTGAGATACAAATTACATATAACTGAATCTTAAATCGTCCGTAGTCGAAGTAATAACGAGATACGGATATCGTTATTACGGATAGACTATCGCGTGTAGCATTCTTATTTGTGAAGTAAGTAGCTGATCTCACAAGCTAAAGTGTGGTGACACTTGAGTGAACACGTGGATGTTTTGTTATAGAACAAAACATTGGAGATCCGCTGAGAGATTCCACATGGATAACTATCTAAGTATTAGTGGTTAATCTCTAATGTTCGGTAGTGGAATTGGTCCTCTGACTTGAGGTCATCATAGTACCTTATATGAAGGCAGTCATACTTTGGTGGTGTTGGATGTTGCTCTGTCAAGGGTCGCTAATACAGCATCGTTCGGGTATGTCAAGAATCATATGAAGGTTGTGAATGATCAATAGAGGATTCGTCACTCTTAGATAGTAAGAGATTATGATCTACATTTTATCCAGTTAAGTTAATAATGAAATCCTTGGCCAAGGTGAACTTATAAGTCGGAAAAGAGTTTTCGACGTACATTGACTTAACAGTGGGATAAAAGATATGATCGATAATTGAGATTGACACATATCCATATCTCATAATTGATCGGATCATATTGACGAAAGGATTATAATTTCACGGTAAACGAACAAGTTTGGTTTTGTCATACTACGTGATATTTCCCGTCACATGTATTGCCCTGATACATTGCTAGATGTCAATCTGGGACAACGAAAGTGAATTAGTGATAAATTAAAAGGGCCGTTTTAATTTATCGATTTTGATTAGATCAAAATAATAATTCACGTTGTTAGGCATCGTGATCGGGAACCTAATGGGTCACACACAAAAGAGAATCAGAAGAATGAGATTTACCAATTAATTAATTGACAAGTGTTGGATAATTAATTAATTGGGTTGTTTATTAATAGGCCCGAATTAATTGATTGGATTAATTAATTCATGGATCAGATTTAATTAATTTGATTAATTAAATATTAGACCGGGTTAAGTTTAACAGATGGGCTGAGCCCATTTGGACTCATATTAATAGGCTACTAGGGTTTGAAAACAGTATGGAATTTTCATTATTCTTGCTAGCACAAGAAAAGAAAACCCTAGCTGTCATTCTTGTTCTCTGTGTGGATCACCATTGGAGGCTGGACAATTGGACAGCCTGGATTGCAGATCGTGATTATTGGAGTTCAAGAAAAAGCAAAAGAGTTTGTGGAATTCATCAAAGGTATAATTCTAATCACAGTTTCTATCTAAACACATTGCAGATCCTCGTTTGGGAATTGAAAATTATTTTATTTCCGCTGTGCATGATTAAGTAAATTCCCAACAAATACTAGCCGTCATCTTCTGGGATTACATATCATTTGACGAAGTTATTGCTATGAACAATGAAAGATACATTTTAATTTAATTGACAAGCCATTGCACATTAATTTTAACATCACCATTGATAGGAATTAAACAGACGTGCATAGTGAAAATATAAAAGATTAATTTCCACTGTTGGCAATGACAGAGCCAGAATATTTTATTTTGGTGGACAAAAATTATATAGTAAAAATAATTATAAATAATATAATTATTGAAAGTTACGAGTTCGACCCTAAAACCACATAGAAGTGGTGAATAAGTAAATAACGCGAAATTAAAAATTATCGTCGATTAATATTGAAACAACTCATAATAATTAATTACTCTAGATTCGGTTCACATGAATTAACTATTCTATATTGAATTACCGACTTTTATGAAATCAATAATGTAAACAATACAAAGAATTTATGATAGAGAAAACACTTAAATGGGTAAAAACTCTGGGACCAATCCAGTAATTTTCACTATAGAAACTCAAACTGAATACATGTCTCTTGCGTTCCTTGTTAAACATGTTTTCTAAAACCAACAACTCAAATACCAAGTGTAAAAGTACGTAATACATGAAATATAACAATTGACATAGACTATTATAAATATCCTAACTAGATTGAGAAGTAATACTAATATTAATCAAAACATCGGCTAAAACATTAATATCACAAAATATCAAAACTCAAAAAAGCTAGCATTCAAAATTTTAAATGATCATCTCCCCCTTACTGCAAACTCTTCCTAAAATGCAGTTAAAAAAAATACTCATATCCTCTCCTCTACCCATCTCTTTTTTTCTTTTTTTTTTTTCCATTTTTTTGTCACAAATGACTAATGGAACTATATCAACAACATATAATAACTCAAAGATACAGTTCATAGTATACACAAGAATAATCAATGATCAGTAAACTTCTCGCATACTCAGTTCAAATCTAAATAGAGTAAATTGTATAAGTGACTCATTTATGTTAAGTCCCACCAATTCCCTGTAATCAAGACTTCAAACCTTAAATTTGTAGAAAATGACATGATAAACATAACTATTAAATAAGTTTATTTCCCTAAAGGACTTGTTGAAGAGATTCCCTCAAAGTAGCCTCCAGCATTGCAATAGACTTGGCAACCAAGTAGCTCACCTTTTGGCGCGACATGCATGATCTCTTGAAGACATGATCTTATGGTAGCACAGTGCCCCTTTGTTTATTGAAAATATAACTTTCATTGACAGACACTATTATACTATTTCCTAAGGTTTTTTTGTCTTTATGAATAAAATATTTTTCATCAAAAAAAAAAGATAAAACTCATTTTTATTGTATATTATTCTTTTTCTCCCTCAAACTTTGAGCATATATACATTTTCACACAATTTTTATTTTTCTTTTTCAGCTCATCATTTTTCTTTTCAATTTTTTTTTACATCTTATGTGTAGGTTTTCCTCTATTAAGCGACTAAGATGACCCATGTAATGAGTTTTTGGTCGATGACTCCAAATCATTGATCATAAGGTATTATGAGAAACCACTTGAATTTAATTGCTCGAGTCAAATAAGTTTTGAAGAAGAGTATAAGATGAAACTTTTTTTATTTAATGGGATATACTAGAACATATGTCTACTAAATTAAATTTAATCTATATTCAAGGTCGCCTTACCAACAGATGACAGCCATCTCAAATCTTACACAAGCGGTCAAGATTCACTTACAAGATCATAGTGTGTGCACAGTGCAGATGGTAAATGAAAAATCGTATACTAAGTACTCCACATAAACCTAAATAAAGTATTGAAAAATATGTTACAGTACATCAATTAAACTTATACTTAGTCACAACACACATTCAAGTAAATCATATATCTGTAGTGGAAAAAAAAAATTCTCTCCTTTGTTTTTTTTATTATTATTTGTATTATTTTTCAATTTCTCAATTTCAATTTTATTTTTAAAAAAAATCAACTACCTAAAAATCAAAATAAAAATGAAATGCATGCAACAATGAATGAATCACAATAAGCATAAGCATGTAACAAAAAATACATAATCAGTTAAGTATACAAACGCTATTTCCTTTAAAATCATGATGATCAATTTCAAAAAATTTCAGATGACTCTTTTTCACCAAATCCTTGCTAAAACAAAATTATTCACATTCCATTGTTTTAATAACACAGTTAGTTGATTCACCTTATCAATAACAAAGTCAACACTCTACTAAATATGTCCTGATTTCTACTTCTTTTCACAAGTCTATTACACTTAAGTCTTGTGTGTCCGAACTTACCATAATTAAAATATGTAGGAATAAATCTACGATCAAATCTACGTGGTACCTGAAATTGATTTCTATTTGGAAACATCCTATGTAGTCTAATGTGATTACATACTCTTCGAGTCTTATTAGTAGAAGGGACAAATATGGTTTTGGAAGCGTTAGCATCATGAGGATTATAATTATCGTAGTTTAGACCACTTCTGTTACCAGAAGATTTGTTCATCCTTAAAAGATTATCAAATTTCTCAGAACCACTAAAAGAAATTGAGACTAGGAATATTCAAGTTCACTAAGATGGTTCTTAACTTGAATTTCTAATTTATCATTTTCAATGGTCAGCTCACTAACTCTCCTAGAGTACTTCTAAAGTTCACATGTGAGATTCTTAATCTTAGAATCTAGGGACTAATTCACGGTATCTAATTTATTGAGACACAAGGTATACTTCTAAAGGTTGGTTGCAAGTTTCTCTCTAACTACCTCAAGTTCATTGACCTTCTTAAGCACGACTTTATTCACTTTCTTAATCGTAATACTCTCCTCAAATAATTATTGACAAGCCTCACAAATATTTTCCTCATCTTCAAAATCTTCCCCAGAGTGCTCACTACTATCTACTTCCTCAATCTTCTTGTTATCTTTAGCATATTCACTTTTAATCCTAGCAGTGAAGGTTATTTCACTTTCCTCATGAGTAGATTTCTCACTTTGATTATCCGAACTAGACTTGTCATTAGTGAGAGTTGCATTCGTAGCTCTACCCCAATTTCTCTTACCATTATGGCACTCGTTTCTATAGTGGTCAAAACCTTGACACTTATGATATCTTATAGATTTAAATATATTTCTAGACTCACTAAAATCACATCTATGTCGCTCTTTAGTCTTCTTCTTAGTTCTAAACATTTTTTGAAAATTCTTAACAAAGTAAACTATTTCTCCATCATTAAGTGATTCCGAATAAGAAGAATCATGATAATCATTCCTAACAATATTCAAGGCCAAAGACTTATCTTTCTTAGGTTTATCTAATGTTAATTCATAAATTTGGAGAGATCCAACAAATTCTTCAACCTTCACAGAATCTATATCCTTACTCTCGTCTATAACCGTGATTTTAGGCCTAAATATCTCAAATAAAGATCTAAGGATTTTTTTTGACAATCTTAGGCTCAATAATTTTCTCATCTAAGTTGAAACTAAAATTAACTATCATTCAGGCTTGTGTAGAATTCATCAAAGGTTTCATTATCCTTCATCCTAATCTTTTCAAACCTAATTGTCAACATCTGTAACATATAATTCTTAACAGCCTGAGTTCCCTCATGTGTGGTCTATAAAATATCCCAAACTTCTTTAACTACTCATCTAGAAAACCAGGTCAAGAATCGAATTTGATCTCTAATACCACTTGAAAGTTACAAGTTCGAACCTAAAATCACCTAGAGGGGATGAATAGGTGATTAGCTCGGAATTAAAAATTATAGTCGATTAGCATTGCAACAAGTCACAATAATTAATTACTCTAAATTCAGTTCACTTGGATTAGCTACCATTTGTTGAATTGTTGACTTGTACGAAATTAATAATGTAAACAATACAAAGAATTGATAACAATGAAAACCTTTAACTGGATAAAATCTCTGAGACTAAGCCAATAGTTTCCACTATAGACAATAAGAACTTACAGTATGATCCAATATATATTACCCACTAGACTCTCTAATCTAATTTCCGCAATCTCCAAGATTCGCTGGAACGTGATTCACTCACACCTGCTACCGATCTTCTAGAATTGTCTATTTGATGTGGATCATCAATAACACTTCGTTTTTGTACTCTTCATGTGCTTGTGGTCAAACCTCTTCAATCTTCAATAACCTCTAAAATTTATTGAGAAAGTAACTTCCAAATTATATCTAGGAAGCGAGTGTTTTGAATTATATGAATTTGACGTTTTCCCAACTTGTGGTTAATTGATTTCAAGAATCAAAAGTTTAATCTCAATATTTGGATGTGTTCTTGGATTTTAGAATGATGTTATGATAATGGAATATAATGATCAACTACCACAAAAAACGTAATGAGTATTGGGTATTCATAATATGTAACACTTGTGTAGTATAGAATGCGTGGAATTCTTGAAAAATTGCGAGCTAGGATATTATCGGTAATACTGCTGCTCCAGCGCCGACTAGAGACAGGTGCGTTACTCGAG
This sequence comes from Fraxinus americana, assembly GCA_035079005.1. Lineage (NCBI taxonomy): Eukaryota > Viridiplantae > Streptophyta > Magnoliopsida > Lamiales > Oleaceae > Fraxinus > Fraxinus americana. The sequence continues at coordinate 1,770,653 of CM068722.1, read as the reverse complement.
CGATAGTCGGATGTCAGGTGGGCAACAATAATTCCGTTCTTTCAACTCGAGCATCAATTAGGCGACATGTTAGCGTAAATTCGACAATTCTTTCTCTTTATTCCATACTATAACCCAAAGATTCCTAGTTCATCTATACAACACCCAAAAGAATCGCTGATTTTTACAACTCTTTTATATTAATCATCGTTTTCTAAAAGAATTGTCAATATAACTAAAAACCTAACAATTATAATTGTTCTCAATGTGTTTTCATATTTGGAAAACGTGATATAATTATATCACTATCAATTTCGTTACACATATCATTTACAATATATACAATTAAACTGTCATTCAACCACTAATCTTCATAATTGTTGGCATTGCATTGAATACTGTGTAAATATTTTTTTATAAAAATTATACATTTAACAAAGTTTTAGCAAGTTAACTAATAAAAATGGCACTAAATAACTTTTAACTAGTCGACATATGTAAGAATTTATAAATACAAATTCTACAACCATTAACAAAATGAAGAAGGCATCTCACAAAACTTTTAAAGCTGTGAACAATTTCCCCATGATCTTTAAAATAATCTAAACTTTTTTGTTTAAATTTTCGCCTATTATTCTGATGGAACAGTTGCAGGTATCCTTAATTATAGGGAAAATTGCAGCCGAGGTACCAAACCTTTCAGTTATTTGCATACTTTGTTCAAACCTTTAATTTGTATCACCCACTGTACCAACCTTTAAAAAAATTTTACCTCCAGTCCTCATTGATTGTTTCTGTTCGTTTGACTACAAAAATCGTTAGTTGACGCCAGAAATCAAAAATTAGGAGGGGTAAAATGGTAATTTGACATTATCTCATTAAATAAATTTTTAAAAAATAAAAAATAAATAAAAACTTGCAATCGGTTTCTCCTTCCCGGCATCAACAGTGACGACACGTTGCTGGCACCACCACCACCATAAATTAAATTAAAAAACCAAAAAAAATAAAAATAAATATACAAAAACTATTCTTCCTCACACTCCGCTCATCCCCATTCCCACCCACTGCAAGCCACCACCGCCATCCTCAAAGTCCAGCCACCACCGCCACCATTATTGGCAGAATTCCTCAGAACCCAAGCATTATGAGTTGCAGCCACAAAGAACTGTTGAATTGTCTCAACCTCAACTGGAGCAATTAAATCAGCCTTAACATCAATTGGAGCAATTAAATGGTTACCCATGGTCGCACAAGTTCGCTCGAGGTTCGCCTGGCTCCAATGGGATTCAATTTTCCATTATCTTCTGATTTTTTTTCGAATTTTTCAAATTGAGTTTGAAGTTTGAAAATGGGTAGTTACCGGCATTGGTGATGGTGGTGGTGGTAGATGATTTTTTGGTTTGGGATAGGATGATGGGGATTTAGTGGGCGATGGGTGGCGGCCATGGCAACGAGTTGGTGGTGGCCGTGATTTAGGTTCCATTTTTGGGCATCGAACGTGATTTTCTTCATTTGTAATTTACGGTGGTGGTGGGAGGAGGAGGAGGCGGTAGCAGTGGTGATGTCGGCAGTGTGTCGATGGTGGTGCCGGTAACGTATCGGCACTATTGATGCCTGGAAGGAGAAACTGATTGCAAGTTTTTGTTTTTCTATTTTTTTAAAATTTATTTAATGAGATAATTGTCAAGTTGCCATTTTACCCCTCCTAAGTTTTTGATTTCTGGGGTCAACTTACGATTTTCGTGGTCAAACGAACGGAAACCGTCAATGAGGACTGGATATACGATTTTTTTTTAAAGTTTGGTACCGTGGGTGGTACAAATTAAAAATTTGCGCAAAGTCCGCAAATAACTGAAAGGTTTGGTACCTCGGCTGCAATTTTTCCATTAATATTGGTATATGTATTATCTAATCAATGATACTACAAAATAAATATATTTTTTCAATTTTTCCTAATGAGTCTAATCCTCTTGCCTCGTGGCTCGTTTTCAAACTTGGATAATTAATATCGTTAGCTTGTTTATACTTCTCATTTAATTTGTACACCAAAATTTTTAGCATGGGTTCCCTAATTATTTTCTCTGCTCATTTTCAATGGTTTCTTGATATGAGTAGTTGTTTATTTTAAGTGATTATGTTGTGAAATAATTGATAAAATATTGATAATTGACAAATATGAAATTTCTCCAAATCCAATAGAAGAGAATTAGAAGCTGCTGCAGAAAGGGAAAAAAACTCGTATGCAGCCAGTAGTGGATGATGTCGACGGCCGGCCGTCAATTGAAATCGAATTTGCAAAATATTTAATAAAAAGAGAAGAGGAGGCAGGGTTTCAAGGATTTGAAATTGGAATGAAAAAAAATTACTCTTTTGTATGTGGTTCTTTTTCCATTTTTTTATTTAAAAAAAAAATTAGATTTTTTAGGTGGAACGCGGACCATCCTTGCCCATGTGTGCCTCCGTCCCCTACATGTAGGATCAACTTTGATGTTGTAACATAATTTGTGATAAGAAATCATTCTCTCTAAATGATTCAGATTTCTCCTTTAAAGATCCGACTTGTAGAATTGGCAGCAACAATTACTTTGAACTTGATACACGACAGCAATCCTGGTGTTCTGCCTCTTAAAGTACTCTACTCAGGAAAGACTGGAAGATAAAATTCCTACTATAGGAACAATTATTGTTTTAGCCTTAATATTGGACTATATATACTCTAGGGGATAATTGCAACAGTGGTATAAAACCTTTCATTTAGTAGCAGACTTTGCTTAAACTTTTAATTTGTGTCATCCACGGTACCAAGCCTTTCAAAATGTCCGCAACTGAAATCCAAATAGATGGTTTCTGTTAGTTTGACCATTTGTTGACCAAATAATTGACTTTGACAATAATGTTTATTGATTTTAAAAGGTTAAAATGCTAATATTACATTTTTTTAATAATAAAATAACCAAAATCAAATAATTAAAATTAAAAACGCATTCTCCCTTCTTCCACCCCCATCCCAAATTTGCAAATCTGTGTTTAGAACTTCGAGAATGCTTCAACAAGTTCGAGAGTGGAGTCCCCAGAACTGAATGTGGGCTCGCTGCAATGGCAGTGGCTCTAAGAAATTATGTCTGTACATTTAGCCCAAAACTTCATCTTGATTGACCATGGAATCAGTAACTCAAAATTTCATCCGAAACAATTCATCTTCTTCCCACCCCCTACACTTACCACCACATTCCCTCACTTAACCCCAACCAAACCAAACGAACTAAAATTCACCCACCTCCACCGTGCCGATAATCGCAATCCACCAACACACAAGCTGTAACGACCTCCACAAGCGCCCCCACAAATTAACAGTAAGAAATGGACTTTACCAGAAATTTGCTTAGATGTCATACAAAAATCTCTAAACCCTTTCCAATCTCTTATCTCTTTTTCTCCTATTTGGTCAAGATAGTCTCTTCGACGGACCACTTCAGTAGGAAATCCATATTTTTATCGAGGAGTCTAAATCTCTAATCCGACCTACGTAGATCTACATAGTTGGGCAGGTTTCTGATGCCATGGATTTAGAGTTTCGAAGAAGATGATTTCACAGATTTGTAGATTTGGGTTGGGTGGGTGGCTGATGGAGAAGAAAAAGGTGGAATGTGTTTTAAATTTTAATTATTTGATTTCGGTTATTTTATTATTGATAAATGTAAAATTACCATTTTTAAAATTTTAAAATCAGTCAACATTGTTGTCAAAATCAATTATTTGGTCAACTAACGGTCAAACTAACAGAAACCATCCATTTGGACTTCAGCTGCGGACATTTTGAAAGATTTGGTATCGTTTGTGGCGAACAAATGAAACGTTTGGTACCATTGGGACCACAAATTAAAGGTTTAGACAAAGTTTAATACTAAATGAAAAGTTTGATACCGTTGCTGCAATTATCCTTATACTTTAGTAATACTTATCATATTAGGATAATAAAAAGGCCTAATAATCCTAATCTAATCCCGTCAGAATAATTGAGCCCAAGAATTAAGCAATCTTATTATTCTAGCCTATTAACTGACTCCATTAATTGACGGGAAAAATTCATAAATAAGGTGTTTAGTTTACACCAATTCAAAAATCATGTTTATAGTTTGAAAATGCAAAAATCAGGTTTTTTTTTTTATTCTAATATAATATGATATAATAAACCCACCCTACATGCACCACCCCTACCGCTCCGGGGACCATTCCGGCGACTGCTCCGATTCCGACGACTATTCCGGCAATCATTCCGGTCACATATTTATAATTGAATTAGTCACATATTATTTTTCAGTCATAAATACTAATTTTTAGACGTCACGAATTATTTAATGGTCACAGTTCAAAAATTTTATAGGTCACATTTAATTCGTTGGTCACAGATTTCAAAATTAGTTAGTCACATTTCAAAATTTATAGGTCACACGGTCACAGATTTCCAAATAAGTTGGTCACCAATTATTTCGAGGTCACAAATCAAAAAATTTATAGGTCACAGATTATTTCGAGATCACAAATCAAAAATTTTATAGGTCACAGTTTATTTCATTTGTCACAAATAAAAAAACAGGTCACAGATTATGAATCGGTTACAGATTTTTAAATTTGTTGGTCACGGCACCATGAACTCACCCACAACACTTTCCACGGCACCACCATCGCACCACTGCACCATCGTCGTCTGCCAAAATCCACCCCCTCTCCCAAAACTACCACACGATCAACACTACAGCATTCACCCCACCAACAAATAATAAGCCCTCCACCGCCACCACCATCAACACCTCTCCCTGCACCACCAGCTATCAAAATTTCTGGCACCAGATAATTTACAGTCATCTCGCTCTCACACATTTCTTCACCCACTTTCCGATATCCCAAAACCCTACTTCAACAAAGAATCCCTCTCATCAGCAACCACCTTCATCACCGGCAACCAATCCCACCACTCCAACTCCTTACGGGCACCCCAAGCAGCAACTCCATACAACCCTTTTGACGCACGACACTCCTTGAGCTATTGAGCCACCACACGACTCCTTATACACCGCAAACAACATCTCCTCTATACCGTCTCTGCCAAATCAACAGCCCAACCGATCAATTACACACTACCATTTCCTTCGTGCCTTCCCAGCCACAAAGTCCCCCACTTGTTGACTCAAAATCAAGATGAACGACATCGATTCACACAGCCAATTGAAACACCCAACTTCCCAATCGTAGCAGCGTCACTGTGACGCTGTTGCGATTCGCAGCAGAGGGGGGAGGGGAGGTGGAGGGGGAGGGGGAAGGGGAAGGGTGAAATAGCAGAGGGGAGGAGAGAAGAGGCGAGACGAGAGAGATGGGAGGGGGTGGAGAGTGAAAAATTAGGGCTAGGGTGTTTATATATTACCTGATTTTTGAAGAATGAAACTTGGTCCTTGATTTTTGAATTTGAAACTTTAAACACCTGACTTTTTATAATTTCCCTTAACTGACTCCAAAATTAATTAATCACTTTCCATTAGTTAACGAGTCCAATCCACCAATCAATTAATTACACAAAATGTGCCACATCTATCAATTAATTAAATCCTCATTTTCTTTTTCGAGTACTCACCCTTTGTATGTGATCCATTAGGATCCTGATGACAACTGATAAGAATTATTATCTATAATCTATTAAATATCGCATCAAATGATAATCATTTTTTGGACGATTTTAGCTCTACCACAATTTGATTATTTCAATAGTAGCTCAATTTTCTTTTTTCAATATATATTTAATTGAATATTAATTATTAAACATGCATGCAAATAAATAATTGAATTATACAAGAACAATCAAATTAATTCATCAATCTGAAATTTAATTAATTTGAATCAATGAATATAGAAAAAATAATGTATATATATATCTAAACAAAGGGGTGAAAGTGAACCAAGATGAAATTTAATCCATTTGAATTAATAGATATAGAAAAATAATAATTTATATACATGTAAACAAATGTGGTGTAAATGAATAAACATGAAATTTAATTAATTTTAATCAATGAATATAGAAAAAAAAATTTATATGCATTTAGACAACATGGCGTTATATCATAGATTAAATTAATAATATTGAAATTAAATAAGTGTACATGAACTTGAATAATTTAACTACTCCTATAATAATTGAATAACTCTCAAATTATATAATCTTTAATAATTTATGTACTCCTAGAATAATTTACGATTAAATGAATAATCTTGAAAATAAATACGTGTTCATATACTTGAATAATTTATTTATTCTTAGAATAATTGAATAGCGTCTAAAACATGTGTACATGAATTTGATAACTTAATGTTATATTTAGGCCATATTTGAGCCACTTTTTTGTAGAATTAGAATGAAAAATATAGTCGTCATTGGGGCCCACATAAGAGATAGAAAATTTAAATGTTGATGTGATGAATAACAGTCATATTTGTCATTTTAATGAGGTAAAAAGGTAGTCCAAACGGGGGCTTAATATATCCATAAATAAATATTAATTAATATATATGCACATACATAAATAATTGAATTGTAGTATTTCTAGAGTACTTGAACATCCCGAAAATATATAAAGTGTATATGCATGAACTTGATGAATTAGTTGATTGAATCATAGTAATACATGTAAATAAATAATTGAATTGTATAAAAAGTTCATTTCACATAAACAGTTTTATTTTTAACTATTTTTTATATTAACTGATTTTCAAATATTTTTTTACAACTTTTATAAAGTATTTCAAAATAATATGCAACGCACGTTTAATTGTGACTAGTCTAAATAAAATCGGGATAAGATAAATTAATATCCCTTTTAATTTATCGATAAATTCAACCAAACAATCTATTCATAATAAGTCCATGTTTGATATAGATTAAAATCATATTTTTAGTAGTTCTTTATAAAAGCTGGTGAAATGTGTGATTAAAAAGTTATGGATCTCATAAAATACGTAATTAAATTAATTGTTAATTTTGACTTAAATTTTTAATATGATTTTAATTTAGACAAGGAGGGGATAAATATCCAAGATTGACATCTAGCAATTTGTCAAGGCTACCCATGTAACGAAATAAGCCATGTGATGTAGCAGGACTAAAGTATCCATTTAACGAGAAATACAATTTTCAGTATTAATAGATTCAATACTCAAGTCTACAAATAACAAGATATATTTCTCTACAATCTAGGAGTGAAGAACTTCATCATGAATGCTTCATCAATCTTTGTGTGATTCTTGTCATACCCAATCAGTGTTGTATTAACACCACCTAATGAAATCTCATCGAACGCCATCGAAGTGTGATGATCCACACATGGGATCTCGTGATGATCTCAAGTCTAAGGATAATCTCAAACCCCAAAACCAGATCTCCGGGGATTAAATTTCAATTACCTTGTGAAAACCTAATCGGTTCGTGAATTCTTTTGCCCGGGATGTAACCCAAATTATTGAAATTGATATTTTTGTTTGGGAAAAATTCACTTTCCCTACTTTATCTTTACCCTATTTCAAAAATAACAAAACAACTTTTACATTTCAAAAATCAGATTTTTTAATCTATATATACACATATTTATAAATATTTATTTATTTATTTAAATATATAAAAAGATATAAATAAATAAATAAATATATAATATATATATAAAATTAACCCACCACCACCACCACCACCCCACCACGCCGGCGACTGCTCCGGCGACGTCTCCGATTCCGACGACGTCTCCGATTCCGACGACTTCTCCGACGACCACTCCGATTCCGGTGACTGTTCCGGCGACTGCTCCGATTCCGACGACTATTCCGATGACATGAATTTTTTGTACGGTCACAGCCCAGGTCACAAGTCACAGTCCAGGTCACAGCTCAGGTCACAAGTCACAGTCCAGGTCACAGCCAAGGTCACATGTCACAACACATGATTTTTTGTTTATAATAATTGATAACACAATAAGGCTCACGTCTCACATTTTTATTAATAGTCACATATTATTTTCAAATGGTCACAGCACAAGTCACAAAATATATTGCACATGACTCACGATTTTGTTCATAGTCCCATTTTATTTTCAAATGACTCAAATTCTGGTTGATGATAGTCACGAGTTTATTTCAACTGGCCACAGCACCGGTCACAGAATTTTTTTTGGACATGGCTCAGGTTTTTATTGGTAGTCAAAGCATCGATCACAGTACATGGCTCAGGTCACAGCATTGGTCACAACACATGGCTCAGGTCACAGCATTGATCACAACACATGGCTCAGGTCACAACATTGGTCACAGAGACTATACAACACCACCTCACCTCCACCACCGTCTTACATGCCCTAACCCTACTCCGCCGCTGCCACCACAGCCGGCAACTCACCACAACCACCATCACTAACGTCGCCAACATAGCCTCACCAATCAACGGCAAACCAAAAACTACGACAATCTCCAGCACCAACACCACCGCCGCCAACAACACCATCACCAACAATCACCTCCGCCACCCGAAATCATCACCATCCCCACCAAAAGAATCCACAAAACATACACACACAGAGCACACCCGCAACAGCACACCCATCACCACCATCCCCACCAAAAGAATCCACAATCGTTTCACCAGAACCGTTTCACCTAGTGTCACCAAAAAAATAGAAAACCCCCCAGTGCCAACACCAACTCCAACTCCAACTCCGACACCCACCGCCGTACGTACGCATACACACACCACCGCACCACCATCGCACATACACACCACCGCTAATTCTCATGGGCGAGTTTCAGAACTCGATCCAATTGTACTAGTTGTTGTGCCGTGAAACACCAAAATCGGGCTTTGATGTACCTAATCTCGCTTAAAGATGTACATCTAAAAGAGGAGCTCAATTCCTCTGCCCTGACGTGCCATAAGGATCCCGATTCCTCAGATCCACCAGAATAACTTGAGGATTTCATTGCCGGAGATGGAAATAGGTAGGAGAGGCCATCGACGTGGGCTTTTGAGACGGAGATGCTGAAGCAAAGCCTCCACCGAACATTGTGGCCGACATTGTGAAGATCTGGTTTCTCTTAAAATTTTGAAATTGGTGCGCAGATGTTCGCTGCCTAGGGAGGGAGGGGGAGAAGGAGGGAGGAGAGGAGGAGAAGGAGGGGGAGGGAGAGAGAGAGGAGAAGGGAGGAGGAGGCGGTGCCGGCGACGGTGGAGAGAGGGGGCGGCGGCGGCGGCGGCGGCAACGGGGATGGGAAGAGAGGAGAGAAAAACTTAAAATGTTAGGTTAGGGTTTGATAGATTTAGGTTTTATATAAATTTAATTTAATTTTATAATATTATTATTAATATTTAATTAAATATAAAAATATGTATCTATCTATAAAAAATCTGATTTTTGAATATTAAAACTTAAAATGTTATTTTTGAACTTGGATCTTGAAAAGTAGGCATCTATGTAATTTCCACTTTTTGTTTTGCCCTTTTTGAATGTTATGGTAGCTACAAACTTGGGCCTAATTGACACATAAAACATTGGACATTGAATCTTGTTGATGAAAAGCCCACAACCAATTGATGCCAAGCCCATGGGATAAGGTAGTTCGGCCCAGTTCAATGTGGAGCGGATCATAGACAACAAATTATTTTGTCATTCATAAAAAAAAAAAACTGGCACCCTTCTGTTTGATAGACCATATATTTGTCAAAAATTTGATCATAATAATTTTTTTTCTTCTTGTTTTAAACTATATTACTTTTAAAAATTTTGTCTAGTTCACCTTAAAACTTTCATCCCTAATTCTCTATTTTGTAGCAAGTGTAATACACTAGGAAATGTGTTACGGCTTCTAGCAAGTCCAGTAACTTCGTTCAAGACTCGTTTTCGATTCAACTTGTTCGAAAGTTCTTTGACGCTGAAATTGTACCTATCTTCAAGAATCTAACAATAATGACAATTGATTTACTCGTGCGATGAACAAAATTTGTACTAATATCTTTGATTCGAATATCCAATATATGATGATGACACCACTTTTTATCAGGAATAAGATACCCTTGCATAAATGGACGGTCCCAAATTCGAACACTAGGTTTCCATTTTAATAATGAAACTGAGAGCATAAGCTAAATAAAGTATGAGGTCTATCAGTCTATGTTACAAAAGAAATTCAAAAGCAATTATTATTATTATAAAATTGTCAAAACAAAAGTGCAATAAAGTCGTTCAAATGGGAAAACAAGGTGATGTACAGTTCTCTATGTGATGGTGTCCTCATAATGCAATTCAGCACTATTATTGATGAATATCACTACTCAAACTGTCAAAATAAAAGTTCAATAAAGTAATTCGAATGGAGGAAAGAATAATGTTATTTATTGTCGGTGGTGACGAACAGTCGTCCATGTGATAGTGTTCCCACATAACAGTTCATCACTACTGTTCACGAATATCATTACTCGAAATGTTACGTAAATAATTGTTCATCACTATTGCTAATAAGAATATCATTGCTCGGGAATATAACTATGTTCCTGTTTTATGTAGATTAAAATCAGGCTTTTATTAGATTTTGATAAAAGTTGAGGAAATGTGTGGTTGAAAAATTGGAGATCCCACGAAATGCGTAATTAAAATTAATTGTTGACTTTGACTTGAAATAAAAATCAGATTTTAACCAGAATCAAACTGGGTATATATTTGATTATGAATTTCAATATGATTGTATTCATACATTACAAATTACTATTAATTATTCAATAAAAATATGATTACTGCACGATTTTTATGATGAAAGCTAAAGAATATGATAGGGCCAGAGCACTTTTCAAGTTGTCATTTCCAAAGCAATAAAAGCGTGTCCCGTAGCGTTTGAACTTGACCATAAAAATATCTAATAGCATCTGAGTGGGACCCCTTCAAAGAATCACGTGATTTAATTATCATGTACAAGTGCACTCATGACACCAAGTTGTTTGATGGTCCAAAGCAAAATTCATCCACACTGAATTTTATTTGAATTATGATGAAGTGCCCGAAAAGTGGATGATCGAAAGGGTGATTGACCCTCATATTGTTCGTGGGTTCTGAGTGAATAAAATAATGTCTGGCCCTCGAAGTGTGTGTATTCGGTCATCCTCTATGTTATCACTTATGTTCGTGTAACACATTGATTTTATTTTGTTGTAGAGAGGTTACTTAACTTTAATTTATCTGTAACGATAGTCAACTGTAATGTAGGTAGAAGAAGCTGGTACGGAAAAACCTTCTATATAAGATTCAAAATGGTGAATTGAGGTAGAGATCTCTGATGAACAGTCCCTCAGGAAATGAGATATTGAAAAAATCCTGTGAACATGCCCGCGTGTTTGGAGATGTGTGAAGTTATTATCGTACCTCAAATTTGAGAAGTTTATACCTTCCTCGAATTCTTCATAATTGTATTGAAAAAAGTCTCGGACGCACTCGGATAGAAATGTAGCAATTCTACTCTAATCTTATAACTTGTCCCCGCTGCCTCAATGATACGGATGGTGTACCAGCATCTTTGTCAACACCACATGTTTCTATACTTGGTCTCATAATCTTTAAATTATTTTCATTAAATTGCTAGAATGGTTTATTTTCGCCGTCTCTCCGCCTTGTAGTTTTGATGTAAAATTTAATGTAAAGTCACGATCTACTTCAAATCTAATAAGGAAAAGAATTTTAAACTTTTTAAATTGAATTAAACCATGTACGTAAAAATTAGATATTGCCACTAAAATCTACAATTAGGAAATGATGTCAAATCCCTATTTACTAACGCGTAAAAACTCTTGCATGAACAGAAGTAAATTTTAACTGTAAATAAAGAACTAGAGATTACCTGAAATTCATAAAAGCTTCTCTCTTCGCTTCTATGAACAAGTTACAAGTATTTAATCGTTACATCTTCTCGAATATTCTCTAAACGTAGATGTTCATTCCCATTTACATCTCGATAGATCTAAATCCAAGTTTTAAAGAAGTTTCAATCACTTTGAAAATTTAAATCACAATTTAAATTTAATTTAGAACACCCGTGGAGATTTTCTAACGACCCCAATGCCAAAATTGCACTCTTCAGACCAATTATCAGTTGAAGCTTTAGATTAATAAACTCGACACTTTGTCTCGGGATTTCAAGAATCGGAGTAAGTTCTAATTATTTTATGTCTTCAATTAAATATTTGCCTTCTTCTTGAAAGGAATAATTTATTTGTGGTTCAAAAAGCATAATTATTTAATAAATAATAAATTATTCCCTTAGAATTATATTCATCGAATTACTAAAAAATGCAATTGGCACATTGGCCTCGTTTTGCGAAGTGTATCCAATTGGCATATTGGCCTCGTTTATATTCTTCCTTTTTTTTTTTTTTTTTTAAGTTTCTATTATACAGAAGACTTCTAATTTTCTAGACAAACAAGGCTAGAGCACTCGTCAAAATTTGCACGGTGAGCTTGAATTCGTCACGACAATTTAACTCGATGAAAATATTTAACATGCAATTAATTGGTACATAAAATTCTTAAATTCATCGCAAAAATGGAAAACCCATTTTTTAATGTAGAAAAATTTTCCGTATTTTTGTAATTTTGGATTGCCAAGACTCATCGAAGTGTGATTGTCACGAATTGCGAGGACATCATTTTCAAGATTGCCATTATTCGTGCAATTGTATTAAAATTCTATTTTTTGGCATTGGAAATGGAGTTCACTAGTTTCTTAGTATTGAAACTCAATCTCAAAACAAGTTTCATTTGTCACTAAAGTTTACCAAAAGATTCAATTGGCTTTTAAAGTATTTTTATGACCTATTTAGAAAACCACTACATGATTTAAATCTTTATTTTAAATTTCCGAAGAGCAAACTGCTTACTGATGACATGTTTGGTAGTTAAATTAAACACATTGTATTACAAATCAAACAAATTTGTTTATTATGTAAATTTGTTTATTATTCAACATTACGTACATACAATTCACATGAATTCTTAAACGTCATGCATTCAAACTAGATTTGTCCATTCCGTTAGAATTTGGGTGTGACCTGAATTATTTGTTGAAATAATTGAAGAATTCTAATTGAAGTGCACGTCAAGAGAAATTCAGTTTAGAATGTTATCAAAGTTTTATTTAAGTTGAAATTATATTTGGAAGCCATATTGGGAGTTGAAATTTGTATTAGACTTGAAAATGTTGAAATTATAAACCGGGAAGAAAAATCGCCGCATTTTCACTAGCTGGCAGCTCGAGCAATACCTGCAGGTTTTTTCCCGAGACTTGGTCGCTCGCCTCATCCGCCAGCTCTCAAGCAATGGGTAGTCGCTAGCCCAGGTCCTTTTCGTGTTTTAACACGTTTTGACATTTTATTTCAACTACAACTCATCTATTACGATTTGGACGTCGTCCTACATAGTTGCCTATAAATATCAAGCTCCTCTATACAGTTTTATAGTGTGAGAAAAGTGATTACTAACTTTTATGATCATTGTAATATTTTCACGTCTTCATTATTTGTGGCGCAATAAAATCTTTTAATTATCTATCATATTTTCTTGTCTTATTTTATTCTTTTGCTTGTGATCAAATACTTCATTATTACGCATATAACTTCAATATCTCAATCCAGTGGTTGGTTTCATATCAAGTGGTATTGAGCAATACGTGATCCTTGAATTCTCAACAATTGATATCAGATATTTTTGGCATAATTAACATAACAATTTCAAATAGAACAATTATATAAAATGATATGCATGTTCACATTTTTAATTGTGTGACACATACAAATAATCTCACAAACAAAGCATTAGCTATTTGCAAACACCTTAATTACATACCTAACAACTAGATTTATTGCATTAAGAGCATCTCCAACAGACTCTTTAAACATGAGATGCTTTCTATTTTAAAGAGTCAACATGTAAAATCATGCTCCAATAGACTCTTTAAATTAAGATTTTAATTTAGAGAGTGGGTTTGGCTCTCCAAATTTGGAGAGCCAAACTCACTCTCTATAATTAAATGCATTCAAAAAGTTTCAATTTTCAATGCAGAAAAGCAATAAAATAATCTATAGAAAAACTTGTTAAAATAAAAGATAAAGAAAAATAATAAATATTTTTTGGGAATAGTAAATTTAAGTGTTAAATATAAAGAGTTTGTTGGAGTACATCAAAATTTTAACTCTTTAAATTTATAGATGCTCTCCAAATGATAGAATATGCTCTTTAAAAATAGAGAGTCTCTTGGAGATGCTCTTAATATCCGCTAACATTACACACATGCTATACCACACGAAGTCTTATATTTCATATTCAAATTAAATTTGTTCAGTTCAATCGAACAATTTCATACATTGAGATGTGCATGTTCACATCATTAATTGCGTAACACATTCAAACAATCACAAAAACTAAGCATTAGCTGTTTATCAATACCTTAATTACATACCTAACAACTAGATTTATTGCATTAATATCCACTAACATTGCACACACGCTATACCACACGAAGTCTTATATTTCATATTCAAATTAAATTTGTTCAGTTCAATCGAACAATTTTATACATCGATATGCATGTTCACATCATTAATTGCATAACACATTCAAACAATCACAAAAACTAAGCATTAGCTGTTTTAAATGCCATGCATTCACACTAAATTTATTTGTTTCAAATCGAACAATTTTATACAACAATGTGCGAACTCATGCCATTAATTTTTTTTGCCTCTAAAGTTCCATTGTAACCCTATTGACTCGATTTCCGGGGATGATATTGATAAACTAAAATACATTTGCCCCATTTTTCCTCAAATTTACATTTATTATGCTCATATTTGTCAATCATTATTTTGGAAAAAAAAAGTTTTGAATAGTGATTTTTTGGAAAATGTATGGTAAAAAATAGGAAAATGTTTTGGATTTACATGCATAATAGTTCATTGTGTGAATGTGTTGAAAATGAATAAGTAGAAAAAAGAGTTTGAAAATAATAGTTGTCAAACATGGGCTGAATATACTTGCCACTTAAAGTGGTATTAAAACAACTGGTTATAGACAGTATT
This sequence comes from Fraxinus americana, assembly GCA_035079005.1. Lineage (NCBI taxonomy): Eukaryota > Viridiplantae > Streptophyta > Magnoliopsida > Lamiales > Oleaceae > Fraxinus > Fraxinus americana. The sequence goes on along the minus strand of CM068722.1, from coordinate 1,755,529 downwards.
ATTCTTGTGAGTTCATTTGTATTTTTATGCAATTAGTGATGTAAAAGTCAATATTGTTGTATAAATTTTTCGATTCAATACAGACAATTTTAGGTTGTTGCACAGCATTTCAAACATATTTATCTGTATAAATGGAACAATAATGAGGATAATTTTAATTGTCAGTACAATCTAATCCAACTACCAAACATGTCACTCATGAACACGCTCCCTTTTGTTTATTCATAGATTAAAAAAATTACTTAATATCACTAATTTTTCCCACAATAAGTCCCAGATTTTAAAATTTTAAATTCTATTTTGAGTAGATCTTTATTTATTGATAAGCTAACGCATATATAATGCTATATTTCATTTTTACTGTAATTATATTTCCACAAAAAGTCCCAGATTTTTATAACTTTTATTCTCTATTAATTGACTAGATTTTTATTTATTTGTATTCAAATTCATAAAATTATTATTATTTTCTTTTTTAAGCTGTTAAATGGAAATAATCGAAACATAATCCGAGTTGTAGATTCACTTAATGAGGGGCAGTGAATGTCGTTGTTGTTTGCTTTTGTTATATAGCTTCCGTTTATTCCACATTTTTTCTTCATTTTTAGAAAAAAATTGTACCTTTGAAGGGCCCCACTTGGCCATTTTTTTGACTTTCACCTCACACTTCCCTTGAATTGTGCACTCCCACGGTACAATTTCTCATTCTCTTACTCAATATATAATTAGGTTGGAGATAAATTTAATTTGTTAGGTAACAAATAAGAGATATTTAATTTGTTAGGTAACAGTTAAGAGATATTTATCCGTGAACACTTTGCATTTTCAACTTTTAAAACAAAGATTTTAAGATCATAATACTTGGTTCCTAATGCCTTAGAGCATTTCCAATAGATTCTCTATTTTTAAAAAACATATTATATCATTTGGAGAGTATTTATAATTTTTTTTTTTTTTGTATTTTTGAAGATGTACTGATTATTGGTGAATAGTTTCCTTGGGCATTATACTTCTTTTGGGATAGGAGTTCAAAATATTTTATTCAAATATTTATATAAATCAAAATCAAGTTCCAATAGTGGAAATTACTTAATATTTATTTATGTCAAATAAATATTCATTAAAAGGGTAAGGCGGTAAGGCGACAAGGTTAATCCTTAAGCCTTACAAGGCGTTTACTTATTTTTTAATACTATTTTATTATTTAAAATTATTAATAATAATTAGTTTATTTAATTAGTTTTTAACTTAAGAAAATATAAAAATAAAAGATGGGCTTCTTTTGGCGCCTAGACTTGTATTAATTGCGTTCTTTGTGTGCCTAGAACCGCATTAGTCACACTTACTCACCAGTCTCGCCTTCTTCACGCAGGAAACCTAAATACACCTAGACCCACATTTTGGAGTACTGATTAAGCGTAGAAATTATCCATTTGTACAGAACTGTTTCTTCTGTAAAGAATGACAGAATACTCACATGGGGAGTGGGCCTCATGTGAGTAAAATATTATTATAAAAAAAATGAGGGCCACCCCCATGTGTATTCTGTCATTTTTACATAAATTTTTTCTGTAACTGCGGCATCTCTCTTAAGAGTATTACATATCATGATTGAAGGCCCCTCATGAGGGTGAACTACATATTTGGTGCTCACTAATTAATATAGGTAACAACTGGATAAAATTTATTATTAGTATTATATGTATACAAATTTTTAATTAGATTTGTAAAATTCATAATTACAAAAAATTAGTTATCCTTATTTTTTTCCCATAAAGTCCTAGATTTTCAAAATTTTTATTCTATATTGAGTAGATTTTTATTTATTGATATGATAATGCATATATAAATGCTAAATTTTATTTTTACTGCAATTATATTTCCACAAAATTCCCAGATTTTTATAACTTGCATTCTTTATTTGACTGGATTTTTATTTTTTCTATATTCAAATTCATAAAATTATTATCCATTTATTTTCTTTTTTAAGCCTAAAAATGGGAAATAGTCGAAACATAAATAAGAGTTGTACATTGGTTTAATAGGTGGGGAATTTGCCATTCTATTTTTCCAGATTTATTGGTATTTAACAAAATTGGCGGAACATGACGGATGGATATTCCGAACAAAATGTTTCAAATATGAACATTTTTTACTATTTTCAATAGGTAGGGGGGATTTTCATCACAATGTTTAATAGGTAGAGAGGTTTTCTGCCAATAAGCCGTTGCAGATTCATGTAATGGTGGGTTAGTAGTCAATGCTTAGTTTATCAGATTTTGTTTGCCTTTGTTATGTAATTAATGATTGAGCATTAATATCGTTGTACAAGCTGTTGAGTTCTGTATAAATAATTTAAATTTGTTATAATCTCTCCGTCTCATTTATATAGACCGGTTTTCCTTATTTTCTTGTCCCAATTATATAGTATATTTTCTTTATTGAGAATGTTTCATTTGTTCGGAAGATTTTGCAAAATGACCTATGAATGGTGGCTTTTTATGATTTTTGTTAAAAAGTCAGTTTTACCCTTAATGAAATGGGTCATTTATTGCAGATCAAGTCCTTAATCTTTATAATTTTTTCGAAATTAGTTTTATTCTTGTTTTTATTCATCATCACTAGACGTTTCTTCTAAATCTGATTTTTCTTCAAATATTTCTTCATTTACTTCTATTTCTTCAATATCAACTTCTTCACATTCATCTCTAATTTGTTCAAAGTCCGTAATTAATATTCTAACTTTCTTTTTTGGGCATTCAGTGCTAATATGATCTTCTTCATTGCAATTCCAACATTTACATCTTTTTTTATCTAATGGTTTTTTATTATAAGATTTATATTTTCTTCTAAAATATTTTCTTTTTGATTTAAAATATTTCTTTTTAAACTTATTATATTTTTTATATTTCTTGGGTTTTATTTTTATTTTTCTTTTATAATCATAACATCCCCAATTTCCTGGTACTTCGGTATCTCTACAACAAATCCTATCTTGTATAAATCCTGATTGTTTATAAATCATTTGATTACTACACATAGTACTTATTTCGTCTTTTATAGTTCTTATAATAAATCCTAATGTATATCCTTCTTCATTTCTTCCTAATTGTTTTTTTTTAATCTTATTTTGAAAATAACTATTCCATGGTGGTGGTAATTTTCTTATAAAAACTTCCTTATAATAATTATTATCAGCTCCACTTCCAAACATCATATAATAATATTTACTATATTCACAACAATATTCGTTGAGGTAACACATATTACAAATTTGTAAATGTTCCATTCTATTTTTAGCATCTTCTATTTCTTCTAATCTAGCTTTAGTACTTTCATTTACCAAATCTTCTCCAGCAAATTCTCTATAAATTCTTGTAGCAACTCTATTTATTCCTTCTATTATACTAATTCCAAATCCTGCTTCAATACTATCTTTCCAAATACCTTTTGTTGTTTCTTCTAATCCTCTATACCAATTAAACACATTTCCTTTAAATGTTACTAATAGATATTCAGTTCTATTTTTATTATCTGTATTACTGCGATTATAATTAAAGTGTGCTATCATATTAGTACTCCATTCATTTATAGCTCTTCTAACATCTAATTCACAATCTAAATTTAAATATGATCCTGCAATTTTCATTGGGTTTGATTCTCTTAAAACTGGTTTAAATTGGTCTCTATACATTCTTTCTTTGGTAGTTTTAAAATCTACTTTTGTATTAACATATCTTCTAGGGTCTATTTCTGCTTCATATCTAGCTGTGCTAGTTTCTCCATATTCTTCTTGTTTAACTGCTCGTGGTCCTCCTGTTTTTCCAACCATATGATTTTTAGTTATTTCTTCACAAATTTTTAAGTCTTCTAAGTCAAATATTAAATTTTCCATTTCTTCGTTCATTGTTCTTCTATAATTAATTTTCCTTCTTCTTTTTCTATAAGATTTTCTTCTTGCTTTCTAAGATCAATCAATAATCTTTCTATATCTTCTTTTAATCCTCCATTAAGTTTTATTAATTCTTCATATTTTTCAATTTTCTTTCTAACTTCTTTAAGTTCTTTGGTATAATCTGGTTTAAATGGTTTTTCTTTATTTAGATTTTCTATTATTCTATTTAAGAGATTTTCTATTCTTAAAAAGTTATTTTGTAATCTTTCTTTCTCTTCTTCGTAGCCTATTTCAATTCTAGTTATTTTTTCATCAATTGTTTTTATACTTTTCTCAATTAAATTAATTTTATCATTCATACTCATATTTTAGGTTTTTTATAAGATGGTTTTTCAATTTCAAATCCTAATTTATTTAATAGAATATCAAGTTTATAATTAATAATATCTATCTTTTCTTCTAAAGTTGTTATTTTATTAATACTATTCTTCTGTGCAATTTTTGATATTTGATTTTGAATTTCTTCAAGTTTGGCTTCATCAAGTATTTCTAAATTATTAATTTGTTCTTTTATTTTATTAAATTGTTTAGACATATTTTTACTCAAAACTTCTAATCTTTCTTTAACTATTTCATCTTTTGGATCTATATTATTTATTCGTCTATAGCTTCTATATCTTTAGATTTTAATTGTCCTAATTGTTGCCATAAAAATTCATTAGTCCAATTTGTAGTCATATTTAACCATTCATCTGTATTTCCCCATGAGCTTAAAGGTTGAAATAGAGTTGTATTCCATTTTTTAGTCTGATAACTTCCTATTGGTAATCTAATATTTTCTATTTCTTGTTTATCAAATCTTATCTTTGTTGGTAAACTCATATTAGTCTGGTATATTTAAGGAATTAATTATTATATTATTTATCATTTGTCTTATTTCTCTTCTAAATTGTTTTTCTCTTCTTAATTCTCTTGTAATTTCATTCCTTAATAATTCTCTTTTAATTTTATTCCAATTAGAAATTTTCCTTTCTATTTCTCTACGATTATTGTCAGTTATTATCTGTTCTTCTAAAATTTTTATTTTATTATCACAAAATTTTCTAGTTATTCCAGGCATATTCTTATTCTATATCGTCAAGACTAAGATCAAAATCATATAATTCAGAAACTTCATTATAACTTACATGCTCTATAGTTTCAAAAGTTCTTTCACTATTTTCACTATCTAACCAGAAAAATATAATCATTTTTATTATTTCTTTACGCAATTTTTCTTTTAATCCAAATGATACAATTGTAAGGCATTTTTCATAATATTTACTATCTCTTTTTATGAAATTTATTCCTCTAATATAACTATCATAAGTTTCTGGAATTTCTATCATGTGACTATAATCAATACTATTAGTGTATCTAAAAGGTACAGATCTATAATAAAACTCGTAACTTTCCATGATAAAAGTTCTTCAAAGTAAACAATCTCATAAAAATTCTTATATAATAATTTTCATGCAAATTTTCAGACAATAAATTTTCTTGTAGCTTAAAATAAGGGCCTTACCACGCTTCGCCAAATAGCAAGAATGTTATATGTTCCTGGTCACCTTCGTCACAAGAGTTGGCCAAAGTCCGACAAAGATCACAAAGAAAATGGACACAAAGGCACTCAAAACTCTCAAACAGACTCACTGTGTAGAACAACACTCAGAGTGTAATAAAAGATTTATTTCAAACTCAAAGATTTTATTGATCTGAAGATAGCTTGAAAGCTATTATACAAAGATTTTTACAGAGATTGATACTCCGAAGAGTAGTTTCTACTCTCTAAAGAGAATGATTACCAAGATCATTGTCGAAGGTTTTAGGTGGTAGTTCAGGATGAGATTTCAGATGGCTAATTTTCGATGATCCTTTCTAATGAGAAGAGTCTCAATTTATAGAAAGGCTCGCACTTCACCGAGAAGCTTCTGGCCAATCAGATTTTTACAACACAAAAGTAAAAAGTACAATAATTTTAGAAGTGGTTGAATAATATTTAAAGTGCTTGTTGGTTGTCTTTATTCCAGTGTCGGCAATTTCTTTTGATTCCAGCTTGACAGCTGTCTTCATATCTTCAAAGTTCACATGGTGCTGTCAGTCACGTTTTTCTTGATCGTCCTTCACTTGTGGACGTGTCCCATGAGTCGGCAGGCTTCTTTAATGCATTCTTCTTGCCCGGAGAATTGATAGTTCATAATTCCACAGATTTTTTCTTCAAGAATTTTTGATTCTTTATCTCCTCTACAGATAAGGATCCAATTATTGCTCATACCATAGACCATGTATCTTTCTCCAAAAAAGAACTGCATTGTTGAGCAGACTGATTTTATTCCGAGAGCTCGTCTGTAAATCATCAATTTTCTATTAATAGTGGGTAATTCTTTAAAAATTTGAATCTCCTTAAGTGGATTTCCATTATTTTTCCGAATTGTGATGAGATGATGTTCTCCATACCACTCTGGTTCTTTATATTCAGGACTAATTGTGTAAAATTTTAGTTCAATCGGTTGTTTGTCACTGAATTTTTTAACACAATTAACAAATTCTTTGTCAAACTGTTCGATTTCTTTTAGATCTATCCCTGGGAAGAGTCGATCTAAAAATCCAAATGCTGCCAATTTTCGAACAATATTAGGATCTGCTCCTTGAAGCTGCTTGATCCTTGGATAAATCGCCGTTGGAAGAAATTTGTCAAATATAGAGAACTTCCTTCTCTGAAATTATATACCCATTCTGAGAATTCATAATACTCCTTTTCCATTGGATGTAGATTAGCTCTGATGTGATGAGTAGCAATTATTCCCTTTGGTGATTTAAGGTCACCAATTGGTGATTTTTTATCTTCTTGGAATTCACTGATAACAGTAGGCTGTTCCAATGGGCCTTTTGATAAGGATGTTTGAGTACTAGACTCAACGACTCCTTTTCCACTTGTAAATTTTTCCAACAATTTGTCCATACTGACAGGTAGTTGTTGTGGACCCTTTTTTATGACATTTTCCTCTTGCGAGGTAAGAGAGTCATTTCTCTTAAATTTTGATTCTCCACTTGAGGTGGATGTATTAATCTCCCGAAATGGGATGTGACTAGCCTTTCGGCTGTATTCACCTTTTAAAGGAGGATACTCCTGACTGCAATTTGCAAAAAAGTCTAAACATTCTGACAATTTTTCAACTATTTTTTCTTTGTTATCATTCAATTTTTCAATCTTTTTCCCACTTTCAACAACTTTGCTTGATAAATCACACAAAGTTTGTCGAATATCAAGATGATCTTCTTGAACAGCAAGATAATCTGCATTAAAATCTGTTAGAAGATCTTGTAATTCCTTTGTAAATGCTTCAATCTTTTCCATATTCATGATTCCTGCTCAAGAAATCAGCAAATAAATTATCTTTTCCTTTAATATATTCAAATTTAAAATTATAAAAAGATAGTAACACTTGCCATCTATGTAATCTTCTATGTTGAGGTGAATTTGGTAATTTATTATTTACTAGTCCGTTAAGTTGTGTATTATCAGTTTGAACAATAAATTCCTTGGGTAACAAAAACATTTTAAATTTGTTTATTCCTTTAACAACTGTCAATAATTCTTTTTCATTGGTTGAATAATTTACTTCAGCATTATTAAATGTTCCACTAGTATACCTACAAATTTTATTTAGGCACCGTTTGGTAACCATTCTTTTTTTCATTCTCATTCTTCTACTAATTTTCAACCACACATTCATCAATAAAATAATATTTTCCATCACATCAATAACTTTGCATTCATTTTCAACCACAAAAAAGGTGTGATTTGACACAAAGAATACATTTTTTCTAGAACAATGGTTACCAAACGGTGCTTTAAATCAGTTTTTAATAAAGCACTCCAATATAAATCTGAAGCATCGGTCTGAACTATTAATTTATCTTTTTCATCAGGAAGTCTAAGTTTAGGTAAATTTCTACAATTTTTCTTTTAAATTTTTAACACAAAGAGTATGTTCTTCATTCAAACCTAATTTATTTGATTTTCTTAATAGTTTCTGAAATTTATTTCTTTTTTCTGCAAGTTTTTCTATAAATCCTTCAGCATAATTAAGACAACCCAAAAACTTTTGAATTTGTTGCTTATTTTCTAATTTATCAGGAAATAAAATTATTTTTTCTGAAATATGAGGTTGCAATTTTATTCCATCACTATTTATTATCATTCCTAAGAATTCAATTTCATGTTTTGCTACTTCGCTTTTTCGACTAAGTATTATACCTTCTTTTGAGCAAAGTGTAGCAAAAATTCTAAGATGTTTAAGATGATCTTCATATGTTTCTGAACAAACAAGTATATCATCAACATAAACAATAAGAAAATTATAAGTTTTAAAGACTTCATCCATTCTTCTCTGATAAATTTGTGGTGCATTTTTTAATCCAAATGGCATAACTAACCATTCATAATGTCCTTGAGGAGTACTAAATGCTGTTAATGGTATACTATTATCTTCTAGTTTAATTTGCCAAAATCCAGATTTACAATCAAATTTTGAATAATATTTTTTATTCTTAGCTATATTTATTAATACTTCTTTATTTGGTAAATAATATCCATCAAACTTAGTGTTTTTATTAAGTTCTTTATAATTTACTACCATCCTAGGTTTTCCTCTTTTTATCTCCGAATGATTTCTAACCATAAAAGTTGGGCTACTATGAGGGCTATTACTTCTCCTTATAAGTTTTTGATTAAGAAGTTCTTGAATTTGTATTTGAAATTCTTCCTTATCTTCTTGATTATAGAGCATAGGTTTGACTCTAATAATGATTGTTGGTTCTATTAGTTCTATTTTAGCTGTTGTTTTTTATTTTTCCCATTTTTCAAGTGGGTTTTCATTATAATTTTTAGCTAAAAGATCTTTTATTTGATCAAGAGTAATTGTTTTGATTGAATAATTGAGTAATTTTGGTATAAATTCTATTTTTTCACCATAGAAATTTGTTGAACTACGAATGGTTTAAATTCTCTAACAATTTTTAGTAAATGTCCACATGGTGTTTTTAGTTGAATAGTATAAATATTTTGACTATATTGACTAAACTGTTGTAGAAAGTCATTTCCTAGAATGATATCACAATCATTTATATTATATTGGTAAACATTTCTTATAGTTACTATTTTAGATCCTATTATAACTTCTATATTTTCATTTTTATATTTTAAAGATTCTCTTACTCCAGTTATTCCTTGTAGAGTTAATTGTTGTTTATTTTCAATCCACTTTGGTAATAAAAATTCTTTAAAGACAGTTATCTCAGCTCCTGTATCAATTAGAGCGCAAGTAGTTATTTTTGATTCAAATACAGTTATTTGTATATATACACTTATTGGGAATTTTATTTCTCTACTCATTTTTCTTTAGGGCAATATGTAGTTATTCCTTGATATATAATAAGAATTCCTTCCTTGTCTATTTTATAATTATCAAGACTATTTAAAAATGAATTTCCTAATAATATTGGATGTTCATCAAAATTCATATTATTATCAATATAGCATTCTATGCTTAATAATAGATTTCCTAATTTAATTTGAACTTGTCCTATGATATCACAAGAGTTTATTTTTCCTTCAAAATCTCTATAACTATAAGGTTCAACTTTTTTCTTTTTAATTCCTTCATCAATAAGAGAGCAAATATGATTCTAACTTGCTCCAGTATCGATAAGTATTTTAATTTCATTTATCCATTTATTTCCATTAAAAAACTTTCATTTGATTCCATAGACACTATTATTTTTATTTCGTATTATTTTTGAAATACTATGTCTTACTGTATTATTTCCAATAATTATTTTATTTTCTTTATATGTTATTTGTTTTTGTATTATAGGTTGATCAATACTTATAGCATCATCATGTCCTATCTCAAAATTTTCTATTTCTTCTATGTCTTGTTCTCTAGGTAAGATTGCTTCTCCTATATCCCTAAATTCTTCGTCAATTTCTATAAAAGGTTTTTCTTTATATATATTTCCATAGTTACTATTTGTATAACAATACAATCCTTGATATAATATAGTAAAAACTTTATTATCGTCTTTTAATATTTTATTAGTCATCTTAAAATGTAGACTAAGACAATCATCTAAATTTTTATCATTTATATGTACACAATATTTTGGATAACAAGTAAATTTTAATTTTTTATAGGCTAAATTTCCTTTTACTATTCCTAAATTTCCATTTTCTGCAGTTATACATCTTTCATCTTGTAGATTAAGTATTATAGGACTATTAATTCCTTCTTTAAAACATGATTTTATTATTATTTGTATTCCAGCAAGGTAAACATAAGATATTTTATCTCGTTTTTCTTGTTTTAATTTTCCTAGGAATTCATTAATATTTCTTTTTGTTATAAGATTTAATTTTATTTTTCCTTGTGTATGTTTAATATCTATGGCTTTTTCTATTTCATGATATTCATTAATGACTAACTTTTTTCTTCTAAAGGCTGATCCTAAAATATTAAATAATTTATTTTCTCCTGGTGGTTTTAGACTTAATTCTGCTCTATTAATTTTTCTAAATTTTTCCCAATCAAATTTTCCTTTTAAAGCATATCCCTCTATTCCTTCGTATACTTCAGTTTCTAAATTTTCTGAATTTTCAATTTCCATGATTTTTAGGTATCTAATTCTTCAATTCTCCTAATTTCATTATTAAGAACTCTTTGTATTCTTTTTAAAGTTTTCATTTCTATAAGAATAGGCATTTTAACAAGATATCCTATGTCTTCGTCTAAAACTTCATCAAAATCTATTAAAAGAAAAGTAATTTTCTTTTCAAATTTTTTCTTTATTTTAAGATTATCGGAGTCTTTTATTTTATCAATCAAATTTCTTGATTTATTAACAAGATGTTGAATATAACTACCAGTATCTAAATATTCAGTAGAATTGTTAACGTACCATCCTATGCAAATTTTGTTATTATCTTCCATTCTCTAATGTCTTTAATTCCTCAAGATATATGGCTCTGATACCATTTTTATGTGACCTAAAATGCAAAAATTCAAAAATAAAATTATTAATTAATATCAAATTTTTCGGCTCAAGATAGGTGGAAAGAGTTGATGGTGAAGAAAAGTTAATTTTTATTGCAAGGGGCAAACAATTTTGTCGAATCCAAAATTAGAATTAAAGTTATGAGGACTAAAATGACTTATTTTGAAACCTTTTATATTAAGGGTATTTTAGGTAGTTTATATGATTGAATAGTGAAATGGGTTAGTTTGGGGTTAGTTTGGAATTTTGGCCTTGAATTTGGGTCATTTAGTGGTATATCCCCATTTGTTCGTTTACTAACATATCATTATTCAATTTGCCTAATTATAACCAATTTTTCTCATTTAATCTTAAAATTGTACTAATATAAAGATACATTTTTCTTAGAAATTAACTCATTCAATTTTTTTTAACTACTTTCAACAATAATTTACTACTAGCTATTGATAATTAAATAAGGGTAAATTAGAAAAGTTTTTTACGAAAGTTGATTCTTCAATAACATTAAATAAGATTTTTTTAATCTGTGTGACAAACAAAATCAGTCTACATAAATGAGACGGGGGGAATATATCGGGTTTTTCGTTTGCTTTTGTTGTGTAATTAATGATCGGAGCATTAATATTGTAGTACAAATTGTGAGTTCTATATAAATAAATTTAATTTTTTAGGTAACATTTAAGACATTAATTATCTGTATGAGGCAACGTCTAACTGGTGCAATATTCTAAAAAGTTCACCTAGACAGCGCCTAGGCACTGTTTAGGCTCGAAGCTCAGGCAAAACTTTTCGCTTCGCGCTTAAATGTTTTTTTTTCCAATTCCTAAACGATTGAATTTTTTCTTCCTTTATTTCGCCTTCCCTTTATTAGTTTTTTTTCCTTTTTTTCTAAAAGTTTTTTATTTGACTTTAGCTTATTAATTATTTTTATTTTTAAAAAAACTTTTCATTTAACTTTAATTTCAATTTTTTATTGATTTTATTGTACAAAAGTTAAAAATGACTTTATCTAAATAGGTAAATAAAATTTAAGTTATGATACTATTTACATTATGCAATTATAATCTTGATACCCGTTATTTTGTAGCAAATTCCAAAAGCATGTATAAAGTTTCTATGGATCTATTAAGTATGACTTGCTTAGTTGAAAATTGAAACTATAAAAAATATTCTAATTTTTACATTTTGAAAACTTGAAAATTGTATAATTGACTAATTGTAGGAATTATTAAGTAAATATAGTATTTTATAGTTTTAGATATTTGACATGTATTATTTTAATTATTAAATGAATTTTAAAATGATTAAATATTAAAAATAAGAAAATGCTTCTTTACGCATAAGTCTCGCTTAAACTCGTAAAGTTTAGAATTTTGCTTCAATGCCACGTTTGCATTCACCGTTTTGATATATGCCCCTGTTTGAGCTATATTCTCATTTTCATTTTCATTCTTTTACTCATTTTCAACCACACATCCTTCAAAAAATAATATTTTTCATCACATCAATAACATTTCCTTTTTTTCAACCACATATTCACCACCACATCACAAAAAATGCATTTTTACATTTTAATGTGCATCAAACACACTCATATATTCACTTTCAAAAAGACAATTATATTATATTTTTAATCGAACCATGCTACTTGTACAATGAGGGAGGGGGTGGTTTCGTTGAGAATCTCTCACAAATGGGGTGGGTGAGTAATTTTTTTTTTTAAACACAATGAGACCCACTACTGTGAGAGGTTGTACAAGTGGTGTTTCCCTTTTTAATCTTATGTAAATTTACTTAAATAGACATCTATAAAATTAAATAAAAATATATCATTCTAAATTCATTTGCTATTATTCATTTTCATTAAATTATTTTATATTCTTTTAAAACTTGTGTTTAATAATCATAAAATAATATCTTCAATTGAGATGAAAACAACAATGGAAGATATACAATTATAGGAAATTCATAAGACATCAATATACGAAGAAGAATTTGAAAAAGGAAAGATTCCTTTTTATCGTGGATTTGATGAATTTAATTTTTGAAGGATTCTTGATTTGTATTTGGGTTATTGGAGTGGTTTATCTTAAAACAAGCTTTCGGTGCGCAACAAGTTCCATTGCAATAAATCATCAGATTGGTACATTAGTTGAACACAATCAGCCTCCTTATTAACAAACTTGACTATGCAAAATGGATCTTCAGATTTCTCAGGAGTAGTTTTTCCCTGTTGACAAACCATCTATAGGCTTCTCAATTTCTATGACCTTGACTTGTTATCAGATACATGCCCAGGGAAATTGTAAATAAATAAGGTTTCAGCAAGTTTTTCTCCACATTTTACATCTTTTTGACTATGCTATAATTATGGCCAGTAGTTAGTTTTGTTCTTGAAACTGGCATTGCCTCAAAACTATGAATGCCAAAGACTGCAAAGTACAGTAAATTTAAGGTGTGTTTGAATCTAATTTTGAGGAGAATAGAAATTTTAGAATAGTGATTGATGTGAGAATGTGTGGTGGAAAAGTGATGAAAAGTTTTTGATTTGTGTGTAATATTATTTTATTTGGAGAATGTGTGGTTGAAATGAAGAATGAGAATGAGAATGAGAATGGAAATGAGAATGAGAAATTAATGGGTGCCAAACGGGGGCTTAATCATCATCTTCAGCCAATGACTTTTATCGAAGATGTGCAATCATTTTGGCTATATGCCTTGATACAGAAATTCAAAGTAATGAGGATAAATATAGAATTAATTATTGAAATGTGAGAAGAATGATGTTATGTGTAATGGGGATGAATATATAGTGATTTTTTAAAACTTTGAAATTGTATTAGGGATATATTTAGAGTATGAAGAATATATAAAATTTGTATGAATCTATAATGATTAAATGAATGAATTTAATAAGGACAATATTGAAATGTACGTGAATGAAAATAACAATTTATTAAAATTTTAAAATTTTAATAAGAATATGTATATGTATATATAGAGTAAGATGAATATATAACAATCGTGGATGTAAATAGCGGCTCCCTATTTATATCCCATTAAAATCTATAGCTTTGATCCATGTTATTTATGATCTTAAAATCTTTAATTTAAAAGTGTGCATGTCAAAGTATTCATATTGACACGTCTGATAACTGGATTGGACCGACTATTTCTCCGTCATGCCAATAAACACATGTTAAATGTTGAGCAACTAATTAATTTGTTAGTATTGAATCAAGCAATTTGTACAACGGTACTGATACACCAATCATTCATTACATCATAATATATATAACACGATTACATGAATCTATAACTCACTACAATCATATGACTTTGGAAATACGGACACATTTGGATGGTGTGGAAGCTATATAAGTTTCATAGTTATTCTGTTAGGATTGAAATCTAGCTACAGGTAACCTCCTTCCTCGATCAAAAAGCAATACTGTGATTCAAGGAAATTGGATATAACATATATCCTACGAGGGAAACTAATCACGAAACCAGTAGAGTGATTTCATCTTGTGATCTTGTCTCCTCTATGCATTTCGGTGCTCGACATATCTAACGATGTTGGTTCACCATAGCATTGTGTGAGTGCTATCCATCCGAAGAGATCAACTGTGCACCTTATAGCATATGTTTGGCACGTCAGTGTGAAAGGTTTGGGACCAAAAACAAAAGAAGAGCAAATGTTTGTGGACCATTTATGCTTATTCCCCTTAAATTTAAGAATGTAGGAATAATTTGGTGAATATACAATGTGTTTCCACTCGAAATGATATTAAACACCAATATGTTCTAGATAGTATTATTTTTGTGAGTTTGTTGTGTTTGTTACGCAATTAATGATGTGACAATCAATATTATTGTATAAATTATTCAATTTGATAATGACAAAATTAGTTGTCGATACCATCCAATCCAACTACCAAACGTGTCACCAATGAACATGCTTACTTTTAACCTTTCTAAAATTAAGTCCCTGTTTGGTGGTGATTAAAATATGTATTTTTAGTAAATTTTGATAAAAGTTGATTAAATGTATGGTCTCGTGAAAAGCTTTTAGATTCTTTTTATGTATTTTTGAAGATATATTAATTATTTGAGAATATTTACCTTGGATATTATACTTCTTTTGGGGATGGAGTTCAAAGTATTTTATTTTATGATTTATATAAATTGAAATTAAGTTTCATTAGTTCACATTAATGGAAATTATTTAATATCTATTTATACGAAATAAATATTCATTAAAAGGGTAAGG
The DNA here is from genome assembly GCA_035079005.1 of Fraxinus americana. Lineage (NCBI taxonomy): Eukaryota > Viridiplantae > Streptophyta > Magnoliopsida > Lamiales > Oleaceae > Fraxinus > Fraxinus americana. The sequence continues at coordinate 1,740,266 of CM068722.1, read as the reverse complement.
TGTGGCAAGTCAGGGTCCTTACGGATAAGACAAATATAGACGAAACCTTTGAAGGATGAGGTTGCAGTTCGACAATATCGATCTGCCTTACGAATTTTTAATATAATTGCATTAATTGCACATTTGTATTCATTAGACCCACATTAGTCACACCTTTTGCAGTTTATAGGTGGTCAAAATGAAGTTGATTGAATTAATTTTATTTTTATTTTTTATCATGTACAAACAACTCACTGATTAAGGGTATTAAATATCATTGATGGCCCCTCGGCAGGTCGAACTACATATTTGGTGCTCACTATTTAATGAAGGTAACAATTGACTAAATTTTATTTTAATATTATACTTATATAAATTTTTAATTGGTTTTGTAAAATTCGTAGTTACAAAAAATTACTTAGCCTCTGTTTAGTAAAGATTAAAATCAGATTTTTCGTAAAGTTTGATAAAAGTTGATGAAATGTGTGGTTGAAAAGTTGTGATCCCACGAAATGTGTGATTAAAATTAAGGATTAAGCCCTGCGCACATGATAGTTTTTCATACAGGCCCTCACTGTAGCGGCGGCCCCAGCCCACTGTATTAAAAAAAAATGTGCCCCCCCCCCCTCCCCCTCCTTCCAAGTGCGTAACCCGACAGGGCCTGTTACTTGTAGCAAAACTCTAAAATTAATTGTTGATTTTGATTTGAAATTTTAATTGGATTTTAATCTAAACCAAATAGGAGCTTAGAGCCTGTCTGCAAAATTTTTTTTTCACCTTATCAGCGTTTTTTGTACCCTTTTTTTGTCAAAGTTGCGGGGCCCACATCTCACAACTAAGGTCAATTCTTGCGGCTAAACGGTAGAATTTTTGCTACAAATTTAGACCAGACAACTTCTTAATATGCTTATTTTTTTTCCCTATAAAAGTTGTAGATTTTCAAAATTTTAATTCTATATTGAATAGATATTTATTTATTGATATGTTAATGCATATATAAATGCTAAATTTTATTTTTTATGCAATTAAATTTCCACAAAATTTCCATTTTTATAACTTTTATTCTCTATTTGACTGGATTTTTATTTATTATATTCAAATTCATAAAATTATTATCCAATTATTTTCTTTTTAATCCAGAAAATGGAAACAGTCAAACATAAATCAGAGTTGTAGATTCAAGTAATGGTAGGTAGTCAAGGCTTAGTTTATCAGTTTTTGTTTGCCATTGTTATATAATTAATTAATGATTGGAGCTTTAATATCTTTGTACAAATTATTGAGTTCTATACAAATAAATTTAATTCGTAAGATGATATTTAAGACATTTATCCGTATAAAGAACGTGTCACTAGCGAGCACTTTGACTTTCAAACTTTTAAAATAAAGATTTTAAGATCATAATCGTCGATCATAACACGTGTTAAAATGTTACGCAACTTATTAAATTTGTCTGTGTTGAATCGAATAATTGTACGAAAAGATATTAACGCTCCAATCATTAATTACATCATACTATATACGAACAAATCGACAAAGTATTTACTACCCTTGTAAGTACCTTAATTACAACTTTAGCAAATATACTTATATACGTTACACGATTGCATGAATCTACTACTCTAGTTCATGTCACTCGAATATCTCGATTTAAAAGAAAAAAATTCGAATAATAATATTTTTATTTTAATATAAATCGAATCAGATAATTATAAATTATTGTGTGTGGCCTACTACTTTATGCAAAATTCAGGAACTTTTCGGTTATACAAAGAGCAGTTTTTCAAAGGGCAGTAGCGTAATTAAACTGAAAAGAAAGGGTAAGAACCTGATAGAATCCAACCTTCAGTCAATTGTTTTGTCGCTTTTGTGTTTACCCTTTTTCGACGGTTAAATAGCAATTACAACACCTCCCTCGAGAATCGAGTCCTTCCTGGTATTCTTTTGCCCTCGGTTTTGCAGTTATTACAAATTTGCCTTCACCTATTTATTTATTTATTCCTTCTTCACTCCTTAAACCTCTAGACCTCCTCTGCACATTGCTCCGCTCCATCAATCCAAAACTCGCTATTGCTTTCTCTATCTACGCATAAGCACAACATATACATAGAGGAAGAGGAAGAGAGAGAGAGAGAGAGAGAGAGAGCGCAGAAGGAGGGAGGCTTTCCTGTGAATTCGAGGCGAGTAGATTTTTTTAGTTTTTGATTGATTTTTTGGCTTCTTTAAGAAAACTTTGATTATGAGTTTTGTTTTTGAATCTGTTTGAGATTGTGAGTGCTTGATTATCAATGCAGGTTAATAGTGTTAGATGATCGCGTGATTTTTTTATTCCCTTTGAATTTTTATTTTATAATGCGGAACTGTAACTTTTTAGCTGATCATGTTGCATGAGTTAATGTAATCCACTTTTTTCTTGTGGGGAAAAAGGAAGAATCTTCATAAATATATAATTGCTTTTGCATGACATTGAAAATCTATTGATTTTGCAATGTGGGTAGATACTTTCTTTTCTTCTTTTAAGTTTATAGGTTATGTGTATCAATGAACTATTTGCTAAAGAAAATTCAACTTGATTCCTTACATCTTCAATTTCTGTGGCCTTTTTTTGTCCATCTTTGTGCATTGATGAGTGGGGATTAATGTTTCCATTAAAGTGTTAATTTTGTTGAGATTACATTTTTGTTGAAAGTGAAATTTGACTGAATAATTTTGATGTAGGACAATCCTGACAATCCTATTTGGAACAGGATTGGTTTTTCTTTGTTATTTAGATTTAGAATATGGTTTCTAATTTTACTGATTAGAATATGATTTCTAATCTTTTGAAGAGAAAATTGAATATTTCTTCTTATTAATTTACAACCCAATACACCTACTTATAGTACAATGAAAGGAGAAATATAAGGAAATAAATAATTCTACAATCAAAAATATTACTATATTACACACAAGGAAAGATAAATAATCTCAAATCTTTCCTAATCTTGACCTCAATATTACGTGAGTTCTACACTCTCCCTCAAGTTGGATCGTAAATATTGATCATATCCAACTTGAAGATGAAATCATCGAATCTCTGTCTTGGTAGTCCTTTGGTGAAGATATCTGCAGTTTGTGCTTGTGTGGGGATATAGGTAATATAGATAGTTCATTTTTCCACTTTCTCTTTAATAAAATGTCTGTCAACCTCCACATGTTTAGTTCGGAAATGCTGTACTGGATTAAGAGAAATGTTAATCGCTGCTTTATTATCACAATAAAGTTTGAGTGGTAGCTTAATTGTGATGTGTAATTCTTTCAGAAGTTTTTTCAACCACAGTCCTTCACAAATTCCCTGTGCAACCGCTCTGAACTCAGCTTCAGCACTACTTCTGGCCACTACATTCTGTTTCTTGCTTCTTCAAGTTACCAAATTTCCCCATACAAATGTACAGTAACTTGTAGTAGACCTCCTATTGCTATCGATCCTGCCCAATCCGCGTCTGTGAAGATCTCAATGTCCTTTCTCTCACCCCTTTTGAAGAATAATCCTTTTTCATGTGAGCCCTTGAGATATCTGAGTATTTTATAGACGGCTTCTAGGTGACTTTCCTTTGAAGAATGCATATGCTGGCTTGCTAGACTGACTGCAAATGCTATGTCAGGTCTAGTATGAGACAAGTAGATCAATTTTCCAACCAGTCTTTGATATCTATCAATTTCTATTGGATTGCCTTCATCTTCAGTTTTCTTTCCTACATCAACAGGAGTATCACTTGGTTTGCATCCTAGCATACCAGTCTCGGTGAGAAGGTCAATGACGTATTTTCGTTGTGATATACTGATGCCTCGTTTCGACCTAGCAATTTCCATTCCTAGGAATTATCGCATTAGTCTCATATCCTTTACTTCAAATTCAGTGGCAAGGCTCTTCTTTAATCTTTCCATCTCTACTATACCGGGTGGTAATGTCATGTACACTTCTTCCTCCAATTCCCCGTTTAAGAATGCATTCTTAATATCCAGTTGCTGCAGTTGCCAATCCAAGTTTGCTGCTAGTGATATAAGGACTCGAACTGTATTTAACTTTGCTACTGGTGCAAATGTTTCTGTATAATCAATGCCATATGTTTGTGTGTAGCATTTTGCAACCAATCGAGCTTTATACCGTTCTATTGTTCCATCGGCATTGTATTTCATATTGAAGACCCATTTGCATCCAACGAGTTTCTTTCCTTTTGGTAGGGGTCCATTACTACCCACGTATTATTTTTCTCCAATGCTCTCATTTCTTCTCGTACTGCTTCTCTCCAATGTGGAATCTCTAGGGCTTCCTGAACATTTTTTGGAGTGGATGTATTGTCGAGGTGAGTGGTAAATGCACGATAACCTGTAGATAAAGTGTTGTAGGACATGAATTTAGAAATAGGGTGTAGAGTACATCTTGTTTGTTTTCTGAGAGCAATGGGCAAGTCAGGTTCAGATATTTCTACTAGTTTTTGCGGTTCTGGAGCTACCATCAGTTCGGACTCTCTTGGTGTTTCAGTAGTGAGATTCTCCATGTACTTTGATTTCGGCTTTCTTGAGTAAACTAGTATCTCCTTGCCATGTTTTTCTGCATCTCCCCCTGGATTCGAGTGTCCCTCTGTCAATGGCAGACTAGGTAGCGTAGGTTTATAAGATGAAGGTTCAGAAGAGGAAGGGTCAGAAGAGGAGAGACTGAGATCAAAGAACCGATCTTCATGTAAGGTCTCCCCCTGAAGAGAGGTGTTTCCGAAGTATGGAATGCTTTCGAAGAAGGTGACGTCAAGACTAACAAAGATTTTTTTAGTGACAGGGTCATAACATCTGTAGCCTTTTTGTGTTGGAGAGTATCCAATCAGAACACATTTAATGGCTCGGGGTTCAAATTTACTTCGGTGGTGAGAGTGAATGTGAAGAAAAACGGTGCACCCAAACACTCGTAGGTTTAGATCTGAAGTGAGACGAGAGGTTGGGAAATGTTTATGAAACTGTTGAAGAGGTGTTTCGAAATTTAGAACACGACTGGGCATTCAGTTGATGAGATAGGTGGATGTAAGGATAGCATCTCCCCAAAATAAATTAGGCATTTTTGTGGTAAACATTAGAGCTCGAGCAACTTCTAGGAGATGTCTATTTTTGCGTTCGGCAATCCCATTTTGTTGGGGAGTGTCGACACAGGAACTTTGATGAATTATCCCATGTGTGCGGAGAAAGTCTCCTATGATGGATTGAAGTATTCGGTGCCATTATCCATATGTAGAATTTGAATATGCGTTTGGAATTGTGTGTGAATCATTGAATGGAAATTGATAAACAAGGTACAGACATCGGACTTGTCTTTTAATAGGTAGACCGAACAGACTCGAGTGTGATCGTCAATAAATGTAACGAACCATTTTGTATGAGTACGGTTTGGGACGCGGGAGGGACCCCAAACATCACTGTGAATCATAGTGAACGGTTTTGATGGTTTATAGATAGATTTGTGGAAAGATGTACGCTGATGTTTCGCAAGTTCACAGACTTTACATTGAAAATTGACTGAACTTTTATTCAAAAAAATGTTAGGGAGTACACGTTTCATGTATTGAATGTTGGGTGTCCCATTCTAAAGTGCCATAACATAATTTCACTATCTCTTAGGGCAGATGCAAATCACAGATGTTAACTTAACACTGTTTACTTACGTCAAACTTATCAAAGTAATAGAGTCCTTCACTTTCCTCAGCACTGTCAATCGTCTTCCCTGATGATAGGTCCTGAAAGACACAATAAGATGAGAAAAATTTAGTGGAGCAATTTGAAGTTTTCGTTAACTGGCTTATAGATAGTAAGTTGCACGATAAATTTGGGACATGAAGAACTGATTTTAGAGTGATAGAATCAGAAATTTTAATACTCCCTTTTCCGGCTACAGACGACAGGGAACCATCAGCAATTTTAACTTTGAGATTATCGGCACATGTAGAGTATGAAGAAAATAGGTTATGGGAGCCCGTCATGTGATCAGAAGCTCCAGAGTCAATGATCTAGGGTGTACTAGACTTTGTGGTGGATGTTAGGGCTTTTAAGAAATTATCTCTATGAGCTAGTGAGCTGGATGGATGGTTTGTGGAGTTTTGACTAGGTGGTTGGAAGTTGGATAATAATTTGTAAAGTTGTTCCATCTGTTCAGGATTGAAGGCGCCACTGGACTCCCTGGGTTGTTCACCTTGATAGTCAACCGAAGCTTGATATCCCCTATTTTTGTTTTGTCTCGGTTTCCAATTTCCCGGTTTTCCATGCAACTCCCAGCACGTGTCTTCTTTATGTCCCTATTTATGACAATGTTCACACCAGGTTCGTCCTTTTTGTTGTCTTGGATCGGGCCCATTTGCTGCTCCTCTTGAATAAAGGCCCATAGTATCTGGCCCAATTGCAGAATTTTTTCCCAAGTCATTTAAATTGTGTACACCTCTTTTAAGTCCAGGCCCAGCATTTAGAGGCCCATTATTAAAAGACCCAGGCCTTAAAGGCCTAAAATCAGAACACCCAGGCCATTTGGACGCTAGGGCAGAGCGTTTGGTCCCAGGTGAATCCGACGTTCCACCGCCGGCGTCCATCATGATTTTCCGCCGATTTTCTTCGCGTCTTACCTCTGCAAAAACTTCCCTCGTCGACGGTAAAGGCTTTCTACTCAGAATCCGGCCCCTAACATCATCAAGGTCTCGATGCAACCCAGCTAAGAATTCAAAAACCCGCTCTTTTTCAAGCTTTTTCTTGAATCGCGCGCTGTCTCCCGCGCACTCCCACTCTTCTTCCGAGCTCAAGTCAAGTTCTTGGCACAAGGTTGTCATCTCCAGGTAATACTCCGTGACATCTCGTTTACCTTGTCGAGTTTGCCAAAGTTTGGTTTTGATTTCAAAAATCTGGGACGAGTTTTCTGAATCTGAATATCTCTTTCACTGCATCCCACACGTCCTTCGCCGTCGGTAGGAACAGATATGTCTTCCCAATGGATGGCTTCATCGAGTTTACTAGCCAAGCAGTCACCATGGAGTTCTCTGACCTCCATTTTTGAAGAGAGACAGTGTTGGTTGAGGCTGGCTTCGTCGTTTCACCCTTGAGGTAACCCAATTTTCCTTTTCCATCAATTATCAGATTGATAGACTGAGCCCATTCACGAAAATTTTTCCCGTTCAGTTTTTCGACTGTTAGTTGAAACGAAGAATTTTCCCCTGTACCTACGGTAGAGGCACTTTCAGTCTCGCCGTAGAGAGGGTCAGAGGTTGTGGATTTTGACATGACTTTGTTAGGTTAAGGAAAGAACTCACGGCTCTGATACCATGAAGAGAAAATTGAATATTTCTTCTTATTAATTTACAACCTAGTACACCTACTTATAGTACAAAGAAAGGAGAAATATAAGGAAAGAAATAATTCTACAATAAAAAATATTACTATATTACACACAAGGAAAGATAAATAATCTCAAATCTTTCCTAATCTTGACCTCAATATTACGTGATTTCTACATCTTTATTGATTATAATATGATTTCTTCTTTCTTTTATATTAGCATTTTAGTTTTCCTTCCTTTTAGAATTTAATTTAGTTTCTTTATATCATTAAGGTTAGGAAATAGTTTTGCATATATATACAAAAGCTTTGTACACTTTTCCAATCATCTATTCTATACAATATAATTATTCTCTAGATAATTTCTAGTTTTTTAAACTTTATTCTTGTTTCAAGAATTCCGATTCTATTTCTGCACCAAAATTGGTATTAGAGCAAGGTTTGTCCTCGCTGGCTACCTATGTTGGTAGTTGTATGTATCTTTGCGACGATGATCGGTAGATTGCAAAACCGACCTTTGTCCAGAATTCGGAATGAAGGATGGATATTTTTGAAGACACAACTCACAAGAATTTGTAGATTTTAACTATTATGAATGTTGGTTGCTTCAACGAGCCTAAAACACAACATCAAGTGGCTAGAAAGTTTCCTCGAGTCCCAGCTAAGTTTAAAAGATCCGTGAAAATCTATCAGGTTGAAAAGATTTTTAGAACACGATGAACCATTGATAACAAAGTATGCAACGCGATAATAGATCATGGGAGTAGTAACAACATGGTATTCAAAGCATTGGCGAAAGCTTTACATTTGAAAACTGAAAAATACCCATCTTGCTATCTAGTTCCACTAGTTAATCTTGCTATCAAGTTCCACTATTAAAAGGAGACAAGAAATTCAAAATATGGAGCACCTACTGGAAAGTATTACAAAGATATGATTGCGTGTAACGTGGTAGATATGGATGATAATTCTATACTTTGGGGACAACCATAGTACTATGATATAGATGCCACTTACATAGGTCGATATGACATGTATATATTTTGGTGGTACGATAAGAAGATTATATTTGTGTCATTTGATGTCAATTTACAAATACTAGTGTAACATAGAACAAAAAATTTATGAGGCATATGATGAGATTAAAAAAGATATCATTCAAGATCATGATATTACCGACCATGATACTACAATAGAAAAAGAAAAGCGTTTGCAAGTTGAAAATCGAAAACCCATTGATCCTTTATACATGAAAATTGACAATGAAAGCAAGTATAAGGATGAAAAATATTATGATGAAATAGCAATTGAATTTTCCAAGATCGAGCCGCACTCTAATTAAGATGAAAAGGGAATTGAAATTTCCAATCACGATAGAATCAAAGGTGAGGCTTGTCAAATTAAGAATAAAAGTGTCGTTGACCTTCTCTGTGATTTGAAGCCCAAAAAATTGCATAAGCGCGAGGAATATAGTTAAAGAATTGTAGCATTGAAGATGACATCAATAAATGTAAAAAAGGATAAGAACATTAATAATTTAATATTTTAGCGTTTATATGTGACAAAAGGGATTTAAATACGAGAGATTGAATAAAAGATTGGTTCTAAAGGATTTCCACATAGAAAGTGTCCTTGAGGATGAGAAAATGAGCAATGTAGGAGCAAAATTGGTAAAGAGATAGATATTTATTTTTCTCCTCGATTGATTGATTTTTTTTTTCAAGCAAACTTGAGGATGAGTTTTTATAAGTGGCAGAGAATGATGTAGGACAATCCTATTCCAAATAAGATTTATTTTTCTTTTTCTTTGTTGTTTAAAATATGATTTCTTTTTCTTTCTTATTTAAAATAGGATTTCTAACTTTGATTGATTAGAATATGATTTCTTCTTTCTTTTAGATTGTGATTTTAGTTCTCTTTCCTTTTAGATTTTACTTTCTTATATTAGTAAGGTTGAAGAATAATTTTGCCTATATATACTAAGGCTTTATACACTTTTTCAATATCTATTCAATACAATAAAATTATTCTACTAAATAGTGGAAATCTAAGGTCCCTTCTCGAGTGGCCTTCTTCTCGTGGACTGTAGCACTGGGGGAGATCTTGACTATTGATAATCTTCGAAAACGTGGCCTTATCTTGGTTGATTGGTGCTGTTTATGTAGGGAGAGTGGGGAGAGTCCTGACCATATCCTTCTACACTGAAAACTTGCTCGGGAGTTGTGGGATTTGGTGTTTGCTTTGTTTGGTGTCCAGTGGGTCATGCCGAGAACCGTTTTTGATCTTCTCTCATGTTGGAAGGGGCCTTGGGGCAGTAGTAGAACTACCTTGATGTGGAGGGTTGTTCTTCACTGTGTTTTTTGGTGTGTTTAGAGGGAAAGAAATGCTCGACATTTCGAGGATGTTGAGACGTCCATTCCAGAGTTGAAGAGTAATTTCTTCCATTTATTGTTTGAGTGGGTCAAGGGCTTGGGTATTCATTCCATTAGCTCTCTTGTAGAGTTGTTGGACCATTGTAATCTATGACCCTTTTGTCCTTTTGTATACTTCTAGTATACCGAGACTGTTTTAATAAATGTTTCATTACTTATCAAAAAAAAAAAAAAAGTTTCTATTTTTTAAACTTTATTCTTGTTTAAGAATTTCAATTCCAATTCTGCACCAAAATAAATGAGCTATGACATCTTCTTACAAGGAATAAAGATAACCATTTTGGAGAATGTATCAACTACTACAAAAATCGAATCATATCCATATTCGACCAAGAGAGGAATGGAAAACAACATTCAAAACAAAGGACGGCTTATAGGAATGACTTGTTGTACCTTTTGGTTTATCAAATGCTCCAAGCATCTTTATGCAGTTAATAAATCAATTCCTTCAACCATTCATTGAAAAACTCGTAGTGGTTTACTTAAATGATATTCTTATCTATAGTTAATGTGATGAAAACCACTTGTTACATCTTTGAGATGTTCTCGTGGCTTTGAGAACTAATAAGTTATATGTCAATATAAAGAAATATAGTTTCATGACTAGTCAGCTATTATTCCTAGTATTTATCGGCGAAGCTGATTGTATTCAAGTTGACGAATGTAAGGTAAAGGTAATTTCAGAATAGATAACCACCGTATGGTACGAGAAGTGCAAAGTTTTCATGGCTTAGCTACTTTCTATCATCATTTCATTCGGGGATTTAGTTCTATTATCACTCCTGTTACTGATTTCTCAAAGAAATGTAAGTTTCAGTAGGGGAACACACAAGGTAAGAGTTTCCAACTTATTAAACACAAGTTATGTACAACACCTAACTTAGCATTGCCAAATTCTGAGAAATTTTTTGAGGTAGAATGTGATGCTTCTGTTTAAGCATATGAGCAAATCCTCAGTTTGTTCAAATGAAGATAGGTCTTCATTAGAAGACAATGAATGTCAAAAAAGTTTTTTTCCATTTGTCAACAATTAGACTCGTAACTTCTGATGATCATGCCAAAACATTTTTTTTTTACATGAAAATAAGGCAACTGGCAATTTAAAGCAAATTATTTATTTATTTATTTATTTAAAATAGGTAGGCCATAACACTGAAATAAAAGTATGTTTTCAACATGAAAGAAATTGATTCCTTACGAGACTCAAGAAAGCCAAACAATGTCTCAATCACGATTTTCAAGTTGGCATAGCTACGTGGAAAGTTGTAATTGAATACTCCTGAGCGGTTGATTCAATGAACAGATCACGGGTCGTGCAACTGATTTCAGAAAATTCTTTTATTTCCTTTCTCACTTTTCTTTTCCTTTTTTTTTTTTTTAAATTTTTGAATAATAACAACTACTAATCACCGTATCTTACACTTAAGGCAAAAATAAAAGCCGATGCTGAAATAGAGAATTCGACAAAGGCAAGACATCTGCGCATTTGAGAGGTATGCTGACGATGTGGAGTACCGAGGCAGGGACGTGTTACTAGCGTGGTGTCATTTGGGTAGTTGACTGGTTGGGAGTGTGCTGATGACATGCAGAAGAGATAGGCGGCAGTTGGTTTTGTTAACAAATAAGGAAAGAAACGAGGTTGAAGAAGAGAAGAATTAAGGGCAAAGAGAAATAAAATTTTATTCATATAATCATGTTGTAAATCACATTGAATAAGCCCTTTACTTATAGAACAAGAGACTGGAAGAAACTAAAATCAATAACTTCTATCAAACTAAAACTTTATCGAAATACTTTGAAACTAATCTACTTTAACTAAAATACTCATAATTCAAATTCTATCTTTATCTATATCTTGATCTCTTGGATTAAGTTTCTTATAAAGATATGCATGAACTTGGGGCTGGTTTGGGAAATAATTTCAAGTTTGTAAACATCAATATTTAAATTCCCTGCTAATATAATTCTGTTTCGGTAGGAACTTTAGTTTACACTGCAATGCCTCTAACAACATTTTTAGCTTGGCTAGCAAGCATCATCTCTTGACATTCTCTTTAACCTAAAATGTTGAAGTGACCAGACCAGTTTTCATGGTATTTCATGTTTAATTTCAAGTTTTGCGTCAATATGTCTTGTAAGTTTCCACGATCAACTTGTTCAATATTGCATAATGTTGCATCCAGCAGTGCAGATGAGTTTCCCTTTGATATGTAATTTCTGATGGCTCAAAATGCATGCTCCATCTGAAGAGAATTCAAGACATGATACATCACTCTTTACTTATACTTTTTAAGTTATCCTTTAAACATATGCCCAATTCTCATTTTACCGTATATAATGAGAGTTACTGGTTCATTTATTCATTTGAATTAGTTCTCTTGTCCAATTTATGGATTGAACCTATTTCTTTCCGGGGGCAGTATTACTTAATTTCAATGGACAATGACATGGATGTGGATCAGCAAGTTTCATCTGGCCGTCTGAAGGGAATCATTTTCAATATTTTATCCGAGGAAGATGCAGTAAGTATTGATTGTCTTTGTTGACACACAAGTGCATATGCTGTTTACTCATTCTGCCATTTTGTGAAACCATTCAACAAGTGTGTAGGTATTTCTAAATTTGGTTGAGAATGGAGCCCATTCCAGTGTCTTTAGTTGTGTTTATTTTTTTGTCCTTTTTATTGTTAATGCACTAAAAACTGGGATTTTTTTAAGTAACAGAGTATTTCCTTGTGCTTGTGAAAGAGTATGTCTTAAGCCAGTGGAATTTGTCTCTTGGAAAACTTTAGTTAAATAGTCAACTTGGTAAAAGTAATTAAGAATGTCCTCCAATCTTGAGATCCCAGTATTCTAGGCTACATTAGCAAAGTCTTATTTAATATGGTGGGCCTGTTCTCAGAATCCCTTTCAGGCATGTACACCCACAGTAATTTTATCTCTTTTCTGCATATTCTGCTCCCTGATTTTTTGAGATCCTGCTCAACTTTTATTCATGTGATGTTTATACTACCCCTTGAATTATTATTATTATTATTGTGGGATGGAGTGCCATGTTAATGAACTCAATGTTAATTTCGCTGCATTTCTAGAGCAAGATATCAGCCATCGTCGTTGGAGCAGTCAATGAAGTGTCAGACCCTGCATTGGGACTGCCCAATCCGAATTCAAATGAATGCCTTACATGTGGTGCTAAACGTAATAGAGAGTGTGAAGGTACATTCTGAGGTTAAGGATTAATGTGCCACTTTATGATCTCTGTCTCTCTCTCTCTGTCCTCCTCCTAACCAAATGCTTTGCTTTGAAGTTTGCCACATTTTATTTCTTATTTTCAGGTCATTTTGGGTTGATCAACTTGCCATATACAATTCTCAATCCATATTTCATGTCAGAAGTTGCTCAGATTCTTAATAAAATCTGTCCGGGATGTAAATTTCTTAGGCACTATAAGGTCAAGGTCAGGTACCACATTCTCATATACTGAAATTAAGGTTGCTGAAGTGAGAAGAAAATTTCATTTCTCTCTCTTGTTGTGTAATACATGTGATGCCGCAAGAAGTGAGAAATAGGATAAAAAATGGATCGAAGCTCATCTAATCCAAATGGATTACCGAGAATCGACCAATTAACTATCATATTTATTCAAATGCAAATTGAGATCTGATTGAAGCAACTTGTTGATTCTAAGGGAACATTGAGGATTGATTTTGATCAACATATTTGTAGATTCAAACTTTATACTGATATTGAATTGAAGTGATTTGGAAGAAATTACGAAGTCTTCAATTTTATTCATAAACAACCGAGTTACAGTGAAATCCTGATTCCCTATATAAACAAGAAATACTGTAACTAATGTTCTAGACCAAAACAAACTCTAGGAACTATATATGATTAAATAAAACTCCTTTAAATGTAACATTGAATTAGAGTATTTTATAACAAAAGAGTAAATTAAATAAACAAGTACATAGTATCTACCAAAATGAAAGAATTCCTTTATTACTGCCTTAATGTCAAAATTTGGCCAAAAAACCATTGGGCCCAAGAGTTTTACCCAGTGAGTTCTGTTTAGAGGCCTGTTTTTGCTTAAAAAACTTGTATTTGTCATCCAATTCAGACACAATTGACCGAAACCGGGTCAAAATATCCAATTGCATCACATAATATATACATTTTATATTGCATTTGATCTGTTCCAACCTTTTGATATTCCTCAATGGTGATGCTCCTGCATGTCAGTCTGCATAAGCTGTCTCATGTTTAACTAATCAAGTCGGGTTAGCAGCGCTAGTTCTTCATCATTAAGGGTGCTTCTGCTCATGGTTACTTTGGACCATTTTTGTGTTTTAATATATGAGATATGTCAAGACTTTGTGGAATTTAAAGCATTTCTATCAATTGACTGTTAATATCCATTTGGAAGAATCAGGCTGGCTCAGTTTATAGTGCACAAGAACCCACTCCACATATTAACAATATTTGGAAGGTTTGATGTGCATGGGGTATTGTTGGATTCATTCAATAGATGTAAATTGGATAGCGTCATGTGGAATTGAGAACTTTCTCTTCTGGTATTGTTCATACACAGAAGTGGACTTTCATCTGCTCTGTCTAAATTTTCAGTTCTGCCCATCACAATCAACTTGGGAGGCTGGCAATGGAAATTATTGTACTTCTGTCAACTGTTTCTTTATCAGCGTGTTAAAACTATTTTTCAGTTTATTTTATGCCACTAAAAACGATGCACTAAATGACATTCATTTATTGAACTATCATATTTTTTTCAATTCTTAGCAAAATGTTAATGCTATTCTTTTGTTTATGCATGCAGCAGAAAGCTGATTCTGCATCTAGTCATCGTCAGCCTAGGAATTGCAAATACTGTACTGTAAGTTCCTTTGGCAATTAATGTGCTTTTACTACTTGTGTGTTACCAAACTTATATTCCCTACGGAAAACAGGGAAGACTAAGAGACCGTTATCCACCAATGAAATTTAAAGTATCTTCCAAAGACATGTTTGCAAAGACGGCAATTGTTGCAGAGGTCAATGAGAAGTTCATAAATAAGGGCTCAGGAAAAGTTTTGGCTTCCGACTATTGGGATTGCATCCCTCTAGAATCAAACCCAGAAGAGAGTTCCTCACAATCAAACATACGAGTTCTATCACACGCCCAGGTATCCATTTCTAGTTTCTGTTTGTTTATTTGTATTATGATCCCAACCTTTCAGTGAGTGCACTTTTTGGTTTTATGTTCTTTCAGTTTATTCATTGCTGTCACACTTGTACTATAGTTTTTCTGTTTTCTATGACTTTGAAGCTGCCACAATGAATTCCTTTACCCTAAGTATGCATTCTCTTTAGCTATGATGTACTTTCTTCGAAAAGCACCTGCTACAATGATATAATCAATTGAATGTCTAGTATGTGAACACAGAAATTACATAATTTTTAATAACAACATGAATGAGGAATACCATAATTTTATGTGGTGGATGCTGAAATTTTTTGTCGATGAAGTCCTAAGAATGTTATTATTATTATTATTATTTTTTGTTGATTTATATGGGAACAAGGCTTTTTTTTTTTTTTTTAAAGCAAAACACAAACATAACCTCAGTGGGTTTTTAAGCTCCACTAGAAAAGACTGATGGGGGTTTGAATTTTCCAGCCAAATATATTAAAACAAACTCATGAGAACTAGTCGTCCACAGAAGAGTCGACCTCCACCCAAATGTGAAAGTACTTTCAGCTCAAGGTCCAAGCGTAAAAAGTAGACATTCTAACACTTTTTATACGGAGGCTTGGTTTGATCAAGCAGCTGAGTATTGAAAACATGCTATAGCACGTACTCCTAGTAATTATATTGAAGCACATAATTGGTTGAAGATCACGGGGCGTTTCGAATAAAAGAAGACGTCGTTTATTTAATTTATTAATTTTATTCTATTATTTATATATATTTGTTAGAATTTATTGTTTGTTTGGCCCCATCAGTCAAAATGATCCAAGTCGTCGAGCAAATATAATTCCATCCAAGATGGCCCATACCCCAGCTTCCAGAATAAGGCAGTCTCCATATGATGACGAGAAACCCCTAATGCAATGTCCATCTTGATTTCATATAATGCCCCCACCACTAGCAAATTCATCCTTGACGCATCCAATAGTGTTAATCTTGTAAGATCCTTTTGGTTTTTCCTCATTTGTTCTAATAAGTTAAGTCTTCTAATTATATGTTTCATCCAAGAGGCAAGTTGAGACACTTCCTTCATGATCAATAATAAGATAAGTACCGGAATATTATTTCTTCTTAGGTTGCATAGTTATAATTTTTTTATCCATGTTTCCTTTTGTGAGAAAATCTGTCATCATCAAAAGTAAGGAATCTGAATGCAACTAAAATGGAGCACAACTGCTAAATATTGGTATTAGGTTAGATATTTATTTCTATGATAATTGATATTTGCAAACAAACAAAATGTGTGCTACCCTAGTAGAACGTATCCATACAAGAATGCAAATCTGATTTTTTGTCTTCAATTTAGTCAGACAAGTTATAATGAATAAAGTTTAAATAGAGGTAAAACTTCTTCATTGAACATATTTTATTTATACTTATGAATATTTAATCAATATATCCTTGTATCATCAGTATGGGTGAGAATTGTGTGGCCAAGAATGGTCAAAGTGGTGTGGAAGCATTATGAAATTTTTATAGTAAGAACTGAAAATCAGAATTATATTGGAATAATCTTGCTTTGTATTGATATATGATTGGTTGATTAAAAAGTGTACAATACCCCTATATTTATAGGCAAAATTATCCCTAATCCTATTAATAAAAGGAAACTAAAATAAGGAAACTAAATTCTAAATAAATTAATCATAATCTAAACAAGATTTAAGAATAAACCTATTACAATTAGAAAAGGAAATTAGAAAAAATAATTTAAAAAAAACGAAGTCCTAGATAAAGTAAAACCATTAATTATAGTTATGATGTACTACATCAATTCCCCTCCCACTTCAATAAAACTCGTCCTCGAGTTTTGTGGGTGCAAGGAAAACTCATATGGAGTAAAGTACTTGAGGACATCAACAACATTGAAAGTATTGGAAATGTTCATATCAGTTGGAAGATCAATTTTGTAAGCATTATCACCAATCTTTTGAAGAATGCGAAAATGACCGATCTTCTTATCTTTAAACTTATTGTAAGTACCAATAGGAAAACGATTTTTGCTGAGATGGATCATCACCAAATCACCTTTGTTGAACAGCTTAAGGCGTCGATGTTGGTCTGCAGCAGTCTTGTAACGAATAGTAGCATCTTCTAAATTTTGTTTTACTTCGTGATGAATTTTTTGAATACGTTCAGCAAACTCTTCTGCATTAGAATTGACATTCGGAAGTTGAATCAAATCTACCGTATGCCTTGGAACACCAGTGTAAACGACTTCAAATAGAGTCTTCTTGGTGGATCGATTAGGCATACTATTAAAAACAAATTCAATATGAGGAAGGGCAACATCCCACTGCTTTAGTTTATCTCGACTAACTGCTCGAATCGTATAGCTAAGAGTTCGATTAGCCACCTCTATTTGTGGATGACTCGCGCTACTAAACTTTAAAGAAGTGTCAAATATTCTCCACAGCGTCCTCCAAAAGTGACTTAGAAACTTGACATCTCTATCAAAAGTTATAGAATGAGAAATGCCGTGTAGGCGAACGATCTTGCGAAAAAATAAATTAGTCACGTAAGAAGCATCTGCAATTTTTTTACAAGGAAGGAAGTGAGCCATTTTCGAAAATCGATCAATTACAACCAAAACAGAATCAACTCTTCGTTGAGTCCGTAGAAGATCAAGAACAAAATCCATAGTGAGATCTTGTCATATTGTTTCTGGAACAGGCAATGGGGTATAAAGTCCAATATTTTGAGCTTGTCCCTTAACTTTCTGACATATTGGACAACGCTGAACAAAACGACTTTCTCTTTTTAGTTGAGGCCAATAAAATCTTTCTTCAAACAAACTAATTGTCTTGTGCCGAACAACACATCCTCTTAATCCACCTGCATGCAATTCTCGAATTAAATGCTCACGCAAAGAAGAACGAGGAATGTATAATTGCGTTCATTTAAATAAGAATCCTTCCTGAAGTAGGTAATCGGGTATAAATTCCATATTATTGCATTGAGTCCATATATCCAAAATCCTTATCTGTTGCATAAAGTTTAAACAATCGAACCCAACTTCTTCCGTGCTAATTGTAGCTCAAAGAGATGCTCGTCGACTTAAAGTGTTTGTTACTTTATTCTGTTGGCCTGATTTATGCTTTATAACAAAAGTGAATTTCTGTAAAAAGGTGATCCATCGAGCGTGCATTCGATTCATTATTTTTTGAGAATTAATAAACTTCAAAGTCTGATTATCTGTAAATAACATAAATTTTCGTTGTATCAAGTAATGTTCCCAATGCTTTAAACCTCGAATAACAACATAAAATTCCACTCATAAGTAGTCCACTTTTGTCGATACTCAATAACCTTTTCACTGAAAAATTTGACTGGGCGACCTTCTTGAGATAATACTGCTACAATTCCCATAACTGAAGCATCACACTCAACTTGAAATACTTTTTCGAAGCTAGATAGGGCACTACCGGTGCAGTGCATAACTTGGTTTATATTGCCTCAAAACTATTTTCTTGCGTTTTACCCCGCTGAAATTGACCTTTTTTTTAAGCAATCGGTAATAGGTGCCACGATTGTACTGAATCCTCGAATGAAACGCTCATAAAAAGTTGCTAGCCCATGAAAGCTTTATTCTTCTCTTATGGTTTAAGGAGTTGTCCATTTGCGTATTGCTTTCACCTTTGTCTCATCAACTGGATACCATCGTTTCCCACCATAAAGTCAAGAAATAAAAGTTGATCAGTGATAAATATGCTTTTTTTGAAATTGATATACAATTTATTATCTCGTAGGACGGAGGGAACTTCTTTAAGATGTGACAAGTGCTCATCTTCATTCTTACTGTAGATAAGAATATCATTAAAATAAACTATCAAAAATTTTCCCACAAAAGGATGAGAACTTGGTTCATCAATCGCATGAATGTGCTTGGTGCATTTGACAGCCCAAATGGCATCACTAACCACTTGGAGAGACCATCCTTGATTTTGAAAGCTGTCTTCCACTCATCGCTGGTTCGAATATAGATATGATGATAGCCATTCTTCAAATCAAGTTTGGTGAATGTCATTGCCCCTTGTAATCTGTAGAGCATATCATTAAGACGCGAGATGGGAAAGCAATACTGGATTGTTATTTTATTAATATCACGACTATCTATACACATTCGCCAACTGTCATCCTTCTTTGGAGTGAGTAAAGCAGGAACTGCATAAGGACTCATGCTCTCACGGATCAATCATTTATCAAGTAACTCATTAACCTGTCGTTGCAACTCTTCATGTTCAACTGGGCTCATTCAATAATGTGGTAAGTTAGGCAAACTATCTCCAGGTGCCAAATCAATATGATGTTGAATGTTTCGCATAGGGGCAACTCGTTTGGCAACTCGTCAGGTACGATATCAACAAAATCAGCAAGTAACTTTTGAACTTTGGCTGGAATCTGTATAGTTGCTTCCAAGGTATCTTTAACTTCTAATGCTAGTATAGTGCTCGGCTCTTTTACTTGTTCAAAGAATTCTGGGCTTGATATGTTGGCAAAAAGTGGTTTATCTTCCTTGATAGCGGAATTATTTTTCAAAGGTTGAGATTGTGGTACTAAAACGATCTTCTTATCAAACCACCGAAATATGAAAGTGTTATCCTGCCCCTTATAAGTGGCATAGACGTCATAGTGTCATGAATGATCCAATAATATATGACAAGCATCCATATCCACCACATCGCAATGATCTCATCTTTGTAATATTTCCCAATTGACAAAGGAACCTTACGGATCTCTAGAACTTGAACTTTTGGGCCTTTTTTAATTCATGCAATCTTATATGGCGAAGGTTATCTCTCAGTCTTCAGATTTAGAGCTTTTACCACTACTTTGGCAACGACATTCTCACTACTACCACTGTCAATAATTACGTTGCACACCTTACTACGAATAGTGCACCAAGTCCGAAAGATTTTGTGTCACAGTGAGTTATCGAGCTTTTTTAATAACAAGTAAAAGGTGTTGGACAATGCACACCAACTCTTTCTTAGTATCCGCATCTACAACGTTACCACCCTCATAGTCACCGTCTTCAAAATTTTGTTCTTCATCACTTTCGCCCTCTTTTACAATGTTAATGGATCGCCTGTTTGAACAACTATTTGAAAGATGACATGGTTAGTTACACTGATAGCACTTTCCAAGATTAGGACGTGCATAAAGATTATTATTTGTTCATTGCTGTGCTTGGTTTCTGTTTTGAATGTTAGATTGAACAGGAGCTGAAGTTCCATTTTGATTCTGTGCCGAATTCTAAATTGGCACAGTACCCTTACTGTTATTATTATTGTTGACTGATGTAGTTGCACCCTTTGGAGTAGAATAAGTTTCTTGAATTGGTCGTCGAAAATTGCCTTGAGTACGGGCTGTAGTCATATTCATCTGATTTTCCACTTTCATTGCAAATTGACTGCATCTGTCATGGTCCAAACCTCCTGAAGAGCTAGTCGATTTTGAATGACTAATTTTAGGCCTCCTATATAACGAGCAATTAATTGAGCTTCTGTTTCAGACAAATTAACTCGGGCATTTAAACAATAGAATTCCTCCGTGTACTCGTTTGCTATTCAGTTGTTCTATCGACAATTCTGATATTGCTGGTACAAAAATTGCTCATAATCTGGAGGGAGAAATCGTCTTTGCAATAACCGTTTCATCTTGGGCCAGGTTTGCACACGTTGTTTTCCTTGTCGTTGACTATTAAATTGAAGCTATTCCCACCTTGTCGAAGTTCCACCCTTTAATTTATACGCCACGAGTTTAACTTGGCTTTGTTCCGAGATAGTTAAATAGTCGAACAAAATTTCGACAGTATCGATCTAATCCAAAAAATCTTCAATGTTTAATCGGCCATCAAAACTTGACAAGTCCATTTTCATCCTAAATTCTTGAACATTTGTACCCCGATTATTTGCCCCTGGTCGAAAATTATCTTCTTCTTCGGATGAATAGTAAAAATCCAGTGGTCTTCTTTGTTGAAAGCCTCTATCCATCGGCTGAAAATTAGGACCTCAATCAAATTTAACTCCTCGGTCAACGTTATAACGTCGGTCAAAATTGTGTGGGTCAAAATTGATTCCTTCAAATCAAATCGCGTCTCTGCCTCTCGCTTAAGATTTTTCGTTGGAGCTCACGGTTGGTCATTGAGCTCCTCGTTGCCGCCGATTGGAACCCTTCGCCGGAGGTCGCCTTCATCTCGCCTATTTCTTTGCTCGTAGAACCGTAGAGGGACAGCCTCGCAAGGGTCGTGATTCGCAACTGGGTTTGCACGCTAAGCGACTCGATCATGGATTTTTGGGTTTTGCTGCCGGAGTCGATCATCTACAAGGGGCCGGCGTCCTTCCCCCACACTTGGATCGACGTGGGGCTGGGTAATAGGGCGCATCTCCCTACTTGCTGGAACCCCATGATTTCTTATATTCAGGTTAGCATCTTCTTCCTCATCGTCGGAATCTGAGTTGATATCTCCCTGTACATTTTTCTGCCTACTCGTCTGTTCTGTCTTGGGTGCATGATGTTTCTCAATAGTCATCGCAGTTAGCATCTGTGTGATATTATGAAGAGCTTCATCCATTCCTTCAAGTTGTTCAGTTTTTTCAAACCTCCGTTCGTTGTCGGTGGTTTGTCTGTCACTCGAACTGTCCTCAGATTGAGCTGAATTCCTTGCTCTGATACCAATTTTGGTGCGAAAGCATTATGAAATTCTTATAATAAGAATTGAAAATCAGAATTATATTTGAATAATATTGCTTTGTATTGATATATGATTGATTGATTAAAAAGTGTATAATAACCCTATATTTATAGGCAAAATTATCTCTAATCCTATTAATAAAAGGAAACTAAAATAAGGAAACTAAATTTTAAAAGGAAATAAGCTAATCCTAATCTAAACAAAATTTAAGAATAAACCTATTACAACTAGAAAAGGAAATTAGAAAAGATAATTTAAAAAAGACGAACTCCTAGATAAAGTGAAATTATTAATTATAGTTGTGATGTACTACATCACATAGAGAGTGATAATTTATATAGTTAAGGCTGCTTGTAATATTTTGAGTTCGTTGGCATCTCACTCTTTGGTTGAATCAAATGCCGATAACTAGGAGGTGAAGGATTATGTTAAATCTCATTTATAAATTACAGAAAAATTGTACATTAAAATGTATGTGCAAAGAACATTAATAGTTGATTTTTATAATAATTGTTCTCTTGTGGTGATAATTTTTATTTACTAATAACAAGTAGACATAGCTTCTTAATAGAATTAAGCTCCTTGTAAGTTGACAATGCCCATGAAGTATCAACTGAAAACATAATCTTTTCTTGTAGGGGAAAAATAAAAAATAAAAAATTCTTTAGCTGTTAGAGTTAAATTACTCGTTCAGGACTGGTGTTTTGTTGAGTGCAATAATTATTATTGTACTGCATCCCAATGAACACTTTCTTACCAATTTATGGGATTTCTGCAGTAGCATTATTCTTTGTAGGAGTGCTATGTGGCTGCCACATGGTATATTTGGATTGGGAAGAATAATAAAATTTTGTATGATAGCTATCTTTCTATCTCATTTGCTAAGGATGGTTTGATTTCATGTTCTCTACATGGGTATGAGAGCTTCGGATTAGAGGAAAATTTTTGATTGATTAATTTTTATTTCACACTCTCGTAGTTGAAGAATCCTTGTTCTCTAACTTGGCTTTATTTCCTACTTTTATGATTTTCCAAGAAATTTTTCGATGTCTTCTTGATTACGTTATCTTAATATTAGAGATTTTCTCAAGTCCAAGCTAGGCTCAAATCCTCACAATGTGATGCAAATTTTTGAAATTTTTCCTCCAAATTGATTAAATTTCTCTTCTTCAACCAAACTTGCGGACGAATTTTTTCCCAGTGGAGAGATCGGTGTACGATAATTATATTAGAAATATGATAGAAATTAGTTATTATTTAGATTAGGATTTTATTTCCTGTTTTTTATTTCAGGATTTTAGTTTAGTTTCTTTATATTGGTAAGATTAGAGAATTATTTTGCCTATATAAACAAACTCTGTACAATTTTCAAAGCACCAATTTATTAAAATCGAATTATTCTCTACACATTTTTGAGTTTTCGAAATTTATTCTTGTTTCAAAAATTTCTTTTCTGCTTCCACAGGTGGCTTTCTTGGCCATGTCAGTATCATCCTATATATGCTTTATTTTTGTTTCTTTTCTGAAGGTGGGTGACTCAATTCTCTGATTGCTAGTACCGTTCAATAAATGTCATGTCTTGTTGTAATGTGGTGATGTACGTGATGAAACTATATATATATATATATATATATATATATATATATATATATATATATATATCAGCACTCAATGCATCATACTACATTTGGTGTTTTTGTACTTAGAGGCATGTTTGAATGAACCAATTAAGTACTGTCCTACATATAATTTGACCTGACAGCCACTTCCTACTCGTGAATTAGCCTATTAAATATTTAGCATCAAATTTCTCCATATTTTGCAAGATGTTTCTGCTTTTTGTATAATAGAGCATTTGTTTCACTCTCAGTGATGTATGTTCTTCTTTTCATATTAATTTTTAAGGTTTATAACATCTTGAAAGATGTTTCCGCAACAATTCTTGAAGCAGTTCTCAGAAGGAGAAATTCAATCTTTCTCAACTCCTTGCTTGTGACTCCAAATAGTCATCGCGTGAGAGAATTCGGCCACCGTATAACTTTGGTAATTGACTTTTAACTCTCCACTTGCTCTTGTACAATCAGTAAATTCTATTGCTTTGTTCTAATCTTTTATATTTCTTATTAATTAATGTTTGGGCTAACCTCTTAGGATGAAAGTACAAGGATGTATAGAAAAGTGATTGATTTCAGAGGTACACCAAATGAATTGGGTGCTCGTGTTCTTGACCGTTATAAAATTTCCAAGGCAAGCATAATGATTGTGTCTTCTTTGTCTTCTCTCACACTCTCCCATCCTTCTCAAAGAAATTACTTATGCTTTTGAATTTCTTTGGCTGCAGATACGAGCTGAAAAATTGTCTCCCTTGTACCGGATATATTCTGAAAATAAATCAACAAGTGATGCTTCTAATACATCTGGCTTGAAACACATAAAAGAACTTCTACTTGGAAAACGGACAAATCATGCTTTCCGCATGGTTGTCGTTGGGGATTCCCATATAAAAGTGGATGAAATTGGTGTGCCAGTTCATATCGCAGGGAACCTGTTGGCACAGGACCATTTAAATGTGTGGAATTGGGATAGACTTGAACCCTGCTGCGATTTCATGCTTTATCAAAAGGGTGAAATTTCCGTTCTTAGAAAGGGTAAGAAAATTTGTATTAGGTCTAAGTACTCACTGGAGGGAGGAGATGTTATATACAGGCCTCTCATTGATGGAGATATTTTGTTGATTAATAGGCCTCCATCTATTCATCAGCATTCCCTTATTGCTTTATATGTCAAAATTCTTCCAACAAAATCTGTCCTCTCTGTCAATCCTATTATTTGTTCCCCACTTCGAGGAGACTTTGATGGAGATTGTCTTCATGGTTATGTTCCTCAATCAGTAGATTCTAGAGTAGAGTTGAATGAACTTGTTGGTCTCAATAAACAACTGATCAATGGACAGAGTGGTCAAAACCTCTTGTCCCTTAGTCATGATAGTTTAACTGCAGCACATTTAATCCTGGAGGATGGGGTTTTTCTGAATAAATTTGAAATGCAGCAGCTGCAAATGTATTGTCATCATCAGTTGCAATTGCCAGCTATTATGAAATCAGCTTCCTCGGAGACTTCTTTGTGGACCGGAAAACAATTATTTAGCTTGCTTTTACCTTCAGAATTTGAGTTTGTTTATCCGTCCAACAACGTCCACATCAGTAAAGGGGAGCTCATAACATCTCCTCACGGATCTTCATGGCTACGTGACAGCAAAGGCAACCTGTTCGCCTGTCTTCTCAGACATCACTGCTATGAAATTCTTGACTTCCTGTTTGCTGCACAGGAAGTTCTTTGTGAGTGGTTGTCAAAGAGGGGATTGAGTGTTTCGTTGTTAGACCTTTGCCTTTCTTCTGATCCATACTCTCGGAAGAATCTCATTGACGAAGTCACGTGTGGTTTGCAAGAAGCAGAGAGGTTATCAAATATAAGGTTACTTATGGTGAATTATAACCAAGATTTCCTTGTTGAAAGCTCTGAAGAGAATGAAAATGCAGCGAATTTAGGAAAGAAATACTTGTCTATTGCACAGCAGAAGTCAGCAGCACTTAGTCAAACTTCTATTTCTGCTTTCAAGCAAGTTTTTCGGGATATTCAGAACTTGGTTTATCAATATGGAAGCAATGATAATTCATTTCTGGCAATGTTGAATGCTGGTAGCAAAGGGAACGTGCAAAAATTAGTCCAACATAGCATGTGCCTAGGTTTGCAACATTCTTTGGTTCCATTATCGTTTCGAATATCTGATCAGCTCTCTTGTGCTTCGTGGAACAACCAAAAGAACCATTCTGCTGTTCAGAAATCCCATGGAATCCGAGAACGTTCTGAGTCGTACATTCCGTCTAGTGTGGTTGCAAATTCTTTCCGAGTGGGCTTAAATCCTTTGGAGTGCTTTGCACATTCATTGACAACACGTGATAGTTCTTTTAGTGGGCATGCTGATGTTTCTGGGACTATAACTCGTAGGCTTATGTTTTTCATGCGTGATTTAGTCACTGGATATGATGGAACTGTTAGAAATGCTTATGGGAATCAAATTGTTCAGTTCTCCTATGTTTCTGATAACGTTTCTACTCCCCATAGTGATGCTCTTGATGACTCAAATGAGAGGGTTTATGCTTGTAATTCGCCGGGTGGCCATCCTGTTGGTACATTGGCAGCTTGTGCAATTTCAGAGGCTTCATACAGTGCTTTGGATCAACCAGTCAGTGCATTTGAACCATCACCTCTGTTATCTCTAAAGGTTCTCTTTCTCTCTCTCTCTCCAGCACAACCTTGGCTATACTTCCTTTTTTTTGCATTGTGCGAGTACATTATGTAGGCCTAATGCCCTATTGATCACTTAAGGTAATATCATGAGCTTCTTTATGCATATATGTTTGCTGATACTTCATCGAGTGCTTGGAGAATTTAGAGTTGACTAACTACGTTTGTCTTTAGTTTTTTTGTGGAGAATGCTTGATAAAATTTTGCCTATTCCAATTTAACCATGCAGAAAGTCTTGGAATGCGGAGTAAAGAAGAGCACTGGTGATAAAATCGCTTCACTTTATTTGTCCAGAAGACTTGGAAGATGGGCGAATGGTTTTGAGTATGGAGCATTAGAAGTCAAGGATCATTTGGAGAGAGTGCTGTTCTCAGATATAGTCTCAGAAGTAGCGATATTGTAAGTTTTATCCATTCTATTTTTGGAGCCTTCTATATGACTATATTAATACTTTCAGTATTCATATTCATCAAGTATTATTTGAATATGTAATGTGATCTCTTATTTCTTCCATCTACACTAGCTCGTCCTCCCAGACCTACATTAGTCCGCGGGTTTGTCATTTTCACATAGACAAGGTACTTCATTTTGATTACATACATTCTACTTTGCTGTCCATAAATTGCATTCTCAAGTAGTTCTGATCTTTCAGGAAGTTGCAAAAAAGAAACGGCTGAAGTTGCGTACTGTTATCGATGCTCTTTATATGAAGTATGATGCTGCTAGAGTGAAATCAAAATGGCATCTTCCAAACTTGCAGATAGTAAGCAAGTAAGATGCTCCTCGAAAAAAGCCTATCTGTATTAGTTGCTGCAAGTCTTTCATTACTGAGTGGAGAAATTTACCATATGAAGAAAAAGAGAGAATAAGTTTTAAGAGTTGCTTGACAGCAGTCTTTAATTATCTAGTAATTTTCATTGTTTTAGCCTATGGCATACTTCTGATCTTGGCGCTCAATTGGCAGGGGCTGTTATGAAGCTGACCTGCAATATGGAACTGGCGCACAAATTTGCATCACAGTTGCATTTACTGAAAGCGCCAGTAATTTGGATGTAGAACTGGATTCTCTTCGTGATATGGTTATACCGGTCCTTCTAAAAACTGTTATAAAAGGTTTGTACTTTGAGAGTTATGCTCTATCAAACAGGAAAATTGTTTTGTTGCTTCTGATGTTGTCTGTTCCATCTATCGCTTTGTATAGTTTTGCTTTGATAAATTAATGAACGACTTCCTTTATTATAATAGGTTTGCTTGTTTACTACCTCGAAGGTTATATGTTTACTGGAATTTTCTTTAAGTTTGGCTAGTAAAGGTGCACCTGCAATGTCCTTAATTGCAAGCTGTGAGCAGGAAGGGTGGGAAAACTTTGAAAGACACATTCCATATCCACTCGGTTTATCTGTTCGATTATTTCCCCCTATATTTAGAAGTTTATAACAAATTAGAAGGAATCTGGAAGTAGAATCACTTTCGGTGAGTGAGACAAATTTAGAAACTGTATATATCTATTTGTCTTTTAAAATAGTTTTGCTGGGATACTTTTAGGACTCAGACAAACTGACACTTAGTAAATCATCGTCCAGATTTTTAATTTATAAAGATGCTTCCTATGCTAGGTAGCTAGCTGTCCATCCTGCTTGGGATATATCTTGGAGTTTGGAGTAACGTGCACAAAGATAATATATATTTGATTGACTTGAAATTTATCTAATTTTTTTGAAATTCTGCGTCATATAGATTTTTGTTGTGGAAAATCTTGAACATGGAAGAATTTAGAAATTAGAAAGAGAGAGTACAAGGTATTGTAGAGAGGGCCTCTAGTTTTTCTTCTTAATTTTTTTTTTTTTTTTTAATATACTTTTATAGAAAATGTAACAAACAAATGGTGCCGTGTAGAAGGAACTCTCACAGTTATGTTAATATTCCTAACTTGTTATTTAGGATTCCCTGAATTCAAAAAGGTTGATATCTTATGGAGGGAGAGACCAAACCGTTCAAAATCTCCAAAGGGCTCTTCAGGTGAACTTTATTTGCGGGTTTTCATGTCAGAACACTGTGAAAGGACTAAATTCTGGAACACCCTCAATGATAATTGCTTCCGAATAAGAAATATAATTGATTGGGAGCGCAGTCATCCGGATGATATTCATGACATCACTCAGCTCTATGGGATAGATGTTGCATGGAAGTACTTTGTCGATGTGAGTCTTCTTTCTAAGCCATATTCCTTAATTGCACATGCATTCCATTGAATCTGATAATGCATCTTCAAATGTAGAGTTTGAACTCTGCAATCTGTGATACTGGCAAGACCATCCTTCCGGAACATTTAGTCGTCACCGCTAATTGTCTGTCAGCTACAGGGGAATTTGTCGCCTTGAATGCCAAAGGACTTGCACAGCAAAGGAAAGAAACTTCTGTTTCTTCGCCCTTCTCACAAGCATGCTTTCTGGTTTGTAGTCATATTAAGCTATAGCCCTCTATTTGTTTTCTATTGTTGTTTCTCATGTTGGAGGAGATTATATTGCTTATGTTTTCTGCATGTCTGAATTTGTTACAGAATCCTAGTGATTGCTTTGTAAAAGCTGCTAAGGCTGGACAAACAGATGGACTTCAAGGGAGTCTTGAGGCATTGGCATGGGGACAAACTCCCTCGGTTGGAACTGGTTGCAGTTTTGATATTATATACAACGGGAAGGTAAACAAATTGTACTCGATACTGTGTGTAGTTGATATCACCGTGGATATCATCTGGTGAAAGCAAGCTACTTTCATGTAAAAAAGAGTCAATGTTGATTCGTTATTGATAATTTTTTGGATTCAATTTATGATAATCGTATCATCTCTAATAGAAATTACTTTACCACATGCATCCATACATGGATCAGGCTATATTTGCATTGTTGAAGGTGATTACTCCTTTGGTTTAATGGTTTCTACTTCATCATGCATCAGGGACATGAACCTGCTGAGCCTACAGATGTCTATAGTCTGCTAAGAACCCATGTTGGCTCTACTAAACAGAAAGAGAAAATTAAGTTACCAGTGAAGCAAAAAGAAACACTAGGCAAATCTATCACTGAGTGTCTATTGAGTGGAAAGGGGCGTAAAAATTTGACAACAGATACGTACGCACAGTATATCTTACAGGATGACATACAGAGGATTTCACGGGCTTTGCAGCGTATACTACATGAGTACGTAAATCTATTTATTTTTCTTTCTTTAGCACTAAATATTTTAGTGAATCACATGATTAATGCTTGCGAGTCTTACATTTGCTTAACCTGTTGATGCAGCCCTCATAAATCAAACAATTTTTTTTTTTTTTAAATTACGTCCCAGCTTCAGGGATTCCCTTGCTAACAAGGAATTTCTCAACACTATGCATGAATGTTGATGTACCCAAAATATACGACTTCTATAGACTTTGTGACTTTTGTATTACAAATCATATTTTAATTTGCTGTTCTTGTGTTTGCTATGAGTTTTAATTCTGGTGACAGATCCGCATTTCCTTCTAGTTTCTTGCTTATCTATTATCTTGTGTGGTTTAGGTACCCTATCGATCACCAGTTAACTGGAGAAGACAAGTCTGCTGCAATGAGGGCTCTACAGTTTCATCCTCGATTCAAAGAGAAGATTGGAATTGGTGCTATGGAGATAAAGGTACATACCACACATCAATATTTTAAATAGAGGCGACGGAAAGAGAAGATTGAAATTTTCATCACATATTTTCCTCTTATTTCAGGTTGGCCGTCATCCAAAACATGTAGAATCCCGCTGCTTTTTACTTGTAAGGACGGATGGAACAACGGAAGACTTTTCGTATCACAAATGCATTCATCATGCTCTTGAGATGATTACTCCTCACAAGGCAAAAGCTTATCATTCAAGATGGCTAAATGGAGCAATACCATCTTGAAACTGCAAGGATGAACCCGGTTAATTTTGTGCCCCGATTAGGGGGAAAAAAATAGTTAGTTTTATTTAAGAGGAGCAAACCACATATGATTTTCTAATGTTAGCTTTTGATCATAATGTAAGTTGGATAACCCAAGCTTCTTTTTGCTGCTTCCGCTAAAGTTTCTTTGCCCGAGCAAAAGGCGAAGGAGATTTAGCGGAAGTAGCAACGAGAAAGCTTTCACGGGTTATCCCTTTTCATGTTGTATCATCGTACTATTAATCACTCCTCGTGTTTGCATCGCATACTATTAATTACTTGCTAATGAAAATACTCCCTTGTAAGTTAGTTAATTAGTTATTTCATTGAACATTCAATGAAATCTCTCATAATTGTTTTGCAGGGTTGAAATCTGATGCCATTTTTTACTTATGTATTGGTCTTTGGTGTCTTCCAGTGTGCTAGAGCAGTATCTGAGAATGCTCATGGATTGTTCTTTTTTTATTTTAGTTTTGTGTTTTGAATTCATTTTGTTTTTTGAGTGTCCATTTTAAGATTGTTGAAGCATTTTGAATTTTTTTTTTTTTTTGAAAACACTCAAAACACATTTTGAAAATTTTGACTTAATTATAACTGAAAACACCAAAAACGACAAATTTGTCTTTTTTTTTTTCTTTGTAAATTTTTAACTTGTATTTAAAAATGAGTTTTTAAATACAAGTTAAAAATTGGAAAGAGAATGCATTTTCATTGTTTTGAAAAATCGAAAATAAAAAACGATTTGAAGATGATAAAGTGAATAGGCCCTTAGTGATTACAAGTTCTACGTCTGTGGATAACAAATGGATAACTACTTGTTGGTTCTACGAAATGTGGTGAATCACACAGGAAGTGGGGATAATAAGTGGGTAATAGATGTGGATTTTACGAAAGTTAAAATTTCATAACTAAAAAGTTTAATTTTATCAATTTTAAATTTAAGAAACTACGTTTAAAATTTTAAATCTCATATTTTTTTAAATTTTATTTATATATAAATTAATTAAACATATATTTTATTAATTACACATATTAAAGTCACAAATTTCATATAATTGGTCACAAATAATAAATTTTCTGTCACAAATTATTTTACGATCACATTTCAAAAATTAGGTCACAATTTGTTCATCGGTCACACATAGAAAATTGAAACGTCACAAATTATTTTAGTATCACAAATCAGAAATTTTATAATCACAAATTATTTTACGATCACAATTTCAAAATTATATAGGTTACAATTTATTCATCGGTTACAAATCAAAAATTGAAATGTTACAAATTATTTTACAGTTTCAAATTAGAAATTTTATAGGCTATTAATTAAAAATTTTATACGTCACAATTTGATTCATTGGTCATGAATCAAAAAATTATAGATAACAGTTTATCGATAGGTCACATATTTCCAAATTCCTTGGTCACAAATTATCCAAATTTAAGGTCACAGATTAATAATGAGTTACAATGAACTAAAATATCGTTCACATACACCAAACACCCCACCCCGTCCCGATCCTCCATCAATATTTGGTCACAAATCAACCAAATAATTAGTTACAAATAATATCCCACCCCTACCCCCACCCTAGCCACGACACCACCCAAACCACCACCGTCGCCCTGTCACAATACCACCACAACCACCGCCACAATAACAAAAAGCAAACCCACAACCATCTCCATCACCAACCACCACCCGCAACCGCCGTACCACCACCACCAACAGAAACGTACCACCAGCGCCATCGCCACAACCATAGTCATCACCGCCACAATCACCATCACTGCCATCGCCGCCACAACCCATGATCAACTAATTGAGAAACCTAGGCACAGTTGCAACTGTATCTTTAGTGGTGTCAATGGGCCGAGTCAAGCCGAGCCGGCTCGGCCCATACTCGCACGAGCTCAGCTCGTGCTCGGCCAGCTCGGCTCATATTCGTACGCACGAGATGAGCCAAGCTCGTGGCTCGTTGGAAATGAGCCGAGCTTAAGCTCGGCTAGCCAGCTCGCCTTTTTTTTTTACGATACTACAACTAAATATTAAATTAAATATATATATATGTGCACATTTTTTTTTAAATACACATTTTCCAAAACATTTATCGAGGCTCGTGAAAACATTTATAATTTTTAAAATAGTAAATATACATTTTCTAAAACATTTTTATTTAAAAAAAAAGATAAACCCTCCTCATTTATCCGGGTTTGGAACCGGCTACTTCAATTTGGAGTAGGTGGAGTTAAAACTGTAGACAAATAACTTTTTACGTGTACAATTTTTTAAAAAAATTATAAATGTATGAAAATAAAATTTAGTAATGAATGTAGTGGAATTAAATATCACTTACTTGATTACATGCAATTTCGGCATATTTATGTTGAATTCGATAATTAGCATATTCCTAGTCCTTCAAGCACATTAACGCTTCCAAAATATCTTCTTTTAGTCGACTTCAAATATCAGAGAGAACCCTCTTCCCTGCACTAAAAGCAGACTCTGAAGCTACAGTGCTAATCGGAGGTGTTAATAGATCTTTTGCAATTGCAGAAACAATTGGACATCGACGTTCGTTATTTCGCCAGAATTCAATGACATCTTCTGAACTTTTTTTAACTGATTTGTTACTAGGCATAGTATAACGAAAGTAATTAATTAATTCTGATGGCAACACATTTGGACTACTACTCAAAATTTGAGTACATGTAGTGGAAGACAAACTACTACTACTAGAAGAACCATATGCATATGCAGTTGAATCATATCTTATTGAGTCTATGTTTTCTAATAAATTAATTACTTCAGGTCATCATCGTTTATATTAGTGGGAGGAGGAGTAGGCAAACGCGTAATTTGTGTACCTATTCGTGAATCATATAATTCATATATTTCAGTTAATGTTTGTTCCAAATTCCTGTAAGTAATAGGCATATTAAAAGTTAAAGCATTTGAAATTTGGTCAATTATAAATTTAGTACCCGATAAATTATATCGGGGGTCCATGACGCATGCTAAAGGAAATAATATAGGTAATTCTTCTCAATATTTTCTAAATTTTAATTTCATGGCATATATAACAACATAAAAATCAGGGTCATTTTGATATCTCTTAAAAGCCCATCAATTATATAAAGACGTTCAAGAACCATGCAACTATTGGGATAATAAACACCAGACAATATATTCGTAGACGTATAAAAACTTTTCAAAAATTTCTTAATTTTAAAAACTGTACTTCAATCAGATTCATTTAAGATATTATCGTCTTCGTCTCTAATATGCCTACTGTTATAAAATTCAGTGATAAACGGTTCAAAATCTTCACAGGATTTTAATAATAAGTAAGTTGAATTCCATCTATGACCTACGTCAGTAATAAAAGTTTTTGTATTAGAGTTCCCAATTTGTTCATAAAATTTTTCAAATACTTGTTTTCTACTAGGTGTAATCGTGATATACATAAGTGCATTCCTAATTCGACTAATTTCGTCCTTCACATGTTTTAAACCGTCCTGTACAATTAAATTAAAAATATGGCACACACATCGAATATGAAATAAATAACCACCAAAATCGAGTTGAAGTACTCTATACAATTTATCGATAACTACTTTATTTACGGAAGTATTATCAAAAGTAAAAGAATGAATTTTACTCTCGTATTTATATTCTCTAATTATTAACATAATAGCATTAAATATAGTTTGAGCGTTATGAGGATACTCAACAATTTTAAAAGCAATAATTTTTTTATAAATAACCTAAAGTGGGTCTATATAGTGTACAGTTGCAGCTATATAACCTCTCTTATTAATCTCTTCCCATAAATCCAAAGTTAAAGATATCACATTCCCGTATTTTTCTAAATCCGCAATCAATAATTTCTTTGCATTAAGAAAATATTCAATTGTATTAGATTGAAGAGTATTTCGACTTACCCCAACGTACCTTGGTTGAAGATATTGTTTGACGTAGTTTACGAAATGTTGGTTGTCCACTATTGCTAGTGGCAGCTCCGCCGCGGCAACGAACTTCACCATTCTCGTTCGACCTTCCTTCTCCGAATACATCCACGTAGAAAGTGGCGTAGTAGTAGCACGACGCTACTAGTACCAAACTGTAGTTGCGTTTGACCACGTTCAAGAAGCCCATGTTTCGTCGCACATGTTTTGTAGTGACGGTTGAGGTGAGTGGTTCCAATACCTTTTTGTTATGTCAGTCGTTGTTGACAGTATTTACATGCTGCTTTGGTTTCTGGAAGTCCATCGATCACATGATCAGTGTTAACCAATTTGAAATGGTCCCAACATTTTGCCTACTTCTTCCCCTTTCTCTTCCCTCTTGCATCGGGAATATTTAATGTAGGTTTTTCATCTTGTTCCAAATCAATAGGAACACTAGGATCAACATCAACGTCATCCAAATCAATTGGATCGGCATGACTACCTTCACGAACGTCGAAATCTTCAATGTCTTCTGGAATTGGTAATTCATTGAGATCGGCAAATTTATTTTCAAATTGATTTTGGGCAGGTGTTTCGCCTTACATACCGAACAAGTTTTCAACAAA
The DNA here is from genome assembly GCA_035079005.1 of Fraxinus americana. Classification (NCBI taxonomy): domain Eukaryota; kingdom Viridiplantae; phylum Streptophyta; class Magnoliopsida; order Lamiales; family Oleaceae; genus Fraxinus; species Fraxinus americana. The sequence continues at coordinate 1,705,742 of CM068722.1, read as the reverse complement.
TGCTCGTGGATCCATTTGTGAATTGTAGAAATTGAATGTTGAAATAGAATGTAAAATTGAGAAGTGAATGAAGATTATATACTAATGTATAAAATGGGTTGTAAAATTAAGATAATAATGTAAAAAATATAAAAGAGAATTATAAAATAAATGAATGATATTGTTGATAATGATTTTTAAATTGTAGAGAGTAGAGAGTATAGAATGAAAGGTTGGTGGGAAATAAATGTTGTAATGGGTTGGGTATTTATAGGAGAAGAAAATTAAAAAAGTAGAAATTTTTTTTTTAAAGATAGTGACCAAACGGTCACCAAAGTGACCGAAACGGTCACTTAATCAGTGACCGTTCTGATCACTTTGTCATAATTTTTTTTATATACAAATTAGACGAGCTACGAGCCTGGCTCGTGGGCTCGTTTCACGAGCGGCTCGACGACCCTCTCGTCGATAGTAACCAGCCTAGCGGGCTCGGCTCGTGCTCGCTTTTCGACGAGCTGAGAGGGCCCCCGCTCGGCTCGATTGACACCACTATGTATCTTCCATTTCTGGTCTCTTCCCACACACAGATGTGAATCCCCAAGCGGCACATAATCCAGTTGAAAAATACTTCGCTAGACTCTTTCACACGAGGTTCCTTTCAACTGAATAACAACTGTTGATTTAGAACCCGAACCATCTGGAACCTCTCTCCTAGCTCCTTCTGTTACAGATAAAGAATTAACAAAGATCTCACCAATAGTTGGCTCTCCAATACACAGATCTGTTGCCTCTGCTATGTTTTCATAATCACGCGAGTATCAATTAGCATCTGCAAAGGAATTTTGAGAAACCTAGGCACAATTGCAACTGCATCTTCCATTTCTGGTCTCTTTGCACACACAGATGTAAATCCCCAAATATCAACTAATGGAGTGTTTTACCTAACTACTAAAAACCTCCCAAAACCTTCTTCCCACACCAAATCCATCACTAAAGCTCCACCCTCGAACCTCCCAAAATGCCACCCAAATCGGAGATCCATACTGCCTCCACCAACATCGGCGACGCCACTAAATTCGCTCTACCATCCGACTCCAACGAACTGATCTTCCACATCTTAAAGGTCCTCATCGCCATGTGTAGCGGGAAGCTTGCTCGGTAAGCGCCATTGCACAGCGAGGAGCCTATTCGGCCACTACGTATAGTGGTGTGAGCACCATCGTAGCATCGTCACTCAATCCACTACATCAGTATCATCGTCGCAGTGGAGCTCCTCCTTTCCAATGGTTGTGTACAAGAGAGCCTTTCTGGTGGTTGTGAGAAAGGGAGAGAGAGAGAGAGAGAGAGGTTTGATGGGAGTTGGAATTGAGTTTTATAAAATTAAATTATAATAATATATCTGACATTTGAAATAATAAACATAGGCCCTGTTTGGGAGGGATTTAGATTTTTTTTACAGTAAATCAATTCTCATTTTCAACCACACATTCTCCAATAAAATAATATTTTTTTCTTTTTCAACCACACATTTCCCATCATATCACTATTCAAAATCAATTCTTCCCCCAAAAATCCCTCCCAAACAAGCTCATAATATCTGATATTTGAAATCAAATCTAAAAAAATATGGGTGAATGTAATTTCCACTTTACGAAATGTGTGGTTAAAAACTGTTGGATCTATAATGGGAAAATTAGAACAATTACTGTCCAAAATTAAAGGATTTGAATAATAACGTATTAACTGATTAAAACCTTTAACCACGTAATTATTACGTTCCAAACCCCAAATCAAACCCCCTGATTCCCGATTCCAGAAAACTCCTAAACGATTACAGGGAAGAGATCCTCAACCGGGCGACGACTCCACCTGATCTGATCCTTACCCACAACTTAGGTTGGTTAGCTGCTTTGCAATTGGAACAAGGAATGGGTTTAAAATCTTCAATTGTAATACTGGAAGTCTCCTTTTTGGATGAGGTATGTTTATGTATGCATTTGATTGTCAATTGAAATTCTATTTTTTTATGGCTTAATTTTGTTTTTTTAAAATCACCTATAGAAATTGGATATATCACGGTTGAGGAAATTGAGATCGGTTTTGGCATCCCTGGGATTGAAGCAAGGAAGAACCCTAGAAGATTGCAAAATGATGATAAAGAAAGTGGATGTTGATGGTGATGGAAGGGTGAATTACAGAGAATTCAGACAGATGATGAAAAGTAGGGGATTTGCAGTTATCAAGCTATTGAAGCACATTCGAATTGCACGTGGATTTCATTTACAAACTGATACGACAACAATAATCCAATTTTTAATTTGATACTGCATGAAAGATGTGTGGCTTACTAATGTAAGTATAAAGATACGTGTTATCAGATTAAGCAAAAAAATAATAAATAAAATAAAATAGAAAAGTGGATGTAATATATGATAATTGTTTGTTGAAGTAAATAAATCTTGCACTTATTATCTTGGCATTGAACTTTTTGGTCTTGCAGAATATAGAACTAAAAGTTACATAAGCCATCTAGCGTGCATTTTGAGTTCATTCAGTATGTTCTCCTCTCCTAACAGACGTGTAAAACTTAAGATTGTTACTTTTGTTACTATTAAATGCTTCCATTGCTTATCTCTGAAAATCATGGAGCTATCTTCTAACGTTGCCTTCTTAGGTGCATCTTCTAACGTTGTTGTGTTAGTATATGAGCATTGAGCAGCACTCTGGTCACCTTGAACACGAGTAGTATTCTGTGCAAATTTTTTATATATTATGCTTATTTATAAGGTTAGTTTCTTGGTACTTTTATTCAAGAACAAGATATAAATGACAACCCAGAAGAGTAATTGCTTCTTGTAATCCCCAAGTTACAACAACTATGAATTGCTCTGGATATGGATTATGATTTTTGAGTAATTTTACTAATAATTTTATAACTTGTGTAGAGTTCAGAACTCAAGTCACAGAGCCTAATTGCATCAGACGTGTTCGTGTGCGAGAAATGGAGAGAGATGGACCTGGATGAGGTTGGTCTACTTGGTTCTGCATTTCGTGTGAAAAACAGCAAAAAGTTGAAGCTCTGAAGCTTGAAAGAACAAGTTACAGACTTGATTAAGAATGTTTCTGATGGATTTATGCACAACAGCACCTGTATATATAATGTTTCTGATTATGCTCATTAAAACTTCCATTTGTTTGTGAACTTAGTTGGATGTTGTGCTAAGGTTGAGAGTGTTTTGCTTAATTTCACTTGTTAGGCATAGGCTCACTTGGGCTTAACTTCTAGTCATATATCTCGGTGATTATCATTGTGCTCGTAATATGCACACACGAACCTGGGTGTACACAATATAGCCCAAATATTCACACATCTTTTCTAAATTCTCATTGGCAATATTTTCTAAAATATTGGCTTCACTCGTTTCAGGATGAACTATGAATATAAATAAAAATGATATAATTTAAGGTTTTGATTGATGTGTTACTTTTTGAGGTTTTGTCACTTTTTTGAATTCATGTCACTTTCATAAGTATTTGTCACTTTTTTTAATAATGTGTCACTTTTACAGTGATGAGTGTTTATACATTTTTTTACGATTACATCTTAGTATAGTCATCAATTTCATTAGTTGTGAGCTTATTGGAAACTTGGTTGTATTTAAATTTTTGGATTATGATTATCTTGTTCAAGTTGTTAGTTCAAAAGTTTTTAATTTGTTCATTAGTTGTGAACTTATTGAATAATTTGGCTATATTAAAAATTGTGGGTTATGATTTGTCACTTTTTTTTTTTAATTTTCTGTCACTTTTTTTTAATATGTCACTTTTTTTAAAAAAAAAAATTGTCACTTTTTTAATTTGTGTAACTTTTTTTAATGGATTATGATTGTTTGTAAGATTTTTCAAACTTATTTTTCATATAATTGCGTACGGATCGTTTTCAATCTTGAACATGATTCATTTTTATTTATATATATAAAAAAAAAAAGATGGAAAGGGGATTCATTTTAGGGCCATTTTCAAATGGCTATGGAACGCGGCAATGGATCTAACATGAGCACTCTGTTAGTTTTTGTTAGTTACTTGGAGTTGTAGCTTAAAAACTTTACTCAGCGAATGTAAATTTGTTACTTTTATTACTTTTTTTAATTTATGGCATTTCCAATTTATATGTGTGTTCTTAAAATGAAGTTATGTTCTACATTTAGTTAATATAAGTGAAACATAATTACAAAGAGAAAACATATAAAAGCAAGTTAATCATCCTTGGATCTATTTTTTGGTTTTTGATTAGTGTTTCTCACTTTTTTGAGTGTTCATGATTTTTTTGAATGTTTGTGACTTTTTTGAATTTAAAAGTGACATTGTCACTTTTTTTTGTGTTTGTAACTTTTTTCCTGTCACTTTTCTGAATTTTTTTTTCAATTTTTATTGTTTGTTACTTTTTAAAAATTTCTCACTTTTTTTTATAACAAACATATGTTTTGTTTGGTGTTTTGTTACCTTTTTAAGTATTTGTCACTTTTTTGAGTTTGTATCACTTTTTGAGTGTGTGTGTGTGTGTGTGTCACTTTTTTTGAGTTTGTGTCACTTTTTTAAAAAAAGTGACAATTTTTATAAAAAAAGTGACATTGTATCACTTTTTTATTTTACACAGTATTTTTTACTTTCTAAAAACATTTCACATGATTTTTCAAAACACTCCTAATTTTAAGGGTATTTTTGTAAGTACCCCAATGATAATTTCCGTCCATACAGAATCTGGACTTGGGCTTTTAATTGGACCAATTCACGAAAGTCCATATAGCCCGGGACGGGGTTTTACAGAAGGTTGATGGGCCAATGTAAACAAAATGAGTCACTCCATAATAATTGAAATTTATTTATTGTGTTGAACTTGCAATGTTGATGACAACACTAGGCCTATTTTCCATTGCACCTTGTTTATTATGGGAGTAAGAAAATGGAATACTTGATAATTTCAATTGGTATTAGAGTAGTCACAAGTTTTGGCGTCACCTATTTATAAAAATTATGCACACGAGGTTTTTGATTAAAAAAAAAAAAAAAGAAAGAAAGAAATTTCGGTTTACGGGAAATCCGCTTGAGTTGAGTTTAATAACTGTGTTCAACTGAAAGGTAAAATGAATATCTCCTTTAAAGGAAGTATTCATGAATCTTTTATGTTTGATTAGCATAATGTTTAGTTCATTATATTGTTAAACATTAATTAATGTTTGATTTAAAATAAGTTCTAAAAAGAAAAATAGAGAAAAAGAGCGACTAAAATGCAATTTACATTCAATGGAGACACTCCGTTGCAGAATTTGGCGGGTTTAAGACTCAAATGATCATTAAACTTTGCACTATTTTTTATTGACTATTAAATATTAAAAAAATTCGGATGATTATCGAACTTATCAAATTGTTATCCCATCCATCATCACTCAACACCCCACTAGAGAGAGAGAGAGAGAGAGAGAGAGAGAGAGAGAGAGAGAGAGAGGGTGTGGTGTGGTGTGGTGTGGTGTGGTGGATATATAGTTTTTTACATTAAAACTAAATAAATTAGCACCTAATTTTTGAAAAAAATAATTAGTGATTTTTTGAAATTGAGTTATATAGGTTTTATCTTGAAGCCGTAAATTGTCAAAAGTATCAGTATGAAAGGAAGGTCATATGATTTTAGAACAAGATCCTTGACTGACTCCTTAATGTTTATTTTCTAACTATTTTTCTTATATTTATGTTATTTCTAAATAGATGGTTCCATATGGATGATTATACTTTTTGTTATACTTTTTATTAATTACTAAACCGTAAATATATTAAATAATGCTTATAGAACGCATCAATTTCACAATTTTTTATTAAATGTCAGATACAATTAATTATTAGATATTGGAAATGTTAAATCGTACCAATAGGATACTTTATATCTATTGATTATAAATAGATATAAGATTACAAATAGATAATTGATATAAATATAGATCTATATTATAGAATTCGATTAAAATCTTGTATAATTTGTGAAATTCTAATCAAATTCATGAAATCTATAAAAATTCTTAAATTTTAAGAAAATTATTTAAATTTGAGAACACTATTATAGATAACATCAATAATCAAATATAATGGTTGTGAAATTAAAAGAATGAGATAAATTTATAAGAGAATTAAAAGTGAATTCGAATTTTATTATAAAAATATATCCATAAATAAGAGCTTCAAACTGACAAAGTTATAAATTTTTAAAATAAGTAAAGACTTATCTAAATATCTTAATAAAATTAAGGGCACGTTTGATTCTCATTATTGTAGAATAAGTATGTAAAATATAGTCGTTATCGGGCCCAACACAAGAGGTAAAAATTCAAAATTGATGACTTGATGTAATGGATAACGGTCATACTTTTCATTTCATGGATGAAAAAGATAAACAAATAGGGTGTCAATATCAATATGTTATTGTTAAGAATTGTGGTTCCATCTTAAAAAGGTCAACCTTATTAAAAAGAGTAGCCCAAATTTTTATTAATTAGTCCGTGTAAACATCATTTATTGATGTGTGATATATATCTCTTAACATGCCCCCACAAGATGGTGGCTCATTTGAGTAGACCAACTTTGAAATTCACGTGCTCATTTTAGAGTCTTAACGCGATCGAATCGCTCGTTGGAGCATAATGGGCTCTGATACCATGTTAAGAATTGGAATTCCATTTTAAAATGTTAACCTTATTAAGAGGAGTAGTTCAAGATCTTTATTAATTGATTTGTGTCAACATCATTTATCGAAGTGAGATATATATCCCTTAACAATTATAAGCTAGAGAGAAAAGTGAATAAAGTGGAAAAGTGAATTGACTTGTGTGTATTATATTGAGAATCAATGTTCCATATTTATAGGAAAGAATTAGGGATACAGTGATAGTAAAAACTAGAACTGTGGGATATAATTGTCACTCACAAATATATACCTCGTTAAAACCTTGTCAAAAAATTTCAGTGAGACAAAACTTGATAGAGGGAAAAAGAGTATAATTGCTCCACTTAATTTCAATTCTTGTATCAATTCATCATTATTTTTAATATTACAATTTTTTGTGAAGTCTGTCTCGTGTTGTCTTGTATAGTTTTCAAATAACGCCGTTTTCATACGAGATATTTATCATCTTTCAATGATTGTAGTAACATGATAATTCAGAGAATTGCTCTTGTTGATTTTTTCTGGAGTCTCGTACAAATCGACTACTAGTTCGAGGGTAAAATGTCTTTTAGGTTACAAACATTCATTACACAAAAAAATATGCCTTGTAAAAACTTTATTAGGAAAAATTGTGTGGGAAAAATTATAATGAAGGAAAAAGAGTACATTATTCTTTTTAAGTACACTACAAAAGTTGCCTCGTTAAAAACTTGGCTAGGAAAACCCAAAAAAAAAATCTTTGGTGAATGAAAAAGAGTACAACGCGTATTCACTCTCCCTCACAATAATATTACTTGAAGTTTTATAATTTGTTATGTCTAATTACTCATCAAGAGTACATGCCTTATTAATGAGACAATATTTGCTAATTATTCATCAGGAGTATAATTTTTTAGAGTTTTATAATTTGTTTGGAGATTTTTTGTATTAAAATCGAATATCATCACGCTTCAGACATCCATAAATTTATCAAATATAATGTTAGAGTTTGAGCATTTAAAATTGTCGTGTGAGATATTGTTGACCTCTTTGGTAAATAAATACATTTAAATGAATTATCTTTTGAACTTCTAGTTCAAATTATCTTTTGTGATGATTTAGATAATAATATATTTGTACATTATTTCCAGTTTCTTAATTCCTCCTCTAATGTTGAGATAATTATCCAATTAAATTGACAATCAACATACTACGCTATAAAATATCACATGTTTAGGATAAATTTTCAAACTACATATTTATTCTCAACATTCTTTACTTTTCATCTCAGTGAAATGTGATGAATTAATCGTACATAGACTGCACTATCAAAAAAATAGATGAAGAAAACAGGCTATAACCATAAGGCAATTATAATATGGAGAATTTCATACGGCATGATACATAATAGCGATTCTCTAAATAGAAATCGGAAGTAATATGTTCTCAATGTAATTAATTGGAGATATTTAACAAGCAATCATGTCAAACTATTTATTGATATCTCAACTAACACTTACTAAAAAGGTTGAGATTTAGGTTCACTAACATTAACAAGATACACCATATTGATTGAATAATCCGAAAGTTATGCTCATAATTTAAGATTTGAGAAATAATTTTGCAAATTTTAGATTGCTAACACCATGCAATCATTTATTAGATGTACCAAATCTATTTAAATATAAATAATATCTAGATGGTCAATGATGATGGAGCCTCATATATCATCCTAATTAATTTTTAAAAATATAGAAACTCCATTCACTAGCTAATTATGGTTAATAACCAATGATAGAGAGAAGAAAAATCATATAAGAATTCATTGAATTGAATAATCTTTGGTTTTTCTTTAAATGTCTATTTGAATTCTTAATTTTACATCATTATTGATCCAATTACGGTCCAACTGATCATACCAAATAATAATTCATTCAATAATTGAACTCCTTGTTCAATATAATGTTTGTCATTTGAACAATTATTTAATCAAACAAAAGAATAGTCAATTTTCGAAAATATAATTAATTATGATATAATCATATAAAAATCAATGTCCATAGAATATGAATTGTATTTTTCCCCTTTTTCAAGGATAAATACTCATTCAAAATGATATATTTCTCGAAACAGGTGCTCTTGCAAGGACACGTTGTATTTTACAATTGCTTCTTCAAGAGTAACATATTAATATTCTTTTGGAATATTGAAAATTGTAATACATGTTTTTCAGGAGCAAATAATATTCTTTTGAAATATTATTTATAATGTTGTGTTACTTCGATAGCGATGATACGATCGATTATTAATTTAAATTTATAATCATCATAAAAAATTTAAAGCAAAAAGTACTAGAATTAAAATATGAATTAAAGTATAATATGTCTCCTGACAAACATGAATAAAGTGTACAGCCTCTTAAAGCAGAAGAATCACAAACGTGCGTGATTGCAAAAGGCAGAATTGATGACAAATATTGGGTTGCTTTAATTGATTGCCACATAATTGATTGCAATAAACAATTATGGGGTTATAGCCGTGATTGACGAATTGGATACGTGGATTGATAAAAAAAAAAAACATTCACATGTTGGAAAATTAATTTCAGTACAATAATTACGTTTATGAAAATTATTACTTTCTAACTAATTCACTTTGATTTTCTCGTGCCTATATAGTGTTATAAACTAGAAATAAAAAAGAATTAAGTAGAAAAGCCAATAAATTTGTTTATATTATATTGAGAACTAAATCTAGGGATGGTAAAAAAACTCGTTCAACCCAATACCCGTGAATCTCGTTCCGAATGGGACAGGCAACTGCACATTCCTTAAACTCATTCAACCCAATACCCGTGCTTCTATATATTAAAAGTGGCTATGTAACGGAATTTCTTGTTTTTAACCGAAAAATTAACCGAATTTGTTGTTTTAACGGACTATGTAACGGAATTTCTTGTTTTAAATAGGCAGCTGCACATTCCTTCAGTATCTTTATCATAACTTTGTATTCCGATATCCGATTGAGGCGATTCAAAATGTGTTGAAAAACTAACTCATTTGGCTACAACTTTAATTCAGATATCATTCTCCAATTCCATCACTTTCTATGCCAAAAATAGGTCTTAATATGAGATTAAAACATTGGAGCATAACTTTTCGATTGGAAATTGATTTGTGATCATCTTTTGACTAAATTTGATTCCATTGACGTCTTCCTTTATCCAATTGACTCCGAGCACTCTCAAATCTTCATCGTGAGGTTCGGCACAACTTTTAAGTATTTACATTTTAGTCCCCAAACTTTGGATCCCTTACAATTTAGCAATTTCTCCAAATTTGTCAACTTTTGCTTATTTTCTTCGATCTCACCAACTTACATCACAACACCAAAATCACACATCTAATTATTTATCAATTACATAAACATTACATCATTAATTATTTAATTAACCAAAAAAATTACATCTTTATTAATAACAAATTAATTTTTAAACAAAACTATTAAATATAAACTAGGCAAATGTGCATTACACGTTGCTTGCACCTAGCAGTGTTATAAACTAGAAATAAAAATGAATAAAGTAGAAAAGCCAATAAATTTGTTTATATTATATTGAGAACTAAATTTATGGGTCGTAAAAAAACTCGTTCAACCCAATACCCGTGAATCTCATTTCGAATCAGACAGGAATTACCCGCCTAATCTGGTAAACGGGGCGAGGAGGGCGAGGGCTGGGGGTGGGGCAGGGGCAAGGGTCATTACCCCGAAGCGGGTACGAGAAATATAGTCCCCGTCCCGTTATCTACCCAATTTAAAGTTAATTTCAAATTTAAATTTTTCATCAAATAAAAATAATATATTTATCATCATTTTTAAAGAGAATATAAGTTGTTTTTAACAAATTAGTAAAAAAGTAATAATATTTACTAATTAAAGATATAAAAAAATTTAAAAAAAATAGATGGCTCCACCCCGTCTTGTCTTGAACCGTTTTAATCGGGGTATGAGAATGGAGCAAGGTAACAAAAATATCCGATGTGAACGGGGCGAGGGGGGGGAGGGGGGCGAGGAGCTACAGCCCCCTAAATCCGTCCCTGCTAATAATCATAATTATTTGAAACACAATCAATAATTACCCATCATTTGTCATCATAGATTTTTCCTCTTCTTCTTCCACCTATGTGGGCTAACACATTTATTGAACGTTGAACTGTCAAGTTGCAACTAATCAACAAAGCTAAGCCACAAGAAAATAAATGGTGAGAATTGCATTACATAGAGGGCCTACCTCGACAGCCTCTGCACTATGAATAGATCGACCCTACTGTTGACTATAAAAGGAATTTATTATTTGGATAGTAAATTTAGCATTTATTCGGCGGAGATCAAAATTAAATTTTTAACAAATTTCAATAAAAGTTAATAAAATATATGGATGAAAAATAATTATTGAGTTTGATTTGAATTAAAATTTGATTTTAATCCCTACCAAACGGTGATCAAATGAATTGAATTAAATAATTGAAAAGAATTTATATAGTCTAACGATGATGGGTTTTGACGTTACATCATTCATCAACATGCATGTGGGGCTGTTCATTTAAGTACCACGTTCTTATCATTTATTTTTGTACTAACATATTTTGGATTTTGGGACAAAAAAATGTGGGTACATGTAAGGAAATTTATTATTTAGCTAGTGGGTTAGGTACATGTCATGAAACATAATAATTGATTAATTTTATTCAACCTTGAATAGTTTAATGCACATTTAGCTCATGTTTAGATTAGTCAAAAGGAATTATTAAAAATTTGTTTTGGGAACAATATCTTAGTGTCTATATTTTACATCATATCGTCAATTGGACATAAAAAGATGATGATGATGATGATGATGATGATACGATGATGATCTATGGACAGGAGGATACCATAAAATATATTACTAGTCCATGGATACAAGTCCATGATATGTGCACCTACCATCGTTATGTTTGTATTGTTCATTGCAATATTTGTTAAAACGTGCAAAACTTATATTCAAGCTTTCTACAATGATACTAGCTAGTGATCAATCATTCAAATAGTTTCAATTACTTAAAAGCATTAAGCAATTAAGAAATATTCAATCAAACATGACTTTAAAGCCCATAACGGGGAAATTTGCATTAAAATTAAAACGAGGTTTTCATCGTCATCTCAACAATAGAAAATCTAGCCTAAAACGTTCTAACAAAAACACGGGTGACAAAATTAAATTTAAAGTCCTTTTGTGGTAATTATCAGTAAAACTTTATGTTATCTTTTTGTATTACTAGTCAACGTTGAACGTACGTTGCACATTATTATGAAATATTTTATAAGTGTTGTAAAAATGATATTTGAATCTGCGTGAATATTAATTAATCTAAAATTAATATCAGAGAATATATACGTAACAATGAATGTTAAATCATTGATTTAATTTCCAATTAAATAAAACTAAGTGTCAATTGACATATATAAATGTGAATAGTGAAATGCGTTATTGAATGTGACAATTAGATTTAATAATACTGAAATGCATAAATGAAGATAAATATTAATTAATTGAGAATTAATAATAGAAAATTTATGCATTAATGAAAGCATAAGATGAAATGAATATGTCCAATGTACATGTACATTGATAATAACTAAATGTTTAAATAAATTAAATACATATTGAAAAACGAAAAGTAAGGTATTATCGAAATAATTGAATTATAGTTGTGCTAGAATGGTCCAAAAAATGATTCTCGCTTGATATGATATATACACCCTGTTTGAGCCCCATTTTTTTTGTTCAGAATGAATTTTGGAATAGTAGATTGATGGAAAATGTGTATTAAAAAATAAGGAAAATATTTGGTTTCCCTAATATAATTTTATTGAAGAATGTGTAATTATAAAAAAATGTATTTTAAGAAAAATTGGGATAAAACAAGGGCTTAATATATTATAGATAATTATTATAAATTACACGTCAAGTCGTTAATTGTATATTAACTTTAATAGACTTCATAAAAAGAAGAAAGAAGGATCGAGACTTTACGTCGCTTTAGCCTTTTTAGGTGATAAACAAATGTTCAATTTCGATAAGTCAAATATTATTTTTATTCAAAAAGTCTATTTCAGTAGACATTTTCAATTGAACAATTACAACTTGATGGAAGTGAACAACTTGATGGCTTGTTTGGCACCCAATCTTTTGAAGAATGAGTTTTTGAATAGTGATTGATGTAAATAATGTGTGGTTAAAAAGTAAGAAGAATTTTTGGGTTTATGTGTAATATTATTTTATTTGGAGAATGTGTGGTTAGAAATGAGTACTGTAGAAAAATGAGAATGAGAATGAGATAAAAAAAGGATGTCAAACGGGTAATGAATTCAAAATCTACAGTTGATTGATAAGTTCAATCATGCTAAGAGGAATAATTAGTAATTGAATGATGCTAGATGTAAATTCTCCCGGACAGCTTTATTGACATATCTCTATGTAGAAGAAATCTGTGTAGGGATGTGAGGGTTGTGGTCAAAATTAATGGTGTAGATTTAGCTTCGTGGAATAGTGTAAATCTTAATATCAACTACAATGTACATATAAAGTGTCCGAATCGAGATTGTCAAACTTACGAAAAGTTGAGGGGGTTTGAGAAGAATTTGCCCTTATTATAATTAGAATAATGTTAATCAATCCAACTTTTGCTTAATATTCGGGGCCTATTAAGTGTTCTTAAATGATTAAACATCTTATAGACCAAGTAAGCACAAAGTGAAGTTGATTAACCCTAATATTTATGTTGAGTTCAAATTATAATTGATAATTTCTAAATTTGTAGTTGGCAATTTTCTTAGTCAAAATCAAGTTTTAATTGAATTGTATTAGGAGTTTATTGAGTCGTAATTAAAATCAAAATATGAGTTATTGAGTCCTAATTAAAGTCAAAAGAGTTGAGGTTAATATTATAGTCCTTCAAGGAGTCCACGATGTTCAAGAAGATCACATAAAATCAAAAGAATGCAATTAGAAGTCTAAAAAGTGTCAAAGAACAGCACAAATTATGTTTCGAATTCTCAGTTGCAACTTTCAACGCATTATACACGTAGACAACATTGGCATTTGTACATTTAGAAGAATTGTAGCCTTTTGAGTTAACTTTCTAATGCATTTTGAATCACCTCAATTGGATATCAGGAGAGAATTATGATGAAAATATTGACGACTATTCAGTTGACGCTAGCCTGTCGTTGGCCCAGCGCTCGAGCGACGTGGTTATTCAAGAAAAAATAATATTCGATTTTCAAGCTAATTTTGAATTCATTTTCATCTCAAATACTATCTATTATAAATATACACCATATGAGACTTTCAAAAGTGTATTGAATCATATTTTTCCATAAAGATCAATAATTTGAGATCCAAAACATTATTTGATTCCAAAATTCAACCAATGCATATTACTTGATCCATAAATTATTTCAAAAACATATTTTATTCATCAAGCCATATTATTCACATTAAACCACAAGATCAAAACATATAAGGTTTTTGATCAAAAGCCAAACCACCTAATTCACTTGAAATAAATCGATATCAGGGATTGAGAGTTATTGCAGAAGCATAAATTCAGGAGGACTAATGTGAGATACCAGAAGTCGGGATCTAGCGTCATGAGTAGGGACGGAGCCAGAAGTCATGAACTGTGGGGTCAAAAATAAAAATTCTGGGGTTAAAAAAAAAAAAAATTGTCCATGTGGATCCGTCCATGGTCATGAGTACACAGTCCAAGGGAGTTAAGGTATAAATCACGAGTCGAAATTTGTTTCGAAGGAGCTCACATCCAGTATGATTAAGGGATATTGCAGGATTTGATATCAAAAGTTCTACGAGAGTAGACATGTTTGGACCGTACTGTAAGTTTGCTTCGATTTATAGTGGATTATTGACTAACAAAGTGTATGAAGTTTTTATTCAGTTGGAGTTACGCCTGATCATCTTTGGTATTTTTTATTGCTTTAATTATTAATTGTTGTATTCAAATTTAGGATAATTTGAGTTGTTTGATTTAACCATCTAAAAATAATTAAAAAATAACTTCTTGTTTATAATTGTACAATTCCACACGTCTGTATAATTTAAAACTTAACTTTATTAAGAAACTTGGGCGGAGGATTTGATTTGTTGTCAATTTGCAGCCGTAAACTTGCCAAGTAAAAAGAGAGACATTAATCAGATCTGTCACCTTCATCCCTCCATCACTTTCTATTCCTATACATGTATTATCATATACTTATATCTATGTTAAAGGTATTGTACTTCTGGTGATTGGTTCGTCTTCTTGTTATCTATAGCAAAAAAATTGGGAATTCTGAATAACATTTCATCATAGATCCGAATTCTTTGACGGGTTCAGAATCTGCGTTTGATCGAAATCTGGTGTTTGTTGATGCTCATCTAATAGTCCTGCGGCCTCCGGATTCCTCTGGTAAAACACTTTCTTTTTATCCATGCATGTGTGGCGTTGTGCATTTGCAGATGTTTGTATGTGTTTGAATTATTGGAATTTTAATACAGCAGTATTACTTAAAAATTAATTTAAATGTTATTTGTGTCTAGAGTTTAGCTTTTGCGACTTTTCCAATATGAATGGGAAATAACTTGTCATAGATATGTAATCAACAGATGTATTGGTAGAGGATTCGGGAGTTAATCGTTGCAGCTTAATTGAGAAAGTTAGATAATTAATTTAATGAGTTTATTATTCTCTATAATTCCGTTTGAAGATGACAAATTCAGAAAGAGATCTTTATTTGTTGAAATGACTGATGGGTAGAGTGAATTAGTTTCTCTCTCTCAATGTCTAGGATCGAAGAGTGTGATACGGTCAAGATTTTATGGAGATAATTTATTATCTTTTAGAATTTATAAACATTTTTAAGGCAGCTTCTTTGTTATTCTTACTGAATTTGTTTTCTTCTGCAGACTGAGATGGTTGAGTTTGGGAAGAAGTTGAAGCGAAGGCAAGTTCAAGAATGGCAAGGGTACGTGTGAGATGCTTGAATTTATTTCTTAGCACTTGGTCGAATTAATCATCAAAATATCTAAACATGGAAGAGTTATTGCCTAGTTGAAGTTGTTGACTCAATAAAATTGATATTCCTGTTGGAGGTCGGTAGAGATTTTTCCACCTGTAACAAATGCCAAACCTCAGTCTGACAATATTGAAACCTCCCACTTTTTCTTGTTGGAGACCGTAACATGGATCTCACGATGCTTATATATGGTAGCCCAAGCGGATAACCTAAGTATAGGCTTTGTAGTGCTGAATAATGTTATATTAATAAAACTGCACAAGGATAGAATACACAATGAAATAAGAGATGTGATCTTACTGCATTAGAATGTCATAATTACACTGCTTATGCCATTAGATTTTTTGTACATGCTATGATAATAAACGTTTTCTACCCTCTAGATACTACATAAACTACAAATTAATGAAGAAAAAAGTGAAGCAATATGCTAATCAAATTGAAGCTGGAGCACTGGATCGCCGCCAAGTTCTCAAGGATTTTTCTCGAATGCTGGATAACCAGGTATTGTAGAAGTTGTTAAGATTTATGAACTTGTGTTGTTTTACAGACGTGCAAAACGTTGTACTATCTGATAACAGATTTTATTCTAACATCTTTAAGCTCCTTGAAATACACTGAACTTGCGTAGGAATGTTTTCTGTAATTTTATGACATCAAGTGGCATTTCCCTTTCATATATATTATATATACACATAGACTTTTTTTTAATTTTGATAATCTATTTTAAATTTTACTGTCTTACGGGTTGCTTTGGCGTTATGAAGTGGATTGCATTTGTATGATATGCTGAGATGTATAGAAATTAGACATAAGGGAGAGAAGTAAAGTTTTTAAATAATTAACCAGCTAGCAGAAATATTTTTGGTTTATATTGATACAATTTCTAGGTTATGGATTTTTGCATTCACTGCCCAATATGCGTGTACAAGATCTAGTTTAATGATAGATGAAAACACATGGCTCCATATTTTTCTGTTTCATTCAGCTTCGCAACACTATTGGTCCTATTTGTGACTCTAAGTGAATTTGGGCTTGGTTAAGAAATGATCAAGAATGTCCCGAGGAATGTGTGCAGGGAAACATCAATTTGTTTTGTAGTAATGTAAACTAAGTTAATTTCTTTAATATCATTGCAGATTGAAAAAATTGTTCTTTTTCTGTTGGAAAAACAAGGTCTACTCGCAAGCAGGATAGCCCAGCTTAATGAACGACAAGAGCATCTTCAGGAACAGCCTGATATATCCATAATATCTGAGTTACGAGAATCTTATAGAGAAGTTGGGAGAGAGCTTTTAAAGCTTCTGTTTTTTGTTGAAATAAATGCCACTGGCCTGCGAAAGATCCTTAAGAAGTTTGATAAGCGTTTTGGCTACAGATTCACTGATTACTATGTCAAAACTCGTGCTAATCATCCTTACTCCCAGCTTCAGCAAGTATTCAAACATGTGGTAATGTGCTTAAATGAATTGCAGATTCTTGTACTTCCGTTGCCCTGTTCTTGTCATAATCCCCTTAAAATTATATCATAACTATTTTGTCTCAGCAGTATCTAAATCATCACATCCTCATAAACGAAGCTTACCAGTTACAATTCCAAATAACAGTAGAGAGGAAAAGAAAGATATTATTACTGATAACTAGTTTTTGCAGGGTTTAGGCGCTGTTGTTGGAGCAATATCTCGTAATCTTGCAGATCTTCAGGACCGCCAAGGAAGCTACTTATCAATTTATGACCAGCCAGCCCTTCCTCTACAGGTATTTCACATGTTGAAAATTTAATTAGCTTGTCTGAGTTTTGGTGACTTCTAGCCAAGTTTTGGTGCTTTTTTATTAATGTAATGTTCTTGATTTACTCCACCCTTTGCTATTGCTTACTAAGTTCATTTGCAGGATCCTGTTGTGGACTCCATAAGATCAGCTGTGGACAGATTAACTCATTCAACAAACTTTCTTAACTTTTTGGGACAACATGCACTTATCATGCAAGAAGAATTGCCTACTCCTTCTGAGGAACATGTTGACGATGAAAGATACCATTTTATGTCACTTCTTTTGAACTTGGCAAACACATTTCTTTATATGGTCAATACATATATTGTTGTTCCAACAGCGGATGACTACTCTATGAGCCTTGGGGCAGCTGCAACAGTCTGTGGTATTGTGATAGGGGCAATGGCAGTTGCTCAGATATTTTCTTCTGTGTATTTCAGTGCTTGGTCCAATAAGTCTTACTTCAAACCTCTGATATTTAGCAGTATAATTCTGTTTGTGGGAAATGTCATGTATGCATTGGCTTATGATCTCAATTCAATATCAATTCTTTTGCTTGGTCGACTATGTTGCGGGTAGGTCTCTCTCTCTCTCTCTGTAGTGCATGTAAATGTGTCTATGGCCTTGTCACCTGGTTTCTTTATTTATTTGTGTTTGTTGAATGTGATTGTGGTTTTTACATGATTTTTGATAAGTAACTTTTGCAAATGGTTGTTGAAATTATTATACTGTTCCCAGCCTCTGATGAGAACCTTGATGGTTTCGGCATTATCTTATATACAATTTAACATGAATGACCTTGTAGTTTGTAGATACTTTATTCCTTCTAGATTACACTCTTATCATTAACTTGATCGTTGATAAAAATCACAGAGGTAGATGCTTGTATTGTTATTATTCCTAATTGATTAACTATATACTGTAAGATTCAATTTTTATTGTTGAATGTTGGAGCTATTTATTTTTCAGGTTTTCCCTTTTTACAGATAGGTATAAATTCCACTGCAGAGCCTGTATCTAAGATCCTTGATAGATCACATTGAATGACTTGGTGACCATGAACACGAATAGTTTAGGATGACAAACATGGAGGGTAGTCTGTGGAAAACGAATTTTAATAGAATCCTTTTAGATTTCTGTGGATAATGACATTCAGTAGCTGCATTGCTTTCATTTTCCTTGCTGACTTGTATCGAGAGGCAATGCATTATTTGGATGTGACAAACTATCTATAAAATTTAAGTAATACTTACTCCTCCATGTTTTTAAACCACATCAGGTAAGCTGTATTAATTATGGGGAAGACCAATAGACCACATCGAACTCTTATTTAGGAACAATAGAGATCGTATGAATAAGATCAATGAAGATCCTATGAATAAAAAGCTTTCATTTATTGATGTCACTTGCTGTATTAGTTTGCTTAATTATCTGCTCATGCTTAACCTCATGCTCACACATTCATTTGCATGCTTGTGCACTTAACCATGGTGAATGCTGGGTGCAATGCCTGGTCTTGAAAGTGGTGATTGCATTTGGATATGCTTTGACAAAGTGTAATTCTCCCCCTGTCATCTTGCAGTTTTGGTTCTGCCAGAGCGGTTAACCGACGTTATATCAGTGACTGTGTGCCACTTAAAGTCCGCATGCAAGCTTCAGCAGGTTTTGTTAGTGCTAGTGCTCTTGGAATGGCATGTGGCCCTGCACTTGCTGGGTTACTTCAAACTAATTTCAAGATTTACAAGATCACATTTAATCAAAACACTTTGCCAGGTTGGGTAATGGCCTTGGCATGGTTAGTCTACTTAATGTGGTTGTGGATCTCATTTAGGGAACCTACTCGTGAGTCTGAAGTTAACAATGTCCAACAGGAATCTATTGGCGGTATGTTTACCTCATTGTGCTTCTATCCATTCCTTTTTTCCTCATGTATTGACCTTTTTCTTGGATATCAACAAAATTCAGTATTATGGTTTCCAACAAACAGGTGAGAAAGTACTGGAAATCCAATTATATAAACCAGATTAAATAAACTTTTATATCTCAATTGAAATTTTGACAATAAGATAAAATGTATTGTTGTTTGTTTTTTCTTTTTGTCCCTTCAATTCCAAAATGTTAAGCTCCAGTGTCATGGAGTCAGGCACTTTTTCCTGTAGATGAACACTTAATTAAGTGAATTAGCAACAAGATTGTCATAGTTATTTTGATATTTATTCCATTACACCATTTATTGGTGAGGGGCCATTGGTTGGTAAAATACTAAAAACTATTTTCAAGTGATAGGTGTGGTTGAGGTTTCACATTAATACAACTGTATTGAAGAGTGAAGCCAGGCCATCACCTAGCCTTGCCTTCTACTTACCCTTTCCACACTAAACTAGGCAGGAACTTTCTGTGCATTCAGCATTGTGTCCAGTGTTGCCTTTTTATTCCTTAAATTGACTGGTCAACTATCTGCGCAGCGTGTAAATCTGTAGAAACTGTTTGGTAATTGTTAGTTTCTCTTTAACTATTTGGTTGTGCACTGCTGTTTCCTTGTCCAGCATTATTATTGGACTATTATGCATAGCATAGTTTCCAAAAACTTCAGGTTTCATTTGCGAAAAATTCTTCTATGGATAATCATTGAAGAATGAAAGCTAGATGGGCACCTAACATTAATCCTTTGGTCGGCAGTAGAAAATGATAAGCTTGAGAAGGGTCTTGCACAACCGTTGCTTTTAACTTCAACTGAAAATGAACAAGATGATGAGGAGGATCGAGAATTTGGTGGGAGTGAAGAAGCTCCTGAGGAATCCCGTCTACCGGCCAACTCTCTGGGATCAGCTTATAGGTTACTTACGCCTTCTGTTAAGGTATGTGCTTGAATCTGAGTTCATATTTGTATTGAATAGTGGGCTCTTTTTCTTTATATATTATTGTAGAAAAGTTCCAGGTTTAATTGTTGGTGGATTGATGAGCATATGTATGCTTTCTTGGTGTTAGCTATTTGCTTTTATTCCTAGACCAGATTGCCATGTTCGTATATAGCAGTGATTCAGATAAATCTAGAGAGAATGTATGGTTAAAAAGTAGGAAAAAATTATGGGTCCATGTGCAAGATTATTTTATTGGAACAATGTGTGGTTGAAAATGAGTTCGAGCAAAAATGATTTTCAAATAAGTTGTGCCAAACAAATGCTTAATAAGTACACTTGTTTATTTTCTCAAGTCCACGTTTATTGGCTTGTATCAATTTGTTATGGATAGAATTTGTGCTAAACTTTACATTAACTACACATTAGTATCTTTTTGGGACACCTGAAGAACTTCTCTAAAAGAATGGGGATTGTGTATGACAGTGAGAGATGCTCTTCCAGCCCACTTAATTAGTCAAGATTCTCATTTTACTTGGCAGTTCTACTTATCCAGGGATATTTTGCATGCTATGTTATTCAATTTGCGAACTCGTTCTGTAATGGTTTTATTAATTAGTTGGGAATAATTTTTTTCCAGAAAAAGGTCAAATTGAAAGAAGTCAGTCAACAGTTATAATTAATGTCGGGAACTGCTGGGGTAGATCATCATTTCCTTTTAAGAAATTGCTTGCATGTGTCGTGCCGAGCCCTTCCTACTATTTCTTTATTGTATTTGATTGTATTTCCATTGAACCTCTTTTCACATAATTCACATATATGTTGTGATTTCCAATTTATTATATTTATATTATTTGTTTGGAATCTGGTTGTTTGAAAGCATCCTATTCTTATGAATATTCGGACAGTCCATTAAAAATTAAGCTAGACTGCATAATTAATTGACACAGAACCCTGCATTCCCAACTTCCCTCTCTGCTATTTGCCAAGCTTACGCTAATCCTCTTGTTAAGGCCCCAGAATTTGGAAATAGGAAAATAATGCTACTTTCGTTTATCTTGTTTTGGAATACTGAAAGCATATATGTCGTGCAATATGATCATATTTAAGTAACCTTGCAAAAGATTCTATGATATTTCAGGTTCAATTATTGATTTACTTCATGCTTAAATATGCAATGGAGATTCTTCTCTCAGAATCAAGTGTCATCACTACCTACTATTTTGGTTGGACTACGAGTACAGTGTCAATTTTTCTTGCATGCCTTGGGCTAACCGTGCTACCAGTAAATATTGTTGTTGGAAGCTACATAAGCAATATGTTTGAGGACAGGTAACTGCTTTTCCATGAAGCCATGCGTCAATCTCTAATTTAATAAGTACGCGTTAGGTTCGTGAACTGCTTTTCAATCAATCTAAGACAATATGCATGCTTGTACTTCCTAGTAATCACTTACAATTAAACACTATGGCTATTGTCCATTGAAGGAATGCTAATGGACATAGCAATTTGTTATCAGATGAAGTTCATGAATTTTTCTCACAATAGTTTGAATTTTTTTAAAAACGTTTTAATAATACAAGATGTCCCTAATTTGAATTTTTAAATTTACAAAAATGGGGTGTCCCATGTCCTTGATTTGGCGGGGGCACATTTCTCGTGTATTAGAACTATAAAATATGAACAATATAGGATACACCACATCGCATGTTTGTATATCGTCTCTCTAGTGTTGCAAATTTAAAAAATATATAAATATGGACACTCCACATGACACGCTGGAAACATGTCCGGGAATGTTCGAGGAGTGTTCAATACTTGGTGGTAACGAAAATGCCACCCCCAGTGGGACTGTCAATTCTTCACAGACTGGGTTGACACTACATGTTGTGAAGAGGTTTATTGCTGAGCCTAATGTTTACATAATATCTTGCTCCCCCATGAAATGTATCACAATGAATTGTGCCTCTTTTTTAGTTTTATTTCTCAGTCTATGAAAGTCATGCGCAAGGAGAACATAATAGTTTAAGCATTAAAAAGGTCCTTTCGGCAACTAGTGAATAAGCATGTTTGCTGATTCACTTACGAACCTGTTCTAACGTAGAACGAATTGCATCTGATCAAGATCTTCAACTTGTTTTAAATGGCAGTTACTGCATTTCATCAGGAATCTTTGGTATCACAGCCTATTTATCGACTTTTATTCTCAAATTGTTTGTAGGCAAATTTTACTGGCATCTGAAATTGTGGTTTTGCTGGGTATACTCTCTAGTTTTCACATAATAATCCCATATTCCGTGCCACAGTACGTAGTCTCGGGGCTAGTAATGTTTGTATCTGCTGAAGTATTGGAAGGTAAGATTTCTATTCAGTAACTATAACTTACATTAATTGGAAGAGGGCGTGGGTTTAAGATATGAAGTGTTGTATCATTTTGACGACGTTATTTTTTCTTGTGATTATAGGTGTGAATTTGTCACTTCTCTCCCGAGTAATGTCATCCAGGCTTTCTCGTGGGACCTATAATGGTGGGCTTCTGTCGACTGAAGCTGGAACACTTGCTCGAGTGATTGCAGATGCAACAATAACGCTGGCCGGGTATTTGGGACAGGATAGGCTCTTGAACACCACCCTTCTTCCTTCCCTTGTGATTTGCATAGGTTCCATTGTTGCCACCTGCTGTACCTTCAATGATCTCTACTGATCCTCAAGTTTGAAAGCATGGTGATTGCTCATTCACACAGATCTCTATATTATTGTTTAATTTGTTATGTTTGGTTTTTTTTAGTTTGATTTTAGCTCATGCATGAATGCTGTAAATTTGAAAGGGTTGTAACCTATTCGTTTGTCACAGTTTAGTCCAGTGTGTTTTTATGTACATTGTTTTTAATTAGTTTGAAGGGAGCGTGTTATTTATATACACTTCTATTTGCTACATTTATGTAAAGCTTTTAGTTGCAATGGTTCCACATTTTATTAGAAAAATATAAGTTTTAGCGCCACTTGTTCATAAAAATTATGAAGGTGTGTCGGATCTTTAATGAAAAATGAATCCGGCTGCATGTGAATGAGTATTTTGAAATCTAATACACTCTGTCATATTTAAAGAAAATGCTATGTGTAATGGTGTCCATAATAGATACAACGAGGCCCCTTATTGGAAATGTGTCTGCGGGTCCAAGCACTTCCCCAATAGGTACTTTATGTATTGTACTATGTACCAATGGCACACCCCCTATTTAAATAGGTTGATTTTTATTTTTTATTTTTTTCACACGAATTAAGAAATTTTACTTAATGTTACTGAAAAAATAATTTTTGCCAAAACTTTCCTAATTAACATTTATTTAATTATCAATAACTAGTAGTAAATTATTATTGGAAGTAATAAGGAAATTGAACGATTTAATTTTCAATTTTCACATTGGTTATAACTAGACAAATTAAATAGTGTTATATTAGTAAACGAAAAAAAACAAAATATTCTTAATAAAGAAATATGACTATATAATTGAGACAAAAAAAATAAGGAAAACCAACTTATATAAATAGGACGAAGATAGTATATTTTAATACAGTTCTTGACCAGTTTAAGTGGCACTGAATCCCCTGATTCATTGACCAATTGATTTGTAGTGCTTTTAACTGCTGATAATGAATATCGTTACTCTACATTTTTAGACAACATGATTCAAGCATACATTGTGCAGAAGTGGGTCCAGAGAAAGTGGAAATCTCTTGTTAGTTCTTGTAAACGATATTTTCATGGTGTAACATATACTTGTACAATTAAATAACCGCTGAAATGGATGGGAAGGGGAAGCTGGTAGTTGGAGAAAACTAAGGACCGTAATAGAAAGCATTTGTATAACCACTTTTATGAATTTCTTTATCATTGCTACGATTTTGATTGATTCTCTTTCAATATAAAATTAATTATAGTATTTTATCAATTGTAGCATTTAGTCTATTTGAATATAAAGCTTGTGTTTGATATCCATTTTGGAGAAAAAATAAATTCTGAAATAGTGATTGATGGAAGAATGTGTGGTTGAAAAGTGATGACAATTTTAGATTTGTGTGTAATATTATTTTATTTAAAAAATATGTGGTTGAAATGAAGTAAAAGAAAAAAATGAGAATGAGAATGAATGTCGAACTGGGAAAAAATATCAAATATATTTTTTGATGTCTTTAATAAAGTGTGGAATAGCTGAACATGCTAAATGGAGCACCACATTAATATAATATTTTTCAATATTTACCTCCTCAAAAAATTAGTTTAAGCTCCTGTTTGGGGTGCATTATTCATGTGGAAAGTAGAAAAAAAAAAAAAAGGACGGTTATTTTCAAATGTGGGCCCAGCTATGAGATAAAGAGTCAAAAATGGTGGTCGGCAACGGTTGGAATTTTTCTAAATATATAAAATTAATGCTGAACAAAACAGGTGTAAATAGAAAAATCCACGAAGCAAGAAACTTCGTATGGTAGAAAGATTAATCGTCTCTAGATGATTAAAGTGCAAAAACTAATAAAAATAACATAAGAAGAGCATATCAAATGGTGCAGGTGCTTCATGGCCATGCGCCTTGTGATGTCTTCAAATGGTCTAGTCGAGCCTCAAACGTGCAAACCAAGCCACTTGCTGCATCAATAATCTTGAAAGTTATATTTGACAAAATAAGTAACTTAAAAATAAATTGAAATTCATTTTAAACACAATCTGAAATGCTCTAACAATGTGGTGGAAATCAGGAAAAGGTCAGTGTGGAATAGTTTGGCTAATATTTATAAACTGTCAAATTACTTTTTATTCATATATTTCGTGAGGTTCACAATTATTTCCAATTTATTCACTACTCATTTTTATCTATATATAAAATAAATTGTTTATAAATACTTTCCAAACATGCTTAGGCCGTGTTTGAACCCTTTTTTTTTAAAGGGAAAATGAGTTTTGTAATATTGATTTTTTTGAGAATCTGTAGTTGAAAAGGATGAAAATAAATTCATTTACATATAAAATTATTATATAAAAAATGTACAATTGAAAATGAGTTTTGAAAAAAAATAAAAAGCTTGCGTTTGTCACCCAATAATATACAAACTTCAATGCTGCCACATAAATTCCAACCACCAAACCGAAAAAATTCAAGATTTCATTAAAAGTCATATAAATATGCATAGAATGGCTTTTGGCTCGCAAAGATGTGATTCCAATCATGTACCGTTTTTCAAATGACTGCACCACAAGTCATCGAATTTTAATTGAAGTTGCATCAAGGTTAATCGTCTTCAATTTGGCGTAACCAGGTCAACCAACTTCTATTTTCTTGCAGATTTGTTCACTAATCTTTGATTTGATGCAATCGAGTTACCCAATTTCGATTTTCATGCTAATCAATTTATAACTAATTTTTTTTAAAAAAATTAATATTAGTTATAATTCTATTTTTAAAATATTTCAAATATTTTGTTCTTTTTTTGAATGCACTCTTCCTTCTTCATCATCTGAAAATACAGAAAGACCCCTCGAATTTAAATTTGATTCTAATTCTAAACCAAACTCATTGATGAATTTCGGTTGATAATGAGTTTTTATTAAATCGCCACTCTAGGTAGACACATATGATATATCCAATTAAATGGATAATATCTACTTGCATTTAAATGAATATATAATTTAATGACATATTTTGACACCTATGCTGATGACGCTAGATAACGTTACAAGAAATTCAAGATGTTAACAATATGCATTTTTTTTTATTACTTGTAATTGTCCTATTAAATGTCTTGCAACTGTCCCCAATACCACTCACCCATCCCCCAAGTGATGCAAGAACATATATACATATACACAAGCAGATTAGCCATATCCAGAACCAACTACATTTTTGTGGGTACCCATTAAGTATTTTTTTAGAGGCAGCCATTATTGCTGTTAGTTAGCGTTGCAAATTAATATTTAAAATCGGCATTGCTTCAATTCACAATCTGTGCATTTCTTGATTCTCGTCTGTTTTTCAGCTCTTTCTCTTTACACTAACCCCCACCCCACCCACCCCCCACACAATAATCATTTTTTCTATCAAAACTTATTGCTGTCTGAATCGAAGGACTGCTTGCTTTCCAGGTAAACTTTTGATATATGTAAAGCTTGGATGAGTTGAATGTGCTTTATAGGATAAAAACAAAGTTTTACTTCACTTATAATCTGTTTTAATTTAGCTTATAATTGCATGAAGATTATCAGTAAAATGTTGGTTTGTGGGCTGTGGAGATTGATTAGTGCTGCACTTGCTGGAATTCTCTTCTTTAATGGCTTCTGTGTCTCTCAAAGAGGTATCAAATTTATATTTTACTTGTTTGTATTTTATGCATATTTTCACTTAGCTTTTTTATTTTTTATTTCAAAGCTACTATAGTTGATATGTTTGGCTGAGAGGCTTCGACCTAAACTCCAGTCAAAGGTGTGCAAAATGGGAAGTACAATGTAGAAATTACATTTCATAGTTCCTGTCAGCATAGTGTCTTTTTGACTCGCTGTTACATAACTTTTATCTTAAAATAACATGAAATTTAAGATTTTTATTCTTAAATTTTGGTAATATTCTTCCAATGAGCATCAAATTTGGAACAGCAAAACATGCATTACATCGTTCACTAGGAAAAGACTGGTTATCCCGGGTCCCTATTGGAATGGGCCCTTAGTGATGGCAAAAAAACCCGCCCCGTCCGAAATGGGACGAAAAAAACCCACCCCAACGGGTTGCTGGGGGTTGGGCGGGGAGGAGGTGCCCCGAACCCGCCCCGTGAAAAATATAAAAAATAATTAACTACAAATTAAAAACAAAAAATAGTTAATTGGAAGTTTAAAAAAAAAAAAAAATAAACGGGGCAAACCCGCGCCTAGAACCAGCCCCTTCTAAGGTGGGGCGGGGCACAGGGCGGGACGGGGTGAGGGTGCCCCGCCCCGAACCCGCCCCATTGCCATCTCTAGGGGCCCTCCAATTTGGCGCCCCTGGTTTGACTCGGGATTTAATTCCCCCGGGACAAGTAGCATGGCTCTTGTTCACTAACATTTTCGTTGCTCTAAAAGCCATTACAAATTGCTACATTTTTAATGATTAAGGTAATGTATTCCAAGTTAAACCTAGTGTAATTGAAATAACAATAAAATCAACATTAATTTGCATTAACTGGAAGTAGTTGTCTTGAACAAAATTAGCTTATCTATACAGGTCCATATGTATTTATGATCCACCGCTGCCATGCAATAAATTCAGCCATAGCTACATCCATAGCAGCCCTAAGGAGAGGCTGTCGTCTCAGGCCAGCTCTTTAGGGGACCCAAAAGAAAAATTTGTTTCCTTTTTTTATTTTAAACCATTGTTTGACTATTCTAAACAATGAGGTTTCTTCAACAATGATATCGTAAATCATAGAATTAGTGTCTGGATTTGAAATACTCATTCCATTGTGTAACATCCCTTCAGAATATATTTATGCATCGTTACACACATCTTTGTTGATCTGATCGTTTATTATTCCTAATTTTTTTTAATTGCATTGACTAATGGATTTTTTTATATTTAATTGATTACTGTAGCCTACATCTTGTTAAAATTAAGCCATTAATTATTTTTTCAACTTTTAATTAATTAATGAGTCGCGGTTAGGTTTACCATATACTTGGTCATTGAACTCGACAACACTGTACAACACGATTAACAAATTGATCGTACTTATTATGTTCAATCATGTTTAGTTCAAAATACTAAATATAATGTTGATTTTTTCTGATTTTATTGGCAGCACCAAACTATAGTTTCATGCACCAAGCTACATCAGCCCCAGCATTGTCATATTTCGACTACATCGTAATAGGCGGTGGCACTGCCGGCTGCCCATTGGCCGCCACTCTATCTCAAAATGCTACCGTGCTCCTCCTCGAACGCGGTGGCTCACCCTATGGCAACCCTAACATCACCAACCTAGGTGCATTTGGTCGAACTCTCTCCGATCTCTCACCTTCGTCCCCTTCCCAACGCTTCATCTCGGAGGATGGCGTGATAAGCGCCCGGGCACGAGTGCTGGGAGGTGGGAGTTGCCTCAATGCGGGGTTTTACACGCGTGCCGAACATAGATTTGTGAATGATGCCGGCTGGGATGGACGGATGGTGAACGAGTCTTATAGGTGGGTGGAAAAGAAGGTGGCGTTTGAACCACCTATAAAGCAGTGGCAATCCGCCGTGAGGGATGGGCTGTTGGAGGTTGGTGTACATCCTTACAATGGTTTTACGTATGATCACTTGCCTGGAACTAAGGTCGGTGGCACGATTTTCGATGGTGACGGCCACCGGCACACAGCTGCTGATCTTCTTCAGTATGCAAACCCTGGTGGCCTTACTGTGCTATTACATGCTTCTGTTCATAAAATCTTGTTTAAGATTAAGGGTAAGTACGATCACTCACAAGTGCGCATACTTCTAGTTTATGTTCGGTATGAAGTACTAGACAAGACTAAACAGTATAATACACTAAATTTTAGCTTTTTTCTAGTATTGTCTAGTCAACGTCAGCAAACATACAACTAACGCCTTCAACTTATTCTTGTCGAATCTAACGTCCCAATTGATGTCATTCATATCTTTTGTCTCTAAATATTCGTATCGACTCAACGAAGTTCTTTTGATAACCGATGATAACAGTGTTTCTAATATCTTTGCTCCAAATAGGCCAAAAGAGGCCAATAGCTCATGGAGTAGTATTCAGAGATGCATCAGGAAAAAGGCACAGAACCTACTTGAAGAAGGGGTCAAAGAATGAGATAATTTTATCAGCTGGGGCACTTGGAAGCCCACAAATGTTAATGTTGAGTGGGGTAGGCCCATCAGATCACTTGAAGGCCCATAAAATTACAGTGGTTTTGAACCAGCCCTTAGTGGGCCAAGGCATGTCAGATAACCCAATGAATGCCATTTTCGTACCATCTCCAAATCCAGTAGAAGTGTCTCTGATCCAGGTGGTTGGTATCACCAACTTTGGAAGCTACATTGAATCTGCCAGCGGTGAGAACTTCGCTGGTGGTGCTGACTATGGGATGTTCTCCCCTAAGGTACATTGCATGAACTTCCTCTCGGTTACCAATTTAGGTTGCAGAGAAACGAAATGAAATGACAAAATGTGACATAACATGATAAAAACGTTTCACACACGTTACTATGTACAAGATTGTAGACTGGATGGAGGCATGAATGGGCACGAACATTTTTTTGCTAGAGGAGTAACAAAACTCTTCAATTTCACAATTATGGCACAAAGAAAGTTAAGGGAGTAGGGTATTTTAGAATTTTTGTGGGCAAAAAATTCATTGTTTGTATCATTAGCAAAAAATCTTAGTCACCCATTATTTTTTTGGTAGAAAGGTTAAACCAACTATTCGGTATATTTCAAGTTAAAGCCACAAAGAAGCCAAGAAATTTTCTTTTCATAGTTTCCTTCAAGTTTCTTTAAAGTTTTATGAGTTTTGAAAAACTTCAAAAATTTGTCAAATGTTTTTCTAGCGGGTTGGAATAGTGTCATTTGGATAACATGCTAAAAGTGGTCATGCTGACCTTTTTAAAGTTACCGTACATTAGCAACAAATATTTCAATTAGTCCTGCTATGAGTACAGGAAATACTCACAGAATTCACACAGGAATTTGAATTGGAGGGAAGGGATTCAATCAAATGAGGAGGGAAAACACATATTGAGGGACAAGATTCACACATTTCAAATTTCTGTAAAAAAATCTGTGAATAATTTCTGTACTTAAGGAATTATTCTATTTCGATTATGAAATCACTTTATCTTCGTGTCTTTCATTAACGGGAGGTCCAGTCATATGCTGTTCTTCAAAGTCGTGTATTTTACTTTTTCTTTTCGAGTATCAATTGTAACCCGCCTATGGGGGGTTGGATTATGAAATTCACATATAATTCTTCTAAGAACTTTTTTGCAGATTGGGCAGCTTTCCACTGTTCCACCTAAGCAAAGGACCCCAGAAGCCCTAGCCAAAGCCATAGAAGCCATGGAAGCACTTGAACCATCAGTTTTTAGAGGTGGATTCATCTTAGAAAAAATCATGGGCCCTAAATCCAGAGGCCATCTAGAGCTCAGAACCAAAAACCCTAATGACAATCCATCAGTCACATTCAACTACTTCAAAGAACCAGAAGATTTACAAAGATGTGTGAATGGCCTCAAAATCATTGAGAATGTGATTGAATCAAAGGCATTTAGTCAATTCAGATATGATTATCTCCCATTGCCTGTTCTTCTCAACATGACAGCCAATGCCCCTGTCAATTTATTGCCGAAACATGCTAACGTTTCGACCTCGTTGGAACAGTACTGTAAGGACACTGTCATGACAATTTGGCATTACCATGGTGGCTGTCAAGTTGGAAGAGTTGTTGATAGGGATTATAAGGTTCTTGGAGTGGATGCTTTGAGGGTTATCGATGGATCCACCTTTAATTACTCTCCTGGAACTAATCCTCAAGCCACTGTTATGATGCTAGGAAGGTAATAATACACATTGTTTGAAATTTGGGTCGATCGGGTCGCAAATCTCAAATCTAGTTCATTATATCGTCGATCGACTCGTCACTTAACGTGCAATAATGGATTGTTTTTCTTTGTTACAGGTACATGGGATTAAGAATATTGAGGGAGAGACTTCAAGGCTAAAAAGCATATTCCTATTCAGCAAACATAATTGAAGTCTTTTCTTCTAGCTTATAATTTTCGAATTAATAAATTATATGGGTGCATCTATAATCTATTTGTAATTGATTTTGTAAACTAATATTAATTAAAACGGCATGTTTGATTATATATCAATCATAAATAAAGTACTACTTGGGAGGGGGCGAGCCTGACCTCCACAACGATAAGCTTACAAAGAATAAATTAAACCCCTGTTTGGTGAAAATTAAAATCTGATTTTAAGTAAATTTTGATAAAAGTTTATAAAATGTGTGGTTGAAAAGTTGCGGGACCTATAAAATATGATTAAAATTAATTGTTGAATTTGATTTTAATCGATACCAAACAAGGATCAAATTTTGTGTGCTCGAGTCTGCTTTGCATCATCATGCGCTGAACAAAATACGTGATCACGGTCTGAACTAGTCTCTAATGATCCCAACGTATGAACAAATCATTGCTCTTTACTCCTGTT
This sequence comes from Fraxinus americana, assembly GCA_035079005.1. Taxonomy (NCBI): domain Eukaryota; kingdom Viridiplantae; phylum Streptophyta; class Magnoliopsida; order Lamiales; family Oleaceae; genus Fraxinus; species Fraxinus americana. The sequence goes on along the minus strand of CM068722.1, from coordinate 1,674,092 downwards.
GCTGATTTTGCAAGAGAATAATAATGTGTGAAGCCACAAATGGACACATGTATAATGGGATATGCACACAGGTGTAGTGTAGATGTCAAAATCTTTAGCAGTGATATGGATTACTCCTTCTCCCAAAGATACTTAGCTTGGCCTCTCGACACTCATGGCACGACCTTTTCGTAAGGTCGAGAAAGGGACACCGAGTCACAACCGGCTAAGAAAACTCTAGCAATCTCACAGATTATGGAATCAAATTCTTCAATCCCACCGATTATGGATCACAACCAAGTAAGGAAACTACAGCACAACTGATTCAAGCACAAGGAAATTCCTGCGCAACAGTCACCCCAAACTTGTTCTTGGAGGCAATTCATCGAACTTCGGCGTCCTAACTTGCAACGATAATTTATGAGATCGATGCTAAACAGCATATTGAAATTGTAAAGCCATTCCGAGCAAGCATGAGCCACTTCATGATTGACATAGTAACAAACCCGCTTCATCATCCTTCGATGTCAGAGCAAAGGTGTTCGGATCACCCACACATCATTTAAGTCATCACCAAATAAGCAGCTTGTCCCTCAATTGGACAACAAGATCGCCCAGATCCACAAATCGGATGATCACCTTAGGTAATCATTTCAGTGCTTATGCCTTCCCAATCTGCTAATGACAAGACTTGCTAAGACAACCTAGGTCGGATGCTAGACGTTACGGCATCATGGGCCTGATCTGTGTTGTCCTCATTGGCCAATTGGGGGTTATGGAAACACATGTGAGGTATGCATAAATGATCATCATTGGGTTGACATGACAAGGACTACTTTGGAGCAATGGGGTCATTTTACTGCTCTAGGATAAGAAAATTGGATCACTGTTTAGTTGAACACACTCATAATATACTTTTACTCCAAACTCACTTTCACATCAAAAGCGCATCTACTCGCACCTTCTGATACGCTCGAATTGAGGTACCAACTAATTTCCTTACTTAACTTTAAATGTATCGTCTCAAATAGTAATATGGCAAGTAAGGGTCATTTCTCGCAGAGGATTGTTTCAATTTAATCAATTGCAAACTAGAAATTAAATTTAATAATTATATACTAGAGTGATTAAATGGGGGGGTTTGGTTTGTTGAACTAAGGAAAGCAATAAATTCAAAATAGAAAATACTTGAATTTGGAAACAAACAAAGTAATTTTTAAATCAAAAATGTGAAGATGTGATTGGGGGATATTTTACACAATAGATTTTCGTTCTCTAGATTAACGACAATTCGAGAATAATTACAAGTTCAATTATCTCAATCTCTTCTTACATGTTAGTTGAATAAAATAAGCTCTTTACTCAACCCTATTCATTAAACAATCTAGAACAAACTCTCTAGATTTAATTTAACAAAAGCATTACAACAAAAGAGATGAATTGAATTAAGGGCAAACTCACAAACTCGGTTTACTAACTTAAGTGATAATCCACATACATCCAATCGAAAAGCGATTACGTACTAAAATCAATTGAAATACATTTGCTACAAGATTTGGTAAAAATAGCGATTACGTACTAAAATTCCCAAAATAGCAAATATTGCATCAACTTAATTATCTAGTTGTACACCTAAATAATCAAGAATAACAACATCAACATTAAGCATAATGGATTAAACACATTAATCACAAGAACTATCAAGCACAAATCGATAGAAAATCATTACTCGGGCTTAAAATAATCCCCAATCACAAAATAAATTGATAATAAAAACTCATAAATATCTAAATTAATGGTCCGAATAAGTGCAAAAACTCGCACTTATCACCTTCAATTTCGTGCGCGGTCGATAGTAGTCACCTATTTTTTCGTTGACTTTTCTCCTAGGTCACACTTTTTTTATTACTTGAAGTAAATATACATCGACATTGTGCCCAATGCAACTCTATTTTGGACTAGACTGCCTCAAATTTGGACCGTCCAACCCACTTTGACACGTCTACTTCAGTCCATTTAAATCATCCTTTTCCACCTTTATCACATTCTTTAAGAACTGAAGCAAATTGAAAGGGCTGTCATCAGTATTTTGTGCCCCATATGTGCTGCAAATAATTAATAATCTTTGACTCAAACGTTAGACTTGTCAGTTAATTGAGTTTTTTGGATACGAGTGCTTGACCTTCGTTTGGAGTTGAGAAATTTGCCAAAATGCAGAGAAGAACAATGAGAGACAAAATATGGATCACTACATTCCCAGAAAGTGGTCTGTATCTATTCTGCTGATGCTATTTGTTGACCCCAAAAAATGAGCTCAACAGAATCCTCACCTCATTCCCTCCACGTGGACATCACCTGCACACTGAACACCCCGTTAGGAGGCAAAGGCCGCCAGTGGAGAAAAAGGTCCGGCAACCGTTCGCACTCCGACGGTCAAGTCAACGGCCGGAAAATAGATATAAAGAGAGTGCAAGAGACGGGAGAGAGATGATTTGGTTAGGGTTAGAGAACATACCTTAATTATGAAGTGGATTCACATATATATAGAAAATGGAAATGTAAATGGATCACTGTTAATGGATCAAGTTTAGGCCCATAAGACATCATTCATGAGGAGCCTCAGTAGGCACTTCAAATAGCCTTTGGGGAGCCTCGGTTAGGCACTTCAAAGAGCCTCGGCTAAGCACTTAAGGAGCCTCGATTAAGCACTTGTTAAGGAGCCTCGATTAAACACTTGTTAAGCACTTCGGCTTAGCCACTTGGGGAGCCTCGATTAAGCACTTGTTAAGCACTTCGGCTTAGCCACTTGGGGAGCCTCGGTTAGGCACTCTTTAGGCACCCCGTCTAGCTACTTAAGGAGCCTCGGTTAGGCCTCTTTAGGCACCTCGGTTAGGCACTCTTAGGCACCTCGGTTAGGCCTCTTTAGGCACCTCGGTTAGGCACTAAGGAGCCTCGGCTAGCCACTTGGTGAGCCCCGGTTATGCACTTTTAGGCACCTCGGCTAGGCTCATTTTCATGGGATAACAATAGTTCCCCAAGTCTAGGCATGATTATTTATGTAATGCCTGGACTTGAAAGTAAAATTGAGATAGAGTTTCAGATAATAAGATGCCTTCTTACAGCTTCGGAAAATAAAATGCTCTCTTAGAGCTTCTGAAAATAAGATGCTCTCTTAGAGTTTCGTGCTCTTTTAGAGCTTCGGAATAATAAGATGCTCTTTTAGAGCTAACTGACTTTGGGGCTCTTAGCCTTTGTAAAATTTACATAAATCGAGGCTCTTAGCCAAACGACTTTAAGGTTCTTTAGCCTTCGTAAAATTTACATAAGTCGAGGCTCTTAGCCAAACAACTTTAAGGTTCTTAGCCTTTGTAAAATTTAAATAAGTCGAGGCTCTTAGCCAAACGACTTTAAGGCTCTTTAGCCTTCGTAAAATTTAAATAAGTCGAGGCTCTTAACCAAACGACTTTAAGGCTCTTTAGCCTTCGTAAATTTTACATAAGTCGAGGCTCTTAGCCAAACGATTTTAAGGCTCTTAGCCTTTGTAAAATTTAAATAAGTCGAGGCTCTTAGCCAAACGACTTTAAGGCTCTTTAGCCTTCGTAAATTTTACATAAGTCGAGGCTCTTAGCCAAACGACTTTGAGGCTCTTAGCCTTTGTAAAATTTAAATAAGTCGAGACCCTTAGCCAAATGACTTTAATGCTCTTTAGCATTTGTAAAATTTACATAAGTCGATGCTCTTAGCCAAACGACTTTAAGGCTCTTGGCCTTTGTAAAATTTAAATAAGTCGAGGCTCTTAGCCAAACGACTTTAAGGCTCTTTAGCCTTTGTAAAATTTACATAAGTCGAGGCTCTTAGCCTAACGACTTTGAGGCTCTTAGCCTCTGTAAGTAAGCAGCAGAGGCTATGCTCTGAATGTATACACATCGATAATGTAGAGGCATGACGAGCTCGCTGAAGATAAATGCAGTTGTAATGCAACATCTCATATGGTGAGGCATCTCGCAGGGCGATGGATGAACATCGAGCTGGAGGCTCATTTTAGACTATCAGAGCCTTATAAGCAACTTCGAGATGATGAGGACTTACAGTGAAGCTCTGTAACAATGTGAGATGAGGAATAGACATCTCGTGAGACTATGAATAAACATCTGACGAGGTGGTTTGCCTTTTCCTCTTTCAAGGAATGAGGACTTCAAAATACTGCATCTTCATTTATTCAAGGGGCGAGTACTCATAAAATATGTCATCTATTCCTTTATTCAAGGAACGAGGACTTCAAAATATACTACCTCTTTATTTATTTAAGGAACGAGGATTTCAAGATGATGTTCCTCTTCTTATTTACGAGAAGAGTTCCCTTAGCAGCACAACTATTGTAGAACAACCTAACTTGCATCACTAAAGGCGGTTCCATGTTCCCAACTTTCGTTCCTTTTTGTTGACATGATACATCCTCAAAATCACGAATCTTCAGAAAATCATCATCTTTCATATATTTAGCTCCGCAGGGACCTTTCGAACACTGCATGGCTAGATTTTTAGAGATGTAGCATGTTCCATCAGTATGTAAAAGAGGCTTCCCATCTTCATCCAGTCTCATCTAGGAAATGTATATCTTCAATTCTCTCAATTTGCACAGAATCAATATCAACTTGAAGCTTTATGGTCTTCGACCAGGGATAAGCATATGGCAAAGCGGGGAATAAACGTCCCGCTAATAAAGTTTCGAACTATCAGAGTCTTATAAACTGACCTCGGAATGACGAGGTCTTACAGTTAGGCTCAACGATAGTGAGAGGCGAGAAATAAACATCTCGCGAAATCAGGAATAAGTATCTGGCGAAGCGGGGAATAAACATCCCGCTAATAAATCTCGAACTATTGGAGTCTTATAAACTGGCCTTGGAATGACGAGGTCTTACAGTTAGGCTCAACGATAGTGAGAGGCGATGAATAAACATCTCGCGGAGCCAGGAATAAGCATCTGGTGAAGCGGGGGATAAACATCTCGCTAATAAATCTTGGTCTATCGGAGTCTTATAAACTGGCCTCGGAATGACGAGATCTTACAGTTAGGCTCAACGATAGTGAGAGGCGAGGAATAAACATCTCGCGAAGTCAGGAATAAGCATCTGGCGAAGCGGGGGATAAACATCCCGCTAATAAATCTCGGACTATCGGAGTCTTATAAACTGGCCTCGGAATGATGAGATCTTACAGTTAGGCTCAACGATAGTGAGAAGCGAGGAATAAACATCTCGCGAAGCCAGGAATAAGCATCTGGCGAAGCGGGGAATAAACATCCCGCTAATAAATCTTGGTCTATCAGAGTCTTATAAACTAGCCTCGGAATGACGAGGTCTTACAGTTAGGCTCAACGATGTCATGCTCGAACCATGCTCCAAATCTTAATAATAGTTTCAAGGCAACAAGGAAATCCAAGAAAATAATATATGACGATTTCACATCAATGGACTCTCAAGCATGTCATATTAAAACATAAGCTATTCGGTTCAATTAAAGCTCAATAACCAAGAAGTTCAATCAATTCCCAGTGTGCCATATTAAGATTTGTTATTTAATCACCAAGCAAATTATGTAAAAATGTGGCAAGTTTCTTCGGGCACCTCATGTCCCAGAAATTAATAGCATGGAAAACATATTTTAATAACATACATATCTAAATTCTTGTGAGCAATTAAATTACAAGGAACCCTTTCATAATCAATGGCCGCCCAATTATATTTTGTAAATGTAGAAGTGAGAATAAATTATAGTGGCCAAAAAATAATAATGAGAGTTGTAGGCTGCTAAAATAAGAATAGCATGTGACAGCAAACAAAAATATCTAGTGGGCTCAAATTTTTATACCAAATGAGATCCAAGGAAAATGAATTCACAAGCCCAAGAATGCATCAAATGTAGGAGAGATGGGAATAAGTTCTAGTGGCCCAATAATCATTAGTGTTATAGGCAGCCCACTTAACATGAACATGTTCCAACACAATGGGCCCAAATAATTTTTGAGAAGTTTTGAGGCCCAACAAGAATTAATCCTTGAATAGTTGAATCCAACTAGAAGTCAATTGACAAATGAATTTTGGCAGCACATAAAGCAAGCACAAGTACCCATTAATTGCATAACTTACCTCATTTGACAGCAAAAGTTCTGTTAACACGCCACCAAACCATCTTGTCCCCATCAAAGAAAATTAATGCCTTGTATACTAGACAAAAGTAATAACCATGGAAGGAAATTCATAGTGATGCCGGCGGTTGACTGAACGGTGTTTGTTGGAGTTTTGCAAAAAAGTCAGTAGCTTCAAGGTCGACTATAGCATTTTGTCGAGCATTTCGGGTGCAATGGTAGCCATATGAATAACCCAAACCAGATTTGAGTGTGCCTCAACTATCCTTACAAGAACAATGACATCTTGTGCATTTGTTGCTATTTTCAGGCTTGGATTTCTTTTCTTCTTTGCTTTGATTGGAATTGAAAATGCCAACCAAATGGCTCCCAAGGAATCTTTTTTTTTTTTTTCAGTATATCTCGTTATCGTTCTGGTGCCTGTTTTGTATTGCATTTGATGTTGGTTTCTTCTAATAATGTGGGTGAATATTGCCCACAATAATAGGAGCAAATAAATCATCATTTTCACAAACCCACCGGCGAATGTTTTCTTCCATAAATCTTAGTTTTCTTGACTATTTTCATGACGAGTTTCTTCAAACATTAACCAGCAATAATCATCTTTCATGATGGATTTTTCAACCCGGGTTTCTTCAGCCCTCGCCGGAAAGCTCCTTTCTTCAAGGAGAATTTTTCAGATTTTTGTCCAGTGGCTTTCTTCCTTTCCAGTTTCTGTCTCTCTCTTTTTGGTAGAGAACTGCCGGAAAAATATGTATCATTTTTCGGTGACCTTTGTTATACGTGGTATAACATAGTTAACGTACCGTTTCCCACAGACGGCGCCAATCTGTTGATCCCAAAAAATGAGCTCAACAGAATCCCCCCTCATCCCCTCCACGTGGACATCACCTGCACACTGAACACCCCGTTAGGAGGCAAAGGCGCCGGTGGAGAAAAAGGTCTGGCGACCGTTCGCACTCCGACGGTCAAGTCAACGGCCGGAAAATAGATATAAAGAGAGTGCAAGAGACGGGAGAGAGGAGATTTGGTTAGGGTTAGAGAACATACCTTAATTATGAAGTGGATTCACATGTATATAGAAAATGGAAATGTAAATGGGTCACTGTTAATGGATCAAGTTTAGGCCCATAGGCCATAGGACATCATTCATGAGGAGCCTCAGTAGGCACTTCAAATAGCCTTTGGGGAGTCTTGATTAGGCACTTCAAAGAGCCTCGGCTAAGCACTTAAGGAGCCTCGATTAAGCACTTGTTAAGGAGCCTCGATTAAACACTTGTTAAGCACTTCGGCTTAGCCACTTGGGGAGCCTCGATTAAGCACTTGTTAAGCACTTCGGCTTAGCCACTTGGGGGAGCCTCGGTTAGGCACTCTTTAGGCACCTCGTCTAGCCACTTAAGGAGCCTCGGTTAGGCCTCTTTAGGCACCTCGGTTAGGCACTAAGGAGCCTCAGCTAGCCACTTGGTGAGCCCCGGTTATGCACTTTTAGGCACCTCGGCTAGGCTCATTTTCATGGGATAACACTATTATTAGGTCTTTTATGCCTTTCTTGCTGTATTATATTATAAAAGTGAACTGTGTGAGTTGCATGATGTTTGATAATTGATATTATGGGATTTTTTTTTTAATTCTGCCACAAACAGACTAATCACGTCCAAAGATAATTCATCTCTACACATTAACATTGGGCATTTGGATGAGACTGGTCGATACACTGGCCAATTTTACACCTTTGCTATCTGTGGATTCGTCCGTGCGCATGTTTTTTTTTCTTGCTCACCTTTTATATTTTTATCATCAGTAAATTCATGACTAAAAACTCAAAATTTTGTCTGCACCGAACAATATTCTTGGCTCCACTCCTGTTTGTCACATATTGTATATGATCTTTCATGTAATCTCGACGTGACATCCTAGAAACAAAAATTGAAAATGAGGATTATGATAATGTCATTAGATTAAACTATTAGAAGAATTTTTATTTTTTAGCACTTTTATGACGTGAGAAATGGTGAGAGCTGACATGACAAGAAATGATTACATGGGAAATCTGTTGTGAATTTCTCTAAAAATTGATTGAACGTGGATAAACTTTATTCAATTACAGATAAAAAAAGTTACATAGTAATTATACTTCTTTCAAAAAGAAAAAGAAAAGTAGCCTAACGTGCTCTGAAGTCATTCCAAGGAAGGTTCTGGCCAGCATCGATGATGCCGGCCACATAGGGAGCTCAACTTGCCCTTTTCTATTTTTATATTTGACCTTTTGGAATCAATCCCACCATATTGTACACAAAAAATTGTGCCCTTTTATCTTGATTTCAGTACAATTATTAGTGGACTAGATGGACTCAATCTCAATTTGATGCAAGAAAAAAGGAATGCATAACATAAAGCTGTTGGCAAGGGTAGGGGTCCTAGTCTAGCATTTGATTTTTAGCAAATGGTCTTTGGTCTTCCCTAAGAAATTCTTTATCATCGATTGTGAACCTATGGATTGTGACATGTTTGATATGTGATATTCGATAAGATTGAACAGTATAATCCATAAAATTTTAATTTAATTTTTTTTTTAATTCTTCTCCAATACCGAGCACTAAATGTGTTCTCAATTGTTGTATTGCTTGGTTACACTCATCAAATAGTACTCCCAAAACAAAATAAAAAACACATGAAAGAAAACATATATTAGAAATAGACAGTTCTATATACACTCGTACTAGGATCATCTACTGAAATCATAAATTGAGAGATTCAAGGTCCGACGTATTGTGATTTGAATGAACAATCCTTCAGCTTGTGTACATAATACTGCCCGACTGAAATATTCTCCAATGAGAGGACTAACTTTACTCTTTGCCGTAGATTTCTCACTAGAAGAAACTTACAAATTTTTTTCACGTTCTATGGTCTACACAAAAAGGCCATCAACCCCACCTCCCCTCCCCCAAAAGGAGAGAAAAAAATTGGAAAAGAAAATCTTTCATATTGATATGATGAGTAGATTGAGCCAATACGTGTTTAAAGGTATATTGATGGGCCACCTCAAATCACAAGAATCTACATAAAAAATTAAAGTAAAAGAAACAGAGAACACGTTATTATCTATGAATGACTTGGTCAAGCTGAGTTCCCCATCAAACAACCTGTCAGAAGCTCAGAATATGAGCCTTCAAGCTGCAAAATAGATTAAAACAAGGGACATTGAAGTTGAAACCAACAAAGGATTATGAGTTAGTCTAAAATTAGAAAGGAAAATGCAATCAAATTGTATCAGAGAAGCATCAAGAGCCTGTTTCAATAATTGTTGCTCAAATCCTTTGCTTGGCTTGCCAGAGTCTCGAAATTCGCCCAGTAAGGTAACAAGCAGTGGTATCGATCCTCAACACGAATTTACAACTGCCATACTTGCCTCTATTCAACCAAATGGCAATTTTACTAATCACGAGTCCCTTCCTTCGTCGATAGAATTGTTTTCTTGCCTCGAAAATGCATATCCATACTACTCGAATACCGTTCTTGCTGATAATATTCGAGCTCAAGAATACAATCATCTCGTGGTCTCGAATCATGTGTGTCTTGATTATATAGGCCATGGTCTTTTCTCCTATTCCCAGCAGCAGGGACATAATCTCACGACTGAAATTGCTTCTTCTTCTTCTTCTACACCTACCCCTCTAAGACCTTCTGATTCACCGTTCTTTGACATTTCATACAAGTCGGTGAATTTGAACTCTTTCTTGTTATATGGTGGTCAAGAATCAGAATTCGAATCCTCGATGCAAAAAAGAATCATGAAATTCATGAATGTCTCGGAAGAGGATTATTACATTGTTTTCACAGCCAACCAGTCATCAGCATTTAAGCTTCTAGCAGACTCTTATCCTTTTCAGTCTAATCAGAACCTTCTTACAGTATATGATTATGAGAATGAGGCAGTGCAAGTGATGATCGAGAGCTCCAAGAAAAAAGGCGCAAGACCAATATCAGCAGTGTTCTCATGGCCTAATTTGAGGGTCAATTCCAGAAAGCTTAGAAAACTCATTGTGAATAAGAGGAAGCCAAGTAATCGGGGTTTATTTGCTTTTCCTCTTCAGTCGAGGATGACTGGAGCGCGATATTCTTATCAATGGATGAGCCTGGCAAGGGAAAATGGATGGCATATTTTGCTGGATGCCTGTGCATTAGGAGCGAAGGAAATGGAAACATTAGGCCTCTCTCTGTTTCAACCCGACTTTCTCATTTGCTCATTTTACAAGGTTTTTGGTGAAAATCCATCGGGGTTTTGCTGCCTTTTTGTTAAGAAATCCAGTGTCTCGGAGTTATGCAAATCCTCCACAAGCATGGGAATTGTCAGCCTACTGCCAGCAAATGAATCGTTTGAACAATTAGCCTTTGCCAAGGCAGAAACCGAACAAGAAACATCAATGTCACAGCTAGAAACCGAAGAAACTCCTGAACAAGTTCACATGAAGCTGAAAGAATCATCAGTTTCTGAAATTATAGAGGTAGATGAAACCCCTCAAACAGCACAATCAAGAAACCAAGAATCCAATGCCGGTAGAACCTCAGAAAGAATCGAATGCCGGGGTTTGGATCATGCAGATTCACTAGGCCTAATACTGATCAGTAATAGAACAAGATGCCTTGTAAACTGGATGGTGAACGCGTTAATGTCTCTTCAGCACCCACATTCAGAAAATGGGCTCCCCTTGATCAGAATCTACGGGCCAAAAATAAAGTTAGAAAGAGGGCCAGCAGTTGCATTCAATGTATATGACTGGAAAGGAGAAAAAGTTGATCCCACTCTTGTACAGAAGCTAGCTGATCGAAACAACATTTCTGTTGGTTGCGGCATTTTAACAAACATCTGGTTCTCAGAAATTTACGAAGAAGAGAAGCATAAAATGTTGGAAACAAGCAGTACAAATGAAGAATCTAAGAAGAAAGACAAGAAATCGTACGGGATTTCTGTGGTAACTATTTCAATTGGGATGTTAACGAATTTTGATGATATGTATAGAATCTGGACATTTGTTTCGAGGTTTCTTGATGCAGATTTTGTGGAGAAAGAACGATGGAGATACACTGCTTTAAATCAAACAACTGTTGAGGTGTAGATTATCTGTTGATTCTTTCATTTTAAGGGGATTGTAGGCATCTGTGATTTCTGCAAATTCGCAGTTCATTCAAATCGAATGTACATTATCAATTGAATTGCCGCAATTTTTTGCAGTAATTTCAGTGAAGTTTGTTAATAATTTCAGAATGGTCAATGGGTCATCTTTGGACAAAAATCATAAATAAGAATTTAATGAAAAAAATTGGGAACATAAGCGTGACAATGAGTAAATATTATGTATGTTTCATTAAGTGGGGATATACCACTAAATGACCCAAATTCAAGGTCAAAATTCCAAACTAACCCCAAACTAACCCATTTCACTATTCAATCATATAAACTACCTAAAATACCCTTAATATAAAAGGTTTCAAAATAAGTCATTTTAGTCCTCATAACTTTAATTCTAATTTTGGATTCGACAAAATTGTTTGCCCCTTGCAATAAAAATTAACTTTTCTTCACCATCAACTCTTTCCACCTATCTTGAGTCGAAAAATTTGATATTGATTAATAATTTTATTTTTGAATTTTTGCATTTATTTTTGAATTTTTGCATTTTAGGTCAAAAAATAAATGGTATCAGAGCCCTATATCTTGAGGAATTAACGACATTAGAGAATGGAAGATAATAACGAAATTTGCATAGGATGGTACGTTAACAATTCTACTGAATATTTAGATACTGATAGTTATATTCAACATCTTGTTAATAAATCAAGAAATTTGATTAATAAAATAAAAGACTCCGATAATCTTAAAATAAAGAAAAAATTTGAAAAGAAAATTACTTTTCTTTTAATAGATTTTGATGAAGTTTTAGACGAAGACATAGGATATCTTGTTAAAATGCCTATTCTTATAGAAATGAAAACTTTAAAGAATACAAAGAGTTCTTAATAATGAAATTAGGAGAATTGAAGAATTAGATACCTAAAAATCATGGAAATTGAAAATTAGAAGAAAGCTGAAGTATCTGAAGGAGTAGAGGGATATGCCTTAAAGGAAAATTTGATTGGGAAAAATTTAGAAAAATTAATAAAGCGAGAATTAAGTCTAAAACCACCAGGAGAAAATAAATTATTTAATATCTTAGGATCAGCCTTGAGGAAGAAGAAGTTAGTCATTAACGAATATCATGAAATAGAAAAGGTCATATATATTAAACATACACAAGGAAAAATAAAATTAAATCTTATAACAAAAAGAAATATTAATGAATTCCTAGGAAAATTAAAACAAGAAAAAGCGAGATAAAATATCTTATGTTTACCTTCTTGGAATACAAATAATAATAAAATCATGTTTTAAAGAAGGAATTAATAGTCCTATAATACTTAATCTACAAGATGAAAGATGTATAAGCTGAGAAAATGGAAATTTAGGAATAATAAAAAGGAAACTTAGCCTATAAAAAATTAAAATTTACTTGTTATCAAGATATTGTGTGCATATAAATGATAAAAATTTAGATGATTGTCTTGGTCTACATTTTAAGATGACTAATAAAATATTAAAAGACGATAATAAAGTTTTTACTATATTATATCAAGAATTGTATTGTTATACAAATAGTAATTATGGAAATATATATAAAGAAAAACCTTTTATAGAAATTGACGAAGAATTTAGTGATATAGGAGAAGCAATCTTCCCAGAGAACAAGACATAGAAGAAATAGAAAATTTTGAGATAGGACATGATGATGCTATAAGTATTGATCAACCTATAATACCAAAACAAATAACATATAAAGAAAATAAAATAATTATTGGAAATAATACGGTTAAGACATAGTATTTCAAAAATAGTACAAAGTAAAAATAATAGTGTTTATGGAATCAAGGGAAAGTTCTTTAATGGAAGTAAATGGATAAATGAAATTAAAATACTTATTGATCTTGGAGCAAGTAGAATCATATTTGTTCTCTTATTGATGAAGGAATTAAAAAGAAAAAAGTTGAATCTTATAGTTATAGAGATTTTGAAGGAAAAATAAACTCTTGTGATATCATAGGACAAGTTCAAATTAAATTAGGAAATCTATTATTAAGCATAGAATGCTATATTGATAATAATATGAATTTTGATGAACATCCAATATTATTAGGAAATTCATTTTTAAATAGTCTTGATAATTATAAAATAGACAAGGAAGGAATTCTTATTATACATCAAGGAATAACTACATATTGCCTAAAGAAAAATGAGTAGAGAAATAAAATTCCCAATAAGTGTATATATACAAATAGCGTATTTGAATCAAAAATAACTACTTGTGCTCTAATTGATACGGGAGATATTGAGATCTGTCTTTAAAGAATTTTTATTACCAAAGTGGATAGAAAATAAACAACAATTAACTCTACAAGGAATAAGCTGGAGAAGAGAATCTTTAAAATATAAAAATGAAAGTATAGAAGTTATAATAGGATCTAAAATAGTAACTATAAGAAATGTTTACCAATATAATATTAATGATTGTGATATTATTCTTGGAAATGACTTTCTACAACGAGTTTAGTCAATATAGTCAAAATATTTATACTATTCAATTAAAAACACCATGTGGACATTTACTAAAAATTGCTAGAGAATTTAAACCATTCGAGAGTTCGGCCCATTCGGCGTGGTGAAAAAATAGAATTTATACCAAAATTACTCAATTATTCAATCAAAACAATTACTCTTGATCAAATAAAAGATCTTTTAGCTAAAAATTATAATGAAAACCCACTTGAAAAATGGGAAAAATAAAAAACAACGACTAAAAATAGAACTACTAGAACCAACAATCATTATTAGAGTCAAACCTATGCTCTATAATCAAGAAGATAAGGAAGAATTTCAAATACAAATTCAAGAACTACTTAATCAAAAACTTATAAGAAGAAGTAATAGCCCTCATAGTAGCCCGACTTTTATGGTTAGAAATCATTCGGAGATAAAAGAGGAAAACCTAGGATGGTAGTAAATTATTAATAACTTAATAATAACACTAAGTTTGATGGATATTTTTTACCAAATATATTATTTTTAATAAATATATATAAGAATAAAAAATATTATTCAAAATTTGATTGTAAATGCGGATTTTGGCAAATTAAACTAGAAGATAATAGTATACCATTAACAGCATTTAGTACTCCTCAAGGGCATTATGAATGGTTAGTTATGCCATTTGGATTAAAAAATGCACCACAAATTTATCAAAGAAGAATGGATGAAGTCTTTAAAACTTATAATTTTCCTATTGTTTATGTTGATGATATACTTGTTTGTTCAGAAACATATGAAGATCATCTTAAACATCTTAGAATTTTTGCTACACTTTGCTCAAAAGAAGGTATAATACTTAGTCGAGAAAAAAAGCGAAGTAGCAAAACATGAAATTGAATTCTTAGGAATGATAATAAATAGTGATGGAATAAAATTGCAACCTCATATTTCGGAAAAAAATAATTTTATTTCACTGATAAATTAGAAAATAAGCAACAAATTCAAAAGTTTTTGGGTTGTCTTAATTATCTTTGAAGGATTTATAGAAAAACTTGGAGAAAAAGAAATAAACTTGAGAAACTATTAAGAAAATCAAATAAATTAGGTTGGAATGAAGAACATACTCTTTGTGTTAAAAATTTAAAAGAAAATTGTAGAAATTTACCTAAACTTAGACTTCTGATGAAAAAGATAAATTAATTGTTCAAACTGCCGTCTTGATTTATATTGGAGTGCTTTATTAAAAACTGATTTAAATGAAATTTGCAGGTATACTAGTGGAACATTTAATAATGCTGAAGTAAATTATTCAACCAATAAGAAAGAATTATTGGCAGTTGTTAAAGGAATAAACAAATTTAAAATGTTTTTGTTACCCAAGGAATTTATTGTTCAAACTGATAATACACAACTTAACGGACTAGTAAATAATAAATTACCAAATTCACATCAACATAGAAGATTACATAGATGGCAAGTGTTACTATCTTTTTATAATTTTAAATTTGAATATATTAAAGGAAAATATAATTTATTTGCTGATTTCTTGAGCAGGAATCATGAATATGGAAAAGATTGAAGCATTTACAAAAGAATTACAAGATCTTTTAACAGATTTTAATGCAGATTATCTTGCTGTTCAAGAAGATCATCTTGATATTCGACAAACTTTGTGTGATTTATCAGGCAAAGTTGTTGAAAGTGGGAAAAAGATTGAAAAATTGAATGATAACAAAAAAAATAGTTGAAAAATTGTCAAAATGTTTAGACTTTTTTGCAAATTGTAGCCAGGAGTATCCTCCTTTAAAAGGTGAATACAGTCGAAAGGCTAGTCACATCCCATTTCGGGAGATTAATACATCCACCTCGAGTGGAGAATCAAAATTTAAGAGAAATGACTCTCTTACCTCGCAGAGGAAAAAGTCATAAAAAAGGGTCCACAACAACTACCTGTCAGTATGGACAAATTGTTGGAAAAAATTACAAGTGGAAAAGGAGCCACTGAGTCTAGTACTCAAACATCCTTATCAAAAGGCCCATTGGAACGACCCTCTTGTTATCGGTGAATTCCAAGAAGATAAAAAATCACCGAGTTGGTGACCTTAAATCACCAAAAGGAATAATTGCTACTCATCATATTAGAGCTAATCTACATCCGATGGAAAAGGAGTATTATGAATTCTCGAGAATGGGTATATAATTTCGAGAGAAGGAAGTTCTCTATATTTGACCCTTCCAAGCGACGATTTATCAAGGATCGGTGCGGTTCAAGGACGAGATCCTAATATTGTTCGAAAATTGGCGGCATTTGGATTTTTAGATCGACTCTTCCCGAGGATAGATCTAAAAGAAATTGAGCAGTTTGACAAAGAATTTGTTAATTGTGTTAAAAAATTCGACGATAAACAACCTATTGAAGGCGAGATTTTACAGATTAGTCCAGTATAAGAACCCAGTGGTATGGAGAACATCATCTCATCACAATTCGGAAAAATAATGAAATCCTCGAAGGAGATTGATTTTTAAAGATTTGCCCACCATTAATAGAAAATGGATGATTTACGAGACGAGCTCTCGGAATAAAATCGTCTGCTCAACAATGCGGTTCTTTTATGGAGAAAGATACATGGTCTATGGTATGAGTAATAATTGGATCATATACGTAGAGGAGATAAAGAATCAAAAATTCTTGAAGAAAAAATACGTGGAATCATGAACGATCAATTTTACGGAAGTGAAGAATGCGTTAAAGAAGCACTTGTCGACTTATGGGACACGTCCACAAGTAAAGGACGATCAAGAAAAACGTAATGACGGCACCATGTGAACTTTGAAGAAAGAAGGCAATTGTCATTTCGGAATCAAAAAGAAATTGCCGACAACTGGAATAAAGACAACCAACAACCACTTTTAATATTTTCAACCACATTTGAAATTATTGTACTTCTTACTTTTGTGTTGTAATAATCTGATTGGCCAGAAGCTTCTCGGTGAAGTGCGAGCCTTTCTATAAATTGAGACCACTTCTCATTAGAAAAGATCATCGAAAATTAGCCATACGAAATCTCATCTGAACTACCATCTAAAACCCCCAACAATGATCTTTGTAATCATTCTCTTTAGAGAGTAGAAACCACTCTTCGGAGTATCAATCTCTGTAAAAATCTTTGTATAATAGCTTTCAAGCTATCTTCAGATCAATAAAATCTTTGAGTTTGAAATAAATCTTTTATTACGCTTTGAGTGTTGTTCTACAAGTAAGTACATTTGAGAGTTTTGAGTGCCTTTGTGTCCATTTCTTTGTGATCTTTGTCGGACTTTGGCCAACTCTTGTGAAAGGTGACCGGGGAACATATAACATTCTTGCTATTTGGCGAAGCGTGGTAAGAGCCCTTATTTCAAGCTACAAGAAAATTTATTATGCGAAAATTTGCATGAAAATTATTATATAAGAATTTTTATGAGATTGTTTACTTTGAAGAACTTTTATCATGGAAAGTTACGAGTTTTATTATAGATCGTACCTTTTAGATATACTAATAGTATTGATTATAGTCACATAATAGAAATTCGAGAAACTTATGATAGTTATACTAGAGGAATAAATTTCATAAAGAGATAGTAGATATTATGAAAAATGCCTTACAATTGTATCATTTGGATTAAAAGAAAAAATTGCCTAAAGAAATAATAAAAATGATTATATTTTTAAGTTAGATAGTGAAAATAGTGAAAAAACTTTTGAAACTACGAGCATGTAAGTTATAATGAAGTTTACGAGATTATATGATTTTGATCTTAGTTTTGACGATATAGAATAAGAATATGCCTGGAATAACTAGAAAATTTTGTGATAATAAAATAAAAATTTTAGAAAAACGAGATAATAAGCGACATGATAATCGTAGAGAAATAGAAAGGAAATTTCTAATTGGAATAAAATTAAAAGAGAATTATTAAGGAATGAAATTACAAGAGAATTAAGAAGAGAAGAACAATTTAGAAGAGAAATAAGACAAATGATAAATAATATAATAATTAATTCCTTAAACATACCAGGACTAATATGAGTTTACCAACAAAAATAAGATTTGATAAACAAGAAATAGAAAATATTAGATTACCAATAGGAAGCTATCAAACTAAAAAATGGAATACAACTCTATTTCAACCTTTAAGCTCATGGGGAAATACAGATGAATGGTTAAATATGACTACAAATTGGACTAATGCATTTTATGGCAACAATTAGGACAATTAAAATCTAAAGACGTAGAAGCTATAGACGAAATAAATAATATAGATCCAAAAGATGAAATAGCTAAAGAAAGGTTAGAAATTTAAAGCAAAAATATGTCTAAACAATTTAATAAAATAAAAGACCAAATTAATAATTTAGAAATACTTGATGAAGCTAAACTTGAAGAAATTCAAAATCGAATATCAAAAATTGCAGAGAAAATAGTATTAATAAAATAGCAACTTTAGAAGAAAAAGTAGACATTATTAATTATAAACTTGATATTCTGTTGAAAAAATTAGGATTTGAAATTGAAAAACCATCTTATAAAAAACCTAAAATATGAGTATGAATGATAAAATTAATTTAATTGAGAAAAATATAAAAACAATTGATGAAAAAATAACTAGAATTGAAATAGGCTACGAAGAAGAGAAAGAAAGATTACAAAATAATTTTTTAAAAATAGAAAATCTTTTAAATAGAATAATAGAAAACTTAAATAAAGAAAAACCATTTAAACCAGATTATACTAAAGAACTTAAAGAAGTTAGAAAGAAAATTGAAAAATATGAAGAATTAATACAACTTAATGGAGGATTAAAAGAAGATATAGAAAAATTATTGATTGATCTTAGAAAGCAAAGAAGAAAATCTTATAGAAAAGAAGAAGGAAAATTAATTATAGAAGAACAATGAACGAAGAAATGGAAAATTTAATATTTGACTTAGAAGACTTAAAAATTTGTGAAGAAATAACTAAAAATCATATGGTTGGAAAAAGCAGGAGGACCGGCGAGTTAAACAAGAAGAATATGGAGAAACTAGTGACAATAAATATGAAGCGAGAAATAGACCTAGAAGATATGTTAATACAAAAGTAGATTTTAGAACTACCAAAGAAAGAATGTATAGAGATCAATTTAAACCAATTTTAAGAGAATCAAACCCACGATGAAAATTGTAGGATCATATTTAAATTTAGATTGTGAATTAGATGTTAGAAGAGCTATAAGTGAATGGAGTACCAATATGATAGCACACTTTAATTATAATCGCGATGTCTGAGATAATAAAAATAGAGCGAATATTTATTAGCAACATTTAAAGGAAATGTGTTTAATTGGTATAGAGGATTAGAAGAAACAACAAAAGGTATTTGGAAAGATAGTATTGAAGCGGGGATTTGGAATTAGTATAATAGAAGGAATAAATAGAGTTGCTACAAGAATTTATAGAGAATTTCTGGAGAAGATTGGGTAAATGAAAGTACTAAAGCTAGATTAGAAGAAATAGAAGATGCTAAAAACGAGAATGGAACATTTACAAATTTGTAATATGTGTTACCTCAATGAATATTGTTGTGAATATAGTAAATATTATTATATGATGTTTGGAAGTGGGTGATAATTATTATAAGGAAGTTTTTATTAGAAAATTACCACCACCATGGAATAATTATTTTCAAAATAAGATTAAAGAAAAACAATTAGGAAGAAATGAAGAAGGATATACATTAGGATTTATTATAAGAATTATAAAAGGCGAAAATAAGTACTATGTGTAGTAATCAAATGATTTATAAACAATCGGGATTTATACAAGATAGGATTTGTTGTAGAGATCTAGAAATTACCCAGGAAATTGGGGATGTTATGATTATAAAAGAAAAAGAAAAATAAAACCCAAGAAATATAAAAAATATAATAAGTTTAAAAAGAAATATTTTAAACCAAAAAGAAAATATTTTAGAAGAAAATATAAACCTTATAATAAAAAACCATTAGATAAAAAACGATGTAAATGTTGGAATTGCAATGAAGAAGGTCATATTAGTACTGAATGCCCAAAAAAGAAAGTTAGAATATTAATTACGGACTTTTAACAAATTAGAGATGAATGTGAAGAAGTTGATATTGAAGAAATAGAAGTAAATGAAGAAATATTTGAAGAAAAATCAGATTTAGAAGAAACGTCTAGTGATGATGAATAAAAACAAGAATAAAACTAATTTCGAAAAAATTATAAGGATTGAGGACTTGATCTGCAATAAATAACCCATTTCATTAAGGGTAAAACTGACTTTTTAACAAAAATCTTAAAAAGCCACTATTCATAGGTCATTTTGCAAAATCTCCCCATTAAGTGGGTGTTCGGTGGGAATTAAAATTAAATTTTTAGTAGATTGTGATAAAAGTTTTTGAAATATGTGGTTGAAAAGCTGTGAGATCCATGAAACATATAGTTAATATTGATTGTTTGACTTTAATTTAGATTAAAATCTGATTTTAATCCGAAACAAACAGGAATCAAAATGCGTTGCGCCTTTGTCTCCAACCTTTACTATCTTTTACACTTGTGTCCCGGACCTTCATTTCTTGACAGTGTTGCCCTCAACCTTTCATTTATTTGCGAACGTGGTCCCACTAATGAGTGGTCTTAAATTCCTCTAAATTGATGAAAAATGCCCTCAAACTTAAATAATTATTCCTTTAAATTGATGAGAGGTTAAGGACAACACTACCAAAAAAAAATAAAGGTCGGGGACACAAGCGCGAAAGATGATAAAGCTTGAGGATAGTGATAACAAATTACCCCAAATTTATAATTGTCATTATTAAGAGGAAGTGTATCATCTTTAGGTCTTAATAAGATTCTCAAATCATTCAATTATTGATCATATATATGAAGGCATTAAAAGTAATAACATAAACTCAACATTGCATTGTACTTAATCTTGATCATTGCATTGCACTTAATCTTGATGTCCTGATTCAAGTTTTTTGTCTTAGCTTTGTTCAAATCATTTTATCGATACGAGTGTTCTATATCGATAAAATAAAAGTCAAAACATAATAATTGAAATTAAATTACCAAACCGACGGTACATCGTTGCCCTAACTAAAGTCCATAATCCATTTACGAGAAGACATAATTGATTAAGACATCCATATGATTAAGAAGAAAGAGAGAAGATATAAGAAGATGACTTCTTGTATCCCAAAACTAAAACTCCAAGTTTTCATATTGTCTTCTTCTTCGTCTTGCTTCTTTTCCGAAACCCTCTTCAAATCTAGCTCAAATTATTTACTTTATATTTTGTGTGATAGTAAATTTCTTTATTCCAAAATCTTCTTCAAATCTAGCTCAAATCCTTTAAATCTAGAATTTGTACTTTATATTTTTGCGTGATAATAAATTTCTTTATAATGGTGATTTCACTAATAAATGTCTTAATTAAATGTTGGAGGAAAAATTAATTTGATGCAATTTTTAGAAATAGTGCCTTTTTAAATAATAGGTCATGGAGGACCAAATTCGTATGTTGCAAAATATGGGAATTGGGGTGATTAACCAAGATCACATACAGATGGTTTTCTGCAAAATCTAGTTCGGGGTGGAAAATATGTTGTAAACCTAAATCCCGCGCCCCGTTCAAAAACAGTGAAAATTCCTTATCCCATTGAGTTGGCAGGACAGGTTCTGGGCGATGATGGATGGAGGCTGCTCCGCCCCACCACGCCACAATGATTCAACGTTCTTTCGTGTAGAACACATTGACATGACGGTGGTAAGTGAGGGAGGATAGAATTCACACTTTGAAGAAAAATAGAGGTAGTTGGTGAAATTTATTCTAATAAAAAATAGGTTACCTACAAGACATGTTACACTTTGATAGGCTGTTTTAATTTAGTAGTCTTATGTGCACAAAAGATGAAAATTGAAGATTTAAATGTTAAGTAAAGACTAATTTGGTTTAGATGAGACACTAAGCCCAATCTTAGCTCATATTATTAAGGGAAAAATAAACAACTACAATACTTAAAAATTATCATTCCAGTTGTAAATAAAGTAATATTTATGAATGACTTTTATACTCATACAGCCATAGTTATTATGATTGTTGTATTACTTGTAACCATAATTTTTCCCTATAAATGTGGGATTTTGGTTCTTAATAAACAAGCAATTTTATTGACTTTTCTCTATTTTTCAAATTAAAAGGTACGTAACCAACTATGTCGAGAGCACTTCAAAATGATATCAAGAACTTTTACCACCTTCGAGAATTCTAACCCAAAATTGACTTGGCAAAATGGGCCTACACAAAATTTTCTCTCTTTTTCAACAAGTAATGGCACTCCATATGCCCCAAACTCGACAACTAACAAATGTTTGACATTTACAGGGTATGTTTGATTATATTTATTTTTCATGAAAAATGTCAATTTTTCACAAAATTTCCACTTTGGAGTGTTTGATTATTATTTTTTTTTTTCCATTCAAAATATTTTTCAGCTTCTGAAAATGTCTTATATTCCTTGTTTTTAAGGAAAACATTTTCTTTGGAGAGTATTTTTTTGTTTTCCTCAAAATAAGGAAAATATTTTTTTCTAGAAAGTATTTTCCATATCAATCAAACACACTCTCATATATATAATTTCGACATTCGACAACAACATATTGATAGTTCTTTTTTCCAACCAATTTTGACTATTCACAACAAAGAAAATGACCACAAGAATGCAAAACCTATCATTCAAAATGTGGTTCAGCAAAAAAGTTAAAACCCTCAATGAACCAACCTATTACACTTAATGAGGACAATGGGATTTTCTGTTTAATTTTTTTTTTTTTTTTAATTGAAAGGCCAATATATATAGGGATGAATTGTTTTATAGGGCCCTTTTGCACCTTTTTGAAAATTTTGAAATTCTGACTGCAATTATTTATTTTATTTTCTTTGTTCTTTCTTTTCTTTTTGTTTATTTAAAGGGGAAGATAAATTCATAATTTTACAAGGTTTTAACGGAAGAAATGGACAGTAAGAATGTTTTGCATAAAGAAAAATTGATTTAAGTTTCCAAATATCAAAATTGAAGTAATATAGATAAGAGAAAATTGTAGCCACGATACCAAACCTTTCAAATTTTTGCAGATTTTGCCTAGATGTTTGTTTTGTGCCACCCACGGTACCAATCCTTTAAACAATTTGCACCCGGAGTCTAAATGGATGGTTTTCGTCCAATTGACCACGAAAACCGTTAGTTGACCTCAGAAATAAAAAAAAAAATTATAATTTCTACCAAATAGGCAAGGACAATTGTTTTTTTTAAGGAGATGAACAGTTTTTTTTTTTAAATTATTTTTTGAGATTTTTAATTCATTTTTTAACTTATTTGGTGGAAATTGAGTGTAATTTCGAAATTGCCCTTGCCTATTTGGTGGAAATTATAATTTTTTTTAATTTCTCAGGTTAACTATCGATTTTCATGGTCAATTGGACGGAAACCGTCCATTTGGACTCTGTGTGTGAATTGTTTAAAGGTTTGGTACCGTGGATGGCACAAAACAAAGGTTTGGGCAAAGTGTGCAAAAAGTTGAAAGATTTGGTACAGTAACTATAATTTTTCCTATAGATAATTAGCGAAATAAAGACAAATGATAGATACGTTCTGCGTCAAATATCCTAAATATAATTTTAATATTTTTTGCTTTTTGAAATTATCCAAGTTTGTCCAAAACTATATATCATATAATCTCTAAGAACATGTGATAGGATTCCAAACTTATGAATCAAATATGAACAATTCCAATTATAAAATTTTCTCATCTATTTTAAAAGTATTTTTTCCTCAAGTTTGTCATTATGTTTAAGTTATTCCACATAAATGGGTTGGTGTAATTGTCAAGCATCAATTTCTTGTCTCGACTAACAAACAATTTCCTATCATTGCGGTAGTTTAAATATTATTGGATCAAATTTTAAAAAAAAAAAGTTAAAAAATTATTTATATTTTTATTATTCTAATGACAAATAATTGGACCACCATGGTGATGTTCAATTGGCATGTAGTACAAGGAAAATTAAAATTAAATAGGATGACAGTCAAAATAGATAGGAATAGATTTATTAAGAAATTAAAATTAAAAAACATGAAAAGGGCATGGAAGTCGGCGAGAGACACATTAATTTGACTAATGACGCTCGCCTCTATGGACTTCCCCATTGAACCTTACGTATTGTACATATAGTCACATTTTATGCCGTCGTGACAAGTAATATCATTCCATTTTGACGACATACATAAATACTGTGAATCATTAATAATTTGTTCGACGTGAGATATGTATCAATGATCATACAACAGTGTCAGCAATCCAATGTCGTCGTGATACACAACATTATTCTATTTCGACGATGTACATAAATACTTTGAATCGTGCCACAATTTGTCCAGCTTGCAGTAATTTATTAACTATTTTAATAAGTATGTGCGTGAGATATGTAACAACGTGTGATCATACAACAGTGTCAACAAACCCTTCGCTGACAAGCGACCTAAAATTTGTTGTGTGAATTGAATGAAATTAAAAGCACGTACAATGAAATTTGTTGTATTCAATAAATTGAAAAGAGGAAATATAACACGTTTGTCCATTGTCATACAATGTGCCTTAATTTCTAAATCGTTGTATAAACGTTGAATGGTACAAGGAGTTTAAGTGATTAATTTATAAAGAGTAAAAAATAAAAATAGAAAGAAATTCTTATTATTTTAGTTTCTTAATCCAATTCATTGAACCAAAAAAAGCATCCTTTATTAGTCAAGATTTAATATTAATCCTACATTGAGTACACATATCGTAGTCTGGTTGGAGTCCAAATTTCAGATTTTTTTTTTTCACTATTCTTACTTTGAAAACGAAAATAAAAGAAAAGAATTTGATTATTTGACTAATTATAGTGAGGGGTCAACTTTGGCCAACAACGGTCACAAACTATAACATGTTTTTTTCCAATTAATTTATAATCAAATATAAAAATTTATATTCTCTCATCATTTATCTCAATTTTTATCAAAAATAATGAAAATATTCAAAAAAAAAAAAAAAAAAAAAAAAAAAAAAAATGAAGAACAAGGTTATAATTAGTTGCTATTATGGGTGTTAAACAAGGGATAGTGGAGCCAATGGGCTTGCCTATCATAGACCTTGACTCGGCCAACCAAATTGTGGCTCGATGGGGGGAAGTCGAGCCAACGAGCAACTTGCTCAATTTGTATTTATTTTGTTAAAGTTATATTTATTCATTATAACGAGCAAGCTCACGAGACAACTAGAGAGAGTTGTGAAAAAATCGATATTTGGCTCGCTACCCCGCTCAACACCCTTAGTTGCCATCCACCTCAAAATGAAAATTTAATTGAATTTTTGAAGTTTTTTTTTATATAAATTAAATATATCATAAAATGGATCTGATTTTTATTAATAAATTAATTAAAAAAATTAAAAGGTGATGGAAAATCCTATGAAGGATCAAAGAATAAACATGTAGGGTTATGGCTGGCTGTCAGCTTTATAATTAAGTATAATTATTAATTAATAAAATAAATTTGTCCCCAGTGACACATACAGATGTCAGAATTTTGTTTATAACTTTCAAGAACATTAGACACGTGGTTTTGTGCTGGTAATTACAGTCCAAAATTGTGAATATATTTGGAGAGAATGTTCATTTGAGTATGATTTTTAGCGAGTTGGATAATACATTTCACGACATCTGTTGACTGTTATTAACAAACATACGAGGGCTTGAGGTACTAGCTCGATCGACAAGAGTTGAACTTTTAATATAGAATCTCGAAAATTTAATATGTTACTTCTCAAACAAAATACACTCTCTAATGCTCCAATGAACTGTAGAATCTAAAGATTGATTTGTCCAAACGAACTTTCATACTGCATGATAAAGGTAAAACCCCACATCGATTAAATATCAGAATAATAAATCACATATAAGAATTTCAGATGAAATCTCATGTCATAATAGATAAGTCTCATCGATAGATGGATAAACAGAATATAAACGATCTTTATTTCTCGTAAGATTCATGAAATATGCAATCTTGATAGCATTAGAATATAAAAAACGAATAAAAATATCAATTATTTTATTTTTCACGTTAAACTTTCGAGACAATTTAAAAAAAAAAAACATAAATTGAGATGAAATTTCTCCAATATTGTCAAATGGACAATGCAAAAGCAACTTTGATACCCTCCTTTAACTTAACATAATGGCAATTTTTGGGCAAAAATAAGCAACAATATAATAATAAAACATAGTATTCTCTAAGATAAAATTTGTCTATGTAAGGGAAAAAAAAGTTAATTGTATTAATATTTTGCAATATTTCTTATATCTAATCACAATTTTTTTTTCTTTAACCACATGCTTATAAATTTAGCGCACGAAACGTTCTTGTCAAGATATATTTCAATAAATTTTGAGTGGCGTCACTTAACGATTGGATGTAATCAAAACAATTTAATTAAGAGAAAATCGAAAAAATATTTTGGGAACAAAATTGAAATTCCATTATCAGAATCGTTCGATTCTTGATTTTAAGATCAGAAATATCGATTATAATTGAAATCGAACTGAACCAATTATTTCTATATGATTTTTATACAAATCGGATGATTCTAGATAAAAATAAACCTACTCATAATTGTGAAGTATTGATCCGTCTAACCTTTTTGCGATTCGATTGAAAAATTAAAAATATATATATTAGGAGGGGTGGTTGGGGTAAATAATTGGTGCAATCACGTCACCGAGTCTTCATTTGGGGGCTGTAAAAGCAAAGAAAA
Source organism: Fraxinus americana (assembly GCA_035079005.1). Taxonomy (NCBI): domain Eukaryota; kingdom Viridiplantae; phylum Streptophyta; class Magnoliopsida; order Lamiales; family Oleaceae; genus Fraxinus; species Fraxinus americana. Next base: position 1,647,443 of record CM068722.1, on the reverse strand, counting down.
AGTGAAAATGAAAAAATAAAAATAAATAAAAATTGGAAATTTCGCAGTCTCTCTGTACTATAGCATATAAATATGCCATCCAACGGCCATCGCCTACACAGTTTCTTGTCTTCCACCTCTATCTTTCCCTGCGATTTTTTCGGTCATTTTTTGCTTGACCGCATTTGTAAAGCTAAAGAAGAAAGGAGAAAGAAATGGCTTCACAAGCGAAGAATGTGGGAATTATCGCCATCGAAATCTACTTCCCTCCTACTTGCATCCAGCAGGTCAATTTTTTTGCTTAAGCATAAATTTATGTTTCTGCTCATAAATTTGCAAAAGAATTTCTCTTTTCTTTTATTATTCTTTATGGGTTATGGAAATGTTTCCGAAGAGTGAATGATTAAGAAAAATATATAGAAGAAGAAAGGATTTTTTTTTTCTGGGGTTTTAGCTATTTTTGTTTTCGACTTATGTACCCACCTTATGATTTCGATGTGTTATATTTTGATTGATGAAAAGTTTTTGATCCACTGTTTGAGCTCATATATCTTTAGGTTTCATAATCTTAAAATTTGAACTTCGTTTGCAGATTTTTTTACCTTTTTTGCTATGTTTGGTTAATGTTAGAAGGGGAAAAAATACTTTCTTCTATTTTTTATTTTTTTTGAAAAAAAATTGTTGTACTGCTACAGGAAGTGTTGGAGGCTCATGATGGAGCAAGCAAAGGGAAATACACGATTGGACTTGGCCAAGATTGCATGGGGTTTTGTACTGAGGTTGAAGATGTCATTTCAATGAGGTATAAAGTCGATTTTTGATGAAAATTTTACATGCTGCGTGAATTGTTAGATTGGTTTAAATTTAATGTTATATTTGATACTCTGAACTTGCGCTCGAATCCTATGTTTTATGGAAGGAGAAGGATAAGAGGAAGGAAATGCGAGGGCCATATAATCATAAGCATCATTGTGGATGGCACGTCAAACTTATTGATAGTTATATAGCATGCTTGAACTTTCTGGAGAGATTATAACAGTCTTTTGGCTGCATAAAATTCGATTCATTTGTTGCTTTAATACTTGATTTCCTGTTATTAAGTCTATAAAGTTGACTGTGTGATTGTATAACAATGTGTTCTGTTTAAAAAATAATATGAAGCGCATGTTCTTTTCAAGTTAAGCAAGGAAAGGTTCAAAATTGTCCATTTATATTTTGCTGAATCTTGGCATCTGCCTTTTTTTTCACACCTCACGGGACAAGTATGGACTGCTTCTCATTTTCTTTATACGTTGTTACCCTGCTGAAATATCCTCCTGAAGAATAATTAAACAGAGAGGCATCTAGAAATTTGCAGCCATGCTTTGTGATATTCTTGAACAAAGTATTTTATCTTCTATTCATTGTTTAAGACTTCTTTACTGAAATGAAACTTGATAAAAATTTGTTGTAGATTGTTTTTTATGCTTGTATTAATGATATCGGCAATAGCAAGTTACTTGCATTTATTGACTCTTTTATCTTCAGTTTGGCAGCTGTTCTAAAAATATAGGCAATAACAAGACACTTTCATTTATTAACTGTTTAACCTTCAGTTTGACAGCTGTTAGCTCACTTCTTGAGAAATACGGGATCGATCCAAAACAGATTGGTCGTCTGGAAGTTGGAAGTGAGACTGTACTAGACAAGAGCAAGTCTATTAAGACATTCCTGATGCCAATCTTTGAGGTATTTAAGCATGCAATCTATGATTTTTAATTATTGGCACTTAGCATCTGTTGTTGGAACGATTCACTGGAATACAATCTCTACTGTTGAACTGATAGTCTATCTGAGTAAACCTAAATGATGCTTAAAAATTATCAGTAGTTAACTATTCGACTTCTCTTTTGGAAGCAAAAAATCACAGTGGCCATATTTTAGCAAAAGGGTTAACTTATGGTAACTTCCACAAGTAAAGATTGCTCACATCATTTCAATTACTGTTTCAAGTATAAATTTAGCCCTTGTTTGGTCTCCATTTTAATTAGATTTTGGGAAAAATGTATTTTGGAACAGTAATTTTTTTTTGGAGGATGTGGTTAAAAAAAAGGAAAATTTTTGGGTTTACGTGTAATATTATTTTATTAGAGTAAAAATGTATATCTATCATTTATTAGTTCTTTTGTTCTCCTTGTGAATGACCAGAAAAGTGGAAATACTGACATAGAAGGCGTTGACTCAACCAATGCATGCTATGGGGGAACTGCAGCTCTCTTCAACTGTGTCAATTGGGTGGAAAGTAGTTCATGGGATGGGCGATATGGGCTCGTTGTCTGCACAGACAGTGCGGTATGACCATCATCTTTACGCATTTTCGTATTCTTGATTTGCATTTACTTAGAGAAATGCGAGCAGACAAGCTTTCCCACTTCCAAATGGCTGCAAAACTATATCTTATACTCAATTAAGGGTCATTCATAATGTAACTTCCCCCCTGCTGGAATGTATTTATTTTATTGCACATCCATTAGCTAAGTGTTGATTTAATTTCAGTAGAATAATTTGATTGTGCTTATGGGTGATTGCCTCACCAGTAAACATTTTTTTTTAAAACAGGTCTATGCAGAGGGACCAGCCAGGCCCACTGGAGGAGCTGCAGCTATTGCCATGCTAATAGGACCTAATGCTCCTATTGTGTTCGAAAGCAAGTTCAGGGGTAGTCATATGGCTCATGCCTATGATTTTTACAAGCCTAATCTTGCCAGCGAATATCCAGTAATTCTCATCTTTAACGCGTCTACTAATTTCAATATTTTACTTTTCACTAATGTGTAAAAACCTTGCGGTTTTTTGTACATATGCTGAATGTCGCTGCTAATAAAAACAAACAAAAACTTGTGATTGATGTTTTGGAAATTACGCACTGCTACTTCAAATTTGCTCCATTGTACTCTGTTCAGTTCTGATATGGTTAAAATTATGTTTATAGGTTGTCGATGGAAAGCTTTCTCAGACTTGCTATCTCATGGCACTTGATTCTTGTTATAAAACCTTCTGTAACAAGTAAGCTTCTGCCGAGATAAAGTGTTATTCTCTTAAAATTTAAACCTTCTTGTAATTCTATGTTCCAGATGCTTAAACATTTTGCTTCTATAGGTATGAGAAGTTGGAGGGCAAACCATTTTCAGTTGCTGATGCCGAATATTTTGTCTTTCATTCTCCATATAACAAGGTAATTAGTTAGTGACGGTAGAAATTTAATAAAAGTGCCATTTGCAAATATTTTTTCTCATTATAAGATTGATCGATTACGAAGAAGTTTGTGTTTAACATATTACCTGATAACTGCAGCTTGTGCAGAAAAGCTTTGCTCGATTGGTGTTCAATGATTTTGTAAAAAATGCCAGGTAGATATTTTCTTCATTATTCGAGAAGCACTAATATTTTTTATAAGGTCCACTATGTATTCATTTCTGTGTATTTGCAGCTACATGGATGAGGCCTCTAAAGAAAAGCTAGCACCATTTTTGTCTTTAACTAGCAATGAAAGTTACCAGAGTCGTGATCTTGAAAAGGTTTATATCACTCTAACGTGCACTTTTCTTCCTTACTCGAATTCTTTGGTAGTTTGTTGGTTATTATGTGGAAAAGTGAACACTACCTAATTTTCTCGAGAATTTATATCTGCGAGTGCAACATGCTAATATACGAACATCTCTGAGCTGATTTATCGGATCTACAGGCATCTCAGCAAGTTGCAAAGCCCTTTTATGATGCAAAGGTGCAGCCATCCACATTAATTCCTAAGCAAGTCGGCAACATGTACACCGCATCAATCTATGCTGCATTTGCATCCCTGCTTCACAATAAAAATAGCACACTGGTAAAGTTATTAACCCCATGTTTTCTCATCTACCAGTGACTGTTTGCACTTAGTAAACGTACCTAATTGTATTGTTTTCCCCTTTCTCCTTTCTTTAGGCTGGACAGAGGGCAATCTTGTTCTCCTATGGTAGTGGTTTGAGTGCCACTATGTTTTCAGTCCGTCTTAATGAGGGTCAACATCCTTTTAGCCTATCCAACATTGCAACCATCATGAATGTTTCAGAGAAGTTGAAATCGAGACATGAGGTATGCTTATTTTGGTTCAAATTTGTGCTTGTTTCGTAGTAGTTCAAAGTGCACCGAGTCCTATGGAATATGTGAATAATAAATGGATAGTAAGTTGTTGATCCTACAAAATGTGTGGATAAAAAGTATGTTTGACCGGCTTATATTATAATTTAAGCTTTGCTAAACATGCTCTGTGAATTGATCAAAATTGTTATTGAGAATACACACGACCAAGTAAAAGTGATGCCAATTTGAATGAATTTAGGACGACTTAGTGGTTGGAGCATGTTTTGTGTAAGTCATAAAGCGGTTCTAATGTATAAGAAGAGACGGGACCAAAACTAACATTGCATGTTGTAATTGCAAAAATCTAGTTAGTGGATCTAGTAATGAACTAAACGGAGGATTCTTATAGTAGACTCCAAAATTGTTGTTTCTTAGCATAACTTATGATAAACATTCTTCTGTGCAGTTTCCTCCAGAAAAATTCGTCGAGATCATGCAGGTAATGGAGCACAGGTATGGAGCCAAAGACTACTTGACGAACAAGGACACTAGTCTTTTAGCGCCAGGCACATACTTCCTTACTCACGTGGATTCCATGTACCGAAGATTCTATTCCAAGAAGTCTTTTGAGAATGGCTCACTCGCCAATGGTCACTGAAGATAGATTGTGACGGAACACAGTGTGATGCCATGATATTGGCTCATGTTTTTAGCCTGTAGTAGAATAAGTTCATGTGTATTGATAGATACGAACATCTAGTTTCTTTTTATGTTTTAACGTTCTTTTCTTTCTGTTCTAACATTCATTTGTTCTCAGTGAAATGAAAGATTTTATGCGTTTAATCTTCAAATAGAGTTAATAAAACTTTTTGATTGGGGGAAACTTGTGAATGCACATCCCCGTCCCATCAATGACAACTGTTGGGGCCATGTTGCTCGTGCAATTATGATGCAAGGCAAGCATCAAGAATCAAACAATACCTTGAACCTAAATCTGTTTATTCCGAAGAATACTGGAAGAACATCAGAAATTGGAAAAATTTCCAAGTTACAACTGAATTCTTTGAAGGCAGAGTTGAAATAGCAACTAAGCTAATAAAGGTCATATGCTTATTTCATGTTTCCATCCCAACATTCTTGAATGACTTCACTAAAGCTCATAATTAGCAATTGCAGTAGCTATTCTACGTAACAACTTGTTATTTGAGGTATTAATTTCACGTAAATCGATTGCCTCAAAAAAGCCTCAAATAAAAAGCTGTCACATAGGATGAATATTGTAGTAACTGACTATGAATAGTATTATTCTAAATTCAAAGAAACTAGATCGATTTGTGGCTTTCATAGAAAAACTTTTATTCTAACGAGACAAATCATTGCCTTCCAACCTAGCTAATCACATAAATATCAATGAATTTGAGACAACGACGTAGTTGTAAACTGAAATCATCTCTTAATATTAATCCTACATTGAGTACACATATCCTAGTCTGGTTGGAGTCCAAATTTCAGGTATTTTTTTTTATTATTATTCTTACTTTGAAAAAGAAAAGAAAAGAATTGATTATTTGACTAATTATAGTGAGGGGTCAACTTTGGCCAGCAACGGTCCCATACTATAACATATTTTTTCCAATTAATTTATAATCAAATATAAAAATTTCTACTCTCTCATCATTTATCACAATTTATCAAAAATAATGAAGATATTCAAAAATAATGAAGAAAACGGCTATGATTTTATGATTAGTTGCTATTATGGGTGTTAAACGGGGGGTAGTGGAACCAATGGGCTTCCCTATCATAGAGCTTGACTCGCCCAATCAAATTTTGGCTCGATGGGGGCAAGTCGAGCCAATGAGCAATTTGTTCAATTTGTATTTATCTTTTTTGAAATTATCTTTATTCATTATAACGAGCAAGCTCACGAGGCAACTAGAGAGAGCAATGAGAAAATCGTTGCTTGGCTCGCTACCCCGCTCAACATCCTTAGTTTCAATCCACCTCAAAATGAAAATTTAATTGAATTTTAGTAGTTATTTATATAAATTAAATATGCCATAAAATGGATCTGATTTTGATTAATAAATTAATAACAAAAAAAATTAAAAGGTGACGGAAATCCTATGAAGGATCAAAGAATAAACAGGTAGGGTTATGGTTGGCTGTCAGCTCTATAATTAAGTATAATTATTAAAATAATTAATTTGTCCCCAGTGACATATACAGATCTCAGAATTTTGTTTATAACTTTCAAGACCATTAGACACGTGGTTTTGTGCTGGTAATTACAGTCCAAAATTGTGAATATATCACTATCACTGCTACATTAAAAGTGGGGATGGGGTAAATTCTTCCATCAATCACTATTTCATATCTAATTCTTCTCCAAAATTGGTGTAAAACACAAGCTTCATTTTTGTGCGATCTGATTTTTCTACGGTGATAGTCACAATTGTTGATTGACTTTCTTCTCAATTTTACTTAGAACCGACTTTCAATAATAACAATTGCACAAATATCTGGTTTTTCCTCCTTCTTCACTTTCCCTATCTCAACTCTTCTATTTCTACTGATTTCCAGAAATAACATATTATTCATCAATTTCTTTCTTCTCCATTACAAACAAAAGCAAAGGTCTGCCCAATAATCAAACAGAGTACATACCTTCTTCTTCAACTTCTTTTAGAGAGAGAGAGAGAGAAATCCTTGAAAAGGTTTGCACTGCAGTATTTTTTTAAGTTTTTTGAAATTTACAAAGACTTTATAAGTTTTTTAAGTTTAATTCATTTTGCTGTAATTTCTTTCTGCTACTTTTGCATCCATTTTTTTTTTTTTTTCCTGTAGATTAGATACAATTGTGTTGTCTTTTCCTCCTCTTCAGAATAAAAATTCAAACCATATTATTTGACTTAGACATGGGAAAATTTATGTGAAATGCAAGTTCGTTGAAAATTAAAATGTTATTGTAGAATTCTGATTTTTGTGTATGTATGGATTCTAATGTTTTTGAATTAAATTATTATAATTAAGTAGAATTTTAGGCAAAAAACTAAGATTTTTTTTTTTTTTTTGCAGATACGCGGATACACTGTCTCCGCACATTACGGAGTCCGTGTCTCGGCCTAAGACACGGTGTGTCTCCTTGAGTGTCTCCATTTCCAGACACGCGGAGACGGGGTCGTGTCTCCTCACATCTCGGAGACATAGAGACTTCGTGTCTCCACTTAAGACACGGTGTGTCTCCGTGTCTGAGACATGGTGTGTCTCTGTTGAGACACAGAGACACAGACACTCTGTGTGTCCGCACGAGACACCGTGTCTCCATTTTTGGACATGCCGTGTTGTAAGGAGACATGACCTTGTGTCTCCGCTTGAAACACGGTGCGTCTCCGTGGAGACACGGCAGAGACATTCCGCACAGCATGGAGAACTTCGCATCGTGTCTCCTCGTCGTTTTTTTTTCCTTTTCTGTTAAATAATATGTTCAATTCATTAGCTTTTCACTCGCTTCAACTTCTTAATCTCCCAATTAGTTTTAACAAAATGCAAATAATTAAAAATTACGGATTTAACAGAACCACCAACATACAAGTTTTGGACGTTGGACGACGAACAGAGATATTCCTTTCCTGAAAAGCTCGTAGTCATCCTACCCGATCTATGAGACTTATTTTAGACATGAAAATGAAAATTAGTTTTTGGGTTAATATCTTGTATTCTTGATTAATCTTCTCGTGATACTTATTAGTTTTATGTTAGGAAATTAGTCAGCCAGACATAAGCTTACTATATAGTGGAAAGCTTAGTATATAGTGGAATAGATGATTTCAGCTCGTTATTATATGTAAATGGTTTTTTATTTTCTTTTTAGTTCCTATAATGTTTACTTTGGGATCCAACTATTTGATAATTTATCTTATTGTTTTAATAGATAATTCAAAATGTTCGCTGATGGAGAGCCTAATGTTCATAACCTTGAAACTATTTTTCAAAGTACAAATGAGTCATACAATGCCTTCATTCGCCAACAACAAAATCAAAGACACAGGGATTGGTGAAATCGAGTTAGAACTTGGTGCATTGATCATCGCAAAAGGATAGTTGACCCTGGAAATAATAATTTAGGTGTTGCCCATGTGCATAAATCTACAATACATCATCATTTTGAAGTTTCTACTTCAAATGAAGCAATGGCCAATATTTCCAATTTTGAATTACAAGGAAGTTCTACCCTATTGAATGTACCAATTATTGCATATGTATTACCAACATGTACCTATTGTGAACAATGTGGTGCACAAAAATTTTCTAAAGAAAGTAAAGGCTTTTGTTGCTCTGATGGAAAAGTTAAGCTTTATATGTCTAATTCACCAACTGAATTATTCAACTTGTTTACTTCTGCAGAACCTAAATGTATGGAATTTAAAAAATTTGCAAGGGGATATAATAACCACTTTGTATTTACTTCATTTGGTGTAAAGTATGACAAAATACTCTTTAAAGCATATAGAGGTATATACACATTTAGAGTTCATGGGCAAATATATCATTATGTAAATCAAGTTATACTAAAGAATAATACGCCTTATTATATGTAGTTATATTTTTATGATACAGATAATAAACTTTAAAATCGTATGAAAATTTCAGAAAACTTTATTTAATCTACTTTAATGATTTTAATTGAAATCCGAAAAATAAATCCATACAATAGATTTTTTTAGGTCTTTAAGTGATATAACTAACTTGCACAACTATCAAATACATATAAGATTTGACACATGACTTGATCAAAGAGTCTTCAAATACTCCTATGACGTCTCAAGTAGCTGCTATATGGATTGAAGATGATGGAAATGCAAATGCTCACATTCGTGATATTACTATATACGGGCATTCTGGTGATTTACATAAAGTTCATTATTATTATGGTTGTTATGATTCTTTGCAATATCCTTTACTTTTTCCATACGGGGAATATGGTTAGCATGAGGGCATTGACAGAAGCAAAAGTCAGACTTAAGATTTGCCCAATTTTGATGCTTTTGCTAGTACAATTAATTTTGCATCCCAAATTATCAAAAAAGGAGATCAAGGTTTGCGAATATACCTTTTAGTATATTTTCTAACTTTTTCAATGTAAATGTTATAAATTAATACTAAAATTGGTTTTACATCATACAGTGCTTAATGGAACTAAGAAATAGTCTCAGGTTTCTTGTCGAGAATACTATTCGTACAAGTTACAAATTAGATCTTCTGGTAATAAATTAGGTCTTAGATTAGACTATTTTCGTAATAATCAGAAATAAATTTGTGCTGAACTTTATCAAGACATTGTAGACAGTGTTTAAAATGGAGAAACAAGAGGGTATAAAATTGGAAGAAAATTTGTTTTACCACAATCCTTTACATGTAGGCGTAGATATATTTTAAGAAGATATATGGATGCAATGGCTATTGTACAACGTTATGAAAAATCAGATATATTTTTAATTATAACATGTAATCCAAATTGGCCGGAGATTAGGCAAGAACTAAGACATCATGACGAAGTTCAAAATCAACAGGATCTAATTGCACGTATATTTAGAGCAAATTTATACAAGAAAAATGTCTTAGGCCTTGTTATTGCCCATATATATGTGATTGAATTTAAAAAAAGATGACTTCCTCATGCACATCTATTGTTAATTTTCAACTGTGGCCACAAAATTTCTTGTGCTGAAAACGTTGATAGGATAGTGTCCTGTGAAATTTTTGACAAAAACAAATGCTCTCATCTTCATTCTGCTATTGTTAAACACAATATGCATGGTCCTTGTGGAAATCTAAATCTAAAGAATGTATGTATGGAAGCAAATTGAGGTTGTAAAAATAAATATCCTAGAGATTATTGTAACACTACTATATTCGGTCAAAACTCATACCCGTTGTATAAGCGTCATGATAATGGCATTTCTGTTAAAGTTAGAGGTCAAATGTTAAATAATTTATGGCTTGTACCATATAATTTTTATTTAAGTGCAAATTTTGACTGTCACATTAATGTTGAAGTGTGTTTTTCTATCAAAGCTGTAAAATATATATACAAATGACATAATCGTATTAATTTCTTAATTGACACAAATGAAATAGAGAAAGAAATTGACGAAATATCTGCTTACAATCTGCTAGATGGATATCTCCACCCGAAGCTACGTAGAGGATTTTTTTCTTTCAATTTGTCAGAATTTTATCTTTCTATTTATTCTTTACAGCTTCATATTGAAAATCACCAACAAATAATATACAATGGGAATGCTGATTTATCTACTGTCATTAATAATGAAAATATGAGAAGAACAATGTTGACATAATTTTTTCGAATGAATGAAGTAAACGAGTTTGCTTGAACATTGTTGTATCGGGATTTCCCTACACATTTTGTTTGGAATACAAATACAAAGATTTGGACTCCGAGAAAGAAATAAGTTGTTATATGACGAATTAACAAAAACAATATTACATTAAAAAAAGTATTACATGAACAACACGGCGGTACTTACTAGAAATTCGCTAAATTTGTTATAAGAAGTCGAAATTTAGCTGGAAATTCCCCATATGCAATACAACAATCGGTGCTAATAGACCCTTTGACCAATTTCGAAGTGTTTTCAATACAACATAAAAAATATGCAATGATTCAAGCAAAGCTATATACTTCCCAAATAAAAATGCAAAGACATGGAAGAAATCAATGCATACAACTATTAAAAGGAAAAATCTAAATTTGAAACTAAATGGTACCTGACAGGACAGTTAAAAGGTATCACCCTAGGCAATTAGATTATAAGGCATCCACAAATCATCTGCTTCTTCTAGGACTATATGCAACAAAACCCACACACTAGAACATAGAAGTAAAAAGAAATTATTACTATTTGAACCCAAAAAAATTATTAATTTGAAATTGATGTTTTCTTGAAGGAATTAAAGGGGAAATTTATGTTTTCTTCCCTCCTACCCTTTCAAGTGAAATTTCATTTACACCGTCTTTGTACATCTTCATAAGGTTTGAGAGGTCTCACGATTGAAATTTCTCTCAGATTCGTAACTCCACGACTCTTTCCTATAGTGCCGAATAGGTGAATCCTGCATAAACCACTGTTTGAGTGAGCTTAAAAGTAAATTATAGTTACGGTTAATTTTCTTATAAATGAACTTTCAATGTTTCCTCTTTCCCATTATAAAAAAATCTCCTCTACATAGTGATGGCAATGGGGCGGGGTGGGGCCTGCCCCTTTTTTAAAAAAATTTTCAGTTAAAATACAAATTCCAAACAAATAATGTTCAAATTAACTACATCAATATCTAAAGCAAGCACTCAAAACAAAAAATGTCAAAAATAAATATTGTCCAAAAATTTTTTTTTTTTAATTCTTCACGGGGTCAGTTCGGCCTCGCCCAGCCCAGCCCAGCCCAGCCAACCCGTTATGGGAGGGTTTTTTTGCCTCATTCAGGGCGGGGCCCCACGGGGAGGGGGCGGGACGTGGTGGGGAAAATTGTCATCTCTACCTCTACAACTATTTCTACTTTCCTTTCACACAACTGTTTGACTTTCTATCACTGCAATATCTTGTCTCTTTCATGCAATCGAAAGTTTTTCATACCAAAGCTTGTTTGAGCCTCCATTTTTTGCAAAAAAATGTATTTTACAATAGTGTTATGAGGAGAATGTATGATTAAAAAGTAAGAAAATTTTTTGAATTTACATATAATATTATTTTATTGATAATTGTATAGTAGTAATGGGGTCAAACTACTGTTTAAAAATGGGGCTCAAGCAAAAGAACTATCCCAATTTTCTCCATCTCGATGGTAGAAAATAGGTGAAAGAAAATTTTGGGTGAATTGAATCAGCAACTATAATGCCGTTTCTTCATCTTGCTGCGATTTGCAGTAGAGTTTCTTCATTTGCAAGAGGTAGTGTTTACTTCTATTTATTATACTCCCCCATATAATATATGTTTTAGGATCATGTTTAGTCCCTCTTATTACCTATGTTAGAGGTACAACCATTGTCCCAGTAAGACCAATGTTACCACAAAATTTTATATAATTTTAACTACTTAAATTACCCAACTTTTTATAATAAAACTTATAGGATATATACCTATTTGAAGATCTAGAGTTTGATCGAAACTTCCCTTAAAAAACTCAAAGAACTCATCATAAACTATAAAATCTTCCTAAATCATAATTAATTACCTCAAGAAAAATGTTTCCGTATCTTCTCATCGATTACTTGGTATAGGTGAACAAATAAAGGGAAATTGAATCTTTGTCAAACTAGTGACAAGGCTCCTTTACGGATGTTTACTAGAGGAAATTACATAATTCCAGGGGTTTGAAAATTGGAATTCAAAAATTAGGGACCAAATTTCATTATTCAAAAATCAGGTAATATATAAAACCCCTAACCCTAATTTTTACCTCTCTACTCCCTCCCCTCTCTGTCTCTCGCCTCCTCTCCTCCCTTCTCCCAATCGATGGCGCGAGGGCATCCCATCAGCCTCCATTCATCGCAGAAGCACTCTTAGTTGTTCGTCGCAGTTCTCACATCTCAGAACGTCGCTGCGACTTGGGGATTTGGTAAGATGACCCAAGACCATCATTGATTTTTGTTTTGCAATTGTTGGGAGGGGGGGTGATGTGGTGTTAATGGTGTTAGGGATGGTGGTGAGGTGGTGGATACCGATTCAGATTCAGATCTCGTTGCGATTGTGATGGTGTGTAGGGATGGTGTTGGTAGCAGTGGCGGTGGCGATGGCTGCGGCTACAGATTCAGATCTCACTACAGTTGGTGGTGAAGTGTGACGCTGGAGGTGCTGTAGGATGTTGGCGGTTTTGGCGTGTTTGGGTGGCAGTTGTGGTGGTTTCGATCAGGTAGAGGCTGTGGTTTTTGCTGTCGGCATTGGTAGTGGATCTGGCGGTTGCGGTGATTTTTGTTGGATTTAGTAGTTGTGGATCTAGCGGTGATAGTGATAGTTTTGTAGTTGAAAATGATGGTTGACAGGTGGTGGTGGTTCGAATGCGAAGGTGGCGATGGTGGACGGTACAGTAGTGGCCGATGGTGGACGGTACAGTAGTGGAGATGGTGGTTAGATGGTGTGACAGTGATTGGGCTCTGGATTTTCATTTTGGGTTGGGGTAGGGTAGGGTGGGGTGGGGCGGTGTGGGAGGTAGATAGGGGGTAGTCTGTGACCAAATGTTGGTAATCTGTGACCAAATGTTGGGCAATTTGTGACCAATTACTCAACTGTGACCTAAGAATTTAATAATACGTGACTCAAAAATAATGTGTGACCAACTAATTTAAAAATCTGTGATTTATAATTATGAATATGTGGCTATTAATCACAAACTGTGACTTTATTATCTTTATTTAATAAATATTTTTAATTAATTAAATTCATACCTGATTTTTGAATTTTCAAACTATTTACCTTACTTTTGAATTGTGGTAAAGAATACACTTTAAATATGAATTTTTCCTTGTTTACTATGTAGTTTGCCAAGTTTACATGAATATTTATACAATATTAAATACCAATAACTATTTATACAATAAGATTTGTGTATTTACACCGATAGCATGTTGCACCTTTTTTGCACGGATAGTAGTTGTCCCAACAGTCAGTTCTTGTATCTACTAATATATATATATATATATATAAAGGACTAATAAGCCCAAAAATGAACCTAGCCAAGGCACTCATGAAGTCAACCCAGTCAAAAAGAATGAAGCGGATGCTAGACCTTATAATCCTCGATGTACATGTGTCAACCTTGATATGTGAAATTCAATTGAGGCAACCCGATCAAGATTTTGGTCATCAATTGACATTTTACTAATTCATGACCAACATCCATGACGAGGTCGGGTTCCAACTACGTCAAAACATTGGCGTGGCACCTCTGGGTCGAACATTTAGGACTTGTTTGGTTTAGCTAAAATACTTAGATAAAAGTTGATAAATATGTGATCGAAAATTTGAGACAAAATACAAACCAAACAAGGCTTATACTCAAAACAAAAGTATTGTTACTTCAAACAATAAAAATAATTATTTATATTAAAATAAACTTGATTGTTGATAAATAAGCATATTGATAAGTTAATTTTTCAGATTGTTCAACCATGATCTATTCATATCCTTTAGACGTACCACGATTTGAAATTAACTCATGAAATAGAATTTCTGTACGATTATGTCATGTACTTAAATTTATTTATGCTTCTATTTCATTAATACTTGAATTGCATTATTTTAAGACAATATATATATATATATATATATATATATATATATATATATATATATATATATATATATATATATATATATATATATATAAATCTATTACACCAAATAAATATTTTATATAAATTTTACTAATTAATTCCGTAATTATTATTATAATAAGACTTGTAGGTTACATGCTTACTAATTTTCAATGTGCTCGTAATTGTACTATTATGTGTGATGTCTGATATCGTCATTAAAGTTTCAATTTCAAATTTCATATATAAATTTTATTTATACAAAAATCAGATATTAATTCATCTATATTTAAATTATAATTAACCAAACCCGAAAAATTCCAAATCATTTATCACCATCTTCAATATCTTCATTCTCTCACTCTCTCTCTCTTTCTCCCCCCCTCCTCCTCCTCCTCTCTTATCTCTCGCCTCTCTCTATTCCAACTATTACTTTCGTCGGAGACTACCGCAAATGTTGCCTCTACCAGACACATCGCAACTGCCCACAGCGTGAATCACCGCTGCTGTGTGGCGTGAGCGGCGCTGCGGCTCATGCCATCGAGTCTTCGATCGTGGTACAGCATCGGAGCCGGAGGAAGGCAAGGTCAAGTAGAAATATTTGGTGAGGAAGAGGAAGACGAAAAAGACGGGTTAAGATTTCTGATTTTTTGATCTGATTTTCTGATTCGGTGGGGGAAGAGGTAGACGAGGAAGACGAAGAAGACGACGTTCTAGTTGTGGTGGTGAGATGGTTTAGGCGACTGTTTTGTTGGTGGTTGGGCGGTGGTTTTGTTGATTTTTGGGCGGTGGCGGTTCAATGGTGTTGATTGTGGTGAGAACTGTGGCGAGGAATGAAGAAGACGATGGTATGGTTTAAAGGGAGTGGTGGTGCCGACGATGATGGTTGTCAGTGACGTGGTTGTGGTTTTGGTGGTGTTGTGGCGACGACGGCGATTTTTGTTGGTGGTGTGGTGTAGAAGGCGATGGTAGTAATGGGGTGATGTTATGGCGGGGGCAACAATTGTAATTGTGGTTGTGGCTGTGGGGGCGATGACCGTGGTGATTTGGGTGGGGTATTGTGGAGTGGCGAGGCGGGGTGAGATAGTATTTGTGACCATGGTGGTGGTGTTGTGACGGGGGCAATGGTGTTGGTGGTGTGGTGCAGGTGGCAATGGTGGTGATTTGGGTGGTGTTGTGGCTAGGGCGGGGTGATATAGTATTTATATCCAATTATTTGGTTGATTTATGACTAAGTGTTGGTGGAGGATCGGGATGGGAGTAGAGATGGTAACTTTCCCCACCCCGTCCCGTCCCCGTGGGGCCCAGCCCCAAATGGGGCAAAAAAACCCTCCCTGAACGGGTTGGTGGGGCGGGGCGGGACGAGGTTCGTCGCTCCGTCGCGGGTTGTGGGGTGGGGTGGGGTGTGGTGAGGCGGGGCGGGGCAGGGCGGGGCGGAGATGCCCCTCTCTGAACCCGCTCCGTGAAGAATTAAAAAAAAAATATTTGTTTTTGTTTCAACTGCTTGCTTTGAATATTGATATAGTTAGTTTGAACATTATTTGCTTTGGATTTTAAAATTTTGAATTTGTATTTTAAATAAAAATTAAAATTAAAAAAAATAAATGGGGCAGGAAACGGGGCAAGTCCTCACTTTCACGGGTTACCTTTCTTCTTAGCACGAAAGAGCGTCTGCGCGATGGTCTAACTCCGCTAGACTACCTTCCGCCTTTTCTCGGTCCGTGCACGGGAGACAAAGAAGTAGATTTGATCACAATTTAAAGAAAGCTTACAACACGAAATTGAAATGTATTGAATTAAACTTGATCATTGATTGCTAGAAAGCTTGAAAATTACAATTGATTGAAAGCAGGAAATTACAATGGCTAGTGCAGGGGGCGAACACTAGAAAAGCTTGAAAGATATTTGAAAGTCATATACCCCCTATAATAGACTTAGCAACAAAAACCCAAATGACGGGAGTAGACGTCTTTTGGCCGAGGAATCATACTAAAATTTTCTAATTATCAACTATTTTACAATTAAATGAAATATTTACAAAGTGCAGCTGAAGTGCAGCGGCTGCGATAACGTCACGGGGCTGAAGTGAAGTGCTGCAGTGACATTCTCCCCCATTTGCTTTGGCGAAGTCCTCTGAGCCGTTGCTTGTTCTTTTCGTTGTTGCATCCGCTCCATTTGATCAAGTATTCTTGAAGATAATTCCTAGAAGTTCGATGGCCAAGAATCTCTTCAGCAACCTTCATTTCTGATCTTTTCAATTTAAACACAAGTCGCTTCAGGATCTTGGACTTCTTGTCTTATTTACGATTGATGTACTGCGAGTATGAGGGAGGGACGGTTCTTTGTCAGTGGTAATCTCAAAGGACTCTTGTTGGGCGAAGAGGTCTCTTGAGCATTGAAACACATCCGAGACGCATCAAGAAAGTTTTACCCAAACTTCATGCGGAGCGAGATGAAGTGCTTGAAAATAGTCTTCCGACATAAATTTGAAGCGCTACGTACGTCCGTCGATTGTGGGTGAAAACTAGAATTCATGCTCAAAATTGGGCCAAGAAGTTTGAACAACTTGGTCCAACGTATGCCCGATAACTCGAGAATCCCGATCAACGACAATGTTGTTAACGGTCCCAGTATGTTGACAATATGTTTGAAGAAGAGTTGAGTTTGTCTCTTCGGTGATACATACTTGGGCGCTGTGTGATTCCATCTTCGAGATAAACGGTCCATCTTGGCCGTGATAGTGCCAAAATCTCTAATTTCGGCAATCCACCAATGTAGTCCATCGATCTACTCTCGTGGTCCGCTCGGGACGGAAAGGGCTCCGAGTCGCTTTGCCTTTCGATGACACCGCATGAAGCTCTTCAAGCTTCGGGTGAGTAGATCCGATTATGGTGCCTCGGCGAGAGGTTTGGCACCCGAATCAAGTTCAATCCCGCGATCAATTGCCCTCCTTGGCAACTCACCCGGTATGATGTCCCCGAATTCCTCAACACTCCTTCTGACATGCTTTGGAATTGGATCAGTCGCCTCTTCGATCTCCTCTGATCTAAGAGTGCACAGAAGTGAGGTTCATTCCTTTTGGAACCCTTGCAAAATTGCATGGCCGAGATACTCTTCTCGCCTCTTTTCCCAGTTTGAGTGGGGATGACACACGGTTTGCTACCCATCATCATTAGTGAATTGAGGTACGGCAACACGCATTTGTTTTAGTATCCCGAGAAGAAATTCCAATCCCAAAATAAGCTTAGTCTTCCATCGAACCGTGAGACAAGTTAGTCCTTCCCTCAGGCCGACCAACTTTGAGCAAGACGATTGGCTACTCCGGCTATTGGTTGAGCAATGGAGTTGATTGCTTTGACCTTCGTGGCTCTTCTCCAAAATAAGTCAGAGTCGATCCGCCGGCACTTGCGAGGTAGTTGTGGGTTGCACCGGTATCTACCATAGCCACGATTGGCTTTCCATTGATCTTCACATCAATGTACATTGAGCACTTTCGCCTTACGAATGCAAACCTTTGATTCTTCCATCTTCGGCTCTCTCGAGGGACCTTCGTCCCTTTTCGTAGCTCGATGCGAATAGTGTATTGCACCGATGTGAGATTGCACCAACTACATCCTCATCCCCCCGGGCTTGGTCTCACTGTGGCACTAGCTTGTGGGGTACCTTGCTTCGATTTGGTCACTGCCACTTGCTTGTTGGTAATATCGTTCACCATCCGTTTACGAGGACCTTTGTGCCACCCCGATGTGGTCCTTCACATAAAAAGCATTTCAATTTAGGAGCGACATCGGATACGCCTCCGTTGCTTTTCCTTTGTTCAGGTTATTCTTGTTGCTCCGTTGTGACTTCCTGCGAGAGTTACTACGGCGGTTGCGCTTGATAGGGTTCTCCCTATTCCGAGAGTAACGCTCTCCCCATTCGAGCTCGAGCTAGGTCTATGAGGTCTATTTCCACCTCAGATGGTGACTATTTCCCGAATATTGATCATCTCTTAATTACGGTTGATAGTCGCTCGAGCATTCCTTGACTCAATAGCTACGCTTAAATCGGTGACCTTGTTCTGCACGAAGTTGGTGCGTGCCCACGGTGCCAACCCTTCCATGAAGGTGAATAGTTTGTCCCTTTCCGAGGCATGTCTCGAATATTCGGCATATGCCCGGAAAAGGCTTTCACATACTCCTGATGGGTGGTATGTTTCGGATCTCGCAGGCGCGCGTCGTGCTGATAGTCCACATTCTGCAGGAAAGCGAGATACGATTGCTTCCTTCGAAGCTCCCAAGTATCTATTCGGACCTGTTGGCTTTGAATATCGGCATACTTAAATCACACTACGGTTTTGCATCTCCACATAGATACATGGTAGGCGTAGTAACCTTTCTCGCTTCGTCTTGGATCGAAGCCGCAAGAAAAGTATTGTTCCATGTTGAACAAGAAGTTCTCAACTTCTTTAGCATCGCGTGCCCTTAGTAGGTACACGGATCGGGGTCGAGCCTATGCATAGACTCTTGCACGGTGGCTTGCCCGTTGCCAAGCGCGTTGAAGAACTACCGGTTGAGCTCTCAACGTTCCCACTTCCTCCTGAAGATCGGGTATGCTAGCATGACTTCGGTCGCCATTGCGCAAGCTTCTTGGCATTCATCCGGTTGGATGCGTACCTCTCGAGTTTCCGTCTCTGCCACTTCGACTTTTTCTCCTAGGCCCTCCATGGCCAAACACAACCTAGTGTTTGTCACCTCCAGCGCCTCCAATGACTGTTTCGTAGTCCTCCTCGAGGATCCACCACCTCCGTCAGTGGTGTCGGGTTCCATTGTATCCATCGCTTTCTTATCGAGGGTCTTGAGCGCAGCTACGATACCAACTTTCACCGGGTTACCTTTCTTCTTAGCACGAAAGGGGCACCGTGCGCGACGATCTGCTCAGCTAGACTACCTTAGCCTTTTCTCGGTCCGTCTCGGGACAAAGTAGATTTGATCGCACTTTAAAGAAAGCTTACAACACGAAATTGAAATGCATTAGAATTAAACTTGATCATTGATTGCTAGAAAGCTTGAAAATTACAATTGATTGAAAGCGAGGAAATTACAATGGCTAGTGCGGGCGAACACTAGAAAAGCTTGAAAGATGTTTGAAAGTCATATACCCCCTATAATAGACTTAGCAACAAAAACCCAAATGACGGGAGTAGACGTCTTTTGGCCGAGGAATCATACTAAAATTTTCTAATTATCAACTATTTTACAATTAAATGAAATATTTACAAAGTGCGGGCCCGGGAAGTGCGGCTGCGATAGCCCACGTTGAAGTGAAGTGAAGGCTACTTGCCGTGACACCTCGCCTCATACTCGCCCCACCTCGGCCCGAGCCCCGCCCCACCCTGTCTGAGGCGGGGTGGGACGCGGGGCGGGGATGAGGAGTGGCGTGGTGGGGCGGAGTGGGGTGAGGGTGCCCCACCCCATTGCCATCACTAGATGTGAGTGAGGTGTTTGGTGTACGTGACCGACTATTTGGTTTATTGTGACTCATTATTAATATGTGACCTTAAATTTTGATAATTTGTGAAGAAATTTGAAAATATGTGGTCTATCGATAAACTGTGATCTATAATATTTTTTGATTCGTGACTAATGAAGTAAATTGTGACCTATAAATTTTTAAATTTGTAACCGTAAAATAATTTGTGACATTTTAATTTTTGATTTGTGATCGATGAACAAATTGACCTATAAAATTTTTGAATTGTGACCTATAAAATTTTTGATTTGTGACCATAATATAATTTGTGATGTTTCAATTTTTGATTTGTGACCGTAAAATAATTTATGACATAAAATTTGTGATTTGTAACCAAATTATATGAAATTGTGACCTTAATATATTTAATTAATAAAATATATGTTTAATTAATTAATTTATAAATTTTTTTTTTAAAAATCTAATATTTGAAATTTTAAACCTTTAAAAATCTGAATTTTAAAATTTTAAACTTGATGTCTTAAATTTGAAATGAGTAAAACTAAACCTCTTAGTTTTGAATTTTTTCCTTAAGGTGCATTTGATTGCAAGGGTGGAAAATTGGTGGAAAGAAAATATTTTATAGGGAAAAGATTTGCCTAAAAAAATATTGTAGGGAAAATGATTTCAAATGTGTTTGATTGGTATAATTTTCTACCCGGAAAATTTTTAAATTTTCTATTCGTTTGACTTTGTTTTACATGGAAGTTGTTCATTAAAGTGATATTTTTTTTCCCACAATTAGTAATAAAATTTGTTTCTATTGCCAAAAAGTAAAAAAAAAAGGAAAAAAATTGTTTCCTAAAAAATCATTTTTTTTTATCAAAGTTTAGTATTCGTTTGATTTTGTTTTACATAGAAATTGTTCATTAAAGTGAAAGTTTTTTTTTTACCATTGGTTATGACATTTGTTTCCATTGCAAAAAAAAAAAAAAAAAAAAATTTATTTCCCCAGCCAACGTGGAAAATTTTTTCCCACCAAAAATGTGGGAAAAAAAATTTCATCAAAAAGTTGGAAAATGCACATGTGTGGGCTAAAGTTGGAAAATATTTTTCGTGGAAAATTTCGCCTATCAAACGGCCAAAAAAGTGGAGTGGAAAATATTTTTCTAATTCCCTGAAAAATAATGTCAATCAAAAAGGGCCTAATTTTAATAGTGCATTTTATGAGACACTCGTTTTCAACCACGTATCTCATCAACTTTTATCAAACTTTGTGTTTTGAGATAATTACCTAGAAACCTACATTTGAAGACTAATTTTCAAAAATCAGGTGGTTTAATTTTTATTTCACAAATCAGGTGTTAATTAGGTTTTAATAATTAATTTAATTAAACCTAATTTACCTATTCACCCCCACCCACCCAATTCAAATTTCTCTCCCTCATCCATTCTCTCGTCTGTTTTCACCACCAAACCACCACCCATTTATATCGCGTTGTCGGAGGTGCAACGTAGATGCGAAATCGGATTGAGAGCTCTGCGGTTGCCTGTCAACGGCACTGAGAGTGCTATTTGTGGTCTTCAGGCGATTCAATGCAGGCACGGAACGTCCTGAGAGTGCTATCTGCCGTCGTGGGAGGTGCAACGTCGACGCGAAATTGGACTGGTCGCTGTGCGCAGCGGCATCGCTAGTTTTGCGTGGTGGTATCTTCCTTTTCATCCAAGCAGAATGGTTCTTTTTGGTTCATAGTTGAAGATTCAAGTCCCTCCCCTGCCTCCCTCTATTTTTTCCCCAATTGATTTGCCAAGATCCCCAGGTGATTCTGGCATCAAGACTAGGAATTCTCATGTAGGTTCGTTTTCATTTGGCTTATCACCTTTTCATGTGAAGAAATCCCCAATTGGTGGTGTGGTGGTGTTTGTAGGTGGTTTTTTTCTACAGTTATTTTTGGTAGTGGAGGTGCTATTAGACTGTGATGGTGGTGATTATAATAGTGGTGATGGTGTAAGCTATGGTGGTAATGGTGGTGTGGCGGTGATCCCTTGGTGCGATCTGGTGGTTGGAGCAACGGCGCCTCGTGCGGCGGCGTTGACACTGCTTTCCCTCCCCTCTTCCTCCGACGACTTTGATATCAGCAAGTGGAAGGAGACTCTCCTCTCCCTCCGACGATCACTCAAACAACAGCGTCATCCAACACCGGTGAAAAAAAACTCCCAAGCAGCCCTGAAGGAACGTCTTCAACCTCCGACCATCTTTTCACGCGACTATTCTATTATGTACTTCTGTCAACACACAAGACAGCGAACTGAAGATTTTTTATTTTATTTTTATCTATCATTTTGAAGGGTTGAGAATGTGGGTTTTGTTTTTTTGGTGACATTCCTTTTGCCATTTTTTTGAAAATTATACAGTTCACTGAAGAATATTGTTTAATTGCTTGATGGGAATGCTTGATTTTGATGTATTTTCCTTTTTATAATTTTGTTTTTAATGATAAAATACCTCATAAGTTTGCAGATATTGGGTACTTTTGAGGTTTTAATGAAACTTGAGTTGATTGTTTAGCAATGAAGAACACAATGGCATTAATTTCTGTTTCTCCACTTTTTCACTCAGGTTTTTATTTGTGTTCTTCAATGGCAGTAATTTCTGTTTCTCCACTTTTTCACTCATATTTTTTTGTGGTGACCATTTGTGACCAAATATGTGTGTACTGTGACTGGTTGTGACCAATTTTGTGCTAATTGTGACCGTTTGTGACTTGAATATGATCAAGTCACAATCGGTCACAATTAACACAAAATTGGTCACAAAAGGTCACAATGAACACAAATTTGGTCACAGTTGGTCAGATTGAAGGCTACAACCGAAGTTGGTGGTGTCGGCGAACTTTTCTGATCCAGATCGTGATTTGACTACCGGAAGTTCATTGTGTCTGTTTGTGACCGATTGTGACCGTTTGTGATCAATTGTGACCATTTGTGACTGATTAATTGTGACTCGTTGAGACCAATTGTGACTAATCCATGAGTTGTGGATGTGATTTTCAATTTTCTGAAAATTTTGAAATCGTCGAAGCAGTGGCCGGACCGATGCTGGAGATGGAGGGAGGTGGTGTAGTGAAGAGATGTGGTGGGTGAGGTGTGATAGGGTGTAAATAATTAATATATATTATATTATAATTTAATATTTAATATTTAATTAATCTATTTACCACCTGTTTTTTGAAATAATTAAACAAATTTGTTAGTTTTGAAAAGTAATTAATGTATGTAGGTTTTGTGTATTGTTCCCTTTTTCAGAAAATTAAAATTGAGCCCACTAGCCCTTAAATTCCTAACAGCTCAAAATCCAGCCCAAATCTTAGTTTATTCTGAAAGACCATCCAAGACCGCACTGACGCCTAAATTCCTAATCGATCCTAATTCCCCATCGACCTACTCCAAAAATCGGCACTCGGACGGCGTTTCGGTAGAAATCCGGTGGAAACACTGACGGAAGACGCATTCCACAGTCCACTGCCCACAGTATTACAATCCGACTGCAAAACTTTGTATTTTTCAATGCTCCCTCCTTGTTCATTATTTATTTTTCCTGGCTTATATTATTTTATCATCCTTTATTTAGCACCCGGATGACTGAATTTTGCTCGTTAAACTTGGATGAGTGATTTAGGCTCCCTTCTACCAGTGACATTTTGCTCCTCACGTTTTTTGGTTCACAGAAGAGTGTTTACTGTGGTGGAATTGAGTTGCTTAAAGAACTATATATAAATAAATACAAAAAATCATTTCTTACTCTCACACTTCAGGATATAGAAATTATTTTCATGCATCATCGGGCACTTGGACTTTTCCAGATGTCCAGGCTAGAGATTTGCTCTTGTAGAAATCAAGACTGAAGATTAAAAAAAAACTGGATTGTACTGCTGATGAAGCATAGTGATGACTTTAAAAGAGCAGATTATTCTTGAATTCTACTTTTACTAACTAGTGTTTTGATATGGGATTGCTTGAATTCTTGAATACTATTACAATTTAGTGTTCTTCAATTCTGATTAGGCCGATTTATTGAGTTTTATTTCCAGAATGAATTTCTTTCTTTAAGTGATTGATTATTGTGAAAGTGTTTTTTTTTTCCAATACTCAATTCTTGCCCCCATTAAACAAATTCACTGGCTCCAAGCCTTTTATCTTGACAAAGCAACCCGAAGCACTGCTTTTTCTTCTCTGTTCCTCATCCTTTTTTAGCCCCTGTTTGACAATGATTATTTCAAAACACCTTATTCTACACAATCATTTTCAACCTCACATTCACACAATAAAATATTCTGCACGTAAATTCAAAATTTTTAACCACACGTTCTCAAAAAATCACTGTTCAAAATATTGTTTTGAACAAATAATGGACATCAAACAGGAGCTTAGGGTCCACAGAATATTTATTGTGATGAAAGGTGGAAGGTAGCTAATTTTAGGTTCAGAGGCAGCAAAGTTAAAGCAGCATAATGGGACAGTGTCTCAATGCGTATTCCTTAGACAGTTAGACTGACCATATTTGTTTACTTCTCTTCTCTTATATAGTTAGAAACCTGGATGAACTGCACTTGCTTCTTATAGACGTGTGGGATGGATACCTCTGGTAGCTTCTGCCTGGCTTTCATCCTTTGGTAGATTATTGACCTTGTTGCCTGCTCATTTTCCTCTAGCTTTTCTGTAGTATGGGCATGAACTTTTTGGTGGCTGGCTTGCATTACGGCAGGAGTGGGGTTATGCATTTGATGGTGTTTTGTCTCTTAGTAAGTGCAACAATTGGTTGGATAAGTATGGCATGTAGAACAGAATAAAAATAATAGAAACTTGAAATGTTTTAAATGGATCTCTAGATACAATTATTCTCTTCTCCGCAAAGATTTATACCAACTCTTTGAAAGTAAGCAAAATCAGTTTTGAAACTATTCATGTGCATTTCATCATCCAATTAAGTTTTAGCAGCCTATCTCATGGTAGACTAACACAAAATCAATGGTTCAAATGAAAAAGGTTATAACCTTGAGGGGTTGCTCAATTGGTCAGGTGTTGAGTTTGCTTCCCAATGGTCACCAGTTCGAGTCCCCTCAGGCCACTAAGGTGAGTACCCTGCCGTAAACTTCAGGGCCCCGTGGAATTAATCGAGATGCGCGCAAGTTGGCCCGGACATCCACGGTTATCAAAAAAAAAAAAGGTTATAATTAACCTGGCAATTTTATAAAGTATACTGTTTTTGTTCCTCATACTACGCTTATTGAGGAACCATGCTTCAACATTATCAAAAGTGGAATTCTCTTTGCTTTGCTATTAGGCGTACCTTTTAACAACAATGATTGGTACTATCTGATTATTATACATGTATGTGTATATCTTTGTATTTGATCAGATCAATCTATTTAAATCAGGATGTCTATACAGATCTTCTCTGCTCCTCACGTTAATGACTTGAGTTTGGGCCGTTTGGCCTAGATGGCTGTATAAATTTGTAAAGCCCAATTAAAAGGCGGGCATATTAAACGATAACCACCCATATCTGTTCGTCTGTCTAGTCATATATTTATAGAGTAAGGGGGGAAGAGCGGCCTAGGTTATCTTTCTTGTTATTAAACTAAAAATTGGGAACATATTCATCACCCCCTCGGCACCAATTTATCTTGTGCTGTTGTGATTTCTGCTAAACTTCTTCATCACCAAACCTGGAAGGTATTATCGGATTTTATTAGTGTTAATTAAAACGGGCTTTATTTATACATTGAAATCCACTCGATTTGTTTGTTGTGAATGATTTAATTTGAACTCCTTATAATTTATTTTATTTTTCCAGAATTGTTGTTGCTTGATGTTAATCTTCCTCTAGCAACGGTGATTGTTTTCTTCAATATTTCTCTTGAATTTTTGATGCGGATGTCTATGGTTTTCCCTTGCCTTAAAAACTGGCTGCCCCTCAAGTGTAATAGGTGAAATATCCAGAACCAAAATCCCCGACTAGACCTCAGGTGTTTCCTTCCCTGTTGACAAATACAAACATTCTTTGAAATGTAGGAAACCATGCGTTTTTAATAAGAAAGTTTTAAGTTTTTTAGTAAGGATGGTTAAGCAAAGCAAGTTTTAGTTTTTTTAGTAAGGATGGTTAAGTAGTAATATTTTTGTCTATTTGATTTGTTTTGCCTTTAGTTTATTGGAGGGAGATACTGCAATTTGTGGAATCGTAGTGAAGGGCAAGGTCATGACAGAAGTAATGCAGGCAATGGAAGTTAAAGAGGGGCCGAGGAAGAGAAAAGGAGGAAACAAGAAAGCTAAAAAGGCAAAGAAAAAACAAAAAATGATGCCTCAAGGTGTTCAAAAGAAGGTGAATATTGACAAAAGAATGAAAAAATTGTTTCAGAAAAGAGCGAGGGAGTACAATTCAGATGATGATGATGTGGAGGAAGAGGAGAAGAAGCTTGAGCAGTCTGTATCTTCGAATCTAGACAAGATTGAGAAAGATGAATTTGAAAAGGAATTTTCTGATGATGATGATGGAGCGGAGGATAATGGGGCTGAAGAAAATGACGTTTCAGAAGATGAAGATGGGAAAATTCAGCTGGGAATCATGAAGTTTACAGAGGGTATCAAAGCATTTAATGTCGCATTCAAGAAAATCGTAAAAAAGACTGCTTCCAGTGATGTATTGGTAAGATGCTGGGCTTTTGTATGTTTACCTTTGATGCGAAGCTCATAAAACTTCTCGTCTGTCTGCAAAAGTTTCTAATAAGAAACTTCACTTAATTCTGATATGTTTGCAGGGCCCTGTATTATCTGCCCATAAAAAGCTTCTAGCAGAGAAGCTCGTCGAAGAAGAATTAGGGCAGAAGGATAAGGGGGAGGCAAAGAAGGAGAAGCACTTGGTACTGCTTTCTGACTTGTTATGTACTGTGGTGTGCTTGTTTTCTTTTTAGGTTTTGTAAATTATTTGGTTCATTTTGATGTAAAAGGTCAGAGAGAAGGGCCATGTGAAGCCTGCCAACTATTTGGACTCTCACGAGAAGTATCTATTAGGAATTGCAACGAAAGGAGGTACATAAAGTTGTTTTGCAGGTTAAATTTGTGTTCTGAATGGAGATGCATATAGTGATTTCAAGATTGATCATTTTTTTTATAACATACATGTACCGTGCTGGATTTTCAGTGGTCAAGTTGTTTAATGCTGTAAGTTCTTATGTCTAGTTTGGATTACACACTTATATCTTGTCTGACTCCTTTACCTTTTTCACGCCATCATATTTTTCTGTGCAGGTAAACAAGGCCCAGAATGCTCAGAAAGGATTAAATCCTTCAAGGTCAAAAGATGAAAAAGGTACCAATCGATACAATAGTCTCATTTTGAAACTAAATCAGTATTTTTAAATCTTATGATTCTCCTCTCGGTTACGGATCCAGTTTAAGGATTGTTCGGGCAAAGCTATTAAGTAACTTTTGAGGAGAAATAGTATTGGGTCCCACTACATGTGTTAATTAATGGGTAGTAGTTGTGAATGTGTTGTTTAAATTAATGTTTGAATTTGACTTAATAGAAAAAGTAATTTATTATTAGCTTTTAATGTTTGGCAAAAGGGGTTTAGTGATATTTAGTTTCAGAATTTCTTTTCATGCCTTTTTGTTAGCATATAATTGATTAATCATGTCATCAATTATTTTTTAACCTTTTGAGCATGCTCATTATAGTCTTCCAAGTTCAACCCTTTAAATTTAATATTCTGCAAGTATTGTTAATCAATCAACAGGAACATGTATGTCTGAATGTGGTGAACGCTATTTATTGGCCCTTTTAAGACCAAGGCAAGTTTATATCTCGAGCATTGCCACTCTTTGGCATAGTCGTAAAGAGTGGCACAAAGTAACTGCTTTTTGAATATTTGGTTGGATTCATTTGTCAATTCAATCTAACTTGTGTTTGCATAGTTTATCAGTTCCAATTGTTTTGTTTATGTCCTTATTGTTGTCTTGTATTGTGGGTTTATATCACTCTTATTGGACGTAATTGATATCGGTGAGTCCATGCTGCAAGGTATTGATGGGATCTTGGTAGAGGTGATTTGTTGTCACTTGAATAAAAGTTAAAACTAATGAGCTCATCATGGGTATCCTCCAAGATAGACTTAAAAGCTCCCCGGGGAGGGAAGGTGGGGGGGAGGGGTTCGCTCCCCTAGTTCACCTCACTACGGGTGTAGATCAGCTGAGCTATAATCTTTTCACAGTTCACCATCAGACTGCTCAGTCCATTGCTTTGTGCTTTCGACCCCAAGTTTACGTTTGCGCAGTACGCTTGAGCACATTAATATCTTCTCAATAAAGTTAAAATCCTTCTTTACTTTGTGACACAAGCTTCAAGGGGCGCTAACGCGCTCCACCACACCCCTTTTCTATGTTCATATAACATGATACACAATGCCATTACAAATGTTCTCTCTGAAATAGCATTTTGTTTGTATGTGTATGGAAGTTTTACAATATCAACATTAGTAAGATTACAAAATCATTAAGGAGCTGAAACATGGTTCCTATACAGGGTCTCTCTCAGTACATCTAGTCTGTTTATTTCTTCTAGAGGAGTTGCCCGTTCATCTTGGACCCAAAAAGCTAGAAGATTTTCACGGTCAAGAAAGCCTTAAAAATCCTAGTTTTTTCTATTTTTATGGAGACTATATCAGCATATCATATTAATCATCTACCATTGTAGGGGTTTGAGTTACCTCTGTATGTTTCTGAAATGAAATTATATATTGATGTTTGCTTCAACTCATATATACTATCATTTCATATCCTTACTGATTTATGAATATGATCATGTCTAATTGCATAGTTTGATCCCTATCAATGTCCTTGAAATAATGCCAGTTATAAAGAAGCGGAGGAAAGAAGCCTTCTTTTCAGAGTTAGGCAAGGCAGCTTCCCAATCTACTGGGACTGTTGCTAAGGTTATCTCTCGTCTCTGTCTCTGTCTCTGTCTCTCATTACTCAATTTGCCATTCTATTGGTAGGAACCATGGAACTTTTGAAGTTGAATTTGCTTTACTAAAGGAATTACAATTTGACTTTGATCATCATGGACTAGTACCGAGCCCTAGAAAAGTGTATTTAAATCTAACAGCCGAAACATCAATAATGAAAAAACCCCTCTTTAGTGAGATTATGTGAGCAAATGCACGAACCAAAATATGTTATTGTTACGGGAGCCTGTACAGATACAGGAGGGATGTTCAATATCAATTCTTATACTACCCTTCAGGGAGTCGATTTTCACTTTCAAAATTTCTATGGTTTGTCACATACAGGTCGGTGCATCTAGTAGCGCAGTGGATGGCAAAGGACCTGCATGGGCCCCTTTGCGTGATAATTACATGTTAACAAATTCGAAGTTGAAAGATTGGGATAAAATGCAGGTAGGTTTTCCTACCAATATCTCAGCCATTTTCAGTTTTGTTAAAGCATGATGCACCCTTTCTGTTTCCTGTAGTATTTAGTGCATGTTTGGCTAAGCTTAAAAATTTCACTTACTAGTAAATAATTTTGTTTTCCTTGTATGAATGCTCTTCCTCTGCTTTTAGGACACAACTGCAGGAGATGACTTTAGGAGGCCAGCAGACTCTGGTTCGTCATCAGATGATGAATAGTCTTGAAAATTGGGATACTAACTGGTTTGGTTGGAGCTGGGAATGAAACTTCTCGAGATAATTAAAAGCACCTATGATCTGTTTCCCCACGTCCTGCTGACCAGACAATCTTTTTATTTTTTTCCACCATCACAAGATTAATTGGTTTAACTGACAGCATGGGTTTGTTACTGAAAAGCATTTTTGGTTTGATTTTTTTCTATGTATTGCACCATCGTATTTGTCTTGTAGATATAGTCAGCTAAATCATTCCAAGTCTTTGAAGGTTGTATTCTTTTTATGGCCAACGAGATAAAAAGAAATGAATGTATGTTCAGTGTGCTAATTTCTTGACGGGATGGCCTTTTCCATTCCGATGCTCAAGTCAGATTGCTTTTAGATTGACCTTACAGTATGTATCGGGGTAGAGTAAAAGTGGCTTTAGCCTGGATTTTCAGTCACAAACAACTCCGAGTTGAACTGCTTTATTCCCTAACCTTGAATGCAAGTGCTATCATCATATTGCATGGTTTGGATTCTTGTGCACTGCCTTCTTTCAGCCTGGGCTTTGCTTTAGATTTTGATTAGGGACGATAATGTTACAGCAGTCATAGGTTGAGAATGTATTGGGGGCAGATTATATCAACTGCCGAAACAAGAACTCAATAGAGAAATCAGTTCGCATCCAGCTTTATGCTATAGATGATTTCATACAGGGATACAACCGTATGTTCTGAGTACTTAGTAGCTTTGTGTTACGCTTAGTGGATCAAAATCATAAGCTTCACCAACCTTGACGAAACGTGGTAAATACCAACATCAGGAAAGAGTACATGTAAAATTTTGTTCATTGTCATGTTTTATCTACAACTAATGTCACTTGAGTAACATAAAATATAACAATTCTGACCATTGGTGATAGTGACATAATATGCCAGAATATTAATCTTATCTTAATCAAAAAGGAAAAGGGAGAGTTGGGAAATGGAAAGTATACAAATTGAGTATTTGAATAAGAACTGTATTTTAAAATGTGCTTGTCTAAATCTTCACATTCGCCCCAATTCCAAAATATTATTCTTATACCCAATGAAATGAAAAGGAAAATTCTAGAAACTTTAGGGTTTGTTCTATTTACCATTTTCAAATCGTTTTCTATTTTCGATTTTTCAAAATAGTGAAAACGCGTTCTCTTTCCTATTTTTGAAAATGAGTTTTTGAAAATAAATTAAAAATTTACAAAGAAAATCCATAACGACAATTTTGTCGTTTTGGGTGCTTTCAGTTATAATCAAATCAAAATTTTTAAAACACGTTTTGAGTGTTTTCAAATAATTTTTCAAAATGCCAAAAGAACACATTTTCAATATTTTCAAAATGGACACTCAAAATACAAAACTCAAAATAAATTCAAAAATCAAAACTGAAATGCAACCATGATGGTGCAAATGATGGGAGAAATCACCAAGTAGAGTACATAACTGCTAACTTAGATGGCCTAATGAGTAAAATTGTTGATTTTGACTAGAAGTACGAAGATTAAGGGTCCGTTTGATTGCAGGAATGAAATTTGGGTGGAAAGAAAATGAATTTCAGGGTATTCAATTGCTTAGAACTTGCTTTATTGAGAATTGTCAATTAATTGTGTTCGATTGGTATACTTTTTTATTTGGAAAATGTTGAAAATTTGGATATTTTGGTATTCGGTTGGCTTCGTTTTTCATGGAAATTGTCCATTAAAGGAAAGAAATTTACAATTGGAGATATAATTTATTTTCATTGCAGATCTCAACTTTACTCTACCTTATTTGCCTGCTTAGATTACAATGGCAACATAGTAAAACAAAAGGAATGCTTATGGTCAAACGATATTCGAGCCGAATTTGTTTCACTTGCAAATCATAGCCAGTTACACCAATGACCTTAACTCCACTTCAAACAAGATAACAATGGACAAATTAAAGCATTATCAAAAGATTCACGAGTTAACATTCATCCGTTCCCTAGAAACTTTAATTGATAAACATGGTAGCATCTCCAATTTGAGACAAGATTCTCCAAAATTCAGATAATTTAAGGACAGAGCTGCCATGTTTCCAACATTTTCAACTTTTATTCATATAAACTCTTTCAACCCAAAACCGGAAGTACAAAAAATATTAAAAGACTCAAGAACAAAACATCTCATCATAAATACATATTTTGAAAAAAAAAAGAACATTAATATAAAATTTTACCTAGGCTCAATTTTTTTGACATTTTTAAAAGCCATCAATAGAATCAAGAACTTCTTGTTTGAATAAAGGAGCCAATCAGTTTCTCTAAAGTGAAGGTAAATGCAACAACTGTGTGTGAGAATTAGTAGATTTTCTAGTTGTAATATGAGAGCATCACCTTCACTATCTGGAGTTCCTTTTCCTCTAACCCTAAGGTAACAAATGAATTTTTTCAAGGATTTTGAATTGGGGCAGGTTTGGGCTGATTTTATTTTTTTTAATGAGGGCCTCAAGATCTTGAGGCCCAAGGCAGTGGCCTTATTTTTTCTTGGGCCAGGGTCGGGCCGGGCCTGAGTGAAGCTGACGAAAGGTAGGGAAAAGGCAAGGGATGATGCACAGCATCAGCATGGGTAATCATGGATGACTAGTCGACTTTTCTTTCTTTTCCTCTTAGGTTTATTACGAAATTAAGGGGTGTTCTCAGATATTTTAATTAATTTCATCTATTTGATAATAAATTTAGGCGTCTCCAATTAAGATTGTTGTGGATTATAATAAATTTCAGTAAAATCTAGATATTCCATATCTGGGATTTTAATGGATAGATAATCCATTAATTTCTAGGTGTCTCCAATTATCATAAATTTATAATATTTTAATTAATAAATGAATTTTAAGAGATTTAGATGTATTTCAAACTTAAAAATACATATGACAAGCTCTTTCGAAATTTCATCATTTTAATGAGATTTTTACGATTCATATGGAAATCAATTCAAATTCAATAAATTTATTAAAATTTATAATATTTTGAATCCATAAAAAAAAAAAAAGGAAAAATTAAAGGTCTAAGTACAAATTATTTTACTGAGAGATTGTATGGTTAAAAACTAGTGTGAAGAAACAATGATTTTTTATGAAAGAGCTTACTATGCCCTTGTTTGGGCTCCATTTTAATGACGTTTTAAGAAAGATGTATTTTGGAATAATAATTTTTTAGAAAATATGTGATAAAAAGTAAGGAAAAATTTTGAATTTACGTAAAATATTATTTTATTGAAAAATATGTGATTGAAAAGAAGAAAGAAAAAAAAATATTAAAATTTTAATCGAACCAAAAAGGGGCTAAAATATTTTCCAAAGAGAGAAAGTTCTTGTTTGGTGCGCATTTTCGCTCTAAAAATGTATTTTTTTGTTGATGTGATGAGAAATATGTAGTCGAAAAAGAAGGAAAAATTATTGATGTAATGAAAAATATTTTTTTTATTGAATAATGTATGATTGAAAATGAGTAGAAGAATAAAAATGAAACAAATAATGTGGCTCAAACAGACTGAACAAAGATTCATTGACAATGTGCCTAGAAGAATTATTGTACGGCTTCACAAAAAAAATATTCCAAAACCTTTAAAAATTATGAAAAGTTTCAGCCGTTGGACAAAAGGTAAGCAATGAAGTCAATCTCTAAGTCTACGGCAAAGCAAAACACAGTTGCCCCACCAATCGTGAATGTTCTCGAATTGAAATCGCTCTTATTTATGAATTTTTCCCGGGAGCGAATCCAAATTAAAAATGTCATATTTCACTAATTACATGAAATTGAATGATTTTCATTAACAAAATACTCGAAATCTTAGAGATGGTTTTGATTTTTAAAAATTTGGACTGAACCACCCTATGGCCAACCTATTTAACATTGAAACTTGGAGTCTAGGGCAAAAGGAAATGAGGTATATCATATACATTTTTCTTTGTAACCACTAGTCATACGACCGTACAATGTACATGCTTTGGTATTTTTAAGATAATGTTAGTATATCAAACATTAATGGTATTGTGAGACGTCAGTAAGTTTTTATCTAACATAATAATTAGTAAAATTTAATAATGATAATATTCTAATAAGTTTAAAATGAAAAATTTTTGGTAGCCAAAATTTGTTCTAAGGAAGAAATTAATGGGGGTTCGGGGCAGACAGTGACGACTTGCCCGATCAGGTCGTGGGGGTCGAGAGGCCAGCGCCCCTCTTGAGGGATCGGGGGCAATATCCCGACGGGGATCGACTTGACCGATCAAGTCACAAGGGTCGAGGGGCAACACCACTTGCGGGCAACGCCCCCAGCGAGGATAATTCTAATTTTATGTATGTATGGAATGAAACACAAAAAAAAAACTTGAAAATTCCGCAATTTTGATTTTTCTACAGTGATAGCTACAATTGTTGATTGGCTTTCTTCTCAATTTTAATTGAACTGACTCTCAATAATAGCAATTTCACAAATATCTGGTTTCTCCTCCTTTACTTTCCCTATCTCAACTCTTCTATTTCTACTGATTTCCAGAAATAACATATTATTTATTAATTTCTTTCTTCTCCATTACAAACAAAAGCAAAGGTCTGCCCAAGAATTCAAACAGAGTACATACATTCTTCTTTAACTTCTTTTAGAGAGAGAGACAGAGAAATCCTTGAAACTTCAATATGCTACTTCTAAAACAAAATATACTCTCTAAAGCTCCAATGAACTATATAATTTAAAGATTGATTTGTTCAAACGAGTTTTAATATTGCGAAAGCATAATAAACGTAAAACCCTACATGGATTAAATATCGGAATAATAAATCACATGTAAGAATTTGAGATGAAATCTCATGTCGTAAACTGAATATATACGATCTTTATTTCTCATAAGATTCATGAAATATGCAATCTTTAAAGCATTAGAATATAAAAAACGAATAAAAATATCAATTATTTTATTTTTCATGTTAAACTTTCGAGACAATTTTTTAAAAAGCATAAATTGAGATGGAATTTCTCCAATATTGTCAAAATGGACAATGCGAAAGCAACTTTGATACCCTCCCAAAAATAAGCAACAATACTTGTGCGTATAATAATAAAACATAGTATTCTCTAAGATAAAATTTGTCGATGTAAGGAAAACAATAAAGTTGATTGTACCCTAATAGCCCTTAGCATGTGCACGACGTCGACAACATCTAATGATCTAATATGACAGTCACTAAAATATATCACTAAATTTTTTTTCATAACCACATTCACATTTATAGTACGACACGTTCCTAATTTTGATTGGTGTCACTTAATGTTTGGATAACATGTAATCAAAACAATTTCAAATACGATTTAATTAAGAGATTATCAAAAAATTAATTTTGGAATTAAATCGAAATTTCATTATCAGAATCGTTTGATTCTGCCTAACCGGGCACATTACAGGATGAGCCTCATTGAATATGAGGAGTTGCGCAGACAAGTGGAGGAACTTCTGGCAAAGGGGCACATCAGGGAGAGTCAGTCTTTGTGTTGTTCCTGCTCTCCTTACGCCGAAGAAGGATGAGACATGGCGCATGTGCGTGGATAGTAGGGCGATCAATAAGATAACGGTACGTTACCGTTTTCCTATCCCTCGCCTGGATGATTTGTTGGACCAACTTACCGGTGCTTGCGTGTTCAGCAAGCTTGATTTGAAGAGTGGGTACCATCAGATTCAGATCAGGCCTGGGGATGAGTGGAAGACAGCATTTAAGACGAGGGAATGATTGTACGAATGGTTAGTCATGCCTTTCGGCCTTTCCAATACGCCTAGTACGTTTATGCGTGTCATGAATCGGCTCTTCACCCATTCATCGGTAAATTTATTATCTTTTAATTTGATGATATTCTGATTTATAGTGCTAACAATGATAATCATGTCCAGCACATTCTGGAAGTTCTTTCAGTCTTTCTCAGGGATCACTTTTATGCTGCAATGAAAAAATGTTTGCTCTTGACAGCTCGTGTTGTATTCCTGGGTTATGTGGTGTCGAATGAGGGGTTAGCAATGGACACATCAAAAGTAGAGGCAATAAGCCAATGGCCACAGCCTAAACCTGCTACAAAAGTGCGTAGTTTTCATGGTTTTGCTTCATTTTATCGCATGTTTATACTACATTTCAGTAATATCATGGCACCAATTACAGATTGTATGAAGGATGGCAAGTTTCAGTGGACTCCCGAGGTAGAGGCATCTTTTCAGTTGATTAAGCAAAAGTTGACTACTGCTCCGATTTTGGTGTTGCCGGACTTTACCCAGCCGTTTGAGCTGCATTGTGATGCTTTGAATATGGGTATTGGTAGTGTGCTGAGTCAGAACAACCGCCCCGTTGCATATTTCAATGAGAAGCTTTCTTGCCCGAAGTCTCGATATAGTACTTATGATGTGGAGTTCTATGCAATAGTCCAGACAGTTCGACATTAGCGTCACTATCTGTTCTAGAAGGAGTTCATTTTGTATACTGATCATGATGCCCTCAAGCACCTTGGTACTCAAGATAAGGTATCTGCTGGACATGCCTCTTGGATTGCTTACTTGCAGTAGTTTATTTTCGTGATTAAGCACAAAGTAGGTGCCATTAACAAGGTGGCAGATGCATTGAGTCGGCGCCAAACTCTCTGACAGAAATGCGAGTGGAGGTTCCAGGTTTTGATAGTCTTTGTGATTTATATGCTACTGATCCATATTTATCCCATGTTATTAGAAGGTTGCAGGAAGGTGTGCAGTCGGAGTTTGCATGGGTTGATGGTTTCTTTTTTCGTGGCAATCAGTTATGTATTCCAGAGGACAAATTGAGGTTGAAGATTGTTCAAGAATTGCACAATGAGGGCCATGTGGGTCGTGACAGAACATTGCAGCTTGTTGTTACTTCTTACTTTTGGCCATTATTGCTCAAGGATGTTGGCAAGTTAGTGGAGCGTTGTCGGACTTGTCATTTGGCCAAAGGTAAGGTGACAAATGCTGGCTTGTATATACCCCTGCCAATCCCAACCCAGCTTTGGACAGACATTAGCATGGATTTCGTCGTGGGGCTTCTCAGGACTCAGCGTGGATTTAACTCTATCTTTGTAGTGGTTGATCGGTTCTCCAAGATGGTTCACTTCATCCCCTGCAAAAAAACTACAGATACTGTCAATGTGGCCTTACTATACTTTCTTGAGGTCTATCGTCTACATGGTCTGCCTACATCTATTGTATCTGATCGGGAAACTCGCTTCCTCAGTCACTTCGGCGCAGTTTATGGCGCTCAGTCAATACAAAGTTGGATTTTAGCAATGCATATCACCCTTAGACAGATGGTCAGATAGAGGTTGTTAATCGTTCCTTGGGTGATTTACTACATTGCTTGGTTGGTGATCACATCAAGTCTTGAGATCAGAAGTTGTGTCAGGTAAAATTTGCTCATAATCATGCTGTTAACCGGAGTACAGGTTTTAGTCCATTTCAGGTGGTGTATGGTCTTGTTCCTTGTGGACCCCGTAACTTGGTCCCGATTTCTACTACTATTAAAATGCATGGTAAGGCCGAGGATTTCATTCAACAATTGCAGCAGGTTCACTCACATACTCATGATCAGTTGCATGCTGCTGTTACTAAGCATAAACATGATGTGAATCTTAAATGCCGACATGTTGAATTTGAGGTAGATGACTTTGTTTGGACGGTGTTAACAAAAGATTGTATTCCTGCTCTTGAATACAACAAGCTTACTGCAAAAAAATGTTGGTCAATTGGAGGTCATTGAGAAGATTAATCCAAATGCTTATCGTTTGAAGCTGCCAAGTCATATTCATACATCCGACGTGTTTAATGTCAAGCATCTAGTGCCATTTCATGGTGATAATTCTGATGATGATGAGGCTTCCTCCCCGTCAAATTCGATGGCGAATTGTTCTCACCCTGGGGAGAATGATGAAGTGCATAAGGAGTTAGAGTTTATGATGAAGTGTGATCGCAAGACAAAATAATGATTTCATGATAACTTCGGTTTGTCCTTTTTTGGCGAATTGCTAGTCTAATTCGATTAGAAATTGGCAAATGATCACAACTCAGGGCCAAACATACATCGAATTTTGGGCAAATTTCACCGTTTAGGTCCTCAATTAAGCGTTTTTGCCGTTTATGGTAATTTTTATTTTGACAATAAAACTCGGATTCGTATTCACATGAACATACGGAATCCATGTTGTCAAGACTCCTCTAGTGGTTTACAACTATGTCCTCGTTGAAATCTTGGACTAAACGTCTTACTCGCCCACAATGAAAACTTTTTTCAAGAGTTTTTCCATATATCACGAGATCCGAATCAAAAGACAGCTAAAAACACGTCCATCCGACTGAAGCATCATCCTTGTAACTACTATCAATAAAAGACACGTTTCCTAGGATTGCATCCTTGGACATGGCAAAGTCAAGTTCAAGGAATCACAGTGTTTGAGTACTTGGATTTGTGTTGGCAAGGGAATTTTGGCCACGAATTTTTTTTTTTTTTTTTTTAAATGAAAGGCATATAAAGTTTCTTCTCCCCATGAATTCTACAAAGAATGTTAATATAACAGTTGCCTCAAAATCAAAAGGCGCTTCTCCATTTCCCTCGTATTTTTTACTTCAATGTAGAAAGATTACAACATTTTATACGTGCCTAAGAGTTTCAAGATATCAAATCGACCTTCTCAAGACGGATCATGAAATCTTGGTAATCTTATCTATTTAATGAATGAGGAGTCTGCTTTAACTGCCCTACACCCATCATAAAGTATATGCTTCAATAGAAATCACACAAAGATAGATTAGAAACCTTTGGTAAAATGTCTGGCCATAAGCCATCCATGGACTGATGACTTACCCATTAAGTTACGTTTGGCACTGGGCGTCAGCTAATTGGCTGAGTCTGTGCCTGGAGATGTGGCCGGGCAGGGATCGGGATTGGGGTGTTCTGGTTTCTCTTTTCTTATTTTTGTTTAAATTTGTTTTCTTTTTAAGATCTTTTCAACAAAAAATTGTCTAACACCAAAGGACACTATTATAGCATTCACCATTCCAACAATAGTAAATCAGCGTCCCTGTCTTAACCAGGGTCTAACTCAAAATGAATCAAAAGGTAAAACCATGAATAAGACCAATTTCATATATAAATCAATGTAACATGTCCACTCATTTATTGCCTAACACAACTGACACAATACAACATCAATACATAACCGGGAAAAAACTGCGTATAACATAGGAACAGATTCACGTGGTGAAGAAATTGAAACAACCCACATGAACGACATTCAAAATTATAAATTCAAACCTTTAGCTTTCAAGCTACAGGGGTCTTTCGATTTGGCGTGAAGACATTCTGTATAAGGGACTCCTTAATACCTAAGAGTTCAGGGAATTCCTGCTTCAGTTTGGAGGCATCAAGCTCATTGTTGCTCCTTGGAGCGACAATTACCTTAGCCTGCTCCTCAAGATTGAAGTTCTTCCAAGTGAAATTTGGGTCTATGTATTCGCGGTACATCTCCAGGATTTCATTATGGCTGACAACTCCAGGATTAGTGAAGTTCCATATCCCAGTGAGGTTTCTCTTTGCCATTTCAATGGATATTGGTAGGAGTTCATCCAAGATTGTCATGGAGTTGGGAATGTTCACCACCTTCTCATACCTAGTGATCTTTGTAATGAAATTGCGAGGGTTTGACAGATCAGATGAGATGGGCATCCTTACACGCAGTGTACAGACATTCTCATAGTTCTTTAGTAGATCCTCGACCTGCCAATATAACAGTAAAATGGAACTTCCATCAGGACCACCCAAAGATCACAAGTTCATAATTACAATTATTCAAGTGCAGAAAACAAACATAAGCATCACATTGATCCAATTTACTAAAGGCATACATTTTAATTTTATTAAATCCTTAACATTTACTAACAGACTTTCTTTACATTTTCATAAGACTAGTAGAAAAAATCCAGATTACAACGTGGATACTTAAATTTACTGACTTTAGGTGATTTATTCCATATAACCTCATTGTAGTCATCTAAATTTTCGAGATCTAATCAAAGTGACTCGTCTTAACACATCCCACCTATGATCTATGAACTTGGCCAGATTGTTTCTACTATCAAGGTCGAAATTTTCGATAAGCCAGTGAATTTCTCTAATTGTATCCGAATGTTAACAAACTGAGCCTAAACAGATTTCAAATTTCCACATTAATGCATCATTAGTTCAATAAACAAATCTAACAGTAGGACTGCAACTTTCCACATATCAAGATTAATAAATAAATGAAAAATCCAAATTTGAGATTTAGAATTATAACACACAGATCTCAAACATATTTGCCATAAATACATAAACAGAAACATAACGATAAATCCAAACATTACCCACCATTGCTTTCGTCTTGGAGTAAAAGGATCCGATGAAATTCGGAGTGTCCTCCTCCTTGAACCCGATACCCGACCCGAGCGGATGCGAATCATCATACTCAAAAATACATCCAGTGGCATAGTTGATCAAAACCAACCCCTTCTCCCTGCATACATCAGCAAGCGTCAACGTGCCGACAACATTTGTCCTAATGGTCTCCACCTTGTGTGACTCACACCAGTCGACATTAGGCCGTCCAGTAACACCGGCGGCGTTGAATACATGGGTCGGTTGCACCGAGGCGATGTCGGACTCAAGGGATGGCCGGTTCTCCAACCGACCCGACCCGTAAACGTATTCGATCTTCTGAGCTTCACAGAGCTTCCCGAGGAGCCCACCAATCCATCCGGTGCGGCCGTAAATCAGGAACTTGTAGGTCTTGCCGGATCCGTTTACCGTGGCAACCATAGTGTCAAATTTTAGTGCGTGTCGCGTGGGAAAATGATACGGAAAAAGGGGTAGAGTGTAATGGTGTGTGCATCTACTGTGATTTATGTATATAGGCGAAGAAAATATTTTTTGAATTTTTGTGGTCACGTCCTTTGTTACGCCTTCGTAATATCTTAAATGACTAATATGCCCTTATAACTAGATAGAAACTAGCCGCCAAAATAGAAGACTATGGGAAAATTAGGATCGGCTCCCGAACGTTTTATGTGGTTAATCTTCAAAAGTGAGGTATTAGGTCTTTGAAATCTCAAACTTATTAATATAAATATTATAATCACTCCCAGACTTCCAGGATATTTACAATTAGAGGGTAAAATCGTCAAATCTTTCAACCACAATTAGTTTCGAACAATCTAAGAATACATAAAAATTGTTCTATTAAAATGAAAACTAGTAATTTCATGTCATGTACGGTACACGAATTTATAGTCTGTTTGGTTCTGCTGAAAATTAGCCAAAACTGGCTTTTTTCTACCGTTGAAGAGGCAACGGTTATAATTCAAACAAAGTGGCTGCTTTTTGTGTCTGATGGTCAAAGGCAAACGGTCCAAAAATCAATTTTGGTAAATTTTAATCACGTCCAGACAGACACTTGATCTTTCACTTAGTTAAACTAAAGCGTCGCAACTTCATGGCGCAAGGAAACAAGGAATAAAATTGAGAAATGAACAGCAACAGCAGCATCTCAAAATATATTGACACCAAACACCTAATAAAAACCTTGTAAGGATATTTATGTCATTTTGAGATTTGGAATTTCTTTAAATTCAGTTGGATCTGTGCATCGTTTGAGTAGTAGGTGAGGAGGTGGGTAGGTGGGGTTTTCACGCCCTAATTCCATTAAATAATGCTATTTACCATTACGATGTATCAATTTATGTACAATAATGGAATTGAACATTTCAGCTTGTATGAGAAAGAACAGGAAGAGAGATAGAGAAATGTGAAAGATAATGTGTTACCAATGTTTCATCATTATTATAATAAATAGCATTAATCAGTTTCATTGAAAATAAAAGTTGAATGATTAATTTTAAAAGTTACGAGTTCGACTCTAAAATCATCTAGAGGGGATTTAAAAGGTGAATAACTCGGAATTAAAATTACCAATTAAAATTAACAAATTTTTTTTTAATTATTCTAAATATTTAGTCAATCAAATCAATTTTATCATATATTGAATTGTCCTAATAATAAATAAAATAGTAAATAACACAAGATTTTTTAACGAAGAAAATCCTTTACATAATTAACAAATTTTGGGAATAAGCCAATAACTTCCACTATAAATAATAAGAGTTTACAATATGATCCAATCTAGAATACTCAATATACTCGCTGATCTAATTCCTACAATCTCCAAGACCTGTTGGAACATGCTTCACTAACATCTGCCCCTGATCTATTGGAATTGTATATTTCCCGTGGATAACCAAGAACACCTTATTCGTGTACTCTTCTGTACTTCTGGTCTAACTTTCCTCAATTTTCAGCAACATATTGAAAAAATATTTTCTTGATTATATTTAGGAAGTGAGTGCTTTGGATTATTTGATTTTTCTTGATTATATTTAGGAAGTGGATATTTTGGATTATTTGATTTTGATATTTTTCCCAACTTGTGGTTGATTAATCTCAAAATGTAATATTGTTGGTTGATCTCCAAAGAATGTTACGAAGATAGAAAATAATGATCAACCAAAGTTTTCACAAGTGAGGCTTGGGTATTTATAGTATAGAGGTATTGGGGGTAGGATATGATATATAAAACTCTTAAAAATACCGTTGCTCGAGCTCCAGGCTGACGACAATGATTTTGTTTTGGATGCTCGAGCATCAGTTTGGCGACATACTAGCATAAGTCCGACGACTCTTTTTCCATGTACCATACTCAGACCCAAGACACATAGTTCATCTATACAACATCCTAAAAGACTCCTTGACTTTTACAATTCTCTTATAATAATCATTTTGTTTAAAGAATGACCAATACAACTTAAAACTTAACAAATTTAAAATATTAAAGTATGGTGACTAACGTGAAATTTTAGTGGAGTGCTAATGCGTTTTCAGCCTTTATTTATTCTGTGTCAATGGCTATAACTTGCATTCTCGATATAATATCATTTAGATATAAGCATTTATGCCGTGGATCGAATATATTCCAAGATTATTAATATAATATCAAGATTAGAGATCAACACAAGGAATCTAATATATATTTTATAGTATTGCACATGCTTCACGAGTTAGTTTAGATGATCTTTGCAAATTTATAGTTCACACATACATTATGTCTCTGGGCAATATGCCTTTCGAGTTAATTGTTGTGAAAAGCGAAAGACGATATCAGATAACTCCAATACCAAATTATTGGAGAAAATAAGATATTATAACCACAATATGAAGTAATTGATTACAAGAACATAAGAACAAAATAATTTGCAGAGTAAATGAGATTTTATTATAATATAGAGAAAAAAATACAAAGATTTTGGAGTTTGCAATGTTTCTAAATTCTTCTAAATCATAATGAAGAGTTAACTATATATAGGGAACAAATATGAGAAGTAGCCCTCGGGACCTTTACTTTAAAAATTGGGAAAAATTCAAAAGTCAGGTGTTAACTTTGACACGGTTCAATTTTCAGGTGTCAAGTTTCAAAATGCAAAACTCAGGTATTTATTTATTAATTAAAAATATTTTTATTAATTAATTACTAAATAAATTTATTAAATATTTAATTATAATATTATATAATTAACTCACTCCACCTCCACCATCTCTATCGTTTCTGTGACTATTTTGGGGACCGTTCCGACCACCACTCTTCTCCGGCGATCATTCTGGTAATCGTTCCGCCGCAACTTTATTCCGACAACTGCTCCAATTTTGACAATTTATACAATATGATCACAGATTCACAATTTAAATAGTCACATATTATTTTTCAGTCACAAATAATAATTTTTATACGTCACAGATTATTTTACGATCACAGTTCAAAAATTTTGTAGGTCACATATCAAAATTTATAGGTCTCACAATCACATATTTTCAAATTAGTTGGTCACAGATTTTTCACGGTCACATATTATATAATTTTTAGGTCACAGATTACTGAATTTTAAGGTCACAGATTATATTTTTAGTCACAAAACCAAAATCACCAAATCCGCCTGATCCTCCACTGCGCTACCGTCGACTGCCACCCGCAGCACCACGAACGCACCCACAGCACCACACCACCGTCGCACTCACCAGAGCTCTTTGTTCCACAGCACCTCCATTGCACCTCTGCACCACCGTCACCTGCCAAAATCCACCCCCTTTCCCAAAAGTACGGCACCACAGCCACCACCCCACCAACAAATCATCAAGTCCGTCACCGCCATTTGCACTTTTAATACATAAGATCAACCCCTAAACTCCAGTCACCACAAAAAAAAAAAAAAAGAGAGACGAGAAAAATTTAAATCCCCTACAATGTCGTAGATCTCACAGGTGGGAAGCCGGAGAAGGTGAAACCAAACACGGTGGTCCAAGCACGGCAGTCACCTG
Organism: Fraxinus americana; assembly: GCA_035079005.1. NCBI lineage: Eukaryota > Viridiplantae > Streptophyta > Magnoliopsida > Lamiales > Oleaceae > Fraxinus > Fraxinus americana. The sequence goes on along the minus strand of CM068722.1, from coordinate 1,603,421 downwards.
CAGGATTGAGCGTCGGATTGCTGGCGTTCGCAACAGCGTCGCCGGTCGTCCGAGATCAACGAAATGATGTGGATGGTTGTCGGTTGAGTCAAGGATGTGTGGGCTGAGTCAGGAGGAGACGATTGATACTGTTGTTGTGTGTAATGGCCACCACTCAGAGCCCAAGACTCGCCGTTTGTCGCGTTCGCAGTAGCGATCTGTTCGCCGAAGGGTGGAATCAGCTCAGCATTACCCGATGCCAGCAGTGTCAGTTGGCGCATCCCTTCGTCGTCGGTTGCTGGAGTTTGAATGGACCGCCGATGTCGAAGAGAGGTCGAAGAGAGAGAGAGTGGAGAGGAGAGAGAAGTGAGAGATGTCGAGATGAGGGATAGAAATTATATTAGGGCTTGAGTGGGTACCTGAATTTTGATTAAAAAAACTTCTCACCTGATTTTTGCACTGTGATTTTCAAATACCTGGAATTATGTAATTTCCTTTTAAAAACGTGATTTTTTTTTTTTTTGTCTCAATGTTCTCTTCAAATCCAACACAAATTTCAATTCCTAGTTGGACTTCCAAATAGAATTCCAACCAAAATTCGTCAAGTAAACTTGAATATGATTCCACAATAGCATTCCAAACTTTAATTTGAATTCCCAAATATTTTTAACAAAGAATTCGGGTAAAAAATTCTAATATTAATATTTTTTCGAGAGACCATAGTTTGCTTCGATTGTATGTTGTTCGACCATTTACGGGTCCATGACGTTGGTTTCATCCCCTCCGTGGTCGAACGAGTCATCCACTAGCTTTTTTTGGAAGCACCAACATATTTCGAAGACTGTTGATCTCATTGCAGGCCTTTATGCGGGACTCATTTTACTGGTGAGATTCATCCCTACTTTAGCTACTTTATTAGGTCGGCGAGTTAATTGGGATTCTCGGTTATTTGATTTCCTGATGTTAGCCATTACTATCTCAAATTTGCATTCCACCCTGAAAAATTTAAATTCTTGAACTCGTATCAGAACCAAAACGAAGCATGAAATAGTTGTACTATTTTTCATAAGAGCACAATAAAAATATATCTGCACAGATTACAAGGAACATTTATCGAATTTCGACAACTGATTTAAACAAAAAATGTGGGTAGTCAAGATTTCTTAAAAAAAATACAAAGATTTGATTAAATTGTGAGATTCTCTTGAATCCCAGTAAATGTAACAACAATTTTGCCACCCATATCTGGTAATGTTTCACAGCCAAGAAGAGGATTCATCTTCCCCATTCTATTCACTTCGACCGGATACTTCACGATCCCAATACAAACATTTACATAATAAATAAATATTTCATTTGTTTTGTTAGTTTAGGATTATTATAGATTGCATACAAATCATCTCTTTTTTATATTACCACACTTCGAATTTAATAGTAGTTATTGAACTACAAATTAGACCTTATTCCTCGTGGGAACGATACTCTTAACTCACAAATCTTATTACTTGTACAACGATCCTGACGCTTGCGGGTTTCACGCGAACAAGTTTTTGGCGCCGTTGCCGGGGAATAATGGATTTAATTTTAGTTTAGTAGTTTATATTAAATTCGATTTTTGTTTTATTCTTTTTATATTTTTTATTATTGATTTTGGCTACCCACCTTGATTTCTCGTACTTGATATTCTATCCAGGTGTCGTTCAGCAATGCATCTAGGATTCTAACATGGCATGGTAAAAATATTTTTACAATAAATAATCTCGACATGGATGACGAGGAAGAAGATATCTATTGCGAATTATGTTATGGGGTGCATTATACTGGCTACTGCGTGAATACATGCACTGAACCCTTTCAACTCAAGCTCCTGCGATTTAAACAATATTTAAGATGTCGGAGACTTGCAATTGACACATCTTTTGAAGCCTACATGCCTATGGGCGAGTGTATCCCTTCCGACACGTTTGTGGAATTTGGTCCTTCCATGTTGAACGAGGATGCAATTGCAAAATGCTACACTGATCTTGCCAAGTTAGATGAAAACAAAATGTGTATGGGAGATGGCGTATTCTGGATTGAATTTAAAAGGTGGAGATACAATCCACTCGAAAAATTTGAAAAAGATTTTACATTGCCCGTAGAATTAAATTGTGAATCTTCCATTCAACCTGATGAGATATCAATTATGAGATACGAGAATAAAGATGATGAAAGATCAATTACAAAGGAACAAAGTGAAGACGAGGCAATTAATGAAGACAACGTTAACCCACATTCTGTAGACTTCATTGATTGCCCTATCATTGAATTTGTAATTAAGTTCGAAGAGAAGGAAGAAGTCTATTTAGTTGAATTCAAATCGAAGGAGATAGGCAAGTCATATCACATTGGAGAGGGCAATGTTAAAATTTGTAGAAGTAATGAAGAGTGGAGTAAAGTCAGAAGAGACAAATTGAGCAAGGCATCAAAAGCGTTCTTCAAGATTCCATGATACCGAAACAACAAAGTCAAGCTAAGGACTTTAAACAAAGCGCTTATTGGGAGGCAACCCAATTTTTCTTCCCTTTTATTGATTATGCTTTCTATTAATATGATAATTTAGATTATATTTTTTATTATTCAATTTTAGGGACTCATCATCCATACCACGTTTTCCCTTAGATCTTCGATATGTTAGTTGGTTTATTAGATGTTAGAGCTAAGTAACACTTGTTCCAAATTTGTGAACCTTAATACTTTATTTGATTACATTGTGCAGGAACATGACGTCGCGGAACACTTAGACCAACCAAGACCAAGGAGCTAACGGGAGTAATATGAAATTAGCAATTGGATTACAAGCCATATCAGGGGAGTCTTTTCTTCATTTTCTTCCCCACCCCTTTATATGCGGATTTAGAATTTAAGACATTGAGGACAATGTCTAGTTTAAGTTTGGGGGTGGAAAACATGAGTTTTTATTTTTTATGTGTTTTTGTGGGCTTTTATTATTTTAGTAAAAAAAAAATTTTGAAAAATTGAAAAATTTCAAAAATAAAAAATAAAAATAAAAATAAAAGTAAAAATATTTTCTTTTTGTGTGCTTGTGTGAGTTAGTTGACCTGGCTGGCAATAATGAACATATTGAATCATAAATTGTTCTATAAATGGTGAATAAGTTGCATGCCTAAATTAATTTTTTGTTTTTTCATGTAAAATTTGATAGATATTGAGCACGCGAATTAAGTTAAGTATTGTGTATGAATGAGTTGATTTCATAATTGGATAGGTTGAAATAGTAGACCATATATGTTAAAACCCAAAACCACTAAATTTTACATCCTTAGACCAAATTTAGAATAGTTTGGGAGATTTCACTGTTGTGGGAAGATATTGAGATAAATGGGGATTCCATGTGTGAAATAAAAAAAATATTGTGTGGATTGTCTAAGATCAATGTGATGCAATTTGGTGAAAATCTCAAGTTAGAAGTTGTTTTAGTTGAATATGTGTTTGATGAGGGACATTGCACTAATCAAGGCATAAAAAAAAATAACACATTTTATTTGAAAATTTCTCTTCGTAGCCTTTATGACTTGAGCAATTAAGCCTGTAAGGGTCTTTAAAACCTGGTGCCCTATGGTCATCTGACTTGGGAGTCATCAGCTGAAAGCTTGTTACATGAGTCACTTAGAAAGCTTAAGGGAGAGAATGATTCAAATAAATAAATAAAAAAAAGCGTCGAAAAAAAAAAATTTGATTGAGAAAAAAAAATTGATTGAAAAACAAAAAAAAAAAAAAAAAATAGAAAAAAAGCAGGTGCATGAAACAAAAGACGCACCAAACGCCCTGATTATGTCCCGAACACTTGTCTAAGGAAATTCGACTTTTTGATAAGGGATTATTAGCCTAATTAAATTCTAGAGATTGAAGCAATCAAATTATGGAGAATCTTTATTTATTGATATATTGACTTACAATTAGTGAGATTTACCTAAACTAGAGAGGTGAGGATAGTAGAAAATTCAACCTTAGGTCACACCCTTGGAAAGAGCGAAAATAATAAGTTTGGGGGTGTGTGAATCTTACGAGCGATGAAAGAACATATTTGACCATTGAGGGTCGGGATTGAAACAACTCATGAATTCATGATACTATGCTTAATTCTTCATACACATACGTCGATTTTACATTGAAAAAGTAGATTTTAATTTTTGTATTGTGATTTTGAAGCTGTGAATAGATTGGATATTATGATTTCAATCTTGAGATAAAAAGCCAGGGTAACTAGCTATATCGTTTTGCATTGCTTGATTTTCTGACCACCAATCAGATAATTAGCATTGCATATTTGTGTGTTTGTTAGGTTTTAGTTTTGTTTGAGGACAACTTGTTCGCGTGAAACCCGCAAGCGTACGGGATCGTTGTACAAATAATAAAATATGTGAGTTAAGAGTATCGTTCCCACGAGGAATAAGGTCTAATTTGTAGTTCAATAACTACTATTAATTTCAAAGTATTATGACATCAATATAATTGTGATTTATTTGTTATTTATTCTAATTCTACTCTAGAAAAGCAAATAAATATGATATTTTATCTATGTGAATGCTTGTATTGGATTCATGCATCCCCCTATTTCCACTTATTTCAATTCTCAATAATCATTCTATTCAATTCATGCATTTTTGACAATCGATAAAGCTAATATGTTAAATGTTCTTTCCCAAGATACACCAACCTATGACTAACACGAGACGATCCTATTCCTAGTCCGAATTCATATGAAAGTCACGCATTTGGTTTAGATTATCAATAAGATTGCATGTGTGAAAGAGATTATTCATAATTCTAACTACACATGTTGATTTTACAGCGTTCTAAACTTATTGTGAGTATTCCTACACTACAACAAGCAACTAACTACTTAATTGGTGATCAAGCAATAAATAGTGTGATGAGTATGTAAAATCAATCAAATAATAACACAAAAATCCTAAATTGATATCTCGGATTAAAATAAATGAAAATAGGGTTCAAACATTCATCCAATACAATGAAAAACTATGTTAACATTCTTATAATTAAATTACACAAGAATAATTGGAAAAATATCACTCGGAAATAAGAAAGATGGAAGAAGTAGGAAAAATCCACGTTCTTGATGTGAATCTTGAATCCGGATGAAGAATCTTCAATATCCTATGCAATTCGTCTTGATTCCATGTTGTTAGTCATGTTCTTCGTCTCCAAAATATGTATAATATAGAGATTTTTAGGTATAGGGAGGTTCTCCATATGTATTCTGCTGTTCTCTCTTTATAGGAGCCGAAAATTGGTTGAAAATCACGTCCAAATTGGTTTCCAAAAGAGTTCTAATCGAATAAGGAGAGTTGCCTTCGCGGGCGGATTTTTTATCTCTGCATAGCAGTCCGTATTTTAGTCATAACTTTCTCTTCTGATATCCGATTGATGCAATTCAAAGTGCGTTGGAAAGATAACTTAAAGGGATACAACTTTGATTGAAATAGAGGTTTTCCAATTAGGACGTTTACTATGCCAAAAATGGGTCTCAATATTCGGCTAAAAATCTGGAATATATCTTGAGCGATTGGAAATTGATTTTGATAATACTTTGATCATGTTCCATTCCTTTTTGAATTCTAATTTCATCCAATTGTCTCCTAGCAATCTTCAAAGTATCTTCTTGAGTATTTGCAATTTGATCCTCGAACTTTGGATTTTACCATTTTTCGATATTTTTGCATTCTTTTCTCCAATTCTTCATCAAACATAAAGTTTTACCTACACAATGCAATATAACATAAATTATGTAAAATTTTGTCAAAAGATCAATAAAATTCTATAGTTTTAAACCGCGAATAAGTGTAGAAAATACACTTATCATTTCACAGCCAGGAAGAGGATTCATCTTCCCCATTCTATTCACTTCGACCGGATACTTCCGTAGATGACCTTTCATTTCACTTACTTCATCCGATGCATACTGTTTCCAGTTATGTTTGGCCATCCATCTTACACGTCTCACACATTTAAGACTTTCTGGTTGCTCAAAACATTGCTCTAATGTACCTATGTGCTCGGCCCAGAGTTCCATAGATCTGCAATTAAATGTACACATCGACTAGGTCATATATGCTTTCAGAAATATTTTGAAACTAATACGAGGTAGAAGAAAAATTTTACCTGTCCATGTGGATTAGTACGCTTGCCAGCCCATGGCAATTTCAGTATCTCTGGTTCCTTCGAGAGAGCGTTGATTGACGTTAGCAGAACCCAATTTTACATATTCATCATCTACCATCATTCCCTTTGAATGGACATATATCATGAAGTGTCTATTTTTCAGAATGAGTACCTTGATAATGACATATCATGGGTTTATAAGTCGAAATGCAATGCATGAACTTGATTATTTAGAAATATTTGGAAAATTAAGAGAAATGTACTTGGGGAGTGTTTGTAGGAGAACTCTTAGTAGTATCTGAAATGCTTCCACCATCGCGAGCCTAGCGATTCCCGAGGCAAAAGAAATTCACATGATCTTGTGGTTCATACACCTTCTCAAGTTTTCAAATAAGTTTTCAACCTCTTTCATGAAATGAGGCTGTAGAATTTAACCTGTCAAAATAGAATTCTTTGAGTGGGAGTACATGTAGGAACACCCTCTGGCCACATTGGGAGGACGATGTATACTGAAAACCTCTCCCTTGCTTTGATTTTGTTAGCAATCTTTAGAGCAATTTCCATAGGTATCAAATTGTTTGCACCTGGAAGTAAAAATGAATATACTTAATTTTAGTCGTTCATACATTTTCGAGTAATTCAGGTATTAATTAATCGATATTCAATAAGATTTTCTTACCCAAGTCTTTGTAGTTGGTCCAATTGTACGATGAACCAAGGAAGTACTGGTTCCCAATGAATGAGATGTTGGGCGCAATGAATTGCCTTGACATAACTCATAAGCTGTATGTATACTCATGTCTATCTGTAAATTCTTCCCACATACCAGGTTCTGTTTCAATGCAGCAAAAGTGTAATGTCATTCATTAGCATTTAGCACCATGCTATTGACGACACTCTAACCGATGAAAATAGACCAAGAGCCAAATGCCTTTACCTTGTTTGGAGCCTCTTTTGGATCTTCAGGAAAACCTTTAACCGTATTGGAGTCGATTGAACGAAAAACCTAAAAAATTGCGATAAATTAGTTTGAAGTTAGAAGAACATAATACAGTTCAAAATATTGGAGTTGAAGGAAGAAAAATTTGATTTTATCATACCTGGACATGCCAAGTCTCTGGATCATCTAGCCTTTGGTTAGCAGCCTCTTCTATTCCTAATATATCAGGTATTCTATCGAGCTTGAGTAAGTTATCATCATGTGATGCTCTTATTTTCTGTATGCCATGGGGCTTTGACGCCTTTAACCAACGCTCCACAAAATTAGTTAAGACGTCATATGCAGCTGGACCAACGATTTGATAGTGTAAATCGTGCCATGGCTCTCTTGGACAATCAACAGCAGGCTCCTTTTCAGTTAAAACATACACGGATAAGCAAAATCTAGTAGAAGATAAAAGTAAACAGATCATAGGCAAGATAAATATCATAAAGTTTTGCAGAAAATTACTGTGAAATTATGATTATGATAGTCATCCTTGTGAACAGTTTGTAATGTGCTGAAAATTGGATGTTTTGGTTGCAACATATCTTCCCTTGCATAAATCGAGGCCTCCAACAAATGCTATGATCTTTCTCATTGACTATCACACTCTTCTGATAATGAGTGTCAATTGTACTAGTTTCCTGTAGACAGAACGAAAAATCAAGATTAGATAGTATTAAGAAAGAAAAAGAAGCTAAAATTTCGTTTGTTATAATATCTACTAGTGTCTGGACAATCCCTTTGAGAAGATTATAAGAAGCCAACCTGCTTTTTGACCCAGCTACCTTTCCCAGCAGTTCGAGGGCACGGCAGCACTTGCACTGACGAGAATGTTATAGTAAGTTACACATGACCATCAGATGCAAAAAAAAAAAATCCAAACTACCACTATATAAATGCTGTATAAGCGAACATTTTAAGACTACAAAATGATTCAAAACCAGAGAGAAAATGAAGAGATTCATGGTGATAATGAAGTACTGATTATTTGATAAACCTTCATAGATTCATATCAGTCTGCATCCGAATCAGAGGTAACTTAATCTTCATTCTCATCAGGTGTCATTTTTCTCATATTATAACATCGTGTAGCCTCAGTGCATAACAATGCAAAGCCTTATTTGAGATCAAAAAGCTCAGAGATAATTGTGTTGACCTCAAAAAATGTTGCCAACAGATGCCGGGCCCACTCGTGCACACGTAAGCTTAATCCAACACGCTAATGCCGATCGACGGTCATGAGGACTCCAGAAAACGAGCGTGGGTGTGGCTAAAAGGCACGAGACGTCTCCGTTCAGGCCACCGGCATAAAAGAAATACGATTGTATAAGAAACCAATCGATAAATGACAAGATTCGTTATAGAAAAATGTTGTAAAAGTGATATTGAAACGAGAGAGAAATGGCTCCAAAAGATTCAGTTTATTCTTCAATTTTGCATTCGGCCCTTCCTTGTTACGTGGTTGGGGTATTTATAGTGTTACAACTCAAATTGTGACCTTTGGATCAACTTACACGTGGCCTTATCTCCTCGACCAAGACCTCAAATCCTAGCAATCAAGTTGACTCTCCTAGCTGTACTAACATTAAATGCTCTGACATTGACGAGACAAGACATAATTAAGCTTTACACAAAAGTCACATCAATCATTTGTAAGAGATTTTCATCATGGCCGAATCCTCATAAGTGGATCTTTGATGGGCCTCGGACGTTAGAAGGAGGGGCCTCGGAGTAATAACGAGGGCCTCGGATTGGTAGCCAGGGCCTCGGAACTCACAACTGAAGCTAGAGAATTATATCCTGATCGAATTAAGTTGGTCCCACCGTCGTGGTGTGACGCCACGTGTCCGTTCTGTTCTTTAACCCGTAACAATAGTCCCCCAAGTCCATGTGTGGTCATTTATGCCAGGCGTGGACTTTCAAAGTCTGAATTTTCTGTGCTTTACGCCATTTCTAAGAAAGTCGCCTGTGAAATTGAAGTTCTTTTGGAGCTACGTCGAGATGAGGTGAGTTCGTATTCGAACTGGCCGAAGCTGATTTCCTTTTGATGAGGCGAGTTCATATTCGAACTGGCCGAGGATGATTTCCTTTTGATGAGGCGAGTTCATATTCGAACTGGCCGAGGCTGATTTCCTTTTGATGAGGCGGGTTCATATTCGAACTGGCCGAGGCTGATTTCCTTTTGATGAGGCGAGTTCATATTCGAACTGGCCGAGGCTGATTTCCTTTTGATGAGGCGAGTGCAGATTCGAATCGGCCGAGGCCGATTTCCTTTTGATGAGGCGGGTTCATATTCGAATCGGCCGAGGCCGATTTCCTTTTGATGAGGCGAGTTCATATTCGAGCGGCCGAGGATTTCCTTTGATGAGGCGGGTTCCATATAGAAGCGCGAGGCTGATTTCCTTTTGATGAGGCGAGTTCATATTCGAACTGGCCGAGGCTGATTTCCTTTTGATGAGGCGGGTTCATATTCGAACTGGCCGAGGCTGATTTCCTTTTGATGAGGCGAGTTCATATTCGAAGCGGCGAGGCTGATTTCCTTTTGATGAGGCGAGTTCATATTCGAACTGGCCGAGGCTGATTTCCTTTTGATGAGGCGAGGCGACGTTCATAGAAATTGATGCCTGTGATGTGACGGTTTCTTATGTTTCCAAGGCCAATGAACTGCATCGAGACGAGTTTCAATAGCCGTACAGCTGTTTTTATTTAATGCGCAATGATGGCTAATTATTGGGGTGTGTAGTTTCGAGGACAAGTTCACGCGTGAGCCAGTGTTGGTTCGTGCACGCACAAATCTGAGGCGTTGATGTAGAGAAAACGTTTGATTTCAAGGGTCAAGATTTGTGCAATTTTGTACGCCTCAGATTAACTGAGATCTGATCTAACGGCTGGGGCTGAATCCTTCGCTAGTATAAAAGCCAAAACTTTGTCATTTTCATACTTTACTTTCACGAAACACTCTGAAATTTCTGAAACTGTCCTGCTGTCAATCATTTTCCGACGAACTTCCGACGAACTTCCGGCGAACTTTCTGAGTCTTTCCTTCGCTTTAGGTACTTTCTCCTTACGTAGTTGTCTTCCTATTTTCCTTAGACACCCTTTTCTTGCACTATTCATATTCTTCCAACAACAATGTCTTCCGAGGCGTCTCTAGCCATGACAGTAGTTAGGAGTGGGGAGGAATCAGTGTCTGGGGCCTCTGGTGAGTGGTATAGTATGACCGAAGAGCCTATAGATTATGAGGCGGGATGGGGGGCAGCCAAAATCCAATCCAATATCACTTCTGCCAAACTAGACGAACTTAGGCAGACCTATAACATCCCCCATTACGTCAAACTCTTAGTCCCTGATGCTCACGAAAGGGCTTGTTTTCCGAGGCCCAATTGTGTGGCCTTCAGTGAACACCTGCTTAAGGCAGGTGTGCGTCTGCCTCTGCACCCCTTCTTTAGGGCTGTGCTGAGGACCTTCATGTTGTCCCCCACCCAAATTCTTCCCAATGGGTGGAGCCAAGTCGTGGGGACCTACTTCCTGTGGAAGGAAGTGTCTCTGGGCGAGGACCTCCCACTTCATGTTTTCGAGTCCCTCTTCCACGCCAGGGTCGTGGGAAAAGATGACTCAAAGGGGTGGTATTACATCACTCCCTGGGGCTCCCACGCCCCCTTTGTGGTTGGGCTCCCTTCATCCATAAAGGGGTGGAAGGAGTCGTGGTTCTGGGTGACGGGTAGGTGGCAGATGGTGGAGGGAGATGCTGTCCCAGCTGTTACCGCGCCGACCCAGTACTACGAGGCTTGTGAGTGTCGTCTTGAGTTCTTATAGCTTCAACACGCCTGTTTCTGATACTGATAACTGCCCCTTTTTTGCAGATTGTAGCACAAGGTACGAGCTTTCTGAGGCTGAGTGGGCCATTGTAGAAGACATTTACCAACGATCTCCGAGGCTCCGAAGCTTTTCTCACTTAATCGAAAGGAGCAGATACTTCATTGATTTCGGACTGATGGCCCCCAAGGGTAAGAGGCGCCTTTACTTTTAACTAACTGCCTCCTTTAATGATTTGAACTGACTTCTCTTCGTAATCGCAGATAAATTCACCAAGAAGGATTATGCCCTGCCTGATATGGCCAGTATAATGAAGGCCACCTCCACTGCCGGGGCGAAAGCACTAAAACCCGGGTCCACTGGGGCAAAACAGGTAAAGTCCAAGCTGGATCGCCTCAGCAAGAACAAAAATGAGAAAGAGGCTGAGGAGGAGGTGCAAGAGGAGGCCCCAAAAGGTGGCAAGCCAGCAGTGGCGAAGGGCAAGGGGGTGGCTGATGAGCCACAAAAGAAGAGAAAACTGGGCCCAGGTGGGGGGTCGTCAAGTTTTGGGACCACTGTGTCCTTTGAGAAGGGGGGTTCGAAGCAGCCGAAGCTCCTCCAGTCTTCGATTGATGCTGCCATGGTGGCCCAGTCTAGGAAGATCGTCATGGATGACGTGGCGAGAGCAGAGGGGGCCACCAAGAAGAAGGTTGTGGAGAGGACTCCAGGAAAGTCTGGGAATTTCCTGGGGGGCAGGGAGGACAAAATAGCCCCTGCTGTAATAGAAATGCTGCCTCCGGAGGTGAGGGCGGCCACTGAGGGCTTCAACAAGTTCTGGACGGAGAGGTGGCAGAATTATGTGGCCACCTGTGATGCCGTGGACCTCACCACTACTTTGGTGAGCCAAACTGCCAGGGCCTTGGGGGTTGCATTGGAATGCCAAACTGTTTTGGCAGATATTCAATCAAGGAATAGAGCCTCTCGCGACGGGCGGAAAAAGTGAAGGCAGAGCTGGCGGAGAAGAAGGAGGCCAACATTGAACTGAGAATTCAGAGAGATGTTGATGATTCAAAACGCGATGCTCTCCGGGCAGAGATTGAGGCCCTGAAGAAGGAGGTTCACGAGAGCCAATGTGAGGTGGCTGCCCTCACCAAAAGGTGGAGATTTCGACAACCACCGAAGGTCACCGCCGAAGCACCGGAGAAGGCAAACCTTGAGTTAGCGGGGCTAGGGACGCCGGGCAGTTCATGGAGAAGGAGCTGAGGTGGCTGGAGGCCGAAGTGAAAAGATATGAAGCTGACGTGGTCGAGGCGGGCGATATTGCAGTGAGGAATTTATAGCCAACTTCCATCACACTGAAGAGTATCGACGCTTCGGCCTGTGTTGGAGCAGAGTGGCCTATCAGGAGGTCTTTGAGAGGTTGGGAGAGGCACATCCAGAGCTCGATGTTTCTGAACTGAGAGCTGAGTTCTTGGAGGAGGAGGTTCCACAGACACCTGCTGAAGAAGGTGAGGTGGTGGAACTTGATCCTGAAGATGAGCCTACTGAAGGGCCTCAACCTGTTGAAGCACCTCAAGCAACAGATGCTCCAGCTCCCCCACCCCCTGCTCCCTGATACATTTTTGTAATTTTAACTCATTACTTTGTAATTCATTCGGCATATCAATATAACACAGATTTTGCTTCATCTTTGCGCTGCCATTTATCTTTTCTACCATGAACTTAACTTAATGCAACAGTATCAAGGCCTTGCCATACTTAAATAATTAATAACTAGAATGGGATAACTGAGCAAACTATTCAGCAAAGCAACCAAGCAAACTTAGCAAATCTGAGGTAACTTAACTGAAGCTCCTTTACAAAACTTTTGACAACTGCTTTCCAGGGTATCATTCTGAAACTATCTTAACTTAATCCTTGATGAAACTGTTTTTAACCTCTTGCTTGGTGAACGGTTCATCCAAGCAGAGGCTTCTCCCTTTAGCGTTCAGCTTCACCAAAGGGAGGCTTGTGATGTACGCTTTGGAGTTCGAACGAGGTGGCCTTCTTTTAAGGTTCCATCCTCTCCTCCGAAGCGCCCACGCTTCTCAGCTTGATGGATGGTTCATCCAAGTAGAGGCTTCTCCCTTTAGCGTTCAGCTTCACCAAAGGGAGGCTTGTGATGTACGCTTTGGAGTTCGAACGAGGTGGCCTTCTTTTAAGGTTCCATCCTCTCCTCCGAAGCGCCCACGCTTCTCAGCTTGGTGGATGGTTCATCCAAGCAGAGGCTTCTCCCTTTAGCGTTCAGCTTCACCAAAGGGAGGCTTGTGATGTACGCTTTGGAGTTCGAACGAGGTGGCCTTCTTTTAAGGTTCCATCCTCTCCTCCGAAGCGCCCACGCTTCTCAGCTTGGTGGATGGTTCATCCAAGCAGAGGCTTCTCCCTTTAGCGTTCAGCTTCACCAAAGGGAGGCTTGTGATGTACGCTTTGGAGTTCGAACGAGGTGGCCTTCTTTTAAGGTTCCATCCTCTCCTCCGAAGCGCCCACGCTTCTCAGCTTGGTGGATGGTTCATCCAAGCAGAGGCTTCTCCCTTTAGCGTTCAGCTTCACCAAAGGGAGGCTTGTGATGTACGCTTTGGAGTTCGAACGAGGTGGCCTTCTTTTAAGGTTCCATCCTCTCCTCCGAAGCGCCCACGCTTCTCAGCTTGGTGGATGGTTCATCCAAGCAAAGGCTTCTCCCTTTAGCGTTCAGCTTCACCAAAGGGAGGCTTGTGATGTACGCTTTGGAGTTCGAACGAGGTGGCCTTCTTTTAAGGTTCCATCCTCTCCTCCGAAGCGCCCACGCTTCTCAGCTTGGTGGATGGTTCATCCAAGCAGAGGCTTCTCCCTTTAGCGTTCAGCTTCACCAAAGGGAGGCTTGTGATGTACGCTTTGGAGTTCGAACGAGGTGGCCTTCTTTTAAGGTTCCATCCTCTTCTCCGAAGCGCCCACGCTTATGGTAGTTGACGAAGACTGGAGAAAACTTATTTATTTATAAAGGCTGGGGAACAACATCCAGCTACTGATTACATTCACTGATAATACATTCTCAGATGCTCAACATTCCATGGGTGAGGTTGAATTCTGCCATCCATGTCTTTTATCCAGTAGGTGCCGGGCCGAATTTCCTTTTCAATTTGGTAGGGTCCTTCCTAGTTGGGTCCTAGGGTGCCCACCCCCGGCTCCTTTGAGGATAGGAAAACCCTGCGAAGGACTAAGTCTTTTATGCGGAAGGACCTCCTTTTCATCTTTGAGTTGTAGTATCGACTCATCTTCCTCTGGTAGGTTGCAAGCTTCAGCTGGGAATCATCCCTCTTTTCTTCAAGGAAATCGAGCTCACACCTTCGAAGTTCCTCATTAGATATCTCATTGAAGCTTAATCTTCTGGGTGAGGGTAACCCTACCTCCACTGGGCTCATCGCTTCAGCGCCATAAGTCATGGAGAAAGGGGTTTCCCCTGTAGGTGTTCTGCTCGCCGTTCGTATCGCCCATAGCACCTGGGGTAATTCATCTACCCAAGCTCCCTTAGCTGTATCAAGCTTCTTTTTCAAGGTGTGTTTGATGGTCTTGTTGATGGCCTCCACTTGGCCATTGGCCTGGGGGTGATGAGGCGTAGAAAAGTGCTTTCTGATTCCAAGTTCTTTACAGAGGTCCCGGACCTTCCGGTTGTCAAATTATTTGCCGTTATCAGAGACGATCGAGTGAGGGATGCCGAAGCGGCAAATGATATTCTTCCATAGAAATTTGGAAGTGTTGGCCTCAGTGATCTTTGCTCTTTGCCAGAGGCTCAGCTTCTACCCATTTCGTGAAATAATCGATAGCTACTATGGCGAAACTGGCGCCTCCTCTGCCCTTAGGTAATGGGCCAATGAGGTCCACCCCCCACTTGCTAAAGGGCCATGGGCTGGTCACTGTAGTAAGCTCCTGAGAGGGTTGCCTCTGCACGTTGGAAAAACGTTGGCACTTGTCACATTTGCGAACGAATTTGAGAGCATCTTTTTTCATTGTAGGCCAGTAATATCCCTGCCTCAATGCTTTATTGGCCAAAGCTAATCCTCCAGAGTGATTGCCACAAATGCCCTCATGAATTTCTCTAAGTACATAATCAGCTTCTTCTTCTCCTACGCACCGAAGGAGAGGTGCAGAGAATCCACGTTTGTATAGAACCTCGTCCACTAACAAGAAATGGGCAGACCTTCTACGTATTTTATACGCATCTTCCTTATTATCGGGTAAGGAATGATCTTTGAGGTAAGATATGAGAGGTTGCATCCAAGTTGGAGTACCTTCTACCCACATCACCACCTCTGCGGAGGTGGACGGCCTGGGGAGGTGTTCAATTGGGACCACTGCCAACAATTCAGAATCTTTGCTGCTAGCAAGCTTAGATAAGGCATCAGCGTGCGCGTTTTCAAGGCGTGGTATCTGGCTTAATTCAAATTTCTCAAAGGAAGGGAGTAGGCTCATTACCAATTTGAGATATGAGGCCATGGCTTTGTCCCTTGCCACGAAGTTGCCGTTTACCTGTCCCACTATAAGCTGGGAGTCGCTGCTGATGTGAAGCCTCTTTACTTGCATTTCCTTGGCTAGCCTGAGGCCAGCGAGGAGGGCCTCATATTCTGCAGCATTGTTGGTGGCTTTGAAGCCGAACCGTACTGCACTATTCAACATATGACCTTCAGGGCTCACAAGGACTACGCCAGCACCTGAGCCTGTCTCCCCTGCCGAACCGTCTATGAACAAATTCCATGTTGGGGGCTCGGAAGGCTCCGCCTCCTGGCCAATTTCTGGCACGTTGGTAAATTCTGCCACAAAATCTGCTAAAGCTTGCCCTTTGACAGCGGTTCTGGCTTTGAAGAGAATTTCAAATTCGCTCAACTCCACTGCCCACTTCAGTAGTCTACCCGAGGCGTCTGGCTTTTGTAGAACTTGTCTGAGTGGAAAGTTTGTCAGTACATGAATGGTGTGAGCCTGAAAATAAGGCCTCAATTTACGAGAAGCGATGATCAATGCGAGGGCTAACTTTTCCATGTCTGGGTATCGCGTCTCAGGTGGTATTAAAGCCTTGCTGATATAATAAACAGGCAGCTGAGTTGAATTCTCCTCCCTCACAAGTACTGCACTTATAGCCTCGAGGGAAACTGCTAAGTAAAGTTGTAGCACCTCGCCCAGTTTGGGTTTTGATAGGAGGGGGGCCTGCCCTAAGTGCCTTTTGAGCCCCTGGAAAGCCTCTTCACACTCCTCAGTCCACCGGAACCTCTGTCCTCCCTTGAGTATCCTAAAGAATGGGAGGCACTTATCAGTGGATTTCGATATAAAGCGGCTCAAAGCAGCCACACGACCCGTCAAACTTTGCACTTCTTTTGGTTTCTGGGGGGATTTCATCTCAATCAGCGCTTGGATCTTTTCTGGATTTGCTTCGATGCCACGTTGATTGACCATGTACCCCAAGAACTTGCCTGATGCTACCCCAAATGCACATTTTAGGGGATTCAATTTCATTCGGTACTTTCGCAGAACTTCAAAGGCTTCATGGAGGTGGGATATGTGATCATCCACTTTCAGACTCTTAACAAGCATGTCATCTACATAGACCTCCATAGTTTTCCCAAGCAAATTAGCAAACATCTTGTTTACTTACCTCTGGTAAGTTGCTCCAGCATTCTTTAATCCAAAAGGCATCATTCTGTAGCAATAAAGGCCTCGGTCCGTTATGAACGAGGTGTGTTCCTCGTCACCTGAGTACATGGGGATTTGATTGTAACCAGAGTAGGCATCCATGAAACTCAGGGACTCGTGTCCAGCAGTGGAGTCCACCAACTGATCAGTGCAGGAAGTGGGAAGCTGTCTTTTGGACACGCCTTATTGAGGTCAGAAAAATCAATGCATACCCTCCACTTCCCATTGTGCTTTTTCACCAGTACCGGATTGGATATCCATTTTGGGTAGAGGGCCTCCCTTATAAAGCCATTGTTAACAAGCTTCTGTACTTCCTCTTTCAAGGCCTCATACCTCTCTGGGTTAAAGGCTCGCCTCTTCTGTCTGTGCGGGGCAACTTTGGGATCAATTTGTAGGTGATGGCAACTGACACCAGGGTCAATGCCTACCATATCCTCATGCCTCCAAGCAAAGACGTCGTGATTCTTGCACAAAAACTCTTTAAGCTCCCCTTTGAATCTCGGGGCTAAACTTCTTCCAACCTGCAGCAACTTGGTTGGTTCCTTTGAGTCGATAGGAAAGCTTTCTAACTCTTCCATGGGGGCTGCCTGGGAATCAGCCTCGGTTATTCGTGGATCGAGTTCATCAAGTGCTGGTAATCCGAGGCTACCGGTGCCCGCCACCATGTGCATATCCCTAGGCTCAGCCTTCCTCACAGAATTTAGGTAGCATTCCCTTGCCCCTCTTTGGTCTCCTTTGACCGTTGCCACCCCACTATCAGTTTGGAACTTCATGCATAGGTGATGAATGGAGGTAATTGCTCCTAAGTCCTTCAATGCGGGCCTCCCCAATACCCCATGATAGGCTGACCTGCTGTCCACTACCAAAAATTCCATAAAACATGTGGTTACTAGGGGTGGAGCTCCCATTTCTACAGCTAGGGTAATTTTGCCCCTTGGGATAATACTGTCCCCCGTGAAACCATATAAGGGGGTGTTGGTGGGGGTTAACTCATGATCCAGGATCATTTTGTCAAAGGTAGATCCAAACAGGATGTTCACAGAACTGCCATTGTCTACCAGCATTCGCCTCAGTCCGTTCCTGGCTATCACAGCTCTTACTACCAGAGCATCACAGTGTGGGTAATGAATACCTTCGGAATCTTCATGTGTAAACACAATCGGAGGCGATTGGCTCCTTCGCGAACTGCTGCCCACAATGTAGCTGGTCAATGGAGGAGCCCTTGCCTCTCGCACGTAGTTCCTTTGAGAGTTTCTGGTGCTTCCACCAACATAAGGACCTCCAAATATTGTGTCAATCTCATGAACAGGGACATCATCAGGTCTACCTCGATGGTCTCTTCGTTCTTTGTTCATTTGGGTTTCTATTCCTTTCTCTTTCTCTTCCACGGGAGATGCTTCCTGTGATGGGAAGGGGCCTCGCCTCGCCTAGATCGTGAATCTTGCCTCGGCGGGGGCCTGCTCCTCGGTCTTGAGTTGTTCCGATTGTTACTTCTGGAATCCGAATTTCTGGGATGCAAGGCTATGTCTCTACAGTCAGCAATGGCATGGCTGTAAGAATGGTGATAAGTGCAATATCCTTGGGAGTTGCCTCTGCCTTGATTCGAGTTCCTTCCCCGGCCTCGTCCTCTGTGGGGGGCCTGTTGTGTTCGTGGGTTTTCAGGGGTACCCGTAGTCGGCACGTCCTCGTAGGCCAAAGTTGGTACAGCATTCAACGTGGCAGCGGCAAGTGCCTGCCCTGAGCCTTGAGCAGCTTCCACATTGGGTTGACCCCACTGCTGATCCATCAGGTGGGAGGTTGGACCTCTGCCACGTTGCCTTTGTTGGGGTTGTAAACCCCTACTTGCCCTGTTTCGATGTTCTATCAGTTCCTCATTGATGATTTCACGTCGCATCATCTCCAACAAAGCATCATAAGTTGGGGGATCTTGATTCTGCACATCTCTCCAAAACAGGGTATTCATGTTGAGGCCTCCTCTAAGGGCGGATAGAGCTTCGCGATCAGTGACTTGAACACAGCAAGTCATTTCGTCCGTGAAGCGGGACAGAAAACTTTTCAAAGTTTCTTCTGGCTGTTGTCTCATATCTTGGAGGCGTTGGATTGGGGCCTCGCCTTCTTTACTTACTGCGAATCTTTTCAAAAAGGTGGTTTTGAATTCTGGCCAACTTCGAATGCTCCCAGGAGGTAACCTACTATACCAAATTTCGTGACTCCACTTAGAGTCAAATGGAAGGCCCTGCATTTAACAGCTGGAGTGGCGCCTCTCAGGCTCATGTGTGTTTTGTAGCTATTCAAGTGCTTCTCTGGGTCGCCTCTCCCATCATATTTGGGTATCTTGGGCATAGTATAATGATTTGGGACCTGGGCATTTCTTAGCTCCCTTGAGAATGGCAGGTTGTCATCGTCATCATCTAAGTCACAGGATCTCTGGGGACCATCCGAATCATAATTAGCCTCAGCTTCATACCTGGGCTGCTGCGTGGAGGGTCCTGCCTGGTTGCGAGCCTCCTCATCCCTCCTAAGGCGTTCATGACGAGGTGGCATAGCACGGGGGGCACGTTCTTGCCTTTCCTCCGGCTGCCGAACCTCAGGAGGTGGGGGCTGTGGCCTATTCCTAGAAGCGTGGGCTGCATTCCTTTGTCTTCGCCTCTGACCTATCGGGCTAAGCCTATCAAATACACTGGCAGACCTCTGGGGCCTCGGTGCTGGCTCATATTCGGGAGGGAAATTATCCTCCATGTTGAACGGGGCCTCGGAGGGTCGGCCGGAAGCATAATTGGAGGAAATATCGACTCCAACTTCCCTTTCTACTGGGCTTCCTCCCCTATACTGCCTGGAGGAATAAGTTCTTTGACTCTGAATTTCGTCAGGTTGATATGGCTCTTGTGGAACAAAGGGGGGAGGTGGGGGACCTCCCTGGCCTTGCATTTGCCTCAATAGCTCTTGCATCGCCAAGTTTTGATTAGTAATGCTCCTCATATTGGCTGCCATGGTTGCCATTTCCCTAGTAAGCTGGGCCGCCAACCTCTTACCACCTCGCCTGTGATGGTGGTGAGGTCGGCGTCGAACCGCAGGGGCCTCATTGTCAGCTTCTCTAGTTCGTCTGGGGGGAGCCTCTTCTCCTGAACTCATGTCTTTTGAAACTTGAATAAACTTGAACTTCGGGGGCTTCCTCTTATTCTTCTTTGAAGAATAAATCCTTTTTCAAGGGGGATGCCCACAAATGTTTCAGCAAGCTTTTTCCACGGGGTTGCTCGTGGTTATAGTGTGTCTTTCCCACAGACGGCGCCAATCTGTTGACCTCAAAAAATGTTGCCAACAGATGCCGGGCCCACTCGTGCACACGTAAGCTTAATCCAACACGCTAATGCCGATCGACGGTCATGAGGACTCCAGAAAACGAGCGTGGGTGTGGCTAAAAGGCACGAGACGTCTCCGTTCAGGCCACCGGCATAAAAGAAATACGATTGTATAAGAAACCAATCGATAAATGACAAGATTCGTTATAGAAAAATGTTGTAAAAGTGATATTGAAACGAGAGAGAAATGGCTCCAAAAGATTCAGTTTATTCTTCAATTTTGCATTCGGCCCTTCCTTGTTACGTGGTTGGGGTATTTATAGTGTTACAACTCAAATTGTGACCTTTGGATCAACTTACACGTGGCCTTATCTCCTCGACCAAGACCTCAAATCCTAGCAATCAAGTTGACTCTCCTAGCTGTACTAACATTAAATACTCTGACATTGACGAGACAAGACATAATTAAGCTTTACACAAAAGTCACATCAATCATTTGTAAGAGATTTTCATCATGGCCGAATCCTCATAAGTGGATCTTTGATGGGCCTCGGACGTTAGAAGGAGGGGTCTCGGAGTAATAACGAGGGCCTCGGATTGGTAGCCGGGCCTCGGAACTCACAACTGAAGCTAGAGAATTATATCCTGATCGAATTAAGTTGGTCCCACCGTCGTGGTGTGACGCCACGTGTCCGTTCTGTTCTTTAACCCGTAACAAATTGTATCTACCAAGAGATATAGATAAAATTTCTTTTGAAAAGACTATACTGATTCAAGTTCTACTGCAATTGAAAATTGAAAACACTAAAGAGTTGGTTCTTACAGTTTTGTACCCGAGAATGCTCCTAGAAGTAGGATCATCCCATACAAGGAGCAGCATTCTCACACCTTCTTGTGATTTGACTTTCAGTAGCCTGCCTAACCTGCTATCTGTTGCATTCGGATCGTCCCTAACAAGTTGAACTAGATGGTAAACAGACCACCCGGTAATATAAACCAAACGTCGAGCCTAACTTATTGCGTCATAGATATCCCCCCAACACTGTCCGTGCTGATACAGGCTACCATTAGCCAACCACAAATTTGGTAATGAACCATCGGGCTCGAGCATCTTGATAAAATGTCACATTCCCTCCTCGCCTTAGAGGAAAATAAGTACCAGGGACACCCTGATACGAAAGATCGGATCCCACCCCACCATGATAAAGGTACAATTTCTCCACTGGTATGTACTGAATTGATAGAATCAAGACAGCCCCGCCCTTGCATGGTTTCCCGTTCGCATTGAGTATTGGATAAGTACCCCCCTCGAACTCTTTCCCCTGACAATATCTGTTCTAGTGGGATCCCAACAGCTCCCATAGTCTGAGAGCCTACAACATCACTATCTTTCACCACAAACTGAACTTCTGCAGCATAATGTGCAACTGGAACATAAAAGTGCTGCGCCCAAACAAAGTTCTCAGTGTTACTAATCACAAAAGTTCTACCAATTACCGCGTTGGAGACTGCGATTGTGACATATGGATCACTAGTTATCTTACTCTTACTAGACATGTTCCCTTCCATTTTAGTACCAAATTTACCAAACATATCACCTAGCCTTTTGTGGAATAAATCCATGTTTGGGAGATTCTTTGCTTCCTTCACCCAAATATCCAAATTCCCATGTAACAACAACATTTTTAGGGACCCTGTCTTGGATGGGAAATTTTCCACACCTTGACCATGCTGTGATCCACCCATTGAATCGGAATACAGCAAGTGAGCCATAACTGCTAGAATGTGAGCCAATAGCAACAGATTACTCAAATAATAGATCTAAAAGGTATCAACTTCACACACGGAAAGCTGAAGAAAATTGAGAATTATCTTGTTAATCACGAAATTAATTATTGATAGAATCCAGAAAATGACCCATAAATAGTAAAGAAAAGAATTCGAACAAAAACAAATGAATAAGATGAATAATCTGTATCAAGAATGGATTTAAATGATCTGCAGACGAAAAGAACTGAAGGAAAATGGTGTATGTGGGATACTAGAGATGAATACAAAAAAGAAAGAAATAAATAAAGATGGAGTTAAAAGAAACAGAAAGGACGTTTGCATTTACGGGTCACAATTAAACATACGTTAGCACGTTATTTCAAAATGTTTTATAAACACTGTAAAAATTATATTGAAAATTAGTAAATATAAAAAATTGTTAAAATAATTGTTTGTGTGAAATAAAATTTTTATACAATTCAATTATTTATTTACGTATATGATAATAATTAATATTAATTTATATATCTTACTATAATTCAATCAATTAATTCTTCAAGTTCATGTACGTACACTTTATATATTATGGGGGCTATTCAATTACTTTAGAAAAATTACAATTCAATTATTTATGTATGTGCAATATACTAATTAATATTTATTTATGGATATATTAAATATAACATTAAGTAATCAAGTTCATGTACACATGTTTTGGGAGTTATTCAATTATTTTAGGAGTAAATAAATTATTCAAATTCATGAACACATATTTATTTTCAAGATTATTCATTTTATCATAAATTATTCTAAAGTGTATAAATTATTGAAGATCATATAATTTGGGAACTATTCAATTATTATAAGATTATATAAATTTTTCAAGTTCATGTACACTTATTTAATTTCAATATTATTCATTTGATTTATGATATAATAATATTTGTCTAAATTTATATAAATTATTATTTTTCTATATTCATTGATTCAAATTAATTAAATTTTATGTTGGTTTATGTACACCCCATTTGTTTAAATGCATATAATTTTTTTTATATCTATTAATTCAAATTAATTAAATTTCACGTTTGTTCACGTACACCCCACTTATTTAAATATATATATACATTATTCTTTTTCTATATTCATTGATTCAAATTAATTAAATTCCAAGTTTATTGTAACGCCCCAATTTCCATAAACACAAGGCACTACTTAAGTCGAAATATCCTGTAAATAATTTTCCTCAATAAACGCCAAAATACGTGAATACCTATTTTTTTCAAAATTATAGCAATTTAACATTAAATGCGGAAACTTCATTTGAATAATTTACTCATCCAAGAGTCAATACCAAATATAATAAGTAAAGTGCCACAATTTGCAAAATACTAAAATTTGAGATTTAAGACAAAATGGAAACCGGCTATTAAAATACTAGTTTCAAAAATTTATAAATTAAATTGTCTATTATTTAATCATGATTGCCCCGTTCATTGCCTTGCCTTGCCTAGCTCCTTAACCTGAAAGAGTGGAAAAATATTGGGGTGAGCATAACGAATTATACTCAGTGGGGAAATAGCAATTCGTCCAAGTTAAATCTAAATATGAAATTAAATTATGAATATAATACCAATACAACATACTGTAGAAATATGTGCCGTGGGACATCCCCAAGGACCCAATTACGATCCCGGACCTATTTACGATCCCTGACAACATGTTATAGCGCTTAACAATTTTTGCACTGTGGGACACCCCCAAGGACCCACTTTCGATCCCGGACCTATTTACGGTCCCTGACAACCCTCTCATATGTATAAGCATTCTATCACAATCAAAATCACACATTAAGAATTAACATGGACAAAATAACAACAATTACTTAAATGTAAACCCCACCTCAAAATCTTGAAACTTTTTTTGAAATTGAATGGATGTGATGATACCGTGCTTTAAGCTTTTCCCGTGATCTCGTCTAGCAAGAACAAAATTAATATAATTTAGGATACTAAGTCCTAATTAATGTTTTAAAACTTTTAGGGACTTGATTGAACTCTTTGAAAGTGAAGAAATGAGTAATTTTATAATTCTTTAAATCTTTACGGTCTAATTATCAAAATTAGAATATTTAGGGTCAATATGATAAAATTAGAAAATATTTTATATTTAATTTGAAGAGTACATAAACTTTAGGGATGAAGAAAGAGTAAAAATTAAATAGGCGACTAACTTAAAATTTTGACCAAACTTGAGGATTTAAAAATGAATTTTCATTATTTAACACCAAACCCCCCACTCCCAAGCCCAATTTCACGTCACAGAATTGCTGGATTTCAAAAATCAAACATTTCCAAATTGGGTTTTCACATTTTGATGATTTCCCAACAAAATTGAGGCTGGGGGAAGGAAGTCCAATGGCAATGGTGGTTCGTGAAGGCGAGAGAAGGAGAATAAATGTTGGGCTATGTCTCGTTTGGCATAAAGAGTTGCTGGAAATTTTATTTTTTTTTTCTTTCCATTTATGAATATATTGAGAAGAAACACAAATTATTGAATTCCTGAATTGAAAATTAATTTCGAAATGGTTACCTGCACCGATTTGTCGAGAATGAGTTATTGGTTCAAAATTGCAGCTCGAAATTGGAAGAATTGGTGCAGTGAGTTAATGTGGATTAGAAGATGATGATGATGATGAAATTAAAGAAAATTATTGTTCCAATATTGAAGAATTTACCTAGTTGAATGCCAAGTTTTTTGAGAAGTTTTTGCCCAGCCGTGAGGGTGAGTTTTTGGAAATGGAAACGAGTGATTTTTTAGATTTGATACTATTGAGCCCTACAAACTTATACTCCAGAATTTGGGCTGGTGGTAATGGACTCAAACTTGGGCCAAAAAAGAATATTGGACCAAGAGAAATTTAAAATAGACATTGGGTGTAAAATTCGACCCAAAAGGAAATATTGAATTTTTAAGATTAAAAATCGTTTGGAATTCTTATATTAAATGTTTTGCTAGACGACTCGACGGACGTAAAATAATTTCTAAAATTTGACGGAAACGTCGTAGCGACACAATTTATGTTATAAAATTTGTATTTTAAAATTCGGGTCGCTACAACCTCCCCCACTTAAATAAATTTCGTTCTCGAAATTAAACTTACTTGATTTGAAAATGTTTGGGTATTTGGCTAAAATCTCATCTTCTCTTTCCCAAGTTATCTCTTCTCTACCATGTCTGCTCCATCGGACTTTAACTAAAGGAATATCTTTATTCCACAAGGTATGAACTTTCCTCTCAAGTATAACCGCAGGAGTTTCCTCATATGTCATATCCTTGTTAACATCCAAGGATGCATAATTAACAATGTGGTCCGGATCATGGACGTATTTCCTTAACATGGAGATGTGGAAAACATTATGTACTGCTAATAACTCTGTTGGTAAAGCCAACCTATAGGCCACCTTCCCAACTCTTTCCAAGATTTCAAAAGGTCCAATAAACCTTGATCCAAGTTTCCCTTTCTTTCCAAACCTTACCACACCCTTCATAGGAGACACTTTAAGGAACACTTTTTCACCAATTTCAAATTGTAGTTCCTTTCGTCTCTTGTCAGCATAAGACTTTTGTCTGTCTTGTGCTGTTTTAATCCTTTCTCTGATCTTCTCCACAGCATTTACAGTTTGTTCCACTATTTCTGGACCCAAAACTCTCTTCTCACCAACTTCATCCTAATGAATTGGTGATCTGCACTTTCTGCCATAAAGAGCTTCATATGGTGCCATGCCAATGGTAGACTGGAAACTATTGTTATATGCAAACTCAACCAACGGTAAATGCATTTCCCAGTTACCACCAAGGTCTAAAACGCAAGCTCTCAACATATCCTCTAAAGTCTATATAGTTCTCTCTGACTGTCCATCTGTTTGTGGATGATATGCTGTACTGAATTTCAATCTAGTTCCCATAGCTGTCTGCAGGCTTTCCCAGAACTTGGATGTAAATCTGGTATCCCTGTCTGACACTATAGAAACTGGTACACCATGCAATCTTACAATTTCCCTGATGTACAACTGAGCATACTGGTCTAAACTGAAAGTCATCTTCACTTGTAGAAAATGAGCAGATTTTGTCAAACGATCAACTATGACCCATATAGCTTGATGACCTCTAGCTGATCTAGGAAGTCCAACGACAAAATCCATTGCTACGTGTTCCCACTTCCATTCTGGGATCTCAAGTGGGTTCAACAATCCAGACGGACGTTGATGTTCGACTTGAACTTGTTGCAAGTCATGCACTTCTCAACAAATAAGCCAATTGACCTCTTCATGTTTCTCCACCAATAAATTTTTCGTAGATCCTGGTACATCTTCGTACCACCTGGATGTGCAGTATAAGGTGAATAATGTGCTTCATCTAGAATCTCCTTCCTCAAGGGTTCATCCTTCGGTACACATAGTCTTCCCTTGAATATGAGAGTGTCATCAGTTGATACTTCAAAACCTTTAACACTGCCAGCGAGTACTCCGTTCTTAATCTTGCACAAAAAATTATCCTTACCCTGACCTTCTTTAATTCTGTCTCTGAGAGTCGGTCGAACAATTAAAGCAGCTATAATTGCAGTTGTGTGATGTGGAAGAGCTACAACCTCAAGTCTCATGTTGGCAAAATCCTTGATCAACTGTTCTTGACTGGTTAGGGTAGCTAACTGTCCTTTACCTTTCCGGCTAAGCGCATCAGCAACAACATTAGCCTTGCCAGGGTGATAGTGAATAGTACAGTCATAATCTTTAACTAACTCCAACCACCTTCTCTGTCTCATATTCAATTCCTTCTGAGTGAAGAAATACTTTAGACTCTTATGGTCTGTGTATATCTCGCACTTACTACCATATAGATAATATCGCCATATTTTTAAAGCATGAATTACGACAGCCAATTCCATGTCATGTGTAGGATAGTTCTGCTCATGTAGCTTCAACTGTCTAGAGGCATATGCAATCACTTTTCCATGCTGCATCAGTACGCATCCTAAACCTTGTTTCGATGCATCACTATAGATAACAAAACCTTCTGACCCTTCAGGAATAGCCAAAACTGGTGCAGATATCAATTTCTGTTTCAATTCTTGAAAACTCTTCTCGCACTTTTCTGTCCACTGAAACTTCACTCCCTTCCTGGTCAACTGTGTCATCGGTCCAACTATTTTTGAAAATCCTTCGATAAACCTTCAATAGTAGCCAGCCAATCCCAAGAAACTACGAACTTTATTCACATTGGTTGGTGCACTCCAATTAGTGACAGCCTCAACCTTGGCTGGATCAACTTCAATACCATCTGCGGTAATCACATGTCCAAGAAAACCAATTCAGTCGAGCCAAAATTCGCACTTCTTGAATTTTGCATACAACCTTTCCTGTCGAAGTGTCTGTAATACAATGCTGAGATGATACTCATGTTGTTCCTTGTCTCTTGAATAAATCAGAATGTCATCAATAAAGACAATTACGAACCGATCCAAGTATGGATGGAATACTCGGTTCATCAAGTCCATGAAGACAGCTGGTGCATTAGTTAACCCAAACGGCATCACAGTGAATTCGTAATGTCCGTATCGAGTCCTAAATGCGGTTTTTGGTATATCATTGTCCTTAACCTTCAATTGATGGTAACCTGATCTCAAATCAATCTTGGAAAATACAGTGGCCCCCTTTAACTGATCGAACAAATCTTCTATTTGTGGTAAATGATAGTTATTCTTGACTGTGAGGCGATTCAACTCTCTGTAATCAATGCACATCCTCATTGATCCATCTTTCTTTTTCACAACAATACTGGCGCTCCCCAAGGAGATACACTAGGCCGAATGAATCCTTTATCCAATAGTTCCTGTAGTTGCACCTTCAACTCCTGAAGTTCCTTCGGCGCCATCCTGTAAGGTGCTTTAGATATGGGTGCAGCTCCAGGTATCAAGTCAATCGTGAATTCTACTTGTCTATCTGGTGGAATGCCAAACAGATCCTCTGGAAATACATCTACAAAATCACGCACAACTGGTACATCTGTAGCAGTTACCTCAGTTGCCTGAACACTAGTGATGCTCACTAGATATCCCTGACTGGTACTCTTCCTCAACATCCTTTGTGCTTTCAACGCTGATATGAGACGAGGCATGGTTTTAACCTTTGTCCCAAAGAAGTTGAATTCACATTCTCCTAGTTTCTGAAAGAGCACCTCCCTCTCATGACACTTAATCGTAGCGTGATTACAACTAAGCCAATCCATGCCTAAAATGATATCAAAATCCCTCATGTCTATTAAGTACAAGTCTGCCTCTAAGTTCTTCCCATCTATTTCGAACTTAACAGCTTTCAACATCAGATTGGTGATAATAGTTTCACCTGAAGGAATACTAACCTTTAGAGCATCATTCACACTATCACACACATTTCCAATCTTAGCATGAAAACTAGCAGAGATGAAAGAATTCGTAGCACCAGAATCAATCAAAACGATAGCATGTACATTGAATACTGATAAAATACCTGTTATCACGTCTGGATTTTCCTCTGCCTCCTTCAAGTTAAAGCAAAAACTCGAGCCTTTCCCCTCTTGGCATCTTCTTTACCCTTGAATTCAGGACATTCATCAGCAAAATAACCAGGTTTCTTACATCTGAAACACATCCCCTTTCCAAGCAGGCACTCCCCATAGTATTGCTTACCACACTTCTGGCATACAGGTTTCTCGGTGCTAGCCTTTTCCTCAATTTTTCCCCATGATTTCCCTTTCTTGTTCTGATATCTGCTTTTGCCCATATTCTGACTGTCCCATTTCCTTTTCACTGGTGCCTCTGTAGGTTTCTGAGTAGTCTTTTTTAAGTTTAAGCGAGAGGATATAGCTTGTGCTCGCTCAATTGCTTCAGCATAGGTAGTGAGTCCCAAACCTGCCATGATTCCTCCAATTTCTGGGCGTAAACCCCTTTCGAATCTTCTAGCCTTCTTGATACCCGTGTCAACTAGATGGATAGCATATCTGGACAGCTGGTTGAATTTCGTTTCATATTCCACCACTGACATACTTCTCTGCTTAAGTTCAAGGAACTCTGTTTCTTTCTGATCTCGGAAAGACTGAGGAAAATACCTTTATAGTATTAATTCCTTAAATCCTTCCCATGTCAGTTCAAGTTGCTGTGCCTCAGTCCTGGTGCGCTGATATGACTCCCACCAATGATCTGCGTCCTCAGCAAGCTGGAACACAGCGCATGACACCTTCTGAGTGTCTGAGCAGGCTATGTGTTTAAATATCCGTTCTAATGCCCTTAGCCATTCCTCTGCAGCTAGGGGTCCCTCTCGACCATTGAATATTGGTGGCCTATATCGGCGAAACTGTTCAACAACCATGCTGGTGTTGTTTGCATTAGCATGTGGATTCGGTAAATTAGGGGCACTTCGTGGGGCTGTTGGGACTTGTTGCTGAGTGAACCTCTGGAGAGCATTCGCGAGGTCCCTTAATGCATTATTTCCCACATCACCAGTAGCAATCTGGCCTTGGGTAGCTTGTCTTCCAGCAGCCCAATTCGCAGGAGTTCGATTTGTTCTACGAGACATTTTCTAAACCATAACAATATTAGTCTCAACATCCACTTAATTGTGCAATTCACAATGCTCATCTATGAATAATAAAATCTAAAAAAAAAAAAGAATCATGGAAAAACAAAGTGGAGTTAAAAGCAAATTTTATTATTATCTCAATTTTTTCAAAATGAAAACAAAATAATAAAATCGCAACCAATATCTATAATCTGAAATATGTTCTCCAACTGAATTCCACAAACAATTCTTCCTACATCTCTCTCTCATACATTCCTTTTGGCAAATCAATTATGAAAGCAAATTCCATTGAAATGGGTTACTACATGTTTTAGTCTAATTCCGATGAATAAATTTATAATTTCTAAAATTTTTAAATACTTCACATCACAAGTTCAACTCCTAAACATAATAACTCATGGGAAAATTTATAACATGTACTGGATACAAACTTTCAAACATTTCAAATTGCATCAACTATAGTAAAATTTCATTATCATGTAACTTTTCGTTATAAACATTCAATTTCAGATGCAACTATATAATAAATTCATGGTACCCAGAAATTGAAAATTTTCAAATTTCATCAAATAAAATTTTCTGAACATTTTACCTTTTCGGAGTAGCGCGGCGCGGCAAGAACGGGTAGCATTCAAATTAAATATTAAAGGTTTTCTCATTTTTTTTTTGTAAATAATTTTTTTTTTACAAGTCTGTAGAAAGGTAGACCTGCGCTCTGATACCACACTGGAACGCCCCAATTTTCATTAACACAAGGCACTACTTAAGTCGAAATATCCTGTAAATAATTTTCCTCAATAAACGCCAAAATGCGTGAATACCTATTTTTTTTCAAAACTATAGCAATTTAACATTAAATGCGGAAACTTCATTTGAATAATTTACTCATTCAAGAGTCAATACCAAATATAATAAGTAAAGTGCCACAATTTGCAAAATACTAAAATTTGAGATTTAAGACAAAATGGAAACCGGCTATTAAAATACTAGTTTCAAAAATTTATAAATTAAATTGTCTATTATTTAATCATGACTGCCCCACTCATTGCCTTGCCTTGCCTTGCCTAACTCCTTAACCTGAAAGGGTGGAAAAATATTGGGGTGAGCATAACGAATTATACTCAGTGGGGAAATAGCAATCCGTCCAAGTTAAATCTAAATATGAAATTAAATTATGAATATAATACCAATACAACATACTGTAGAAATATGTGATGTGGGACATCCTCAAGGACCCAATTACGATCCCGGACCTATTTACGGTCCCTGACAACATGTTATAGCGCTTAACAATTTTTGCACTGTGGGACACCCCCAAGGACCCACTTTCGATCCCGGACCTATTTACGGTCCCTGGCAACCCTCTCATATGTATAAGCATTCTATCACAATCAAAATCACACATTAAGAATTAACATGGACAAAATAACAACAATTGCTTAAATGTAAACCCCACCTCAAAATCTTGAAACTTTTTCTTGAAATTGAATGGATGTGATGATACCGTGCTTTAAGCTTTTCCCGTGACCTCGTCTAGCAAGAACAAAATTAATATAATTTAGGATACTAAATCCTAATTAATGCTTTAAAACTTTTAGGGACTTGATTGAACTCTTTGAAAGTGAAGAAATGAGTAATTTTATAATTCTTTAAATCTTTACGGTCTAATTATCAAAATTAGAATATTTAGGGTCAATATGATAACATTAGAAAATATTTTATATTTAATTTGAAGAGTACATAAACTTTAGGGATGAAGAAAGAGTAAAAATTAAATAGGTGACTAACTTAAACTTTTGACCAAACTTGAGGATTTAAAAATGAATTTTCATTATTTTTACACCAAACCCCCCACTCCCAAGCCCAATTTCACGTCACAGAATTGGTGGATTTCAAAAATCAAACATTTCCAAATTGGGTTTTCACATTTTGATGATTTCCCAACAAAATTGAGGCTGGGGGAAGGAAGTCAAATGGCAATGGTGGTTCGTGAAGGCGAGAGAAGGAGAATAAATGTTGGGCTATGTCTCGTTTGGCATAAAGAGCTGCTGGAAATTTTTCTTTTTTCTTTTTTCCATTTATGAATATATTGAGAAGAAACACATATTATAGAATTCCTGAATTGAAAATTAATTTCGAAATGGTTACCTGCACTGATTTGTCGAGAATGAGTTATTGGTTCGAAATTGAAGCTCGAAATTGGAAGAACTGGTGCAGTGAGTTAATGTGGATTAGAAGATGATGATGATGATGAAATTAAAGAAAATAATTGCTCCAATGTTGAAGAATTTATCTAGTTGAATGCCAAGTTTTCTGAGAAGTTTTTGCCTAGCCGTGAGGGTGAGTTTTTGGAGATGGAAACGAGTGATTTTTTAGGGTTGATACTATTGAGCCCTACAAACTTATGCTCCAGAATTTGGGCTGGTTGTAATGGACTCAAACTTGGGCCAAAGAAGAATATTGGACCAAGAGAAATTTAAAATAGACATTGGGTGTAAAATTCGACCCAAAAGGAAATATTGAATTTTTAAAATTAAAAATCGTTTGGAATTCTTATATTAAATGTTTTGCTAGACGACTCGACGGACGTAAAATAATTTCTAAAATTTGACGGAAACGTCGTAGCGACACAATTTAAGTTATAAAATTTGTATTTTAAAATTCGGGTCGCTACATTTATAAATCAATTTGATTATTCTTGTACAATTCAATTATTTATTTGCGTGCGTGTTTAATAATTAATATTCAATTAAATATATATTAAAAAAATGAAAAGTACGGTACTATTAAAATAATTAAATTGTAGTATGGCTAAAATCTTCTAGAAAATGATTCTCACTTCATGTGATATTTAATATATTATAGATTTGTAGCATTATTCAGAACTTGATAATGCACAAAAGTTGACCACACAATTCTTTATAGTTCTCTATATTTTGGACAATTATCGGCTGATTTGATATCAGGATTTTGGGTTTTATGAATAAGGAAAGCATTTTAATTCAGGCACCCTAACCAGGTGCAGAAGGGCGACACAGAGGGCTACTTCCATTAGAAGGTTGATTTCGTAGAGTCACAGTTATGATAAATGCACCATTATGGACTTCAATTCTCAAGAATGATAAAACGTAACAATCTAATTGTATTTCGGTTTTGTAGATTTATAAGCATTTTGGACACATTCCTTTTATAATTTATAAACCTATTTTAACGATGAGTTCTACTAGTAATGATTTGACAATTATAAATCAATACATTAAACTTTTCCGTAAACAAAATTTGAAATATGTACTTAAGTTTTGCCTTTACCGTGAATCCGAGTCATGACTTTGTCATTGATAAGAGGACGTAATACGAGTGTACATATATGTTTATACATTTCTTATTTCTAGAGGACGTAATTCTTTAATATATATATCCTACTCCTATAAAAGAGAGGATGTAATTTTCCTGTTCATTCTTTAATATATACATTTGTGATGCCAAATGTTGTTTCATCCATTATCTATCAACTTCGATTAATTTACTACGAATAAACTTACACCATCCATTGATTGTGTTTTGAAACTCACCCAAAAAGAATACATGTTGAATGTTGAAAGGAAGAGAAAACGATAATTTTTAGTTTCTATGATAGCATTTTAGAAATTAACGGTCATGTTTGTTTCATGCTTGTTTTGCAGTTGTACCATTTCTCTCTCATTATTTGTTTCCCCCCGATATTTAAGCTGGGAAATTGATGTCTCTGCTGAAGACAAGAAAATTTATGCATCATATTACAAAATTAAAATTCTGGAATTTATTAGTTAAAGAGGGTTCCATACATGCATTTTGTCATGCATGTGACCTTAGTAGAGCTGATAAAATAAGAATGAGAATATATGAACAAGTGGAGGTGAGACATGACACTTTTGGATGTGCTTGGAACAAGTTAGAACAACTGTATCGTTTAGAATCAATTGGATATTTGATCTATGTGAAGTTCAAAGTGACAGTGTTTTTTAATGAATGATTTGTTTATGGACTATTGCTGTTTCATATGTAGATTACAGTGGACAAAACATGTCCTCTTATTGCTACGAAGTGATTGAGTTGCTACTTGCTAGGTTTTTATCTGCCATTTTGTCTGAATATTTCTATTTATTTGCCTTGCTATTTGTGGTGTAATTTTTGTTTGTGAGATGCTACGACCGGAAGGGGCCTAAGTAAACTTGAGAAAAACACGAGTAGGAAACATACAGGTGATGTGCTTGTATTGAAGTGGAAGTCAAGTTCTGTTAATGTTATTTTACAAAATTTCATCTTCCCTATAGTTGAAATTCGAGCCAATTTCTACTAAGATATCGTATAATATTTGCATTTTCCTCATAAAGCTGAACAAGCAGTAACCATTCCAGTAGTTCAATTCAACAAATTGTATTTTGGAATCACTTGTTAAAGGTCGAGTAGCTCAATTCAGCAAGTTGTATTTTGGAATCACTTATTAAAGGTGGTGATTATTTTTTTGGCTAGCTGTCCATATAGCACAGCTTGTTGTAGTTCGTTCTTGTGGCTCTATAATTTCGAATATTTATTATGGTAGTTTTCTTATCTCTATTACAGATACTCATTCTCAGTGAATTGTAAATGTTATGCGCTTGTGTATGTCTCCTGTTTTTATTGAGTATGCAAACCAGTGCAATGAGGCTTGTGCATTTTAACATGTTGGATTTGTGATTTTCTAAAGTTTTACTATGTTGAAGACCATTCCACTTTCCCATTTCACTCTATTCTCAACACGATGGAAGAAAAGAAAATCTCAATTGGTTTTTATGGGTGTGAACATTCCTGGATGTGTGTTGTCTCCCATATTTGTCTTCATAATACTGGGTAATCTATGTTTTTATTCTTGAAAAATGCTACTTGTACATCAAAAAGTGTACATCAAGGTCTACATCCCCTCACATGGAGGGGTCCACTTGAATAAAATATTCGAGTGGGCCCCTTACCCATGTGAGGGGGGTGTACACCGTGATGTACACCCCGATGTACTAGTAGCATTGCTCTTTATTCTTTCTCTGTACTTGCAGGTAAGTGAAGAGTTATTATGGGAGCTGTTTGTGCAAGCGGGTCTTGTTGGTAGGTTTGAGATTCTTTTTATTAAACTTCTCTCAACAATTTAATGATATTTCTAGGAGTAATCATTACATACATACATATACATACATTTATTTAAGATACTGGTTCATTTTTTTTTACTCTAACATAACCTTAAAAAATATCGCAACCCGTGCATTGACTTTGACTAGTACATATAGAAGGAGAGATGGATTCTAAAGGTGGTTGGTGAGGAAGTGAACAAGAGAGTTCTCTTTGTCCGAATAGTGGTGATAGTGGTGAATCCATACTTTCTTTAGGTTCTTGTTTTCATCCTTAATATAAGAGCATGTTTGAGCCCCATTTTTTTCCTCACAAAAATGAATTTTCGAATAGTGATTTGATGGAGAATGTATGGTCAAAAAATAAGAGAAAATTTTGAGTTTACATGTAATATTATTTTATTAAAAAATGTGTGATTGAAAATAAGAGAGGAAAACATGTATTTTAGAAATGATATGGACCAAACAATGTAAAATCAAATGTTGTTCCAAATGAGTCCGTACAGCTGAATTATCAATATTTTAATGTTTAATTTTTTCTAAATACCCAATCAATTTGAACTTTAAGGTATGTTTGGGATACATTCTTTTGAAAGAATGTATTATTGAATAGTAGATTGATGGAGAATATGTGGTTAAAAATGAAGGAAAAGTTATTGATGTGATAGAAAATATTATTTTATTGAAAAATGTGTTGTTGAAAATGGGTAGAAGAATGAGAATGAAAAAAATAATATGTACCAAACAGGGGCTTAGTATGAAACAAATTAAGGAAGCAAAAGACTTGAAATTTATTTGCTTTTGTACTTACTTGTAGGGGGTCCAAACCCAATTTATAATGTGTTTGAAATTTTATTTGCTTTTTAACTCACTAAAATTTTTAGACTACTTGTCATTGAGAGTAATTTTGTAGGTCCTTTATTCTTATCATTCTGAATTATTCAGTTAGATAAGAATCACATAAGTTGATAGAGAATTATGACAAGTTCATATTAACACTTATTTACGCCTTTTTTACTTGCTTCTTTATGATTAATTGAGTGGTATCTACCTAATATAGGTGTAAATATGTCAATTGTAGGTAAATTCCCAATTTGAATGCAATTGGCATGAAAAGATGTTTTTGGAGCTTTAGTGGAGTGATTCGGTGAAATTGATGATCGATCTGATTGTAATTGATCAATTGAAAGACTTACAAGAATAATAGGAAGTGATTCATAAGTTTGGAGAACTAAATTCTACATTTATAAAGTTTAGAGACTTAATTACAAACTTTCTAAACATGCATCCAAACGATTATAGATTATTGAAGAATGTTGAGAACCAATTTATAAAGAACTAAAGGTGGAAAAAAGAGGGGGCTAAACGGAACAAAGGAGCAAAAATCATGACCAACTTGAATGAATTTGATAGAGGGTGGATTTTATAACCATGAGATTGCATGGTTTTATACCATGCTATAGCAAGGAGTAAATTTGGATCACTAGAGTGTTTTGGCTTATAATCATGAGATCGCACAGTTTTGCCCCTGGGATAGTATGGTTATATGAGATATAAATTATTTTGTTTTCTATATTGATTGGGGCATGGATTTTAATCTAAATTTTGGCTCTATAAATATAGAATAATGTTATTTGTAGTCGCTCACTGCAGCAATCGTCATATGTGGCACACACATGTCACGTGTGTATTTAATGCATTAATGTGGTAAAAAAAACTACAACATTAATGCATTAAATAACTATATGCCATGTGTGTGCCACATAGAGCGATTGCTGCAGTGAGCGACTATGAATAACATTACTCATAAATATATACCTAGTCCAACAATTAAGGAGACTTATGAAGTTCATTATATACATATTATTCAAGCCAATAAAGGCTCTTTAGGTTAGAAAATTCATTTTTTTTTTTATTAGAAGAGAGCCAAAGAAGGAAGCTTTGTTCCATAATTCCACATCCATTTAAAACTTTATAGAAGCTTGTTACAAAATACATTCAAACCTCCGTTCACATATCTATTTCTTGGATTGAAGAAGAATAATCAAATGGGGGGTTTTTGATCAAGGAACTATTGACAAGAACTTCAAAATTTCTAGTTGTACATATACTAGGATAACGTTGCCATACTTTTTAAATTTTAATATTTAATTTCATATTTTGTCATTCAAGCACATGTTTGGTTGTGAACGATTGTTAAGTACTTAATCATTCTTAATTAATTGATCATTAGTTGAATTTCTATTGATATTCAATAGAAGGAATATGAATTTGGCACGTAGTAACAACAATCATCGTAAAATTCAATAGAGGATTTACCAATATCATGTTTTGCACGATCTTTTTGATATTCGTGTGATTTAATGTATTTTTGCATGTTCGCATGTGTCATAGACATATATGAAGTTCACATATAAGTATATGTTATGTTCTGCTAGAGAGAGATTATTAAACGCATAGGGACATTGATCTTCATATCAAAATATGTATCTAAATTGTAGATTAATATTAAAACAATGAAAGCGGAGGATTCGTGATTCTAGTATTTATCAATTATTTAGTTCCAATAAATGTTTCCAGCTTAATTAGTTAAATTTGTTAATTTGGTTATTAGATTGCTAATATAAAACTCTTTCTCAACTAATTTTGCCATTCTATTAAAGTTGGCATTAATTGAAAAGTATAGGTACTCAGTCCTCATGGGATCCATACTTTACTCATACTTTATTTCTTGACTATGATACCGTACATTTATTAGATTTTAACGATCATTGAAATTTTATAAACGATGACTTTACAAGGTTCTAGAGATGCACAATTTTTGTTTTCATATTAATTTCGAGCTTCGCTTTGACAAATTATTACCCAAGAAAAATCATATAAGCTAGAAAGGAGATCCAAAGGATAATTTTCTTTTCAAATGATGCAAGCTTTTTTGCTATTATGGAAGTCAACATAATAATCAACTCTCCCAACAAGAAATCGTAAAAAATTAATATCAATTACCTATATTATTATGAGGCAGCAATTAACCAGCCTGTTCAAATAACAGTAACTTGTTGATTACATGCAATTATTTGTTTTTCTTTTATGAAATTGTTTAAATTTCAATTAGCTTTATCTAATGCACCAATTTGCTATTATAATTAGTTAAATTGGTAGGTGGGACGGTACATTCATTCTTAAATCGCTGAAAATTTAGATTATTCCATGCTAGTTCATGCGTGTATATCACAATACTCGGAACGTGCTTCTTAAGTAGCAAGAGTCAATGAAGCAAGTTGTTGGCAATCAGTCTCACGCAAAGGAAGCTTTTGGACAATTTATCTTTCTTTTGATCAATAGGAGTTGTTAGAATTTGGTTGTGACCTGAATTCCTTGTTTGACATATTGAAAAATTCTGATTGAAGTGCACGTCAATGAGAATTCAAGTTTGGAATATTATTGGAGTCCTATGTCAAGTTGAAATTCTATTTTGGAAGCCCATTGAGAATTGAGAATTGGTATTGGACTCGAAGAATAGTTTGGGATGAAAAAATAATTTGGGAAAAAATATATTTTTTTTCCTGCACAGAACGCTTTGGATTCGATTTTTTGGCATTCTATTTCTTCAACAACTCTACCATTAGGGTTTGGACGTCCCTTACATATTTCCTATAAATATTAGGTTCTTTTATACAATTTTATAATATGAGAAAATAGATTATTGGAATTATAAGATCCATTGTAATTTTCTATCTTCTTCATTATTTTTGGGTCAATAAAATATTTTAATTTATCTGCCATATTTTTTATCTTTATTATTATTTTGCTTGATCTAATACTTCATTATTTGTCATACAATTTCAACAATTCATTCTGGTGGTTAGTTTCATCAAGTGGTATTCAAACAATACACAATTCTTATATTTCCAATATTGCTAACAGCGATTCAGGTATATTAATATTTCTTCTAATTAGAGATATTTTGGTTGTTTCATAACAGGAATTAATGATGAATCACAGAAGTTGATTTATGAAGAATTTTTCTAAAATAGAGTTCCAATAGTATGGAAGAAATCCCTCTTCTTTATGTGACATGGGCTGAAGCTACTCCATTTCTTTTTTAATTTGCTTTCAAACAATGCCTACTTTTTTCAAGATACGAAAGGAAAAATGCATGCACCTATTAAATTTTCGATAGAGTCATCAACATGACTAAGAATCAGCGTAACATCCTCCTTTATCTATTGGCAAATAATATTGAAAGGGGAAAAGAAAATAATAATTAAACCAAATTCTTAAAGTCAAAACTCCAATCGCATTTGATAAAGAATCGATCTACTGACTCCCCCAAGTCTAGGTTATATGCATATATACAAGTTAAAAGGCTTATCATTTGAGAAAGTTTATTAAATGGCCCAATGGGCATAAGACCACTTTCAACAAAGCCTAAACCCACCTATGGCCCAACTTTTAGTCACTGGGCTATATCTTTAATTGTAGTGGAAATTACACTAAACGCTAATTTAAGTATCTAATATTCTAAAATCAGATTTTTTTTAATTTATATTTTTATAAAATAAATATATTTACTAAACAATCCTCAACCTTAATTAACTCCCACTATCCTCTCTCTCTCACTCACACACTCTCTCTACCTTTCTCCCACAGCCGTCTTCTTCCTTCTCTCCTCTCTGTCCGGCGACCTCCACCGGTGTTGCACAGTCGCCGGCGATTGACCTCTACAGCCAAGTAGCGACGTCTTCTCTTGATCGAATCAAAGGCAGATCTATACTTCTCTGCACCTCTTTCTAATTTCAATTTCACGCAAAAAAAGCAAGAGAAATCCCGGAGACAAAATAGTCGCGGTGGAGATCAACACATTCTTCAGCGAAATCGGTGCCGAAAAGCACGTTCCCCGCGCTGTGTTTGTGGATCTGTAAACTACTGTGATAGATGAGGTTCGTACCGGAACATACCACCAGCTATTTCACCCGGAACAGCTGCTCATGGCAAGGGCGATGCTGCCTACAACTTTGCTAGAGGGCTTTACACCATTAGCAGAGATTATTGATCTCTGCCTTGACAGGATCCGAAAGGTATGTGGTGGCTATGCATTCGGTGGTGTAAACAGAGATGGAGGATATGGTGGTGGCGTGCTATGGGTTGTGAACCGTGGCGTGGTGATGTGGTGGTGGGGGGTTTGGCGGTGGTAGGGGTGGTTATGTAGTGGTGGGGGGTGCCTGATATTTGGTTTTTGTTTCCTTCTGTTTGTGTTTTTCAGATCGCGAGGTGGTAGCGGTGTGCTGCCGGAATTTTGGTGGTGACGGTGTTGGTGTTAGTGGTAGTGGCAGCGACGGCGATGGCGATGCGGCCTGTGGCAGTGGTGAGGTGGTGGTCACGGGGATGGTCACAGAAGTCGGTGGCGGTCACATGGGTGGTGCTGTTGGTTCTGGCGACAACGACGGTGGTGGTTACGGGGGTAGTCACAGAAGTCGGTGGTGGTCACTGGGGTGGTCACAGAAATCGGTGGTGGTCACAAAAAATCTAACAGTGACCTTAAAATTGTGACTAAAAATTAATTTGTCACAAATTAATTTGAAAATATGTTATTGATAGATAACTATGGCCTGTAATTTTTTGATCCGCGACCAATAAAATGATATGTGACCTGATTTTTGAATTTTGATCTCGAAATAATCTGTGACTAATAAAAAAATCGTGACCTATAATTTTTTTGATTTGTGACCTCGAAAATAATCTGTGACCAATTAATTATGT
This sequence comes from Fraxinus americana, assembly GCA_035079005.1. Taxonomy (NCBI): domain Eukaryota; kingdom Viridiplantae; phylum Streptophyta; class Magnoliopsida; order Lamiales; family Oleaceae; genus Fraxinus; species Fraxinus americana. The sequence continues at coordinate 1,563,193 of CM068722.1, read as the reverse complement.
ATCTATGATCATTAATTGTATAATTGTAACCTCATTATATTTAATTAATAAAATAAAATAAAACAAATAATTGTTAGAATCGAAAAAGTCACTGGGAAAGTTGTGGAAAGTTCGCCGAAACAGTTGTCGCGAAGTCACCGAAAAAGTTCGTCGGATAGCTGCCGAAAAATTCACCGGAAAAGTTGTCGAAGTAGAGTGGTGACCAGAGCAGTAGAGGTGGTGAAGGTGGGGTGTGTTAATTATATTATATTGGAATTATATATTTAATAATACATTGATTTAATAATTTTTTATTTTATAAATAAAAATTTTAAAAAATCTGATTTTTGAAATTTGAAAGTTGTTTTCTTAGTTTTGAAATAGATGATACTTAGAGAGTGTTTGGTGGGAATTAAAATTAGATTTTTAGTAGATTGTGATAGAACTTTTTAAAATGTGTGGTTGAAAAGATGTGGGACCCATGAAAGATATGGTTAATATTGATTGTTTGACATTGATTTAGATTAAAATCAGATTTTAATCCGGCCCAAACAGGCCCTTAATCTCTTGAAAATGAAAATTTTGCTTAAATTTTTTTTTTTAGACAAGGAAATTATTAGATAATTATTTTAGCAAAAGAGGCGTCATGGTTATGACGACCTTCACAACATAGCACCTCAATTATATAGCATCCTCTATTATTCTATATGATACACACAAAGATAAATGAATAAATACTAGCCACAAGATGCACATGTCAAAGTCAAAGAACACCAATGAATAAAAAGATGAAAAACAAAAAACAAAATTAGGTGGTTGGACCACATCTACCATGTGTAAATGTTCATAAATTGTGACACTTCGACTTGATTTCTTCGACTATATGTTGTTTATCAGTTTTATCTTTGATTGATGCCAGATTTTGCTTAATTGGCATATGTTGTAATCAATTTTTGAAATAAGGGATGCTTGTGGTAACTTTGAAATTGTCATAAATTTTATGGGAGGTACGCATTATTCAAAATATAAAATAAAAGAGGTCTATTTCATTTTTAAAAATGAATGGAGTGTCTCTGATATTATCATAAACATTGGGGGTGGTACGCAATATTCAAAATTTAAAATAAATGAAGATTGTGTAATTTTTGACAAGTGAAAAATATCTATGAAATTATGAAAAATCTTGTCCTTTACAAGACAATTTAGTTTGCCACTATTTATCCTTAACCAACTTTATTGTATTTTAGTTTAGAAGATGGAATCTTTCAGTCTATGTACACATTACTATTTACTGGTTTACCCCCAAAATGTCCGGTTGCGCTACAGAAAACTCTAGGACGCGCAACACATGGAAAGGGCCTCGTGAAGTGGTTTGTTACGAGATGAGCTGTCATTTTCCTATTGGCTGTAAAATAGCGTCATCGTACGGACTAAAAGACAACATCGTGAGTGTACGGGAAAAAGGAACAGTTTTATGCAAATTGCAAACTGCCTTATCTCCAACCTAGTGGCCAACAAACAGACAACAATATAACACCTTTGCCCCCATCCACGGAAGAGCCGGTAAACATGTTTGGTACGCGGAATTAGATTATAAGAAATGCTATAAATAAATTTTAGTATTATTTTGGGTATTTAATTGTTCAATCTGTATTATCGAATGTATCGTAACATCACAATGAGTGTTGTGCTCAAGAGAAGTTTCAGATCATGCTTTCCCTAAATATAAACTTTATCAGCCCCTATTGGTTTGGATAAATATCGAATTTTTAGTATATTTTGATAAACGCTGATGAGTTGTATGATTGAAAAGTTAATAAATGATCGAAAATGAGTTTAGGAAAAATTAGGGTAAAAAAGCACTTAATTTTGATTATCGCAAATAGAAATCAGAATATAATTAGTTCATTCTTTATTACCTAAATGATTTATAATAAGAGAAGCAAGTTTGTGGGTGCTTTATTTTCTTCAGGAATGAAAAATAAGGTCATGTTTGATTGCCACATTTCCCATAAAAAATGTCATATCCGAGAAAAACGAATTTCACTTTGATCATTTGATTGCAATGTAGAAATGGAAATCAAATTCTAAAGTACAATCACTTTAAACGGTATTTTCTTTGTTTTCATGGAAAATAAATTCATATGGGTTTTGTGAGTTTTTATTTTTCAACTAACATGGAATTGAAATTTCTTTCCACCTTTGTCTATCAAACGGACCCTAAGAGTTACAACCTTCCTAGGATGGATCCAAAAGAAAGAGAGATTTCTCGCCAAGCCATTAAAAGTAATTTTTTTATCTGATTGTTTAAATATATAAAATATTTCCATCCGATATGATGTCTATTCATATTTTGATTTAATTAAAAAGACCTATTGTTTAAGAATTTCTTTATTAGTATTTCTTATCAAAAGGTGCTATGTAGTAGTGTCTATTCTCTGCTAACCTAAACAAACATTTAAATATTATTTGTCGACCTTATTAAATCGGATTTTTCCATTTCTATAGGAAATTGTTGACAGAAGAGGTGGACAACCTCTCAAATGAGCGATGGGCCATGCGTGAATAAAAAAATCCAAAAAAAGTGGATCCCCCATTGTGAGTGTTCGATCAACCTCTTTTGTCAACCATTTCACTACAAATAGCATGGTTGTATTAATTCAGTATTTCAAACATGTGAACCATGACATAGTTTCAATTTAAGTGAAAATTAACTACTTTGTTATGTGATCATGTGGCCAACCTACTGAATACCTGTGGTGTAGGTATTGATGTAACCACAAAATAAAATTGAAACAAGTATCCCCTTAAAAGCAAATTTATTTCCCACCCCACCTCTTGAATTCTACTTTTTAAAGCACACAATTAGATTTCACATAAATACAATGGTATATTTTCTCCTGTTTGAAACTAAATACACCGTTTAACTTTTTTTTAGGGGAGTTTGAGTCTCATTATTCGTGTAGAATGTATTTTAAAATAATATATTGATGGAAAACGTGTCGTTAAAAATGAAAGAAAAAATTTTGGATTACGTGTAATATTATTTTATTGAAAAATGTGTGATTGAAAAGAAATAAGTGAAAAATGTATTTTAAAAAAATGGGAAAAGAAAAATGCATTCTCTCCATTTTTTAACCACACGTTTTTCAATAAAATAATATTACATGCAAATTTAACGCTTTTCTTTCATTTTTAACAACACATTTTTTATCAATCTACTATTCCAAAATGCATTTTATAAAAAAAAAAATGGGGCTCAAACAAGCCTTAATGCTTCATTTTTAGATGAATTGAGCATATTGAAATTCATATAGAGATAATTGTGAAATCGGTTGAAAATTCTAATAAAAATACGTTTTCAAGAGGGAATTAATTTAAGTTTATACCTTGTTTTTTCAATTATCTTTTACCAAAATGTTTCAAAGTATTTTAATTTAATAAAGTGGAAGAAGTGCATTCAAATCTTGAAGGTAAAATCATATTAATTAAACCGTCATCTCATCATCCGTTAAGCTTTCTATCAACAAAAGTGGATGTATAGGAGGATTGAAATCACACTCATCTTAAATATGAAAAATAAAATAATAATGAGGAAAGTAGATGGGGAAGTCACTTTTAGTGGATTTCGTGAAATGTGTTCCCCACTTTTTGTTTCTAAACAAATTATTTATTTTCAAAATTTTGATTAATATTCCCTTTGTCTATTTAAAAGTGTTATTAATTTCTCCCCCTGCATTTTCATATGAACTTAAAATCATCTGAGCATCTCATCAAAGAAGACAAAATTGAATATTTTATTTTTGCACGAACTTCGAATCATGTAGACATTCTCGTCATGTTAAAAAAAAAGTTAGCCAGAAATTTTAGTCCATTTAGACGCTCTATTATATCTCACTATTTTTATCCAAATTTGCCTAGATAATATTTTAATAAAATGGCGCTATAGTCATTTTGCATGACCGAGTGGAGACAAATTTAGTCCTTGATTGGTTTGGATTAAAAATCAATTAGAATCTCAAGTCAAAGTTAACAATTAATTTTAATTACAAATTTTATAGGATTTACAATTTTTCAATCACACATTTCATCAACTTTTTAAAAATATACTAAATATCCTATTTTAATTTATACCAAACATGAGCTTATTTTAACAAAAAAGGACCATTCAAATAAATTTAAGGATTCGGGTCATTCTTCTTAAAGAAAATAATGCTATCAAGTTACCATCTTGCAAAGATATTCAAAAGAAAAATTTTACATTGCCAAAATATATAAAGAATAAGCAATAAATAAACCTTCAACTACGTACTATCTAAAAAATATTGATTTTTAAGATGGAACTTCGATAGTCATAATTCATGATATCGATATTATCAAAATTTGAACCATTAATTTTAAAAAGTAATTTTTGAAATGGATGAATCTAATGCAGTTAAATGTGAATTGTCAACCAAAATAGTAAAAAAAGATTGTATAAATAGCATGATTGAAGGGAAAAAAGGCTCATAGCCTTTGTTTGAAATTGATTTTTTGAAATTATTTTTTTTCACACTTATTTTTACTCACACACTCAAAAAAAATTTGTTTTCACATTTGTTTTCTGTTTTTTAATTACATGTTGTCAAAAAAATAAAAAAATTACATTTCTCAAAAATCAACTCCACACAATTATTAAAGTGAAGAATAATTCCAACAAATTTCCAATTGTTGCTTGCAGTATTATTCTCCATTTCCATCATTTTATGAAAGAATTTGATTTGAAATAGTAATTGATAGAAGAATGTGTTGTTAAAAAGTAAGGAAAATTTTTAGATTTAAGTGTAATATTATTTTATTAATAGAATGTGTGGTTGAAATGTAGAAAGAGAAAAAAAAAAAAGAGAATCAAAATGAGAAAAAAAAAAGAGATGTCAAACAAGGGATTAGCCTTGTCTATTTTAGTGCTCCTGGTGAGTTTTCCAAATCAAGAAAGAGATGAGGATCTTATTCTTAATCAAGCACACAGATAGAAAAAATTCATCCATTTCTTTGCCCAATTTTCTTGGAAAATCTCTTTGGGGTTTCTAATACCTCAAAATTTTCTTCCTTTTTCTTCCCTTATTTTCACAGATCTGAAACCCATCAAAATTTCTGTCTGTTTTTTCGACATATCCCTTTCTATTTCTGGAAACCCTCTTAGGTGTGTGCTTTTCTTGACTTGGTTGCTCTTTCTGACACTTGTATTGAACCCTTAAAAATTTTTTTTTTTGCATTTCACTCAGCCTTTATTGAAATTGTTGTATATATACGTATATATCAAAAATGGTAAGAGGGAAAACTCAGATGAAAAGGATTGAAAATGCAACAAGCAGGCAAGTGACTTTTTCCAAGCGAAGAAGTGGGCTATTCAAGAAGGCCTTTGAACTTTCTGTTCTTTGTGATGCAGAAGTTGCACTTATAGTCTTCTCTTCCAGAGGAAAACTCTATGAATTCTCAAGTTCCAGGTATATACTATTTCAATGCTGTATTTTTGTTATTTGGCTTTGTAGTTTTGTACTTGTACATACACCTATTTTTACTATACATGAAATAGTAATTAGTACATTGGATGCAAGTTGAGATTTTTGTGATTTGAATTTGTCAAACAAGTACAATGACCAGGCTTTGTTTCTGTGTGCAAAAGTGGTCATCTCAATCCTGCTTCTGAGAAATCGAGTTTGGAGATTATTTCCTTTCTTCAAAATATACCATATTGAAAGAACCCCATGAAATTAGTACACTTACATAATAAGTAATTTATTTTTTCATTGATTTTATGCTTAAATTATACTCCATGGATGAATCCAGTACAATAAATTATAGTACTGTGTGCTCGATTCAATACTGTTTTGTTATTTTGTTAATAAAAACAATTAAGAATTTAATTATAGACATTCGACAGGGATCGTCCTTGTTGATCTCAAGTCATGATATATAATCTGATAGTGTAGTTTCGAGTAATTAGTTCATATATACAACTTTTTTAAGTTTTCATAATTTCTTGGATATGATCATAAAAGCACTGTCTTGTCAAAGGTCCATTGACAAACTGGCCAAGGTCTCAAACATGAAAGAAAAGGAGGATCAGGATAAAAAACAACTCACGGCTTGAACTTTCAATGTTTATCTTAAAGCCCCCCACCCAGTTTTAGTTGTTTACAACTACGTACTATGAAAAGAAGTGGTCCTTGTTTTCTGCTAAACATTCGTTCCATCAATTTTTGGCTGAAGAATATTACTATTTATGGTATTATGACAAATAAAGGTAAAGACCCTTGTGAATCCACGGTTCACGACGATAAGATTGATGTGTCGGGAGGGGAATGGCTATTGAAATAAACAAGTGACTGCTACAGTTTGAGTAGTAGAGAAACTTCAATTTCTATCTATATGCATTTTGAAGCTTTTGTAGTAAATAAATTTCTATTAGGACAAAAAGATCATGTGCTCCAATCCTAAAACATCCTAACAAGCATAACCTTAGTAAAAGTATTTGTTATTTTCAAGATTCCCTGTATCTCATTTTAGTTGTTCAGTCTTGGCTTTAAAAAGTGGAATTGTTCATCACTTTTTTGGTTAATATTACATGTTAATATAATTGAAGTAAATATATGTACACTATATGTACGAGTATTTACATTTTTGTGTGATTTCTATGTTTAAATAACTGTACTTTTGAGGAAAGTAACTACCTAAGTGAAATTTAAAACGAATGGGAGACTATGATGGATAAAGGGATCAGTAAGCTAAATCCATTACTGAAGAACATATTATCTAAATATATATAAATGTAATGAATTTGTATTCTGGTATTTACATTAGAGGAAGAGTAGGAGATGCATAATCATGTGATGTGAAATGAGTGTGGCTTCAAGAACTTCTTAATTAGCTCAATTAATTCATGTTAATTTTACTTTACAAAACTAAATTTGCCTCATGTTAATTCGAACCATAGGAGCATGCATGATACATTATCACAAGTAAAGCAAATTGCCAAAATAACTTATTCATGTTGAAGATTAGGGTTTCTTAGAGAGAACAATTGGATATCTGGAATGGGATAAACTACAGCTAGGGGTGTAAGCGGTCCGGTTTTTGCGGTTTTTGACAAATTTTCAAACCAAACCGTTTTGACCGGTTTGAGAAAAACTCAAACCTAAACCAAATCGTTTTGACCGGTTTGAAAAAAACTCAAACCTAAACCTAACGGTTTGGTCCGGTTTTAAACCGCCGGTTTCGCGTATATTTTTTTTTCATTTCTAGTATCTACTTTTATGCCATTAATTCAATATATATTTATATCTTACTAGAAATAAATCTAAAACAAACTAAGAGCATGTTTGTCTACCATTATTGGTAGAAAAATGGAGTAAGGAATAGTATTTTTTGAAGAATGTGTGGTTAAAATTTAAAGTAACTTTATTGGTTTGTATGTGGAATATTTTATTGAGTGAATATGTGGTTGAGATTGCTTACTGTAGAAAACAATGTTTGTAAAAATGGTAGACAAACATGGGATAAATATATTTACTATAAATTTAAATACCAACAAAATAAAAGTAAAATCACAATAAATTAAAACATAATTTTTTATTCACCCTTTTAACGTTTTAGAATAATACTTTACGATAAAGATACAATACAAGTCCACTAAAATAAATATTTTTTCTCCCCCATTCCACTATATATACCCACCTTCATCTTCTGCAATTTAACACGGAATTATACATATTCTCTCATATGTAAACAAATGTCTTTTGCGCACCTGATAGCTCGAATTTCAACTTTAAGCTTTACTCACGATCAATAAATATGTAAACAAATTTAAACTAGAAAGTGACAAAATTTCAATTTAAGCCTTACTCACCATCAAATAAATATGCAAGAACTTGAAATACTCTAATAATACCGGCGAACGTGCACTACCGGCGATTGGGAGGTTCGAGATTTCGAGGGCGTTGACGATTTGGGGGAAACCAGGAGGTGCCGCGGGGAGCGAGGCTGCGACTAGCGAGTTGCGAGTGAGAGAAATGGAAATTGGAAGATTAGGGTTGTGACTTGTGAGTATATGGACTTGGGTTGAGCTGTTTAGTGCTAATTCTTTCAAATTTGGGCCTTTTTTTTATATATAATTAGGCTTGGGCGGGTCGTAAATCTTAATAATTAATAGGAAATTAGAAATTGACAAAAATACCTACAAAATGACAAAATTATTCAATTTTACAAAATTGAAATTTTGAATAAATTTTCAAAAAAAATCAATTTTTTATTTTTTTATTTTATATATTTTTCGCCGGTCCGGTTTGGTTTCAAACCATAATTAAAACTCTCAAACCTAAACCAAACCGTTTTTGACCGGTTTGGTTTGGTTCAAAACCATTTCGTTGACGGGTCCACGTGGCACCAAACCGCCGGTTTCGAAATTGCGGTTTCGGTTCGGTTTTCCGGTTTTTGCTTACAGCCCTAACTACAGCTCTAATAAACCTGAATTTGAACTCGTTGAGGATGTAACATAATGTTGGGAAAAATTAATTCCCACCAAATGCAGCAGAAGCATAAACACAAAATGAGCAAAAAGAAAGAAATAATATCTGAATGTGGTTCCATAAATTATCGACAATCACGGGTGAAGAGACTATTAGTTGAGAAAAACTACTCAAAATAATGTTTCACTCACTCTCACAACTTTCCCTATACAAAACTAGATGAAACGAAGTAGAATAATGCTTCTAAGTACAGGATTTTTTCATTAATTTTGTACAGAATGACAGCTGTCTTGCTATGATTTGCTGAATTTGTGAAAAAACCCAGTACTTATAGCATGATTGAACAAAGTAACACATAAATAAACTCGTAACTTTTCCTCAAATTTCTCTCTCTTGTTTCTCAAGAATTTGGCTGCACCAATTTTATTCTCTCTGGTGCCTCCGAGTACTCTCGGTAGCTTTCACCAATTCTCGCGGGTATTTATATCTTGGCCTTGAAGCTTTTTGGCAAGTTTTTCCCCAACCCTACTTTATTTTTTATTTTTTTTCTCTTTACTGCAGCTACAAGAGAATCTTTGCTTTGTGACCTTTTTAATTGCATAGTTAAGGTCTTAAGGAAATTGCAGCTTTAGTTATTCAACTTAATTTAATTATTTTAAGTCAATTTCACAATCTCCACCTTGAATTAAAATATAAATCCATGATCACTTCTTAGCATTCAACTTCGTACTCCTTTATTGGTAGGTGCCACCATAGCCCATTCAATTTTAGTATACATGAACAGAATTCAAAGAATCTTCAAACCTCACTCCATGTTTTTGATATCTTCGAACTTCAATCTTCATCCTTTTTATAACGAGTCACAGAAAACCACATGGTCACTTCACAGTCTAGCAATAGTAGAAGACTATTCTCGTTGCCACTTCAACGAGGAGGTCCACTTGAAAACCTTTTTCCCTTCATTATCTCCGATTTTTTTTTTCCACCATCATTACACTAGCTCCATCAAACATTTTCACCTACGCGAACCCTTAATTTCAAGTTTTTTAGTATCAACTATAAAATATTATGATCTTGCACGACTTAGTCTTCAAATCAATTTTTGTGTAGGCACACGATAAAAATATCTAGAATTCAAACATGATGAGCTAGTTGGACTTTCATAATCAACAGTACTTAAAATATCCCCTTCAGTATAACCTTCAACCAAATTCGTATTCTCTGAAATTTCTTTAGACTCTTGGATTTCTCTTCTCTTCAAGGTGCTTTGTCAATTCCTCACAATTTCTTCTAATGTGTCCACTCTTGTGACAATAGTAACATTCACATCTCTCCTAATACGGGATTAAGAACAGTAATCGATTTGACCATAATTCATTGCTGCGATTTACTTCTACAATGCCAGTTGCCAAGAGAACTTTGATCACCATTTACGGTATGACTTTTTAGTGTAGGCTGTTTCTAACAAGGTCATTGTAACCTCAATTCATTGTTAAAGTACGTTTTTCGACTAATAACATGATTACCAATGTTTCATACGACTTGGGTAAGGAAGTCAACAAATTAAATTATCTCCTAATCTTCATTCTCAATCTTCACATTTAAGCAGCTCAGCATGAACTTATTAAATTTATTATGATAATCCCTAACGTCGGTATCCTCATCAATCTTTAACTAATATAATTGCTTCTTAAAATGTACCCTATTTTTCAGAAACTAGGGGTTGAATTCAATTGTGATGCAATACAAAAAGCAGAAGAGTTCATGGAAAAGTAAGATTGGGGTCGAAATTTTTTTTTTGGAGTGTTTGTTTTCAGAGAACCCACTCAAAATAAATACAAAATAGATACAAATTTTTTGGAGTGTTCATTTTCGGGATGAAGATACAAAATAGATACAAAATGAAAAACGCCTTTTGAAGTGTTCATCGTTAGGGCTTCAAAAATGCATTTTTTTTTTTATTTCTCTAGATAATTTTTTAAGTTTTAACTAGATTATGATTTTATTCCATTTAGAGTTAGCTATTATATTTAATTTTTATTATTATTTACAGTTGGTCATTATCTAAGAGTTTAGTTATTTTTCAAATTTTATTTACTGCTTTAAGTATGAATTGTAAGCCATATGACAATTAATTGAATTTGAATTAAATAAAGAGTCTTGAGAATTTTTTTCAAAATTCTTGTATCTTTCTCGGTATTTGATATTTCAAAACAAAAGGTTAGGATTTATCGCGACATTTTTTCGTTCTTATAAATTTCTAATACATCAAATTAGGACTTTTAAGGATTAAAAAATTTCAGGAGTATTCAATGTAAACTTTTAATCAAAGTATGAGTATATTGAATAGAGACTTTTATAGATTTATTAAATGTCTATAAAAGTTATGGTTTATTCAATTAATTTTTATAGAAATCTCTACAAATCATAAGAGTATTCAATATGTTAGTAACTCTTATAAAGTTCTTTAGGGTGCTAACTTTCAAGTACTAAATACATTCCTTAGGATGCTAACTTTTAAATAGGGCCGGACATGGAGAATCGAACCGAACCAAAATTTTCGGGTATTTGATAAATGGAACCGTCGGGTCCAAGTATAATTATAGAACCATTCGGGTTTGGTTTGGTTCGGTTCCGTACCATAATTAAGTTTTTTAACATTTACAGCAACACTCCATAAATACAACAAATGACATGTTCATTCGTAACTTTCACAAATTAACGTAGCCCAATTTAAAAACAAATAAATAACAAGTTGTCCAATAAGATTAATTTAATGTATACAAATACCAAAAAGTAGACACTAATACTAAAATATCGGTGATCCATATTAATAATTTCTTTGCTTCAAGCAGCCTACATAAAAAAATGAAATATAAATCAAAAGTTATAAAAATAAAATATTTTTAAGTATTGGTAATACTTACCAACTATTTGATTTAATTATCAGTTGATTGACTTGTCATACTAAAAAACTCTACAAGCATAATCGAAAAAGCACAATTAATAAACTAAAAATTGTTCAACTAAATTAGTTAATTTTCTAATTTGTTTAGAAAAAATTAAAATAATTTAATTAATTCAATATAAAAGATTATTCAGATTTGGTTCTTATTCGATTTTTGGTCTAGAATTGAGAACCCAACAAAACTCATCGGTTTTCAATTCAAATACTCATTCGGGTATTTAACTTATGAAGAACCGTTTGGTTCGGTTCGATTCGAGAGTTTTGTCCACTCCTACTTTTAAGTACAAACTACAAAATAAAATCTCAAAAAATGTGTCTTAATTCACCCCTAATGTTCTGGAAATTTTCTTTCGATATTTCTCTTTCCTCTTCCCTTTTATGAACCTTAGAGCTATGATTAAAAAAAATATTATTTTTCTTCTACCGTTTATATTTGTTCTTTTTTTTTCCTTCTCTCTCATTTTTTAGCGTTTCTCTCCATTTTATATGAAAATGATTAAATTTTAATTAAAAAATTTCCTAATATTTTTTCCTTTTCCATATATATATATATATATAAAATTTCTTTTTGTTCTTCTAAAAATATTTTTTATTACACTAGGGAAGGGGGATGGGACGATGGGATCGAACCTGCACCCCTTATGTAGGAACTTTAAGTTAATTTTATTTTAAATGAACAAATTTCACAAAAGTTTGTGACTTAAAAATAAAGTCTTTAAAAGTTCCAATTGAATACCTCTTAAATATATATCTCTCTTGATGTTTTCCATATGTTAGAAGGAGATTTTTGGTTTAAAACACTATACTTCTACGTCATGAGCAAGAGCTAATCTGATTGCTTCTAGTTCTTTTCATTCTAAATCTTTCGTCCCTTTTGATCTCTTTTTGCCCAATTCCTTGTAAAGTCTTGTTTGCGAGAGAACATCCTACACGTGAACACAACTTTGACTATCGTTTATTCATTCAACAATATCTCACAAGAATTCAATGTCGGATAACTACATTATGGAATTTCCACATGTGTACCGGTGAAAAAGTCAATTGATGCCGTGGATAATTTTAATAAAGATTTGCATATCATATCTTCGAAGATCTGATCTGGTGATAAGAACTAAGGTTGTGGTTAAGGTTTTTGTTAGATTATAGTGACCCGAATTCTCGCTTTTACGTAACAGTTTTGAAATTGAAGGTTTTAGGTCTAGTTTGCTTAGATCTTCGTTATTTTGACCCACTATTTTATGGTGTTATTCTTTACTTCTAAATTTACCTTATATTATACGATGAACAATTCGAAAGAAGCAATTGAGTGAGAAAATATGGCTCAAGAGGAAACCTTTATCTTAGATAATTGTGATATCAGAGTCTTGTTCAAGATGACTTGTATACATAACTTTTTAAGATATTTTTATAGTGTTAGGGTAGAAAATATGATTTTATGAAAATGTAATTAAAGAACAATAGATAAAATGTAATTACTAAACTTCTAAAATGATTAAATGAAAAGAGTAATTGCGAAACTAACCTAGGATAATAATAAAGATATCAATAAATAATCTTATATTTTCATTTATTCATCATTTTCTTTGCATTGTAAACCTCTTTTTCTTTCAATTATGCCATTGCCCCTTTAAATTTTCTTTTTGATATTTTAAAAAATCCTAGGATGTTACACCAAGCACGTTGCAACCAAGTGTCTTCAATTGAACTTGAGGAATTACAACAAATAGAGACAACAAATGAAGATAGTATATTAGTTCTTCCATGACTTGCGGACAATTACTAGTTGTGCAGAATTGGAGGATAAAGCACGATTTATACCAATTCATGAAATTGAAGGAAAATCGAAAAAAGAACGAATAGATGTTATTTTATTATCATGAATTACTGAAAAGATATTGAAACATTTCAGAAGTCATTTTGGCAAAGCGAGTTGAGATGTATTGGAGCCTACAAAGGTGATGGAAATTATAAGGGTTTACAAGTCTTAGAGCTATTTTGATACGTTCAAAATGAAGGATTCTGAACACATTGAAGAGTATTTCAATGTCTAGTTAATTGAAAAATTAACGAGTAACAAGTTAATAATCAACGGGTCAATGAGAAAATTCTTCGTAGCATGATGAGAAAGTTTGAACATATTGTGGTGGCAATTGAATACTTAATGGATTTGTTTACCTATGATTAATAGCTGAATGGGATCACCCATGAGCTTCAACTGAAGAATTTTGGCTCAACTCCTTAAAGAAAGTGTTTCGAGTTCAAGCCTTTTTTATTATATCATCTCCTCATTATTGCACCCTATTCGGAAAATTTTGATTTATTTGATCAAAACAAAAGATTGAGATTTTGAAATTCAAAATTATTAAAACCTTTGTGCAGAAAAGGAAAATAATTGAGGTGGAGAAGCTTGATTGCCATCATAAAACTGCTCTAGAAACTTCATAAGAAATAGATTTTATTTTTGTTGTCTAGACAATTGTACTAAATGCCTCTCCAAAATCGAAGTCACAACTTAGAGTATATCCCTTTGTTACCGGGTGAACTTTGAACCTTTGTGCATAGTTCATTTCCCCGCGACCGTATAGTGCAATTGAACCTGACCTTGGAATTCCCTGAAGCAGCCTGTGCGACCGCATAGCACTAATATCTTCCAAAATCTTTCATTTTGATCCTCGAACCTCGTTTTGCAATTCTCAACCTCTTTTCCCACTTCTTCTTCCTCAAATATTTCATGCCGTTGCTCAATTTTTCTTCGACATCTTCATGTCTTCAATTCCTCTTCCGGGTCATCTTTCGATTATTTGCATCTTGGTCCATGAACTTTAATTTTCTTTCATTTTAGTCCTTTTTTTTCCTTGTTTATCCTAATTTCTGCCTTTTCATCAATGTTGTCCTGCAAAATACAAATTACATAGAATTAAACTATATTCCAACATATTTATCAACAATTGTCCATGTTTGTAAATGTGTAAAACGCACTTATCAGTGCTCTTCCATCTTCATGAAAATTTCTTCAGAATACCTATTTAGAATCAATATATTTGAAGTATTAGGTTAAGGAACAAGAGTCTCACGTTTTGTTTTGTCACGGTGTGCAACTTTTCTTTTCATAGGTGCTATCTAATTTTCTAACTCAATCTCTACGATAGAATAGCAGTTTTGAATTATAGTATTATGATCCAAGTATTTTTTTTCAACTTGGCAGACATTATCAACATCGAATTGCAGTTATCCAATTGCTGACAATTTGTTGCAGTGGTTCTTCAATGGATTTTCAAGTTTGATCAATATATTAGAATCAATATATTTGAAGTATTAGGTTAAGGTACAAGAGTCTCACGTAACATGTTCTTGATTAGTAACATTTTTTTAAGATGAATCAAGTTTTTTCTTAATGATGATAACCCTGAGGCTGCAAATTAGAGTTAATTTTTTTATACTGGTAGAAGAAAATCGAAAGAAATTAAACTACCGCACTGGTGAAATTATTGTTAGAAAAGTTTAGTGAGATTTTGGAGTTTGTGGAAGAAAACTAGCGTTTTTTAAATTGAATATAAAGAAACGAAGGAATGTTACATGTGTATCATTTTCTCGTGTGATAAGGAAATGCATTCTCCATGTGCGCGCACACAACGTGCCCTTGATTGACAAATAGAACAAAAGATCAAAAAGAAAATGGTTTCTTTTAAGCTAAGAAATTACCATTAAATAACCGCACGACATTAAACTCTTCCATGGTTGAAGGGATTTGAATTGTCCTTGACTAAATACCTGATATGAGGAGTGCAAACTTGATTTGTGGACTATTGAGTGGAGTTGTTCTTACATGAATGAAGGCTTTTTCTTAGATGATTAAGTGAAGTATTCTTTTCCTCAATTAAAGGCTTTAATAGAGAATGACTGAGAGGAGTTTTCTTTCCTTATGCAAAGGTTTTATTTGAGGGTAATTGGAAAGGGCTGTTCTTTCTTCTAGTCTGTTTGAATACTAAGCTCTTTGTTATTTTAACTCCCTACTAATGGGTATGTACTCAAATTTAAATATATCTTGAAATATTATCAGTTTTCTGAAACATATCCTTCACCCCTCTCCTGACCTAAATAAAAATAGCGCATCAATCTCAGTTTCATAAAAGTAGGCATTCTTGCTGGGATGATTTGAAGCTCTTATCCTTTCTCCTTCTCCTCTCCTTATGTGATGTCAAATGAATCCTAAGTATGTTATCGTCTCGATTGTAAAATTGACATAAGTCTTATTTATTTCCAAGAATGTTCGAAAAATCACGCATTTTTGTTTTTTTTTTTGAATATTCTACACAGACTTCATTTATCAACAGGTTAAATGGGCACGGAAATATTGTTGCTCATAAATATTACTCCAAGAACAAAGTAATGTGTCAATCACTTTTGTTGTTGAAGTTTTTTTGTGAATTGCTCCCTTGACAATCTGACGCTAGGCAGAATAGTGATTATTCTGCAAGCTAGTTCTACCAGCAAATTCATAGGGAAGAATACAAGATTAACGTCGAAAAAATACAGAGAAAACGTTTCTGAAGTTTAGAGAATTTTATTATATCACGCAATCATCAAAATAAGTCCACAAACCGGACTTTATAGCCGAAATTCGAATTTTACCAAAAATGGCAAAATTCTAAAAATCACGCCAAACGAAAATATGGAATAAAATAAGTATTCTGCAAAAAATCTAACCCAAATCGGGTTAAAAATCATCTCCTAACGTGCAATCGAAATATTACCGAAAATAGCAAAAATTAACTTAAAATAGCAATTCGGAAGAGAAAACAGCTGAATTTGAGGATGAAAATGGCACACACCGGGCATAACTGGGTGGCCACGACGGGCGCATTGAAACGAGCATTCCGGATTGTGGTCATGATAGCGATTCTGATAACCGTAACCAAAGTTATGGCCAAATTACCGAAACACGACTTAATTGCCAAAGTTACGCGATCACATGCCATCCTTGCCCCGATCTGCCAACTCGTGATACCTTAGAGCCATTAACGTGTTATCTGACAACTCAGCATCTAACTCGGACCCTCCTGCATCACAATCTCTCATTTCTTTATTGTGACGTGTTGTGTGGAGGCCATAAAGCTGGATTGTAGGCAAAATAATTAAGATAACAAGAACGCTAATTATCTATGTGATTCAACACTTGCCCAAGTCTAGGGACCAATAAAAAAAGAACTACACTAATAACTAAAAGGAAGATTGAAAAGAATACAAATTATTTGGACACCAAACTTTCCAGAAACTAAAAGGAAATATATGAAAAGAGTACAATTTACTTGAATCAAATCCTCACAAACGTGTGTATACTGAGTGAGATTATAAAGAATCTCAGAGGTTTGCAGAAAGATAATTCATAGTTCTTTTATTTATTTTTTTGGTGAAAGACACTTATGCACACTGAGGTATAATGCACATCTTATGCATTAGTCTAGGTCTATCTTAAAAACTAGTGTAGAATCGAAGTGCTGAGTGGGAGAAACAAGTAGTCTAAAAACTAGGGTAGAATCAAAGTGCCAAGGGGGGGGGGGGTGGAAGAAGTAGGCTAACTCTTCTCTTTAAAGATGGGACAAAAAATGGAACTAGGTAACAATATGCAAATTATATTGATATCATTTACTATGATAGCTGAATATTGATTAATGTAGTAGAGTTATACATGCATGCTTTATACATCTGTGGTGATTTTGTTTCCTTTTCCCTACTGTTCTTTGGGAAGCATTCATCTATTGATATACATTTTCAATTGTTGAAGATAGTATTAAAATCATATACATTTCGTCTCATCGAACAGTTTAAACTTTTAGATTAAGTGAGTTAATATGATATCATAGCAGGCAAAGGTCCTCAGCTCGAGTCTCGCGCCACCCATTTTATTAAAAATTGCGCAAGTAAGGCTTTCATGGAAATAATAAATCTCGCTTACATGTGAGGGGTGTGTTAACAATTTAAGCTTTTATGTTTATATCTAGTGGTTCAATACCCAATTAAATAGCAAAACATCTACAAAGTTCTAGGTTTAACTTTCATGATCTCCACAACGAGATTAAGGTTTAATTTGGATGAATATTTCTTTATTTTTGTTTTTTTAGTGTCAACAAAACCATACAACGCTATTTGAAGAATGTCAAGAACCGAGCTGTTGAACAAAAACCAACTGAAGAAAATATTCAGGTCAGCATTCTTCTCAGTCCGGCCAATTATTCTGTTATATGATTGATAAACTGCAATCAACTGCTGAGCTTATTCTCTGTCTTCTTGATGTGCCTCTCCATTAATCAGATTATGTTAGTTATAACTCAATTGCTCAACTAATCAAATGAACTGGTTTGCACCTGCTTTTGAACAGGAGAAACCAATCTGAATATGTGAAAATAATCACTTTTATTCTGATAATAATGGAGGGATCATTGTAAACACTTACAATTTTTTATACAAGGCATCAAAACATTTATTCATCAAATGAGAGAAAGGGAACATTTGATTGCATTCAAACACGGTTTAATTGTTATTTTTGGTTGTGCAGTTCACATTATTCTATATTGTAGAATTGCTTTATTATTACAATTCATGATCTTAGTTGTTCTGTTTAGTTTCTAACTGTCTAGTACGTCTATCTTTTAAATGCTCCTACGTTCTCGAGTTCCAAAAGTTGTTTCTTTAAAACAATCTAATTAAAATGAATTATGGTCTTTTCTCTTTGGATCTATCTTTTGTTTACTGGATCTATGGCAGAATTTGAAAGACGAGACTGCAGAATTGAGGACGAAGGTCGAGCTCCTTGAGGATTCAAAACGGTTGGTCTCCTAGTCTGATTCTTTCCTTATGAACTGCTAATTGTTAATGTAACTAAAAGGTTACTAATGATAGTATGTTGGCTAAACCCAAAAAGCGTACTTGAAACTAGATTTTCAAGTAAACAGCTTTGCATTAGTTGAACTTGGAAACAGTTAGGTTATTAATTTTGACTATAAGGTATTGAATGATCTGAAAATAAGTGACTTTTTTCACCTTAAAAAGGTAAATTATCAAACCATATTTGTAACAAAAACACTTTTAGAAGTAACTTAAAGTACGTGACTGAGAGGCATTCTGCAACTTCGAATCTTCGACTCATACAGAAAGCTCCTGGGAGATGATTTGGAGACATGTTCCACGGACGAATTACAAGAAATCGAAGAACAGTTGCAACAAAGTTTAATTAGCATAAGGGCGAGAAAGGTATGTCATAACATTTTTTCCAGTCCGTAAGACAAACTGCTGACATGAACAGTAATCTTGACTAAGAATGTTATTTGAAAATGCCCAGAATTTGTTGTTCAAAGAGAAGGTTGATCAGCTGAAAGAACAGGTAATTTACGTCTTCAAAAATCAAGAATTCTCATGTAAATTCACATTTTTATGTGCAAAAATGTTTTGCCAGTGCTTGTTAAATATTTTGAACCTTTTTCTTTGATAATGCAGGAGAAAATCCTAGCAAAACAAAACAAAGAATTAAGAGGAAAGGTGGGTCTTACATGCTAATTTTATATTAAGAAAGTGATGTTGGGTCTCTACATCTTCAATTTTGGCTTTCTACTTCATGCGGAAAAAGTATGAAAGTGAAAAATCAAATTTAGAACATGTTTCAGCATGTTAGATTAAATAAGATTTAGATGCTATTAAGGAAGAAACACGTGAAATGTTTGTTCGTAAGGAGTTCAAGTTTGCTTAGCATACCAAATGTGCCATAATGACTTGTGAGGTAAGATGGTCTACGTGTCTCTATCGATGGAGGATTGGTGAGTTGTGGAATAATAGGGCTATCAATTCGACAAAGCCTACCTAAAGCCCGATTATTTTGAGTTATGGTTGTATTTAGAGGTGTAATGTTGGATTGGGCTACACCTCAAGTTGGCCCTTGCTTGCCCGGAGAGACTACTCAAGGAGGGCATCATTTTTATGGCTGGGCTGGCTCGTCAAAAATTGTGGGTCATTTCTGGCCTCTGCTTAAGTAGATTGACTCGACTCATTATGTTTGACAAATCTAACTGTATGGAGTGGATATAACTTCTCATTGATATTATTATTCATTGATTATGATTAAAGCAGTTGATTAAATATTCGGTATGTGCAGTGTGAGATGGTGACATTGTCACTGTCAATAATTCCAGACCTGGGGGCTCTTGCTCAAGTTAAGGAAGTCGAGACGGCATTGTTCATAGGACCTCCCGAAACACGAGCTGCCAATTAGTTTGCATAAATTTAATTTGATTTCATCAATAAATATAAATACTTGTTTCCATACTTCTTGTTTTTGTTACAAGAAGGTTCTACAATATTAGCTCAAGATCGACAAAATATACGTACAAGAACTTAAAGAAAGGAATCTCATTAATAGTTGCCCTAAGGCAAAACCTAATTTACACCAGTGCTATAGTCACTGAGAAACAACTACCGTTGTTCAGACATATCTAGACATTCAGACAAACCCTTTAAAAAGATCACAGTAAATCAGCCTTCACTCAAGAATACTTGTTCACACAAGAACATTACATTCAACTCAAGCTAGAAATCACTCAAGATTACGACATTTGAGAGAATCCACAAAATCAAATGAGTATTTTGATTTTCAGAGAGAAGGAGAGTCAAGAGCTCAAACGGCGCAGACGAAGAAATCAGAGGGTGTATACAGTTCCAACCCTATGAGGCCTTTTATATGAGTCACCCAAAGTAAACTGGTCAATTATCCCAATCAGCTGGTTGTAATGCATCATTGTGCTAACCTTTCATTCTCTACCTTGGTGTAATGATTCACATTCATCTACATCAGTTATTTCTCTTTTTGACATCATCAGCACTTCTTACCAGATCTTCAGACCAACAAGTAGCAATGTTCAATAGAGTTAACAGTCCAAAAATTTGGTTAGAGGCAACACTTTGATACTTACATCAGCAGGGTTATAGTTAGTAGAAATCTTTTCAAGTTTCACAACCTCTTGTGAAATAATATCCCTTATAAAGTGAAATCTAACATCAACATGTTTAGATCTATTATGCAATACATGATTTCTATTTAATTGAATGACATATTGACTATCTGAATAAAGCACAACTTCTTTAGCAAAAGTAAATTCATTTAATAACCCTTTTAACCAAATTCATTCTTTAATGACACCTGTAGAAGCTATGTATTCTGCCTCAATAGATGATAATACAACAATCTTTTGAAGCTGGGATTTTTAGCTTATACAAGAATTGCACAAAGTATACATATAGGCTGAAGTAAACTTCCTGTTATCCCTATCATCAGCATAATCTGAATCAGTAAACCCCCACAAAATAACACATTCAGATTGTTTCCTGAACTGAATTCCTAAATTTGAAGTATCCTTAATATACCTAAGAAGCCATTTCACTTCCCAATGAGTTTCACCAAGATTTGACATATATCTACTCAAAACACTAATAGAATATGCCAAATCAGGCTTGGAGCAAATCATAAGGTACATAACTGACGCAACAACATTAAAATATGACACTCTTACCATTCTTTTAAATTTCTCTTCATATTTAGGACATTGTTCACTGGAAAGTTTAAAGTGATTAGCCAAGGGAACACTCACACTTCTGGAATCAGTTATGACGAATTTATTTAGCAATTTCAGAATGTATGATTTCTGGCTAAGACTTAGTGTGCATTCTCTTTTATTTCTTTTAATTTCAATACCTAAAATCTTTCTAACAGGACCTAAGTCCTTCATTTCAAATTCTGATTTTAGTTTGTCTTTTATTTCTTGTATCTCTTTTATGTCATAACTTGCCAACAACATGTCATCCACATAAAGGAGTAGATAAAGTGAATTTTCTTCACCATTTTCTCTACAATAAAGACATGTATCGAAATTACTTATCTTAAAACCAAGTCTAAGTAGAAAATTACCAAATCTTTTATATCATTGCCTTGGAGCTTATTTTAAGTCATATAAAGATTTTTTAATAAGGCAAACTAAGTCAGCTTTCAGATCTGTTTCAAAACCTTTAGGTTGCTTCATGTAAATAGTTTTATCTAAATAACCATTTAGAAAAACTGTTTTGACATCTAATTGATCTAATTCTCAATTAAATTGAGTGGTCAAAGCTAGAATGACTCTAACAGTAGTAAATTTCACAACCGGTGAGAATATTTCATTGAAAGCAACTCCTTCTTCTTGGGTAAAACCCTTTATCACAAGTCTAGCTTTATAACTAATGTCATTCTCACTTTGTTCACCTCTTTTCCTTTAACAACCCGTTTTCCTTCGGGTCTTTTGACCAAAATTCAAGTTTTATTCTTTTTAAGTGATTGCATTTCATCTTGTATGGCTGCAAGCTAATGTTTAGAGTCTTTACTATTTATAGCTTCTTCAAAAGACTCAGGCTCTTCCTCAATCATACTTTGATAGGACAGCAAAGAAACACTCTCTTCAAACCTAACAAGAGATCTAATATGTATTCTTTGCCTATCTCTAGCAAGTTGATAGTTATCTAAAGATTGATATGTTTTTGAAACAGCTTCAGGTTCATCAACAGGAACCAACAAGTGTTTCATCATTTCTCTCAACAGGATTTGTAGCAGTCTGATGAGTTTCATCATCAGATTGCTCCACCTCAATTTCAATCCCTCTTTCCACATTTTCAGTTAGTTCAAAGGACTCAGTCTGACTTTTAGTTTTAAAACAGGGTGGGTTATCTTCATTAAAAACAACATTTCTACTAATTATGATTTTGTAGACTTTGATTTCCCTAACCCATAGTCTATACCCTTTAACCCCTTCAACATACCCCAAGAATACACACTTAAGGGCCATCGGTTTTAACTTGCCTTCAGATTGATGTGCAAATGCTACACATCCAAAAACCCTCAAATTATTGAAGTCAACAGGTTTCCATTTCAACATTTTTTTAGGGGTTTTAAAGTTTATAGTACTAGAAGGACATCTATTAATAAGATAACTTGCAATTTTAACAGCTTCACCCCAAAATATCTTAGGCGGACCAGAACTCAAAAGCATACATCTCACTTTTTCAAGAATAGTTATATTAATCCTTTCAGTCAAGTCATTTTGTTGTGGAGTGTGCTTCACAGTTCTGTGTCTTAACATGTCAGATAATTTGCACAACTCATCAAATTCAAAATTGCAGAATTCCAAACCATTATCTGTTCTTAAGACTTTAATCTTTTTATTAGTTTGATTTTCTATAAAAACTTTCCATTTTTTGAAAACATTAATGTGTCAGATTTTGATTTTAAAAGAAAACTCCATTTTTTTCTAAAAAAATCATCTATGACCAACAAGTAATATTTAAAACCAGTATTGGTAGAAAATGGCTTGGCTGGTCCCCAAAGATCAGCATGCAAATATTTAAGTATAGACATAAATTTATGCATTTCAGACAGAAAATGTAATCTATTATGCTTTCATATAATGCAATAATCACAAAAACTGAGTTTTTCAATATTATATTTTCCAAAGGCATCCTATTTTTTCAAAATCTGCAGTCATTTGTCACTAATATGGCATAATCTTTTATGCCATATTTGTGACTTATCATTTTGAACTGAGATTGCTACTAAAGTGGAATCATAAAAAATTTCGGTTTGTAAAATGTAGAGACTATGTCTCTTAAGAGTTTCAACAATCAAGTGAGAGCCCCTTAAGATTTTAATATATCCCTTGTTAATCAAGATGCCATAGTTAAAGGTCATTTAAAACCCTTAAGGAAATAAGATTTATTTGCAAATTAGGAACATATCTAGTTTTTTCAAGAAACAATTTATTATTACCTTTTATATTTAAAGAGATAGTTACTATTCCTTTTACTTGACACGTCATGTGATTACTCATTAAAAACTTGCCACCAGTCACATTTTCAAAATTTGTAAACCATTCTTTATTTAGACACATATGGTAGGTCTAGCCAAAATCAAGAATCTATTCTTAACAAGGTGTACTGCTTACATCAACATAGACTTCATCAATGCTACACCACCATCATCTTTTGATTTGTTTTTCAAGTCATAAAGCCTTTTAGGACAATCTTTCATAAAATGACCATCTTCAAGACAATAGAAACATTTTTTACTTTTTGTCTTCATTTTCATTTTATCTCTAAAATTTCACTTCTTCTTGTGTCCAAGTTTCTTGTTAAAGTTGGCATTCTTAGGATTGAACTTAGACTTCATCATTAAATTTATGCCACTAACGGATTCTCTCTTTTCAGATTTTAACTAAAGCATTAATGATCACATCAGTGGATAGAGTTTCCCTACGACATTCAATTGCATTTTAAAAATCTTTATATTTATCACCAATTGAATTTAATAAAACTACAGCCAGCTATCCATTGGAGAGTTTCTCATCGCAGTTGGCTAGGTCACGGGATAATCTGTTGAATCTATCAATATTTGTTTCAAGGTCAAGAGATGGGTCCAGTTTAAAACTAAAGAATTGTTTCAAAAAATAGATCTTATTAGACATGGTTTTGTTGAAATAAGTGGTTTTCAATTTCTTCCACAATTCAGCAGCAGTCTTAGTTTCTCCAATTTCTCTAAGTACATTATCAGACAGATGTAGAAAGATAGAGCTCCATGCAGTTTCATCTTGTTCAGTTACTTTACTTGTTTCAAGATTAGTTGGCCATGACTTATCAATGGCTTTAGCACATTTTTGTTGTAATAAAAGAGTTTTCATTTTCTGGTTCTAGAGACTAAAGTCTCATTTACCATTAAAGAATTTTCCATTTGTAAAGAAATGGAATTGCCAGAAATTTTCTAGAACACTCACATGGGGATGGACCCCATGTAAGTAAAATATTGCCAAAAAAAAAGGGCCCCACATGTGTGTGTATTCTGTTGCAATTCTGTATATATATTTTATGTACACACAGCATCTCTCTACCATTAAAAACTTTAAGTTCAAATTTTGAGCTAGTCATTAATTTTTTTTTTTTGAATGCAATGACGTAAATGCAGATCAGACAAACACTATACAGGTGCTTACAAAAAAATTAAACCAAGTATCACCACACAAAGGACACGGAATATACAGTAATTGCAAGTTATAAAAGAAACTTCAATTATTTCATAGACAAGAGATTGTTCACAGTAATACGATCACAGTGTTATATTCAACACAAATCATATACAAAACACAACTAGCATTTATTAAACATCAATTAAGATCACAACAGAGTAATAATATCAAGATCCTTGACAGAGTTCAAGGTAACCCTCAGATTTCAGACAACTCTAAGAGTTTCTAGACAAATGAATTACCAAGATAGTCACGAATCAGGTTTTAAAACTCGAGTGCAGAAAACTTAAAGAGTATAAACACTTAATTTGTACTATTAATCGTAAAATAGAAACGATCTCACCAGATCCCCTTATTAGGGTTTCAAGAAATAACGAAGAGCAGCTTAAACTAGTGTCACAACTACCAGATCTACAAGAATCAGAGTTAAGAACCTCTGTACAACCACTCTGATACCACTATTAAGAGAATGTTCAACAATATTAGCTCAAAATTGAAAAAAATACGCATAAGTAAGAACTTAAAGAAAGTACTAAAACAAAAGAATCTCATTAATCGTTGCCCTCACGAAAAACCTAATTTACACGAGTGCCTCAGTCACTGAAAAACAACCATCGTCTGTCAGAATGGAACACAACCAAGGTAAAATGAACAAATCTAGACACTCAGACAAAACCCTTAAAAACTCACAGTAAATCAACATTCACTCAAGAACACTTGTTCACACAAGAACATCACATTCAACTCAAACTAGAAATCACTAAAAATTACAAAATTTGAGAGAAACCACAAAATCAAAGGAGTATTTTGATTTTCAGAGAGAAGAAGGGTCGAGCTCGAATGGCGCAGACGAAGAAATCAGAGGGTATATACAGTTCCAACCCTAGGAGGCCTTTCATATGAGTCATCCAAAGGTCTCCATCCAATGATTTTGGAGATGACACTTGGCGACATCACGAGCGTCCATTTCAATTAAAAGGGAGAAACGCGACTTTTCCAATTAAACACGACTTTGCACCAATTCAATAATCAAAGAATAAGTCAACTGGTCAATCATCCCAGCTAGTAGGTTGCAATGTATCATTGTGCCAACCTTTCAGCTTTTTTATGGAGGAAAACTTACGTGCCTGAATTCGCGAATTAAAAATTCATGCTTATATAGTTATATTATTTTATAGTATAGATTGCAGGAAGATGTATATCGTTGAATAGTTTTCTTAAAGGAGAAATAATGAAGTTTTTAGTGTGGATTTTAATCTTTTTTTCATTTAGTCTCTCGTTGAACATGCAGTTTGACATCACAATGCAAAAACGAAAAGTTACACCACTGAAGATTTTAATCGATTTATATATGTAAGTGTAAATGTTACATGGAAATTGTGTTGGTGATAAGAATTATTTACTAGTAAAAATATAGCATTATGTATTGGGATAACATGTGTTACTGAGCAATACAACTCTAGTATAATTTTCCTTATATATTATATTGGCATTCATTAGAACACATTCTTTAGAGAGAGAGAGGCAGAGTATAGTTTATGGATTTAGTCCTACTAGGATTCTTGTATCAAAATTCTATACATATTCAGCATAGTGAAATTATAAATTTACTTGGTCATTTTTTAAAATCTAAATTATACTAACTTTTTATTCCTTACACCATCATCCATGGCTGTTGACCATCACCATCACCTCCACTTACCACCACTATCGCTACCACTTAGCATGGATTTTAATCTTTTTTCATTTAGGTTCTGAATGAACAAGCAGTTCGACATCATAATGAAAAAACGAAAAGTTACCACCATTATCGCTACCACCACCCGCTGCCACTATCCTCCTTTTGCACCCTCGATGAGGGTAATATATCATATCTAATTTTCGAAACAAGACATGATTTCATATCTGAAACTAGATGTAAACTAATTGGGAAATTGTCAACAAATATTTTTTGGAGGTCCTTTTTTGCGGTGGTGATGAATTTTTTCAGCTTCACTTTTGATGTCATCTTCTCTTCCTCTAAGTGGTAGTGAGAACTAGCTGGTATATGATGGATTTTGAAAAGAGATTATCAGTCCAAAATTTTTATCAAACCCTAATTTATCAAACTATTTTAACATGTGTGTATATATATATATATATTCCATGTTGAAATGAATGAGAGCCTCTGTTTGGTATCCATTCTTTTTTTCATTCTCATTCTTCTACTAATTTTCAACCACACATTCATCAATAAAATAATATTTTCCATCACATCAATAACTTTTCCTTCATTTTCAACCACAAAAAAGGTGTGATTTGACACAAAGAATGCATTTTTTTCTAGAATAATGGTTACCAAACGGTGCAAGAATATTAAAAGTGGTAGCATATCTTAATCTATGTATCTCATTGTTTGAATTATACGGGTTATAATATTCCAATTGATACGCAATTCCTCTAGAATTCTCTATGTTGATGAGGATGCAGAGAGATTGAAAATCACGTTCAATTGGGAACCATGACCCCATGAACAAAGCATGAATGCCCTTACTGTTTCAGTTACACTCAGCTAAATCATCGTTAGTCCAAAGTGAGATATCAGTGGGTGTAACTACACTAACAACAGTAGTTAAAGGTGGAGTCCACCTAGTTTGAACGCTAAGCCAAATATGTTCATCGAAATCTTTAACTAATACTCATTCGAACTTTTCAGTAAGTATAGTTGCTTTCGTCGAAAAACAGAGGCACAAACAATGACTGACTCATCTAGAATTTATTAAGGGCAGGGGATCAAATTAAGGCTCTGATACAAATTGAAAGTACGCAGTTCGACCCTAACACCACCTAGAGCGTAGTGAATAGGTGATTATACGGAATTAAAAATTATTTAATAATTAACTAGCAACAAGTCTCTATTAATTATTTTTCTAGATGATTAAATATGTAATTCAATTAATCCTATGTTGAAATATCGTAGTTATGTAAGTAATAAATGAACACAATAATTGATTACGGAGAAACCCAATTGGGTGAAAACTCCGGGCACTTTGTCAGTCAACAATCCACTATAAACGATTTCTAACTTATAGTCTACCATACTAGATGACGGCACGTACTATTTGATCTCCTGACTGCAATTTCAACGGCTCTCCTGAATTCTGTGCTCCTGCATCGACTCCCAGTTGTCGTTTCCAAAGCTCACATGGATTGCGTTCTCCTACAGCAACACCCAGTTTTGTGAAATCGTCTATCTCCTGTGGATTCACGAAAAACACAAGTCACCCTCTCTTGATCTTCAGAAACTCTGACAGATATGTAGAAAGCACCAGTTTGATATTTGGATTGTGAAACTGATGTTTTTCACCGCCAAGAACAGATCAATTTGAACAATGAAGGTTGAATGTTTCAGAGGATGAAAAGAATATGAAAGCAATGGTTTTTTTTTCAATCATCAACCTTGGAAAACTGGTCAGAGGCATTTAAGTATTTATATGTAGGTTAGGGAATGAATAAGTCGGATAAAGAGCCTTTAAAAAAACGAAATAAAAATTTTCTTAATAACACTGTCGCTTGAGCAAAGGTCCAGCGATAGTTAAGCAACATGTTGTCACCGAGCGAAGGTGAGGCGATAGTCGAGCGATGAAGTTTTTGTTTATGACGCTTGAGCCAAACCTTGGCGAAAAGCTAACGAAATTTCGTGTCGTGTTTCATTTTTTCTCATTCTCGAACCCTAGACCTAAAATATCATAACTTTCACTAATTTGCACACTATTCCTTAATTTTTTACAACATATCAACTTTAGTCATTTTTGTTCACAGAATAGCCAATTACATTAAATACCTAACACATATTATTCAAGCCAATAAAGGCTCTTTAGGTTAGTAAATTCATTTTTTTAAATTAGAGGAGAGCCAAAGAAGGAAGCTTTTTTTTTATAGAAGCTTGTTACAAAATACATTCAAACCTCCCTTCACATATCTATTTCTTGGATTGAAGAAAAAGAATCAAATGGGGGGTTTTGATCAAGGAGCTATGGACAAGAACTTCAAAATTTTTAGTTGTACAGATGCTAGGATAACGTTGCCACACTTTTTAAATTTTAATATTTAATTTCATATTTTGACATTCAAGCACGTGTTTGGTTGTGAATGATTGTTAAGTACTTAATCATTTTCAATTAGTTGATCATTAGTTGAATTGTCATATGATTTTTATTGATATTCGAGAGAAGGAATTTGATAGGGGATTTTCCACTATCATGTTTTGCATGATCTTTTAGATATTCTTGTGATTTAATGTATTTTTGCATGTTTCATAGTCATATATGAAGGTCACATGTGAGTAGATGTTATGTTCTGCAAGAGAGAGATTAGTAAACATGTAGGATCGTTGATCTTCATATCAAAATATGTATCTAAATCGTATATTAATATCAAAACAATGAAAGCAAAGGATTCGTGATTATAGTATTTATCAATTATTTATTTCCAATAAATGTTTCCAGCTTAATTAGTTAAATTTGTTAATTTGGTATAAATATTAGATTGCCAATATAAAACTCCTCCTCAACTAATTTTGCTATTCTATTAAAGTTGGCATTAATTTAAAAGTATAAGTACTTAGCCCTCGTGGGATCCGTACTTTACTCATACTTTATTTCGTGACTATGATACCGTACATTTATTAGATTTTAACGATCATTGAAAATTTATAAACGATGACTTTAAAAGATTCTAGAGATGCACAATTTTTGTTTTCATGTTAATTTCGAGCTTCGCTTTGACAAATTATTACCCAAGAAAAATCATACAAGATAGAAAGGAGATCCAAAAAAATAAATTTTTTTTTTCAAATGATGCTAGCTCTTTTGCTATTATGGAAGTCAACATTATGCCCCTGTTTAGCCCCCATTATTTTGCATTTTTGGGGGTTAAAAATTTTTAGAATAGTGATTGATGGAAGAATGTATAGTTGAAATTTTTTTGATTTGTATGTAATATTATTTTATTTGATAAATATGTAGCTGAAATGAAGAGAGAGAAATTTAATGTAATGTAATGTAATTTAATGGGGCCAAAGAAGGGCATAATAATCAACTCTCTCAAAAGAAATCTTAAAAAATTAATATCAGTTATCTATATTATTATTAGGCAGCAAGTTCGAATAATAGTAACTTGTTGATTACAAGCAATTATTTGTTTTTCTTTTATGAAATTGATTAAATTTCGATTCGCTTTATCTAATGCACCAATTTGCTATTATAATTGGTTAAATTGGTAGGCGGGACGGTACATTCATTCTTATATCACTGAAAATTTAGATTATTCAGTGCTAGTTTATGCGTGTATATCGCAATATTCGGAACATGCTTCTTAAGTAGCAAGAGTCAATAAAGCAAGTTGTTGGCAATCAATCTTTTGGACAATTAATCTTTCTTTTGATCAATAGGAGTTGATAGCGAATCAAAGAAGTTGATTTATGAAGAAGTTTTCTAAAATAGAGTTCCAATGATTTATGAAGAATTTTTCTAAAATAGAGTTCCAATGGTACGGAAGAAATCCCTCTTCTTTATGTGACATGGGCTGAAGCTACTCCATTGCTTTCAAACGGTGCCTACTTTTTTTTCAAGATACGAAAGGAGAAGTAAAAAATGCATGCACCTATTAAATTTTCTATGGAGTCATCAACATGACTTAGAATCGACGTAACATTCTCCTTTATGTTTTGACAAATAATATTGAAAATGGAAAAGAAAATAATAATTAAACCAAATTCTTAACGTAATATCCTCCTTTATGTATTGGCAAATAATATTGAAAAGGGAAACGAAAATAGTAATTAAACAATAAGGTCCTGTTTGTGGGTGCTTTATTTTCCTCGGGAATGAAACAATAAGGTCTTGTTTGATTGTCACATTTTCCATGAAAAATGTCATATCCAAAAATAACGAATTTCACTTTGGTCGTTTGATTGCAAAGTGGAAATGGAAACCGAATTTTAAGGTTCAACTACTTTAAGTTGCATTTTTTTTGTTTTCGTGGAAAATAAATTCATATGGGTTTTGTGAGTTTTTATTTTCCAATTAACATGGAATTGAAATTTCATTTCACCTTTGCCTATCAAACGGACCCTAAGAGTTGCAACCTTCCTAGGATGGATCCAAAAGAAAGAAAGATTTCTCACCAAGCCATTAAAAGTAATTTTTTTTTATCTGATTGTTTAAATATATAAAATACTTCCATCCGATATGATGTCTATTCATATATTGATATAATTAAAAAAACCTATTGTTTAATAAATTTTTTTATTAGTATTTCTTATCAAAAGGTGCTATGTAATTAGTGTCTATTCTCTTCTAACCTAAACAAACATTTAAATATTATTTGTCGACCTTATTAATTCGGATTTTTCCATTTGTATAGGAAATTGTTGATAGAAGAGGTAGACAACCTCTCAAATGCGCGATGGGCCATGCGTGAATAAAAAATTCCCAAAAAAGTGGATCCCCCATTGTGAGTGTTCGATCAACCTCTTTTGTCAACCATTTCGATACAAATAGCATGGTTGTATTAATTCAGTATATCAAACATTTGAACCATGACATAGTTTCAATTTAAGTGAAAATTAACTACTTTTGTTAGGTGATCATGGGGCCAACCTACTTAACACCTATGGTGTAGGTATTGATGTAACCACAAAGGAAAATGATATATGTACATGGGGGTTTACACCCCGGGTTACCCGACCCCACGCCCCTCCTCACAATGAGGTCGGGCCCGAGGCGAATTAAATAATCGACGGGCCCCCTCATTGTGAGAGGGGGAGGGGGGCGTGGGGTCGAGTAACCAGGGCGTAAACCCCCGGATACTTGTAGTAAAACCTAACCACAAAATAAAATTGAAACAAGTATCCCCTTAAAAGCAAATTCATTTCCCACCCCACCTCTTGAATTCCACTTTTTAAAGCACACAATTAGATTTCACAAGTCAAAATTAACAATTAATTTTAATTACAAATTTTATAGGATTTACAATTTTTCAATCCCACATTTCATCAACTTTTTAAAAATATACTAAATATCCTATTTTAATTTATACCAAACATGAGCTTATTTTAACAAAAAAGGACCATTCAAATAAATATAAGGATTCGAGTCATTCTTCTTAAAGAAAATAATACTATCAAGTTACCATCTTGCAAAGATATTCAAAAGAAAAATTTTACATCGCCAAAATATATAAAGAATAAGCAATAAATAAACCTTCAACTACTATCTAAAAAATATTGATTTTTAAAATGGAACTTCCATAGTCGTAATTCATGATAATGTCTATGCCAATATTTATATAAAGAAATGAAAATTTGGTAGCTCTGCAGGTCCCCAAGGGTAAAGAATTAACATATTTGTACAATTGTTGTTGACAATTTTTGTTAGCGATATCGATATTATCAAAATCTGAACCATTAATTTTAAAAAGTAATTTTTTAAGATGAATGTAATGTAGAATGTGAATTGTCAACCAAAATAGTAAAAAAAGATTGTATGAGCACCATGATTGAAGGGACAAACAGCTCATATCTGAGCCTTTGTTTGAAATTGATTTTTTTAAAAAAAAATTTCACACTTATTTTTACTCACACACACTTAAAAATTTTGTTTTCATATTTATTTTCTGTTTTTTAATGACATGTTGTCAAAAAAAAAAAAAAATTACGTTTCAAAAAAATCAACTCCACACAATTATTAAAGTGAAGAATAATTCGAACAAATTTCCAATTGTTGCTTGCAGTATTATTCTCCATTTCCATCATTTTATGGAAGAATTTGATTTGGAATAATGATTGATGAAAGAATGTGTGGTTAAAAAGTAAAAAGAATTTTTGAATTTATGTGTAATATTATTTTATTAATAGAATGCGTGCTAAACGAAGGAAAAAAAAAAATCAGGATGTCGAGCTTAGCCTTGTCTATTTTAGTGCTCCTGGTGAGTTTTCCAAATCAAGAAAGAGATGAGGATCTTATTCCTCTATGCTCCTTCCTTAATCAAGCACACAAATAGAAAAAAATCATCCATTTCTTTGCCCAATTTTCTTGGAAAATCTCTTTAGGGTTTCTAATACCACAAGATTTTCTTCCTTTTTCTTCCCTTATTTTCACAGATCTGAAAACCCATCAAAATTTCTGTCTATTTTTTCGACATATCCCTTTCTATTTCTGGAAACCCTCTAAGGTGTGTGCTTTTCTTGATTTGGTTGCTCTTTTCTGACACTTGTATTGAACCCTTAGACTTTATTTTTTTGCATTTCACTCAGCCTTTATTGAAATTGTTGTATATATACGTACATATCAAATATGGTAAGAGGGAAAACTCAGATGAAAAGGATTGAAAATGCAACAAGCAGGCAAGTGACTTTTTCCAAGCGAAGAAGTGGGCTATTCAAGAAGGCCTTTGAACTTTCTGTTCTTTGTGATGCAGAAGTTGCACTTATAGTCTTCTCTTCCAGAGGAAAACTCTATGAATTCTCAAGTTCCAGGTATATACTATTTCAATGCTGTATTTTTGTTATTTGGCTACGTAGTTTTGTACTTGTACATACACCTATTTTTACGATACATGAAATAGAAATTAGTACATTGGATGCAAGTTGAGATTTTTGTGATTTGAATTTGTCAAACAAGTACAATGACCCGGATTTGTTTCTGTGTGCAAAAGTGGTCATCTCAATCCTGCTTCTGAGAAATCGAGTTTGGAGATTATTTCCTTTCTTCAAAATATACCATATTTAAAGAACCCCATGAAATTAGTACAGTTACATAATAAGTAATTTATTTTTTCATTGAATTTATGCTTAAATTATACTCCATGGATGAATCCAGTACAATAAATTATAGTACTGTGTGCTCTATTCAACACTGTTTTGTTATTTTGTTAATAAAAACAATTAAGAATTTAATTATAGACATTCGACAGGGATCGTCCTTGTTGATCTCAAGTCATGATATA
This sequence comes from Fraxinus americana, assembly GCA_035079005.1. Taxonomy (NCBI): domain Eukaryota; kingdom Viridiplantae; phylum Streptophyta; class Magnoliopsida; order Lamiales; family Oleaceae; genus Fraxinus; species Fraxinus americana. The sequence continues at coordinate 1,529,666 of CM068722.1, read as the reverse complement.
TACTCTGATAGTGTAGTTTCGAGTGATTAGCTCATACATACAACTTTTTTAAGTTTTCATAATTTCTTGGATATGATCATAAAAGCACTGTCTTGTCAAAGGTCCATTGACAAACTGGCCAAGGTCTCAAACATAAAAGAAAAGGAGGATCAGGATAAAAAACAACTCACGGCTTGAACTTTCAATGTTTATGTTAAAGCCCCCCACCCAGTTTTAAATGTTTACAACTACTATGAAAAGAAGTGGGCCTTGTTTTCTGCTAAACATCCGTTCTATCAATTTTTGGCTGAAGAATATTACTATTTATGATATTATGACAAATAAAGGTAAAGACCCTTGTGAATCCACGGTTCATGACGATAAGATTGATGTGTCGGGAGGGGAATGGCTATTGAAATAAACAAGTGACTATCTTTTGCTAAGTCATGTATAACTCCTGCTACAGTTTGAGTAGTAGAGATACTTCAATTTTTATCTATATGCATTTTGAAGCTTTTGTAGTAAATAAATTTCTATTAGGACAAAGAGATCATGTGTTCCAATCCTAAAACATCCCAACAAGCATAACCCTAGTAAAAGTATTTGTTATTTTCAAGATTCCCTCTACTCATTTTCGTTTGCTCATTCTTGGCTTTAAAAAGTGGAATTGTTCATCACTTTTTCGGATAATATTACATGTTAATATAATTGAAGTAAATATATGTACACTATATGTATGAGTATTTACTTTTTCGTGTAATCCTATGTTTAAATAACTGTACTTTTGAGGAAAGTAACTACTTAAGTGAAAATTTAAAACGAATGGGAGACTATGATGGATAAAGGGATCAGTAAGCTAAATCCATAACTGAAGAACATATTATCTAAATATATATAAATGTAATGAATTTGTATTCTGGTATTTACATTAGAGCAAGAATATCAGATGCATAATCATGTGATGTGAAATGAGTGTGGCTTCAAGAACTTCTTAATTAGCTTAATTAATTTATGTTAATTTTACTTTAGAAAACTAAATTTGCCTCAATTGTTTTCAATTCACTTAATTATCCATCTTTGCTCTCAAATCTGCAACCCTTTTATTCAAACTGTTCTAGTAGATAGTTTTTTCATGTGAAATGATGATTTTACTCTTAATTCGAACCATAGGAGCATGCATGATACATTATCACAAGTAAAGCAAATTGCCAAAATAACTTATTCATGTTGAAGATTAGGGTTTCTTAGAGAGAACAATTGGATATCTGGAATGGGATAAACTACAGCTCTAATAAACCTGAATTTGAAATCGCTGAGGATGTAACATAATGTTTGGAAAAATTAATTCCCACCATATACAGCAGAAGCATAAACACAAAATGAGCAAAAAGAAAGAAATAATATCTAAATGTGGTCCATAAATTATCGACAATCACGGGTGAAGAGACTATTAGTTGAGAAAAACTACTCAAAATAATGTTTCAGTACTCACTCCCTCAACTTTTCCTATACAAAACTAGATCAAACAAAGTAGACTAATGCTTCAAGTACAGGATTTTTTCTTTAATTTTGTACAAAAAGACAGTTGTCTTTCTATGATTTGCTGAATCTATGAAAAAACCCTGTACTTATAGCATGATTGAACATGAATGAACAAAGTAACACATATATAAACTTGTAACTTTTCCTCAAATTTCTCTCTCTTGTTTCTCAAGAATTTGGCTGCACCAATTTTATTCTCTCTGCTGCCTCCGAGTACTCTCGGTAGCTTTCAGCAATTCTCACGGGTATTTATATCTTGGCCTTGAAGTTTTTGGTAAGTTTTCCCCAACCTTATTTTTTTTAAAATTTTTTTCTCTTTACTGCAGCTCCGAGAGAATCTTTGCTTTGTGACCTTTTTAATTGCATAGTTAAGGTCTTAAGGAAATTGCAGCTTTAGTTCTTCAACTTAATTTAATTATTTTAAGTCAATTTCACAATCTCCACCTTGAATTAAAATATGAATCCATGATCACTTCTTAGCATCCAACTTCGTACTCCTTTATTGGTAGGTGCCACCATAGCCCATTCAATTTTAGTATACATGAACAGAATTCAAAGATTCATCAAACCTCACTCCATGTTTTTGATATCTTCGAACTTCAATATTCATCCTTTTTATAACGAGTCACAGAACACCTCATGGTCACTTCGCAGTCTAGCAATAGTAGAAGACTATTCTCGATGCCACTCCAACGAGGAGGTCCACTTGAAAACCTTTTTCCCTTCATTATCTCCAAAGATTTTTTTCCACCATCATTACACTAGCTCCATCAAACATTTTCACCTACGCGAACCCTTGATTTCAAGTTTTTTAGTATCAACTATAAAATATTACGATCTTGCATAACTTAGTCTTCAAATCAATTCTTGTGTGGGCACACGATAAAAATATCTAGAATTCAAACACGATGAGCTAGTTGCACTTTCATAATCAACAATACTTAAAATATCCCCTTCAATATAACCTTCAACCAAATTCGTATTCTCTGAAATTTCTTTAGACAATTGGATTTCTCTTCACTTCAAGGTGGTTTGTCAATTCCTCACAATTTCTTCTAATGTGTCCATTTACGAGATTAAGAACAGTAATCGATTTGACCATAATTCATTTCTGCGAATTACTTCTACAATGCCTACTCTCAAAAGTTGCTAAGAGAACTTTGATCACCATTCATGATATGACTTTTAGTGTAGGCTGTTTCTAACAAGGTCATTGTAACCTCAATTCATTGTTAAAGTACGTTTTTCGCCTAATAACATGGTTACCAATGTTTCATACGACTTGGGTAAGGAAGTCAACAAATAAAATTATCTCCTAATCTTCATTCTCAATCTTCACATCAACATTAAGCAGCTTAGCATGAACTTATTAAATTTATTATGATAATCCCTAACGTCGGTATCCTCATCAATCTTTAACTAATATAATTGCTTCTTAAAATGTACCCTATTTTTTAGAAACTAGAGGTTGTATTCAATTGTGATGCAAGAAAAAAGCAGAAGAGTTCATGGAAAAGTAAGATTGGGGTCAAATATTTTTTTTTTGTTTTTGGAGTGTTTGTTTTTGGAGAACCCACTCAAAATAAATACAAAATAGATACAATTTTTTTGGAGTGTTCATTTTCGGGATGAAGATACAAAATAGATACAAAATGAAAAATGCCTTTTTGAAGTGTTCATCGTTAGGATTTGAAAAATGCATTTTTATTTTTCTAGATAATTTTCTTAGTTTTAACTAGATTATGATTTTATTTCGTTTAGAGTTAGCTATTATATTTAATTCTTATTATTATTTGCAGTTGGTCATTATCTAAGAGTTTAGTTATTTTTTAAATTTGATTTACTGCTTTAAGTACGAATTGTAAGCCATATGACAGTTAATTGAATTTGAATTAAATAAAGAGTCTTGAGAATTTTTTTCAAAATTCATCTATCTTTCTCGGTATTTGATATTTCAAAACAAAAGGTTAGGATTTATCGCGAGATTTTTTTCGTCCTTATAAATTTCTACTACGTCAAATTAGGACTTTTAAAGATTTTTAAGGATTAAAAAATTTCAGGAGTATTCAATGTAGACTTTTAATCAAAGTATGAGTATATTGAATAGTGACTTTTATAGATTTATTAAATGTCTATAAAAGTTATGGTTTATTCAATTAATTTTTATAGAAATCTCTACAAATCATAGAGTATTTCAGTATGTCAGTAATTCATATAAAGTTCTTTAGGGTACTAAATTTCAAGTACAAACTACATTCCTTAGGATGCTAACCTTTAAGTAGGGTTGGACATGGTCCGGTCCGAAGAAAATCGAACCGAACCAAAATTTTCGGGTATTTAATCAATGGAAGTGTTAGGTCCAATTGTAATTATAGAACCGTTCGGGTTCGGTTCCATTTGGTTTAGTTTGATTCGATTCTGTTTGGTTTCATACTATAATTAAAATTTTTAACATTTACAGTAACCCTATATAAATACAACTAAAGACATGTTCATTCGTTGCTTTCACAAATTAACGTAGCCCAATTTAAAAATATATAAATAACAAGTTGTCCAATAAGATTAATTTAATGTATACAAATACCAAAAAGTGGGCACTAATACTAAAATATTGGTGATCCATATCATTAATTCATTTGCTTTAAGCAGCCTACATAAAAAAACGAAATATAAATTAAAAATTATAAAAATAAAATATTTTTAAGTATTGGTAATATTTACCAACTATTTGATTTAATTATCAATGGATTGACTTATCATACTAAGAAACTCTACAAGCATAATCGAAAAATCACAATTAATAAACACAAATAAACTAAAAATTGTTCAACTAAATTAGTTAATTTTCTAATTTGTTTAGAAAAATTAAAATAATTTAATTAATTCAATATAAAAAATTTAAAAAATTATTTAGATTCGGTTCTTGATCTAAAACCGAGAACCAAACAAAACCCATCGGTTCTCAATTCAGATACCCGTTTGGGGTATTTAACTTATGAAAAACCGCTCGATTCGGTTTAGTTCGGTTCGTTTCCGGAGTTTTGTCCACTCCTACTTTTAAGTACAAACTACAAAATAAAATCTCGAAAAAATGTGCCGTAATTTACCCCTAATGTTTTTGGAGATTTTCAAAATGAAATTTTATTTCTATATTTCTCTTTCTTCTTCCCTTTTATGAACCTTAGAGTTATGATTAAAAAAATTATTATTTTTCTTCTAACGTTTATATTTGTTCTGTTTTTTTCTTCTCTCTCCCTTTTTAGCGTCTCTCCATTTTATTAAATTTTAGCCCTTGTTTGACACCCATTTTGGAGAAAAAATAAATTTTGGAATAGTGATTAATGGAAGAATGTGTGGTTGAAAAGTAATGAGAATTTTTGGGTTTATGTGTAGTATTATTTTATTGATAGAATGTGTGGTTTAAATGAAGAAAGGGAAAAAAAAATGTGAATGAAAAGAAAATGGGTGTCAAACGGGGGCTTAATTAAAAAAAAATTCTAATATTTTTTCCTCTCCATCTAATTTTTTATGGAAAGGTCAATTTTTGATTAAATTTTATTATATATATATATATATATATATATATTATTTCTTTTTGTTCTTCTAAAAATATTTTTTCTTACATTAGGGAATGTAATGGGATGATGGGATCGACCTGCACCCCTTATGTAGGAACTTTAAGTTAATTTTATTTTAAATGAAACTCTTTTAACTTTTGTAAATTCTATAAAAATCAATAAAAGATTTAAAATAAGAATCTATTGATGTCTATGAAGGATTTCCATTAATTTCATACAAGTCTATAAAAGTCCACAAATTTCTCAAAAGTTTGTGACTTAAAAATAAAACGACTTTAAAAGTTCCAATTGAATACCCTCTTAGATATATATATCTCTCTTGATGTTTTCCGTACGTTAGAAGGAGATTTTTGGTTTAAAACACTATACTTTCACCTCATGAGCAAGAGCCAATCTGATTGCTTCTAGTTTTTTTCATTCTGAATCTTTCGTCCCTTCTGATCTCTTTTTGCCCAATGCCTTGTAAAGTCTTGTTTGCAAGAGAATATCCTACACGTGGACACAACTTTGACTATCGTTTATTCATCCAACAATATCTCACTAGAATTCATTGTCGGATAACTACATCCTGGAATTTCCACATATGTATCGGTGAAAAAGTCAATGGATGCCATGGATAATTTTAATAAAGATTTGCGTATCATATCTTCGAAGATCTCATCTGGTGATAAGATCTAAGGTTGAGGTTAAGGTTTTTGTTAGATTATAGTGACCTGAATTCTCGCTTTTACGTAATAGTTTTGATTTTTTGAAGGTTTTAGGTCTAAGTACCGTTTTGTGTTTGTTTGCTTAGATCTTTGTTACCCACTATTTTATGGTGTTATTCTTTACTTCTAAATAAACCTTATATTATGCGATAAACAATTCGAAAGAAGCAATTGAGTGAGAATATATGGCTTAAGAGGAAACCTTTATCTTAGATATTTGTGATATCAGAGTCTTGTTCAAGATGACTTGTATACATAACTTTTTAAGATATTTTTATAGTGTTAGGGTAGAAAATATGATTAAAGAACAATAGAGAAAATGTAATTACTAAACTTTTTAAAATGATTAAATGAAAAGAGTAATTGCAAAACTAACCTAGGTTAATAATAAAGATATCAATAAATAATCTTATATTTTCATTTATTCATCATTTTCTTTGCATTGTAAACCTCTTTTTCTTTCAATTATGCCATTGCCCCTTTAAATTTTCTTTTTAATATTTGAAAAAAATCCTAGGATGTTACACCAAGCACGTTGCAACCAAGTGTCTTCAATTGAACTGGAGGAATTACAACAAATAGAGACTATAGTATATTAGTTCCTCCATGACTTGCGGACAATTACTAGTTGTGCAGAATTGGAGGATAAAGCACAATTTATACCAATTCATGAAATTGAAGGAAAATCGAAAAAAGAACAAATAGATGTTATTTTATTATCATGAGTTACTGAAAGGATATTGAAACATTACAGAAGTCATTTTGACACAGCGAGTTGAGATGTATTGGAGACAACCTACAAAGGTGATGGAAATTATAAGGGTTTACAAGTCTTAGAGCTAATTTGATACGTTCAAAATGAAGGATTCTCAACACATTGAAGAGTATTTCAATCATGTTATTTCAATGTCTAGTTAATTGAAAAATCAACAAGTAACAAGTTAATAATCAACGGGTCAATGAGAAAATTCTTCGTAGCATGATGAGAAAGTTTGAACATATTGTGGTGGCAATTGAATACTTAATGGATTTATTTACGTATGATTAATAGCTGAATGGGATCACCCATGAGCTTCAACCGAGGAATTTTGGCTTAACTCCTTAAAGCAAGTGTTTCTAGTTCAAGCCTTTTTTATTATATCATCTCCTCATTATCTTATTCGGAAAATTTTGATTTATTTGATCAAAACAAAAGATCGAGATTTTGAAATTCAAAATTATTAAAACCTTTGTGGAGAAAAGGAAAATAATTGAGGAGGAGAAGCTTGATTGCCATCATAAAACCACTCTAGAAACTTCATAAGAAATAGATTTTATTTTTGTTGTCTAGACAATTGTACTAAATGCCTCTCCAAAATCGAAGTCAGAACTTCGAGTATATCCCTTTGTTACCAAGTGAACTTTGAACCTTTGTGCATAGTTCATTTCCCCCGCGACCGCATAGTGCAATTTAACCTGGCCTTGGAATTCCCTGAAGCAGCCTATGCGACCGCATAGCACTAATATCTTCCAAAGAGTGTGTTTGGTAGGGATTTTAAGGAGAAAAATTGATTTTTGAATAGTGATATGATGGGAAATGTGTGGTTGAAAAAGAAGAAAAAAGTATTGATGTGATGGAAAATATTATTTTATTGAAAAATGTGTGGTTGAAAATGAGAATTGATTTACTGTAGAAAAGGAGAAGTTTTACCAAACAGGCCCAAAATCTTTTATGTTGATCCTCGAACTTCGTTTCGAAATTCTCAACCTCTTTTCCCACTTCTTCTTCCTCCAATATTTCATTCCGTTGCTCAATTTGTCTTCGACATCTTCACGTCTTCAATTCCTCTTCCGGATCATCTTTCAATTATTTGCATCTTGGTCCATAAACGTTGATTTTCTTTCATTTTAGTTATTTTTTTCATTGTTTCTCCTAATTTCCGCCTTTTCATCAATGTTGTCATGCAAAACACAAATTACATAGAATTAAGTTATGTTCAACCATATTTATCAACAATTGTCCATGTTTGTAAGTGTGTAAAACGCACTTATCAGTGCTCTTCCATCTTCATGAAAATTTCTTAAGAACACCTATTTAGATTCAATATATTTGAAGTATTAGGTTAAGGTACAAGAGTCTCACATTTTGTTTTGTCACGGTGTGGAACTTTTCTTTTCATAGGTGCTATCTAATTTTCTAACTCCCTCTCTAGGATAGAATATCAGTTTTGAATTATAGTATTATATCCAAGTATTTTTTTTCAACTTGGCAGACATTATCAACATCGAATTGCAGTTATCCAATTGCTGACAATTTGTTGCAGTGGTTCTTCAATGGATTTTTAAGGTTGATCAATATATTTGAAGTATTAGGTTAAGGTACAAGAGTCTCACGTAACATGTTCTTGATTAGTAACATTTTTTTAAGATGAATCAAGTTTTTTCTTAATGAAGATAACCCTGAGGCTGCAAATTAGAGTTAAATTTTTTATACTGGTAGAAGAAACATCGAAAGAAATTAAACTACCGCACTGGTGAAATTATTGTTAGAAACGTTTAGTGAGATTTTGGAGTTTTTGGAAGAAAACTAGTGTTTTTTAAATTGAATATAAAGAAACGAATGAATGTTACATGCGTATCATTTTCTTGTGTGATAAGGAAATGCATTCTCCATGTGCGCGCACACAACGTGCCCTTGATTGACAAATAGAACAAAAGATCAAAAAGAAAATGGTTTCTTTTAAGCTAAGAAATTACCATTAAATAACCGCACGACATTAAACTCTTCCATGGTTGAAGGGATTTGAATTGTCCTTGACTAATTACCTGATATGAGGAGTGCAAACTTGATTTGTGGACTATTGAGTGGAGTTGTTCTTACATGAATGAAGGCTTTTTCTTAGATGATTGAGTGAAGTATTCTTTTCCTCAATTAGGGGCTTTAATAGAGAATGATTGAGAGGCGTGTTCTTTCCTTGTGCAAAGGTTTTATTTGAGGGTAATTAGAAAGGGCTGTTCATTCTTCTAGTCTGTTTGAATACTTAGCTCTTTGTTATTTTAACTCCCTACTAATGGGTATGTACTCAAATTAAATATATCTTGAAATATTATCAGTTTTCTGAAACATATCCTTCACCCCTCTCCTGACCTAAATAAAAATAGCGTATCAATCTCAGTTTCATAAAAGTAGGCATTCTTGCTGGGATGATTTGAAGCTCTTATCCTTTCTCCTTCTCCTCTCCTTATGTGATGTCAAATGAATCCTAAGTATGTTATCGTCTCGATTGTAAAATTGACATAAGACTCATTTATTTCCAAGAATGTTCGAATATTCTACACAGACCTCATTTATCAACATGCTAAATGGGCACGGAAATATTGTTGCTCATAAATATTTTTTTTTTGATAGGTAATCACGTAGTTTTATAAAAAATTCAAACGGTAATACACAAGGAGTGCATTATCAGTTTAAACAAGATAGAAATGATAAAAAATTCGGCAACCCTTCTATCGGACTAATGGTTATAGCATTAAACCAACTATACAAAGTCAAATAAAACAATTCCCTAAATTGCTCTGTCGTCCGTATTTGGTCTTCAAAGCATCTGCCATTTCGTTCTCTCCACACACACCAAATAATGCATCCTGGAATGAGATCCCAAACGAGCTTGCTATTCTTATCTCGAAACTTTCTCTTCCATGCCCACACCACCTCCTTGATACGCCTTGGCAACACCCAACTCATATGTTGCGAGGCCAGAATATCATTCCACATCCACCAAACACCGGCACAATGAATGAACAAATGATCGATCGTCTCGCCATCCCTCTTACACATATAGCACCACTCCGTAAGACAATAACCCTTTCTTCTAAGATTATCCGCCGTTAACACCTGTCCCCTCACAACCGTCCACAGTAAAAAAGCCACCCTTGGAGGTAATTTACTTTGTCAGACCCTTTGCCACGGGAATGAGCTCTCAACAGGTTCCAATAAGGATCTGAAATAAGTACGAACAGAAAACAAAGCATTCTGTGCCGCCCTCCACCTGCTACAATCTTCCTCTCCTACTCGAATGTGCACATTATACAGAGAGGCCAAAAATAATGCATAGTCATCCAGTTCCCAATCATGTAAGCCCCTCCCGAAAGCAATGTTCCAGTTAGGACTCCCATTGGATATAGCCATAGCATCACTCACCATAGTTGAAGGCTCCAAGGCAATGCGATGTAAGGAAGGAAACCGCACTTTTAATGTTTGATCTCCACACCAACAATCGTCCCAAAATCTGATATTCGTCCCGGTCCCCATCGCAAAAGCCAATCTATTCTGAAACTCGCTCCATCCTTTCCTGATAAACTTCCACAAGCTTATCCCATAAGAACCACGACCCTCACTTGAACGCCACCCTCCCTCCAAAATACCATACTTCACCCCAATAATTTCTCTCCAAAAGCTCTCCCTCTCCATACCAAATCGCTACAACCACTTGCCCATCAATGCCTTGTTAAATAAAACAAGACTCCTCAATCCAAGACCCCCCACTCTAACAGGGGAACAAACATCACCCCATTTGACCAAATGAAACTTCCTCTCTTCCTCCAACCCTGCCCAAAGAAAATCCCTCTGCAACTTCTCCAAACTATTTGCCACTGCGACGGGAATAGGAAACAAAGATAGAAAATATGTTGGAAGATTAGAAAGCGTGGATTTGATGAGAGTAAGTCGGCCTCCTTTTGACAGATAAATACGCTTCCACCCCGCTAACCTCCACCTCACCCTTTCAAGAATATCATTCCAGATATGTTTACTTTTAAACCTCGCACCTAACGGAAGCCCAAGATATGACATAGGCAATTGTGCAACTCTGCATTCGAGTATGGCCGCTAATTCCTCCACATTAGCAACCTCCCCCACTGGAATAACCTCCGATTTCCCCAGATTTGCCCTCAAACCAGAGACTGCTTCAAAACACAGAAGCAAGCGGCGCAAATTCTTAATTTGCATAACGTCTGCATCACAAAATATCAGTGTGTCGTCTGCAAATAACAAATGGCAGACCTGTAGATGACCAACTTCAAAACCTCTTAACAAACCCTCCGTCACAGCTTTCTCAATCATTCTACTGAATGCCTCCATCACAATAACAAACAACAAGGGCGACAACGGATCACCTTGCCTCAAACCTCTACTACTCCGGAAGTAACCTTCGGGGTTGCCATTAACTAAAACTGAAAACGAAACCGTAGATATACAGAACTGAATCCACTTACACCACAAATCCCGAAAGCCGCATCGCCTGAGCATATACATAAGAAATCCCCAATTGACGTGATCATACGCCTTTTGAATATCAAGCTTACACAACATCCCTAGGGTCCCCTGACGTATTCTTGAGTCAATGCATTCGTTCGCTATAAGAACAGAATCCAAAATCTGACGCCCCTTCACAAAAGCATTCTGGAACTTTGATACTACTTTTCCCAGTACCTCCTTTAATCTATTCGCCAACACTTTAGCAATGATCTTGTAAACCCCACTAACCAAGCTAATGGGACGGTAATCCTTAATATCAGTCACTCTCGGTTTCTTAGAAATAAGCACAATGAATGTGGCATTAAGACTTCTCATAAACCTGCCACGTTCGAAAAAATAATTGATTGTATCCATAATGTCTGATTTAACCATCTCCCAACAAGCCTTATAGAATGAGAATGAGAACCCGTCCGGTCCAGGGGCCTTATCATCATTCATATTAAACACCACATCCCTAACTTCATCCTCCTCAAATGGTCTCTCAACCCAACTAGCATCCTCTTCAGTGATAGTGAAGAAATCTAGTCCCTCAAGCTCAGGTCTCCACGCAAACTGCTCCCGATAGAGATTCTGATAAAATCGCACCTGCTGAGTCACAATATCTTGTGGGTCCTCGTGTATAACCCCATCAACCTCCAACAATGTAATAGAGTTATTACGCCGGTTGGAATTAGTGACTCGATGAAAGAACTTTGTGCATTTGTTACCCTCCTTCAACCACAAGACCCTAGACTTCTGTCTCCACGTGATCTCCTCCATCTCCACCAATCTCTCCAGTTCTCCCCTTAACCTTCCACGCCTCTCCCTTTCCTCCCCATCCAGCCCTCGACTCTCCTCCTGCCTATCCAACTCTCATATGTCTAACAAACACTGATTCTTACGGGCATCTATGTCTCCCACCACCTCCCCATTCCACTAATTTTAAATCCCCTTTCAAGGCCTTTAATTTCTGATGTAAAACATAACTAGGGGACCCCCTGAAATGATAAGAGGCCCACCAAGTCCGAACTCGCTCCCCAAAACCCTCAACTTTCAGCCACATCTTCTCAAACCTAAAATGTCTTCTTCCACTGCCCCTTCCAATCCCAGATAACGAAATAGGAAAATGATTCGAATAAACTCTCACCAATCTCGTCTGAGTGACATCAGCGTACTTAGCCTCCCACTCACCACTAATCAAGAATCTATCTATCCGCGATTGAACATGTCGATCGCGATTAGATGACCAAGTAAACTCTCCCCCCATCATAGGCAAGTCCACCAACATATTTTCACTAATAAAATCAGAAAAATCCTCCATGGCCCTTGTTAATCTCCCTCCACTCGACTTCTCAGAAGGAAACCTGACAACATTAAAATCACTCCCAATGCACACTGGTAAGTTCCACCAAGCCATCATACTAGCCAGTTCATCCCACATGCCCCTTCTATCCACATCTGAGTTTGGCCCATAAACTCCAATAAACATCCACTTAAATCTATCCCCAACATTACTAAAGGAAAGTGATAAAGAAAATAACCCTATACTAACCTCCTCCATTTCAAACATTCTACTGTCCCACATAATAAGCACGCCTCCTGATGCCCCTGAAGCTCCAAGAAACTGATACCCAACATGGTGTCCCCCCATAAAGAACTCACAACAGCCCTCGAAATGACCTCTAACTTCGTTTCTTGTAAGCAGACAAGATCGGCCCGCCATCCCCTTAACAAGTTCCGTACACCTAACCTTTTCCCAACTTCGTTGAGCCCCCGCACATTCCAGCTAATGATTTTTGGGATCATCTAAACTCTCCTTCCTCCCTCCCTGACAACCCTCTCTTTGACTCACCCCCCTTTACATCGTAATTTATCGACCATTCAAGCTTCTTAAGCTCACGGTTCCCTTTTCTTCTTGCTCTTCCTCCTGGTGAACACATCCCATGTCCCCTACGTGTCTCCAACTCCTCAAACAAGTGCAAAAGGTTATCTTCATACCCATCACAGGACACCCCCACCATCTTGCTGAATTCCTGAATTTTATGGAGAACCCAATTTGAAACTGGAGGTCTAACATCAAGCGCAGTAACTTTTACTATCTCCCCTGCATTGCAACATTCAATAGGCTCAAAGATCTGTCATTTTCCCTCTTCCACCAGTGCTGTACCCTTGTCCAGTATTCCTTTTTTGTCGCACTCCTCCCACACTATTATTGCTTTGTTGTTCCCCAATACGTTTTCATTAAGAGACTTTGAATGCCTCCTAAATGTAAGTAATCACAATCATAGTAGTCAAGCCTGTCACCACTTGCTCTTGTGTCGGTGCCGGACTTGATTCCTCTGCCCTCACTAATCCGATCACTTTATCTGTCAACCCAACTCCCTCTACAGCTGTGATCATATCTCCCTCAATCGCAGTTGCCTCGTTCTTCTCAAAAGGCTCATTCAGTGCCCTCATCACCGTGCTCTTTGTTCTCTCGTACCCCTAGTACTTTTCATCCAAATCCGACCCCATAATCTCTTCTCCCTCGTCCTCTCCACTACACTCCACATCATACCGTGCCTGATTCCCTCTGGTGGGCTCAATCATCACCTGCGTTTCTTTAGTTTGAAACGAGTTTGATTGTATCTCCTTAGCCGGATACTCAGACATACCAGCCCCGCATTTATGACAACAAATCATCTTGGAGCCCTCTAGAGCGCCACTTCCCAGTAACCTCAACAATTCATCCACCTCACCTTTCAATCCCTGGACGCGAGCCTTTATTTCATGATTACTCAATGAACTGTTTAGAGTACCTCTGGCGTCATCTCCTTCAACTTATGCATCAAAGGATGACCCTCGCTATCCTTTTGTAACGACATTGGCTTTTTCGTGTTCTGCTCGACCCGTCGATTTGCTGTAACTGCAGCGTATGTCCTCCCTTGTTGATTGTTGACTTTAACCTTTTGACGCTCCACTTTGTCTCTAGTGACAAAAAAATCGACAACTGCCTGAAACATTCGCTACATCGACGCCCATCCCTCTCCGTTCGCACCTTCCGGTACCATCACCACTCCTTTACGACTCCTCTCCCCATATTGTGCTATCGTCAGATACCTACCTCGACTGTTATCACACCGCTGCGCCATAAAAGCTCTCGATGACTCTGTAAACTTAGCAATAAACTCCTCTTGCTTGCTTGCCCCCCTCACTTTATCCATCATATTCAATATCCACAAGGCTCCAAACCTCCCCATATATATTGCATTTGATGTCCTCGGTCCCCATTCGGTCAACTTCACAACACCAGATTCATTAATAGACAAAAAATTCATTTGCTTCCACTCCAACTCGAAAATGAAATTCCTTTGTACTAGACAAATTCGCATGCCGTTGAAATGGTGCATCTGACAGTGGAACGGAGGGTTGCCGTCGCCGGGGTCGGAATGGCGAGAGGAGTAAACCGGTCAGGCGCGTGGTCCCTGGAGGTGGACGGAAAGCTGCCTATTTCCGGATCTTGAACGGCGGCGCTAGGGTTTGCACCTAGGGCCGCCGCCTGCGAGTATCTTCCCTGGTCGGGTTGACCAGAATTTGCTGGCGTGAGGCCGGAATTTGGTGGTGGGTGTGGTGGGTTGGTGGCTAGGTGGCTGGGTTTGGATTTTAAGGGAGGGCTCTCCATTCGGGAAGAGCGTCTACGGTGAGACGGGTTTTTGAATCAAGATGATTCAGAAAATTGAATATGTTAGAATGTGATTGCTCATAAATATGACTCCAAGAACAAAGTAATGTGTCAATCACTTTTGTTGTTGAAGTTTTTTTGTGATTTGCTCCCTTGACAATCTCTCATTTCTTTATTGTGAAGTTTTTTTGGCTATTCAATCACTTTTGTGTGTGGATGCCTTAAAGCTGGATTGTAGGCAAAATATTTAAGATAACAACAACACTAATTATCTACGTGATTCAACACTTGCCCAAGTCCAGGGACAAATAACAAAAGAACTACACCAATAACTAAAAGGAATATTGAAAAGAGTACAAATTATCCGTACACCAAAACTTTCCAGAAACTACATAACGTTTGGAAATATATGAAAAGAGTACAATTTACTTGAATCGAATCCTCACAAACGTGTGTATACTAAGTGAGATTATAAAGAATCTCAGAGGTATACAGAAAGATAGTTCATGGTTCTTCTATTTATTTATTAAAAAAAAAATTTTTTGGTGAAAGACACTTATGCACACTGAGGTATAATGCACATCTTATGCATTAGTCTAGGTTTATCTTAAAAACTAGTGTAGAATCGAAGTGCTGAGTGGGAGAAACAAGTAGGCTAATTCTATGCACTAGTCTAGGTTTATCGTAGAAACTAGGGGTAGAATCAAAGTACTAAGTGGGAGAAAAAAGCGGGCTAAGTCTTCTCTTTCAAGATGGGACAAAAAATGCAAATTATATTGATAGCATTTAGTATGATAGCTAAATATTGATTAATGTAGTAGAGTTATACATACATGCTTTATACAGCTGTGGTGATTTTGCTTCCTTTTCCCTACTGTCCTTTGGGAATCATTCATATATTGATATACATTTTCAATTGTTGAAGATAGTATTAAAATCATATACATTTGGTCTTATCGAACAGTTTAAACTTTTAGATTAAGTGAGTTAATATGATATCATAGCAGGCAAAGGTCCTTGGCTCGAGTCTCGCGCCACCCATTTTATTAAAAATCGCGCAAGTAAGGCTTTTATGGAAATAATAAATCTCACTTACACGTGAGGGGTGTGTTAACAATTTAAGCTTTTATATCTAGTGGTTCAATACCCAATTAAATAGCGAAACATCTACTAAGTTCTAGGTTTAACTTTCATGATCTCCACAACGAGATTAAGGTTTAATTTGGATGAATATTTCTGCATTGTTGTTTTTTTAGTGTCAACAAAACCATACAACGCTATTTGAAGAATGTCAAGAACCGAGCTGTTGAACAAAAACCAACTGAAGAAAATATTCAGGTCAGCATTCTTCTCAGTCCGGCCAATTATTCTGGTATATGATTGATAAACTACAATCAACTGCTGAGCTTATTCTCTGTCTTTTTGATGTGCCTCTCCATTAATCAGATTATGTTAGTTATAACTCAATTGCTCAACTAATCAAATGAACTGGTTTGCACCTGCTTTTGAACGGGAGAAACCGATCTGAATATGTGAAAATAATCACACTTTTATTCTGATAATAAAGGAGGGATCATTGTAACACTTACAATTTTTTATACATGGCATCAGAACATTTATTCATCAAATGAGAGAGGGAATACCCAAGTAGTGAAGAAAATGAATGCCACTGGGGTATATAAATGGATTCTGCATATCTGCAGCCAAATAGTTTTAATTAGAACATTTGATTGCATTCAAACACGGTTTAATTCTTATTATTGGTTGTAGTTCGCATTATTCTATATTATTGAATTGCTTTATTATTACAATTCATGATCTTAGTTGTTCTATTTAGATTAAATTAATGATCATGGTTTCTAACTGTCGAGTATGTCTATCTTTTAAATGCTCCTACGTTCTTGAGTTCCAAAAGTTGTTTCTTTAAAACAATCTAATTAAAATGAATTATGGTCTTTTCTCTTTGGATCTATCTTTTGTTTACTGGATCTATGGAAGAATTTGAAAGACGAGACTGCAGAATTGAGGACGAAGGTCGAGCTCCTTGAGGATTCAAAACGGTTGGTCTCCTAGTCTGATTCTTTCCTTATGAACTGCTAATTGTTAATGTAAAAGGTTACTAATGATAGTATGTTGGCTAAACCCAAAAAGCGTACTTGTAACTAGATTTTCAAATAAACAGCTTTGCATTAGTTGAACTTGGAAACAGTTAGGTTATTAATTTTGACTATAAGGTATTGAATGATCTGAAAATAAGTAACTTTTTTCACTTTAAAAAGGTAAATTATCAAACCATATTTGTAACAAAAACATTTTTAGAAGTAACTTAAAGTACATGACTGAGAGACATTCTGCAACTTCGAATCTTCGACTCATACAGAAAGCTTCTGGGAGATGATTTGGATACATGCTCCACGGACGAATTACAAGAAATCGAAGAACAGTTGCAACAAAGTTTAATTAGCATAAGGGCGAGAAAGGTATGTCATAACATTTTTTTCCAGTCCTTAAAGCAAACTGCTGACATGAACAGTAATCTTGACTAAGAATGTTATTTGAAAATGCCCAGAAATTGTTGTTCAAAGAGAAGATTGATCAGCTGAAAGAACAGGTAATTTACGTCTTCAAAAATCAAGAATTCTCATGTACAAAATTCACATTTTTATGTGCAAAAATGTTTTGCCAGTGCTTGTTAAATATTTTGAACCTTTTTCTTTGATAATGCAGGAGAAAATCCTAGCAAAACAAAACAAAGAATTAAGAGGAAAGGTGGGTCTTACATACTAATTTTATATTAAGAAAGTGATGTTGGGTCTCTACATCTTCAATTTTGGCTTTCTACTTTATGCGGAAAAAGTTTGAGACAAGTGAAAAATCAAATTTAGAACATGTTTCAGCGTGTTAGATTAAATAAGATTTAGATCCTATTTAGGAAGAAACACGTGAAATGTTTGTTCGTATGAAGTTCAAGATTGCTTAGCATACCAAACGTGCCATAATGACTTGTGAGGATAAGATGGTCTACTTGAAGCCCGATTATTTTGAGTTATGGTTGTATCTAGAAGTGTAATGTTGGGTTGGGCTGCACCTCAACCAGGCTGGCCCTTGTCTGTCCGAAGAGACTACTGAAGGAGGGCACCATTTTTATGGCTGGGCTGGCTCATCAAAAATTGTGGGTCATTTATGGCCTCTACCTAAGTAGATTGATTCGACTCATTATGTTTGACAAATCTAACTGTATGGAGTGGATATAACTTCTCATTTGATATTATTATTCATTGATTATGACTAAAGCAATTGATTAGATATTCGGTTTGTGCAGTGTGAGATGGTGACATTGTCACTGTCAATAATTCCAGACTTGGGGGCTCTTGCTCAAGTTAAGGAAGCTGAGACGGCGTTGTTCATAGGACCTCTCGAAACACGAGCTGTCAGTTAGTTTGCATAAATTTAATTTGATTTCATCAATAAATATAAATACTTGTTTCCATATTTGTTGTTGTTTTTGTTACAAGAAGGTTCAACAATATTAGCTTAAGATCGACAAAAATACGCACAATTAAGAACTTAAAGAAAGTACTAAAAGAAAGGAATCTCATTAATCGTTGCCTTCAGGCAAAACCTAATTTACACTAGTGCCTTAGTAATTGAAAAACAACCATCGTCGTTCAGAACGGAATACAACCAAGGTAAAATGAACAGATCTAGTCACTCAGACAAAACCCTTAAAAAGATCACAGTAAATCAACATTCACTGAAGAACACTTGTTCACACAAGAACATCATATTCAACTCAAATTAGAAATCAGTTAAGATTACAACATTTGAGAGAAACCACAAAATCAAATGAGTATTTTGATTTTCAGAGAGAATGAGAGTCAAGAGTTGGAACGGCTCACGCGAAGAAATCAGAGAGTATACAGTTCCAACCCTGTGAGGCCTTTTATATGAGTTACCCAAAGGTCTCCATCCAGTGGTCTTGGAGATGACACTTGGCGACATCACGAGCGTCCATTTTAATTAAAAAGGAGAAACATGACTTTTCCAATTAAACATGACTTTGCACCAATTCAGTAATCAAAGAATAAGTCAACTGGTCATTCATCCCAATCAGCAGGTTGTAATGCATCATTGTGCCAACCTTTGATTCTCCACCTTGGTACAATGATTCACATTCATCTACATCAGTTGTTATTTCTCTTTTTGACATCATTAGCACTTTTTACCAGATCTTCAGATCAACAGGTAGCAATGTTTAGCAGAGTTAACAGGTCAGAAATTTGGTTAGAGGCAACACTTTGGTACCTACATCAGCAGAGTTATAAATTAGTAGAAATCTTTTCAAGTTTCACAACCCATTGTGAAATAATATCCCTTATAAAGTGAAATCTAACATCAACATGTTTAGATCTGTTATGCAATACAGGATTTCTACTTAAATGAATATCTGAATAAAGTACAAATTCTTTAACAGAAGCAAATTCATTTAATAACCCTTTTAACCAAATTCATTCTTTAATGGCATATGTAGCAACTATGTATTCTGCCTCAATAGATGAAAATGCAACAGTCTTTTAAAGCTGGATCAGTAAACCCCATAAAATAACACTTGCAGATTGTTTCCTGAATTGAATTCCTAAATCTAAAGTACCCTTAATATACCTAAGAAGCAATTTCATGGCTTCCCAATGAGTCACAAGGATTTGGTATATATCTACTCAAAACACTAATAGAATATGCCAAATCAGGTCTGGAAACTGACCCAACGTTAGAATATGACACTCTTGCCATTCTTTAAATTCCTCTTCATATTTAGGACATTGTTCACTGAGAAGTTTAAAGTGATTAGCCAAAGGAACACTCACGCTTCTGGAATCAGTCATGGCAAATTTATTTAGCAATTTCAGAATGTATGATTTCTGGATAAGACTTAGTGTGCATTCTCTTCTATTTCTCTTAATTTCAATACCTAAAATCTTTCTAAAAG
This sequence comes from Fraxinus americana, assembly GCA_035079005.1. NCBI lineage: Eukaryota > Viridiplantae > Streptophyta > Magnoliopsida > Lamiales > Oleaceae > Fraxinus > Fraxinus americana. The sequence goes on along the minus strand of CM068722.1, from coordinate 1,509,937 downwards.
GACCTAAGTCCTTCATTTCAAATTTTGATTTTAGTTTGTCTTTTATTTCTTCTCTCTCTTTTATGTCATGACTTGCCAACAACATGTAATCTACATAAAGGAGTAGATAAAGTGAATTTTCTCCATCATTTCCTCTATGATAAGTGCATTTTATACACTTATTCAGGCTCCAAATTATGACATTTTGTGGTTCTTTTAATGAGATTATAACCTAATTTATGATATAATGTGTTATTAGGTGAAACTCGATAGATGATGAAGAATTGGAGAAAAGAAAGCAGAATTGACGAAAAAGAGGCAAGATCCAAAGTTTGGGGACTGAAGTGCAAATGCTCAAAAGTTGTGTACAATTTCACGATGAAGATTCGAGATTACTAGGAGTCAATTGGATAAAGGAAGACGTCAAATGGATAAAATATCGTCAAAATATGATCACACATCAATTTAGAATCGAAAGAGCTATGCATCGATTTTTAGACTCATATTGTGATCCATATCTAACATAGTAAACGATCAAATTTGAAGATGATTTCTGAATAACAATTGTAGTCTTTTGAGTGAGCTTTCCAATGCATCTTGAATTACCTTAATGAGATATTGGAAAAGAAAGTTATGACAAAAATACTGAAGAATGCGCAGAATTCGGAACAGCGACCTAGCGCCCAGGCGCTATTTTACCCAGGAAAAACAGTTTTGCAGCGCCCAGGAGCTGCATCTATAGCGCCTAGACGCTCCCTGATTTTTAATGCGGAGCCTAGGCGCCCAATCCTAGCACCTAGGCGCTACGCCGCACAAGTTAGGTTTTTACTTTTTGGGCCGCGAGCCAAGAACGTTGGGGAAACTATAAATAGACCAAAGAAGACACTAATGTGGGGTTTCAAACATTGAAAAGGGGGTTCCAAACATTGAGAAAGGGGGATACAACGGGAGATCGAAGAGCCCAATTCAAATAAGAGAATCATTAAGGGAATTCGAGTTTAAAGTGTTGATTGGAAGTGGAAGAAGATCTTGGTGCAAGATTTAATTCGTTTCTACATCTTTATTAAAATTTAGTGATGTATTCCATTACTTTTAGTGTTTATTTCTACATTATGAACAATTAAATTCCTTATTAGGACAAATAATGTAATCTATTGAGACCCTTAGTTCTTTAACTCAAGAATTCTGTGTTTTATTCTTCAATATGTTGATTTTATTATGATTGCGATGCATTGAATTACTTGATCAATAATTTGATGATCCATTGAGTTTCTTACGAATCGAGAAGTGAGTTTGAGACTTAGAACGTGTAATAAATTCATTTTTTTTAATTAGAGGAGAGCCAAAGAAAGTGGCTTCGTTCCATAATTTCATATCCATTTAAAACTTTAGAGAAGCTTGATACAAAATACATTCAAACCTTCCTTCACATATCTATTTCTTGGATTGAAGAATAAGAATCAAATGGGGGTCTCGAACAAGGCACTATTGACAAGAACTTCAAAATTTCTAGTTGTACAGATGCTAGGATAACATTGCCACACTTTTTAAATTTTAATATTTAATTTCGTATTTTGACATTAAAGCACGTGTTTGGTTGTGAACGATTGTTAAGTACTTAATCATTCTCAATTAGTTGATCATTAGTTAAATTGTCATATGATTTCTATTGATATTCGAGAGAAGGAATATGAATTTGGAACGTAGTAACAATATTGTAAAATTTGATAGGAGATTTACCACTATCATGTTTTGCATGATCTTTTTGATATTCTTGTGATTTAATGTATTTTTGCATGTTTGCATGTGTCATAGACATATATGAAGGTCACACGTGAGTATATGTTACGTTCTACAAGAGAGAGATTATTAAACACAGGAACATTGATCTTCATATCAAAATATGTATCTAAATCGTATATTAATATCAAAACAATGAAAGCAAAGGATTCGTGATTCTAGTATTTATCAATTATTTAGTTCCAATAGATGTTTCCAACTTAATTAGTTAAATTTGTTAATTTGGTATAAATATTAGATTGTTAATATAAAACTCCTCCTCAACTAGTTTTGCTATTCTATGAAAGTTGGCATTAATTGAAAAGTATAAGTACTTAGCCTTCATGGGATCTATACTTTACTCATACTTTATTTCATGACTTTATTAGATTTTAATGATCATTGAAAATTTATAAATGATGACTTTAAAAGGTTCTAGAGATGCACAATTTTTGTTTTCGTGTTAATTTTGATCTTCGCTTCGACAAATCATTACCCAAGAAAAATCATACAAGCTAGAAAGGAGATCCAATTTTTTTTTTTTTTTTTTCAAATGATGCTAGCTCTTTTGCTAGTATGGAAGTCAACATAATAATCAACTCTCTCAACAAGAAATCTTAAAAATTAATATCAATTATCTATATTATTATTAGGCAGCAATTAACCAGCCTGTTCAAATAATAGTAACTTGTTGATTGCATGCAATTATTTGTTTTTCTTTTATGAAATTGTTTAAATTTCAATTAGCTTTATCTAATGCACCAATTTGCTATTCTAATTGGTTAAATTGGTAGGCGGAACGGTACATTCATTCTTATATCACTGAAAATTTAGATTATTCAGTGCTAGTTTATGGGTGTATATCGCAATATTCGGAACATGCTTCTTAAGTAGCAAGAGTCAATAAAGCAAGTTGTTGGCAATCAATCTTTTGGACAATTAATCTTTCTTTTGATCAATAGGAGTTGATAGTGAATCAAAGATGTTGATTAATGAAGAAGTTTTCTAAAATAGAGTTCCAATGATTTATGAAGAATTTTTCTAAAATAGAGTTCCAATAGTACGGAAGAAATCCCTCTTCTTTATGTGACATGGGCTGAAGCTACTCCATTGCTTTCAAACGGTGACTACTTTTTTTTCAAGATACGAAAGGAGAAGTAAAAAATGCATGCACCTATTAAATTTTCTATGGAGTCATCAACATGACTTAGAATCGACGTAACATTCTCCTTTATGTTTTGACAAATAATATTGAAAATGGGAAAGAAAATAATAATTAAACCAAATTCTTAACGTAATATCCTCCTTTATGTATTGGCAAATAATATTGAAAAGGGAAACGAAAATAGTAATGAAACCAAATTCTTAAAGTCAAAACTCCAACCGCATTTGATAAAGAGTCGATCTATCTACTAACTCCCCCAACTCTAGGTTATGTGCATATATACAATTTAAAAGGCTTATCATTGGAGAAAGTTTCTTAAATGGCCCAATGGGCATAAGACCACTTTCAACAAAGCCTAAACCCACCTATGGCCCAACTTTTAGTCACTGGGCTAAATCTTTTATTGTACTTTTTATTTTTGTTAGATAAGGAAATTATTAGATAATCATTTTAGCATAAGAGGCGTCATGGTTATGACGACCTTCACAACATAGCAACCTCCATTATATAGTATCCTCTATTATTCTATATAATACACACAAAGATAAATGAATAAATACTAGCCACAAGATGCACATGTCAAAGTCAAAGAACATCAATGAATAAAAAGATGAAAAAAAAAAAAAAAAAATTAGGTGGTTGGACCACATCTACCATGTGTAAATGTTCATATATTGTGACACTTCGACTTGATTTCTTCGACTATATGTTGTTTATCAGTTTTATATTTGATTGATGTCAGATTTTGCTTAATTGGCATATGTTGTAATCAATTTTTGAAATAAGGGATGTTTGTGTAATTTTAAAAAAATAGATGAGGTAACTTTGAAATTGTCATAAATTTTATGGGTGGTACACGTTATTCAAAACTTAAAATAAGAAAGGTCCATTTCATTTTTAAAAATGGATGGAGTGTCTGTGATATTATCATAAACATTGGGGGTGGTACGCAATATTCAAAATTTAAAATAAATGAAGATTGCGTAATTTTTGACAAGTGAAAAATATCTATGAAATTATGAAAAATGTCGTCCTTTACAAGACAATTTAGTTTGCCACCATTTATCCTTAACAACTTTATTGTCATTTTCCTATTGGCTGTAAAATAGCGTCATCGTACGGACTAAAAGATAACATCGTGAGTGTACGGGAAAAAGGAACATTTTTATGCAAACTGCCTTATCTCCAACCTAGTGGCCAACAAACAGACAACAATATAACACCTTTGCCCCCATCCACGGAAGAGCCAGTACAATACGCGGAATTAGACTATAAGAAATGCTATAAATAAATTTTAGTGTTATTTTGTGTATTTAGCCTCTGTTTGGTATCCATTCTTTTTTTCATTCTCATTCTTCTACTAATTTTCAACCACACATTCATCAATAAAATAATATTTTCCATCACATCAATAACTTTTCCTTCATTTTCAACCACAAAAAAAGTGTGATTTGACACAAAGAATGCATTTTTTTCTAGAATAATGGTTACCAAACGGTGCCTTAATATTGTTCAATCTGTATTATCAAATGTATCGTAACATCAGGATAAGTGTTTTGCTCAAGAGAAGTTTTAGATCATGCTTTCCCTAAATATAAACTTTTTCAGCCCCTATTTGGTTTGAATAAATATCGAATTTTTAGTACATTTTGATAAACGCCGATGAGGTGTATGGTTGAAAAGTTGTGATCGGAAATGAGTTTAGGAAAAATTAATTTTAAAAAATTAGGGCAAAAAAGGGCTTAAATTTGATTATCGCAAACAGAAATCATAATACAATTAGTTCATTCCTTATTACCTAAATGATTTATAATAAGAGAAGCAAGTTTGTGGGTGCTTTATTTTCCTCAGGAGTGAAACAATAAGGTTCTGTCTGATTATCACATTTTCCATGGAAAATGTCACATCCGAGAAAAACGAATTCCACTTTGGTCGTTTGATTGCAACGTGGAAATAAAAATCGAATTCTGAGGTATAAGCACTTTAAACTGTATTTTCTTTGTTTTTATGGAAAATGAATTCCTATGGGTTTTTATTTTCCAACTAATATGGAATTGAAATTCATTTCCATCTTTGCCTATCAAACGGACCCTAAGAGTTACAACCTTCCTAGGATGGATCCAAAAGAAAGAAAGAATTCTCGCCTAGCCATTAAAAGTAATTTTTTTTATCTTATTGTTTAAATATATAAATACTTCCATGGATATGATCTATATTCATATTTTGATATAATTAAAAAAACCTATTGTTTAAGAAATTTTTTTATTAGTATTTCTTATCAAAAGGTGCTATGTAGCAGTGTCTATTCGCTGCTATCCTAAATGAACATTTAAATATTATTTGTCGACCTTATTAATTCGGATTTTTCCGTTTGTATAGGAAATTGTTGACAGAAGAGGTAGACAACCTCTCAAATGCGCACGGCCTTGCGTGAATAAAAAATTCCAAAAAAAGTGGGCCCCATTGTGATTGTTCGATCAACCTCTTTTGTCAACCATTTCGATACAAATAGCATGATTATATTAATTCAGTATATCAAACATTTGAACCATGACATAGTTTCAATTTAAGTGAAAATTAACTACTTTTGTTAGGAGATCATGGGGCCAACCTACTTAATACCTATGGTGTAGGTGTTATTGTAACCACAAAATAAAATTGAAACAAGTATCCCCTTAAAAGCCAATTTATTTCCCACCCAACCTCTTGAATTCTACTTTTTAAAGTACACAATTAGATTCCACATAAATACAATGGTATATTTTCTTCGATTTGAAACTAAATACACCGTTTGACTTTTTTTAGGGCCTGTTTGAGTCCCATTATTAGTGTAAAATGTATTTTAAAATAGTAGATCGATGCAAAATGTGTCGTTAAAAATGAAAGAAATTTTTTTTAGTTACGTGTAATATTATTTTATTGAAAAATGTGTAATTGAAAAGAATTGAGTGAAAAATATATTTTGAAAAAAATGGGGAGAGAAAAATGCATTCTATTCATTTTTTAACCACACATTCTTCAATAAAATAATATTATATGCAAATTCAAAGTTTTTCTTTCATTTTTAATAACACATTTTTTTATCAATCTATTATTCCAAAATGCATTCTATAAAAAAAAATGGGGCTCAAACAAGCCTTAATGCTTTATTTTTAGATGAATTTAGCATAATGAAATTCATATAGAGATAATTGTGAAATCGGTTGAAAATTCTAATAAAAATACGTTTTCAAGAGGGAATTAATTTAAGTTTATACCTTGTTTTTTCAATTATCTTTTACCAAAATATTTCAAAGTATTTTAATTTAATAAAGTGGAAGAAGTGCATTCAAATCTTGAAGGTAAAATCACATTAATTAAACTGTCATATCATCATCTGTCAAACTTTCTGTCAATAAAGGTAAACGTATAGGAGGGTTGAAATCACACTCATCTTAAATATGAAAAATAAAATAATAATGAGGAAAGTAGATGGGGAAGTTACTTTTAGTGGATTTCGTGAAATGTGTTCCCCACTTTTTGTTTCTAAATAAATTATTTATTTTCAAAATTTTGATTAATATTCCCTTTGTCTATTTAAAAGTGTTACTAATTTCTCCCTCTGCATTTTTATATGAACTTAAAATCATCTGAGCATCTCATCAAAGAAGACAAAATTGAATATTTTATTTTTGCACGAACTTCGAATCATTTAGACATTCTCGTCATGTTAAAAAAAAGTTAGCGAGAAATTTTAGTCCATTTAGTCGCTCTATTATATCTCATTATTTTTATCCAAGTTTGCCTAGATAATATTTTAATAAAATGGCGCTATAGTGATTTTGCATGGCCGAGTGGAGACAAATTTAGTCCTTGATTGGTTTGGATTAAAAATCAATTAAAATCTCAAGTCAAAGTTAACAATTAATTTTAATTACAAATTTTATAGGATTTACAATTTTTCAATCTCACATTTCATCAACTTTTTAAAAATATACTAAATATCCTATTTTAATTTTTACCAAACATGAGATTATTTTAACAAGAAAGGACCATTCCAATAAATATAAGGATTCGAGTCATTCTTCTTAAAGAAAATAATGCTATCAAGTTACCATCTTGCAAAGATATTCAAAAGAAAAATTTTACGTTGCCAAAAAATATATACAGAATAAGCAATAAATAAACCTTCAACTACTATCTAAAAATTATTGATTTTTAAGATGGAACTTCGATAGTCATAATTCATTATAATGTCTACGCCAATATTTATATAAAGAAATGAAAATTTGGTAGCTCTGCAGGTCCCCAAGGGTTAAGAATTAACCTATTCGTACAAATTGTTGTTGACAATTGTTGTTAGCGATAATGATATTATCAAAATCTGGACCATTAATTTTAAAAATAATTTTTGAAATAGATGAATGTAATGCAGTTAAATGTGAATTGTCAACTAAAATAGTAAAAAAAGATTGTACAAGTAGCATAATTGAAGGGACAAAATGCACATATCTAAGCCTTTGTTTGAAATTGATTTTTTTAAATTATTTTTTTCTTCGCACTTATTTTTACTCACACACTCTAAAAAAAATTATTTTCATATTATTTTCTGTTTTTTAATTACATGTTGTCAAAAAAAAATTACATTTCTCAAAAATCAACTCCACACAATTATTAAAGTGAAGAATAATTCCAACAAATTTCCAATTGTTGCTTGCAGTATTATTCTCCATTTCCATTTTAGCCTTGTCTATTTTAGTGCTCCTGGTGAGTTTTCCAAATCAAGAAAGAGATGAGGATCTTATTCCTCTATGCTCCTTCCTTGATCAAGCACACAAATAGAAAAAAATCATCCATTTGTTTGCCCAATTTTCCTGGAAAATCTCTTTAGGGTTTCTAATACCACAAAATTTTCTTCCTTTTTCTTCCCTTATTTTCACAGATCTGAAAACCCATCAAAATTTCTGTCTGTTTTTTCGACATATCCCTTTCTATTTCTGGAAACCCTCTTAGGTGTGTGCTTTTCTTGATTTGGTTGCTCTTTTCTGACACTTGTATTGAACCCTTAGACTTTTTTTTTTTTTGCATTTCACTCAGCCTTTATTGAAATTGTTGTATATATACGTATATATCAAAAATGGTAAGAGGGAAAACTCAGATGAAAAGGATTGAAAATGCAACAAGCAGGCAAGTGACTTTTTCCAAGCGAAGAAGTGGGCTATTCAAGAAGGCCTTTGAACTTTCTGTTCTTTGTGATGCAGAAGTTGCACTTATAGTCTTCTCTCCCAGAGGAAAACTCTATGAATTCTCAAGTTCCAGGTATATACTATTTTAATGCTGTATTTTTGTTATTTGGCTATGTAGTTTTATACTTGTACATACACTTATTTTTACTATACATGAAATAGTAATTAGTACATTGGATGCAAGTTGAGAATTTTGTGATTTGAATTTGTCAAACAAGTACAATGACCAGGCTTTGTTTCTGTGTGCAAAAGTGGTCATCTCAATCCTGCTTCTGAGAAATCGAGTTTGGAGATTATTTCCTTTCTTCAAAATATACCATATTGAAAGAACCCCATGAAATTAGTACACTTACATAATAAGTAATTTATTTTTTCATTGATTTTATGCTTAAATTATACTCCATGGATGAATCCAGTACAATAAATTATAGTACTGTGTGCTCTATTCAATACTGTTTTGTTATTTTGTTAATAAAAACAATTAAGAATTTAATTATAGACATTCGACAGGGATCGTCCTTGTTGATCTCAATTCATGATATATAATCTGATAGTGTAGTTTCGAGTGATTAGTTCATACATACAACTTTTTTTTTAAGTTTTCATAATTTCTTGGATATGATCATAAAAGCACTGTCTTGTCAAAGGTCCATTGACAAATTGGCCAAGGTCTCAAACATGAAAGAAAAGGAGGATCAGGATAAAAAACAACTCACGGCTTGAACTTTCAATGCTTATCTTAAAGCCCCCCACCCAGTTTTAGTTGTTTACAACTACGTACTATGAAAAGAAGTGGTCCTTGTTTTCTGCTAACAAATAAACGTAAAGACCCTTGTGAATCCACGGTTAATGATGATAAGATTGATAGGTCGGGAAGGGAATGGCTATTGAAATAAACAAGTGACTATCTTTCGCTAAGTCATGTATAACTCCTGCTACAGTTTGAGTAGTAGAGATACTTCAATTTTTATCTATATGCATTTTGAAGCTTTTGTAGTAAATAAATTTCCATTAGGACAAAAAGATCATGTGTTCCAATCCTAAAACATCCTAACAAGCATAACCTTAGTAAAAGTATTTGTTATTTTCAAGATTCCCTCTATCTCATTTTAGTTGTTCATCAGTCTTGGCTTTAAAAAGTGGAATTGTTCATCACTTTTTTGGTTAATATTACATGTTAATATAATTGAAGTAAATATGGCCCTGTTTTAGCCAAATTATTGTAGAATGAGAATGAAAAATATAGCAGTTATTGGGGCCCACATAAGAGATAGAAAATTTGAATTTAAATGTTGATGTGATGGATAACGATCATATTTTTCATTTTAATGAGATAATAATGTAGATGAAACGGGGCTATACGTACACTATATGTATGAGTATTTACTTTTTCATGTGATTCTATGTTTAAATAACTGTACTTTTGAGGAAAGTAACTACTTGAATGAAATTTAAAACGAATGGGAGACTATGATGGATAAAGGGATCAGTAAGCTAAATCCATTGCTGAAGAACATATTATCTAAATATATATAAATGTAATGAATTTGTGTTCTGGTATTTACATTAGAGGAAGAGTATCAGTTGCATAATCATGTGATGTGAAATGAGTGTGGCTTCAAGACCTTCTTAATTAGCTTAATTAAATTATGTTAATTTTACTTTAGAAAACTAAATTTGCCTCATCTTAATTCGAACCATAGGAGCATGCATGATACATTATCACAAGTAAAGCAAATTGCCAAAATAACTTATTCATGTTGAAAATTAGGGTTTCTTAGAGAGAACAATTGGATATCTGGAATGGGATAAACTACAGCTCTAATAAACCTGAATTTGAACTTGCTGAGGATGTAACATAATGTTGGGAAAAATTAATTCCCACCAAATGCAGCAGAAGCATATACACAAAATGAGCAAAAAGAAAGAAATAATATCTAAATGTGATTCCATAAATTATCGACAATCACGGGTGAAGAGACTATTAGTTGATAAAAACTACTCAAAATAATGTTTCACTCACCCTCACGACTTTCCCTATACAAAACTAGATTAAACAAAGTTGAATAATGCTTCAAGTACATATTTTTTTCATTAATTTTGCACAAAAAGACAGCTGTCTTTCTATGATTTGCTGATCACAGCAAGACATCTGTTTTCCTACAGAAAATCTGTGAAAAAACCCTGTACTTATAGCATGATTGAACAAAGTAACACATAAATAAACTCGTAACTTTTCCTCAAATTTCTCTCTCTTGTTTCTCAAGAATTTGGCTACACCAATTTTATTCTCTCTTCTGCCTCCGAGTACTTTCGGTAGCTTTCACCAATTCTCGTGGGTATTTATATCTTGGCCTTGAAGTTTTTTGGTAAGTTTTTCCCCAACCCTATTTTATTTTTTATTTTTTTTCTCTTTTACTGCAGCTCCAAGAGAATCTTTGCTTTGTGACCTTTTTAATTGCATAGTTAAGGTCTTAAGGAAATTGCAGCTTTAGTTCTTCAACTTAATTTAATTATTTTAAGTCAATTTCACAATCTCCACCTTGAATTAAAATATGAATCCATGATCACTGCTTAGCATCCAACTTTGTACTCCTTTATTTGTATGCGCCACCATTGCCCATTCAATTTTAGTATACCTGAACAGAATTCAAAGATTCATCAAACCTCACTCCATGTTTTTGATATCTTCGAACTTCAATCTTCATCCTTTTTATAACTAGTCACCGAACACCTCATGGTCACTTCACAGTCTTTAGCAATAGTAGAAGACTATTCTTGATGCCACTCCAACGAGGAGGTCCACTTGAAAACCTTTTTCCCTTCATTATCTCTAGAGATTTTTTTTACACACCATCATTACACTAGCTCCATCAAACATTTTCACCTATGCGAACCCTTAATTTCAAGTTTTTTAGTATCAACTATAAAATATTACGATCTTGCATGACTTAGTCTTCAAATCAATTCTTGTGTAGGCACACGATAAAACTATCTAGAATTCAAACACGATGAGCTAGTTGCACTTTCATAATCAACAATACTTAAAATATCCCCTTCAATATAACCTTCAACCAAATTCGTATTCACTGAAATTTGTTTAGACTCTTGATCTCTCTTCACTTCAAGGTGCTTTTGTCAATTCCTCACAATTTCTTCTGATGTGTCTATTCTTGTGACAATAGTAACATTCACATCTCTCCTAATACGGGATTAAGAACAGTAATCGATTTAACCATAATTCCTTGCTGCGATTTACTTCTACAATGCCTACTCTCAAAAGTTGCCAAGAGAACTTTGATCACCATTCACAGTATGACTTTTTAGTGTAGGCTGTTTCTAACAAGGTCGTTGTAACCTCAATTCATTGTTAAAGTAGGTTTTTCAACTAATAACATGGTTACTAATGTTTCATACGACTTGGGTAAGGAAGTCAACAAAATTATCTCCTAATCTTCATTCTCAATCTTAACATCAACATTAAGTAGCTCAGCATGAACTTATTAAATTTATTATGATAATCCCTAACGCCTGTATCCTCATCAATCTTTAACTAATATAATTGCTTCTTAAAATGTACCCTATTTTTTAGAAACTAGGGGTTGTATTCAATTGTGATGCAATACAAAAAAGCAGAAGAGTTCATGGAAAAGTAAGATTGGGGTCGAATTTTTTTTTTTTTTTTTTTTTTTTGGAGTGTTTGTTTTCGGGGAACCCACTCAAAATAAATACAAAATAAATACAATTTTTTTGGATTGTTCATTTTCGGGATGAAGATACAAAATAGATACAAAATAAAAAACGCCTTTTTGGAGTGTTCATCGTTAGGGCTTCAAAAATGCATTTTTTTATTTTTCTAGATAATTTTCTTAGTTTTAACTAGATTATGATGTACCCTATTTTTTAGAAACTAGGGGTTGTATTCAATTGTGATGCAATACAAAAAAGCAGAAGAGTTCATGGAAAAGTAAGATTGGGGTCGAATTTTTTTTTTTTTTGGAGTGTTTGTTTTCGGAGAACCCACTCAAAATAAATACAAAATAGATACAATTTTTTTGGAGTGTTCAGTTTCGGGATGAAGATACAAAATAGATACAAAATGAAAAACGCCTTTTTGGAGTGTTCATCGTTAGGGCTTCAAAAATGCATTTTTTTATTTTTCTAGATAATTTTCTTAGTTTTAACTAGATTATGACTTTATTCCATTTAGAGTTAGCTATTATACTTAATTCTTATTATTATTTACAGTTGGTCATTATCTAAGAGTCTAGGTATTTTTCAAATTTTATTTACTGCTTTAAGTACAAATTGGAAGCCATATGACAATTAACTGAATTTGAATTAAATAAAGAGTTGAGAATTCAAAATCTTTCTCGGTATTTGATATTTCAAATCAAAAGGTTAGGATTTATCGCGAGATTTTGTTCTTTCTTATAAATTTCTACTACGTCAAATTAAGACTTTTAAAGATTTTTAAGGATTAAAAAAAGTTCAGGAGTATTCAGTGTAGACTTTTAATCAAAGTATGAGTATATTGAATAGATACTTTTATAGTTTTTTTAAATGTCTATAAAAGTTATGGTTTATTCAATTAATTTTTTAGAAATCTCTACAAATCATAGAGTATTCAATATGTCAGCAACTCTTATAAAGTTCTTTTTCTAACTTTTAAGTACAAAGTACGTTCCTTAGATCTCGAAAAACGTGTCTTATTCTCCCCTAATGTTCCGGGAGATTTGCAAAATGAAAATTTCTTTCAATATTTCTCTTTCCTCTTCCCTTTTACAAACCTGAGAGTTATGATTAAAAAAATTATTATTTTTCTTCAATCGTTTATATTTGTTCCGTTTTCTCTTCTCTCTTTTTTTCGACGTTTCTCTCCATTTTATATGAAAATGATTAAATTTTAATTAAAAACTGTTCTAATATTTTTTCCTTTTCCATCTAATTTTGTACGGAAAGGTCAATTTTTGATTTAATTTTATAAAAAAGACTACTTTCTAAAAATATTTTTTATTACAATAGGGAAGGGAAATGGGACGATAGGATCAAACCTGCACCCCTTATGTGGGAACTTTAAGTTAATTTTATTTTAAATGAAATTCTTGTAATGTTTATAAATTCTATAAAAATCAATAAAAGATTTAAAATAAAAATCTATTGAAGCCTATGAAAGACTTCCATTAATTTTATACAAGTCTATAAAAGTCCACAAATTTCACAAAAGTTCGTCACTTAATAGCCTTTAATATATATATATATATATATATATATATATATATATATATATATATATATATATATATATATATGTGTGTGTGTTGAATGGCTGCTGTTAAATGGCTGTTGTGAAAACTTGTTGAAAAATATCATACTCAGTACTCTTCTTAATCATGATATCTTATTCTTTTGATAAAATAATATCCTCTTTTTTTTTTTTTTTTGTAAAAAAAAAAAATGCCATCTGAGATATATGAACTTTGGCCTAACTCCACTCTTGTAAGGACACCACTGGCACTCCCTTAACAAGAATTCTTAAAAAAATCCATTTCCCTCTTCTATGCGTCTACTAGCCTCTTCACTGGACTTTTACGCTTTGAGAGGTCACTTAGGACTTATTTTTTAAAAATAGTTTAAACTTTAACTTGGAGTTAAGACATGCTCTTATCATATACTCAGCATGAAACATAAAACTCTTTACAAAAATATAAAAATTTATAAACAAAAATTGTTCTTAAAAGATCTGGAACTAATATTAATTATTAGTACCATATCTTAGAACTATAAAACATACCTACTGGAATGATCCGTCAGTAGTTTAAATAAAAAACAACATATTTTTGTGGGATATTATAATAACTGAAAATAAGATAGATTAAGAATTTCCCTTTCGGGAAGGAAAAGAGAATTAGAACATTTTGAAAAAACGAAAGCTTGTATTGTATTATTTTTTCTCTTGTGTGTTTACAAATGAAGAAATGGTCTTCTTATATAGAAGAGAAAACGCGTTTTTCAAAAGCAAGGAATCTTTGCTTTTTCAAAACGTCAAAAAGAAAACAGTAAAAAGAAAATTAATCAAATCTTACTTTATCAAATAGTAAGATTCGTTACAAATTTTTCAAAAAGAAAACAGTAAAAATTCTTGTTTTCATACAAAAAATCTAAAAAATCTCCGAGTAGTTGAGTCTTGTCTTGTCAATCACCAGGATTTTTTGCCAAGTGTCTCCCTTTATAGCAAAAATCTGGAAATTCTCATCTTGTTTCATAATTATGTCTGTCAATACTGTCCAAAGAGTCTCCTCCGTCAATACAGTCGTCTGGATTATCATTTTCTTCTGAATTATTGTCTTTGAAATTTTCCAAACCTTTTTCTGCTTCAACTTTCTTTTTGCCTTTCTTTTTCTTTTTAAACCGTATCTTCTTTTTCTTTGTAGTGCTTTGTTTAACTTGTTGCTGAAGTTCTTCAATTTTGTCAAACATTTCTTTAATTCTTTTGATGTCTGTCTGAGAAATTTGTTCTGGATCTTGAGCCGATTGAAATGATTCTAAAAAATTTATTGGGATTTTCTGTTTAAGGTCTATTGGACTAATAAGTCTAGTAGCAGAATTATCAGTCTGCTGTGTCTGATCTTCAAAAATCTTATTTTCTGTAACAGGATTTTCAGCCTGTTGAGTCTGATTAAATTGGAAAGTAGGAGAATCAACAGTCTCCTGAGTCTGTTGAGCTTTTGGTAAGCCCAGAACCATGAACGGATTTGATATGTCTTTACCAGCTTCCGTTTGAGCTGGACTAGCTATAGACTTCTTGGGCTCTATAGTACCTGATTGTGTCTGAACAATTGGATTTAAAATCTTTAAATTAATAATTTCTTGTTCTAATTCAGAAATTTTCTTTTGTAAAGCTAATTTTTCTTGTTGTAAAACCTGATTAGACTCATTTAAAATTTTAAAATTTTTAGTCATACATTCACAATGCTCACAAAATTTTGAAGCATAATCTAAAGGTTGATCTGAAACATTCTTTAAAGACGGTGCAACAAAATAATTTATTCCTAAAAATTTTCTACATTCTTCTAATGCTTCTGAAATTGAATAAAATCCTTTATAAAGAGGATTTGGAAAATTTTTAATACAATCTGAAACTTCTAACCAAGTATGATAAATTCCTGGAAGTCTACCTTGTAAAACAACATAACACTTAAGTTTTTTATGGTCTTGACTAAAATGTTCTGAAAGTGCATTTAGACATGCTAAAAAATATTTTTGATCTTTTGGATTCTTATTATAAGAAATCCATAAATTGTCTAAAATACATTTTTCTGATTTTGTAACTGAAATATGAGGAAGTGTCTTAAAACTAATATTACTATTTGGAAAACAAAGTAATTCTATACTACCAAATTGCCCCACATTGGTGCTAACGGTTTTCCGGAAACCATCTTCCAAGATACAACGATCACGTTAAGCCATAGGAGCATTCGAACTTGCACGAAATTCTCTCTTTACCGAACTTATGATTTTATGCAAAGAAATCACTTTTGATGAATTGTTTTATGCAACATAACATCTAAAGAATGATATGGAATGAAAAATACACGTTCAAGGGGTCCTACATATAGAGGATGAGGGAAGTGACACGACCTAAACTCAGCAACTCTTGCCAAATGTCGCACCATTAACTGTCGCTAGCCTGTGCTAGCACGTCACTCGAGCGAAAATAACAGTGACTTTGTTGCTAGCCTGTCGCTCGAGTGACAGTCCAGCGTTAGGCTAGCAACACTTGGGCAAATTTTCAGCAGTTTCCTCTATTTTCTTCTTAACTTTGGACTACAATTTCTCATTAATCCGGAATTGATTTTGAGATTCCAAATATACTACGACGATTTACCCGACGAGTAGAACGAAATGGTCTATTTATATTCGTAATTTGACCATCAGATCATGTTTGAATATTTTGCCGAAATTGACACGAAAGTCACTTTTCCAAATTTTTGGTTTTGACAAACATATTTTCAATCTTCTAAACCAATTTCCAAAAACACAACTTTGACTATCGTTTATTCTTCCAACAATATCTCACAAAAATTCAATGTTGGATAACTACATCCTAGAATTTCCACATATGTACCACTAAAAGTCGCCATGGATAATTTTAATAAAGGTTTGCATCTCATATCTTCGAAGATCTGATCTGTTGATGAGAACTAAGGTTGAGGTTAAGGTTTTTGTTAGATTATAGTGACCCAAATTCTCGCTTTTACGGAACAGTTTTAAAATTGAAGGTTTTATGTAAGTACTGTTTTGTGTTGGTTTGCTTAGATCTTTGTTATTTTGATCCATTATTTTATGGTGTTATTCTTTACTTCTAAATATACCTTATATTATGCGATAAACAATTCCAAAGAAGCAATTGAGTGAGAATATATGGCTCAAGAGGAAACCTTTCTCTTAGATATTTGTGATATCAGAGTCTTGTTCAAGATGACTTGTATACGTAACTTTTTAAGATATTTTTATAGTGTTAGGGTAGAAAATATGATTTTATGAAAATGTAATTAAAGGACAATAGAGAAAATATAATTACTAAACTTTTTAAATTGATTAAATGAAAAGAGTAATTGGGAAACTAACCTAGGTTAATAATAAAGATATCAATAAATAATCTTATGTTTTAATTTATTCATCATTTTCTTTACATTGTAAACCTCTTTTTCTTTCAATTATGCCATTGCCCCTTTAAATTTTCTTTTTAATATTTTAAAAAATCCTAGGATGTTACACCAAGCACGTTGCAACCAAGTGTCTTCAATTGAACTGGAGGAATTACAACAAATAGAGACAACAAGTGAAGATAGGATATTAGTTCCTCCATGACTTTTGACAATTACTAGTTGTGCAGAATTGGAGGGTAAAGCACAATTTATACCAATTCATGAAATTGAAGGAAAATCGAAAAAAGAACGAATAGATGTTATTTTATTACCATGAATTACTGAAAGGATATTGAAACATTTCAGAAGTCATTTTGACACAGCGAGTTGAGATGTATTGGAGACAACCTACAAAGGTGATGGAAATTATAAGGGTTTACAAGTCTTAGAGCTAATTTGATACGTTCAAAATGAAGGATTCTCAACACATTGAAGAGTATTTCAATCATGTTATTTCAATGTCTAGTTAATTGAAAAATCAACAAGTAACAAGTTAATAATCAACGGGTCAATGAGAAAATTCTTCGTAGCATGATGAGAAAGTTTGAACATATTGTGGTGGCAATTGAATACTTAATGGATTTGTTTACCTATGATTAATAGCTTAATGGGATCACCCATGAGCTTCAACTGAGGAATTTTGGCTCAGCTCCTTAAAGCAAGTGTTTCGAGTTCAAGCCTTTTTTATTATATCATCTCCTCATTATTGCACCTTATTCGGAAAATTTTGATTTATTTGATCAAAACAAAAGATCGAGATTTTGAAATTCAAAATTATTAAAACCTTTGTGGAGAAAAGGAAAATAATTGAGGTGGAGAAGCTTGATTGCCATCATAAAACTGCTCTAGAAACTTCATAAGAAATATGTTTTATTTTTGTTGTCTAGACAATTGTGTAGAGATGGAATAACACTTATTAGCAACTTCAAACCAACAACAACAAAATAAATGTGCAAGAAGAACAAAAACACTAAAGGAACACAAGGAGTTTTCGCTCAAAGGCAAGATGTTTGGAATAAATCCTAATCCCCTTTTGAGCTTTTGCCAACCGGAAGAAATCACTATATTAACCAAGGATCAAAGTTCGTTCAAAGTTACACAATGCACTCAGCAAGAATCACTCAAGATATCTTCACAGTAATGAGCCCCTCTTAATCGAAAAAGGAATCCACACAAGGATACAAAATCAGCTCACTACTAGTCACTCAAGAGATGCACTCAAGCTATACAACAATCGATTTACAAGAGAGTTCAATTTCAGAGTGCAAACAGAAGAACGGCGCAAGAGAGAACAGAGAGTTCGAGAGAGAGCAAGAATGAGAGAGTCAGATCGACAAAAGATCTCAAACCTTAGTATATTAGAGAAGTCTCCAGAAGGTCACCATCCAACGGACATTGGGGCGACACTTGGTGACATTTCGACAGTCCAATGTTTAAGAAAAAATGCATCAGCTAAAATGCACAAACAGAAGCACGTTTTCTCCAAAACAGAACAGGGACCACCAAGTAATGCAATTAAAAACAGCCCAACACAGATTCGGCCCAATTTGTAGCCAAAGCCCAATCATCATTGTGCCACTTTCTCTACAAATTGTACTAAATGCCTCTCCAAAATCGAAGTCAAATATATCCCTTTGTTACCAGGTGAACTTTGAACTTTTGTGCATAGTTCATTTCCCTACGACCGTATAGTGCAACTGAACCTGGCCTTGGAATTCCCTGAAGCAGCCTATGAGACTGCATAGCACTAATATCTTCCAAAATCTTTCATTTTGATCCTCAAACTTCGTTTCGCAATTCTCAACCTCTTTTCTCACTTCTTTTTCCTCAAATATTTCATTCCGTTGCTCAATTTGTCTTCGACATATTCACGTCTTCAATTCCTCTTCCGGTCATCTTTCGACTATTTGCATCTTGGTCCATAAACTTTGATTTTCTTTCGTTTTAGTCCTTTTTTATTCCTTGTTTCTCCTAATTTCCGCCTTTTCATCAATGTTGTCCTGCAAAACACAAATTACATATAATTAAGTTATATTTCAACATATTTATCAACAATTGTCCATGTTTGTAAGTGTGTAAAACGCACTAATTAGTGCTCTTCCATCTTCATGAAAATTTCTTCAGAACACCTACTTAGAATCAATATATTTGAAGTATTAGGTTCAGGTACAGGAGTCTCACGTTTTGTTTTGTCACGGTGTGCAACTTTTCTTTTCATAGGCGCTATCAAATTTTCTAACTCCCTCTCTAGGATAGAATATCAGTTTTGAATTATAGTATTATGATCCAAATATTTTTTTCCAACTTGGGAGACATTATCAACATCAAATTGCAGTTATCCAATTGCTGACAATTTGTTGCAGTGGTTCTTCAATGGATTTTCAAGTTTGATCAATTGTGAGCTAGAAGCCTAGATGTAACGAGTGCAATTGTTGAGCCACGTAACATGTTCTTGATTAGTAACATTTTTTAAGATGAATCAAGTTTTTTCTTAATGACGATAACCCCGAGGCATCAAATTAGAGTTAATTGTTTTACACTGGTAGAAGAAACATTGAAAGAAATTAAACTACCGCACTGGTGAAATTATTGTAAGAAAAGTTTAGTGAGATTTTGGAGTTTGTGGAAGAAAACTAGCGTTTTTTTAAATTGAATATAAAGAAACTAAGGAATGTTACATATGTATCATTTTCTCGTGTGATAAGGAAATGCATTCTCCATGTGCGCTCACAACGTGCCCTTGATTGACAAATAGAACAAAAGATCAAAAAGAAAATGGTTTCTTTTAAGCTAATAAATTACCATTAAATAACCTCACGACATTAAACTCTTCAATGGTTGAACGGATTTGAGTTGTCCTTGACTAAATACTTGATATGAGGAGTGCAAACTTGAGTTGTGGAATTGAGTGGAGTTGTTCTTATATGAATGAAGGCTTTTTCTTAGATGATTGAGTGAAGTGTTCTTTTCCTCAATTAAGGGCCTTAATAGAGGATGACCGAGAGGCATTTTCTTTCCTTGTGCAAAGGTTTTATTTGAGGGTAATAGGGAAGGGCTGTTCTTTTTTCTAGTCTGATTGAATACTTAGATCTTTGTTATTTTAACTCACTACTAGTGGGTATGTACTCAAATTTAAATATATCTTGGAATATTATTAGTTTTCTGAAACATATCCTTCACCCCTCTCCTGACCTAAATCAAAATAGCATATCAATCTCGGTTTCATAAAAGTAGGCATTCTTGCTGGGGTGATTTGAAGCTCTTATCCTTTCTCCTTCTCCTCTCCCTATGTGATGTCAAATGAATCCTAAGTATGTTATCGTTTTGATTGTAAAATTGACATGAGACTCTTGATGTTCGAAAAATCAGGTTATTTCCAAGAATTAGAATTCCTTAATTCCTGGCATTTTTGTTTTTGTCTGAATATTCTACACATAGACCTCATTTATCAACGGGCTAAATGGGCACGGAAATATTGTTGCTCATAAATATGACTCCAAGAACAAAGTAATGTGTCAATCACTTTTGTTATTGAAGTTTTTTTGTGATTTGCTCCCTTGACAATCTCTCATTTCTTTATTGTGACGTGTTGTAGGTAAAATATTTAAGATAACAAGAACACTAATTATCTATGTGGTTCAACACTTGCCCAAGTCCAGGGACCAATAAAAAAAGACTACACTAACAACTAAAAGGAAGATTGAAAGGAGTACAAATTATTTGGACTCCAAACTTTCCAGAAACTACATAACATTTGGAAATATATGAAAAGAGTACAATTTACTTGAATCGAATCCTCACAAACGTGTGTATACTAAGTGAGATTATAAAGAATCTCAGAGGTATACAGAAAGATAGTTTATGGTTCTCTTATTTATTTATTTTATATTTTTTGGGTGAAAGACACTTATGCAAACTGAGGGTGTGGTATAATGCACATCTTATGCATTAGTCTAGGTTTATCTTAAAAATAGGGTAGACAAAGTGCTAAGGGGGAGAAAAAAGTAAGCTAAGTCTTCTCTTTCAAGATGGGACAAAAAATGCGAACTAGGTAATAATATGCAAATTATATTGATATCAGTTACTATGATAGCTGAATATTGATTAATGTAGTAGAGTTATACATACATGCTTTACACATCTGCGGTGATTTTGTTTCCTTTTCCCTACTGTCCTTTGGGAAGAATTCATGTACTGATATACATTTTCAATTGTTGAAGATAGTATTAAAATTATATACATTTGGTTTTATCGAACATTTTAAACTTTTAGATTAAGAGAGTTAATATGATATCATAGCAGGCAAAGGTCCTCGGTTTGAGTCTTGCGCCACCCATTTTATTAAAAATTGTGGAAGTAAGGCTTTCATGGAAATAATAAATCTCACTTACACGTGAGGGGTGTGTTGAAGATATTTCAATGATATACATTTTGCCTAACAGTTTAAGCTTTTATATCTAGTGGCTCAATATCCAATTAAATAGCAATACATCTACCAAGTTCTAGGTTTAACTTTCATGATCTCCACAACGAGATGAATATTTCTTCATTGTTTTTTTTTTTTTTTTTTAGTGTCAACAAAACCATACAACGCTATTTGAAGAATGCCAAGAACCGTGCTGTTGAACAAAAACCAACTGAAGAAAATATTCAGGTCAGCATTCTTCCAAGTCCGGCCAATTATTCTGTTATATGATTGATAAACTACAATCAACTGCTGAGCTTATTCTCTGTCTTCTTGATGTGCCTCTCCATTAATCAGATTATGTTAGTTATAAACTCAATTGCTCAACTAATCAATGAACTGGTTTGCACCCGCTTTTGAACAGGATAAACCGATCTGAATATGTGAGAATAATCACTTTTATTCTGATAATAAAGGAGGGATCATTGTAAACACTTACAATTTTTTATACAAGACATCAGAACATTTATTCATCAAATGAGAGAGGGAATACCCAAGTTGTGAAGAAAATGAATGCCACTGGAGTATATAAATGGATTCTGCATATCTGCAGCCAAACGTTTTTAATTAGAACATTTGATTGCATTCAAGCACGGTTTAATTCTTATTTTTGGTTGTGCAGTTCACATTATTCTATATTATTGAATTGCTTTATTATTACAATTCATGATCTTAGTTTCTCTATTTTGATTAAATTAATGATCATGGTTTCTAACTGTCTAGTACGTCTATCTTTTAAATGCTCCTATGTTCTTGAGTTCCAAAAGTTGTTTCTTTAAAACAATCTAATTAAAATGAATTGTGGTCTTTTCTCTTTGGATCTATCTTTTGTTTACTGTATTTATCGCAGAATTTGAAAGACGAGACTGCAGAATTGAGGACGAACGTCGAGCTCCTTGAGGATTCAAAACGGTTGGTCTCCTAGTCTGATTCTTTCCTTATGAACTGCTAATTGTTAATGTAAAAGGTTACTAATGATAGTATGTTGGCTAAACCCAAAAAGCGTACTTGTAACTAGATTTTCAAATAAACAGCTTTGCATTAGTTGAACTTGGAAACAGTTAGGTTATTAATTTTGACTATAAGGTATTGAATGATCTGAAAATAAGTAACTTTTTTCACCTTAAAAAGGTAAATTATCAAACCATATTTGTAACAAAAACATTTTTAGAAGTAACTTAAAGTACATGACTGAGAGACATTCTGCAACTTCGAATCTTCGACTCATACAGAAAGCTTCTGGGAGATGATTTGGATACATGCTCCACGGACGAATTACAAGAAATCGAAGAACAGTTGCAACAAAGTTTAATTAGCATAAGGGCGAGAAAGGTATGTCATAACATTTTTTCCAGTCCTTAAAACAAACTGCTGACACGAACAGTAATCTTGACTAAGACTGTTATTTAAAAATGCCCAGAAATTGTTGTTCAAAGAGAAGGTTGATCAGCTGAAAGAACAGGTAATTTACGTCTTCAAAAATCAAGAATTCTCATGTAAATTCACATTTTTATGTGCAAAAATGTTTTGCCAGTGCTTGTTAAATATTTTGAACCTTTTTCTTTGATAATGCAGGAGAAAATCCTAGCAAAACAAAACAAAGAATTAAGAGGAAAGGTGGGTCTTACATGCTAATTTTATATTAAGAAAGTGACGTTGGGTCTCTATATCTTCAAATTTGGCTTTCTACTTTATGCGGTAAAAGTATGAGACAAGTGAAAAATCAAATCTAGAACATGTTTCGGCGTGTTAGATTAAATAAGATTAGATACTATTAAGGAAGAAACGCGTGAAATGTTTGTTCGTATGGTGTTCAAGTTTGTTTAGCATACCGAACATGCCATAATGACTTGTGAGGTAAGATGGTCTACGTGTCTCTATCGATGGAGGATCGGTGAGTTGTGGAATAATAGGGCTAACAATTTGACAAAGCCCACCTAAAGCCCGATTATTTTGAGTTATGGTTGTATCTAGAGCTGTAATGTTGGGTTGGGCTGCACCTTAGTTAGGCTGGCCCTTGCCTGGAGAGACTACTCAAGGATGGCATCGTTTTTATGGTTAGGCTGGCCCGTCAAAAATTGTGGGTCATTACTGGCCTCTGCCTAAGTAGATTGACTCGACTCATTATGTTTGACAAATCTAATTGCATGGAGTGGATATAACCTCTCATTGATATTATTATCAAAACTGCTAAATGTACACACATTAGTTTACATTTATTTTCACATCCCTCTCACATAGGAGGTGGGGCCCCGCGATTTTTAAAATTGCGGGCCCCACCCCATATGTGAGAGGGATGTGAAAGTGAATGTGAACCAAGTGTGTAAGTATAACATTACTCTATTATTATTCATTGATTATGACTAAAGCAGTTGATTAAATATTCGGTAGTGCAGTGTGAGATGGTGACATTGTCATTGTCAATAATTCCAGACTTGGGGGCTCTTGCTCAAGTTAAGGAAGCCGAGACGGCATTGTTCATAGGACCTCCCGAAACACGAGCTGCCAATTAGTTTGCATAAATTCAACTTGATTTCATCAATAAATATAAATACTTGTTTCCATATTTGTGTTGTTTTTTATGGAGGAAAACTTGCGTGCCTAAATTCGCGAGCTGAAAATTCATGCTTATATAGTTATATTATTTTATGGTATATATTGCAGGAAGATGTATATCGTTGAATCACTTTTCATAATGGAGAAATAATGAAGTTTTTAGTATGGATTTTAATCTTTTTTCGTTTAGTTTCTGAATGAACATGCAGTTCGACATCACAATGAAAAAACGAAAAGTTACCACCATTATCGCTACCACCACCCACTGCCACTATCCTCCTTTTGCACCCCCGATGAGGGTAATATATCAGATCTGATTTTCGAAACGAGACATAATTCCATATCTGAAACTAGATGTAAACTCATTGGGAAGTTGTCAACAAATATTTTTCGGAGGTCCTTTTTTGCGGCGATGAAGAATTTTTCCAGCCTGCTTTTGATGTCATCTTCTCCACCTCTGAGTGGCAGTGAGAATTAGCTGGTATGACCTCACCATTGATTCAAGCTCACCTGTCTCGAACTACACCTTAAAGGGTGTGGTTGCCTCTCTTGAAACAAGAAAAGTGGTAATGATTTTTTGGTTTTAGATCTGTTATTTTTGTGTTTATGGTGGTGGAAAATAAGTGGTGGCAGTGGTGGTGTTACAATAAATATTACAAGAGTGATGACAGTAACAGGCAACGATGGCGGTGGTGTAACTGTGAATGTTACAAGTGATGCAGTGGCGTTGACAATATAACGAGATATTTTACAACTGGTTTTGGCAGCCGAGCAATTGGAAGATTGATTGTTACAAATGTAATTTAATTTATTCCAGTTAGCGATGGTATAATGTAATACACTATGCTAAAATATGTGCATATTATTAAATAAATAAAAATAAACGATGTTGTGAGAATAGAAAAAAGGTTTAAAAGTAAGTTTGAAATTAATAATTTTTTTTCCCTAATGTATTTGTATTCTTTTGATGATTTGGGTAATTTTGGAGAAAAAATCTTCTCTTTCTTCGTAACTATTTGTGAATCTTTGTTGAATTTATGCCAAATTTATCCATGGTTGAAGTAGATGAATCTAGGGTTGTGAGTTGAAATCATCCAAGAGAGAACGTAGGAGTACTGAAGGAACTTCAAATTTCAAGAACTATGGACATATGAATTTCTAGGTAATATGGCTTAAACATTGGGTTTTAGGTTAAAATTCGAATTTAACTAGTTTCTTCATTAGTTCATATTTGAAGGAGGTTTGGGTTAGATATATAGGAGATACTAGAGGTACATCACCTCTTACATCGGCATCCTCATTGGAGGGAGGGTTGGTGGGGTCGGCACTCCCTCCAATGAGGAGGTGCCGGGCATGGGCGGAGCCAGGGGTGGGCTGGGGTGGGCTGTAGCCCACCCTTGCCCAAGCCCAGCTCCTATAAAAAAAAAAAAATGGTTAAAGCCTAATTTTTTCCAGCCCAACCAAGTAGCCCACCGTCCCAGCCCAATTGAAAAAATGAAAACTTGCAACCCACGTAAAATTAAACCCAATCCCCACCCAAACCCTCATTTGCAACCTACACGAAATTAAACCAGTTTCTTTCTTCCTTCCTCCATTTTCTTGAATTTCTTCCAATTCGTCTTCGCCAGTTCGCCCGTCATTACCGCCGCCCGCCGAAAGCCCGAAACCGAAAACCCTTTAGGCCTTTACTGTCGTCTGCCGAAACCCTTTACTGCCCGACGCCGTCCACAGCCACAGTCTGCTGAACGCCAACTGTTCAATTTAATCCAGTAAGTTTAATCGGCCCTGCAGCCTGCTCACTGTTCTTCGCTCTTCAATTTATTGTGTTTTGTGTAATTGTGTTTAATTTCTTCCTGATTTCGGGTTTAATATCTTGTGGGCAGTTGTTTAATATCTTGTTTCAGTTTCAATTTTGTTCTTGAATCTTGACTTTTTGTATTGTCTTGTAAGTTGTAAGTTGTAAATGTTTTTTTGTTTCAAACTTTCAGTGTCGATTCCGACGATTCGGCCCTTGTGTGTGCAGTGCAGTTGTGCTTCAGGCTTAACTCTTCAGCCTTCATTTGCGGCCTGCAGTGACTGTGACTCTGTGAGGTATGTTTGCAGGCCTTCAATTGTGTGTGCAGTGCAGTAATGCAGTTAGATGTGTGTGCAAGCCACATTAGACAATTTATACTCCATTGCATAATTTGAAATTGAAGGGCTGTCGCGATTGCTAAAATGGAAAAGTTGCTACTGCTAAGTTGCTAAAATGCTAATATTAGAATATGCTATGTAATTTGCAGTTGGTATATCCATTTGATTTGATTAACGAATTAGGCAAACTTCAGACTTGCTATTTGCTAAGTTGTTTTAGGATTTAGTCATTTGTTTAGGAAATGTTAGTTTGAGAATTTAGCCCCCCGTACGCTTCATTCCTGGCTCCGCCCCTGGTGCCGGGTGTCCATTATGGACACCCTTGTGTAAATGGTGATGTACCACTAGAATAATCCTTAGATATATAGGCTAAATTGCACTCTTTTCCATTGATTTTCCAAGACACTCTCATGGTATTTGACAATACGTCCCAATGGAAATTGACACGTTCATAACGACATCATGGGTATGAATAGTTGTTGGAGAGAGGGTGTTTTGGGATTAGTATTGAGTTATTGATTTGCGTTGTATATCTTGAACATTGTGCTAAACGCCACCATGACCGAACTTGATTACAAACTCTAACAATATGAATTGGTTCAAACAAAATGTTTAATTAGCAATGTAAGTTGAAGGGCTTACTCATGATGAATATTTTCATTGCTAACCGTCATCGTGTTTTCTGATAAGATAGGTTGCAATTGAAGTGTCTATAAAGGAGAAAGCTCTCCAAAGCCAACAAGCGAAATGTTGAATAATTTAAGGGGTGAATTTTAAAGTAGTAAACAAGATATTCTTGAGCCAAACTTGAGCTAGCAAGTTAAGATAAACATGATATGACTTTTTATAGAAAGTTAAGCAATATATAAATTTTTAATGCATAATTTTATTTCAGACAACCGGATAAAACATAAAAGATACAGTTACATATCATCTTAAAGGGTCTTATAATCACAATTTAAACTTGGCAAATGAAGCTATTTTAAATAAGCTAAAATAAATATTATGTGACTTTTTAAATAAAAAGTTACTCTGCATGTGATAATCTAATTGATGACTTTTCACAGGTAGCAAACTAATAAAAAAGAGAAAATTACTTAAAACCCTACATCTCAAATATACAATTCAAAAGCAAGGAGAGTGAAGTTTAAAATTCACTAATCAGGTGTTAATATAGATTTAATAAATTAGTTAATACATATTTATTATAACAAACAATCCACCACACCCCCACGGCCCAACCTAAATTCCAATTTCTGACACTCCCAATTCGTTTCTCTCTCTTCAATCTCTACACCATCTCTTTCGCCAATTCATTTCTTTTTCTTCAATCTCTACATCTTCTCTTTCTTCACTCTACCATCTTTCTCTATTAACCACACTCCATATCCACCACTGCCCCCTGCCATCAAAGCCAAGTTTTAGTCGCCACCACCGTGACGTAAGCAGCTCCCTTACGACGGTGCCGCGCAAACACTGCACTTGGCGACGACGAGCGGGGCAATGGCACAGTAAGGCGTCGTTGTTACTGCGAGCAACACCGCCTTGCTTCGCCATCGCAGCTAAAGCGACGAGCTGCTCATAGCGTCGTCAACAACTATTGCTTGCAAGAAATGTTCAGTTTTGCATTTTTGTTGAGCAATATCTTGTCGGCGGTGCTGAAAGGGTAAGTTGTTCTCGCTCAACTGTCTTCTTAATCTCTACCCCTGAGAATTTAGGGCTTGGATTGATAAATTCGTGTAAAAGGGAAAAAATATTTGACATTGATTTAGTGGGTGGTTGTATTGATCAGATATACTGTTTGATGTGGTGGTGTAGGCAATTGTTTGATCAGATGTGGTGAGTGGTTATTTCATCATATTTGTTGTTTAGCCAGTTGTGATGGTAATTGGTGTTTTGCAAATGGTGCTTGTGATTTCCTGATCTGTGGGGGGTGGTTTTGTTGTTGTTGTTGTTGTTGTTGTTAGTTCTATTTGTGGTGATTGGTGTTATATGCGATGGTACGGTATGCTAGTTGCAGCTACGAGCATTGGATCTTCATGTGGTGGCGGTTGTGCAGTATGCTGGTGGTCGTCGTGGTTGTTTGTGAGTAATTTTGTGTTGATTGTGACCGATTGTGATTTGAGACTCTTTGTCACAGACAATCACAATTATCACATTTAATACAAATTTGGTTACAGTTAGTCACACTGAAGACAAAGTTGGTCACGGTTAATCCATCTCTTGTCGATGTTGAATTGTGAAGTTTATATATTTTGGTAACTTGTTCATGGAAAATGATGGGGGTGTAGGTAAGCTCCTCTCTGATGTTAAGTAGGGTGCAGCCTGATATCCATTCCATTCTGGATTTGGAGAATGTATGACTTGGGTTGTAGGAAGCATTGACGGCACAAAAGGTGCAGTTTCATTCCATGCCCTTGGTTATTTGTGGTGACCCTATGTGATCAAGTATGTGTTTGTTGTTACTGTTTGTGACCAATTTTGTATTGATTGTGACCGATTGTGACTTGAGATTAACCTAGTCACAGACAGACACAAATTTGATCACAGTTAGTTATATTGAATACAAATTTGGTCACAATTAGTCACAGATGACATGTGTCAGCGAATGGGGGTGGTGGTAGGTGATCCATGGGGTGGGGATGTGATTTCCAATTTTTAACTTTCTGAAAAAATTTTAAGTCGTCGGAGCAGCAGCCGGAGTGATTGCCGGAACAGTCGTTGGAGTGACTGCCGGAGCTGATGGCTGTCTCCGGTGGAGAGGTGGAGGGAAAGTGGTGTAGTGGGGTGATATGATAGGGAATGTGAGGTGACATTGGTAGAAATAATTAATATATATTATATTGTATTTTAATATTTAATAAATTTATTTACCATCTGATTTTTTAAATATTTTAATGAGTTTGTTATTTATGAAATGTGATATTTAAAATTAGGAGTTATGTATTGTTTCCAATAAGAAAATTACAGCTAAATATCATCTTAAGGCCCCTTAATCATACTTCAAACTTGGTGAATCATGGTATGTCAAATAATTTGAAAAAACTATTGTGCGACTTTTATTTTTTGGTGACTGTACGAGTGTTTTAGAAACAAAGTGGCCTTCATCATTTTGCCTCACTTTAATCAAAATGTGCTTTTCTAATCGTGCTGCCAAAAAAGTAATACAAGTTACAGTTATTTTCAAACATTTCAAAACTTATATCATTTTGAAAAATTGTGTTCTTCATGGATGCAGAATGTAAATTTGATTTTTGGAAATATCTCATGATGAATATTGAGGATATATGAAATATTTTAAATACCGTTTGTTCCAATAAAAAACCGATCAAAATCAATGAGTTTTCACTTTGAATGGTTCGATTTAGTTTTTAAAATTAGCAAATGGCATAAATCAATTTGGCATATATACATAAATATTCACTTCAATTTTTGAAAATTTCTATTAAACCTTTAAATATTGATGTAATAAATAACAGTGAACAAAATCGGAAAATTTATACATTGTAACTAATTAACTAAGCCTTATTCCCATTAAATTTCACTCATCCAATTCATTGCCACCATGAAGAAAAAGGTTAATCAACTCACTAGGAAAAAATAAATACTCAAAACTCACTCTGTCTCAATGGAACAACAAAAATTGGTCATATCAGCAAAACTACGCAATTAATTTGAACAACTTTGCATTCTAAGAAGTGACTTAAGAAATCTCAAACCTATACTTGAACTAATCAATAATACACAAAGAATTATAATTACTAAATAAACAAGAAATTTTTTATAATTTAAGAAGGAAAAATTCTATGTATACTCGTCATCATGCTCAATTCTGGGCATGGTCCGAGTGCTAGATGCAGTATGAGTACTTATATGCCCCACCATTGAAACTTGCAGAACTTCCTCTTCGTACGCCCTCCTTTCAAGTTCGTCCATTCTTGCCTTCTTCTTCGCATTAACAAACATCGCGATTAGCAACAAACTCAGAAGAAACACCCCTAATGCAGCTCCAATCGTGCTTCCAATTGTTATCTTCCACTTGCTTAAAGTCGTCTTTTTCGATGGTATCAATGGTGATTCGACTACCAATCCAAAATGACCATACCTTGTCGCAACACAAATATTTTGCGATGCTTGATTAGCCAGTGTCACTCTTCCATCATGATCAAAACTTGCACATAAGGGTATGTTCCCTGATGTGATATTGAGCCTTGTCGTATTGCTGAAATCTATAGTGATTGGTTTTTTCCCAGCCTGAATCTGGAGCTCAGATGGAGTACTAAGTTTTATGCTGTCACCAATGTTATATGCTAGTAGGCCTAAAACAGGCGAAATAAGTCGATAACCTGATAACTCATAATTATCATAGTATATAGAAGACCAGTTAGATCCAAGATATTGTCTAACTATCAAAACTCTTTCAATGCAAGGATGAACAGTTACACCAATTCCAAGATGGAATTCCTTAATTTTGGCACCGTACTTTTGAAGACTACCACAACGAAATCGCACTGTATCGACTGTTATGCCCGAGAGATTTGCAGGTAATTTGATCTGGTGCAGTTCACCTGTCTTAACGTATTTGTTGTATGATCTGAAAGTGTAATCTCTAATGACAAGATCGAGAAGCCGGGCCGATTTTATTTCTTGAGTTTGAATTTGAAGAGCTGATAAAGAGGCAAATGAAAGAACAACCAATGTGAAAGAGAGGAGGAAACCCATTTAAGTTTGTTTTCTTGTCCTATTTTCAGGCTCAAACATGAAAACAACAGAATTTTGATTTCTGTGGAGGTCTTTTAGAATGATCGGAGGAGACTTGTACTGGGAAAAGGTGGTCTGAAAAGTGGAACTTTTATGTTTCTATTCTATTTAATGTTACAATGAAATTATATGTTGTTGGGGGGAGTGAAAATACTGAGTCAAAGAGTGGCTTTAGGCGCGAGGGAAGTGAGAAAAGTTAATACAATTTGTTCATATGATTTGTGTTTGAATGCATTCATTGAAAATGCAATGATCAATGTATTGGAATATACATGCGAATACGATAAAAATCATGATTAGTGAGGTCCAATAACGTGACCTAAGAGAAAGTTTATAAATGAATTAGACAGACTTGGGAAATTTTAATTATCACAATAAAGAAAGGTCTAGATTGGGAGGATCTAGCTCAACCAAAAACTCGAATTGATTAAGACTGCCAGGGAGGTCGATTGTTTTGCTAAATTTCATAAGTGTATTGTATCATTACTCTAGTACTAAAGAGTATGTAAAGTATCGTTCCACGAGGATTATATACTTAACAATAAAGTTGTTTCTACAGCTTTTAAATGCTGTACAATGTACAACTCTCTCACATAATGTGGGTCCCGCGATCGCGGGCTCCACCCTCCATGTGAGAGGGGTGTAAGGTATGCTGTACAAAAATGTTGTACATGTAGCAAGTTTGATATACTTAATTAGGCTCCATCGCGGGCCCCATCCTCCATGTGAGAGGAGTGTAAGGTATGCTGTACAAAAATGTTGTACATGTAGCAAGTTTGATATACTTAATTAGGCTCCAACATTTACCAAAATGTCGAACCATGGTTTAGTTTTATAATTGCATATTAAACCTATAACGAACTAACTACCGAACTTTTCGGCTAACTAAGAAGCATTTATGTAACTGAATTAATAAAAATCATCAGGACTTCAAATTTCCCCTATATTCTTCCATTTTAGTAATATTAATTCCATAATTTGGCAACACTTATTCAATTTAACGATCAACATTCCTATTTTATTTATTAATCTCTCTCGATTAATATTAAAACTATAGTCATAATTGATCCTAATATATATTTATGAAGGATACAAACAAATGAAAATATATTAAATCACAAGAACATTCAATGAGATAATACAATACAAGGCAATATATATTTCTTCTTATTGGATTTTATAATGATTGTTACTATGTGATATAATTTCTATTATTTCTCCCGGAACAAAATAAAAATCACAAATTAATTCAATTGTCGGCCAAGTAATTGAAAAACATTGAAAGCCACACAATTATTCAAATACAAAATATATTAAAAGTTAAAATTTAGAATTTAATATTAAAACTTCAAATATAGGATTCTTCGTTATCCTAGAGTCTAAACATTAGCCGAGCACCACATCACCCAAAATTCAAGTGTAGAAAGAGGAAATATAATCTTGAACTCTTGAATCTTTTGAAAAAAGTCTTGAATAATCTTTTGGAACCGTGCTCTCCATTTTTTTTCCCTCCCTCTCTCCAAAATCCAAGCAATTGCATGAAATTTTTGAACGGAATATTTATTTATTTATCTTTTTTTTTTTGTTAGTACCAAAAGCTTCTCCCGATCATGATAGATACAAATATTTATTTGTGGTCCAAGAACTAGGTTAAACAAGTGCCCTCAATTTTCTACCCTGTCAAAATCTACTTAGATTAGGAAATTAAATATGGGCAACCTCGTATAACCATGCTATCGTAAGGTAAAAATCCTTGCAATCACAAGGTTATAACTCCAAACATGCTGAACATCACTTTTTGTAAAGCCAGGAACACACGATATTAACGTTGAGAAGCAACAATAAAACGATCTCTTAGAAAATAAAGAGTGTAGAAATTAAAGATAACACAATCGATTTCTTTCGGTCTAAGCCCCAAAGGTTCGGCGACTGTTTCTAACACCTTCATCTCCCGTTAAGCATACAATAAATTGGATTTATGCTCGATTCCACTATATAGCCCAAAATAACAACGTACAAATGTTCGGCCAACACACTCAAACGGTACAAAACACTTATCTCTCAAAGATACAACGATCGATTCACAAAAAATACCAAAAATCTTCACAAACCCACTGAAACCGTGACTTAAGAGAAATTAAACTCTCTTACAGATATTCACCCAGAATATCACTAAACAGGTGATAAAGATTATAGATCGAAAATCTCAAATCAGAAATTTGAGAGAAAGAAAAACACGAGAGAACCCTAGACGAGAGAACTTTCTTCAAACCACATCCAGAGAATGAAACCCCTCAAAATCGCGTGCCAAGTGAAATGGCACAAATAATAAAAGTATCCAGAAGCAAAACCAACAGCCAAAATGTAACCACGTATCTCAATCCAGTTAAAGGTGCATTATTAATAAAGTTGCAATATCCAGAAACAAGACTTCAACACAATTCTGGAAGCACCAATTCGGACTAGGTTTCGAATCTCACATTTTCCACTTTGCTACCAGAATTTGGGAATATAGTACAGCCAAGAGCATAATCACAATTTCACTTTTCATTTGCTCTAAGTACTTGTATGCATTACAAAGAATCAACAGATATAAGTTTCAAACGATTTACAAATTTATTCAAATGAATCACTTTGTACCAATATCAGATGGATTAAGCTGAGTTGCAACTTTACCAATTCTAAGAATTTCTTTTGACATAACATCTAGCCCCCGTTTGACACCCATTTTTTTATCTCATTCTCATTCTCATTTTTCTACGGTACTCATTTCTAACCACACATTCTCCAAATAAAATAATATTACACATAAACCCAAAAATTCTTCTTACTTTTTAACCACACATTCTTTACATCAATCACTATTCAAAAACTCATTCTTCAAAAGAATGGGTGCCAAACAAGCCCCTATTATAAAATGATATTTAACATCAATATGCTTTGTCTAATCATGGAAAATATGATTTTTTTGCTAAGATGAATAGTACTTTGATTATTAGATAACAACAGTATAGCATGATTATCAACAAAGTCAAGTTCAGACAATAAACCATTTAACCACATTCTCTCTTTTACAACATCATTACAGTAATATATTCTACTTCTGTAGAAGATAGAGCAACAACTTTTTGAAGTTATGGTTTCCAGCTAACAGCTGTACCACATAAAGTATAAAAGTAGGATGAAGTTGATCTCCAATTATCTCTATCTCTAGCATAATCAGAATCTATATATCCCTTTAAAGTAAGACGATCTTTGCTTGATTTAAACATTAAACCTAAGTTAAATGTACATTTAATATATCTTAATAACCATTTTAAAGCATTCTAATGTTTTTCCCCATGGTTACTCATAAATCTGCTTAATATGCTAATACTAAGCCCCTGTTTGAGCCACATTATTTTTTTCATTAACATTCTTCTACTTATTTTCAATCACACATTTTTCAATAAAATAATATCTTCCATCACATTAATAATTTTTCTTTTTTTTTTTCAACCACATATTCCCCATCACATAAAAAAAATGCATTATTGGCTAAAAATGTGCACCAAATAGGGACTAAATGCAAAATCGGGTCTAGTACAAACCATCAAATACATGATAGAACCAATAGCATTTGTATAAGGAATTTTAGATATTCAAGCATATTCATCTTCAGATTTATGACAATATTCAGAAGATAGTTTAAAATGATTAGCAAGAGGTAATGTTACAGGTTTACAGTCTTGCATGTTAAATTTTTTTTTCAAAACTTTAACTACATAATCATGTTGATTCAAAAATAGCAAGTCTATTTCTTTATTTTTCTAGATCTGCATGCCTAATATATTTTTAGCATAACCAAGATCCTTCATTTCAGATTCATATTTCAATTTCAATTGAATATTATCAATTTTAGATTTAAGCAGCATCTAATCCACATGCAGAACTAGATACAGAGAATTTTTACCTCCATCACCTTTACAGTATTGACTCCTTTCAAAACCAAGTTTTATAACAAATGGATCAAATATTTTGTATCATTGTCTAGGATTTTGTTTTAAACATAGAAGAATCTCTTTAATAGACAAACATTATTATCATGATCTCATATTTCAAAACCAACAGGCTAGATCGCCATACAAGAAAGCAGTTTTACATCTAATTAATCAAATTCTCATTTAAATTGAGCTACAAGTACAAGCAAGTATCTAATAGTAGTATATTTAACAACGGGAGAAAAAATTTCAGTGTAATCAACACCTTCTTTTTTAGTAAAACCTAAAACTTTTTGCAACAAGTCTAGCTTTATATCTAATATTTTTACTATCTCATTCTCCTTGTTTTAGTATATAAATTCACTTACAGTCAATCAGTTTCTGCCCTATAGGTCTTTTAACAAGTTCCCAAGTTCTGTTTTTAAGAAGTGAAGACATAGCTGCTATCAAGTTTTTACTTTCTTTACACTTAATGATATTATCATAGGAGTTTGATTCATTTTCAAATTGATCTTAATAAGTGAAAAAGGAAACAAAATCATCACTATCAAATCTAGTAGAAGGTTTGGTTTGCCTCATCTCCCTATCTCTTGTGAGCTGATACTTTTCAAAGGGAAGAGTAGTAAGATCTAATTGGTCTCATTGATCTACGTTTTGATAATTTTCAGTTTCAGGTTCAAGACCAGCTTGATCTACTACAAGTATTGGAGTGTCTTGCTCAATTTAAGAAGACTGCACCTCAATTTGAACATCTTTTCTAACATTGACTCTATATCCCATTTCACATTTTACCCATAATTTAGCCTTTAACATGTTCATCATAACCCAAAAAAAAAAAACATTTAAATGATTTAAGTTCTAATTTTTCAATATCTTGATGATCATATGCAGTACAATTAAACACTTTTAAGTGAGAATAATTCATAGAACTATTAGACCAAACAGATTCAGGTACTTCAAAATTTAAAGCTTTGGTAGGACTTCTATTAACAAGATATACAGTAGTTTTAACAGCTTCATCCCAAAACAATTTAAGCAAACCAGAACTCAAAAGCATACACTTTGTTTAATAGAATCCTATTCATTCTTTCAGCTATTCTATTTTGTTAAGAAATATATGTGACAGTTATATACCTCAAAATACCATGTTCTTTACAAAAATTATTGAATTTATGATTACAAATTTTCAATTCATTGTCGGTCCTTAAAATTTTTATTTTTTGATCAGTTTGATTTTCAATTTGAGTTTTCCAATCCTTGAAAACAGAAAATGTTTCATCTTTACTTTTTAATAAAAAGACCCAATTTTTCCTTTAAAAATCATTAATGATCAATAAATAATATCTGAAACTAGATAAAGTGCACACAGCAGCAGGACCCCACAAATCAACATGTAAATATTTCAATATTTGTTTGGATTTATGAATTTCAGTTGGAAAATGTGATTTAACTTGTTTTCCTATAACACATTGTTCATAAGAACCAAAATCACCAAGATTTAGTTTACCAAAAATTCCTTTTGAATATAAAGAATTCAAACTCTTTTTGCCAATATGACCAAGTCTATCATGCCATAATTTTGCAAGTGTAAAATTTTTAAATACAGCAGAAGCAGTTAAGCCAAGTAGGAGTTTTGCTTTCAGAAAATAAAAATCATGTTTCTTAGGGGTGCTAATGATTAAATCACTGCCTCTAAGAATTTTAATACGTCATTGACCCAAATTTATGTTAAACTCCATATCATCTAACATATTTAAGGACACCAAATTCCTTTTCAAGTCAGGAACATAGGAATAGAACATTACCATTATCTAGTAACAATTTTATGATTCATATTTACAGGTAATATTATTTCTCATTATAACTTGTCCTCTAGTTATTTTTTCAAACTCAATAAAATAGTTTTTATTTGGGCTCATATGGAAGCAACAACTTGAGTCAAGTACCTATTCATTACTCAATTGTTTTTCCATATTTACCCGGATTAGACCAGTTTTAGGCTTAGCTTTATTATACACTAAAGCATTACTCCCATCATCAAACTTCTTAACGAAATTTGGGTCCCACAATAATATCACTTCTTACCTTTAGCCTTATTTTTGGACTTATTCTCACTAAATTTATTTTTATTTTCAATAAAAGACTTAGAGTGATAATCCGATTTACCAAAAACTTTCCCTTTTACTAAAAAATTATCTCCATTTTGACTATTACTAAAATCAGCTTTCATTTCTACGCCTTATTTCTTAGAGAATTTATTATAATATCACTAGTAAGTTCTTCCTTATCATACTTTAGAGCAACCTCGACGTCTTTATTTCTGTCACTAATGAAGTTTAACAGGACTACAATCATCTGATCTTTTCAAAGTTGTTCATTACAGTTGGCCAAGTCTTGGGTAAGTTTTGTAAATTTGTTTAAATTTTCACCATGTTTAAATTTCCATCCAAATCAACTGAGGGATTTATTTTGAAAGAAAATAATTGTTTTAATAAGAAACACTTTCTGGAGTACTTTTTTTCACATATTTGGCATGAAGCTTAATCCACAATTCAAAACCAGTTTTTGTTTCACCAATACTTTTTATCACATTTTCAGATAAATACAAGAAAATAGTACTCTAAGCAAGCAACTTCTTCAAGTTCAATTTTCTTTGCAGGAAGTAAATCAGCAGGCCAGCTATAATCTAAAGCCCTAACGCATCTCATTTGCATTAGAGTAGCCTTCATTTTTTTTACTCCACATATTGAAATCGTCGTTTCCATCAAATCGAATAAATTCAAACTTAGCATAAGCCATAGACAAGTATGATTCACAAATTGAAAACAGTTTTTGCAAATTTGCTAAGAACAGTAAGAGTACAGATTGGTATCACTCACAAATCACAGTAATACACTTTAGTAAAACAAGATTTTACAAGTTTCAAGCACACACGAAGAACATGTAGATCAAGACTTAAAAGAAAACATGATAACAGAGATCACAAAGCTATGTTTCAAAGTTATTCCTGCAAGATCCTCCAGATACACAAGCGCACTTGATTTATCTCAGATTTCCAACACCTCTATGAGCCTTTGGACAAAGATTAATCTCAAGTGGGTTAATGTGTATGGTAAATCAAGGGAAAAGAATCAAGAAACCCTAATTTTTGAAAGATGAACTTTACAAAAATTAGAAAGATCTCACCAAACCAATTTTGCTTGACAGCAATTCCAAAAGTTCAGATATGTTGTAGATCAACCATTTTCTCTAAGATCCACGTATCTTGCTCCTCAGTAATGGCTCTGATACCACTGTAAGACCAGGAACACACGATATTAACGTTGAAAAGCAACAATAAAACGATCTCTCAGAAAATAAATAGTGTAAAAATTAAAGATAACACAATCGATTTCTTTCAGCCCTAACCCGGAGGTTCGGTGACCGCTTCTAACCCCTACATCCCCCATTGAGCATCCAATAAATTGAATTTATGATCGGTTCCACTACATAGCCCAAAATTGCAACGAATGTTACAAATGTTCAGCCAATACACTGAAATAGTTTAAGAACACTTATCTCTCAAAGATACAACGATCGATCCATAAAGAATCACAAAGCATCTTCACAAACCCACTGAAATCGTAACTTAAGAGAACTCAAACTCTCTTATAGATATTCACTCAAAATATGGCTAAAGATTACAGATCGAAAATCTCAAATCAGAAATCAAATTTGAGAGAAAGAAAAACAGAAGAGAGAACCCTAGACGAGAGAACTTCCTTCAAACCACAGCCACAGAATGAAAACCCTTAAAATCGCGTGCCAAATGATAGGGCAGAAATAATAAATTATCTAGAAGCAAAACCAATGGTCAAGATGTAACCACGTGTCTCAATCCGATTAAAGGAGCATTATGAATAAAGTTACAATATCTAGAAACATGACTTCAACACAATTTTGGAAGCACCAATTCGGACGAATCTCACAATTTTCCTTGCTTCCTATCATAAGGTATAAACTCTGGTGATCACATGGTTCATTCTTTCTCTTTCAGATTCATTTAATTAGCTGATTCCTAATTTAACCTTTTTCGTTTGAACTTGGACCTTTTTTCAAGTTTTTGTCCAACTTTGGTCATTTTTCATTGTAAGCCTCAATTATGATATTGAAAGTTCCAAAATACTCCATATTGATCTTGAAACTTCATAATCATTCAAAGTTAATCCGTCTCAAGTTCAAAAGTGTGCAATTTAGTCTACGAACTTTTCAAAAGTAAAATTTCTCCTTAAAAACCTATGATTTTCTTCAAGTAGTTCTCATTTTTCTTCTTATAGCTCCCGTGCCATGCTGTTAGTCTTTAATTGTTTCTAATCAACTCTAAATTAAGCTCAAAATCATATTTTTTTCGCGATAATTTCATCCAAGTCTGGGTTTCTCCTATAATTAACATAATTAAAATATGTTAGGTAGATATACACTCAGATAGTAATAATTAATGAAGTCCAAAACCACGAATAAGCACTTAAAATACCTTATCATCGATGATGAAAATTTACCTTTAAAAATCAATGATTCAAGCGCAATAGTTCGACCAACTCAACATGATAAAACTTAATTGACTTAGAAGTTCATTAAGAACTTAGATGCTAAAGATTAAATTCGACTCTCTCGTGTGATCGACAGTCAAGGACAAAGTAGAGAATTCATCGTGCCAAGCAACAATTGTATTCAAATTTACACAACTTAACTATTGCTCACATGAAACGAGGTCAGAGTAGAGTGACATTCACTCGGTAGACGTTGACATGGTTTTGAAATTTATGTGAGAAGTGAAAAACAGAAATCAACACAGAGATTTAACGAGATTCGACAATGTGCCTACATTCATGGGAGCAAATTCGAAACAAATCCCTCTAAAGGTATTCTCTGTAGCACATTTGACCTGATTGGCCAACCAATACCTTTTCTTACTCAGAATTAAAAATTTATTTATTTTTTCTTTTTTATTAGAACTAAGATCCGTCTAAAACAATTCTTTTATTTGCATGCTTGCCATCAAATTAATTACAAGGCTTTTGAGGGGGTTAGAATTAGATGAATAAAGGTAGGAGAAATTATTTTGGAACGTGGAGTCATGATGAAATCGAAGTCAAAAGGAAATGAAATTGGGATGGCGTGCTTGAAGAAAGTATAAAAAGGCAAAGAGACATGTCTCCCACTTCAATAATCTTGTGGGCTAGCATTCATAACAATTAATTCTTTACTATTTAGGGGCCTTTCTATTTTTTAATAGACAAACCATCCCCTTTTTTGAATCTTTTAGGGAACCATTGGGCAAGTCATGATGATGGTTTCTTGGATAAAATAAAACTTTTTCTTTCCTAGAATTTGAGGTTGCGAAATTTTGCGGTATGTTAGGTAAAAGTAGGTTACAAGGAAGAAATAAGTTAGAAACCTATTAATCTAATAAAAAAATAAAAATTTAGTTAAAATTTATAAGTCATCTTATAATATATAGAGGCACAATGTACCCTCAAGAATATTTAAGGACTTTTTAAATTGTTCTTTCTTATCATATCATTAAATTTTCATGACATGTAAAATTGTCATATCTTTCATCCAACAAAGATCAGATACAATATTAGTGGCCAAAAGAAATAGAGAAATTAGATGCCATGGTTTTAAGAACTATCTTTTGACTTAAATGAAATGAAAAAAAATAAAAATAGAGGGGGGAATTAGATTCTTGTATTACATGCATATATCTTAATGGAAGTTGACAATTACCACTATAAGTCAAGCCCACTTGCCCATTTGAAGGGGCGACATTCCATGCAATAATAGTTTCATGGGATGTGAATGAAGTTAACTTGAAAGAAAGGGCTTGGCCTCCAAGAGTTGCAAATGCTTGATATGAAGCCCCCCAGTTGTGGCTCATGCTTATCCACCCTGACTTGCTTCCTTTAACCCACATTTGGGCCTTATCACCGCCTCCGGCAACGTTCATCACGTATATGAGCAGCCAGTGGCCGTTTCCTTGGAAGGTGAAACGAAGGCCGCCTTTCCTAACGCATGGCACTCTGCAACAAGAATTTAAAAGTGGTGAATGTGTTGTTAGAGATGACATAGCTCGTGTTTGAAAGTGTTATGCGATCTTAGTACGAAATATGTAAAGATGAAGTTGTGGATCGAAACTAATATGATTTGTTGTGAAAGATTTGGTAATATTGGACGTACTAGTACGAGCGATGATTTGAACAGAATAAAGAAAGAATTATCGTAACTAATCTCATATTTATCGAGAATAAATCTTAATTTGTTGTTTTTTCTGGCAAGATTTTGTCCACCTGTCTTGCTAATTGTGTGGCATATTTGACTTTTTTTTTTTTTATTACGATTTGATATTTTTTCTATTGAAGTTTGTAGTGATTCATTACAGTTTAAGAATTATGTGATTTTCTATGTAACTAATGTAAGTAAATGGGTTATCATAAGATATCAATCTAAAGAATTCCAATTATAATTTGATGAAAAAGTAAAATTTTACCTGCGGAACATGACGAGTACAATACCGGCCTTCCACTGTGCAATTTTCATGAATGCGGGCTTAGACATGTCGAAATGTGTATTGCTTCTGTGGTTTCACCCCCTTGGATGTAATAGCTTCAAAGTTAGCTTACGAAGTCCCCTCATCAGACAAGTCCACGTCTCCTTTTGAAGGAGAGGCCTTCGCATTTTGAATAATTAAAAACAAGAAATCAAGATTAGGACTAATATTGAGTGTCAATCTCTGTCCGGACGCCTAGGCCTAGGCTGCCCTAGCACGATAAAACCCCGATCATGTATGCCTGGGTTAGACAAGGACTGTGCCTGGAACGGCCCACCTCTATAGCCAAGTCAACATTATAGGGAATGTCAGCCTCCACGTCATCAGTCTCCACGTCATCAGTTTCTAGTTTACAACTAATAATTAGTGTCTCAGCTAATTAGCTTAATTACTCAGTTTAATAGCTCAATTAGTTGGTTAAGTTTGTTATTTTCTGTTGTTAGTTTCAAGTCCGTTATTCACTCTTCCTCTCTATTAATACTGTATGGAACTTCACTGAATAATGGATTGAGATATTTTTCTCTCTTGGAATTGAGCTTCCTTTCTAGATTTCACATGGTATCAGAGCGGTGACGACCCAGGGTTGGCGATCGTCTTCCTCGATCTACGAAGGAGAGCTGGAATTTTAACAAAATTGAAATGGCAGAAGGTGATAAGGAGGATCGATTCACTCTACACAATTCAGACCATCCAGGAATGGCTTTGGTCTCGTCTCCACTGACTGGAAGAAATTATCTCGCCTGGAACAGATCTGTACGT
This sequence comes from Fraxinus americana, assembly GCA_035079005.1. Classification (NCBI taxonomy): domain Eukaryota; kingdom Viridiplantae; phylum Streptophyta; class Magnoliopsida; order Lamiales; family Oleaceae; genus Fraxinus; species Fraxinus americana. The sequence continues at coordinate 1,467,835 of CM068722.1, read as the reverse complement.
ATAGCCCTAGGGGCGAAAATGAAATTAGGTATAATTGATGGTTCAATTGAAGAGCCAAGAAAGGATTCAGCTGATTACGAGAGGTGGAATCGTGTTAATTACATGGTGACCTCATGGATTTTAAACTCAATCTCGAAGGAGATTGTAGATGCGTTTCTGTATACGACCACCGCAAGAGAGCTGTGGATTGAAATCGAAGAGAGGTTTGGAGGATGCAATGGACCTCAATTGTATCAGATTCAAAGGGAGATATCTACTATGACACAAGGAAGCTTGACTGTAACACAGTATTACACAAAGCTTAAAAAACTTTGGGATGAACTGACTTACCTCATGCCTTTACCGCAGTGCACCTGTGGATCAGCAAAGGCAGCTACTGAAATGACTTCATTTAACAGATTGATGCAGTTTCTAATGGGACTGAACGAAGAGTATGAACATGTAAGGAGTCAGATCTTGGTAACTAAACCATTGCCAGTGGTGAACAAGGCCTATTCAATGGTTCAAAGAGTGGAAAAGCAAAGAGAAGTGCATGTTGTATATGGTGATGGGTCTGAAGTCAATGCTATGTATGCAAAATCACAGCCTTATAAGAGAGACAATGGAACAAGGGGACAAGGAAGGAGGTATGAAAACAGGAGAGACAAAGAGCAGCAGTATTGCACACATTGCAACATTAATGGACATAATAAGGAATCTTGTTTCAAGCTTATTGGATATCCGGACTGGTATAAAGACCTTAAGAAAAAAGGAAAGCCTATGGCAAATTTGGCTGAAACTCCCCTGGATCTGATGAATGGAGACACAGATGATAAGTCAAAGGGGCAGACACAGGGTATGAATCTGGGTGATCTGGGTGAAGTGATTCAGCAGGAGCTGATAAAAATTTTCAAAGGCAATGGCAACAACAGGGTGAATTTTGCACACTTAGAAGATTTCGCAGGTTCAGTTCTTAAATCTGGTGATATTCATGCTTTATATACATGTGACCTTATAAAAATAGGCTCTTGGATAGTTGACACAGGAGCGTCAAATCATATGTGCAATGATCTAAAACTTATACATAAACCCAAAATCATCAACACCACCATACATGTTTACCTACCTGATGGAACCATTAATAGAGTTGAACATTCAGGCGATATTATTCTCAGTAAAGATCTTACTCTCTTAGAGGCTTTACATGTACCCACTTTTAAGTTTAACTTACTATCTGTCAGCAAACTTGCCAAAACTTCCAACCTTAAGTTCACATTTCTAGATAATCATTGTTTGTTGCAGGACCGTATGACTGAGAAGACCCTGGCAGTTGGTAGAACAGTCAAGAGCCTTTACATTCTGGATAAGGACTCTTTTCTTCAAACAACCATTCAAAAATATACTTCTGAACACTGTAATACATCTGTGATCAATTCTTCTGCTTCCTTATCTTCCAAAACTTGTAATCATCAGCCTGATATTGCTGTTCTGTGGCATAAAAGGCTTGGTCATGTTTCTGAAAATGTTTTACAACATTCTATTTTAGAAACACAGTGTAATAAAGATCATTTCAAACCTTGTGATATCTGTGCTTTATCTAAGCAACAAAGATTACCATTTCAGAGAAGTTATATTCAATCCAGTAAACCTTTTGAACTTCTGCACATTGATTTATGGGGACCATACAAGAAGGCCTCCATATGTGGAGCACATTATTTCTTGACCATAGTTGATGACTTCACTAGAGCCACATGGACTTTTTTGTTAAAACACAAGACACAGGTTTTACATACTGTAAGATTCTACCACCAAATGATCAAAAATCAGTTTGAAAGCACCATTAAAACCATTCGAACTGATAATAGATCAGAATTCTTGAGTCGAGATTTTCAAATTTTTTTGGCTACCAATGGCATACTACATCAAAAGTCTTGCGTGTACACCCCACAACAAAATGGGGTTGCCGAAAGAAAACACAAACACTTACTTCAGGTTGCTAGGAGTCTCATTTTTGAGTCACATTTACCAACTTACTTCTGGGGGGGAATCAATTTTAATGGCTACTTATATTATCAACAGGCTACCCTCAAAACTGTTGAACTAGAAAACACCTTTTGAACTATTGCATAATAGAGCTCCCACATATCATCATTTAAGGACCTTTGGTTGCTTATGCTATGCCACAAACACTTTTCCTACAAAACAAAAATTTTCGCCAGAAGTTCTAAGTGTATTTTACTGGGTTTTAGTTCAGGACAAAAGGGGTACAAGGTGTTTGATATTATTAACCGGCAGATTCTTGTGTCTAGGGATGTGACATTTCATGAGAATGTTTTTCCATATAATAAACATTGCATATATGAGCTTGTTGCACCCTTACCCGTATCTGTAGATGAGCCTGAGTCTGATGAAGATGTATTACGTAAAAAAAACTCCCAGTCACCTACTGCACATCCCATTGCTGAACCATCAATTGCCAGAGAAAACCACAGTTTCACACCTGTGACAAATGATGACATTGACACTCAAATCCAAACACTTAATCAAGTTCCCACATTTGCTACTCCAAGAAGGAGCAGTAGACAGAAAACCACCCCTCAGTGGTTTCAAGACTTTGTGACTAATTTTAGTCACAGTGATAGCTTTGAACCGGTTATTCAACCTAAGATCACACCACATTCTACACACTCCAGCAACAACACTTTTCCTTCACCTATCCCACAATGTTTTAGTTCAAAGCACAATGATTTTCTTGCAAATGTTAACATTGTTCAGGAGCCTAACTCTTATAGGGAAGCTAGTACTAGATCTGAATGGATTGAGGCGATGAAGGTTAAATTAGATGCACTCGAGAAAAATAATACATGGGACCTTGTTTCTCTAACCCCTGACATGAAACCGATTGGGTCTAAGTGGGTGTTTAAGGTGAAACTGAAGGCATATGGGACATTGGATAGATGCAAAGCTAGGTTAGTAGCTAAGGGATACCATCAGGTGGAAGGAGTTGACTACTTTGAGAGTTTTTCACCAGTGGCAAAACATGTTACCATCAGGATTTTTCTGGCTATTGCTACTACTAAACAGTGGCCCATCTTCCAACTTGACATTAATAATGCTTTTTTACATGGCTTCCTGGAGGAGGAAGTTTATATGTGGCCACCGGAAGGATACTCTAAAGCACGAGAGGGGCAGATTTGCAAGCTTAACAGGTCACTCTATGGACTTAAACAAGCTAGCAGGCAATGGAACACAGAGTTAAGCAAGCATCTTGAGAGTTTTGGTTTTCTTCAGTCTTCACATGATCACTGTCTATATATTCTGACAAAGGGAACCACGTTTATAGCAGTTCTTGTTTATGTCGATGATCTGCTTGTAACAGGAAATAGTGCTGAAGACATTCAGAATCTCAAGACATCACTACATTCAGCCTTCACTATTAAGGATCTGGGAATTGCCAAGTATTTTCTTGGCATTGAAATCGAAAGATCAACGACTGGAACTTATATCAATCAAAGAAAATACGCCATGGATTTAGTTTCTGATGCAGGACTAACAGGAGCAAAAATCACAGTTACACCTTTACCTAAGGGCCAGAAATTCATTGGGGGAAATGACAAATTGCTTGACACTCCTGATAAATATAGACGGCTGGTTGGTAGACTCTTATACCTTACCTTAACTAGGCCTGACATCACTTTTAGTGTCCAGCAATTGTCACAGTTTGTACATTCTCCAATATTGACTCACTAGAATGCTGCAATTCATGTTGTTAAATACATTAAAGGCACATCTTCTACTGGCCTTTTCTATCCTGTATCAAACGGATTCACCATTGAAGCATTCTGTGATGCTGCTGGGCCTCCTGTCTGGACACAAGGAAATCCCTTACCGGGTATTGTTTTTTCTTGGGAGGGTCTCTTATCTCATGGAAGACAAAGAAGCAAACTACTGTCTCCAGAAGTTCAGCAGTGGCAGAGTATAGAAGCATGGCAGCTACTGTCTGTGAGCTGCTATGGATTTCATATATCCTATCTGATTTTCATATCTCACTACCTCTTCCTATTTCTCTTTGGTGTGACAATCAGGCGGCTATCCATATTAGTGCTAACCCCGTGTTCCACGAGCGCACTAAGCACCTGGATATTGATTGTCATATTGTTCGTAACAAATGTAAAGAGGGCTTCATCATTCCCAGGCATGTCTCCACTCATCATCAACTTTTTGACATTTTTACTAAATCTCTCCCAGGGCCACAGTTCCACAAAATCGTCTCCAAGTTGGGCCTGCTTGTTCTACATCGCGATCCCACTTGAGGGGGGGATATAGGGAACGTCAGCCTCCACGTCATCAGTTTCTAGTTTACAACTAATAATTAGTGTCTTAGCTAATTAGATTAATTACTCAGTTTAATAGCTCAATTAGTTGGTTAAGTTTGTTATTTTCTATTGTTAGTTTCAAGTCCGTTATTCACTCTTCCTCTCTATTAATACTGTATGGAACTTCACTGAATAATGGATTGAGATATTTTTCTCTCTCGGAATTGAGCTTCCTTTCTAGATTTCACAAACATGGGTTTAGCTATTGTGGCCATAGACCAGTACACACGAACCTATATTTTAGAAGGGAAAGAAAAACGATACGGTCCCTATGGCACCTCTAGATCAATAGGACGAAACAAACTTGGATACTACAAAATATAATCATGCTAACAAGTCGAAAAATAAGTTGGCACACACCCATTGTCTCGGCAGCAGTTTCGTCGCCATAGAACGTGCCATAGGCGAGTTTCCATACAGTAGGATGAAATACGGGCGCATAATAGGCCGCTGTTGCTTTGCCTACTACTGCCATTACCAAGAAGAAGCTGAAGCACCATGAATGAAGATCTGCCATGGCTGTTGGCCTAAGCTGTGCCAAGAGTTGTTAAAAACTGTACGAAGTGTAATGCCTTTTAGAGTTGAAAATGATAAGCTTTATATAGTTTAAGGCTTTAGAAGTGACTCTCACGAACTTATGGCATCTCAAGTCAACAAATGATTTTTTAAATTATAAAGAATGTTTGTTTATATGTATAACGTTAGCTTGTAACACTAGGTCAAAAAATAGTGTTCGTTAAATCCTATATTGTATGAAAACGTGCTGGCAGCTCATTTGGTAAGCCATGGTATTTTTTTTTTCTTTTTTTGTGTACGGTATTTAACAATGAATAATGCAATGAATGGAGTCTAATATTAATAAATAATTAGAATTTATTAGTTTGCCAATAGTCCATGTCCAATTATCAAGCTATAACAAGAAAATTTGCATAAAAAAGGGAACGTTGACCATCTGGTGAACAAATAGTATTGCTATTGAAAGCTTGATAGGTTTCAGGAAAAAATAAGATTGGACTCTTTGTTCTTTTATGGGGTGTGGAATTATGAGTCCTAAACCTCCAAAAGTAAGGTTTTGAGTTTCAAATCTAGTTAAATATGTAAGATTGGATCCTTACATAACATAAGCCGTCAAATTGCGCACGATTTCACGTAAGTTATAGTTGGACATTAAAATGGCTATTAATAACATATTGATGACTTCCATCACGTGAAAGTTGTGTGTGATTTTAATGTCCATATCGATGGTTTCAATCACGTGAGTACCTAGATTAACAATTGTAGAATGCTGCACACCAAACATATTAAGAACAGAAATTTAAGATCTTATTCATCGTATTGACTGTCATAGTCGATTACATACCAATTAATCTCTAAAACCATTTCTTTCTGCATCATATAGTGAAAAAACCAGGCAAAAAATGAGTAAATGATTAATTGTGCAAGAAAATGCAGAGAATGCTCAAATAGTATGAGATGATTGTACTTTTAACTAAATGATTTTCTTCAAAATAGTCGAGCACCTGTGTTCTACAGTGCACAAATTTGTATAAGATTTACATATGAAGTTACGAAAATACTCAAGATACAAATATCTATGGACATAAAAGCAGTTATGCAGCAACCAAATTGTATCTACACTGAAAACTCTTCCTTGTGTCTTCAGACTCGCACCATTTCATCAGTTCTTGCATCCGAATCCATTATGCCTGCCATATACCAACTCTCAGCTCAAGAACACAGTGCGTCGATTTTCACGCAGATATGTTTTCGAATATCAAATAATGAAAATTTAAGGATGATTTAAGGTCCATTCAGCAAGACTTCTGCTTTAGACAATTTTGTAGTCTCAGAAGGAGCTTTTAACTTTTCAAAAGCCTTGCCAAATGGCCCTTAATGCAAATTAAATGGAGTTCCCTGTTTCTTAATGAATAAAGAAAAATGATTATGCACTCGGGTCACTATAATGTCCAACAAGTTAGAAAGAATGATTGACAATTTTGTAGTCTCAGAAGGAGCTTTTAATTTTTCAAAAGCCTTGCCAAATGGCCCTTAATGCAAATTAAATGGAGTTCCATGTTTCTTAATGAATAAAGAAAAATGATTATGCACTCGGGTCACTATAATGTCCAACAAGTCAGAAAGAATGAAACGATAGAAATTCCATATGCATTAACAGTCAGCAGTTTAATGTATATTATGATGTACACAAGGCCAACATGTGTTTTTATAAAACTAAGTTTTTTACATGATCAAATTTTTCAAAGTACAATAAGGTGTAGGCAACCTGTAGCTATGCATTTGTTCAAGATTCTGTATAATCGTGGTCCCCTTAGATTATGTATAATTTCTTGCCATCTATGTTCCTTTGGAGACTAGAAATCCTTGTGCAAAATGACCTTTTTGCAAGTAAATAATCTTTTATCACAAGTAGTCAATTTTTTCAGCTCTCTTCAGAGATTATGATTTGTCTTTGTAGAATCATTATATTTAGCTTAGTTGATCTACGTATTACTAAATCACTTTAGTCCCTAAGCTCTCATTCCATATATTCAAGTTAATTAAGTCAATATCCTCTTTCTCAATCCTGCTTGTTATGGTGTGACCCAAATTCCTTGTAATTTGGTATTTGGTGGAATAAATTAAGTTTAAAGAGTTTTGGTTTGATAGTCCTAATTGATAAAGATCAAACTTCATCAAGGATTGGGAGTTTTGCTTGAAAAAAGACTTTGGAATGATCAAAACATCATTGGAAGGATCAAACATGAGAGTAGGCGCCGCGGTACCACGAAGAAGATTGGAAACTAGCAGCCCGGCGCTACAGCACCAAGCCCTCTGTGTGAAAAAAGCATCGGGGCGCCAGCTCCCAGCATCGAGGTGCCATCCCTAGCGCCTAGGCACTGCAGTGGTGGCGCTGAGGAATTTTGCGGATTTTATAAATTATTCTTCAACTTGAACTCCAAAAAGAGGCTCCTATATATATTTCACATTGTTGTATCTCCATATACACAGTTAATAACACCTTGAAATCTAGAAAGCTTAGATTTCAATTGAGTATTGAGATCTTCATATTGTAAAGACAATTACTATTGATTATAGTGAATTTCTCCTTATCTGCCTGTGGTTTTTTCCCATTTTGGATTTCCACATAAATCTTAGTATTCTTATTTTATTCTTGTTTATTTCATTATTGCTATTATCTTGTGATCAATTCACAATAAACTGGTATCAAAGCAAGGTTATTTTTTTGCATGGCATCGATGAAGTATGATATAAATACGAGATTTACTTTATAACAAGTGAAAATACGAGCTGTTCTCGCACATATGAATTTAGAGGAAGCCTTGCTTGAGCAGCATAGAGATCGAAAAACTCAATCTCAAATTCATCTACATCTTTTAAATCAAATCCTTCATGATGTTTTAAAAGAGAAAAGTGTCACTGTGTTGTGGTTGAAGTTAGAGCAACTTTATATTACAAAGAGCTCGACCAACAAATTACACTTGAAACAACGTTTGTATTCTCACCAGATGTTCGAAGGTACGTCGTTGGATGATTATTTAACTATGTTCAAAGAAATCGTAGCTAATTTGGAGACATTGGAAGTTAAGTATGATAAGGAGGACTTGACGCTAATATTGTTGTGTTCATTACCGCGATCATATTTAACTTTTAGAGATATTATTTTCTATAATCGAGATGCTCTCACTGTGAAGGTCTATGATGTTTTACTATTTAAGGAGGCAATGAGGCATCTTGCAGGAGGGTCTGGGAGTCAAGTTGAATGCCGGTTATTCGAGGGAGAAATCAAGATAGGAATCTTAGTAGAAATATGAGGATCAGATCAAAATCCAGACATGTAGTGATTTTTAAAGTTCAGTAACCATGTGTAAACTTTTTGCAAAGTTCAGTGATAACTTGGAGTGATTTTTAAAGTTCAGTGACCCTGTGAAAACTTTTTGCAAATTTCAATGACCATTTGGGTTATGAACTCGATTTGCAACATATGAAGTAGTTTTAAGAGGTGTAGTGATTATAAGATACAACGTGCCTTGCAAAATAGTCGGAGTTGGTACAGTCAAGACCAGAATATTTGATGGGGCTATTAGAACACTTACAGATACAAGGTACATTCCAGATTTGAAGCGGAATCTAATATATTTGAGTGTACTTAACTCAAAGGGTTATAGATACACTGATAAAGGTGAAGTTTTGAAGATGAGTCAGGGTGCACTTGTTGTCATGAAGGGACATAAAAGCTCTACACATTTATAAATTTTGCAGGGTTCCACAGTTATAGGTGATGCAACAGTTTCTACTTCTTTGACAGATAAGGAAATTACAAAATTTTGGTATATGCAGCTTGGGCATATGAGTGAGAATGGTATGATAGAGTTGAGTGGGAAGGGACTTCTTAATGGGCAGAAAACTAGTAAGATAAGTTTTGTGAGCATTGCGTTTTTAGGAAATAGAAAATGGTCAGATTCTCTAAAGGAAGACAACACGAAGGAAACATTTGAGTACATCCATTCAGATCTTTGGGGACCGACTAGGGTGCCTTCTAAAGGAGGTGCTTATTATTTGTTGATAGTGATCGATGATTTCTTCAGAAAAGTTTGGGTATTCATCCTGAAACAGAAGATATCAATGTTTAGGACCTTCAAGGAATGGAAAACAGTAGGAAAGCAGACTGGAAAGCAGGTGAAACGTTTACACACGGATAATGGGTTGGATTTTTGTTCCGATAAATTCAATAGCTTTTGCAGGGCTGAAAGCACCTTGGGACACTTGACAGTGCTAGTTACTCCTCAACAGAATGGTGTAGCAGAACGAATGAATAGAACCTTAATGGAAAAGGTTCGTTGTATGCTTTCAAATTCCGGGTTACCTAAGACTTATTGGGCTGAAGCTACTGCTATAGGTTATTTTCTGATTAATCGCTCACCCTTAGTTGCTATTGAGAAAAAAGACAACAGAAGAGGTATGGTCTGGTAAACCTTCTTGTTATTCTGATTTAAAGATTTTTGGGTGTCCTGCTTATGCTTATGTGGATAATGGGAAGCTGGAGCCTAGGTCTAGAAAGTGTATTTTTCTTAGGTATAAATCAGGTGTAAAGGGGTATAAATTGTAGTGTCCTGTGACAAGAAAAGTGATGGTTAGTAGAGATGTGGTATTTGATGAACTTGTTATGGTTCATGGTTCACCTCATGGGGATTATGATAAAACTGAGGAACGGAATCATTCAACTCAGGTGGAGTTGGAAATTGGTCTAGGTGAATAATCAGAGTTTTCAGAACAACTTCAAATTAGTCTAATTCAGAGTTGAAAGACAGTAATATTTTGCTTACACCACCAGCAATACCACAGTATTCAATTGTCAATGATAGATCTCGCAAACAGATTAGACCTCCACAGAAGTATGGAGAAACAGATTTGGTAGCTTATGTATTGAGTATGGCTGAGAATATTGATTCCACCGAGAAGCCGCTACATAATTAGAGGCAGTCAATTGTAGTGATTCTAGCAGATGGTTTATTGCTATGCAAGAGGAGACAGTCATTGAATAAAAATAATACTTGGAACTTGATAAAATTACCCCCCAAGGATAAAAAAGTTGTTCATTGCAAGTGGGTGTTCATAAGGAAGGAAGACACATCAAGGATTGAAGATGCAAGGTATAATGTTAGATTGGTAACAAAGGACTACAATCAGATTCCAAGTGTTTTTCACAGATATGTTATCACCGGTTGTAAAACATAGCTTAATTTGAGCTTTATTGGCGTTGTGGTTAAGGATGACTTGGTGCTTGAGCATATGGATGTCAAGACAGCGTTCTTGCATTGAGAACTTGAGAGCATTTACATACAACAACCAGAGTGTTTCATAATTTTTGGAAAGGAAAATTATGTGTGCTTGTCAAATAAGTTCAAATAAGTGTTTGCATGGACTGAAGCAGTCACCGAGGCAATGATATAAAATATTTGATTCTTTCATGACTACTCATAATTCCACTAAAAGCAGTTATAGTAGTTGTGTGTACTTCAGAAAAGGAGATGGTGGATCGATTATATTTACATATTTATTGTTATATGTTGATGACATGCTCATAGCAGCCAAGGATAAAGTAGAGGTCAGAAAAGCGAAAGCTCAATTTTTTAAGGATTTTGAGATTAAAGACTTGGGTACAGCAAGGAAGATTCTTGGTATGAAAATCTTGAGGGATAAGAAGGTTGGCAGATTATATTTGAGTCAGAAAGGGTATATTGAGAATGTGCTTCAAAGGTTCAGTATGCTAAATGTTAAGGCTGTGAGTACTTCCTTGGCTGCCCACTTTAAATTATCATTTAGCTTGTGTCCTCAATCAGATGAAGACATTGATTACATGTTTCGGGTTCTTTATTCAAGTGCAGTTGGTTCGCTTATATATGCTATGATTTGTACAAGATCAGATTTGGCACATTCAATCGGCGCAGTTAGTAGATACATGGCAAATTCTGGTAAGAAATATTGGAAAGTAGTGCATTGGATATTCAGATACTTAAGTGGCTCTTCTAATGCTTGTTTGCATTTTGGTAGAAATACAGATGGAGTCATTGGGTATATGGTTCCAGATTATGCACGGGATCTTGATAAAATGAGATCACTTACACGTATTTGTTTACCCTTGAAGACTGTGCTATCAATTGGAAAGCTACTTGACAGAATACAATAGCTATGTCTACAACAGAGACTGAGAACATGGTCATTACAGAGGCATGTAAAGAAGTTATGTAGTTGAGATGATTGATTGGTAAAATCAGTGAAGAGTTGTAGCTTTCTATAGTGTATTGCGATAATCAGAATGCTATTTTCTTTTATTAAGGATCAAATGTTTCACAAGAGGACTAAGCACATCGATGTGAGGTTGATATTGTAGTGAACAAGGTTGATACCGAGGTTGAACTTAATTGGTGTTTGTCATTGATTTAGTCTATTGGGACTTGTTTGGAAGAGATTGAGTGGTGTTTACTTGGAGATGTATTTTAAATTCATTATGTTAGAATTTGGTTCAAGGTGGAGATTTGTTGTGGTGTGACCCAAATTCCTTATAATTTGGTATTTGGTTGAATAAAGTAAGTTTAAGGAATTTTGGTTTGATAATCCTAATTGATAAATATCAAACTACTTCACAAGGATTGGAGTTTGACTTGGAAAAGGATTTTAGGATGGTGAAAACATCATTGGAAGGATCAAACCCGAGAGTAGGCGCCGCGGCGCCACGAAGAAGATTAGAAACCAGCAGCCCAATGCTAGGGGCGCTGTAGCACCGGGCCCCTTGTATGAAGACAGCTCCCGGGTGCTGGGGCATTAGGCTCTCGACGCCAAGGCGCCATCCCCGACGACGAGGGTGACACTTGGACGAAATTTTCAAGATTTTGCGGATTTTATGAATTCTTCTTCAACTTGAACTCAAAAAAGCTCCTATATATATTCCACATTGTTGTATTTCTATATACACATTCAATAACATCTTGAGAGGTAGAGACCTTATATTTCAATTGAGAGTATTGAGATCTTGATATTGTAAACACAATTACTATAGATTATAGTTAATTTCTCCTCCTGGTTTTTTCCCATCTTCGATTTTTACATAAATTTTGATGTTCTTATTTTATTTTTGTTTATTTCATTTGTCATTATCTTGCGATCAATTCACAACACTGCTCTATATATTTTTTGGTTGTAAACCATAATGTTATATTACTCGGTTAAGAACGTCTAAAGAGGGTATATACCTCAACTCATGCTTCACTTCCTTCGGGCAATGTAATCAGTCGTGTACTTGAATCATACACCATCTCTGTCCCGCAACTGATGCAGAGTGTTCCAATGGTCAAAATTATTGCAATAAGTAAAACCACTTGGATCAAATAAGAGTCGCAAAATAATACAGCAATTGCCTAATGAATGCCGGATACTACTATGCTTACTTTGAGCATTTTACATTGTTGGTCGAACCACCACTAGATATAGACAATATGGTCCCAAAGAAGGAAATATTCTCCGTGCCACAGTTTGGACAGGGTCCCTGAGTCAGTAAATATGATTAGTTGAATTTTACTTTCTAATATATATAAGCAAAATTGAAACAGTATTTTAAGTTATTATCCTTAATAACACTGTTTATGACAATCTTACCGACAAGATCAGGAAATCTTTCACGATTGTGTTTGTAATGGTGAAAGATAACCATAGAATGAAAGGCAAAGCTGCAAACCATGTGAAAATGAAACTGAAGGGCTCGGGAAGCTGCAGAGATATTAAAGTATGGGATTAATATATGACTAAAAGGAATTATTGAACAGAGAACAAAAGCAAAAAATTCAACTACGTTCTCTGAATTTCAATTCAAGTAACTGCATCGTCAAGTGTGGGAAAGAACAAATCAAGCCATATCTCAACGAGAGTATGAAAAGTGAAGGAATCCATTATTACCTCCAATAAATAGGTGATTTCAAATCCAGTCAAATCATCGAGGAAGAAAAACCTAGATATGGCATGGGTTAAAAAGCTGTTAGCTCAAGTATTCCATTCTCTCAACATGAAAAGTTTTCTTGTTATATTCCTGAGGTTAGCCCTTTACGATAATCATATAACTATTTGACATAGAGTGTTTCCTACAGGTTTAGTAGATGATCAAAGAAACAACTTAAAAGAGCATAGTATCAACTAGTTTCTTTAACTTGAAGCTCGTACAAGTGCATTCATGCAAGTGACACTTACAATCCTAATGCAACAACTGCAGCTGGGACGTTTATGAGAAACATCTTGAGGTAGTCAACATAAAGGTCACTGTAAACCTGCAGGAAGGAGATCAATCAAATCTTAAAAAGACCTGGTATATGCCAAATCTGAATTTTCCTGTCCACACTCATTATATTCTAATAAAGAACAACTGCATATTCATAAATAACCATTACTAAAAAGAAAGAAGAAACAATGTGGAAACAACTTTAAGCAATCCTTTAAGAACTAACATTATCATTAGCATTTTCGCATCACGGGTTGACTGTCGTCAGGTTGTAATAAGATATTCAAGGTATCAAGAATTTTGTACCATGTATTTCACATACATAGTGCAGAGTAGACAATTTAAAAGATTCTCCGACATGCTGCTCAATAAGTATAATGCAGAAATAGCGGACGACAATATACTCTTTTTATTACTTCATCAGTTAAAAGCGTATGTAAACATGACAAAATATCATTACATACAAATGATAGGTATGACTTAAAAATAATCAACTTATGAAAACTGAACTTCAAGAGAAGAAAAAGATGGGACTGTGATGCACGTAACGGGTACGAAGATATAAACACATGGAGTTTATGAACAAATTTCTAATTTCCTTTAAGTCGCTCAATACGACCAGGAAACAAGCAACAAAAACTTGTTGACTTGTACAAAATATTGAGAGTTTGGACAAAAATTATAAACACTCAAATATTTAGTCTATGTCCATTGATTTCAGCTGAACCTAGCGGGTCTCAGTTAAACAATTCTAAATCTAGCCCTAAAGAGCTAATTCTGGAAACTAAAATTTGAAATTAATAAAATAAACAATTATAAACTCCTGAGACATAATTTTGAAATTAATAAAAGAAAATCAGTAATTCCCGATAATTTAGTGAAATGGTAGTTTGACCCCTAAAATAGTGGAATCGTCCTTCAATCATAAATGTCTCAAGGACCTAGCCCGAAGTTTTGCTCATAATACCATTTTTGTTAAGAGAAGTGTCGTCATTTATCCAAATTCGACTATGTTGACCAAAACTAAATCATTGTTCTCATCCTCTCATTCCTCTACCCTTTCTAGTACCAACAAGATAGAGTACACACACTAGCTAAACGGAATGTTTGTAGATTCTCTCCTTTGACCTTATCATCCCCCTCTCATTCCAAGAGTGCAGGCTAAGGCTCATGAAATTTTTATTTTGGAAAGGAAAATACACGACCTCTGTGTTTGAATGGCTAACAGGAAACCCATTAAATAGGAAGACTAAATATAAATTTAGCCCACAAAGCCTTTCCCTCCTATTTCTTCTGAACCTGCTCTTGGAAGTATCAGTTCATCAACATTCTACTTAAAGGGACTGATAAATATTAATCGCAAAGAAACTCATCAAGTAAGTTTTCCGAGACCTTTCACCCAAAGAATTGAACCATCAATAAGTTTTCTTAGTGAACTTGGTCCTGGTGTCATCATCCCAGGACTAGATATGTGGCTAAATGTCAAATTTAGCAAACTTCTAAATCGAGTAATACTTGTCCAAAAGCATTATATATACCAAAGAGCATCACTGATATCGTTTCTGAGTTGAGTGTAAATTATTGTATAATGATTCTATACTTTCATGCAAGTGTCAATAGTATGACACAAGTATTCCCAACACCTTTGGAAGGATCAAAGCAGGGTAGATTTAAGAAAGAAAGATTGATAATCAAGCTCACACGTGTTTGCAAAACATAGCTGAGCAATGCATAATTGCATATGAAATAGAAGAACAAACCTTCCTACTGCGAAGACTGCAACGAGGACCCTCAATCACAATTTCGCTCCCGTCCATCTAAGAAGATGAAAAGAAACAGGGTAGTAAAATAAGACAATTAAGAATTACAGAAAGTGAATTACTACAAATGCTGATTGTCTTAAAGTTTTCACAAGAAATTGAGATAAAATACAACATATTTTACTTTCTTAAAGAAATGTTCTTCTAGAAATACTGCTTTATATGTAACAATCATTTCTAACGAATTTAAAGTTGTTTTCTAAGTCGTAATATGTATACGACATCATTTCTCACAAACCTTGAGTTTTAGTTTAAGTTCATCATACTCTTTATCATTCATTATTGGATTCCCAGATACATAAGCCATTGAAGCTTCCAAAAACCTCTGCTCGTCTGCACCTGCAATACCAAAAAGCAAATTACAACCACAGGGATCAAGTAAAATTCACAAACAAATAGGACGAAAGAAAGAAGACAGAAATTCTTATTTACTTAGCATAACGACACTACTCCCTTCCCACATGAGTTCTTCCTTAAGATTATCAAATTCCTCATTTGACATGATAGATTTTCCTTCATAGTAGAATGCCTGTAATGAAGCAGAAATTCAGAACACTTTTTATCTTACAGAAATAATAAGGATTACATACGAAAGAAAATGTACGAGAAGAGATGAGCAAGTTGGTGCTGCAGGGGTCCTCTGTTAATACCTGAAGTGCTTGAAGAAATTCTTGTTCCATCTCCCCGAGAGACTTTTTCTGTTTTTTATCTATGCTACAATAGGGCAAGACATTGCTGTCGACCACCTCATCTCCTTGAACCTGACCTGAAAATAAACAAGGCGTCAATCAAAGCAACACATAATGCTAGTGCTAACCACACATAGTTTGGAAGCATTTGCGAGTACAAGGTTGCCGTAATACAGGGATGAAATCAATATTGGCACTGTCCAAGGAAAAAACAAATACAAGCTAATGCTAATCCTTGTTTCAAACAATGCTAAAAATTTACACATATTTCCAGGTTTGCATTTCCCTCAAATGCAAAGATTTTCAGCAATGATCTTTGTATGCTCAAATACTATGTGACGTCACCTCATCTTAAAGCTTGAGATGTTATAGAGGGAAAAAAAATTATTTATTTAAAGATAGTTCTTCAACAAGATAAACCCTAACATAGATTTCCAAAAAATAAAATTTTGAAATGAAACATGTATAAAGAATTGGATTTCCATCTTAAAAGATCAATCTTAACATTTATTAAGAGATAGCCTAATCCCTTATATTGTTTATTGTTTGCATCTTTAGTGGACATGGGATTTATGCTAAACATACATTGCATGACGGTGGTTCGTTCGAGAACACAATGGTATCCGTGTGCTTATTTGAGTCTTCATCGAATTAAATTGCTTGTTTGAGCTTAATTACTTCTTATAACTTGTTTATTGTTTGCTTCTTGACACCAATATGCCTATAAGGTTGGAAGCAAAGCAATTTTCTTGAGAGAAACGACTGTAAATCAATATACCCAATCTCAAAACTTGAAATTTCAGTCACAAAAAAGGACCACGAGAAAAAAATTAGAAGTCGTAATTAATTCAAATTCTGAACCCTAACCTTGCCGATCAGTAGAGGCCCGAGGAGAAATAACCAACAATCTGCGTTTAATGGATAACTTTCTACCGTTGAAATGAATCAACTGAACCCCTGAAGCAGAAGAAGGCAGAGAAGGAGAAGCAGACACAGAAATGATTGGTTTTCTGAATGGGACAGTGAAGAATCTTGGGGTTGTTATACTGAACCCAAGTTTGGTGGCCATTTGCGGCGGCGGCGGCGGTGGAAGAAGTGGATGGATGGCTAAGATTTTGGAATGGATTATGCATTATAAAAACGGGCATCGGATGTTTGGCGGTTTTGGTGGGAAGAAGGGACAGCTCAAAGATAAGGCAATTGAAGAATGTGTGGAGGGGAATTACGACACTGTTTGTCTTGATTTCAAGAAAATCTGTTCCTGCTTTCTGGGATGTTACAAAAACTGCCAAGTCAGCATCTTTGTCTGAAACACGTGGATGGAAAATCACGTGAGTTGATGTGTACAGACTGTGACGGACAGTATATTTCTTGATGAGAGCGAGTACTTGTGGGTGACGGAGTTCGAATTCGTACGGGAGAGAAATTTGTTGGAAGAAAAAATATAATACAGGATGGTATTTACAGGAAGCTTACAGGATTTTAAAAAATTGATGATGTGGCAGTTTCCAAAAAAAAAAAAAAATTAATTAGGAAAGTTCAAGGAAAGGAAAGCGAGGGAAAACATACCTTCCTCCCACAATTTCACGCCTCCCACACCTCCATTTTCCCGTTCCCAAACCTTGAATTCAGTGGTTGCCGGCTCCGAATCCAACTTACTTTCAATTGGTAAACATAAATAGTAATCGGCGGACGCACTCCAAGAACTCCATTATCAGCGTTTAAACCTTCATTTTCATTCGTTGCCTGTTCCGAAACCGCCTCTTTCTCCTACAATTTCACGCATCCCAGACCTCGATTTTCAGTCAGCTCAAAACCTTTACCTTGCAGTGGTTGCCGGCTCCGAATCTGGCGTACCTCCTGAAAATAGAAACTGGCTCGTCATCCCCATTTCGAGCTGGTAAACGGAAATACATCTTGTCTCTTCATCCCGGAAGCGAACCAGAAATTAGAAGCCTTCAGTTGAGGCTATTGAACACAAGGAGAAGTCCGAATTGGAGGGGGAGAAACAGAGTTTATAGGTAATATTTTCTAGCAACTCTTTCAACATGTATATAACCTTTTTTACCGGAACAGAGTATAACCTTTTTCTATGCACTTACACTTCGACGGAAAGGCCATTTGAAATGTTCATTCTATGGTTTGTAGTGAGCTTCCAACACAGTGGGCTTTGTCAATTTCTATTAGAAGATGTAAGTATTAGCTCATCTATGTAGATCCTATTCAATTTCTTTTTTTTCATTGTTTGCTTAAGTGCTAGCTTTGAGCTTCATCGTAGTTTTTTTCTATGTAGATCCTGACAACCACAAGAAGGAATTGCTTTAAGCAATGTTCTGATTTCAATAGTCTACAACCAGTTTCAAATCATAAGTATGGAAATAGAAGATCCTAGCATAAGAGCCAAATGGATGTTTGATGATTTCTGTTCGGGATTCCATTGTCTTCATATTCAGGAGTCCTTTTTTCTTTTTTGTATTCAGGATTCCATTGTCTTCAGTTTTATGCTAATGGTAATATACAATTGAATTTATATTCAGTGACCTTTTTTGCACTGAGGATTCCATTGTCTTCATTTTATATGCGTTCTATGTATGAGATTATTTTGTATTTCTGTTGAAGGGGAATATGAGTGCTTTTACTATCTCCATTTTATGTTGGTATTGAGAGCATAAATCCACGGAAGTAGGTTACTGCATTCAGATTATCTACATTATTTAAATCAACCTACTTAAGTTGGGATGCTGATGGTGCATTATAGCTAGAGAATAAATTGCTCCTGGTTTAGTTTACTGATAACATGCCTCTATTTGTTAAAGGCAATTTGCCTCTGTTTGTTCAATGGTTCCAGCTGGAAGCTTAAATACTTGAAGTAGTTGTTATATCCAACTTTGCAGAATTGGCCAAAGAATTGCCTGCTTAAGTGATTCTATGTCCCTACAAATAATTGGATGGAATGCTAATCTCTGTTTTATGCTAGCAAATTGAATCTTATGTAGCCCAACACCAGAAGCATATACAAATATTTAATGCACATTACATGGTTGAAATTGAATGTTACTTGTCTCTACATCAACATTTTCCGATAGCATGTACAAAACGAACACAATACAACGACAAACTGCCCTATACGCAGGGCATTATCCATTCAACAACTAACTCCTAAACATGCCAGCCAACAAGTTTTTGACATCTCGTTTTTCGGCTATTCGAGCAAGAGAGTCAAACACTCTGGGCAAATCTTCAGCTTCCTCATTTGCCACAACATTCGCTGCTTCATTAACGGTACTCAATTCAACGGTTGATTCTTCATTTTTCACCCAGTCGAGGTAGCCGCATTTGTCACTACAAGTTATTGAATAGTGCCACTTCGTTTTTTCAATCAACGAGATTTAACCATGGACTCACTTCTAACTTCTGAAAAATAAATGAGCCAAGTGAATCATTCTTTTCCTGCAACAACATTTCGCATTTCGTTACAAGTTGCACATTATATTTAAGTACCAGCAATAATTTGCTACAAACAAAACACGGCAACTTCAGTGATGATTGAAATATATCCAGTGTCATTATTCAATCAAACCAAATGAAAGCACTACCAACTGAAGAATCATTTTTTGGGCAATTTCTGTTAAAGTTACGGTTCAAAATTCAGTAAATTTTAGCCCAGCGTAAGATGCTCACTTTCGGAATTCAGCTACCCATAATACAACCCATAGCTTTTTTACCTTTTTTTATTATGGTTTTTTATTGAAAACTATCAAAACTAGAATGAATATGAAGCTCCAAAGATGCAATAAATCCTGCTCAGGGGTGTGAGCATTAGTGCAGAAAACATAAAAATCGACAACAACTTCATACACATAAAAATTGCATCAAAACAGATATCTTCATACAATTGAAAAGAGATTTATACAATTGATGCAGAAGAGGAATCTTAATACAATTGGAACAACCAATCTACCAAGTTCTCTGTCAAAATGGCATCATACAAAATAGTTTTTGATATCAATTCCATTTTCCCAAAGCAAATACAAAAAGAACACGGTACAAATAGCTCTTCAAAATGGTATCATACAAAACCGAACTTTTTGAGTCACTTTGGAAAAAAATGTTTGGGTAAAGCCGGGAAAAAATGTACGTCACTGCTTACCCACCGGTGGTTCAAAGCTCTCGTCGGAAGTGTGTTGTTCAGTGGTGGTTTCACGCACTCGCCAACGGAGGAGCAGTGTTGTGAGGTCGACTTTGAAAATGGTCGCCAGCCGAGAAGCTTTCACAGGCCTGAGGTCGACTCTGATTTCAAGAGAATGTGACGGCCGGAGATGGAAACCCAATCGCCATCGCCGATAGTAAAGGAATTCCCACGGAGAGTTGAGGCGAGAGAAAGAGGATAAATGATTTTGAAATTAGGTTTCCACCCAACTCAATTTCACGCGTTGTCTCTTTTTTCTTTTTCTTTTTTCTTTTTCATGTGCTACTTCATCAAAATTTATAACCCTGTAAAGTACCTGTGAAAGCCATCTTGTACTTGTAGCACCACTGAAAAATATATTATCTTTTTTTTTTATCACCGTGAATGTCCGGGCCAACTTACGCGCACCTCGACCTGAAAAATATATTATCTGAAGAGAGGAATTGTTTATGAATGATTTGTGAACAGGGACTCTACCATTTGAACGATGAATTTATACACTTTTGTTGACACTTGCATTGTTGTCAACAATGTATTGGATAAAAAAAAATTTAAAATTTAAATTGTTCAATTGGATAATGTCACGTGACAAAGTGTAAATCAAAGTGTAAATGTAGCAACGTCCTTGTGAAAAAATATAAGATAATACTCATTCAAAGGCGACATTGTACTTCTTAACGAGTTCTCATAATTAGTCTTCTTGCCCTAGAACCTCTCCCTTAGAGCCTTTACAGTGGAAAATACTATTGGCTATTTGAGCGGGCAGCCTCCATATTCAGCCCCTCCAACTCCCTCCTTGTGTCCTTCAACTCCCTCTCCAGAGTGTCAATAGAAGCGATCAGCTCATCGATAGCCCTCTGACACTTAGCCTCATCTATTATCAAGTTCCCTAGCTCCCAGACTATACGCGTCGAACTTATGAACAGATGAGCCATTTTTCGAATTAGGCTCGCTTCTGGGCTTCTTGCTAGGAGCCTCTCCCTCTCAGACGAGATTCAATAGTTGAATGGATTCTATGAAGCCCTTTTGTCTAGTTGACCATAAAAGTTAGCTCGAAATACTATAGTCTTAAAAATAAAGAAAAAATGGGATATCTATTTGAAAAGCCACGTCTTTTAAACTAATGAATATCATAAACATGCGTATAAGTGCCTGGTGTCTGCATATTATTTATTAGCTCATTCCTTGTCTTTTCTCATTTTTCAGATGAAGAGATTCAAGACGATAGCTTAGTGTAAGACGAGCTTAGTACAAATAAGGTTAAAGATTTACTTTTAGTTGGAAATGAAGTTAAGCTTTAACTAAATTTGATGGTCTTCTGTTTACTAGGTAACCATTTCTACAAAATTATTGTCATTAACAAAAATCATTAAAATTTATCACGTTATTAACATTGAAGCTCGATAAACATCATCTTTGGGGCAACTTTGACAAGATGCGAGTAGATCATGAACTGACCCCTATAAGTTTCCCACTCTTAAGGTTTCACTAGAGATGGCATCGTTTCAAGGGAAAAAAATTACCGTTGCAGTAGAAATGGGAACAGCACCACTAATCGTCTATCACTTCATGGAGTTCTTAGTGGTAGATAATCATTTCGCCTACCATGGAGCGTTGGGAAGACTAGTATTAAAAGAGTTATGGGCTACTACGTCCAGTTACCACCTGTGCATGAAGTTTCCTACTAAAAATGGGATCGTCCCTGTCAGAAGCGATCAGATGAGCGCAATGAAGTGCTATCTGAACTCCCTCAGAAAGGCAGAACCTTGGGACATCGATGTGATTATAATAGACACATATATGCATGATGTCCCTAAGCAAGAATAAGCTCATGAATAAGGAGAAGAAGTCGAAATGACGGATGTCTTTGAAGAAGTGACAGCCAATAGACAACAAGAACCCCTAAAGAAGGGAGAGATGCTAAAGAAGTAGCTAAATTGGATGAGCTGGACTCTCGCATGATCAATTGAGAGCCTTAAACAGCCCCATTGAAAGAATTAGAAAGTTTCTGAATGAGTTCCCACGATCCTTCCAAATTCCTACAGGTTGGAAAAAACCTACCAACAAAAATTAATGAGAAACTAAAAAGTTTCTTGCGTCAAAATTTGGACATATTCACTTGAAAACATGAGGACATGATTGGCATTAACCCAAGGGTCAGTTACCATCATTTGAAAATTGATCTCAAGGCTAAAGCTCATCGATAGAAGAGAAAAGCCCTCAGCTCGGAGAGGTATGAGGCCTTGAGAGACGAAGTGAAAAATCTAATCGACAATTGCTTCATTCGGGAATCAACATATTCCAGTTAGGTATCTAACCATGTCCTTGTTAAGAAGCATAACAGCAAGTGGAGAGTATGTGTGGATTTTTTTCAATTTAAACTAAGCTTGCCCTAAAGACAGTTTTCCACTCCTATGGATAGTCTAGCTTGTGGACTCAACTGCCGGACATGAACTGCTCAGCTTCATGGATGCTTGAGGTCTTTATTGCTATAAGGTGATGCCTTTCGGGTTGAAAAATGTTGGAGCCACCTATCAGATGCTTGTAAATAAAATGATTGCAGACTTTATTGGAAAGACAATGGAGATGTATGTTGATGACATGTTGGTAAGGAGCCTGAGAGAAAATGACTATATGGAGCACTTTGGAGAGGCTTTCCGCATACTAGGAAGGTACAGGATGAAGTTGAAACCCTTGAAGTGCATGTTCAGGGTTGCCTCGGGAATATTCTTAGGTTACATGGTCAATCAAAGGGGCGTAGAGTCTATTCCAAGAAAAATTAAGGGCTTGATCGAATGAGGTCGCCCTGGAAGCCTAAAGAAGTACAAATTCTTACAGAACGCGTAGTGGCATTAAGCCGCTTTATTTCAAAAGTAACAGATAAATGTCTTCCTTTCTTTAAGGTCTTAAAGGAGGAAAAAAGTTTCAGTGAACGAAGAAATGTGAGTTAACCTTAAAAGAGCTGAAAAAGCACTTGGAACAGATTTCCCTTCTCTCTAAGCCTTAAAATGACAAGTTTTTGCAAATATACCTGGTAGTAACCACCAACACTATCACTTCGATACTTATGAGAAGGAAGGTGATCACCAATTACCAGTTTATTATGTGAGCAAAGCCTTCTGGGCAACAAAAACCCTTTTATCCAGACATGGAGAAGCTGGCTCTATCCTTGGTGACAGCTTCTCATAAATTGAGGCTGTGCTTCCAGACTGATACCATACATGTGCTGACCAACTTCCCGCTCAAGCAGATACTCCAAAAACCTGATGCCTCAGGAAGGATGATGAAATGGGATGTAGAGCTCAGTGAGTTCGATATTGTGTTCAAACCAAGGACTGCTGTTAAAGGTCAAGCCTTAGAAGATTTCGTAGCAGATTTCACCCATATTCTAGAAATGGAAGAAGAAATGGAACCCGTCGAGCCACCCACCTGGAACCTATTTGTTGATGGTTTCTCTGGAGACACGAGATCTGGGGCGGGGTAGTTTTAGTCTGCCCATAAGGGCATAAGCTTTATTGTGCTGTGAGGTTTAGATTCAAGGATACCAACAATGCTATAGAATACGAGGCCTTTCCAGTCGGCCTCAGATTGGCCAGGAAAATGTAAGAAAAGATGCTAATTATCAATAGTGATTCTCAGTTGGTGGTAAGTCAGGTCAATGGTAGTTTTGCGGCCAAGGATATGCGTATGGCCGTATATCTGAAATTAGTAATGGAAATTGTCCCAGCCTTCGAAAGGTTTGAATTGACACAAATTTCACGAATGGAAAATGCTCATGTCGATGCCCTTTCAAAGCTGGCGAACAGCAGTACCTCTGAACTACTCACCATTGTCCCCATAAAATATGCCTGCAACTATCATCATTGCACATTAAATATAGCGATGGTTGCGTGTATGGAAAGTTGAAACGTTGTAGCCGTTCTTTCTCGAAAATGTACAAGACAGCTAATCATTTCAACACAACAATCAAGGGCGTCTCATGTCCACAACATTTCAAAAACAATCAATAAAATATACCTCTTCGGGATTAGCAAGCTACAGCCTCAGCAAAGAGTAGAGACATATCACATCAGTATTCTACATGACTTCGAATGCGTAAAACCACCTCAAAGTGCACCCTCTCGCTTCTTCCGCAAAGTCAGAAACTTCGAAGTACATAGCGTCGGCCAATAACCTTGACAAGTTACTCAGGCAGGTCAAATACCTTTAAGCTCTTATTATAATATGAATATTTATAATTAGACATGTGGGACTATTGTTCCTCGTCACCAAGGCTCTAATCAAGAGACCATGTCATGGAGATGTTAGTCGAACCTGGTCAAGTCAACGAAGACCTAGTTGGTCAAAATAAAAAGGTCGAAGAGCGAAGCACCCTTTTTTTTCTTTCTTGGCCGAAGTTCCTTTTACCGAAGACCTCCAATACGAAGTTTTTCGAGGTTGAAGCCCTTGTCGTCCTATTGAGGATCCATAGGCAATATTTAAGAATTATTGATTTAACATTTTATAATGATGAATGTCAGGATTGTCAACATATTGTATAGAGAGGCTAACCCGTTATCAATGTATTAAAAGTATAGCAGACTGAGTGACGTAATTCTTCGACTTGGGAGATGAGGTCACGTGGTTGCAATCCAACGGCTACCTCTTCAGCCAGGACCCTATAAAAGCCCACAACTTATACCATTTGAAGAATAATGAAACCTTTAACATTTAAAACTACACTTAATCCTCTTCAAGTTAAAATACATTTTAATATTCTTGCTTTAATTTTTAATTTTTGTAATTTTCTTTAATTATTTTTCCTTTTTTTTATTATTTTTGTCTTTAGTTTTTATTTAATTTAATTTATTATTATTTTTTATAATTTTTTTAAAATTTCTTAATTATTTTCTATTTATCATAATTTAATTCTTTTCAATTTAAAATGATTTTTTATATTCTTTCTTTAATTTTTATATTTATTATTTTATTTTCATATTTATTTTTTCTAATTTTTTTTAAAAAAATTTCTTAATTATTTTATGTTTATCATAATTTAATTCTTTTCAATTTTAAATGATTTTTATATTCTTTCTTTAATTTTTTTATTTTTATTATTTTATTTATTTTATCTATAATTCTTTTTGTTCTCTACTTTCATTTATTAAATCATTTATTTTTTTATTAGTGTTGATGTGAAATAAGTCTATTTCTTGAGTATAATAGTTACAATTCGGTTTGCTTAATTTTCTATGATTATACTTTATTCCATTATATCTTATAAAAAGTTCTAATATTTGAATTTTTGCATGATGGAGTACCTTCTCGATGCTGAGTTGACACAGATGGCGGGAAAATGTACTTGAAATAATAACTTCGATAGTTTTACTGTTGTATTGGAGTTGCTCGATGAGCGACACAGAGATATGCTACGTCAATCTTTCATGTGGCCCATATATCAGTTGAGAGAGGTATAGTACTCAGGGTAGATCATTAATGCATTGCTATGTCGGTTGCTTAGACTCGCCGAAGGTGATGCCCTCACTAGTTTATCTATATTTGAGTTTGCCTTCAAGCTGGAGATTACGGGCGATGAAGCAGTGATCGATTGTATTCAAAGAAGCAATAGGTTGTATGATGCATATTTTCAGGGATAGGGGATAGTGCTTCTACTGCAGTTAATTGGCACAATCAAAGAGTGCGACTAGATGTTGGATAGATTGAAGTTGGGATTGGTCTATATCATTGAAAGTGTGGTGAGGTGTAATCACAAAAAGACTAAGATTGACCTTTTTCATTTGAAAGTTGTTGACGACATCGATGCCTTCAACAACTATCCGTAGGGTGTGAGATGTTTTCAGAACACTGTACACATCTTCACCAAATCACATTCGAAGCTCAAGGGACCCTTGCGTAAGTACTATATTTATGGATTGTGCTTGGCAGTACAGGTATGTTTAACATAATCAATGCTAAAATATTTTTTTATACTAAATTTATATATAATAATTGTATGTATTACAAATCTAGGCATTTAAGATTGTCTCCCTCTTAGGTACTTGGCTTGCTAGGAGAGGAGGAGACACTCTGCCCTCTGATGCATCATTAGCGAACATCCTAAGCAAACGATTTTCCATCTGACAAACAATTATTAGCTCTCCTCGTCGACTCTCGGCTAGTGGTGGCAATCGAGCCGAGCGGCTCGTCGGCTCGTACTGTAGCGACCAACGAGCCGCTCGGGCTCGTCAAAAAACGAGCCCAAGCACGAGCTGAGCAGGCCGAGCCTCCTCGGCTCGTTTTTTACGAGTGGCTCGTCTAATTTTTTTTTAAAAGAAGGATAGTTAAAAAAAATCAAAAAAGGCGAGCTCGAGCCGAGCAGCTCGGCTCGCTACAGTACGAGCTCGTAGGCCGAGCCGAGCTCGTCCACGAGCAACGAGCCGAGCAGAAGCTCGGCTCGTTTTATAACGAGCCACGAGCTCAAGCTCGTGGGTAACGAGCCGAGCTCGTGGGCAACGAGCCAGCTGGCTCGACTCGGCTCATTTGCCACCACTACTCTCGGCTAAGTATTATACACTTGCGATTTTTATTGTATAACGTTTCAAAATCTTACCAAAAGATTATTAACTTGTTTAAATATCAATATATCCCTTAAAGTCCTAACCGAGTTGATGTCGTCGACGAAGGAAGATAGTCGAGGTTTTGTACGTGAATTAACAGTTCCGCATACTCAAGAAGACCAAGTATCTGATTCCATCCTGCGCCGAGATTTGGTATGTTAATTGAATATAATTTGTTGATTACCGTTTTGTATGAATTGGTCTACTTTAATTGAGTTATTAATTTTCAATGTTCTTATTTGTATAGGAGCGTGGTCCAATTAATCGACCATCACCTTCGCTCTGAATATCACCTCCCCCGAGGACATCTCATTCACCCTCTTTCGACACCTCCTGTGGATCTCTTGCACACAGTCGAGTCATTATTTCGATGATCTGTATGTAAGCTTGATTGAATTTCTCAAAAAAGGATGTAAGCGCGTTACGACAAGAGTTAAGAGAGGAGGTGGGTGCACTACAACAAGAGTTGGGAAAGGGGGTAGGGGTGGCAGATTTATGCCTTGATGTTGGAGTGCTACGAGGCTATTTAGCAGACCTTCAGGATGAGGTCGTAGTGCCCCGAGGCGATATAGCAGGTAGACAAGGGGGTGACAAACGGGGTGATAGAGAGGTTGATGGAGAATGGGGTCACCACCGTTGTGGACAGATGAGGGTACATTAGAATTATTTTTGTTATTTGTGGAGCGGGAAGGGATGGTTCCGATGGTGACGGAAAAGGTAGCGGAGATGATAGGATGGATGGGGTAGCCCTGATGATAGAGAAATTGGCGAGCCCCCAAGGTGGAGGATGTACCCGGGGACCGAGGGAGTGGCAGATAAGGAGAGGACGCCCCTCATGAGAAAGAGTAAGAAGCGTGCTACTGACATACCGAAGTAGGCAGTTGGTAGAGGATGATATTATTGTCGTAATATGTTGTTTCTCCCTTCACAGCTGTGGTGAAGAGGAGTACGTTCGTGGATGGGATATACCACAACCTCTTTCGAGAGGTTGACCTTACCAAGTCGAAAGTGTTCGAGACAGAGTGGAGGAAAATTATGCTAGGGAAGAATTTTATGATTTTAGTAAAGTACGCTAACTCATTTATACTTCTTTTAACATTTTTTCTTTTTCTTTTTTTCAGATATAGCTATACAATAGCTCAAAGGATGATACTGGACGCTTATAAGTGATTTCAGGACATCACCACTTCGGCAGCTTGGCTCGCCGATGATGTAAGTGTAATATCGCAATTGTTATTTATTATGTATACATAATTTTCTGTTTATTGAATCGAATAACTCTCTCTTTTTTTATTGGTGTTTCATAATTAACACATCGACCTGGCTATGGACTTGTTGCGCGATCGGGCTCGAAAATATTCGAGATCATATGACATTCTTGGCCAAATCATATTGAGAGTCCGTTTGATTCTCGTTATTGTAGAATGAGAATGAAAAATATAGTCATTATTGGGCCCCACATAAGAGATAGAAATTCAAAATTGATGGCTTGATATGATCGATAACGGTCATATTTTTCATTTTTATGGATGAAAAATGAGAAACAAATAGGGGCTGAGTACCGAGTTCCTACGTGCCATTACCATTGAGAATTAGTCGCTCCAACTTATAGGTAATGAGTACACGGTGCCTGAATATATGTTCTAGTGGGTCATAGGAATGTAGCTGAGTGTTGGGGGAAAGCCATGGGCAGGTTGTACGCATATGTACATTCCAGTGATGGCGAATCATCACTGCTTTGCCGTGGAGATCGTCTTTACTGATTCCAATATATATGTGTGTACGACTGTGATCATACTTGTTTGACACAGGGTCAGCTCGAGCTTATATTGGAGATGGTGGCTGTGATCATTCTTTTGATGGCAGACGAGCGTGGATGATTGTGCAGGATAGCCATCGTGCGAAACATGACGATGGCGAAGAATTAGATGACAGTCCACTCGATCTTGCCCATTAAGCTCCCACCACACTCATGTCTTTGGCGGGATAAAGCAACCAAATCCTAATTTGTAATTTCATTTTCATTCTCGTTGTCGTGAACTACCAAGAGAATTATGTGCATAACAACGAGATCACGATGAGGAACAACTATCTCAGGAATATCCACATCATCCTCACAAGCTATATCCACTATGTCCCAAAAATCATTAACATTGTGATCCCCTCCGTCCGAATCTTCGTGTTCACTTTCGGCGATATTCTTCGTCACTAAAGTCACGCAAAGATGAGTCGTGTGCATTTTGTTCAATTTAAATAGATAATTCACTTCAGCATCATAAGTAACCTTCATAGATAAAATCGATATGGATGAATGCTCGTAGAATTGAAATCTTAATTACATATTGTATTGAAATGGATCGACTTTCAGTTTGTTTTATAAATTATGATACATTTTCGCTCATGATGTATTCGATGTTATGAAAATTGGAATACCACCACGTATATCACTCGTCGATTTCCATACACATCGATCTTTTTCATCTAATTCGAAATCATCGAAGTAACAAATCGAGATCATATCTATATCTGTACGACGAAATAAAATTTTTAATTATAAGAAAAACATAGTCAGAAAATCGGCCCAACTATTGGGCAATAGAATTTTTAATTGAAAAAAATAAAATAGTCAAACCGGCTGTTAAGGCTGACCGGCTATGTACATTGCCATGAATCTCGTCAGAAAGAATATACATGCATGTGAGTTTTTTTCCTATTTATGTTTAAAAAATTATAGATTTATTAAAAAAATTATCCATTTGTTAATCTACGTCGATATAAGATTTATCAATTAGAAAAGTATACTAATTTAACGAAAAGGAAATTAAATATACGTAAATATACTTACCGATTCGAAGTGATACATAAAAAAATATTTTCTTGTTCAGTTTTTCATAAATTTCTGAGATTTTGATGTTGAAACAAATGAAAAATGAGAGTTTTAATCTGTATTTGAATAAACTGATAAGAAAAGTTAGCTGATTTTAAAATTTTAAGTGAAAAATGTTTGATTTTTACTTGCTAACTAAAAAAGTTGTATTGTCTTTAAAAAAAAAAATTGTAATTGTATAACATATTTATGGGCATCTTTGTCCTTAACATCCAAAAGGCCATTGTGGAGATATGCAATTGTCTTTTAAACAAAATAATATTTTAGTTAACGTTGTTGGTTTCTTCCCCTCTATTTTTTCTCTTTCGTTTTGCTCTGAGACCCTTCTTTCCTCATTGATTTCCATCCTTACATAATCACGCATTTACCGTAATTGGAATCTTTCCAGAATCCCATATTTTGGTTCAAGTGGGTTGGATGTAAAGGTATTTAGTTCTTGCACTCTGGCCGAGATGAATCCAGGAATCTTTTCCATTGCCTTTACTTCCTCAGGTGTTAATCTAGCAGAGCAAACCTTTAAACAAAATATGGTAAGCATAGATCATACGAGATTCCTCATCTGTTGTGGTTTTGGACAAAAATGTTTGATAGAAGCTATGCAGATCATCTGACAAATTGTTCAGGGGTGCGCTAGTACTGGATGGCAACCCAATAAAAAATGAAAAAAATAAATAAGTAACGACTTTATTACTTTCAATATCGATGTCCTTTATAGAATATTGCTTATTGATGTTTTTGCAACCATCAACTTGACTAAGAGTTCCGAACACAAAAGTAACATCCTATGTTGACAACATTTTTCATGATGGTTATACATTTGGAAAAGTAAATAAATCATGGCATATTATTTTTGTTTTATTTGAAATTAACAATGTAAACTCTTTGTAAATGTCGTACATACATTGGTTTTAAAAAGGATATGTCAATTAAGTCGATTATATAAACACTTTTATTGTTTTGTATACTATACTAAGCCCAATGGATTTATGAAAAGTCATTAATAGAAAAATCTTTGAAGTTTATGTTTTTCTAGTTACTATAACGGCTTTGTACTTGTCGTGTTTATTTGAGATTGACTTTGTGAGCTCTTTGTGAAAATACTACACGCATTGATCTAAAATGGGTAGTCTATTTTATAACCACTTTTACCGTTCTATAAACTATATCGAGTGAAAACTTTTTGTAAGTAGTCATTAACTAAAATGAATAATCTTAACTTTTAACTTACTCTTAGTTGATATCATGGTTTGGTTACTTCATGAATTTTGTAAGGGAACAAAGGATGTAAAAAATATCATTTTTAATTCACTAAATATTTTCACTCATTCTACGTTATAAATTTTCAGATAATTATGAACACGTCATTAAAAGTAGGTGTTAACCGACGATGGCCATAGTTCAAAAAATGACAAGTACCTAAATCGACAACAACGATACAACCAGTTTGCTCTCCATCTCTTCCGGTGTCCATGTTGATTTTAGCATGAGTAATGAATACCACCTTTTTATTTTTCTACAATACATAGATAGGGTTAGAGCACGTCCATTGCACTCTATAAATTGTTATCTAGATGGCATGCAAGATGAAAGAATTGTTCACGTGATAATGATGTCTAATGAGTACCCGATTTTGCTGCTTAGGTGTCTACGTTCTTAAAATAAAAGTGAAATTACATGATAATGCAAAATATAATTTTTTTAGACCTGCATGTGTGACCTTCTAATCTAGACGGAGTTCTAAAAATGTCAGTTTTTCCTCGGCCACAATAGCATTGGAGGGTAATTGTTTAAAACATTGTTCATCTTGCACGTGTGACATTTTCTAGCAATACACTGGAGATGCTTATATAAACTAGTTTGCACACAATCAATTCTTGGACATATGACTCGTTGATAGTAAACCATTTTCTGCTAAAGAAAATAATATATACAAGTCATATGTTTGTTCAGATCAGTAAAGATAAGGGTTACTTGAATAGCTATATCAACAACGGGAACACTTTCCAATACAAGATTATAAGTTGATTGTGCATCACCAACGTTCTGTCCTTGAATGCTCACAATCAGCCCTTCCAAGCTCGATGAAAAATGTGGGATAATTCAACTGAGCTACAGGTAAACTTGTAAATTCTGATCAATGACAGTTTATAGAACGCTGCATAGTGACACACATTTGAGTTCAGTGCCATGATGCGGACTTTCCAAAAATATATGCCGTTCATCGCAACAGATCACATTTCTTCGTCATTTTCATCTTCTTTGTCTACGTCCCCATCTCCAAAGTATACATTAAAGTCCAATGTAATCGAGATCCAAAAGCAAAGAGACCAAAAAGCATAGCATTAAGAGAGAGAGAGAGATTTTGTAGTGAAGACTAGTCAGCGTAGTTGGCTACTTAATAACGTGGTTGTAAAAGAAAAAATCAAAATAATTCACTTCATAGAAGATGTTTGTCTACCAGCACTGTATGACGTAGGACGATTCTTCTAAAAAATAATGAGTTACTTCAATATCCATTCCGACGTCATAAATTTACCATTTTTAATCGACCTAATAAAGTTAGCCAAATCAGTAAATTTGAAAGCCTACAACCATAAAAATCACTGCATAAATTCCAAAAAATTTACCATAATCCCGTGGGTCAAAGTAGTAAACTGGAAGCACAAATAATAAAACATGTTTTCACTTTTGAAACTATTACCATAACATTCCTTAATTACTGAAATATAGTCGCATTAATAATATCAAATCTAAGAAGCATATATCCAGAATATTTATCAATATCACATATCCTCGTATTCTAAATCCTAATAAATCTAATAACATGCTTTCAAATAACAGGCAAAAGAGAATATTAACCATCACTACATGACAGAAAGAAGATTATTTCAGAGTAGCAAGTGTTTTTTCTTTAATGAAAAAAGAAAAAATAAATTTTTGATTGGAAAATCCTTAATTTGTTTTCAACATAATAATTGAAAGAAAAATATAATTACAATTTACTTCAACTAAAAATTTCTATACAATTTGCAAGCGAATAAATTATAAACAAAGATAACAATAATTCCCATAAAAAGATAGCAATAATTCTCATATATTTATCATAACTGCATTTCAATATTTCAAAGGAAAATTGAAAAGCATTATTTTATGTTTAATAATTCATGCAAGATAATTTTTGTTATTTAAACTTTATCAATCATATATTTATCATAGTCGCCCTTTAAACTCTTGAATAAATTTTAAATAGTTGACAATGAACATTTGTAGTGTAAAATATCGAACCAAACATAAAAATTGGAGAAAAATGAAATTGAGAAAAATTTGTGTGAGTATGGGGGTTGCGGATGGGATAGAAAAGAAACATTAACGATTATGATTTTATGTTTAATAATTTAAGATAATTTTTATATTTAAACTTAATCGACAATATATTTATTATTATCACATTTTAAGTTTTTTTAAAAAAAAATTTAAATCGATCCAAAATGGATATTCATATCGTGAAATATCGAATCAAACGAAAAATTGTAGGAAAATAAAGTTCGAAAAAAGGACATTGAAATGGGGTCGGAATTGAAAAGAAACATAAACAATCATGACTTTACACTTCACAATTAATGTAAAATTATTTTTGATATTTACAGTTTATCGATCATATATTTATCATGGCTGCACTTCAGCATTTCTAACAAATTTTAAATTGCTTAAAAGTAACTTAAAATACTAAATCAAACGTTAAAAAAATAAAAAGCTTAACCAAGCCAAGCCGTCAAGTCATTATACTGAATCAAACGTTTAAAAAAAAAGGTTTACCCGAGCTTTTATATTTAAACTTAATCGACAATATATATATTATCATCACATTTTAAGTTTTTTTAAAAAGATTTAAATCGATCCAAATTGATATTCATATCGTGAAATATCGAATCAAACGAAAAATTGTAGGAAAATAAAGTTCGAAAAAATGACATTGGAATGAGATCGAGATTGAAAAGAAAGATAAATAATCACAACTTTATGTTTCACAATTAATGTAAAATTATTTTTGATATTTAAAATTTATCAATCGTATATTTATCATCGCCGCACTTCAACATTTCCAACAAATTTTAAATCACGTAAAACGAATATCTGTAACTTAAAATATTGAATCAAACGTAAAAAAAAAAATTAAAAAAAAAAAAATTTAGCCGAGCCGAGCCATAAAGTGATCCAAATAGATATTCATATCGTGAAATATCGAATCAAACAAAAAATTGTAAGAAAATAAAGTTCAGAAAAAAAGACATTGCAATGAGGTTGGGATCGAAAAGAAACATAAACAATCACGAATTTACGTTTCACAATTAATGTAAAATTGTTTTGATATTAAAATTTATCGATCATATATTTATTATGGCCGCACTTCAATGTTTCCAATAAATTTTAAATCGCTTCAAACAAATATCTATAACTTAAAATACCGAATCAAACATTAAAAAAAAAAAAAAAAAAAAGTTAGTTGAGCCGAGCCATTTGGTATGGCTCAACTGTAAACAAAATCAATCAAAGGAAAAAAAAAATTAGCCCAGCCAAGCCATAAAGCCGTTTGGCTTGGCTTGGCTCGGCTCGACTCAGTTCACTACTTGAAATACCAATTAATGTAAAATTATTTTTGATATTTAAAATTTATCGACCATATATTTATCATGACCGCACTTCAACATTTTTCAACAAATTTTAAATCGCTTAAAAAATATATTTGTAACTTAAAATACTGAATCAAACGTTAAAAAAAAGGGGGGGCTTAGACGGCTTAGTCGAGTCGAGCCAAGTCAGAAATGGATTTCTGGCTCGGCTCGCGGATTCTTATAAAAAAAAAAAAAAAAAAAAACTTAGCCGGCTTAGCCAGCTAGCGATAGCTCGGCTCGGCTCGGCTCGGCTTCACGACTTATGAATAGTGCCCCAAACTCACTCTTTTTATTACGTAGGATAGGATAGCATAGGATATTTAAGGAAAAGTATTACAATGAGAAGCCTTTTTGGAGTAAACAGTATTGAAACAGTTATAAACAAGTACCGCTGAAATAATGAATAGTGCAATTCCATCCTCTATTTTAAGGGCATGTAGGATATATAAATTAAAATGAAAATACAATTGGGGATAAGGAAAAATGACAAAATTAAGACGGAGATGAGCAAAGCAGTTGAACGATTTCAACAAATCTAGATTACACAGATCCTTTGTCCATCACACAAGGGTTGTATATGCACATACACCCTTTTAATACAAAGCAAAAGTCCCATTTCCTCAATTTTATAACATAAGCATGTTTAATTAACCAACACAAATTATTTAAAAGCACAATTTATTTAAAATAAAACGACCTTGCAGGCAATTTCAATTTCAGTTGCTGCTGTTGGTTTCTTCAGCTAAGTTTGCCTCCTGTGTTTTGCTCTGGGACCTTTCTTTCCTCATTGATTCACTCATTGATTTCCATCCTTTGACTGTCGTAATCGCACGTTTACCTTTCTGGAATCCCATATTTTGGTTCGAACCCAATCCAAGAGCGCAAAAAGTCATTACACGTGGCTCTTGAGCCAACCAGAATCCAGGAATCTTTTCCATTGCCTTTAATTCCTCAGTTGATAAATAAGCAGCAAAACCTTTAAACACAAAATCGTAGGCAAAGTGCATGCGAGATTCCTCACCTGCTGCGGTTTTGGGCAAAAATGTTTGATAGTAGCTAAGCAGATCTTCTGAGGAACCGGTAGGTGGAGCAACGTGAACAATATATGGTTTCAGATTACTGTTGCATAGGAGAAAAACAAAAGAAAAGTAAGTATACAGAAGAAAGTAAGAAACTGCAAGAAACCCATTATTCTTTGTGATTGCTGCAAAAGAAAGTAACATGTATGCAATGCAATGAAGTTCAGATGGAGGTTTCCAGGATTAATAACAGGAAACCCCCCTGCAATTGGCTGCCAAAACTTTATTTTTTACCAGCCATTCACTCCATATTTGCTTACTCCACCAGCTGTCCTAAATTTCCAACACAAAGTGCATATGTCCGCAAGAAAATACCAAATAGGTCTGTATTTTCTCTCCATAGATTTTAAACATATAAATCAAGATAAGGGCAAAAATCCCATAAAAGGGGGACTTGATCTAGTTTTCATACACACACAACTAGATGGAAAAATGTTAGAACCCTAGACCCTAAATTATTGAGCAAAAAAATGAGGGGAATTGATCGGATAAATGCCCTGTTACAGGACGAGTTAATTTTGGTAATTTTCCTGCACCTGGATTCGAGCCGGTATATCTGCTCTCTGGTGAGCAAGGGGGTGTTGATGAAGCTCCGCCATGCTGGTTCCTCCGCCGGTCCCCACGTCTTAATTGACCTACTCGCCCGCCGGTTTATTAATGCTCGGAACATGTTCATCGACGAGAGCATCTCAGTTTCGCCCCCTCCCAAATCTGCAAGGAACCAAAATCAGACTCTAAAGCTGATGTTATGAGCCGCTTAACCCTAACTTTAGGGTGGATGTCTTGGGCCGGGTCTGGGCCAACACTTATAGGCCTTCTTTCTTTTGGGTCAGTTCCTTATTTTATTGTAGAAATTACACAAATCCATACTTTAAGTATTCAGCATTCTAAAATCAGGTGAAAAGTTTAACATTTCAAAAATCAAATATTTTATTTTAATTAGTATTTTTATAAAATAAATATTTTTACTAAATATATATACTTCAAACCCCATTCTCCTAATAAACTTTTGTTCCCATCTCTCTCTCTAGACATCCTGTGAGCCGCTGCAGTTCATCGGAGCTCGTTCACCGGAAGACGTCATCGAGCACTGCGATGCCACTGCCCGTGGGGCTCTCTCTCTCCTCTCTCTGTGAGCCGCTGCAATCCGTCTACGAAGCTCTTCACTACGAAAAGGCACAACCGAGCACTGCGATGCCGCTGCCCGCGGCTCTAGTAGCCACTACGCGATGACGCCTCTATTGGTTTGTAGCGGCGTCGAAAGGCGATTTGTGTGGTTTGTGTTGGACTCACTCAAGGATCAAGACCAAGTCTACTCTCCTATTTTTTTAGGCCTTTTAGTTTTGTAACAATTCTGTAACAATTTTTAGTTTCTGATAGTTTCTGATCACTGTGTTTGTTAATTAGTTTCCTACTTTTTCTGTATATTTTAAATTTAAAACTTCCTTGTAATCTACCTATATATTATGACGTTCATTGAATGAATAACCAAGTTCAAAATCATTACTTCTTCTCCTATCTGCTTGCCATTTTTCACATGGTATCAGAGCAATAATTTTTTTTTACCATGTCTAATGCAAATCCTACCACCAACATCACACCACCATCATCATCTCCACAGTCATCCATACCTATCAAAACAGATCCTTATGCTATTCATCACTCAGATAGCCCTTCTACTGTCCTTGTTACACCTCCATTGACAGGAGACAATTATGGCCCATGGAGTCGTGCAGTGACAATGGCACTTCGTGCAAAAAGCAAGCTGGGTTTTGTTGATGGGTCACTTCCAATTCCACAGGAGACAGATGATATTTCCAATTGGGAACGATGTAATGATTTGGTTGGAAGTTGGATTCTTAATTCAGTCTCACCTGAGATCCGTCCAAGTATCTTGTATGCTGAAACTGCTGCACAAATTTGGACAGATCTGAAGGATCATTTTTCTCAATCAAATGCTCCTAAAATTTATCAGTTGAAACAATCAATTTATGCCCTCAAGCAAGAAGGCATGTTTGTTTCATTATATTTCACACAACTTAAATCTTTATGGGACAAACTCAATTCCATTATCTCTGTCACTCCATGTACATGTGGTCATGCTAAAAGTATTGTTGATCAACAAATCAAGATCATGCAATGGAGTTTCTCCAGGGACTCCATGATCATTTTTCAGCTATTCGCAGTCAAATTCTCTTGATAGAGCCATTTCCCTCAATTCAACATATCTACAATTTGGTTCGACAAAAAGAAAAACAGTAAGAGATTAATATTCGAACAACTTCTACCATTGATTCGGCAGCGTTTCAGGCGTTTAAACCACCTTCTCGGCTATCGGGAAAGCGTCAACGTCCTTTTTGTGAACATTGTAACAAGCATGGTCATACTCTTGCCACATGCTACCAAATTCATGGCTTTCCAGATAAGCAGGTGAAGAAATCAGGGCCACCTCCATCCACTTCCGCTACTAATCAATTAACACCTGAACAATACAACAAGCTTCTTGCCCTTTTATCCAAAGAGGAATCTGGTGGATCATCAGTCCATTTGGCAGGTACAATTCTCACTTGTTTGTCCTCTTGTTGGATTATTGATTCAGGGGCTTCTAATCATATATGTACATCTCTTTCATTTTTTTCTTCATATTTTACTGTTCATAAAAGTATGGCAGTTCAATTGCCTGATGGTTCTCATGCGCCTGTGACACACATAGGCACAGTTCATTGTTCACCATCACTTATTCTGACTAATGTTTTCCACATTCCATCTTTCAAATTCAATTTGTTATCTATTTCACAATTAACAAATTCAACAAATTGTGATGTATTCTTTTCATCTTCTGAATGTATATTTCTGGACCGAGCAACGAAGAAGAAGATTGGTCGGGGTAGTGCTTGAAATGGTCTTTTTTATCTAGATGCAGATTTAGTTTTTAATTCTGCTTTCTCATTCAAGCATTGTAATAAATTTGACCTATGGCATTCTCGCCTTGGTCATCCATCTAGGTCTCGTTTTGATTTCATTGTTAAGAATTTTCCCATTATTATTGCGAAAAAAGATTTTGTTTGTGATGTATGTCCGCGTGCGAAACAGCCGCGTCTTTCTTTCCCTCAAAAATCATCTTGTTCTTCTCATTGCTTTGAATTAATTCATGTTGACATTTGGGGTCCCTTTTCTATTCCGTCCAAAAATGGATCACGTTTCTTTTTAACTATTGTTGATGATTATTCAAGGTGTACTTGGATTTATTTAATGAAACATAAATCTGAAACCTTCAAAATGTTGATTCATTTTTTTAATCAAATCAATTGTCAATTCAACACAAAAATTTCTCGTATCAACTCTGGTAATGGGAAGATTTTTCTTCCTCAACTTCAAATCATTCGTTCAGACAATGGTGCTGAATTTCTTTCAAAACAAATTCAAACATGGTTTCATGAAAATGGTATTATTCACCAACGTAGTTGCATTAAGACCCCCCAACAAAATGGTATTGTAGAACGTAAGCATCGACATCTCCTTGATGTTGCTAGAGCTCTACGA
The DNA here is from genome assembly GCA_035079005.1 of Fraxinus americana. Taxonomy (NCBI): domain Eukaryota; kingdom Viridiplantae; phylum Streptophyta; class Magnoliopsida; order Lamiales; family Oleaceae; genus Fraxinus; species Fraxinus americana. The sequence goes on along the minus strand of CM068722.1, from coordinate 1,429,216 downwards.
TTTCAAGCAAAATTGCCTCTTTCTTTTTGGGGTGAATGTATTCTCACTGCCGCCTTTCTTATCAACAAGCTTCCAACCCCGATCCTCAAATATAAATCACCTCATCAAGTTTTACTTGGAACTGTTCCTTCATACTCGTCTCTTCGAGTTTTCGGATGTTTATGTTTTGCTAAAAATATGAATATTCAACATAAGTTTGATGAGCGAGCCAAACCCGGTATTTTTGTTGGTTATCCATATGGTCAAAAAGGATATCGCATATATGATTGCAAAACTCATCAAATCTATGTTTCTCGTGACGTTATATTTCATGAGTCAATTTTTCCATACCGCGATCTTCCATCTCAATCATTTAAAAATTCAATTACTATTACTCCAATTAATGATGATGGCACTTTTGACTACACTAAACCACCTATTGTTCCCACCAATATTCCTTCTAGTAATTCTATCCCTCATAATCTAGTTGATTATTCCAGTGATTCTCCACTTGATGACACACCCAATTCTCCACCTATTTCTATGGATGCTCCCTCTAATAATTCTCCTTCAACGGCACCTAGTCCTCAACTTGATAATTCACCCAACTCTCAACCCATTTTCGAGGACACTCATACTTCTCCTCCAATAGCACTTGGTTCTATAATTAATAATCATTCTCAACGAATTCGTCGTCCACCAGGTCATCTCAAAGATTATATTTGTAACCATATTTCACCTTCAACTGATTTTCCACTAGCCAATTATTTTTCTTTGTCCCATCTAAGTCATTCTCATCGTGCTTTTCTAACAAATATTATTGAACATCAAGAACCACGCTCTTATTCTCAGGCCATGAAATCTAGTGAATGGCGCGATGCCATGGCCAAAGAAATTCAGGCCCTTGAATTAAATAATACTTGGTCTTTATGCTCACTTCCCCAGGGAAAATCACCTGTTGGTTGTAAATGGGTCTACAAAATTAAATATCGATCTGATGGTTCAATTGAGAGATATAAAGCTCGTTTAGTTGCCAAAGGTTATACTCAAGTTGAAGGAATTGACTATCATGATACCTTCACACCTGTGGCCAAACTAGTCACTGTCCGTCTCCTACTCTCCATTGCTGTTATTAAAAATTGGTCTCTACATCAACTCGATGTCAACAATGCATTTCTCCAAGGAGATCTCAATGAGGAAGTTTATATGAAACTTCCTCCGGGTTTCTCTCGTAAAGGGGAGACTCGTGTATGCAAATTAAATAAATCCATCTATGGTCTCAAACAAGCTTCTCGTCAATGGTTCTCTAAATTCTCAACCACTCTTATTCATCGAGGTTTTCGACAATCTGTTGCAGACTACAGTCTTTTTATATATATTCATGATCAGACTTCTATTTTTGTTCTCGTCTATGTCGATGATATTATTATCACTGGCAATAATGATGATGCCATCGCTGAAATTAAACAATTTCTCGCTCAATCTTTTTCTGTAAAAGATCTTGGCAATCTTCGATATTTTTTAGGTATTGAAGTGTCTCGATCTAAACAAGGAATTTTTCTATGTCAAAGAAAATATACCCTTAACATCTTATCTGATTCTGGTATGACTGGTTCTCGAACATCTGATTTTCCTATGGAACAACATCTTCGTTTACGACCAGAGGATGGTACTCCTCTCCCTGATCCGACAATCTATCGTCGACTGGTGGGACGTCTTTTATATCTTACTGTCACACGACCAGATATACAATATGCTGTAAACACACTTAGTCAATTCATGCAATTTCCTCATTCGACTCATCTTGATGCTGCCAACCGAATTCTTCGTTATCTTAAAGGTACTGTTGGTAAAGGATTATTCCTTTCTGCATCTAGCTCTCTTACTTTTGTTGGATACGCTGACTCTGACTGGGCCGGTTGTCCTACTACACGTCGATCCACCACTGGTTATTTTACCATGTTAGGCTCTAGTCCTATTTCATGGAAAACCAAGAAACAACCAACTATTTCTCGTTCTTCTGCAGAAGCAGAATATCGTTCTCTCGCTGCACTTACTTCTGAGTTGCAATGGTTAAAATATCTTCTTTCAGATCTTGGTTTCAACCATTCACAACCAATTGTAGTTCATTGTGATAGCAAAGCTGCTATTCACATTACCGAAAATCCTGTTTTTCACGAACGCACCAAACATATTGAGATTGATTGTCATTTTGTTCGAGAAAAAATTCAAGGAGGTCTCATTGCTCCTTCCTACTTACGTTCTAACGACCAGTTGGCGGACATTTTTACAAAACCACTTGGAGGTGATGCTTATCGCCGACTACTTAGCAAGTTGGGTGTTCTTGACATTTCAATTCCAACTCCAACTTGAGGGGGGGTGTTGGACGCACTCAAGGATCAAGACCAAGTCTACTCTCCTATTTTTTTAGGCCTTTTAGTTTTGTAACAATTCTGTAACAATTTTTAGTTTCTGATAGTTTCTGATCACTGTGTTTGTTAATTAGTTTCCTACTTTTTCTGTATATTTTAAATTTAAAACTTCCTTGTAATCTACCTATATATTATGACGTTCATTGAATGAATAACCAAGTTCAAAATCATTACTTCTTCTCCTATCTGCTTGCCATTTTTCACAGGATTTGGGGAGGATAGAATTGGGGGCGTGATGATAGAATTGTGTCTTACATTTCAGAGGCAAGACTGCACATTGGGAGGAGAGGATGGTTGGGAAGTTATAGTATATTCACCAGAAGTGTTGGGTGTGTGTGTTATTAGTTTTGCGGGACTTTACAAACTTGGCTCTTATAGTGGAAGATCTGTCCTTTCTATTTTTTGTCTCATTTCTAGTTAATGTTAATAATTTTTTGGGTGGTGGTGATGTTAGTCGTGGTGGTTGTCGTGGAGGCGGTGCTAGTGGTCGTGGCGATAGTGCCGAGGTGGTGGTGGTGGATCTGATCATTTTGGTTTTATGTGACTAAAAATATAATTTGTGACCTCAAAAGTCGATAACTTGTGACTAAAAATTATATAATCTGTAACCGTGAAAAAAAATGTGACCAACTAATTTCGAAAGCTGTGTTCGTGTGACCTTCTGTGACTAAAAATATAACCAGTGACCTTAAAATTCGGTAATCTGTAACTGTGAAAAAATCTGTGACCAATTAATTTAGTCTGTGACCGTGTGACCTATAAATTTTGATCTGTGACCAACTAATTAATTGTAACTTACAAATTTTTGAACTGTGACCGTAAAACAGTCGCCGAAATCGATCACCGAAATTGTAGTCAGAATGGTCGTCGGAATGGTCGCGGAGCAGTCGTCGAAATAGTCGTTGCAGAAGAGTGGTGGCCGAAACAGTCCCTGAAATAGTCCCTGGAGCAGTAGGGGTGGTGGATGTGGGGTGGGTTAATTATATTATATTAGAATTAAATATTTAATAAATTTATTTAATAATTTCTTAATTCATAAATAAAAATTAAAAAAATCTGATTTTTGAAATTTGAAACTTGTTTTCTTATTTTTGAAATTGCACATACTTGACATCTTAGAAATGAAATTTTCCCTACTTTATTTGGCTCAGTTCATTGGTAATTTAAGTCCAATTGCTTGGTGGATCCAACTTGTATTTTCAAGGGCCACATTCCAATTCAGTTACTTGCTGTTTGCACCTGTTTTGCAGTCCGTGTGTTAGTGGGTCAGTTATTTCTTATCTGTTGCAAGTCTGTAATGCCTATAAAAAGGCCAGAGTCTTATGAATGAAAGGTGTGTGGAATTTCAATTGTGCCGTGTACATTTGTGGAGTGTCTGGCTACTCGAATTGCCAGGAATTATTCAACTAAATTTTCTTGGAACATAACAAGTGGTATCAGAGCCGCGTTCCTGCACCATGGCCGATGGTACCCGTCATGCCGAAGCTTGCAGAAGTCGTGTCCAGTTTGAAGGATGAAACAATGTACCTGCGAGAAGAGCAAGATAAACAGAAACATATGCTAGAAGCAGTTTTACAACAGTTCAAATTGCAGCCGGTTATGATTAGTTGGCTATATTGGTTAGAAACGACAATTCTGCAGAAGGATCCTCTCATAAACAAGTCAACAACAATCCTTTATTTGAAGGCGGAGGGGGTATTCATGCTAGATCTATTAGGCTTGAATTTCCTAAGTTTGATGGCACTAAACCTATGGAATGGGTCCTTAAAGCCCAACAATTTTTGCCTATTTTAGTACACCAGAAGACCAAAAATTACAGATTGCTTTTTTTCACATGGAGGGAAAAGCCTTGTCATCGTATTGTTGGTTGATGGAGTAAGGGCCAGTCAATAATTGGGATGATTTTATATCAGCCTTAGAAGTAAGGTTTGGGCCCTCTGCATTTGAGGATCTAGTTGGGGAATTCACTAAAATAAGGCAAAATGGGACAGTAGAAGAATACCAAACCCAATTCGAAATTCTGTCAAACAAGATAAGTGGCCTTGCAGAAGAGTTTAGAATCAGTACCTTTTTGAGTGGCCTAAAAGATGAATTGTGAATCATGGTTACAATGTTTAATCCCTCTACTCTTTCAGCTGCCTTTGGCTTGGCCAGATTGCAAGAAGAAGAAGTGATAAGGCGTATAAAAGGGGTCCCAAATGAGTATCCAGTTTACCAAAACACCAATCCAAACGACCAGCCTAGATTACCTCCCAGGCCATAGATGCAAAATGCCAAGAATTTATTTACTAGAAGGAATGGAGCGGGAAGAAGTAGAAGAAAAAGAAGAGAAAGATCATGAGGAAGGTTCCTTAGCTGTAATCATAACTAATGGAAGTGAGCTAACAAATTGGATGCCACTTGGGTAGATGTAGAGGAGCTCAGCAAGACATATCCTGAACTCGTGGGCGAGTTCTTTTGAAGGAAGGGGATATGTTATAAGCAGCTTAACCCTAACTTTAGGGTGGTCGTCTTGGGTCGGGTCTGGGCCAACACTTACAGGCCTTGTTTTCTTTCTTTTGGGTAAGTTCCTTAGTTTATTTGGGACAGTTCATTGGTAGTTTAAGTCCAGTTGCTTGGTGGTTCCAACTTGTATTTTCAAGGGCCACGTTCCAAATCAGTTATTTGCTGTTTGCACCTATTTTGTAGTCCGTGTGTTAGTGGGTCAGTTATTTCCTATCAGTTGCAAGTCTGTAATGCCAATAAAAAGGCTAGAGTCTTATGAATGAAAGGTGTGTGGAATTTCAATTGTGCCATTTGCATTTGTCGAGTGCCTGGCTACTCGAATTGCCAGGAATTATTCTACTAAATTTTCTTGGAACATAATAGATGAGATCTCATAAACATAACCCAAGAAATACACAAATCTCATTACACTAATACTGACCGAACAAAAACCAATCACAGCAGCCAACAAGATAGGAAGAATTGAATTCCTAAATTACCCTTAATATAAAGAATTGAATTCCTAAATTACCCTTAATATAAAGAATTTTCAAACAAGTCATTCTAATATAAAACAGATTTCATTTTAGTCCTTAATTTTTTATTTGATTTTAATTAATTTTTGTTCATAATTATATTTTTGCACACCCCCTTAATGGTATCAGAGCCCTAGAGATTATGAAAATTAGTATTAAATAAAAAGTATCACCATAAAAATCAAGGAAAAAAGAGTTTTATAGTATAGAATTTATGGAAATTGAAAATATTGAAGATATAGAAACTGAAGTTTACGAATAAGTAGAAGGATATGCTTTAAAAGGAAAGTTTAATTGCGAAAAAGTTAGAAAAATAAATAAAGCAGAATTAAATCTTAAACCTAAAATAGATTATTTAGTATGATAGGATCAGCCTTTAAAAGAAAAAAGTTAGTTATTAATGAATATCATGAAATAGAAAAAGCCGTAGATATCAAACATACATAAGGAAAAATAAAATTAAATCTAATGACGAAAAGAATATTAATGAATTTCTAAAAAAATTAAAACAAGAAAAAAGAAATAAAATATCATATGTTTACCTTGCTGGAATACAAATAATAATAAAATCATGTTCTAAAGAAGGAATTCATAGCCCTATAATACTTAATTTACAAGATGAAAGATGTATAACAGCAGAAAATGAAAATTTAGGAATAGTTAAAGGAAATCTAGCCTATAAAAAATTAAAATTTACTTGTTATCCAAGATATTGTATATATATAAACGATAAGAATTTGAATGATTGTCTTAGTCTCCATTTTAAGATGACTAATAAAATATTAAAAGATGATAATAAAGTTTTTACTATATTATATCAAGGATTATATTGTTATAAAAATAGTAATTATGGAAATATATATAAAGAAAAACTCTTTATTGAAATCGAAGAAGAATTTAAAGATATAGGAGAAGCAATTCTACCTAAAGAACAAGATATAGAGGAGATAGAAAATTTTGAAATGGGACATGATGATGTTATAAGTATCGATCAACCTATAATACTGTTTCGCGTCGATTTGTCGCTAACAATTAAAAGAGGATCAGACGATTGTGTAAGGAACAAACCTCTTGGAACAAAGTTCCAAAAAGGGGTGTTTATCGAATATGAAGATTACAATTTGGATATGAACAAGATGCCTCCAAGGGGCGCAAGCACACGAGTACAAGGAGATGAATTAATTAAAATTAATCTAAGAGAAGTAAATTACATATTCTCTGTTTGAGAGTGAATTTTGTCGGGGGCTTCTTTGTTGTCTTTTCCTTTCTTTTATACTCCTTGGACAGTACTTAATAGTTTGGAAACTGTTTGTAACTACCCATTTCTTTCATAATGGCTGACTGGCCAATAACTACCGTTTGTAACTCCTACCACCACGTTTTCTTCATAACTGCTTGTCACCAACTTTCTCAAATCGTGGGGCGTAGTTGTGATGTGCTCAAACCGCCTTAAGTCGTGACTTTGGATAACAACAGGCTTTAGTCGTTGCTAGGATTCTGGGCGACTCAACAGTTTTAGACGACAATTGGTCTTCTGCTCTGGACGACCATAGGGTGCTTCATTCGCTCAACCTCTGGGCGTTCTGCAGGCTTGAACGACGACGTTCCTTTGTTTGTGGGCTTTCATCATATTTAATGACATTCTTGAATGGGCTTTTATCCTGATCTCTTTTAATTAGGCTTCCTCTCTTGGGTTATTTCCTCTCTTGGGCCATTTGAATTGGGCTGTACATTTTGTGTGTCAACAATTACCCCCCAATATGGCAAAATTAATATTCATTAATTTTCGCCATATTCACCTTTGTATCTTCCACAACATTCGAAATTTCCAAGGATTTCCAATCATCATTTTCTTCTAATTGTCTGGAAATGCGTGACGTTACAACCCCCATAAACCCAAGAATCGCGCCATTTCATTGCACCACTAAACCACGTCTCCATACTTCGCGTCTTTTCACCCACTATTTTACTGTTCATCGTCTTACTTCTCTTCTACGTTTCTCCAGCAAACTTAGATAACTTTGCATTTTGCGTTCAATGGCGACCTCTCAGACCCATTCGGATAACCCTTTTGGCTTCGAGGATTTTCAAACCCTCCTCACCCGGCCGTATGTAAACCATTCCTATCTTGCACCGACTAATCCAGACCTTAATGAGTTTTATCTTGGTTTAATGTTCACTGATGCCGAATCTATAGAGAAGGTGGCGGCGGGCCGGTGTTCCCTTGTACAGAAAACCTCCTCTTCTTGAACTCGCTACCATTGAAGTCTATCCGGAGCGAGGTATTCGTACTTGACCTAAAACTGATTCTTTTTTCCATTTTTGGCATGCACGTTTGGTGAGACATGGCCCCACAAAGGCACTTTTTGATCGTGCACATATTTCTGATTTGTTGGAGATTACCCTTCATCCCCCAGTTTATGATTCGGTGCTTTTTCCAGTCGCACTGAGTTTTTGGTCTTCTGAATATAATACTTTTGTTTTTCCTTTTGGCCCGATATCCGTTACTTTGAGGGATGTAGGGGCTTAAGTAAATCTCCCCCCTCTGGGCGATACCATATTTCCTGGTATTTTGGTTACTGGTGCTGCTCCGAAATTTGATAAGAGAGTTACTGAGTCTTATTCGAGCATGCAAACTCTTTATGTTGCGTCTGTTTCTAAACCCACTCATGCTAAGCGTGTAGCTTTCCTTCATGTTTGGCTGTGTAAATATGTCCTTTGCGTCCCCAATCTGAAACCTTCTATAAGCTATTTGCCTATATCACACGAATTCGTTCGTGGTAGGCTTTTGAATTTATGTTCATTCTTTTTGGCTGCCTTTTATAGAGGCATGGCCTTCCTTCAGTTCCAACTGAAAAACGGCGCCTCTCCCACAGGCAGTGGGCCTCTTTGGCTCGCTCAATTGTGGTTGAGAGCATATTTTCCTCAACTTGGCGCGGCACCGTCTCCCCCTAAGTCTGTTAGTTGTTATGGGCTATTTATTCATCAATTAGGCACTGTAAATATGTCTGCCAGGGATGTCTTTACATTCTTTTATACATTGAATTCCATTCCTTCATTCTTCCCTTTTCCTGTTCACCAAATTCCCATTTTTGTTCGACCTCCTCCTACCATGGATGAAGCGAATGCATCTTTGTCCATTTGGGTTGAACTCTTGGTTGGGAGGGAACTATTCCACGATATTTTGACGAGACGAATGCTAAAGCTGGAGTCGAGATATATGCTCCTCATTTCTTTGCTCGTCAACTTGATTTTGGCCAAACTTGGCCTATTCCTCTTTACTATTCCAAGAATATTGCTGAGCATTTTCATCTTATTAGTAAAGCTGAGGCTGGGGCTGTTGATGCTCATAATAAAAGCTTGGCCATTGGTTTTTCTTTTGTTCCTTTTAATTCCACTGCTGTTACGCATCCTCTTTTCGACTAGCTGTGGCCATCTGTGAAGCGTAGGCTCTTTTCTGTTAATGCTAATCGTGCCTTTCACTCATTGGATCTCTCAGAAATTCCCCCTTCTTCCCCTATTCTTGCTACTCCTCTATCTACTAGGGGTCCTTCCAAATCACCATCAGCTTTCCACAAGTGTTCGTCTGTTTCCCCAACTGTCCAGGCTACTGCTGCCAAAGGCACTTCTAGCCGAAAACGGCCAGCCATAGCTTCTCCAATCCTACAGGATGGCGCTGAAGATGATGGTGGTGATGATGTTGATGTTCCCCTCGTCCACAAAAGAAAGGTAATGACTTTGTTTAGTCATGACCTATTGACCTTTATGAATTGATGCTTCATTTGATTGTTTCATTTGATGGTTTCAGAAGGGCTCATCTTCTCATTCAGAAGCATTGGTCACAGCTTTCTCCTGCTCCAATTCCTGCTGTTGTAACTGTTTCAACAGGATCATCTGAGGAAGGGATTCCACTCAAAGAGAAACCTTCAGTGCCAGAGTCTTCATCACAACCCCCTGAGGCATTGCAGACTTCCCTGGGCATCCATCCCCCAATTACTGACCCAGCAGGTAGGGCGTCTATTGGCACTTTCACTCTACTTATTGATTTAGCAGTCTTTGACTTATTATTCCCTAGGTGCATCAGGTGTTTCCATGGACCTGCCCGTTGCGGTAAGTTCGACTTACTCAGAGAAAGGGAAGTTCTCGCGGATAGTGGGGCCAATTGATGATGATCTTGAACATCCGAAGGTCGCTGATGAGGTAGCTCATGTTCCTCCTTCATTCTTTGCTTTACTTTACTTCTTGTAGTAACATTTTAATATCGACATTTTCTTTCAGTGCACTAATGTCATTGTGCGCTCTATCCAAGACTTGCTTTCCTCTTGGGAACAAATGGAAACGTCATGTCCTTCTTCCAGCCATCCTTCTGACTCCTCAGAGGCAAACATGGAAATTCTCAAACAATCGATGCTTGAGTATGTTGCCTTCATGGACATGAATATTCATACAGCCAGTGCTGCCAAACAGAATGATAAATTGATCTTTTGAGTACGAAGCTGGCACAAGCACTTACGCTTCCGTCGCTCAATATTTCTTCTAACTTCAAGGCGACGTTGAAGGTCATTAATTCTGAAGTTCTTTCCCTGCTGGCTAGATGTGTCGAGTTGAAGGCCAAAAGCACTCAGTATCTTCGTGCCTCTTCTGAGAAGGAATCTCTGCTTCAGGAAATCAACAAAGCCAAGACTGGATTGAATGAAGTTTCCTCTGAACTTAAGGCTGAAGATTCCTTAATGATGACTTTGGCTGCAGAAATGAAAGAACTTCAAGCAATGATGGATAATTGCAAGGCTAGGATGGCTGCTAAAGAGAGTACTCCTTCCCAAGAGATAGAGCGAACCAAGTCCTTGGTTGACCGTTACCAACAGTTGGAGGTTGATGACGAGGTTGTGGCCGAGATAAACACCGCTTCTTCGAGGCAGGACGAGGATTGGGCGAGGCTTAGGGAACAGATGCGATCTGTTTGGGGCGAACTGTAATTGAGACATTTGATGTCCTTTTCTTTATAATTTTATAAACTAATCATCATAGTCATTTTTCAACTGTAACAGCAGTATTTGCCATTAATGAACAATTGTTTTATATGTTCATGTATTAATTGACGTTCCCCTTTTAAATCGTCAACCCCCCAAGCACTTGATTATTTTGTGCTAAGATTCATGTATATCAATTTCCTTGTCCCTCAGATTTTGGGCCATTTAATGTACGTGGCATTTCATATTCTGTCTTTTCATATTCGTTCCTTTGTAAATACGTTCATGTTTTCTGCACTTATCATCTCCATTCTTAATTCTTTTGCTAAGAATTATCTTGCTGCCATCGTTTAGCATCTCGATAGTTTTTCTCCAGTTCCATCTTCTGTAGAAATGGGTTAGTTGATCCATCTTGTTTGCCATCCAATTTGACGCGTCTGTTGGTATGGGAGATATAGGAAATGTTTCTTGGCCGACGATGAAGTTCTCACTATCCATCAATGGTGGAAGGCAATTTTGGGGATACTTCCGGACCACTTCGCTTGCTGAGAGTGTTTCTCAGCCTTTTTGCTCGCCATTGCAGCGATGCATCTAGGAAGGCGGCTGGTCCCAGTCCACAATTTACACCGTCACCGCCAGAAGGACCATAATTGTTTATTCCTAGTTGTAACTCGTAGGAGGTTTTGCACTTTTATTCATAGGAGATTTTGCACTTTTGTATTCCATGGATATAACCAATATTTACTTAATAAAAGTTTTGTTTGAACGTACTTCGTTCTTTATTTTATTTGGTTATCATCGCTCAATAAACTACATGCTTAAGTCTTTATTTGTTCGTTTTCCCATAAGGAAGGAACATGTTTCTTGAAGTATTTGCCATTGATGAACCTCACGTGTTTAGTGCCATCTAAATCTTCCAAATGATAGGCTCCATTAGGCAATACACTTTTCACTTTGTATGGTCCTTCCCAATTTGGTGACCATTTACCGTACTTTGGGTCTTTGCTATCCAAAGGGAGCACTGTTTTCCAAACCAAATCGCCCAAACTGAAGAACTTGGCTATAACCTTTTTGTTGTAAAACTTAGCCATTTTTTGTTTCTGGACCTGCAATCTATCTAGGACGTCTAACTTTAATTCGTCCAACTCCAATAAATTTTGGACGAGTAACTCTGCGCGTTCGTTGTCGCCCAGGTTGTTCTGTAAACATACTCTCATTGACTGCACGTTGATCTCAGGCAGCACTGCGTCTTGCCCATATGTTAGTTGAAAAGGAGTAACTTTAGTACTTGTGCGTGGCGACATTCTATAGGCCCACAAAGCTTTATTCAAACACTCGTGCCAATCTCTAGCATTTTCGCTTATCATCTTCCTTACGATGCTCTTCAGAATCTTGTTAGAAGATTCAGACTGACCATTGGATTGAGCGTAGTAAGGCGTGGAATTTACCAACTTGACTCCAAATTCGCTCAAAAATTTCTTTACTTGATCCCCATTCAAGGAAGTTCCATGATCCACCATCAAAGTTTGTGGGATCCCAAACCTATAAATGATATGATCGCGAATGAATTCTATAACGCTCTTCTGAGATATCTCTTTTAGAGGTATCGCCTCTACACATTTGGTGAAGAAATCTGTCGCCACTATAATGAACGTATGTTGCTTGGACGATGGTGGATAGATCTTCCCTATTAAGTCTATCGTCCAACCTCTAAATGGCCATGGCTTAATGATAGGTGCCATTTCTTTAGCTGGCGCTTTTTGGACTGGTCTGTGTCTTTGACATGCCAAACAAACTTTTTCATATTGGACACACATTTATCCCATCTTAGGCTAAAAATATCGACTCTTAATAATTAGCCACCTCATCCTTTGGCCAGCTTGGTGGGCTCCACAGATCCCTTCATGTATTTCAGCCATAATTACCTTAGCTTCTTGTAAGTTTACACACTTCAACAACACCCCATCTGGGCATTTCTTAAGCAGTTCTCCTTCGATCAATGTGTAGTTCAATGATCGTAACCTCATCTTTCTACTGTTCTTCTTATCTGGCTCTTTCAAGAATTCTTTTATCTCTACCCTCCAATCCATTGCGTCTCCCTCTTGTATTCAATGAATTCCAATCCTATTCGCCCTCATTTGTATAACAGGCAATATTGTCCCATATTCACAAGTGGATTCTAAATCTAGAATTCTTAGGAAGCCTGAGGCTATTTGGGCCAGTTCATTTGCTATATCGTTGTACATTCTATTGACATATTGAAGTTCCACTTGGTCGAACTCTTCTAGCAGTTCTTGGGCGATCATGACGGAATCACTTTGGTATTTAAAATCACCAATAAGTTGGTAGATCACTAATTGGGAGTCGTCCCTAATAATCACATTTTTTACTTCCATTTCAATCAGCAACTCTAGGCCGACAATTGATGCTTTGTATTTGGCCTGGTTATTGGTGCACATTCTATCTAATGAGAAAGCAAATTTATAACAAACTCTTAGAGGATTTATTAAGTCTACTCCTACTCCTGCATCTTTGGAAGTTTTTGATCCGTCGAAGTATAAGATCCATGGTTTTAACTCGAACGAGTCTATTTCCAATTCAATTTCTTTAGGCATATCAAGGCATAGGTGATCGGCCAAGAAATTAGCCAGTGCTTGATTTTTAACTGCCTTTTGCGGTATATATTGTATTTCAAATTCGGATAACGCCAAAGTCCAAAGGCATATCCTTTAGTGTAAAATAAGGCGAGAAAACATGTACTTCACTAGATTCGCTTTAGAAATTAGATAAACTGTTACAGGCCGTAAATAAGCCATTATCTTTGTACATGTGAAATATAAAGCGAAACATAGTTTCTCGATGGCAGAATAATTATATTCGCATTTTGTCAAACGTTTACTTAAATAATAGATTGCCCTTTTTTCACCAAATTGGTCTTCTTGTGCGACCATTCCAGCTATCGATTCTTGTTCAGCCGATATATAAACCTTCATTGACCTTCCTTGGATAGGTGACACCAACACTGGTGCATTTGATAAATATGTCTTTAGGCTATCAAAAGCCTTTTGATGTTCTTCCTTCCAGACGAGTTCGTCCTGATTTTTCAACTTTAGGAGAGGCGAAAAAGTTTTTGTTCGCCCTGCACAATTAGAGATAAAACGCCTTAAGAAATTTACTTGACCTAGAAATAGTTGCAATTTTTTTTTTGTTACTAGGTAGTTTGGCCTCTAAAATGGCCTTTACTTTATTTTTATCAAGTTCAATTCCCCTTTGGTGCACTAGAAAACCAAGGAAATTACCGGCATTGACATTAAATGCACACTTCAAAGGATTCAACTTCAATTTATATTGTCTCATTCACTCAAATGAGCATTTCAGTTGTTCAAAATGATCTTCCTCTTTAACAGATTTGACCACAATATCATCCACATACATTTCAACAAACTTGCCTATCATGTCATGAAAGATTAAATTCGTTGCCCTTTGATAAGTTGCCCCTGCATTTTTCAGGCCGAAAGGCATAACTATCCATTCGTAACATCCTAAGGCCCCTGGGCATCTAAAAGTAGTTTTGTATATGTCTTTTTCAGCTATATATATTTGGTTATACCCTGAATATCCATCCATAAAGGAATACATGACATGTCCGGCAGTGGAATGAACTAAAAAATCTACCTTGGGCATTGGATATTCATCTTTAGGTGTTGCTAAATTCAGATTTCTAAAGTCTATGCACACCATTAATTTGCCATTTTTTTTAACACCGGTACAATGTTAGATAACCACTCAACATATTTAGATGTCCTGATGAAACCTGCTTTTAATAATCGCTCAATCTCCTTCTTAATTTCAGGCAGTACGTTAGGAGAAAAACGTCTAGGAGGTTGTTTATGAGATTTAAAGTTTGATTTAGTTGGTAATCTATGTTCCACTAAATTTTTATCTAAACCAGGCATATGTTAATACTCCCAAGCAAAACAATCTTTATACTCCTTTAACAAAGCGATTAATGTTGTACTAACCTCTTGACTAAGCATCTGGCTGTTAAATGTTGGGCAATCCTCTCCCACATTGCCAATGTTTACTTTGACCAAAGGGTCTTGTGCTTGAGCGTACCCAGGCTTGGTGATCCTCATTACTTCATCGTCCATGTCCCTCGTAGGCACTTCTTCTTCCAAGCAATCCACCTTGTTGACTTCTTGGTCAATACTTTGTTCCAATTTGAATACGGCCAATTTGTCTCCCAATGTTTTCAATGCTGCTTCTTTTTTTATTTTCTCTTGACACTCTTTATTGAAAGCCACTAATCTGGCTCTAAAGGCCTGAATTTCGGCCACATGCCCTTTTGATTGCCAATTCATCAAGGCTCTTTGATCGTCCTTTTGCCAATCACTGGCTCTTCCAGGGCCACTATGTTTGGCCTCATTTGATTGAACATTTCAGCGAGTGCTTCTACTGAAAATGGCTCTTCACTCTGTGCGACGACCTAAGTTTTTTCTCCATCTTGGATTATCCTGACAGGTCCATAATTTCCTTCGTACATGAATCTTTCTACCAAGTTAGCTTCTGCAACAAAAGACCTATGATCTGCCTGCACTACTTCTGCTTTACCTTGGTCATTCCAGAAAACCAAGCATTGATGAAGCAATGATGGTATACATCGACTTCTATGGATCCAGTCTCATCCTAGTAGTATATTGTAACTAGTAGGACCATCAATGACAAAGAAAACTGTGGTCTTAGTAGTTGTTCCCACAGTTATATCTAGTGGTATTACTCCTTTGGCCGAGGTTGCTCCTCCGTTAAAGCTTGTGAGAACGACTTCTGTTGGAATCATGTCATTCTCTGTCTTCGCGAATTTCCTCATCATCCTTAATGGGATAGTATTTATGGTTGTTCCATTATCAATAAGCACCTTTACCACGGGTATGCCATTAACCAGGGCCTTCACATAAAGTGGGCTCAAATGTTTGGTCGGTTTTTTGAAGATGACTTTTTCTGCTGTATCAATTTCTACTTCCTGTTTGTCTTCTGTTGATTTGTCCTTTTGTGATAAATCAACGTGTAATACTTTAGGCCGAGCACTTGTCCCTGGTGCATTTTCTTCATCCTTCAATATTTCTTCAGCAGTTACCCAGCCTGTTGGAGGAGGCAATATCCTTGGAGGAGATCAGTATTTCTCAGTGCGAGGTACCCTTCTCTTCCTTTTGGGTGTTCCGTATAGTACATAAAAATCGAAGGAACGCCCAGATGGTTCTCCCAACAAGTCTACCTCACGAACCCCTTCCCGATGCAATTGTTTCAGCAAAGTATTGCGCAATACTCCTCCATTTCTCCTCTCTTCTTCCAGATCGATTTCTTCTTCAATATCAGTCATACCATCATCCTCTTCGTCATGTATTTCTTGAGACGTCTGACCACCTTCATATTCCAGCACACATGCTTCTTCCTCATCTCCTCTTTCTTCTTCCCTTTCACTTTCTTTATTCTTGAATTCATTGGCTAACAGATAATTATTAGTCATGACAGGAGGTATGGTATCGAACTGGATAGTAAGGGGTGGTTCTATATCTTCTTCGTCCCTTTTGCTTCACTCAAACTTCGACCTCCCAGAAGAACTTTCTGGTATTTCTTCCATTGATTCCCCTGTGCCAGTCTCTTCACTTTCTTCGAGAGTATTTCAATTAGCGATTTCCAGTACTCTAGGCACTTTGGGACGTGGCATTTCTTGTTGTTGCTTCATCATTCGTCCATAATTCCGTTGAAATCGTCTTTGCTGAGTCCTGGTCATTTCATTAAAAGGTACAACTCGTCCTGCATTATACTGATATGAGTGTCATACATTAGGTTGGCGAGGCTGTGGCCTAAACGATCTCTCATGCTTTACTAGCCTGAACTGCCTTTCTATAGGCGGTCCTCTATAGAACGATGTGCCTTGCCTCCTAACAGGCTGAGCATTTGGAATAAACTCAGGGGATGGTCATGCTGCCATATTCCTAGTTTCTCAGTATTTGCTCTTAGTTCTCCTCTACATCTGGCACACAAAACATCTTCGTCCTTCATGGGTTCTTTCCCTTTAATACGCTCAAATACACTGGTGTGTGGCTCAGGGTCTTCCTCCTCATCATCGATAACCAACTTGAATCTTGGCAACTTGTTTTTAAAACTGGTCGTCACCATATTCACTTCAAGTGGTTGTGGAAAAGGATTTTCATCCACTACCATTTTCTTTTTATCTTCGAACGTGATTCGTCCTGACTTAATAGTGTCATGTAAAACATGACGGAAAACCAAGCAATAATTAGTCATATGTGACCATGCATTATGCCATTCACAATATTTTTTACCCTTAATTTGCTCAGGGCTTGGCAGTTTGTGCTTATCGCTCAACTTTATCTGCTTATCTTTATACAGTTTATCGAATATAAGGTCAGTCTTAGTTACATCGAACGAGAACATTCTAGCCTTTTTGTTCTCCTTTTATAGGCTCGTCTCTGGTTAATTCCCTAGGTTTGGCCATTATGGGACAAGTATAGGCATCTCTTTTGATTAGTTCAGCCAAACACATTTCAGTTTGATCATAATACTCATCACTTATGGTATGAACGTCAAAGTTTGGGTCTTTGTAATAAGTCCATTTACTAGAATTCTTCATTTGCTCCTCTTCTTTTATCAATCGTTCATACCTAATTACATTCGCACTAAGTTGGAATAGGTCAGGGAATTCTCTATCCTGGAATTTTTTCTTTAAATCAAAACTTAAGTAAATTTGAGCAATTTTGACAAACTCTTTCTCAGGCAGGGGTACAAAACATTTACTCCTAACTGTTTTGAACCTTTGAAGAAAACCTTATGCCCATTCATTTGGCATTTGACGTAAGTTCGCCAAATCGGCCAATGTGACTTCAGATTCTGTTTTATAAAATTGGGCATGGAACAACTGCTCCATTTGTTTCTATGTTTGAACAGAATTCGCTGGCAAGTTAATAAACCAAGAAAATGCTACTCCTGTTAATGAACTAGGAAATAGTCTCATTTTGTGGTAATCGGTCACCTCACCACTTTGTAGCGTGAATCGCCCTATATGCTCTAGAGTAGACACTTCTCCTAAACCGGTGAACAATGAGAATTCGGGCACCTTATACCCTCTAGGCCATGGATATGCTTGATCTACCCAATCAGGATATGGTTTAGTGTAAGTCGGCCTGATTACAGGACGTACTCCAACAACCATTTGATCCTGTACTATTTCCATGATTTGATTCCTCAACAAAACGTTCGGATCATATGGGACTCCTATGGGTTGGTTTACTTGTTGGTTCACTTGAGGAGGCCGAATATTTGGTCCTTGATTGGCGGGGAATGTGCCATTGTTCAGACCATTGTACCCATTATATTGAGTATTTACTCCCTCATTAATGCGAGGTAAGTTATGCCCACCATTCAGGATATTATCACTTATGTTTGGATTACCCCCCAGGTTGGTAGTCACATTATCACCATTCAGGTTTTGTGCTCCACTAACCCCCTGATTTGAGGTAGAAGGACCGAGAAATGATTCTAAACCTTGACCTGGGTTTAAACCAGGGGAATTGTGTGGTGAAGTATGTCCCACAATCGTCCTGGTTTGGAAATGACTTCCTATGGGTATTGCTGGTTGACATATTTGGCCTACTTATTTGTTCATAATGTCATTCAAAGTATTTAGTTGTTTGGCCATGTTGTCATAATGAATACTTCCATTTTGGGTAAATTTTTCCATATTATGGACGTTTCGTAAATTTACCAGTTCGACGACATCCTGTGTTAGGGATGGCAAAAAAACCCGACAAACCCAATACCCGCGGGGACCCGCCCCGAATGGGGAGAGGAAAACCCGCTTAAACGGGTAACGGGGCGGGGATGGGGCGGAGAATTATTCCCCGAGGTGAGGACGGGTAACGGGGTCCCCGCCCCGCCCCGCCCCGTTAAAAAAAAAAAAAATTTTTTTTTTTTTTTTTAAGAATTCAATACTTTAAATGAACATTTTCGTTAGTTCTAATAGAAAATAACAACTAAAATTATTTGTTTAAATATAATGAATATGGACAATAAAAATAAATTATCAAAAACTAAAAAAAAAAAAAAAAAAATCTAAACGGGGAATAAACCCATCCCCGCCCCGCCCCCGCCCCCGCCCCACCCCGCCCAGCCTTAAACGGGGAACGGGGCGGGGACGGGGAATGAATTTCTTAACGGGGCGGGGGACGGGGAGGGCATCCCCGCCCCGCCCCGTTGCCATCCCTATCCTGTGTGAGTTCTCCAAGCAATGCACGCATGATTCGAGGACTTAACTTTGTCATTGGCTCATAACGGCTGTGACTGCTTGGACTCTGTCCTTCTGTTTGAGGAGAATGTTGCTGCTCCTCAAATCGCTCGATCACTAACTGGACTACTCCGTGACTTGCTGGTGCCTTATCAGAATTTTTATGAGGCATAGTTCTTTCCTTTTTGTATCTTCTAACACCAATGGTCCCACTGGCGTGCCAAATTGTTTCACGTCGATTTGTCACTAACAATTAAAAGAGGATCAGACGATTGTGTAAGAAACAAACCTCTTGGAAGAAAGTTCCACAAAGGGGTGTTTCTCGAATATGAAGATTACAATTTGGATATGAATAAGATGCCTCCAAGGGGCGCAAGCACACGAGTACAAGGAGATGAATTAATTAAAATTAATCTAAGAAAAGTAAATTATATATTCTCTGTTTGAGAGTGAATTTTGTCAGGGGCTTCTTCGTTGTCTTTTCCTTTCTTTTATACTCCTTGGGCAGTTCTTAATCATTTGGAAACTGTTTGTAACTACCCATTTCTTTCATAATGGCTGACTGGCCAATAACTACCGTTTGTAACTCTTACCACCACGTTTTCTTCATAACTGCTTGTCACCAACTTTCTCAAATCGTGGGGCGTAGTCGATGTGCTCAAACCGCCTTAAGTCGTGACTTTGGATAACATGTTTTAGTTATTGCTATGATTCTGGGCGACTCAACAGTTTTGGGCGACAATTGGTCTTCCGCTCTGGGCGACCATATGGTGCTTCATTCGCTCAACCTCTGGGCGTTCTGTAGGTTTGGGCGACGACGTTCTTTTGTTTGTGGGCTTTCATCATATTTAATGGCATTCTTGATTGGGCTTTTACCCTGATCTCTTTTAATTAGGCTTCCTCTCTTGGGCCATTTGAATTGGGCTGTACATTTTTGTGTGTCAATAAATACCAAAACAAATAACTCATAAAGAAAATAAGATAATTATAGGAAGTAGTAAAACAAAACATAATATTTCAAAAATAAAACAAAATAAGAACAGTAGTGTTTATGGAATTAAAGGAAAATATTTTAATGAAAATAAATGGATAAATGAGAGTAAAATACTTATTGATACCGGAGCAAGTCAAAAATTATATTTGCTCTCTTATTGACAAAGGAATAAAAAAGAAAAAAGTAGAATCCTATAATTATAGAGATTTTGAAGGAAAAATAAACTCATGTGATGTCATAGGACAAGTCCAAATTAAACTTGGAAGTTTATTGTTAAATATAGAATGTTATATAGATAATACTATGAATTATGATGAACATCACATACTATTAGGAAATTCATTCCTAGATAGTCTTGTTAATTATAAAATAGATAAGGAATGAATTCTTATAATAACTAGTGTTCGACGTGCGTTGTACGACTCGACGTCAAGTGTATATATTGGTAATGGTTATGTTGAAATAATTCATGTCATGCTGGATGCTAAATTTACATAACTTCGGGTATCTGTCTAGCTTTCCCAACTTTCCCTTTATTCATGAGTTATCATCTTATAGCCAAAATAAACTACATTTCTCAAGGTAGTAAACACTTTGTAGGTCCTAAGAAATATGTAAAATCGTCAAAGACAAAGTAAATAGGTGAAGCAAATTTACATACTCAATAGGCTCTCTAAGTTCATTTA
The DNA here is from genome assembly GCA_035079005.1 of Fraxinus americana. Taxonomy (NCBI): domain Eukaryota; kingdom Viridiplantae; phylum Streptophyta; class Magnoliopsida; order Lamiales; family Oleaceae; genus Fraxinus; species Fraxinus americana. The sequence goes on along the minus strand of CM068722.1, from coordinate 1,408,830 downwards.
GAGACTTAACAGCTTCATGTAGCTTCAGCTTTGCTTCTTTTCCTACTCTTTGGCTTCCATGTATTTTCCCTTCTTGATGTCATACTTTAGCCATGGTAATTTTTTCTTCATAGATTTGGCCTGGAATCACATAAATGGAATTTATCCCAAACATGCTAGAGAAATATGATTAAACCAACCCGAACAACAGTTTGGATGAACCAAGACAGGAGATGAGACCATATTTGTTAAGGTAATCAGCTATAGCAATAAGCGTAGCAAACCGGGTAAGAGTGTCCGAAGCCACAGGTTCATCTACGCATTCCCCCCACGTGAAGTTGCATAAATGCAAGCAATTGCAAATCATTAAAAGTCATCAGAAATTAAATATGCCTCATGATTTGGCCTAGCAAATAGATCCACACGATATATGTACTGTGCAAAAAAATAAAATTGTCGTACTTAAATCAAAAGTGACATAATAATACTTCCTTTGCTCCCATAATTGAAAGATAATGGCTCTGCCACTGGGAAAAAATAATTACTGGATCTCTGTAAAAAATACTCCTCTTGCTTTCCTTATGATCTCAGACCTGCACAAATAGAAGAAAGAATATTAATATCCTCCAATGCAATTACTAATAAGTTTTTCCCGTCCTACACTACCTTCTAATTGAACAAAATGTCGAGATCTTCTCTTTCCCGTTTGTAGATTGATATCCAATGCGCCAACCTCCATCCGTTCTTCTCTGCGCCCTTTAATATTCGTAAACATTGAAGCCTGAAAAACACAGGTGAACAATTAATAAAACTAAAGTTTACAACATGCTACTTAATGCAATTATTTCATGGTAGATTTCAGTCAGCTCCAGTTTTGCAAGTCATTGAACTAATATACGGTGCATAGAATTTGTAATTTAACAGAGTCGGGGTGATAAATATGATAAATTTTCTCAAATTGTAAAGATAATAAATACAAATGAAAGTACATGTACAAAATGGATAGGAGAGTGTCAAACAAAATAATATTAGCTAAAAACATAAGAGGTCAACACTCACCTTCAACTTTTTCACGGAGCCGAGCAAGGGATACAATTTATGCTAAACAACATTCATTTTCAGCAAGGAGAGTAGCACTTCCACATGGTGATATTTTGTAATGAACATTTCGAATAGAAAAACAAAGTTGCATTGGTCAAATCATTGTTGTTTAAGTTCGTTCAACCTATAACCGCCAATAAATAATAGCAAACACAGGCTAATAAAAATGAGAATGAAATGTTTTACTGGAAAAGAATTAGAATCAGAAGAAAAGGTATTGAAAGAAACATGGGATGCAAATATCCAACAACTCAAGAATGAAAAAGAGTAACCTTTACACTTGTGACACTAAGAACTATTTCGCCATTAAATTTCACGTAAGTAGGACTGGAGTCTAAAATAATCCGTCAACAAACCTCTAGTTTAACAATTTCCATGGGACCTTCTGACATTAGGTGATCACAGGGTATAACATTCTATAGGTGCATCTTGGAGTCAAAAGTGAGGAAGCAACAGATTAAATTGACGACTTCTCTTATCTAGAGAACAAACTTTGTAAAATAACCAATTAACCATAAAGTCTTTGCTAAGGGCATGAATCCAAATTTGAAATGAAAGTGTGAGTGGACTTCTGAAGATAAAACCTTCATCAGATCTAGATGTTTTGCCCAAGTTAAACAGTGGGAGATTAGTGAGATGTTATGCCTGAGTGATTAATGAAGTCTAACTTGTTCGAAGTAATAAAAATTTCATTTATAGAAAAATCTTTTCATTTATTTAACTGATGGCCAGTAGATCTTTCTATTTGGCTATATACATAGTTTCTGCTTAAAAAATGATTACTCCATCCAACCACAACTGATGTAGCCATAAATGCATTATTGAACTTGAAACATTACCTGAATCCCATATGCTCCTTGTTAGCTAAAAGTTTCACAGTTTTGGGACCTGGAAAATAACCAACATTTGGATTTAAATCAAAACTTAAAATATCTTAATAAAAATAAGACTACCTTGTTGACATAATTTAACTGTGCAATTACACAGATTACTGCAACTGAAAACAAAAACCAAGTATGGGGATATCCAATTTGATTGATGCCCTCCAGTGTAAGCTTTATTGCAATACCAATTGCCTTTATACTGACTACCTATATGGCAACATGAAAAATAGAAAGCCAGATAGAAGTTCTCCATCAAATCCTGTAGATATGTTTGTCTGCCCTTAGAGAGGCTAAAAATGCAGAAGCAGAGCTATAATTATTGACACTGTATGTTACAGAAATCAGAAATGATGTAGACAGAAGCAATGAGAAGAAATGAGATGTGGTCTAACAACAATATATATTGACACAAAATATGAAAAGAAAAGAAAATGCAGAAGAAAGAGGTGGGAACCAGGCTGAGCGACCAAAATCCAGATTTCTAGTATGGAAGTTGTCATTTTGTTTATGAGGTGCATGAATTACAATTACTACCAATCCTACAACGAAAAACAAATATCCCAGCATACCCATCGGTCGCAGCCCCTCCTTCAACATAAAGTGTTCTATAATAGCACCATCAGATTCATGGAAAGGGTTAGTTGTGTAAATATTATCAGAGCTAGTTATCACACTCAATTGGACTAAAGAAAACACACCTAACAATTATAATCAATCCACCAAAAGGGGTCACAAGAAGAGTTCGAGCGTAAATATAAGTTATGAAATTTGCTACTTCGCCAACAATCACTGCAGGCAATTAGTCAGTTACTAATATAGCGTCGGAAAGAATATTTGCTCTGGTAATAAAAATGGAGCAATTGTTATGAACATAATCCACGACTTACTTATAATCATGTTAGTCCACCAAAGTGGTTCCAGCAAGTGTAGCGCCCAAAATCTGCATAAAAGATTAAAAAGGAGCTACATAGGCTGAAAGTGCAAGTATACAAACACACACAAGGCTGAAAAATATATACACAATAAAGGACAAGGACCCTTATAAGGGGAGGGGGTATATCCTGACAATCAAGTCACCTTCAAGCCAATAGATAGATCAAAACAAATAAAATCCTTAATTAGGTTGCTATACAGGTCGTAAAAATATGTCAATCATAATTCCTCTTCCTTTGCACAAAACAGTTCAAGAATCATGAAAACAAACCTTAGAAATAGGCACACGAAGGATTGGGTTCCAACAATTGATGGTAATCAAGACCAGAAGCACAGCAGAAAACAAGAAGATCATACAGCAGGATGTGCATAATAGGCTCTACTCTCAGTTCTCAATCAATCTTTTCATGTGCTTATTGTCGATTTTAGTTTCGACTCGGGTTACGTTTGTGGCAATATATATGGGAAGAGGCATCACATGGAAGCAATCTGCACAATTTTTTGTCTAGGAAGCAATTGATTACTCTGTTTTCTAGATTCCTATAGCCTGATGCGGCGAAAAAGATTGGCAATTTTCCATTAATTATTCCTTTACCCTGCGCTAAACTTAAATTCTTATAAAGGCAATCATGTCAAATATATTATGCTCTTTATTGGAGTTAGTAGCTTTATCATTCAATAACAAAGTTTTTTTTGATAAGTAATCATTGAATAATAAAGTAAAGAAACCGAAGCAGCCTAATTATGTTAAATCTATTTAGGCCACACAATAACCCAAATCACAAAGAAGTTTCAGAAGCCAATTTCCTTCTGTATCTACGTTTTGGCCCTCAGATTTTAAAGAATGGTTGAGTACCAATGTAAAACGTAAAGGTTCAGAAGCAATTCGTACACATTTTTTTCACAATTTTAAGTTTAACGCTAACATCTAAAATTTAATTTCTAAATATTTGAATTATCCCTACTTCCTAAGTTTTACTCTATCATCATCTAGATAATCTACAGATGACCTCAATCATCTGATAATCTAGCTTTTCCATACAAAATCACCTACAAATGGGAACTATTGATAGCACTCATAGATCAACTATTTTTGGTAAGAAAAGAGCAGATAATAACATCTATATTTACCCATTGATAAAGCATAACTGATAAAAGGAAATGGTGGCCAGTGGCCACAAATGGTAAAAACATCTAATAGCAAAAGAGAAACATCGGAAACAAACCATAAAATGAAGGAAAAAAATTACTCTTCTAAGAGATCTAAACTCAAGTAAAACAGAAAGCAAAAGACAATATTTCGAAATAAAAAATTAGTTCTCACTACACTTCCTAACACTCAATTCCGTGCTACCAGGAAGGCAGAACACTTCGCTTTGAACTATAAATCTACTAAAACGGATTACAAATAGCACGTCTTTTTTCCATTAAACGAGAACTGCTCAAGTGGAGGATATAGAACCCACAAGAAGAAGAAGAAGAAGAAGAAGAAGAAGAAACATTTTCAACAAAGCCTATTTGATAGTAATTCTCTGTTTCCCAGATAGTAGCTTTTTCTTGTTCAAAAATTTTTCTTTAGCATTCGCTTCCTAGTATCCAAATCCAATTCAAAAATATCCCACATTTTCTCAAGGAACATTATCTCACGTTCAAACAATGCAAAATTACAAAATCATAGGGACGCAGGAAACCCCTTAAGGACGCAAGTACTATTTATATATACAGATGCACGTATAGAAGTTGATTAGATGAAGCTTACTGAAATTGGGAATTGAGCGATTCAATCTTCAGTTACCTAATTAAAATTCACCGAAGCTATGAAGAAAATTGGAGAAATTTTGTAAGATTTTCTAGCGTTAGCGAAAGAGATTTACAAAGCCCTAGCTCGACTGGTTCTTAAACGCACGCGCTCACAGGGAAGGGCTGAAGATGGATGCGTGGTCGCGTGGAGGCGGACTGGCGGAGCAGTGGAGGGAATGGCTTAGGGCTGAAGCCTGAAGGCGGAGGTGAAACGGCACAAGGAGAGGGAAGGGCTGAACGGGGAGAAGATGAAGTAGGGTTGATTTGGGGGGGAAATTTGAGTGAGAATGGAATTGGAAAAATGAATTGTTCAAAACAAGAGAGGGAGGCGATGGAAGGACCCACTATTCTCACATATGCTCTGAAATTTGTCCTGAGGGAGCTACCATTGTCAATGAGATCGATAGAGATTATGTCTCATGAGATTGATGAAGATTACGAAAATTAGTGAAGATTATGACTTAACAAAATTATGTATATATCTATATTTACCATATTTAGGTTGATTACATCAACCATATTTAGATTGATATCACAATTGTATAAGGTAATACTCTGTAGATTGATATGATAGTTGTATTAGATAATGCTCGGAATCTCTCAAGGAAAGACCTTTTCATGTTTGGGATCAAGAAAAGAAATTCACCTTCCTGATTTCTATTTGCAAAATAAAATCATATGCTAACACCAACCTTTTGAGCTTGAAGAAATTTACTGTTGGTGCATTTGCTTGACCAGCGTTTAGTAGGATTGCATGAGCCTGAGAAGTTACAGAAATGCATTAGTTATTGCTAGAAGATAGAAACAGAGAATAAATTAAACAACATTGAAACTTAAAAATAAGTTTTGCACCATTTTGCCAGAAATAATATGGAAGGAGATATACTTCCAAAAAAAATGGAGGTTGACAATAGGATCTGATGACGTGTGTCCTGCATCAATAGTTAGATGTTTAATGCTTCAGTTAAATTGGTCAAAGTACTAATATGCTACAGTAGCAACAATAACATATTAGACAAACTGCACATAGATCAAGTACACAAACAATTAAAATGTTCATACAAAAATCAAATGAAGCAACACAAATATAATGGATGAAAGACAACAAATTTTGATGAAGATGATAGCTTGTAATTAAAAAAGTATCAAATAATAAGCTGAAACAGGGAAACTTAATAGCATTTTACTTTATGAGAGAACATAAACGGATTGCATTTCCTCGATAACATAATGAATTTCTGATATAAAGAGCCATAGACAATACCTTGAAGTACCATATCTAATTGTTTTTTGATTGTCAAGTGCTTCCAAAAGTGGATTTGACTAATATTGGAATACATATTGAAACTTAAAAGTAGAGAAAGTACATAAATTAATTGTCCAGTGAAGTGGTAATATAGGCAACAGAAGGAATTCTTTCTACTAATACTCCCAATTGTATGAATTCAATGTTAATTATAGTGCCAGCGGACAAAAGAGCAAAAAATCAAAGGTAATTAACTATCTAATTGTACACTAACCATGTTAAATAAGCCTCAAAATTTCAAAAGAGTTCTAAAGAAGTAAACAATCTTGCACAAAAAATAATAAATGCTAAGTTCTAATTCATTTGCATCCTTGTAATAACACTTTTTGTTGACCATAAAATCTGAGTGCAAATTATAAAATCCTAAACACAAAAGTAATCAAGCAAATAGAGGTGAAAGAAACAGAACAAATGCACAAAATAAGACCCTATCAATCCGGACAGACAGGTTTTTCGAGTGATATTTCTCGTACTCAAATAAGATTAAGCCTTTGTTTGATATCCTTTATTTCGGAACTCTTTTTTTCTACAATTCATTTTCAAGCGCAAGTTCACACAAGAAAAATTTTCCTTACATCTTAACCACACATTCTCCAAAGATTCGCTATCCAAAACATTGAAAATCCCAAATAACGGCCATAAAACAGGGGCTAAATAGATAAATTTTCAAAAAAAAGTAAAAATATTTAAAAAATACTACACTAAAATTTGCACAAAGCACTTTGACCAGAGTATACAACTTCTGCAGGATGCACTTTGCATGAAATAGGAAAAGACATTTTTGGTTCCATAACATTCTTGCAAGCCAAACACAAAAAGTTTTTGAAGATACTCTTTTTAAAACATCAAACAGAACCTCAAAAGAAAAGACAAAATGGAAAAAGAATTACTTATTTAAGCTCTCGAGCTAAGTAGTCAGTGCATAAAATATTTAAACCCTTTTTATATAGCAATTATAAACAATTATATTGTAATCCTAAACTTAATGAAACGACATATAAGTAAATCATACACAACGGGATAATATTACAACCAAGCTAGAAAATAAAATGATATTTCAATACAAAATGAGGGAAGGTGCATCATAATAAAAAATCCAAGCCCATTTTTCTTTCTATCATTCTTTTTTCTTATTCTTTAGTGTCCGGAATTTTCTAACTTCATCCTGATAGATAAAACTTAGACTCAACCTTCCATGTGGTTGATGATGCATTTGGAAAGATCACGTGAGTATAATCACCCTCAGTATGGGGCTAGGCCATGGCCTAATACCTGTTCAATTAATTATTGACATAAAGGTAATAGTCAGATAGCACTCATGTAAAAATTTGAAGTTACCAATGGGATCACAAAAAAATTGAACAACTAACTCCTAAGGAGTTGATGAAATCAAGATTATTACAAAATTAAATGAAATGACTTAATATGCGTCTAACTCCAAGATGAAAAAATTTTACTTCAAATATCCGTTTGAACATCAATTGAGTAAATTCAACATCTCTAAGACTTGGAAAGACAATCTTGGTCATAACATGATCGTCAATTTCACATGGAAATGTAGCTACAGAATGTACCTGCAGCTCTTAGGCAATGAACAAACAAGGCCTTCTCCTCCAGGATGTACAGCAATTCTGTATGGCAAATCACTACCAGTTCCAAGCTTTCCCACCTTAAGAATGAAATCAAGCCCTTTTTCTTTTAGGAATAATTAGTTTTTAGATAATTATTACTGTAGAAGTTTCCTGAATATTCATATGCAATGGAGTAGTACTATTCAGGGTGGAAGATGTGGAGAATTATTACAAAGCACCATGTCATGCACACAACATATTTATTAGTACCCACCAAATAATATAAAAATATTGTTCTTCCAATAAAATTAGTTCTAGAAGGTCAATTTTTTAATTTAATAAAATTTGAATGTATTTATTACCAGAAGAAAATTTGCCCAAGTTTCCTTCGTTAATGAAACAGTAAATTTAAGCCGAGAATTGTAGAGAATTCTACTGATATCAAAGTAGCAAGACAAGAAGAACAATAGCCGCGATTCTCGTGGTAATAGCATCAGTTTTTTTTTCAAATTTATTATTTATCACACAAATTATCCAATTTACAGTCCACATATATTAAAGATTCTCAAATTTCATTAATTATAAACCTCAACATTCTGCCATAATTTTTCCAATATTCTTAAATTCTCGAATTCACACAATCCCCAAATTTCAAATTTACAAAATTCAAAATTCTCACAGTAAATACTACAGGCTCACAATTCACAAATACATCCATTAATCATAAACATAAATAATAAATCAAAGAATTAACTAGACTCTGAAAGAACAAAAACAAAAAATAAAATAGAGGAGCAATCGAGCAGACTCACAACAGCGAAACTGCGAAGGACAGTGGCGGAGAGGTTAGGCGTAGTCGGCGGACGACAACAGGGTTAGGGGCTAGGACGATGGGACCGTCGGGTATGACATGCAAGACTTCAAGAGAAAATGGAGGGATTGAGATTCAATTTCCACAATTGCTGGCTGCCGGTATGCGTTAAACACCAACATAACCTAAAAAAAAAAACGAAAACGGAAATGAGAGACGATAGAGAGAAAGCTGTGGAATTTGTTAGGGTTTCAAAAGGGGAGACGGTAGAGAGAAATTTTGGAATTTGTTAGGGTTTCTACTCCATAAATCGCGAGAAAGAGAGAAGGGGGAAGAGAAGAGAGTGGGGGAGAGAGAGAACTGTCGAGAGAGAGAGAGTTTGCGCGTAATAATGGAGAGAGAAGGAAGTTGAGAAAATATCTACCCTTTTGGCGGCTCGGCTAAAAAATGGATTGGCTCAAGAACGGCGGCTTACATGGCCATTAGGCTTGTGAATAGTGTTTTGAAAGATGAGTCTTTTAGATATAGTGGATGAAGGAATAACTACCTATTATCATAAAGAAAAATGAGTAGAGAAATAAAATTTACAATAAGTATATACTTACAAATAACCGTATTCGAATAAAAAATAACTACTTGTGCTCTAATTGACACAGAGCTGAAATAACTGTCTTTAAAGAATTCATATTATCAAAATGGATAGAATACAAACAATAATTAATTGTACAAGGAATAACTGGAGCAAAAAGATCCTTGAAATACAAAAATGAAAATATAGAAGTTATCATAAGATCTAAAATAGTAACCATAAGAAATGTTTACCAATATAATATAAATGATTGTAATATTATTTTAGGTAATGACTTTTTACAATAATTTAGTCAATATAGTCAAAATATTTATACAATTCAATTAAAAACACCATGTGGACATCTATTAAAAATTGTTAGAGAATTTAAATCATTTAAAGTTTAGCCATCTCAGCGTGGTGAGAAGATAGAATTTATACCAAAATCACTCAAATATTCAATCAAAACAATTACCCTTGATCAAATAAAAGATCTTTTAGCAAAAAATTATAACGATAAACCGCTAGAAAAATGGGAAAAATAAAAAAACAACAGCCAAAATAGAACTATTAGAACCAAGAATAATTATCAAAGTCAAACCTATGCTCTATAATCAAGAAGATAAAGAAGAATTTCAAGTTCAAATCCAAGAACTTCTTAACCAAAAACTTATAAGAAAAAGTAATAGCCCACACAATAGCCCAGCCTTTATAGTTAGAAATCATGCAGAAATAAAAAGAGGAAAAGTTAGAATGGTTGTAAACTATAAAGAAGTCTTAATAAATATAGCTAAAAATAAAAAGTATTATTCAAAATTTGATTGTAAATCTGGATTTTGGCAAATCAAGCTTGAAGAAAATAGTATATCTTTAACAGCATTCAGTACCCCTCAAGGACATTATGTATGGATAGTCATGCCATTTGGATTAAAAAATGCCCCACAAATTTATCAAAGAATAATGGTGAAGTTTTTAAAACTTATGATTTTCTTATTGTTTATGTTGATGACATACTTTTTTGTTCAGAAACATATAAAGATCATCTTAAACATTTTAGAATCTTTGCTACTCTTTGCTCAAAAGATGGTATAATACTTAGTCAGAAAAAGGCAGAAATAGCAAAAAATGAAATTAATTTTTTAGGAATGATAATAAATAATGAATGAATAAAATTGCAACCTCATATTTCTGAAAAAATAATTATGTTTCATGATAAACTAAAAAATAAGCAACAAATTCAGAAGTTTTTAGAATGTCTTAATTATGCTGAAAGATTTATAGAAAAACTTACAGAAAAAAGAAATAAACTACAGAAATTATTAAGAAAATCAAATAAGATTGGATTGAATGAAGAACATACACTTTGTGTTAAAAACTTAAAAGAAAATTGTAAAAATTTACCTAAACTTAAGCTTTCAGATGAAAAAGATAAATTGATTTTACAAACAGACATATCGAATTTATATTGGAGTGCTTTATTAAAAACTGATTTAAATGAAATTTGTAGATATACCAGTAGAACATTTAATAATGCTGAAGTAAATTATGTAACCAATGAAAAAGAATTATTAGTAGTTGTTAAAGGAATAAATAAATTTAAAATGTTTTACTACCCAAGAATTTATTGTTCAAATTGATAATACTCAACTTTAATGGATTAGTAAATAATAGATTACCAAATTCACCTCAACATAGAAGATTGCACAGATGGCAAGTATTATTATCTTTTTATAATTTTAAATTTGAATATATTAAAGGAAAAGATAACTTATTCGCTGATTTTTTGAGGAGGAATTATGAATATGGAAACGATTGAAGCATTTACAAAGGAATTGCAAAATCTTCTAACAGATTTTAATGCAGATTATCTTGCTGTTTAAGAGGATCATTTTGATATTCGACAAACTTTGTGCTATCTATCAAACAAAGTTGTTGAACGTTGAAAAAAGATTGAAAAATTAAATGACAATAAAGAAAAAATAGTTAATAAATTGACAGAATGTTTAGACTTTTGTGTAGCCTGCAGATAGGAGTACCCTCCTCTTGAAAAAAGAGAATATAGCCAAAAGGCGAGTTACATCCCATTTCAGGAGATTAATACATCTACCTCGAGTGGAGAATCAAAATATAGGAGAAATGAATCTCTTACCTCTCAAAAGGAAAAAGTCATAAAAAAGGGTCCACGACAATTCCCCGTCAATATTGACAAATTGTTGGAAACATTAACAAGTGGAAAAGGAGTCACTGAGTCTAGTACTCAAACATCCTTATCAAAAAGGCCTATTGGAACAGTCTACTGTTATCAGTGAATTCCAAGAAAATAAAAAACCACCTATTGGTGATCTTAAATCACCAAAGGAAATAATTACCACTCATCACATCAGCGCTAATCTACATCCTATGAAAAAAGAGTATTATGAATTTTCAGAATGTGTATATAATTTCAGAGAAGTAAATTCTCTTTATTTGACAGCCCTTCCAACGGCGATTCATCCAAGGATCAGTACACTTCAAGGAGCTGATCCTAATATTGTTCAAAAATTGGCAACATTTGGATTTTTAGATCGATTCTTCCCAGGAGCAGATCTTAAAGAAATCGAACAATTTGATAAAGAATTCATTAATTGTGTTAAGAAATTCATTGATAAACAGCCAATTGAATTGAGATTTTACACAATTAGTCTTGAATATAAAAAACCAAAAAGGTATGGAGAATATCATCTCATCACCATTCAGAAAAATAATGAAAATCCACTCAAGGAGATTCAGATTTTTAAAGAATTACCCACTATTAACAATAAATGGATGATCTATAGAAGAGCTTTGGGAATAAAATCAGTATGCTCAACGATACAGTTCTTTTATAGAGAAAGATACATGGTCTATTGAATGAGCAATAATTGAATTATTATCTGCAGAGGAGATAAGGAATCAAAAATCCTTGAAGATAAGATTTGTGAAATCCTCAATGATCAATTTCTTAGAAGTGGAGAATGCATTAAAGAGGCTTGCTGATTAATGGGACACGTCCACCCATAAAAGACGATAAAGAAAAGGACATCATAAGACAGCACCATGTGATCATTAAAGGAAAATAAGACAACTCAAAAGCTGGAATAAAGCAGTCAAAATATGCTTTAATAATTTGCTTTTCGAATTATTGTACTATCACTTTGAAAAAGTAGAATAATTTGATTGGCCAGAAACTTCTCTGTGAAGTGAGAGTCTTCTATAAATTGAGTCTCTTCTCATTGAGAAGAACAAGTTGAAAATATCAGTGTTCTAAATAGCGTAATGCGTGGCAATGCGTGGAGACCAAGCAATGGACTAGGCGAGCAAAAGCGAGGCTTTTGCGTAAAAAAACGTTTTCTTATTTTAATATTTAATCAATCAAAAAATCATTTAATAATTAAAAATAATGCATACTAAACATTTATAACATATTTATAGGAACTTTATACATTTTTTCAAAGTTTTCAATAAAAATATAAGTTTCAAATTTAAATATAAAATAGTAAACAAATAGCGTGGGAACTTAATATTTCAATTAAAGATTGGCTAGTGTTCAGTTGTTCCCCTCAACTCCTATATGTTCAATTTAGGCCCTCAATATTTCAAATTGTGGAAAAAAAATTAAAAATAATGCGCGATAATGCGTGTCTTAGAGCGTATTATCGCGCATTAGCGGTCAACTCCAGGCGTTGACCCCCGAAAAAGCACCAAACAACTTAGCGTAGCGTTTTGGTCGAGCAACGCGCAATAGCGGGCAATAGCTCGAGCAATAGCGAGCTATTTAAAACATTGGAAAATATGCGAGAGAGACTATCTTGAAAATTGATATTTGTAATCATTTTCATGAGAGAATTGAAACCACTCTTTGGAGTTTCAATCTTTGTAAAATCTTTGTATAATAGCTTTCAAACTATTATCAGATTAATAAAATCTTTGAGTTTGAAATAAATCTTTTATTACGCTTTGAGTATTGTTCTACACAGTGAGTCTGTTTGAGAGTTTGGAGTGCCCTTTTGTCCGTTTTGTTGTGATGTTATCAGGACTTTGGCTGACTCCTTTGACGAATGTGACTAGGAACATATAACATTCTTGCTATTTTGCGAAGTGTGGTAAGGCCCTTATTTTAAGTTACAAAGAAGTTTATTGTCTGAAGATATTTATGAAAATTATTATATAAGAATTTTTATAAGATTGCATACTCTAGAGAACTTTTCTTTATAGAAAATTATGAATTTTTATATAGAATTGTACATTTTAGATATACCAATAGCATTGATTATAGTCACGTGATAGAAATTACATAAACCTATGATAGTTATACCAGAAGAATAAACTTCATAAAAAAGAGATAATAGATATTATAGAAAATGTCTTACAATTATATCTTTTAGATTAAAAGAAATATTACCTAAAGAAATAATAAAAATGATTATATTTTCTGATTAGATAGTGAAAATAGTGAAAAAGCCTTTAAAAATATAGAACAACATGAAAATTATAATGAAATAGCTGAATTATATGACTTTGATCTTAGCTTTGATGATAATATATAATTTAATAATCAAAGAAACTTTTAGACCTTATACTTTAAAAACATATGAACTTTAAATCTTATTTTAAAATTTATTTTAACTTACACTTTTTAATAGAATTAAAAGAGAATTAATAGATAATGAAATTAGAAGAGAATTAAGAATAGAAGAATAATTAAGAAGAGAAATAGAATAAATAATAAATAATATAACAAATTCCTTAAGCTTACCAACTAATATGAGTATATCAATAAAAATAAGATTTGATAAACAAGAAATAAAGAACATAAGTCTACCAATATGAAGTTATCAAATTAGAAGATGGAATACAACTTTGTTTCAACCCTTAAGTTCATGGGGAAACACAGATAGAATGTTAAACATGAATACAAATTGGACTAATGCATTTTTATGGCAACAATTAAGACAATTAAAATCTAAAAAAAAAGAAGCTATAGATGGAATCAATAATACAGACCCAAAAGATGAAATAGCTAAGGAAATATTAGAAGTTTTAAGTAAAAATATGTCTAAAAAAATTTATAAAATTAAAGAAAAAATTAATAAATTAGAAGTACTTGATTAAACTAAACTAGAAGAAATTCAAAACCAAATATCAAAAATTGCACAGAAAAATAATATTAGTAAAATTACAACTTTAGAAGAAAAAATACAAATTATTAATTATAAAATTGACTTTTTATTAAATAAATTAGGATTTGAAGTTGCTGAACCAACCTATAAGAAAATTAAATGATGATAATGAACGAAAAAATTAATTTAATTGAAAAAGGTATGGAAACAATTGAAGAAAAAATTACTAGAATTGAAATAAATTTCAAAAAAGAAAAACTACAAAATAATTTCTTAAGAATAGAAAATCTTTTAAATAGAATAATAGAGAATCTAAATAAAGAAAAATCATTTAAACCAGATTATACTGAAGAACTTAAAGAAGTCAGAAAGAAAATTAAAAGTATGAAGAATTAATAAAATTAAATGGAGATTAAAAGATGATATTGAAAGGTTATTAATTGACCTTAGAAAACAAAAAGAAAATTTTATAGAAAAAGAAGGAAAAAAATGGGAAAAAGAGAAGGAAAATTAATTATAGAAAAATAATGAACGAAGATATGGAAAACGTAATATTCAACTTAGAGGATTTAAAAATTTGTGAAGAAATAATTCAAAATCATATGGTTGGAAGAACAGGAGGATCATGAGCAGTTAAACAAGAAGATTATGGAGAAACTAGCATAACTAGCTATGAAGCTGAAGTAGACCCTAGAAGATATGTTAATACAAAAGTCGATTTTAGAACTAGAAATGAAAAAATGTATAAAGAGCAATTCAAACCAATTTTAAGATAATCAAACCCAATGAAAATTGCATGATCATATTTGAATTTAGATTGTGAGTTAGATGTTAGAAAAATTATAAATGAAAGGAGTACAAACATAATAGCACATTTTAATTATAACCGAAGTAATATTGATAATAAAAATAGAACCGAGTATCTACTTGCAACTTTTAAAGGAAATGTAGCTAATTGGTACGGAGGATTAGAGAACACAACAAAAAGTGTTTGGAAAGATAGTTTTGAAGCAAGATTTGGAAATAGCATAAGTAAAGGCATACATAGAGCCGCTATAAGAATTTATAGAGAATTTGTAGGAGAAGATTGGGTAGCAGAAAACACTAAAGCTAGAACAAAAGAAATAAAATATGCTAAAAATAGAATGGAACGTTTACAAATTTATAATATTTGTTATCTTAATGAATATTGTTGTGAGTATAGTATATACTATTATATGATGTTTGGAAGTGGAGTTGAAAATAATTATTATAAAGAAGTTTTTATTAGGAAATGACCACCACCATGAAATAATTATTTTCAAAATAAAATTAGAGAAAAACAATTAGGAAGAAATGAAGAAGCCTATACTTTAGGATTTATAATAAGAACTATAAAGGATGAAATAAGTACAATGTGTAGTAATCAAATTATTTATAAATAATCAGGATTTATAAAAGATAGAATTTGTTGAAGAGATACCGAAGCACTAGGAAATTGGAGATGTTATGATTATAAAAAAATAATAATAATAAGATATATAAAAAATATAAGAAGTTTAAAAAGAAATATTTTAAACTAAAAAGGAACATTTCAAAAGAAAGTATAAAACTTACAATAAAAAACCATTAGATAAAAAAAAAAAAGATGTAAATGTTGGAATTGTAATGAAGAAGAACATATAAGCACCGAATGCCCAAAAAGAAAAGTTAAAATATTAAATACAGATTTTGATCAAATTAGAGATGAATTTGAAGAAGTAAACTTTGAGAAAATAGAAACTGATGAAGAAATTTTTGAAAAAAAATTAGATTCAGAAGAAATATCTAGTGAAGATGAATAGAAATAAAAGAAATAAAAAACAAAAAATAATTTATAAAACTATTTATAAAAGAAAGGATGTATTTTGCAATAAAATAAAAATCAGTTCATTAAGAGTAAAATAGACCTTTTAGGTTATTTATTAAAAGGTCAGTTGACTTAAGCCAATTTGAAAAACATCCCGGCAAACTAATGATCAGAGTAGTTGAGAGAACGCACAATTAGGGTTTTAACTAATCAGCCAATGAGAAGCTGTCCAATCAACTCTTAAAGAGTCGCATTCACGTTTTATCCTTCAATTGAAATTGGCATTTTGCAACGATGGGCTTCCGACTGTGAAAAATGTGTCGATCTTATAATTTTGACTCTTTAGAAATGCGACAAGCATGCAAGATATATAGCTAGTTATAAGAAATTGGTCTATTATTAGACTTTATTTCGTACACATTGTTCTTTTGTTGATCTATTATTCTTATTATTACAATCTAAAATGAAAGTGTTAATTAATAATAGACTTTACGATCAAAACAGTTACAAGAAAAAAATATGTCGTTAGGTCACAACTGTCATTGACTCACTTTGATGATGTTGGTAGTTTTAATATTGCTTATGATACTTCAAAATAATTTCATTACAAAGTAATCATCATCATTGTGAATAGTGATGAAAGCATGACTCGAAGTCAAAATTTCTATAATAAGAACATTTAATTTATATAACCTCTTACTATATGATACATTAATCAACATAAAAAAGTTATGTACTAAAAAATATTGTTTTAGTGTTATTTAGAAAAATTTCCCAGAGAGTCAACTCATATATGGACCGGCCCAATATCACTGTTTCTTATCTGCTCAGGGCCCTATACGGCCATTATCATTACTTGTTCTCTCTACAAATAATAAATGCAGACTGATATTTTACATTTACTACTAGTTTCTAATTCTACTTCAAGAAAATGCAAATATTATCACGAATATCTGAATCTGAACTCCTCATTATTGAATGAATACACTTTTATTTATAGCAGATCTTTCAATTGATTAATGCCGGGTTAATTACAGTGAGTAGAACTTGTTAATCAACATGGCATGCCAGTCGTTGCCATAAACAAGTATGCGTTTAAGTGTCACTACGATGAATTAATTAGTTTGGCATTAACCTAAGATTCAAATTCTGACAAAACTTTCAACGGACTTTGCAAGCTATGTTTTTGTCAGTGTTTGTTTATTGGAAACATTCAATTCAATCAAGCTTATTAAAGAAATTGATCAAATTCAAGATATTTAATGAGCCACTAGGTCATCTATTTAACACACACACACACTTAGAAAAGCGAGCATTTGCCATTTGACACTGAAGTTGCATAAAGATGGAAATCGAGAGTCGACTTTCGAAGATTTCTAGAATAGCAGGTAATGGAAACACTTAGGTGGAATGACAACTTTGAAAACGTCAATGTTTCCATTTCAGAAATTTTGTGCTTCAACTTTTTAAAGCAAATTAACCACGGAGAACCCATTTCCCTTCGACTTATCATTTTCCCATTTTTTCATGTACGAAAAGCTAACTTCTTATCAGCATCGACTAGACACGAGAATGGTCTAGAGCATGGGCAAGGCCTTGTTAATGGGCTTAACCTCATAATGTCCTATGGTTTTATTTTGAGTAAAAATCTGTATGAATTAAACTAGAGCCTCTTAGAGTTGGGTTACTTGAAGATTGCAAAGATTAAATTTCTGCATTCTTTAAATTTGATGTAGTGTCTGATGATAGCCCATTAATCTTCTCCGAAAAATATCTGATCTTGAGGCATTTGATTTTTGCATAGTAACATGACGTTTTCCATAATCATCTATTGAGACTATTTAGCCAACAATATCTGGGAACTACTCAGAAATCAAAAATTGTGCACCTCTGTATTCAAACATGAAGAGTATCAAAGTATACCAAATTATGCACTGAAGTACAACTATTTGAACCATTAAACTCCCAGAATAATCCCCATACATTCCCTTCAACAAAGGGATACCCATAACAAGAGTGTTTGCCAAAGTTCTTTTTTTTTTTTTTTAAACAGTGGATGTCCGAACCAGTTTGCGCGCACTTCGACTAATCCCACAGGCCCTAAAATTTACGGCCGGTACTCACCTCAATGACCCTGAAGGGACTCGAACTGGTAATCATTGGGTAGCAAACTCAATGCCTTACCAATTGAGCAACCCCTCAAGATTAAGAGTGTTTGCCAAAGTGGATAGGAAAAGTGTAATAGTCCATTACAAACAACCCCTTTTGCTCACATTAGCCCATACAACTAAAACTGCAAGAACAATGAGTTTTTGGTGTGACTGCAGCAATGAACTTCAAGTTCATTTCATAAGGATTGTTGATGTGGGATGAATTAGAATTCAAGCCAAGAAGATAATAAAATAAGAAGAAGAAGAAGAAGAAGAAGGGAAGGAAGAAGCCGGCAGAGAAGAAAAAGTAACTTAGGGAAAAGGGAAAACGTGGCAACGACCAATCTTAATTTTCATCAAATCATTAACTGTCTCAACTACTATAAAAAAATATTCAATAAATAGTAAAAACCTATCTACTAGTGACGGGCTTGGGTCAACCCACTACTACAAGCTCAATAATAATAAAAATGTAATTAATAAAAATCAACAATAAAACAAATCATGGTGTCTGCATCAATTGTTCATTGCAATGAAATGAAAAGAAAGAAAAGGGACCGCAAAAAGTGCCAAAAAAGGGTTGATTCCTGAACATTGATCTGGAGTGAAATCTTCCACCACTTGACAACCGTAGGCTAATATCATAGCTACATAAAGTGGAACCACTACAGTCATTACAAGGTAAAAATCTGATGAAGTTATAATGTTTTCTGATTTCTCGAGTTGTCCAGATAGACAAAGGATAAACAAACAAAATCCGCTGATCAAAACCTAATGAAATTTTGAACAAAAGAAAAAGGTTCTGAAGATTGATATATACAAGGGAATGGAAGAGAAAGATGTGTTGGTTTATGGGATTGTGAATAGGTGATATACATACAAAACACTACCTTCCCTTTGGACAGACAAAAGCAAAGGTTTTGCCAGAAGCAGTTGGTGCACATGCAAAACACTCCCTTCCCTGGAAATATTTGTAAATGATCACTGAAATTGACAGATCCATCCAGTGGTGCAAAAGACAATAAATAAAAAAGAAAAAACGAATATAAGAAAGCATAGCCCAAATGAAAGATCATACAGATAATAAGACTGGAATAGCCTGCCTTCGGATTGGTGTTGGTTCTTTAAATCCCAGTGCAGCCAAACTGGGCAACAAATATGATCTGCAGCTATATCTGACCAGGACCAACCATTTGAAATTTTAATCATGACCATCATATTAACATTTACAGAACTACGGAGAGCAACAAATGAGAATAAATAAGTATGATTTAATAGAAGAAAAGTTCACAACAAATTACAGGCAAAATGTAACCACAACATAACATTACAAAAACACATAGTGATGACAAAGAAAAGACAGAACACATGTATAAATAGAGGTGTTTGACACAAGCCAATCTCAGTGCCACACTACAAAGTTCACTAGGAGCAATTTTATTATAAAGAAACATACAGGTTGGAGGTTTAGCAAGAAGGAAAAGTAGCTCTATGACACATGAAAAGAGTGAAAAGACACGAATAAAAGGTAAATCAACATAATTTGTGTTTGAGAACAGCACAGATTAAAAATGGATAGGAAAATAAATTTGCAGGCAACTTGATAGAAATAATTTGGCTTGTGATTAATGGCATTAAAACATGTTTGTTACAAGCGGAAGGCAAGAGATACAGAAAGGGTTGAGGCAACCTTATATCCTGGTAATTCTTTCAGATATATGACCAAAATAAGCAAGTAGAGTAACATTGGAGGATAGTAATCACCAAAACTAAAACAGAAATAAGAAATGAACAAATGCAGCGAAAAAGCAGCCAGTACACGATTGTCACAATAAAGGATCACTGAGTACCTTGATCTCAACTCTGCAAAATTCTGAAGAGGTGATGGGATATTGCTCCCAGAAACATGAATATTATGCTTCTTACGGAAATGTGCATCCCTCTAAATTCGTAACTAAGAATGAGAATAAACAAATGGATTAATGTCTCTCCTCACTTGCTTTTCGAATAAAATAGTTTGAAATATACTCAAAACTATGTATAATCTTAAAGGTCAATGAATAAATACGCGTGTGTACAGAGAGAGGAACCTCCAGTTGCCGATGATATTCCTTCTTTCCATGTAAAAAATCATCTCCGTGCTGGTCAGGTCCTTCATTTATAGCTTTGGATTTTGAACTTTCTGAATAAACTGAACCCCTCAACTGGATCTGAAAAGTGAAAATCATTGCAATTGCAAAGCAAAAATTAATTCATATCAAAAGTTTCTTCCTTTCCTTTTTACTCATAGCAACTCAAGCTTCCTGATTAAGGTATCAGTAAAAATCACTATTTGAATATTACGCAAGCAATAACATAATTCCCAACCTAATCAAATACCAATTACCACTGTCCAAAACTAAATCATATCTTGGTTGAGGAATTTGATATGCGGGCTGGTGCTCCTCTTAATTCCGCAATATGAAAAGCACTTCAGCAGGCTTTAGCCACCAAATTTGAGCTTCTCGAGCCAAATGATTGATATCATATCCTGAAATTCAGAGAAGAATTGCTTATATTACTTATTCTCCATATCATGCAAACAGCTATGTATATGAAATTACATTTTTTCTAGGAAATCATCAAAAATGCCAAAAAATGTTTAACCTATTTACATCGTATGAACTGTATACAGCCAAAAAAATCAGGATCTCAATTAAAGAAAAAATTTAATTCACTCAATTGAAGTACAGTAACGACTGAATAAGAACAATCAAGATGCAAATTTTCTAGCTATAACTTTTAACAATACAGATTAAAGAAATCCAATTTGCCAAGAAAAAAAGGAACTTCGTTCCTCTTCATAAGGAGGTGTAGAGAATAGCCAAATGATTCTACCAGAGTTCTGCAAAGCAAAAGGTGAAACGACAAAGCAACCAACAAGGCTAAAAACACAGCTCAAGCACCAAAGAATAATTCAAATTTGCTAAGTCTACATCAAAACCCAGCCTCACATATCAATCCTTGCATTAAAAATTAAGCAATTTTTTAAGAACATCAAAATAGAGTTAGGATTTTGCAATTTACATACCTTGTTCATAGCAACCATCGGGCCATTGCTCTTCTTCACCTTCTTAAGCTTTCTTAGAAAAATAACGTTAATAAAAAATAAACGAGAAAAATGAAATGTCGGACATCTCAAGCCCTTAAATTAAATAAAAACATGTGTGCACATACAATTACTTTTGCACACATAAATGGCCAAAGCACTTCGGACAATCGTACCTCGTAAGCCATGCAGAAGGGTGAGTACCATACAACATGTACATCTTTGAAAGCTTATCTAACTTCATACATCTTTAAAACTAATAAACTGTAATATTTTATATTTTCAACATTCCTAAAGATGAAATCTTACATAAACAGTCAGGGCCATAGTTGAATTTAAAACTTCATTTGCTTTTGAAGATGAGAAAGTTATTTATATTAAGTGTAACAACCCAAAATCTATTTTTTTAATTATTATTTTATTTTTAAATAAAAAAATATTCTTGAAGTGTTACCAAAAATCTTTTTTATGTAATTTAAGCAGAAATTCACTTTTATTCAAATCTTGTGATTTGATCGATAAATCGATAAAAGTTAAACCAACAATTTATATGCTGTGAATTCAAACCATATATTTAAAATTTAACATAAAATGTTCTTCAATAAAATTTTGAAATTTATCGTTTCTAGAAAGTTTACTTGGCGATCCCATAAGCTTCATTCGGTCAATCTTCCACGCGTCCACACGACCCGTTCTAATCTGAAAAATTATTGTAAAAGTGAATATTTTGAAAATACTCAATAAAAATACGTGCATATTCTTATTCAACATGATATAAATATAAAATGACATAACATGCCGATTTTTCTTAAATTTAAAGCAAACTAGTCACGATATCCAATAGCTCAAAGAATTTCTTAAGAATTCCTATATCCCGTAGGAATTACATATTCGACCTAATGGTCCATCCCGTATGATTTAACATATAAATTGACCGGAAGGCCTTAGAGTATTTCATGCCAAAATCTATAAAAATATCAAGGAAATAAGAATTTACGACTCGCACAAAGTATTCTTACCTCAATTTGATACCAAATAATTATGAAAATATGACTTGTGGAATAATATAAAGATGAAATCCCTTCAACTGTGCAGTGTACTAGAAATGAACTTGTGAAATTGTGTGTTAGAAAGAAAATGAAGTTTTGTGTTTTAAAAGGAAACTCTATCATCATATATATATATATATATATATATATATATATATATATATATATATATATATATATATATATATATATATATATATATATGCCAAAAATAGGTCTCAATATGAGACTAAAATATCGGATCATAACTTTTCGGTTGGAAATTGATTTGTGATCATCTTTTAATTAAATTTGATTCCATTGATGTCTTCCTTTATCAAATTGACTCCGAGCACTCTCAAATTTTCATCGTGAGGTTCGGCACAACTTTTAAGTATTTACATTATATATATATATATAAAGTGCCTATGAAACGGAAATTCTTGTTTTAACGGAAAATCTAACGGAACTGGTTGTTTTAACGGAAAATCTTTTTTCAAAATTTGATATAATATAATAGTACAAAACACAAACTTATACATTTTTTTGTCTTTACACTAACATTCATTGTAAAAATTGATTATGATTTAATGTAAAAAGCAAAATTCTGGATATGGGCGAAGATAAATGTGATTGAGTTTGTCCAAGTATTTTATTATATGTCATGCGTTGACTGTGATAAAGGAATTGGATATAAATACAATGAAAGTTTCGTTTGTATATATTGCAAAAGCCAATGGGTCTACAAACCACGGTATGTATCTTACAATTTTAATTTAAAATTGATGTCTGATTTAATTTAGAATTTAACACTATTCAAATTAAAATTAATATATTCTACGCATTTAAAGTGCTAGGGGATATATTCAATTGGACGATAATACTGGAAAATTAGCTGCTACTATGTTTGGTGAAGTAGCAGAACATGCATTTGGTTGTTCAACAGTTGAATTGATTGGACATGCTGGAGAGGTATTTCTTAAATTTTTTTTCAAAACTTGATTTATTATCTTAATGAGTTATTTAAAAATAATTGGGTTTTTTTATTAATTATGTAAACATATTCAAAATTTACTTTGTAGGAAAATCGACCATATGTTAAAAGCGTTGCAAAGAAATTATTAAAAAAAATTTGGAAGATTCAAGTTTATGTAGATCCGAGAAACTAAAAGAGAAAAAATATAGGCAGTCTAATGTCCTATCTATTGAAGCAGTGCAAGATGAGAAAAATGCTGAATCGTTATTTTAGAATCAAAATTATCTCAAACAGCTTTCATAAAACTATGAGCGATGTTTATATATAGGACGATACTGTAGATTCTATTAATGCTCTTTTTTTAATAAATCACAATGTGTAATTATTTATCAATTACATAAACATTACATCATTAGTTATTTAATTAATCAAAAAATTACATCTTTATTAATAAAAATTTAATTCTTAACCAAAAAAATTATATATAAATTAAGCAAATGTGCATTGCACGTTGCTTAAACCTAGTGTGAGTGTGTGTGTGTGTGTGTGTGTTAAAAGTGGCTATGTAACGGAATTTCTTGTTTTTAACGGAAAAACTAACAGAATTTGTTGTTTTAATGGACTATGTAACGGAATTTCTTTTTTAAACAAGCAGATGCACCTTCTTTCAGTATTTTTATCATAACTTTGTATTCCGATATCCGATTGAGGCGATTCAAAATGCGTTGGAAAGCTAACTCATCTGACTACAACTTTGATTCAGACATCATTCTCCAATTCGATCACTTTCTATGCCAAAAATAGGTCTCAATATGAGACTAAAACATCGGAGCATAACTTTTCGGTTGGAAATTGATTTGTGATCATCTTTTGACTAAATTTGATTCCATTGACGTCTTCCTTTATCCAATTAACTCCGACCACTCTCAAATCTTCATCATGAGATTCGGCACAACTTTTAAGTATTTACATTTTAGTCCCCGAACTTTGGATCCCTTACAATTTAGCCATTTCTCCAACTTTGTCAACTTTTGCTTATTTTTTTCGATCTCACCAACTTACATCACAACATAAAAATCACACATCTAATTATTTAACAATTACATAAACATTACATCATTAATTATTTAATTAAAAAAAAAAATTACATCTTTATTAATAACAAATTAATTATTAAACAAAACTATTAAATATAAACTAGGCAAACGTGCATTGCACGTTGCTTGCACCTAGTATATATATATGTATGTAAAATTTTCTGACGCATACACGTAACTCCAAGTAAGACAAAAAGACTTTTAGTTTATTCATTTTAATTCCAATCGTATTCCAGGTAATTTAAAAGTTTTATGGAATTAATTAGACGTATTATTAAAATTAATGAATTAATCACGTTTAATTTATTAATTTATAATATCCCTTTTCAATTTCCAAGGAGCCGTAGCTGAATTCAAAATGAAAGTTTCTCCTTTCATTATTTTATTATTAATAAAATATAGAATTTATAATACTTTTCTTTCTATCAAAATAACTCGGATATAAATAGTTTAAAATCATTTCTTCTTAAACTCAATTTATGTTATTTAATGCGAGCAACAAAATGACTATAATATTGATATATTTATAAATTGTTATAATACTTAAATATTCGACACAAATATAACATACGATAAATTTTATGCAGTACACATAAGAAAATAAATCATTTCGTAAATAAATGGGATAAACTTATCACTTTAACTCTTGGACTTTTAGTGTGACAACCAGGCTAGACATGGGCTATTTCACTTGTCAAAAGACCAACATTAAATTTAGGCTCTTATGAAAATAGTAAGAAAATTCGGGGTTTTACACTATGGCTTCAATGTGATCTCCTAGCTAATTTTTCTCTGACCATCAAAGATTAATCTAAAAATTTTCAAATTGAAAGATTCAAATTGGACAAGAAATGGAATTTGAAACTCTAATCAGAAACAAATGCCAATAATTCCTGCTTTCCCTTATTTTCATTTTCTAATTTTTTTTTCTCCCCTCTTTAAGCCCATAAGCTTTGATTCCAAGAAGAAATTAAAAACTCAATTTTTAATTCATAATTTCATATTCCCAAGACCAGAAGAAATCTCAAATTCAGCATAAGAGAACAACCACATGAAGCTTCCATAAAATCCAATTGAACCCTTTTCAGTTAAGTGTAATCTAAATCAAACCATATCCATTCAAGAAGCTAAACAATTATACCAATAAACTACCTTAAGAGCATAAAGATAAAAGTACAGAGAAATCCAGAATGATGCAACATTTCAATAGGCAGATATCAATAACTAGAGAGTAGGTGAGGATCAGACCTTTAGAGAATTCCATTAGGTTCGGTTCACACGCTTCAAGACTAGGTCCTGTTTTCTTTTGCTAAGAAATCAGATTTTTAGAAAAAGACACAGAAGGAATTAGAAGTAAAGAGACGAGGAGAGCATTTGGTATTCCACTGTAGCTTTCTCCACCACTTTCGGCAACACTAGACAAACTTGTGATAAAAACGCAGCACAAGCAGCAAAGAATAATTCAAATTTGCTAAGTCTCAATTACAAATTACATTAACAAACGGGCAGGCGCAGACATGGCCGTACCCGTGTTTCGCGGGACCTGAGACGAACTTCAAAATTTAGGCCCCCCAAGTCATAAAAGAGAATCCCCTTTTTCTTTTAAAAGAGTATTACGAAACTCAATTTGTTAACTTAAATTCAACAAATAAAGCAACAAATAAAACTAAAATATTCAAAATATTTATTTTGCAATCAAGTAACAATACGAAGACGTTCTAACCGATCACTTAAGTATAACTCGTCTTGCAGTTTTCGAAGCAAAAATATCAATCAATTTTGTATAGTCGAGTTGTTCAACCATTTCTTTTTTAATGGATAACATGGCCAATCCATTCAATCTTTCATGCGAGATAGTTGAACAGAGATAAGTCTTGATCAATTTCAACTTGGAGAAGCTTTCTACTGATGCAACTGTAACTGGTATAGTGAGCAAAATCTTGTAAGCAATGCTAGCATGGTATTTAGCTCAAATCACTCAACAACTAACAGTTACTGAAATTGAAAATAAAAATTAACATGAGCTTACAAAATCCCAATTCAAATTCACACTTAATTACGCCAAATCCAGATAAGTAATAATACATATTTAATCACATCATCACATATTCAATTAATAAAATCCCATTTCAAACTTCAACGGCTTAACCCCTATCATTCTTAATCATGCATCCATCATCCAATATTCATACTCAAACTCCCAATCACAAAACAAAATACAGTAAACTAGTAAAGTTGGAAACAACAACAAGAATATCTGGACTGGAATCGAGAAAGTTAGAAACATACCCATTACCCGGATACTCCTCATTCCTCAACAAAATACAGTAAACCAGTTTACAGTTGCACCTTCAGACAATCAGACCTTCTGCAAATCAAGATTAAAATGATTCAATCAAATTCAATGGTTAATCGAGATTCGAGGAGAAGAACTGTAGAAATCAAATCACCGTGAGTCTGTGAATGTGTCTCTCGACTCGGACTCTAAGTGACTCAAGTCACTCAAAAAATCTATCTGTGTAAAAAATACAATAAAAACTAATACTTACTCAATAATCAAGGGCCCGGAGACGGAGAGGACCGTGTCACGCTGGACGCCGGATGGAGATTATGAGACCGAGACGGGAGGACGAGGTTGACTGGTTTGGTAATGGTTCAGTTTAGAGTTCAGTCAATATTTTCTTTCTATTTCTCCCTCACGAGTCACGACAGACGGGCGGAATCACGGTCGAGGTGTGGAGGAAACGGGGAGTGCAGTGATTTTTTTCACCTTTAGGTTAATTTTATTCAAAAAAAAAAAAAAAAATTAACCCAAAATAATGGCCCTCAGATATCCTGGTATGAGGCAGCTGCCCCTTGGGCATACCCTCAAGTCCGGACACAATCGAATTTGCAAAAAAGTTGAAAGAAATTTTACAATCAAAATTTACGTTCAAAAAAATCATACCCCATGTAATTTTACATCCGAAAATTTACATGAGATATGACTTTTTCGGATGTAAAATTTCAAAAAAATTTGACGTCATATTCCGTATAAAATTTTCTAATAAAATGATGAAAATTATATTGAAAAATTTGTATCGCAAAAATAATAAATGGTAATGAAATGATTGAATTTTTTTAAAATATGCGAGTTATACGTCTTTTTTTATGACTCATATTTAACGTATTTTTAACTATTTTCGATATCTTTTTAGACTATTCGATATGCCCATAATGTAGTTCTCGAAATAAGTTTTGAGATAATCTAAGCAATTTGTAAATTCGATTAGCGTACGATCGTTGGAGAATTTTTAAAATTAGCATGTTATCTAAATTCAAATTTATTGTGATTTTGCCCCTATTTGGTGGAGATTAAAATCAAATTTTAAGTTATGAATTTCATGAAATATGTTATTAAAATTAATTGTTAATTTTGATTTAGATTAAAATTTAGATTTCAACCGATACCAAACATGATTTTATATAAAAAAAAAAAAAAAATCTCAAAAGTTGGAGGGGCATTTGCCTCCTAGGACCCCCATTGGTCCGGCCATGCAAACGGGTATCTTTAATCATTACGAAACACAACTACCATAATCTTAAATACAACCTGAAAAAATATAATTTTTAATAGGAACTAGGAAATAAGAACTACCCATGAAAATCAATTTCGAGGCAAGTTTTTCCATGGTTGAATGATATGGGCTCGTAAACTGCAACTCCAAGCTTGCGTTCTGCTTCAGGTTCGGATTCAGTAGCTTTCGAGTTATAAATTATCTTGGAAATTTATTCATTTAAAATTTTCTTGGAGCGATGGGAAGAAGAAAGTGCAGCGAATGTTGAAATAAGGGTTGATGAAATGAAAAACTTCCATGTACCACCAGCGATATTTTGGACACACCATTACACCCTCCAATTCAAAATTTGGTTGACGGAAATACCCTTCTATTCGTAACTACATATTATTTTCATTCATTGTTGTGGTTAAAGGTAACCCTGAGGGGTTGCTCAATTGGTCAGTCCTTGTATTTTCTCCCTAATAATCACCGGTTCAAGTCCTCTCAGGACCACTAAAGTGAGTATCCGGTTGTAAACTACAGAGCATCGTGAAATTAGTCGAGATACAAGCAAACTGGTCCGAACATCCACGAATATCAAAAAAAATTGTTGTGATTAAAGGTGGAGTAGGAATGCCATTTGCCTTTGATACGTTTCCCAATATTGTACCGTAGGTAAGTGAAGGCAAGTGTGAGATTTAGATACATGAATGAATAGTGCATGTTTTTGTCCTTACATTAACAGCGATATGTGAGAGAAAATCACAAATGAATAGAAACATAGAATCCTCTCTTTTAAGAGTGTAGAGTAGATGTAGGTATAAATAGATAAGCTTTGGTAAATTTTTGGAGTTTGAATAATTTAAATTCCTAAAATATCTTAAAGAAAAAATTATACTTATTAGACTAGGGGTTCCATCTTAAAATATCAATATTATTAAGAGGAATACCAAAATCCTCATAAATTGGTCTATGTTTTCACCATTATTCAATGTGAAATTTTATCACTTACATACCCCGTAAGATGGTAACTCATTTGAGCAACTTAATCTTAAAATCAGTGTGCTCGTAATTTGAGTCTTATAATGTTTTCTTTAAAATATTTAAGTCATTCAAACCCCAAAAATTGTAACAAAAGTATTGTGAAAATGGAACTTTCAAAGACGATTATTTTCATAACGGAATTTTGTATTCTTTTTATGCAAATTAGGGTTGGACAAAACTCCCGAACTGAATCAAGCGGTTCTTCTTACATTATGTACCCAAACATGTATCTAAATAGAGAACCGACGGATTCGATTCGATTCTCGATTCTAGACCTAGAACCGAGTCTTCCTAATTTTTAAATTTTAATAAGTCAAATTTATATATATATATATATATAAATGAATTTACTAACTAATTAATTTAGCTCAAACCTAAAATATGATTTTACTATTTTCAATTTTCAGACAAGCCCAACTTAATCAAATTTATCAAAATTTTACCCAAATATCTTATTATATTGTAGTATTGTTTCGTCTTTTTATTCTTCTGAACTTCCTATCTTCCTCTTCTTGTGATTTTAACAGTCAAATTTCTAAAAACTCAACAAAAAAAATGTGCAAAAGAAATCACCAGATTGAATTACGTAATTTTATAAAAGTTAAGATTGAACATGTCATAGTCAAATTAATGTAGCATTATTGTAAATATGAAAAAATTAATTATTGTACGAAACCCGGGAATCGAATAGAACCGAATCCAAATGGTTTCATAATTAAATTTGGACCCGACGATTCCACTTACTAAGTACCTAAAAATTTCGGTTCGATTCGGTTCTTTTCAGAACCGAACCAACCATGTCCAGCCCTAATCCAAATTGAATAGTGATTATCAAAACAACAAGATAGTACCTATTTATTGATTTAGTGTGTGTTTGGTAGGGATTTTTTGGGGGAAGAATTGATTTTGAATAGTGATATGATGGGAAATGTGTGGTTGAAAAAGAAGATAAGATTATTGATGTGATAGAAAATATTATTTTATTGAAAATGTGTGGTTGAAAACGAGAATTGATTTACTGTTGAAAATAAGAATTTTTACCAAACATAGCCTTAATGAAGACTTCATTAAAAAAAGAATTGAAGCCTTTTATACAAGGTTTTTGCTACGGACATTGGTTATGTGAACTCATAAAAAGCAACTAATTCCGGATTAGTTTATGACATTCAACATAAAGAGTGCATGCCTTATTTATACGCTTGAATTACACAAACCACCAAGTCCGAATTATTGTGAAGTGCATATCAATTCAGCGACAATTCCGACAACTTCAATTTCATTTAAAGAAATCATTTATTGGAGATGATCAAGCTACGTCTGTTGCTTATTTTTCAAACAGAGGTTCTCATCCAACAAGCTTTGGAATTCTTAAATCCGATATTATTGGCCCAACATCAATATTCTAGCAGCTAGGTACGTTTCAGTAGAAAACATCATTACCAAATTTACATTCAGCATGATTTCAGGAACATCAATGTCTTGTACTCAATTCAGTGGCATCGCAGCATTGCTCAAAAGTGCACATCCTAATTGGTCTCCGTAATAATTAAATCTTCAATTATGACCATTGTCGATTCTATTAACATTGTCATTAACCTAATTGAATACAAAACTCTGCACTGTTTCCAGTCATGTAAACCCATCAAAAGCAACTGATCCAGGATTAGTTTTTAACATTCAATCTGACTATTACATACCTTAGTTTATGACATTCAACCTGAATATTACATACACTGTTCATCATGCAGTGTGACATTTTCTAGCAATACATTGGAGATGCTCATATAAACTAGTTTGCATACAATCAATTCTTGGACATAAGACTCATGGACAGTGAACCATTTTCTATTAAAGAAAATAATATATACAAGTCATCTGTTTGTTCACCCCAGCAAAGATAAGTAGTGTTACTTGAACAGATATATCAACACCGGAAACACCTCCAGCACAAGATTATAAGTTAATTGTGCATCACCAACGTTTGTCACTGTCGATGAATGCTCACAACCAATTCTTCCCAGCTCAATGAAAAATGTGGGATGATTCAATTGAGCTACAGGTAAACTTGTAAATTCTGATCCATGGCAGTTTATAGAACGCTGCATAATGTCACACATATGAGTTCTGTGCCATTATGCTTGGACTTTCCAAAAATATACATTGGTTGTCGCAATAGATCCTTTTTCTTCGTCATTTTCATCTTCTTTGTCTACATCCTCGTCCCGGAAGTATAAGTCGAAGTCCAATGGAATCAACATCCAAAGCAAAGAGAAAGAAAAGCATAGCAAGAAGAGAGAGAGAGAGAGAGAGAGAGAGAGAGAGAGAGAGAGATTGATTGATTTTATAATTAAGATATTTAGGGAACAGTATTAGAAACCGTCGAACGACACGATGAAAAATGAGAAGCCTTTTTGGAGTAAACAGTATTGAAACAGTTATAAACAAGTACTCGTGAAAAAATGAACAGTGCAATTCCATCCTCTCGTTTAAGGACATGTAAGATAATATATAAATAGAAATGAAAGGGGTGGATCGGGTGGTTGATGAAGCTCCGCCGCCATACCATCCATGATGGTGCCTCCGCCAGTCCCCACGTCTTAATTGACCTACTCGCCCGCCGGTTTATCAATGTTCGGAACATGTTCGTCGACGAGAGCCTCTCAGTTTCGCCCCCTCCCAAATCTGCAAGGAACCAAAATCAGACTCACAAGCTGAGATCTCATAAACATAGCCCAAGAAATACACAAATCTCATCGCACTAATACCGACCGAAAAGAAACCAATCACAGCAGCCAACAAGATAGGAAGAAGATGAAGAGAACACTCGAGAGACAGAGAGAGAAGAGACACAAGCCCGAAAAATCAGAATTGAATGAAGGGAAGAATACATAAACAAGGGGTTTACTTTTACCAATTTCAAAAATACAAAAAACATGTTTTAAATTTCAAAAATCAGGTTTTTTTTAATTTTTAATTATGAAATAATAATTATTAAATTAATTTATTATTAATAAGTCAAGGTCACAGATATACACAATTTGGTCACAATTCAAAAAAATTTAGGTCACAGTGGTCACAATTCAAAAAATTTTAGGTCACAGTTCAAAATTTTCATAGGTCACAATTTGTTTATTGGTCACAACTTAAAAATTTGAAAGTCACAATTTGTTCATCGGTCACAGATCCCAAAATTGAAAAGTCACAATACTTATTTAGGTCACAATTTATCAATTTATTGGTCACAATTAATAATTTTTAGGTCACAAAGTAATAATTTTTGGGCCACAATTAATAATTTTTTGGTCACAACTAATAATTAGTGATCACAACCAATTAAATTATTTGTGACCACCACCAAAATCGTTTGTTACCACCACTAAGTCACAAATCACTCGCAGAACATACAACCACCGCCAACACCTCCCAAATACAGACCACAACCGCACTACCACTCAAACGACGACAACAACCACGATCGACAATTCAAAAAACCCCCACTACACCAACGGCACACACACAACCAACCGCACCCGTCGCCAACCGCACACAGAACAGATCTGCACCTAATCGAACATGAACAGATCTGCTCTTCCCCACGATCGTCACCCGCAGCGGCACCTCCCCCAAAAAAGGGATCTGCCGCACCCACACACAAAAGCAAAAACGGATCTGCCTCATCCCAACACACAACAGCAACAACGGCCGCACTCACACACCACTCACCCACCGGATCACCGTCGCACCGCCGCCTCAAACACACCCACCGCATCACCACCGCACACGCACACCTCCACAATCAC
This sequence comes from Fraxinus americana, assembly GCA_035079005.1. NCBI lineage: Eukaryota > Viridiplantae > Streptophyta > Magnoliopsida > Lamiales > Oleaceae > Fraxinus > Fraxinus americana. Next base: position 1,376,189 of record CM068722.1, on the reverse strand, counting down.
CCCCACCATTCAAAAAAACAATGGATCTTAACGCAGCGTCGCAGGTGCTTGTGCAGCGCCGCCGTCGCAGATGCTTGTGCAGCGCCACCGGATGAATTCGGTGGACGATCGGAAACGCCGTTGAGGATGCGTCGCCGGAAAACGGTACTGCATTCAATGTAGAATCGGAAGAACTTCTCTTCGTTCCGCCGTTGAATTTCGCGATGGTTGATTATGGTGGTGCTGCTGCCGTTTAGGGGAAATGAGGAGGTGGTGGTGGAGTGGAGTGGAGGGAGGCTGGGTTCGGTGAGGGAATGGGAGAGACGGATGTGAGACAGTGAGAGAATGAGATGGTGATAGAATGAAATTTAGGGTTAATTTGTTTTAATTGAGATGAAAATTATATTATTAAATTAAATATAAAAAACCTGATTTTTGAAAAATTAAACTTAAGATGGGATTTATGAAAATGAAAATCTAAAATCAGGGTAGGGTGTAATTTTCTCTTGAATGAATACCAAAAGTCCAACCAAACGAGTAACTAGAGCGAACTCGGTTTTGGGCCGGTTGTTATTGGGACGTCCCGACCCAATAACATCCCAGCTGAGCAGCGGGTACAGGCTGTTAAGTCAACACCGGCCCTTTTTTAAAAAAATAATATAATATTACGAATATTAAAAAATATTTTTATTATGTATTTAATTTTTAAATATAACTTATTTCACTTTTTATTTTTACAATGATTTATTTAATTAAATAATACTTGTATTCTTTTTTATTTTAATAATTTCCTTTTATTTTAATTTTTATATATATAGAAAATTAAATAAATAATTTTAAATTGATAATTACGAAAATGAAATATTATTTTTTGACAAATTAACAAATTCTTATTTTTTTTCCATTAATATTTTAAGGAATTTAAAATTCATCAATTAAATATTCTTTTTAAATTAATCTTTAATTTTTTTCAAATGTAAGTAAATAATAATTAAATTGATTAATTAACTTTAATATTTTATGTTTGTTTTAATTTATATATATATATATATATATATATATATATATATATATATATAATTAAATAAATAATTTTAAATTGATAATTACCAAAATGAAATATTATTTTTTTAACAAATCAGCAAATTCTTACTTTTTTTTTTCCTTTTAATATTTTAATAAATTTAAAATTATTCTTTGTAAAATAATCTTTAATTTTTTTCAAATGTAATTAAATTGTTTACTTAACTTTAATATTTTCCGTTTGTTTTAATTTTTATATACATAATTAAATAAATAATTTTAAATTGATAATTACCAAAGTGAATTTTTATTTTTTTTTACAAATTAGCAAATTCTTTTTTTTTCTTTTAATATTTTAATTAATTTAAAATTATTCTTTGTAAATTAATCTTTGATTTTTTTCAAATGTAATTAAATAATAATTAAATTGTTTACTTAAATTTAATATTTTCCGTTTGTTTTAATTTATTTATATATAATTAAATAAAGAATTTTAAATTGATAATTACCAAAATTAAATATTATTTTTTTAACAAATTAGCAAATACTTATTTATTTTCCTTTTAATATTTTAATTAATTTAAAATTCTTCAATTAAATATTCTTTGTAAATTAATCTTTAGTTTTTTCAAATGTAATTAAATAATAATTAAATGAAGAAATTTGAATTGATAATTACCAAAATAAAATATTCTTTTTAACGAAATTAGCAAATTCTTTTTTTCTTTTATTTTTTAATTTAAAATTATTTCTTCCGTGCAGTTGTTACAATTTGTTTCACTTAATGTTCTAAGATTATATTGTATTCCATTATCATATGTTCAATTTGCTAATATTTAAATTTTTGCAGCATGGGGTATCACTTGAACTCGACTTTAAGACAGATGCCGGGTAAGGCTACATGTAGCCTTGGTAGTTACACCGCCGTATTGGAGCTGCTGCATGAGCAGCATGCATATATGCTACGCAGGTCCTTTCTTTGGCTTTTGTACGAGTTGAGAGCCGTGCAGTTCTCTAGGCATATCATCGATGCCCTACTGTGTCGGTTGCTGAGTCCAGTCGACGACGATGCTCTCCACTTCGACCTCGAGGGCAAAGTCGTCAGTTTCTCTATGTTCAAGTTTACCCTGATCACTGGACTAGAGATTACGGGCCATGATGCAGTTCGTTCTAGTACTCAGAGAGGCAGCAGACTTTACGATGTTTACTTCGAGGGACATAGGACGGTGCTTTTGCCATAGCTGATGGACGCGATCATGGGGTGTGACCATATGTTAGACAAACTGAAGCTAGGCCTGGTCTATATCCTTGAAAGCATGTTGAGATGTCACCATAGGAAGACTGCGATCGACCTCTTCCATATGGAGATCATCGATGATCTTCATGTTTTCAACACATATCCGTGGGCTGGATATTTTTCGAGGATACGGTGCACGTTTTCACCATATCATGCTCGAGGCCAAAGGGGACTGTGCGTAAGTACGATACACATGAATTGCCCCTGGTAGTGCACGTAAATGTTTGACATAATCAACGTTAAAAAATATTGTTTATAATAAACATGAATATAATAATTGTGTTGCAGATCTCGACGTATGAGACTGTCCCCCTCCTAGGTGCCCGGTTTGCTAGGCGAGGGGAGACACACTGCCCTCGAATGCATCATTAGTGACCCTTCCGAGCAGAGCGATGTCCAACTAGCAAACAATTATCAGCTCTCATCGACAACCCTCAAGTGAGTGAATACATTTGCGATCTATGTTGTGCGTAGCTCCAAAATCTTATCGCATGATCGTTAACTAGTCGAAATGTGGATATGCCAGCTTGAAGTCATAATTGAGTTGATGCCGTCGAGAAAGGAGGAGGCCCGGGGTTATGTGCGTGAGTTAGCCGCTCCGCTCCGCACTATGTCAACACCAGGAACACTTCCCAACACAAGATTATAAGTTGATTGTGCATCACCAACGTTTGTCACTGTCGTTGAATGCTCACAATCAGCCCTTCCAAGCTCAATAAAAAATGTGGGATAATTCAACTGAACTACAAGTAAACTTGTAAATTCTGATCCATGGCAGTTTATAGAACGCTGCATAATGACACACATCTGAGTTCTGTGCCATGATGCTTAGACTTTCCATAAAGGTCGTTGCAATAGATCCTTTTTCTTCGTCATTTTTATCTTCTTCGTCTACGTCCTCGTCCCTAAAGTATAAGTTGAAATCCAATGGAATCGAGATCCAAAAGCAAAGAAAAAGAAAAGCATAGCACGAAGAGAGAGAGAGAGAGAGAGAGTAAAAGACATTTTGTAGTGACGATATTTAGGGAACAGTATTAGAAACTGTCGAACGACATGAAGAAAAATGAGAAGCCTTTTTGGAGTAAACGGTATTGAAACAGTTATAAACAAATACTGGTGAAAAAATGAACAATGCAATTCCATCCTCTCTTTTAAGGGCATGTAGGATAATATCTACCTATATTAAAAGAGACAGTTTTGGGGTATTGTAGGTAAGCCGCCGCTGAGGCGAATGGCCATACGGCTCGGTTGGCTCCGCTCGGCTAAGCAAGGTGCTTTTTTTTTTTTCCCAATATCCTATACCCTATCCTATATCTATAGCTAGAACGCCGAGCTGAATTGCTATATGGCTCGGCTAAGCCTTGGGTTTTTTTTTTTTTTTTTTCCAAATCCTATGGCCTATCCTATATCTATATCTATAGCTAAGTAGCCAAGCTGAATGGCTATATGGATCGGCTAAGCAGTGGGTTTTTTTTTTTTTTTTCAAATCCTATGCTCTATCCTGTATCTATATCCATATCTAAGTAGCCCAGCCGAATGGCTATATGGCTGGGCTCGACTAAGCAGTGTTTTTTTTCCCTATCCTACATCTATATCTATACATTGAATAAAAGAGCCGCTTAAGCCGAGCTTATTGGCTATATGGGTCGGCTCTGCCAAGCCGGGTGTTTTTTTTTTTTTTTCCTTTTTTCTTATTTTTTTTTCCAAATAGCTTTATGGCTCTGCTAAGTTTTTATTTTTTTTTTTAAACGTTTAATTTTGATTCCAAATGGCTTTATGGGTCGACTCGGCCAAGCCCTTTTTTTTTTCTTTTTGGCTGTATGGCTTGGCTAAACCTTTTTTATTTTTTATTACCTTTTATTCCAAATTGCTTTATGGATCGAATCGGTCAAGTCATTTTTTTTTTTTTTTTTTGGGTATATGGCTCGGCCAGGCTAAGTTTTTTTTTTTTTCTTTTTCTTTTAACGTTTGATTCAATATTTTAAGTTACAAACATTCATTTTAAGTGATTTATAAATTTGTTGTTGATGTCAAAAATAATTTTATGTTAATTGTGAAACGTAAAGTCGTAATTCTCTATTTTACGTGTAATATTATTTTATTGAAAATGTGATTGTAAATAAAAGAAAAGGTATATATTTTAGAAAAATGGGTATCAAACATGATATAATAAGACCAATTTATTTATTTATTTATTTATTATTTTTTTTTATGTTTGATTCTAAATGGCTTTATGGCCTGACTCGGCCAAGTCGTTTTTTTTTTCTATATGGTTTGGCTCGGCTAAGCCTTTTTTTCCTTTACGTTTGATTTAGTATTTTAAGTTACAAATATTCGTTTTAAACTATTTAAAAATCTGTTGTTGATGTCAAAAATAATTTGCCGACCCGAATGGCTATATGGCTCGGCTAAGCATTTTTTTTCCTTTACGTTTCATTTAGTATTTTAAGTTACGAATATTCGTTTTAAGCGATTTAAAAATTTGTTGTTGATGTCAAAAATAATTTGCCGAGCCATTAGCTAGCCTTTTTTTTTTTTTAATGCTTTATTCCAAATGGCTTTATGGCTCGACTCAGTCTAGCCACTTTTTTTTTTTTTTTTTTTTGCTTTGCTGTATGGCTCGGTTCAGTTCGGTTGGGCTAAGTTTTTTTTTTTTTTTTTCCCTTTACGTTTCATTTAGTATTTTAAGTTGCGAATATTCGTTTTAAGCGATTTAAAAATTTGTTGTTGATGTCAAAAATAATTTGTCTAGCCAAATGGCTATATGACTCAACTCAGCTAAGCCTTTTTTTTTTACACTTTATTCCAAATGGCTTTATGGCTCAACTTGGCCAATGAGTTTTTTTTTTTTTTTTGCCTATATGGCTCGGCTCGGCTCGGCTAAGCTTTTTTTTTCCTTTACGTTTGATTTAGTATTTTAAGTTACGAATATTCGTTTTAAGCGATTTAAAAATTTGTTGTTGATGTCAAAAATAATTTTACATTCATTGTGAAACGTAAAGTCGTGATTATTTATTTTACGTGTAGTATTATTTTATTGAAAATGTATGATTATAAATAAGAGAAAAAAATTTTTTAGAAGGATGTGTATCAAACATGTTATAAGTATGACCACCTAAACTAGTACTGGATATTATTATTATTATTATTATTATTATTATTATTATTATTATTATTATTATTATTATTATTATTATTATTATTATTATTATTTATCGATACAAAAATGTTGAATCCTGCAGCATGGGATTAATCTATTTTTACATCAATGGATGACATCGTAGTTGACAATGTATAAATTGCCAAAAAAACTATTGATTGCAAAAACAAGTTATTTTACGTTTGATTCATTATTTTTATGGATCGACTCGGCTCAGCTATTTGTACATACATTATTCTTTTAAGTTTTATCTTAGTATATAGAATGTTTTCAATAATAATAAAAATAATTTTTTTCCCATATCTGTGCTATTACATATTCAACTAAACCATGTCAACGTCTTATCCTACGTTATTAAAAGAGAGTTTTGACGGCACTATTCATAAGCCTTTTGGCCACCTGCCTGCGTTGTTGAGCCTCGTTAGCCGAGTGAGCCATTTTGTGGGAACAAATGATAAAAACACGCTTAGGTACATACTAGAAAGCGTGTTAATAATTTCCAGCTTTCGAACACTGTATCAAATTTGAATATACTTTCAAGGATGTACTTTATTCTGGGACATGTAACTTGTTGAAGTTCAATCTCAATGCCAGTTCACATTTGAAAAGTTTTTCCTTTTGAAATGATTTCCATTTTATATATACTGTAGGTAGTTGCTTTTTCAAAGACCGCCATTTTAATTTGAATGTACAAAGACATGGGATAGATTCAAAATCCAAGTTCACTAGCGCTGATTGATGCTTACCTAATGTAGTTAAACAAATTACTTCAATTACCATTGAACCTAGGGTCCAGCTCGAGGTTACCATTGCTGATTCTTAGAGTCGCCTTACTTTTATTTACGTTTCTATGTTTTGTTGACATTTTGTTATGCTGTCCTGGTGAAAGCTTAGAAGTTACTTTTCAATGTTTAAAGTCTCCCACTAATGGGCTCAAGTCTTGTAGCACAGTTGTCACACAAGTTTTGCTATTTATATGCTTTTGAGTTGAAATGACTTATTTGACAAAACAATCTATTAATTTACATGTTTGAATGTCCAGTTGTTAGACTGTATAATAAACATTCATGTCATATGTCACGAACTTGATTTCATGAAGCAATATCTTCGGAAAGTATTCCATGATTTTCTCTATTTGCACGCATCATAAACATAATATCTTTTGATGAAAAAAATAAGGCTTTAAAAACATGGCTATTTCACTTGTACATGGATGATAAAATATGTCTTTCGGCGCTTCATTGATATTTGTTTTATTAAACTTTTACAACTGCCCTATTAAGTAGCCAACTACGCCGGTAGCACGTGCAATTGCGTCTGACTAGTATAAATAAAAATGAAAATACAATTGGGGATAAGGAAAAATGACAATTAAGACGGAGATGAGCAAAGCTTTTGAACGATTTCAACAGATCTCACTAAAATGATCAGATTACACAGATCCTTTGTCCATCACACAAGGGTTGTATATGTACATACACCCTTTTAATACAAAGCAAGAGTCCCATTTCCTCAATTTTATAACATAATAACCATGTTTAATTAACTAGCACAATTTATTTAAAAACACAATTTATTTTAAATAAAACGGCCTTGCAGGCACTTTCAATTTCAGTTGCTGCTGTTGGTTTCTTCACCTAAATTTGCCTCCTGTGTTTTGCTCTGAGACCTTTCTTTCCTCATTGATTCACTCATTGATACTGTCGTAATCACACCTTTACCTTTCTGGAATCCCTTTTTTTGGTTCGAACCCAATCCACCACCTTTAGCCAAGTAGAATCCAGGAATCTTTTCCATTGCCTTCACTTCCTCAGGTGATAAATAAGCAGCAAAACCATTAATCACATCGTAGGCATAGAGCATGCGAGATTCCTCACCTGCTGCGGTTTTGGGCAAAAATGTGTGATAGTAGCTAAGCAGATCGTCATCGTCTGGGGAACCGGTAGGTTGAGCAACGTGAACAATATATGGTTTCAGATTCCTGTTGCATAGGAGAAAAACAAAAGAAAATTAAGCATACAGAAGAAAGTAAGAAACTGCAAGAAACCCATTATTCTTTGTGATTCCTGCAAAAGAAAGTAACATGTATGCAATGCAAGGAAATTCAGATGGAAGTTTCCAGGATTAATAACAGAAAACCCCTCCTGCAATTGGTCGCCAAAACTTTATTTTTTACCAGCCATTCACTCCATATTTGCTTACTCCACCTGCTGTCCTAAATTCCCAACACACAGTGCATATGTCCGCAAGAAAATACCAAATAGATCTGTATCTTCCCTCCATACATATTAAACATTTGATTAATCAAGAAAAGGGCAAAATTCCCATAAAAAGGGGGACTTTATCTAGTTTTCATACACACACAACTAGAGGGAAAAATGTTAGAACCCTAAACCGTAAATTATTGAGAAAAAATGAAGGGAATTTATCAGATAAATGTCCTGTTACCGGACGAGTTAATTTTGATAATGTTCCTGCACCTGGATTCGAGCCGGGACACCTGCTCTTTGGTGAGCAAGGGGTGGTTGATGAAGCTCCGCCGCCATACCATCCATGATGGTGCCTCCGCCAGTCCCCACGTCTTAATTGTCCTACTCGCCCGCCGGTTTATCAATGTTCGGAACATGTTCGTCGACGAGAGCCTCTTGGTTTCGCCCCCTCCCAAATCTGCAATGAACCAAAATCAGACTCTAAAGCTGAGATCTCATAAACATAACCAAAGAAATACACAAATCTCATCGCCCTAATACCGACCGAACAGAAACCAATCACAGCAGCCAACAAGATAGGTAGAAGATGAAGATAACGCTCGAGAGACAGAGAGAGAAGAGTCTCAAGCCCGAAAAATCAGAATTGAATGAATATCAAAGAGTCCAACCAAACGAGAAACTAGGGCAAACTCAGTTTTGGGCCGGTTGTTATTGGGCCGACCCAATAACAGCCCAGCTGGGCAGCCGGCACGGGCTGTTAAGTCGGCACCGGCTCTATTTTTTAAAAATAAATTAATATTTCGAAGAATAAAAAAAATTTATTATGTACTTCATTTTTAAATATAACTTAATTCATTTTTTATTTTTATAATGATTTATTTAATTTAAATAAAGAATTTTAAATTGATAATTACGAAAATGAAATATTATTTTTTTCACAAATTAGCAAATTTTTATTTTTTTTATTTTAATATTTTAATGAATTTAAAATTCTTCAATTAAATATTCTTTGTAAATTAATCTTTAATTTTTTTCAAATGTAATTAAATAATAATTAAATTGTTTAATTAACTTTAATATTTTCCGTTTGATTTAATTTTTATGTATATAATTAAATAAATAATTTTAAATTGATAATTACCAAAATGAAATATTATTTTTTAATAAATTAGCAAATTCTTATTTTTTTTCCTTTCAATATTTTAATTAATTTAAAATTATTCAATTAAATATTCTTTGTAAATTAATTTTTAATTTTTTCAAATGTAATTAAATAATAATTAAATTGTTTATGGATCGTTAATATTTTACGTTTGTTTTAATTTTTATATATATAATTAAATTGATAATTACCAAAATGAAATATTATTATTTTTAACAAATTAGCAAATTCTTACTTTTTTTTATTTAATATTTTAGTTAATTTAAAATTATTCTTTGTAAAATAATCTTTAATTTTTTTCAAGTGTAATTAAATAATAATTAAATTGTTAACTTAACTTTAATATTTTCCGTTTGTTTTAATTTATATATATATAATTAAATAAATAATTTTAAACTGATAATTATCAAAATGAAATATTATTTTTTAACAAATTAACAAATACTTATTTTTTTTCCTTTTAATATTTTAATTAATTTAAAATTCTTCAATAAAATATTCTTTGTAAATTAATCTTTAATTGTTTTCAAATGTAATTAAATAATAATTAAATGAAGAAATTTGAATTGATAATTACCAAAATAAAATATTATTTTTAACAAAATTAGCAAATTCTTTTTTTTCTTTTATTTTTTAATTTACAATTCTTTCTTCAGTTCAGTTGTTAAGATTTGGTTCACTTAATTTTCCGAGATTATATTGTATTCAATTATCATATGTTCGATTTACTAATATTTAAATTTTTGCAGCATGGGGTCTCACTTGAACTCGACTTTAAGACAGATGCCGGGTAAGGCTACCTGGAACTGTAGCCTTGGTAGTTACACCGTCGTATTGGAGTTGCTGCTTGAGCAGCATGCAGATATGCTACGGAGGTCCTTTCTTTGGCTTCTATATGAGTTGAGAGTTGTGCAGTTCTCGGGGCAGATCATCCATGCCCAACTGTGTCGATTGCTGGGTCTAGTCGACGGCGATGCTCTCCACTTCGACCTCAAGGGCAAAGTCGCCAGTTTCTCTATGGTCAAGTTTGCCCTGATCACTGGATTAGAGATTACGGGCCATGATGCAGCTTGTTCTGGTACTCAAAGAGGCAGCAGGCTTTATGATGCTTACTTCGAGGGACATGGGACGATGCTTCGCCACAGCTGATGGACGTGATCATGGGGGTGTGACCATATGTTAGACAGACTGAAGCTCGGCCTGGTCTATATCCTTGAAAGCATGTTGAGATGTCAACACATGAAGACTGCGATTGACCTCTTCCATCTGGAGATCGTTGACGATCTTGATGTCTTCAACACATATCCGTGGAGCTAGATATTTCTCGAGGACACGGTACACGTTTTCACCTTATCACACTCGAGGCCAAAGGGGATCATGCGTAAGTATGATACATAAGGATTGCCTCTGGCAATGCAAGTAAATGTTTGACATAATCAACGTTAAAATATTTGTTTATAATAAACATGAATATAATAATTGTATGTGTTGCAGATCTGGGCATATGAGACTGTCCCCCTCCTAGGTGCTCGGTTTGCTAGGCGATAGGAGACACACTGTCTTCGAATGCATCATTGGCGAGCCTTCCGAGCAGAGGGATGTCCAACTAGCAAACAATTATCAGCTCTCCTCGACGACCCTCAGTGAGTTAATACATTTGCGATCTATGTTGTGCGTAGCTCCAAAATCTTGTCACATGATCGTTAACTAGTCGAAATATAGATATGCCAGCTTGAAGTCATAATTGAGTTGATGTCGTCGAGAGATGAGGAGGCCCAGGGTTATGTGCTTGAATTAGCTGCTCCGCTCCGCACTATATCAACACCATGAACACTTCCTAGCATAAGATTATAAGTTGATTGTGCATCACCAACGTTTGTCATTGTCGTTGAATGCTCACAATCTGCCTTTCCAAACTCAATAAAAATTTGGGATAATTCAACTGAGCTACAGGTAAACTTGTAAATTCTGATCTATGGCAGTTTATAGAACGCTGCATAATGATACACATCTGAGTTCTGTGCCATGATGCTTGGACTTTCCATAAAGGTCGTCGCAACAGATCTTTTTTCTTCTTTATTTTCATCTTCTTCGTCAATGTCCTTGTCCCTAAAGTATAAGTCAAAGTCCAATGAAATCGAGATCCAAAAGCAAAGAAAAAGAAAAGCATAGTACGAAGAGAGAGAGAGAGAGAGTAAAAGACATTTTGTAGTGAAGATATTTGGGGAACAGTATTAGAAACCGTCAAACGATAGATGAAAAATGAGAAGCCTTTTTGAAGTAAACAGTATTGAAACAGTTATAAACAAGTATTGGTGAAAAAATGAACAGTGCAATTCCATCCTCTCTTTTAAGGGCATGTAGGATAATATCCTCTTTTACCTTAAAAGAGGATTCAAATTTACTATTCATCTTGAATCCAAGGTTTCACACCACTGTAGCCGAACGGGTTCCTACTGTTGACAAATCCCTCCCTACTTTATTGCTTCACTCCATTTCACACGCAACAACCATGTTGGTTTACTTTGCTTTTCCCACACAACCCTAGACTTCTCTTTTCTATTTTTTTCTCTCGCCATTCTCTGGTTTTTTGCAATGAATCTTGGGTATAGTGGTAATTATTCGTTTATTATTATTTGGCCATTTTTCTTCATTACTATTGGCGTATTGGCCAGTGCCTGGGCACTAGAATTTGAACCTATGCGTTGCGATTTTCTGTCCTGCTCGCTGTCTTCCTTGTGCAATCCGTTCGCTGTAGTTTCTTTATAATTCTTGGATGTTTCTTTCATGGTTTTGAAGTGGGATTCTTGGTCCAATTTGTGTGGAGTTGCTTCATGATTTCGGGGTTTGTTTTTATCTGAGCCCTACTACATCTACTATTGGGGCCAATCATTTTAAATCGAGAGGGAAGTATTGATTTACATTTACAGTTCTTTGAATTCAAGTTATTCAATTGTTTATACCTAATTTGTTATGGTGTAATTCACTTGAAGGTGCTGATTTTATGTATAGGTTTCTCACACCGCAATTTCGTAACTTAAAACGTCCAAATTTCGTAAGTTGGGTGTGTGATGAGTTTGTGCTTTACTTTGTTAGCTCCCATTTTCATCTCTTAAATTTTTTTTAGGAGAGAGAGAGAGGTTCAAACACTTGTTTTTTCGGTATTACCACTGATAAGTGTGTTTTGCGCACTTAATTATGACACAAAATAGATTGATTGTTGTTATAAAAGGCTCGAAAAGGACTTGATTCAATATATATTGTTGTTGCAGGACTATGATGAACTGAACGAAATGTACGTGAAAAATGGCGAAAAGGACTAAAATGCAAGTCAACGAAAGTTCAGGGACTAAATAGCAATTATTCAAAAGTTAATCCAAATGATGAATCAAGCATGGAATTCTACTAAAGAGCTAATTGTCGATTACATGGAGGGCTATAAATAGAAGGAAGAGGAAACAAGGCTCAAAAGTGCGGGAAAAGAAGATTGAGGACTAAAGTGAACAAGAAGGAAGTGCCTTCTTCCTTGCGATCGCAAGGAGTCCTTCCTTGCGATCGCCCACGCATCAACAGGGAACACCATGGGGCATTTCAGTTTGCCCATGCGATCGCATGGGATCCTTCTGTGCGATCGCATGGGGTGTTTTCTACGCGAAAATTTTAGTTTCCTTTTTCAAATCAACCACTTATGGAATGATATCCGGGGACTCTATTTAAACCAAAACTCGTCTAGAATTAGGTTTTATGCATTCTTAGAGAGAAAAAGACGATTTTGAAGAGCAAGGGGAAGAACTTGAGTTAGGGTTTCACCTCAAAATCCAAAATTCAAACTTTAACTCCTAGTTTTTGGTGATGTTTTCTTTCTATCATTTTTATTGTTATTTTCTTTTATCTATGCTAGGCTAGATTTTTCTATGTACTAGGTGAACGATGAACCTCGCAATATGATCTTTTAATTCTCTATTTTACAATTTGATATTCAAACACGTTTGATGGTTATTGAATGATTTATATACACTTTTTGTCTCCATGATTATAGTGCAAGATAATTGTGTGAGTTTAGGTGGTTTATTTTATGCATTCGAAAGAAGGGAAATAAACTCAACAAGGTATAAATCATCGTTTTGTTCATAGAGGATAGAAATATACCGATATGCATTACGTGAATCTCTAAGTGTTTACAAAACTACATGCATTCTTATATATTGCATTTGTCATAGAAATATAGTCAAATGGTATACTAGAATAGGTTCAATTCTACTCGAAAGAGATTGTTGGATATGTTAGAAACATTGATTCTTCAAACGATTCATCGTGTTGTTAAATTGTGAAATAGAGGTTAAGAGTGAACTTTGCTTGGTGATTCGGGATCCTAGTACGCTTTTTCATATATTAATTTCTTCAACTTTTGCATTCAACCATTATTTTGTATTTAGATCGAAATTTTAGTTTAATTTGCATGTTAGTCATAATTTCATCATAAAATCACAAAAACAATCATCTCGAATTTAATAGATTCGGTTAAGGTCGAGATAATAAAAAATCACGTTAAATCAATTCTCGTGGGAACGATACTCGAAATTCTTGAATTTCCACTTTATTACTTGTCAACGAACAGTGCACTTGCGATGATTTAAATCCGAAACATATTTTCGTGAATAAGTTTTTGGCGCCGTTGTCGGGAATTGAGTATTAACTTGATTTTTGTTATTTAGATACTAATTCGAACTTGTTTTTAATTTTAGTTTTTTTTTATTTTCAATTTAGTTTCTTTACTTGGGTTGAGCTAAGTGCTACAATTATCATCAGGTCAATCAAGGACAAATACAAATGGCTAATCAACAATTGGAACCGATTGTAGCACCTGCAGCTCCAGCTAATGCTGAAGCACAATATGATGGGAATGCTCTGCTTGGGGATCTTTGGTCGCCGTTCATCATTCAAAGCCAATCCAGCATTATCTATCCAGCATTCGGACAACCAAATTTTCAGTTGAAGACAAATGCCATCCAACTCTTTCAGAATGGACACCAATTCTACGGGATGGCCAACGAGAATCCATATACACATGTATCCTGTTTCTTGGATATGTGTCAAAATTTCAAATACTAAGGGATATCAGAATATGCAATCAGACTACGATTGTTTCCACTTACTCTCCGGGATACAGCACTTGAGTGGCTCGATTCACTCCCGGTGGCAAGCATAATTACTTGGAACGACTTGGCTCATAAATTCTGCACCAAATTCTTCTCACCGGCCAAAGTAGGGAGGCTAAGGCATGACATATCAATATTTGGCCAAAATGAAGCCGAATCGTTTGATGAAGCGTGGAATGGATTCAAGAACATGCTAAGGAAGTGTCCTCAACATGGGTTCGACAAGCCAACACAAATCAGATTCTTCTATATGGGACTAACTCCGACTTTCAGAAGCATGGTGGACTCATCATCAAACGGCTCCCTAAGTACAAGATCACCCGAGGGAGCTTGGGAATTGTTCGAGAGAATGGCTAATACCTCAACCATGTGGTCTTCAGATAGAGTGGGTACAAAGAAAGCAGTTGGAGTGTATGAGGTAGATACCTATTCGACATTATCTATAAAGATTGACTCATTATTTCACAAGATAGAAGGCATAACACAGACCGTGAATTCAGCACAAGTCAGGAAGTCAATTTGTAAAGAATGTGGAGCAGAACATGGCACAGCTGAGTGCCCTATCCTTACACAAAGAATGGAACATGTGGACTTTGCTCAATATGGTCAACGTCAGCAAAACAACCCTTACTCTGAAATATACAATTCAGGATGGAGAAATCATCCAAACTTCTCTTGGAGTGGAAACCAGAATCACAATCAAAATCATAATCGAGCTCAGGGGCAGTTTCAGCAGGATAAGAAACTTCAGCTGGAAGACATGTTTGCAAAGCTCCTGGAAATGACTGCTACATACATGGAAAAGACCGATAAATACATGGAAACCACAAATCATTTCATGAGGAAGACTGAAACAAACTTCCAGAATCATGGTGCAGCTATTAAGAATCTGGAGACTCAAGTGGGACATCTAGCTCTCTTTCTATAACAAGGAGAGTACCTAGTGCATTGCCGAGCAACACGGAAATAAATCCTAGGGAACAATGTCAAGCCATCACTACACGAAGTGGAGTTCAGCTACCTGAGATACATGTAAAAAGGTCGGGTATAAATAAAGAGCAAGTGGAGTCTTCTGAAGAAGAGAATGAAAAGCAGGTTGACAACACCAAGAAGACGCCGATAAAAGAAAGTCCACCAAGGTCACAGAAATTGCCAGATAATTTGGTCAATCCCTATGAGCCACCCATTTCACTCCCACAACAGTTGAGGAAGTATCAATGAGAGCAACAACACAAAAAATTTCTCGAAATCTTCACGAAACTCCATATAAATATCCCATTCGCAGAAGCACTGTTCAAAATGCCTGGCTACGCCAAGTTCCTGAAAGATATTCTATCCAAGAAACGAAAGTTAGATGAACATGAAACAGTGATGCTAACAGAAGAATGCAGTGCTGTAATTCAGAAAAAGCTCCCACCGAAACTGAAAGATCCAGGGAGTTTCACTATACCTTGCACTATTGGTGAATGCTACTTTGATAAAACTCTTTGTGATCTTGGTGCAAGTATTAATCTAATGCCTCTATCTGTTTTCAGGAAACTCGGACTAGGAGAAACCAAAGCAACCACGGTGACACTGCAATTAGCTGATCGATCATTTGTATATCCGAGGGGGATAATTGAAGATGTGCTAGTTAAGGTGGACAAATTCATTTTTCCAGCGGATTTCCTCATTCTGGATATAAAAGAGGACAAGGATATCCCACTTATCTTGGGCAAGCCATTCCTAGCTACCAGCAAAGCTCTAATAGATGTTGAAAAAGGTCAGTTAAATCTAAGATTTGGTGATGAACAGATCACTTTCAGCGTTTTCAATGTTATGGATGAGCATATCAAGTCAGATAGTTGCTATCAAATTGATGTGGTAGAGGAGGTGTTGCAGAATAAAATTGTGTTTCAAAACTTTTCAAATACTTCTGATGACCATAGTGTGTATTTTCAACCTGAACATCTTGAGAAGCAAGAAGTCTACATTGTTGAGTTCGAGGCAGTTGATGGGGGAAAAACAGATGACACGGATGAAGATAAAGCTAAAGTTTGGAGGAACGTTGCAGTGAGAAAGAAAATGTCATTGAAGAAGCTAATCAGGTCCTCCAAGGCTACATTTGACGTACCCTAACAGACCAACATGGTACAGTCGAGCTATCGACTATAAACTAGCGCTGGATGGAAGGCAACCCATCATTTCTACCCTTTTACTTATTTCGCTTTCTGCAGTCATTTAAGCAAATTTCATTTTTTATGCATTTTGGTAGTTTTAGGTCACCATTCACTTAGATCGTTCAACTTCCACCCCCTCCATTTTGACAAGGGGAGTACCATTCCCTTTCTATGCTTTACATTGTTCATTGTCCTTATTTTTGCATGTTTAACGTCTTTATATTCCAACATTGAGGGCAATGTAGATTTCAGTTTGAGGGTTGTATATTTGTCCATCATAATTGTTCTACTTTATTTTATTTAATTATTATTTTTTTACTTGACTACTTTTTGTGTGTTTGCTTACTGTTTTATGTGTGTCTGTCGAGTGAATTAAAAAAAAACACAAAAAAACAAAAAAAAAAGAAAAAGAAAAAAGTTTGTTTATTTCAGTATTTGCTTATTTGTTTTGTGTGTTTGTGTGGATTTAATGACATCGCCGGCAATAATGTGAATATTGGAAGAAGTATGGCTATGAATTGTGGACATTGTGCATGTTAAATTGATTTATACTTGTC
The DNA here is from genome assembly GCA_035079005.1 of Fraxinus americana. NCBI lineage: Eukaryota > Viridiplantae > Streptophyta > Magnoliopsida > Lamiales > Oleaceae > Fraxinus > Fraxinus americana. The sequence goes on along the minus strand of CM068722.1, from coordinate 1,359,483 downwards.
TATGTGGAGACTTGACATTTTTGCACACAATACTTGTGTTGGGCATGCTAAGCTAATGATGGATACATGAATTATAGTAGGATTGGACATGATAGGTCAATCCCATAAACCTCTATTGCACTTATTCGATAAACCATCATTTTAGAAGTTTGGAGATGATTTAACTATCATAGAGGAACATTGAGATGAGTAGGGATTCCATGCGTGAAAATCGTGCTGTGTGGATTGGATTAGACCAATGAGACAAAAATGATGTAAAAGTTTCAAGTTAGAGGGCAGTTCGGGGAAACTGGATGTCTAAAAGAAAATGGATATTGCACTAATCATTGAAAAAATAAAGACATCGGTTCGAGCCAGTATAACTCGAGTGATTAAGTCTGTAAGGGTTTAAAACCTGGTGCCCTTTGGTCATCTGACTTGGGAGTCATCGGCCCAAAGCAAATGGACGATGGTCTAAAAAAAAGAAAATATCTCTGATACGAAGCAAGTAATTGAATCTAGTCTCAACGGTTGAAACAATCAAAGAATTAGGAGAATCCCTGCTTGTTGAAATGCAAACTTGTGACTGTGAGATCTATCCAAACTAAGAGAGGGTGAAGATTTAGGCAAATCAAAAACTCTATTCTAGAACGCACTTGGTGATCCTTGAGCGAAAGAATAAGTTTGGGGGGGTGTGAATCTCTCGAGTGAAGAAAGGAAACATTTGACACTGTAGGTTGGGATTTATACCCATCATCAGTTTGGTATGCTTTGCATGAGTAAGTACCCACAAAGACATTGAGTTCTACACATAACAGGTGGAAATTGATTTGATTTTGCACTTTTGAAACTGTTCATTTTGTTAGTACTGAATTCTAATGCTGAGACACGGTAGGATTCCCTCGCCTTAACAATTTTCGGGAGATTGACTATATGAAGAAAGCTGCCAATGCAGATAATTCAGGTATTATCCATCTATGTACTTTCAATCCCCCTGAATTATGTGCTGTTGAAGGTATTTGTTTGTTCATTAAAAATCACATAATCAAACTTTCTGCAAATGTTTGTGCATGAAATATACAAATTCATGCTTAAACATAACGTGAATGAACAATCCCAAATTAGATGTATATCTCTTCCCAAATAGAATTTGAATTCGAATTCGAATATGTTTATGTTGTGCTTTAGTTCTTAAATTAATGGTGATGTATTTACATGAATGTAAATTTTGTAGGTGTTAATTTTTGTGCCAATTGTCACTTTATCACAGACTTTGTCCAATTTTTTGGTTATGAATGTTATCTAGGATGGGCATCCTGCAATCAAATATCACAACTATTAATACCTCTTCGTGGATTAAAATCTGCGTTTCGTTTACTTTTATAACTTGAGGCATAATTAGTCAGACTACAGTTTTTTATGGTTTCTCAATTTCCCTGGGTACTTTTAACCATGGATGTATTTACAGTCCCTAAATGAATGTTTTTTCTTGTTTCATTTTTGTTTTATAATTGGCTCAAGTGCCATTTATGTTTAAATCTTTGGCAAACAGATCCTTGAGGTTTGGAGCATTTATTTGCATAAAGTTCTCTAGAAACTGGAGTACATAAAAGCCTTGGAGTGCACATAACGAAGGTGTGTTGGTCATAACTTTTAGAATTTAAATTCCAACATTTTCCCATCGGAAAAAATGTTAAGTTTTTTGTTGTTTGATAGTACTCAAATTGAAAGTTGGGCAAATATTTTTTTTTAACAACAAATGTTGGCGTGAGCTGTTAAAAATCTTTTCTGGAAACAAGATCATATATAATCATATCATTTTAAGGGAATAGATTTAGCCAATTATGTGTACAATCAATCAATTAGCTACAGATTTGTATTATCCAAAATTAGGAGCATCTCTTCTCCTATATAACTCTGTGCTCTGCCTATTGGAATAAATGGATGAAAAATACCTTTTCTCTGTATAATTCTGACAACAAACAACTAAACCTTATTCTAATAATTTGGAATCTACTGCATAATTGTTTTTGTTCCATCTAATTCATCTCTACATTTTCTTGAAGATCCAGTGAAGCTAGATCATTACCAACCATATCAGACTCTTAGTTTTAATCTACTTCTCTCTGTTATAATATTTTAGATCATTGGCAACGTTGCGTGAACTCATTTGAGTTTAAGCAAGCTGAAGAAATAGCTCTTAAGCTTGATTTAGATAAGCTTGTTGTAATTAGTGGAGATTACTCAACTACAAATGCTTGCCTTATTGCTAAAAACTTTAGGTAAATATTCTATTGTCATGATAAATTGTCATCACTTTTGATTCATTGTGGTGAATATATATGTTTAGCATGCTTTAAACTGTCAAATATCTTTTTTCTATATTATATTAAATTTTTGGAATTGAAATTACTGAACTGAAGAAGGAAAACAGGGTTAAAGAGTCTTCAGGCTCTTGTATGAGCTTTATATCTGACTTTGTGCTTGCATTAATGTAGGAGCAATAAAAAAAGAGTTTACTGCTGCAAAGAAGAAGGTATGTTTTTTCCTTAATTCTTGGCGTTTAATGATCATTTTTTTACTGTATTGATATTATCAGCGTGGTGCAGTTCTAAGAAGCATGAATTCGGATACTAATTTGAATACAATACGATACGGGTACGCCGATAAAACTTTTGAATAAAATTTAGGATATACGGATATATGTGTGTAAATATATTTTGTGTGTAGTATTTTTAATAAATTAAATATAAAATTCAGCACTGTTTCATTATTATAAAAAAAAAAACATTAAAACAGAAGTCTGATGATAAAAATAAAATAAAATAAAATACTAAAGTATTTTATCGTAGTCTTTAATTGTCCCAACTTCATTTTTTTTGGACATCACCATCATCAACTTTTTTATTATCATTAAAAATAGCCTTCTTCAATTCTGACCCATCTAATAATAAAAATTAACAACTTCAAGTAGAACACCTTCAAAAATATCAAATGAGTCTTTGATAATGTCTCACATTTTGGATTCTCATTTTAAATAAGTTCTCAGGTATTCAGTAGAAGAATAATATGAGCTCTTTTGAATGTATTGTCAGGTTAAAATTCTTGTATTGAATTCATTTGCCATTTCGTTCCTATATTGAAGTTTAGATTAATGTTAATTATAATGTGATTTGTTATTTTATAATCTATCAACCAAGTGATGCAAAGATAATAAATAATTATCCTCCCAAACACCCTTCAATAAGTGAGTATATATGATTGATGTTATATAATGGTTGTGATGGTCGTTACATGATGATTAAAAGCTTCACCGGACTTAGCGAGTTATGCTTTGAAAACATTATGCACACTATATTTAACATTTCTTTTATTTTCCTAAGTTATCTTTTTGCCAGCTTTGATAAATGAGTTCCATCATTGCAGGGTATAATGAATTTCACATCAACCCTCGCCAATAGAACAAGGAATGTGGAAAGTTCTTTGGTTGCTAGGGAAGATTTATGGACAGTAGAGGCCTCAAAAGAAGTTCAACATCAGGAAATGAGACTTTATCCTCGTTTCTTATCCAGCTTGGACCAATACTTTTTGTTTGTTATTCAACTTTCCGTTTACCTGTTCACTAGTCAAAGCAGCACCTTCTTTGGTATGGCTACGATAGGAAGGTATGACAAACTTACAAATCAATGCAAAAGTGATTGATTGCTAAGTTTTGATTAAAATAACAAACTGGAAAGGCTTTATATGATGTCCGAAGAAAACTACTAAAATTATGTTTCTGGTTGATTACTCGAGAATTGATTTTGTGTTCTGGACTTTCCTTTCTTATTTTAATCTAGGTCATTCTGGTTAGAAGTGTAAGCGGTCCAGCTTTACTATTAACAAACAGTTGAATATAATGCTAATGATTCAACTTAGATGATTTAAATTACCCATATCTAACATTCAAAAATGTAATTCACAATTTATTTAAAACTAACACGATTTATTTAAAAACACAATTTATTTTAAATAAAACGGCCTTGCACGCAATTTCAATTTCAGTTGCTGCTGTTGGTTTCTTCACCTAAATTTGCCTCCTGAGTTTTGCTCTGAGACCTTTCTTTCCTCATTGATTCACTCATTGATACTGTCGTAATCACACCTTTACCTTTCTGGAATCCCATTTTTTGGTTCGAACCCAATCCACCACCTTTAGCCAAGTAGAATCCAGGAATCTTTTCCATTGCCTTCACTTCCTCAGGTGATAAATAAGCAGCAAAACCATTAATCACATCGTAGGCATAAAGCATGCGAGATTCCTCACCTGCTGCGGTTTTGGGCAAAAATGTGTGATAGTAGCTAAGCAGATCGTCATCGTCTGATGAACCGGTAGGTTGAGCAACGTGAACAATATATGGTTTCAGATTCCTGTTGCATAGGAGAAAAACAAAAGAAAATTAAGTATACAGAAGAAAGTAAGAAACTGCAAGAAACCCATTATTCTTTGTGATTCCTGCAAAAGAAAGTAACATGTATGAAATGCAATGAAGTTTAGATGGAAGTTTCCAGGAATAATAACATAAAACCCCTCCTGCAATTGGCCGCCAAAACTTTATTTTTTACCAGCCATTCACTCCATATTTGCTTACTCCACCTGCTGTCCTAAATTCCCAACACACAGTGCATATGTCCGCAAGAAAATACCAAATAGATCTGTATCTTCCCTCCATACATATTAAACATTTGATTAATCAAGAAAATGGCAAAATTCCCATAAAAAAAGGGGACTTATCTAGTTTTCATACACACACAACTAGAGGGAAAAATGTTAGAACCCTAAACTCTAAATTATTGAGAAAAAATGAAGGGAATTGATCAGATAAATGTCTTGTTACCGGACGAGTTAATTTTGATAATGTTCCTACACCTGGATTCGAGCCGGGACACCTGCTCTTTGGTGAGCAAGGGGTGGTTGATGAAGCTCCGCCGCCATACCATCCATGTTGGTGCCTCCACCAGTCCCCACGTCTTAATTGGCCTACTCACCCGCTGGTTTATCAATGTTCGAAACATGTTCGTCGACGAGAGCCTCTCGGTTTCGCCCCCTCCCAAATCTGCAAGGAACCAAAATCAGACTCTAAAGCTGAGATCTCATAAACATAACCCAAGAAATATACAAATCTCATCGCACTAATACCAACCGAACGGAAACCAATCACAGCAGCCAACAAGATAGGAAGAAGATGAAGATAACGCTCGAGAGACAGAGAGAGAAGAGTCTCGTAGCTTGTTTGGGAAGGATAAAAATCCAATTAAAATTGAAAATATAGCCATTATAGGGTCTCACTCGCCTAATAAAAGTCAACTCTAAAAGCTATATTTTCAATTTTAATCTGATTTTAATCCCTCCCAAATAAGCTCTCAAGCCCAAAAAATCAGAATTGAATGAATGAATATCAAAGAGTCCAACCAAAGAGGAAATGGTGGAAAATACGCGGATGACCCCCCCAATTTTGTAAAATAACTGTTGACCAAGTTAAAAAAAAAGGAAAAAATGAAAAACAAGGAAAGACCTTTACTTTTCCAATTTTACCCCTTGAAAACCTTGGAAGAGTGAGAGAGAGGAGAGAAAGAAACGGACCCGACCCCTACACTGACGACCAGGATGTCGAGATCACCATTTTCATTTGAAAAAGGTGAGTGTTGGGAACAATAATATGTATTTTTTACAAATAATGATTGTATTTAACCGAATATATATAAATTATGAAATATAGGATTTGTTGATTATCTTTGTAGAATTTGTTGTGTATCTACGAATTATTGAATAAAATGATTGTTTTAGGAGTGTTTGGGAGGGCGATCTCCGCTACCGGCTGTTGAGCACGATGCTCAGCGTTTTCGCCCAGACGATCCGAGTCTGGGCCCAAACAAAATTGCCCAGACATGAATCTGGGCCCAGATGCCCAGATTTACGTCTAGACCCATATGTTGGGTTTACTTAAAAATTTGGGCTTTTTTTAATATTAATTTAGAATTATGTTATTCAATATTAGTTATAGTTTAATTTTGTCTTGAATTTTTAATTATTTATTTAATATTTAATTGAAATAAATAATTAACTTATTAACAATTAAAATAGAAAATTAATATAAATATTGCATAAACAATTAAATTTTTTTGTAAACAACTTGAAAAATTCACGAAAAAAGAGTTTATAAATAATAAAATATTATTTAGTTATAAAATATAAATATAAACTATTAAATATTCGATTATTTATTTAATATTATAAATTATAAATAAAAAATTTAAAATAAATTATTCCATTTAATTTTTTAGTTATAAATAATAAAAAATTAAATAAACAAAATAAATTTTTTATTTAATATTCTAATAATTATAAATAAATATTATACAAACAATTAAAATAATAAATTTAATTATAAATTCTACTTTTACTTTGATTTAAGTGAACAATTAAAATATTTGTGTCCTTTAAATTAATTATTTTAAATTACTTGTTGAAAATGTTCAAAAAAACATTAAATGAACAATTTAAAATAAATTATTTCATTTAATTGTTTAGTTATAAATAAAAAAATTAAATAAACAAAATAAATTGTTTATTTAATATTCTAATAATTATAATTAAATATTATATAAACAATTAAAATAAGGAATTTAATTATAAATCATTCTATTACTTTGAAATATTAAGTGAAAAATTAAAATAAATTTTTTTAAATTACTTGTTGAAAATGTTCAAAATACATTAAATAAACAATTTAAAATAAATTATTTCATTTAATTGTTTAGTTATAAATAATAAAAAATTAAATAAAATAATAAATTGTTTATTTAATATTCTAATAATTATAAACAAGGAGCATCATAAGAATTTACAAGTTTTTAATTTGAAAATTTAGTTTTTAGTTATATGTTATCGAACTAATATATTTTTATTTACTTGCACGGGCGACTGTGGGATGTTCGTTATAAAGTATATAGAATTTTTGAATATTGGTCGCAATGTTGATACAATAAATCAATTTTCGATAGATATGTGGATAGAGATGTCAATGGGCCGAGCTGAGCCGGCTCGGCCCTTAAAGCCATGAGCTCGGCTCGGCTTGTGGAAAAACGAGCCTGTCGGCTCGGCCCTTAAAGCCACGAGCTTGGCTCGGCTCGTGGAGAAGCGAGCCACGAGTTCACGAGCCGAGCCGGCTTGTAGCTCGTTTGCTCGTGGGCGAGCTCGACTCGTGGCTCGTCAAGGAATAAATATAAATGATGTAAATAAATTATTGAAATAAACATTTAAATAAATATAATTTACATAAGGAATAAATATAATAACTAAATAAAAAGCAATTTAATTATAATTATATTGAAGCAATTTAAGCAATTATAATTTACATAAGGAATAATTTACATAAGCAATTTAATTATATTGAATATTTAACGATATTAAATAAAAGCTTATTATTCAGTTATAAATATTAAACTATTACATAATATTACACATCCGTTGAATTATTATGTAGAGGAATCTGACTTGTACAAAATTGACGAGTATGCCCCGTTGCCCCGCATCTGACGCACTTACGAGGTCGGGAAAATTATCCGGTGGATGGTATTCTAGACGTACGTCTACGTTCTAGATCATGTTATCCGATTTCGGGTGGCAACAAATTATTAAGTAGGAGAATATGGTCGGGAACTTCCCACTCAGCTTCATTTGGCTGGGGAAATATCGTTTCGGCATACGCCGCTCTCCAATAATCAGCCATGTAATAATAATTGCATAAGGTGTATGGCGGAATTCCTCTATGCATAGCCACTGTCACTGCATGTCTACACAGAAACTTTTCTAACTGAAACTTTCTACACGTGCATGTGTTATCATTCAAGTCCACGATGTATCCGATATTACGTCCACATCTCACGGAGAAGCGAAACCGATCCAGTGGTTCCACGCATACCTTCATCGCAACCTCTAGAGTTTTGAAGATTTTATCTTCTTAAGCCGGAATCGGCACACTTGTGCAATTTTGTGATTCCTCACGTCGGTCATAAAACTACTGCTGCAACTTGTTATGAATTTTCTCAATCATTGCGAGAATTGGTAACTCTCGATCGTTCTTAAATAACGCATTGAGCGACTCAACATTGTTCGTCGTCATCATGTTGTATCGACGTCCAGGAAAATGTGATCGTGCCCAATGTTCGTTCCCCATCTCTGTTAGATAAACCCATATAGCATGTGATTTATTTTCTATTTCGACCATGAACTTTTCAAACTTTTTCAAAACTGTACGCCTCTGCAGCTTTCTAAAACAATGCAACGATGCCACTGTCCCGAAATTTCGTCTTTAGGTTGCCCTATATGTGGTACATACAATAACCGTGATGTGCCTTATGAAAGACTTCAGAGATACCATTTGTTATTGACTGCCCCCGGTCAGTTACGAATACAAGGTTCTCGACGTCTCCAATTACTTCCCTCAGCTTCGTGAAGAACCAACGCATCACTAAATCATTCTCTCCATCAACTATACCGAATGCAAGAGGGTAATTTTGGATGTTGGAATCTTGACACGTAGCAATAATCAACTTGCCTTCGTATTCAGCCTTAAGGGTTGTACCGTCGACTAGAATTACGGGTCGCATCGCGTTCCGAAATCCTCGAATGCACTGTCCAAGGGCCAAGAAGAAATACTTGAAGCGATTCCCGTCCTCCGTATTAATATAAAATGTCGATCCAGGATTAGTTTTCTCCATGTTGTGGCAATATCTAGCCAATTCAGCGTAACTTTCCTCGGCCGAACCCATTAAGTCCTCCAATGTGCATTCTTTGGCCTTCCAGACTTTCTGATAGCTCATGACCACCCCATAATCTCGACGGACGTCGTTGATGATGTCCGAAGGTCATTGGATCGTTCGTGGGTCCCGAAACTTGTCCATTATTTGTCGACCAATGAACCATGCTCGGGCCTGCCTGTGATCATTTCGACGAATGCCCACTTCGCAAGTATGTTCCCGTGCATACTTACGAATTACAAAGAACTCATTCGTGTTCATTTTCGTAACTCGCAAACGCCAATGACAACTATTGTCAATGCAGATAATTGTGTACGTTGACTTGTCCGATTTTTTAACTTTAAACTCAAAATTTTGTTTCAAAGCAATCTGGTGCACAGCTTCCTGCAAATCTTTCTTTTGTTTCGAACAGTTGCTTGACATATAAATTTCCATTGTCAGGAACTGTACAATTAGAGGTACGTGAACTCATCCCAACTTGTGAACCCGACCCATGTCTTTGACGGAATAAAACAGTCAAATCCTCATTCGTAAATTCATTTCATTCTTGTTGTCATCAACTATCAAGGGAATTCTGTGCGTAATGGTGAAATCATGGTGATAAACAACTGTAGTGGGAATAACCACATCATCCTCACGAGCTATCTCCACTGTGTTCCAAAAATCATTCACATTACGATCCCCTCCATCGAGATCTTCGTGTTCACTATCGGGGACATTCCTTTTTATTAAAGTTACGCAAAGAGGAGTAGTCTTGCGAACTTCGTTCAATGCAATTAAAGGTTTGATGCCATTTTCAGAAGTAACCTTTGCAAGTGGAACTGAAATAGATGTATGTTCGTTGTTGAATAGAAGTCTCAATTCCATGTCGTACTGAAAGGGATCGATGTTGAGCTCGTTCTATATCTCACTGTACATTTCTGTATACGATGTACTTGATGTCAATAGAATTGAAATTGTGCCATGTATATCACTTGTCCATTTCCAGACCCATCGACCATTTTCATTCTCTTCAAATTCACCAAAATAAAGAATCGGGATTGCAACTCCTATATCTGCCACATTAAAAAAAATTGTTATTAATGTGGAAAAAAATTAACGTCGACGACCTGCCCGGCCCGAACGGGTGGAGAGTCCGGGCCCCGCACGTCCGTCTAGGCCGTGCGGACCCAGACTCCTCGGACGTCCGGGTGGTCAGGGGTCCGGATAGTTTTTCTTCTTCCATCACAGATCTGAAAATCTCATATAGATGAATTTTTTTCTCGTTTTTGTTTAAAAAATCGATTATAGGTCTATTTAAGATCATAACATTTTTATAGATATAAGATTTAAAGATTAACATAATGTACTTAACCGAAACCAAATTAAAAATACGTAAAAATATACTTACCGGTTTCACTATGGCTGTGAATAATATTTCCTTATTGAGCGTTTGATAAATTTATCTGTTTCCCAGTTTGAAGTAGATGAAAAATGAAATTATTTTTATCTGTGTTGGAGTAAATAGATAAAGAAAGTGTATTGGTTTAAAATTTTAAGTGGGAAGTATTTGATAATTCTTTATAACTTAAAAAGGGTATTATTGTCTTATAAACAATACCATTTTTTGTAATTTGTATAACATTTTGAGGGTAATTTCGTCTTTTAAGCTTTGGAAGGCTATTGTGGTGAATGTTAAAAAATTTTGGGCATTGTGAAAAAGTAGATGTTTGACAAAGGTATTTTGAAAAGTACCCCCCAACCAAACGAGAAACTAGGGCAAACTCGGTTTTGGGCCCGTTGTTACTGGGCCGACCCGACCTAATAACAGCCAAGCTGGGCAGTCGGCACCGGCCCCTTTTTTAAAATAATTTAATATTCGAATATTAAAAAATATTTTTATTATGTATTTAATTTTTAAATATAACTTAATTCATTTTTTATTTTTACAATGATTTATTTAATTAAATAATACTTGTATTCTTTTTTATTTTAATAATTTCCTGTTGTTTTAATTTTTATATATAAAGAAAATTAAATAAATAATTTTAAATTGATAATTACGAAAATGAAATATTATTTTTTGACAAATTAACAAATTCTTATTTTTTTTCCTTTAATATTGTAATGAATTTAAAATTCTTCAATTAAATATTCTTTGTAAATTAATCTTTAATTTTTTTCAAATGTAATTAAATAATAATTAAATTGTTTAATTAACTTTAATATTTTACGTTTGTTTTAATTTATATATATAATTGAATAAATAATTTTAAATTGATAATTACCAAAATGAAATATTTTTTTCAACAAATTAGCAAATTCTTACATTTTTTTCCTTTTAATATTTTAATTAATTAAAAATTATTCTTTGTAAATTAATCTTTAATTTTTTCAAATGTAATTAAATAATAATTAAATTGTTTACTTAAATTTAATATTTTTTGTTTGTTTTAATTTATTTATATATAATTAAATAAATAATTTTAAATTGATAATTACCAAAATGAAATATCATTTTTTAACAAATTAGCAAATACTTATTTTTTCCTTTTAATATTTTAATTAATTTAAAATTCTTCAATTAAATATTCTTTGTAACTTAATCTTTAATTTTTTTAAAATGTAATTAAATAATAATTAAATGAAGAAATTTGAATTGATAATGACCAAAATAAAATATTCTTTTTAACGAAATTAGCAAATTCTTTTTTTCTTTTATTTTTTAATTTAAAATTATTTCTTCCGTGCAGTTGTTACAATTTGGTTCACTTAATTTTCTGAGATTATATTGAATTCCATTATCATATGTTCGATTTGCTAATATTTAAATTTTTGCAGCATGGGGTATCACTTGAACTCAACTTTAAGACAGATGTCGGGTAAGGCTACTTGGATCGATAGCTTTGGTAGTTACATCACCGTATTGGAGCTGCTGTACGAGTTGAGAGCCGTGCAGTTTTCGGGGCAGATTATCGATGCCCTATTGTGTCGGTTGTTGAGTCCAGTCGACGGCGATGCTCTCCACTTCGACCTCGAGGGCAAAGTCGCCAGTTTCTCTATGTTCAAGTTTGCCCTGATCACTTGACTAGATATTACGGGCCATGATGCAACTCGTTCTGGTACTCAGAGAGGCAGCAGGCTTTACGATGCTTACTTCGAGGGATATGGGACGGTGCTTCTGCCACAGCTGATGGACGCGATCATGGGGTGTGACCATATGTTAGATAGACTCAAGCTCGGTCTAGTCTACATCCATGAAAGCATGTTGAGATGTCAACACAGGAAGACTGCGATCGACCTCTTTCATCTGGAGATCGTCGAAGATCTTGATGTCTTCAACACATATCCGTGGGGCCAGATATTTTTCGAGGACACGGTGCACGTTTTCACCTTATCACACTCGAGGCCAAAGGGGATCATGCGTAAGTATGATACATATGGATTGCCCCTGGCAGTGCACGTAAATGTTTGACATAATCAACGTTAAAATATTGTTTATAATAAACATGAATATAATAATTGTATATGTTGCAGATCTGAGCATATGTGACAGTCCCCCTCCTTGGTGCCCGGATTGCTAGGCGAGGGGAGACACATTGCCCTTAGATGCAAACATCCCTTTACATCACGACCCTTTACATCCAGTCACTAGTTTATTGCCATTTGTTTTGCGTTTTCATTTTTCTTACAAATCATAAACATCTAAAGTGGACAAACATGACCAGATCTTCTCCCCTAACCAGATCATAAGCATTTGCAGTAACAAATCAGAAGCATTTTCATTTTTCTTACAAATCAGTAAAAATTTAATCACGTGCATCTTCTCCCCTAACCAAATCTTTCATTCATTTACTTCTTAAATTTTCAAAATACGGCAGTCCCGCACATATATTATTATATAATGTATGTTTATAATCACAAGGCAGTAAATGAAAATTTACCTTTCATTTAGTTCAAATCACGGTGCGATCCTACAAAATCTTCATTACTGTATCCTTCCGATCGGGTTTTGGTGATACTTACGGTATTCTCATCGATTGGATTGTTTTAGGGGTTTAGGGTGATTTGGGGAAAATGGAAATGTAAACAAGATAACAAGACTGAGCTTCGTGCACTATTTGGGCATATATGAATTTAGAATCGCGTTTTTGAAATCAATTTGGCTTGTTTGGATGCGCCTTTGCTTATTTGGCAATGAGTTGGTGAGTGATAAATTATTTGGAAGTATTTAACGGCCAGCTCAACTTCCCGATTTTAAATGGGTGAGCGATGGAGATGGACGGAGTCTACGGCCAGCGAGACAAGTTTGGAATTTCAATAACCCAAGTTTGCTGGCTAATGAAACATTTACACCCTGTTTGTTTGTCATTTTAAGGAAAAATGTGACAATTAGGGGGTGGGATTTAGCCATCATTTTTGACATGAAAAACCCCCCACGTACAGGTGGGGGTTTCACAGGGGCCTGCCAGGCCTCTCACAACTTGGCAGGCCCCACATGTTTTAAAAAAGAAAAAAAACCCACCCCCTCCCCCCTTGTGTGTCTTGCCTACGAACCAACTGTTAGAAATATCATTTAGCATGCGAGATATGTACTAAAATCAGAAATTCAGGAATTAAGAGAAGAAAATGGCAAACCGAATAATCGCTCAACGATAACGCAGAAAACAATAGATTGAGGCTAGAGTTCGACTCTATTTCCTTAAGACGATATTGGCCTCTATGATGCTTACAGTCGATGCCAATCGCCTCCCAAGATACAACAATCTTTCACTTGCGGTATAGAAGCACTCTAACAGCAAGAACAGCAAACCAGAAAAAGTTTTGTACTCTCTCAATGAACGGAAAAAAAATGCTTTAGTTATGCAGAATGCAAGACAAGATAATGAAGATTTTTGAATGAATGAAATTCGGAAATCAGGGGTCCTATTTTTAGATTTCCAAAGGCTGCAGGCCAAGAGTTGCAACTCCTTGAAAGTTATTCCTGAACAGACGCAACTATCAGTTTGTATCCGTTTTAGTCCTAACAGTTTCGAATAGATTTGAAAAGACAACTTTCCACTTAATCAATTTTTGAAAATAAAAATAAATTAAATAAGCAATTTTAATTTATTTTGTCCAAAAAGAACATAGGAACCAACCACGACCCGTGCCGAGCCGGCCGGTCGGCCGGACGGCGGGGCGGCGCGCGCAGGCTATGGACTAGTCTAGACATTGTCTAAAACTTCCCCCTTTCAACGACTATTGGTACCTCTTGGGGCCCAAACTCATATCCAAACTAGAGGTATATAAATTGGTTCAAAATTCTTTCAACTTCCTATGTGGGATTAAGTTCCCACACTTGATTTTAAATTTCAGGATTTTTACTTTCAAGTTGCCAACTTCTAGCATTAATTTCTCATTCATCCGAAAATAGTTTTGTGAAATTAAATATATGACGAATATCTACTTGCGGAGTATAATTTGTTTGACCATTGACCCGAATTATTGGTCAAACTTGACCCATTTCCAACACCAACCACCCACTCTCCCTTTTCCTTGTACGTGTAGTATGGTCCTTTTTGACCACCATCTCTCATGGTGGGACCCACAATTTGAAAAAAAAGGTAAAAAAAACTCATTTAGGTGTAAAAATAAAGTCAGACAAACAGGGGCTTAACTCGTTCCATCATTAACTCATTCCATCATTAAAACCAACACCAAGCAAACAAGATTGGGAGTCTTTGTTAAAAAGCCCAGTCAAACAATGATTTTGGTTAAAAAATCTCATCTCAATATTTCTTGGTCAAATGGCCTTCAATTATAAAAAATAGTAAATAAACAATATCAAATATCCAAAATGCCCTCACCATGGAAAATACCCAAACAACCATTTGAATCCAATTAAATTCCTCAATCAACCTTTCATTTCCTTTACAATCTTCCGATAAAAAAAAAAAATCTTCAATCCGTCTCCAAAACACATCGACGTCTCCATGTGGTTGCTACCTAAAATCTTATTATTTATTCTATTCTTCACCTTTCTTCTCCAATATTTTGAGCATTTGAACAAGATTCTTGATTTTCATATTATGTACATTGAAATCTCTACTATATTTGAAGAAAAAATAATGTATTTTTAGAAGTCTCATGCGTTTAGTTGGTGTTGTTTACCTATTTAGCTTGTTTTTTGTGTTGCCAGGATCTATTGAATGATCACAACATTTCAATTGTTAACTAGAATATAGAACGACAGTCCAGCCGTTATCTGCTACGTAAAACGACACTACTATCGTTATCTTCTGTAGTTTATTTTTTCAATGAAATGACCTCTAATAATGGATTTCCTAACATATATAATACAGAACGATTGACTATGTCACAAATAACGATTGAAATGATATAGATTTTATATTATAAAAATGGTGAAAGCACAAATTATTCTATTCATATGTGTCGATTTGAATATTTTACCTAAAAAATATAGAAATGATGTTCAAAAATTAAATATTATTTATTTATATCAATTAATTTCAAAATATACACGGTATCAATTATTTGTATTGTATACGTAACGGCACTTGTGTTGTTTTCATAACAATAACGACACTAGTGTCGTTTTCGTAACAGTAATGACACTTGTGCTGTTCTCACTTTCACGTTGATTAAGTAATGAGCGTATCTCTCGAATTTTGTAAACTGTACGTCCATCTTGCAACTTAAATAAGTTCAATTTATCGAATACCGAGGCTCGGACGGTTTTTGGCCTTTCATACTCATGTTTATCAACAGAACGACATACGTGACCAGTAACGACACTTGTGTCGTTCTGTTGATTCCTCCAATATTTTACCTCATTTCCATTGCAACAACCTCGAGCATTGGACTCCCTACCTTAGGAAAATCAGAAATGTTGATTGTGTGACAAACAACGGCGGAATTGACATCGATTATAGATATTGAGTTGATGAAATCACAAGTCACTAACTACATTCGTTAGAAAATATAAGTGACGATCGTATCTCTCAAATTTTGTAAACGATATCTCCATTTTGCAACTTAAATGAGTTCAGTTTATTGATTATCGTGGTTCGGAAGGGTCGCGACTCTTCAAAATCGATTTTAGTGGCAGAACGATACTTGTGTCGTTCTGTAGATTTTTCTAATATTTTGTTACTTTTCAAGGCAAGGATATTAAGGATTGGGCCCCCAACCTAAGAAAAACGAAAATGTTGATTGCGTGACAACTAACGGTGGAATTGATATAGAATATAAGGTATCAATCGGTGAAAACACAAGTCTTACTCTAGATTAGTTTGAAAGTACAAGTAATTGGCATATCTTAAGAATTTTGTAATCGGTGTGTTTAGTCTACAACTTAAATGGGTTCGATTTATCGATTATCGTGGTTCGGACGGGTCGCGACTCTTCAAAATCATGTTTAGAGGCAGAACGACACTTGTGTGTCACTATACGACACTGGTGTCGTTCTGTTGATTTTTCAAGTTTTTTGCTACTTTTCAAGGGAACGACCTCAAGGATTGGACCTCCTAACCTAAGAATGTCGAAAATGTTGATTGTATGACAACTAGCAGTGTAATTGATATAGAATATAAGGTATCAAACGGTAAAATCACAAGTCTTGGTCTAGATTCGTTTGAAATTATAAGTAATGAGCATAACTCCCGAATGTTGTAAGCGGCATGTCCAGTCCGCACCTTAAATGAGTTAAGATTATTGATTATCGTGGCTCGGACGGTCGTGGGCTCTTCAAAATTGTGTTTATAGGCAAAACGACACTTGAAACGTTTAACCGCACTTCTGTCGTTCTGTTGATTTACTCAATATTTTGTCTCATTTTCATCGCAATGACCTCTAGCATTGGACCCCATACCTTAAGAAAACTAGGAATGTTGATTGTATGACAAATAACGGTGGAATTGACATCAATTATAGGTATTGAGTTGGTGAAAGCACAAGGTACTAGCTACATTCGTTAGAAAATATAAGTAACGAACGTATCTCTCAAATTTTGTAAACGATACCTCCATCTTAGAACTTAAATGAGTTCAATTTATCTAATACCGAGGTTTGGACGGTTCGTGGCTACTCATACTCCTGTTTATCAACAGAACGACACATGTGACCAGTAACGGCACTTGTGTCGTTCTGTTGATTCCTCAAATATTTTGCCTCATTTCCATCGCAACGACCTCGAGCATCGGACTCCCTACCTTAGGAAAATCAGAAATGTTTATTGTGTGACAAACAACGGTGGAATTGACATCGATTATAGATATTGAGTTGGTTAAATCACAAGTCACTATCTACATTCGTTAGAAAAACATAATTAACGAGCATATCTCAAGAATTTTGTAAGCGGCATGTTGAACCTGCAACTTAAATGGGTTCAGTTTATCGATTATCGTGGTTCGGACGGGTCGCGACTCTTCAAAATCGATTTTAGTGGCAGAACGACACTTGTGCCGTTAAACGACACTTGTGTCGTTTTGTAGATTTTTTCAATATTTTGCTGCTTTTCAAGGCAAGGACATCAAGTATTAAACCCCCAACCTAAGAATGATGAAAATGTTGATTGTATGATAACTAACGGTGGAATTGATATAGAATATAAGGCATCAATCGATGAAAACATAAGTTTTAGTCTAAATTCTTTTCAAAGTACAAGTAATGAGCATATATCACGACTTTTGTAAGTAGCGTGTCTAGTCGCAACTTAAATGGGTTCAGTTTATCGATTATCGTGGTTTGGACGGGTCGTGACTCTTCAAAATCGATTTTAGAGCCAGAACGACACTTGTGCCGTTTTCAAAACAGTAACGGCAGTTGTGTCGTTTTCTTTTTTCCTCTTGATTAAGTAATGAGCATAAATTTCGAATGTTGTAAGCGGCGTGTTCAGCCTGCAACTTAAATGAGTTAAACTCATCATTATTGTAGTTTGGACAGGTCGCAGCTCTTCAAAATCGATTTTAGAGCCAGAACGACACTTGTACTGTTTTCAAAATAGTAACGACAGTTGTGTCGTTTTCTTTTTTCCTCTTGATTAAGTAATGAGCATAAATTTCAAATGTTGTAAGCGGCGTGTTCAGCCTGCAACTTAAATGAGTTCAACTCATCATTATCGTGGTTTGGACGGGTCACATCTCTTCAAAATCGATTTTAGAGCCAGAACGACACTTGTGTCTTGTTAAAAACAACTAACCTAATAATGATGAAAATGTTGATTGTGTGACAACTAACAGTGTATTTGATATAGGATATAAAGTATGAAATGGTGAAAACACACTAGTGCTGTTCTCATTGAAATTCATTCACACAGTATAACGACACCTGTGCCGTTTTGATATCAGTAACGGCACAAGTGTCTTTTTCTACACTGTCCATTAAATTTGCTTTTATTTTCATGACTCAATATTTCATCAAGTGTCTTTCTCATTATCGTTATATTTGTACAAATAAATGTTATCTTCCCAAACAGAACGACACAAGTGTCGTTTCACTAGTGCCGTTCTCATTGAAATTCATTTACACATCATAATTCAATTGTTCAGCTTATCGATTATCGTGGCTCGAAAGGATCGTAGCGCTTAATACACTTGTTCAGAGGCAAAACGATACTTGTGCCGTTTTCTAAACAGTACGGCAGTTGTGTCGTTCTCGTCTTTCTTTTTTATTAAGTAATGACCATATCTATTAAATGTTGTAAGAGGCGTGCCCATCCTGTAACCAAAATGCGTTCAGCTTATCGATTATTGTGGCTCGAAAGGATTGTAGCGCTTAATACACTTGTTCAGAGTCAAAACGACTTGTCTTTCTTTTTGATTAACTCCTGTAACAGAACTTCTATCGTTCTTATGAACGTTTATGAACATTTAACTTACACAATCTAGCTTGAAGAATATTTGTAATTGTATTTTCTTTAACAAAGATAAGAAACAATCCATTTTTCTTAAATTTTCTGCACGGCATGTCTATCTTGATTTTCTGCACATGTGCCATTATGATGATTCTGAAATATTTTGATTCATTTCCACCGCTACGACCTCAAGCATTTTACTCGTGTACGCCCATACTCGTGTTTATTTATAGAACGACACAAGCTTCGTTATAGTAACAGTAACGACACTTGTGCCGTTCTGAAGAACCAATTGTCTATTGTCAAAACGACACTTGTGTCGTTCTCTCAGATTTTTCAATTTCAGTAACGACATAAGTGTCGTTCTCATGGACTTTTATAACAAAATAATGGCATGTCCTAGAGATGGCAATGGGGCGGGGCACCCTCGTCCCACCCCGCCCCGCCACTCCCCCACCCCGTCCTGCCTCGCCCCCCCACTTTAGGCTGGGCGGGGCGGGGCGGGGCGGGCCCCATTTATATATAAATATTTTTTTCAAAAATTTCAAATTAACTATTTTTTTTGTTTTTAATTTGTAGCTAATTATTTTTTTATGGGTAGGAGCGGGGGCGGGGCGGGGCGGGTTTTTTTGCCATCACTAGCATGTCCATCTTTCAATGTAAATGAGTTCGAATTATTAATTAACGAGGTTTGGAGGGGTCTTGGGCGCCCATACTCGTGTTTATGGGTAGAACGACACAAGTGTCGTTATAGTAACAGTAACAACACTTGTGTCGTTATGAGGAACGATCTATTGTCATAACTGTGTTCTCTCATATTTTTTCAATATTAGTAATAACACAAGTGTCGTTCCATGGACTTGTATAAAATACATAACGGCACAAGTGTCATTCAAATTTTGTAAACGAGCGTATCTCTCAAATTTTGTAAACGACACCTCCATCTTGCAACATAAAAGAGTTAAACTTATCGAATACAGGGTTCGTAATGTTCGTGGCTGCTCATACTCATATTTATTGACAAAACGACATATGTAACTAGTAACGACACTTGTGTCGTTCTGTTGATTTTTTTTTCAGTATTTTGCTTCTTTTTCACCACGACCTCGAGTATTGGACCCTCTATTTTAAGAAAGTCTTAAATGATGATTACGTGACAAACAACGGTAGAATTGACATTATTAGAGGTCATCTCGTTCAAAAAATCGAACTACAGCAGATAACGACTGTAGTGTCCTTTTACATTGCAGATAACGACTGGAGTGTCGTTTTACATTTTAGCTAGCAGCTGGTGTGTTAATATTATCCAATGATTGCAAACAATACAAAACCCACACTAAATATGAAAACAATAGCAACTAAATATTATTTAATACTATATTTAATGATAAAAATACAATCTACACGAGATTTCTAAGATCTTCTTTCTTCTTTCTTCAAGTGTGTGATTTTTCAATGTAGATGATATGCTAACCAAGCTCTTGTTCAAATACTCACAGGATACCCAAAACAAGTGAAAAATATGATAACAAACATAATTTTAGGGTTGCAAGAATGAAGATGGAAGAGAAGAAATATGTGATTGTAATTTTGAGGACCTAAAATTGAAGAAAATGAAAATGGAAAGAAGAAGAAGACGATATTTAAAAAAAAAATAGAAATTAGGGGTTTAAGGTGGAAGAGAATGAAATGAGAAAAAATGGAGGATATTATGCCCTGTTTGTTTCTGATTTTCAAATCAATTCTCATTTTCAACTACACATTCTTCAATAAAATAATATTTTCCATCACATCAATACTTTTTTCTTCTTTTTCAACCACACATTTCCCATCATATCACTATTCAAAATCAATTCTTCCCCCAAAAATCCCTACCAAACAGGCTCTATGTTAACAATTAGAGGAGAATTTTGTCATTTTGCCAAGTAAAATATTTTACATTTTGTTATTTGTTTTTATTATTGATCAAAGGCTATTTAACCAAATACGGCAAGTTATAAGGAGCATGTTTGGTAAAAATTTTCATTTTCTACAGTAAGGCCCCGTTTGACACCCATTATTTTGAAGAATGAGTTTTTGAACAGTGATTGATGTAAAGAATGTGTGGTTAAAAAGTAAGAAGAATTTTTGGGTTTATGTGTAATATTATTTTATTTGAAGAATGTGTGGTTAGAAATGAGTACTGTAGAAAAATGAGAATGAGAATGAGATAAAAAATGGGTGTCAAACAGGGGCTAAATCAATTCTCATTTTCAACCACACATTTTTCAATAAAATAATATTTTCCATCACATCAATACTTTTTTCTTCTTTTTCAACCACACATTTCCCATCATATTACTATTCAAAAATCAATTCTTCCCCCAAAAATCCCTACCAAACACACTCAACTTATATGGCCAAATTCCCCAACAAGATTTGCCTGGAAAAAATTCGACGCACGTCGCTGGTAGAAATATACAATTTTCATATATAGTAAAATAGAAAAAATTATACCACCGTTGACGACCTTCCACTCTACCTGAGCACAACAAACAAATGATACTGGATATGAAGACGAGCTCGGTGTTGATTTTGCTGAACGCCGGAAGTGAAAAACTCGACGATAGCTTCGGGAAATAAAGTCCTTTACAGACGAGCGTCGTTCTTCGCTGGGTACAACAGTCGAGGAAAATATTTGGTGAATGTTTGCGAGTTTCGATGGCTGCTGGAGATGGTGAGTCGTACGGCTGCGAACCTTTGATTGAAGGGCGGAGGGTTTCGGCTTTGGGGGTTTTCAATTTCACGGGGAATATGAAAACGAAATTGGGTTGTTTTCAAAATCCCCTTTTCAGCCTGGCCATACCCTGTTACTAACTCCCTGGCCGAGGAGCGGGATTGTACATATACACATATCTTGTCACCTATTTAGCAAAAAAAAATTGGAAATTCTGAATAACCGTTCATCGTAGATCGGAATTCTTTGATTGGTTCAGAATCTGCGTTTTACTGGACCCGAAATCGAAATCTGGTGTTTGTTGATGCTCATATAATAGTCCTGCCCTCCGAATTCCTCTGGTAAAACATTTTCTTTTTATCCATGCATGTGCGGCGTTGTGCATATGCAGGTGTTTGAATTATTGGAATTTTAATACAGCAGTACGGTATATTAATTGGCTACATTGTAATTTTTTTTTGTAATCAATATTCGAGTTTGATTTTTCTTAAAAACTAATTTAAATGTTATTTGTGTTTAGAGTTTAGCTCTTAGTGACTTTTCCAATATGAAACGGAAACCTGGTCATAGATATGTAGAGGATTTGGGAGTTAATCATAGCAGCTTAATTGAGAAAGTTAGATAATTAAGTTAATTAGTTTACTATTCTATGTTCGGAGATGACAAATTCTGAAAGGGATCTTTATTTTTTTGAAATGACTGGTGGGTAATGTGAATTAATTTCTCTCTCTCAATGTCTAGGATCGAAGAGAGTGAAGTCAAAATTTTATGGAGATAATTTATTATCTTCTAGAATTTTATAAACATTTTTTAGGCAGCTTCTTTGCATCTTATTCTTACTGAATTTGTTTTCTTCTGCAGACTGATATGGTTGAGTCTGGGAAAAAAGTCGAAGGGAAGGCAAATTCAAGAATGGCAAATGTATGTGTGAGATGCTTGAATTTATTTCTTAGCACTTGGTCAAATGAATCATCAAAATATCTAAACATGGAAGAGTTATTGTCCTAGTTGAAGTTGTTGACTCAATAAAATTGATATTCCTGTTGGAGGTTGGTAGAGATTTTTCCTCCTGTAACAAATGCCAAACCTCAGTCTGATAATATCGAAACCTCCCGTTTTTTCTTGTTGGAGACCGTAACATGGATCGCACAATGCTTATATATGGTAGCCCACGTGGACAACCTAAGTAAAGGCTTTGTAGTACTGAATAATGTTACATTAATAAAACTGCACAAGGATAGAATACTCAATGAAATAAGAGATGTGATCTTATGCATTAGAATGTCATAATTACACTGTTTATGACATTAGATTTGTTGTGCATGCTATGATAATAAACGTTTTCTACCCTCTAGATACTACATAAACTACAAATTAATGAAGAAAAAAGTGAAGCAATATGCTAATCAAATTGAAGCTGGAGCACTGGATCGCTGGCATGTTCTCAAGGATTTTTCTCGAATGCTGGATAACCAGGTATTGTAGAAGTTGTTAAGATTTATGAACTTGTGTTGTTTTACAGACGTGCTAAATGTTGTACTATCTGATTACAGATTTTATTCTAACATCTTTAAGCTCCTTGAAAATCACTGAACTCGCGTAGGAGTGTTTTCTGGGATTTTACAACATTAAGTGGCATTTCTCTTTCATATATACACACATAGAGACTTTTTAAATTTTGATAATCTTTTTTAAATTCTACTGTCTTAAGGGTTGCTTTGGCGTTTTGAAGTGGATTGCATTTGTATGATATGCCGAGAAGTCTAGAAATTAGACATAAGGTAGAGAAGTACCGTTTTTAAATAATTAACCAGCTAGTAGAAATATTTTTGGTTTTTATTGATGCAATTTCTAGGTTACAAATTTTTGCATTCACTGCCCAATATGTGTGTACAAGATCTAGTTTAATGATAGATGAAAACGCATGGTTCCATTTTTTCCTGTTTTGTTCAGCTTCACAATGCTATTGGCCCTATGTGTGACTCTATGTGATTTTGTTCCTGGTTAAGAAATGATCAAGAATGTCCCGAGGAATGCATGCAGGGAACATAGGTTTGTTTTGTAGTACTGTAAACTAAGTTAATTTCCTCAATATCCTTGCAGATTGAAAAAATTGTTCTTTTTCTGTTGGAACAACAGAGTCTACTCGCAAGCAGGATAGCCCAGCTTAATGAATAACAATAGTATCTTCAGGAACAGCCTGATATATCCATAATATCCAAGTTACGAGAATCTTATACAGAAGTTGGGAGAGAGCTTTTAAAGCTTCTGTTTTTTTGTTGAAATAAATGCCACACTGGCCTGCGAAAGATCCCTAAGAAGTTTGATAAGTGTTTTGGCTACAGATTCACTGATTACTATGTCAAAACTCGTGCTAATCATCCATACTCCCAGCTTCAGCAAGTATTCAAACATGTGGTAATGTGCGTAAATGAATTGCAGATTCTTGTACTTCCCTTTCCCCGTTCTTTTCATAATCCCCTTAAAATTATATCATAACTATAGATATTTTTGTCTCAGCAGTATCTAAATCATTACATCCTCATAAATGAAGCTTACCAGTTACCATTCCAAATAACAGTAGAGAGGAAAAGAAATATATTATTGCTGATAACTAGTTTTTGCAGGGTTTAGGAGCTGTTGTTGGAGCAATATCTCGTAACCTTGCAGATCTCCAGGACCGCCAAGGAAGCTACTTATCAATTTACTACCAGCCAGCCCTTCCTTTACAGGTATTTCATATGTTGAAAATTTAGTTAGCTTGTCTGAGTTTTGGTGAGACTTCTAGCCTAGTTTTGGTGCTTTTTTATTAATGTAATGTTCTTGATTTACTCCACAATTTGCTATTGCTTTCTAAGTTCATTTGCAGGAGCCAGTTGTGGACTCCATAAGATCAGCTGTGGACAGATTAACTCATTCAACAAACTTTCTTAACCTTTTGGGACAACATGCACTTATCATGCAAGAAGAATTGCCTACTCCTTCTGTGGAACATGATGATGAATGATACCTTTTTATGTCACTTCTTTTGAACTTATCAAATACATTTCTTTATATGGTCAAATGCATATATTGTTGTTCCAACAGCGGATGACTACACTATGAGCCTTGGGGCAGCTGCAACAGTCTGTGGTATCGTGATAGGGGCAATGACAGTTGCTCGATATTTTCTTCTGTGTATTTCAGTGCTTGATCAAATAAGTCTTCAAACCTCTGATATTTAGCAGTATAATTCTATTTGTGGGAAATGTCCTGTATGCATTGGCTTATGATCTCAATTCAATATCAATTCTTTTGATTGGTTGACTATGTTGCGGGTAGCTCTCTCTCTGTGTGTGTGTGTGTGTGTAGTGCATGTATTTGTGTCTATGGCCTTGTCACCTGGTTACGTTATTTTCTTGTGTTTGTTAAACGTGATTGCGGTTTTTACATGATGTTTGATAAATAACTTTTGCAAATGGTTGTTGAAATTATTATACTGATCCCAGCCTCTGATGAGAACCTTGATGGTTTCGGTATTATCTTATATACAAATTTATCATGAATGACCTTGTAGTTTATAGATACTTTATTCTATCTAGATTACGCTCTTATCATTAACTTGATCATTGATAAAAATCACGGAGCTAGATGCTTGTATTGTTGTTATTCCTAATTGATTAACTATACATTGTAAGATTCAATTTTTATTGTTGAATGTAGGAGCTATTTATTTTTCAGGTTTCCCCTTTTTACAGATAGGCATAAATCCACTGCAGAGCCTGTATCTAAGATCCACGATAGATCACGTTGAATGACTAGTTTAAGATGACAAACATGGATGGCAGTCTGTGGAAAACGAATTTTAATAGAATCCGTCTAGATTTCTGTGGATAATGACATTCTGTTGCTTGTATTGCTTTCATTTTTCCTCGCTGACTTCTATCAAGAGGCAATGCATTATTTGGATGTGACAAACTATCTATAAAATTTAAGTAATACTTGTTACTCCATGTTTTCATACCACATCAGGTAAGCTGTATTAATTATGGGGAAGACCAATGGACCACATTGAACTCTTATTTAGGAACAATAGAGATAGTATGAATAAGAACAATGAAGATCCTATGGATGAAAAGCTTTCATTTATTGATGTCACTTGCTGTATTAGTTTGCTTAATTATCCGCTCACACTTAACCTCATGCTCACACATTCATTTGCATGCTTGTGCACTTAACCATAGTGACTGCTGGGTGCAATGCCTTCTTGAAAGTGGTGATTGCATTTGGATGTGCTTTGGCAAAGTGTAATTCTCCCTCTGTCAACTTGCAGTTTCGGTTCTGGCAGAGCAGTTAACCGACGTTATATCATTGACTGTGTGCCACTTAAAATCCGCCTGCAAGCTTCAGCAGGTTTTGTTAGTGCTAGTGCTCTCGGAATGGTGTGTGGTCCGGCACTTACTGGGTTACTTCAAACTAATTTCAAGATTTACAAGATCACATTTAATCAATACAATTTGCCAGGTTAGGTAATGGCCCTGGCATGGTTAGTCTACTTAATGTGGTTGTGGATCTCATTTAGGGAACCTGCTCGGGATTCTGAAGTTAACAATGTCCAACAGGAATCTAATGGCGGTATGTTTACCTCATTGTGCTTCTATCCATTCCTTTTTTCCACATGTATTGACCTTTTTCTTGGATATCAACAAAATTCAGTGTTATGGTTTCCAACAAACAGTTGAGAAAGTCGTGAAAATCCAATTATATAAACCGGATTAAATAAACTTTTATATCTCAATTGAAATTTTGACAATAAGATAAAATGTATTGTTGTTTGTCTTTTCTTTTTGTCCCTTCAATGCCAAAAAGCTCCAATGTCATGGGAGTAAGGCACTTTTTTTCCTGTAGATGATCACTTAATTAAGTGAATTAGCAACAAGATTGTCATAGTTATTTTGATATTTATTCTATTACTCCATTTATTGGCGAGGGGTCATTTGTTGGTAAAATAGTAAAAACACTTTTCAAGTGATAGGTGCGGTTGAGGTTTCACACTAATACAACTGTATTGAAGAATGAAGCCAGGCCATCACCTAGCCTTGCCTGCAACTTATCCTTTCCAACACTAAACTAGGCAGGAACTTTCTGTGCATTCAGCATTGTGTCGAGTGTCACCTTTTTAATCCCTAAACTGACTGGTCAACTATCTGCGCAGCGTGTAAATCTGTAGAACAGTAGAAACTGTATAGTAATTGTTAGTTTCTCTTTAACTATTTGGTTGTGCACTGCTGTTTCCATGTCCAATATCATTATCGGACTATTATGCGTAGCATAGTCTCCTAAAACTTCTGGTTTCATTTGCAAAAATTCTTCAATGAATTATCATTGAAGAATGAAAGCTAGTGATATGCACAGACTGAAAAGCAACAATTTATACCACACCAGAAGGACTGATAAATGGATAAAGGGAATTATATTGAATGTCTGGAATTAATTGAAAACAACCAAGCATTCGAGAGGCCTGGAAACTCTCCAAATTGAGCGAGCTCAACACTGAACAATACTCTTTTTTTGATACCTCCTCAACACAGACTCCCTATTCTTTATATTCTCATCCCTCCTACTATGCCATAACAGAAAACCCGTATTTCCCCCCAAACAGAATACCAAACTAACAGAAATTTAATAATAGACCCCTCACTTATCTCTAGTCATTCATTCCCAGAATTACCAGAAGTGCCCTTGCGCCTTGAATAAGTGAAACGCACTGGTGGCCTAACATTACCCCCCGCCCAAACCTTCACCTTGTCCTCAAGGTGAAAATCAGGAAATTGATGCTGGATTAGATTAAAATCTTCCCACGTGGCCTCGTACTCAGGTAAGGACTTCCACTTTAATAATACTTCCACTTCGCCAGATTGACCTTGGGTTTTAGAGCGTACTGTCACGGTACAAGAACTTTAGCTTGTCCTCGTGCGGCACTTAGTCGATTAGTTTCCCCAAAATCCAACTAAGTCAGTCTTCCCAGAAAATGGAAGCTTAGATAGGCACACTTTCTCACAATGCACAAGAGTTTTGGAATGCTCAAAGAGAGGCTTTTATTATGTGCAAATGGTATGTACAAGTTAAGAGTACAAATGAGCACAATAGAGCACTAGAGCACTTTTTCTATGTGTCTATGTATGTGTATTACAAATGGCCTAGGTGGGTATTTATAGGCATCCCACCTCCTTAATATGTGGTGGAGATTCTAGAATTCTCTATACAATTCTCAATCATACAACTATGTCTAGGATGTTCTAGAATCTTTCCATGCCTTAGGTACATTCTCTAGGTAGTTCTAGAATGTTGGGGAGATTTCTTACCCATTTGAAGTCGTTAGATATTTCTTTAAATTACCAGAAAGTTCCAGCCCTCTCCGCAAGCTTCTAGAAACTTCCGCATAGGCAATTTTAGCGTTTTCCCTTTCCCCCGAATGTCCTCCAATAGGGGTGGTGTGAAACTCCCCAATGAGAGTAGAAATCAGCTGGGAGGTGGGGGGCACGACAAGACGGTTCTTATAAAACAAAATACCTTGCTCCACTGTAAATCCGACATGTGAGTTTTCCCTTGAGGTAATGTCATTCCTGATACTAGTCAGAAAAGCATCATTTGCCAATTCAGCTTTCAAGGATTCCCAATACTGCCATTGTGGTACAGTCAATGTTGTACATTCAGCTGGAGTAGCTAACCGAGACAGAGCATCTGCTACTCTGTTGCTTGCCCCACTTTGGTACGGAATTTCAAAGTCATATCCCATGAGCTTGGTAATCCATTTATGGTATTTAGCCCTAATAATTCGCTGTTCCAACAGAAATTTCAAACTTTGTTGATCTGTCCACATAAGGAAACGCCTCCCGAGAAGGTAAGGTCTCCACTTCATCACTGCAAACACTATTGCCATTAACTACTCATATATAGACTTAAGACGTGCTCGGGGACCAAGAACTTGGCTGTAATAAGCCACTGGTTGCAGCCCTTGGATGAGAACAGCTCCCAACCCAAACCCTGAAGCATCTGTCTCGATGACGAATGGTTTGGTGAAGTCTGGCATTGCTAACATTGGGACTGAAGACATAGCTCTTTTAAGCTCTTCAAAGGCTGATGCAGCTTCCGAATTCCACCCAAACTTGTCTTTTTTAAGCTGATCTGTCAGAGGCCACGCAATTTGAGCATATCCCGCCACAAACTTTCGGTAATACCCAGTTAGACCCAAAAATCCTCTCAACGCCTTTAGATTAGTGGGCGTTGGCCAAGACTTCATGGCTTGAATTTTGCTTGGATCAGCCGCGACTCCTTCCCCGGAAATCATATGGCCCAAATAGGCTACTTGAGCCTTGCCAAACTCGCATTTCTTCCTATTGGCATAGAGACTGTGGGCCCGCAAGGTTATCAGCACTTGAGCTAAATGTTGCTGATGTGTCTCCTCTGAAGGACTGTAAATCAAGATGTCGTCAAAGAATACTAGAACAAACTTTCGAAGATAGGGTCGAAAGACATCGTTCATTAAGGACTGGAAAGTGGCGGGGGCGTTTGTAAGTCCGAAAGGCATGACCAAGAACTCGTAATGTCCATCATGAGTTCGAAAAGCCGTTTTATGAACATCCTGAGAGCTGACTCGAATCTGGTGGTAGCCTGATTTCAAATCCAGCTTAGAAAATTTTTTTGCGCCATGTAACTCATCGAGCAATTGTCACTTACAGGAATAGGGTACTTATCAGCCACCGTAACCTTGTTTAGGGCCCTATAATCCACACAAAAACGCCATGATCCATCTTTCTTCTTAACCAACAAAACTGGACTCGAGAAAGGATTGCTGCTGACTTGAATAATTCCAGCATTTATCATTTCCTTAATCAACCTTTCAATCTCATTCTTCTGTATGTGAGGATAGCGATAGGGCCGGACACTAACTGGTTGGCTGCCTTCTTTGAGCACAATGAAGTGTTCATGTCCCCTGATGGGCGGTAATCCCGGTGGCAGGTCAAACACACTATCATAATCTGTCAACACGTGGCGAATAAATGTTGGAGCCTCAGAATTCATTTCCCTCGGTCCTTCCAGTTGATTAAGCTCTACCAAAATTCCAGCTCCCTCATGCTTAATGGTTCGCATCATAGCTTTTAATGAGACCAGAGTTTTTCCAAGAGCCGGATCCCCACGCAGCGTGACAGAATCATTCCCAAGCCTAAATTTCATCACCTGCGTCTTCCAGTTGGTGTGCGTCATCCCCAAAGTCTCGAGCCACTGGATTCCCAAAATAACATCTGAACTTCCTAACCCAAGAGGCAAGAATTCCTCCACGATATCGAGCCCCTACAGGTGAAGAGCTACTCCTTTGCACAGGCCTTCCTCGCGTACAGCCGTACCTGTACCCATAGTCACCCCATATACCTCAGTTTTGGCCACTGGCAGCTACATTTTTTCGACCAAGTCTAAGGAGATGAAATTATGGGTTGCACCTGGGTCGATTAAAACCACAACTTCTTGCTCGCCAATCAGCCCCTTAAGTTTCATTGTTTTTGGAGTGGTTAGACCCACAACAGAATTGAGTGAAACCTCCACCACCTGGTTAAGCTTAGCCGTCTCGAGTTCGGCCTCCAATGCCTCAGTTTCCTCAGCTTCGCACGGGTCTCCTTCGAGGTCATGGGTCACCAGAACGCCCAATTCCTTCCTCTTGCACGCGTGCCCAGGTGCCCACTTCTCATCACATTTATGGCAAACACCTCTCTCACGCTTTCGCTGCAATTCCAAGTCCGAAAATCTCGCTGTCGCCTGCTTTCCCCCGTAATTGAACTTGGAAGCTTCGTGATAGGAGCCATGGCCCTCCTGTCTTTTGAAACCCATTAGTAGATTTATGGGTTTTGATTACCTACAGTTTCTCCTCTATTTTCTGGGCCAAGTCCATGGCCCGACCCAAGTTTCTGGGCTCTAGAATTCGGACCTCCACCTTAATTTTCGGTTTCAGCCCATTAATAAAATTGCCTAGAGCTAACTCATCAGAAATGTTGTCCAAGGGTGCCGACAACTCAATAAACTTCCAGCGATATTCCTGCACACTGCCTTCTTGAACAAGCGCCAGCCACTGTTCATGGAGGGACCCAGCCTGCGTTGCCCGGAACTGCTTTAATAGGAGGATCTTCATTTTCTCCCACAGCACTATGGTTCGCTTCTTATTTTCCCATTGATACCACAACAGCGCATCCCCTTCGAATGCCATGATCGCCGCTTCAATTTTCTCCTCATTCGTCAATCGATTTAGGGTGAAGTATCGTTTTGCTCTCAAAATCCACCCATCTGGGTTTGAACCATCAAACTGTGGAATCTCCAGCCTCCGAAATCGGTAATCATGTCGGATTCCGGTTAAACCCGACCCTCCTTCTACTACCTGAGGCTCACCCGCGAATGGGATGTCCACCTTCTTCCCTTTATACGGCAGTGAGTCGCCTCGAGCCTTCTCCTCCTGCAATTTGAGGAATTGTTCACACCTTCTGTTAATATTTTGTATCTCCTCTTTCAGTGTTCCCACTTCTTTTTTGAACTCTCCTTGCACGGCACCAACCATTTCCTCAACAGAATCCATTCGCTGAGCAACATTTTTGGCTGCCATCTCCTAGGTACGACTGCTCTGATACCAATTTGATATGCACAGACTGAAAAGCAACAATTTATACCACACCAAAAGGACAGATAAATGGATAAAGGGAATTATATTGAATGTCTGGAATTAATTGAAAACAACCAAGCATTTGAGAGGCCTGGAAACTCTCCAAATTGAGCGAGCTCAACACTGAACAATACTCTTTTTTTGATACCTCCTCAACGCAGACTCCCTATTCTTTATATTCTCATCCCTCCTACTATGCCATAACAGAAAACCCGTATTTCCCCCCAAACAGAATACCAAACTAACAGAAATTTAATAATAGACCCCTCACTTATCTCTAGTCATTCATTCCCAGAATTACCAGAAGTGCCCCTGCGCCTTGAATAAGTGAAACGCACTGGTGGCCTAACAGCTAGATGGGCACCTAACATTAATCCTTTGGTCGACAGTAGAAAATGATGAGCTTGAGAAGGGTCTTGCACAACCGTTGCTTTTAACTTCAACTGAAAATGAATAAGATGATGAGGGGGATCAAGAATTTGATGGGAGTGAAGAAGCTCCTGAGGAAATCTCGTCTACCGGCTAACTCTTTGGGATCAGCTTATAGGTTACTTACGCCTCTGTTACGCTATGTGCTTGAATCTGAGTTCATGTTTGTATTGAATAGTGGGCTCTTTTTCTTTATATATATATTATTGTAGAAAAGTTCCTGTTTTTTATTGTTGGTGGATTGATGATGCTTTCTTGGTGTTAGCTATTTGCTTTTATTCCTAGACCAGACTGCCATCTTCCTATATAGCTGTGATTCAGATAAAATCAAGAGTGAAAAATCTAGAGAGTGTGGATGGTTAAAAAGTAGGGAAAAGTTATGGGTCCACGTGCAAGATTATTTTATTGGAACAATGTGTGGTTGAAAATGAGTTCGAGCAAAAATGATTTTCAAATAAGTTGTGCCAAACAAATGCTTAATAAGTACACTTGTTTATTTTCTCAAGTCTACGTTTATTGGCTTGTATCAATTTGTTATGGCTAGGATTTGTGCTAAACTTTACATTAATTACACATTTGTATCTTTTTGGGACACCTGAAGAACTCTAAAAGAATGGGGATTGTGTATGACTGTGGGAGATGCTCCCACAGCCCACTTAATTAGTCAAGATTCTCATTTTACTTGGCCGTTCTACTTATCTAGGGATATTTTGCATGCTATGTTTTCCATCTAAAAGGCGGGATAATGCGCGCCTAGGCGTGCATTATCCCGCCTAATCCCTTTTCAAATTTTTTTTTTTGTTTTTTTAATGATATATGAAAAAATCTATTTTTTTTATATAAAAATATATTTAATACCTTAAAAATAAGAAACACATTATGACGCTTATTCTTCGCATTGACACGTCCAAACTTGTAATTCTTGATTCTCGGCTTCGATGCATCGCAACGCATTACGCATTTTAGAACACTGGTTTTTATTTAGTTTGGAGGGAGTTTGTGATTTATTTACGAGTAATGTTAGTCGTAGTGAAGACTCATGGCAGTCTTTCTACGTGGCATATATGTGGCGGTTTGTAATTTGATGTAGACTGTTGATAATTTAGGTCCAGTAGATATTCGTACATCTCCTATTGATAGATCAACGCATGCCTTTATACACGAGTTCATAAAAAACTACAAAATTAATGCACAAAATCACAAACTACCACATATATGTCACGTAGGAAGGCTACTGGTAATCTTTACTGCAAATAGCATTATAGTTTATATATACTTCTATTTGCTACATTTATGTAAAGCTCTTAGTTGCAATGGTTCGACATTTTATTAGAAAAATCAAGATTTAGAGACTAAGTTTTGGTGCCACTTGTTCATAAAGATTGATTCTCTTTCAATATAACATTAATTATAGTATTTTATCAATTGTAGCATTTAGTCTATGTGAATATAAAGTATCTAATATATCTTTTGTTGTCTTTAATAAATTGTGGAACAGTCGAACATGCTAAATGGAGTACCACATTAAGACAATAGTTTTCAATATTTACCTCCACAAACAAAATGAGTTTAAACTGTAAAATCCACGAAGAAAGAGACTCTGCAGGAAGATTAATCGTCTCTAGATGATTAAAATGCAAAAACCAGTAAAAATAACATAAGAAAAGCATATCAAAGGGTGCAGGTGCTTCATGGCCGTGCGCCTTGTGATGTCTTCAAATGGTCTAGTCGAGCCTCAAACATGCAAACCAAGCCACTTGCTGCATTAATAATAAAAAATAAGTAACTTGAAAATAAATTGAAATTTATTTTAAACACAATCTAAAATGCTCTAACAATGTCGTGGAAAACAGGAAAAGGTCACTACGTGGAATAGTATGGCATGTATGGCTAATATTTATAAACTGTTAAATTATTTTTTATTCATATATTTCGTGGGGTTCACAAATACTGTCTATTTAGCTACTACTCAATTTTATCTATAAATACAATAAAGTGATTATAAAGACTTTTCAACCATCCAATAATTTCGTGGAAAAAATTCATAACTCAAGTATTAACTATGACCAATTTAATTTCTAGGTTTTATGTTTCAAAATTCAAAACTCGGGTTATAAATAAATAATTAAAAATATTTTACTAATTAAATATATTAAGGTCACAATTATACAATCAATAGTCACAATTACGTACGTATAGGTGACAACTTATTTATTGGTCACATATTATCTAATTAATTGTTCATATATTATTTCATGGTCAGAAATCAAAAAATTTATGCGTCACAATTTATTCGTCGGTCACAGATTTTCAAATCAATTAGTTACAAATTATATAATTTTTTGGTCACAATTAAATGGTTGGTCACAAATAACTAAATAATTGATCACAAATTAACCAAATAGTTGGTTACTTACACCAAACACCCCAATCCCACCTTCGATCCGGATCCACCACCAATACTTGATCAAAAATCAACCAAATAGTTTGTAACAATACCTAAATGTTGGTCACAAACTCTCTTCTTCCCACCCTGTTGCCCCAATTCCACCAACATCAATTACAACACTGCCACCACCGCACCCAACCACAACACAGCCCGATTCACTTCCATAGATTTACCTTTGTAAAAACCAACTCTGCCTCCCAATTTACCTCGGCAAACAAGAAATCAGCCTCCTGATTCACCACCACAGATTTACTTTCGACGGTGATCTAGCTGTAGCGGCTCAAACTGAGCGCCACACCTAGATTTGAGTTTCGAGTTTGAACGAAATATTGTTCAAATCTAAGATCATTGGCCATCGAAGAGCCTGTAGAGGCTCTGCCTATAGAGGCGTCACCTTACTCAGCTTCAGAGCTGCACCTTCGTGCATAGAGGTGTCACCGTGCCTCCTTGCCGCAGTGTGATGGTGGTGTTGGGGAAAGGGTGGATGGTTGTGGCGAAATGGGTTTGGGGTGGAGGAAGGAGAGCTGGTGGAGGAGAAATGGGTTTATGTTATATGACGGCAATGATGGAAATAATTTAAAGTTTGTAGTGGGGTTGGGGAAAGTAAATTTTATAATATTATTAATTATTTAATTAATACCTGCTTTTTGGATAAATAAACCTCGCACCTTATTTTTGAATTAGAAAAATTTAAACACGTGTTAATACACGCAATTTCCTCTAATTTCATATTGAGATGGTATTTTAATGTGGAAATTGTAAGAAATATCCACTTTCCTCTAACTATTTGAAAAATGGTAACTTTCAAAAATCCTTGCAAAAATGGCCATTTTGGTATATTTTAGGCCAAAATACCAATGGTCAACAATTCATAATTCCATTCAAGGACAATAAAATTGACATTTTTGCAAAAAAAAAAAATATTGGCTGATGAAATCTTGACACATAACCTGCTCAATTTATTGCAAATGACAAGATGTCTAATCACAATTAATACTATTTTTTGTATTGACACAGAAATGTCGAGAACGACATTTCAAATGTAGAGAAATGTCATGTTTGGAATGAAATGTCCTTCTAGACATTTAATATGTCGAGAATGACGTTTTGAAATGTCGAGAACATTTAATATTGTGATTTGACGTGTGTATTATTAAAATATAAAATGGGATTCAAATGTCGAGAATGACATTTTAAATGTCGAGAATACGTAAAGATTCAAATGTCTTTTTTTTTTTTTCATTAAGAGCATAATAGATAGTTTAGTATTAAATTTGAAAATTGGACACTTTTCAACTCACACCTTTAATTGTGGACATTTGTGAAAATACTCCTGTTTTAATTGAAGGATAAAAAGTGAATGCATCTCTATAGGGCGTGTTCGGTAGAGATTAAAATCGGATTAAAATTGAAAAATTAGCCGTTATTGTTGACTTTTATTAGACGAGTGAGACACAATAACGGCCATATTTTCAATTTTAATTGAATTTTAATCCGAAACAAACGTGCTCTTACACTTAAAGTCCACTGGGCATCTTTTGATTGGCTCATTAGTTAAAACCCTCCTCTCAATGGCTGTGATCATTAGTTGGCCCTTGTTACTCGATTTGTCGGACTCTTTGATATTCATTTGATTCTTATTTTTTTCTATTTTTGGCGCGCTACTCTCAGTTGTCTCTGTCTCCCGACCGTTCTCTTCATCTCCTTCCCATTTTGAGCTAGTGACCTTTAATCGATCTGTAAATCATTCATTTTCGCATTTTGTAACAGTGAACCTGAATCGTTTGCTGGCTGCTGTGATTGGTTTCTGTTCGGTCGGTATTAGTGCGATGGGATTTGTGTATTTCTTGGGTTATGTTTATGACATCTAAGCTTTAGAGTCTGATTTTGGTTCCTTACAGATTGGACAGGGGGCGAAACTGAGAGGTGCTTGTCGATGAATATGTTCCGAACATTGATAAACCGGCGGGCGAGGAGGTCACTCAAGACGTGGGGACTGGAGAAGGCACCAACATGGATGGTATGGCGGCCGAGCCTCTGGAGCATCCGCCACCCCTTGCACACCAAAGAGCAGGCGTCCCAGCTCATCTCCGAATCCAGGTGCCGGAAAATTTTCAAACTTAACTCGTCCGGTAACAGGGCATTTATCCGATCGGTTCCCCTCATTTTTTCTCAATAATTTATGGGATTCTAACATTTTTTTCTCTTATTGTGTGTATGAAAACTAGATCAAATCCCTTTAATGTTTTTTTTTTTTTTTTGACGTAAAATTATGGGATTTTTGCCCTTTCTTGAATAATTATATGTTTAAAATCTATGTAGAGACAATACTGATCTATTTGGTATTTTCTTGCGGACATATGCACTGTGTGTTGGGAATTTAGGACAGCAGGTGAAGTAAGCAAATATGGAGTGAATGGCTGGTTGCGGGGGGGTTTTCTGTATTAATCCTGGAAACTTCCATTATAGTGCATGTCTATAATCTGAGCTTCATTGCATTGCATACATGTTACTTTCTTTTGCAGCAATCACAAAGAATAATGGGTTTCTTGCAGTTTCTTAGTTTCTTCTGTATACTTAACTTTTCTTTTGTTTTTCTCCTATGCAACAGTAATCTGAAACCATATATTGTTCACGTTGCGCATCCTACCGGTTCCTCAGATGATCTGATTAGCTACTATCAAACATTTTTGCCCGAGGAATCTCGCATGATATGTTCCTACCATACTATTTTTAAAGGCTTTGCAGCTAGATTATCGCCTGAGGAAGTGAAGGCAATGGAAAAGATTCCAGGATTCATCTCAGCCCGAGTGCAAGATGTAGTAGCTTTATATACAACCCATTCTCCTTACTTCTTGGGGTTGAACTATAATATGGGACTGTGGAAAGAGTGCAATTATGGTGAAGGTGTGATAATTGGAGTGATTGATAGCGGAATATTCCCTGATCATCCTTCGTTTAACGATGAAGGAATGCCTCCACCTCCTGCTAAGTGGAAAGGTAAGTGTGCATTTAATTTCATGGCGGGTAACAATAAGCTCATTGGAGCGAAGGATTTTTCGATTGAAAATGGGATACCATTTGATGAGAATGGCCATGGCACGCACGTTGCTAGCATTGCTGCAGGGAATTTTGTGCCAGGTGCGAATTTCTTTGAAAATGCTAATGGCACGGCTGCAGGGATAGCTCCGCTAGCTCACTTGGCTATGTATAAAGTTGAGACAACAAGTACCAATTGGGAAATTAATGTTAAGGAGGAATTGAACGTTTTGGGTGCAATAGGAGCTGCAATTCGTGATGGGGTGGATGTGATTTCTCTTTCTATTGGTGACTATGTTAGTGACTTTTTGGAAGACAATATCGCAATTGGTGCATTTCAAGCAATTGAAAAGGGCATTTTTGTGTGCGCCGCAGCGGGAAATGATGGGCCAGATTGTTGGTCTGTGCTAAATACTGCTCCGTGGATACTCACTGTGGGTGCAAGTACCATTGACAGAAAAATTAGAGCAACTATAGTGCTTGGAAACAACTTAGAGCTAGATGGAGAGTCGGCTTTTCAGCCTAAGGATTTCACTCCAATGCAATTATCTCTCGTCTACCTTGGATCGCCTGCTAGTAACTCATTTTTCATACTAGCATCTCTTGCAAACATGGATGTTAGAGGGAAAATAGTGTTGTGTGAAATGGGTAGTGCAAAAAGAATTGAGACAGGTCAAGCAATCAGGAACGCTGGTTGCGTTGCCGTGATTTTCATGAATGAGCAGGTCCAAGGCTACAACATAAATTTAGGTGCTCATTTTCATCCTGTAGTTTGTATCAGTTATGCCGATGGACTAAAAGTGATAGCATATATTGAGTCAACGGCTACTCCGAAAGCTTCAATGTCGTTCAAAGGAACTATTATTGGAGATGATCGGGCTCCATCGGTTGCTTATTTTTCAGGTAGGGGTCCTAATCCTTTAAGCAGTGGAATCGTTAAACCCGATATTATTGGCCCTGGCGTCAATATTGTTGCTGCCTGGCATGTTCCAGTTGAAAAAATCAGAACCAAATGTCCATTCAACATGCTTTCTGGAACTTCAATGGCCACTCCTCACTTGAGCGGCGTTGCAGCGTTGCTAAAATGTGCACACCCCAATTGGTCCCCTGCAATGCTTAAGTCTGCAATTATGACAACGGCTGATCCTATGAACCTCACCAATAACCTAGTTGAAGACGAAACTCTACAACCAGCAAATATTTTTGCTACTGGTTCTGGTCACGTAAATGCATTAGCAGCAATTGATCCTGGATTAGTTTATGATATTCAACCTGAAGAGTACATACGCTACTTGTTCGGTTTGAATTACACGAACGAGGAGGTCAATTTTATTGTGAGCCGGGTTGTTGATGGTTCAAATATATCCAGCATATCTGAAGCTGAGTTAAACTATCCTTCATTTTGCATCTTTCTTGGATACAGAAGTCAGACATATTTCAGGATAGTTACTAACGTTGGTGAGGCCAGTTCAGTTTACTATGTAGTAATTGACCCTCCACTGGGTATTAATGTGAGTGTTGAGCCCAGCAGACTTCAATTTTCCAAGTTAAACCAGAAGTTGAGATATCAGGTGACATTCAGCTGATCAGCCATGGTCAGACTCAATTCAGTTCAAGGATCCCTTACATGGATCTCTGCTAAGTACTCCGTGAGGAGTCCGATTGTTGTTTTCGTTGAATGAGAATGTTTTTTTCGTGATTCTGAAATCCTACACTACCTTAAAAGAGAGAATGAGGCAGTGATTGTTCATTTTGGTGGAGGAGCTTTCACACTACTGTAGCCGAATTGGTTGTACAAACTGTAGCAAAGCTGGTTGGCACTATTTTTGCTTTTAAAAGTTTTTAGTATCAGAGCATTGTTGTCTTTATCATCCTAACCTTTTTGTTGTCTTTTTTCCATTTTTACACTCTCTTCTTTTTCCATCTGTAAATTCTTTTCGAAATATAAATAGAGAGAAAAAGAATGATTTGCAAATTTTCTGATGAATTTTTATTTGCGCGATAGCTTGCTATAAATTTGGGTTTAGATTATTTATCTTGCTATTAGGAGGGACTGTTGTTCAACTTGCATTGTTTTGTGGTTCATTTCAATTTGTGAGGTACAGTTTGATACCACCGATTGTAGTTTTGGTAATCTATGCCTTGGAATTGAATTTTTTTTAAAATACACGTTTGTACTTTAACTTATCCCTGTTCCTTTTCAAAGTAACTCCTTGCGAATTATAGATTTCAGCTTATTATAGATTTCATTTTCGAGTATTATATGTTGGTTCGAAGTCACAATTTGCAGTTCTACTTCGTAAATTCAAATCCTTAAATTAAACCCCTAGTGTTAACTTGATTGGTCCTTCATTTGTCTGTGGACATGTTAATTATATTTTAATGCCATTTTATCTGAACGGTGTAGTATTTCATTGTTCATGTTTGATTGGAGCACAAAATTAAAATTTCCCTATATTGTTGACATTATTTTTTAGAACCTTCGAACTTGGCCAGAAACTAAAATGTCTGAACATTTCCAAGTATGTTGCAGCGTCAGAGTTTATGGAATAGAGAGTACAAGGGATTTAGTCTTGTACATATACAGAAATGCCCAAAATTAGCTATTTATTTTAAGTTTGTCTAGTACCGTAGTGCTTAAATATCCTTAGTTGTTTCCATGTCAAGCAAATGGGTTTGATACATGGAATCTTACTCTTAATATGCTGTGCAGCTCATGTGCTTGGCAGATCTAAATTTTGATGACTTTGCATCTCAAATAAACAGAGTGGCTTTACCAGAGTTCATCACACAAGTGGTTCTATGTTTTCTCTTCCTTGTGACAGCCTTTGGATTATGTCACTTCTCAGTGTTCCGTATCTGTACTACAATGTGAGATTGTAAGTTCTTGTCAACTTCTCGTTGAAACTTAAATTGAATTAACTCGCACACAGAGCAGCATCATTGTTCAATCTCATGTACTGAGTGATTGTTTTCCATATACCTTGTTGCTCTTTCTATATGCCTTTCAGCTTCTTACTTATTGCACAGAGCTGGATCAAGCTTCCTTAACAATTGTTTTACCCTTTCCTTTTTTATATTCCATTTAATTTTGACATGTGTTAAGAATTCGTTCAAATTCTGAAAAATATTGGTGTCATTCAGTTTTGAATATATACACCTCATCTGACATATGTATTTACTTGTGCTATATTTGGAAATGTGTAGGAATTTTCACACAATTGTTGTTTTTTAGTCTGGAGTACGAAAGTTCTAGAGCAGGTAAGAAAATAGATGCATTTGACGACTCGTAAAATTGGGTTTTGATCACGTGCTAAAAGGTTTTGTTGCAATTGAGATATATATTTATGCGAATGAATGATCTGCGGGGAAGACCTTTTTTTTTTTTTAATCTTAATTTGTCCGAACTGATGTGAATCTCAATGATTGGAAAATTAGTTAAGTTGCAAATCAAATCTGAGGTAAGTTCAATGGGGCTATTTGACACAATTTGTATTTTATTTATACCGAAGTAAGATATTCCCCTGGACAATTTGTTAATCTGGACCCAGGAGTAACTATAAGCTTGCAAAATTACTGATGAAGTGTGGCAGTTTAACTTTGGAGCACAAGTGGAAGTTACAGAACAGTCTTGAGCAGTTTAAATATCCCATTGGGCATGATTATATTAAAGTCTCGTAAGATTCTAATTCTATAAAACATCTAACCTGCTGCCTGCAGATAGCTATTGGTTCATGGTACGAGTGGATTGTTGGTTTATAATCTACAAGTGGGATAGAACTGAAGAGTAGATAAAATGAAAATATAACAAAAGAAGGGAAAAAACAGACGATGTTTGATCTTGAAAGTCAGACATGGACACCCAATCGGCTATACAGGTAGTATTGTTATCTATGGCTTATGCTAGTTGGTGTTGATGTTATATCAGGATTGATCTGAATGTTGGTAGTTAAAAGTGCACCATAATTTTTTTTTTTCGCTCGAAGTTGCCAAGAGATCGGCAAATTTAGTGAATATATAAATAGATTGGGACATTATTTATCAGTAGATTGCGATATTCTTGGAACAACTGTACACAGTTTTGCATTTTTGAGTCTTTAAATTACATTAACATATTCACCTGGTAGAATTTTTGAAGTGCTAATTTTCACAATGTCCAATGTTTTTGGATTTTCTTCTCTTTACACAGTTATCCGATCAGTACTTTCTTTGTGCGCGGAGTTGTACTAAAACATATAGGATCACAAGAGTCTCTAACATATTGTTGCCCAGGTAAAAATGTTGCTTTAGTGCGATAAAATTTTGGCTTTTCCACCTGTTCATTAGTTAGTTAGATACGCTATTTTTTTATGACAGTTCTAGATAACAAATCAAGCCACTCTCTTTGAATCGTGATGTTCTTAAATCAGGTTTATGTGAAGACAGCACCTTGTAGATGTAACCGAGATATTTAACTTGCTCAATTGGGAAAAGAAGCAGCGCCTTTTCAAACTGGACTATGCGATACTTCTACTCTTCATGTCCTTGTATTAGAACAGACTGATGTTCCTTTTGAGGGAGATTCTTGCGGACTCACTAGTATATTCTCGAGTGCAAGTAGGGTTATCAAGGGAACAATGCATAACTGTTACATATAAGAATTACATTTCAAAACCAACAGACTTGTTAAATTGTTTCAAAATTCAGGTATTAATTACAATTAATAATATATAATTAATTGGAATTAATTATTCCTGCCCAATTAATAATATCCCCGCCCCACCCCACCCCACCCCACCCCACCCCACCAAATTAATAATATCCCACCCCCACGAACCCACCCTCTACCCACCTATAAAAAAATTCCTAAAATTGAAAACTTTTTTCGAGATTACACCCCACCTCTAGAATCCCATCTCACCTCAACCCAACTCGTAAAAGAATTTTAAAAATTGAAATTTTTTCTCGAGATTATACTCCATCACGAAACCATACCCCCTTAGATTTGTGACTATGTTATCTGTGATTAGATTTTTTTTGGTGACTAGACATGCGTTATGTGTGACCAATTATGACCAAATTTATCTTCAATATGACTTTCTGTAATCGTCTAATTTGTGATTGTATATAACCAAGTCACTAACTTTTGTTATCTATGACTGATTGTAACCAAATTTGTCTTCAGAGTGGTTGTCTGTGACCGTCTAAGTTGTGACTGTACACAACCTAGTCACTAACATGTGTTATCTTTGATTACCTGTGATTAAATTTTATCTTCAGTGTAACTAACCGTGATTAAATTTGTCTTCAATGTGACTGTATTTGATCGGGTCAATTTTAACTATAAATGTATATGATCAAGTCACAATCGGTTACAATTAACACAAAATTGGTTACAATTAGTCACAATAAACACATACTTAGTCATAGTGTCACAACAAACAAATTTGCACACACCGTAGATCAGCACCATAATCCACCACCATAACCTCCAATGCACCACCACTCCCACCTTCAACTAAAATCGATGACTATAAATACTACTTTCACCTCAAACATTACAAAACATCACCAACAATTAACACCACAACCAAACACCATAGTATAAAATCATTTCTTTAAAGGCTTAGCTAAGAATATTTGTAAATGGGACGACTAGTAATTTAACATCATCTCTTCTCAATTCTTGTTTTCTTCTCGACGGATAAACTAATTTTCTATCTAATAGTAATCCACTCTTGTTCTGATTCTAATTTTACTTGAAACTAATTTCAATTACATCTTATAAAAAAATAAAAATATAATTATCACAACGTATGTGGACAAAATTGCAAAACATATTGTCTATGAGATTGAAAAAAACAAATACTTCCAACTTTAGAGCTCTTCTCGAGTTGTAGCTCAAAATTCATTTAACTATTTTAAAATTCAGAATTCAGTCATGCACATTTTCATGGCAACATTGATTACAAATAACACATTGTCACTTGAAATCTGCTTTGTGCAAGCAGTTGCTAGTAGAAGAGCTCATTTTCATCACAAACATTTCTTCCACATTCAGAGCACAAAAATATATATTTTGGAGTCATGGAAGACAATACAGAGGATATATGTTCTCCTAACCCACATTCAACACGAACCCGACACACCCTACCATAACATGTTCCCCCAATTCCTATAATATTCCCGAAATGTATAAAACTTTCATCAGCAATCTCAAGACCGATTGAAGCAGAAATTTCTTCTTGAAAAAAAAAATCTTGCCCAAGCAACCACAACTACTAACTCCACCAACAACAACCGTCACCTCACCATGCCCACGAGCCGAGGTCATGGCTCGTTACTCGTGGGCCAAGCCGAGCTTCGGCTAGCCAGCACGTTCTCTCTCTCTCTTTCTCTCTCTCTCTCTCAGATAAAACCCTCCTCCATTATTTGTGCTTGAGACCGACTAAAATTTCAAGTAGACGGAGTTAAAAAATGTACATGAACAAGTTGTTATGTATACAATTTTTTTTAAAAAAAATTAAAAAAGGTATTATAAAATAATATGGTTAAATTAAATCACTTACCCGACGACATGCAATTTCAGCATATTTATCTTACAATTGGAAATGAGCGTCTTGTCAATCCTTCACGCATATTAATGCTTTCAAAATATCTTCTTACAATCAGTTACTGACGTCAGACAAAACCCTCTTACCTGCATTAAAAGCAGATTCCGAAATTACAGTGCTAACTAGAGGTGTTAGTCGGTCTTTTACAATTACACGAACTACTGGCCATCGTTGTTCGTACTTTAAATCGAGAATTCAATTGCTTCTTCTGAACTTTTTTTAATTATTTTATTATTGTGCATATTATGATTAAAGCAATCAAGTCAACATCAATGCATTTGAACTTACGTCCAATGTCTGATTACATGCGTTAAACATACTGTTACTAGAAGAACCTATTGCATCATATTTATACGTATTAATGCCTTCAAATAAATTTAATATTTCAGCGTCCTCTCTTCAATATCAGCGGGAGAAGTAGGTGCGAGAGGATACTGATTAATATTTGCACACATTCGTTTCTGCGTATAATTTATACATTTTACATAAAGTTTGTTCTAAATTTCTATAAGTGATAGGTGTATTAAAAGTTAAAGTTTTTGAAATGCGATCAATTACATATTTGTTAATCAATTACACATTCGTTCGTACCAACGATTGTGGTTTTGGTAATCTACACATTTGTGCTTTAACTTATCCCTATTCCTTTTCAAGTAACTCCTTGCGAATTATAGATTTGACAAATTATAGATTTCATTTTCGAGTATTATATCTTGGTTCAAAGTCACAATTTGCGGTTCTACTTCGTAAATTCAAACCCTAGTGTTAACTTGATTGGTCCTTCATTTGTACGTGGACATGTTAATTATATTTTAATGCCATTTAATCTGAACGGTGTAGTATTTCATTGTTCATGTTTGACTGGAGCACAAAATTAAAATT
This sequence comes from Fraxinus americana, assembly GCA_035079005.1. Classification (NCBI taxonomy): domain Eukaryota; kingdom Viridiplantae; phylum Streptophyta; class Magnoliopsida; order Lamiales; family Oleaceae; genus Fraxinus; species Fraxinus americana. The sequence goes on along the minus strand of CM068722.1, from coordinate 1,315,074 downwards.
TCCCTATATTGTTGACATTTTTTTTTAGAACCTTCGAACTTGGCCAGAAACTAAAATGTCTGAACATTTCCAAGTATGTTGTAGCATCAGAGTTTATGGAATAGAGAGTACAAGGGATTTAGTCTTGTACACATCCAGAAATGCCCAAAATTAGCTATTTATTTTAAGTTTGTCCAGTACCGTAGTGCTTAGGGTTGTCAGGTGTCAAGAAAAATATCCTTAGATGTTTCCATGTCAAGCAAATGGGTTTGATTCATGGAATCTTACTCTTAATATGCTGTGCAGCTCATGTGCTTGGCAGATCTAGATTTTGATTATATCAACCCTTGTGACTCTGCATCTCGAATAAACAGAGAGGTTTTACCAGAGTTCACACACAAGAGATTTTACGTTTTCTCTTTCTTGTGACAGGGCACTGGATAGTGTCACTTCTCAGTGTTCCATACCTGTACTACAATGTGAGATTGTAAGTTCTTGTCAACTTCTCGTTGAAACTTAAATTGAATTAACTCGCACATAGAGCAACATCGTTGTTCGATATCATGTACTGAGTGATTGTTATCCATTTACCTTGTTGCTCTCTCTATATGTGCTAAAAGGTTTTCTTGCAATTTAGATATATATTTATGCGAATGAATGATCTGCAGGGAAAACCTTTTTTATCAGTAGATTGCGATATTCTTGGAACAAATGTGCACAATTTTGCATCTTTGAGTCTTTAAATTACATTAACATATTCACCTGGTAGAATTTTTGAAGTGCTAATTTTCACAATGTCCAATGTTTTTGGATTTTCTTCTCTTTATACAGTTATCCGATCAGTACTTTCTATGTGCGCGGAATTGTACTAAAACATATAGGATCGTAAGAGTCGGTAACATATTGTTGGCCCGAGAAAAATGTTGCTTTAGTGCGATAAAATTTTGGCTTTACCATTTGTTCATTGGTTAGTTAGATAAGCTATTTTTTTATGACAGTTCTAGATAACAAATCAAGCAGGGTGGACCTAGGGGTGGCCTGGGTGGGCACGTGCCCCCCCAGATTTTAATGTTTGTTTTTTTTAAATATAAAAGGAAATTTGAAAATCTAAAAACTTTCAACCCTCTCCACTCTCCAGTCCAGCGAGCCCGACACTCTCCTTTCCCTCTCTATCTCCGTCTACCCTGTTTGCCCGACTCAACCACCACGGGTCCACGACCACAGGTTCCACCACTCCACCTCAAGCCACTCCACCAGGCACCAGACATCTAGACCGCGAGCCACTCCATTTCTCCACCAGACCGACGACAGTGTTGCAGCGACAGACAGACCGCGAGCTTGCAAGTTGCGACACCAGACTGCTAGGCTAGCCAGTAGCCACTCCGTCGTCCCCTGCAGCCCTGCTCCTGTGCTGTGATGAGGTCAGTCCGTCGCCCCCTGCCTGATGCAGGGGAAGCTTATAGGAAAGACAAAAATCTCACAAAAAGAATTTCAATCAAGAGAAATTCAAAAAAACTTTATTTCATTCAAAATTGAGCTGCCTCAAAAGGCTTACAACGTTTAAATAGCGAAACCCTAGTAAAATTCGGAAAGAAATTACATAATAATAAAAAATATTATTTTTTCCAAAAATGGAAAAAATTGAGATAATCACGGATCTTGATTCTCCTAATCATCAGGATCATCCCCCAACAAACGGAAATCAAATCCGAGTTTATTTGACTAAGATATTGTCAAAACAAAAATTACCATAAATGACAAAGACGCATAATTGAGGGCATAAACAATGGAATTTGCCAAAAATTTGACGTGCTTCAGGGCCGAAGGCCTTGAGTTGTGATCATTGACCCGTTTCCACTCAAATTAGACTAGCAATTCGTAAAAAACGAACAAACCCGAAATTAAATTGAGTTATTATTTTGCCTTCATCATTCTCCACGGGTTGAGAAAAATTCGCCCTCGAATTTGATGGGGGGTTAAAACCTCATCATCATCAGAATTATCACCTCGAAATGACGGCTCTGGCGGTAATCCATTTGGGAGCTCTTCCGGGAAGTCCTCATGAAATTCCTCTAGCAATGACTGAATCCTGTGAGTGACCTCCTGCTCACTGTCAACTGACTTTTCCACCAGCACATACACTATCCCATATCCTTCCATATTTGTCTCGAACTTCACTCTGGTCAGTAAATTGGCGTCATCCCCAACTGCTTTTACTGAGCCCTTATCTGGAAACAACACACTTTTCTTTTCCCTAATAGTACACGTCGACTGGAAGAGATTAGTACGCAACCAGTCAGTGTTATTTTTCAGGGAAGTCAGAAAACTCCGTCTCATCAACAATGACTGACCCACATCACCAATCACAAACTCCTCATTCTCTGCTGCTTCTTCTACACCTTCACTGTCAAATATAGGCGGACCGTAATAATCAAACTCTCTCTCCTCTGTTGCTTCTTCAGTGTCTTCATTGTCAAATACAGGCGGACATTCATAATCAAACTCTTCCTCTTCTATTGATTTTTCAGTGTCTTCATTGTCAAATACAGGCGAACATTCATAATCAAACTCTTCATCCTCTATTGCTTCTTCAATGTCTTCATTGTCAAATACAGGCGGACCTTCATAATCAAACTCTTCCTCCTCTGTTACTTCTTCAATGTCTTCATTGTCAAATATAGGCAGACTGTCATAATCAAACTCTTCCTCCTCTGTTATTTCTTCAATGTCTTCAATCGTGACATTCTGAATATTATGATCACGGTGTTGGACTTCCTCAATCGGAACCAGCCCACGACGACCACGACCCCTAAGTGCATGTTGTTGCGGCATAAGTGCAGCAACTTGCTGTGTCAGCAACTCCACTTGTTGACGCAGCTGTGCGATTTTATCACGTCTATGTATTTCTTCTACTAGTGCTTCATGGGCTTCTTGACGTCTCCTTGAAGGCATGATGAAGGAACGACTTCGGCTCTGATACCAACTGATGCAGGGGAAGCTTATAGGAAAGACAAAAATCTCACAAAAAGAATTTCAATCAAGAGAAATTCAAAAAAACTTTATTTCATTCAAAATTGAGCTGCCTCAAAAGGCTTACAACGTTTAAATAGCGAAACCCTAGTAAAATTCGGAAAGAAATTACATAATAATAAAAAATATTATTTTTTCCAAAAATGGAAAAAATTGAGATAATCACGGATCTTGATTCTCCTAATCATCAGGATCATCCCCCGACAAATGGAAATCAAATCCGAGTTTATTTGACTAAGATATTGTCAAAACAAAAATTACCATAAATGGCAAAGACGCATAATTGAGGGCCTAAATAATGGAATTTGTTAAAAATTTGATGTGCTTCAGGGCCAAAGGCCCTGAGTTGTGATCATTGACCCATTTCCACTCAAATTAGACTAGCAATTCGTCAAAAACGAACAAACCCGAAATTAAATTGAGTTATTATTTTGCCTTCATCATTGCCAAAAATTTGACGTGCTTCAGGGCCGAAGGCCCTGAGTTGTGATCATTGACCCGTTTCCACTCAAATTAGACTAGCAATTCGTCAAAAACGAACAAACCCGAAATTAAATTGAGTTATTATTTTGCCTTCATCACTGCCCCTGCTCCTGTTTTCCATTTTCTAATTAGGGATTTTGAGATTTTGATGAAATTGATATGGATTTCTAATTAGGGCTTTTAGGATTTAGGGATTTTGATGAAATTGATTGAGATTTCTAATTTGTGGTAGTCGATAGGAACTTGCTAATTGTGTCTGTCTTTGTTGTCTGATTTAGGGATTTAGGGATTTCTAATTAGGGATTTAGGGATTTTAATGTAACTGATAGGGATTTCTAAATTGTGTGAGTGTGAATTGTGATTGAGAAGACCATTTATTGAGAAGGCAATTGATTTAGAAAGATTGAAACTTTCTTATCTAATGTGATTGATTTTTTTAATTGTATCAGATATGGACAAATACTTCAAACGTAAATCTATGAATGTTGATGTTGATGTTGATGATGATGTTGGAGAAGTTGGGGATGTCGGAGTCAAGGATGTTGATGTTGTAAATCTTATCGCCGATCCTGGATTGAGAGTTCCAATACAGAATTATGAGGTTAATGATCGAGACATGATTCGAAGAGCATATATGCAAAGGGGTCCTTATCAGCCTCGTAATCATGCATTTCCACCCACAAGAATGGGTATTAAAGAGAGGCGATTTTGTGTTTCGTGGTATGATGAGTATCCTACCTGGTTGGAATATAGTATAGCGAAAGATGCAGTTTTTTGTTTTTACTGCTATCTTTTCAGTTTGAGTGGTGGTTCCTTTCTTAATGATGGATTCTCAAATTGGAAGAAGAAAGAATGCCTTAGAAAACATGTTGGAACTTCAAGTAGTGCACACAATCAGGCTCGAGTCAAATATGAATCGTTCAAGAATCAAGAGCAAAGTATTCGATCATGTCTCGTTCAACAATCACATCAAGCTCGAACATATTATGGAATTCGATTGAATGCGTCAATTGATTGTGTTCGATTTTGTGTACGACAAGGTATGGCATTTCGTGGACATGATGAATCTGAAGATTCAAACAACCAAGGAAACTTTCTTGAACTATTGCATTGGTTGTGTGATCATAATGCTGAGATTAAGGCTGTTGCTTTGACGAATGCACCTGAGAATTTCAAATTAACATCACCACGAGAGCAAAAAGATATTGTGAGTGCTATTGCTTCTAAATGTCTAAATGTGATTATGAAAGATGTTCGTGATAGTTTCTTTTCAATTTTAGTTGATGAATCTCGAGACATTTCAGTTAAGGAGCAAATGTTGGTTGTTATTCGTTATGTGAAGAATGGGCATGTATTGGAACATTTTGTTGGTGTTCGTCATGTTTCAAGTACCACAGTTATCTCACTTAAGGCTGCAATTGATCAATTATTCTCTGAGCATAGCTTAAGTATATCTAATTTGAGAAGTCAAGGATATGATGGAGCTAGTAACATGCGAGGTGAGTATAATGGTCTCAAAGCACTTATTTTGAAAGAAAATCCAAGTGCATATTATATTCATTGCTTTGCTCATCAACTTCAGTTAGCTCTTGTAGTTGTGGCACAGAAGCATCCAAAGATTGAAACTTTCTTCACTACAGTACACAGATTGGTGAATGTTGTCGGTGGATCGGCGAAACGGAGTGATCTTATTCGAGAGAATCAAAGGTTGAAAGTTCTTGAATCACTCAGTGTCGGTGAATTATCAAGTGGACGAGGTCTCAATCAAGAAACTACCCTTCAACATCCTGGTTATACACGTTGGGGGTCTCATTACAGTTGTTTAACAAATTTGATTGTTATGTTTTCAACCATAGTCGACGTTGTTGAGATGATTGCTACTGACACTACAAGTACCGAAACAAGAGGTGATGCTTGTATTTCATTTGAATTGATGTTAAAAGACAGAACACATGTATAAATAGAGGTGTTTGACATGAGCCAATCTCAGTGCCACACTACAAAGTTCACTGGGAGCAATTTTATTATAAAGAAACATACAGCTTGGAGGTTTAGCAAGAAGGAAAAGTAGCTCTATGACACATGAAAAGAGTGAAAAGACACGAATAAAAGGTAAATCAACAACATTTGTGTTTGAGAACAGCACAGATTAAAAATGGATAGGAAAATAAATTTGCGAGGCAACTTGATAGAAATAATTTGGCTTGTGATTAATGGCATTAAAACATGTTTGTTACAAGCGGAAGGCAAGAGATACAGAAAGGGCTTGATCTCAACTCTGCAAAATTCTGAAGAGGTGATGGGACATTGCTCCCAGAAACATGAATATTATGCTTCCTACGGAAATGTGCATCCCTCTAAATTCATAACTAAGAGTGAGAATAAACAAATGGATTAATGTCTCCCCTCACTTGCTTTTCGAATAAAATAGTTTGAAATATACTCAAAACTATGTATAATCTTAAAGGTCAATGAATAAATACGCGTGTGTAGAGATAGAGGAACCTCCGATTCTGAGGTGATATTCCTTCTTTCCACGTAAAAAATCATCTCCGTCTTTGGTCGGGTCCTTCATTTATAGCTTTGGATTTTGAACTTCTGAATAAACTGAACTCCTCAACTGGATCTGAAAAGTGAAAATCATTGCAATTGGAAAGCAAAAATTAATTCATATCAAAAGTTTCTTCCTTTCCTTTTTACTCGTAGCAACTCAAGCTTCCTGATTAAGGTATCAGTAAAAATCACTATTTGAATATTACGCAAGCAATAACATAATTCCCAACCTAATCAAATACCAATTTGATATGTGGGCTGGTGCTCCTCTTAATTCTGCAATATGAAAAGCACTTCAGCAGGCTTTAGCCACCGAATTTGAGCGTCCCGAGCCAAATGATTGATATCATATCCTGAAATTCAGAGAAGAATTGCTTATATTACTTATTCTCCATATCATGCAAACAGCTATCAGCTATGTATATGAAATTACATTTTTTTCTAGGAAATCATCAGAAATGCCAAAAAATGTTTAACCTATTTACATCGTATGAACTGTATACAGCCAAAAAAATCAGGATCTCAATTAAAGAAAAAATTTAATTCACTCAATTGAAGTACAGTAACGACTGAATAAGAACAATCAAGATACAAATTTTCTAGCTATAACTTTTAACAATACAGATTAAAGAAATCCACTTTGCCAAGAAAAAAAGGAACTTCGTTCCTCTTCATAAGGAGGTGTAGAGAATAGCTAAATGATTCTACCAGAGTTCTGCAAAGCAAAAGGTGAAGCGACAAAGCAACCAACAAGGCTAAAAACACAGCTCAAGCACCAAAGAATAATTCAAATTTGCTAAGTCTACATCAAAACACAGCCTCACATTTCAATCCTTGCATTAAAAATTAAGCAATTTTTTAAGACCATCAAAATAGAGTTAGGATTTTGCAATTTACATACCTTGTTCATAGCAACCATCTGGCCATTGCTCTTCTTCACCTTCTTAAGCTTTCTTAGAAAAATAACTTTAATAAAAAATAAACGAGAAAAATGAAATGTGGCACATCTCAAGCCCTTAAATTAAATAAAAACATGTGTGCACATACAATTACTTTTGCACACATAAATGGCAAAAGCACTTCGGACAATCGTACCTCGTAAGCCACGCAGAAGGGTGAGTACCATACAACATGTACATCTTTGAAAGCTTATCGAACTTAAAACTAATAAACTGTAATATTATATATTTTCAACATTCCTAAAAATGAAATCTTACATAAACAGTCAGGGCCATAGTTGAATTTAAAACTTCATTTGCTTTTGAAGATGAGAAAGTTATTTATATTATGTGTAACAACCCAAAATCTATTTTTTTTTATTATTATTTTATTTTTAAATAAAAAAATATTCTTGAAGTGTTACCAAAATACTTTTTTATGTAATTTAAGCGGAAATTCACTTTTATTCAAATTGATTTGATCGATAAATCGATAAAAGTTAAACTAACAATTTATATGCTGTGAATTCAAACCATAAATTTAAAATTTAACATAAAATGTTCTTCAATAAAAATTTGAAATTTATCGTTTCTAGAAAGTTTATTTGGCGATCCCATAAGCTTCATTCGGTCAATCTTCCACGCGTCCACACGACCCGTTCTAATCTGAAAAGTTATTGTAAAAGTGAATATTTTGAAAATACTCAGTAAAAATACGTGCATATTCTTATTCAACATGATATAAATATAAAATGACATAACATATCGATTTTTCTTAAATTTAAAGCAAACTAGTCACGATATCCAATAGCTCAAGAAATTTCTTAAGAATTGCTATATCCCGTAGGAATTACATATTCGACCTAATGGTCCATCCCGTATGATTTAACATATAAATCGACCCGAAGGCCTTAGAGTATTTCATGCCAAAATCTATAAAAATATCAAGGAAATAAGAATTTACCACTCGCACAAAGTATTCTTACCTCAATTTGATACCAAATAATTATGAAAATATGACTTGTGGAATAATATAAAGATGAAATCCCTTCAACTGTGCAGTGTACTAGAAATGAACTTGTGAAATTGTGTGTTAGAAAGAAAATGAAGTTTTGTGTTTTAAAAGGAAACTCTATCATCATATATATATATGTAAAATTTTCTGACGCATACACGTAACTCCAAGTAATAAGACAAAAAGACTTTTAGTTTATTCATTTTAATTCCAATCGTATTCCAGGTAATTTAAAAGTTTTATGGAATTAATTAGCCGTATTATTAAAATTAATGAATTAATCATGTTTAATTTATTAATTTATAATATCCCTTTTCAATTTCCAAGGAGCCGTAGCTGAATTCAAAATGAAAGTTTCTCCTTTCATTATTTTATTATTAATAAAATATAGAATTTATATTACTTTTCTTTCTATTAAAATAACTCGGATATAAATAGTTTAAAATCATTTCTTCTTAAAATCAATTTATGTTATTTAATGCGAGCAACAAAATGACTATAATATTGATATATTTATAAATTGTTATAATACTTAAATATTCGACACAAATATAACATACGATAAATTTTATACAGTACACATAAGAAAATAAATCATTTCGTAAATAAATGGGATAAACTTATCACTTTAACTCTTGGACTTTTAGTGTGACAACCAGGCTACACATGGGCTATTTCACTTGTCAAAAGACCAACATAAATTTAGGCTCTAATGAAAATAGTAAGAAAAATCGGGGTGTTACAATATGGCTTCAATGTCATCTCCTAGCTAATTTTTCTCTGACCATCAAAGATTATTCTAAAAATTTTCAAATTGAAAGATTCAAATTGGACAAGAAATGGAATTTGAAACTCTAATCAGAAACAAATGCCAATAATTCCTGCTTTCCCTTATTTTCATTTTCTAATTTTTTTCCTCCCCTCTTTAAGCCCATAAGCTTTGATTCCAAGAAGAAATTAAAAACTCAATTTTTAATTCATAATTTCATATTTCTAAGACCAAAAGAAATCTCAAATTCAGCATAAGAGAACAACCACATGAAGCTTCCATAAAATCCAATTGAACCCTTCCCAGTTAAGTGTAATCTAAATCAAACCATATCCATTCAAGAAGCTAAACAATTATACCAATAAACTACCTTAAGACCATAAAGATAAAAGTACAAAGAAATCCAGAATGATGCAGCATTTCAATAGGCAGATATCAATAACTAGAGAGTAGGTGAGGATCAGACCTTTAGAGAATTCCATTAGGTTCGGTTCTCACGCTTCAAGACTAGGTCCTGTTTTCTTTTGCTAAGAAATCAGATTTTTAGAAAAAGACACAGAAGGAATTAGAAGTAAAGAGACGAGGAGAGCATTTGGTATTCCACTGTAGCTTTCTCCACCACCTTCGGCAGCATTAGACAAACTTGTGATAAAAACACAGCACAAGTAGCAAAGAATAATTCAAATTTGCTAAGTCTCAATTACAAATTACATTAACAAACGGGCAGGCGCGGACACGGCCGTACCTGCGTTTTGCGGGGCCTGAGCCGAACTTCAAAATTTAGGCCCCCCAAGTCATAAAAGACAATCCCCTTTTTCTTTTAAAAGAGTATTACGGAACTAAATTTGTTAACTTAAATTCAACAATAAAGCACAAATAAAACTAAAATATTCAAAATATTTATTTTGCAATCAAGTAACAATACGAAGACGTTCTAATCGATCACTTAAGTATAACTTTTCTTGCAATTTTCGAGGCAAAAATATCAATCAATTTTGTATAGTCGAGTTGTTCAACCATTTCTTTTTTAATGGATAACATGGCCAATCCATTCAATCTTTCCTGCGACATAGTTGAACGGAGATAAGTCTTGATCAATTTCAACTTGGAGAAGTTTCTTTCTACTGATGCAACTGTAACTGGTATAGTGAGCAAAATCTTGTAAGCAATGCTAGCATGGTATTTAACTCAAATCACTCAACAGCTAACAGTTACTGAAATTGAACATAACAATTAACATGAGCTTACAAAATCCCAATTCAAATTCACACTTAATTACGCCAAATCCAGATAGGTAATAATACATATTTAATCACATTATCACATATTCAATTAATAAAATCCCATTTCAAACTTCAACGGTTCAACCCCTATCATTCTTAATCATACATCCATCATCCAATATTCATACTCAAATTTTCAATCACAAAACAAAATACAGTAAACTAGTAAAGTTGGAAACAACAACAAAAATCTCTGGACTGGAATCGAGAAAGTTAGAAACATACCCATTACCCAGATACTCCTCATTCCTCAACAAAATACAGTAAACCAGTTTACAGTTGCACCTTCAGACAATCAGACCTTCTGTAAATCAAAGATTAAAATGATTCAATCAAATTCAATGGTTAATCGAGATTCGAGGAGAAGAACTGAAGAAATCAAATCACCGTGAGTCCGTGAATGTGTCTCTCAACTCTGACTCTAAGTGACTCAAGTCACTCAAAAATTTGTCTGTGTAAAAAATACAATAAAAACTAATACTTACTTAATAATCAAAGGCCCGAAGACGGAGAGGACTGTGTCACGCTGGACGTCGGACGGAGATGACGAGACCAAGACGGGAGGACGAGGTTGACTGGTTTGGTAATTGTTCAGTTTAGAGTTCAGTCAATGTTATCTTTCTATTTCTCCCTCACGAGTCACGGCAGACGGGCGGAGTTACGGTCGAGGAGTGGAGGAAACGGCGCAGGGAAGTGGAGGAAACTGGGAGTGCAGTGATGTTTTTCACCTTTAGGTTAATTTTATTAAAAAAAAAAAAACCCAAAAAATGGGCCCTCAGAAATCCTGGGCCTGAGGCGGCTGCCTCTTGGGCTTACCCTCAAGTCCGGCTCTAGGCACGAAAGCACACCTTAAAAGTTATGGGACACAATCGAACTTGCAAAGAAGTTGGAAGAAATTTTACAATCGAAAATTTACGTTCAAAAAAATCATACCCCATGTAATTTTATATCCGAAAATTTACATGGGATATGACTTTTTCGGATGTAAAATTTCGAAATTTTTTGACGTCATATTCCGTATAAAATTTTCTAATAAAATGATGAAAATTATATTGAGAAATTTGTATCGCAAAAATAATAAATGTTAATGAAATAATTAAATTTTTAAAAAAAATGCGAGTTATACGTCTTTTTTTAAGACTGATATTTAACTTATTTTTAACTATTTTCGATATCTATTTGAACTATTCGATATGCCCATAATGTAATTCTCGAAATAAGTTTTGAGATTACATAAGCAATTTGTAAATTCGATTAGCGTACGATCGTCGGATAATTTTTAAAATTAGCATGTTATCGAAATTTAAATTTATTGTGATTTTGCCCCTATTTGGTGGAGATTAAAAACAAATTTTTAGTTGTGAATTTCATGAAATATGTTATTAAAATTAATTGTTAACTTTAATTTAGATTAAAATTTAGATTTCAACTGATACCAAACATGATTTTATAAAAAAAAAAAAAAATCTCAAAAGTTGGAGGGGCATTTGCCCCCCAGGACCCCCATCGGTCCAGCCATGCAAACGGGTATCTTTAATCATTACGAAACACAACTACCATAATCTTAAATACAACCTGAAAAATGTAATTGTTAATAGGAACTAGGAGATAAGAACTACCCATGAAACCAATTTCGAGGCAAGTTTTTCCATGGTTGAATGACATGGGCTCGTAAACTGCAACTCCAAGCTTGCGTTCTGCTTCAGGTTCGGATTCAATAGCTTATTCATTTAAAATTTTCTTGGAGCGATGGGAAGAGGAAAGTGCAGCGAATGTTGAAATAAGGGTTGATGAAATGAAAAACTTCCATGTACCACCAGCGATATTTTGGACACACCATTACACCCTCCAATTCACAATTTGGTTGACGGAAATACCCTTCTATTCATAACTACATATTATTTTCATTCATTGTTGTGGTTAAAGGTAACCCTGAGAGGTTGCTCAATTGGTCAGTCCTTGTATTTTCTCCCTAATAATCACCGGTTCGAGTCCTCTCAGGACCACTAAGGTGAGTATCCGGTTGTAAACTTCAGAGCCTCGTGAAATTAGTCGAGATGCTCGCAAATTGGTTCGAACATCCACGATTATCAAAAAAAGATTGTTGTGATTAAAGGTAGAGTAGGAATGCCATTTGCCTTTGATACGTTTCCCAATATTGTACCGTAGGTAAGTGAAGGCAAGTGTGCGATTTAGATTCATGAATGAATAGTGCATGTTTTGTCATTACATTAACAGTGATATGTGAGGGAAAATCACAAATGAATAGAAACATAGAATCCTCTCTTTTAAAAGAGTGTAGATGTAGACATGGATAGATAAGCTTTGGTAAATTTTTAGAGTTTGAATAACTTAAATTCCTAAAATATCTTAAAGAAAAAATTATACTTATTAGACTAGGGGTTCCATCTTAAAATGTCAATATTATTAAGAGGAATAACCAAAATCCTCATAAATTGGTCTATGTTTTCATAATTTTTAAAATTGAGATTTATCACTTACATGCCCCGCAAGATGGTAACTCATTTGAGCAACTTAATCTTAAAATCAGTGTGTTCGTAATTTGAGTCTTATAATGTTTTCTTTAAAATATTTAAGTCATTCAAACCCAAAAAATTGTAACAAAAGTATTGTGAAAATGGAACTTTCATAGACGATTATTTTCATAATGGAATTTTGTATTTTTTTTAATGCAAATTAAATTTGGACAAAACAACCGAACCGAATCGAGCGATTCTTCTTACATTATATACCCAAACAGATATCTAAATAGAGAACCGACGGATTCGATTCGGTTCTCGGTTCTAGACCTAGAACCGAATCTTCCTAATTTTTAAATTTTTTTTATCTTAAATAAGTCGGATTTTTTTTTTTATATAAATGAATTTGCTAACTAATTAATTTAGCTCAAACCTAAAATATAATTTTACTATTTTCAATTTTCAGCCAAGCCCAACTTAATCAAATTTATCTAAATTTTACCCAAATACCTTATTCTATTGTAGTATCGTTTCTGTCTTTTTATTCTTGTGAACTTGCTATCTTCCTCTTCTTGTAATTTTAACAGTCAAATTTCTAAGAACTCAACAAAAAAATGTGCAAAACAAATCACCAGATTGAATTAAGTCATTTTATAAAAGTTAAGATTGAACACGTCATAGTCAAATTAATGTAGCATTATTGTAAATATAAAAAAATTAATTATTGTACGGAACCCGGGAATCGAATAGAACCAAATCCAAATGGTTCCATAATTAAATTTGAACCCGACGATTCCACTTACTAAGTACCTAAAAATTTCGGTTCGATTCGGTTCTCTTCAGAACCGAACCGACCATGTCCAGCCCTAATGCAGATTGAATAGTGATTATCAAAACAACAAGATAGTACCTATTTATTGATTTAATGAAGACTTCATAAAAAAAAAAAAAAAAGAATTAAAGCCTTTTATACAAGGTTTTTGCTACGGACATTGGTTATGTGAACTCATAAAAAGCAACTAATTCCGAATTAGTTTATGACATTCAACATAAAGAGTGCATGCCTTATTTATACGCTTGAATTACACAAACCACCAAGTCGGAATTATTGTGAAGTGTATATTAATTCAGCGACAATTCCGACAGCTTCAATTTCATTTAAAGAAATCATTTATTGGAGATGATCGGGCTACGTCTGTTGCTTATTTTTCAAACAGAGGTTCTCATCCAACAAGCTTTGGAATTCTTAAATCCAACATTATTGGCCCAACATCAACATTCTAGCAGCTTGGTACGTTTCAGTAGAAAACATCATTACCAAATTTACATTCAGCATGATTTCAGGAACATCAATGTCTTGTCCTCAATTCAGTGGCATCGCAGCATTGCTCAAAAGTGCACATCCTAATTGGTCTCCGTAATAATTAAATCTACAATTATGACCATTGTCGATTCTATTAACATTGTCATTAACCTAATTGAATACAAAACTCTGCACTGTTTCCAGTCGTGTAAACCCATCAAAAGTAACTGATCCAGGATTAGTTTATAACATTCAATCTGACTATTACATACCTTAGTTTATGACATTCAACCTGAATATTACATACACTGTTCATCATGCAGTGTGACATTTTCTAGCAATACATTGGAGATGCTCATATAAACTAGTTTGCACACAATCAATTCTTGGACATAAGACTCGTGGACAGTGAACCATTTTCTATTAAAGAAAATAATATATACAAGTCATCTGTTTGTTCACCTCAGCAAAGATAAGTAGTGTTACGTGAATAGATATATCAACACCGGAAACACTTCCAGCACAAGATTATAAGTTGATTGTGCATCACCAACGTTTGTCACTGTCGATGAATGCTCACAACCAATCCTTCCAAGCTCAATGAAAAATGTGGGATGATTCAATTGAGCTACAGGTAAACTTGTAAATTCTGATCCATGGCAGTTTATAGAACGCTGCATAATGTCACACATGAGTTCTATGCCATTATGCTTGGACTTTCCAAAAATATACACCGGTTGTCGCAATAGATCCTTTTTCTTCGTCATTTTCATCTTCTTCGTCTACATCCTCGTCCCGGAAGTATAAGTCGAAGTCCAATGGAATCAACATCCAAAGCAAAGAGAAAGAAAAGCATAGCACGAAGAGAGAGAGAGAGAGAGATTGATTTTGTAGTTAAGATATTTAGGGAACAGTATTAGAAACCGTCGAACGACACGATGAAAAATGAGAAGCCTTTTTGGAGTAAACAGTATTGAAACAGTTATAAACAAGTACCCGTGAAAAATGAACAGTGCAATTCCATCCTCTCTTTTAAGGGCATGTAAGTTAATATATAAATAAAAATGAAAATACAATTGGGGATAAGGAAAAATGACAAAATTAAGACGGAGATGACCAAAGCTGTTTAACGATTTCAACAGATCTCACTAAAATGATGAGATCACACAGATCCTTCGTCCATCACAAATGGGTTGTATACGTACATACACCCTTTTAATACAAAGCAAAAGTCCCATTTCCTCAATTTTATAACATAAGCATGTTTAATTAACTAACACAATTTATTTAAAGTAAAAGTTAAACTAACACAATTTATTTAAAAACACAATTTATTTTAAATAAAACGGCCTTGCAGGCAATTTCAATTTCAGTTGCTGCCGTTGGTTTCTTCACCCAAATTTGCCTCCTGTGTTTTGCTCTGCGACCATTCTTTCCTCATTGATTCACTCATTGATGTCCATTCTTTGACTTTCGAAATCAAACCTTTACCTTTCTGGAATCCCATATTTTGGTTCGAACCCAATTCAAAAAAAGTCACTGCACGTGGCTCTCTAGCCAAGTAGAATCCAGGAATCTTTTCCATTGCCTTCACTTCCTCAGGTGATAAATAAGCAGCAAAACCAGTAATCGCAATATTGTAGGCATAGAGCATGCGAGATTCCTCACCTGCTGCGGTTTTGGGCAAAAATGTGTGATAGTAGCTAAGCAGATCGTCATCGTGCGGGAACCGGTAGGTTGAGCAACGTGAACAATATATGGTTTTGATTCCTGTTGCATAGGAGATAAACAAAAGAAAATTAAGTATACAGAAGAAAGTAAGAAACTGCAAGAAACCCATTATTCTTTGTGATTGCTGCAAAAGAAAGTAACAAGTATGCAATGAAATGAAGTTCAGATTATAGACATGCACCATAATGGAAGTTTCCAGGATTAATAACAGAAACCCTCCTGCAATTGGCTGCCAAAACTTTATTTTTAACCAGCGATTCACTCCATAGTTGCTTACTCCACCTGCTGTCCTAAATTCCCAACACAGAGTGCATATGTCCGCAAGAAAATACCAAAGAGATCTCCATAGATTTTAAACATTTGATTAATCAAGATAAGGGCAAAAATCCCAGAAAAAGGGGACTTGATCTAGTTTTCAGACACACACAACTAGAGGGAAAAATGTTAGAACCCTAAACCCTAAATTATTGAGAAAAAATGAGGGGAATTGATCGGATAAATGCCCTGTTGCAAAAAGAGTTGATTTTGATAATTTTCCTGCACCTGGATTCGAGCCGGGACACCTGCTCTTTGGTGAGCAAGTGGCCGTCGATGAAGCTCCGCCGCCATACCATCCATTTTGGTGCCTCCGCCAGTCCCCACGTCTTAATTGACCTACTCGCCCGCCGGTTTATCAATGTTCGGAACATGTTCATCGACGAGAGCCTCTCGGTTTCGCCCCCTCCCAAATCTGCAAGGAACCAAAATCAGACTCAAAAGCTGAGATCTCATAAACATAGCCCAAGAAATACACAAATCTCATCCCACTAATACCGACCGAAAAGAACCCGATCACAGCAGCCAACAAGATAGGAAGAAGATAAAGAGAACGCTCGAGAGACAGAGAGAGAGCCGAAAAATCAGAATTGAATGAATATCAAAGAGTCTAACCAAACGAGTAACTAGGGCAAACTCGGTTTTGGGCCGGTTGTTATTGGGTCGACCCGACCCAATAACATCCCAGCTGGGCAGCCAGCACATGCTGTTAAGTCGGCACCGGCCCTTTTTTTAAAAGGGGTACTTACAAAAATACCCTTAAAATTAGAGATACTTTGAAAAATCATATGAAAAGTTTTTAGAAAGTAAAAAATACTGTATAAAATGAAAAAGCGACACAATGTCACTTTTTTTTATAAAATTGTGACTTTTTTAACACAAACTCAAAAAAAGTGACAAAACTAAAAAAAAAAAAGTGACAAACTTGCTTTTATTAAAAAGTGATGTTTGTTACTAAAAAAAGTGACAAAAATTTTAAGAAAGTGATAAGAAAAAGTGACAAATATTATAAAAATGCACAAAAATTTCAAAAAGTGATAAACATTCAAAAAGTGGCAAAACACTAATCAAAACCTTATAACCAGTTTAATAAAATGATGATTAAAAAAAGTGACAAAAATACCAATCAAAACTTTGGAATTAATTCAATAAAGTGAAAGAAATTAAAAAAAAAAAAGAAATATAAAAACTCAAAAAAGTGACAGGACTAAAAAAAAAGTGACGAAACACCGAGAAACAGAGTAGCATGAATGTAAAATAGAAAACTTTGTAAATACTAAATAGTGACTACTTTATTATTTAGTTTTTGAATTGGCGGGGCTCGGTGGGGTGGAAGAATTAGATGAAGTAATTTTATAAAGTTGATTGATGATGAGATAAAATGTAATCATCATTTTTCCCATCTCTGTAGATATGTAATTTTTATTTTTAAAACTAACATTTCACCATAAATAAATCAATAGCTGACTTGTGGATAATAATAATAATTAACATAATTAGTATGGTAAAAAAAAATCAAACTATATCTGGTTAATATATGATACTTGTTTCTTGTAATCCTTGGTAAAGAGAAGACAAGAAGGAAACCTACATCAAAGGAAAAAATGTTATTAGTAGCATTGTATAAAAAAAAAATTGTGCCAAAGTGTGCCGGAGACACCTCTATCCAGGATGGAGACACCCCCGTGTTTCTATCCTGAATGGAGGCATTGAGTTTCCCTCCATCCAAGTGGATGGAAGCACCATGTCTCCATCTACTTGGACTGAGGGATGGAGGCTCCATCCCTCAGTCCAAGTAGATGGAGACATGGTGCCTCCATCCATCCCTCAGTCCAAGTGGATGGAGGCACCATGTCTCCATCCAAGTAATGGAGGCATAGTTTGCCTCCATCCAAGTGGATGGAGGCACGGCAATATCTCCATCCTGGATGGAGACATCTAGGATAAACTGTTTTTTAACACTCTTTTCTTCCATTCTTAGTTATATTATATGATAAACTTCATTTCAGTATCATCACCTAATTTTTTGGTATCTTGTCTTAATTATACTGAGTTTGTTGTTTTTAGTAGATAAGGATAAGTTTTTGATCTTGTTGTTCATCGATTCCTTTTTATTTCTGATAAATTTTCGGATCAAATCAAATAATTAGTAACTTTACACAAATTTTATATAGAATATATTGATAGATAGATGTAATTGAAAAGGCTTTATATATTGATTGAAATATTGAATGATTCATGAAGTGTTTATGGTCAAAATTTATTCATTATTGAGGCTTTGATCTTTCATATAAGAATTTATAGGTGGTATTGTCTGCAGATCAGGAGCTGTAACCGGGTAATATTTGAGTGAGCTCCTGTGAGAGTTAAATTTGTGTTTCAATAGTTTTGAAGAATGGCTACAGGGGAATGGCATTGTGAGAAATGGGATTATCTAAAGAATGAATCTTTTACGAAAGGCATCGGTAATGTGCCAGAAACTGGGTGTCTCTCTATCATTGTTCTCAGTGTTTCTGGTGATCTTGCCAAGAAAAAGACGTTCCCTGCGTTGTTTAACCTTTATCGTCAGGTTCGTTTTGATTTTTTCTTTCTTTTTTTGGCTGTTATATTTATCTTGACTTTTGGAAATACTTGCAAGCATGTCATTTGATCTATTGAATTACCAAGTATCCAAGTTCAAGAGTGAAAAGCAAAGTACATTAATTTACAGTACAAGTAGAATAAATGAATTAAATTAACTTTGTGATTGGTTTTGGTATTAAATTGTACATATCTTGTGAATGATGAGCCTTTGGTAAATGGCCTTCGCATGTGCATCCTGAAATTATTCAAAATTTTCAGCGCCTTACTTCTCCACTTCTCCATTATATCACGTAACATCCACTCCTCCTTACCCCCACTCATTGTACTCTCCTTCCTTTCCTCCATTTTCTCTCTCCTTCCTCTTCCTTTTCCTTTCTTCTACGGCTTTTTCAATTGCGGTTAATGTCATCAGATTTTAGTAGGATTCCACCGCTGGTATACAGGTAGGTTTGGATTATGGCTATTCATTTATATTGATTCTGAATATAGGTTTGGATTATGGCCATTTTGTTCCTCAATCCTCTGTTAAGCATTTGGTGGTTAGAATACAGCCATTACTTGGACGGAGGAAATGCTTCCGCCCAAGTGGAGGGCGTCATGCCACATTTTTTTTTCTACTAATAAATTGTGCAACACACACTAAACAATTATATAAATTTGATGGTCTTATTGATAGAAACCACATGTATAAAATGGAAGCATTCTCTACTATATAAATGTATATTTTTTTTATAAAATACAGTAAAATGATCAAATGTCTAATGCAATTCTTTTAGAACGAAGAACACACTTTCCAACTTTCTGAGTGCATGCACCTCCAGCATCTATGTTATTCTTATCATCTGAGTTCTGAAATTTGGTTTAATATAATGAGAAACAAATCCCAAACAAAGAACTGGGAGATCAACAAGAGATCTGTTGAACAGGTAAAAGTTACATACCATATTAAAAAGATTTATACCAACTTCTTCCTTAGGTATAGCAGGAATGAGATCTACTTCTGGCCTGATAAAGATAGGTGTATAGGTGCATCTTCTTTAAAGTAGTAGGATGGACATGAAAAAAAATGAAAAAGGCAAACAGAAGTCATTATCCAAAAAATTCAGGTTGTCTTACTGACTTTGTTTGATTCTGTGGCTCTAAAGATGAATCCTCAGCAGTATTGGATGTAGCTGATTCTAATGGCTCTACTTCATGAGATAGTCCAAAACTTTACTTGTTTAGTTAATTTAAATGTCGAGCCACATAAAATATAAAGAAATAACTTCACCTTCTCTGGCTCCTCTTCATCAAGTGGCCAAGTCGAAATCTTGTGGCAAAGATTGGTCCAAGAAATTGGATGACGTGTTATGGGCATACCGCACTACTTTTAAAACTCCAATCGGTATGTCACCATATCGCCTTTTATTTGGAAAAACATGTCATCTGCCTGTCGAACTCGAACACCGGGCATATTGGGCTATAAAAGCTTTAAACTTTGATAAAAAGTTGTCTGGTGAGAAGAAGTTGCTCCAACTAAATGAACTTGATGAAATCCGTCTCGATGCTTATGAGAGTGCTCGTCTCTACAAAGAAAAGACAAAGAGATGGCACGATCAGAACATTGTTAAGCGTGAATTTTATGTTGGACAGCAAGTTCTCCTGTATAATTCTTGACTCCGGTTATTCCCTGGTAAACTCCACTCTAGATGGTCGGGACCATTCACCATCGTTCAAATTTTTCCACATGGAGCGATTGAGATTTATGGTGAAAAACAGGGACATTTCAAAGTCAATGGCCAAAGATTGAAATCATATTTGGGAGGTGACTTTGAGAAAGAATCAGCCACCGTTCTTCTGGATAATCCTGAATGATCGAGTCCTATAGTCAAGCTAACGACTATAACCAAGCGCTTGTTGGGAGGCAACCCAACGTTCCTACTGTTTATTTTATGCTTTTAGTGTGTTTACTGCTTTTATTATTATATTTGTGGCTAATACCACTATTTTTGTAGGCCTTGTTTGTAGTTCCACTATGTCTCTGATTTTTCACAGGTTCTGATCACATTGAAGTACAATAAGGTCTTTGGTCCGAGCTACTCAAGCGCATCACGGGTCCAAATGTTGCATTCGTACCTTTTACATGGAATTCAGAGAAGTCTCTATTTTCCTTTCGCTTGTTCTTTACACATTGAGGGCAATGTGTTGATTAATTTTGGGGGTATTGAGCCTTGCCGGCTACTGATGTTGTGTTGTTTGATGTATTGAGCCTTGCCAGCTACTGATGTTGTGTTGTTTGATATATTGAGCCTTGCCGGCTTTTCTGTGTGCTTTGATTGGTGATGATGTTGTATTGACATCTTAGATAGCATTGTCGGCTATTGATTGATTCATGAAGTTGGAATTGTTATTGATTCATAAACTATGTTTTTACCAAATTATGCTGTTATGCTGCCCAAATTTTTTCTGAAAAATTGCTTATCCATGTGAGATATTGAGTTTCATTGAGCACATAGTCAGGATTGATTGTTATTTCGACATGGAAATGATTGTTTTATGGAAAATGTTTGAATTGGTAGAACTTAGGTTATGAGTATTGTTGCAAAATTATATTAACCTACAACCATTTCTCTTCCACTTTACTATGTTAAGAAACAAGTTTGGGGGTGATCGAGCCTGTGAATAATGTTGGTTAAAAAAAAATGTGTGTTGATTCCATGCATGATAAAAAAAAATGTTTGTGTGGAGTGTCTGTTGCCAAGTATAAGCTAGGTATTGACCATATGCTAGGAATCTACGCCGTACTGTTGCTTAAAAGAATATTGCACTGTATTAAAACTTGTCTCACTTTGTAGCCTTTTTGACTCGAGTTATTAAGTCCGTTGGGGTATTTCAAAACCTGGTACCCTTTGGTCTAAACAACCGGGGAGCTACCGACCTAAAGCTCGTTACAAGGGTCAAGAAGAAAGCTTAAGGGAGTGAGGTGGAATTTGAGCTGATATTGAAAGAAATGGATTTGGTGCAATTGATTAATCTTGGGCGTAGATAACTAGTTGATTTGACTTACTTAGTATAAACTTGATTGTAATGCACTCATTAGTGGAGAATCATCACATTTATAGATGTTGAAATTGCCGGTTAGATCCAACCAAACTAGTGCTAAAAAAGAAAAGAGTGAATGGAGAGAACCCTTTAGATTTACACTTTGGGAAAATGAAAGAAAATATATATTCTAAGTGTGAATCTCACGAGCGTGAAATGATATATTTGACTACAAAGGGTTGGGTTGGAACCAATTTCAAAATGTTTTCCATTTTAATGATTGTTTTCTAGTTTGGATAATGATTGAGAATGACTATGCACACACTACACCGATCGAACTATGGATAAGCTAAAATGATTTTCGATAGCATTATTTGGAGTATAGTTGTGAATTGATAGATAATTTTTAAACTCTCTGATATTCTTTGCGAGCTATCTAATGTGTTGATCATTGTCGCATTCGCATGATTGTGTTAGAAGTTAATCTTGCTCGAGACGAGCAAGAGCTCAAGTTTGGGGTGTGATAAGTGTGTTTTTACACACTTATTTAGCACTTTTTGCATTTAATTAGAATTGAAAATGAGTTGATTTCTACGCATAATCGTGTAATTTTGTATGTTTGTAGGCTTTATACCCGAGTTCACGAAGAACGAAGCGAAAATGAGAAGAAAGGGACTAAAAGTGTACAAATTGGTGAAGTTAGGGACCAAGTTGCACATGCCAGAAAGATGAAGGACTTGACATGCAATTTATGGAGGACCAAAATTTCTTTTTGATTTCTTTGATATTTTCTTAAGTTTTCAACCACTTATATTAGTTTACTTCATAGTTAAGTATTAGACTTTGATTATTTTTGCTTATTTTATTTTTAGATATTTTAGTTTTCTATTTTCTCTATAAATATAACATCAAACTCCTCCCTTGATATATCTCACTCTCCCTCTCTCCCTCTTGCACGAAATTTTCTTTTGTTTTTTTCTTTTTATTTTGTTTTCTTTATTTTGCTTGGTTCTTGGTTCATTTGGAAGAAGAAATAGTTGATAGCAAGGGAGATTCATCCGTAGAAGTTGGAGAATTCGATGAAGGAAGATCCAAAGCCTACTTTGAAAGGGTTGTATCATTAACTTTGGCTTGTTTTCATTATTTTCTAACTTGTGTAATATATTGTAACATGAATCCCGTTGTTATTATGTATATGATGATGAACTAAGTATCTTTTGTTGGAATTTATGAGTAACTTAACCTAATGCTTCATTCATGTTGATTATATGTTTGTTAGAATTTTATTATGCATTGATTATTAAAATAGTAGTGTATCGATCATCATGTTTAAGATTACTTCATTTTTGGTGACGCTTAGATATTGTAGTTAGGTATTTACGTGATTGTTGAAAAATAATTGCATTTATAGACCGAAATGATCGATGCCATGGGTTTGTCTAGTATACTAGGCGCGTCTAGGTGATGTAGAGATACACACCTACCTCATGTGATCCGTTGAGTATTTTCACAAAAAATCATGATGTTGGTTATGTTTGTATCGACATAGAGATATGCGGTATAGATACGCCGATTAGGGTTAATATGACCTCGAGAGGGGGTATTAACTATAACAGGAAAATCGGGTCTAACTATTGTATTTTGATAATTAGCATCTGCACGTGATTGAATTGACATTAATGAAGTATAGGTTAAGAGAAAACATAAATTCCAACATCTTTTCAAAACCAAAACCTTTTCTACTTTTTATCTGTTATTTTATCAGTTTTTAGATTAAATCGATAATTTTAGAACTTTTAAATTATTTTTAAATCTGTGTGTTTGTTACGTTAAAATTGAGACTGAAAAACTTCAAATTGAATTCCACACTCTCTGAGGGATCGACTTGAACTCTTTAGGTCCACTTTTACTACTTGTTCTCGACCCGTGCACTTGCGGCATAGAATCAAGCGAACATGGCTAAAAGGCTTATGAAAAGTGCCATCAAAACTCTCTTTTTTAATAATGTAGGATAAGACGCACGTGACATAGTTTAGTTGAATATGTAATAGCGTAGATATAGAAAAAAAATTTATTTTTATTATTATTGAAAACATTCTATATCACTACTCTATTAAAAGAGGGGATAGCAAAGTTACTGTTCATTTTTGCACCCTTGTTTTCACACTTAAACTGGTTTCAGGTTATCATTTGTGGCTGACTTTATTAACCGACTTACTTTCATTTGTAGCCGACTTACATTTCCCGCCGTATTTTCTGTTGATATTTTATGACCGACTAAAATATTATTATTCAATAAAAAACACACAAAATCCAAAAAAAAAATAAAGTTGCCGACTTACATTTTCTGCCCTATATATACATGCATGCAAATACATTTTCTACACAGTTTCCTCTTTCTCAAAGAAAAGATTTAACAAAAAAAAAAATTCATCTGAAAGAAAAGATTTAACAAAAAAAAAAAAAAAAATTCTCGATTACTGGTCTGTAGCTGATTTAGTTCTAGACTAACCATCTTGAGGTCCGTCGCGCCAAGAAGAAGATCTCCGCTCTACCTTCTCGGGAAAAAAACTCCGGTGTAAATGCCCGTGCATCGAAGTAAGTAGAATTACTCTTTTACCTATGTTAATTGGGATATTACTGCAATCAATGTTCATTTTTCTTAATGAAAATTAGTGATTATAGTTATGTGATATATGGGGTTATGTAACAGCACGTTTGTAAGTTGCAATGTAAAAAGAAATGAAGGAAATAGGATGACACTAATTCTTTATTGATAACCAAAGTGCAAGAAGTCCTGCAAATTTTAAATTTTCATAAAGTCAGTTCATTAATTGTAGTTTCTGGCTATGCGTTCTTTGTCATATTTTTCTTTCGATTTGATTTCGTAAATATTTGAGTTAGTGCCTTAAATGTTTATATTACTACTGAAATGTTGTTGAAGCAGCATCGTCAATATCTGAATTCCCTACCTATATGTTGTTGGATGATTTTGGTATCATATTTTATTTTTTTTTAGCTACAAAATCAAAAAAATTTGAAATTATCCCTCGCACTGTTCACTCTCCGTTCGTGCACGGAAAGTTAGTCCGAGGTGCACAGGTTAGCTCTCCGTGCAGCACGGCCGGTAACTCTCCATGCGCACGGAGAGTTACCGGCTGTGCTGCACGGAGAGTTACTCTCTGTGCAGCCCGGAGCCATTCCTCCGTGCGCGCATGGAGAGGTTTGTGTGGGTACGAATTACTCTCCGTTTGTGTAAGGTATATTTTTCCCTTTTTTAAAGTGTTTTTTTCCGTTAACAGGAACAACAAATTTTTTCCCGTTTACCAAATTTACAAATACAATATATTAAATTTATTACATTTTGAACATAAACTTATTAATTGTACAAACGGCTAAATAATATTCTCATTTCACCTACCAAATATTCTTAATTCATTTACCAAATTTACACCTACAATATATTCAATATGTTACATTTTCAACATAAAATCTTATTTCCATTTTTTTAGTTCTATATATAAATATATAGTTATAATAGAGTAGTGATATATGTACTTTGTCGTTTTGAAAAATATAAATTTACATTCCCTACATTTTTTATTTTATTATTTATTAACAAAATTGAGGGCTCTATAATTTGTATTTTGTTTTTCTTCGATTTTGAATTTGTTTCCAACTTTTTTTTTTTGATTAATATAATATTTATTATACAGTATCAATCTATCAATCACCTCTTGATTTTTTCCCCCTTCGTTTTACTGGAATAAAACGGTATTGCTCTCTCGTTGATGGTAGCATATAAACAGTGTTTATAGTTCCCTTTAGGTTGCATTTTATCAATAGTTGCGTTAACGACTTAAATGTTTATACTTTATAACTTATCTACTCAACTATTTCATTCTATTTCATTTTTGCCTCCTTAAATGTTTATCCTTTATAACTCATCTACTCAACTATTTCATTCTATTTCATTTTTACCTCCTATATTTTCGCATTCGTACTGGTTTACACTTGATAACCAACTTACTTTTTCCCTGACCTGAAAAATATCTATTTTTTATCAAATTGTACGTTCTCTTATTTCATTCATTCATTCAATAACTTCAATTCTCAAATTTATTCTTGCCGCGGAAATTCAAAGTCACTATTTTGTTGAAAACAAATAACCCCCTTTCAAATAATAATAACATATGCCGATTTAAGATTTTGTTTTCCATTTTTGCGTCATTTATTTTCGCATTCGTCTTGTTTACACTTGATAACCAACTTATTTTTTCCCTGACCTGTCTTGATAAATATCTATTTTTTTATCAAATTGTACGTTTTCTTATTTCATTCATTCATTCAATGAATTCAATTCTCAAATTTATATTATTTATGAGCTTATTCATTATTTATTATATTATTCTTGTCGCGGGGATTCAGAGGCACTATTTTGTTGAAAACAAATAACCTCCTTTCAAATAATAATAACATATGCCGATTTAAGATTTTGTTTTCCAATACTTTGTTTGTTTAACCTCAAAATACAATTTTTTTTGAGAATGATTATTACTTGACAAAAAATCTATTTTTCTTTTTCTTCATAATTAGTGTATGTTTAAGAAAGGAAAAAAATTTAAACATCGTCCTGTAGAATCTGAAATTTTATTAGGCAAAACTATATAAAATGTCGACTTATTTATCATTATATGAGCGAGATAACCCTTCCATAGTTTATTTACCCTTGCGGGATTTCTTTGGGTCTTACGTAATCAAGTACTTTATTTGATTTCATTTTTGCCTCCTTCGTTTTCCTCATTTTCAAAATTTTATGTCGTTTCTGTACTATTTGTTTTCTTTAGTTACACATTTTCCCACGCCTACATTCCCACCGTCATAGCTCGACATAATACAAAAATAATGCGCATTTGGTGTGTGGATAATAGTAACTTGATTTAAGTTACTTTGAAAATGTTTGCGCGAAAAAAATTAGTCACCGTAATATAATATTTACAATACTATTAGGAAATTATTATTATTATTATTATTATTATTATATAAAAAACTTACAATATTGGTTAAATGTCTCTTCCATATTCTATTTAATTTCTTCAGCATCTTTTTAAAATCTTGTCTTAACTTTTCGTATTTCAATCAATTTCATTAATACTGCTTCATATATATAAAATGTCGATTAATTATCATTATATGTGCGATAACCCTTCCATATTTTATTTACCCCTGCGGGATTTCTTTTGTTCTTATGTAATCAATACTTTATTTCATTTTATATTTTTGCCTCCTTTGTTTTCCTCACGTTCAAAATTTGATATCGTTTCTTTACTATGTGTTTTGTTTGGTTATACATTTTCCTGCGCCTACACTTCCTATTGCATGAGTCGACATAACACAAAAATAATGCGCATTTGGTGTGTGGATAATAGTAACTTGATTTACGTTACTTTTAAAATGTTTGCGTGAAAAATATTAGTCTCCATAATATTTAGAATACTATTAGGCAATTAGTATTATTATATATATAAAAATTAAAATATTAGTTAAATGTCTCTTCCATAATTTCTGCAGCATTTTTTCCAAATCTTTTCTTCTTAACTTTTCCTATTCCAACCAATTTAATTAATGCTCCTTTATAGATAGTGAAGAGACATAAGAATTCACGGTTTCTTTTCCTCTCGCTCAAATTCTTTTTAAGGTTGTAAGGTTGCCTATGACTATGTTCTTAATCTTGTTCCCCTATTGTCTTTGTGTTCCTGTTATATATGAAAAAGAAACATGGGACATCTATTATCTTTTTTGCTATTTTACTTCGTTTCATTTTATACTTTTTACTGACAACTTGAACTGTTTTTTATTATTTTTATAGGTACTTTAACCATGTCTGGAAAGCCTACTATTCGTCATCCTAAAACTACAGCTGAATCATATAATACTTTCATTCGACAACAAGAAAATCAAAGACATAAGGATCGTCGGCAGCGGCTTCAAACTGGATCCATAGATCATCGAAAAAGAATAGCTAATCCTATTTTACCTATAAATAATTATTTAGGTGCGTCGTCGAAATCTACAATAAATAATTATGAATCTTCTATTTCGAATGATTTTACTACCAATGTTTCCAATGTTGAATTACAAGGAGATTTGCCCCTATTGGATATCCCAATTACTCCGTATGTATTACCAATATGTACTTATTGTAAACATTGTGGCGCAAAAAAATTTTATAGAGAAAGTAAAGGATTTTGTTGCTACGATGGAAAAATTAAACTTTTTATTTACGATTCACAACCTATTTTATTTAACTTGTTTACCTCTTCAGAACCATCATGTTTAGAGTTTAAAAAATTGGTAAGGGGATATAATAACCATTTTGCATTTACTTCATTTGGTGTAAAGTATGACAAAGAATTGTTCAAATCATATAAAGGTATATATACATTTAGAGTTCAAGGTCAAGTATATCATTATGTAAACGAACTTATACCTAAAAATAATAGACCTTGTTATATGCAATTATATTTTTATGATCTGAGATAATGAACTTTCAAATCGTATGAAAATTTTAGATGGTTTTGTTGAATCTACCTTGATGAGCTTAATTGAAACTCTCCAAATAAATCCATATTGCCGATTTTTTAGATCTTTGAGTGATATAACAAACTTACAAAACTACCAAATACATATAAGATGTCACCCAGGCCTTGATCAAAGAGTCTTCAATACACCCACAACGTCTCAAGTAGCTGCTGTATGGCTCGAGGATGATAAAAATGTCAATGCTAACGTTCGTGACATTACTATATATGGACATTCTGGTGATTCTCATAAGGTTCATTATTATTATGGTTGTTATGATCCTTTGCAATACCCTTTACTTTTTCCGTATGGAGAACCCGGTTGGCATGAAGGTATTGATCGATGCACAAATCAAAGTACAAATTTGCCCACTTTAGCAACTTTTGCTACCACAATTACGTCTGCATCTGAAATTATCGAAAAAGGAGATCAAGGTTTATAATATATATATATATATATATATATATATATATATATATATATATATATATATATATATATATATCTATATCTATATATATACATTTTTATATATTCCCTAATTATGCGTATATAAATATTATAAATCAATACTAAATTTGGCTTCTCATCATATAGTACTCAATGGAGCTAAGCATCGATCTCAGGTTTCTTGTCGAGAATACTATTCATACAAGTTACAAATCAGATGTTCAGGTAAGTCTATATTGCTTCATAGTGGTAGATTGTTTCAACAATATGTTGTGGATATGTATGTTAAAATTGAAACCACTAGATTAGACTATTTTCGTAATAATCAAAAACAGATACGTGCTGAACTTTATCAAGGTATTGTAGACAGTGTTCAAAACGGAGAAACAAGAGGGTACAAAATTGGAAGAAAATTTGTTTTACCTCAATCATTTACATGTGGGCCTCGAGATATGTTGCGACGATATATGGATGCAATGGCCATTGTACAACGTTATGGAAAACCAGATATATTTTTAACTATAACATGTAACCCCAATTGGCCCGAGATTAAGCAAGAACTAAGGCATAATGACGAAGTCCAAAATCGACCAGATTTAATCGTTCGCATATTTAGAGCAAAATTGGAAGAACTAAAAGATGATTTATACAAAAAAAATATTTTAGGTCCTGTTATTGCTCATATATCTGTTGTTGAATTTCAAAAAAGAGGTCTTCCACATGCACATCTATTATTAATTTTTAACCGTAACCATAAAGTTTCATGTCTTTGAAAATGTTGATAAAATTGTGTCGTGTGAAATTCCTGACAAAACCACATTCTCGCATTTGCATTCTGTTATTGTTAAACATAATATGCATGGTCCTTGTGGAAATCTAAATCCAACCAATGTATGTATGAAGCTAAATAAAGGTTGTAAAAATAAATATCCTCGAGATTATTGTAGCACTACTATATTTGGTCATAATTCTTACCCATTGTATAGGCGTCGTGATACTGGTATTTATATTAAAGTTAGAGGTCAGATGTTAGACAACCAATGGGTTGTACCATATAATCCTTAATTAAGTGCAAAATATGACTGTCATATAAATGTTGAAGTATGTTCTTCTATCAAAGCCGTAAAATATTTGTACAAATATGTATACAAAGGACATGATCGTATTAATTTTTTAATTAACCCAAATGAACAAGAAAAAGAAATTGACGAAATCTCTGCTTATCAATATACCAGATGGATATCTCCACCTGAAGCTATGTGGCGAATTTTTTCTTTCAATTTGGCCGAAATTTGTCCTACTGTCTATTCTTTACAGTTGCATCTCGAAGACCAACACCAAATAACGTACAATGGGAACGATGATTTAGTTGCCATTGTTAACAATGAAAATATGAGACGAACAATGTTAACTGAATTTTTTCGAATCAATGAAATTAATGAATTTGCTCGAACATTATTATATCGAGATTTCCCTACACATTTTGTTTGGAATACACATACAAAGATTTGGACTTTAAGAAAGAAACAAATTGTTGTAGGCCGAATTGTCACAGCAAATCCTTCTGAAGGCGAACGTTATTTTCTTCGCATTCTTCTTAATCATATTCGCGGGCCAACATCATTTCAATCCTTACGAACTTCAAATGGGGTAACTACTACAACTTATAGAGAAGCTGCATTTCTATATGGTCTATTAAGTGGAGATAATCATTGTGAACAATGTTTATCTGAAGCTATTCTTTATGAAATGCCATTTTCTTTAAGACGTTTATTTGCCACAATCCTTCTGCTTTGCAATCCTACTAATCCAAAATTATTGTGGAATAAATTCAAAGCTTACATGATTGATGATTACGTGCATGAAAATATATCCATTGACGCTGCCGAAGTACGGGGGCTACATGATCTCAGCTCTATTTTAGAACCGTTGGGCAAAAATATTAACGACTTTGAAATTGTATCATTCAATGTAAATATAGACGAAAATGAACGGTTAAAAAGAATGATTGCAGAAGAGACAAGTAATTTGATTGTTCAAAATGACAATGTTAATACAATAACTTTAAATGACAAACAACAATTTGCTTATGATACAATTATGAAAAGAATAAACTTGGAATCAAGTGGTGCTTTTTGTCGATGGTCCAGGTGGAGCAGGTAAAACTTTTTATATAAAGCGCTCCTTGCGAGCGTGGTTCTAAAAATTTAATTGCTTTAGCAAGCTGCGTCTTCCGAGTATCTGCATCTCTCTTACCTGGAGGTAGAAACGGCTCATTCAAGATTTAAAATTCCTTTAGACACAACTGGTGAAATTTGTTGTTACCGTTAGTAAGCAATCTCCTTTAGGAACTTTATTTTAAATGTCTAGATTTATCATGTGGGATGGAGCACCCCTGGTCCATCGGTGTGCCATTGAAGCGGTAGATAAACTGCTCGGAGATATTCTGATTCTAATTTGCCTTTTGGCGGTAAAGTTATAGTCTTTGGAGGGGATTTTCGTCGAGTTCTACCGGTTGTAAAAAAGGAAAAAAGAAGACATAATGAGAGCTTTATTGGTATTTTTCCATCTGTGGCCTTTTTTTTACATTTGCCATTAGTTGAGAATATGAGGGCAAAATTTGATCCCGAATTTTGCGATTACTTACTTAGAATTGGAAATGGAACAGAGCATGAACATTCTTGTAAATGTATTAAACTCCCAGATAATATAATTTTACCATTCGAAGATGAAATTACATCCTTAAAAATTCTAATACATCATGTTTTCCCAAATATAAAATCATATGCTGATAATTTACATCTGATGTCAAATCGGGTTATTCTTACAGCTACAAACGAATGTGTTGATCATATTAACAACATATTGCTTGAAACTATTCCTGGTGACTTTTATACTTACTATAGTTTTGATGAATCAATTGACAAATCAGAACAACCCTTGCAAGAAGATTTTCTAAATAGTTTGTCCTCAAATGGTATTCCACCACATGAATTGAAGCTTAAAGTAAACTGTCCTGTAATGTTATTATGCAATATTAATCCATCTGAAGGGTTATGCAACGGAACACGTCTTACTTGTCGCAAATTTGAGAAAAACATAATTCTTGCTGAAATTACTACTGGTGAATATTGTGGAAAGCATGTTTTTTTGCCAAGGATTCCCTTTATACCTCTTAAGAGTGATCAAAATTCAATTCCATTTAAAAGAACTCAATTCCCAATTAGGCCATGTTTTGCAATGACAATTAACAAAGCACAGGGTCAAACACTTGACTTTGTTGGTTTATATCTTCCAGAATCAATTTTTTGTCATGGTCAGCTTTATGTAGCCTTATCTAGAGCAAAAACAAGTACATCTATCAAAGTCTTACTTAAACCATTCAACAGTGATACTTTGCATACCACATGTACTAAAAATATTGTATACAAAGAAATCCTTTCATTTGTACATTCGTAGACCTACATTCTTTATGAAAATTTTTTATCGTTCAACTTGTTCGTTATCGAATTGAATCAACTATCAACTGCTTCATAAAGGTTTTTGCTATG
This sequence comes from Fraxinus americana, assembly GCA_035079005.1. Lineage (NCBI taxonomy): Eukaryota > Viridiplantae > Streptophyta > Magnoliopsida > Lamiales > Oleaceae > Fraxinus > Fraxinus americana. The sequence continues at coordinate 1,283,008 of CM068722.1, read as the reverse complement.
TTTTAAGAAATTTAGATTTCCATGTATATGTTTACTTAGGCTGATGATCTTTTTAATTGTTTAATAATCTAATATGATTTGTCTTTTTTTTTCTCAGCCTAGGGACGGATCCAGCACCTGGCGAGCACCCGCGGCCGCCTGTGCTGGATCCGCCGGGATGTTCAGTTCCCGCCGGGATGTTCAGTTCCCGCCGGGTACAGTGTTGGTGGCAGGCGGAGGCAGTTGCAGAGACGGAAGGACCAAAAAGGAGAAGAAGACCAGTTCCAGTTTTCCTTTTTTTTCTTTGGGCTGATGGCGATGACCAGATTAGGACTCAGGATGGGCAGGCCTCTTTTTGTTTAAAAACATTAGGCCCAATAGAGGATATCATCAAGGATCCGTCCATGTATTTCCCCCAGCCAAAATCAACAACCCAAACTCCAAATCCAATCCAAGTATCCAACATAATTTGAAACCGTTCCATTTCCATTCGAAACGACGACGGTGCGCGCACTGCGAAGTGGAAAGTGTGAATCTGTTGTAGTGGTTTGGTGGACCGTGTGCAAAGTCAGGGATGACTCTCCAACCCTGAGGACCGAGGCCAAGCAAGCGACTGCACCGTGGATGCCATTAAATGCCAAAAGCACATGACTTCTTCATCTTGGGTGCGAGCGAGCGAGAGGGAAAAAATACAATGGAGAAGGCACTGGTGAAAGTAAAAAGCATAAAAGCTGGAAGCTTTTGGCTATAAAAAAAAGCCAAGGAAGAGTTCAAAAATGTCGCTCAAGACCTCACTGTACGTACTCCATTTCTTATGGTAAAATTATAAATGAAATGGGTTTTATTTGAACTTTACTGTCTTGATTTATTTCGGAGAATATTTGTTGTTTGTTATTTGTGTTTCCATATAGAGAGTAAATTATATCTAGGCTTTGGAGAATGGAGGTTTTTCTTGTTAAAATACTTAGGGTTGGCTTTAGCGTTTGAGTTGGTAGACCCAGCCTATGTTCATTTTGTTTACCAATATAAACATAAAGTCCGTAATAATTAATATGGCTTCTCACATCACTACTGTTATAGAAAGTTTTCCGAAAGAGGTAAGGAAAGAATAAAACGTTTGAATATCAAATTTAAATTGAGAGCTTTGTAATTTTTTTTAATCACTTACTCATAATTGTTTTAACAATTTCGTTTTGTGATACCGTTTGATATGCCTTCGCAACAAATTTGCACTACATATTTTATTTTTGTTCTTTTTCCATATTCCTATCATTTTACTATACTTTGTCTATTTTTTTGCCCATGACCCTACCAATAAAAATAAATATGTTCGAATTAGTTAATATGTTTTTGCACATGACTACTATTACAGAAAAAAAAAATTTTTGTTCAACGAACAATAAGGGAACACTTAAACACTCAAATATAAAATTCAATCTGCAATATTAATATCCCTATTTTTTTCATCTTATTATTATTAATAAACATTAGTTATAATTATTTTACAATTTTTTTTAATGTTTACCTTTGATATATCTTTAAACATAATGTTCAACAGCTATTTCGTCTTTGCGACTTTTTCTACTCGCTTTCATCTTATTGTATGTTCATCGTGTTTTGGATCTATGTTAATGAGTACCTATGTTCATTGCTTTGTGATATTAGTTTTCAGTCGCCTTTTTAATACTCTTTCCATTCAATCTAATGATGGTTTATTTCTTCATTGCAGCTTGCGAGCTTTATCAAATTGTCATTACTATTCATCTTTCTCTGATTGAATTTACTGGAATTCATCTTCTACAATGCTAGCGCTTTTGGCGAGATAAAGCAAATGAAATATAGCTCTTCAAAAAAAAAATTGTTGTGAAGCATAACAAACATCCCTTGGATATCTTTGCTTTGAAGAACTGATAGTTTGATAAACTGTCGAAATGTTTACGACGTTGAGAACCACAAAATTAGTTTCGAGTTCACTTTTTGTCCTTCCTTCCATATTTTTGTTTATGCAATTAAATATTTATTTGTTCACATTTTTTTTGCGCATTATGTAATTTTAAAGATTATTCCTCCTCAATTGCCTTTTCCATCAGTGGAACAAATTTGTTTAATTTATTCTATGGATTTTTTAATTATAGGCTTTCATCTTTATTCTATGAAAGATTTACACGACACAAAACAAACCTTCTGCTTTTATATGTGAGATGGTACGAGACATTTTTCCTTATTGTAACTGCCTTCAAAATGGCTTCGCCTCCTGCAATGCTAAAGTTTTTGGCAAGATAAAGAAAACTTCAATAAAAAAAATTGATGCGGCATAATACACATTCCTTAGATATCCTTCTTTTCAAGAATCGATAGTTTCATAAACCAACGAAATCGTTGCAACGTTAACAAACATCAAAATAGTTTCACTGATTATAGTTTAATTCAGCCAGATTATTTAATTGTAACTAAATTGACTACCGACTTGTATCTGGATTTTTCCACAGCAGAAACAGATATTTTACAACACCTGGATGCAATTTTACAATCCTTGGATACAAATTATCCAAATTTCATTGCCAAAATAGATATTTTCCAGAAATTACTCGAATTCCATTTCCCCAATAGATATTGTACCAAATCACCAATTGTTCATCATTAATTCCATTTCCCACAGTAGATATTTTGTAAATGGACTAGATATTTTACTATTCAGTTGCTATAAATATAGTCTACCTCAACAGGTTTACCTTAGAAAAAAATACAGCACTTAAAATCTTAACATTGACCCAACCTCTACGTGATTTACTACTTCGAGTATAATTACTTTACAGGAAAACTTGGTCTTTATTTTCTCCTGCCTGCCTTCCTTTTTTTTTTTTTTTTCTGTTTTTGCTAACTTTTTTTCCCCACATTTCAGTGATGACTCAGTCTTATAAATTCATTCCACAAATCTCTAATTCAGAGAGCAATTGGTCAGCCAAAATTATAGTTTCAGGGAAGCAACCTCCTAAAACAGCCCGAAATTCAAATAGTCGTTATCAGAATCTTACTTTCATGGATTTACAAGTATAATTATACTATTCAGTGCATAAATTTTTTTTATTATTATTATATATATTATATCTTCTATTAATAAAATAAATATATTCATATATATTTATATCTTTCTCCACAACTAAACAGGGAAATAAAGTTATAGCTACAATGTACGACGCAAATATTACTGCATTAGATGATCAGCTCAAACTGGGAAAGACATATATTGTCTCAAATGCAACCGTCAAAGATATCAAGAGTGAATTCCAAAGTTCGCCAGGAGAAAAAATTTGGACTATATCTGGAAGAACAAAAATTGAAGAAGTGCATGAGATCCATTTAAATTTTTTGTTCTCAACCTATGAGCTCACTTCATTTAATGAGTTACAGGAACACCTAGACAAAAATACGAGCATAAGTAAGTTTCCAATTTAATATTGTCTTCTTCCACATGCACATATACATTATATATTAAAAATATGTAAATAACTTCGTTCCTTTTATAGGTGTGATTGGTGCAGCCATAGATATACGTCAGAAACTTCTCATTCAAACGAGGTTTGGTACAGAAACTTTTTTACAAGATATTGTCTTAATTGACAATAAATTCCGTACTGTCGTACTAACGTTATGGGATACCTTCGTGGATGAAGAAGGTAATAAAATACTCCAAAATATTGCAAATAAACCTATAATATGGGCCACAAATCTTAAAGTTTCTTCCTTTAGCGGTAAGTCTTATCATCCATATTTTAGTTTTTTTAATTCACTTTTAAATAAAAATTACGATCTAAATATTCAAATTCATCAATCAGGCATCACTCTTTCTACTAAAGTCAGCAGCACTTTCTTCATTGACGCCGATTTACTTGTTGTTGCTGAATATAAAAATTGGTATTGTATTATATCTAACTTTCTTGACATAAATATATATTTACGTAAATTTTACTGGCGAACATGTACTTGTTTCGCAGGGTGGAAACGAATGCAGAACAACTAGATAAAATCATAACAAATAAACCGTTTGACCCGCCTAAATTTACACCTCCAAATAAATTTACGAAAATAGCTTATTTGTTGGGGATATATCTAGAAGTAATATTTATATATCTATATACGCATTTTTTATATATATATATTTTTTTTATTCATAGGATTTTTTGATTTAATTATATACACTTTTACATATTGGCAGGAAAAATTTTACTGGGTCAGTGCAACGTGGAAAATCAACACAAAAAAACTGACATTTTGGTACATGTCTTGTAGTAATTTTAAAAAAACATCCAATGCAAATTTCGCAGAAATACACAAATGTAGATTTTGCAAATGTGAACGGGCAAAAGCTGTCTCAAGGTAATCTATTTATATTTAAATGTTTTAATTTTAATAATAATTTGAATAAATATATATTCCTAACTACAGTCTTTTTTTCTCGCAGAGCGAATGCTTTGATTTCTCTTGAGGACAAGACAGGATCATTGGACGCAAGCATCATAGGACATGCCGCAGAAAAATTGCTGGAAACAAACGCTGATGTATTAATGAATTATTCTCCCGAAGTAAAACTTTCGTGCCTCAAATTTTCAAATATTATTTTCACAACAAAATTAAACCTATTTTTTATACGATATAATATATATTTCATTTGCAGACACCAGTTCCAGAATTGAACAACATCTTGAAGCTGGAAAGCGAAATGGAAGTATTGTTTTATCTTAAAGTGTCGAAGAAACGCCATTCCCCACCTGAATACCGATTTGAAATTGTCACATCAATCAGTGATGGCAATATTTCAACCACAGCTGATGATCGGCTTCGTGACGAGCATGCGGAACATAGCGACCAATTCAAGCAGTCTTCAAAGGATAAAAATATATCTCCAGTTAGAACAAAAAGATCTCAAGAATCTATCACCGAGATAAATAAGAAGAAAAGAAAATGATCAGGTCAATATCGTCTAGCAACATGAATGGTAGTTTTTTTTAATTATAATTATATGTTTTGTAACGATAGGCAATCAGTTTTATACAAAGAAAACAAATTGCCTATGCATATAAGAAATTGGGCAGTATCTTTTGCGCCTTCTGACCCAATGAATAAATGTTGTAAGCTGGTATATGTTTAGTTTTTGTAGAAGCCATTTTGTCCCAAGGCTCATGTAACGTTGATATATAGTTTCTTTTTAAAATAGCCAAGTTTAATATATGGTTCTTTTTAAAATAGCCAAAGTTCATACATGGTTATTTTCGTATGTACTATACATGTTAAGTTTATGTAGCTAAAATCTAATTTAAGAAAATATATATAATTATAATTATTAAATAAAAAAACAAAAAAGTATAGAAAATTATCTTAAAAAATACTTATTCATTTTAACATCTATTTTTTTTTTTAATAACATAAGAGAAAAATGGAAAAATTTGAGTCGGAAAGACTCTTCGTGCCTCTCCGTCCGCGCACGGAAAAATTATCCGTGCGCACACGAAAAATTTCAAAGGCAGCAACATTTTGTACAACAATTTGTGCTTCTCCAATATTGATCTTAGGCTCAATCCCAATCCAAAACAGTCATTAGGCGATGAAATTGCATCTCTTATATAGTAATACAATTCCTCATTAGCTATTCATTGGAGTTTATGTCTCTAAATTTTTTCTACAATAAGTAAAATAATCTCGACTCAAGATTGAGTAACTGAGAGTTTCTTTTGGTGGTGGGAAGTTTGATCCAAGGAAGAATGTGAAGGTTGATATCCCATTTCGTATTTTTCATCTAAGTTTAGTAAGTTGTTCGTTTCTTGAATTCCTGGGCTAATTCATCTATTCTGCAAGAATTTGTACATAATTTTAACAAAAAAGTTATTTTACATATATATACTTTGAGATTCCTGAAGAAATTCTCACCCCCAAAAAAATGAATACAAAACTAATAGGGGATCAACTTTAATTCTGGCCAACCATTTTTTCACAATCTTGATTCAGCAATTTCAACGACTCATCTAGCAATTTTAACCTAAAGGTACCGTTTTCTTTATATTTTCTAAATAAATTACATACCTAATTTCTCGTTTTGCTATTTAGTGCCTGTTTGTCAACCATTACTGAGAAGAAAATGGTGTAATGAATAGTATTTTTTGGAAAATATGTGGTTGAAATTGAAAGAAACTTTATCGATTTAAGTGTAGAATATTTTATTATTTGAATGTGTGGTAGAGATTGATTACTGTATAAAACAATTTTTTGAAAAATGGTAGACAAACAGGGGCTTAATCTAAGTTAAACGGAATCAAAGGTATGGAACTATTTTTAAGACAACTTTGGATTGGTGACAGTCTAAGATGAAGCATTTTAGATTTAGTATAGAGGTAAATCCATGTCTTTAACCAGTTTTAAAGTTGTGTAATTTGTCGAATTAAATGCATAATTGTTAGTGGCAATTTGTCGTCTTTTCTTCTAGACAATACCCTCATTTTGACAGAATCTTTGTTGAATCACCTGATGGAAATTGGATGCTAATTCATTCAGAAGAGGTATGATCATGTTTCTTTAGCCTTTCTTTCTTTATGGCCATATGTGTGTGTATGCCGTTCTTCATTTTGTGCCCTTCATATATTCATTCATCTCCTTCATGTAAGCATTTGATTCTCTTTTTACATCCTTCGACATGCATGGCATGAATGGTAGATTGTAATGGGATGTGATGTAAAATATACTAGATAGAGCTACCACAATGGAGGATTGTGGCTAGGTAACATTTTTAACCCTTTAGACCCTTTTGATGGAAATTTGATGAGATTAACTGATAGTGATGGTGTACTTTTCAGTGAACTAGCTTGCAGAATATAACATGGGAAAACTATTGGGTCTCTTTTTAAGGAGGAAAATAAATAAGTAGCAACTTAACAATTGCAATTGTTTACTTTTAGTTGTTTTTGAAAAAATCATTGAGATTAAACCACATGACTCGCATTATTCATTGCTGAAGGTTTTTTTGTTAGTTCTCTTACATTGAGTAATAAGAACCATCTCTATAACATACTTTCTCCAGACCAATGGTATTCTGCTACCATAACCCAATATATATCCCAATCATCAATACCTCACAAATTTCGTCGAACTCATCAACGCAGACCAACAAGCATATCTAATGGGAAGTAACTTCCATGCATTTATATGTGGCATTTCCAATAGAGCTTAAGAAGAACAACAGTTAAGCAGTAAAATAATTCATGAATTTATACTGTTACAAGACAATCACCATCAGATACTCGACGGTATCGTTGCTGGGGAGCTAAACACTATACCAAAACAAATCCACCAGCCCTATACCGTACAACCGCTTGCTGATACTTCATTTCCAACTGCCTCAAGTTCTACTCCTCCAACATCCAACTATGTCACAAGAGAAGAAATAGAGCAAATGCTGAATACACAAAGGCAACATATTATGTCAGACATGTTTGGTTTGTGCAACGACATAAGGACCACAATGCATAACATAGGAGTTACATTTTTTTTATATATATGTGGCGATAAAAAATATTGTTTATTTAGGTACAATTTTTTTTTCCCATAGATTTTGTAAAGTTCAATTTGTAGTTATCCTTTATATTTTTTCCCTAGAGTTTTTATTATAGTACAAATTAAACTATAACAAATTTATGAAAAAAATAAAAAAGAAATCGGACCTAAATAAATAATATTTTTCAAAATACCTGTATAAATCTTACATTTATTTGACTCGAATGATTTTGGAAATATGATCCTTTTTTTGAAATAAAACACTATTGTCAATACTTTTATTTGACTCGAATCAATTTGGAAATATGATGCTTTTATTGAAATAAAACACTATTGTCAATAAAAGGAAAGTAATAGTGGGTATTCAACTCATTCAATCCAAATGAAAAATAAGCATAGCTAAAGTTCAAACATTGGATTTATAAACTTGAAACTATCTATTTTAAACTTATGACTGCAAAATGTGTTTTTGTTACCAATTGCTTAAATTATTGAACTATTATAGAAACATATTTTTGGCTTATATTCTACTAGATTAAAGTCATCCTGATTCCTTGATTTGTTGATTGAAATACTGTTAATTATTGCTCAAGGTTTCACTAATTTGGAATATGTGAACTTAATAGTCCTTATCCACTTGTAAACATATTTTCATATCCTAAAATAATATGACTTGGTAAACATTTTTACACACAATGCCGCCACAACGAACGTTATTTATATAATTCACGAAATTCCACCACAGCGAACGTTATTTATATAATTCACGAAATTCCACCACATTTAATACACTAACAGTACTATAAAAAAAAATCAGCCCGTGCATTTGCACGGGCAAAGACTAGTACTAAGATAAAGTTTAAAAGAATAATGTATGTACAAATAGCCGAGCCGAGTCGAGCCATAAAAATAATGAATCAAACGTAAAATAACTTGTTTTTGCAATCAATAGTTTATTGGCAATTTATACATTGTCAATTACGATGTCATCTATTGATGTACAAATAGATTAATCCCCTTCTGCAGGATTTAACCTTTTTATAATAATAATAATAATAATAATAATAATAATAATAATAATAATAATAATAATAATAATAATAATAATATCCAGTACCAGTTTAGGTGGTCATACTTATAACATGTTTAATACTCATTCTTCTAAAATATATTTTTTTTCTCTTATTTACAATAATACATTTTCAATAAAATAATACTACACGTAAAATAAATAATCACGACTTTACGTTTCACAATGAATGTAAAATTATTTTTGACATCAACAACAAATTTTTAAATCGCTTAAAACGAATATTTGTAACTTAAAATATTAAGTCAAACTTAAAGGAAAAAAAGAAAGCTTAGCTGAGCTGAGCCATATAGGTAAAAAAAAAAAAAAACGCCTTGGCCAAGTCGAGCCATAAAGCCATTTGGAATAAAGCGTAAAAAAAAGGTTTAGCCAAATTGAGTCATATAGCCATTTGGTTCAGCAAATTATTTTTGACATTAACAACAAATTTTTAAATCGCTTAAAATGAATATTCGTTACTTAAAATACTAAATGAAACGTAAAGGAAAAAAAAAAACTTTGCCGAGCCGAAGCATACAGCCAAAAAAAAAAAAAAAAAAAGAAAGTGGCTTGACTGAGTCGAGCCATAAAGCCATTTGGAATAAAGCATAAAAAAAAAGGCTTAGCCGAGTTGGGCCATATAGTCATTCGGCTCGATAAATTATTTTTGACATCAACAACAAATTCTTAAATCGCTTAAAATGAATATTCGTAACTTAAAATACTAAATGAAACGTAAAGAAAAAAAATGCTTAGTCGAGCCGAGCCATATAGCCATTCGGGTCGGCAAATTATTTTTGACATCAACAACAAATTTTTAAATCGCTTAAAACGAATATTTGTAACTTAAAATATTAAATCAAACGTAAAGGACAAAAAAAGGCTTAGCCGAGCCGAGCCATATAAAAAAAAAAGGGCTTGGTTGAGTCAAGCCATAAAGCCATTTAGAATCAAACGTTAAAAAAAAAAAAAAAAAAGGTGGTCGTATTATATTATGTCATTTTTCTAAAATATATATTTTTTCTCTTATTTGCAATCACATTTTTAATAAAATAATATTACACGTAAAATAGAGAATTATGATTTTACGTTTCACAATTAACGTAAAATTATTTTTCACATCAACAACAAATTTGCAAATCACTTAAAACGAATGTTCGTAACTTAAAATATTGAATTAAAAAAAAAAAAAAAAAACTTAGCCGGGCTGAGCCATATACCAAAAAAAAAAAAAAAAACGGCTTGACCGATTCGATCCATAAAGCAATTTGGAATAAAAGGTAACAAAAAATAAAAAAGGCTTAGCCGAGCCATATAGCCAAAAAGAAGAAAAAAGGGCTTGGCCGAGTCGACCCATAAAACCATTTGGAATCAAAATCAAACGTTTAAAAAAAAAAAAAAAAAACTTAGCCGAGCCATAAAGCTATTTGGAAAAAAAAAAGAAAAAAGGAAAGAAAAAAAAAAAAAAAAGGAAACAGTTTGGCAGAGACGACCTATATAGCCAATGAGCTTTGCTTAAGCGGCTCTTTTATTCAACTATGGATTCAAGCTAGCATATCCACATTTCAACTAGTTAACGATCACGTGATAAGATTTTGGAGCTACGCACAACATAGATCGCAAATGTATTCACTCACTTGAAGGTCGTCAAGGAGAGCTGATAATTGTTTGCTAGTTGGACATCGCTCTGCTCGGAAGGCTCACCAATGATGCATCCGAGAGCAGTGTGTCTCCCTTCGCCTAGCAAACCGAGCACCTAGGAGGGGGACAGTCTCATACCCCCAGATCTGCAACATAATTATTATATTCATGTTTATTATAGACAATATTTTTTGACGTTGATTATGTCAAACATTTACGTGCACTACTGGGGCAATCCATATGTATCGTACTTACGTCGGGTCCCCTTTGGCCTCGATCGTGATATGGTGAAAACGTGCACCGTGTCCTCGAAAAATATCCGGCCCCTACGGATATGTGTTGAAGACATCAAAATCTTTGACGATCTCCAGATGGAAGAGGTCGATCGCAGTCTTCCTGTGGTGACATCTCAACATGCTTTCAAGGATGTAGACCAGGCCGAGCTTTACTCTGTCTAACATATGGTCACACCCTATGATCGCGTCCATCAGTTGTGGCAGAAGCACCATCCCATGTCCCTCGAAGTAAGCATCGTAAAGCCTGCTGCCTCTCTGAGTACCAGAATGAGTTGCATCATGGCCCGTAATATCTAGTCCAGTGATCAGGGCAAACTTGAACATAGAGAAACTAGTGACTTTGCCCTCGAGGTCAAAGTGGAGAACATCGTCTTCGACTGGACTCAAAGAATCGACACAGTAGGGCATCGACGATCTGCCCCAAGAACTGCACGACTCTCAACTCGTACAGAAGCCAAAGAAAGGACTCCAATACGGCGATGTAACTACCTCTAGGTAGCCTTGCCCGGCATCTGTCTTAAAGTCGAGTTCAAGTGATACCCCATGCTGCAAAAATTTAAATATTAGCAAATCGAACATATGATAATGGAATACAATATAATCTCAGAAAATTAAGTGAACCAAATTGTAACAACTGCACGGAAGAAAGAATTTTAAATTAAAAAAATAAAAGAAAAAAGAATTTGCTAATTTCGTTAAAAAGAATATTTTATTTTGGTAATTATCAATTCAAATTTCTTCATTTAATTATTATTTAATTACATTTGAAAAAATTATAGATTAATTCACAAAGAGTATTTAATTGAAAATTTTTAAATTAATGAAAATATTAAAAGGAAAATAAATAAGTATTTTCTAATTTGTTAAAAAATAATATTTCATTTTGGTAATTATAAATTTAAAATTATTTATTTAATTATTTATAAATAAATTAAAACAAACGGAAAATATTAAAGTTAAGTAAACAATTTAATTATTATTTAATTACATTTGAAAAAATTAAAGATTAATTTACAAAGAATAATTTTAAATTAATTAAAATATTAAAAGGAAAAAAAAAAGAATTCGCTAATTTGTAAAAAAAAAATTCATTTTGGCAATTATCAATTTAAATTTATTTATTTAATTATATATATATAAATTAAAACAAACGGAAAATATTAAAGTTAAGTAAACAATTTAATTATTATTTAAATACATTTGAAAAAAATTAAAGATTAATTTACAAAGAATATTTAATTGAAGAGTTTTAAATTCATTAAAATATTAAAGGAAAAAAATAAGAATTTGTTAATTTGTCAAAAAACAATATTTCATTTTCGTAATTATCAATTTAAAATTATTTATTTAATTTTCTTTATATATAAAAATTAAAACAAACGGAAATTATTAAAATAAAAAAGAATACAAGTATTATTTAATTAAATAAATCATTGTAAAAATAAAAATGAATTACATTATATTTAAAAATTAAATACATAATAAAAATATTTTTTAATATTCGTAATATTAAATTATTTCACTATAAATTAAAAGAGGTTAAACAAATCTAACACGTTTCGCCATTTCCCGTGATCTTCAAAAATTCCCTTTTAAAAAAAAAAATTTCAAAAATTCCCACACCGCCGTCAAGCTTCTCTATTATCTCACTCACTCAATCAATCACTCCTCCTCCATTTTTCCACACAACCTCTCATTGGACTACCTCAGGTTTGGATTATATTTTCGGGTTTTGAGTTGTTATGGTTTCGTTTTTTCTCACTTCTCTCAACATGTTGCTCTAATTTTTTCACCCAACCTTGTTTTTGAAGTGAAGGTATTGCCATTCTTAAACTCAATTTAACTACGTATTTTTTTGGATTTTTAGTTAATTTTATTGGTGATTGTTGAAATTGAATTTTATCGGCATGTTTGACTTGTTTACTTTGGATCTCATTTCTCAGCATGGAGTTTCACTTTCTTCTTATCTTTGCTTAATCTCTTTGGCAGTCAAAATCAAATCAGATAGTTCTTCTCTTAGTTTGATATGAAATTTAATTTTACGAGGAAATAATAATTTTTAAAACGAAGAAATTGATTTTAGGGAAAAATGTGATCGTTGGAGGGTGGGATTTAGCCATCATTTTTTACCACCATCTCTCGTGGTGGGACCCACAATTTGAAAAAAAAAGGGTCAAAAAACTCATTTTGGTGTAAAAATAATGTCAGACAAACAGGGGCTTAACTCATTCCATCATTAAAAGAGTTAATTGTTTCAATAGTCACTGAACTTCACAAAGTGTCATGTTTCACTAACTGAACTTTAAGTTGCACCCCATTACTAACTGAACTTACTTAAATTGCACTCCATCACTCACTATGTTAACTTCGTCTATACCGTTTGCCTACGTGGACCACGGTTTTCACACTTGGATGTTAAACCCCTTATACATCTTGCCACGTCATCAATCCCAAATTTAACATAAAATAATTAATAAAAATGAAAAAAGAAACCTACCCCAAAACCCACGTTGCCACCCACCCCACATCCATATTCTTTCCCACCCACCCTCGAAACCAAAACCAAAATCACAGTCACCATCTTCAACCGTCGACGACCACTAACACCACTACTACACCCACCCACCGCCACCTCCACACAATCCATGATTCTGATCCATTGGTTGTTGGAAAACTTACTTCCCTGTGACAAGATAAGCACAATCTATGCACAATAAAGGCCCACACCCACTCAATCTGTTGTTGCACCACGTCCACCTGCATCCACACCGATTTCAAGAAGACCATCGCAGCCATTTATGGGCGGTGACTTCTCGCAAGGCGCACGCCCTCGACAGCCCACCCTTCTCGCGAGGCTCGCACCAAATTGGAGCCGTGCGAACCTCCAATGCACCTATTCGATCATGGGTAACTATTTAATTGTTACAATTGATTCTCCAATTGAGGTTGGCAGACTTTTGATGTAGTGGGATCTGGGGCTGGTTTGGTTATGGTATTTCTAATTTAGGTGATAGTGCCAGCCATTGAGCGACAGTGACGGTCGGCCTTTGGCCGGTGGTGCCAACCGCCGGGGTAGGTAGGAGTGGGAAATGAGGAGGATGGCACCGGCGTGGGAAGAAGTGGGAAAGGAGGAGGATGGATTTTTTGTTGGTTTTAGGGGGGACGTGTTTGGGGATGGATGACTTGGCAAGATGTATAAGGGGATTTAACGGCCAAGTGTGAAAACGATGGTCCACGTAGGCAAACGGTATATACGGAGTTAACATAGTGAGTGATGGAGTGCAATTTAAGTAAGTTCAATTAGTATGGGGTGCAATTTAAAGTTCAATTAGTGAAACGTGACGAGTAAATTGTTTGAACACTCACTGAACTTTAACATGGTCACGACTTACTCACTGAACTTCAAATTGCCTCTAAATGGTCACTGAACTCTATTCCAATTGCCCACCCCGCTGCCCTCTGAGTGTTGGATGTGGTGCAATTAATGGAAGTTCAGTGTCCGTTTAGAGGGAATTGAAGCTCGAAGAAAGCGACCACGTTAAAGTTCAGTGATCGCTCAAACAACTTACTAGAAACGTGACACAGAAGTGTGAAGTTCAGTGACTACTGACTATTGAAACAATTAACTCTCGTTAAAACCAACACCAAGCAAACATGATTCGCCGGGGAAAAAAATTCGACGCACGTCGCTGGTAGAAATAGAAAAAACAAATGATACCACCGTCGACGACCTTCCACTCTACCTGAGCACAACAAACAAATGATACTGGATATGAAGACGAGCTCGTTGTTGATTTTGCTGAACGCCGGAAGTGAAAAACTCGACGATAGCTTCGGGAAATAAAGTCCTTTACAGACGAGCGTCGTTCTTCGCCGGGTACAACAGTCGAGGAAATATTTGGTGAATGTTTGCGAGTTTCGATGGCTGCTGGAGATGTTGAGTCGTACGGCGGCGAACCTTTGATTGAAGGGCGGAGGGTTTCGGCTTTGGGGGTTTTCAATTTCAGGGGGGAATATAAAAACGAAATTGGGTTGTTTTCAAAATCCCCTTTTCAGCCTGGCCATACCCTGTTACTAACTCCCTGGCTGAGTAGCGGGATTGTACATATACACATATCTTGTTACCTATTTAGCAAAAAAAATTGGAAATTCTGAATAACAGTTCATCGTAGATCGGAATTCTTTGATTGGTTCAGAATCTGCGTTTTACTGGACCCGAAATCGAAATATGGTGTTTGTTGATGCTCATATAATAGTCCTGCGCCCTACGAATTCCTCTGGTAAAACATTTTCTTTTTATCCATGCATGTGTGGCGTTGTGCATATGCAGGTGTTTGTATGTGTTTGAATTATTGGAATTTTAATACAGCAGTACGGTATAGTAATTGGCTACATTGTAATTTTTGTTTTTGTAATCAATATTCGAGTTTGATTTTTCTTAAAAACTAATTGAAATGTTATTTGTGTTTAGAGTTTAGCTCTTGTGACTTTTCCAATATGAAACGGAAACCTGGTCATATATATGTAGAGGATTTGGGAGTTAATCATTGCAGCTTAATTGAGAAAATTAGATAATTAAGTTAATTAGTTTACTATTCTATGTTCGGAGATGACAAATTCTTAAAGGGATCTTTATTTTTTTGAAATGACTGGTGGGAAATGTGAATTAATTTCTCTCTCTCAATGTCTAGGATCGAAGAGAGTGATGAAGTCAAAATTTTATGGAGATAATTTATTATCTTCTAGAGTTTTATAAACATTTTTTAGGCAGCTTCTTTGCATCTTATTCTTACTGAATTTGTTTTCTTCTGCAGACTGATATGGTTGAGTCTGGGAAAAAGTTGAAGGGAAGGCAAATTCAAGAATGGCAAGTGTATGTGTGAGATGCTTGAATTTATTTCTTAGCACTTGGTCAAATGAATCACCAAAATATCTAAACATGGAAGAGTTATTGTCCTAGTTGAAGTTGTTGACTCAATAAAATTGATATTCCTGTTGGAGGTTGGTAGAGATTTTTCCTCCTGTAACAAATGCCAAACCTCAGTCTGATAATATCGAAACCTCCCGTTTTTTCTTGTTGGAGACCGTAACATGGATCGCACAATGCTTATATATGGTAGCCCATGTGGACAACCTAAGTATAGGCTTTGTTGTACTGAATAATGTTACATTAATAAAACTGCACAAAGATAGAATACTCAATGAAATAGGAGATGTGATCTTACTGCATTAGAATGTCATAATTACGCTGTTTATGACATTAGATTTGTTGTGCATGCTATGATAATAAACGTTTTCTACCCTCTAGATACTACATAAACTACAAATTAATGAAGAAAAAAGTGAAGCAATATGCTAATCAAATTGAAGCTGGATCGCTGGCATGTTCTCAAGGATTTTTCTCAAATGCTGGATAACCAGGTATTATAGAAGTTGTTAAGATTTATGAACTTGTGTTGTTTTACAGACATGCTTAATGTTGTACTATCTGATCACAGATTTTATTCTAACATCTTTAAGCTCCTTGAAAATCACTGAACTCGTGTAGGAGTGTTTTCTGGGATTTTACAACATTAAGTGGCATTTCTCTTTCATATATACACACACAGACTTTTAAATTTTGATAATCTTTTTAAAATTCTACTGTCTTAAGGGTTGCTTTGGCGTTTTGAAGTGGATTGCATTTGTATGATATGCTGAGAAGTCTAGAAATTAGACATAAGGTAGAGAAGTACCGTTTTTTAAATAATTAACCAGCTAGTAGAAATATTTTTGGTTTTTATTGATACAATTTCTAGGTTATGAATTTTTGCATTCACTGCCCAATATGTGTGTACAAGATCTAGTTTAATGATAGATGAAAACACATGGTTCGGTTCCATTTTTTTCTGTTTTGTTCAGCTTCACAACGCTATTGGCCCTATGTGTGACTCTATGTGATTTTGGTCCTGGTTAAGAAATGATCAAGAAAGTCCGGAGGAATGCGTGCAGGGAAACATCGGTTTGTTTTGTAGGACTGTAAACTAAGTTAATTTCCTCAATATCCTTGCAGATTGAAAAAATTGTTCTTTTTCTGTTGGGACAACAGAGTCTACTCGCAAGCAGGATAGCCCAGCTTAATGAACGACAAGAGCATCTTCAGGAACAGCCTGATATATCCATAATATCCGAGTTACGAGAATCTTATAGAGAAGTTGGGAGAGAGCTTTTAAAGCTTCTGTTTTTTTGTTGAAATAAATGCCACACTGGCCTGCGAAAGATCCTTAAGAAGTTTGATAAGCGTTTTGGCTACAGATTCACTGATTACTATGTCAAAACTCGTGCTAATCATCCATACTCCCAGCTTCAGCAAGTATTCAAATATGTGGTAATGTGCTTAAATGAATTGCAGATTCTTGTACTTCCGTTTCCCCGTTCTTGTCATAATCCCCTTAAAATTATATCATAACTATAGATATTTTTGTCTCAGCAGTATCTAAATCATTACATCCTCATAAATGAAGCTTACCAGTTACCATTCCAAATAACAGTAGAGAGGAAAAGAAAGACATTATTGCTGATAACTAGTTTTTGCAGGGTTTAGGAGCTGCTGTTGGAGCAATATCTTGTAACCTTGCAGATATCCAGGACCGCCAAGGAAGCTACTTATCAATTTACTACCAGCCAGCCCTTCCTCTACAGGTATTTCATATGTTGAAAATTTAGTTAGCTTGTCTGAGTTTTGGTGAGGCTTCTAGCCTAGTTTTGGTGCTTTTTTATTAATGTAATGTTCTTGATTTACTCCACAATTTGCTATTGCTTCTAAGTTCATTTGCAGGATCCAGTTGTGGACTCCATAAGATCAGCTGTGGACAGATTAACTCATTCAACAAACTTTCTTAACTTTTTGGGACAACATGCACTTATCATGCAAGAAGAATTGCCTACTCCTTCTGAGGAACATGATGATGAATGATACCTTTTTATGTCACTTCTTTTGATCTTGGCAAATACATTTCTTTATATGGTCAAATGCATATTGTTGTTCCAACAGCGGATGACTACTCTATGAGCCTTGGGGCAGCTGTAACAGTCTGTGGTATTGTGATAGGGGCAATGGCAGTTGCTCGATATTTTCTTCTGTATATTTCAGTGCTTGATCAGATAAGTCTTACTTCAAACCTCTGATATTTAGCAGTATAATTCTATTTGTGGGAAATGTCCTGTATGCATTGGCTTATGATCTCAATTCAATATCAATTCTTTTGATTGGTCGACTATGTTGAGGGTAGGTCTCTCTCTCTCTCTCTCTCTCTCTCTCTCTCTCTCTCTCTGTGTGGTGCATGTATTTGTGTCTATGGCCTTGTCACCTGGTTACTTTATTTTTTTGTGTTTGTTAAACGTGATTGCGGTTTTTACATGATGTTTGATAAATAACTTTTGCAAATGGTTGTTGAAATTATTATACTGATCCCAGGCTCTGATGAGAACCTTGATGGTTTCGGTATTATCTTATATACAAATTTATCATGAATGACCTTGTAGTTTATAGATACTTTATTCTATCTAGATTACGCTCTTATCATGAACTTGATCATTGATAAAAATCACGGAGGTAGATGCTTGGATTGTTATTATTCCTAATTGATTAACTATACATTGTAAGATTCAATTTTTATTGTTGAATGTAGGAGCTATTTATTTTTCAGGTTTTCCCTTTTTACAGATAGGCATAAATCCACTGCAGAGCCTGTATCTAAGATCCACGATAGATCACGTTGAATGACTTGGTGACCATGACCACGAATAGTTTAAGATGACAAACATGGAGGGCAGTCTGTGGAAAACGAATTTTAATAGAATCCTTCTAGATTTCTGTGGATAATGACATTCTGTTGCTTGTATTGCTTTCATTTTTCCTTGCTGACTTCTATCAAGAGGCAATGCATTATTTGGATGTGACAAACTATCTATAAAATTTAAGTAATACTTGCTACTCCATGTTTTCATACCACATCAGGTAAGCTGTATTAATTATGGGGAAGACCAATGGACCACATTGAACTCTTATTTAGGAACAATAGAGATAGTATGAATAAGAACAATGAAGATCCTATGAATGAAATGTTTTCATTTATTGATGTCACTTGCTGTATTAGTTTGCTTAATTATTCGCTCACACTTAACCTCATGCTCACACATTCATTTGCATGCTTGTGCACTTAACCATAGTGACTGCTGGGTGCAATGCCTTGTCTTGAAAGTGGTGATTGCATTTGGATATGCTTTGGCAAAGTGTAATTCTCCCTCTGTCAACTTGCAGTTTCTGTTCTGGCAGAGCAGTTAACCGACGTTATATCATTGACTGTGTGCCACTTAACATCCGCCTGCAAGCTTCAGCAGGTTTTGTTAGTGTTAGTGCTCTCGGAATGGTGTGTGGTCCTGCACTTACTGGGTTACTTCAAACTAATTTCAAGATTTACAAGATCACATTTAATCAGTACACTTTGCCAGGTTAGGTAATGGCCCTGGCATGGTTAGTCTACTTAATGTGGTTGTGGATCTCATTTAGGGAACCTGCTCAGGAGTCTGAAGTTAACAATGTCCAACAGGAATCTAATGGCCGTATGTTTACCTCATTGTGCTTCTATCCATTCCTTTTTTCCACATGTATTGACCTTTTTCTTGGATATCAACAAAATTCAGTGTTATGGTTTCCAACAAACAGGTGAGAAAGTCGTGAAAATCCAATTATATAAACCAGATTAAATAAACTTTTATATCTCAATTGAAATTTTGACAATAAGATAAAATGTATTGTTGTTTGTCTTTTCTTTTTGTCCCTTCAATGCCAAGAAGCTCCAGTGTGATGGGAGTAAGGCACTTTTTTTCCTGTAGATGATCACTTAATTAAGTGAATTAGCAACAAGATTGTCATAGTTATTTTGATATTTATTCTATTACTCCATTTATTGGTGAGGGGCATTTGTTGGTAAAATAGTAAAAACAATTTTCAAGTGATAGGTGTGGTTGAGGTTTCACACTAATACAACTGTATTGAAGAATGAAGCCAGGCCATCACCTAGCCTTGCCTGCAACTTACCCTTTCCAACACTAAACTAGGCAGGAACTTTCTGTCCATTCAGCATTGTGTCAAGTGTCACCTTTTTAATCCCTAAACTGACTGGTCAACTATCTGCGCAGCGTGTAAATCTGTAGAGACTGTATAGTAATTGTTAGTTTCTCTTTAACTATTTGGTTGTGCACTGCTGTTTCCATGTCCAATATCATTATCGGACTATTATGCATAGCATAGTCTCCTAAAACTTCTGGTTTCATTTGCAAAAATTCTTCAATGAATAATCATTAAAGAATGAAAGCTAGATGGGCACCTAGCATTAATCCTTTGGTCGACAGTAGAAAATGATAAGCTTGAGAAGGGTCTTGCACAACCGTTGCTTTTAACTTCAACTGAAAATGAACAAGATGATGAGGGGGATCAAGAATTTGATGGGAGTGACGAAGCTCCTGAGGAATCCCGTCTATCAGCTTATAGGTTACTTACGCCTTCTGTTATGCTATGTGCTTGAATGTGAGTTCATGTTTGTATTGAATAGTGGGCTCTTTTTCTTTATATATTATTGTAGAAAAGTTCCTGTTTTTTATTGTTGGTGGATTGATGATGCTTTCTTGGTGTTAGCTATTTGCTTTTATTCCTAGACCAGACTGCCATCTTCCTATATAGCTGTGATTAAGATAAAATCAAGAGTGAATAATCTAGGGAGAGTGCATGGTTAAAAAGTAGGGAAAAGTTATGGGTCCACGTGCAAGATTTTTTTATTGGAACAATGTGTGGTTGAAAATGAGTTCGAGCAAAAATGATTTTCAAATAAGTTGTGCCAAACAAATGCTTAATAAGTACACTTGTTTATTTTCTCAAGTCTACGTTTATTGGCTTGTATCAATTTGTTATGGCTAGGATTTGTGCTAAACTTTACATTAACTACACATTAGTATCTTTTTGGGACACTTGAAGAACTTCTCTAAAAGAATGGGGATTGTGTATGACTGTGGGAGATGCTCCCACAGCCCACTTAATTAGTCAAGATTCTCATTTTACTTGGCCGTTCTACTTATCTAGGGATATTTTGCATGCTATTTTATTCAATTTCTGAACTTGTTCAGTAATGGTTTTATTAATAAGTTGGGAATAATTTTTTCCCAGAAAAAGGTCAAATCGAAAGAAGTCAGTCAACAGTTATAATTAATGTGAGGAACTGCTGCGGTAGATCATTATTTCCTTTAAGAAATTGCTTGCAAGTGTCGTGCCGAGCCCTTCCTACTATTTCTTTATTGTATTTGATTGTATTTCCATTGAACCTCTTTTCACATAATTCACATATTTGTTGTGATTTCCAATTTATTATATTTATATTATTTGTTTGGAATCTGGTTGTTTGAAAGCATCCTATTCTTATGAATATTTGGAAAATTTAATAAAATTAAGCTAAACTGCATAATTAATTAACACAGAACCCCGCATTCCCAACTTCCCTCTCTGCTATTTGCCAAGCTTACGCTAATCCTCTTGTTGAGGACGCAAGGCCCCAGAATTAGGAAAAAGGAAAATAATGCTACTTTCGTTTATATTGTTTTGGAATACCGAAAGCATCTATGTCATGCAATATGATCATATTTAACTATCCTTGCAAAAGATTCTATGATATTTCGGGTTCAATTATTGACTTACTTCATGCTTAAATATGCAATGGAGATTCTTCTCTCAGAATCAAGTGTCATCACTACATACTATTTTGGTTGGACTACGAGTACAGTTTCAATTTTTATTGCATGCCTTGGGTTAACCGTGCTTCCAGTAAATATTGTTGCTTGAAGCTACATAAGCAATATGTTTGAGGACAGGTAAACGCTTTTCTATCAAGCCATGCGTCAATCTCTAATTTAATAAGTGCGTGTTAGGTTCGTGAACTGCTTTTCAATCAATCTAAGACAATGTGCATGATTGTACTTCCAAGTAATCACTTACAATTAAACACTATGGCTATTGTACATTTAAGGAATGCTAATGGACATAGCAATTTGCTATGAGCATGAAGTTCATGAATTTTTTCTCACATGAGTTTGACTTTTTTTAAAAATGTTTTAATAATTCAAGATGTCCCTAATTTGAATTTTTAAATTTACAAAAATGGGGTGTTCCATGTCCTTGATTAGGTGAGGACACATTTCTCGCATGTTAGAACTAAAGATTATGAACAATATAGGATACGCCACATTGCATGTTTGTATAGTGTCTCTCTAGTGTTTGAAATTTAAAAAATATATAAATATGGACACTCCACATGACCTGTTGGACACTTCCAGGAATGTTCGAGGAGTGCCAGTATTCAATACTTGTTGGTAACGAAAATGCCACCCCCAGTTGGACTGTTGATACTTCAGAGACTGGGTTGACAATACATGTTGTGAAGAGGTTTATCGCTGAGCCTAATGTTTTACATAATATCTTGCTTCCCCATGAGATGTATCACAAGGATTGTGCCTCTTTTTTAGTTTTATTTCTCTGTCTATGAAAGTTATGCGCAAGGAGAACATAATAGTTCAAGCATTAAAGAGGTCCTTTCGGTGCCTAGTGAATAAGCATGTTTGCTGATTTACTTACGAACCTGTTCTAACGTAGAACGGGTTGCATCTGATCAAGATCTTCAACTTATTCTTGTTTTAAATGGCAGTTACTGCATTTCATCAGGAATCTTTGGTATCACGGCCTACTTATCAACTTTTATTCTCAAATTGTTTGTAGGCGAATTTTACTGGCATCTGAAATTGTGGTTTTGCTGGGTATACTCTTTAGTTTTCACATAATAATCCCATATTCCGTGCCACAGTATGTAGTCTCAGGACTAGTAATGTTTGTATCTGCTGAAGTACTGGATTTTTGTATCATTTTGATGACGTTATTTTTTCTAGTGATTATAGCTGTCAATTTGTCGCTTCTCTCCCAAGTAATGCCATTCAGGCTTTCTCGTGGGACCTATAATGATGGGCTTCTGTTGACTGAAGCTGGAACACTTGCTCGAGTGATTCCAGTCTTTGCAGATGGAAGAATAACGCTGGCCTGGTATTTGGGACAGGATAGGCTGTTGAACGCCACCCTTCTTCCTTCCCTTGTGATTTGCATAGGTTCCATTGTTGCCACCTGCTGTACCTTCAATGATCTCTTCTGATCCTCAAGTTTGAATGCATAGTGATTGCTCATTCATTCTTTCAGACAGATCTCTATATTATTGTTTAATTTGTTATGTTTGGTTTTTTTATTAGTTTGATTTTAGCTCATGCATGAATGCTGTAAATTTGAAAGTGTCGTAGTCTATTCATTTCATTTTGGTCCAGTGTGTTTTTATTTACATTGTTTTTATGTAGTTTGGAGGGACTTTGTGGTTTATTTACGAGTAATGCTATTCGTAGTGAAGACTACTGGTAGTCTTTTTGCGTGGCATATATGTGACGGTTTGTAATTTGATGCAGCCTGTTGATAATTTAGGTTCAGTAGATACTCGTACATCATCTCCTATTCATAGATCTACGCATGCCTTTATACACGAGTTAATAAAAAACTACAAAATTAATGCACCAAATCACAAACCACCACATATATGCCACGTAGGAAGACTACTGGTAATCTTTACTGCAAATAGCATTATAGTTTATATACACTTCTATTTACTACATTCATGTAAAGCTCTTAGTGGCAATGGTTCGACATTTTATTAGAAAAATCAAGATTTAGAGACTACGTTTTGGTGCCACTTGTTCATAAAAATTGTGAAGGTGTGTCGGGTCTTTAATGAAAAATGAATTCGACTGTATGTCAGTATTTTGAAATGTAATACTCATTACATTCCATTTATATAGGTTGGTTTTGTTTTTCACACGGGTTAAGATTCTTATTTAATGTTATTGAAAAATTAATTTTTGTCAATTTTTTTTTTTTTAATTTACTCTTATTTAATTATCAACAGTTAGTAGTAAATTTTCGGACAACATGGTTCAAGCATACATTGTACAGAAGTTTGGATCCCGAGAAAGTGGAAATCTCTTGTTATTTCTGGTATTCATGATGTAAGATATACTTGTACAATTGAATTTTAAATAACAGCTGAAATCGTTGGGGAGGGGAAGCCGGTAGTAGGAGAAGACTAAGGACCATAATAGAAAGCATTTGTATAACCACTTTTGTGAATATCTTTTTCATTGGTACGATGTTGAATGATTCTCTTTCAATATAACATTAATTATAGTATTTTATCAATTGTAGCATTTAGTCTCTGTGAATATAAAGTATCTAATATATCTTTTGTTGTCTTTAATAAATTGTGGTACAGTCGAACATGCTAAATTTAGTACCACATTAAGACAATAGTTTTCAATATTTACCTCCACAAAAAATGAGTTTAAACTGTAAAATCCACGAAGAAAGAGACTCCGCAGGAAGATTAATCGTCTCTAGATGATTAAAATGCAAAAACCAGTAAAAATAACATAAGAAAAGCATATCAAAGGGTGCAGGTGCTTCATGGCCGTGCGCCTTGTGATGTCTTCAAATGGTCTAGTCGAGCCTCAAACATGCAAACCAAGCCATTTGCTGCATTAATAATAAAAAATAAGTAACTTGAAAATAAATTGAAATTTATTTTAAACACAATCTAAAATGCTCTAACAATGTCGTGGAAAACAGGAAAAGGTCACACTACGTGGAATAGTATGGCTAATATTTATAAACTGTTAAATCATTTTTTATTCATATATTTCGTGGAGTTCACAAGTACGATCTATTTATCCACTATTCAATTAAATCTATAAATAAAATAAAGTGTTTATAAACACTTTTCAACTATCCAATTAATTCATGGAAAAAATTCATAACTCAAGTGTTAACTATCACCAATTTAATTTCTAGGTTTTATGTTTCAAAATTCAAAACTCAGGTTATAAATAAATAATTAAAAATATTTTATTAATTAAAAATATTAAGGTCACAATTATGCAATCAATGATCACAATTACGTATGTATAGGTCACAACTTATTTATTGGTCACATATTATCTAATTAATTGTTCACATATTATTTTACGGTCATATATCAAAAAATTTATAGATCACAATTTATTCTTTGGTCATAGATTTTCAAATTAGTTAGTCACAAGTTATATAATTTTTTGGTCACAATTAAATGATTGATCACCAATAACTAAATAATTGGTTACAAATTAACCAAATAGTTGGTCACTTACACCAAACACCCAACTCCCACTCCGATCCCGATCCACCGCCAATACTTGATCACAAACCAACCAAATAGTTGGTCACAATACCTAAGTGTTGGTCACACTCTCTCTTCTTCCCACCCTTTCACCACAATGCCACCAACATCAATTACAACACTACCATCGCACCCAACCACAACACAGACCGATTCACTTCCACATATTCATCTTGGTAAAAACCAACTCCGCCTCCCGATTTACCTCAGCAAACAAGAAATCAGCCTCCTGATTCACCACCACAGATTTACTTTCGACTGTGAACTAGCTGTAGCGGCTCAAACTGAGCGCCACACCTAGATTTGAGTGTCGAGTTTGAACGAAATATTGTTCAGATCTAAGTTCATCGACCATCGAAGAGCCTGTAGAGGCGTAGCCGCCTCAACTTTGCCTATAGAGGCGCCACCTTACGCAGGTTCAGAGTTGCACCTTTGTCAATAGAGGCGCAGAGCGACGCTGTGCCACCATGCCGCAGTGTGATGGTGGTGTTGGGGGAAGGGTGGATGGTTGTGGCGAAATGGGTTTGGGGTGGACGAAGGAGAGCTGGTGGAGGAGAAATGGGTTTATGGTATATGGCTGCGATGATGGAAATAATTTAAGGTTTGTAGTGGGATTGGGGAAGGTAAATTTTATAATATTATTAATAATTTAATTAATACCCGATTTTTGGATAAATAAACCTCGCACCCTATTTTTGAATTAGAAAACTTTAAACTCGTGTTAATAAGTAATTTCCTCTAATTTCATATTCAGATTGTATTTCAACTGAAGGATAGAAAGTGAATGCAACTGAGTCCACTAGGCTCGTTCTCATTGGCTGATTATTTAAAACCTGAATTCAATGGCTGTGATCATTAGTTGGCCTTGTTACTCGATTAGTTGAACTCTTTGATATTCATTCGATTCTTTTTTTCTATTTTTGGCGCGCTACTCGCTTGTCTCTCGTCTCGACCGTTCTCTTCATCTCCTTCCCATTTTGAATCGGTGACCTTTAATCGATCTTTAAATCATCTATTTTCGCATTTTGTAACAGTGAACCTGAATCGTTTGTTGGCTGCTGTGATTGGTTTCTGTTCGGTCGGTATTAGTGCGATGGGATTTGTGTATTTCTTGGGTTATGTTTATGACATCTAAGCTTTAGTCTGATTTTGGTTCCTTACAGATTGGACAGGGGGCGAAACTGAGAGGTGCTCGTCGATGAACATGTTCCGAACATTGATAAACCGGCGGGCGAGGAGGTCACTCAAGACGTGGGGACTGGAGAAGGCACCAACATGGATGGTATGGCGGCCGAGCCTCTGGAGCATCAGCCACCGCTTGCACACCAAAGAGCAGGCGTCCCAGCTCATCTCCGAATCCAGGTGCAGAAATTTTTTCAAATTTAACTCGTCCGGTAACATGGCATTTATCCGATCGGCTCCCTTCATTTTTTCTCAATAATTTATGAGATTCAAACATTTCTTCCTCTAATTGTGTGTGTGTATGAAAACTAGAACAAATCCCTTTAATGTTTTTTTTTTTACCGTAAAATTATGGGATTTTTGCCCTTTCTTGAATAATTATATGTTTAAAATTTATGGAGAGACAACACAGATCTATTTGGTATTTTCTTGCGGACATATGCACTGTGTGTCGAAAATTTAGGACAGCAAGTGAAGTAAGCAAATATGGAGTGAATGGCTGGTTGCAGGGGGGTTTTCTGTTCCTGGAAACTTCCATTATAGTGCATGTCTATAATCTGAACTTCATTGCGTTGCATACATGTTACTTTCTTTTGCAGCAATCACAAAGACTAATGGGTTTCTTGCAGTTTCTTACTGTCTTCTCGTATACTTAATTTTGTTTTGTTTTTCTCCTCTCGCAATGTCTGAAACCATATATTGTTCACGTTGCTCATCCCATCGGTTCCTCAAATGATCTGCTTAGCTACTATCAAACATTTTTGCCTGAGGAATCTCGCATGATCTATTCCTACCATACTGTGTTTAAAGGCTTTGCTGCTAGATTATCGCCTGAGGAAGTGAAGGCAATGGAAAAGATTCCTGGATTCATCTCAGCCCGAGTGCAAGATGTAGTATCTTTATATACAACCCATTCTCCTTACTTCTTGGGGTTGAACTATAATATGGGATTGTGGAAAGAGTCCAATTACGGTAAAGGTGTGATAATTGGAGTGATAGATAGCGGAATATTCCCTGATCATCCTTCGTTTAGCGATGAAGGAATGCCTCCACCTCCTGCTAAGTGGAAAGGTAAGTGTCAATTTAATTTCAAGGCGGGAAACAATAAGCTCATTGGAGCGAAGGATTTTTCGCGTGAAAATGGGACACCATTGGATGAGAATGGCCATGGCACGCATGTTGCTAGCATTGCTGCAGGGAATTTTGTACTAGGTGCGAATTTATTTGGCAATGCAAATGGCACGGCTGCAGGAATTGCTCCGCTTGCTCACTTGGCTATGTATAAAATTAAGACAAATGCCTATTCGGAAAGTGACATTAAGATGGAATTGAATGTTTTGCGTGCAATAGATGCTGCAATTTCTGATGGGGTGGATGTGATTTCTCTTTCTGTTGGCTGCTTGACTAGCGACTATTTGGATGACTTAATCGCAATAGGTGCATTTAAAGCAATTGAAAGGGGCATTTTTGTGTGCGCCGCAGCTGGAAATGAAGGGCCAAATATTGGTACTGTAGCAAATTATGCTCCGTGGATACTCACTATGGGTGCAAGTACCATTGACAGAAAGATTAGAGCAACTGTTGTGCTGGGAAACAATTTAGAGCTAGATGGAGAGTCGGCTTTTCAGCGTATGGATTTCACTCCTACGCAATTATCTCTCGTCTACCTTGGATCGACTGCTAGTGACTCATTTTGCATACTAGCATCTCTCGCAAACATCGATGTCAGAGGGAAAGTAGTGTTGTGTGAAACAGGTAGGATAGGAAGAATTAAGACAGGTCAAGCATTCAGGAAAGCTGGTTGTGCCGCCGTGATTTTCATGAATAAGGAGCTCGAAGGCGACACCATAAATTTAAAGGCTCATTTTCATCCTGTAGTTTATATCAGTTATGCCGATGGACTAAAAGTGATAGCGTATATTAATTCAACGGCTACTCCGAGAGCTTCATTGTCATTCAAAGGAACTATTATTGGAGATGATCGAGCTCCATCTGTTGCTTATTTTTCAGGTAGGGGTCCTAATCCGTTAAGCATTGGAATCCTTAAACCCGACATTATTGGCCCCAGGCGTCAATATTGTTGCAGCTTGGCATGTTCCAGTTGAAAAAATTAGTACCAAATGTCCATTCAACATGATTTCTGGAACTTCAATGGCCACTCCTCACTTGAGCGGCATCGCGTCATTGTTGAAATGTGCACACCCGAGTTGGTCCCCTGCAATGATTTAATGCAATTATGACCACGGCTGATCCGATGAACATTGTCAATAACCCCATTGAAGACCAAACTCTACAACCAACAAATATTTTTGCTACCGGTTCTGGTCACGTGAACGCAATAGAAGCAATTGATCCTGGATTAGTTTATGATATTCATCCTGAAGAGTACATACGTTATTTGTTCGGCTTGAATTACACGAACGAGCAGGTCAATACTATTGTGAGCCGGGAGGTTGACGGTTCAAATATATCCGGCATATCTGATGCTGAACTAAACTTTCCTTCATTTGGCATCTTTCTTAGATACACAAGTCAAACATATTTCGGACGATTACTAATGTGGGTGAGGACAATTCAGTTTATTCTGTAGTAATTGACCCTCCACTGGGTATTAATGTGAGTGTTGAGCCCAGCAGACTTCAGTTTTCTAAGTTGAACCAGAAGTTGACCTATAAGGTGACATTCAGCCGATCAGCCACAGTCAGACTCAATTCGAGTTAATCAAGGATCCCTTATATGGATCTCTGCTAAGTACTCCGTGAGGAGTCCGATTGTTGTTTACATTGAATGAAAAGGTTTTTTCTGTGATTCTGAAATCCCACACTACCTTAAAAGAGAGAATGAGGCAGTTATTGTTCATTTTGGCGGAGGAGCTCTCACACAACTGTAGCCGAACCGGTTGTACAAACTGTAGCAAAGCTAGTTGGCACTATCTTTGCTTTTAAAAGTTTTTGCTGTTTCTCACTGTTCACTGTAGTTGCTTTTTTCTTTCAACAAAAGTCTAGCAAGGGGCCATTATTGTAGGTACCTTCGTCTCTGTATTCTTGTTATATAGATAATATTTCGGAACGATTTTCACAGAATCATTTACTTTTCTTCAGAATCATTTTGCTCTTCTTCCTTTCCCTTTCCAAATTCTGCAATTTCCCTTTGGTTTTTTCATACAATTTGTCTTTCCCTTGCTTCTTAATTCATTTCTGCATATGATTATGTTTCAGTTTAATAAATTAGCTTCAATTTATTGTTAGTGTTACTGTTGAATAATGAAAAGATGGCGGATGAGGAAAGAGAGGAGAAGGAGCTGGATCTCACCTCTCTTGAGGTTGTCACCAAATAAAAATCCGCAGTAGAAATTGTGAACAGTTAATCCTCTACCCTCTTCCTCCCTGTCTGTGGATGCAGGTGCGGTGCTTTGTGTGTTAAAATGTGCGTGGCTTAGAATTCTGGGTATAAGTTCATAGAGCATAGAATTCTGGGTATAAGTTCACAAGGGAAAGCTTGAGACAGAACTTGCTGGAATCACGAGGCGTAAATTATACTTCTCTTAGGCCAGTTAACATTTATGGACCATTGAACTACAATCTTGTTGAAGAATGGTTCGTCCACCGTTTCAAAGCTGGTCACCCTATTCCAATTCCCAATTCAAGAATACAGCACAACTTGGTCATGTAGGTTGGTGAAGATTTCAACAATTCTAACAAAATCCAAAACTAAGTTTTAGAAGTACAAACCATTTATTATTTATACAAGGATATGTAACTTATGAGATGAGATGATATGATATAGCTTAGATAACATTAAATCTTCTCTAGACTCGGTGCTTTTTTGGGTGTACCTGTAAGGTTAAAAGGGAGTTTTGCAGACTGTCACTAGACGTGCTCGGCTTTATAGTGCTGAGTGTGGAGCCGCTGAAAGGAAAAATTTCCGTAAGTGGTTCTAAGAATGGTATGATGGATGTCTGGTCATGCTAGAATGGAAGTAAAATATATGCCAACAAGGGACAATGGTATAAATTTGTGATAAATTGAAGAAATGAAGCTTAGGTGATTTGAATATGTCGAACTTAAAGAACCCCATCTCATAAGAATGATTGATCTAACGGAATAGGTTAAAAAATGGAAATGTAGACCAAAATTAATATGCTCCAGTGTGGTTGTAAGAATTGAATTGCATTGGATCTCCCCATAGAAGTAGCAATGTTTTGATCGGTGTGATGAAAAAGATTCACAAGGTAGACCAGAAGGCTTAATTTGTTGTCATAACTGTATATATATTTGTACAGGGGTTTCCAAAACATAGTTTTAGGGGATTTCCAAAAACTATCTTCCATAATTCCATTTCATTTTGGTGTATGCCAACGAGCTCCAAAATTCAAATAGAATAAATGATTAGGTCACTTGTATGAAAATGCCAATTGTCTTGCGGAAATTGATCACTTTTCACTCTCAAGTTTGCCAAATATTTCCTCCACTCTTCTCTTCATTTTGATTTTACTTTATCATCCTATCCTCTTTGTTGTCTTTTTTTCATTTTCACTCTCTTCTTCTTCCATCTGTAAATTTTTTTCGAAATATAATTAGAGAGAAAAAGAATGATTTGCAAATTTTCTGATGAATTTTTATTTGCGCGATAGCTTGCTATAAATTTGGGCTTAGATTATTTATCTTGCTATGTCGTTCAACTTGCATAGTTTTGTGGTTCATTTCAATTTGTGAGGTACAGTTTGATACCACCGATTGTAGTTTTGGTAATCTATGCCTTGGAATTGTAGTTTGTTTAAAATACACATTTGTGCTTTAACTTATCCCTGTTCCTTTTCAAAGTAACTCCTTGCGAATTATAGATTTCATTTTCGAGTATTATATGTTGGTTCGAAGTCACAATTTGCAGTTCTACTTCGTAAATTCAAATCCTTAAATTAAACCCCTAGTGTTAACTTGATTGGTCCTTCATTTGTCTGTGGACATGTTAATTATATTTTAATGCCATTTTATCTGAACGGTGTAGTATTTCATTGTTCATGTTTGATTGGAGCACAAAATTAAAATTTCCCTATATTGTTGACATTATTTTTTAGAACCTTCGAACTTGGCCAGAAACTAAAATGTCTGAACATTTCCAAGTATGTTGCAAATCGTAGTTTATGGAATAGAGAGTACAAGGGATTTAGTCTTGTACATATACAGAAATGCCCAAAATTAGCTATTTATTTTAAGTTTGTCTAGTACCGTAGTGCTTAAATATCCTTAGTTGTTTCCATGTCAAGCAAATGGGTTTGATACATGGAATCTTACTCTTAATATGCTGTGCAGCTCATGTGCTTGGCAGATCTAAATTTTGATGACTTTGCATCTCAAATAAACAGAGTGGCTTTACCAGAGTTCATCACACAAGTGGTTCTATGTTTTCTCTTCCTTGTGACAGGGCACTGGATTATGTCACTTCTCAGTGTTCCGTATCTGTACTACAATGTGAGATTGTAAGTTCTTGTCAACTTCTCGTTGAAACTTAAATTGAATTAACTCGCACACAGAGCAGCATCATTGTTCAATCTCATGTACTGAGTGATTGTTTTCCATATACCTTGTTGCTCTTTCTATATGCCTTTCAGCTTCTTACTTATTGCACAGAGCTGGATCAAGCTTCCTTAACAATTGTTTTACCCTTTCCTTTTTTATATTCCATTTAATTTTGACATGTGTTAAGAATTCGTTCAAATTCTGAAAAATATTGGTGTCATTCAGTTTTGAATATATACACCTCATCTGACATATGTATTTACTTGTGCTATATTTGGAAATGTGTAGGAATTTTCACACAATTGTTGTTTTTTAGTCTGGAGTACGAAAGTTCTAGAGCAGGTAAGAAAATAGATGCATTTGACGACTCGTAAAATTGGGTTTTGATCACGTGCTAAAAGGTTTTGTTGCAATTGAGATATATATTTATGCGAATGAATGATCTGCGGGGAAGACCTTTTTTTTTTTTTAATCTTAATTTGTCCGAACTGATGTGAATCTCAATGATTGGAAAATTAGTTAAGTTGCAAATCAAATCTGAGGTAAGTTCAATGGGGCTATTTGACACAATTTGTATTTTATTTATACCGAAGTAAGATATTCCCCTGGACAATTTGTTAATCTGGACCCAGGAGTAACTATAAGCTTGCAAAATTACTGATGAAGTGTGGCAGTTTAACTTTGGAGCACAAGTGGAAGTTACAGAACAGTCTTGAGCAGTTTAAATATCCCATTGGGCATGATTATATTAAAGTCTCGTAAGATTCTAATTCTATAAAACATCTAACCTGCTGCCTGCAGATAGCTATTGGTTCATGGTACGAGTGGATTGTTGGTTTATAATCTACAAGTGGGATAGAACTGAAGAGTAGATAAAATGAAAATATAACAAAAGAAGGGAAAAAACAGACGATGTTTGATCTTGAAAGTCAGACATGGACACCCAATCGGCTATACAGGTAGTATTGTTATCTATGGCTTATGCTAGTTGGTGTTGATGTTATATCAGGATTGATCTGAATGTTGGTAGTTAAAAGTGCACCATAATTTTTTTTTTTCGCTCGAAGTTGCCAAGAGATCGGCAAATTTAGTGAATATATAAATAGATTGGGACATTATTTATCAGTAGATTGCGATATTCTTGGAACAACTGTACACGCTTTTGCATTTTTGAGTCTTTAAATTACATTAACATATTCACCTGGTAGAATTTTTTGAAGTGCTAATTTTCACAATGTCCAATGTTTTTGGATTTTCTTCTCTTTACACAGTTATCCGATCAGTACTTTCTTTGTGCGCGGAGTTGTACTAAAACATATAGGATCACAAGAGTCTCTAACATATTGTTGCCCAGGTAAAAATGTTGCTTTAGTGCGATAAAATTTTGGCTTTTCCACCTGTTCATTAGTTAGTTAGATACGCTATTTTTTTATGACAGTTCTAGATAACAAATCAAGCCACTCTCTTTGAATCGTGATGTTCTTAAATCAGGTTTATGTGAAGACAGCACCTTGTAGATGTAACCGAGATATTTAACTTGCTCAATTGGGAAAAGAAGCAGCGCCTTTTCAAACTGGACTATGCGATACTTCTACTCTTCATGTCCTTGTATTAGAACAGACTGATGTTCCTTTTGAGGGAGATTCTTGCGGACTCACTAGTATATTCTCGAGTGCAAGTAGGGTTATCAAGGGAACAATGCATAACTCGTTACATATAAGAATTACATTTCAAAACCAACAGACTTGTTAAATTGTTTCAAAATTCAGGTATTAATTACAATTAATAATATATAATTAATTGGAATTAATTATTCCTGCCCAATTAATAATATCCCCGCCCCACCCCACCCCACCCCACCCCACCCCACCAAATTAATAATATCCCACCCCCACGAACCCACCCTCTACCCACCTATAAAAAAATTCCTAAAATTGAAAACTTTTTTCGAGATTACACCCCACCTCTAGAATCCCATCTCACCTCAACCCAACTCGTAAAAGAATTTTAAAAATTGAAATTTTTTCTCGAGATTATACTCCATCACGAAACCATACCCCCTTAGATTTGTGACTATGTTATCTGTGATTAGATTTTTTTTGGTGACTAGACATGCGTTATGTGTGACCAATTATGACCAAATTTATCTTCAATATGACTTTCTGTAATCGTCTAATTTGTGATTGTATATAACCAAGTCACTAACTTTTGTTATCTATGACTGATTGTAACCAAATTTGTCTTCAGAGTGGTTGTCTGTGACCGTCTAAGTTGTGACTGTACACAACCTAGTCACTAACATGTGTTATCTTTGATTACCTGTGATTAAATTTTATCTTCAGTGTAACTAACCGTGATTAAATTTGTCTTCAATGTGACTGTATTTGATCGGGTCAATTTTAACTATAAATGTATATGATCAAGTCACAATCGGTTACAATTAACACAAAATTGGTTACAATTAGTCACAATAAACACATACTTAGTCATAGTGTCACAACAAACAAATTTGCACACACCGTAGATCAGCACCATAATCCACCACCATAACCTCCAATGCACCACCACTCCCACCTTCAACTAAAATCGATGACTATAAATACTACTTTCACCTCAAACATTACAAAACATCACCAACAATTAACACCACAACCAAACACCATAGTATAAAATCATTTCTTTAAAGGCTTAGCTAAGAATATTTGTAAATGGGACGACTAGTAATTTAACATCATCTCTTCTCAATTCTTGTTTTCTTCTCGACGGATAAACTAATTTTCTATCTAATAGTAATCCACTCTTGTTCTGATTCTAATTTTACTTGAAACTAATTTCAATTACATCTTATAAAAAAATAAAAATATAATTATCACAACGTATGTGGACAAAATTGCAAAACATATTGTCTATGAGATTGAAAAAAACAAATACTTCCAACTTTAGAGCTCTTCTCGAGTTGTAGCTCAAAATTCATTTAACTATTTTAAAATTCAGAATTCAGTCATGCACATTTTCATGGCAACATTGATTACAAATAACACATTGTCACTTGAAATCTGCTTTGTGCAAGCAGTTGCTAGTAGAAGAGCTCATTTTCATCACAAACATTTCTTCCACATTCAGAGCACAAAAATATATATTTTGGAGTCATGGAAGACAATACAGAGGATATATGTTCTCCTAACCCACATTCAACACGAACCCGACACACCCTACCATAACATGTTCCCCCAATTCCTATAATATTCCCGAAATGTATAAAACTTTCATCAGCAATCTCAAGACCGATTGAAGCAGAAATTTCTTCTTGAAAAAAAAAATCTTGCCCAAGCAACCACAACTACTAACTCCACCAACAACAACCGTCACCTCACCATGCCCACGAGCCGAGGTCATGGCTCGTTACTCGTGGGCCAAGCCGAGCTTCGGCTAGCCAGCGCGTTCTCTCTCTCTCTTTCTCTCTCTCTCTCTCAGATAAAACCCTCCTCCATTATTTGTGCTTGAGACCGACTAAAATTTCAAGTAGACGGAGTTAAAAAATGTACATGAACAAGTTGTTATGTATACAATTTTTTTTAAAAAAAATTAAAAAAGGTATTATAAAATAATATGGTTAAATTAAATCACTTACCCGACGACATGCAATTTCAGCATATTTATCTTACAATTGGAAATGAGCGTCTTGTCAATCCTTCACGCATATTAATGCTTTCAAAATATCTTCTTACAATCAGTTACTGACGTCAGACAAAACCCTCTTACCTGCATTAAAAGCAGATTCCGAAATTACAGTGCTAACTAGAGGTGTTAGTCGGTCTTTTACAATTACACGAACTACTGGCCATCGTTGTTCGTACTTTCGTCAGAATTCAATTGCTTCTTCTGAACTTTTTTTAATTATTTTATTATTGTGCATATTATGATTAAAGCAATCAAGTCAACATCAATGCATTTGGACTTACACCCAATGTCTGATTACATGCAGTAGACATACTACTACTAGAGGAACCTATTGCATCATATTTATACGTATTAATGCCTTCAAATAAGTTTAATATTTCAACGTCATCTTCTTCAATATTAGCGGGAGAAGTAGGTGCAGAGGATACCTGATTAATATTTGCACACATTCGTTCTGCGTATAATTTATACATTTTACATAAAGTTTGTTCTAAATTTCTATAAGTGATAGGTGTATTAAAAGTTAAAGTTTTTGAAATCTGATCAATTACATATTTGTTAATCAATTACACATTCGTTCGTACCAACGATTGTGGTTTTGGTAATCTACACATTTGTGCTTTAACTTATCCCTATTCCTTTTCAAGTAACTCCTTGCGAATTATAGATTTCAGCAAATTATAGATTTCATTTTCGAGTATTATATCTTGGTTCAAAGTCACAATTTGCAGTTCTACTTCGTAAATTCAAACCCTAGTGTTAACTTGATTGGTCCTTCATTTGTCTGTGGACATGTTAATTATATTTTAATGCCATTTAATCTGAACGGTGTAGTATTTCATTGTTCATGTTTGACTGGAGCACAAAATTAAAATTTCCCTATATTGTTGACATTTTTTTTTAGAACCTTCGAACTTGGCCAGAAACTAAAATGTCTGAACATTTCCAAGTATGTTGTAGCATCAGAGTTTATGGAATAGAGAGTACAAGGGATTTAGTCTTGTACACATCCAGAAATGCCCAAAATTAGCTATTTATTTTAAGTTTGTCCAGTACCGTAGTGCTTAGGGTTGTCAGGTGTCAAGAAAAATATCCTTAGATGTTTCCATGTCAAGCAAATGGGTTTGATTCATGGAATCTTACTCTTAATATGCTGTGCAGCTCATGTGCTTGGCAGATCTAGATTTTGATTATATCAACCCTTGTGACTCTGCATCTCGAATAAACAGAGAGGTTTTACCAGAGTTCACACACAAGAGATTTTACGTTTTCTCTTTCTTGTGACAGGGCACTGGATAGTGTCACTTCTCAGTGTTCCATACCTGTACTACAATGTGAGATTGTAAGTTCTTGTCAACTTCTCGTTGAAACTTAAATTGAATTAACTCGCACATAGAGCAACATCGTTGTTCGATATCATGTACTGAGTGATTGTTATCCATTTACCTTGTTGCTCTCTCTATATGTGCTAAAAGGTTTTCTTGCAATTTAGATATATATTTATGCGAATGAATGATCTGCAGGGAAAACCTTTTTTATCAGTAGATTGCGATATTCTTGGAACAAATGTGCACAATTTTGCATCTTTGAGTCTTTAAATTACATTAACATATTCACCTGGTAGAATTTTTGAAGTGCTAATTTTCACAATGTCCAATGTTTTTGGATTTTCTTCTCTTTATACAGTTATCCGATCAGTACTTTCTATGTGCGCGGAATTGTACTAAAACATATAGGATCGTAAGAGTCGGTAACATATTGTTGGCCCGAGAAAAATGTTGCTTTAGTGCGATAAAATTTTGGCTTTACCATTTGTTCATTGGTTAGTTAGATAAGCTATTTTTTTATGACAGTTCTAGATAACAAATCAAGCAGGGCGGACCTAGGGGTGGCCTGGGTGGGCACGTGCCCCCCCAGATTTTAATGTTTGTTTTTTTTAAATATAAAAGGAAAATTGAAAATCTAAAAACTTTCAACCCTCTCCACTCTCCAGTCCAGCGAGCCCGACACTCTCCTTTCCCTCTCTATCTCCGTCTACCCCTGCTGCCCGACTCAACCACCACAGGTCCACAGCCACAGGTTCCACCACTCCACCTCAAGCCACTCCACCAGGCACCAGACATCTAGACCGCGAGCCACTCCATTTCTCCACCAGACCGACGACAGTGTTGCAGCGACAGACAGACCGCGAGCTTGCAAGTTGCGACACCAGACTGCTAGGCTAGCCAGTAGCCACTCCGTCGTCCCCTGCAGCCCTGCTCCTGTGCTGTGATGAGGTCAGTCCGTCGCCCCCTGCCTGATGCAGGGGAAGCTTATAGGAAAGACAAAAATCTCACAAAAAGAATTTCAATCAAGAGAAATTCAAAAAAACTTTATTTCATTCAAAATTGAGCTGCCTCAAAAGGCTTACAACGTTTAAATAGCGAAACCCTAGTAAAATTCGGAAAGAAATTACATAATAATAAAAAATATTATTTTTTCCAAAAATGGAAAAAATTGAGATAATCACGGATCTTGATTCTCCTAATCATCAGGATCATCCCCCAACAAACGGAAATCAAATCCGAGTTTATTTGACTAAGATATTGTCAAAACAAAAATTACCATAAATGACAAAGACGCATAATTGAGGGCATAAACAATGGAATTTGCCAAAAATTTGACGTGCTTCAGGGCCGAAGGCCTTGAGTTGTGATCATTGACCCGTTTCCACTCAAATTAGACTAGCAATTCGTAAAAAACGAACAAACCCGAAATTAAATTGAGTTATTATTTTGCCTTCATCATTCTCCACGGGTTGAGAAAAATTCGCCCTCGAATTTGATGGGGGGTTAAAACCTCATCATCATCAGAATTATCACCTCGAAATGACGGCTCTGGCGGTAATCCATTTGGGAGCTCTTCCGGGAAGTCCTCATGAAATTCCTCTAGCAATGACTGAATCCTGTGAGTGACCTCCTGCTCACTGTCAACTGACTTTTCCACCAGCACATACACTATCCCATATCCTTCCATATTTGTCTCGAACTTCACTCTGGTCAGTAAATTGGCGTCATCCCCAACTGCTTTTACTGAGCCCTTATCTGGAAACAACACACTTTTCTTTTCCCTAATAGTACACGTCGACTGGAAGAGATTAGTACGCAACCAGTCAGTGTTATTTTTCAGGGAAGTCAGAAAACTCCGTCTCATCAACAATGACTGACCCACATCACCAATCACAAACTCCTCATTCTCTGCTGCTTCTTCTACACCTTCACTGTCAAATATAGGCGGACCGTAATAATCAAACTCTCTCTCCTCTGTTGCTTCTTCAGTGTCTTCATTGTCAAATACAGGCGGACATTCATAATCAAACTCTTCCTCTTCTATTGATTTTTCAGTGTCTTCATTGTCAAATACAGGCGAACATTCATAATCAAACTCTTCATCCTCTATTGCTTCTTCAATGTCTTCATTGTCAAATACAAAGTGACCTTCATAATCAAACTCTTCCTCCTCTCGTTACTTCTTCAATGTCTTCATTGTCAAATATAGGCAGACTGTCATAATCAAACTCTTCCTCCTCTGTTATTTCTTCAATGTCTTCAATCGTGACATTCTGAATATTATGATCACGGTGTTGGACTTCCTCAATCGGAACCAGCCCACGACGACCACGACCCCTAAGTGCATGTTGTTGCGGCATAAGTGCAGCAACTTGCTGTGTCAGCAACTCCACTTGTTGACGCAGCTGTGCGATTTTATCACGTCTATGTATTTCTTCTACTAGTGCTTCATGGGCTTCTTGACGTCTCCTTGAAGGCATGATGAAGGAACGACTTCGGCTCTGATACCAACTGATGCAGGGGAAGCTTATAGGAAAGACAAAAATCTCACAAAAAGAATTTCAATCAAGAGAAATTCAAAAAAACTTTATTTCATTCAAAATTGAGCTGCCTCAAAAGGCTTACAACGTTTAAATAGCGAAACCCTAGTAAAATTCGGAAAGAAATTACATAATAATAAAAAATATTATTTTTTCCAAAAATGGAAAAAATTGAGATAATCACGGATCTTGATTCTCCTAATCATCAGGATCATCCCCCGACAAATGGAAATCAAATCCGAGTTTATTTGACTAAGATATTGTCAAAACAAAAATTACCATAAATGGCAAAGACGCATAATTGAGGGCCTAAATAATGGAATTTGTTAAAAATTTGATGTGCTTCAGGGCCAAAGGCCCTGAGTTGTGATCATTGACCCATTTCCACTCAAATTAGACTAGCAATTCGTCAAAAACGAACAAACCCGAAATTAAATTGAGTTATTATTTTGCCTTCATCATTGCCAAAAATTTGACGTGCTTCAGGGCCGAAGGCCCTGAGTTGTGATCATTGACCCGTTTCCACTCAAATTAGACTAGCAATTCGTCAAAAACGAACAAACCCGAAATTAAATTGAGTTATTATTTTGCCTTCATCACTGCCCCTGCTCCTGTTTTCCATTTTCTAATTAGGGATTTTGAGATTTTGATGAAATTGATATGGATTTCTAATTAGGGCTTTTAGGATTTAGGGATTTTGATGAAATTGATTGAGATTTCTAATTTGTGACTGACTGACTGACTGAACTTGCTAATTGTGTCTGTCTTTGTTGTCTGATTTAGGGATTTAGGGATTTCTAATTAGGGATTTAGGGATTTTAATGTAACTGATAGGGATTTCTAAATTGTGTGAGTGTGAATTGTGATTGAGAAGACCATTTATTGAGAAGGCAATTGATTTAGAAAGATTGAAACTTTCTTATCTAATGTGATTGATTTTTTTAATTGTATCAGATATGGACAAATACTTCAAACGTAAATCTATGAATGTTGATGTTGATGTTGATGATGATGTTGGAGAAGTTGGGGATGTCGGAGTCAAGGATGTTGATGTTGTAAATCTTATCGCCGATCCTGGATTGAGAGTTCCAATACAGAATTATGAGGTTAATGATCGAGACATGATTCGAAGAGCATATATGCAAAGGGGTCCTTATCAGCCTCGTAATCATGCATTTCCACCCACAAGAATGGGTATTAAAGAGAGGCGATTTTGTGTTTCGTGGTATGATGAGTATCCTACCTGGTTGGAATATAGTATAGCGAAAGATGCAGTTTTTTGTTTTTACTGCTATCTTTTCAGTTTGAGTGGTGGTTCCTTTCTTAATGATGGATTCTCAAATTGGAAGAAGAAAGAATGCCTTAGAAAACATGTTGGAACTTCAAGTAGTGCACACAATCAGGCTCGAGTCAAATATGAATCGTTCAAGAATCAAGAGCAAAGTATTCGATCATGTCTCGTTCAACAATCACATCAAGCTCGAACATATTATGGAATTCGATTGAATACGTCAATTGATTGTGTTCGATTTTGTGTACGACAAGGTATGGCATTTCGTGGACATGATGAATCTGAAGATTCAAACAACCAAGGAAACTTTCTTGAACTATTGCATTGGTTGTGTGATCATAATGCTGAGATTAAGGCTGTTGCTTTGACGAATGCACCTGAGAATTTCAAATTAACATCACCACGAGAGCAAAAAGATATTGTGAGTGCTATTGCTTCTAAATGTCTAAATGTGATTATGAAAGATGTTCGTGATAGTTTCTTTTCAATTTTAGTTGATGAATCTCGAGACATTTCAGTTAAGGAGCAAATGTTGGTTGTTATTCGTTATGTGAAGAATGGGCATGTATTGGAACATTTTGTTGGTGTTCGTCATGTTTCAAGTACCACAGTTATCTCACTTAAGGCTGCAATTGATCAATTATTCTCTGAGCATAGCTTAAGTATATCTAATTTGAGAAGTCAAGGATATGATGGAGCTAGTAACATGCGAGGTGAGTATAATGGTCTCAAAGCACTTATTTTGAAAGAAAATCCAAGTGCATATTATATTCATTGCTTTGCTCATCAACTTCAGTTAGCTCTTGTAGTTGTGGCACAGAAGCATCCAAAGATTGAAACTTTCTTCACTACAGTACACAGATTGGTGAATGTTGTCGGTGGATCGGCGAAACGGAGTGATCTTATTCGAGAGAATCAAAGGTTGAAAGTTCTTGAATCACTCAGTGTCGGTGAATTATCAAGTGGACGAGGTCTCAATCAAGAAACTACCCTTCAACATCCTGGTTATACACGTTGGGGGTCTCATTACAGTTGTTTAACAAATTTGATTGTTATGTTTTCAACCATAGTCGACGTTGTTGAGATGATTGCTACTGACACTACAAGTACCGAAACAAGAGGTGATGCTTGTATTTCATTTGAATTGATGTTAAAAGACAGAACACATGTATAAATAGAGGTGTTTGACATGAGCCAATCTCAGTGCCACACTACAAAGTTCACTGGGAGCAATTTTATTATAAAGAAACATACAGCTTGGAGGTTTAGCAAGAAGGAAAAGTAGCTCTATGACACATGAAAAGAGTGAAAAGACACGAATAAAAGGTAAATCAACAACATTTGTGTTTGAGAACAGCACAGATTAAAAATGGATAGGAAAATAAATTTGCAGGCAACTTGATAGAAATAATTTGGCTTGTGATTAATGGCATTAAAACATGTTTGTTACAAGCGGAAGGCAAGAGATACAGAAAGGGCTTGATCTCAACTCTGCAAAATTCTGAAGAGGTGATGGGACATTGCTCCCAGAAACATGAATATTATGCTTC
This sequence comes from Fraxinus americana, assembly GCA_035079005.1. Lineage (NCBI taxonomy): Eukaryota > Viridiplantae > Streptophyta > Magnoliopsida > Lamiales > Oleaceae > Fraxinus > Fraxinus americana. The sequence goes on along the minus strand of CM068722.1, from coordinate 1,241,066 downwards.
CTACGGAAATGTGCATCCCTCTAAATTCATAACTAAGAGTGAGAATAAACAAATGGATTAATGTCTCCCCTCACTTGCTTTTCGAATAAAATAGTTTGAAATATACTCAAAACTATGTATAATCTTAAAGGTCAATGAATAAATACGCGTGTGTAGAGATAGAGGAACCTCCAGTTGCCGGTGATATTCCTTCTTTCCACGTAAAAAATCATCTCCGTGCTGGTCAGGTCCTTCATTTATAGCTTTGGATTTTGAACTTCTGAATAAACTGAACTCCTCAACTGGATCTGAAAAGTGAAAATCATTGCAATTGGAAAGCAAAAATTAATTCATATCAAAAGTTTCTTCCTTTCCTTTTTACTCGTAGCAACTCAAGCTTCCTGATTAAGGTATCAGTAAAAATCACTATTTGAATATTACGCAAGCAATAACATAATTCCCAACCTAATCAAATACCAATTTGATATGTGGGCTGGTGCTCCTCTTAATTCTGCAATATGAAAAGCACTTCAGCAGGCTTTAGCCACCGAATTTGAGCGTCCCGAGCCAAATGATTGATATCATATCCTGAAATTCAGAGAAGAATTGCTTATATTACTTATTCTCCATATCATGCAAACAGCTATCAGCTATGTATATGAAATTACATTTTTTTCTAGGAAATCATCAGAAATGCCAAAAAATGTTTAACCTATTTACATCGTATGAACTGTATACAGCCAAAAAATCGGGATCTCAATTAAAGAAAAATTTAATTCACTCAATTGAAGGACAGCAACGACTGAATAAGAACAATCAAGATACAAATTTTCTAGCTATAACTTTTAACAATACAGATTAAAGAAATCCACTTTGCCAAGAAAAAAAGGAACTTCGTTCCTCTTCATAAGGAGGTGTAGAGAATAGCTAAATGATTCTACCAGAGTTCTGCAAAGCAAAAGGTGAAGCGACAAAGCAACCAACAAGGCTAAAAACACAGCTCAAGCACCAAAGAATAATTCAAATTTGCTAAGTCTACATCAAAACACAGCCTCACATTTCAATCCTTGCATTAAAAATTAAGCAATTTTTTAAGACCATCAAAATAGAGTTAGGATTTTGCAATTTACATACCTTGTTCATAGCAACCATCTGGCCATTGCTCTTCTTCACCTTCTTAAGCTTTCTTAGAAAAATAACTTTAATAAAAAATAAACGAGAAAAATGAAATGTGGCACATCTCAAGCCCTTAAATTAAATAAAAACATGTGTGCACATACAATTACTTTTGCACACATAAATGGCAAAAGCACTTCGGACAATCGTACCTCGTAAGCCACGCAGAAGGGTGAGTACCATACAACATGTACATCTTTGAAAGCTTATCGAACTTAAAACTAATAAACTGTAATATTATATATTTTCAACATTCCTAAAAATGAAATCTTACATAAACAGTCAGGGCCATAGTTGAATTTAAAACTTCATTTGCTTTTGAAGATGAGAAAGTTATTTATATTATGTGTAACAACCCAAAATCTATTTTTTTTTATTATTATTTTATTTTTAAATAAAAAAATATTCTTGAAGTGTTACCAAAATACTTTTTTATGTAATTTAAGCGGAAATTCACTTTTATTCAAATTGATTTGATCGATAAATCGATAAAAGTTAAACTAACAATTTATATGCTGTGAATTCAAACCATAAATTTAAAATTTAACATAAAATGTTCTTCAATAAAAATTTGAAATTTATCGTTTCTAGAAAGTTTATTTGGCGATCCCATAAGCTTCATTCGGTCAATCTTCCACGCGTCCACACGACCCGTTCTAATCTGAAAAGTTATTGTAAAAGTGAATATTTTGAAAATACTCAGTAAAAATACGTGCATATTCTTATTCAACATGATATAAATATAAAATGACATAACATATCGATTTTTCTTAAATTTAAAGCAAACTAGTCACGATATCCAATAGCTCAAGAAATTTCTTAAGAATTGCTATATCCCGTAGGAATTACATATTCGACCTAATGGTCCATCCCGTATGATTTAACATATAAATCGACCCGAAGGCCTTAGAGTATTTCATGCCAAAATCTATAAAAATATCAAGGAAATAAGAATTTACCACTCGCACAAAGTATTCTTACCTCAATTTGATACCAAATAATTATGAAAATATGACTTGTGGAATAATATAAAGATGAAATCCCTTCAACTGTGCAGTGTACTAGAAATGAACTTGTGAAATTGTGTGTTAGAAAGAAAATGAAGTTTTGTGTTTTAAAAGGAAACTCTATCATCATATATATATATGTAAAATTTTCTGACGCATACACGTAACTCCAAGTAATAAGACAAAAAGACTTTTAGTTTATTCATTTTAATTCCAATCGTATTCCAGGTAATTTAAAAGTTTTATGGAATTAATTAGCCGTATTATTAAAATTAATGAATTAATCATGTTTAATTTATTAATTTATAATATCCCTTTTCAATTTCCAAGGAGCCGTAGCTGAATTCAAAATGAAAGTTTCTCCTTTCATTATTTTATTATTAATAAAATATAGAATTTATATTACTTTTCTTTCTATTAAAATAACTCGGATATAAATAGTTTAAAATCATTTCTTCTTAAAATCAATTTATGTTATTTAATGCGAGCAACAAAATGACTATAATATTGATATATTTATAAATTGTTATAATACTTAAATATTCGACACAAATATAACATACGATAAATTTTATACAGTACACATAAGAAAATAAATCATTTCGTAAATAAATGGGATAAACTTATCACTTTAACTCTTGGACTTTTAGTGTGACAACCAGGCTACACATGGGCTATTTCACTTGTCAAAAGACCAACATAAATTTAGGCTCTAATGAAAATAGTAAGAAAAATCGGGGTGTTACAATATGGCTTCAATGTCATCTCCTAGCTAATTTTTCTCTGACCATCAAAGATTATTCTAAAAATTTTCAAATTGAAAGATTCAAATTGGACAAGAAATGGAATTTGAAACTCTAATCAGAAACAAATGCCAATAATTCCTGCTTTCCCTTATTTTCATTTTCTAATTTTTTTTCCTCCCCTCTTTAAGCCCATAAGCTTTGATTCCAAGAAGAAATTAAAAACTCAATTTTTAATTCATAATTTCATATTTCTAAGACCAAAAGAAATCTCAAATTCAGCATAAGAGAACAACCACATGAAGCTTCCATAAAATCCAATTGAACCCTTCCCAGTTAAGTGTAATCTAAATCAAACCATATCCATTCAAGAAGCTAAACAATTATACCAATAAACTACCTTAAGACCATAAAGATAAAAGTACAAAGAAATCCAGAATGATGCAGCATTTCAATAGGCAGATATCAATAACTAGAGAGTAGGTGAGGATCAGACCTTTAGAGAATTCCATTAGGTTCGGTTCTCACGCTTCAAGACTAGGTCCTGTTTTCTTTTGCTAAGAAATCAGATTTTTAGAAAAAGACACAGAAGGAATTAGAAGTAAAGAGACGAGGAGAGCATTTGGTATTCCACTGTAGCTTTCTCCACCACCTTCGGCAGCATTAGACAAACTTGTGATAAAAACACAGCACAAGTAGCAAAGAATAATTCAAATTTGCTAAGTCTCAATTACAAATTACATTAACAAACGGGCAGGCGCGGACACGGCCGTACCTGCGTTTTGCGGGGCCTGAGCCGAACTTCAAAATTTAGGCCCCCCAAGTCATAAAAGACAATCCCCTTTTTCTTTTAAAAGAGTATTACGGAACTAAATTTGTTAACTTAAATTCAACAATAAAGCACAAATAAAACTAAAATATTCAAAATATTTATTTTGCAATCAAGTAACAATACGAAGACGTTCTAATCGATCACTTAAGTATAACTTTTCTTGCAATTTTCGAGGCAAAAATATCAATCAATTTTGTATAGTCGAGTTGTTCAACCATTTCTTTTTTAATGGATAACATGGCCAATCCATTCAATCTTTCCTGCGACATAGTTGAACGGAGATAAGTCTTGATCAATTTCAACTTGGAGAAGTTTCTTTCTACTGATGCAACTGTAACTGGTATAGTGAGCAAAATCTTGTAAGCAATGCTAGCATGGTATTTAACTCAAATCACTCAACAGCTAACAGTTACTGAAATTGAACATAACAATTAACATGAGCTTACAAAATCCCAATTCAAATTCACACTTAATTACGCCAAATCCAGATAGGTAATAATACATATTTAATCACATTATCACATATTCAATTAATAAAATCCCATTTCAAACTTCAACGGTTCAACCCCTATCATTCTTAATCATACATCCATCATCCAATATTCATACTCAAATTTTCAATCACAAAACAAAATACAGTAAACTAGTAAAGTTGGAAACAACAACAAAAATCTCTGGACTGGAATCGAGAAAGTTAGAAACATACCCATTACCCAGATACTCCTCATTCCTCAACAAAATACAGTAAACCAGTTTACAGTTGCACCTTCAGACAATCAGACCTTCTGTAAATCAAAGATTAAAATGATTCAATCAAATTCAATGGTTAATCGAGATTCGAGGAGAAGAACTGAAGAAATCAAATCACCGTGAGTCCGTGAATGTGTCTCTCAACTCTGACTCTAAGTGACTCAAGTCACTCAAAAATTTGTCTGTGTAAAAAATACAATAAAAACTAATACTTACTTAATAATCAAAGGCCCGAAGACGGAGAGGACTGTGTCACGCTGGACGTCGGACGGAGATGACGAGACCAAGACGGGAGGACGAGGTTGACTGGTTTGGTAATTGTTCAGTTTAGAGTTCAGTCAATGTTATCTTTCTATTTCTCCCTCACGAGTCACGGCAGACGGGCGGAGTTACGGTCGAGGAGTGGAGGAAACGGCGCAGGGAAGTGGAGGAAACTGGGAGTGCAGTGATGTTTTTCACCTTTAGGTTAATTTTATTAAAAAAAAAAAAACCCAAAAAATGGGCCCTCAGAAATCCTGGGCCTGAGGCGGCTGCCTCTTGGGCTTACCCTCAAGTCCGGCTCTAGGCACGAAAGCACACCTTAAAAGTTATGGGACACAATCGAACTTGCAAAAAGTTGGAAGAAATTTTACAATCGAAAATTTACGTTCAAAAAAATCATACCCCATGTAATTTTACATCCGAAAATTTACATGGGATATGACTTTTTCGGATGTAAAATTTCGAAATTTTTTGACGTCATATTCCGTATAAAATTTTCTAATAAAATGATGAAAATTATATTGAGAAATTTGTATCGCAAAAATAATAAATGTTAATGAAATAATTAAATTTTTAAAAAAAATGCGAGTTATACGTCTTTTTTTAAGACTGATATTTAACTTATTTTTAACTATTTTCGATATCTATTTGAACTATTCGATATGCCCATAATGTAATTCTCGAAATAAGTTTTGAGATTACATAAGCAATTTGTAAATTCGATTAGCGTACGATCGTCGGATAATTTTTAAAATTAGCATGTTATCGAAATTTAAATTTATTGTGATTTTGCCCCTATTTGGTGGAGATTAAAAACAAATTTTTAGTTGTGAATTTCATGAAATATGTTATTAAAATTAATTGTTAACTTTAATTTAGATTAAAATTTAGATTTCAACTGATACCAAACATGATTTTATAAAAAAAAAAAAAATCTCAAAAGTTGGAGGGGCATTTGCCCCCCAGGACCCCCATCGGTCCAGCCATGCAAACGGGTATCTTTAATCATTACGAAACACAACTACCATAATCTTAAATACAACCTGAAAAATGTAATTGTTAATAGGAACTAGGAGATAAGAACTACCCATGAAACCAATTTCGAGGCAAGTTTTTCCATGGTTGAATGACATGGGCTCGTAAACTGCAACTCCAAGCTTGCGTTCTGCTTCAGGTTCGGATTCAATAGCTTATTCATTTAAAATTTTCTTGGAGCGATGGGAAGAGGAAAGTGCAGCGAATGTTGAAATAAGGGTTGATGAAATGAAAAACTTCCATGTACCACCAGCGATATTTTGGACACACCATTACACCCTCCAATTCACAATTTGGTTGACGGAAATACCCTTCTATTCATAACTACATATTATTTTCATTCATTGTTGTGGTTAAAGGTAACCCTGAGAGGTTGCTCAATTGGTCAGTCCTTGTATTTTCTCCCTAATAATCACCGGTTCGAGTCCTCTCAGGACCACTAAGGTGAGTATCCGGTTGTAAACTTCAGAGCCTCGTGAAATTAGTCGAGATGCTCGCAAATTGGTTCGAACATCCACGATTATCAAAAAAAGATTGTTGTGATTAAAGGTAGAGTAGGAATGCCATTTGCCTTTGATACGTTTCCCAATATTGTACCGTAGGTAAGTGAAGGCAAGTGTGCGATTTAGATTCATGAATGAATAGTGCATGTTTTGTCATTACATTAACAGTGATATGTGAGGGAAAATCACAAATGAATAGAAACATAGAATCCTCTCTTTTAAAAGAGTGTAGATGTAGACATGGATAGATAAGCTTTGGTAAATTTTTAGAGTTTGAATAACTTAAATTCCTAAAATATCTTAAAGAAAAAATTATACTTATTAGACTAGGGGTTCCATCTTAAAATGTCAATATTATTAAGAGGAATAACCAAAATCCTCATAAATTGGTCTATGTTTTCATAATTTTTAAAATTGAGATTTATCACTTACATGCCCCGCAAGATGGTAACTCATTTGAGCAACTTAATCTTAAAATCAGTGTGTTCGTAATTTGAGTCTTATAATGTTTTCTTTAAAATATTTAAGTCATTCAAACCCAAAAAATTGTAACAAAAGTATTGTGAAAATGGAACTTTCATAGACGATTATTTTCATAATGGAATTTTGTATTTTTTTTAATGCAAATTAGGGCTGGACAAAACAACCGAACCGAATCGAGCGATTCTTCTTACATTATATACCCAAACAGATATCTAAATAGAGAACCGACGGATTCGATTCGGTTCTCGGTTCTAGACCTAGAACCGAATCTTCCTAATTTTTAAATTTTTTTTATCTTAAATAAGTCGGATTTTTTTTTTATATAAATGAATTTGCTAACTAATTAATTTAGCTCAAACCTAAAATATAATTTTACTATTTTCAATTTTCAGCCAAGCCCAACTTAATCAAATTTATCTAAATTTTACCCAAATACCTTATTCTATTGTAGTATCGTTTCTGTCTTTTTATTCTTGTGAACTTGCTATCTTCCTCTTCTTGTAATTTTAACAGTCAAATTTCTAAGAACTCAACAAAAAAATGTGCAAAACAAATCACCAGATTGAATTAAGTCATTTTATAAAAGTTAAGATTGAACACGTCATAGTCAAATTAATGTAGCATTATTGTAAATATAAAAAAATTAATTATTGTACGGAACCCGGGAATCGAATAGAACCAAATCCAAATGGTTCCATAATTAAATTTGAACCCGACGATTCCACTTACTAAGTACCTAAAAATTTCGGTTCGATTCGGTTCTCTTCAGAACCGAACCGACCATGTCCAGCCCTAATGCAGATTGAATAGTGATTATCAAAACAACAAGATAGTACCTATTTATTGATTTAATGAAGACTTCATAAAAAAAAAAAAAAAAGAATTAAAGCCTTTTATACAAGGTTTTTGCTACGGACATTGGTTATGTGAACTCATAAAAAGCAACTAATTCCGAATTAGTTTATGACATTCAACATAAAGAGTGCATGCCTTATTTATACGCTTGAATTAGACAAACCACCAAGTCGGAATTATTGTGAAGTGTATATTAATTCAGCGACAATTCCGACAGCTTCAATTTCATTTAAAGAAATCATTTATTGGAGATGATCGGGCTACGTCTGTTGCTTATTTTTCAAACAGAGGTTCTCATCCAACAAGCTTTGGAATTCTTAAATCCAACATTATTGGCCCAACATCAACATTCTAGCAGCTTGGTACGTTTCAGTAGAAAACATCATTACCAAATTTACATTCAGCATGATTTCAGGAACATCAATGTCTTGTCCTCAATTCAGTGGCATCGCAGCATTGCTCAAAAGTGCACATCCTAATTGGTCTCCGTAATAATTAAATCTACAATTATGACCATTGTCGATTCTATTAACATTGTCATTAACCTAATTGAATACAAAACTCTGCACTGTTTCCAGTCGTGTAAACCCATCAAAAGTAACTGATCCAGGATTAGTTTATAACATTCAATCTGACTATTACATACCTTAGTTTATGACATTCAACCTGAATATTACATACACTGTTCATCATGCAGTGTGACATTTTCTAGCAATACATTGGAGATGCTCATATAAACTAGTTTGCACACAATCAATTCTTGGACATAAGACTCGTGGACAGTGAACCATTTTCTATTAAAGAAAATAATATATACAAGTCATCTGTTTGTTCACCTCAAAGAAAGATAAGTAGTGTTACGTGAATAGATATATCAACACCGGAAACACTTCCAGCACAAGATTATAAGTTGATTGTGCATCACCAACGTTTGTCACTGTCGATGAATGCTCACAACCAATCCTTCCAAGCTCAATGAAAAATGTGGGATGATTCAATTGAGCTACAGGTAAACTTGTAAATTCTGATCCATGGCAGTTTATAGAACGCTGCATAATGTCACACATGAGTTCTATGCCATTATGCTTGGACTTTCCAAAAATATACACCGGTTGTCGCAATAGATCCTTTTTCTTCGTCATTTTCATCTTCTTCGTCTACATCCTCGTCCCGGAAGTATAAGTCGAAGTCCAATGGAATCAACATCCAAAGCAAAGAGAAAGAAAAGCATAGCACGAAGAGAGAGAGAGAGAGAGAGAGATTGATTTTGTAGTTAAGATATTTAGGGAACAGTATTAGAAACCGTCGAACGACACGATGAAAAATGAGAAGCCTTTTTGGAGTAAACAGTATTGAAACAGTTATAAACAAGTACCCGTGAAAAATGAACAGTGCAATTCCATCCTCTCTTTTAAGGGCATGTAAGTTAATATATAAATAAAAATGAAAATACAATTGGGGATAAGGAAAAATGACAAAATTAAGACGGAGATGACCAAAGCTGTTTAACGATTTCAACAGATCTCACTAAAATGATGAGATCACACAGATCCTTCGTCCATCACAAATGGGTTGTATACGTACATACACCCTTTTAATACAAAGCAAAAGTCCCATTTCCTCAATTTTATAACATAAGCATGTTTAATTAACTAACACAATTTATTTAAAGTAAAAGTTAAACTAACACAATTTATTTAAAAACACAATTTATTTTAAATAAAACGGCCTTGCAGGCAATTTCAATTTCAGTTGCTGCCGTTGGTTTCTTCACCCAAATTTGCCTCCTGTGTTTTGCTCTGCGACCATTCTTTCCTCATTGATTCACTCATTGATGTCCATTCTTTGACTTTCGAAATCAAACCTTTACCTTTCTGGAATCCCATATTTTGGTTCGAACCCAATTCAAAAAAAGTCACTGCACGTGGCTCTCTAGCCAAGTAGAATCCAGGAATCTTTTCCATTGCCTTCACTTCCTCAGGTGATAAATAAGCAGCAAAACCAGTAATCGCAATATTGTAGGCATAGAGCATGCGAGATTCCTCACCTGCTGCGGTTTTGGGCAAAAATGTGTGATAGTAGCTAAGCAGATCGTCATCGTCTGGGGAACCGGTAGGTTGAGCAACGTGAACAATATATGGTTTCAGATTCCTGTTGCATAGGAGAGAAACAAAAGAAAATTAAGTATACAGAAGAAAGTAAGAAACTGCAAGAAACCCATTATTCTTTGTGATTGCTGCAAAAGAAAGTAACAAGTATGCAATGAAATGAAGTTCAGATTATAGACATGCACCATAATGGAAGTTTCCAGGATTAATAACAGAAACCCTCCTGCAATTGGCTGCCAAAACTTTATTTTTAACCAGCGATTCACTCCATAGTTGCTTACTCCACCTGCTGTCCTAAATTCCCAACACAGAGTGCATATGTCCGCAAGAAAATACCAAAGAGATCTCCATAGATTTTAAACATTTGATTAATCAAGATAAGGGCAAAAATCCCAGAAAAAGGGGACTTGATCTAGTTTTCAGACACACACAACTAGAGGGAAAAATGTTAGAACCCTAAACCCTAAATTATTGAGAAAAAATGAGGGGAATTGATCGGATAAATGCCCTGTTGCAAAAAGAGTTGATTTTGATAATTTTCCTGCACCTGGATTCGAGCCGGGACACCTGCTCTTTGGTGAGCAAGTGGCCGTCGATGAAGCTCCGCCGCCATACCATCCATTTTGGTGCCTCCGCCAGTCCCCACGTCTTAATTGACCTACTCGCCCGCCGGTTTATCAATGTTCTAACATGTTCATCGACGAGAGCCTCTCGGTTTCGCCCCCTCCCAAATCTGCAAGGAACCAAAATCAGACTCAAAAGCTGAGATCTCATAAACATAGCCCAAGAAATACACAAATCTCATCCCACTAATACCGACCGAAAAGAACCCGATCACAGCAGCCAACAAGATAGGAAGAAGATAAAGAGAACGCTCGAGAGACAGAGAGAGAGCCGAAAAATCAGAATTGAATGAATATCAAAGAGTCTAACCAAACGAGTAACTAGGGCAAACTCGGTTTTGGGCCGGTTGTTATTGGGTCGACCCGACCCAATAACATCCCAGCTGGGCAGCCAGCACATGCTGTTAAGTCGGCACCGGCCCTTTTTTTAAAAGGGGTACTTACAAAAATACCCTTAAAATTAGAGATACTTTGAAAAATCATATGAAAAGTTTTTAGAAAGTAAAAAATACTGTATAAAATGAAAAAGCGACACAATGTCACTTTTTTTTATAAAATTGTGACTTTTTTAACACAAACTCAAAAAAAGTGACAAAACTAAAAAAAAAAAAGTGACAAACTTGCTTTTATTAAAAAGTGATGTTTGTTACTAAAAAAAGTGACAAAAATTTTAAGAAAGTGATAAGAAAAAGTGACAAATATTATAAAAATGCACAAAAATTTCAAAAAGTGATAAACATTCAAAAAGTGGCAAAACACTAATCAAAACCTTATAACCAGTTTAATAAAATGATGATTAAAAAAAGTGACAAAAATACCAATCAAAACTTTGGAATTAATTCAATAAAGTGAAAGAAATTAAAAAAAAAAAAGAAATATAAAAACTCAAAAAAGTGACAGGACTAAAAAAAAAGTGACGAAACACCGAGAAACAGAGTAGCATGAATGTAAAATAGAAAACTTTGTAAATACTAAATAGTGACTACTTTATTATTTAGTTTTTGAATTGGCGGGGCTCGGTGGGGTGGAAGAATTAGATGAAGTAATTTTATAAAGTTGATTGATGATGAGATAAAATGTAATCATCATTTTTCCCATCTCTGTAGATATGTAATTTTTATTTTTAAAACTAACATTTCACCATAAATAAATCAATAGCTGACTTGTGGATAATAATAATAATTAACATAATTAGTATGGTAAAAAAAATCAAACTATATCTGGTTAATATATGATACTTGTTTCTTGTAATCCTTGGTAAAGAGAAGACAAGAAGGAAACCTACATCAAAGGAAAAAATGTTATTAGTAGCATTGTATAAAAAAAAAATTGTGCCAAAGTGTGCCGGAGACACCTCTATCCAGGATGGAGACACCCCCGTGTTTCTATCCTGAATGGAGGCATTGAGTTTCCCTCCATCCAAGTGGATGGAGGCACCATGTCTCCATCTACTTGGACTGAGGGATGGAGCCTCCATCCCTCAGTCCAAGTAGATGGAGACATGGTGCCTCCATCCATCCCTCAGTCCAAGTGGATGGAGGCACCATGTCTCCATCCAAGTAATGGAGGCATAGTTTGCCTCCATCCAAGTGGATGGAGGCACGGCAATATCTCCATCCTGGATGGAGACATCTAGGATAAACTGTTTTTTAACACTCTTTTCTTCCATTCTTAGTTATATTATATGATAAACTTCATTTCAGTATCATCACCTAATTTTTTGGTATCTTGTCTTAATTATACTGAGTTTGTTGTTTTTAGTAGATAAGGATAAGTTTTTGATCTTGTTGTTCATCGATTCCTTTTTATTTCTGATAAATTTTCGGATCAAATCAAATAATTAGTAACTTTACACAAATTTTATATAGAATATATTGATAGATAGATGTAATTGAAAAGGCTTTATATATTGATTGAAATATTGAATGATTCATGAAGTGTTTATGGTCAAAATTTATTCATTATTGAGGCTTTGATCTTTCATATAAGAATTTATAGGTGGTATTGTCTCACAGATCGAGTCAGAATCGGGTAATATTTGAGTGAGCTCCTGTGAGAGTTAAATTTGTGTTTCAATAGTTTTGAAGAATGGCTACAGGGGAATGGCATTGTGAGAAATGGGATTATCTAAAGAATGAATCTTTTACGAAAGGCATCGGTAATGTGCCAGAAACTGGGTGTCTCTCTATCATTGTTCTCAGTGTTTCTGGTGATCTTGCCAAGAAAAAGACGTTCCCTGCGTTGTTTAACCTTTATCGTCAGGTTCGTTTTGATTTTTTCTTTCTTTTTTTGGCTGTTATATTTATCTTGACTTTTGGAAATACTTGCAAGCATGTCATTTGATCTATTGAATTACCAAGTATCCAAGTTCAAGAGTGAAAAGCAAAGTAAAATAATTTAAAGTACAAGTAGAATAAATGAATTAAATTAACTTTGTGATTGGTTTTGGTATTAAATTGTACATATCTTGTGAATGATGAGCCTTTGGTAAATGGCCTTCGCATGTGCATCCTGAAATTATTCAAAATTTTCAGCGCCTTACTTCTCCACTTCTCCATTATATCACGTAACATCCACTCCTCCTTACCCCCACTCATTGTACTCTCCTTCCTTTCCTCCATTTTCTCTCTCCTTCCTCTTCCTTTTCCTTTCTTCTACGGCTTTTTCAATTGCGGTTAATGTCATCAGATTTTAGTAGGATTCCACCGCTGGTATACAGGTAGGTTTGGATTATGGCTATTCATTTATATTGATTCTGAATATAGGTTTGGATTATGGCCATTTTGTTCCTCAATCCTCTGTTAAGCATTTGGTGGTTAGAATACAGCCATTACTTGGACGGAGGAAATGCTTCCGCCCAAGTGGAGGGCGTCATGCCACATTTTTTTTTCTACTAATAAATTGTGCAACACACACTAAACAATTATATAAATTTGATGGTCTTATTGATAGAAACCACATGTATAAAATGGAAGCATTCTCTACTATATAAATGTATATTTTTTTTATAAAATACAGTAAAATGATCAAATGTCTAATGCAATTCTTTTAGAACGAAGAACACACTTTCCAACTTTCTGAGTGCATGCACCTCCAGCATCTATGTTATTCTTATCATCTGAGTTCTGAAATTTGGTTTAATATAATGAGAAACAAATCCCAAACAAAGAACTGGGAGATCAACAAGAGATCTGTTGAACAGGTAAAAGTTACATACCATATTAAAAAGATTTATACCAACTTCTTCCTTAGGTATAGCAGGAATGAGATCTACTTCTGGCCTGATAAAGATAGGTGTATAGGTGCATCTTCTTTAAAGTAGTAGGATGGACATGAAAAAAAATGAAAAAGGCAAACAGAAGTCATTATCCAAAAAATTCAGGTTGTCTTACTGACTTTGTTTGATTCTGTGGCTCTAAAGATGAATCCTCAGCAGTATTGGATGTAGCTGATTCTAATGGCTCTACTTCATGAGATAGTCCAAAACTTTACTTGTTTAGTTAATTTAAATGTCGAGCCACATAAAATATAAAGAAATAACTTCACCTTCTCTGGCTCCTCTTCATCAAGTGGCCAAGTCGAAATCTTGTGGCAAAGATTGGTCCAAGAAATTGGATGACGTGTTATGGGCATACCGCACTACTTTTAAAACTCCAATCGGTATGTCACCATATCGCCTTTTATTTGGAAAAACATGTCATCTGCCTGTCGAACTCGAACACCGGGCATATTGGGCTATAAAAGCTTTAAACTTTGATAAAAAGTTGTCTGGTGAGAAGAAGTTGCTCCAACTAAATGAACTTGATGAAATCCGTCTCGATGCTTATGAGAGTGCTCGTCTCTACAAAGAAAAGACAAAGAGATGGCACGATCAGAACATTGTTAAGCGTGAATTTTATGTTGGACAGCAAGTTCTCCTGTATAATTCTTGACTCCGGTTATTCCCTGGTAAACTCCACTCTAGATGGTCGGGACCATTCACCATCGTTCAAATTTTTCCACATGGAGCGATTGAGATTTATGGTGAAAAACAGGGACATTTCAAAGTCAATGGCCAAAGATTGAAATCATATTTGGGAGGTGACTTTGAGAAAGAATCAGCCACCGTTCTTCTGGATAATCCTGAATGATCGAGTCCTATAGTCAAGCTAACGACTATAACCAAGCGCTTGTTGGGAGGCAACCCAACGTTCCTACTGTTTATTTTATGCTTTTAGTGTGTTTACTGCTTTTATTATTATATTTGTGGCTAATACCACTATTTTTGTAGGCCCTGTTTGTAGTTCCACTATGTCTCTGATTTTTCACAGGTTCTGATCACATTGAAGTACAATAAGGTCTTTGGTCCGAGCTACTCAAGCGCATCACGGGTCCAAATGTTGCATTCGTACCTTTTACATGGAATTCAGAGAAGTCTCTATTTTCCTTTCGCTTGTTCTTTACACATTGAGGGCAATGTGTTGATTAATTTTGGGGGTATTGAGCCTTGCCGGCTACTGATGTTGTGTTGTTTGATGTATTGAGCCTTGCCAGCTACTGATGTTGTGTTGTTTGATATATTGAGCCTTGCCGGCTTTTCTGTGTGCTTTGATTGGTGATGATGTTGTATTGACATCTTAGATAGCATTGTCGGCTATTGATTGATTCATGAAGTTGGAATTGTTATTGATTCATAAACTATGTTTTTACCAAATTATGCTGTTATGCTGCCCAAATTTTTTCTGAAAAATTGCTTATCCATGTGAGATATTGAGTTTCATTGAGCACATAGTCAGGATTGATTGTTATTTCGACATGGAAATGATTGTTTTATGGAAAATGTTTGAATTGGTAGAACTTAGGTTATGAGTATTGTTGCAAAATTATATTAACCTACAACCATTTCTCTTCCACTTTACTATGTTAAGAAACAAGTTTGGGGGTGATCGAGCCTGTGAATAATGTTGGTTAAAAAAAAATGTGTGTTGATTCCATGCATGATAAAAAAAAATGTTTGTGTGGAGTGTCTGTTGCCAAGTATAAGCTAGGTATTGACCATATGCTAGGAATCTACGCCGTACTGTTGCTTAAAAGAATATTGCACTGTATTAAAACTTGTCTCACTTTGTAGCCTTTTTGACTCGAGTTATTAAGTCCGTTGGGGTATTTCAAAACCTGGTACCCTTTGGTCTAAACAACCGGGGAGCTACCGACCTAAAGCTCGTTACAAGGGTCAAGAAGAAAGCTTAAGGGAGTGAGGTGGAATTTGAGCTGATATTGAAAGAAATGGATTTGGTGCAATTGATTAATCTTGGGCGTAGATAACTAGTTGATTTGACTTACTTAGTATAAACTTGATTGTAATGCACTCATTAGTGGAGAATCATCACATTTATAGATGTTGAAATTGCCGGTTAGATCCAACCAAACTAGTGCTAAAAAAGAAAAGAGTGAATGGAGAGAACCCTTTAGATTTACACTTTGGGAAAATGAAAGAAAATATATATTCTAAGTGTGAATCTCACGAGCGTGAAATGATATATTTGACTACAAAGGGTTGGGTTGGAACCAATTTCAAAATGTTTTCCATTTTAATGATTGTTTTCTAGTTTGGATAATGATTGAGAATGACTATGCACACACTACACCGATCGAACTATGGATAAGCTAAAATGATTTTCGATAGCATTATTTGGAGTATAGTTGTGAATTGATAGATAATTTTTAAACTCTCTGATATTCTTTGCGAGCTATCTAATGTGTTGATCATTGTCGCATTCGCATGATTGTGTTAGAAGTTAATCTTGCTCGAGACGAGCAAGAGCTCAAGTTTGGGGGTGTGATAAGTGTGTTTTTACACACTTATTTAGCACTTTTTGCATTTAATTAGAATTGAAAATGAGTTGATTTCTACGCATAATCGTGTAATTTTGTATGTTTGTAGGCTTTATACCCGAGTTCACGAAGAACGAAGCGAAAATGAGAAGAAAGGGACTAAAAGTGTACAAATTGGTGAAGTTAGGGACCAAGTTGCACATGCCAGAAAGATGAAGGACTTGACATGCAATTTATGGAGGACCAAAATTTCTTTTTGATTTCTTTGATATTTTCTTAAGTTTTCAACCACTTATATTAGTTTACTTCATAGTTAAGTATTAGACTTTGATTATTTTTGCTTATTTTATTTTTAGATATTTTAGTTTTCTATTTTCTCTATAAATATAACATCAAACTCCTCCCTTGATATATCTCACTCTCCCTCTCTCCCTCTTGCACGAAATTTTCTTTTGTTTTTTTCTTTTTATTTTGTTTTCTTTATTTTGCTTGGTTCTTGGTTCATTTGGAAGAAGAAATAGTTGATAGCAAGGGAGATTCAACCGTAGAAGTTGGAGAATTCGATGAAGGAAGATCCAAAGCCTACTTTGAAAGGGTTGTATCATTAACTTTGGCTTGTTTTCATTATTTTCTAACTTGTGTAATATATTGTAACATGAATCCCGTTGTTATTATGTATATGATGATGAACTAAGTATCTTTTGTTGGAATTTATGAGTAACTTAACCTAATGCTTCATTCATGTTGATTATATGTTTGTTAGAATTTTATTATGCATTGATTATTAAAATAGTAGTGTATCGATCATCATGTTTAAGATTACTTCATTTTTGGTGACGCTTAGATATTGTAGTTAGGTATTTACGTGATTGTTGAAAAATAATTGCATTTATAGACCGAAATGATCGATGCCATGGGTTTGTCTAGTATACTAGGCGCGTCTAGGTGATGTAGAGATACACACCTACCTCATGTGATCCGTTGAGTATTTTCACAAAAAATCATGATGTTGGTTATGTTTGTATCGACATAGAGATATGCGGTATAGATACGCCGATTAGGGTTAATATGACCTCGAGAGGGGGTATTAACTATAACAGGAAAATCGGGTCTAACTATTGTATTTTGATAATTAGCATCTGCACGTGATTGAATTGACATTAATGAAGTATAGGTTAAGAGAAAACATAAATTCCAACATCTTTTCAAAACCAAAACCTTTTCTACTTTTTATCTGTTATTTTATCAGTTTTTAGATTAAATCGATAATTTTAGAACTTTTAAATTATTTTTAAATCTGTGTGTTTGTTACGTTAAAATTGAGACTGAAAAACTTCAAATTGAATTCCACACTCTCTGAGGGATCGACTTGAACTCTTTAGGTCCACTTTTACTACTTGTTCTCGACCCGTGCACTTGCGGCATAGAATCAAGCGAACATGGCTAAAAGGCTTATGAAAAGTGCCATCAAAACTCTCTTTTTTAATAATGTAGGATAAGACGCACGTGACATAGTTTAGTTGAATATGTAATAGCGTAGATATAGAAAAAAAATTTATTTTTATTATTATTGAAAACATTCTATATCACTACTCTATTAAAAGAGGGGATAGCAAAGTTACTGTTCATTTTTGCACCCTTGTTTTCACACTTAAACTGGTTTCAGGTTATCATTTGTGGCCGACTTTATTAACCGACTTACTTTCATTTGTAGCCGACTTACATTTCCCGCCGTATTTTCTGTTGATATTTTATGACCGACTAAAATATTATTATTCAATAAAAAACACACAAAATCCAAAAAAATAAAGTTGCCTAATTAAATTTTCTGCCCTATATATACATGCATGCAAATAAATTTTCTACACAGTTTCCTCTTTCTCAAATAAAATATTTAAAAAAAAAAAAAATTCCTCTGAAAGAAAAGATTTAACAAAAAAAAAAAAAAAATTCTCGATTACTGGTCTGTAGCTGATTTAGTTCTAGACTAACCATCTTGAGGTCCGTCGCGCCAAGAAGAAGATCTCCGCTCTACCTTCTCGGGAAAAAAACTCCGGTGTAAATGCCCGTGCATCGAAGTAAGTAGAATTACTCTTTTACCTATGTTAATTGGGATATTACTGCAATCAATGTTCATTTTTCTTAATGAAAATTAGTGATTATAGTTATGTGATATATGGGGTTATGTAACAAAGACGTTTGTAAGTTGCAATGTAAAAAGAAATGAAGGAAATAGGATGACACTAATTCTTTATTGATAACCAAAGTGCAAGAAGTCCTGCAAATTTTAAATTTTCATAAAGTCAGTTCATTAATTGTAGTTTCTGGCTATGCGTTCTTTGTCATATTTTTCTTTCGATTTGATTTCGTAAATATTTGAGTTAGTGCCTTAAATGTTTATATTACTACTGAAATGTTGTTGAAGCAGCATCGTCAATATCTGAATTCCCTACCTATATGTTGTTGGATGATTTTGGTATCATATTTTATTTTTTTTTAGCTACAAAATCAAAAAAATTTGAAATTATCCCTCGCACTGTTCACTCTCCGTTCGTGCACGGAAAGTTAGTCCGAGGTGCACAGGTTAGCTCTCCGTGCAGCACGGCCGGTAACTCTCCATGCGCACGGAGAGTTACCGGCTGTGCTGCACGGAGAGTTACTCTCTGTGCAGCCCGGAGCCATTCCTCCGTGCGCGCATGGAGAGGTTTGTGTGGGTACGAATTACTCTCCGTTTGTGTAAGGTATATTTTTCCCTTTTTTAAAGTGTTTTTTTCCGTTAACAGGAACAACAAATTTTTTCCCGTTTACCAAATTTACAAATACAATATATTAAATTTATTACATTTTGAACATAAACTTATTAATTGTACAAACGGCTAAATAATATTCTCATTTCACCTACCAAATATTCTTAATTCATTTACCAAATTTACACCTACAATATATTCAATATGTTACATTTTCAACATAAAATCTTATTTCCATTTTTTTAGTTCTATATATAAATATATAGTTATAATAGAGTAGTGATATATGTACTTTGTCGTTTTGAAAAATATAAATTTACATTCCCTACATTTTTTATTTTATTATTTATTAACAAAATTGAGGGCTCTATAATTTGTATTTTGTTTTTCTTCGATTTTGAATTTGTTTCCAACTTTTTTTTTTTGATTAATATAATATTTATTATACAGTATCAATCTATCAATCACCTCTTGATTTTTTCCCCCTTCGTTTTACTGGAATAAAACGGTATTGCTCTCTCGTTGATGGTAGCATATAAACAGTGTTTATAGTTCCCTTTAGGTTGCATTTTATCAATAGTTGCGTTAACGACTTAAATGTTTATACTTTATAACTTATCTACTCAACTATTTCATTCTATTTCATTTTTGCCTCCTTAAATGTTTATCCTTTATAACTCATCTACTCAACTATTTCATTCTATTTCATTTTTACCTCCTATATTTTCGCATTCGTACTGGTTTACACTTGATAACCAACTTACTTTTTCCCTGACCTGAAAAATATCTATTTTTTATCAAATTGTACGTTCTCTTATTTCATTCATTCATTCAATAACTTCAATTCTCAAATTTATTCTTGCCGCGGAAATTCAAAGTCACTATTTTGTTGAAAACAAATAACCCCCTTTCAAATAATAATAACATATGCCGATTTAAGATTTTGTTTTCCATTTTTGCCTCCTTTATTTTCGCATTCGTACTGGTTTACACTTGATAACCAACTTATTTTTTCCCTGACCTGTCTTGATAAATATCTATTTTTTTATCAAATTGTACGTTTTCTTATTTCATTCATTCATTCAATGAATTCAATTCTCAAATTTATATTATTTATGAGCTTATTCATTATTTATTATATTATTCTTGTCGCGGGGATTCAGAGGCACTATTTTGTTGAAAACAAATAACCTCCTTTCAAATAATAATAACATATGCCGATTTAAGATTTTGTTTTCCAATACTTTGTTTGTTTAACCTCAAAATACAATTTTTTTTGAGAATGATTATTACTTGACAAAAAATCTATTTTTCTTTTTCTTCATAATTAGTGTATGTTTAAGAAAGGAAAAAATTTAAACATCGTCCTGTAGAATCTGAAATTTTATTAGGCAAAACTATATAAAATGTCGACTTATTTATCATTATATGAGCGAGATAACCCTTCCATAGTTTATTTACCCTTGCGGGATTTCTTTGGGTCTTACGTAATCAAGTACTTTATTTGATTTCATTTTTGCCTCCTTCGTTTTCCTCATTTTCAAAATTTTATGTCGTTTCTGTACTATTTGTTTTCTTTAGTTACACATTTTCCCACGCCTACATTCCCACCGTCATAGCTCGACATAATACAAAAATAATGCGCATTTGGTGTGTGGATAATAGTAACTTGATTTAAGTTACTTTGAAAATGTTTGCGCGAAAAAAATTAGTCACCGTAATATAATATTTACAATACTATTAGGAAATTATTATTATTATTATTATTATTATATAAAAAACTTACAATATTGGTTAAATGTCTCTTCCATATTCTATTTAATTTCTTCAGCATCTTTTTAAAATCTTGTCTTAACTTTTCGTATTTCAATCAATTTCATTAATACTGCTTCATATATATAAAATGTCGATTAATTATCATTATATGTGCGATAACCCTTCCATATTTTATTTACCCCTGCGGGATTTCTTTTGTTCTTATGTAATCAATACTTTATTTCATTTTATATTTTTGCCTCCTTTGTTTTCCTCACGTTCAAAATTTGATATCGTTTCTTTACTATGTGTTTTGTTTGGTTATACATTTTCCTGCGCCTACACTTCCTATTGCATGAGTCGACATAACACAAAAATAATGCGCATTTGGTGTGTGGATAATAGTAACTTGATTTACGTTACTTTTAAAATGTTTGCGTGAAAAATATTAGTCTCCATAATATTTAGAATACTATTAGGCAATTAGTATTATTATATATATAAAAATTAAAATATTAGTTAAATGTCTCTTCCATAATTTCTCAAAGATTTTTTCCAAATCTTTTCTTCTTAACTTTTCCTATTCCAACCAATTTAATTAATGCTCCTTTATAGATAGTGAAGAGACATAAGAATTCACGGTTTCTTTTCCTCTCGCTCAAATTCTTTTTAAGGTTGTAAGGTTGCCTATGACTATGTTCTTAATCTTGTTCCCCTATTGTCTTTGTGTTCCTGTTATATATGAAAAAGAAACATGGGACATCTATTATCTTTTTTGCTATTTTACTTCGTTTCATTTTATACTTTTTACTGACAACTTGAACTGTTTTTTATTATTTTTATAGGTACTTTAACCATGTCTGGAAAGCCTACTATTCGTCATCCTAAAACTACAGCTGAATCATATAATACTTTCATTCGACAACAAGAAAATCAAAGACATAAGGATCGTCGGCAGCGGCTTCAAACTGGATCCATAGATCATCGAAAAAGAATAGCTAATCCTATTTTACCTATAAATAATTATTTAGGTGCGTCGTCGAAATCTACAATAAATAATTATGAATCTTCTATTTCGAATGATTTTACTACCAATGTTTCCAATGTTGAATTACAAGGAGATTTGCCCCTATTGGATATCCCAATTACTCCGTATGTATTACCAATATGTACTTATTGTAAACATTGTGGCGCAAAAAAATTTTATAGAGAAAGTAAAGGATTTTGTTGCTCTGATGGAAAAATTAAACTTTTTATTTCTGATTCACCACCTATATTATTTAACTTGTTTACCTCTACAGAACCAACATGTTTAGAGTTTAAAAAATTGGTAAGGGGATATAATAACCATTTTGCATTTACTTCATTTGGTGTAAAGTATGACAAAGAATTGTTCAAATCATATAAAGGTATATATACATTTAGAGTTCAAGGTCAAGTATATCATTATGTAAACGAACTTATACCTAAAAATAATAGACCTTGTTATATGCAATTATATTTTTATGATACAGATAATGAACTTTCAAATCGTATGAAAATTTTAGATGGTTTTGTTGAATCTACCTTGATGAGCTTAATTGAAACTCTCCAAATAAATCCATATTGCCGATTTTTTAGATCTTTGAGTGATATAACAAACTTACAAAACTACCAAATACATATAAGATGTCACCTGTGCCTTGATCAAAGAGTCTTCAATACACCCACAACGTCTCAAGTAGGCGTATGGCTCGAGGATGATAAAAATGTCAATGCTAACGTTCGTGACATTACTATATATGGACATTCTGGTGATTCTCATAAGGTTCATTATTATTATGGTTGTTATGATCCTTTGCAATACCCTTTACTTTTTCCGTATGGAGAACCCGGTTGGCATGAAGGTATTGATCGATGCACAAATCAAAGTACAAATTTGCCCACTTTAGCAACTTTTGCTACCACAATTACGTCTGCATCTGAAATTATCGAAAAAGGAGATCAAGGTTTATAATATATATATATATATATATATATATATATATATATATATATATATATATATATATATATATATATATCTGTTTTTATATATTCCCTAATTATGCGTATATAAATATTATAAATCAATACTAAATTTGGCTTCTCATCATATAGTACTCAATGGAGCTAAGCATCGATCTCAGGTTTCTTGTCGAGAATACTATTCATACAAGTTACAAATCGATGTCTGTGTAAGTCTATATTGCTTCATAGTGGTAGATTGTTTCAACAATATGTTGTGGATATGTATGTTAAAATTGAAACCACTAGATTAGACTATTTTCGTAATAATCAAAAACAGATACGTGCTGAACTTTATCAAGGTATTGTAGACAGTGTTCAAAACGGAGAAACAAGAGGGTACAAAATTGGAAGAAAATTTGTTTTACCTCAATCATTTACATGTGGGCCTCGAGATATGTTGCGACGATATATGGATGCAATGGCCATTGTACAACGTTATGGAAAACCAGATATATTTTTAACTATAACATGTAACCCCAATTGGCCCGAGATTAAGCAAGAACTAAGGCATAATGACGAAGTCCAAAATCGACCGGATTTAATCGTTCGCATATTTAGAGCAAAATTGGAAGAACTAAAAGATGATTTATACAAAAAAAATATTTTAGGTCCTGTTATTGCTCATATATCTGTTGTTGAATTTCAAAAAAGAGGTCTTCCACATGCACATCTATTATTAATTTTTAACCGTAACCATAAAGTTTCATGTGCTGAAAATGTTGATAAAATTGTGTCGTGTGAAATTCCTGACAAAACCACATTCTCGCATTTGCATTCTGTTATTGTTAAACATAATATGCATGGTCCTTGTGGAAATCTAAATCCAACCAATGTATGTATGAAGCTAAATAAAGGTTGTAAAAATAAATATCCTCGAGATTATTGTAGCACTACTATATTTGGTCATAATTCTTACCCATTGTATAGGCGTCGTGATACTGGTATTTATATTAAAGTTAGAGGTCAGATGTTAGACAACCAATGGGTTGTACCATATAATCCTTAATTAAGTGCAAAATATGACTGTCATATAAATGTTGAAGTATGTTCTTCTATCAAAGCCGTAAAATATTTGTACAAATATGTATACAAAGGACATGATCGTATTAATTTTTTAATTAACCCAAATGAACAAGAAAAAGAAATTGACGAAATCTCTGCTTATCAATCTGCCAGATGGATATCTCCACCTGAAGCTATGTGGCGAATTTTTTCTTTCAATTTGGCCGAAATTTGTCCTACTGTCTATTCTTTACAGTTGCATCTCGAAGACCAACACCAAATAACGTACAATGGGAACGATGATTTAGTTGCCATTGTTAACAATGAAAATATGAGACGAACAATGTTAACTGAATTTTTTCGAATCAATGAAATTAATGAATTTGCTCGAACATTATTATATCGAGATTTCCCTACACATTTTGTTTGGAATACACATACAAAGATTTGGACTTTAAGAAAGAAACAAATTGTTGTAGGCCGAATTGTCACAGCAAATCCTTCTGAAGGCGAACGTTATTTTCTTCGCATTCTTCTTAATCATATTCGCGGGCCAACATCATTTCAATCCTTACGAACTTCAAATGGGGTAACTACTACAACTTATAGAGAAGCTGCATTTCTATATGGTCTATTAAGTGGAGATAATCATTGTGAACAATGTTTATCTGAAGCTATTCTTTATGAAATGCCATTTTCTTTAAGACGTTTATTTGCCACAATCCTTCTGCTTTGCAATCCTACTAATCCAAAATTATTGTGGAATAAATTCAAAGCTTACATGATTGATGATTACGTGCATGAAAATATATCCATTGACGCTGCCGAAGTACGGGGGCTACATGATCTCAGCTCTATTTTAGAACCGTTGGGCAAAAATATTAACGACTTTGAAATTGTATCATTCAATGTAAATATAGACGAAAATGAACGGTTAAAAAGAATGATTGCAGAAGAGACAAGTAATTTGATTGTTCAAAATGACAATGTTAATACAATAACTTTAAATGACAAACAACAATTTGCTTATGATACAATTATGAAAAGAATAAACTTGGAATCAAGTGGTGCTTTTTTTGTCGATGGTCCAGGTGGAACAGGTAAAACTTTTTTATATAAAGCGCTCCTTGCGAGCGTGGTTCTAAAAATTTAATTGCTTTAGCAACTGCGTCTTCCGGAGTATCTGCATCTCTCTTACCTGGAGGTAGAACAGCTCATTCAAGATTTAAAATTCCTTTAGACACAACTGGTGAAATTTGTTGTTCTGTTAGTAAGCAATCTCCTTTAGGAACTTTATTTAAAATGTCTAGATTAATAATTTGGGATGAAGCAACCATGGTAAATCGTTGTGCCATTGAAGCCGTAGATAAAATGCTCAGAGATATTACAGATTCTAATTTGCCTTTTGGCGGTAAAGTTATAGTCTTTGGAGGGGATTTTCGTCAGGTTCTACCAGTTGTAAAAAAAGGAAAAAAAGAAGACATAATGAGAGCTTTATTGGTATTTTTCCATCTGTGGCCTTTTTTTTACATTTGCCATTAGTTGAGAATATGAGGGCAAAATTTGATCCCGAATTTTGCGATTACTTACTTAGAATTGGAAATGGAACAGAGCATGAACATTCTTGTAAATGTATTAAACTCCCAGATAATATAATTTTACCATTCGAAGATGAAATTACATCCTTAAAAATTCTAATACATCATGTTTTCCCAAATATAAAATCATATGCTGATAATTTACATCTGATGTCAAATCGGGTTATTCTTACAGCTACAAACGAATGTGTTGATCATATTAACAACATATTGCTTGAAACTATTCCTGGTGACTTTTATACTTACTATAGTTTTGATGAATCAATTGACAAATCAGAACAACCCTTGCAAGAAGATTTTCTAAATAGTTTGTCCTCAAATGGTATTCCACCACATGAATTGAAGCTTAAAGTAAACTGTCCTGTAATGTTATTATGCAATATTAATCCATCTGAAGGGTTATGCAACGGAACACGTCTTACTTGTCGCAAATTTGAGAAAAACATAATTCTTGCTGAAATTACTACTGGTGAATATTGTGGAAAGCATGTTTTTTTGCCAAGGATTCCCTTTATACCTCTTAAGAGTGATCAAAATTCAATTCCATTTAAAAGAACTCAATTCCCAATTAGGCCATGTTTTGCAATGACAATTAACAAAGCACAGGGTCAAACACTTGACTTTGTTGGTTTATATCTTCCAGAATCAATTTTTTGTCATGGTCAGCTTTATGTAGCCTTATCTAGAGCAAAAACAAGTACATCTATCAAAGTCTTACTTAAACCATTCAACAGTGATACTTTGCATACCACATGTACTAAAAATATTGTATACAAAGAAATCCTTTCATTTGTACATTCGTAGACCTACATTCTTTATGAAAATTTTTTATCGTTCAACTTGTTCGTTATCGAATTGAATCAACTATCAACTGCTTCATAAAGGTTTTTGCTATGTTTTAAGAAATTTAGATTTCCATGTATATGTTTACTTAGGCTGATGATCTTTTTAATTGTTTAATAATCTAATATGATTTGTCTTTTTTTTCTCAAATTTAGGGACGGATCCAAAGACTCGGCGAGCACCCGCGGCCGCTCAGGCCGGATCCGCCGGATGTCTGGGCCTCGCCGGGATGTTCAGTTCCCGCCGGGTACAGTGTTGGTGGCAGGCGGAGGCAGTTGCAGAGACGGAAGGACCAAAAAGGAGAAGAAGACCAGTTCCAGTTTTCCTTTTTTTTCTTTGGGCTGATGGCGATGACCAGATTAGGACTCAGGATGGGCAGGCCTCTTTTTGTTTAAAAACATTAGGCCCAATAGAGGATATCATCAAGGATCCGTCCATGTATTTCCCCCAGCCAAAATCAACAACCCAAACTCCAAATCCAATCCAAGTATCCAACATAATTTGAAACCGTTCCATTTCCATTCGAAGCAGAAGCAGCAGCTGCGCAGCGCCTGCGAAGTGGAAAGTGCGAATCTGTTGTAGTGGTTCGGTGGACCGTGTGCAAAGTCAGGGATGACTCTCCAACCCTGAGGACCGAGGCCAAGCAAGCAGCCTGCACCGTGGATGCCATTAAATGCCAAAAGCACACAGCTTCTTCATCTTGGGTGCGAGCGAGCGAGAGGGAAAAAATACAATGGAGAAGGCACTGGTGAAAGTAAAAAGCATAAAAGCTGGAAGCTTTTGGCTATAAAAAAAAGCCAAGGAAGAGTTCAAAAATGTCGCTCAAGACCTCACTGTACGTACTCCATTTCTTATGGTAAAATTATAAATGAAATGGGTTTTATTTGAACTTTACTGTCTTGATTTATTTCGGAGAATATTTGTTGTTTGTTATTTGTGTTTCCATATAGAGAGTAAATTATATCTAGGCTTTGGAGAATGGAGGTTTTTCTTGTTAAAATACTTAGGGTTGGCTTTAGCGTTTGAGTTGGTAGACCCAGCCTATGTTCATTTTGTTTACCAATATAAACATAAAGTCCGTAATAATTAATATGGCTTCTCACATCACTACTGTTATAGAAAGTTTTCCGAAAGAGGTAAGGAAAGAATAAAACGTTTGAATATCAAATTTAAATTGAGAGCTTTGTAATTTTTTTTAATCACTTACTCATAATTGTTTTAACAATTTCGTTTTGTGATACCGTTTGATATGCCTTCGCAACAAATTTGCACTACATATTTTATTTTTGTTCTTTTTCCATATTCCTATCATTTTACTATACTTTGTCTATTTTTTTGCCCATGACCCTACCAATAAAAATAAATATGTTCGAATTAGTTAATATGTTTTTGCACATGACTACTATTACAGAAAAAAAAAATTTTTGTTCAACGAACAATAAGGGAACACTTAAACACTCAAATATAAAATTCAATCTGCAATATTAATATCCCTATTTTTTTCATCTTATTATTATTAATAAACATTAGTTATAATTATTTTACAATTTTTTTTAATGTTTACCTTTGATATATCTTTAAACATAATGTTCAACAGCTATTTCGTCTTTGCGACTTTTTCTACTCGCTTTCATCTTATTGTATGTTCATCGTGTTTTGGATCTATGTTAATGAGTACCTATGTTCATTGCTTTGTGATATTAGTTTTCAGTCGCCTTTTTAATACTCTTTCCATTCAATCTAATGATGGTTTATTTCTTCATTGCAGCTTGCGAGCTTTATCAAATTGTCATTACTATTCATCTTTCTCTGATTGAATTTACTGGAATTCATCTTCTACAATGCTAGCGCTTTTGGCGAGATAAAGCAAATGAAATATAGCTCTTCAAAAAAAAAAAAATTGTTGTGAAGCATAACAAACATCCCTTGGATATCTTTGCTTTGAAGAACTGATAGTTTGATAAACTGTCGAAATGTTTACGACGTTGAGAACCACAAAATTAGTTTCGAGTTCACTTTTTGTCCTTCCTTCCATATTTTTGTTTATGCAATTAAATATTTATTTGTTCACATTTTTTTTGCGCATTATGTAATTTTAAAGATTATTCCTCCTCAATTGCCTTTTCCATCAGTGGAACAAATTTGTTTAATTTATTCTATGGATTTTTTAATTATAGGCTTTCATCTTTATTCTATGAAAGATTTACACGACACAAAACAAACCTTCTGCTTTTATATGTGAGATGGTACGAGACATTTTTCCTTATTGTAACTGCCTTCAAAATGGCTTCGCCTCCTGCAATGCTAAAGTTTTTGGCAAGATAAAGAAAACTTCAATAAAAAAAATTGATGCGGCATAATACACATTCCTTAGATATCCTTCTTTTCAAGAATCGATAGTTTCATAAACCAACGAAATCGTTGCAACGTTAACAAACATCAAAATAGTTTCACTGATTATAGTTTAATTCAGCCAGATTATTTAATTGTAACTAAATTGACTACCGACTTGTATCCTGGATTTTTCCACAAATATAAACAGATATTTTACAACACCTGGATGCAATTTTACAATCCTTGGATACAAATTATCCAAATTTCATTGCCAAAATAGATATTTTCCAGAAATTACTCGAATTCCATTTCCCCAATAGATATTGTACCAAATCACCAATTGTTCATCATTAATTCCATTTCCCACAGTAGATATTTTGTAAATGGACTAGATATTTTACTATTCAGTTGCTATAAATATAGTCTACCTCAACAGGTTTACCTTAGAAAAAAATACAGCACTTAAAATCTTAACATTGACCCAACCTCTACGTGATTTACTACTTCGAGTATAATTACTTTACAGGAAAACTTGGTCTTTATTTTCTCCTGCCTGCCTGCCTTCCTTTTTTTTTTTTTTTCTGTTTTTGCTAACTTTTTTTCCCCACATTTCAGTGATGACTCAGTCTTATAAATTCATTCCACAAATCTCTGCTTCAGAGAGCAATTGGTCAGCCAAAATTATAGTTTCAGGGAAGCAACCTCCTAAAATGTACCCGAAATTCAAATAGTCGTTATCAGAATCTTACTTTCATGGATTTACAAGTATAATTATACTATTCAGTGCATAAATTTTTTTTATTATTATTATATATATTATATCTTCTATTAATAAAATAAATATATTCATATATATTTATATCTTTCTCCACAACTAAACAGGGAAATAAAGTTATAGCTACAATGTACGACGCAAATATTACTGCATTAGATGATCAGCTCAAACTGGGAAAGACATATATTGTCTCAAATGCAACCGTCAAAGATATCAAGAGTGAATTCCAAAGTTCGGAACAAAAATTGAAGAAGTGCATGAGATCCATTTAAATTTTTTGTTCTCAACCTATGAGCTCACTTCATTTAATGAGTTACAGGAACACCTAGACAAAAATACGAGCATAAGTAAGTTTCCAATTTAATATTGTCTTCTTCCACATGCACATATACATTATATATTAAAAATATGTAAATAACTTCGTTCCTTTTATAGGTGTGATTGGTGCAGCCATAGATATACGTCAGAAACTTCTCATTCAAACGAGGTTTGGTACATAAACTTTTTTACAAGATATTGTCTTAATTGACAATAAATTCCGTACTGTCGTACTAACGTTATGGGATACCTTCGTGGATGAAGAAGGTAATAAAATACTCCAAAATATTGCAAATAAACCTATAATATGGGCCACAAATCTTAAAGTTTCTTCCTTTAGCGGTAAGTCTTATCATCCATATTTTAGTTTTTTTAATTCACTTTTAAATAAAAATTACGATCTAAATATTCAAATTCATCAATCAGGCATCACTCTTTCTACTAAAGTCAGCAGCACTTTCTTCATTGACGCCGATTTACTTGTTGTTGCTGAATATAAAAATTGGTATTGTATTATATCTAACTTTCTTCAGCATAAATATATATTTCTGTAA
This sequence comes from Fraxinus americana, assembly GCA_035079005.1. Classification (NCBI taxonomy): domain Eukaryota; kingdom Viridiplantae; phylum Streptophyta; class Magnoliopsida; order Lamiales; family Oleaceae; genus Fraxinus; species Fraxinus americana. Next base: position 1,210,922 of record CM068722.1, on the reverse strand, counting down.
ATTTTACGAAACTGAACATGTACTTGTTTTCGCAGGGTGGAAACGAATGCAGAACAACTAGATAAAATCATAACAAATAAACCGTTTGACCCGCCTAAATTTACACCTCCAAATAAATTTACGAAAATAGCTTATTTGTTGGGGATATATCTAGAAGTAATATTTATATATCTATATACGCATTTTTTATATATATATATTTTTTTTATTCATAGGATTTTTTGATTTAATTATATACACTTTTACATATTGGCAGGAAAAATTTTACTGGGTCAGTGCAACGTGGAAAATCAACACAAAAAAACTGACATTTTGGTACATGTCTTGTAGTAATTTTAAAAAAACATCCAATGCAAATTTCGCAGAAATACACAAATGTAGATTTTGCAAATGTGAACGGGCAAAAGCTGTCTCAAGGTAATCTATTTATATTTAAATGTTTTAATTTTAATAATAATTTGAATAAATATATATTCCTAACTACAGTCTTTTTTTCTCGCAGAGCGAATGCTTTGATTTCTCTTGAGGACAAGACAGGATCATTGGACGCAAGCATCATAGGACATGCCGCGTAAAAATTGCCGGAAACAAACGCTGATGTATTAATGAATTATTCTCCCGAAGTAAAACTTTCGTGCCTCAAATTTTCAAATATTATTTTCACAACAAAATTAAACCTATTTTTTATACGATATAATATATATTTCATTTGCGTACACCAGCCCGTAATTGAACAACATCTTGAAGTCGGAAAGCGAAATGGAAGTATTGTTTTATCTTAAAGTGTCGGAGAAACGCCATTCCCCACCCGAATACCGATTTGAAATTGTCACATCAATCGCTGATGGCAATATTTCAACCACACCGATGATCGGCTTCGTGACGAGCATGCGGAACATAGCGACCAATTCAAGCAGTCTTCAAAGGATAAAAATATATCTCCAGTTAGAACAAAAAGATCTCAAGAATCTATCACCGAGATAAATAAGAAGAAAAGAAAATGATCAGGTCAATATCGTCTAGCAACATGAATGGTAGTTTTTTTTAATTATAATTATATGTTTTGTAACGATAGGCAATCAGTTTTATACAAAGAAAACAAATTGCCTATGCATATAAGAAATTGGGCAGTATCTTTTGCGCCTTCTGACCCAATGAATAAATGTTGTAAGCTGGTATATGTTTAGTTTTTGTAGAAGCCATTTTGTCCCAAGGCTCATGTAACGTTGATATATAGTTTCTTTTTAAAATAGCCAAGTTTAATATATGGTTCTTTTTAAAATAGCCAAAGTTCATACATGGTTATTTTCGTATGTACTATACATGTTAAGTTTATGTAGCTAAAATCTAATTTAAGAAAATATATATAATTATAATTATTAAATAAAAAAACAAAAAAGTATAGAAAATTATCTTAAAAAATACTTATTCATTTTAACATCTATTTTTTTTTTTAATAACATAAGAGAAAAATGGAAAAATTTGAGTCGGAAAGACTCTTCGTGCCTCTCCGTCCGCGCACGGAAAAATTATCCGTGCGCACACGAAAAATTTCAAAGGCAGCAACATTTTGTACAACAATTTGTGCTTCTCCAATATTGATCTTAGGCTCAATCCCAATCCAAAACAGTCATTAGGCGATGAAATTGCATCTCTTATATAGTAATACAATTCCTCATTAGCTATTCATTGGAGTTTATGTCTCTAAATTTTTTCTACAATAAGTAAAATAATCTCGACTCAAGATTGAGTAACTGAGAGTTTCTTTTGGTGACTGGGAAGTTTGATCCAAGGAAGAATGTGAAGGTTGATATCCCATTTCGTATTTTTCATCTAAGTTTAGTAAGTTGTTCGTTTCTTGAATTCCTGGGCTAATTCATCTATTCTGCAAGAATTTGTACATAATTTTAACAAAAAAGTTATTTTACATATATATACTTTGAGATTCCTGAAGAAATTCTCACCCCCAAAAAAATGAATACAAAACTAATAGGGGATCAACTTTAATTCTGGCCAACCATTTTTTCACAATCTTGATTCAGCAATTTCAACGACTCATCTAGCAATTTTAACCTAAAGGTACCGTTTTCTTTATATTTTCTAAATAAATTACATACCTAATTTCTCGTTTTGCTATTTAGTGCCTGTTTGTCAACCATTACTGAGAAGAAAATGGTGTAATGAATAGTATTTTTTGGAAAATATGTGGTTGAAATTGAAAGAAACTTTATCGATTTAAGTGTAGAATATTTTATTATTTGAATGTGTGGTAGAGATTGATTACTGTATAAAACAATTTTTTGAAAAATGGTAGACAAACAGGGGCTTAATCTAAGTTAAACGGAATCAAAGGTATGGAACTATTTTTAAGACAACTTTGGATTGGTGACAGTCTAAGATGAAGCATTTTAGATTTAGTATAGAGGTAAATCCATGTCTTTAACCAGTTTTAAAGTTGTGTAATTTGTCGAATTAAATGCATAATTGTTAGTGGCAATTTGTCGTCTTTTCTTCTAGACAATACCCTCATTTTGACAGAATCTTTGTTGAATCACCTGATGGAAATTGGATGCTAATTCATTCAGAAGAGGTATGATCATGTTTCTTTAGCCTTTCTTTCTTTATGGCCATATGTGTGTGTATGCCGTTCTTCATTTTGTGCCCTTCATATATTCATTCATCTCCTTCATGTAAGCATTTGATTCTCTTTTTACATCCTTCGACATGCATGGCATGAATGGTAGATTGTAATGGGATGTGATGTAAAATATACTAGATAGAGCTACCACAATGGAGGATTGTGGCTAGGTAACATTTTTAACCCTTTAGACCCTTTTGATGGAAATTTGATGAGATTAATCGATAGTGATGGTGTACTTTTCGCTGAACTAGCTTGCAGAATATAACATGGGAAAACTATTGGGTCTCTTTTTAAGGAGGAAAATAAATAAGTAGCAACTTAACAATTGCAATTGTTTACTTTTAGTTGTTTTTGAAAAAATCATTGAGATTAAACCACATGACTCGCATTATTCATTGCTGAAGGTTTTTTTGTTAGTTCTCTTACATTGAGTAATAAGAACCATCTCTATAACATACTTTCTCCAGACCAATGGTATTCTGCTACCATAACCCAATATATATCCCAATCATCAATACCTCACAAATTTCGTCGAACTCATCAACGCAGACCAACAAGCATATCTAATGGGAAGTAACTTCCATGCATTTATATGTGGCATTTCCAATAGAGCTTAAGAAGAACAACAGTTAAGCAGTAAAATAATTCATGAATTTATACTGTTACAAGACAATCACCATCAGATACTCGACGGTATCGTTGCTGGGGAGCTAAACACTATACCAAAACAAATCCACCAGCCCTATACCGTACAACCGCCTGCTGATACTTCATTTCCAACTGCCTCAAGTTCTACTCCTCCAACATCCAACTATGTCACAAGAGAAGAAATAGAGCAAATGCTGAATACACAAAGGCAACATATTATGTCAGACATGTTTGGTTTGTGCAACGACATAAGGACCACAATGCATAACATAGGAGTTACATTTTTTTTATATATATGTGGCGATAAAAAATATTGTTTATTTAGGTACAATTTTTTTTTCCCATAGATTTTGTAAAGTTCAATTTGTAGTTATCCTTTATATTTTTTCCCTAGAGTTTTTATTATAGTACAAATTAAACTATAACAAATTTATGAAAAAAATAAAAAAGAAATCGGACCTAAATAAATAATATTTTTCAAAATACCTGTATAAATCTTACATTTATTTGACTCGAATGATTTTGGAAATATGATCCTTTTTTTGAAATAAAACACTATTGTCAATACTTTTATTTGACTCGAATCAATTTGGAAATATGATGCTTTTATTGAAATAAAACACTATTGTCAATAAAAGGAAAGTAATAGTGGGTATTCAACTCATTCAATCCAAATGAAAAATAAGCATAGCTAAAGTTCAAACATTGGATTTATAAACTTGAAACTATCTATTTTAAACTTATGACTGCAAAATGTGTTTTTGTTACCAATTGCTTAAATTATTGAACTATTATAGAAACATATTTTTGGCTTATATTCTACTAGATTAAAGTCATCCTGATTCCTTGATTTGTTGATTGAAATATCGTTAATTATTGCTCAAGGTTTCACTAATTTGGAATATGTGAACTTAATAGTCCTTATCCACTTGTAAACATATTTTCATATCCTAAAATAATATGACTTGGTAAACATTTTTACACACAATGCCGCCACAGCGAACGTTATTTATATAATTCACGAAATTCCACCACAGCGAACGTTATTTATATAATTCACGAAATTCCACCACATTTAATACACTAACAGTACTATAAAAAAAAATCAGCCCGTGCATTTGCACGGGCAAAGACTAGTACTAAGATAAAGTTTAAAAGAATAATGTATGTACAAATAGCCGAGCCGAGTCGAGCCATAAAAATAATGAATCAAACGTAAAATAACTTGTTTTTGCAATCAATAGTTTATTGGCAATTTATACATTGTCAATTACGATGTCATCTATTGATGTACAAATAGATTAATCCCCTTCTGCAGGATTTAACCTTTTTATAATAATAATAATAATAATAATAATAATAATAATAATAATAATAATAATAATAATAATAATAATATCCAGTACCAGTTTAGGTGGTCATACTTATAACATGTTTGATACTCATTCTTCTAAAATATATTTTTTTTTCTCTTATTTACAATTATACATTTTCAATAAAATAATACTACACGTAAAATAAATAATCACGACTTTACATTTCACAATGAATGTAAAATTATTTTTGACATCAACAACAAATTTTTAAATCGCTTAAAACAAATATTGGTAACTTAAAATACTAAATCAAACGTCAAGGAAAAAAAGAAAGCTTAGATGAGCTGAGCCATATAGGTAAAAAACGCCTTGGCCAAGTCGAGCCATAAAGCCATTTGGAATAAAGCGTAAAAAAAAGGTTTAGCCAAATTGAGTCATATAGCCATTTGGTTCAGCAAATTATTTTTGACATTAACAACAAATTTTTAAATCGCTTAAAATGAATATTCGTTACTTAAAATACTAAATGAAACGTAAAGGAAAAAAAAAAACTTTGCCGAGCCGAAGCATACAGCCAAAAAAAAAAAAAAAAAAAGAAAGTGGCTTGACTGAGTCGAGCCATAAAGCCATTTGGAATAAAGCATAAAAAAAAAGGCTTAGCCGAGTTGGGCCATATAGTCATTCGGCTCGATAAATTATTTTTGACATCAACAACAAATTCTTAAATCGCTTAAAATGAATATTCGTAACTTAAAATACTAAATGAAACGTAAAGAAAAAAAATGCTTAGTCGAGCCGAGCCATATAGCCATTCGGGTCGGCAAATTATTTTTGACATCAACAACAAATTTTTAAATCGCTTAAAACGAATATTTGTAACTTAAAATATTAAATCAAACGTAAAGGACAAAAAAAGGCTTAGCCGAGCCGAGCCATATAAAAAAAAAAGGGCTTGGTTGAGTCAAGCCATAAAGCCATTTAGAATCAAACGTTAAAAAAAAAAAAAAAAAAGGTGGTCGTATTATATTATGTCATTTTTCTAAAATATATATTTTTTCTCTTATTTGCAATCACATTTTTAATAAAATAATATTACACGTAAAATAGAGAATTATGATTTTACGTTTCACAATTAACGTAAAATTATTTTTCACATCAACAACAAATTTGCAAATCACTTAAAACGAATGTTCGTAACTTAAAATATTGAATTAAAAAAAAAAAAAAAAAACTTAGCCGGGCTGAGCCATATACCAAAAAAAAAAAAAAAACGGCTTGACCGATTCGATCCATAAAGCAATTTGGAATAAAAGGTAACAAAAAATAAAAAAGGCTTAGCCGAGCCATATAGCCAAAAAGAAGAAAAAAGGGCTTGGCCGAGTCGACCCATAAAACCATTTGGAATCAAAATCAAACGTTTAAAAAAAAAAAAAAAAAACTTAGCCGAGCCATAAAGCTATTTGGAAAAAAAAAAGAAAAAAGGAAAGAAAAAAAAAAAAAAAGGAAACAGTTTGGCAGAGACGACCTATATAGCCAATGAGCTTTGCTTAAGCGGCTCTTTTATTCAACTATGGATTCAAGCTAGCATATCCACATTTCAACTAGTTAACGATCACGTGATAAGATTTTGGAGCTACGCACAACATAGATCGCAAATGTATTCACTCACTTGAAGGTCGTCAAGGAGAGCTGATAATTGTTTGCTAGTTGGACATCGCTCTGCTCGGAAGGCTCACCAATGATGCATCCGAGAGCAGTGTGTCTCCCTTCGCCTAGCAAACCGAGCACCTAGGAGGGGGACAGTCTCATACCCCCAGATCTGCAACATAATTATTATATTCATGTTTATTATAGACAATATTTTTTGACGTTGATTATGTCAAACATTTACGTGCACTACTGGGGCAATCCATATGTATCGTACTTACGTCGGGTCCCCTTTGGCCTCGATCGTGATATGGTGAAAACGTGCACCGTGTCCTCGAAAAATATCCGGCCCCTACGGATATGTGTTGAAGACATCAAAATCTTTGACGATCTCCAGATGGAAGAGGTCGATCGCAGTCTTCCTGTGGTGACATCTCAACATGCTTTCAAGGATGTAGACCAGGCCGAGCTTTACTCTGTCTAACATATGGTCACACCCTATGATCGCGTCCATCAGTTGTGGCAGAAGCACCATCCCATGTCCCTCGAAGTAAGCATCGTAAAGCCTGCTGCCTCTCTGAGTACCAGAATGAGTTGCATCATGGCCCGTAATATCTAGTCCAGTGATCAGGGCAAACTTGAACATAGAGAAACTAGTGACTTTGCCCTCGAGGTCAAAGTGGAGAACATCGTCTTCGACTGGACTCAGCAACCGACACAGTAGGGCATCGACGATCTGCCCCAAGAACTGCACGACTCTCAACTCGTACAGAAGCCAAAGAAAGGACTCCAATACGGCGATGTAACTACCTCTAGGTAGCCTTGCCCGGCATCTGTCTTAAAGTCGAGTTCAAGTGATACCCCATGCTGCAAAAATTTAAATATTAGCAAATCGAACATATGATAATGGAATACAATATAATCTCAGAAAATTAAGTGAACCAAATTGTAACAACTGCACGGAAGAAAGAATTTTAAATTAAAAAAATAAAAGAAAAAAGAATTTGCTAATTTCGTTAAAAAGAATATTTTATTTTGGTAATTATCAATTCAAATTTCTTCATTTAATTATTATTTAATTACATTTGAAAAAATTATAGATTAATTCACAAAGAGTATTTAATTGAAAATTTTTAAATTAATGAAAATATTAAAAGGAAAATAAATAAGTATTTTCTAATTTGTTAAAAAATAATATTTCATTTTGGTAATTATAAATTTAAAATTATTTATTTAATTATTTATAAATAAATTAAAACAAACGGAAAATATTAAAGTTAAGTAAACAATTTAATTATTATTTAATTACATTTGAAAAAATTAAAGATTAATTTACAAAGAATAATTTTAAATTAATTAAAATATTAAAAGGAAAAAAAAAAGAATTCGCTAATTTGTAAAAAAAAAATTCATTTTGGCAATTATCAATTTAAATTTATTTATTTAATTATATATATATAAATTAAAACAAACGGAAAATATTAAAGTTAAGTAAACAATTTAATTATTATTTAAATACATTTGAAAAAAATTAAAGATTAATTTACAAAGAATATTTAATTGAAGAGTTTTAAATTCATTAAAATATTAAAGGAAAAAAATAAGAATTTGTTAATTTGTCAAAAAACAATATTTCATTTTCGTAATTATCAATTTAAAATTATTTATTTAATTTTCTTTATATATAAAAATTAAAACAAACGGAAATTATTAAAATAAAAAAGAATACAAGTATTATTTAATTAAATAAATCATTGTAAAAATAAAAATGAATTACATTATATTTAAAAATTAAATACATAATAAAAATATTTTTTAATATTCGTAATATTAAATTATTTCACTATAAATTAAAAGAGGTTAAACAAATCTAACACGTTTCGCCATTTCCCGTGATCTTCAAAAATTCCCTTTTAAAAAAAAAAATTTCAAAAATTCCCACACCGCCGTCAAGCTTCTCTATTATCTCACTCACTCAATCAATCACTCCTCCTCCATTTTTCCACACAACCTCTCATTGGACTACCTCAGGTTTGGATTATATTTTCGGGTTTTGAGTTGTTATGGTTTCGTTTTTTCTCACTTCTCTCAACATGTTGCTCTAATTTTTTCACCCAACCTTGTTTTTGAAGTGAAGGTATTGCCATTCTTAAACTCAATTTAACTACGTATTTTTTTGGATTTTTAGTTAATTTTATTGGTGATTGTTGAAATTGAATTTTATCGGCATGTTTGACTTGTTTACTTTGGATCTCATTTCTCAGCATGGAGTTTCACTTTCTTCTTATCTTTGCTTAATCTCTTTGGCAGTCAAAATCAAATCAGATAGTTCTTCTCTTAGTTTGATATGAAATTTAATTTTACGAGGAAATAATAATTTTTAAAACGAAGAAATTGATTTTAGGGAAAAATGTGATCGTTGGAGGGTGGGATTTAGCCATCATTTTTTACCACCATCTCTCGTGGTGGGACCCACAATTTGAAAAAAAAAGGGTCAAAAAACTCATTTTGGTGTAAAAATAATGTCAGACAAACAGGGCTTAACTCATTCCATCATTAAAAGAGTTAATTGTTTCAATAGTCACTGAACTTCACAAAGTGTCATGTTTCACTAACTGAACTTTAAGTTGCACCCCATTACTAACTGAACTTACTTAAATTGCACTCCATCACTCACTATGTTAACTTCGTCTATACCGTTTGCCTACGTGGACCACGGTTTTCACACTTGGATGTTAAACCCCTTATACATCTTGCCACGTCATCAATCCCAAATTTAACATAAAATAATTAATAAAAATGAAAAAAGAAACCTACCCCAAAACCCACGTTGCCACCCACCCCACATCCATATTCTTTCCCACCCACCCTCGAAACCAAAACCAAAATCACAGTCACCATCTTCAACCGTCGACGACCACTAACACCACTACTACACCCACCCACCGCCACCTCCACACAATCCATGATTCTGATCCATTGGTTGTTGGAAAACTTACTTCCCTGTGACAAGATAAGCACAATCTATGCACAATAAAGGCCCACACCCACTCAATCTGTTGTTGCACCACGTCCACCTGCATCCACACCGATTTCAGCAGCACCATCAGTAGCCATTTATGGGCGGTGACTTCTCGCAAGGCGCACGCCCTCTGACAGGCCCACCCTTCTCGCGAGGCCTGCACCAAATTGGAGCCAGGCGAACCTCCAACAGACCTATTCGATCATGGGTAACTATTTAATTGTTCCAATTGATGCTCCAATTGAGGTTGGCCGACGTTTGATGTAGTGGGATCAGGGGCTGGTTTGGTTATGGTATTTCTAATTTAGGTGATAGTGCCAGCCATTGAGCGACAGTGACGGTCGGCCTTTGGCCGGTGGTGCCAACCGCCGGGGTAGGTAGGAGTGGGAAATGAGGAGGATGGCACCGGCGTGGGAAGAAGTGGGAAAGGAGGAGGATGGATTTTTTGTTGGTTTTAGGGGGGACGTGTTTGGGGATGGATGACTTGGCAAGATGTATAAGGGGATTTAACGGCCAAGTGTGAAAACAGTGGTCCACGTAGGCAAACGGTATATACGGAGTTAACATAGTGAGTGATGGAGTGCAATTTAAGTAAGTTCAATTAGTATGGGGTGCAATTTAAAGTTCAATTAGTGAAACGTGACGAGTAAATTGTTTGAACACTCACTGAACTTTAACATGGTCACGACTTACTCACTGAACTTCAAATTGCCTCTAAATGGTCACTGAACTCTATTCCAATTGCCCACCCCGCTGCCCTCTGAGTGTTGGATGTGGTGCAATTAATGAAAGTTCAGTGACCATTTAGAGGCAATTTGAAGTTCAGTGAGTAAGTCGTGACCATGTTAAAGTTCAGTGACTGTTCAAACAACTTACTAGAAACGTGACACAGAAGTGTGAAGTTCAGTGACTACTGACTATTGAAACAATTAACTCTCGTTAAAACCAACACCAAGCAAACATGATTCGCCGGGGAAAAAAATTCGACGCACGTCGCTGGTAGAAATAGAAAAAACAAATGATACCACCGTCGACGACCTTCCACTCTACCTGAGCACAACAAACAAATGATACTGGATATGAAGACGAGCTCGTTGTTGATTTTGCTGAACGCCGGAAGTGAAAAACTCGACGATAGCTTCGGGAAATAAAGTCCTTTACAGACGAGCGTCGTTCTTCGCCGGGTACAACAGTCGAGGAAATATTTGGTGAATGTTTGCGAGTTTCGATGGCTGCTGGAGATGTTGAGTCGTACGGCGGCGAACCTTTGATTGAAGGGCGGAGGGTTTCGGCTTTGGGGGTTTTCAATTTCAGGGGGGAATATAAAAACGAAATTGGGTTGTTTTCAAAATCCCCTTTTCAGCCTGGCCATACCCTGTTACTAACTCCCTGGCTGAGTAGCGGGATTGTACATATACACATATCTTGTTACCTATTTAGCAAAAAAAAATTGGAAATTCTGAATAACAGTTCATCGTAGATCGGAATTCTTTGATTGGTTCAGAATCTGCGTTTTACTGGACCCGAAATCGAAATATGGTGTTTGTTGATGCTCATATAATAGTCCTGCGCCCTACGAATTCCTCTGGTAAAACATTTTCTTTTTATCCATGCATGTGTGGCGTTGTGCATATGCAGGTGTTTGTATGTGTTTGAATTATTGGAATTTTAATACAGCAGTACGGTATAGTAATTGGCTACATTGTAATTTTTGTTTTTGTAATCAATATTCGAGTTTGATTTTTCTTAAAAACTAATTGAAATGTTATTTGTGTTTAGAGTTTAGCTCTTGTGACTTTTCCAATATGAAACGGAAACCTGGTCATATATATGTAGAGGATTTGGGAGTTAATCATTGCAGCTTAATTGAGAAAATTAGATAATTAAGTTAATTAGTTTACTATTCTATGTTCGGAGATGACAAATTCTTAAAGGGATCTTTATTTTTTTGAAATGACTGGTGGGAAATGTGAATTAATTTCTCTCTCTCAATGTCTAGGATCGAAGAGAGTGATGAAGTCAAAATTTTATGGAGATAATTTATTATCTTCTAGAGTTTTATAAACATTTTTTAGGCAGCTTCTTTGCATCTTATTCTTACTGAATTTGTTTTCTTCTGCAGACTGATATGGTTGAGTCTGGGAAAAAAGTTGAAGGGAAGGCAAATTCAAGAATGGCAAGTGTATGTGTGAGATGCTTGAATTTATTTCTTAGCACTTGGTCAAATGAATCACCAAAATATCTAAACATGGAAGAGTTATTGTCCTAGTTGAAGTTGTTGACTCAATAAAATTGATATTCCTGTTGGAGGTTGGTAGAGATTTTTCCTCCTGTAACAAATGCCAAACCTCAGTCTGATAATATCGAAACCTCCCGTTTTTTCTTGTTGGAGACCGTAACATGGATCGCACAATGCTTATATATGGTAGCCCATGTGGACAACCTAAGTATAGGCTTTGTTGTACTGAATAATGTTACATTAATAAAACTGCACAAAGATAGAATACTCAATGAAATAGGAGATGTGATCTTACTGCATTAGAATGTCATAATTACGCTGTTTATGACATTAGATTTGTTGTGCATGCTATGATAATAAACGTTTTCTACCCTCTAGATACTACATAAACTACAAATTAATGAAGAAAAAAGTGAAGCAATATGCTAATCAAATTGAAGCTGGATCGCTGGCATGTTCTCAAGGATTTTTCTCAAATGCTGGATAACCAGGTATTATAGAAGTTGTTAAGATTTATGAACTTGTGTTGTTTTACAGACATGCTTAATGTTGTACTATCTGATCACAGATTTTATTCTAACATCTTTAAGCTCCTTGAAAATCACTGAACTCGTGTAGGAGTGTTTTCTGGGATTTTACAACATTAAGTGGCATTTCTCTTTCATATATACACACACAGACTTTTAAATTTTGATAATCTTTTTAAAATTCTACTGTCTTAAGGGTTGCTTTGGCGTTTTGAAGTGGATTGCATTTGTATGATATGCTGAGAAGTCTAGAAATTAGACATAAGGTAGAGAAGTACCGTTTTTTAAATAATTAACCAGCTAGTAGAAATATTTTTGGTTTTTATTGATACAATTTCTAGGTTATGAATTTTTGCATTCACTGCCCAATATGTGTGTACAAGATCTAGTTTAATGATAGATGAAAACACATGGTTCGGTTCCATTTTTTTCTGTTTTGTTCAGCTTCACAACGCTATTGGCCCTATGTGTGACTCTATGTGATTTTGGTCCTGGTTAAGAAATGATCAAGAAAGTCCGGAGGAATGCGTGCAGGGAAACATCGGTTTGTTTTGTAGGACTGTAAACTAAGTTAATTTCCTCAATATCCTTGCAGATTGAAAAAATTGTTCTTTTTCTGTTGGGACAACAGAGTCTACTCGCAAGCAGGATAGCCCAGCTTAATGAACGACAAGAGCATCTTCAGGAACAGCCTGATATATCCATAATATCCGAGTTACGAGAATCTTATAGAGAAGTTGGGAGAGAGCTTTTAAAGCTTCTGTTTTTTTGTTGAAATAAATGCCACACTGGCCTGCGAAAGATCCTTAAGAAGTTTGATAAGCGTTTTGGCTACAGATTCACTGATTACTATGTCAAAACTCGTGCTAATCATCCATACTCCCAGCTTCAGCAAGTATTCAAATATGTGGTAATGTGCTTAAATGAATTGCAGATTCTTGTACTTCCGTTTCCCGTTCTTGTCATAATCCCCTTAAAATTATATCATAACTATAGATATTTTTGTCTCAGCAGTATCTAAATCATTACATCCTCATAAATGAAGCTTACCAGTTACCATTCCAAATAACAGTAGAGAGGAAAAGAAAGACATTATTGCTGATAACTAGTTTTTGCAGGGTTTAGGAGCTGCTGTTGGAGCAATATCTTGTAACCTTGCAGATATCCAGGACCGCCAAGGAAGCTACTTATCAATTTACTACCAGCCAGCCCTTCCTCTACAGGTATTTCATATGTTGAAAATTTAGTTAGCTTGTCTGAGTTTTGGTGAGGCTTCTAGCCTAGTTTTGGTGCTTTTTTATTAATGTAATGTTCTTGATTTACTCCACAATTTGCTATTGCTTCTAAGTTCATTTGCAGGATCCAGTTGTGGACTCCATAAGATCAGCTGTGGACAGATTAACTCATTCAACAAACTTTCTTAACTTTTTGGGACAACATGCACTTATCATGCAAGAAGAATTGCCTACTCCTTCTGAGGAACATGATGATGAATGATACCTTTTTATGTCACTTCTTTTGATCTTGGCAAATACATTTCTTTATATGGTCAAATGCATATTGTTGTTCCAACAGCGGATGACTACTCTATGAGCCTTGGGGCAGCTGTAACAGTCTGTGGTATTGTGATAGGGGCAATGGCAGTTGCTCGATATTTTCTTCTGTATATTTCAGTGCTTGATCAGATAAGTCTTACTTCAAACCTCTGATATTTAGCAGTATAATTCTATTTGTGGGAAATGTCCTGTATGCATTGGCTTATGATCTCAATTCAATATCAATTCTTTTGATTGGTCGACTATGTTGAGGGTAGGTCTCTCTCTCTCTCTCTCTCTCTCTCTCTCTCTCTCTCTCTCTGTGTGGTGCATGTATTTGTGTCTATGGCCTTGTCACCTGGTTACTTTATTTTTTTGTGTTTGTTAAACGTGATTGCGGTTTTTACATGATGTTTGATAAATAACTTTTGCAAATGGTTGTTGAAATTATTATACTGATCCCAGGCTCTGATGAGAACCTTGATGGTTTCGGTATTATCTTATATACAAATTTATCATGAATGACCTTGTAGTTTATAGATACTTTATTCTATCTAGATTACGCTCTTATCATGAACTTGATCATTGATAAAAATCACGGAGGTAGATGCTTGGATTGTTATTATTCCTAATTGATTAACTATACATTGTAAGATTCAATTTTTATCGTTGAATGTAGGAGCTATTTATTTTTCAGGTTTTCCCTTTTTACAGATAGGCATAAATCCACTGCAGAGCCTGTATCTAAGATCCACGATAGATCACGTTGAATGACTTGGTGACCATGACCACGAATAGTTTAAGATGACAAACATGGAGGGCAGTCTGTGGAAAACGAATTTTAATAGAATCCTTCTAGATTTCTGTGGATAATGACATTCTGTTGCTTGTATTGCTTTCATTTTTCCTTGCTGACTTCTATCAAGAGGCAATGCATTATTTGGATGTGACAAACTATCTATAAAATTTAAGTAATACTTGCTACTCCATGTTTTCATACCACATCAGGTAAGCTGTATTAATTATGGGGAAGACCAATGGACCACATTGAACTCTTATTTAGGAACAATAGAGATAGTATGAATAAGAACAATGAAGATCCTATGAATGAAATGTTTTCATTTATTGATGTCACTTGCTGTATTAGTTTGCTTAATTATTCGCTCACACTTAACCTCATGCTCACACATTCATTTGCATGCTTGTGCACTTAACCATAGTGACTGCTGGGTGCAATGCCTTGTCTTGAAAGTGGTGATTGCATTTGGATATGCTTTGGCAAAGTGTAATTCTCCCTCTGTCAACTTGCAGTTTCTGTTCTGGCAGAGCAGTTAACCGACGTTATATCATTGACTGTGTGCCACTTAACATCCGCCTGCAAGCTTCAGCAGGTTTTGTTAGTGTTAGTGCTCTCGGAATGGTGTGTGGTCCTGCACTTACTGGGTTACTTCAAACTAATTTCAAGATTTACAAGATCACATTTAATCAGTACACTTTGCCAGGTTAGGTAATGGCCCTGGCATGGTTAGTCTACTTAATGTGGTTGTGGATCTCATTTAGGGAACCTGCTCAGGAGTCTGAAGTTAACAATGTCCAACAGGAATCTAATGGCCGTATGTTTACCTCATTGTGCTTCTATCCATTCCTTTTTTCCACATGTATTGACCTTTTTCTTGGATATCAACAAAATTCAGTGTTATGGTTTCCAACAAACAGGTGAGAAAGTCGTGAAAATCCAATTATATAAACCAGATTAAATAAACTTTTATATCTCAATTGAAATTTTGACAATAAGATAAAATGTATTGTTGTTTGTCTTTTCTTTTTGTCCCTTCAATGCCAAGAAGCTCCAGTGTGATGGGAGTAAGGCACTTTTTTTCCTGTAGATGATCACTTAATTAAGTGAATTAGCAACAAGATTGTCATAGTTATTTTGATATTTATTCTATTACTCCATTTATTGGTGAGGGGCATTTGTTGGTAAAATAGTAAAAACAATTTTCAAGTGATAGGTGTGGTTGAGGTTTCACACTAATACAACTGTATTGAAGAATGAAGCCAGGCCATCACCTAGCCTTGCCTGCAACTTACCCTTTCCAACACTAAACTAGGCAGGAACTTTCTGTCCATTCAGCATTGTGTCAAGTGTCACCTTTTTAATCCCTAAACTGACTGGTCAACTATCTGCGCAGCGTGTAAATCTGTAGAGACTGTATAGTAATTGTTAGTTTCTCTTTAACTATTTGGTTGTGCACTGCTGTTTCCATGTCCAATATCATTATCGGACTATTATGCATAGCATAGTCTCCTAAAACTTCTGGTTTCATTTGCAAAAATTCTTCAATGAATAATCATTAAAGAATGAAAGCTAGATGGGCACCTAGCATTAATCCTTTGGTCGACAGTAGAAAATGATAAGCTTGAGAAGGGTCTTGCACAACCGTTGCTTTTAACTTCAACTGAAAATGAACAAGATGATGAGGGGGATCAAGAATTTGATGGGAGTGACGAAGCTCCTGAGGAATCCCGTCTATCAGCTTATAGGTTACTTACGCCTTCTGTTATGCTATGTGCTTGAATGTGAGTTCATGTTTGTATTGAATAGTGGGCTCTTTTTCTTTATATATTATTGTAGAAAAGTTCCTGTTTTTTATTGTTGGTGGATTGATGATGCTTTCTTGGTGTTAGCTATTTGCTTTTATTCCTAGACCAGACTGCCATCTTCCTATATAGCTGTGATTAAGATAAAATCAAGAGTGAATAATCTAGGGAGAGTGCATGGTTAAAAAGTAGGGAAAAGTTATGGGTCCACGTGCAAGATTTTTTTATTGGAACAATGTGTGGTTGAAAATGAGTTCGAGCAAAAATGATTTTCAAATAAGTTGTGCCAAACAAATGCTTAATAAGTACACTTGTTTATTTTCTCAAGTCTACGTTTATTGGCTTGTATCAATTTGTTATGGCTAGGATTTGTGCTAAACTTTACATTAACTACACATTAGTATCTTTTTGGGACACTTGAAGAACTTCTCTAAAAGAATGGGGATTGTGTATGACTGTGGGAGATGCTCCCACAGCCCACTTAATTAGTCAAGATTCTCATTTTACTTGGCCGTTCTACTTATCTAGGGATATTTTGCATGCTATTTTATTCAATTTCTGAACTTGTTCAGTAATGGTTTTATTAATAAGTTGGGAATAATTTTTTCCCAGAAAAAGGTCAAATCGAAAGAAGTCAGTCAACAGTTATAATTAATGTGAGGAACTGCTGCGGTAGATCATTATTTCCTTTAAGAAATTGCTTGCAAGTGTCGTGCCGAGCCCTTCCTACTATTTCTTTATTGTATTTGATTGTATTTCCATTGAACCTCTTTTCACATAATTCACATATTTGTTGTGATTTCCAATTTATTATATTTATATTATTTGTTTGGAATCTGGTTGTTTGAAAGCATCCTATTCTTATGAATATTTGGAAAATTTAATAAAATTAAGCTAAACTGCATAATTAATTAACACAGAACCCCGCATTCCCAACTTCCCTCTCTGCTATTTGCCAAGCTTACGCTAATCCTCTTGTTGAGGACGCAAGGCCCCAGAATTAGGAAAAAGGAAAATAATGCTACTTTCGTTTATATTGTTTTGGAATACCGAAAGCATCTATGTCATGCAATATGATCATATTTAACTATCCTTGCAAAAGATTCTATGATATTTCGGGTTCAATTATTGACTTACTTCATGCTTAAATATGCAATGGAGATTCTTCTCTCAGAATCAAGTGTCATCACTACATACTATTTTGGTTGGACTACGAGTACAGTTTCAATTTTTATTGCATGCCTTGGGTTAACCGTGCTTCCAGTAAATATTGTTGCTTGAAGCTACATAAGCAATATGTTTGAGGACAGGTAAACGCTTTTCTATCAAGCCATGCGTCAATCTCTAATTTAATAAGTGCGTGTTAGGTTCGTGAACTGCTTTTCAATCAATCTAAGACAATGTGCATGATTGTACTTCCAAGTAATCACTTACAATTAAACACTATGGCTATTGTACATTTAAGGAATGCTAATGGACATAGCAATTTGCTATGAGCATGAAGTTCATGAATTTTTTCTCACATGAGTTTGACTTTTTTTAAAAATGTTTTAATAATTCAAGATGTCCCTAATTTGAATTTTTAAATTTACAAAAATGGGGTGTTCCATGTCCTTGATTAGGTGAGGACACATTTCTCGCATGTTAGAACTAAAGATTATGAACAATATAGGATACGCCACATTGCATGTTTGTATAGTGTCTCTCTAGTGTTTGAAATTTAAAAAATATATAAATATGGACACTCCACATGACCTGTTGGACACTTCCAGGAATGTTCGAGGAGTGCCAGTATTCAATACTTGTTGGTAACGAAAATGCCACCCCCAGTTGGACTGTTGATACTTCAGAGACTGGGTTGACAATACATGTTGTGAAGAGGTTTATCGCTGAGCCTAATGTTTTACATAATATCTTGCTTCCCCATGAGATGTATCACAAGGATTGTGCCTCTTTTTTAGTTTTATTTCTCTGTCTATGAAAGTTATGCGCAAGGAGAACATAATAGTTCAAGCATTAAAGAGGTCCTTTCGGTGCCTAGTGAATAAGCATGTTTGCTGATTTACTTACGAACCTGTTCTAACGTAGAACGGGTTGCATCTGATCAAGATCTTCAACTTATTCTTGTTTTAAATGGCAGTTACTGCATTTCATCAGGAATCTTTGGTATCACGGCCTACTTATCAACTTTTATTCTCAAATTGTTTGTAGGCGAATTTTACTGGCATCTGAAATTGTGGTTTTGCTGGGTATACTCTTTAGTTTTCACATAATAATCCCATATTCCGTGCCACAGTATGTAGTCTCAGGACTAGTAATGTTTGTATCTGCTGAAGTACTGGATTTTTGTATCATTTTGATGACGTTATTTTTTCTAGTGATTATAGCTGTCAATTTGTCGCTTCTCTCCCAAGTAATGCCATTCAGGCTTTCTCGTGGGACCTATAATGATGGGCTTCTGTTGACTGAAGCTGGAACACTTGCTCGAGTGATTCCAGTCTTTGCAGATGGAAGAATAACGCTGGCCTGGTATTTGGGACAGGATAGGCTGTTGAACGCCACCCTTCTTCCTTCCCTTGTGATTTGCATAGGTTCCATTGTTGCCACCTGCTGTACCTTCAATGATCTCTTCTGATCCTCAAGTTTGAATGCATAGTGATTGCTCATTCATTCTTTCAGACAGATCTCTATATTATTGTTTAATTTGTTATGTTTGGTTTTTTTATTAGTTTGATTTTAGCTCATGCATGAATGCTGTAAATTTGAAAGTGTCGTAGTCTATTCATTTCATTTTGGTCCAGTGTGTTTTTATTTACATTGTTTTTATGTAGTTTGGAGGGACTTTGTGGTTTATTTACGAGTAATGCTATTCGTAGTGAAGACTACTGGTAGTCTTTTTGCGTGGCATATATGTGACGGTTTGTAATTTGATGCAGCCTGTTGATAATTTAGGTTCAGTAGATACTCGTACATCATCTCCTATTCATAGATCTACGCATGCCTTTATACACGAGTTAATAAAAAACTACAAAATTAATGCACCAAATCACAAACCACCACATATATGCCACGTAGGAAGACTACTGGTAATCTTTACTGCAAATAGCATTATAGTTTATATACACTTCTATTTACTACATTCATGTAAAGCTCTTAGTGGCAATGGTTCGACATTTTATTAGAAAAATCAAGATTTAGAGACTACGTTTTGGTGCCACTTGTTCATAAAAATTGTGAAGGTGTGTCGGGTCTTTAATGAAAAATGAATTCGACTGTATGTCAGTATTTTGAAATGTAATACTCATTACATTCCATTTATATAGGTTGGTTTTGTTTTTCACACGGGTTAAGATTCTTATTTAATGTTATTGAAAAATTAATTTTTGTCAATTTTTTTTTTTTTAATTTACTCTTATTTAATTATCAACAGTTAGTAGTAAATTTTCGGACAACATGGTTCAAGCATACATTGTACAGAAGTTTGGATCCCGAGAAAGTGGAAATCTCTTGTTATTTCTGGTATTCATGATGTAAGATATACTTGTACAATTGAATTTTAAATAACAGCTGAAATCGTTGGGGAGGGGAAGCCGGTAGTAGGAGAAGACTAAGGACCATAATAGAAAGCATTTGTATAACCACTTTTGTGAATATCTTTTTCATTGGTACGATGTTGAATGATTCTCTTTCAATATAACATTAATTATAGTATTTTATCAATTGTAGCATTTAGTCTCTGTGAATATAAAGTATCTAATATATCTTTTGTTGTCTTTAATAAATTGTGGTACAGTCGAACATGCTAAATTTAGTACCACATTAAGACAATAGTTTTCAATATTTACCTCCACAAAAAATGAGTTTAAACTGTAAAATCCACGAAGAAAGAGACTCCGCAGGAAGATTAATCGTCTCTAGATGATTAAAATGCAAAAACCAGTAAAAATAACATAAGAAAAGCATATCAAAGGGTGCAGGTGCTTCATGGCCGTGCGCCTTGTGATGTCTTCAAATGGTCTAGTCGAGCCTCAAACATGCAAACCAAGCCATTTGCTGCATTAATAATAAAAAATAAGTAACTTGAAAATAAATTGAAATTTATTTTAAACACAATCTAAAATGCTCTAACAATGTCGTGGAAAACAGGAAAAGGTCACACTACGTGGAATAGTATGGCTAATATTTTTAAAGCTGTTAAATCATTTTTTATTCATATATTTCGTGGAGTTCACAAGTACGATCTATTTATCCACTATTCAATTAAATCTATAAATAAAATAAAGTGTTTATAAACACTTTTCAACTATCCAATTAATTCATGGAAAAAATTCATAACTCAAGTGTTAACTATCACCAATTTAATTTCTAGGTTTTATGTTTCAAAATTCAAAACTCAGGTTATAAATAAATAATTAAAAATATTTTATTAATTAAAAATATTAAGGTCACAATTATGCAATCAATGATCACAATTACGTATGTATAGGTCACAACTTATTTATTGGTCACATATTATCTAATTAATTGTTCACATATTATTTTACGGTCATATATCAAAAAATTTATAGATCACAATTTATTCTTTGGTCATAGATTTTCAAATTAGTTAGTCACAAGTTATATAATTTTTTGGTCACAATTAAATGATTGATCACCAATAACTAAATAATTGGTTACAAATTAACCAAATAGTTGGTCACTTACACCAAACACCCAACTCCCACTCCGATCCCGATCCACCGCCAATACTTGATCACAAACCAACCAAATAGTTGGTCACAATACCTAAGTGTTGGTCACACTCTCTCTTCTTCCCACCCTTTCACCACAATGCCACCAACATCAATTACAACACTACCATCGCACCCAACCACAACACAGACCGATTCACTTCCACATATTCATCTTGGTAAAAACCAACTCCGCCTCCCGATTTACCTCAGCAAACAAGAAATCAGCCTCCTGATTCACCACCACAGATTTACTTTCGACTGTGAACTAGCTGTAGCGGCTCAAACTGAGCGCCACACCTAGATTTGAGTGTCGAGTTTGAACGAAATATTGTTCAGATCTAAGTTCATCGACCATCGAAGAGCCTGTAGAGGCGTAGCCGCCTCAACTTTGCCTATAGAGGCGCCACCTTACGCAGGTTCAGAGTTGCACCTTTGTCAATAGAGGCGCAGAGCGACGCTGTGCCACCATGCCGCAGTGTGATGGTGGTGTTGGGGGAAGGGTGGATGGTTGTGGCGAAATGGGTTTGGGGTGGACGAAGGAGAGCTGGTGGAGGAGAAATGGGTTTATGGTATATGGCTGCGATGATGGAAATAATTTAAGGTTTGTAGTGGGATTGGGGAAGGTAAATTTTATAATATTATTAATAATTTAATTAATACCCGATTTTTGGATAAATAAACCTCGCACCCTATTTTTGAATTAGAAAACTTTAAACTCGTGTTAATAAGTAATTTCCTCTAATTTCATATTCAGATTGTATTTCAACTGAAGGATAGAAAGTGAATGCAACTGAGTCCACTAGGCTCGTTCTCATTGGCTGATTATTTAAAACCTGAATTCAATGGCTGTGATCATTAGTTGGCCTTGTTACTCGATTAGTTGAACTCTTTGATATTCATTCGATTCTTTTTTTTTCTATTTTTGGCGCGCTACTCAGTTGTCTCTGTCTCTCGACCGTTCTCTTCATCTCCTTCCCATTTTGAACTGGTGACCTTTAATCGATCTTTAAATCATCTATTTTCGCATTTTGTAACAGTGAACCTGAATCGTTTGTTGGCTGCTGTGATTGGTTTCTGTTCGGTCGGTATTAGTGCGATGGGATTTGTGTATTTCTTGGGTTATGTTTATGACATCTAAGCTTTAGTCTGATTTTGGTTCCTTACAGATTGGACAGGGGGCGAAACTGAGAGGTGCTCGTCGATGAACATGTTCCGAACATTGATAAACCGGCGGGCGAGGAGGTCACTCAAGACGTGGGGACTGGAGAAGGCACCAACATGGATGGTATGGCGGCCGAGCCTCTGGAGCATCAGCCACCGCTTGCACACCAAAGAGCAGGCGTCCCAGCTCATCTCCGAATCCAGGTGCAGAAATTTTTTCAAATTTAACTCGTCCGGTAACATGGCATTTATCCGATCGGCTCCCTTCATTTTTTCTCAATAATTTATGAGATTCAAACATTTCTTCCTCTAATTGTGTGTGTGTATGAAAACTAGAACAAATCCCTTTAATGTTTTTTTTTTTACCGTAAAATTATGGGATTTTTGCCCTTTCTTGAATAATTATATGTTTAAAATTTATGGAGAGACAACACAGATCTATTTGGTATTTTCTTGCGGACATATGCACTGTGTGTCGAAAATTTAGGACAGCAAGTGAAGTAAGCAAATATGGAGTGAATGGCTGGTTGCAGGGGGGTTTTCTGTTCCTGGAAACTTCCATTATAGTGCATGTCTATAATCTGAACTTCATTGCGTTGCATACATGTTACTTTCTTTTGCAGCAATCACAAAGACTAATGGGTTTCTTGCAGTTTCTTACTTTCTTCTGTATACTTAATTTTCTTTTGTTTTTCTCCTCTGCAACAGTAATCTGAAACCATATATTGTTCACGTTGCTCATCCTACTGGTTCCTCAAATGATCTGCTTAGCTACTATCAAACATTTTTGCCTGAGGAATCTCGCATGATCTATTCCTACCATACTGTGTTTAAAGGCTTTGCTGCTAGATTATCGCCTGAGGAAGTGAAGGCAATGGAAAAGATTCCTGGATTCATCTCAGCCCGAGTGCAAGATGTAGTATCTTTATATACAACCCATTCTCCTTACTTCTTGGGGTTGAACTATAATATGGGATTGTGGAAAGAGTCCAATTACGGTAAAGGTGTGATAATTGGAGTGATAGATAGCGGAATATTCCCTGATCATCCTTCGTTTAGCGATGAAGGAATGCCTCCACCTCCTGCTAAGTGGAAAGGTAAGTGTCAATTTAATTTCAAGGCGGGAAACAATAAGCTCATTGGAGCGAAGGATTTTTCGCGTGAAAATGGGACACCATTGGATGAGAATGGCCATGGCACGCATGTTGCTAGCATTGCTGCAGGGAATTTTGTACCAGGTGCGAATTTATTTGGCAATGCAAATGGCACGGCTGCAGGAATTGCTCCGCTTGCTCACTTGGCTATGTATAAAATTAAGACAAATGCCTATTCGGAAAGTGACATTAAGATGGAATTGAATGTTTTGCGTGCAATAGATGCTGCAATTTCTGATGGGGTGGATGTGATTTCTCTTTCTGTTGGCTGCTTGACTAGCGACTATTTGGATGACTTAATCGCAATAGGTGCATTTAAAGCAATTGAAAGGGGCATTTTTGTGTGCGCCGCAGCTGGAAATGAAGGGCCAAATATTGGTACTGTAGCAAATTATGCTCCGTGGATACTCACTGTGGGTGCAAGTACCATTGACAGAAAGATTAGAGCAACTGTTGTGCTGGGAAACAATTTAGAGCTAGATGGAGAGTCGGCTTTTCAGCGTATGGATTTCACTCCTACGCAATTATCTCTCGTCTACCTTGGATCGACTGCTAGTGACTCATTTTGCATACTAGCATCTCTCGCAAACATCGATGTCAGAGGGAAAGTAGTGTTGTGTGAAACAGGTAGGATAGGAAGAATTAAGACAGGTCAAGCATTCAGGAAAGCTGGTTGTGCCGCCGTGATTTTCATGAATAAGGAGCTCGAAGGCGACACCATAAATTTAAAGGCTCATTTTCATCCTGTAGTTTATATCAGTTATGCCGATGGACTAAAAGTGATAGCGTATATTAATTCAACGGCTACTCCGAGAGCTTCATTGTCATTCAAAGGAACTATTATTGGAGATGATCGAGCTCCATCTGTTGCTTATTTTTCAGGTAGGGGTCCTAATCCGTTAAGCATTGGAATCCTTAAACCCGACATTATTGGCCCTGGCGTCAATATTGTTGCAGCTTGGCATGTTCCAGTTGAAAAAATTAGTACCAAATGTCCATTCAACATGATTTCTGGAACTTCAATGGCCACTCCTCACTTGAGCGGCATCGCGTCATTGTTGAAATGTGCACACCCGAGTTGGTCCCCTGCAATGATTAAATCTGCAATTATGACCACGGCTGATCCGATGAACATTGTCAATAACCCCATTGAAGACCAAACTCTACAACCAGCAAATATTTTTGCTACCGGTTCTGGTCACGTGAACGCAATAGAAGCAATTGATCCTGGATTAGTTTATGATATTCATCCTGAAGAGTACATACGTTATTTGTTCGGCTTGAATTACACGAACGAGCAGGTCAATACTATTGTGAGCCGGGAGGTTGACGGTTCAAATATATCCGGCATATCTGATGCTGAACTAAACTTTCCTTCATTTGGCATCTTTCTTAGATACACAAGTCAAACATATTTCAGGACAGTTACTAATGTGGGTGAGGACAATTCAGTTTATTCTGTAGTAATTGACCCTCCACTGGGTATTAATGTGAGTGTTGAGCCCAGCAGACTTCAGTTTTCTAAGTTGAACCAGAAGTTGACCTATAAGGTGACATTCAGCCGATCAGCCACAGTCAGACTCAATTCAGTTAATCAAGGATCCCTTATATGGATCTCTGCTAAGTACTCCGTGAGGAGTCCGATTGTTGTTTACATTGAATGAAAAGGTTTTTTCTGTGATTCTGAAATCCCACACTACCTTAAAAGAGAGAATGAGGCAGTTATTGTTCATTTTGGCGGAGGAGCTCTCACACAACTGTAGCCGAACTGGTTGTACAAACTGTAGCAAAGCTAGTTGGCACTATCTTTGCTTTTAAAAGTTTTTGCTGTTTCTCACTGTTCACTGTAGTTGCTTTTTTCTTTCAACAAAAGTCTAGCAAGGGGCCATTATTGTAGGTACCTTCGTCTCTGTATTCTTGTTATATAGATAATATTTCGGAACGATTTTCACAGAATCATTTACTTTTCTTCAGAATCATTTTGCTCTTCTTCCTTTCCCTTTCCAAATTCTGCAATTTCCCTTTGGTTTTTTCATACAATTTGTCTTTCCCTTGCTTCTTAATTCATTTCTGCATATGATTATGTTTCAGTTTAATAAATTAGCTTCAATTTATTGTTAGTGTTACTGTTGAATAATGAAAAGATGGCGGATGAGGAAAGAGAGGAGAAGGAGCTGGATCTCACCTCTCTTGAGGTTGTCACCAAATAAAAATCCGCAGTAGAAATTGTGAACAGTTAATCCTCTACCCTCTTCCTCCCTGTCTGTGGATGCAGGTGCGGTGCTTTGTGTGTTAAAATGTGCGTGGCTTAGAATTCTGGGTATAAGTTCATAGAGCATAGAATTCTGGGTATAAGTTCACAAGGGAAAGCTTGAGACAGAACTTGCTGGAATCACGAGGCGTAAATTATACTTCTCTTAGGCCAGTTAACATTTATGGACCATTGAACTACAATCTTGTTGAAGAATGGTTCGTCCACCGTTTCAAAGCTGGTCACCCTATTCCAATTCCCAATTCAAGAATACAGCACAACTTGGTCATGTAGGTTGGTGAAGATTTCAACAATTCTAACAAAATCCAAAACTAAGTTTTAGAAGTACAAACCATTTATTATTTATACAAGGATATGTAACTTATGAGATGAGATGATATGATATAGCTTAGATAACATTAAATCTTCTCTAGACTCGGTGCTTTTTTGGGTGTACCTGTAAGGTTAAAAGGGAGTTTTGCAGACTGTCACTAGACGTGCTCGGCTTTATAGTGCTGAGTGTGGAGCCGCTGAAAGGAAAAATTTCCGTAAGTGGTTCTAAGAATGGTATGATGGATGTCTGGTCATGCTAGAATGGAAGTAAAATATATGCCAACAAGGGACAATGGTATAAATTTGTGATAAATTGAAGAAATGAAGCTTAGGTGATTTGAATATGTCGAACTTAAAGAACCCCATCTCATAAGAATGATTGATCTAACGGAATAGGTTAAAAAATGGAAATGTAGACCAAAATTAATATGCTCCAGTGTGGTTGTAAGAATTGAATTGCATTGGATCTCCCCATAGAAGTAGCAATGTTTTGATCGGTGTGATGAAAAAGATTCACAAGGTAGACCAGAAGGCTTAATTTGTTGTCATAACTGTATATATATTTGTACAGGGGTTTCCAAAACATAGTTTTAGGGGATTTCCAAAAACTATCTTCCATAATTCCATTTCATTTTGGTGTATGCCAACGAGCTCCAAAATTCAAATAGAATAAATGATTAGGTCACTTGTATGAAAATGCCAATTGTCTTGCGGAAATTGATCACTTTTCACTCTCAAGTTTGCCAAATATTTCCTCCACTCTTCTCTTCATTTTGATTTTACTTTATCATCCTATCCTCTTTGTTGTCTTTTTTTCATTTTCACTCTCTTCTTCTTCCATCTGTAAATTTTTTTCGAAATATAATTAGAGAGAAAAAGAATGATTTGCAAATTTTCTGATGAATTTTTATTTGCGCGATAGCTTGCTATAAATTTGGGCTTAGATTATTTATCTTGCTATGTCGTTCAACTTGCATAGTTTTGTGGTTCATTTCAATTTGTGAGGTACAGTTTGATACCACCGATTGTAGTTTTGGTAATCTATGCCTTGGAATTGTAGTTTGTTTAAAATACACATTTGTGCTTTAACTTATCCCTGTTCCTTTTCAAAGTAACTCCTTGCGAATTATAGATTTCATTTTCGAGTATTATATGTTGGTTCGAAGTCACAATTTGCAGTTCTACTTCGTAAATTCAAATCCTTAAATTAAACCCCTAGTGTTAACTTGATTGGTCCTTCATTTGTCTGTGGACATGTTAATTATATTTTAATGCCATTTTATCTGAACGGTGTAGTATTTCATTGTTCATGTTTGATTGGAGCACAAAATTAAAATTTCCCTATATTGTTGACATTATTTTTTAGAACCTTCGAACTTGGCCAGAAACTAAAATGTCTGAACATTTCCAAGTATGTTGCAGCGTCAGAGTTTATGGAATAGAGAGTACAAGGGATTTAGTCTTGTACATATACAGAAATGCCCAAAATTAGCTATTTATTTTAAGTTTGTCTAGTACCGTAGTGCTTAAATATCCTTAGTTGTTTCCATGTCAAGCAAATGGGTTTGATACATGGAATCTTACTCTTAATATGCTGTGCAGCTCATGTGCTTGGCAGATCTAAATTTTGATGACTTTGCATCTCAAATAAACAGAGTGGCTTTACCAGAGTTCATCACACAAGTGGTTCTATGTTTTCTCTTCCTTGTGACAGGGCACTGGATTATGTCACTTCTCAGTGTTCCGTATCTGTACTACAATGTGAGATTGTAAGTTCTTGTCAACTTCTCGTTGAAACTTAAATTGAATTAACTCGCACACAGAGCAGCATCATTGTTCAATCTCATGTACTGAGTGATTGTTTTCCATATACCTTGTTGCTCTTTCTATATGCCTTTCAGCTTCTTACTTATTGCACAGAGCTGGATCAAGCTTCCTTAACAATTGTTTTACCCTTTCCTTTTTTATATTCCATTTAATTTTGACATGTGTTAAGAATTCGTTCAAATTCTGAAAAATATTGGTGTCATTCAGTTTTGAATATATACACCTCATCTGACATATGTATTTACTTGTGCTATATTTGGAAATGTGTAGGAATTTTCACACAATTGTTGTTTTTTAGTCTGGAGTACGAAAGTTCTAGAGCAGGTAAGAAAATAGATGCATTTGACGACTCGTAAAATTGGGTTTTGATCACGTGCTAAAAGGTTTTGTTGCAATTGAGATATATATTTATGCGAATGAATGATCTGCGGGGAAGACCTTTTTTTTTTTTTAATCTTAATTTGTCCGAACTGATGTGAATCTCAATGATTGGAAAATTAGTTAAGTTGCAAATCAAATCTGAGGTAAGTTCAATGGGGCTATTTGACACAATTTGTATTTTATTTATACCGAAGTAAGATATTCCCCTGGACAATTTGTTAATCTGGACCCAGGAGTAACTATAAGCTTGCAAAATTACTGATGAAGTGTGGCAGTTTAACTTTGGAGCACAAGTGGAAGTTACAGAACAGTCTTGAGCAGTTTAAATATCCCATTGGGCATGATTATATTAAAGTCTCGTAAGATTCTAATTCTATAAAACATCTAACCTGCTGCCTGCAGATAGCTATTGGTTCATGGTACGAGTGGATTGTTGGTTTATAATCTACAAGTGGGATAGAACTGAAGAGTAGATAAAATGAAAATATAACAAAAGAAGGGAAAAAACAGACGATGTTTGATCTTGAAAGTCAGACATGGACACCCAATCGGCTATACAGGTAGTATTGTTATCTATGGCTTATGCTAGTTGGTGTTGATGTTATATCAGGATTGATCTGAATGTTGGTAGTTAAAAGTGCACCATAATTTTTTTTTTTCGCTCGAAGTTGCCAAGAGATCGGCAAATTTAGTGAATATATAAATAGATTGGGACATTATTTATCAGTTGATTGCGATATTCTTGGAACAACTGTACACGCTTTTGCATTTTTGAGTCTTTAAATTACATTAACATAT
The DNA here is from genome assembly GCA_035079005.1 of Fraxinus americana. Taxonomy (NCBI): domain Eukaryota; kingdom Viridiplantae; phylum Streptophyta; class Magnoliopsida; order Lamiales; family Oleaceae; genus Fraxinus; species Fraxinus americana. Next base: position 1,182,108 of record CM068722.1, on the reverse strand, counting down.
TCACCTGGTAGAATTTTTGAAGTGCTAATTTTCACAATGTCCAATGTTTTTGGATTTTCTTCTCTTTACACAGTTATCCGATCAGTACTTTCTTTGTGCGCGGAGTTGTACTAAAACATATAGGATCACAAGAGTCTCTAACATATTGTTGCCCAGGTAAAAATGTTGCTTTAGTGCGATAAAATTTTGGCTTTTCCACCTGTTCATTAGTTAGTTAGATACGCTATTTTTTTATGACAATTCTAGATAACAAATCAAGCCACTCTCTTTGAATCGTGATGTTCTTAAATCAGGTTTATGTGAAGACAGCACCTTGTAGATGTAACCGAGATATTTAACTTGCTCAATTGGGAAAAGAAGCAGCGCCTTTTCAAACTGGACTATGCGATACTTCTACTCTTCATGTCCTTGTATTAGAACAGACTGATGTTCCTTTTGAGGGAGATTCTTGCGGACTCACTAGTATATTCTCGAGTGCAAGTAGGGTTATCAAGGGAACAATGCATAACTGTTACATATAAGAATTACATTTCAAAACCAACAGACTTGTTAAATTGTTTCAAAATTCAGGTATTAATTACAATTAATAATATATATAATATATAATTAATTGGAATTAATTATTCCTGCCCAATTAATAATATCCCCACTCCACCCCACCAAATTAATAATATCCCACCCCCACGAACCCACCCTCTACCCACCTATAAAAAAATTCCTAAAATTGAAAACTTTTTTCGAGATTACACCCCACCTCTAGAATCCCATCTCACCTCAACCCAACTCGTAAAAGAATTTTAAAAATTGAAATTTTTTCTCGAGATTATACTCCATCACGAAACCATACCCCCTTAGATTTGTGACTATGTTATCTGTGATTAGATTTTTTTTGGTGACTAGACATGCGTTATGTGTGACCAATTATGACCAAATTTATCTTCAATATGACTTTCTGTAATCGTCTAATTTGTGATTGTATATAACCAAGTCACTAACTTTTGTTATCTATGGTGATTGTAACCAAATTTGTCTTCGTAGTGGTTGTTCATGACCGTCTAAGTTGTATTTGTACACAACCTAGTCACTAACATGTGTTATCTTTGATTACCTGTGATTAAATTTTATCTTCAGTGTAACTAACCGTGATTAAATTTGTCTTCAATGTGACTGTATTTGATCGGGTCAATTTTAACTATAAATGTATATGATCAAGTCACAATCGGTTACAATTAACACAAAATTGGTTACAATTAGTCACAATAAACACATACTTAGTCATAGTGTCACAACAAACAAATTTGCACACACCGTAGATCAGCACCATAATCCACCACCATAACCTCCAATGCACCACCACTCCCACCTTCAACTAAAATCGATGACTATAAATACTACTTTCACCTCAAACATTACAAAACATCACCAACAATTAACACCACAACCAAACACCATAGTATAAAATCATTTCTTTAAAGGCTTAGCTAAGAATATTTGTAAATGGGACGACTAGTAATTTAACATCATCTCTTCTCAATTCTTGTTTTCTTCTCGACGGATAAACTAATTTTCTATCTAATAGTAATCCACTCTTGTTCTGATTCTAATTTTACTTGAAACTAATTTCAATTACATCTTATAAAAAAATAAAAATATAATTATCACAACGTATGTGGACAAAATTGCAAAACATATTGTCTATGAGATTGAAAAAAACAAATACTTCCAACTTTAGAGCTCTTCTCGAGTTGTAGCTCAAAATTCATTTAACTATTTTAAAATTCAGAATTCAGTCATGCACATTTTCATGGCAACATTGATTACAAATAACACATTGTCACTTGAAATCTGCTTTGTGCAAGCAGTTGCTAGTAGAAGAGCTCATTTTCATCACAAACATTTCTTCCACATTCAGAGCACAAAAATATATATTTTGGAGTCATGGAAGACAATACAGAGGATATATGTTCTCCTAACCCACATTCAACACGAACCCGACACACCCTACCATAACATGTTCCCCCAATTCCTATAATATTCCCGAAATGTATAAAACTTTCATCAGCAATCTCAAGACCGATTGAAGCAGAAATTTCTTCTTGAAAAAAAAAATCTTGCCCAAGCAACCACAACTACTAACTCCACCAACAACAACCGTCACCTCACCATGCCCACGAGCCGAGGTCATGGCTCGTTACTCGTGGGCCAAGCGAGCTTCGGCTAGCCAGCGCGTTCTCTCTCTCAGATAAAACCCTCCTCCTTTATTTGTGCTTGGGACCGACTAAAATTTCAAGTAGACGAAGTTAAAAAATGTACATGAACAACTTGTTATGTATACAATTTTTTTTAAAAAAAAAAAATTAAAAACAGTATTATAAAATAATATGGTTAAATTAAATCACTTACCCTGACGACATGCAATTTCGGCATATTTATCTTACAGTTGGAAATGAGCGTCTTGTCAATCCTTCACGCATATTAATGCTTTCAAAATATCTTCTTACAATCAGTTACTGACCTCGGACAAAACCCTCTTACCTGCATTAAAAGCAGACTCTGAAATTACAGTGCTAACTAGATGTGTTAGTCGGTCTTTTACAATTACAGAAATTACTGGCCATCGTCGTTCGTACTTTCGTCAGAATTCAATTGCTTCTTCTGAACTTTTTTTAATTGTTTTATTATTATGCATATTATGATTAAAGCAATCAAGTCAACATCAATGCATTTGGACTTACATCCAATGTCTGATTACATGTAGTAGACATACTACTACTAGAGGAACCTATTGCATCATATTTATACGTATTAATGCCTTCAAATAAGTTTAATATTTCAACGTCATCTTCTTCAATATTAGCGAGAGAAGTAGGTGCAGAGGGTACCTGATTAATATTTGCACACATTCGTTCTGCGTATAATTTATATATTTTACATAAAGTTTGTTCTAAATTTCTATAAGTGATAGGTGTATTAAAAGTTAAAGTTTTTGAAATCTAATCAATTACATATTTGGTACCTGATAAATTGTATTGGTGGTCCATAATGCATGCTAAAAGAAATAACATAGCCAAGTCTTCCTAAAATTTTTTAAACTTTAATTCCATAGAATATATAATTGCACTAAAATTGGTGTCATTTTTATATTTATGAAAAGCTCTTACAATGATATAAAGACGCTCAAGCACCATATAACTAGTGAGATAGTACACTCCATATAAAATATTTGTAGAGTCATAAAAATGTGTCAAAATATTTTTAATTTTAAAAGCTAAAAGCCAATCAGATTCATTCAAAATAGCGTCATCATCGTTTCTAATATATTTTTACAAATCGATAATCAATTGTTTTCTTGTATTAAGGAAAAATTCTATTGTATCGGGACAAATAGTGTTTTTACTTACCCTAACATTCCTTGGTTGAAGATATTCTTTCACGTAGGAGATGAAATGTTGGTTGTCCGCTATTGCTAGAGACAACTCAGCACCAGCAACTAATTTTACCATTCCCGTTCGAGCTTTCTCTTTCGAATACATCCATGCGGAAAGTGTCGTAGAAGCAGAATTTGCGGTTGGGCTACCAAATTGTAGTTGAGTTTGACCAACAGCAAGAAGCCCATGTTTGGCCGTACATGCTTTGTAGTGACGGTTAAGGTGGGTGGTACCAATGCCATTTTGCTATGTCAATCGTTGTTGACAGTATTTACATACTGTTTTAGACTATGCGACTCCATCGACCACATGACCCGTAGGAATCAATTTAAAGTGATCCCAACATTTTTTCCCCTTACGCTTCCCTGTTGTATCGAAAATATCTAATTCCAGTTTCACTTCGAGAACATCAACGTCATCCAAATCAATTAGATTACTACTTCCGTGAGCATCCAACTCTAAAATATTTTCGGGAATGGGTACTTCGTTGAGACCAGCAAATTCACTTTGAAATTGACTTTACGGCGTCATAGGTGATTCGCCTCCACCGATACCGAACAAGCCATCAACAAATGAGTGTTGATCCATTTGTGAATTGTGATGAAATGTATAGAATATGTATTGTAATTGTATGGTATAGACTGTATAGTAAGTAACTAAGTAAGTAAATAAAGAGTATGGAAAGAAATCAAGAATTCAAAAAACGTTTATGTATAAGATTGTAATTATAAATTTGTAGTGTGATAATTGATATTGAATAATTGAAATTCAAGGTAGAAATGAATGTAGTGGATTGTAGAATGTGGAAGAGAGTGAGAATTGTTGTTGAAATGTTGTGTGAAAAAATTGGAAAATGGGTTGGGGTATTAATAAAGTAAAAAAAAAAAAAAGGAAAAAAATTGAAGTGGTCGTTTGGCCACTTTTGATAGTGCAGTGACCGTACTGAGTTTTAAAAAGTGACCGTTTTGGTAACTATTTTCGGCGAGCCACGAGCGAGCCGCATTTTTACAAGTCGAGTGACACCCTACGCACCACCACAACACCAGCACCACCATCACAGACATAACAACGCACCAGACACAGATCCATGCACATCACCAAACACACGTGCGCACCATCACACACAAATTCGCACCACCTAATTCACCTTCAATCGTAACCAAAGCCTTCGAACCCATCCATCACCATCGATAAAAACATCTCTCCAACACCCACTCACCTTTGATTGGAGGCTCTGCCCCTCATGTAGGCTCGCATCCTAGCAGCAAACGGACCCAGAGGCGAATCTAGGGACATGTTAGCCTCTGCTACAGCCCGTGCCTCCAACCCAAATCCTAAGTAAAAAAAAAAAAATTAGTAAATTTTTTTTTATGTGTACTTTTTTTTTTTTTTGCGTTTTAGCCCGTGTCCAATTTTTTTTCTGGTTCCGCCCCTGAACGGACCCAAAATCGATGGGAAAATGCATTCAATTTGTGTACTAATTAATGCATGATTCATTGAGAAAACGCCAAAAAGAAGATAGCATAACGAACAAGGAAATTGAAACGGAATCTGGGTTTGTTGGGGTGGGATAGGATGTGATGATTTTTGGGAGAAACATGAATAGAGGAAAGCTTAATGAAGGGGAAAATTGACTACTGAAACCTGCATTGGATGGGGTGGGGTCAGTTGGTGGGGGTAGGGGTATTTTTGGAGGAAAGCGTAATGGTAGGGAAACTGATCTAATGAAATTTGTGTTTTTGGAGTGGGTGGGTAGTGAATAAATCTGATTTTTGAAAAGAAATTCTTAATACGTGATTTATGAAATAGAAACTTTAAAAGAAGGGTTTGAGGTACTTTTCCCTTAATTAATTTGGGATTCAGTTAATACTTAATTGGCCAAAATAATAAGATTGATTAATTTTTGGGCTTAATAGCTTTGGAACTTGTGGAAATTATATTGCAACTTGTTTTTAAAGATTACAATTGCTAAAATCAGGTGTAAGGTTTAATTAATCATAAATTAGTTCATAATGTAACTATTAATATTAATAATATTATTATAAAGTTTATCCACCCCACCCCAACATACTATCTCTTTTCTCTTTCTATCATTTAATTTCTCCCACAGGTTTACATTTCCCTATCTAGTTCTCTGACCAAGCTTTAATTTCTTCGAACTAGTCACAAATTCAATTAATTAGATTTCAGCGCAAAGGAATTGAAGTTATTTGATCCGGTGAGTATTCTATAAATTACATTAGAAGCTATGTTTCAATTTTAAAAAATAGATTTAAATTACATTAGCGCTGCTCAGTTGTCGCTGTTCTTCAACAGTCGTTATAATTATCCCTTTCTCTATTATTTGAGTCGGCGATGCTCAGTAGCAATTGAGTGAAGATCAGTTTGTTGCTAAAGAAGATGCTTAGTTGCCGACAAAGTTATTTAGATGCAGATAACTATGAGAGTGGATGTTGGTGACTATAAGAGGGAACGACGGCGGGGCGGATGGTGGTGACTGTGGCCCGAATTGGATAGAGATTGGAATTATTTTATATATAATTATTTATTTAATTAATAGAATTTAATTATCACCTCAGTTCTTCTTCACTATAGCATGGCAGATAGAATTGGACGGCTTTAACTCCGGTATAGCCTTCAAAACCTCTTTTGGTTTGACATTGTTTGGAGGTTTCCAATGTTTTTCCACATAACTCTCATTTTTGTAAGGTGGATAGGCTTCATGAGCCAATAGGAAGTCAACTACTTCATTGGTTCCTGAGTATTTACCAGTAAGAGGTGTATCTATTGTTAAATAATTGGTAGTCATGTGCTGCACTAGAGGGTCATAGAATAAATTCATTTTTTCTCTATTACCTACAACTGCTTCAATTGATTAAATCATATCGCAAGTGTGTGCTTTTTCTGGAGATTTCTTCGCTTGATAGATGTTGAAATTTACGTTCTCATCATTAACACGCAGTGTCAATGTTCCTTTGTGTACGTCAATCAATGCTCTTCCAGTAGCCAGGAAAGGTCTGCCTAAAATGATTGGAATATGCCGATCTTCTTCCATATCTAATACGATAAAATCTGCGAGGTAAATGAACTTGTCCACCTTCACCAAGACATCTTCAATAATCCTCCTTAGATGCTTTATGGAGCGATTAGCCAGTTGCAATGATATTGCGGTTGGTTTGGCCCCTCCAATCCCTAGTTTCATGTACAAAGACAATGAGATTAAATTTATACTTGCACCAAGATCGCATAAAGCATTTTCAAAATATTTATCTCATATGGTACAAGGTATAGTAAAACTCTCTGGATCCTTGAGCTTAAGAGGCAATTTATTCTGTAGACGTGCACTGCACTCTTCAGTTAGCATCATGGTCTCATAATCCTCCAGCTTCCTCTTGTTAGCATGAATTTCATTCATGAATTTTGCGTAGCTGGGCATTTGTGCTAGAGCATCCGCGAATGAAATGTTGATTTGCAACTTTTTAAACACTCCAATGAACTTGGAGATCTGTTTGTCCAGTTTATGTTTATGCAATCTCTGCGGAAATGGAATTGGGGGTACATATTATTTGATAGGAATGGCCTCCTTAGCCTGTGGTATGTCTGAATTCTCTTTCAAATTTTTCTCAGTTCATTTTTCAGATTCCTCCACTTGCTCCTCATCTGAAGTAGGCACTTTATTTGTCTCTGCTACCGATCTTTTTATTGTAATTTTAGGCAGTTGTACCCCACTTCTTGTTGTGATTGCTTGCACATGTTCCCTTGGATTAGTTTCTGTGTTGCTAGGCAAGGCTCATTGTGCTCTTTCCGAGATAGTGCGGCCAACTGACCTATTTGAGTTCCAACCTTCTTATGGCTGTTGAATGATTTTGTAAGGTTGTTTTGGTCTTTGCCATATATTGGTCGGTCTTCTGTATAAATTTACCCAAGATATCTTCTAGAAGCGATTTTTTCTCTTGCTATTGAAAACTAGGGGGAGGCTGCTGATGATTATTTTGGTTGTTGCTACAAAGTGGATATCTCGTGTCTTATTTTACTTACTTGTGACAGTGGAAAGTATTTTGTGACGAATTTTTGTACGAGATCATTCCAAGTCTTAATGCTTCGAGCAGGTAAGGCATCTAACCATTATCTTGCTCCGTCCCGAGTGTATGTGGGAAGAGTCTCAACTTGATTGCTTCATCAGATTCTCCATGGAAATTGTAATTTTGGTAGATGTCCAAAAAGCATGAGATGTGATTGTGTGGATTCTCATGATATTTCCCATAAAATGATACTCCATTCTGGAACAATAAAATGATGTCTGTCCTCAGTTGAAAGTTTGGTTGTCCAAATGGAGGATAAACGATGCTTGACTGATTTGGTTCGATAAATGGTGTGATGAATTGTCTAAATGGTAAATCATCTTCATCAATCTCGATTGGTTGTTCAACCTGTGCCGGTTGTACATCTCCGTTCTGTTCTGTCATGATGTTCTCTAATTGTTGCCTAATTCTATGGTTGAAAGTGCGTTCGATTTCTGGATCAAAGGGTACTAAATTACCTACTCTCGAACTTCGCATGCAAGGATGCTTGCAACGAAAATGAAAACAAAAATACACAAAAACAAAGAAAAGAAAATTCTAAATCAAAACTAGAATTAATTAAAAATTTAAAGCAAATAAACTAGTCTCGGCAACTACGCCAAAAGCTTGTTCGTTAAATTCCGCAAGTGTACGGATCGTGACAAGTAATAAAGTGGATTTATTAAGTCCGAATATGGTCTCACAGAGCCTACTATCTACTATAAATTTTTAAACTAACCTAACTTCAATTTAAATTAAAATAGTAACTAATGGTCAAATCAAGTTTTGTTTTCTAAGCGAAATTCTAATAAATAAAATAACAAACTATTAATTAAAATAATTAACTCAAATTAAAACTGGAGATAAGATTATGTGATTGGATAGTTAGGATTTCCGATTTCACTTACGTTATTTATCATATATTTAATTCAAATTTATTCAGCCATTTTTCATACGTGCCAACGATCGAATTAACATATTGTATTTAGTGATTTCTCTCAAACAACACTAATCATATTCATATGCCCGAACTTACTATATCTCTATGTAAATTTACACATATGAACGTATTTATCTATGAGAATTCAATAAAAATTGCATAAATTATAATTATCTTTCGATCTCTTATAATGTCTATGTCAATTATTGCAAGAGTTAGAATTATACATCACCTCTCGATCTCAATATTATCCTTAAATCAATTAATTGTTGTGCAAACAAATAATAGCATTAAACACACAATAATTAATTAACAAGTATTAAAATGGCATGCACATCTTGAAATTATACATATAATAAAACCTTAAGCTACATCATTAAGCCTAACAATAAAAGTATTTAGCAACTCATAATATTGAATTTAAACACGCAAAAGTAGAACAACATTATCAAAAATTGGCGAAACGTGATTAATTCCAATTGAAGCTGCATCCGCCGCCCACCATATGTGTTTTGTATATATATATATATATATATATATATATATATATATATATATATATATATATATATATATATATATATATATATATATATATTAAAAGTGGCTATGTAACGGAATTTCTTGTTTTTAACGGAAAAACTAACGGAATTTGTTGTTTTAACGGATTATGTAACGGAATTTCTTGTTTTAAATAACTATGTAACGGAATTTGTTGTTTTCAGTATTTTTATCATAACTTTGTATTCCGATATCCGATTGAGACGATTCAAAATGAGTTGGAAAGCTAACTCATCTGGCTACAACTTTGATTCAGACATCATTCTCCAATTCGATCACTTTCTATGCCAAAAATATGTCTCAATATGAGACTAAAACATCGGAGCATAACTTTTCGGTTGGAAATTGATTTGTGATCATCTTTTGACTAAATTTGATTCCATTGACGTCTTCCTTTATCCAATTGACTCCGAGCACTCTCAAATCTTTATCGTGAGGTTCGGCACAATTTTTAAGTATTTACATTTTTGTCCCCGAACTTTGGATCCCTTACAATTTAGCAATTTCTCCAAATTTGTCAACTTTTGCTTATTTTCTTCGATCTCACCAACTTACATCACAACATCAAAATCACACATCTAATTATTTAACAATTACATAAACATTACATCATTAATTATTTAATTAACAAAAAAAAATTACATCTTTATTAATAACAAATTAATTATTAAACAAAACTATTAAATATAAACTAGGCAAACGTGCATTGCACGTTGCTTGCACCTAGTAGAATATATATATATATATTCTACCCTATTTAATTCCACAAGCTGCCAACTTTGTGCATGAAAATAATATCTTTCAGCCCTTGTTTTTCTCCAGAAACTGCCGACTATTTGTGTATGTGAATGTCTCTCTCTCAATTATGTCGACCTCTCTCTCTCTATCTCTCTCTGCGTGTGTATCTCCCATTTATATATTGCAGCCTTGTTTAGCCTAATTTTGAAAGGGAAAAATTCATAAATAAGGTATATACTTTACACCAATTCAAAAATCAGGTTTATAGTTTGAAAATTTAAAAATCAGGTTTTTTTTAATGAAATAATAAATTATTAAATATTTAATTCTAATATAATATAATATAATTAACCCACCCTACATGCACCACCCCTACCGCTCTGGGGACTATTCCGGCGATCATTCCGACCACCACTCTTCTCCGACGACCATTCCGATTTCGACGACTATTTCGGTGACTATTCTGGTCATATATTTACAATTTACGGTCACAGTTCAAAAATTTTATGGATCACAATTAATTCGTTTGTCACATATTTCAAAATTAGTTGGTCACATATCAAAATTTATAGGTCACACAGTCACCTATTTCCAAATTAATTGGTCACAGATTTTTTACGGTCACAGATAAAAAAATGGTTAATTTCATTGGTCACAGATTATTTTTCAGTCACATATTGTCAAATTTTTAGATCACAGTTAAATATTTGGTCACAGATAATCAAATACTTGGTCACATACCACTAACACTACTTCAGCCACCACCACCACACAAAACACCGCCACCACCCACAGCCACCAAACAAAGCACGGCCACCGCCCCAACCGTCGATCCACCACCACAGACGCCACCACACAAAACACCTCAGATCTCATCAGATCCCCCGTCGAGAAAACCACCGCAAAATCACAACCAACAATAACACCAAAATCACCACCACCGAGAAAACCCAGTTCAAACAGTAGCCCGTCTCCTAAAAAGAAGGACAAACATAGTCAATCGCTGCCTCAACATCTCCAACCCTCCTCCACCACCAACCAGCAGTCAACCCAACAATTGCAACAGCCACCAACCCTAAATCCCAATTGAAGCAGCCGCAACCCACCACAAATCCCACCCTCGCCCAAATCGCAGACCACCGGTCACACCCAAACCCAAAATCGCCACCAACTATAACCATGTAAGCAACTCCACAAAATCAGCAAAAAAAGCCTGCAATTTTAGGAGGAAAACAGCCCAGTCGCGATAGTCGCGACAACGCAGCAGTTCAGGCAAGATTTCGGCTCCGATCGGTCGACCCAAGGTCGTGGACCTACTGGGTTGCACTCCCCCTCACCTGGCTCTCCTATTACAACAATGGGTCTTGATCAATTATGCCCTGAAGTCCACGAATTAAGCCCGGAAAATCTGCCAGTTGCTGCGCTCGCTGCTGTGAATTCAGCAGTGTTACGACGCTGCTGCCGTAGGGAGGGAGGAGGAGGAGGGGGAGAGACGGCTGGTGGCGTTGGAGGCGGAGGCGGTGAGAGATCAGAGAGGGGAGAGAAATGGTGAGAGAAGAGAGTTGATTTAGGGTTGTTATTTAAAATAAATTTGGTGGGGGGTAGGTACTAGGGTGGATATAGTTTATTTTAATTTTATAATATCGTTATCATTTAAAATGATAAAAATCTGATTTTTGATTAAATAAAGTTAAAACCTGATTTTTAGAAAGTAATCTTTAAACAACTGATTTTTTATAATTTCCCATTTTGAAAGTCCAAGTTGAGGCCTAGTAAATTCCAATACGAAATTAAATTAATTCTTGAGGAAATTACACCTGGGCCTGGTTTTAGATATCCATTTTCATAATTCCTGTTTTAAGTTTTATTTTGCAAAAATCAGGTTTAAATTAATAATTAAAAAAATTTTTTTTTTTTATATTAATCAAACCCTAAATCTAATTTAAAACACTCTCCACCGTCACTACTTCTTCACACCCAAACGGCGATTCCGGCGCATCCACCGTCCTTTGCCGCGCCGTTCGTCCCTACTCCCAAACCTCAGCCGCACCGTCCGTTTCCTCGCCGTCTCTTCCCGCCGTTATTCTCCTCTCCGTCTCACCCATTTCCCCGCTCTCACCGTTCTCCACGATCGGGCTCGAAGCTTCGTCCTCTTCTCTCCAGAAATGTGATGTCGCAAGCACCGCGGGTTGTCAACAGCAATTTCCTTCACCCCCCCCCCCCGCGCTAGCGACGACGGTGGTGGATTTGCGTGCGTCTTGGAGGTGGCGGTTTGGGGGTGTGTGCGTGCGGCAGTTTGGGTACTGTGTAATGGTGTGTTTGACGACTGTTGTGAGTGCCATGGTGGTGCAGTTGTGTGCGCGCTAGCGACGGTGGTGGTTGGGATTTGCGCCGGCAGTGGTGGATTTGCGTGGTGATTCGGTTTTTTTTTCTTTGTGCTGTGGTCAGGAGATCTGCACTCCGCTCCTCCCTCTTTTCAGCATATTTGGGCAATTGTTGGGTTGGTCTGATTTTTGCAGATTTGTGGTTGCAGTGTGAAGGTGTGCGTACGTGCGTGGTGCGACGGTGGTGATTTGGTTGTTTTTTGTGCTGTTGTCCGGTATGAGACGGTGGTGGTGGTGGGGTTTCTTGGTTGTGGTGTGGTGCAGGCGGCGGTTGTGTGGTGGTGGCCCTTTTTTGTTGTTGTTGGAGATGGTGTGGAGATCGTGTGGTGCAGGTGGCAGTTGTTGGTGGTCGGTGGTGGTTGCTGGGGTGTTTGCGGCGGCGGCGTGTTGGTGGTGGTCACAGAGGATTTGTTGATTGTGACCATTAAATTGGGTGGTGTGTGACCAATAAAGAATGAATTGTGACCGATAAATACTTTGTGACCCACAAATTTACTAATTTGTGACCAATAAAAGTTATTTGTGACCTATAATTCATTGTTTGTGACTATAAAATAAGATGTGTGACTTAAAAAATTTATGATTTGTGACCGATGAAACAATTGTGACTATCAAATTTTTAATTTGTGACCGATGAATGAATTGCGACCTATCAAATTTTTGAATTGTGACCTTAAAATTTTGAATTGTGACCAAATTGTATAAATCTGTGACCGTTATATATTTATTAATAAAATATATAATTAATTAAGTAATTAATAAATAAATTTAAATAAAAACCTGATTTTTGAAATTTAAAACATCTAACCTTAATTTTGAAATGTGTATAAGTAAAACCAGGATTTATGTAAACTTCCCTTAATTCTTCTTTCCAAGTCCTTAATTCTTTTATGTAACGCGAGTTGATCCTTAAAGCAATTTTATTTGTGCAGCCCATGCCAATTTAGTCGTCGTACTTTGGATTTTGCCATTTTTTCGCTATTTTGCATTCTTTTCTTCAATTCTTCATTAAACATAAAATTTTACCTACAAAATACAATTTAACATAAATTAGGTAGAATTTTATTCAAAAGACAATAAAATATCGTAATTTAGATCCTCGAATAAATATAAAAACTACACTTATCAGAAACGGATTCGGATAGTTCGGTGATGAAGCCGCAAGGATATGCTAAGAATGCTAGTGTAGATAAAAATTCTACTCATAGTGACGCCAAACTCTCTACTGCGAAAAGGGCTCGACAAGCTGAGAAGAAGCAGGTAAACAATAAGGCGCGGAAATCTTAGATTAGGACTCGAACCGCCCTAGCTAAACAAAATTTCTGGATCCGCCACTATATATATATATATATATATATATATATATATATATATATATATTCTAGCAAAAAAATAATTCTCAAAATCCTATTCTAGATAGAAGTCACCCGCCTCATTGGTCCTATAGTTGGAATTTTTATCTTCCAATCTTCCCCGTGTAGATTACTGTAAGAGGCGGAACACTTATACTGCTGTCGTGTATCAAGATCTGGAATTAAGGAATTATGTCTTTGACTGCTACGATAGATCAAGATCTTCAAAAGGAATTGTTGCTGCCAATTCTACAAGTTGGATCTTTAAAGGAGAAATCAATTTTCAGCCATCTGAATCATTTAGAGAGAATGAGTTCTTATCACAAATTATGTTACAACGTATCCTACATGTAGGGGCGAAGGCACACATGGACAAGGGTGGTCAGTGGCCCACCTAAAAAATCTGATTTTTTTTTTTTTTAATAAAAAAAACTGGAAAAAGAATCACTTACGAAAGGAAAGGGACGCAGTAATTTTTTCCATTCCAATTTTAAATCCTTGAAACCCTACGCTACCCCTACCCTACCCTACCCAACTCCTCTTATCTTTTTGTTAAATATTTTGCAAATTTGATTTCAATTGACAACTGACCGTCGACATCATCCACTACTGACCGCCGACGAGTTTGTCGCTTTTTCTCCAGCAGCTTCTGATTCTCTTCTATTGGATTTGGAGGTATTTCATATGTGTCAATTATCAAAATTTTATCAACGATTTTACAACATAATCACTTAAAATAAACCACAACTCATAGCAAGAAACCATTGAAAATGAGCAGAGAAAATAATTAGGGAACCCATGCTATAAATTTTGGTATACACATTAAATGAACAGCATAAACAAGCTAATGATATTAATTATACAAGTATGAAAATGAGCCATGAGGTAAGAGGATTAGACTCATTAGGTACCGAAAAAGTCTATTTATTTTGTAGTATCATTGATCACGAAGAACCAGAATTGTTCGATGCAAGAATAATTTATGGAATCTTATTCCACAGATTAATGGAAAAATATAGTGAAAAGAAACAAGTGGAAATTACATGGAGCCCTACTTTTCAAGATCCAAGTTCAAAAATAACATTTTAAGTTTTAATGTTCAAAAATCAGATTTTTTATAGATAGATACATATTTTTATATTTAATTAAATATTAATAATAATATTATAAAAAATAATTTATATACACCTACCCCTCATAAAATTCAATTATCAACCCTAAATCACACCTCTCTCTCATTCCCGATTGGACCTCCAAGTTGTGCCGGCGACGCCTTCTCCTCCCCCTCCCTCCTCTTCTCTCCAAGCCGTTGTTGCCTGCGATGCCTTCCCCTTCTCCTCCCTCCCCTTCTCAACAGTAGTAGCCCGCCCGGCGTCACGACATCGTCGCTGCCTACGCAGCCGTCGCAACGTCGCTTCGCGAAATAGGGCTGCGTCGTGACGCTGCTGCGTCGCCGGCAGCAGCGTCGTGAAGCTGCCCTATTTCGTGACGCTGCCCTAATTGGCAGCATTTGGAGGTCGTATCGCCGCCATCCAACGACGAAGGCAGACACCACCGCCACCTGATTTTTTTAGAAACCCTAGCTTCTTCCGAACGCCCCACTGTATTAAAGCCCTTATATTCCGAAGAGAATCTCCGGCGAGGGAGTATTCTGGCCAGTGCTGGTAACTTCAATTTCTTTCGTTTACTAAATTTGGGGATTTTGTAATTTCAATTTCTTTCTTTTTATGGTGGTGGTGCGATGCTCCGGTGGTTGTGGTGGTCTGATGTGGTGTTGTGAGGTGCGAACGGCAGGTGTTTGAGTTTGTGTTGTGTTTCGTGGTGGTTGTGGAATGTGGTTGGTGGTTGTGCGTGCGGTTGGCGGTGGTTTTGTGTGGATGTTTCTATGGTATCTTGCAGCATGGTGCAGTGGGTTTTGTGGTGATTAGTCGGCATGTTTTGTTGCGGTTTTTGCTGTGGTGGCTGTGCTGTGACCAATGCTGTAACCTGAGCCATGTACTGTGACCGATGCTGTGACTATCGATGAAAACCTGAGCCATGCCCAAAAAAATATTCCGTGACCTGTGCTGTGGCCATTTGACCTGAGCCATGTACTGTGACCGATGCTGTGACCTGAGCCATGTACTGTAACCGATGCTGTGACTATCAATAAAAATCTGAGCCATGCCCAAAAAAATATTCTGTGACCTGTGTTGTGGCCATTTGAAATAAACTTGTGACTATCAACAAGAATCTGAGTCATTTGAAAATAAAATGGGACTATGAACAAAATCGTGAGCCATGTGCAGTATATTCTGTGACTTGTGCTGTGACCAATTGAAAATAATCTGTGATTATTAATAAAAATGTGAGACGTGAGCCTTATTGTGTTATCAATTATTATAAACAAAAAAATCATGTGTTGTGACCTGTGATCTCGGTTGTGACCTGGACTGTGACTTGTGACCTGGGCTGTAACTTGGGCTGTGACCGTACAAAAAATTGATGTCATCGAAATCGGAGCGGTTGCCGGAATCGGAGTGGTCGCCGGAGAAGTCGTCGGAATCGGAGACGTCGTCGGAGCGGTCGCCGGCGTGGTGGGGTGGTGGGGGTGTGTTAATTTTATACATATATTTATTTATTTATTTATTTATATTTATTTATATATTTATATGTATAAATAAATATTTATATAAATGTGTATGTATAAGTCAAAATTTCTGATTTTTGAAATGTAAAAGTTGTTTTGTTATTTTTGAAATAGGGTAAAGATAAAGTAGAGAAAGTGAATTTTTCCCAAGAAACAAAAGTGCATATAGATTTACTTAGGGGTGGGCGTGGGTTGGGTTGGGTCGGTTTTTGCCCCAACCCAAAACCAACCCAACATTGTCGGTTTGTTGAAACCCAACCCAACCCATGTAAATGTTGAAACCCAACCCAACCCAACCCAACTCAACCCAATTATATGTCGGCCGGGTTGGGTTGGGTTGGTCGGTTTGTATCAATGATTTCCATTAACTAGTTCTAAATTACAATGTTTTAGTTCATGTCTCAATTCAAATTTTCAACAAGAAAATCAGAACTAAAACGAGAATCTAAGAGAAATAAATGAATATATGGAAATAAACGAGTAGCCACTAAATAAAGTAGTGAAGATGAAGAAATGAGAGGTTAAATATGTTTCTTGGTCATGCTCAATGATCTATTAAATAAGTTTGTACAAAAAAGTCTGCAAAATGAGGGCTGAATCTTACTAATAAGCCGGAAAAAAAAATGCAAACTTGGTAATTTACCTTGGGAAAGGAATTGAAAGCTGAATAGCCGATAGAAACCGAAAAGTTGAAATATGTTTGAAAAAAATGGCCTTTTTTTTTTATTGACGGGTTGGGTTGGGTCGGGTTTGGTCGGGTTGGATGGATTAACCCACAACCCGACCCAACCTGACCCACTAAGCTTTGCCAGAATCCAACCCAGGAAAAAAAATGGAAAAAAACCGACCCAACCCGATCGGGTTGGTTTGGGTCGGTCGGGTTAGTCGGGTTGGTTCGGTTTTTGCCCACCCCTAGATTTACTGATTGTAAAAGACAATTCAATAGAGTCCTTAAGTAAGTGTTGAATAGACAAACATTATTAGAAATATCAATATAATTAAAGATATGTACAAACGTTCCATCAGAATAATAGGCTTTAAGTTTGCTAAGAAAAAATAAAGTTGAGATTATTTTAAAGATCATGGGGGAATTGTTCACAGCTTTAACAATTTTGTGAGATGCCTTCTTCATTTTGTTAGCGGTTGTAGAAGTTGTATTTATAAATGCTTTACATATGTTGACTTGTTAAAAGTTATTTAGTGCCATTGTTATTAGTTAGCTTGCTACAACATTGTTAAATTTATAATTTTTATAATAAATTATTTACACAGTATTCAATTCAATGTCAACAGTTATGGAGACTGGTGGGTGAATATCAATTTAGTTGTATGTACTGAAAATGATATATTTAACGAAATTGATAATATATAATTATATAACGTTATCAAAATATGAAAACACATTGAGAACAATTGTAATTGTTAGGTTTTTAGTTGTATTGACAATTTTCAGACAAGAGGATTAATATAAAAGAGCTGTAAAAGTCAAGAAGTCTTTGGGAGGTGTTGTATAGATAAATTATAAGCTTTTGAGTTCAAGTATGGAACAAGGAGAAAGAGTTGCGGATTTACGCTAGCATGTCACCTAGCTGATGTTCAAGTGGAAAAAAACAGAATCATTGTTTCCTGCTTGTCGCCCGACTATCGCTCGAGTGACGCACCTGTCGCTAGCCTGGAGTTCGAGCGAAGGTATTACCGACAAAACCCTAGTTCACGATTTTCAAGAAGTCTACCTATTCTATACAATCCAAATACCAAATATTATAAATACCCAATGCCTATTAAGTTTTTAGTAGTGGTTGATCATTATATTACATTCTCATAACATCATTCCAAAATCCAAGAACATATCCAAACATTGAGATTAAACATTTGATTCTTGAGATCAATCAACCACAAGTTGGGAAAAATATTAAATTCATATAATTCAAAACACCCACTACCTAAATATAATTTGGAAGGTAATTTTTCAATAACTTTCAGTAGTTGCTGAAGATTGAGGGAAGTTGAACCGTAAGCACATGAAGAATACAAGAACAATGTGTTTCGATTCTTCTATATTTAGTTAGTATTTTTTTTTTTTTTTTACCAAACACCTAAAACAACTTTTTATTGTTTTGAGCATCAAAAATTGAGTTCCAAAATCAATTCCAAATGGAGCCTAGATTTCTAATGTATAACCAGGCATAGAGGTGTCAATCCGGGTGGTCTAGGTCGGGTCGACCCGCCAACATATGAGCCCGGTAACGGCCCGCTGAAAAAAAAGCCCTCCCTCTACGGGTTTCGAGCCGGTTCCGGGTCGGCCCACAAATTTTGAACTACAACCCAGGCCCGCCCGTTGACTCATCCGGGGAGAGCCTATGCGGGCCACGGGTCGCGGTTTGCTCTGGTTTGGCTAGTATGATTGTATAAATAAAATTATAAAAATATAGAATTTTTCATATTTATAGCAAAAAATAATTTTTTTGTTAAATGTAAACTAAGAATTGAACAAAATGATAAATTCATATTTATACCAAGAAATGTTTACATAGAATTCAAATTTAATGTTATATGAATTATTTATAACTTTGCAAAGTTAAATTTAACTTAAACAAATAACAACTAAATGCATTTCTAATTACTATTATCAAATATTTATAGTATAAGTGCATCCCAACTAGGTTGGCAGTTGGCACCTATTTTTTTTCAAATTTTTTTAATTTTTTTTTCAAGGGCCAGCGGGTTAACCGTGGCCCGTGAGGTGCAACCCGTGAAGCCCGCGGGTCACACCTCCTTGACCCGTGAACCGCCCACTCAGGTCACGGGTCGGCCCGTGATCCCGGGTCGATCTGGGCCGGTTTTCACGGGTCTGGCCGACCCGTCCGTCTTGACACCTCTAACCAGGTATGTTGATTATGACATCCATTGTCCCTTTTGCGATGTATGGCATTGAGATTGGACTGCCTCTATTGGTTGATTTCTTGAATAGAGATGGAAAACATGCTTCATATTATTTAATTGAATAATCGACTTAACTCTCTTAGTACAAGAAAATCTCTACTTCAAATTATATTTTTGTAAAAAAAAAAAAAAAGCAGACACGAGATAGAAAATCAATATTTCACTAAGATTTCAAGTGAATTCAAGTTGATTTTATTTAACATTTCCAGAAATACAATCAAACAATTCGCAATTACAATCTTTGCAAATTAAACCATCCATATAATATAAAAAGAAACTAGATATAACCTTGAGGGATTGCTCAATTGGTCAGATCTTGGGTTTGCTCCCCAAATGTCACTAGTTTGAGTCTTCTCAGGGTCACTGGGGTGAGTACCGACCATAAACTTCAGGGCCCCGTGGGATTAGTTGAGGTACGTGCAAATTGGCCCGAACATCCACGATTATAAAAAAAAGAAAAAGAAACTAGATATATTTTTGTATTTGAATAAGATTATACAAAATTCTCGAAAACAATAAGCAATACACATGAATTTGCCAAAAAGAAAGTAAAATCACAAATCAACATTTGGCTAACTAATTTGTTTATGAATTCAGACTAATGGCCTTTTCTCTTCGTCTTCGTTGGCTCCATTTTCTGGTGTCTTAACCTTTTTCGGATGATTTTTTCCCCGAGTACTGGATACGACAACTTGGTTAGGGGGTTTAGTATCAGGGACGATCTTCAGTATAATTCCCATTGCTATGAGTAACAATCCCAACCCATGTTGTTCAGTAAGAGGCTTCGTAAAAATTAAGTACGTGTTAAATTTTGGGGCTCCAATCACAATTTACCGGGCTCAGTTTCTCCAACAAACGACACCACAATCAACAACCAAAACCTCACACCTATCTTCCTAAACCTGTTGCTACTAAGGTGCCCACAAAGGGCAATGGGTGATGAATGATATAGGCACAATGATCAGCCACAAAGGCTTAGAAAATGGGAAGAGGATGGCACAAAGCCAAGGTAAAGCACAAAGCCAATCGACCTCTCTTCTCTCTTCTCTACACGGCTGCCTAACATTCACACACTCTATAACAACAGTAATGGGGCAACTAATATGGTAGCAATTATGGGCTTTTAGGTCAAAGAATAGTAAGGCCCAAAAGGTACCAAGTAAGTGGGCTAACAACCTTAAAGCCGTCCAAGAGTTTGGGCCGGGCCGGGCCTGAGCAACACTAACTAAATTAGGCTACTACCAATGACCCAAATATGTTGTAGTAATGGTTTGTTCGATTGTGGTGTCGACACTTCACTCATCGGCCGAGGGCCTAAGAAGTAATCCAAATACAAAATACGGTTTAACATCATTGCCCGAATTTATTAGGTATCAAAACCCAACAGTACGACGACAACAAAGTCACAGCCTTTCGTGCTGTTGTAATCTGCAATAGCAAAGAAGTGCAAAACATGAAATAAAAGTCTGCGAACGAATTTTTCTGGAGAAGAATTGAGTACGATTGCATCCTAAAAACCCAAGGCCAGTCGAGGCGTAATTACCATAGCAGTGGTGGCAGCCCCAAAAATGGCAATGAGTGATAAAACAGAGTCTTGACCAATAAATGTAGCCATTGCTTCAAAGACAAGCACCCCGTAAACATAAGGATGCTGCAAATGCAAATGCAAAAGCAACGAAATGATAAATTTAAAAGAACAAATATACATTGAGAAGCACAGAAACTTGATGTCACTGGAGGTCCCGGCAAACGTAGCTGTTTATTTCTTACTTAATAGCTCTAGTTAAAAAACAATCTTACTGATTAAGTAAGTTAACTGAGTCAATCTCCTTACCTCAGCACAAGAATTCCAAGCTTTAAACAACTCTCCGGTCAAAATCATTGGCGGTAACAGGAAAGGCAACCCAATCAACGTCGAGCAAAATAGCATCTCCATCTGAGAGAATAAGAGCTATGTAGATTAGCGGAAAAATGATATGCGTTGTCATCTAAAATATAAGCCGTAGAATATAATTATTAACACCTGAGTGGTATCGGGATTCATGGTGAAAATTGTTTCCTGCAAGTTACCGAGAAACGAATCCATGACTAGAGCGCCTAAAATCATCAAGACGCCAATGCCACTAAAGTTTGGAGAAGTGTTTGCATCTGCTAAGGTGAAAAGAATCAGCCCAACAACTAGAAGCACGGCTGATATGTATTCGTGAATGGGGTATTTTCTTCTCAAGCCAGGGATAAACTCGCTCATTATCATTACAGGTGGAACCTGTACTCCAACAACCAAATGAGCTCATCAATTTGACAAATTGCAAGTCTCACAAATTATAATATCGAAATCAAAATGCATTGTTCCAACTTCCAACTTGCAAGAAAGGATCAACTAGAAAAGGTCAAACCTCTCAAAGTGGCACATAAATTAATTAAGCCCTTATCGACCTATTCCAAAGACATAGTTTGAGTATGGTATACCTTTGTCAACTTGAACATATTCTGTGCTGGATAGTTAAGATAAGCCAAGGAACCCTTTGTTAATCCATGAGAACCCATTAGGACAACAGAGAGCTTGACCTATGTTTTCCATGGATTCACCTTTTGGTTAATGGTGAACCCCTGTAAGTATCTCAGTACCAAATACACAAAGCCTTGAACAAAGGTAGAATACCAGCCATAACTGCCAAAAAGTATAAAATTTTTAATTCAACGAGCCATTAGCATAATTAGTGCAATCATAAGCTATCGAAAAAAGGTGGAAGACCTGAATTGGAGCCTATTATATACATATTCCTGCAAGCAGATATAAAAAAATTCATGGTTAGTCAACTTTGCAGGTACATTATTCACAATTAACTAATTTTACAGATCTGAGCTTCATAGGAACTTTTGAATCAATAGAACAGTGACTAAAATTATAATTAATCCAGTGAAATGATCAACAAAGTACTACTATGCAAACCAAAAGTTTCGAATTTTGCCCCCAAAGAAGTACAGAAAATTTCAACATTTAAGAAACCTTTTTGAAACAATTCTATACTACCCCAAAATATAATGAACCCCCGGATGAAGAGACTTTTCTTCATCGCGAGACTGAATGAAGCAAATTAACAAACAACTAACAACAGGCAACGACGTACCAAGAATTCAATTCACACAATAAAACCAAAACACAAAGGATCCAATGACACAAGGAATCAAAATCCAATGACACAAGGAATCAAACAAAGACAACTGCAATTATATAAATAGATATACAATAAAAACTCAAACGAACATCGCAAATGCCATTGACAAGATAACCAAAGAAGAACCGGGAAGAGCATATGAGAAACTGTTGCCAAATTGGTCTATCACTATCAGTCAAAGAAATCCCAAACATTGACCTTGCTTGATCTTCCTTCTTCATTTCTGACGAACCGTTTGGAATCAAAACTGAAAACTTTATACAAAAAGAAATTGCATGGCCTTGCTTTATTGATTTTTTTAATAGAAGCAAAAAAATAGAAGGGAGTAAAAGAATACTTTTGAATGCACAATCTCTCTACTTCTTTCCCTGTATCTGAGAGAGGGATGAAAGCGTGTGAGTGCGTGTTTATGTGGAAAATCTGAATTCTTAAAAGTCAGTGAGGAATTGAGGGGAGAGAGATGGTGACAGAGAAAACAATTGAGTTTGATAAATATGTAAAAACTAAAAAGTATAAAGCAAGTAAATTGTAGCTGTTAATTAGGTCATTAAGAGATTAATTATAATATAATTATCAAAATCAGGCCATTGGGTTGAAGTCAAGAATCCTCTCCATCTCAAAAAGTGAAAAACAAAATAAATTTATCTAACTGGGGTCGGTTACAAGAACGACGCCACATGTTTGAAAAGGTTAACCAGCTTGTACAAATTTGAGTTAGATTATTTAAATGTAAGTCTATTTCAAACGTACACAACCCGATATATTAACACATGTACTCACACTAATCAACATACATAAATAGTGTACATGTACACAATATTTCCTATTCAATTATAGTTTGGCTTTTAGTCCAACACAATCTCTCTCTCTCTCTCTCTCTCTCTCTCTCTCTCTCTCTCTCTCTCTCTCTCTCTCTCTCTCTCTCTCTCTCTCTCTCTCTCTCTCTCTCTCCAAGTTACATTATATATAAAGTGTTGATTATGCATTTTCAAACCAAGTGAACAACTAGACCTAAAAAGTTAAAAATAAGAAAATTAATAAAGAACCAAATAGGTAAATTGCGTGTACTACAAAGTGAAAGAGTCAACACCAACACGATATGTATGAAAAAAGCAAATCAGCTCAGAAAATGAATGATACAAATTTTTGCTAGATTATTTACATTTCAATCTCCTTCAAACTTAACGATTAAATTTACTTTACATGCATGTTGTGACCAAGTCAACACACGTTTAGGTTTACATATGTGTACATAATATGCTATGTAATAAGTGTAGTAATGTATTATATTTATGATTGATTAATTAGAACATTTTAGCTATTAGGAGCTAAAACTCTTCAAAATGTGACAAGGTAGTAATTTGATGAAATAGTTGATTGCAATAAATTTTAAATTACAAGATAAACCCACATAATTTTCATTTTCTTTCATGTAATAGTCAAATTATAATACATATTAACAACCTTTGTATCGTGTCTTAACTCTAGGAAGATTAAAGTTAATCACATTACAATATTTGATTAAGATTCTTAAATTTTGTATAACCACGGTTGTTTCATTGTCCCAATCCCATTATTTGTTTAAATAATCTATAATTCTATACTAATTTGGCAAGAGAATCACCGGTTTTAAGACTCTCCGCTAATCTTACCATAATTATTTAAGTCGGTAGAAATTTTTCAAAATAAATTTGGTAAAAAAATATTTATTTATTTATTTATTTATTTTGAAAAACACGTTTTCAAAAGTAATAAAAAAAATTATGAATTCATTTTCAAAATTATTTTGTTGAAGAAATATATATAAATATAAATAAATTTTAAAAAATAAAGTCAAACAGGGATTGTGTGTGAAAATAAGTTATTAATGTATAAAAATATTAAATTGAGAGAGGAAATACTTTTCTAATTGTCAACGTCAACATTAGGGATGCACAAAAAAATCGCGAAACTACAAATCGAACCGAAATCGTTAGTTCGGGTCCATATGGACCCACCGTTTTTTCCCCCAAATCAAACCAATCTATTTCAAAATGATTTGATTTATGTTTCAATTTTCAAAAACCGCACAAAATCAAACTAAACCCTTTTTAAAAAAAAAATTATTTTAAAAATTAATTTTATCGACTTATAAATTTTACAGTTCTCACTTTTCAGAAAATACCAATTTAACAATACAAATTACGACCAGCTTATTGAAATAATCATATAAAGTAAATTAAGTTCATCATTATTGGTCCATGATTTTTATAGTCTACAACACATGTCGTGACCGGATATCTAAACGAAACTAAAACTATTCTCAAATCACATGAAATAAAAAAAAAAAAAAAATCATATATTTTCAAAAATTCAAATCATAATTCGACAAAAATTACGATAGCAAATCACACCCTTAGCTTCAATAAAAACTCTCATTTCTCAAACTTTGACACTTGCCACCATTGCTAAATGAGATGTGATTCCCAATTGCAAATCGCCAGTTGCAGTTTACGTGTTAATCTGCTAATTTCTACTTGAATCGCCTTTTTTCTCTCTCTGTGAGTCTCAGATTCACATTCAAGCCATTTTTTTTCATTTTTTTTCTTTTATTTGTTGTTTTTGAACTTATTATATACTTGTGAGTTGTGGTTTAAATAAAAAAAAAAGATTGTTTGTGCCCCCTAGGTGATTAATGAATTTGTTTATGGTTTGGAAAGAACGAATGACAGAGCGTATTGATTGTGTAAACAATTGTTAAAATTTCCTAACTAATACTAATACTATTACTTTCTACTTTTTTTTAAAGTAGTTAGAGAATGAAATTTGTTAATTCACAATAAATCCGAACTCAATCATTCTTTGTATATCTAAACATATAATGTTCAGTCATTATTTTTCATCTCACTAACAGGACGAAATGAAGTTTTAATCAAATTATTACAGCAAAATCTGACTCTATCTTTACCAACTGCTATGTGACAATTAGGGGTAGCAATTTGGCTCGTCAGCTAGGGCGGTCTGTAAACCTGCTCGGCTCGGCTCGATTCTTTAAAAAAAAAAATTAAATTTATCATGAATTTAAAGAAAAAAATATATCGGGTCGCTAAGACCTGAGCTTTCTCGGGTCAAGCTAAATTTTTTGGTCTAGCAAAGGCTTGGCTCGCCTCGAACCATTTTTATCGAGCCGAGCCCAAGCTTCAAAATTCGGCTCTCGAGCTGGCTCAACTTGTTGATATCCCTAATGACAATATGAAAGACAAACTAGAAAAGATAATAACAAGGAAAAAAAGTTATATTTGTTCTATTAAAATCTTTTAGCAACTAACATTAAACATATTTATTAACGGGTTTCATGGAAAAAATGAATGTAATTTAACATTATTAGTTCTCGCTTAAACTTATATGTTAACTTTTTTGAAATATATTACTATAATGTCTACAGGTAAATCGAAAATTAAAACCGAATCGAACCGAACCGCAAATTATGGTTTGGTTTGGTTCTAAAAATAAAATTGTTTTGTTTTGTTTGAAAAAATTTCAAATCGTATGAAATGATTTAAGTTGAAAATATGGTACAAATTATTCAAACTGAATCGCGTTCACTCCTAGTTAACATCTTACATCAATCATTTGCATGCTTGACGAGTATATTAAGGTGTATTAAAGTTTTAGCTTTTAATTTAAAAATAAGTTAAAATATAAAATAATCAAGAAATAAGTAATTAGGCTGCCGCCATAAAAGTGAGGTAGGCCAGAGAGCCTGTTTGAAATCCACGTTTTAGTAGTCTAATCTAATCGGGACAATCATTTCATCTACACCGCTCTCTATTTTTAGATCGGCCATCCTCATATCTAACCTTAATTCAGCTGATATCATTGCAACAAGATCCACAAACTAAAAAAACAATTCATTATATACTAAAAAATTGTTAGGTTTTAGATGTTTTGTAATTGACAATTCTGTAAACAAAAGAACTGAATCATACTGTATTTAAAAAGTCAAGGGTAATGAACAAATAGTTGAAAATATGGTTATTAGGTCTAGGGTTCGAGCATGACAAAAAGAGGAAAACAGCGCGGATTTTCGCTACACTGTCGCCAAGGTTTGGCTCGAGCGACAAAAGCAGAAACATCGTCCCTGGACCGTCACCCCTACTTCGCTCGAATGATACGCTGTCGCTCGACCGTCGCTGAGCCCTCGCTCGAGCGACATGGTCATCTGGGAAATTTTATTTCGTGATTTAAAAGCATTTTACCCGACCCATTTGTTTTCTAACCTACCTATATATACCAAAACATATTTATACGAAAACTAGATAGGTTGAACATTGTGAGAGCTTCATCTGTGAGAGATTCATTTTATTTCACCTTTCAACATTCATATACTTTGATTGGTTTTAGTGAGAAAAATATCGTTCTTATAATCCAAATACCAAACTGCCTTTACTCTACATTTGGTCAGAGTTCTGAAGATCGAGAGAATTTGACTGGAGTTCCAGTTTCTGAAGAACAAGGTGTTCTTCGTTGATCTAGAGGAAATAGACGATTCCATAAGGTTAGGAATGCTGCAGGGTAGTAAATTCCACAGAGAGATTTGGCAACATCAGCTAAGGATTGGTACAGGAGAGCACAGGATCCAATGAGAACTGTAAGGTGTGCAGTCGAGAGATCAGACAGTACGATTTGTCCAGTCTGATAGACTGTAAGTTGTTTGAATTATTTATAGTGGATTGCCTGGCAAAGTACCTGGAGTTTTTTCCAGTTGGGTTTCTCCGTGATCATGCTGGTGTTGATTTACTGATTTTGTTAT
Source organism: Fraxinus americana (assembly GCA_035079005.1). Classification (NCBI taxonomy): domain Eukaryota; kingdom Viridiplantae; phylum Streptophyta; class Magnoliopsida; order Lamiales; family Oleaceae; genus Fraxinus; species Fraxinus americana. Next base: position 1,155,101 of record CM068722.1, on the reverse strand, counting down.
TATTTATCGATTGATCATATAAACTGCGGTATTCAAACTTAAGACTAAAATGACTTACATGTTTAATCATCTAGAAAAGAATTAAAAATTGACTTGTTGCTATTTAATTCATGAAATATTTTTAATTCCGCATAATATACCTATTCGCCCCCTTCTAGGTATTGTTAGGGTCGAACTGCGTAATTTTCTATTGGTATCAGAGTCTTAATTCGATTCTTGACCCTTTATAACATCTAGATGAGTCAATCATTGTCTGTGCCTCCATTTTCCGACGGAAGTAACTATGCCTACTGGAAAGTTCGAATGAGAGCCTTACTTAAATCTTTGGATGAACGTATTTAGATTAGCATTCAAAATGGGTGGACTCCACCTTCAACAACTGTTGCTGGTGTAATCACACCCACTGACATATCTTTATGGACTAAAATTAACATTGATGAATGTAACTGGAACAGTAAAGCATTACATGCTCTGTTCATGGTTGTGTCTGCTGAAAAATTTAGGAGAGTCTCGATGTGTGAAACTATCAAGGAAGTTTGAGATATTCTAGAAACCACACATGAGGGAACTAAGACGGTTAAGAATTCTAAACTGCAGATGTTAACCACTAGGTTTGAAAAGATTAGGATGAAGGACGATGAATCGTTCGATAAATTCTATATGAAGCTAAATGACATAGCGAAGTCGAGCTTTAACTTAAGGTGAAAGAATCTCCGAGTCCAAAATCGTTATAAAAGTCCTTAGATCTCTACCCGAGAGGTTTAGACCTAAGGTTACTGCGATAGAAGAAAGTAAGGACTTAGATGCTGTTAAGATTGAAGAACTCGTAGGATCACTTCAAACTTATGAACTCACGGCTCCCTATGTGCTTCTAATGGTTTAGACAGTCTTACTAAGGAATTCACATCTGATGATAAACCTGAACCTCTAAAAGAACTTTCATCCCGCGTTAAGACGAATCATCTTAAAGTGAATATTATAGGGAATTTGGATGAAGGAATGAGACTTCGAAAGAGGATTTTGAACAATCTGACGTATGCTAGTTATGTATCTCAGATTGAGCATAAGAAAGTAGAAGAAGCTCTTGGGGATGAATTTTGGGTTAACGCAATACATGAAGAGCTAAATTAGTTTGTGAGAAATAAAGTTTGGGATTAAGTTCCTAGGCCTGATGATTGTAATATTTTAGGTACTAAGTGGATATTTAAGAATAAAATCGATGATTGTGATTATATGCTTTAGTCATATATAGCTTCAGCATCGCGTTACTCTCTCGCATTCTATTATCCAACGTATGGAGAAGCTCCTGAACCAATAGAGCACTGTCCCCATTTAGGCGACCAGGAATGAACCCACTATATTGTGGAGAGATAATGCGCGGTAACAATGTACTCAATCTAGTGTTCAAAAGCTTAATAATAAGCTTATTGAATACAGTACAAAGACCGATAGGTCTGAAGTCGGTCCATCTACAAGCACCGTCCCTTTTAGGGAGCAAAACCCCGTAGAAGATGGCCGCCGTCAAAGAAGTCCAAGATTGCCTTGTATACATCGTCCTGGATAATGTCCCAACAATGTTGGAAGAATAGGGATGAGAATCCATCCGGTTCGACAGCACTGTCAGCGTCTATACTAAACACTGCCTCCCGAACCTCATGAATCAAAGGGATGTGGTTTAGTGTCAAATTATCATCTTTCGTTAAAAGCCTGGGGATGATATCAGTGCGAATAGGGTCCAAAGACCGTGTAGGAGTAGATAGAAGATCTTGGTAGAATGCAATAGCTGAAGCTTGAATGTTAGCAGGAGTTGTTAAGACTACCCCTGCCTGCGTCCTGATGGACCTAATGCACGATTTGATCCTACATCCTTAAACCATCGCATGGAAATAATAAGTATTGTGATCTCCTTCACAAACCCAATGTGAACCGACCTTTTGCTTCCAAAAACTCTCATCAATAGATAAGGTCTGATTCAAAACTGTATGTGCATGATGTAATAAGTCACGATGTTCCGGTATAGGGTCTCTTTCATATATTGTCTCAGCTACATCCACCCTATCCTCGGTATCACGCACTCGTTGGAAAATATCTCCAAACACATGTCGATTCCACCGACGCAGTCCCTATTTCATCTTAAAGAACTTCTCCCAAAGAGCAGTCATCCCCGTAAGATAAGTAGGGAGTGACGACTTCTGAGCGACAAAAGAAGAAAAATCATGATGCTTGGTCCAAACATTGAAGAATCTGAAAGGTCTAGGCCCCAAGTCATCATTAGAAACCCACTTAAGTAATAAATGTGAATGATCAGATAAAGTCTGATTCAAATGCCTCATTGTAAGCTGTCGATAGAAAGCATCAGCTGTAGAATTAATGAGTACCCTATCCAGTCTCTTTTTGACTCGACCATTGGACCAAGTATACCGATTCCCAAGGAAACTAGCATCTTCTAAACCACAATATAACATCATATCATAGAAAGCAATATTGCCTCGATCACGAATATTATGACCAGTACGCTCACCATCATGAGAAATAACATTAAACTCTCTCCCAACTAACCAACGGTCATCCATATCAAGGGAAATGTGGTGAAGACCCTCCCACAAATCCCCCCTGATAGTAACGTTACATAAAGCATGTACAAGAGTCAGATAGATGGGACGTGCTAGTCTGGGATCCTCAACTCTAACGTGAAGAAATTGGGGATGATTAACAATAACAGTACAGTAGTACTCGAGTTCCAAAAAAATAGATCTTGTTCGACTCATTCTGAATTCCTGTGTCAAAGACCGTCGAATATAAGCAAATCTATGCTGAAAAACAAAAGACTCCAAATTAACCAAAAGATAAACCTGATGAAGTTGAATAAGTCTCTTCAGGCACCGACGAGTAGCTATACTAGCTATACCTCTCGTATTCCATATGATGGTACTCATCTGGATGCGCGTGAAGAGGTATCCTGTGACCGACTCTTGGTCACCATCCTAGGAATTGAAGTATTGGTGGCTTTTTCATTTCTTTTTCTTGGTACCTTGGTCAAAACTATCCTCCTCTATCTTACTAGTCATGTATGCTAAGTCATCAGTGAAGATGACGATACGGACCTTGTTGATGAACTTCAGTATGAGAAGAAACATCAGAATCAGACTGATCTATGGATAAGAAAGCCTCCATATTCTGTTGACAATGTACAGCAATAACAGAAACATCTGCCTCCATAAAATCATGTGGCCTTTCTAACATATCTACCAAGAGATGATCAAAATATGTAGAACTAACCATCATAGGTGCACTGCTGATGAGGTCCAGAGACTAAACTGCTAAATGATAAGCATATGAAATAATAGGATAATTCTGAGTATCTACCCTAATGGAAGCAAATGTAGAATGATCTGATGGTAGAGAGCTAGTAATATTCGGAGTAATATGACCAATAATAGGTGGAGCAGTGTAAAGACTAGGAGCCATATGGTTAGCTATTGTCTGTGATGTAGTAACTATAGTAACGGGAATAATAGGAGCAATAGTGGTGATAGTTTGAGGAGTAGAATGAGAAATCATATCTGATGTACTATCTTGTCTCCTCAGGTTCCTCTTAACAGGTGTCGAACTCATGAAAGGGGCGGTCACAACTTCCTTACCCTTACCTTTATCTTTGGCCAGAATAGGAGTAGGCCTATGGTTAAGGTCACCAATACCTAGGGCCGTAGGAGGTGGAGTAGAATGGGAGCCACTAGAACACTTCACGTTCTCTCATCCTAATTTGATGATAACCACTTTTAAAATCAATTTTAGAGAATATGCATGCACTTTGTAATTTATCTAACATGTCATCTAACCTAGGGATAGGACGTCGATATTTTACCGTAATGTTGTTGATGGCTCGACAATCCACACACATCCTCCAGGTTCCATATTTCTTTGGCATAAGTAACACCGGCACATAGACTCATGATTTCCCTCACATACCCGTTGCTTAGCAACTCCTCCACCTACCTTTATAGCTACTTAGTCTCCTCATGATTACTACGATAGGCTGGTCGGTTTGGAATAACAGCTCCAGATACAAAATCAATTTGGTGTTCGATGCCTCGAATGGGTGGTAACCCACTAGGCACATCCTTCGGAAAAACATCTTGAAATTCCTGCAACAAATAAGTAGCCAAACTAGTAAGGGATATATTAGGCTCCTCAGAATTGAGGAGTGATTCTTTGTATACCAAAAGAATCACGGGCTGCCTATCAACTATAACTCTCTGCAGCTCATTTCCTTTTGCAAAGAAATTTTCTCTCGTCTTTTCCCTTCTCTCTTTTTCTTTTCCCTCATTCTCTCTTTCTTTTTTCTCAATCCCTCATTATTTTCTCTGAACCTCATTGTTTTTTTCCTCATATGACTCCACTCTTTTTTCCTCTCCATTAGCCACCTTACGATTTTCTCTCTTACGCTCATTTTCTTTCACTCTCATCTCCTCCTCACCTTTTAACTTAATTTGATTCTCAAACACTTGTGATATCAATGGTGCAAGAATAATTGCCTTCCCATCCTTTCCAAAGGTGTTCCTATTTTTATACCCATCATGTATCACCTTTCTATCATATTGCCAAGGTCTTCCCAACAATATATTCCCATTATGCATAGGGACTAAATTACACGTAACATCATATCAAAACCCTTCGATTCACCCTAATATCACCACTATCATTCAACCACTGCAATCTATATGGTTTGGGATGTTTCATCATTGTAAGTCCTAACTTCTCTACAAGTTTGGTGCTAGCTACATTAGTGCAACTACCTCCATCAATAATAACACTACATACCGTATTGTTGATGTGACACCTTGTGTGGAATATGTTCTCCCGCTACTGTTCCAAGTCATCCGTCTTGATTTGAGCACTAAGAGCTCGCCTCGTGACCAATAATTCACCCACGGCATACTCCGTCTTTGCTTCATTGCTAACTTCCTCCAACTCCGGTATGTCTTCATAATCACTTTCACTTTCTCTCACCACCTCTCCATTGCGCACCACCATTGTCCTTTTGTTTAGACATTGAGAAGCCATGTGCCTCGATTCCAAACACCTAAAGCGTTGGATGTCCCTATTCCTCGTTGGTTGGCCTCCCGCCTTGATTGGAGCCTTGTTAGTATTCTCCTCTTTACCCCTTAGAAATTCAGCTTTTCCCTTTTAAAACTCAACTCTCCCCTTTTGAATAACCTCATCACCTTTGTTATCCCACCCTGATTTCCATGAAGGATTGGAACCCGATAAATACTTAGCTGTCCCCTTCTTCTTCACTTGTTTCTCCATCTTCATAGCCACATGTAGTAGTTCATCCATCTCTACATAGTGTTGTAATTCCACAACATTCGCTATCTCCATATTCAAACCATTTATAAATCGAGCCATGTTGACCTTCCCATCTTCTTCAATATTTGCCCTAATCATCAAAACCTCCATCTCCTTGTGATAGTCTTCTACACTTCGAGACTCTTGATAAAGGCCTTGTAGCCTTTGATGAAGCTCCCTATAGTAATGACTAGGCACAAACCTCTTCCTCATGATGTTTTTCAATCCTCCCCAGGTACTAACAGGCTGCTCTCTATTCCTCCTCCTTGAAGTTACTATTTGATCCCACCAAATAATAGCATAATTAGTAAATTCAAGGACTGCAATTTTTACCTTCTTTTCCTCCGAATAATTGTGGCAATCAAAGATCAATTCTAACTTCTTTTCCCACTCCAAATATGCCTCTAGATCACTTCTGACCTTAAATGTTGAAATAGATGACCCATGTTTCCATCATCTCCATCACGATCTTGACCCAAGAAAGCCAACTAAAGGCCTGTTTGGTAACAATTCTCCTTTTCTACAGTAAATCACTTCTCATTTTCAACCACACATTCTTCAATAAAATAATATTTTCCATCACATCAATACTTTTTTCTTCTTTTTCAACCACACATTTCCCATCATATCACTATTCAAAAATCAATTTTTCTCCTTAAAATCCCTACCAAACACACTCTAAACTAGGTTTTAGATTCGACCCAAGATTTATGAACCAAGCAACCAACACAATCGCCAACAATAAAATTTAGTCATTGTTTGAGCCACATTAAATTTTTCATTCTCATTTTTCTACTCATTTTCAAGCACACATTCTTCAATAAAATAATATTTTTCATTATATCAATAACTTTTTCGTCTTTTTCAACTACACATTCTCCATTAATTTACTATTTCAAAATACATTATTTCAAAATAATGTGGCTCAAAAGTATTTATGAATCAAATAAAATAATTTAATTTACTCAAGCTTGAGGGGTTAATTTATTTCAAGCGCTGTCATCGTACTTTCATCCGAGTTTGAATCGAGTCACTACACTTTAACTTGTATCAATTTGGTCATTTTAACTTTAACTGTAGGCTCACTATAGTCCAATTTGTGTCAAATTGGGGATTAGAACAAATCAAAGACAGCGTCATAGCAAAATTTGACAAAGCATTCACCGTAACAATCCAAACTGTTTAGTTGGCATCACAATAATATCCACCAGTAATTGATGGCAACGTTAACGTTCAATATCACTCAACTTGATGTACTTGAATATAATCACCTAATTCAAGATATAATTAAACACAATAATTTAAATGATGAAAATTGAGTTACAATAATCCAATTTAGCCCCCGTTTGCCAGCATTATTAGAGATTATAATTTTTGGAATATTGTTTCTTTCAAGAATGTATAGTTAAAAAAAAAAATATTTTTAAAAAATTTATATATAATATTATTTAATTTAAGAATGTGTGAATAATAAAAAGAAATTATAATTTTAATGGAGTTCTAAGTTTAAACTTGGGTCCTCAAAGAAAATGGCACAGAATTTGTTGAATATCGTCAAATTGACTTAAAAGTACACAATCTTTCTTAATCACTTATTATCAAAAAATAACATTTATTAATCGATACCGACACTCCCTGGTCCCACCCACGAGATATCTAATCATTTTTTCTAAAATCTAAATTTCCCCTATTCCTTCATCGACGGTTATCCTTCTCCATACCCCCCACAAATCTAAATCTCCACTCTACATCTAGATCCAACCACCTATCACCGCCCTGTCTTATACCCCTCAACCCTTTTACAACCAGATCTATAGACACAAACACAAACTCTTCCACTACACACTACTATTTACAGTAAAAGAAACGCTTTGTGTAGAAGAAAAAGATAGCCATTTTTGTTAGGGCATCTTGTGCAAGAGTTTGTGATGGTGGAGGCACAGTCATGGACTACCAGAAGGGGAAGCAACCCAAGACTTGAAGCTAACAATGACCAAGTTCTTGATATTCCAGTAACCCCAACTGCAGAAATCAGGCAGCAACAATATGCTTTGATCTCGCCAAGTATTCTTACAGCGGCTATTATTGCATCCTGGTATTTCTCGAACATTGGAGTGCTATTGCTCAATAAATACTTGTTAAGCTTTTATGGGTACAGGTACCCAATTTTCTTGACTATGTTACACATGTTGTCTTGTGCTACCTATAGCTTATTGGCCATAAAATGGCTTGAAATTGTGCCGTTCCAGCAAATACATAGCCGTAAGCAGTTTTTCAAGATTCTTGCTTTGAGTGTGATTTTCTGTTTCTCTGTTGTATGTGGGAATACTTCATTAAGGTACCTTCCGGTGTCGTTTAATCAAGCTATTGGTGCTACTACTCCATTTTTTACAGCGATTTTTGCTTTTGTTATAACTTGTAAGAAAGAGTCTGCAGAGGTTTATTTGGCACTGGTTCCTGTAGTTCTAGGCATTGTTTTGGCTAGTAATAGTGAACCCTTGTTCCATCTTTTTGGGTTTTTGATGTGCATTGGCTCGACTGCCGGCCGGGCTTTGAAATCTGTGGTTCAGGGGTTGTTATTAACTTCAGAAGCCGAAAAATTGCACTCTATGAATCTATTGCTGTACATGGCTCCATTGGCAGCATTGGTGTTGCTGCCGTTTACTCTGTATATTGAAGGAAATGTTCTGGCTGTCACAATTGAAAAGGGGAGGGAAGATGGGTTTATGGTGTTTTTATTGATTGCAAATGCCACGGTTGCTTATTTGGTTAATTTGACTAATTTTTTGGTCACGAAGCACACGAGCGCCTTGACACTGCAAGTTTTAGGGAATGCCAAAGCTGCAGTAGCGGCAGTAGTGTCGGTCTTGATATTCAGGAATCCTGTGACGGTGATGGGAATGACGGGTTTTGCTGTAACAATAATGGGAGTGGTGCTTTACAGTGAAGCTAGAAAGAGGGCTAAAGGTACAACTCATTGACTGCAATTCTTGACTTGAATTGATGGTGCTGGAGACAAGATTATTCATATATGCCCCCCCTTTTCTGCCTTCAATTAAGAAGTTAATTGTGGGCTAAAAAGTCAAAAGACTTCAGATGATCTCTTGTATAGGAAGATGGGTTGGGAAAAAAGAGTTTTGAGTTCATGCTCTTTTTTCATTTTGCTTTACTTTATACCATTGTTCTTGAATTGGGGTGGTTTGAGAGAATAAAGTTGTCTCTTTTACTTTCCCTTTTCTGTAATTTTGTATGTCAATTTGATGAAATTGGAACATATATAAAAGCTGATTCCTTTTGTATTGTTGATCATAATTTTGTAAAATATCATATTTTAAGAATGGAATTTTGTTCTAGTGTTGGCATTGTTAGGTTTTATTTATCGCTCTTGTTTGCAGTGACTTGATTTAAGTAGAATAGTTTATAGAAAGAAGGGATAGACGGAAACTGAAATCTTTTTGTAGTTACTAAGGATCTACTTAGATCTTTGATTAAGATCTAGCAATGCCCTATAAAGGATTCACATAGATGAGTTTAAATTTATTGGAAACAAGACTTAGTTTGTTTTTGTTTTTGTTTTGTTTAAATCTTCCAGTTAGTTATAGAAGGAACTTTATAAAGTAGTAGAAAATCCGGGTCCTTGTAAAACCGCAAGCTAATTCTTTGTGTTGAAATTTGGCCTAAAACACGTCGGGATTTAAAACTATTTGTTGCCGACTTAGATTCTATAGTCATGCTCCACATTTTGTTTACGCATAAAATAGAGCAGGAACCTGGTGGTTCCATATCAGGTCGGTAGTTCCAAACCATCATGTTCAACCATAGGCTGCGAAGCACGGTACTATAAAATTACATGTGTGAGTCGTCTGAATTAGGCCTCCATATTTGTGTTTTCCATGTACATTAATTGTAGTGCTTGCCTTTAATCAAATAAAATGGCAATGCCATTGTCTGGAGAGAGAGAGACATCTAGTTGGAACGATATAGTACAGCACCAACGAGTGTTTTATAATTGAAGTGGTCTGGTTTAGGTCAAAAGTGTAGCAGTTGCATTTCACTGTCAACACATGTGGGCATTGGTCCAGCTTCCACATGGGAGAAAAAAGCAATTTGCTGCTCAATTTATTTGGTGGTTGGGACTTCTTTATGCTATTCACAAGTTTAATGCATTAAAATAGTGACTTAGGGGTCGTGTAGGAAAATGATGGAACACGTGGACAACACTAAAGCCCCGATTGGTAGGGTTTTTTTTTGCTTTTGCTTCTATTTTTGTAGTAAGGGTTCTCAAAGAAGACACACTGAATCAGCTTTCTCTAGAATCTCGTTTAGTTGGACAAAGCACTTCAAAATATTATACAAAAGAAGCTTTTTAAACAATCAAGAATTAAGCAATTTAGAGAATTTCGAGAAAAAATTGAAGTTCTTGATATCTTAGATCCAAGAATAAAGTTGAGCCAAAGATGAAACCATTACAAGTGAAATTGATTCCTTTTATTATTCCTAAACTAGATCGCACGGTTCCAAAGACAGTCTTAAATTTATTCATTTCTAATTTCTGTTACTTTTGTTGTGACAACTTGAATGTCACAAAAATTTATTCAAAAAACAGAACTTCATTCTGGTATCACCCCACGAAGAATTGGAATAGTTAAGACAGGACCATCTTGAAAACAACTAGTGCTGCAACAATCAACATACAAGATTTGAAGGGAGAAATTTTCGAGGCTCCTGAAGATCCCGGAGATTGGGGAGGTAAAGGAGCGGGAGCGGGTGCTGGTGCTACAGTGATCACAAGCTTCACTCCCTTGGAGCAGTGATCCTCAACTGTGCTAATGTACCACTTTTTCCCCTGTTTTGCAAGGGTAATTACGTCATTTCCGCTAGTTAGAAGACCGGTTGTATTTGATGCCACACATTTTTGGAAGCTAGGACCATCTACTTTCAAAACATTGTCGGATCCATTCTGGTACATAAACACTGCACCAAAACCAATGTGTTTAAAATTGAACCAATATTGGTGTGAAGCAAGAGAGGCTAAATACAAGAAAGGCTTTGTTACAATCGTGCTTGTGTTTCTGTGTTTACTATGCTGAACTCAATGGGACAACGTGTAGAGTCTGTTTGTTATTATCTAGGACAATCTTGTCAAACACATTAAAAATGTCATCTAGGCATTGATATAAGCTGCTAATCCCGTGGTTGATGTCAATAACCATAATGTTTCTCATTATAAGCTTAAATTGGCAAAGGTAAAATTCTTTACGTATGAAATAACCTCGAATCCCCTTGTATTTTTAGAGAGAGACCCTATTGATTCATTTAAATCTTGTTTTCAATACGTTCCCTAGTATGAAAGCAAGATTCATGTGTACAATTTTTAATAATGAAGTGTGGCGAGTCATTAAACGCTATCATTTTGTTAATTTTGAAAGAAATTAAGTTCGAGGACCAAAATAGGGCGCATGTATAAATTCAGTGTCTAAACATGTTTTTAATCATGAACGTATATACACGATTTTTTTCTAACAGTTTAAGCTTCTAGACGAGTAGTATAATCTTAGCACTCAAAAATACAAAAAGTTTGGGGGGAGGGGTAAATACAAAGTTATTTGACATACTGAGTGTATCTCCAACGTAAAACTTCTTTCCGGCAGCCCATACTGTGTAATTGACACCCACTTTCCAACCAGCATCACCTCCGACCATGTGTTCAGTCGCCATAGATGGAGCAGCTACCATTGCAACGAGGATTGCGATCAAGAAAGCTTTTGAGGCCATTTTGAAACCTTTACTCAAAATACTTTCGCTATGGTGTTAATTTGCTTGTAATTTGCTATATGATCGAGGATGGTTTCTTGGTGTAGGTACATCAGTGTATTTATAATCTCTCTGGTACGTTAAAGACTAGCCGGCCAACAGCAGCTGCCATAGATTTCAGCTCCACAGTAAAATGGTATGAAGCTGTCTAATTTGGCTGATATGGTTCGACTTATTTGATCAAAACAGTACGAAATTGATAAAATTAAGGTATGCTTGTTTCTCCTAGAAAGCCAAATGACAACTGCCAGCTGTTATTCATTTCATCTTTTGCCATTTTACATCAATGCTAGCCTAGACGAGACTTTTAGATCTTGATGGGCAAACTTTCAACTCGATGTAAGTCTTTCTATGCGAAATATATATTCGCGATATGGAATTCGTAACCTAAATAATAGACACCATCACGTCGTAAAATTATTTTGACTTTCTAGTGAATATTTAAATCTAAGCTCAATAATTCAATAATTATTATTTAATTAATAATGTGATGCGATTACATGAAACTGTTAAATAGTAAATGGGGAAATACATGTAAATGACCCAAATTCAAGGCCATATTTCCAAACTAACCCATTTCACTATTCAACCATATAAACTACATAAAATACTCTTAATATAAAAGGTATCAAAATAAGTCATTTTAGTCCTTAAAACTTTAATTCTAATTTTGGATTCGACAAAATTGTTTGCCCCTTGCAATAAAAATTAACTTTTCTTCACCATCAACTCTTTCCACCTATCTTGAGTCGAAAAATTTGATATTGATTAATAATTTTATTTTTGAATTAATTGTATTTTTGCATTTTAGGAAACTCAAATTTTAAATGGTATCAGAGCCCTATATCTTGAGGAATTAAAGACATTAGAGAATGGAAGATAATAAAGAAATTTGCATAGGATGGTACGTTAACAATTCTACTGAATATTTAGATACTGATAGTTATATTCAACATCTTGTTAATAAATCAAGAAATTTGATTGAAAAAATAAAAGACTCACATAGTCTTAAAATAAAGAAAAAATTTGAAAAGAAAATTACTTTTCTTTTAATAGATTTTAATGAAGTTTTAGACGAAGACATATGATATCTTGTTAAAATACCTATTCTTATAGAAATAAAAACTTTAAAAATATTTCAAAGAGTTCTTAATAATGAAATTAGGAGAATTGAAGAATTAGAAACCTAAAGATCATGGAAATTGAAAATTCAGAAAATATAGAAACTGAAGTATACGAAGGAGTAGAGGGATATGTCTTAAAAGGAAAATTTGATTGGGAAAAGTTTAGAAAAATTAATAGAGCGGAATTAAGTCTAAAACCATCAGGAGAAAATAAATTATTTAATATTTTAGGATCAGCCTTTAGAAGAAAGAAGTTAAAGTCATTAATGAATATCATGAAATAGAAAAAGTCATAGATATTAAACATACACAAGGAAAAATAAAATTAAATCTTATAACAAAAAGAAATATTAATGAATTCCTAGGAAAATTAAAACAAGAAAAACGAGATAAAATATCTTATGTTTACCTTGTTGGAATACTAATAATAATAAAATCATGTTTTAAAGAAGGAATTAATAGTCCTATAATACTTAATCTACAAGATGAAAGATGTATAACTGCAGAAAATGGAAATTTAGGAATAGTTAAAGAAAATTTAGCCTATAAAAAATTAAAATTTACTTGTTATCCAAGATATTGTGTACATATAAATGATAAAAATTTAGATGATTGTCTTAGTCTACATTTTAAGATGACTAATAAAATATTAAAAGATGATAATAAAGTTTTTACTATATTATATTAAGGACTATATTATTATATAAATAGTAATTATGGAAATATATATAAAGAAAAACTTTTTATAGAAATTGACGAAGAATTTAGGGATATAGGAGAAGCAATCTTACCTAGAGAACAAGATATAGAGGAAATAGAAAATTTTGAGATAGGGCATGATGATGTTATAAGTATTGATCAACCTATAATATCAAAACAAATAACATATAAAGAAAATAAAATAATTATTGGAAATAATACAGTAAGACATAGTATTTTAAAAATAATACAAAATAAAAATAATAGTATTTATGGAATCAAAAGAAAGTTTTTTAATGGAAATAAATGGATAAATGAAATTAAAATAGTTATTGATACTGGAGCAAGTCAGAATCATATTTGTTCTCTTATTGATGAAGGAATTAAAAAGAAAAAAGTCGAACCTTATATTTATAGAGATTTTGAAGGAAAAATAAACTCTTGTAATATCATTGGATAAGTTCAAATTAAATTAAGAAATTTATTATTAAGCATAGAATGCTATATTGATAATAATATGAATTTTGATGAACATCCAATATTATTAGGAAATTCATTTTTAAATAGTCTTGATAATTATAAAATAGACAAGGAAGGAATTCTTATTATACATCAAGGAATAACTACATATTGCCCTAAAGAAAAATGAGTAGAGAAATAAAATTCTCAATAAGTGTATATATACAAATAACTGTATTTGAATAAAAAATAACTACTTGTGCTCTAATTGATACATGAGCTGAGATAACTGTCTTTAAAGAATTTTTATTGCCAAAATGGATTGAAAATAAACAACAATTAACTCTACAAGGAATAACTGGAGTAAGAGAATCTTTAAAATATAAAAATGAAAATATAGAAGTTATAATAGGATCTAAAATAGTAACTATAAGAAACGTTTACCAATATAATATAAATGATTGTGATATTATTTTAGGAAATGACTTTCTTCAACAGTTTAGTCAATATAGCCAAATATTTATACGATTCAATTAAAAACACCATGTGGACATTTACTAAAAATTGTTAGAGAATTTAAACTATTCAGAGTTCAGCCAGCTCAGCGTGGTGAAAAAATAGAATTTATACCAAAATTACTCAATTATTCAATCAAAACAATTACTCTTGATCAAATAAAAGATCTTTTAGCTAAAAATTATTATGAAAACCCACTTGAAAAATGGGAAAAATAAAAAACAACAGCTAAAATAGAACTATTAGAACCAACAATCATTATTAGAGTCAAACATATACTCTATAATTAAGAAGATAAAGAAGAATTTCAAGTACAAATTCAAGAACTTCTTAATCAAAAACTTATAAGGAGAAGTAATAGCCCTTATAGTAGCCCAACTTTTATGGTTAGAAACAATTCAGAGATAAAAAGAGGAAAACCTAGGATGGTAGTAAACTATAAAGAATTTAATAAAAACACTAAATTTGATGGATATTATCTACCAAATAAAGAATTATTAATAAATATTGCCAAAAACAAAAAATATTATTCAAAATTTGATTGTAAATCTGGATTTTGGCAAATAAAACTAGAAGAAAATAGTATACCATTAACAGCATTTAGTACCCCTCAAAGACATTATGAATGGATAGTTATGCCATTTGGATTAAAAAATGCACCACAAATTTATCAAAGAAGAATGGATGAAATTTTTAAAACCTATAATTTTCTTATTGTTTATGTTGATGATATACTTGTTTGATCAGAAATATATGAAGATCATCTTAAACATCTTAGAATTTTTGCTACACTTTGCTCAAAAGAATATATAATACTTAATCAGAAAAAAGCAGAAGTAGCAAAACATGAAATTGAATTTTTAGGAATGATAATAAATAGTGATGGAATAAAATTGTAACCTCATATTTCAGAAAAAATAATTTTATTTCCTGATAAATTAGAAAATAAGCAACAAATTCAAAAGTTTTTAGGTTGTCTTAATTATGCTGAAAGATTCATAGAAAAACTTACAGAAAAAAGAAATAAACTTTAGAAACTATTAAGAAAATCAAATAAATTAGATTGGAGTGAAGAACATACTCTTTGTGTTAAAAATTTAAAAGAAAATTGTAAAAATTTACCTAAACTTAGACTTCCTGATGAAAAAGACAAATTAATAGTTCAAACCGATGCTTCTGATTTATATTGGAGTGCTTTATTAAAAACTGATTTAAATGAAATTTGCAGGTATACTAGTGGAACATTTAATAATGCTGAAGTAAATTATTCTACCAATGAAAAAGAATTATTGGCAGTTGTTAAAGGAATAAACAAATTTAAAATATTTTTGTTACCCAAGGAATTTATTGTTCAAACTGATAATACTCAATTTAACGGAATAGTAAATAATAAATTACCAAATTCACCTCAACATAGAAGATTACACAGATGGCAAGTGTTACTATCTTTTTATAATTTTAAATTTGAATATATTAAAGGAAAAGATAATTTATTTGCTGATTTCTTTAGCAGGAATCATGAATATGGAAAAGATTGAAGCATTTACAAAGGAATTACAAGATCTTTTAACAGATTTTAATGCAGATTATCTTGCTATTCAAGAAGATCATCTTGATATTCGACAAACTTTGTGTGATTTATCAAGCAAAGTTGTCGAAAGTGGGAAAAAGATCGAAAAATTAAATGATAACAAAGAAAAAATAGTTGAAAAATTGTCAGAATGTTTAGACTTTTTTACAAATTGTAGCCAGGAGTATCCTCATTTAAAAGGTGAATACAACCGAAAGGCTAGTCACATCCCATTTCGGGAGATTAATACATCCACCTCGAGTGGAGAATCAAAATTTAAGAGAAATGACTCTCTTACCTCGCAAGAGGAAAAAGTCATAAAAAAGGGTCCACAACAACTACCTGTCAGTATGGACAAATTGTTGGAAAAATTTATAAGTGGAAAAGGAGTCGCCGAGTCTAGTACTCAAACATCCTTATCAAAAGGCCCATTGGAACAGCCTACTGTTATTAGTGAATTCCAAGAAGATAAAAAAGCACTGATTGGTGACCTTAAATCACCAAAGGGAATAATTGCTACTCATCACATCAGAGCTAATCTACATCCAATGGAAAATGAGTATTATGAATTTTCAGAATGGGTATATAATTTCAGAGAAGGAAGTTCTCTATATTTGACAGCCCTTCCAACGGCGATTTATCCAAGGATCAGTGCAGTTCAAGGAGCATATCCTAATATTGTTCGAAAATTGGCAGCATTTGGATTTTTAGATCGACTCTTCCCAGTGATAGATCTAAAAGAAATTGAACAGTTTGACAAAGAATTTGTTAATTGTGTTAAAAAATTCAGCGATAAACAACCGATTGAACTGAGATTTTACACAATTAGTCCTAAATATAAAGAACCAGAGTGGTATGGAGAACATCATCTCATCACAATTCGGAAAAATAATGGAAATCCACTCAAGGAGATTTAGATTTTTAAAGAATTACCCACTATTGATAGAAAATGGATGATTTACAGACGAGCTCTCGGAATAAAATCAGTCTGCTCAACAATGCAGTTCTTTTATGGAGAAAGATACATGGTCTATAGTATGAGCAATAATTGGATTCTTATCTGTAGAGGAGATAAAGAATCAAAAATTTTTGAAGAAAAAATCTGTGGAATTATGAACGATCAATTCTCTGGAAGTGAAGAATGCATTAAAGAAGCCTGCCGACTTATGGGACACGTCCACAAGTAAAGGACGATCAAGAAAAACGTGACCGACAGCACCATGTGAACTTTGAAGATAAGAAGACAGCTGTCAAGTTGGAATCAAAAGAAATTGCCGACACTGGAATAAAGACAACCGACAAGCACTTAAATATTTTCAACCACATTTGAAATTATTGTACTTTTTACTTTTGTGTTGTAAAAATCTGATAGGCCAGGAGCTTCTGGTGAAGTGCGAGCCTTTTTATAAATTGAGACTCCTCTCATTAGAAAAGATCATCGAAAATTAGCCATCTGAAATCTCATCCTGAACTACCATCTCAAACTTTCAACAATGATCTTTGTAATCATTCTCATTAGAGAGTAGAAACCACTCTTCGGAGTATCAATATTTGTAAAAATCCTTGTATAATAGCTTTCAAGCTATCTTCAGATCAATAAAATCTTTGAGTTTGAAATAAATCCTTTATTACGCTTTGAGTGTTGTTCTACACAGTGAGTCTATTTGAGAGTTTTGAGTGTCTTTTTGTCTATTTTGCTGTGATGCTGTTGGACTTTGGCCAACTCTTGTGACGAAGGTGACCAAGAACATATAACATTCTTGCTATTTGGCGAAGAGTGGTAAGGCCCTTATTTTAAACTTCAAGGAAATTTATTGTCTGAAAATTTGCATGAAAATTATTATATAAGAATTCTTATGAGATTGTATACTTTGAAGAACTTTTTCATGGAAAGTTACGAGTTTTATTATAGAATTGTACCTTTTAGATATACTAATAGTATTGATTATAGTCACATGATAGAAATTCTAGAAACTTATGATAGTTATACTAGAGGAATAAATTTCATAAAAAGAGAAAGTAGATATTATGAAAAATGTCTTACAATTGTATCATTTGGACTAAAAGAATGATTGCCTAAAGAAATAATAAAAATGATTATATTTTTCTGGTTAGACAGTGAAAATAGTGAAAGAACTTTTGAAACTATAGAACAGCATATAAGTTATAATGAAGTTTCTGAATTATATGATTTTGATATTAGTTTTGACGATATAGAATAAGAATATGTTTGGAATAACTAGAAAATTTTGTGATAATAAAATAAAAATCTTAGAAGAACAGATAATAACTGACAATAATCGTAGAGAAATAGAAAAAGAAATTTCTAATTGGAATAAAATTAAAAGAGAATTATTAAGGAATGAAATTACAAGAGAATTAAGAAGAGACGAACAACTTAGAAGAGAAATAAGACAAATGATAAATAATATAATAATTAATTCCTTAAACTTACTAAACTAATATGAGTTTACCAACAAAAATAAGATTTGATAAACAAGAAATAGAAAATATTAGATTACCAATAGGAAGTTATCAAACTAAAAAAAGGAATACAACTCTGTTTCAACCTTTAAGCTCATGGGGAAATACAGACGAATGGTTAAATATAACTACAAATTGGACTAATGCATTTTTATGGTAACAATTAGGACAATTAAAATCTAAAGATATAGAAGCTATAGACGAAATAAATAATATAGATCCAAAATGTGAAATAACTAAAGAAAGATTAGAAGTTTTAAGCAAAAATATGTCTAAACAATTTAATAAAATAAAAGAACAAATTAATAATTTAGAAATACTTGATGAAGCTAAACTTGAAGAAATTCAAAATCAAATATCAAAAATTGCACAGAAGAATAGTATTAATAAAATAGCAACTTTAGAAGAAAAGATAAATATTATTAATTATAAACTTGATATTCTATTAAATAAATTAGGATTTAAAATTGAAAAACCATCTTATAAAAAACCTAAAATATGAGTATGAATGATAAAATTAATTTAATTGAGAAAAATATAAAAACAATTGATGAAAAATAACTAGAATTGAAATAGGCTACGAAGAAGAGAAAGAAAGACTACAAAATAACTTTTTAAGAATAGAAAATCTTTTAAATAGAATAATAGAAAATCTAAATAAAGAAAAACCATTTAAACCAAATTATGCCAAAGAACTTAAAGAAGTCAGAAAGAAAATTGAAAAATATGAAGAATTAATAAAACTTAATGGAGGATTAAAAGAAGATATAGAAAGATTATTGATTGATCTTAGAAAGCAAGAAGAAAATCTTATAGAAAAAGAAGAAGGAAAATTAATTATAGAAGAACAATAAACGAAGATATTGAAAATTTAATATTTAACTTAGACGATTTAAAAATTTGTGAAAAAATAACTAAAAATCATATGGTCGGAAAAACGGAAGGACCACGAGCAGTCAAACAAGAAGAATATGGAGAATCTAGCACAGCTAGATATGAAGCAGAAATAGACCCTAGAAGATATGTTAATACAAAATTAGATTTTAAAACTACCAAAGAAAGAATGTATAGAGACCAATTTAAACCAGTATTGAGAGAATCAAACCCAATGAAAATTGCAGGTTCATATTTAAATTTAGATTGTGAATTAGATGTTAGAAGAGCTATAAATGAATGGAGTACTAATATGATAGCACACTTTAATTATAATCACGATGTCTGAGATAATAAAAATAGAACTGAATATTTATTAGCAACATTTAAAGGAAATGTTTTTAATTGGTATAGAAGATTAGAAGAAACAACAAAAGGCATTTGGAAAGATAGTATTGAAGCAAGATTTGGAATTAGTATAATAGAAGGAATAAATAGAGTCGCTACAAGAATTTATAGAGAATTTGCTGGAGAAGACTGGGTAAATGAAAGTACTAAAGCAAGATTAGAAGAAATAGAAGATGCTAAAAACAGAATGGAACATTTACAAATTTGTAATATGTGTTATCTCAATGAATATTGTTGTGAATATAGTAAATATTATTATATGATGTTTGGAAGTGGAGCTGATAATAATTATTATAAGGAAGTTTTTATTAGAAAATTACCACCACCATGGAATAATTATTTTCAAAATAAAATTAAAGAAAAACAATTAGGAAGAAATGAAGAAGAATATACATTAGGATTTATTATAAGAACTATAAAAGATGAAATAAGTATTATGTGTAGTAATCAAATGATTTATAAACAATCAGGATTTATACAAAATAAGATTTGTTGTAGAGATACCGAAGTATCAGGAAATTGGGGATGTTATGATTATAAAAGAAAAAGAAAAATAAGACCCAAGAAATATAAAAAATATAATAAGTTTAAAAAGAAATATTTTAAACCAAAAAGAAAATATTTTAGAAGAAAATATAAACCTTATAATAAAAAACCATTAGATAAAAAACGATGCAAATGTTGGAATTGCAATGAAGAAGGACATATAAGCACTGAATGCCCAAAAAAGAAAGTTAGAATATTAATTACGGATTTTGAACAAATTAGAGATGAATGTGAAGAAGTTGATATTAAAGAAATAGAAATAAATGAAGAAATATTTGAAGAAAAATCAGATTTAGAAGAAACGTCTAGTGATGACGAATAAAAATAAGAATAAAAAGCTTAAGGACTTGTTTTGCAATAAATGTCCCATTTCATTAAGGGTAAAATTGACTTTTTAACAAAAATCTTAAAAAATTACTATTCATAGGTCATTTTGAAAAATCCCCCTGGTAAATGGGGGTTGATGATTTATGTATATTTGGTAAAAGCCATTTCAGTTGATATAATTATTATTTATATATAATTTCAATAACTTCAATTACAATGAATGTTCAATCTCTCTCTCTCTTAGGTGAAATAGAACACAAATAATAAATTATCTTGACCGATCAAGGAATGATCGGGTCAAGATTAATTTATTGAATTTTAGTGTAATTGTATCCAATTAGGTTTGATCGATGACTTCAAACTAAGAATTGAAATAAATTATAAGAGTTTATAAATTTATTATGGACGGTAGTGAAATTTAATTAATTAATTGGACAGAGATGTGTCACATGTGCAATGCATGTGCCATTCATATATGGAAAGAGTTAGGTTCGAATTAGAAAAATCTTTTTAGGTTATGAAATGTTTCCATATCCAAACTAAAAGGAAAAGTCCTATGAATGTTTTCATATCCAAGTCATGTCCACATTATAAGAATTTTTGTCGTGCCCACACTTGAAAATCTCTACAATTTTGAGTTCTTAAAAAACATTGGAGAAGACCGAAGAGTTTGAAGATAGAATGAAGAAGCTTCAACCCACAAATTTAGAGGTAATCTGGAGTGAAACAACATAGTCATGCCAAGTTCACGAATGAAGCCGTGCTTCCTTTCTACTATTCCTGTTTGTTGAGGTGTGTGAGGACATGATTTGTGAAAGAAATCACTAAGGCTCCGTTTGATTGGCGGAGTTTTCCAGGGAAGTAGGAAAATATTTTCCTACTTTCACTTTTTTAATTGTTTGATATGCGAAATTTTCCACGGAAAATGTTTTCCTCATTTTTTCTAGGTACAACCCTTTGATGCACAAATGGTGGAAAATGTTTTTTCACCTAATAGGTGGGAAAACATTTTCCACATTTTTTTTGTTTGTTTGTTTTTTTTTTTTTTTGCAATGAGAACAAATTCTAGATACAATGGTAAAAAAAAAAATTCACTTTTATCGACAACTTTCATGCAAAATAAAGTCAAACGGATGATAATCGGTATGGTAAATTATTTTTTTTCAAAATTTTTTTTTGACAATGAGAATAAATTTAGACTCAATAGTAGAAAAAATTATCATTTTAATGGACAAATTCCATAAAAAACGAAGTCAAATGGACACCAAATTTTCAACATTTTCCATGGAAAATTATACAAATCAAATACAATTAATTACAATTCCTAGTAAAACATTTTCTAAGAAAATCAATTCCCTGTAAAACATTTTCTTTCCACCTATTTTTCACCCTTACAATCAAACGGACCCTAACTGTTTAAATAGGAAATATTCATGATCTTGCGATTGACATAAGATGTTATCTCTTTGTTGTGAATATCGGTTATTCAATCTTGATAAAGATAGTCTTTTGGTGCACATGAGGTAGTGGTTGGCTTGATCGCATTTATTGAAACATCACTTGGGCTTGAACTAATTTTCTCTGAACCAATCTTGTCATTTAATCAGTGTTCTAAAAGGTGCGCATAGGCGTGAGACGATGCCAAAACGCATAGCCTAATGAGTTAGCGTCTTATTTGGCGATCAATGACAATTGTTGACTGTTAATGCACGTTTTTTTTTGAAGTTAAAAATTATTAAATGCTAATTTCTTCAGTTTGCCCTAATTTAAAACTAAAACAACCATTTGAATCCAAAAGTCAAGTGACCAACGAATCTTATTTACGGTAGATAATTTTTTAAGACACCCGAGTTATTAAAAGAGAAATTATTTACTTATCGAATTCGAACCAAAGCTCAAAAATAAAAATGCACTCTCTCGAAGAGGATTTTGTATCAGAAGACACGGATGATGAATTAGATGTTATTGAATTGGAATCCGATAAAGAGTTACATAAAATTTAAGTTCCTATGCTATTTACTTACTATTTAGTATTTAAATTTGAAACTTATATTTTTGTTGGAAACTTTGAAAAAATATATAAAGTTCCTATAAATCTGTTTTAAATGTTTAGTAAGTATTATTTTTAATTGATTAAAAACTAAAATAATATTAAAATAAGAAAACGCTTTTTATGCATATGTCTTGTCTAAGCTCGCTTAGCCTTGGACTTGACCTTCACGCATCGCCACACATTACATCTTTTAGAACACTGCATTTAATACATTCACATTGTTTTAGTGAGGCCCATCATCCTTTTTATCTCCTTGCATCCACCTTATGTGTCCCTTGGGTCTCATGTAGATGTTCAATAAGTACATAATTTCTGCTAGTCAGAGCACCGGTTGCATTTGATGTGGCACATTGTTGGAAGTCAATTCCACTCACTTTCGAAACATTGTGAGATCCCTCAGTGTACAAGAAAACTGCACCCAAATAAAAGGGATTTAACATACTTTGCTTGTCAATTGACACCATATGATTGCACAATATTATGAGTTGGTAGTATATTCTTTATACACGTTGTAGAATAATATTTTGGCTAGTGATTGCACAAGAATATCCTCACTATCGTGACACCCAATTCTGCTTCTCATTCGAATTGGTCCCTGACTTCCTCCTTAGGTGCGGCTTGAGTCCTCTCTTTATTTTCACCACGGGTCCTTTATCTTTATAAATGTTTTTAGTTTAATCACTCAAATTTCACAATCATCTTGATTGATCCAATGTGAGTTTCAAAAGTTTGTAATTTAGTCTTCAAACGTTTCAATCGTTGAATTGAACTTCCCAACTTGTGAATTTCTCCCAATTGCTCTCTTAATTCTTCTAATTGATCACGTGCAATTCAGATAATTTTCAATTGCTCCAATCAACTTCAATTAAGCACAAAAATGCATTTTCTTGTGCCAGTTGTATCCAAGTTTCAATTTTATTTATAATTGACATATTACACTAAATTATATAGATATTCACTCAATTTAGCAATAAATAGTATAGTTTAGAAAGTCAAAATAAGTGTATAAAATATACTAATCTAACAAGCATTCTCCCTCTCATGTAGAAAATATACTTTATTATTAAAAAAAAAAAAAGGCTAATTAGCACAAAACGTCCCTACCTTTGGGGTTGATTTTGAAAACCGTCCGTACTTTTCATTTCTTGGCATTTATGCCCCTACCTTCAACTTTTTGTGCGCTGAACGTCATTTTTTCAACTTTTTGACGATTTTACCCCTCATTCAATTGAAATAGCAAGAAAAGAAAATAAAAACTAAAGAATTAATTGCAATGATAACCCCAAATTTTTAAAACCTACTTTTGAGTCACAAGATACTAATTTTTTGCCCCAACCAGCCGTCAACTTCGGAGCCATTTTCAGCCACCTTCTGACCACCAAAACCATCGGATATTGGCATCAATATAAAGCTCTTAACCTCCTCTACAATCACCACCCAACAACTCCCCGAAACACCAAATAATCTTGCCGAAATCAACTCTCAAAGTCGGCCACTCGAAAATCTAAAAACTGTCGGAATCTCCACCTCCGGCCACCCATTTGATTAGAACTATTCACCAATCAATTGCCCACAACCAGAAGATACTAACCATGCCATCAATTTAACCCAAACAACACCACAGCACGCTGAATTAAACCCAGAAAAACAACAGCCGCGAAGAACATTCTGCAGGGTCCGAACATTCACGATTCCGGCGCCGACAACTTGACCCATGGTCGCGGATCACATGGCCTGGACTCCTCATCTCTTGGCGCACCTCCCCAACCCCTAGGTCAAGCCCAATTGTTCCCTGAACGCCACGATTTCATGGCTGCAGTTTCGCACTCTGCAGGCAGTTTGGGTCGACGGATTTTGATGTTTCTGTACTACAAATCTTCGATTCACCTACCCAACCTACAATTGATGAGGGAAAACACATGGGTCACATCACAATTGAGCCAATTTACAATAAATCATCCGAATTCAACTTGGCCCAAATCCGCCAGCGTGAAGAACAACCTGTAGAGTTAATTCAGCGTGCTGTGGTGTTATTTGGGTTAAATTGATGGCATGGTTAGTATCTTCTGGTTGTGGGCAAATGATTGGTGAAGAGTTCTGATCAAATGGGTCGCCGGAGGTGGA
Organism: Fraxinus americana; assembly: GCA_035079005.1. Classification (NCBI taxonomy): domain Eukaryota; kingdom Viridiplantae; phylum Streptophyta; class Magnoliopsida; order Lamiales; family Oleaceae; genus Fraxinus; species Fraxinus americana. Next base: position 1,130,755 of record CM068722.1, on the reverse strand, counting down.
GATTCTGAAGATTTTTAGATTTTCGAGTGGCCGACTTCGAGAGTTGATTTCGGCAAGATTATTTGGTATTTCGGGGAATTGTTGCATTGTGAATATAGAGGAGGTTAAGAGCTTTTTGTTGATGCCAATATCTGGTGGTTTTGGTGGTCGGAGGGTGGCTGAAAATGGCTCCGAAGTTGGCGGCTGGTTGGGGGTAAAAAATTAGTATCTTGTGACTCAAAAGTAGGTTTTAAAAATTTAGGGTTATCATTGCAATTAATTCTTTAGTTTTTCTTTTCTTTTCTTGTTATTTCAATTGAATGAGGGGTAAAATCGTCAAAAAGTTGTGAAAAGGACGTTCAGCGCACAAAAAGTTGAAGGTAGGGGGCATAAATGCCAAGAAATGAAAGGTAGGGACGGTTTCCAAAATCAACCCCAAAGGTAGGGACGTTTTGTGCTAATTAGCCAACAAAAAAACATGGTATGGTATTACAAACCGAGTCATGCTAGTTGTACAACCGAGGTTGACAACCACTCAGATGGGGGAGTCCACTTTTTTTTTTTTTGAATTTTTTAAACATGTGGACTCAGCACACATGTGAGAGGTTGTCAACCTCGATTGTACAAATAGAATTTTCCATTACAAACCCAAACCCGGCCCCGGCCCCTGTCCCCATATCCCCACCCGCCATTGATCTAGGTGTAAACATAAAAATCTCATTTGGAGTTTTAATTTGGAAAAATAGCCACAAAATAAAGAGAAAATTTGAACTTTGGGTTTGCATTAAGAATTTTTTGTTTGGTGTACTACCCCTTGAAGTAAAAATAGCTGATAGTAAGTTCAATATTGATTTTAATTTTTCCTAATCAGTAAAAGATCAAATTTCCGATTAACAGCGCCAAATCTTAATTTTGATTTTCAGTAATAAAAATCATAGAAGTTTAGCAAAACCAAAAATTTCTTCCCGCTCACATTCAACCTTTTTTCGATAATTAAGAATATTCAATTTACACCTCACGAAATCTAGAAGATAACATGTGACTTAATTTAAACAGATTTTTAGTAGATTTTTATAAATTTTTTTTATGAAATATGTTGTTGAAAAGTTAATTTATAACAGTAGTGGATTCCATTAAATATGTCGTTAAATTTAACAATGGACTTTGGCTTAGATTTTTATCAACTTTAAAGCTACACAAAACAAGAGCTATATCGACTAAAGAAGATCATCCTTTTGTATATATTTCTAATTTTCCAAACAAGTGAAATTAATTAAAAAGCAACTTCTCATTTCAAATCCAATAAGACTCTCACAGGATCATACAGTCTAAAATTTATTCATTTCAAATTTCAATCTCATCAATATAATAACAACATATATATTTAAAGAGGAAATAGTGGGAAATGCCCGGTTGACCCGGTCACTTTTCCAAAATAGCCGTTGACTGTTAAAAAAAAAAAAAAAAAGGAAAAACTAAAAAAAGCTTAACATTGAAGCATTTTGCCATTTTTACCCTCACGTGACTTGGAAGAGAGTTGGGAGAGAAAAACCGACGGTGTGGTGCCCGACCCAAAAACCGACGCCCAGACCGGAATCGCAATTTCTCTTGAAGAAGGTGAGCTTTTGAAAACCATTCTATGTTATTTTACAAAAAGCATGGTTGAAATCATTCAATATTATGCATATTTGCGAATTTTTGTTGATTATTTTCGAAAAAATTGTTGTAGAATCAATTAATATCGATGATTTGATGATTGGGAGCCATTTGGGGGTTGGAGATCGTTGGAAATGGCGTTTTCCGGCGATCTCCGTCGGAGAAGAAGGGGGCAGACGCCCCCTTTCTGGGCCCAGAATCCCAGAAGTCTGGGCTTCTGGGCCCAGCCGGGGGTGCGGGCCCCGAAGCGAAATCTTCGGGCTACGGGCCCTGCAGTTCTGGGCTTACGGGCCAGCACCCTAGAAGTGCAGGCCCGAGAAGCCCAGACTTCTGGGATTCTAGGCCCAGACCCCCAGAATTTGGGCGTCTGGGCCCAGAAGCCCAGAATCTGGGCCCATACGCCCATACGTCTGGGCTTCTGGGCCCAGACAGCCCAGACTTCTGGGCGTATGGGCCCAGATTTTTTTTTTGCCTTTTATTTAAATTAAAATATGAAACGAATTAATAAATTATAAAATATTATTTAATAAATTATAAAATATTAAATAAACAAAATAAATTGTTTCTTTGAATTGTTTATTTCAATTTTATATTTCGATTGTTTATTTAATTTTTTATTTAATTATTATTAATTAATAAAAAATTAAATATTTATTAAAAAATTATTTTAATATTTTATAATAAATATTTTACTTGTTCACTTAAAATAAATATTTAATTATAATATTTTAAAATTATAATATTTTAATTAATAATAATTAAATATTATATAAACAATTAAAATAATGAATTTATTTAAAAATTCTTCTTTTACAACGAAATATTAAGTGAACAAGTAAAATATTTATTATAAAATTATTTATTTTAATTACTTATTGAAATTGTTCAAAAAACATTAAATATATTATTTTAAATAAATTATTTCATTTAATTGTTTAGTTATAAAATAAGAAATTTAATTATAAATTCTTCTATTAATTTGAAATATTAAGTGAACAATTAAATGAAATACTTTATTTTAAATCATAATCAATAATTTTAAATAAATTATTTCATTTAATTGTTTAGTTATAAATAATAGAAAAACTAAATAAACAAAATAAATTGTTTATTTGAATGGTTTCTTTAATATTCTAATAATTATAATTAAATATTATATAAACAATTAAAATAAGAAATTTAATTATAAATTCTTTTATTAATTTGAAATATTAAGTTAACAATTAAATGAAATAATTTGTTCCATTATTGCATTATTTGTAATTAAATTTCTTATTTAACTATTGATTCTTGCGGATAGTAATTAATGTCATTCTTCCATTATTCCACTATTGATTCTTGCGGATAGTAATTAATGTCATTCAGTTAGTTTAATTTTCGTATATTATGTTTTATTTATTATATCTTACACATGATTCTAACATTTGAAATGTTGCAGGATGGATTACCACTTAAATGATGCGGTAAGACAGATCCCATGCAAAGTTACATCGAACTGTAACTTTGCCATCTTTACAGTGGTATTAAATTTGCTGGACGAGGAGCACGCAAACATATTGATGCGATCCTGCTTATGGCCATTGTATTCATTACTCGGCGTACAGTTTTCTGGTCAGCTGCTCGATGCGTTGCTATGTCGGCTGCTTAAACCAGTTGACGGAGATGCCCTCCATTTTGATTTTGGGGGCAAGGTAGTTAGATTTTCTATATTTGAGTTTTCCCTCATCACCGGATTGATGTGTACGGGCGAAGAAGCAGCCCGTGCCCGTATTCCGAGAAACAAGAGGTTGTTGAATGAATATTTTCACGGGCAGACGGCGGTCACTCCGGGGCAGTTGGCGGACGCATTCAGGGCATGCGAAGACAGGGGTACCGGAGGGGGTACCGGCGGAGAGGGTACCGGAGGGGAGGGCACAGGAGGGGGTGGAGGGAGCACCGGCGGAGACCGAGGTGGAGGTGGTGGTACCGGAGGAGAGGGTACCGGCGGAGACGCACGTCGAGGGGGTACCGGCGGAGGTGGAGGTGGAGGGGGTACTGACGGAGGTGGGGGTACCGGAGGGGAGGGCACATGAGGGGGTGGAGGGGGTACCGGTAGAGGTGGAGGCGGATGCGGATGACGTAGTATTTGTGTCGGAGGGGACTACGGAGCTGAGGAAGGGTACCAAGCGTGCTGTTGACGTGACACCGATGGTGGTTGGTAAGAGATCGAGATTGCCGTCACAGTACATCGTTTCCCCCTTCACAGCTGAGGCGAAGAGACGCACGTTCTTGGATGGGACCTTTCCCAATCTCTTCCGCGAGGTCGACCCGGTTCGGCAGAAGGCGTTCTCATTGTGGTTCACATCCCTTCAGCATGAGTAAGTATTTTATCATTTTCGTAAAGTACATACGAGATCATCGATGCTTTTTGTAACAATTCACTATTTTGATTTTTGTAGGGACAACCATAAGATAGGGACGATGACCATCTCGAACGCGAAGAAGTGGTTCGACGATGACGAGGGGTGCGTGGCTCGCCGATGATGTAAGGATATTCTCATTGTTATTTGTTATTTTATTTAATTTAACGACCATTTATTTTTTATTGGTGTTAACACATGGACTTGGCTATGGAACTGTTGCGCGATAGAGCTCGGAGACACCCGAGATCTTTTTGCATTCCTGGCCGAGTCATCCTTAGCTCCAGTTTCGCACGTGCCCTTGATATTGAGCACAGCACACTCCTACTCCAAGGCGGCGGATATGTGGTGCCCGAGTATATGTTGGAGTGGGTCATTGGGCTGGAGCCGACATACGGGCAAATTGTGGACGGATTGTACACATATGTACATTCCATGTCGCGAACTCACTTTGCTTTGCGGTTGAGATCTCTTCGCGGATTCGACTATCCATGTGTACGACTTCGACCATAGGTTTTGACCCAAGGGCAACTGGAGCGAGATATTGGAGCCGATGAGAGTGATCATTCCCATGATGGCTAAACATGCGGATATTCAAGTAAATACGATTAGCCATTATGCGGGACACGACGACGGCGAGACAAGGAATATCGTAAGAATTTACAAGTTTTCAATTTTTAAATTTAGTTTTTAGCTATATGTTATCGAATTAATATATTTTTATTTACTCGCAGGGGTGACTGTGGGATGTTCGCGATAAAGTATATAGAATTTTTGAGTATTGGTCGCAAGGTTGATACAATTTCCCAATCGTTTATGGACATGTGGAGGTTGAAGCTAGCTTGTGATTTGTATGAATATAATTGTGATCCTTAGTACATTGTGTAATTATGTAATTAATATACATTATTTTATTTAAATGTTTATTTCATATTCCATTAAGTAATCAATGAATGTAAATAAATAATTTAAATAAATATTTGAATTAATCAATTAACATAAATAATTTAAATAAATATTTGAATTAATCAATTAACATAAATTATGTAAATAAATAATTTCATTAATCAATGAATTTAAATAAATATTTGAATTAATCAATTAACATAAATTATGTAAATAAATATTTGAATTAATCAATTAACATAAATTATGTAAATAAATATTTGAATTAATCAATTAACATAAATTATGTAAATAAATAATTTCATTAATCAATGAATTTAAATAAATAATTTAAATAAATATTTGAATTAATCAATTAACATAAATAATTTAAATAAATATTTGAATTAATCAATTAACATAAATTATGTAAATAAATAATTTCATTAATCAATTAACATAAATTATGTAAATAAATATTTGAATTAATCAATTAACATAAATTATGTAAATAAATAATTTCATTAATCAATGAATTTAAATAAATAATTTAAATAAATATTTGAATTAATCAATTAACATAAATTATGTAAATAAATATTTGAATTAATCAATTAACATAAATTATGTAAATAAATAATTTCATTAATCAATGAATTTAAATAAATAATTTAAATAAATATTTGAATTAATCAATTAACATAAATTATGTAAATAAATATTTGAATTAATCAATTAACATAAATTATGTAAATAAATAATTTCATTCATCAATGAATTTAAATAAATAATTTAAATAAATATTTGAATTAATCAATTAACATAAATTATGTAAATAAATAATTTCATTAATCAATGAATTTAAATAAATAATTTAAATAAATATTTGAATTAATCAATTAACATAAATTATGTAAATAAATATTTGAATTAATCAATTAACATAAATTATGTAAATAAATAATTTATGTAATCAATGAATGTAAATAAATAATTTAAATAAATATTTGAATTAATCAATTAACATACATTAATATTTAACGACACTAAATAAATATTTGAATATTTCATATTTAACGACACTAAATAAAAACATATTATTCAGTTATACATATTATACTATTACATAATATTACACATCGGTTGAATTGTTATGTAGAGGAATCTGACTTGTACAAAATTGACGAGTATGCCCTGTTGCGCCGCATTTGCCGCACTTACGAGGTCGGGGAAATTCTCCGGTGGATGGTATTCTAGACGTACGTCTACGTCCCGGAGCACGTGGTCCGATTTCGGGTGGCAACAAATTATTAAGTGGGAGAATATGGTCGGGAACTTCCCACTCGGCTTCATTTGGCAGGGGAAATATCGTTTCGGCATACGCCGCTTTCCAAAAATCAGTCGGGTAATAATAACTGCATAAGGCGTGTGTCGGAATTCCTCTATGCATAGCCACTGCTTCTGCATGCGTACACGGAAACCTTTCCAACTGAAACTTTCTACACGTGCATGTGTTATCATTCAAGTTCACGACGTATCCGATATTACGTCCGCATCTCACGGAGAAGCGAAACTGATCCAGTGGTTCCACGCATACCTTCCTCGCAACCTCTACACTTGTGCAATTTTGTGATTCCTCACGCCGGTCATGAAGCCACTGCTGCAACGTGTTACGAATTTGCTCAATCATTGCGAGAATTGGTAACTCTCGATCCTTCTTGAATAACGCATTGAACAACTCAACATTGTTCGACATCATCATGTTGTATCGACGTCCTAAAAATGTGATCGTGCCCAATGTTCGATCCCCATCTCTGTTAGATAAACCTATGCAGCATGTGATTTACTTTATATTTTGACCATGAACATTTCAAACTCTTCAAAACTGTAAGTCTCTGCAGCTCTCCTAAACAATGCAACGATGCCACTGCCCCGAAACTTCGTCTTTAGATTGCCCTGTATATGGTACATACAATAACCGTGATGTGCATCAGGAAAGACTTCGGCGATACCATTTATTATTGATTGCCCCGTTAATTACGAATGCAAGAGTTCTCGATCGTCTCCAATTACTTTCCTCAACTTCGTGAAGAACCAACGCATCGCTAAATCATTCTCTCCATCGACTATACCGAACGCAAGAGGGTAAATTTGGATGTTGGGATCTTGACACGTAGCAATAATCAACTTGCCTTCGTATCTAGCCTTCAGGGTTGTACCGCGAGCTCAGAATTACGGGTCGCATCGCGTTCCGAAATCCTCGAATGCACCGTCCAAGGGCCATGAAAAAATACTTGAAGCGATTCCCGTCGTCCGTATCAATATAAAATGCCGATCCGGATTAGTTTTCTCCATGTTGTGGCAATATCTAGCCAATTTAGCGTAACTTTCCTCGGCCGAACCCATTAAGTCCTCCAATGCGCATTCTTTGGCCTTCCGGAGCTTTCTCGATAGCTCATGACCACCCGTAATCTCGACGGACGTCGTTGATAATGTCCGAAGGTTCGCCAGATCGTTCGTGGGTCCCGAAACTTGTCCATTATTTGTCGACCAATGAACCATGCTCGGGCACATGCCTGATCATTTCGACGAATACCCACTTCGCAAGTATGTTCTCGTGCATACTTACGGATTACAAAGAACTCATTCGTGTCCATTTTCGTCGCTCGCAAACGCCAATGGCAACTGTCGTCAATGCAGATGATTGTGTACGTCGACTTGTCCAATTTTTTAACTTTAAACTCGAAATTGTATTTCAAAGCAATCCGGTGCACAGCTTCTTGCAAATCTTTCTTTGTTTCGAACAGTTGCTCGACATATAAATCTTCATCATCAGGAACTGTACGAAAACAATTAGAGGTACCTGAACCCGACCCATGTCTTCGACCGGATAAAGCAACCAAATCCTCATTCGTAAATTCATTTGCATTCTCGTTGTCATCAACTATCGAGTGAATTCTGTGCGTAACGGTGAAATCATGATGATGAACAACTGTAGTGGGAATAACCACATCATCCTCACGAGCTATCTCCACCGTGTTCCAAAAATCATTCACATTATGATCCCCTCTATCGAGATCTTCGTGTTCACCATCGGGGACATTCTTTTTTACTAAAGTTACGCAAAGAGGAGTAGTCCCGCGATCTTCGTTCAATGCAATTAAAACTTTGATGCCATTTCTAGAAGTAACCTTTGTAGGTGGAATTGGAATGGATGTATGCTCGTTGTTGAATAGAAATCTCAATTCCATGTCGTACTGAGAGGGATTGATGTCAAGCACGTCCTGTATCTCACTGTACATTTCTGCATACGATGTATTCGATGTCAATACAATTGAAATTGAGCCATGTATATCACCTGTCCATTTCCAGACCCATCGACCATTTCCATTATCTTCAAATTCACCAAAGTAAAGAACCGGGATTGCAACCATATCTGCTGAATTAAAAAAAAAAATATTTGTTATGTTCGTGGAAAAAAAAACGTCGAGGGTGCACCGCCCCGGACGGGAGTCCGGGCCCGGACTCCCGGACGTCCGGGTGTCTGGGCCCGGACGTCCGGGCCCGGACACCCGGACTTCCGGGCCCGGATTACCCGGACTTCCGGGCGTCTGGGCCCGGACTGCCGGGAGAGTGGGCCCGGACTTTCGGGCGTCTGGGCCCAGACTCCCCGGACGTCGGGGTCGTGTGGAATTGGTTTTCTTCTTCCATCACAGATCTGAAAATCTCATGCAGATGAATTTTTTTCTCGTTTTTGTTTAAAAAAGTCGATTATAGAACATAAAATTTTCATATACATAAGATTTAAAGATTAAAATAGTGTATTTAACCAAAACGAAATCAAAAATACGTAAAAATATGCTTACCGAATTCACTGATGACTGTGAAATATTTCCTTGTTGAGTGTTTGATAAATTTTTATCTGTGTTGGAGTAAACAGATGGAGAAAGTGAATTGGTTTCGAAATTTTACGTAGGAAGTGTTTGAAATTCTTTATAACTTAAAAAGGGTATTATTGTCTTTTTCAAACAATACTATTTTTTGTAATTTATATAACATTTTAAGGGTAATTTCGTCTTTTCAGCCTTAGAAGGCTATTGTGGTGAATGGTTAAAATTTTTGGGCAAAATGGAAAAATGGTGCTTTGACTTGGGCATTTTGAAAAGTACCCCTATATTTAAATGATGTGACAAAAGAAAAAAAACCAAAAAGTAAATCTTTATTCCGTTATCACTCCACAGCGAATTTGAAAATTCATGACATAGAATAAAAATTAAGAGGTGTACTGCATTATTAAGCTAAGATCATCTTAAGCATCCGTCCAAAAGATTTAAAGGGAGAAATTTCCAAGTCTTCTGAAGATCCCGGTGTTTGGGCAGGTATAGGGGTGGGTGCTGGTGCTGCGGCGGCTTCTGATACAGTGATCGCAAGCTTCACCCCCTTGGAGCAGTGATCGTCGACCGTACTAATGTACCACTTCTTCCCCGGATTTGCAAAGATAATTACGGCATTTCCACTAGTTAGAAGACCAGTCGTGTTTGATGCCACACATTTTTGGAAAGTAGGGCCATCCACTCTCAAAACATTGTCAGATCCTTGCTTGTAGAGAAACTCTGCACCAAAAACCATAGTGTTAAATAAGGGAGTGCACACAAGATTTGTGTGAATCAAGAAAAGCTAAGTACAAGAAAGGCTTTGTTACAATTGTGTTTGTGTTTCCATGTTTACTACGTTGAACTCGATGGGACAATGTGTAGGCCCTATTCCTTATAAAAATAAGCTAATCTTTGTCGAACATGTTAAAAATTCTATCTAGGCATTGAAATATGCTAGTAATCCCATGGTCGATGTAAAAACCATGATGTTTCTCATTATTTGCTTATGTTGGCAATGTAAATTTCTCTGTGTATGAAATAAACCTCCAACCACCTTGTATTATTAGAGAAGAACATTATTGATTCATTTATATCTTGTCTTCACAGTGCTGCCTAATATGCAAGCAAGATTCATGTTTTGAACAAGGTCAGACGTGTACAATTTTTTATAAAGAAGTACAGGGAGTCCTAAAAACTATTATTTTGCTAATTTCATAGGAAAATTATTTATAAGCTTTTATCCTTCATTGAATATACATGATATCTAACAATTTAAGATTTTAGACAGGCAATAAAATCTTAGCACAAAAGATTACACAACATTTGAAGGGGCGCTCAATACAAAGTTATTTACATACCGATTGTATCTCCAACGTAAAACTTCTTTCTGGCAGCCCATTCAGTGTAATTGACACCCACTTTCCAACCAGCATCATCTCCGACCATATAATACTGAGTCGCCATAGATGGAACAGCTACCGTTGCAACAAGGATAGCGATCAAGAAAGATTTCGCAGCCATTTTGAAACCTTAATTTCCTAGGAAAGTTTTCTTAGTCAATTTGCTTGTGTTTTTCAATGATAGAGGATGTAATCATGGTGCTGATACATTAGTGTATTTATAGTGTGGAATTGTCAATTATTGTAAAAGATCAGCCGGCTAACAGCGTCTGTCATAGTTTTATGCTCCAAAAATGGCATTACTCAATGAAATTGCATGTCTCTTTCCAATTTATCTAATATGAGAAAGGGTCAAAACAATACTCTTGCCCCCAGCATATTCTGCATGTGCAATATTCGTTGGAGTAACAAAGCTAATGGTAAACTGGATAATTTCATATAATCCAGAAAAAAGGCAAATTTTCGAAGTGCACCAATTTTAATCTTGATTTGCATACACATCATAATTTCAATTTTTATCAGATTAATCTCATTTTGATGAGCATCAATTTCAATAGGCTTTACTAGAGAACTTTATGAAAGATGAAATTGAAAATGATAGGCTGAAAATGATGCTACATAAGCACTTTTTTAAAATTTAATGATCAAACTCACCACAGAACTATAATCCACCCATATGATAAGAACGCAGCACAAGATTTTCATTGTGCCAGGTAAAGATGCAAGTATTACTCGCTCAAATGCATTTGGATGATGTGTTGTTGGGATTTGACAAGATACCCACAACTTAGATGTTGAAGGAGAAACAACATATGGATCGAAAGGCCCTATCACAAATTCATCTTCATGTTTCGAATCATATTTTTCAGGACGTTTTGAAGGAGAAGACAATCGTTACATTATGGTTGAAATTGAAGCAATTATATGTGATGAATAGTCTAACTAGGAAATTGCATTTGAAGCATCGTCTATATTCTCATCGTATGACAGAAGAGTCCTGTTTTAAATAAAAGAAAAGGCTCGTAAAAAAAAAATAAAAATAGTTACCAAAACAATTTCCAAGGAAAAAAAGGTAAGAATATAGAATTGAGCCCTCAAAAAATTCCTAAATATCTTAGATTTGATGGTAGGTAGGTCCTTAGGAGAGAGGCCAAGGAGAGCTAGTCCAATAGCATTTTTTTTTTCGTAATTTAGAATTTTGCAAAGCTAATGCCTATTTAGCATCAAAGATCAAGAAAATTGATGGTATGTTGACGATCGATCACCTAGCTATTTTTAAGGAAATCATCGCTCCTTGGAGATTAAATATGATGAAGAGGATTTGGGTTTTTTTTTTAATGTTATTTTTCTGCTTCATATATGTCTTTAGATATACAATCTTATATAGTCGTGATACTTTCACCATTGAAAAAGTCTATGATGTTCTATTTTCAAAGGAGAAGATGATGCATCTTATTGTATCCGAGTATCATGAAAATGGCCTCGTTGTTGATGGTGATCATGCAGGGGGCAAATTAAGGTCCAACTTCAATAATAAAATTTGAAAATATTGCAAGAAGAGAGGCATGGTCATCTCAAGATTTTAAAATATGCTATATAAAAGATCATATAATCATTTGATTGATTTTCTTCAAAATATATGTTGTTTCTACTTGTTCTAAGACATGGTCATCTCAAAATCGGACGTTTCATCCCCTTTTAAGCAATGATCGGCAAGCCGACAATTGCAGTACGTCCTCCCAGGCTTCGCAACGGTAGCTATGTCCATTAGTCAGAGCATCGAACGTGTTTGCCGCCACACATAGTTGCATGTCATTCTCCTTCATTTTCAAAACAATATTATGAGATCCCTCCTTGTACATGAAAACTGCACCCACAAGTGTATATATGAACATGAAAGCAATAAAGGAAAAATATAAACACTGACATGTTTGTTTGATACCCTATATAAAATAGGATTGAACGTGATATATAGCAACTTTTATTACATAATCTATCTTTCACTCATCTTTGGTATACCGAACACCCTCGACTTAACAGTATAAAATCATTAAACAATTTAACATACCGCGCGTGCCTGCAATGTGGATACTTATTGCCTTTTCCAATGCTGAATAGTTCAATCCTAGTTTCCAAACATCGTCCGCCCCACGTAGATATTTAGTTGCCAAAGATGGAGTGGCAACCATTGCAATGAGGAATGCGATCAAGAAAGCTTTCAAAGCCATTTGTAAACCATAATCTACTCGAAAATTTTCTTCATTAACTGGTTACTGTAAATTGGTTGATACATTAGTGTATTTATAGTACGTGTCAATTGTAAAAGACAGCTTCTATCATTGTTTTATGCTCCGAACAATGTCTCCTAACAAAGTTTCCCCTGGCTGATATGAGACATGGACAAAACAGTATGAGACTGAGAAATTAAGGTACATTTGATTTATTGCTCTACCCAGACAAATTTTAGCAGCCATGTTGGCAGAAATGAACAACTACTTCGCATTATTAGATAAATATTAATTTTTTAAATCGCTCTGGGTGACATGTTTTATTAGTAGCATAAATAAAACATAATACAAACTTATTGGTGGACTCGACCCAACATCAATTCAAGGAAACGTATCCCGATTCGAGGAGTTAGATAACTGTATTTATTAGAAGTACATAAACTACAATCCTAAAAATATTGTTGTTTTGCAGAAAATATTACGACAGTAACTAATTAAATGTATTGTCAATAAATTTGGAGTTGGTTACATGAACCATTAATGTGATTTCATATAATTGATCCCTACATCCATTGGATTAAACTGAATGAAATGCAAAAAATAACATAATTATAGAAACGATAAATTGTTTGACTCACAAATTTGAAATAACATTCTACTATATCTTCCTCATTTAGAATCAAGAGTTAAGAAGATTCAACCCCTTCAGGGTGGCCGAGTTGGTGGAACAGGTGAACGCGGAAATCAAAGGACACGAGTTTGAATCCCCTGCTACCATTTCCTCGATCGAGCCTGTTGCACTGGGCTTGCCTAGTGTGGTTTATCTCTCCTGTGTAGTTTGCGGGCTATTGCACATGGAGCGGAGTTTACGTAGTGCGCATTCAACTTGATTGGGGCTCCTCTCCTTAGAGGTGCTCGGGGCAAATTCAATTCTGAGACGCATAAGATGAGTCGCATTTTCTAAGGGTCCGTTTGATAGACTAGAAAATGGGTGAAAAATGAAAATATTTTCTAACTTTAGCCAATTAAGGGTGTTTGATAGCACAAATTTTCCTGGCAAAATGTTTTTCATATTTTTCTAGATACAATCCTTTGATGCACAAAAGATTGATTTTGTTTTTCCACCTTTTTTTTTTTTTATTTTTTTGCTTTTTTTTTTTTAATTTGCAATGGGAACAAATTTTAGATACAATGGTAAAAAAAAATTTCACTTTCATTGACAACTTCTATACAAAACAAAGTCAAACGAATGATATTCGGTATGGTAATTTTTTTTTTTCAATTTTTTTTTTTTTACAATTGGAACAAATTTTAGATCCAATGGTAGAAAAAATTATCACTGTAATGGACAAATTTCATAAAAAAGGAAACCAAATAGACACCAAATTTTCAACATTTTCCATAAAAAATTATACCAATCAAACACAATTAATTACAATTCCCAGTAAAACATTTTTTAGGAAAATCAATTCCCTTTAAAACATTTTCTTTCCACCCATTTTTTACTCTTCCAATCAAACGGATCCTAATTAGAATATCAATAAAAAGTATTTACTATGATAAGTATTCTTAATATGTCAATTTTAAAACACATCGTCACCTTATTATGGCCAATAATCGCTTTTTTCTCGCAAGATTTCTGGTTGAAAGAATAAGTTGATAATACAAAAGAATTAACTTTAAACGACATAACAACAATAATCATATAATAATCAGCACAAAATCAATAAAAGTTTTCCCCATACTACAAGAATATTGATTATATGACATGGAAAATGGAAGTGTTTGTAGGAGATATTACACCGATAATGTACATATTATATTCATCAAGAACATGCCATTAATATGCGTGAAATCGAAACATCATTCGACTTATCGAAATCTGATTTGAGAGGATAAAATAGCGATTTACCGTCTTCAAATATAATAATATGAATTCTTCACTTCTCAATATGAGTGATCGCATGTTGTTCTTCAATTCAAACCCTTCAATAAAACACATAAATAAATTAAGCATATTCTGAAATCAAGCATAAATAAAATCAGAAATGAGAAAGATGAAATGCAAGTGATGCGATCGGCCGAGGCAAGTGTTCGACACTTTTTCCTTAAGATGAATTTGCCCCGCATCGGTGCTAACAGTTTCTCGGCAATCATCTCCCAAGATACAACGACCAAGTCAAGCCATAGGAGCACTCCAAATGACTTAGACCAACGAACTCGAACGGAGTTCCCTCTCTACCATAACCATGATTTTCATGCAAGAGAAAACCACTTCTATAAAGTGTTTTGTGCAAAACTAAAGTAACCATGATATGAAACTATCAAATGAATTGTTTGTTGTGTAGTTTTTGTTGTTAGTATGATCCAAACACATAGGGAATCCATATATATAGTAGTTGAAACATCCATACCAAGAGACACATCTTTTGAATAATCATAATTATTGGAAGTTACTCATACCAAAAGTCATGCTCTCCAAAAGTCATTATCCATATGAAAAGACACATTTTTTCATCTACATTTTCTAGAATATTCCAGAATATTCTACACAATTCCAATAATTTCAAGTATTAAGTGGTTTAAGTTTGGCTTAATTTCTCATTCACCAAACAAGGAATTTCCACTTAAATCATTTCAATTGGTCACAACCAATTTCCAATACAAAATTCCAACAATCCCCCACATGAATGAAAATTAATGCAAATGACTATGCAGACACTAGTAGAGAGAGGGCGGAAAAAACACTGCATCAGAGAAGGTAGCTTCTGGCCTTGAACCTCCCTTAGTGAAATACTATCGGACTTACTGGCTAATTGGTGAACGTGATGTCTTGAACCATTCAGCCGTTGGTGTAAGCCGAAACAACAGTACTCACACAATGTCTTCCCTAAACCGTTCATGGTTCTCACGGTTGTGTCCATTTTGGCCATGGATCACTGTTGGTTTCATAAGTGTTTAGAGAATTTTAGCCTCGAACAATTCTCATTGAAGCGGCCCCACTTCACACTTACATAGGTGATCTCCTATTAAGAGTATTCTGCCATACTCCACTTGACTGAATCAAGCTATAGGAATCATTAAAAGAGTATCTTAACCTTCAACTATTCAGCAGAAAGCACTTTAATTATCATAGGAATGAGTAGGAATAATTTCCTAAGTGCTTCATGGAATCTTCATAATTTAGTTGTCCCTTTGAACCAAGATCTTGGGATCTCCAGTCAACAAGGTAGGGTTACCATTACAAAGACTCTTACGTCGTAGGCTTTAATCTCATTCCCCTCGATATGCAGTATTCTTGATCTCTCGGTAAATCTCTAAAGGTACCACGAGTTTACACCATTGAGATCAACTGCTTAACGGTATTATGTCTACGTCTAGACTTACCATTACATGTGACTTAGTATCTCATCAAACATAGCTAACCAACGATCGATTGATTTAATAGATACAACATGTCACCACCAAGAAATCCTCTCATGAAGCTACATGCTTCTAACTAGCTTTATCTAAAGCTTTATAAATTCCAAACAACAATGTTAGATAATTTCTATCATGCACTACACTAGTCAATCACTTTTACTAGTGGATTTCAAAAATATGAGTATTCAATATCATTATTGAAATATTACAATGTATTTCAATTTTATGAATATTCTTCAAATATTCCAATTGATCTTGCATATCTAAACAAACGCCGTAATTGGATTTTATCCCATTTCATCCACTTTAAACTTAGTGTATATCATCCTCATAATTAATATAAGGATTTTCTATCTTTTCCACATTCATAGACATATTTCTATGATTATAAAGTATAGAAAATTGTGACTTTTAAACATAAGTTACCCTCACAAGTCCTCAATTAGGAATGCATGTGCAACTAGTAATGTTGCATCCACAAAACTTGAACTTTTCATATAAGTTCGTAAGCATTGATGTTAACCCCCACATTTTTGGGTTACACTTGAACTTAGAGTTCATCAACTCTTTTGTAGTTCAACTCATTATCGAATAGATAATGTCCATATCGAATGCTTCGTGAAAGTTTAAGTACTTTCAAAATAGTGGTCGTCAACCCACAATTTATAAATTATACTTCAATCCAACTTTCTTTTAATTTGATCATTCAAATTAAATTAAAGTCATCACATAGACCAACAATGCTCTCAAACATATACCAATTTAATTGGTTCCACGATTGAAATCAAATTTCAACAATGAAGAAGGCTAAGCATCTTGATTCACAAGAATTGCAACTTTTCCAACATATCACATTTGTGACATTTCACAAGATAGTATTATTTCATGTTAAATAATACTTATTCACCATATTCAAATTTAATGAACAAATCATCCATCGGTTCGATAGTTGTGTTCTCAAAAGACACAACCCAACCTGATGACACACCTCTTCGAAACAAGATGACATACATCTTCAAATCAATCTTTATGAAAAGATACTTCCTTCGGAAAATAATCATTTCCAAGAGCCTTGATTTTTCATATGAAATGATCCTAGATTATTTCATAAATTTTCTACCACGTGATTAGGCGGCTTAATACCCATTGTGACAAGATCATATATAGTCATGCTAGAATACAACCATAATTTGCATAAGTCATCCCAATTAATTTCATCAAATTATTGAGGCTTTCCATATTCCAATAAAAGGAATAATCATGAAAGTTCATATACTTTCAATAACTAGTTGGCATTCTTCCAACATTTATACAATCATTGTATAAGTTTATTCCATTTTAGTCAACACATGTCGTGACTAGGAATATCAATATCTTGAGGAACTCCACACACTTCCTCATTTAGAAATATAGTCATTGATCTCAATCTCGATCAATTAAATTAACCAAGACCAAATGGTCAACCATTGATTTGGTACAAACCTCAAACATGTCATATTAGTTCGATAAGTTATTGAACAACGTTCAATCGAATTTGATTATTTCTCATCTCAGTATCAATTTCACATGTGTGCAATAATAATTCAGATTTAACATGCATACACGTACCACATAACAACAAGGGTGATGAAGAACCCCTTCATATTTCATATTTCCATTTTTTTTCCCACACAACACATGCACATGCATTCATTTAGTCAAATAGCAATTAATGTAATTTGAACATTATTTTAGACTATCCAACAAAGTTGCCAAGAAATATACATGTCACGGCAAGAAGAATAGGAGTACACGACCAACCATATAGACACGTGATCCCATAAAATAAGACAGATCTAGCACTCTTAATGATATCCATCATATGCACAAAAGTGGATTCTTATTTTCCAAGTCATTCAAATGATCTCTAAATAGATTTCCAGCATAAAATAACTTGCTTTAAATCATATGCACTTCTTCAATTCATGCATGTAATTTCTGACCATTAAACTATAGAACCATTATCTATGAACTATGCAAGTTCATTGCCGGTTGATTACAGTAGAAGAACACAATGGTTGGAAACCCATTCATGTATCTGGTCATTCTGACAGACCCAATTCAAAAGAATGACAATCAGATTTAAATTGCAGTCAAAACCCACATAATCAAAATCTAACATGCACAATTAAACCAAAATTCATCTTAAGATTGTAGGAGATATTACACCGATAATGTACATATTATATTCATCAAGAACATGCCATTAATATGCGTGAAATCGAAACATCATTCGACTTATCGAAATCTGATTTGAGAAGATAAAATAGCGATTTACCGTCTTCAAATATAATAATATGAATTCTTCACTTCCCAATATGAGTGAACGCATGTTGTTCTTCAATTCAAACCCTTCAATAAAACACATAAATAAATTAACCATATTCTGAAATCAAGCATAAATAAAATCAGAAATGAGAAAGATGAAATGCAAGTGATGCGATCGACCGAGGCAAGTGTTCGACACTTTTTCCTTAAGATGAATTTGCCCCGCATCGGTGCTAACAGTTTCTCGGCAATCATCTCCCAAGATACAACAACCAAGTCAAGCCATAGGAGCACTCCAAATGACTTAGACCAACGAACTCGAACGGAGTTCCCTCTCTACCATAACCATGATTTTCATGCAAGAGAAAACCACTTCTATAAAGTGTTTTGTGCAAAACTAAAGTAACCATGATATGAAACTATCAAATGAATTGTTTGTTGTGTAGTTTTTGTTGTTGTTGTGATCCAAACACATAGGGAATCCATATATATAGTAGTTGGAACATCCATACCAAGAGACACATCTCTTGAATAATCATAATTATTGGAAGTTACTCATACCAAAAGTCATGCTCTCCAAAAGTCATGATCCATACGAAAAGACACATCTTTTCATCTACATTCTCTAGAATATTCCAGAATATTCTACACAATTCCAATAATTTCAAGTATTAAGTGGTTTAAGTTTGGCTTAATTTCTCATTCATCAAACAAGGAATTTCCACTTAAATCATTTCAATTGGTCACAACCAATTTCCAATACAAAATTCCAACAGTGCTGCATCACCACCAAGACGTGGTCATTTTAAGACTGGTCAATACTGCAGGCATGCACACACAAGATCTTAAAGGAGAGATTTCATTAGCTGTTGAAGTTCCGGCAGCTGGTGCGGGAGTTGGATAAGAAACAGTAATCGCGAGCCTCATACCGGCATTACAATGGTTCCCAACACCGCAAATGTACCACTTTTTCCCAGGCGTCGCGAGGGTTATTATGTCATTTCCACTGGTTAGAGCCTCAAATGCAGATGGTACCATACATGATGTAGAAATTAAAAAGAACAATATAATTAAAATATTGTACTGAGTCTATCACCAACGAAGAACTCTTTTCCCTCAGCCCATGCTGTGTAATTAAACTTGAGTTTCCAGCCTGCGTCATCTCCAACAACATAATCAGTTGCCAAACATGGAGCAGCCAATACAGCAATAATAATCGTGATCGAAAAAGCTTTCGACGCCATTGTTGATTCTGAATATCCTTAATTAATAAAGATATATAGTTCCTGGCGTTTTCACAAGAGTATTTATAAATTGAAACCAGGTTGTCAGCTGGCTAATAGCGGTATCATAATTTAAAAAGAAACTAATGGTTACAAATCACATTTGTCTTCTATAGACTTTAACCTATGTATGATGAGAATCATGTTTAGAAGGCTCAGAAGGAAGACTATACACGTTTTCAAGGAATTTTTAGTTATTATAATGTCTGTTGATATTAAATTGTAACAAATCTACGAATTAAATTATTAGCTACGCAGTTTCTATTGATCAGAATTTCAACCTAGTTGGCCATAACTATGTACTTAAATTTTAGATTGAATTTTACATTTATACCTTCATTATATATATATTAAACTTCAAAAACAATTTCCCATTCCTTTCTTCTCCAAAAGCTGCGTTTTTATCCCTAAAAAAAATTCCAATTCCTCCCCTTTTTGCTTCTGTCTGCGTGTGTGTATTTTTTTTTTTCTTTTCTGTATGCCTCCCTTCCTCCTCTTGGCTGTAGTGTGTGTGTGTGTATATATATATATATAAAAGGAAGATTACATATTCAAAAGTATAAGTTTAGTCTATTTCAAAAATAAGAACACAAGTTTAAAGTTACCAAAATCAGATTTTTTAAAATTTTTATTTATGAAATAATAAATTATTAAATTAATTTATTATTAAATATTTAATTATAATATAATATAATATAATAAACCCATCCCACCTTCACCACCCCTACCGCTCCGGCGACCGTTTCGATCACCGCCCCACTCCGGCGAACTTTCCGACGACCGTTCAGACGACTACTCCGATTCCGGCGATCGTTCCGGCGTCAATTTTTCCGGCGACTGCTTCGCTATATTTTTTTGTACGGTTAACATGTTTTTTTTATGGTCACAATCCAAGTCACAAGTCACATGTCATAAGTCACAGCCCATGTCATAAGTCACAGTTCAGGTCACAAGTCACAAGTCAAGAGTCACAACCCAGGTCACAAGTCACAAATCAAGTCACAGGCCAGGTCACAAGTCATAAATCAAGTCATAAGCCAGGTCACAAGTCACAACTCATGATTGTTTATTTATAATGATTGATAACATGATAATTTTTATCTATTAATCACATATTTTCAAATTTATTAGTCACATGTTAATTTTTAATCACAGTCCCACTACCGATTCCGATCATCATTCACCACCACAACCTGCCTCAAAAAATCACACCCCACAAACTAAACAGTGGTTGTCGTCCTCGCCAATAGCACAGCACCACCACAGAAACGTACCACCAACAGCCACACCACCACCGCCACTTCCCAGCAACAAAATCAAAACCACACTACACCCTCCCCAACACACAGAGCCACTGTCAAACACCACCACCGCACAGAGCCACCGTCAAACACCACCCACCGGCAGCACTCACACCCACAACCTCACCAACATCTCACCATCACCAATGCCTCACCGTCGCCAGATCCACCGACATCCACCACCACAACCTGCCTCAAATCACAACCCTCACCTCACACGCATCCAACTGCAAAATGATCTGCACCTCCGTTTTGCCGGTGGTAACTATGGCGCTGGAAAAGACACATATCATGCACAGAAGCCGGAAACCATGGAACTCACAGTTGGAACCTCACTCAATCCCCAAGTTACGATGATAGACAACCTGCGTAGTCATAAATTTGAGCACCAAAGCAAATCAGAATTCCTGTGTCAACTTCTTCACTTCCGGTTCTATGAAGATGAAACCCAAATCACCATCTATTTTGACCAAATTTCTCATCGCCAAACTCTGTTTCGTGATCGACAGATCTAATCGCCGGACCTCTACAACGGTTATGCTCAGATCCAAACCTCCACCGCACAGATCTCGACGCTACCCAAATCACCGCACAGATCAATAGCCTGAAACTTCATAAATCATAAAACCACTGTGACTCGCTATCGCATCAGCGGCACTAACATCAAGTGGAGACGGCAGCGGTGGTGGGATAAGATAAGATGGACGTGGAGCTGTGACCAACATCGTGTAAGCTGTGCAGGTGCTGTGGGCAGCGCCGGCGCGAGGTGTTATGGCTGTTTGCCAGTGGCAGCCTTCCTCCGGTGACACTACTATTTTGGGGGGAGAGAAAATGGGAGAGATAGGTAACGGTAGAGAGAGAAAAATGAATTTAGGGTTTGTTTTTAGATGAAATTATTGGGATGAAAATTTTATAATTAATATTTAATTATATAATTCTAATTGTATCTATTCAAAAATATCTGATTTTTGAAACTTAAAACTTGAAATCTAATTTTGGAAAATAGATCTCGAAAAGTAGGGAATTGGGTAATTAGCGCGCGCGCGCGCACACACACACACACACACATATATATCCAAATTGAGGCCCAATTAATTAATGTTTGCTTTGCAAAGCCTCAACTTTTTCACGTAATGCAAGTTAGTCCTTGTATTTTGGATTTTGCCATTTTCGCCACATTTTGCTTCCTTCCTTCAATTCCTTTTCCATTTAAAGAATTTCACCTATTAAACATAAAATGAAACAATTTAGAATATATTTTGTCAAAAGAACTATCAAATATCGTTATTTTAGATCCCGAATAAGTATAAAAAATTACACTTATCACAAAACTCCCAACATTATTGCTGGAGATGTTGGATTGCAGATGAAGATGAAATCAATTGTAATAAACATGCATAATCTTCCCATATATCCCTATATTTCAGCTTTTCAGAATTTAATTGGAGAAAAAAATGAATTTAACGGCTTAAATTTAATTTAGCACCTGTTTGAGCCTCATTTTTTTTTTGTTCAAAATGCATTGTGGAATAATATTTTGATGAAAATGTGTGGTTAAAAAATAATTTTTTTTTTGAGTTTGCGCGTAATATTGTGTGGTTGAAAATAAGAAAGAGAAAATGGAACCAAACAAGTGACTTTCGATTAGGTGTTAATGACATATCAGGGTTCTGATGATGATGGCAGAGTGGAAGATTACGTGAAACTAGAAGACAATTTTCATGACGGGGTTTGGTCGATTTTTTTGTTGTTATTACACGGGTTGGGTGGGTTGGCTGTATTGGCGGGTCGGGTCTGGTCGGGTCGAGTTATATGTTAACTAAAAAAATCGAATAAACCCGCCCAACCCAACCCGCCACTTTAAAAAAAATAATAAAAGAAATAAAATGCCTAGAAAAGTAAAAAAAACCTAAAAAGTATGAGTAGATAGTATAACTGTAATTACCTTGGTGTATTTTAGATGAGGAGTTTACGTTCTTCCCACAAGAAATGTAGTATAAGTTTTTTATATTATGTTAAATGCACTTTGTTCTTTGTAGGCTCGGTTAATGAGAATTGAATAAGATAATAGATAATTTTATTTATTTACTTACTATTTAATATTGTCTATTCGAATTTAGTATAATAAAAAAATTGGATGACTTTAATTTTTGTTGACAAGTCGTTCCAACCGACCGACCAACCCAACCCAACCCGATCGATACTTGATTGGGTTGAGTTTCAACCTTTACACGGGTTGTGTTGAGTTAAATTTTGATCAAACCGATCATGTTGGGTTGGATTTTGGTTGAGGCAAAAATCGACCCAATCCAACTCATGCCCACCCCTAGTTGTGGAGGTGGTAGTGGAGGATGGTGGTGGTCGTGGATGAAGCTGGTGGTGTTCGTATGGGTCTTGGCTGCTGTTTTCTTCAAATGGGTCGAACCCTTTTTCATGGATAAGGTAATTCGTTGTCTGGAATAGTGAAGGATGTTTGTTTTTCACAAATTTTTGTTTATTTAGTTACATGCATTAATGTGTAATTTTAACTATTATTGGTTTATGCATGTGTAGATACTGAAGTGTTTGTTTTTTTATTATATGCATTGTAAGAGTATTTTTGGTAAATCAAAGGAGGCAATGATTTGTATCAATTTAGTTTTTCTTTCCTTTTTTAGAATTGGGGGCTTAGAAAATTGCTTTTGATTTTATTGGTTTGTAGTTTAAATCTTGCCTACTCTTTTATACACATAGGCTTTGTCTGCAAATATATAATGCAGTTACTTCTTTTCACTTTTCTTATCTTTTTTCATATTTTGAATGTTTGTTTTACATAGACATGGTTGTTAGTTTATGCATACAACAAATGACCGAATTTTACAATTTTGATGCAAGGAACTTAATTAATGTCAGATGAGCAGAAGTATTACGAAATACTAGAAAGAGTTGGTTGTTGTTACGTATTCTATTTAGCTTGTATAATTTACTAATGTTCTCGATATGACTATATATTACTTGCTTGTCATCTTCTGTTATGTGGATTAGGGGCGGACTCAGGAAGTTTTTCCAGTGCGGGCGATATTAACAAAGGTTTGTTATAATAACATTATAATACAAACATGATACTAAAAATAAAATACTTTACAATTGTTCTTTACGAGTTTTCATACTTTGATATCTTTCTCCACATAAACAATAAGGCTATCATTCATCCACTCGTCTCCAATCCAATTACGCAATTTATCCTTCACAAGAGATTTTCTTTTATAAAATATTTCCATAACTATTTTCACTATAAAATAAAGGGTAATTGGCGCAAAACGTCCCTACCTATAACGGGTTGTGTGGAAAACGTCTCTATGTATGATTTTTTGGTGCATGACGTCCCCACCTTTACATTTTCTTGTGTAAAACGTCATTTTAACCAATTTTTAACATAAAATGACAATTATACCCTCTTGTATAAATAAAACAAAAAACAAAATAAAAGAAAAATAAAGAATAAATTGCAATTTGCTCCTAAACTTTTTTAAAATGCAAATGAGTCCAAAATTTTAAGAAAATCCCTAATCATCCAAACCTCACCAATTCATCTAATCTCAAATCATTCAAACCATTCTTTCTCAAATCCAGGCAAAGATCGACCTCCCGAACCACTAGATTTTGGCATCCTAGGAAAGCCCCTAACATCAGCTTCATTTACCATCAAACAACAAGAAATTTTATCCACAAAATTTCCAGAAATTGAGCAAAAAAAAAACTGCCAGAAAAAATGTAAACTGCCAAAAATCAAAATTCCGGTCAATTTCCGACAGCCACTTTTGGACCACCATTACTCCAAGCTCCGGCCACATTGGCCACCAAACCAACATACCATCTCGAAGCCTCCAATGCCTTCTTCAAAACCCACCAAACCCCTGGCCGTAATCCCTTCGGAATTGGCCGAAAAATCGTGCCAAAGCGGACTGCCCGCGCACAATGAAATGACCGGGGTTTGAAATTTCCGGCTACATCCATGGCATACCCACCCTCCAGGTTGATCAAGCACCCCATTTCGCCACTACAGATGTGTTCATAACATCAAAACTAGCTGAAAATCAAGATCTGGAGCAGAATTTCGAAACGCCCCGAACAGTGAATTCACTGCCTTCAAACCAATTTTTCGGCGCTGACACTACGAGCCACAGTCACAAAACACCACCATTAGCTTCTACTCATCAAGGAGAACAAGAAGAACATATGGGTCACCATCAATTTCCCTCGAATCAGCCAATTGGAGTTCGGGCAGCCGGTTTCTGCGCCTGGAGAAAATTCGGGGGGATTTAAGTGCAAAATTAGGTCTTGGGAGGGGTTTTAGATGAGATTTTCAAGCTCTATTACTCCAAGCTCCGGCCACATTGGCCATCAAACCAACATACCATCTCGAAGACCGTTTGTGAAATTAACCCTTTGGGATTTTCTTAAAATTTTGGACTCATTTGCATTTTAAAAAAGTTTAGGAGCAAATTACAATTTATTCTTTATTTTTCTTTTATTTTGTTTTTTGTTTTATTTATACAGGAGGGTATAATGGTCATTTTATGTTAAAAATGGGTGAAAAGGACGTTTTACGCAAGAAAATGTAAAGGTAGGGACGTCCTGCACCAAAACATCATACGTAGGGACGTTTTCCATACAACCCCTAATAGGTAGGGACGTTTTGCACCAATTACCCTAAAATAAACAATTGTTAATTTAAGATAAAAAAAAATGCATAATTAAGATTCTGAAGCATGAGACACAAGAATTCAAATTAATCACACCATCCAACACTTGTTTTGAAATTGGAAGACTAGAGAGTCACAATTATAAATTATTTGGCCTGATTTCCATTTCAAAAATTTTTAATAGTTATATTGAATTATATTTGGCCCATTTCAGTTTTTTTTTTCAAACCTGGGATGTGGGGATGGTATGTTAAAGGGAAATGTTTGTTATATAAAGGGAAATGTCTATTAATTATTTGGCCCATTTCAGAATTTTTTTCTTTAACATATTGGCTGTGGGGATGGCCCAAAATTCAGTGCAGGCATATGCATGCACTAGGCCTGGGCAGGGTCTGCCACTGATGTGGATGGCAATGCCAAGATATATGTGATGTTTTTGATTACGTGTATTATAACTCCGAGCATCAACAATGGTAGCCATATTACTTGTGTCCACCCTTCTTCACACTTTCGTTTGGCATAGATTGCTTCCCAACGATCTCACGATAGCAATAACAAAGAGAAGACAAGGGAAGGAGAAGAAAGTACCTTTAAGAAAGGGGTACGACATAAGAAGCTGGACAAAGCAGTTGCCTCTATCGATTGTTTCGAGTATGAGAAGGCAAAATTCAGCAGATAAGGATAGGGATGGGCAGAAATAAAGATAGAAGACATGCTATGAAGTTTATAATCAAAGCAGCAACTCATTTAATGTATCATTAGAATTCCCCAATATTAAAAGATAATAAAGTTAAACAGTATTCGTTTTGACAATGATGGGTAATAGGTATGAGAGGAATATTCGATTGAACCACTTTATCTAAAATCTTTACATGGTATCAAAGTAGGTAAAAGTCCTCAGATTATGTGTTGCCGCCACCCATTTAATTAGTTGTGTACATGTTAAGTTTTGATGGAAAAAATAAATCATGTCTACATGTTAAAGATAATTTTTAAATGATATACATTTGGCTCTATCTAATATATGCAGGAATAAACTAAAAACTGCAATTACTTCCTTCGTAATATTATAATGTTTTCATGCATATATTTTTTCCAACCCATATGTACAATCATTAGAACATCGGTACTTTACTAGTCGCAATATTCGATGTCACTGCTGTTTTTTGCACATCAAACAATTTCACATGTAAGATGCAAGATTTGAATAAGGGTGACAAGAAATGAAAGAAGCCCGGAGAAAAAATGAAGGTCCCCCCACCCTCTTTATCCTCCCACATGTTCTGTTGAATCATGTCAACATATTCAAGGAACCTACTTGCCTTGGGGTCTTGTGATTGTGGATGGACCATTCACAACTGGTGAAAAGAGCGAGCAGAAAGTGATATTTAAGAAAATTCAGTTTCGTTTTTGTGAGTCTTGTGGTCCTCCTAATACTTGTGAGCTGGTGCTATTTGTGTCATTTGGTATGTGACTTATTATTTGGGCCATTAGTTGCCTAGGTGTCACTTGCCTATTGGAGGCTTTGGTTTCACCCATATTGTGTTAGTTTGATTTAATTGAAATCGTTGGATTAAGATCAATGGCCAGGATTATATCTTGGCTTAGATATTTTCTTGGCTTGACTTTCTCCTTATATTCACATGGGTTCACTTCTTTGAAACTTCTTCCTTCTTCGAGACACTTCTTGTCTCTTCTTCGAGCTCTCACTTCTCTGTCGATTATTCTTCCCTGTTTCTTCGATGAAGATGGCTGTCCTTCTCTCAATATTCTCTGAATATTGAGCCCCTTTCTTGAGTGGCTCACGTGATATACTCAGGTATGAAATAGAGCTGGGTGGGGTTGGTGTTTCTCGAGGGTTTAAGGGTGGTTGTTGGCTGTTTTTGGTAGACCTCTTGGTCGATGATCTAAGCCAATTGAAGAAGCATTCTGGCCAGTTCTTATACTCTCTCTGGAGGGCGATTTGCAAGGCGTGGGAGGCTGTTCCTGAGCCTAAACTGATTGGGGTCTTCTGTTTTGGTACAGTAGTTTATTTGTATACAGATTCTAAGGTTTAAACAGAAACCACCACTGTTTTGGCATTCTAGTGTTTTTAATTCGATACTGATTCAGGTGATTTTGTGTTGTACATATTGTTGACTAGATTGGGTGATTCTGGAGACTTTGGCTGGCTCACTTGACTGAGGAACTTGTGGTATATGTTACTGTTTTTCAACAGTGGTTTGGTAAGATTATTCCAAACTCTCCGATAGGTTATGTTTGGTATTTTTACCAGTTTATGCATGATTGCTTGGTTGCCTATTTGTGAATTATGTTAACTTAATTCTTGTAATTAATTTGTAACCTGAAAAGCATGCTTATCTGCATCATATACCTGTGCATTACCTAAATTCGAATCACACTTGCACACACATCACATAGAGGTTTTGTGATTGAATTGTTTCATTGCTATACTTCATTTCTGAACATTGGTTTTAACTCTGCATTCATACTGTGTATTGATCATCTGGAAAAATTTTTTTCAAAACCTTTTCTGTTATGTCCATGAGTACGGGCCACTCTTTTACAGAATTTGGAATGGGTTCGAAGGTCGAATTATCGCAATTCGATGGAAATGGGGACTATTCAATTTGGAAATAGAAAATGAGGGTTATTTTGGTCTAACAGAGAGTTGCTAAAGCTCTCGATGATCCTTCTACTTTTTCTGATGAGTTAAAAGCTAAACCTTTTGAAATTGAAGAAATGAATGAAATTGCATATAGTTGTATAATTTTGTACTTATCTGATAACATTATTAGACAAGTTGATAGTGCTAACGATGCTACGATTTTGTGGACTGCCTTAGATGCCTTATTTTTTACTAAGACTTTATCTAGCAAGATATATTTGTTGGAAAAACTGTTTAGTTTTAAGATGGACCCGGGGAAGAGTATAGAAGAGAATTTGAGCGATTATAGCATAATTGGTAAGAATTTAGCTCATAATGATAAGAAGTTTGACGATGAGGATTTAATTGTCATACTATTAAATGCACTTCTAGAATCTTATAAAGAAATCAAAAATACCATAAAATATGGTAGGGATACTCTGTCATGGGCTATTGTGGTAGATGCGTTGAAATCGAGAGAACTAGAACTAAAAAGAGACAACAAAACTAATCCAAGAGAAGAGAGTGTTTGTTAGGGGAAGACCTGAAAAGAAAGAATTCAACTTCCATAACAAGAAGGGAAGGGGTAAATCTAAAATGTGATCTAAATCTAAAGATATGCTATAACTGTGAAAAGTTAGGGTATTTCAAGAAAGACTGCTTTGAATGGAAAAGGAAATAAAGAGACTTAAACAATACTAATCAAAACAATGCTGTCATTGTTTCTGATTTCGATAGTTGATACGTCCTGAATGTGTCTGAGGAGGAATTTGATAAAAATTGGATCTTAAACACAGGGTGCACCTTTCACATGTGCCCTGAAAGGTCTTGGTTCTATAACTATAGAGAAGTTGAACCTAGAAATGTCTATATGGGAGGCAACAATTCTCAGAATTTGGTTGGAGTTGGTGACGTAGCCATCGGGATGTATGATGAGATTGTTAGGCAACTCAGGGAGGTTAGATATGTCCCTAATTTAAAAAGGAACCTAATTTCCTTTGGTACTCTTGAAGATGAGGAATATACCTTTAAATCTGGTAACAACGTTCTGAAAATTTTTAAGGGATCTATGATAGTTATGAAATAACCCAAGAGGAATGAGCTGTATTATCTAGAGGGCAAAACTGAAACAACACCTTATTCAAGTCTTCTTGCAGTCAGTAAAGACAAAACCGAACTTTGGCATAATAGAATGGGTTACATTGGGTTTAAATGGTTAAAATCTTTAAATAATCAGAAATTACTTGGAAAAGATGACATTGAAACTATGGATTTATGTGAAACTTGTGTTTTGGGTAAGTCCCATAAGGTTAGCTTTGAAGCTAGCTTTCATAGGACCAGCAGTCCATTTGACTATATTCATGCTGATCTATGGGGTTCTGAGAAGCATTCCACATTTAGTGGAAGTAAGTACTTTTTATCCTTAGTGGATGATTACTCAAGAAAAGTTTGGATTTATCCTTTAAAGGCTAAGTCAGAAACTTTTGGAAAATTCAGAATTTGGTTTAAATCTGTTGAGAATCAGTTAGACAAGAAACTTAAAACATTAAGAATTGATAATGGGGTTGAATTCTATAATTTCGAATTTGATAACTTCTGTAAATAGAAAGGGATAACAAGACACAGAACAGTTAAATACACACTTGAACAAAATGGGGTCGCTGAGAGAATGAATAGGACCATAATGAACAAGGTTAGGTGTATGTTGATTAGCTCTGGCCTTGCCAAAGGTTTTTATGCTGAAGCTGCAAGTACTGCAGCTTATCTGATTAATAGGTCACCGTCCAATAGTATAGGATTTAAGACTCCACAGGAGTTGTGGACGGGGAAGCCTCCAAATCTGAGTCACCTGAGGATGTTTGGATGTGCTGCATTTGCACATCAATTTGAAGGGAAACTTGAGCCTAGGACTGTCAAGTGTGTGATGTTATGGTATCCGGAGGGTGTGAAGGGCTATAGGTTATCAGTTTTAGGGGTTTAAGGCATTAAGATTATTAACAGAAGGAATGTATTCTTTAATGAATCTGAAATCCCATGTTTAAAATAGAAAACTAATGAAGCTAACAAATCTGAAACTGAGAGGAGTGTTCAGACTGAGGTGAATCTGACTAAGCTTGATTCACCTACACCTGGGGATGAAGGCAATGGCCCTACACATCATGAAACTGAAGAGGTGACTAAACTTCAGGATAACATTGAACCAGTTGAAGTTGAACATTTTAATGATCATCAACCTAATAAAGATTATCAGCTTACTAGGGATAGGGCTAGAAGGCAGATCAAGCCTAATCCTATATATGAATCCCTGAGTTAGACTGAGTTTGCCTTAGTTTCAGGTGAAGCCCTTGAACAGATAGAACCTGCTACTTATGAAGAGTTATTAATGGAAATTATTCTAAAAACTGGATAAAAGTTATGCAGGAAGAAATGAAGTCTTTGAGTGATAATAAAACTTGAAAACTTGTTAAGAAACCTAAAGATCAAAAATTGGTTCCATGTAAGTGGATCTACAAGTTAAAAGAAGGTTTGAGCCCTAATAATCCTGTGAGGTATAAGGTGAGATTAGTGGCTAAGAGTTATACACAAAGAGAGGGTGTAGACTATAATGAGATATTTTCACCCTTGGTTAAGTACAAGACAATCAGATTGATGTTAGCTTTTGTTGTTCAATTCAATTGTGAACTTGAACAACTCGATGTAAAAATAGGAGTTGGAATGGGATATCTTCATGAGCCAACCACAAGGGTTTGTAGCTAGAGACAAGTCTGATTATGTGTGCAAGTTAGAGAAATCTTTGAACGGGCTGAAGCAGAGCCCAAGACAATGGTACAAGAGGTTTGATGCCTATGTACTGAAGATAGGGTTTAAAATAAGCGAATTTGATGCTTCATTGTATTTTAATGACATAAAGAGCGGTTGTGAAGTCTACTTGCTTCTCTATGTCGATGATATACTGTTAGCTGGACCTAACAAGTCTCAAATTAAAGAATTGAAAGATCTTTTAAAATCGGAATTTGACATGAAAGATTTAGGGAATGCTTGAAAGATTTTAGGGATGGTGATAACAGGGAATGTAGCTAAGAATGGGTTAACGATTTCACAAGAAGTTTATTTGAACAAAGTAGTAATTAAATTTGGAATGAAAAATAGTAAAATTGTGAATGTGCCTCTTGCTAGTCATATGAATTTTTCACATGATCATTCGCCTAAATCTGAAACTGAATTGAAAGAGATGGAAAATGTTCCTTATGCTAATTCCATAGGTTCTGTCATGTTTTCTATGATTACTACCAGGCTTGATCTTGCATTTTCCATCAGTCTCTTAAGTAGATTTATGTCCAATCCTGGTAAGTCGCATTGGACTGGTATGAAATGGCGATTGAGGTATTTGGTTGGGACTTTAAATCTAGGTTTAGTATATGAGAAAAGATTTAAGAAGTTGACTCTTAAATGCTATGTTGATTTTGACTTTGCTGGTGATAAAGACAGTAGGAAATCAACTACAGCATACTTCTTTACCCTAGGAGATAACTGCATAACTTGGAAATCTCAGCTGCAACCTTTAGTGACTCTGTCTAGTACGGAAGCAGAATATGTTGCCATAACCGAGGCGATTAAGGAATGTATCTGTTTAAAAGGAATCTTAAAAGAATTGAACTTCATGTATGATACACCTATTATGTTTACTGATAGTTAAAGTGTATTGTCACTTAGTAAGAACCCTGTTTATGATGAGAGATCTAAACATATTGAGGTGAAGTATCATTTCATTCGTGAGAAACTGTCTCAAGGTAAAGTTGAACTTGTTAAGATTCATAATGATAGGAATCCCTTGGATGTGGGAACAAAAATTCTGCCTGTAGAAAAATTTAAATTATGCTTATCTTTGATACATATTGATACTGGTTAATTTTTCTTGCAGGTAGTGGGTAATGATGATGAACAGTCCTTCCATGTGCAAATTTGCAACGGAGAGAGTGTATGTGTTACGAGAACCAAGGTGAAGAATGTGAGTCTTGTGGTCCTCCTAACACTTGTGGGCTGGTGCTATTTGTGTCATTTGGTATGTGACTTATTATTTGGGCCATTAGTTGCCTAGGTGTCACTCACATATTGGTGGCTTTGGTTTCACCCGGATTGTGTTAGTTTGATTTAATTGTGACCGTTGGATTGAGATCAATGGCTGGGATTAAATCTTGGCTTAGATATTTTCTTGGCTTGACTTTCTCCTTATATTCACGTAGGTTCACTTCTTTTTTCTAAGAGACACTTCCTATCTCTTCTTCGAGCTCTCATTTCTCTGTCGATTATTCTGCCCCGTTTCTTCGATGAAGATGGCTGTCTTTCCCTCAATATTCTCTGATATTGAGCCCCTTTTTTGAGTGGCTCCTGTGGTATACTCAAGCGTGAAATAAAGCTGGGTGGGGTTGGTGTTTCTCGAGGGTTTAAGGGTGACTCTTGGCTGTTTTTGGTAGACCTCTTGGTCAATGATCCAAGCCAAGTGAGGAAGCATTCTTGCCGGTTCTTATACTCTCTCTGGAGGGCGATTTGCAAGGCGTGGGAGGCTGTTCTTGAGCCTAAACTCTCGACCAGTGCAAGAGGAAGAGAAAATCAGGGAAGTAACATTTCTGCCCCTCTTTTATTCTGTCTCGTTCATATTCTGATTCTTCAGTTTCAATGATTTCTGTTGATTACCGTATGCTATTGTTTTATATGCTATGCTAATGTTGGATCATTATGCTATATATTCTGTAAATGGAAAGAATCTGATTTCAGAACCTGTTGAACTCTGTTGACTGTGATTACTAGTTTTATTATGCTATTGATTCCTAAAAGTTTTCTTTTGTAGAATTACTTGAAAATCTGTGGGGATCTTACAGGGAAAAAAGTAAAGAGTCAAAGAGTTTCAAAGGGTTAAACAGAAGTCGAATGAGTGGTCGAAAATAATAACATAGCATAGTGCATCACAAAGTTGAATTATTTAAATCGATTTTGAAGCCAATTTTCGGTTTCTTTTCGTGTAAACTGGTTCAATTCTCGAAATATTAGTTACTATAGAGAATTCATTACTAGGAAAATCTGTCATAGTAACATCTTTCTCCTGCCTGAAGGGTCCCTGTTTTTAATTCTCTGATGCATAAGCGAGTATCAAGGATCGAAACAAGAACACAATCTGAAAGAATTCTTTTCTTTCTGAATGTAGGTTAGAGTAAATATTTCTTGAAGTTGCAAAAAATGGAGTATTTTTATTGCAATCATAAGAACAAATTGATTATTCTAATCCGGAATAAATATGAAAGAATAGTATGTTACTTTGTACCAAAAAACTAAAATCTTGCAATCAATAGTTATAACCATTTCTTATGGATTCGAGAATCTGAACAACCTCAGCCATGCTTGGTCTTCTTGAAGGAACTTCAGAAGTACATATCAACCCCAACTTCATGACCTGAATAAGCTCATTTTCGGAAAATCCTCTCAACCTTCTGTCAAAACAATTCAAAGCAGAACCCCTCTCGACCAAACTTCTAACGTATTCACACAAAATCACCACCTCATTTGTTGAGGGACTTTCCACCGGCTTCCTCCCTGTAACCAACTCCAGCAGAATAACTCCAAGACTATAAACGTCACATTTTTCGCTGATCCTTGAACTTTGTGCCAACTCAGGTGCAATATATCCAACTGCACTGTGGATGTTTGCCAAACCGTAATTGTCTAGCAAGGGAAGCAACTTCCCCAATCCATAATCTGATAGTTTCGCGTAGTAGTTTTCATCCAGTAGTATATTAGTAGACTTGACATTGAGATGAAGAACCCGAGGCTTGCAGTCATGGTGAAGGTATGCTAGTGCTCTGGCGGTCCCTAATGCTATCTGAAACCTTCTTGACCAATTCAGTTCTGAATTACCAACACCAGTGCTGGTCCCAGGATAATTAACTCCATGCAAATTATCATACAGGTTTCCATTCGAGACAAATTCAGATAAAATTAACTGCATACTAGATAACCAATAATAACCTTGAAAAGCAACAAGATTGGGGTGTTGAAGATTCGCCAAATGTCCAATTTCATGCTCGAACTCGTCTTGGTTCCTGATTCTTCCCAGAGTCTCAAGTTTCTTCACAGCAATTGATATTCCGCCCTCAAAGGTAGTTTTGTACACTGTTCCAATAGAACCTCCACCAATTAGGCATTCCTTGTCAAGCAACGCTTTGGTGCCAGTCTCCCAGTCCTCGTACTTTGAGGGCAAACTTTTACTGAAGAGGACTAATTTTCCAATGATGACATTAGATTCTGTTGAAGCTAATGGGGTGCTTTCTACAATCATGGTCTCGTCCTCTCTTCTTCTCCCCCAAGCCTTCATGTTGATGATGGTTATCACACAAACACCCGTAACAATCAAAGCAGCAGCGACTATAGCAACAATTGCAGAAACTCTCAACTTTGGTTTCTGTTCTGTGCCAGAACAAGAGTTTTCTAATGGAGCACCACAAAGACCTTGATTATGAAAAAAGGCCGAAAATCCAAACTGCTGGATGGTAGGAATAGATGGGATAGCACCAGAAAGGTTGTTGTAAGAAATGTTGAAATGAGTTAAATTTTTCAAATTCCCAATTGTCAAGGGGATGGAACCGGATAGAAAGTTTTCTGACAAATCTAAAGAATGCAGGTTAGATAAATTTCCAATGGTTGTAGGTATGCTTCCATTGAACTGGTTATGATGCAGGTCGAGAATTTTAAGGGGTGTAATGTTCTGGAGGTTCTGCGGAATGCCTCCTGCTAAAGAATTGCCAGAAACATCTCTGTGTAATACATGTATAGTTTCATCAGTTTAATTGTAAAAAATGTTGATATGAACAAAAAAAGCAGGAGATGGTTATTGAACTCACAGCTCGAGAAGAAACCGGCAATTGCTTATCTCTACTGGGATTTCACCACTGAGTTTGAGATTGTGCAAATCCAGGACTTCAAGCCATTCAATACTCCCAAATGCCGAAGGAATTGTTCCGTCTATTGAGTTATTTGCTAATCGAATTAACACAAGACCCTTCAAGTCAGCAATTCCAACCGGTATAGTTCCATCAAGCCTGTTAAAACCCAAATCTAAATACTTCAGGCGACTGCATTCTCTGATGCCAGGCGGAATGTTTCCATTGAAATCATTCCCAGAAACATCAAAAACTTCCAGTCTGCTACTGCAAGTTCCAATGTCTGGAATCTCACCCTGGAACTCGTTCCATGAAATATTGAAATATGTAAGATTACCCAACCTGAGGACCCCAAATGGACCAGAGTCAGTAAACCTATTGCTAGCGAGATCCAAAAGTTCTAACCTTCCACATTTTGAAACATGTTCTTGAACACTTCCTGACAGCATGTTACTCCTCACGGACAAGTACAATACTGCAGGAATGTCACAAATTTCTGAAGGCAATTTTCCAGTAAGGCTGTTAAAAGACAAATCTATCCCTTGAAGATTCATACAATTACTGATCGAGATAGGAATCGTCCCTGAAAGATTGTTATGCGACAAAGAAACGAACTTTGTCCGGTAACAATTCTTGAACAGTGCTGAAGGAATCTCCCCAGTATACCCATTTCTTGATAAATCAAGAAACCTTATGTTAGGAAAATCCCCAAGAAATTCCGGGATTGACCCGGATAATGCGTTGGAGCTCAAGTTAATCTTCCACAATGTACCAATTTCTCCATATTCCAATGGGATGTTCGCAGTGAATTTATTGCCAAATAAAGTAATAATCCTCAAAGATTTCAACCCAGATAAAGCAGGAGACAAAACCCCACCTAGACTAGTATTCCACAACACGATCTTTGCCACATTTCCATCTGAATTACAAAATACCCCTTTAAAATCTTGGCAAGGGCTTCTCCTTGGATCCCAAGAACTCAAACTATCATAAGGGTCACTTGAGATGTTACCTTTAAATTGAAGCAAGATCTCCCTTTCAGTAATTGGAGAGACTACAGATACCATATACTCGAACAAACAGAATACATAAACGAACACAAGGCAATAAAAGTTTGTACCTAATAACCTCATTTTTCCAACTTAATCTCAGCATTATACTTTCTGGATCCAGTTCTGCAAACCCTTGATCTCTGCTTCTGCAAATACAGTAGTCCTTCTCATTGAAAAGGGGCTTCTTGCTAATTGGCAGAAGTTTGAATGCACAATCTTGCTGAAAACACCAAGAAATTGAAGTACATTTTTGGGCATGGCTAAAAAAAGTAGTGATTTTATGCTAATTTCTTGGAATCTAATTCTGGACAGTTCGTATATGGGTGAGTGTCAGAAAGAACCTAAATTTTATGTTTCTAAAGTTTCAAGAAAATTGAAGACTGCGAATAGAGAGAGAGAGAGAGAGAGAGAGAGAGAGAGAGAGAGATGCTGATGGGCTGGCTGGCATGCGAGATTGAGTAAGAAAATGAAAAAATTACCTGGATAGACGGAAAGAGAACAGTGGATGCCAAATGCCAGTTTAATAAAAATAAGCTGCTTATTTTATGCTCATAAGTACTTATGACAAAGACACCACATGGGATTAGTGCATTTCTGGCCTTTTCTTTGTCACAGGCATACACACAGTACACAGCTAAATGGCATTATAGTAATGGCTTGAATTCATAAATGTCATAAGGTAACAAACAAGGGAAGAACCCATTCTGTCTGTTTGCTGAGATATCCTCCATTACTATCTCTATTGTAGGGTCTTTTTCTGCACAGAAAAGAAGCATTTACACTCTCCAACAACCAAGGTACCACCACCACCTCCACCACCATTCAGTCGAGAGAGAGAGAGAGAGAGAGAGAGAAAAGTGGAGAGAGAGAGAGTAGACTTGAATGAGTTTCCACCCGTTTTTCGTTTGATAAAATTGTAGTTTGGTCCCCACCCTATACACTTTGTCACATCTTTTTCCCCAACGTTTGTTTCGTTTCAGCCTGGTCCCAAACAGTCACTTTTAGGTGCTTCATTATTTCTCGACCTTGGTTTTTAGTCAAAAGCGACATAGGTACATGTTGTCAAAATGACTGAATACTTCTCATCTCTGTGAGCATTCCATTAAAGAGTAAATTGTATAGTAATTACAGCATTTCAAAGCTATTCAAGGGAACTAAATATACTTGAAAACTAACTATATACAGTCGAATGTTAGTGAGCTAAAGAAGGAAACCTAAGATGTATAAGATTAACAGAAATAACAAAAAATAAAATAAAAAATGAATAGATTGCGGAAACTATAAATGTGATTTGCTTGACTATACTATTAACATCTCTCTCAAATTGATGCTGGCTAATCAAGAAACATCAATTTGCCAACGAGAAACTGATGTTGTTGCCAAGCCATAGCTTTTGTAAACAAAATCAGTAATTTGAAAACCTGTGTTGATATGAGGAAGAGTGATAACACCTTTGTCATATGCCTCACGAATGGATCAAATTGAATTTACATTTTTTTAGTAACTAAGAGGGGTTCGGCTCGTGAGGTCCACAAATCAATTCGTAGGCGGCTCGGTCCGTCCCATTGTCACCCCTAATTCGAGTATAGAAGCCCATGAAAATATGTTAATATCGACTCAAAATGTCGTGATTGACATGTTTGAGCAGGGATCTATGTGCTCGTGTAAGGACAAAATTGGACTACGGGTGTAATTTTCCCGAACTAATTAATTGGTCTTCAAGTATTTTGCAATGTGGACAAAAGAAAAAGGTCGTTTACTTTTTGTTTCTCCTTTGGTACTAATTTTACTTGTTTCCACTTCAATTTGTTCCATTTTATAGGTTTGGACAGAAGAATCAAACAACAAAAGCAACAAGGAAAAGAGATTATTCATCGTATTGTCTATCTGTTACGCTTTGTAAACATTAACCTCTTATAATTCCCTTATCTAAAGTATATATTTTCATTTAAGTCGAGTCATTCGATCTAAATGAAAAAATAATGACTACCTATGTATCATAATCATGGCGAGATGGACACAAATCAACATCGTCCATCAAAATTGTTCCAATATTATGAGAGATTTTTTATTTGGAAAATAGGGATTTTGGTATATTCATGTTTAAAAGTCGATTCTTTTGAGCTATTGAAGCTAGTTTTTTCTTCTTTTTTAACTCTCTAGTTCTATTCGTTAGATTTAGAGATGACGAGCCATTCACTATCGTTTTGAGGGAGTCTTCAATACTATCTACACGTTAGTCAACTGTGCCGTTTCATTTTCTTTTTTCAATTTTGATAGTTCTTACATCACAATTCACAAGTTCATCCCCTTCACCATATTCGTGGTCAATTTTACTATAAATAAAAGTTTAGTACTCATGTCACTTACAAGTTTTCGCCCCAAAATATGCACTCAACAAATTTTTCTATACAAGATTTTGAAATCGTCAACCTTGGCGTATCAAATGAATCTATATCCAGCATATGTTTGATTACAGAAGTAAATTAAAGTAATATTAAATGTTTAAAAAATGCTAGTTGGTTGAAGAGAGTGTCACAACACATTTATTTTGAAATTGAAATGTTTGATTGACACTTAACGGCATCTTGGTCTGTTAAGATTAATAAACTCCAAAATGTAAACTGTCACTTATGCTATAGTACTACATAATTTTAGTAAAAAATAACTTTGGGTCCTTTATCTCGATCATGATTTTTCCTACCACATGGAAAAGGAACTTGACCTTGGGTCTGTTGTGAACAATGAAGGATTTGAATCCCTGACACCATGATTTGATATCATGTATTCTAATCATTTAAGGTACAAGTCCCCGCCTACCTCATCTCGTTCTCAAGAGTACATCAAGAAGAAGAAATCAACCTAAGAAAAGTGCCCGACTTACCATTGTGGGCAATAACAAACCAAGAAATAAGTAACATTCCATTTACCTAAAAGTTTAATGCAGAGCATGAATGAAACGAAGTAGGCCCAATAGACTGGGCTTGAGAAGAGTCCCGAGCTTGATTCTGGATCATATATGTTAGATTACATTAGTGTCATAATTAACTTGGGGTACTTACAAAAATACCCTTAAAATTAGGAGTGTTTTGAAAAATCATGTGAAAGATTTTTAGGAAGTAAAAAATACTGTGTAAAATGAAAAAGTGACACAATGTCACTTTTTTTTATAAAAATTGTCACTTTTTTACTTTTTTAGTAAAAAAGTGACAAACTAAAAAAAGTGACAAAATTCAAAAAAAGTGACACACACTCTACAAATTCAAAAAAGTGACAAATACTTAAAAAAAATGACAAAACCCCAATCAAAACCTATGTTTTTTATTCAAAAAAGTGATAAATTTTTTTAAAAAGTGAAAAGAAATTCAGAAAAGTGACAGAAAAAATGAAACACATAAAAAAGTTACAAACACACAAAAAAGTGATAAAATTATCACTTTTTTTAAAAAAAGTGACATAATGTCACTTTTAAAAGTTTAGTGTCATTTTACAATCTCAGTTTAGTGTCATTTTACAATCTCACTTTTATTAAAAAGTGATATTTTATACTAAAAAATGATTGAAATTTCAAGAATGTGACTGAAAAAAGTGACAAAAAAAAAAGTGACATAAATTCAAAAAAGTCACAAACATTCAAAAAAGTCACAAACACTAATCAAAAACCAAAAAATAGATCCAAGGATGGTTAACTTGCTTTTATATGTGTGTCTCTTTGTAATTATGTTTCACTTATATTAACTAAATGTAGAACATAACTTCATTTTAAGAACACAACATTGCTTAAAGGTAGAGTGTCATCTTCAGAAGAAGAAATCTTAGACGCAACTGAAATTTCTTCAATTCGATCAATAGTTGAATTCAAATTCATTTCTTCAATTCCATCAATCACTGAATTCAAGTTCTCCCTCCCACCAAATTGGATTCTCTCATTCACCTCCTCCCATTCATACTCATCAGGTTCTCCACTACAGATTTAGCAGCAGGTGAACTGCACTTTAAACTAGTCTCATTGTCCACGAATTGCAAATCCAGTTCCATGGCCAAAAGATCATCATCAAGAGCATTTAGAAATACATTTCTGTTATTATATGCTTCCACATTCACCATTTCCGAATTTCTTCCTAAATGACTCTCCCTGAAAAGCACTGCCAGTCGAAATTTCGTGCTTCCTCATCTCCTTCTCCATCATCGCTTAAAGGTAGAGTGTTATCGTCAGAAGAAGAAATCTCAAACGCAACTGAAATTTCTTCAATTCGATCAATCGTTGAAGTCAAATTCATTTCTTCAATTCCATCAATCACTGAATTCAAGTTCTCCCTCCCACCAAATTGGATTCTCTCATTTACCTCATCCCATTCATACTTTTCATTTAAAGCCCTTTCACTATCATTAATATGATAATTAAATCCAACATTATCATAATTATCATGATTGTTAATTAACCCAGAATCTACCTCAAATTCCTCAGAATCAGACTCCGACTCGATGCCAACCACTCGAAGACCAACAACGGAGGGGACTTCAGCCAACCCAAGACCCGGGCGAAATCCAAATTCCGGACTCGGATCTTCAGCAAGAATCGAATCAGATTCCGATATCTGATCACTGGGGATGAAAGCCTCGAACAGATCCGAGATGAAATTCATCTCTATCGTCTTCTCCTCCACCGCCAACACAGAAGAACGAATTCGGGTCGACCACGGTTGTGTGTTTTTGAACGTATAAATTAAATGGAAGAATAATAGCTATTTCATCTGTGTGTGTGTGTAATTGAATGAGGTGTGTTTTTGAACGTATAAATTACGGTGATGAGATGTTTAAATTTATGTTAAGTGTATTAATCTAATTTGTTTTTTTTTTAGGGTAGTGAGCCTAATTTCCCCAATTAACTTTTGAGCAAAATGATAACAATACTCTACATCAAGTCTGCCAACCAATTGAGAGATAATAACATGAAAACACGAACAAACACACTTTAAGTCACTTTATCTAAGCTTTTTTGTGGTTTAAAGCCTAGTTATTAGGAGATGGGGACAAAGAGTCTTTTGTGCTATCCCTTTCTAAGCAAATGATTAAGTCAAGAGACATTTTTTCTTCGACAAAATTGCTAAACAAATTCCAGACAATGTGAGTGAGAAATGTTGATCGATGGATGATAAATTTAGCTCAATACACAAGTGCATTGATTCAGCCTTGAGCTGGTATTTAATTACAAGAGAAGATTCTAGATTATACAGGTGTGATTGAATCCTAAAATCAAGGAGTTTGTTAGAATAAAAATACAACAGATTGATGGTGGAAGCATGATGGCAAAACAGACGAGTGAGCTGCTGATATGGTATCTGATATGCAGCAATGCTGAGATGGAAGTAATGTTGAGCTGGAAGACTTATAATTAAGCTAATTCTTTTACACCCCCCGTCAAGCTGGATGGCACAGGTGTGACTCCAAGCTTGTTCTTCAGAAAATGGAATCTTGAATGAGAAAGACCTTTTGTTAGTAAATTTGCGATCTAATCTGAAGAGGGCACATACTTCACTTCAAGTTCCTTCCTTAGCACTTTGTCTCTGATAAAATGAACATCTAACTCAATGTGTTTAGTCCTTGCATGGTATACTGGATTAGCTGCAAGAGCTCCCGCACTCATGTTATCACACCAGAGAATTGGAGTTGATTCTGGCGGTAATTGAAGTTCCTTAAAAAGTGATTGAATCCATGTTATTTCTGAGGCTGCTGAAGCAAGAGATCTATACTCTGATTTAGTGCTAGACCTAGCAACTACATGTTGCTTTTTTGATGACCAAGAAACTAAATTTTCTCCCAAATAAATGCAATACCCAGCTGTAAACCTTCTATCATCAGGGCAAGAGGCCCAATCAGCATCTGAGTACCCGCTTATGTTCATTCTGTCCCCTTTTTGTATCCAAAGCCCCTGATTTGCTATTCCTTTAAGATATCTGAATACCCCTTTTAATGCCTGCCAATGAGTTGATGTTGGAGATTGTAAAAATTGGCTTAACTTGTTTACGGCAAAGGTGATGTCGGGTTTGGTGTG
Source organism: Fraxinus americana (assembly GCA_035079005.1). Lineage (NCBI taxonomy): Eukaryota > Viridiplantae > Streptophyta > Magnoliopsida > Lamiales > Oleaceae > Fraxinus > Fraxinus americana. The sequence continues at coordinate 1,088,648 of CM068722.1, read as the reverse complement.
AGTGAGGTATTGTAGGCAGCCTACAGCACTTCTGTAGGTAGAAGGATTATTTAGTTCATCTCTATCAGTCTTAGATAGAGTCTTACCTGCAGGAATAGGAGTTGGACACGGTTTCACATTCTCCAGATTATATTTTCTGAGCAGCTCATTGACGTATCTTGTTTGAGTGAGATGAAGTCCAAATTCATGCCAATGCACTTCAATTCCCAAAAAATGATGTAGTTGCCCCATATCCTTGAGTCCAAAGCACTTATTTAATTCATCTATGAATTTCTGCAACAGATCAAAATCATTACCTGTTACCACTATATCATCAACATAAATCAGTGCAAAAATGATTTGTTTCTCAGTTTTGAAATAGAACAGAGATGTGTCTACAACTGATTGTCTAAAGTTCCAGCTCAACAACGTTGACTTTAGTTTATCATTCCAGGCTCTAGGAGCTTGCTTTAGCCCATAGAGTGCCTTCTCTAACTTGCAAATGTGATCAGGTTTCGACTGATCTTCAAATCCCTCAGGTTGGTTCATGTACACATCTTCTTCAAGCTCACCATTTAGGAATGCATTGTTGATGTCCACTTGCCTGATTTTCCAACCCTTTGATACTGCCATGGAGAGTATGATTCTTAGTGTTGAGGCTTTGATCACAGGACTGAAAGTTTCCAGAAAGTCTATTCCAGGTTCTTGGTGAAACCCCTTGGCCAGTAATCTTGCCTTTAGCCTTTGAACTGAGCCATCTGAGTTTCTTTTTACTCTAAAAACCCATCTATTTCCTACTATGTTGTAGCTTGGTGCTGGAGGAACAAGTTTTCAGGTCTTTGTTTTCATGAGTGCATTATACTCTTCTTCCATGGCTTTCTTCCATTCCTTGCTTTTCATAGCTTCATTGACACTTTTAGGTTCTGAAGTTTCAAAAATATTGTCAGCTGATTTTCCCAAGAATACTTTAGGCTTGAAAATTCCTGCTCTTGCCCTTGTGATCATAGGGTGTTCTAACATATTCCTTGCTCTTAGTTATGTTTCAACTTCTTCAGTATTCTGAGGCAGCTCAGTTTCTATTTCAACTTCATGATTGTTTATATTTCTGTCCAGGCTGGTGATTCCAATGTCGTTTGAATCACCATTATTGTCATCATCCTGATTGTTACTTGAGCTATGAGGTGTGTGATGTAGTGCATTGTCTGCCTCTGGAAGGGCTGAATCAACATGATTTGACACAGATTCAGGATGCTGGGACTGAAATGGTGACTGAAAAGGAAATTGAAAACATGACACTATGGTTTCAGGCTTCATAGAAGATTGATGATTTTGTTTTGAGAACATTGATTCAAAAGGGAATTCGAGCTCATTAAAGATGACATGTCTGGAAATGTAGATTTTTCCTGTTGAAGTCAGGCACTTGTATCCTTTATGGGAGTCACTATAACCAATGAATATGCACTTAATTGAGTGAAAACTGAACTTATGCTTTTGGTAGGGCCTGAGACAGGGATAGCAGGTGCAGCCAAAATTTTTCAGAAGTTTGTAGTCTGGTTCTTTGCCATAGAGTGTCATAGAAGGTGATTTCATTTGAAGCACAGGCGTAGGCAGCCTGTTGATGAGATAGGTGGCTGTTTGAAAAGATTCCCACCAGTAGTTCAATGGCATTTTGGCTCGTGCTAGAAGTGTTAGACCCATTTCTGTAATATGTCTATGTTTTCTCTCAATCCTACCGTTTTGAGCTGAGGTATGAGGGCAAGGATGTCTGAATTCAATACCTTCTTGATTTAGGAATTTTGTGAAAACTCTGTACTCCCCACCCCAGTCAGATTGAAGAACTTTTATCTTCTTCCCAAGCTTGTTTTCTACTATCTTTTTGAATTGAATAAAAACACCTAGAGCTTCAGATTTTTATCTTAGAGGGTAGATCCAAATGAATCTACTGAAGTCATCAAGGAAAGTTATATAGTATTTGAAGCCACATGTGGATTGAATGGGTGCTGGACCCCATAGGTCAGTGTGCATGAGTTCAAGAGGTAAGTTGGCATGTGAAACTGAAGAGGAGAAAGGTAGTAAGTGGGATTTACCGAATTGACATGCATCACAGAAGAGATTGCTTTCATTTTCTTTGAATTTTTTATTACAGAATTTGAGGACTTGGGACACCACTTGACTAGAAGAGTGTCCAGCCTCTTGTGCCATACATGAGCTTGGGAATTTAAAACCTTATGACTCGACTCTAGACTGGGATTAACAGATAGAGCATTACAACAATTGTTATTTGAAGAATTAGAAGACTGAATGAGATGACTCTGAAGAGGATTTTTGATGTTTTTGTGAGGCAAATCCAGTTGATATATCCCTTCCTTAAGCGTCCCTTGCAGCATCACTTCCCTCGTTAGCTGATCCTTAACAAAACAATGGTCAGAATGAAATTCCATATAAACTCTGTTATCAGAGGTCAGCTGAGAGACGCTGATGAGATTTTTCTTAATTTCAGGCACAATAAGTAAGTTGTTTAATACAAGAGTTCTATCATTTATGGTTGGAAGATAACTTTTACCAAAGTGTGAAATTGATAGTTTATTTCCATTTCCAACCATAACTTTTTCCTTACCATTGTATTCGTTGGCTGTGGTTAGGTTCTGTTTGTTTGATGTGATGTTGTTGCTGGCTCCCGTATCAGCAAACCAAGCTGGGTCATTCAGAGTACTGGGGGTTGCTATGTAGGCTGATGGGGCTGATGAGTGATTGTAAGATAACTTCTGATTAGGTGCAGATCCAGTATACCTTTCATCAAACCTGAAATTACAAATATTAGCCTTGTGACCAATTTTTCCACAGACTTGACATGTAGGTCTATCTCCCCCATAGAAGGATCCCCCTCTGTGTCTTCCTCTTCTGCCACCTCTGAAGTTACTAAAACCAGAGAATCTACCATTTGCAGGTGGCCTGTTAGATCTGAAGTGGTGGTAATTTGAACCAGATCTCTGGGAAAAGTTTACTGAGGTTTGATGATCAAGATTGATCCCTTCCATTTCATTCTAACTGTGTTCAGATGTTCCAATCTGCTTTCAAATGTCATTAACGTCGATTGCAGTTCTCCCCAAGTAATATTGTCTTTGCTGTTGATTTGAACAACAATAGGTGTGTAATCTTCATCTAGGCCTGCCAGAACCTGAGTCACAAGGTTAGAAGGGCAAATGGCTTTTCCGGCAATTTCAAGGTTGTCTGCCAGTAGCTTCACTTTGTTGAGGTATTGATCAATGCTTGAAGCTCCTTTTCTTATTTTCTGAAGTTCTCCAGCAAGGAGTGTTATCCTAGATCTGTTCTGAACTCTGTAGCTTTCTTTCACTGCTGTCCACAGCTCATTTGAGTTTTTGGTTCCCATGACTCTCATGGCAATATCAGGAGTCATGGAGGAGTAGAGCCACCCCATTAGCAGCTGGTCAGTTGACATCTATTGATTGTAGTCTGGATTCCTTGTCATTTCAATGTTGGGAATGGTTTCATCAGCTGTCTGTGTGCCAATGAATTCTGGTGGACACAACTTTGTCCCCAGAATAAATTCCTCAAGGCCATGTCCTCTGATTATCGGGAGGATCATATTTTGCCATAAGAGAAAGTTGTTTTTGTCAAGCTTAACCGAGACATTTTGGGTTAAGTTTACACCAAAATGTGAGAGGTAATTTCTTCCCTAAACTGCACTGGTATTGCTGTTTGAGAAGGAAGCTTGAGCAAAATTTGCATTAGTGTTTTGTTGGGGATTACTGGTGTTTTCCATTGAAGGTTCCTGCTCAGATACCAAGTGAGAAATGTTGATCGATGGATGATAAATTTAGCTCAATACATAAGTGCATTGATTCAGCCTTGAGCTGGTATTTAATTACAAGAGAAGATTCTAGATTATACAGGTGTGATTGAATCCTAAAATCAAGGAGTTTGTTAGAATAAAAATACAACAGATTGATGGTGGAAGCATGATGGCAAAACAGACGAGTGAGCTGCTGATATGGTATCTGATATGCAGCAATGCTGAGATGGAAGTATTGCTGAGCTGGAAGACTTATAATTAAGCTAATTCTTTTACAATGTGGAAGAAAAGAAAGAAGAAAGCAGCTCAACAAAAGTATGTCTCACTTCTCGACATTTACAATTGATTTCATCTTCATCTGCAGGCGAAAATCTCCAGCAATAATGTTGGGAGCTCTGTCTCGACTCCCTTCCCTTTCCATGCAGCTACACATTGACGAACCTCGACCCAACAGAACATCAACAAATATAAAATCATTGGATGGTCCGCATGACAAAACTAATGATCATCGCATTGGTAAGTCTTCAGTCTGCATTTCCTTCAGTCGCCAGTCTGCATATAAAGTCGCTATCAAGGTAGTAGATAACAGTAATACAAAAGCCAAAACATTGAAAGCAATCTGTGAAGCTGATAAGCCATGTTGATTGTGTGAAGCATCAGCCACAGTTCTCATCAAGATGCCACTACAATGTAACAAACACCGCATAAGGAGAAATGAATTTTATTGCATAGGAACAAAAATAAGAATAATGCTTCAAGTACAGGATTTTTTTCATAGATTTTGTACAGGAAGATAGCTGTCTTGCTGTGATTTGCTGTTATCAAAAACTGTTTTTGGCAACAGTGTACAATCCCTGTGAAAAAATCCCGTACTTATAGCATGATTGCAAAAATAATAAAGGCTTGAGCATAACAATTATTACATAAAAGAAACTCAAGTGGACAATTAGCTATTGCTCCAAACAGAATTCCAAGAGATGTCGAGGAAAAATTTAAACTGGCCGATCCAGATTATGAATCCAATTTAAGTGGGTCCGCACCACCATCACCACCATCCTGGTGTGGGCATACAAATAATACATGTACATGCACACACGATCAAAGAACTAGAATACGAGCCAACAGAGATAACTTGTTAATGATCTTAAAGATTATCAAAACTGGGGAACTCATACAAAGATCACAAATACTACAAAAGAAACATTTTCCGAAAATGAGCTTATTCAGGTCATGAAGTTTGGGTTGACATGTACTTCTGAGTTCTGAAGTTCCTTCAAGAAGACCAAGCATGGCTGAGGTTGTTCAGATTCTTGAATCCATAAGCAATGGTTATAACTATTGATTGCAAGATTTTAGTTTTTGGGTACAGAGTAACATAATATTCTTTCATATTTATACCGGATTAGAATCATCAATTTGTTCTTATGATTGCAATAAAATTATTCCATTTTTTGCAACTTCAAGAAATATTTACTCTAACCTACATTCAGAAAGAAAAGAATTCTTTCAGATTGTGTTCTTGTTTCAACCCTTGACACTCACTTATGCATCAGAGAATTAAAAACAGGGATCCTTCAAGCAGGAGAAAGATGTTACTATGACAGATTTTCCTAGTAATGAATTCTCTACAGTAACTAATATTTTGAGAATTGAACCAGTATACATGAAAAGAAACTGAAAATTGGCTTCAAAATCGATTTAAATAATTCAACTTTGTGATGCACTATGCTATGTAATTTTCGACCACTCATTCGAGTTCTGTTTAACCCTTTGAAAATCTTTGACCCTTTACTTTTTTCCCTGTAAGATCCCCACAGATTTTCAAGTAATTCTGCAAAAGAAAACGGAACTGAATTTTCTTAAATATCACTTTCTGCTCGCTCTTTTCACCAGTTGTGAACGGTCCATCCACAATCACAAGACTCCAAGGCAAGTAGGTTCCTTGAATATGTTAACATGATTCAACAGTAGGAGGATAAAGAAGATGGGGGACCTTCATCTTTTTCTCAGGGCTTCTTTCATTTCTTGTCACCCTTATTCAAATCTTGCATCTTACATGTGAAATTGTTTGATGTGAAAAAAACAGTAGTGGCATCGAATATTTCGACTAGTAAAGTACCGATGTTCTAATGATTGTACATATGGGTTGGAAAAATATATACATGAAAACATTATAATATTACGAAGGAAGTAATTGCAGTTTTTAGTTTATTCCTGCATATATTAGATAGAGCCAAATGTATATCATTTAAAAATTATCTTTAACGTGTAGATATGATTTATTTTTTCCATCAAAACCTACCATGTAAACAACTAATTAAATTTTTGGCGGAAACACTTAATCAGAGGACTTTTACCTGCTCTGATACCATGTTAAGGTTTCAGATAAAGTGTTTCAATCGAATATTCCTCTCATACCTATTACTTATCATTGTCAAAACGAATACTATTTAACTTTATTATCTTTTAATATTAGGGGATTCTAATGATACGTTATATGAATTGCTGCTTTGATTATAAACTTCATAGCACGTCTTCTATCTTTATTTCTCCCCATCGCTATCCTTATCTGCTGAATTATGCCTTCTCATACTCGAAACAACGATAGAGGCGACTGTTTTGTCCAACTTCTTATGTCATACGCCTTTCTTAAAGGTACTTTCTTCTCCTTCCCTTGTCTTCCCTTTGTTATTGCTATCGTGAGATCATTGGGGAACAATCTATGCTAAACAAAAGCGTGAAGAAGGGTGGACACAAGTATTATGGCAACCATTGTTGATGCTCGGAGTTATAATACACGAAATCATAGACATCACATATATCTCGGCAATGCCATCCACATAACAGAAGATGACAAACAAGTAATATATAGTCATATCGAGAACATCAGTATATTATACCAGCTAAATAGAATACTTAACAACAACCAACTCTTTCTAGTATTTCGTAATACTTCTGCTCATGTGACATTAATTAAGTTCCTTTAAAATCTTGTCATTTGTTGTATGCATAAAGTAACAACCATGTCTATGCAAAATAAACATTCAAAATATGAAAAAAGATAAGAGAAGTGGAAAGAATCAATTGAATTATATATTTGCAGACAAAGCCAGTGTATAAAAGAGTATGCAAGATTTAAACTACAAACCAATAAAATCAAACGCAATTTTCTAAGCCCTCAAATCTAAAAAGGGAAAAGAAATTAAATTGATACAAATCATTGCCTCCTTCAATTTACCAAAAATACTCTTACGATACATATAATAAAAAACAAACACTTCAGTATCTACTCATGCATTATCCAATAATAGTTAAAATTACACATTAATGCATGTAACTAAATAAACAAAAAATTGTGAAAAACAAACATCCTTCACTATTCTAGACAACGAATTACCTTATCCATGAAAAAGGGTTCGACCCATTTGAAGAAACCAGCAGCCAAGACCCCCACGACCACCACCAGCTTCACCTACAACCACCACCATCCTCCACTACTCCAGAACAAATCGATGACAATGAAAACGTCGCCCCATCAGGAAAACCGTCTTCTAGTTTCATGTAATCTTCCACTCTGCCATCATCATCAGAACCGTGATATGTCATTATCACCTAATCGAAAGTCACTTGTTTATGAAGCAGTTGTTTGGTCCCATTATTTTCAAAATACATTTTTTTCTTTCTTATTTGCAACCATACATTTTTCAATAAAACAATATTACGCACAAAACTCAAAAATTTTCTTTATTTTTTAACCACACATTCTTCGTCAAAATACTATTCCACAATGCATTTTGAACAAAAAAAAAAAAATTGAGGCTCAAACAGGTGCTAAATTAAATTTCAGCGTTAATTCATTTTTTCTCCGATTAAATTCTTAGGAGAAGCTGAAATATAGAAATATATGGGAAGATTATTCATGTATATTACAATCGATTTCATCTTCATCTGCAGTCCAAAATCTCTAGCAATAATGTTGGAGTTCTGTCTCGACTCCCTTACCTTTCCATGTAGCTACACATTGAAAAACCTCGACCTAACAAAACATCAACAAATATAAAATCATTGGACGATCCATGTGACAAAATTAAAGATCACCACTTTTGTAAGTCTTCAGTTTGCATTTCCTTCAGTCACCATTTTGCGTATAAAGTCGCTATCAAGGTAGTATAAATAGTATTACAAAAGCCAATAACATTGAAAGCAATCTATGAAGCTGATAAGCCATGTTGATTGTGTGAAGCATCAGCCAAAGTTCTCATCAAGATGCCACTACAATGAAACAAATGCATGATGAAAAACAAGGAATTTTATTGCATAGGAACAAAAATAATAAAGGCACGAGCATAACAATTACACATAAAAGAAACTCGTGGACAACTAGCTATTGCTCCTAACAGAATTCCAAGAAATGTCAAGGAAAAATTCAAAAGGGCGGATCCAAATTATGCATCCAATTTAAGTGGGTCTGCACCTCCACCACCACCCCAGCCTGGGCTTACAAATAACACATGTACATGCACACACGATCAAAGAACTAGAATACGAGCCAACAAAATCAACTTTTTAATGATCTTAAAGATAACCACAACTGGTGGGGGAACTCATACAAAGATCACATATACAACAAAAGATACAAAGCATGAATTTTATAAGTTAACTTACTTCCTTTTTACTGTCAAATTTTAGTGTTTCATAAAAACCAGTGATTCAACTAAAACGTTTATCCTTTTTTCCCCTTTTCTATAAGTTATTGTAGAAAACTAATATACAAGACAGTGATATGAAAAGGTTTACAATTCATTAATACAGAAAGTTACACCAAAATAAGACCCTGATAAAATTCGTAATCACCGTAAACAAATATAACTCAAATGACAATTATCATTATGGATATGACGAAATCAAGAAGGCAGTGTAGAGCTCAGCTTTCAATAGAAGTTTTATACACCAAATACCACAAATGGACAAGTTTTGTCCATGTGTGCTCATGTGTTTGGTTTGTGTTTGAAAACAAATGACAAGAACTTCCACAATTCCATTTTTAATAGACAAAATACGTCCATAAAACAATCTCCAATTGTTTGTCCTGTGTGGAGGGGAAGCAAATGATCAAGAGGGTGAGAGAGATTTCTTACATGTAAATTGCAACAAACATTTCTGGCAGCATTCCTAGCACATGAATATCATTTCATTAGTGTCTTCAATAACCATGAACTCATATCTAGGCTTCTCACCAGACTCGTAATCATAGACATGACATATATCTCGGCAATGCCATCCACATATCAGAAGATGACAAGCAAGTAATAAATAGTCATATCAAGAACATCAGTAAATTATACCGGTTAAGAGTATTTCCAAGAGACTCTCTATTTTTAAAGAGCATATTCTATCATTTGGAGAGCATCTATAAATTTAGAGAGTTAAATTTTGAAATACTCCAACAAGCTCTTTATATTTAACACTTAATTTTACTACTCTCAAAAAATATTTATTATTTTTCTTTATCTTTTATTTTAACCAGCTTTTCTTTAGATTATCTTATTATTTTTTTACATTGAAAATTGAAACACTTTGAATGTATTTAATTATAGAGAGTGACTTCGGCTTGTCTCTCCAAATTTGGAGAGCCAAACCCACTCTCTAAATTAAAATGTTAAGTTAAAGAACTTCTTGGAGTATGATTTTAAATGTTGACTCTTTAAAATAAAGAGAATCTCATGTTTAAAGAGTCTATTGGAGATGCTCTAAGTAGAATAGGTAACAGCAACCAACTCTTTCTAGTATTTCGTATTACTTCTGCTCATCTGACATTAATTAAGTTCCTTTCATCAACATTGTAAAATCTTGTCATTTGTTGTATGCAAAAACTAACACCCATGTCTATGTAAAATAAATATGAAAAAAGATAAGAGAAGTGGAAAGAAGTAATTCTATTATATATTTGCAGACAAACCCTGCGTATAAAAGAGTAGGCAAGATTTAAACTACACACCAATAAAATCAAAAGCAATTTTCTAAGCCCCCAAATCTAAAAAGGAAAGAAAAATCAAAATTGATACAGATCATTGCCTCCTTTGATTTAACAGAAATACTCTTTCTGTATCTACGCATGCATAAACCAATAACAGTTAAAATTACACATTAATGCATGTAACTAAATAAACAAAAATTTGTGAAAAAAAAAAAACTTCCTTTACTATTCTAGACAATGAATTACCTTATCCAAGAAAAAGGGTTCGACTCCGTTTGAAGAAAACAGCAGCCAAGACCCCCACAAACACCAGCAGTACCACCAGCTTCACCCACGACCACCACCATCCTCCACCAGGGGCGAATCCAGCCTTTTAGTTCAGCACGGACGGAGATCGTTGACCGATGACCGTTGACAATCAACGACTGTAATAACCGAAAATATAATTCAATACATATCTAAATACATTAAAACATAAAAAGTATATACATATGAAAATATAATTCATTACAACCCATAACACTAAAAAAAAAAATACAACCTTACAATTTAGATCTGCAGCATGGGATGTGATAGTATATTTTTGCTTGTTCTTTCTTGAACACACACATGATTGGCTCTTTCGAGATACCATAATTGGAGTTAATATTGAACTTGAAAATGGTACTACAATTGAATTTTCTTGATTTCAATGGCGGATAGTGTTTATTGTACCTCGGAATAGGGTTTATATGGACAACTAAGCCATTATCACACCTAAATGAAAGACCTTGAAATGTATTTTTCGAATCAAAATATGGGCTAAGGATTATGCTAAATTTGTGACTGAATAATGTTTTGAAATGATTTTAAGATTTCGATCAATCGGGGTTCATGATAGGATCAATATTAAAAAAAAAAAAATCTAAAACTCAAGATTGGAGATTTTGAATCATGGACAAACATGGGCGTATGGATATGGTGTGTTTGGTGGATTAAAATTCAATTTCACCATAAGGGTAGAGTGTGTTTGGTGGAGTAAAATCAGACACCATGTTTAAATAGTAGGAGACGAGTAATATTTCACATTTCATTTTTACTACCTTAAAACAGTAATTATTGAATATTCAAAATTTAAAAAGTAATATTTAAATATTTATTAAATACTAGGTATATGGTGCAATTTCCACAAAAATAAAAGGCCCAACTAAAAGAGGCCCAAATTCTAAAACGAAGGCCCTTACAGCCTTACTTCATCTTCCCCATTTTAAAGCCTTCATGGAAACACCAGTCTTCTCTCCTCACTTTATCGGCAGCTATTTTTAAGAACAGTCATCAGTAGCAGTCAGCAACAGCGAGCAAACCTTTGGGCAGTTGCCAGTTGGGCGTAATGTTTTAAAATCCTAAAAAAGAACAAAATAAAGGCCCAAAATAAAGGCTCACTGCTTAGAAAAGGGGGCCAACCTCTCATCTCTTTCCAGGCTCCAAGGCGGCTACTAGCGAATCCCGACGGATCCAGCACAGGCGGTCGCGGGGGCTGGCCAGGTGCTGGATCCTCCCCTGTCCTCCACTACCACCGCCACAACAACCCGATGACGATGAAAACGTCACCCCATCATGACAACGCCTTGAAATTTCACGTGATCTTCCACTCTGCCATCATCATCAGAACAATGATATGTCATCAACACGTAATCAAAAGTCACTTGTTTATTAAGCACTTGTTTGGTCTCGTTATTTTCAAAGTACGTATTTCTCTTTTTTATTTTCAACTACATGTTCTTCAATAAAATAATATTACAGGCACATTCAAAAGTTTTCTTTATTTTTTAACCACACATTCTTCGTCAAAATACTATTTCAAAATGCATTTTGAACAAAAAAAAAAAAATGAGGCTCAAACATGTGCTAAATTAAATTTCTGCCAAATTGTGCAATTATTTGCCAAGGAGAGAATCAAGAATGCCCTTCGATTAACAGATTTCAGCCGCTAATTCATTTTTTTTCCAATTATGCTGAGAAGCTGTAATATCTTATCTTATACTATATTAAAGGAGGATAGCTGCACAGTACTCCCGCCTAAGATGCTGCCCCAATTTCCCGCCCAAGGGAATGGAAAAAAAAAAAAGAAAAAAAAGTAAAGAAAAGAAAGAAAAAACGCGTGAGCTGCAGAACAAATTCAAATTCAATTCTAACATATTTCCTATACATTCATTTCTCGCCTCAACTCTCAATCGGCGACGACCCAAGCGGCAGACGGCGCGATCCTGTCCATCTCGGATCGGCAAGAGCCCATATTTGCAGTCGAGCCGCTTTTGAAACGGAGTTCACATCACGCTGCATTTCTCACCTCAGCTCTCAAACGGTGACGACGCTCTGCTTTCCATCTCCGGTTTGCGCCTTTTGTTGAAATCGATGAATTCTTCTCTATTTTGTACCATGTTTTTATATTTTAATTTTGTGTTCGTCCACATTTATCCCGTCGTGTACTGCGTTTTCTTTTTCTTTACATTTGTTTTTTTTCCTCTTGAGGATGACGTCTTTTCACAACGGTGTGAACTCGTGATTTTTGTGTGTTTGATAGTAAAGGAAAACTCTAGGAGATGGCTGCTAATGCAAAATTGGTGTGGCTTTCGCTAACCTACTAGAATGAAGATAGTAGGATAGAAACATGCTTAATATTTTCCTCTCAGCCTCTAAAAATAAGACTGAAATGTCATAAACTTTCAATAGCGAGCAAATGTACCTAATATTTTTTAAGATAGGTCACTCTTCTCTTTTATTCTCCTCCTCCTCACGCGGAGGCTTTCACCAGCCTCTTGTGCGGAGGCTACCTCCGCACACGAAGGTACCACACCAGCCTCCGCGTCTGGAGGCGACCTCCGCACAAAGAGGTCAGGAAATCCTCCGCGCGCGAGGTTCAAACCTTCCTTCCGCACGCGGAGGTTCTAGACTCTGCGTACGGAGGTTCCAACCTCCGCACGCGGAGGCTGGCATGGCACGAGCTGCCCGCTCAAATGGAATGCCAGAAGACTTTCAAACCCACCAACAAGTGCACCTCCTATGTATAACGCTGGTGCACCTCCACTTCCGACGTCTCCATCGCCGCCATATTTAGAAAATCCCAATTTTACATTTTTTAGATGGAAAGAGTTTCTCTGTCTAGATTTATTGGATGTACTCTGGCATATGCTTCTGTTTCTATGTGATTTTAAGGGGAAAATAAAGGGAAACTCGTGATTTTTGTGTGTTTGATAGTAAAGGAAAACTCTAGGAGATGGCTGCTAATGCAAAATTGGTGTGGCTTTCGCTAACCTACTAGAATGAAGATAGTAGGACAGAAACATGCTTAACATTTTCCCCGACGCCTCTAAAAATAAGACTGAAATGTCATAAACTTTCAATATATTGCGAGCAAATGTACCTAATATTTTTTAAGATAGGTCACTCTTCTCTTTTATTCTCCTCCTCCTCCATCTATTGCTGATATGGCTCCATTTTTTGCAATTTCTAGCCTTACTCCGCCTTCAGCTAGCAGCCCGTAGCGGTGGACGCCTTGCATCACCACCACTAGGAAAATTTGCCCATAAGTGAATTGGGGAATTGTAAGAGGGTAGCAACTGGGGAGGGTAATTTGTACGGGGAAGAGAAATGGGAAAGAAAGGTAATTATATGTAAATCTTCGGCGGGGATGGGTGGGTGGGTGGGTGGGTGCGGTGGGTTACGCCACAAAGTTAAATATTACGTAAGTGGTTTTTGTGGCACGGGGAAACGTGAATAAAATATCAATCAATTATGTAGTATATGACAAAAGAGTATGATCCCTTTAACCTTCCTTGAGGCATGGAGATTGTGAGGTTTGTGGAGGGAGAAACTGTAGAGAGTAAAAATGAGGTAGATTTTTTTTTTTCTATTTGCTTTTAGCCTCACAAGTAACTGCAGTGGGATGCCACCACGTTGTATGCCGAGTGTCTAATTGATTGATGGCGTGTGCTTGAAAATTTGTGATGGATGGGTCCCACTGTCAAAGTGTATGTATATGACTGAATTGGTGTGTAATGCAACGCTTAAAAAAAAATTTGTTTTCAAAGATGTTTTTCAAAATTTGAATTAGTTATGTGGTGTATATATTTTTATTTAAAATTACACATTCACTTTAATTTTATGAAGTGTTTTGTATCTAATTGGATTGGAAAATCAATTAGCATATGTTGCTCATATTAGAATTGTTTATCACTTAATATAAATTTATGCATCGTACCGTGCATCGCACGGGTGAAAGACTAGTAGAGATATATGGGAAGATTATGCATGTGTATATTTTGAATAGTGCCAAGTGTACATTATTTGGTTGACATCATTGTCTACATCCCATTCGAGTTCGAGAAGTTATGAGCGAGAAAGTGTGGTTTTTTTTTTTTAAATTGTCCAATGTGTGTTGTCACGTGGCATAATGTCAAAAATAATGTAAAAAATGATGTACATATAGCATAATTAATATATTTTAGTGTCAATATGATCACTTTGAGGATTTTCAAATCCCAAGCTGAAATGCCAAATTAGGCAATTGAAAGTGACATTGTATGATCGTTGTTAGAATAATGTACTTGGAAAGGAAAAAAGATACTTTGATTTTACTTTAGTATGATAATTATTTAAATTATGTTCAATATTTAACAAAAATCAATAACGTTGTCATTAATTGTTGATGCGAAACACGTTCAATTTCAACTATATAAAATGACGATCATTATTTGTCGATGATTATCGTCGGTCCAAATAATAGCTGAGGTGAGCGTGACATTTGATTGATTACTAACTTTAATTCTGTTATGAATATTTTCAATAGGCTCTTTAGTAGCCAAATTCTCTTTATTTTACAGAGTTAACGCCTTAATTTTAGAGTTTGATAAATTTTACGTAGTTAAAATTTAAATAAAGAGCTCTATTTATTAATTTTAGTGTTGTCATTTATTATTTCACATACACATCTTTTGAAATGAAGGACAATGGCGATTTAACAAAGGGAGAAGTTAATGAAAAATGAGGAATAATAATGAGTAATAATGGTTTATTAAAAAATAAAATATAAATAATGTTATTGGACTTGTAAAAAGAAAAAAAAAACTGCTCTCTATCTTCAATTATACCTTAAAATATTCTTTGTAATAAAGAAGATTATTTTTAAAATAAGATTAAATTACATAAACCCTCTCCCGACGTTAATAACAATTTCAAGGACACTCTCTTTAAAAATTATAATTGTATTCTTTAATGAAATATAAATCAACAGTATGAATAAATATTCTTTCTAGTATATAATTTTTCAATGGGGAATAATTTTTTTTATGATGAAGAATGAAATCACAGATTTCTCTAGGTTTTTTTTTTTTTTTTTTTTTTTTTTTAATCATAAATGGTACAGTGGACAGGAATGCATGCAGTGTACCTTATTTTAAATGTCAAAAGTACCACGACACGGATATCATGAAGAAAATGATGATATATATATATATATATATATATATATATACAGAAATGATCTAATGAGCACTGGTGCTCATCTTATCCTAAGCACCGATGAGTTGGCACATTAATTCATTGGTGGATAAAGATTTTGTGAGTTCCAATCCACCAATGAATTAATGTGCCAACTCATTGGTGCTTAGAATAAGATGAGCACCGGTGCTCATTAGATCATTTCTGTATATATATATATATATATATACTTATCCTAAGCACCGATGAGTTGACACATTAATTCATTGGTGGATAAAGATTTTGTGAGTTCCAATCCACCAATGAATTAATGTGCCAACTCATTGGTGTTTAGGATAAGATGAGCACCGGTGCTCATTAGATCATTTCTATATATATATATATTAGGGGCAAAATTTATGAGTAACAAAACAACAAACTTCGATACTTTCTCTTTCTAAATCACTCATAACCTGTAAAAACTGAATACTCTTCATCTTCAGAGGTACACTTAACACAAAATAGCAATTGCTTCTTGAAAGCTTATTTTCAGTTGCAAATGGAGAGATCTGGTGTTTCTTTAACCGACTTTTTCGATACAAATCAGATAAAAAAGCACATGCGTAGTCTGAATGAACACGCTGTTCACGTTTGTCAATTATTTTTTATATATTCAATTTTAGCTTAATAAAAAGCATCTATATTGTTGTATTAATGTTTTTCCCTTTTCATTGAGCATCATGCAGGGGTTCCTTAGTGAGAATACGTGTCGTTTATGTGCCAAAGATGTACTGATGTTCACTCCACCATCTATTTTATGTTCGTCATGCAAAAAACTTATCAAGTTAAATGCGAATTTTTATAGGACGAACAACGAGATGAGTGGGCAAATCACTGTTTATACATCGTGCTTCAAGAGGAAAAGTAGTAGAATCTCTTGGGGTGGAAGACGGTCTATTTCAAAATTTAACCTCCAGGAGCATTATGCTGCATCTTGGTATCTGGATACTTTGTTACCTTTCTATACTAGAATTGGGAGAGGATTATAAGTTCATCTAACTAATTCAGTTGCCTAGTGGTTATTATATGACAATTGCTTAAATTTTATTTAAGGATTATGAGTTGTGATGTGAAATTCTCAAAGTGCTACATTGTGCCATTTCATATTTTTTGCTCAAGCCCTACTTCTGACGTAAGCAATGGCTTGGCCTTGCATATCTATTCGGTAGTGTTTGATTTGCATCTTTTTCTATGGAACTTGGAAATTGATTTCCATATTCTTGATTTTGACTTGTTTGATTAACATTATTTTCTAAGCAAAATGATTTCCAACTATTCAGTTCACGCACCTAAGTTGCCACTTTTTGATGAACTGGTTTTCCCTCACTTTTGGTGGGAAAACTAAATTCCAATTTATTTATTTATTTATTATTATTTTTTTTTGCAATGAAAACAAATTTCATAACCAATTGTAAAAAAAAAAAAAAAAATTCACTTTAATGGACAATTTCCACATAAACACAAAGTCAAACGAACACTAAACTTTGATTAAAAAAATGATTTTTTAGGAAGAAATTTTGCTTTTTTTTAAAAAAAAACTTTTTGGTAATGGAAACAAATTTTAAAACCAATTACGAAAAAATTTATTACTTTAATAGACAATTTTCATGTAAAACAAAACCAAATGAATACAAAAAAATCCAAAATTTTAAAATTTTCCAAATATTATACCAATCAAACACACATAATTAACAATTCCCTGCAAAATAATTTTTAGGCAATTACTTTCTCTGGAATTCATTTTCTTTCCACCCATTTTCCACCCTTGCAATCAAACGGACCCTTAGCATATTGGAAATGTTTGAAGCCTTGTCGGCTTATGTGATTGCATTTTAATATTGGACCCTTTCTCGGGTTATACTGGGTTTTGTTAGTATTTAATCATGGGATTAATTACACAGGCACCAGTAGTGATTCTCTTGAATTTTTTTATTTTTTTTTTTTGATAAAGATTCTCTTGAAAATTTAATTGTGAGATGATTGAGATGTTTTATTATTATCATTTTTAGTTTAATCATTGGCCAGTAATATTATATCATGCCTTCTAAATATGAGTACGAAACTCAAAAAAGAAAAAGGAAACGAAATGAATTGGCATTAATTCAAAGTCAAGCAAGAGCTATTGAAAAGTACTTTAATAGCAAAAATGTGAAATTGAGAATGAGAAGGTGCTATGAGAGGGAAGAACATGATGTTCAACGTAAAAATTTAAATCAAGAGGGTTGCTTTTCTTTGAAGGAAGACCTTGAGGAAAAGACCATCAGTTTTCTGCATGATATTGGCTTTGTGTATTGTAGATTCTCTCTCTCTTCCATGAGCCTTATTATAGTTGAAACCCTAAACCACAATAACACCATTTCCATGGGCCACAGGCAGGGGCGGACCCAGCACCTGGCCCGCCCCCGCGGCCGCCCGTGCTGGGTCCGCCGGGACCTTGAAGACCGCCGGGAAGAATTGCAGAGCCGGCGGAACGGTGGAGAAGATGAAGATCAGACGATTTTTTTTAATTTTTTTTTCCTTTTTTTGAGTTTGGGCCTATTATTTTTCAACAATAAGGCCCAATGGCTTGCAACCAGTGAACCAACCCATTTCTACAAGGTCCAAAATCCAAATGATGAAAATCCCAAATTCTCAATTGATTCAATCTTCAAAAGCCCACCCAAACCAAGCCTACCCAAACCAAAAGAGAGGAACCAGACGACCAATTGATTCAATCTTCCAAACCCAATTGAACTAGCCTACCCAAACCAAAAGAGAGAAGAAGCAGACGCTGCAGACGAAGTCACGATTCGAAGCTTACCTGTGGCTGCAGCCGCTCCAAGTTCCAGCTCCAGCCTCCAGGTTCTAGCCCAGCCTCCAGCAGACCATCGGTGACCGGTGCACGGGCAGCAGCTTGGAAGTCCAATCGCCTCTCGCCAGTCTCCAGTTGAGTCGCCTCTCGCCCTAGTCTCAGTCAGAATCAGATAGAGAAATTATAAGTGAGTACTTTATGTTTTTGTTTTTTAGGGTTAATTACTTAGTTGGTTGTTATTTCTTAATTTGTTTGTTATTTATGTTTTTGTTTTTTATGGTTAATTGGTTGTTAATTGTTAATTTGTTTGTTAATTTGGTTGTTAATTTTTTTTGTTAATGTTGGGCTCAATTAAATTATGTGTAGACTATTTTTTAATCAATTTTAATTGAAAAATAAATTGGGGGATTTTGCAGATTATGGAGCGATTTTTTCAACCGAAACGAAAGTCCATACATGGATCTTCTTTATCTAGTTGTGTATCTAGTCCCGCAACTGATTCTAGTCGAGCATAAGAGTTATTAAATAACACAAAGAAGTCCCGATCTCAATTCAATGGGGATGATCTTATATCTGATCCAGGGAAACACCCCCTCATCGACTCATACGATCCCAATATCAGAGATGATGTTAGGATGACATGCTTGGAAAAAGGTCCTTATCAACCATATGGACATGACTTTCCAAGAAGAAAGATAGGGAATGATAATAGGTGTTTTCGGAAAGAGTGGTTCTCTGAATTTCATTGGTTGGAGTACAGTATAGAAAATGATGCGGCGTATTGTTTGCATTGCTACTTGCTCAAACCCGATAGAGGGGGTCAAGGGGGTGGACATATATTCACTAAAACCGGCTTTAGGGATTAGAAGCACAAACAGACGTTGAAAGATCATGTCGGTCTCTTTGATAGTGCTCATAATCAAGCTTTTGCAAAGTGTACCAATTTGATGAATCAAAAGCAGAGTATCTCTTATGTTATTTCAAGTCAAAGTAATAGTCAACAAAAAATTTATAGGATGAGATTGACTGCGGTGCTAGATTGTACTAGATTCCTTTTGATGCAAGGATTGCCATTTCGTGGTCACGATGAATCCAAAGAGTCTCTTAATAGAGGAAATCTAATTGAGCTACTAGACTGGTATGCAGCTCGTTGTGAGGAAGTTAAAGAGGTATTATTCACTAATGCTCCTGGAAATGACCAAATGACTTCACCAAAGATCTAGAAGGACTTGGTTAATTGTTGTGCCGTAGAGACAACAAGGGCTATTATCAATGAGATGGGTGATTGTTTATTTTTAATTTTGGTTGACGAGGCTTGTGATAATTATATAAAAGAACAAATGGCAGTTATTTTGAAGTTTGTTGACCAAAGTAGGGTCGTGAAGGAGCGTTTTTTGGGCATTACCCATGTCGCTGATTGTGCCAAATCACTTAAGGATGCCATTGATGCAATGTTTTCTACTCATGGGTTGAGTATATCTAGTCTGAGAGGTCAAGGTTATGATGGAGCAAGCAATATGTCAGGTGAGTTCAATGGTTTGAAAGCTTTAATTTTAAGAGAGAACCCACATGCTATGTATGTCCACTGCTTTGCTCACCAATTTCAGTTGGCAGTTGTTTCAATGGCACGTAGGAATAACATACTTGGTGATTTTTTTAATATGCTTGCTATTATTGTGAATTTGGTGGGTGTATCATGTAAGCGTGTAGATGCTCTTCGAACAAGTTACCATGCCGAGATTTTGGAGAAGCTTAATATTGGGGAACTTTGTGGTGGGAGTGGTAAGTTTCAAGAAATGAGTTTGGCACGCCCAGGTGATACTAGATGGGGCTCACACCTACTGACAATTACTCGTGTTATTAATATGTTTAATGCTATCATAGATGTTTTTGAGGATATATCAGAAGATGGCGTAAATTTAGAGCAGAAATCAATGGCCGACAGACAGATGGACACTATGCAGAGCTTTGAGTTTGTGTTCAGTCTCCACTTCATGTTTGAAATTCTAGCAATTACAAACAACTTTTCACAAGCCTTACAGAAGAAGGATCAGGATATTCAGAATGCTGTGGGTTTATTAAATTTGTGTAAGTATGCATTGCAGGACATGAGAGACAATGGCTGGGATAATTTGTTGAGTAGGGATAATTTGTTGAGTAGGGTGACTGAGTTTTGTGTTGTTAGACATATTTTTGTGCCCAATATGGAAGATATTGTAGTATTGAGAGGTCGGCCTAGGCGTGGAACTCAGCAGGTGACTTATTATCATCATTTTTATGTTGATTTGTATTGTTACGTGATAGACTCAATCTTGCAAGAGTTGAATGATCGTTTTTCCGAGACAACTACTGAGCTCCTAACTTGCATTTCGTGTTTAAATCCAAGAGATTCCTTTGCAGCTTTTGATAGGGATAAATTGCTACGTCTTGCTTAGTTGTATCCTTTGGACTTCAATAATGAAGATCTTTTATTGCTTCGACCTGAACTTGACAAGTTCCTTATATATGTGAGAATTACTGAAGCCTTCTTTAATCTCAATAGCATTTCTTGTGTAGCTCGGAAGTTGGTTGATACAGGAAGCTCTTGTTATTTTTCATTGGTTTATAGGCTGATTATAAATACTCGAACTTGGTTTATAGGCTTAAACCGAATATCTCAACGTTTTCATTAGGGGTATTGAAACCCGAACTATTTGAATTCCAATTATACTCTCTTCCCACTTCCTTAAACCGAATACTGATTCTCACACCAGAGGTACAATGGGGGAGAAAGCCCCGACCTCATTTTGCAGGTATTATTTATTAATCGGAGTAGCCGAAACACTCTACTCGTCAAGAAGAACATGGAGGTCTATCTCGCTACAATTTCATTGGCGACGTCTGTGGGAAACCACTGAACAAAAAAGCTATGTCAAGGAGACGGACTAGGAGTGAAATGCATATGGTCGGAAATGCGGCAGAGATGGAGTTGAAATCTGTTGCAAGGCGTCACGACCCGCCACCACTACTGCAGTACATGACGCAAAGCCAATTTAGTGCCCTAAAAACTCAATTGGCAACCATGATGCCCTCTTTCAAAGTTAAATGTAGAAAGTCGCAACCCCACCACAGAATCTACCGGAGGCCGTATGAGAGCAACCGCCCCAAGTGGCGCAATTGGTTATCCCGCCTATTACTCAGCCAACGGTGGAGGACTTAGAGGCTGCAAGGGTTGCATTTTCACCCCGACCCAAGATGGACTTGGAAAGGAAGATAGATTAGATGATGGTCCAGAAAATAGATGATGCATTAACTAAGAGGAAGGATAGGCAAAGGCAAAGGCAAAGGCAAATGGTTTTGGAAGAAGATCCTTCTGCACGTGAAATCATGACAATTCCCTTATCGAAAGGCATTAAACAGCCGATGATAGAAGCATACGATGGAGTCACAGATCCGCTTAACCACTTGCGGACCTTCGTTGATTTAATGAAGCTCTATGCAGCCCCAGACGCAGTGATGTGCTGGTCCATTCCCCCAACACTCAGGAGAGAGGCTAGAGACTGGGTGGCCACCTTAGCATCCAAGTCCATACAGACTTCTGATGAGCTTTCTAGGACTTTTGTGGCATACTTCATGAGTAGCAAAAGAAAGCAAAAAATGACCATTGGATTGATACAGGTTGTGCAAGAGAAAGACAAATCTTTCCAAGAATACTTGGCTAGGTTCAGCCGGGCAATACTTAGTATAAAGAACTTTCAAATGTCCGCAATGGTACTAGCGTTAATGAATGGGACGCGGAACAGGGCCTTTAAGATGTCACTCTCCAACACCCCTCCCCCCAGAATCGATGCATGAACTATTGAAAAAGGGTAACAAGTACGTTGATGCAGAGGAAGCAGAGAATGTCACTAAAAATCTAAGAAAAAGATGGGAGGTAGAAAGTCACAAGCGAAAGATAGGTGATGAGCGAAAGCCAGTTGATAAAAATGAGCCGAGGAATGAACGCATAAACAGGGGGTACACTCAGGATCGGTCGGTTAGGCAGAGGCGAGAGAAGTTCAAATCCTTCATCCTTTTAAATACTCTATGGGCCAAGATATTGATGAAAATTTGGGACATGAAAGAGCTCGACCGACCGAGACCTTGATTTGTGATTGGTTGAAGCAAAGACTACGAATTTGTCATACTGTCCTGAAGATCGCTCAACACAGCGGTGAGCAACAAAACCAAGAAATTGGTTAGCTTAAAATCGCTCTAAGGGCAAGTGATTATCCATAGACCCTATACTCTACTACTTTGAAGATCGCTCAACACATAGCGGTAAGCAACAAAGCCAAGAAATTGTTAGCTCTAAATCGCTTAAGGGCCGGTGATTATCACCAGACCATATACCCTACTGCCTCGAAGATCTCTCAACATATAGTGGTGAGCAACAAAGTCAAGAAATTGGTTAGCTCAAAATCGCTCCAAGGGCTGGCAGTGAGTTTTCAAAATCAAAAATGGTTAAAGCTCAAAATCATCGGACCCTGCATTCAACAACCCAATATCGTTTGACATATAGCGACGAGCAACAAAGATAAAAAAGGATCAGTTAGCTCGAAATAACTCTAAAGCCTGACATATATCCTATTGAATGATTTCTCAAACTTTAACTACCACACTAATTTAACTACACAGAACTCTTTCTTTCTTGTTCTTAGATTTTCCTTGATCTTTCCTATGTCACTATCTCCTCAATTGTACTAAGAAGAGCTCTCTTTAACTACACTAATAACCTTAACACATACATTAAACATTTATCTACTTACTCAATCCCAGGAACTTGGGATATATTATTGAATACCAGATAAATTTATCACAAACTTGATAAATAAACAATTAAAACATTACTTGAAATAATTATCCTAAGGATCAATATATGATATTCTCAACTTGTCATTTTAGTAAATCTTAGAAAAATTCAAATATTTCCCAATTTGAAGTTCAAGATACTACTTTTCACATGCTCCAAAAATTCATCTTATACCATGATTTGAACTATTCTTTAATCACATCATTTTTCTATAACCATGTATACACATTAAGACCAAATAACTTTATTTTGCCAATTTTATCATATTACACATCCTTAGAATATTTCGACATTTATATATATATCCTCAAATATCGTCAATTGTGTCTAGCTCTTATGTATCAATTCCATGAAAAATAAATAATAATCCAGCCTTTAATTAACAGACCATAGTTGATAGCCTTTCTTCTAAATTTGCCCTCATAGCATGTGACATTCTATTAAAAGAAGCTGCACAATGAAATTTAGTTATATAACTCCCTACCACTAAGCATACTCAAACTCTACTATATAACTAACAATCGTATTTATACATAATTTTATGAATCTACCTCATGAACTGATTACATCATTTGAAAAGAATCTTGTAACCTTTATCATAAAAATATACCTTAAACTTCGGTAATCGATAGGTATTGATTTTTTTATTTTTTTTTTGCAATGTGATAATAACACCACAACTCCTAAATTAACCCCAATATAACCCATTCTACATCATATTTTAATCATGCCTCTTCAACAATCTACTTCATCATTTTACTTCACAACACTTAATAAACCTTAACATAGTCCATTATCACAATCACCCTTATTAACTTTAGATAGAAGGGTAAATATTTCCTCAAACTTTAATGTGATAGTAAAAATTTTTACATTTCTAAGCCCACACAATTTTGTACTCTTTCTTTTCATGAAAAGACAATAATAACATTTAATCCATGATAATTCTACACTCTTATTCCATAAAGACGCTTGTATGTTACATTAATTAAGCTAACATAACCAATTGATACCAATCCACAATTGAGTCAAATTTACATATGATAATCGCTTTAGACTTTAAAATATCCAACATATCATCCATATATTCATAGGGAATAAGTGGAACATTTTATTCATGAGATCCAAAAATACAATCAAACATAACCCAAAAATTACACCAATAAAAAAAAATTCAAGAAACTCACCTTAACTTCAAACTTTGGCTCAAACTTCCCAATTGTATGTAAAATAAAAGAATAATCCAACGAATGGCCATGGTAAAATTAATTAGCTTAATAACCTAAATATATCGTCATCTCATATTGTTATAAGACAACCCGAACATTCATTTACTTGTTATTTACCACATCATGTTGTGATCATGTAACCTTGTCATTTATCGTCATATCGAATGACCCCAAACATTTAATAGCATTCATTTTCCTTAAGATCACAAAATAAGAGCCTCCATATTTACCACATAAACCTTTCACACATCAATATACAACCAAAATTCATATGTTAATTTCCCAATCTCAATAAGTTCCCACTCTAGTATTCGCTACTCCCCTTTTCACATAAACATATCTGAGTGCACCCATCCATTTAATCACATTCCTTAGACAACAACTTACCCCCATATTGAGTAATCAGTATGAAGTCTATCCCTATTATTCTCACATCCTTTATAACCAACAACTCATAAATAATCGAAATAATTGGAATCGCCGAAATATTGATTCCCTTGATGCCTAAAATACACAATAACACATTGTCATCTATTAATCAACAAATCAGCCTTTTATCTTTCACAAATTCTTATCATATAGCATAAGTATACACCATCATGATGTCTACTATCTTCCCATATATGTGGCTGTTCGCTGAAAATCGTACCGCAAGTGCACGGGTCGCGTTCAAGTAATAAAGTGGACCTTAAGAGTCCGGATTGTCGATCCCACGAGGAATGTATACTTTGGATTACACAACTTTAATCGATTTTAATTCGAACGACAAAAGAAACACACAGATTTAAAAACATAAGATAAAAACTAACAATCTACGAAATAAGAAAATAAAGGTGTCTTGGCAAATTTCGGAGGGAAAAGTGTGGTTGGAATTTACAATGTCGCTTAACCTATTATTTCATTGATCTCGAACCAATTATGTACCGATGCATATTATCAAAATGCGATAGTTAGACCCGATTCTCCTGTTATAGTTAATACCCCCTCTCGAGGTCATATTAACCCTAATCGACGTATCTGTACCGCATATCTCTATGTCGATACAAACATAGCCAACAGCATGAATTTCTGTGAAAATACTCAGTGGGTCACTCAGAGTAGGTGTATATCTCTATATCACCTAAACGCGCAAAAGATATACTAATGCAAATCCGAGGTATCAATCATTTCGGTCTAATTAATGCAATCATTGTTCAACAGTCACACATAATTACCTAATAATTTCATCTAGTTGTCAATTAGATGAATCGAACACTTTGGTCTATTAAATGCAACTATCTTGCAACAATCACATTAAAATTAATTACAATCATTTAAGCGTCACCAAAAATGATGTAAAACCTAATAATTCCATCTTGTCGTCACAAAAATGAAATCATCTTAAACATGATGATCGATACACTATGATTTTGATAACAACTGCATTTATCACTAAACATGTAGATATATCGATAATCAATGAAACAACTAGGTTAAGTTCAATTCATAAATTCCAACACAACAATAATTAGCTCATTTTATAGATATGAAAATAAAGGAGATATATAAACATATTCATTACAAGTTTGGCAAATAAATAGAGAAATCAAAGTATAGATAAACCCTTTTTTAGCTTGGTATTGATCTTCCCCAATTCTTTGCCAAGTCCTTTGTAGTAATCTCCCTTTTGCTCTAAGATTTCCTCTCTTCCATGAGCCAAGAACACAAAAGAAAAGGAAAGAAAAAGAAAAGAAAAGGAAGAAGAAGAAGAAGAGAGAAAAAAGAAAGAAAACTAAACAAAAACAAAACTAAACTAAAACTAATCAAAATAAAAACTAATCTATCCTATTTTTATTCTACTAAAACCGTCCCAGCCACTTGTAAAAAAAAAAAGGGATATTTTTGCTTTGCTTAGTCTTTAAGTAATTCAAAATATCCTAGCAAAAAATTGCAACCAAGTCCTTGAACTTTCGGAAAGTGGCAAAATGGTCCCTCAACTTTGATTTAGTACAATTTGGCCCTTGAATTTTGACCTTCAGTTCAGCTAGGCCCTTTATACATTGCATCTCAAGTCCTCCAAGTTTCTGGCATGTGCAATTTGGTCCCCAACTTCACATTTTTGTCCATTTTTAGTCCCTTTCTTCTCCTTTTTGCGCCATTCTTCTTCTTGACGGGGTTTTAGCCTACAAAAGTGAAAATTACATAATTATGCACAGAAATAAACTCAATTTCAATTCCAATTAATTCCAGAAAAGTGCCGAATAAGTGTGTTTTTACAAACTTATCAGTGGCCACAAATCACCACAAAATTTTGATAACACTAATAATCATTTGGCTTCCCAAGATAATCGAAATTCCCCACGAATAGTCACCAATTACAAAGATAATATAATTCCCTTTTATTTATCGTGCACAATATAACCAAAGATTGTCATGTATATAGATTAAATGTTCATACAATCTCACATATAATTCGGTACTTAGTTCACTATATACTCCCTTCCTTCAAAGCACTCTTAATAGGTACTAAGTTACATGCAACACTGTATCAATCCAACAGCTTACAACATTGTCAACTATTAGATTATTGCAACTGACAGACATACATATTAGTCATTTTTGAATCTATTTAAAATATTCTTCCATCATTTTAAATAGCAAAAGTTTCTGAGCCTGTGACTTCTGCCACCAAGACATGTGACCATACATACTAAATATGCATGATATGCCAATGCATGAACTATGAAAACTTTCAAAACCATGCTCTGATACCAATTGACACGACCCGTCCCAAATCACCCTAGGGGACCCGAAACATGACGTGCGCCGATGATAGATGCTGACTAGATGCCAGATCCATCATCAAGGCTGACTATGAATTACTACAAAATACCAAAAATCACATGTTTATGAAAAATATAATGCGATGGGCCCAAGATAATTATTTTGTGCTCTACCAAAATGCATCATATCGTGTGGCTATAACTCTGAAATCATCAGGCTCCTCAAACTATCAAGAACCAATACCACCTATATGGAAAATTATGGGGAAAAAATATGAGCTAATAGCCCAGTGAGTGGAGATTTCTAGAATAATTATACTTTCTCATTTATATACTTTTATTGAAAATAGAGTTTACATCACTTACAAGTTACAATATAGCATCATATAATAACAATCAAGATAGAAACCATTCCTGTAATACTCAAAACAACATCATCTCGCAGACATGATAATATCATTAATGTAAAGTTGAAGTATTCTCATTTGATTATCAGAGGTACATCCCTTGACAGCCTCCATAATCACAATATCACAACCGAGTGGACCATCCTCATGTAATCACCAGAGGTACATCCCCTGACAGCCTCCATGATCACCCAAGAAGTGTCCCACCCGAGATGCTAACGATCACCATATCACACAACACAAGCAAGCGGTCAATCATCTCGTGATCACCAAAGGCACATTCCCTAACTACCATCATGATCACCAGAGAAGTCTCACATTCCAATTCACAAATAATCCATACACAATCTTTAAAATTCCACACTGATCATAATGAAGGAATAGTTCCACTTTAATCATGTAATTGGACAAATTGATTCACATAATTGCATAAAATATATAATAATATAATTACTTATCAATACTTGAAAAATATTTTGAGTTTTTCCACTCACAGAACTATGTATGTGAAATCAACTCGGTTGCTAGATTGTCCTGATATCCATATCGTCACCTAAGAGATAACAATTGTATCATTACTCATTCTCTTCGATTTATACTTTTCCTATAAGTAGCAAAGTAACAAATTTCTTTCTTTCCCTTTAAACTGTGTTCAACTAATGTTCAATTCCCCTTTAACTTCTTTTCTAATGAAAGTATATTACCCATTCTTATCCAATCAAGTTCATTTCTGTACCTGCCTTTTTTTCCAAAAGATTTTAATTCCCTGTGGTTTCTTCTCACCCCCAACACAATTCAATTACATAATTTAATTCTATAGGAATAAACATATCAAACAAGTTTTCTAAAATTCCAATGTCTGATTTTATATAATAGTTAGATAGTAAAATAAAAGTTAACTATTGATTCTCATACCTATTGTAATTAAATTGATATCACTTACAAATTCTTCCTTCCATTTTTTTTATATATAAATAAAATAAAATCTAACATTTGAAACTAGCAATTGAATTGTAAATTCTTTCAACTGTTATACGAAAACAATTAAACCAATTCTATCGCAAGACTTTCCTCTTACCTTGCACTGTTGTAACAAGGATTAATTTTTCCAGCCTAAGTTTCCTCTTCTTTTTCTTCTCCCTCTTTTTCTTTCCCTTTTCTCTGGTTTCGTTCCCTACCCTGTTCTCTGCCCTCTCTCCATTTTCCCAAATTTTTTGAGCAAAAAGGGGTGGATAAGTTTAAGAGTTTGTTTGGTACAAATTCTCATTTTCTACAGTAAATCAATTCTCATTTTCAACCACACATTCTTCAATAAAATAATATTTTCCATCACATCAATACTTTTATCTTCTTTTTCAACCACACATTTCCCATCATATCACTATTCAAAAATCAATTCTTCTCCCAAAAATCCCTACCAAACACACTCTAAGTTAAGTAGATAACTATAATATAATTGCAACTCAAGTCTCCAAGCCTCTTACAATATCACATTTAGTCCTTTCATATCCAATAATATAATGTAAATCCCTAGATTCCTTTGTATACTATTTCTAGCCTTTTAAGTATTAATAATTACAAATTAAACCATTTATTCAACTAAGTCCTTATTTGGCTGACTTTGACGGTTGAGATTCTTGACTTTTGACTATAAATGAATGGGGTGTAACAATATTGGGCATGGAAATAATCAGGGACAGAATAAATGTAAAATTGTTCTTGAGTCGGAAATCTTATATTGAAAAAGTGGTAAAAAGGTTTTCCCTTGAAAATTCTAAACCTGTTAGTTTGCCGTTATCTGGATGCATGAAGTTATATGCTGATCAATCTCCTAAGACAGAAGATGAATTTAAAAGAATGTTGAATGTGCCTTATGCTGATGCAGTTTGATTTGTTATGTATGTGATGGTCTGTTCTGGACCTGACATAACTTATACTATAAGTGTTTTGAGTAGATTTATGAGCAATCCAAGTGAGTTTCATTGTGAATGCATGAAAAATCTGATTAAATACTTAAAAGGAACATGTGGTTTAGAACTTATGTTTAAAACAAACAAGGATGGTTTTAAACTAAAAAGTTATGTTGATTCTAACTTTACTGGTATTCTGGATAATAGAAAATCTATGACTGCGCATTAGCTGGAAATCTCAACTTAGAAAATTAGTTGCTTTATCTTCCACAAAGGCAGAATACATTGCTGCACTGAGGCTGTAAAAGAAGGACTGTGGTTGAAAGGCTTGTTAAATGAATTAGATATTGTAGAAAATCAAGTGGAGCTATGTTCAACAATCAAAGTGCAATTTTCTTAAGAAAACCCCAATTTTTCATGATAGATCAAAGGACATTGATGTTAAGTTTCACTTTATTAGAGATATAATTGATAAAGGTGACATTACATGGGTTAAAATATGCACTAAGGTAAATCCTGCTCATGCAGGAACAAAGGTAATACCACTTGTAAAATTTTTAGATTGCTTGAGATTGTTGAATCTCGAAAATTGCTAACTTCTATTCTTTGTGAACAAGTAATGAGAGCAAATGATGCTTAAGAGATTAAGCTGGAATCCATTTCTATACTGGCACAAATACGCCCAAAAATCGTATGCAGCTGGCCCATTACCTCAGCCCCAAATGGATGACCCGTGAAGAAGAATCGGGAAGGCTATTGTAACAAAACACATTTTCAGTTTTTAAGTGGACCTCCTGGATTGATGACATGTGGCATGTTTACTACCGTTGGATCTGTGATCTTTTATAAATAGACCCTGTAATTTTTTAGGTGTTGAATGATTCATTTTGTGAGGGTTTTTGGCTGCGGGCTATTCATCTTCTATGCTCTTTCTTTGGTTTTTTCCTCTGAAATACTCTGTGTGATTTTGAAAGATAAAAGAGAGAAAACTCTTGTGTGAGTTTATTGAGTGAGAGACTTGTGTTGTATTGTTAGTTTGAAAACTCTGTGTTCTTGTGGTTGTAACTTAACCCTTTTTTGGTTGGTATAGTGGATTCGAGCTTAATCATTACGGATGCTCAATGGGGGACTAAGCGTTAGAAGCCGTCGCTAAACCTCCGGGGCCTTTGGCTGAAAAAATTCTGTGTTTTTATTTTTCTGTCTTGAGTTTCTTTGAAATCTTGTCTTCATACTTCTAAAATTGGTTTGAAAATGGATCTTGGACCTACAATAATTCAGCAATAAGGATAGTGATGGGGAGAAATGAAGATAGAAGACGTGCTATGAAGTTTATAATCAAAGCAGCAACTCATAATATCACTACTATATTAAAAGTGAGGATGGCCAAATTACTGTTCATTTTTGCACCCTCTGTTTCACACTTGAACTAATTGTTTGCTATTCATTATCTGGTTTTGACAATTGATATTCAATAATTCTGACAATTGATATTCAATAATTCTGATTTTTAAATTTGATAGACATAATTGTTTACTGTGTTTTTTTTGGCTACTCTATTAATTATATAACCGACTTACTTTTGTAGCCGACTTACCGCTGTATGTTGATATTTTATTATCAATAAAAAATACACAAAATCCAAAAAAAAATAAAGTTGCCTTATTAACCGACTTTTCCTACTCTATTATAATTATATAACCGACTTACTTTCATTTGTAGCCGACTTACCGCCGTATTTTCTGTTGATATTTTATTACGACTAACATATTATTAGTCAATAAAAAACACACAATCCAAAAAAAAATAAAGTTGCCTTATTAACCGACTTTTCATTTGTAGCCGACTTACTTTCCCGCCGTATTTTATGACCGACTAACATATTATTATATTATTCGTCAATAAAAAACACACAAAATCCAAAAAAAATAAAGTTGCCGACTTATCTGCCCTTTGCATACTAACATATTATTTTAGTCAATAAAAAATACACAAAATCCAAAAAAAAATAAAGTTGCCGACTTACATTTTCTGCCCTATACATACATGCATGCAAATACATTTTCTACACAGTTTCCTCTTTCTCAAAGAAAAGAAAAAGATTTAACAAAAAAAAAATCCTCACGAAAGAAAAGATTTAACAAAAAAAAATTTCTCGATTCTTGTCTCGTAGTTGATTTAGCATCTTGAGGTCCGTCGCGCCGAGAAGAAGATCTCCGTTCTACCTTATCGGGAAAAAAACTCCGGTGTAAATGCCCGTGCATCGAAGTAAGTAGAATTACTCTCTTACCTATGTTAATTGGGATATTACTACAATCAATTTTCATTTTTCTTAATGAAAATTAGTGATTATAGTTACGTGATATATGGGATTATGTAATAGCACGTTTGTAAGAATTCACGGTTTCTTTTCCTCTCGCTCAAATTCTTTTTAATGTTGTAAGGTTGCCTATCACTGTGTTCTTATTCTTGTTACCTGATGTTTTTGTGTTGCTGTTATATATATTTTATATGAAAAAGAAAGATGGGACATCTATTACCTGTTTTGCTATTTTACTTCCTTTCATTTTATACTTTTTACTGATAATAACTTCAACTTTTTTTTATTATTTTTACAGATACTTTAACCATGTCTGGAAAGCCTACTATTCGTCATCCTAAAACTACAGCTGAATCATATAATACTTTCATTCGACAACAAGAAAATCAAAGACATAAAGATCGTCGACAGCGGCTTCAAACTGGATCCGTGGATCATCGAAAAAGAATAGCTAATCCTATTTTACCTATAAATAATTATTTAGGTGCGTCGTCGAAATCTACAATAAATAATTATGAATCTTCTACTTCGAATGATTTTACTACCAACGTTTCCAATGTTGAATTACAAGGAGATTTGCCCCTATTGAATATCCCAATTACTCCGTATGTATTACCAATATGTACTTATTGTAAACATTGTGGCGCCAAAAAATTTTATAGAGAAAGTAAAGGATTTTGTTGCTCTGATGGAAAAATTAAACTTTTTATTTCTGATTCACCACCTATATTATTTAACTTGTTTACCGCTACGTAACCAACATGTTTAGAATTTAAAAAATTGGTAGGGGATATAATAACCATTTTGCATTTACTTCATTTGGTGTAAAGTACGACAAAGAATTGTTCAAATCATATAAAGGTATATATACATTTAGAGTTCAAGGTCAAGTATATCATTATGTAAACGAACTTATACCTAAAAATAATAGACCTTGTTATATGCAATTATATTTTTATGATACAAATAATGAACTTTCAAATCGTATGAAAATTTTAGATGGTTTTGTTGAATCTACCTTGATGAGCTTAATTGAAATTCTCCAAATAAATCCATATTGTCGATTTTTTAGATCTTTGAGTGATATAACAAACTTACAAAACTACCAAATACATATAAGATGTCACCTGTGCCTTGATCAAAGAGTCTTCAATACACCCACAACGTCTCAAGTAGGCTTTGTATGGCTCGAGGATGATAAAAATGTCAATGCTAACGTTCGTGACATTACTATATATGGACATTCCGGTGATTCTCATAAGGTTCATTATTATTATGGTTGTTATGATCCTTTGCAATACCCTTTACTTTTTCCGTATGGAGAACCCGGTTGGCATGAAGGTATTGATCGATGCACAAATCAAAGTAGAAATTTGCCGACTTTGGCGACTTTTGCTACCACAATTGCGTCGCATCCGAAATTATCGAAAAAGAAGATCAAGGTTATCTCTCGTTTGTATATATTCCCTAATTATGCGTATATAAATATTATAAATCTATACTAAATTTGGCTTCTCATCATATAGTACTCAATGGAGCTAAGCATCGATCCTGTTTCTTGTCGAGAATACTATTCATACAAGTTACAAATCGATGTCTGTGTAAGTCTATATTGCTTCATAGTGGTAGATTGTTTCAACAATATGTTGTGGATATGTATGTTAAAATTGAAACCACTAGATTAGACTATTTTCGTAATAATCAAAAACAGATACGTGCTGAACTTTATCAAGGTATTGTAGACAGTGTTCAAAACGGAGAAACAAGAGGGTACAAAATTGGAAGAAAATTTGTTTTACCTCAATCATTTACATGTGGACCTCGAGATATGTTGCGACGATATATGGATGCAATGGCCATTGTACAACGTTATGGAAAACCAGATATATTTTTAACTATAACATGTAACCCCAATTGGCCCGAGATTAAGCAAGAGCTAAGGCATAATGACGAAGTCCAAAATCGACCGAATTTAATCGTTCGCATATTTAGAGCAAAATTGGAAGAACTAAAAGATGATTTATACAAAAAATATTTTAGGTCTGTTATTGCTCATATATCTGTTGTTGAATTTAAAAAAGAGGCCTTCCACATGCACATCTATTATTAATTTTTAACCGTAACCATAAAGTTTCATGTGCTGAAAATGTTGATAAAATTGTGTCGTGTGAAATTCCTGACAAAACCACATTCCCGCATTTGCATTCTGTTATTGTTAAACATAATATGCATGGTCCTTGTGGAAATCTAAATCCAGCCAATGTATGTATGGAGCTAAATAAAGGTTGTAAAAATAAATATCCTCGAGATTATTGTAGCACTACTATATTTGGTCATAATTCTTACCCATTGTATAGGCGTCGTGATACTGGTATTTATATTAAAGTTAGAGGTCAGATGTTAGACAACCAATGGGTTGTACCATATAATCCTTATTTAAGTGCAAAATATGACTGTCATATAAATGTTGAAGTATGTTCTTCTATCAAAGCCGTAAAATATTTGTACAAATATGTATACAAAGGACATGATCGTATTAATTTTTTAATTAACCCAAATGAACAAGAAAAAGAAATTGACGAAATCTCTGCTTATCAATCTGCCAGATGGATATCTCCACCTGAAGCTATGTGGCGAATTTTTTCTTTCAATTTGGCCGAAATTTGTCCTACTGTCTATTCTTTGCAGTTGCATCTCGAAGACCAACACCAAATAACGTACAATGGGAACGATGATTTAGCTACCATTGTTAACAATGAAAATATGAGACGAACAATGTTAACTGAATTTTTTCGAATCAATGAAATTAATGAATTTGCTCGAACATTATTATATCGAGATTTCCCTACACATTTTGTTTGGAATACACATACAAAGATTTGGACTTTAAGAAAGAAACAAATTGTTGTAGGCCGAATTGTCACAAAGAAATCCTTCTGAAGGCGAACGTTATTTTCTTCGCATTCTTCTTAATCATATTCGCGGGCCAACATCATTTCAATCCTTACGAACTTCAAATGGGGTAACTACTACAACTTATAGAGAAGCTGCATTTTTATATGGTCTATTAAGTGGAGATAATCATTGTGAACAATGTTTATCTGAAGCTATTCTTTATGAAATGCCATTTTCTTTAAGACGTTTGTTTGCCACAATCCTTCTGCTTTGCAATCCTACTAATCCAAAATTATTGTGGGATAAATTCAAAACTTACATGATTGATGATTACGTGCATGAAAATATATCCATTGACGCCCTACATTATCTAAACTCTATTTTAGAACCATTGGGCAAAAATATTAACGACTTTGAAATTGTATCATTCAATGTAAATATAGACGAAAGTGAACGGTTAAAAAGAATGATTGCAGAAGAGACAAGTAATTTGATTGTTCAAAATGACAATGTTAATACAATAACTTTAAATGATAAACAACAATTTGCTTATGATACAATTATGAAAAGAATAAACTTGGAATCAAGTGGTGCTTTTTTTGTCGA
The DNA here is from genome assembly GCA_035079005.1 of Fraxinus americana. NCBI lineage: Eukaryota > Viridiplantae > Streptophyta > Magnoliopsida > Lamiales > Oleaceae > Fraxinus > Fraxinus americana. The sequence goes on along the minus strand of CM068722.1, from coordinate 1,053,613 downwards.
TGGTCCAGGTGGAACAGTAAAACTTTTTATATAAAGCACTCCTTGCGAGCGTGCGTTCTAAAAATTTAATTGCTTTAGCAACTGCGTCTTCCGAGTATCTCGCATCTCTCTTACCTCGGGGTAGAACATTCATTCAAAATTTAAAATTCCTTTAGACACAATTTGGTGAAATTTGTTGTTCTGTTAGTAAGCAATCTCCTTTAGGAACTTTATTTAAAATGTCTAGATTAATAATTTGGGATGAAGCAACCATGGTAAATCGTTGTGCCATTGAAGCCGTAGATAAAATGCTTAGAGATATTACAGATTCTAATTTGCCTTTTGGCGGTAAAGTTATAGTCTTTGGAGGGGATTTTCGTCAGGTTCTACCAGTTGTACAAAAAGGAAAAAAAGAAGACATAATGAGAGCTTCATTGGTATTTTCCCATTTGTGGCCTTTTTTTTTACATTTGCCATTAGTTGAGAATATGAGGGCACAATTTGATCCCGAATTTTGCGATTACTTACTTAGAATTGGAAATGGAACAGAGCCTGAACATTCTTGTAAATGTATTAAACTCCCGAGATAATATAATTTTACCATTTGAAGATGAAATTACATCCTTAAAAATTCTAATACATCATGTTTTCCCAAATATAAAATCATATGGATAATTTACATCTCGATGTCAAATCGAATTATTCTTACGGCTACAAACGAATGTGTTGATCATATTAACAACATATTGCTTGAAACTATTCCTGGTGACTTTTATACTTACTATAGTTTTGATGAATCAATTGACAAATCGAACAACCCTTGCAAGAAGATTTTCTAAATAGTTTGTCCTCAAATGGTATTCCACCACATGAATTGAAGCTTAAAGTAAACTGTCCTGTAATGTTATTACGCAATATTAATCCATCTGAAGGGTTATGCAATGGAACACGTCTTATTTGTCGCAAATTTGAGAAAAACATAATTCTTGCTGAAATTGCTACTGGTGAATATTGTGGGAAGTATGTTTTTTTGCCAAGGATTCCCTTTATACCTCTTAAGAGCGATCAAAATTCAATTCCATTTAAAAGAACTCAATTCCCAATTAGACCATGTTTTGCAATGACAATTAACAAAGCACAGGGTCAAACACTTGACTTTGTTGGTTTATATCTTCCAGAATCAGTTTTTTGCCATGGTCAGCTTTATGTAGCCTTATCTAGAGCAAAAACAAGTACATCTATCAAAGTCTTACTTAAACCATTCAACAGTGATACTTTGCATACCGCATGTACTAAAAATATTGTATACAGAGAAATCCTTTCATTTGTACATTCGTAAACCTACATTCTTTATGAATATTTTTTATCGTTCAACTTGTTCGTTATCGAATTGAATCAACTATCAACTACTTCATAAAGGTTTTTGCTCTGTTTTAAGAAATTTAGATTTCCATGTATATTTTTACTTAGGCTGATAATCTTTTTAATTATTTAATAATCTAATATGATTTATCTTTTTTTTTCTCAGCTCAGGGGCGGATCCAGCACTTGGCGAGCACCTGTGGCCGCCCGTGCTGGATCCACTGGGATGTTCAGTTCCCGTCGGGTACAGTGTTGGTGGCAGGCGGAGCAGCTACGCAGCGCCTGCGAAGTGGAAAGTGCGAATTTGTTGTAGTGGTTCGGTGGACCATGTGCAAAGTCAGGGATGACTCTCCAACCCTGAGAACCGAGGCCAAGCAAGCAGGCTGCACAATGGATGCTATTAAATGCCAAAAGCACACAGCTTCTTCATCTTGCGTGCGAGCGAGCAAGAGGGAAAAAATACACTGGAGAAGGCACTGGTGAAAGTAAAAAGTATAAAAGCTGGAAGCTTTTGGGGGTAAAAAAAAGCTAAGGAAGAGTTCAAAAATGTCGCTCAAGACCTCACTGTACGTACTCCATTTCTTATGGTAAAATAATAAATGAAATGGGTTTTATTTGAACTTTACTGTCTTGATTTATTTCAGAAAATATTTGTTGGTTGTTATTTGTGTTTCCATATAGACTTTGTCTATTTTTTTGCTCATGACCCTACCAATAAAAATGAATATGTTCGAATTAGTTAATATATTTTTGCGCATGCCTACTATTAGGGAAAAAAACAAATTTTGTTCACCGAACAATAAGAGAACATTTAAACATTCAAATATAAAATTCTCTGCAATATCCCTATTTTTTTCATCTTATTATTATTAATAAACATTAGTTATAATTATTTTACAATTTTTTTTAATTTTTACCTTTGATATATCTTTAAACATAATATTTAACAGCTATTTCGTCTTTGCGATTTTTTCTACTCGCTTTCATCTTGTTGTACCTATGTTCATCGTGTTTTGGATCTATGTTAATAGTACCTATGTTCATTGCTTTGTGATATTAGATTCCGCCTTTTTAATACTCTTTCCATTCAATATAATGATGGTTTATTTCTTCATTGCAGCTTGCAAGCTTTATCAAATTGTCATTACTATTCATCTTTCTCGGATTGAATTTACTAGAATTCATCTTCTCAATGATAGCGTTTTTGGCAAGATAAAGCAAATGAATTATAGCTCTTCAAAAAAAAAAAAATGTTGTGAAGCATAACAAACATCCCTTGAATATCTTTGCTTTGAAGAACTGATAGTTTGATAAACGGTCGAAATATTTACGACGTTGAGAACAACAAAATTAGTTTCGATTTTACTTTTTGTCCTTCCTTCCATATTTTTTTTATGCAATTTAATATTTATTTGTTCACATTTTTTTTGCGCATTATGTAATTTTAAAGATTATTCCTCCTCAATTGCCTTTTTCATCAGTGGAACAAATTTGTTTAATTTATTCTATGGATTTTTTTATTATAGGCTTTCATCTTGATTCTATAAAAGATTTGCCCGACACAAAACAAACCTTCTGCTTTTATATATGAGATGGTACGAGACATTTTTCCTTATTGTGACTGCCTTCAAAATGGCTTCGCCTCCTGCAATGCTAGAGTTTTTGGCAAGATAAAGAAAGGTTCAATAAAAAAAATTGATACGGCATAATACACATTCCTTAGATATCCTTCTTTTCAAGAATCGATAGTTTCATAAACCAACAAAATTGTTGCAACGTTAACAAACATCAAAATAGTTTCCAACTGATTATAGTTTAATTCAGCCAGCTTATTTAATTGTAACTAAATTGACTATCGACTTGTATCTGGATTTTTCCACAGCAGAAACAGATATTTTACAACACCTGGATGCAATTGTACAATCCTTGATACAAATTATCCAAATTTCATTGCCAAAATAGATATTTTCCAGAAATTACTCGAATTCCATTTCCCCAATAGATATTGTACCAAATCACCAATTGTTCATCATTAATTCCAATTCCCACAGTAGATATTTTCTAAATGGAATAGATATTTTACTATTCTGTTGCTATAAATATAGTCTACCTCAACAGGTTTGCATTAGGAAAAAATACAGTACTTAAAATCTTAACATTGACCCAACCTCTACGTGATTTACTACTTAGGTATAATTACTTTACAGAAAACTTGTTCTTCCCGGCCTCCCTTTTTTGTTTTTTTTTTTTGCTAAATTTTTCCCTGCCGGCCTTCCTTTTTTTTTTTTTTTTTTTTGCTAACTTTTTTTCCCCACATTTCAGTGATGGCTCAGTCTTATAAATTCATTCCACAAATCTCTGCTTCAGAGAGCAATTGGTCAGCCAAAATTATAGTTTCAGGGAAGCAACCTCCAAAAACAAATTTAAATTCAAATAGTCGTTATCAGAATCTTACTTTCATGGATTTACAAGTATAATAATCCTATTCAGTGCATAAATTTTTTTTATTATTATTATATATATTACATCTTCTATTAATAAAATAAATATATTCATATATATTTATATCTTTCTTCACAACTAAACAGGGAAATAAAGTTATAGCTACAATGTACGACGCAAATATTACTGCATTAGATGATCAGCTCAAATTGGGAAAGACATATATTGTCTCAAATGCAGCCGTCAAAGATATCAAGAGTGAATTTCAAAGTTCGCCAGGAGAAAAAATTTGGACTATATCTGGAAGAACAAAAATTGAAGAAGTGGAAGAGATCCATTTAAATTTTTTGTTCTCAACCTATGAGCTCACTTCATTTAATGAGTTACAGGAACACCTAGACAAAAATACGAGCATAAGTAAGTTTCCAATTTAATATTTTCTTCTTCCACATGCACATATACATTTATATATTAAAAGTACGTAAATAACTTCGTTCCTTTTATAGGTGTGATTGGTGCAGCCATAGATATACGTCAAAAACGTCTCATTCAAACGAGGTTTGGTACAGAAACTTTTTTACAAGATATTGTCTTAATTGACAATAAATTTCGTACTGTCGTACTGACCTTATGGGATACCTTCGTGGATGAAGAAGGTAATAAAATACTCCAAAATATTGCAAATAAACCTATAATATGGGCCACAAATCTTAAAGTTTCTTCCTTTAACGGTAAGTCTTATCATCCATATTTTAGTTTTTTTTATTCACTGTTAAATAAAAATTACGATCTAAATATTCAAATTCATCAATCAGGCATCACTCTTTCTACTAAAGTCACCAAAGACTTTCTTCATTGTGTGCATTTACTTGTTGTTGCTGAATATAAAAATTGGTATTGTATTATATATAACTTTCTTTACCATAAATATATATTTCTGTAAATTTTACTAAACTGAACATGTACTTGTTTTCGCAGGGTGGAAAGGAATGCAGAACATCTAGATAAAATCATAGCAAATAAACCGTTTGACCCGCCTAAATTTACACCTCCAAATAAATTTACGAAAATAGCTGATTTGTTGGGGATATATCTAGAAGTAATATTTATATATCTATATACGCATTTTATATATATATATATTTTTTTTTTTTTTATTCATAGGATTTTTTGATTTAATTATATACACTTTTACATATTGGCAGGAAAAATTTTACTGGGTCAGTGCAACGTGGAAAATCAACACAAAAAAACTGACATTTTGGTACATGTCCTGTAGTAATTGTAAAAAAACATCCAATGCAAATTTCGCAGAAATACACAAATGCAGATTTTGCAAATGTGAACGGGCAAAAGCTGTACCAAGGTAATCTATTTATATTTAAATGTTTTAATTTTAATAATAATTTGAATAAATATATTTTCCTAACTAAAGTCTTTTTTTCTCGCAGAGCGAATGCTTTGATTTGTCTTGAGGACAAGACAGGATCATTGGACGCAAGCATCATAGGACATGCCGCAGAAAGTTCTTTGAAACAAACGCTGATGTATTAATGAATTATTCTCCCGAAGTAAAACTTTCGTTCCTCAAATTTTCAAATATTATTTTCACAACAAAATTAAACCTATTTTTTATACGATATAATATATATTTCATTTACAGACATCAGTTTCAGAATTGAACAACATCTTGAAGTTGGAAAGCGAAATGGAAGTATTGTTTTATCTGAAAGTGTCGGAGAAACGCCATACCCCACCTGAATATCGATTTGAAATTGTAACATCAATGAGTGTTGGCAATATTTCAACCACAGATGATCGGCTTCGTGACGAGGATGCGGAACATAGTGACCAATTCAAGCAGTCAAAGGATAAAAATATATCTCCGGTTAGAACAAAAAGATCTCAAGAATCCATCACCGAGATAAATAAGAAGAAAAGAAAATGATCAGGTCAATATCGTCTGGCAACATGAATGGCCGTTTTTTGTAACGATAGGCAATCAGTTTAATCAGTTTTATGCAAAGAAAACAGATTGGCTATGCATATAAGAAATTGGGCAGTATCTTTTGCGCCTTCTGACCCAATGAATAAATGTTGTAAGTTGGTATATGTTTAGTTTTTGTAGAAGCCATTGTAAGTTGGTATATGTTTAGTTTTTGTAGAAGCCATTTTGTCGTAAGGCTGATGTAACGTTGGTATATAGTTTTAAAATAGCCAAGTTTAATATATGGTCGTTTTTAACATAGCCAAATTTCATACATGATTATTATTTTAGTATGTAGTATACATGTTATGTTAAGTTTATGTAGCTTAAAAAAAATTCAAAAATCTATCAACCCTTCCCTTTGCGGTAACGATTAGCATCGGAATATTTTTTCCCACAATTGTTTGTTTAAAAAAAAAAACAACTCAGTTCGTTCGAGGATGGAAAAAAAGCATTTTGACGTGATAGTCGCGTGCTCGGACGGCGAGTTCGTGCGCGCATGGCCCGTGCGCGCACGGGGAGTATAGAAACTCCCCGTGCACGCACGGGGAGTTTCGAACTCCCCGCGCGCGCCCGGGGAGATTTGGACCCCCCCGAGCACGCACGGGGAGTTCCACCCGCCCCGTGCGTGCACGGGGAGTTCCGGAACTCCCCGTGCGTTCCCGTGCACGCACGGGGAGTTCCAAACTCCCCGTGCGTGCACGGGAGTTCGAACTCCCGTGCACGCACGGGAGTTCAAACTCCCGTGCGCGCACGGAGTTCGAAACTCCGTGCACGCACGGAGTTGTCCTCTCCCCGTGCGTGCACGGGGAGTTTCAACTCCCGTGCCCGCACGGAGTTCCAAACTCCCGTGCGTGCACGGGAGTTTGATCTCCGTGCACGCACGGGAGATGGACTCTCCCCGTGCGTGCACGGGGAGTTCGACTCTCCCGTGCGCGCACGGGAGATTTACTCGTTTTTTTTTTTTTTAAACAACATTTATTAGAGAAAAAAATATATACTCGAATACATTATTTAATATCTTCATCAAATTTTTTTTTAAACTTCCGATTTTAAAACTACAATTTACTAATATATACTCCCTATTATAATAATACTTATACTAATACCTAAATATACATTATTTAATATATTTTAAACTCTAACTTCCCCTAAAAAAATTTTTTAAAAAAAAAAACAATTATATTAATTTTACTTCCAATTTTATTTTAAAAAATATATATTCCAAACCTTCAAAATTATTTTCAATAAATTATAAATTCTATAATCAATATACAAAAAAATTATATAATAATATTAATAATAATACCATCAACTTCCACCTACCCACTTCTCACCAACTACTTCTCACCTACCACTTCATTAAACCAACACACCTACACACAACTACCACCAATACTTCACTCATACATTCAACCACGTTCAACCAAATACTCACACGGTTATAATTTCATCTTCCCCAAATACACAAATTTTAAAACTCACATCCCAACTTCCTGCAAATTTCAACACTCACATTCCAACTTTCTGATACAACAAAGGTAATTTTATCTACTTAATGTAATTTTATTCACAATTTTTATTCACAATATTTGATTAGATTTTTTATTTAATTTAATTTTCTAATTTACTTAGTGATTATTTATGGAATATTTTGAATTATACAATAATAAAAAAAAAAGTATACCATAATCTTAATTAGTCATGCACAAATTAAAATAAAACAGTTGAAAGTTGAAAATCGACAAAATGAGATGTTGAACTAACAATAAAGATTACTTATTTATTGATTATTACAGTTTTTACATTAGATTCCCTGTCTTAATCTTGAGCAGTACAAAGAAATTAAATAGTCTTAATGTTGAGCAGTCTTAATCTTGAGCAGTACAAAGAAATTAAATAGAGAAAAATTATAAGAGTTTTACACCAATGCAATAAAATACGAGAGAAAAATTGTGTGAAAGCTCTCTGCTCTCAATTTTCAAGTATAACTTGCAATATTTTTTTATAAATGCACAAAAGCCTATTGATGATTTTTTTTTTTTTTTTTTTTCGTGAAGTTGTCATTTTTCTCATTGTTAAATCAATTGGTTTAAGGCATTTGTGTGAATGTATGATTAAAATGTCAAGAAATATATAAATAGCATTCAATACTTTTGTCAATTGTCACACTACAGACGGGCTTTTAAAAGCAGGAATACAAACGCAAGGGTCAATATTGGGATTTGTATTAATAACTGTCAAGAAAGAATTACATGAAAATTTATTATATTGGATAATTAGCTTTGGATTTATATTCTACAAAATGCGAGGAGTCTTGGTAGTCAAATTCACGTGCATCTTGATTATCCACTTCAATACGGATTTTTTCTTTTTACAATTCTTGTTTTAACTATTGAAAGTTAATTCTAATATCTTAGGTTTTGCATATTACATATGGAATTAAGATTTTTCCTTTTTTTACTCAACTTGAATTTTATATATTCCGATTTTTTATTTTTATTTTTATGATATTTAGTGATTAACGAACATTTTTCCCTTATTGTTATAACTCCTCAAAGGTGTCATGTCATGAATACTACTGCTATAAGTTTTACTTCCATAAATTCAATTTTTCAAGTGTTAAAAAAGAACAACAAGAAATTCAACCTTCAAAAAATATGAAATATTTGATGGTGCTCTTCTGATTAATAACATACTTATTGATGATTTGTTTATACAGATGTCTTTGGAATATATCCTTCCTCCAAATGAATGGTATTCTCACGGCATTACTCAATATTCCAATCATCACTATCTCAGGAATTTTTTTGAGTTGATCAATGAAAAACAACAGGCTGAGATAATGGGTAGTACATTTCATGCATATATATGAGGTGTTTTTTATAGATTCGAAGAAGAACAACGATTTAGTGGTAAACTGGTTCATGAGTTTATATTACGCCTTGTGAATTGTGGAAAAAATTATGAAATCTGGGTTAAATTAAATGATCAACTGGCCCGCTTCAGTATGCTTGAATTTTGTCTTATAACAGGATTACCATGTCATGATATACCTTTAGAACGTGAACTTACTAACAATCGACTTAGAAATCAGTACTTCAATGGTATTAACAGAATCAAAATGACAATGCTATCTGAAGCATTTCGCCTTTGTCAAGACGAAGATGATAAATTCAAACTTGGTCTAGTGATGTTCGTAGAATGTGTTTTAAAACCTACGGGAAGATATATTGACCAAAAAACTTTATCTATGGTTGAAAACATTCATACATTCCTTGCATATCCATGGGGTCGACAAGCATATATTGTTCTACTAAGGTCTTTACAAGCATCACATGTAGAAAGAATACAGAGAATGCATCAAAATGAACAACTCGAATCCAAATATTCATTACATGGATATCCACTTGCATTCCAGGTACTATTCTTTTATGATATTGTTTTTCCTATTTTATATATAATTTTATTCAGTGATTTATAACTTTATATATCTAATATATATTTCCATTTATGTAAGTACTGGATATATGAAGCATTTCCCCGAATTGGACGAAAATTTGGACAGCCTAGAAGCAGAACAATACACATACCAAGGATGTACAAATGGAAGCCGCATAGAGTATTAACAGAAAATTCAATTAAACATTTTTTGTCAACTCATGAGGTATTCTACGTAATCATTACATTCCTTATCATTTTGTTATATACATATACTTACTTTTTGCATATACAATTACTTTATACACTTATGAAAAAAATCAAAATAAATTTTTTATTTATTTTTATTACACTTACAGATTCAAACAAACATAATACTACAGCCTGAAGAATTACAAACAATTTTGTATACAACTCTTTCAATTCCGGAAGACAACCATCATATCATACTTCATGGGATTCTCACAGTACAGTTAAACAAGATCCCTGAAGACGTTCATCATCAACCTACAATTCCACTATTCACCGTACTTCCATTTCGTATACTTCAACCTCCACTCATGTTAGCTCCAACTATCTTACAAGAGGAGAGATGGAGCAAATGCTAAACGCATAGAGGCACAAATGATATCGAGATATGTCTACTTTATGTGATAACATGAGAACATCCATTGTATCGAGACATATCTCATCTACACAACAACTTAGAAACAACCATGGCACAACAATCGGATAGACAACAACATCGACGAAACAATTTTTCAACGACAAGATGAATTGTTTCAACGACAAGAAAAATTACAAAAAGACTACAACAAAATCATACAATCTATAATGCATCCTCAAAATGATGATACTCTTCATCAAGATGATTCTATTCATACAAGTACTGTTGTACAAGATACATCAATGTTTGAACCTACAGAAGACACTACACAACAGAGAATACAACAAATACAAAAAGGGAAAAGCATACAGTCTTCAATACCATTAATGACTTATCCTTTAGAAGACTACTCAACAGACAGATACTTAGCACTTACAAATTGGATTGCAGCAAATCCACCAAGGTAACCGCTCTAATTCTACTCCACTCTTTTACACATTGTTGAATTCATTTAATTCATCTCGAATTAAATTACAATTTTTTTCACAGCGCATTGTTGGATGATGGATCTAAAAATATGTACCCAAGAAGCATAATAGAAGCTATGATGGATATAACACAACCTATAACTACTGATGTAAGTAAACTGATTTACTATAATAAATTTAATTTTATATTTAATGCACATTATTTACATCTATTTTTTTTTATTAGATTCTTGATTTGGAGTTCAACTTGTTAAGGCAGTTCATAAACAACAATCCTACATCCATTTCAGAAGAATATGCAATTATGGATTTCAACTATGAAAACGAGTGTACTCGTCAGATGATAGTACAAATGCAAAATCTGGACACAAATACCTTAACCGATGGACCAAATTTACCTATTCTACAAGACTATGTGAATGGCAATTTACCAATAAATGGGCGTCCATGGTTAAGATGCAAGTACCTATTAATTCCATGTTCATATCCAGGAAATACATGGTATTTATACTGTGTAAACATTGATGAATTGAAAACATACGTATATGACTGTAGCAATAACAATCATACACCGGAGCAAGTTAGAGCACATTCAAAACCGGCATTTGCTATAACTACGCACTTCCTGATGCATCCGACCTTCAGGGCCCACAGATCCTTAAAGAAGAAAATTACAAAAAAAGACATAAAGTTGGAAATCATGCCGCATCAACCTTCAGCAAATAATGGGTAAGTATTTAAATTATACGCTATCTACTATACCATTTCATTCTCTATTTACTATAATTATACATTTAACATACTAATTAAATTTTATTCTCACCTATCTTTTTCATAGGCCAAATTCTGGAGTATTTCTACTTAAATACATAGAATGTTTAGTTCGAGATTATCCAATAGAATCAATTTCTGCAGACAGAATGATTTTTTATAGGCGAAAGATTGCCTTAGATATTTGCTTCAATGATTATTTCGTTCATTCTCATTGACTCTTTCACTCGTGGGTAATCATACATGTGAAGAAGATACTATTTATGGCCAATTCTCGCATGCATAAGGTTTGATAACTTTAAATGCTCCTTTTACGTTTCTCATTTTTACATTTATTTTATTTAGAAGCTTTTGTCTTCTTTTACATTTATTTTATTCGAAGTTTTCTCTCAATTGTTTTATTGAAAAATTATTTTTCATTGAAGAGACTCTAATCATGTGCAATTTTGTTTTAATATCATCTCGGTGTCGACGATTGCCATGCTTGGGATATCTTCAAATTAGAAAAAAACCTCCGATTAGAACTTGTTCTTTGAGAAATTGAGTAATGAAGACCGACGAGGAGAGTAAAACGAAGTAATTGCAATTGAGCTTCCGCCTCCTCTAGCCGGATTAAGGTGTTGTTTTCCTTTTTGTAAATTTATCTGGAATTTTTTGATATAATTTATTTTATCGATTCCGTGTTGATTTGAAATTCTAAGTGCATCTTTATTACATTAGCAAGTGTCGGAGATTATTGATTTTGTAAATTTGCATCTACTCTGGTACGGGATTTTGTAAATTGAATCTTAGATTCAATATGTATTATTGCGATCTGCCTTAAATAAGTGTAATTTGAACTGGGATTTTGTAAACTACTATGGGATTTGTAAACTGAATATGTACAATTAATGATCTGGGTTTGACTTAATTAGACCACTTTTTCCCAGTAGAATTGTAAGTTCTACTATAATTCACAAAATTCCACCACATTTAATACACTAACAGTACTATCAAAAAAAATCAGCCCGTGCATTTGCACGGGCAAAGACTAGTATCATTAGAATCCCCCAATATTAAAAGATAATAAAGTTAAATAGTATTCGTTTTGACAATGATCAATAATAGGTATGAGAGGAATATTCGATTGAACTACTTTATCTAAAACGTTAACATGGTATCAAAGCAGGTAAAAGTCCTCGAATTATGTCTCGTCGCCACCTATTTAATTAGTTGTGTACATGTTAGGTTTTGATGGAAAAAATAAATCCTGCCTACATGTTAAAGATAATTTTTAAATGATATACATTTGGCTCTATCTATAATCTGCAGGAATAAACTAAAAAATGCAATTACTTCCTTCGTAATATTACAATGTTTTCATGAATATATTTTTCCAGCCCACATGTACAATCATTAGAACATCGGTACTTTACCAGTCGCAATATTCGATGCCACTGCTGTTTTGTGCACAACAAACAATTTAACGTCTAAGACGCAAGATTTGATTAAGGGTGACAAGAAATGAAAGAAGCACTGAGAAAAAGATGAAGGGCTACCCTCTTTATCCTCCTACATGTTCTGTTGAATCATGTTAACATATTCAAGGAACCTACCTGCCTTGGGGTCTTGTGATTGTGGATGGACCATTCACAACTGATGAAAAGAATGAGCAGAAAGTGATATTTAAGAAAATTCAGTTCCGTTTTCTTTTGCAGAATTACTTGAAAGTCTGGGGATCTTACAGGAAAAAAGTAAAGGGTCAAAGAGTTTCAAAGGGTTAAACTGAAGTCGAATGAGTGGTCGAAAATAATAACATAGCATATTACATCTCAAAGTCGAATTATTTAAACCGATTTTGAAGCCAATTTTCGATTTCCTTTTGTGAAAAGTGGCCAGTCCGGTTCAATTCTTGAAATATTAGTTACTATAGAGAATTCACTACTACGAAAATTTGTCATTGTAACATCTTTCTCCTGCCTGAAGGATCCCTGTTTTTAATTCTCTGAGCATAAGCAAGCATCAAGGATCGAAACAAGAACACAATCTGAAAGAATTCTTTTCTTTCGGAATGTAGGTTAGAGTAAATATTTCTTGAAGTTGCAAAAAATGGAATAATTTTATTGCAATCATAAGAACAAATTGATTATTCTAATCCGGAATAAATATGAAAGAATATTATGTTACTTTGTACCAAAAAACTAAAATCTTGCAATCAATAGTTATAACCATTTCTTATGGATTCAAGAATCTGAACAACCTCTGCCATGCTTGGTCTTCTTGAAGGAACTTCTGAAGTGCATATCAACCCCAACTTCATGACCTGAATAAGCTCATTTTCGGAAAATCCTCTCAATCTTCTGTCAAAACAATTCAAAGCAGAACCCCTCTCGACCAAACTTCTAACGTATTCACACAAAATCACCACCTCATTTGTTGAGGGACTTTCCACCGGCTTCCTCCCTGTAACCAACTCCAGCAGAATAACCCCAAGACTATAAACGTCACATTTTTCGCTGATCCTTGAACTTTGTGCCAACTCAGGTGCAATATATCCAACTGCACTGTGGATGTTTGTCAAACCATAATTGTCTAGAAAGGGAAGCAACTTCCCCAAACCATAATCTGATAGTTTCGCGTAGTAGTTTTCATCCAGTAGTATATTAGTAGACTTGACATTGAGATGAAGAACCCGAGGCTTGCAGTCATGGTGAAGGTATGCTAGTGCTCTGGCGGTCCCTAATGCTATCTGAAACCTTCTTGACCAATTCAGTTCTGAATTACCAACACCAGTGCTGGTCCCAGGATAATTAACTCCATGCAAATTATCATACAGGTTTCCATTCGAGACAAATTCAGATAAAATTAACTGCATACTAGATGACCAATAATAACCTTGAAAAGCAACAAGATTGGGGTGTTGAAGATTCGCCAAGTGTCCAATTTCATGCTCGAACTCGTCTTGGTTCCTGATTCTTCCCAGAGTCTCAAGTTTCTTCACAGCAATTGATATTCCGCCCTCAAAGGTAGTTTTGTACACTGTTCCAATAGAACCTCCACCAATTAGGCATTCCTTGTCAAGCAACGCTTTGGTGCCAGTTTCCCAGTCCTCGTACTTTGAGGGCAAACTTTTACTGAAGAGGACTAATTTTCCAATGATGACATCAGATTGTGTTGAAGCTAATGGGGTGCTTTCTACAATCATGGTCTCGTCATCTCTTCTTCCCCCCTGAGCCTTCATGTTGATGATGGTTATCACACAAACACCCGTAACAATCAAAGCAGCAGCGACTATAGCAACAATTGCAGAAACTCTCAACTTTGGTTTCTGTTCTGTGCCAGAACAAGAGTTTTCTAATGGAGCACCACAAAGACCTTGATTATGAAAAAAGGCCGAAAATCCAAACTGCTGGATGGTAGGAATAGATGGGATAGCACCAGAAAGGTTGTTGTAAGAAATGTTGAAATGAGTTAAATTTTTCAAATCCCCAATTGTCAAAGGGATGGAACCGGATAGAAAGTTTTCGGACAAATCTAAAGAATGCAGGTTAGACAAATTTCCAATGGTTGTAGGTATGCTTCCATTGAACTGGTTATGATGCAGGTCGAGAATTTTAAGGGGTGTAATGTTCTGGAGGTTCAGCGGAATGCCTCCTGCTAAAGAATTGCCAGAAACATCTCTGCGTAATACATGTATAGTTTCATCAGTTTAATTGTAAAAAATGTTGACATGAACACAAAAAGCAGGAGATGGTTATTGAACTCACAGCTCGAGAAGAAACTGGCAATTGCTTATCTCTACTGGGATTTCACCGCTGAGTTTGAGATTGTGCAAATCCAGGACTTCAAGCCAATCAATACCCCCAAATGCCGAAGGAATTGTTCCGTCTATTGAGTTATTTGCTAATCGAATGAACACAAGACCCTTCAAGTCGGCAATTCCAACTGGTATAGTTCCATCAAGCCTGTTAAACCCCAAATCTAAATACTTCAGGCGACTGCATTCTCTGATGCCAGGCGGAATGTTTCCATTGAAATCATTCCCAGAAACATCAAAAACTTCCAGTCTGCTACTGCAATTTCCAATGTCTGGAATCACACCCTGGAACTCATTCCATGAAATATTGAAATATGTAAGATTACCCAACCTGAGGAACCCAAATGGACCAGAGTCAGTAAACCTATTGCTAGCGAGATCCAAAAGTTCTAACCTTCCACATTTTGAAACATGTTCTTGAACACTTCCTGACAGCATGTTACTCCTCACGGACAAGTACACTACAGCAGGAATGTCACAAATTTCTGAAGGCAATTCTCCAGTAAGACTGTTAAAAGACAAATCTATCCCTTGAAGATTCATACAATTACTGATCGAGATAGGAATCGTCCCTGAAAGATTGTTATGCGACAAAGAAACGAACTTTGTCTGGTAACAATTCTTGAACAGTGCTGAAGGAATCTCCCCAGTATACCCATTTCTTGACAAATCAAGAAACCTTATGTTAGGCAAATCCCCAAGAAATTCCGGGATTGACCCGGATAATGCATTGGAGCTCAAGTTAATCTTCCACAATGTACCAATTTCTCCATACTCCAATGGGATGTTCCCAGTGAATTTATTGCCAAATAGAGTAATAATCCTCAAAGATTTCAACCCAGATAAAGCAGGAGACAAAACCCCACCTAGACTAGTATTCCACAACACGATCTTTGCCACATTTCCATCTGAATTACAAAATACCCCTTTAAAATCTTGGCAAGGGCTTCTGCTTGGATCCCAAGAACTCAAACTATCATAAGGGTCACTTGAGATGTTACCTTTAAATTGAAGCAAGATCTCCCTTTCAGTAATTGGAGAGACTACAGATACTGTATACTCGAACAAACAGAATGCATAAACGAACAAAAGGCAATAAAAATTTGTACCTAATAACCTCATCTTTCCAACATAATCTCAGCATTATACTTTCTGGATCCAGTTCTGCAAACCCTTGATCTCTGCTTCTGCAAATACAGAAGTTCTTCTCATTGAAAAGGGGCTTCTTGCTAATTGGCAGTATTTTGAATGCACAATCTTGCTGAAAACGCCAAGAAATTGAAGTACATTTTTGGGTATGGCTAAAAAAATTGTGATTTTACGCTAATTTCTTGGAATCTAGTTCTGGAAAGTTTGTATATGGGTGAGTGTCAGAAAGAACTAATTTTTTATGTTTCTAGAGTTTCAAGAAAATTGAAGACTGCGAATAGAGAGAGAGAGAGAGAGATGCTGATGGGCTGGCTGCCATGCGAGATTGAGTAAGAAAATGAAAAAATTGCCTGGCTAGACGGAAAGAGAAGTGTGGATGCCAAATGCCAGATTAATAAAAATAAGCTGCTTATTTTATGCTCATAAGTACTTATGACAAAGACACCACATGGGATTAGTGCGTTTCTGGCCTTTTCTTTGTCACAGGCATACACACAGTACACAGTGAAATGACATTATAGTAATGACTTGAATTAATAAATGTAATAAGATAACAAACAAGGGAAAAACCGTTCTGTCTGTTTGCTGAGATATCCTCCATTATTATCTCTATTGTAGGGTCTTTTTCAGCACAGAAAAGAAGCATTTATACTCTCCAACAACCAAGGTACCACCACCACCTCCACCACCATTCAGTCGAGAGAGAGAGAGAGTAGAATTGAACGAGTTTCCACTCCGTTTTCATTTGAGAAAATTGCGGTTTGGTCCCCACCCTATACACTTTGTCACATCTTTTTCCCCAACGTTTGTTTCGTTTCAGCCTGGTCCCAAACAGTTTCTTTTAGGTGCATAATTATTTCTCGACCTTGGTTTTTAGTCAAAAGTGACATAAGTACATGTTATCGAAATGATTGAATACTTCTCATCTCTGTGAGCATTTCATTAAATAGTAAATTGTTCAGTAATTATAGTAATACAAAGTTATTCAACGTAACTAACTATATACAGTAGAAAATCTGAGAGCTAAAGAAGGAAACCTAAGATGTACAAGATTAATAGAAATAACAAAGGAAATGAGTAGGTTGTGGAAAATATAAATGTCATTTGATTGAATATACTATTAACACCCCCCTCAAATTGATGTTGACTAATCAAGCAACATCAATTTGTCAATGAGAAACTGATGTTGTTGACGTGCCATAGCTTTTGTAAACACATCAACAATTTGAAAATCTGTGTTGATATGAAGAAGAGTGATATCGCATTTGTCATATGCCTTACGAATGCAGTGGCAATCCACCTCAATATGCTTGGCTCGCTCATGAAAGGTCGGATTTGTAGCGAACTGAATCGCACTAGTGTTATTTGCATGCAGAGAAGTGAGCACACTTTGAGGGAACCCAAGTTTAGCCAACAATCTACGAAGCCAAATAATCTCTGAACAAGCAGAAGACATCGATATTCAAAGTCCGTAGAATATTTAGACACATGTTTCTTACTTTTCCAAGAAATAAGAGCATTGCCAAAGAACATGCACCATCCCATAATTGAGCGACAAGTATCTTGGCAATCAACTCAAACAGCATCACTATATGCACTCATTCGTAGAGAAGAGCCAGTAGGAAAGAATAAACCACAATATGATGTAACGCTCAAATAGCGAATAATTCTGCGACCAGTAGCCAAATGGAGGCATCGAGGAGTTTGCATATATTGACTGACTTGCTGAATAGCGAAGGAAATATCAAGCCGAGTAATGGTCAAATAGTTTAGACTCCCAACCAATTATCAGTATAACAATAGGTCATTAAGAAGCTCACCCTCGTCACGTCAATACTTCACATTGACCTCTAAAGAGGTGTCAACAGAAGAAGTAGCTTGAAGTCCAACTAAAGTAAGTTGATTTTAAAAAATACCAATTGGATCAAATTTCACTTCAAGACCTAAGAAATATTTAAGATAGCCAAGATCTTTCATGTGAAATGAAGCATGTAGGTGATGTTGAAGATGTTGAATCAGATTAGAATTGTCCCAATAATGACAATATCATTGACATAAACTAGAAGAAGAATGATACCAATTGAAGTCTTGCGTAAGAACAAGGAAGAGTCATACTGACTTTGGACAAGTAATGTGGAGCGGAACTTATCAAACTAAGCTCAAGGAGCTTACTTTAAACCATAAAGAGGTGGCTTCAGCCTGCATACATCACAAGATGGGGTAGAGAATAAACCTAATGGAGGTGTCATAAAACCTTCATCCTTGAGATCACCATGCAAAAAAAGCATTTTTAATGTCTATTTAATGGAGGGACCAGCCTTTAGAAACAGCATGGAAAGAACTATTCTCATAGTAGTCATCTTAGCCATCAAAGCAAAAGTTTCATCATAATCAACTTCATATTCTTATCGATTGCCAAGAACGACCAACCTAGCTTTATATCTTTCCACAGTGCCATCTTGACGTAGCTTCACAGAATATACACATTTACACCCAATGGTTTTAACATTAGATGGACACAGAACTATATCCTAAGTATGATTCTCATGGAGTGCCTAAAGCTCATCTTGCATAGACTTTGCTCAACATTCCTGCTTAACGACCTCAGAGTAACAAGTAGGAATCTTAATGCTAGACAAAGTTGCATTGAGAAGAAACTCATACCTATTGGGTGGACAAGAGGGTCGAGTAAATCTCTGAGGTGTTGTAGTGATATAGGTGCAGGCTCAGTCGAGGGATTAGTGGAAGGCAACATGGGTTTTTAAGAAATACTGATTTTCAAAAAACACTGCATTTCGAGAAACACGAAAAAGATTAACTGCATCATAATAAGACATAAAGCCCTTTTGAGCAAGACTATAAACCAAAAAGGTACATCGAACAGATTAGACAGCAAACTTGTGACGTTCAAGATGAGGTAAGTGAACAAAACAAGCACATCCAAATGTATAAAGTTATGTATAACTAGGAGGCTTACCGTAGAGGTGAGAATATGGAGAATCAAAGTCCAAAATCTGGGAAGGAAGTCAATTAATCTATAGTAGACAAAGCTTCAACCCAAAATTTATGAAGAACAGAAGATTCAAGCAATAAGGTACAAACAACATCCAACAAATGGCGATGTTTTAGTTCTGCAATGCCTTTTTTGTGAGGTGTATAAGGACATGAACGCTAAGAAGGAATACCTTTTTTATTCAAAAAGGTATGGAAATCATGGGACATATATACACCATCGGAATCTGACCTTAGCACATTAATAGATGTTAAGAATTGAGTTTCAACATAAGCTACAAAGGTTTTGAAAATAGAAAATACTTCGGATTTTGATTGAAGAAAATACACCCAAGTGTAATGACTATAGTCATCAATGAACGTCACAAAATATTTATAGCTGACATGAGATAATACAAGAGTAATGCCCCAAATATCACTATGGATAATATGAAAACATAATGTAGCATGACTACCAAGAATAGAAGAAGGTAGTGTTTGACTTTTTTTGAGTTTAGCAATAGTACAATCAAAAGATACAGTGTGAAGGAAGTCAATTAATCTACAGTAGATAAAGCTTCAACCCAAAATTTATGAGGAACAGAAGATTCAAGCAATAAGGTACGAATAACATCCAATAAATGGCGATGTTTTAGTTCTGCAAACCCATTTTTCTGAGGTATATAAGGACATGAACGCTAAGAAAGAATACCTTTTTTATTCAAAAAGGTATGGAAATCATGGGACTTATATTCACGATCGGAATCTGACCTTAGCACTTTAATAGATGTTGAGAACTGAGTTTCAACATAAGCTACAAAGGTTTTGAAAATAGAAAATACTTCGAATTTCGATTGAAGAAAATACGCCCAAGTGTAATGACTATAGTCATCAATGAACGTCACAAAATATTTATAGCTGGCATGAGATAATATAAGAGTATGCCCCAAACATCGCTATGGATAATATCAAAACATAATGTAGCATGACTACCAAGATTAGAAAAAGGTAGTGTTTGACTTTTTTTTGAGTTTAGCAGTAGTACAGTCAAAAGACACAATGTGAGAGGAAAGCTAATCTTTATTGCCTAAGAAATTAGACGAAACAAGATAATTAGGATGTCCTAAACGTTTGTACCAAACCTCACATTTATTTGCTACTGCATTACAAGCCAAAGACATTAGACTATTAAAAGTAAAGTGCAGAGGAAACAATCTTCCAACTTTAGGCCCCTTCACGATCACCGTTCCCAACACTTGATCCTAGACCTGACAACCAACACCAGAAAAATGCACTTTACAATTGTTATCAACTAATTGACCAAATGAAATTAAACTATAGAGAGTCCAGGTGACACAAACACATCACGTTCCAATTGAAACCGCCTAGCATTGTTATCTTAGTTGTAGATGTGCTTCAAATAATCCCACATTTCCTTAGCGATATAAAAGGACTACATATTATTAACCATATGTGGTTTGATTAATCCCAACATCCAAGAAATTATCCGAGAATACTTGATCTCTTATTAAGCAAGTCCCTTAGCATCAGTTGATGCTTTGGAAGACCCATCAATATGATCCCAAAGTTCTTTGCCTTTAAGGAACATCCTGAATTGAAATTCCCAAGTAGAGTAGTTCTTCTCTGTGAAGCGAACATAAAAGGTTTTTGCAGACATAGTGATAGAGTAAAAATACACCAGAAGCTAGAGAACTTCACCAAGACAAAAAAAAAAAAAACTTAGAACATTGAGAGGTCTTGGACTGATAACTGAAAGAAGGAAGCACGGATGACTAAATCAGAACAGGAGCTCTGATACTATGTCAAAATGATTGAATACTTCTCATCTCTGTGAGTATTCCATTAAATAGTAAACCGTATAGTAATTAGTAATTACAGCAATATAAAGCTATTCAGGGTAACTAACTATACATGGAAACTAACTATATACGGTAGAAAATTTGTGAGCTAAAGAAGGAAACCTAAGTTGTACAAGATTAATAGAAATCACAAAGGAAAGAAGTAGATTGTGGAAAATATAAATATGATTTGATTGACTATACTATTAACACATGTCACGGATTGCAACTTAGCTTGAAGCTAACATTTGTAACCATTAGGGATGATGGGAGAAAAAATATGAATTAAATTATGATTACTGAGAAAAAGAAATCTACTCATGTCACTTAAGTAAAAGTTGTCGTCTGGTGAGTGGCCAGACGAGTCCTTTACGTGCTTTTGTCCCTACAGAGAGACAACCTATGGACTATCCTTATGCACAAAATGTGCAATCCTTGGGAGCCATGGGGCGCCTAGGGACCTATTTTAGGCACATCATGGGATGGCTAAAGTATTAGTATAGGGTCAAGGCCCTATTAGGTAGTGTTGGCCCAGAAGTTATATAATGAGTATTGTTATGCTCCGAGGATGAAAAATAAAAATATTGAAATACCTCTAGATCAAATGAGTTTATGTCAAGAAAAACACTCCAATTGCCTCGTCTGCTAACTCATGTGCATTGGCTATGGGTTCTAGCCTTTCCACGGGGTTTCATTGGCTAAATTGTGTTCATAAGGTGAGGTCGCATAATTGAGCAAATGAGGAAAGAGCAACATGCAATGAGCTAAAATATTTAAGTGACAAGCATGAGTATTGCTTTGTGGGGCATAATGACCTTAATGTGTGAGATGAAGCTAAAATAGCTTCTTTCGGCCATGCATGCTTCAAATGGACCATATGTTATGTACAAGCATCAGGCAAGCTAGCTAAGTGCTTGTTTGGTATTATTTTTATGTACTTATCAGGAATAAATCCTACAAAAATTGTAGATAATAAGTAGATCTTTTGAAATATGTGGATAAAAGATATGCTTGATCAACTTATATTAAAATTTAAGCAAAGCCAATCATGCTCTAAGTCGAATTCATCTAAGTTTGGGGCATTGATGATGATGTGCATCGTGATTGCAAATAGCCGAGCACCCATGCACGAAGTACAATGCAAGGAAGCGTTTAGGTGTTCATGTCAGTAAGCTTCATTTGTGAAATATGGCATGTTGAGGCTTATTGAAAGAAGGCGAAAGTAGTACAATGGAGCAAGACCATTACAGTATGAGCGAAAATTTATTCTTTTGCAACACTCAGAGAATCGGTAAGTGGCAATACATCACGAAAATGTCACATGCATTTAGTTCGTCAACAACTTATAATCTTCTAACACCTTTTCAGAAAGAAATGACTTTATCACTTCTTGGCAAAATCAAACACAAATTATTGTTGTCATGGAGGAATAATGCAGCTCAAGACAATTTAGACATATTCAAATCCTAGTGAAGAGTCTCCTAACATGTGCATTATGACGATCGGCATGTTAGCCATTCTAATCGATTTTGAATTATTTCATATAAAATGGTTAAGGACCACGCTACAACATAAAAATGTTGAGGTCAAAATTGCAGTAGTGTATAAGTTGGAGACCAACAGTGCATTTTTTACTTTTCTTTTCCTGATTAAGTTTTTGGTCAGTCCAATCCAGTGTATATGACAATGACTTGGAGTGAGTGTCGGTTGTATTTCTTTGAATTAAACAAATAATGGTCCCCTTGGTTTTCTTTCTTCATTTAAAACAAATTAAACTAGAACAATGAAATAAGTACGAGGAGTTTTACAGATTCTTTTATTAGATGCCAAATGTCAACATTACATTGGTCAATTTTTATACATTTTTTTTCCATCATACAAATGTCATCTCTCTACCCCTAAAACTACCATGTGAAACTCCCATGTACGAATGATTTTTTTGTTTAAACTAATTAACCAAGGATAAACAACAGGGGACTTGTTCATTGCTTCTAAATGACACAATTGGTGCGACTTTTTTAACATTTTTTTTTGAATGTGTATATTTAATATATAATATTAAATTATAATACAATCAGAACCACATATTATCGTATGATAAGCCAACTTGTCATATATTCGAGTTAGGGAGATAAATGGGCTGAGTTGCTTGTTGGCTCATGGGCTCGGCTTGTCCCGTCCCGACTCGATGCATGAACAACTTGGACTCATTTTAAGATGAACCATGGATCAAATTGAACTTATATTTTTTTAGTAACCAAGAGGGGTTCGGCTTGTGAGGTCCACAAATCAGCTCGTGGGTGGCTCGGTCTAGCCCATTCTCACCCCTAATTTGAGTATAGAAGCCCATGAAAATATGTTAATATCGACTCAAAATGTCGTGATAGACACATTTAAGTAGGGATTCATTTGCTCGTGTAAGAACAAAATTGGACTATGGGTGTAATTTTCTCGAACTAATTAATTGGTCTTGAAGTATTTTTCAATGTGGACAGAAGAAAAAGGAAGGTTACTTTTTGTTTCTCCTTTAGTACTAATTTTACTTGTTTCCACTTCAATTTGTTCCATTTTATAGGTTTGGAAAAAAATAAAAACAAGAAGGAATAGAGATTATTCACTTACTCTTTGTAAACATTAACCTCTTATAATTCCCTTATCTAAAGTAAATATTTTCATTTCAGTTGAGTCATTCGATCTAAATGAAAAAGTAATGACTATCTATGTATCATAATCATGGTGAGATGGACACAAATCAACGTCGTCCATCAAAATTGTCCCAAAATTATGAGAGATTTTTTATTTGAAAAAGAGGGATTTTGGTATAATCATGTTTAAAAGTCGATTCTTTTGAGCTATTGACACTAGTTTTTTCCTTCTTTTTTTAACTCTCTAGTTCTACGCGCTAGATTTAGAGACGATGAGCCATTCACTATTGTTTTGAGGGAGTCTTCAATACTATTAACACGTTAGTCAACTTGGCCAGTTTCATTTTCTTTTTTCGATTTTGATAGTTCTTACATCACAATTCACAAGTTCATCCCCTTCATATTCGTGGTCAATTCACTACGAATAAAAGTTTAATACTCATGTCACTTACAAGTTTTCGCCCCTGAAAATGCACTCAACTAATTTTTCTATACAAGAATTTGAAACCGTCAACCTTGTGGCATCAAATAAATCTATATCCAGCATATGTTTGATTACAGAAGTAAATTAAAGAAATATTAAATGTTTAAAAAGTGCTAGTTGGTTGAAGAAAAAGTGCAACAACACATTTATTTTGAAATGGAAACGTTTGAGTGACACTCAACGGCATCTTGGTCTGTTAAGATTAATAAATATGTCACTCCAAAATGTAAATTGTCACTTATGCTATAGTACTACATATTTTTAGTAAAAAATAACTTTGAGTCCTTTATCTCGATCATGATTTTTCCTACCGCATGGAAAAGATACTTCACCTTGGGTCTGGTTGTGAACAAAGAAGGATTCGAACCCCTAACACCATGATTTGTAGTCATGTGTTCTAATCATCTTAGTTATAGGTCTCCGCCTACCTCACCTCGTTCTCAAGAGTACATCAAGAAGAAGAAATTAACCTAAGAAAAGTGCCCGTCTTACCATTCTAGGCAATATCAAACCAAGAAAATAAGTAACATTCCATTTACCTAAAATTTTAATGTGGAGCATGAATGAAACGAAGTAGGACCAGTAGTCTGGGCTTGAGAGGAGTCCTGAGCTTGGTTCGGGATCATATATAGTAGATTACATTAGTATCATAATTAACTTTTGAGCAAAATGACAACAATACTCCACATCAAATCTGCCAACCAATTGAGAGACAATAACGTGAAAACACGAACAAACAAACTTTAAGTCACTTTATCTCTGCTTTTTTGTGGATTAAAGCCTAATTATTAGGAGATGGGGACAAAGAGTCTTCTGTGCTATCCCTTTCTAAGCAAATGATTCAGTCAGGAGACATTTTTTCTTCTGACAAAACTGCTAAACAAATTCCAGACAATTTTGTGACCATAATGTGGAAGAAAATAAAGAAGAAAGCAGCTCAACAAAGCATGTCTCACTTTTCGACATTTACAATCGATTTCATCTTCATCTGCAGTCCAAAATCTCCAGCAATAATGTTGGGAGTTCTGTCTCGACTCCCTTCCCTTTCCATGCAGCTACACATTGACGAACCTCGACCCAACAAAACATCAACAAATATAAAATCATTGGATGATCCACATGACAAACTAAAGATCACCACATTGGTGAACCTTCAGTCGCCATTTTGCATATAAAGTCGCTATCAAGGTAGTAGAAACAGTTATACAAAAGCCAATAACATTGAAAGCAATTTATGAAGCTGATAGGCCGTGTTGATTGTGTGAAGCATCAGCCAAAGTTCTCATCAAGACGCCACTACAATGAATCAAACGCTGCATGAAGTGGAAGGAATTTTATTGCTTAGGAACAAAAATAATAAAGGCATTAGCATAACAATTATGACATAAAAGAAACTCAAGTGGACAATTAGCCATTGTTCCAAACAGAATTTGATGTGGCGAAAACTTATAGGAAAGATAAAAATCCTCACAAAGAATTTCAATGAAGAGAAACTCTAGAAAAAAATTATTTCTTCAATCAATGCAGCCTCAAAGTGCTTACAACGTTTTATATAGCGAAAACCCTAAGAAAATTCGGAAAAATTATATAATAATAAAAAAATATTTTTTTTTCAAAGTGGAAAAAATTGAGATAGTGACAGATTTTGAATCTCTTAATCATCAGGATCGTCCCCCAACAAACGGAATTCAAATATGAATTTATTTGTTTGAGATATGCCCAAAATATAAATTACCAAAAAAAGAAAAAACGCATAAACGAGGGCCTAAATGAAGAAATTTGATCGAATTGGCCCGTTTCCACTCAAATTTGACTAAAATTTCACCAAAAACTAACAACCCCAAAATTTCTCCAAAAATCAGAAAATTACTTATTTCTATTTACGCCGGTCCCACTTTGCCAAAAAATCTAATTCCTTCTGCACCACATCATAATTCCAAGAAATGTCAAGGAAAAATTCAAACTGGCAAATCCAGATTATACAATTAACACATATACATGCACACACGATCAAAGATCTAGAATACGAGCCAACAGAGACAACTTGTTAATGATCTTAAAGAATATCACAACTAGTGGGGGAACTCATACAAATATCACATATACTGAAAAAGAAACAAAGCATGAATTTTATAAGTTAACTCACTTCCTTTTTACAGTCAAATTTTAGTGTTTCATAAAAACCAGTGATTCAACTAAAATATGTATAGGTTTTTTTTCCTGCAACTTATTGGAGAAAATTAATATACAACATAGTTATATGAAAAGGCTTACAATTCATTAATACAAAAAAGTTGCACCAGAATAAGACCCTGATCAAATACGTAATCATCATAAACAAATATAACTCAAATGACAATCATCATTATGGATTATGATGAAATCAAGAAGAAAGTGTAGAGCTCAGCTTTCATTAGAAGTTTTATACACCAAAAATGGACAAGCATTGTCCGTGTGTGCTCACGTGTCTGGTTTGTGATTGAAAACAAATGACAACTTCCACAGTTTCATTTTTAATAGACAAAATACGTCCATAAAACAATCTCAAACCGTTTTTCGTGTATGGAGGGGAAGCAAATGATCGAGAGAGAGAGAGAGAGAGTTCTTACGTGTAAATTGCAACAAACATTTCTTGCATCATTCCTACCAGCGTTCCCAACAAGTAAGGACCGTATGTAACATCCGAAGCCACAGCACCGTAATTATATACAAGACAGGGGAAAGGAGAAATCCTAATCGATGCAATCGCTTGGAACTGATTGAACCAAGTTCCCTCACCAGCTAGTCTTATTGTGGTAGCTTTCTTCGGATGTCTATCTAACCATGCCTATCAGAGAGAACAATACAGTGTCAAGTTTAGTACAATATAAAACCCATGCAAAGACAAACTAATCGTAGGAAACAATATATAAAACATAAATGACGTACTTGGATTTTAGGATGGAAGATAGAACCGACGAAATATGGAATTGAGACGCCAAATGCCACTGCTACAATTATAAGCAAAAATCCATAGCCATATCGAAAAGTCATCCCTGCTACCCACATGGAAAGTATAGAAGGTAAAAGCAAGGTTGGAAATATTTTTACTGAACCAAAGACTAGGAAGTGCTCGCATTGGCTTGCTGAATGTTTCCGTCTCCCAATTTATGATGGGAATAATTACCTGGAAAATGATAATGGTACTTAGAAAACATTATGACCATAGAAGTGCCACGAGAATTGTTGGAAACCATTGTTAACCACTTGATCTAAAAACTTAGTGCCTGTTTGATAACCATTTTTGCCTCATTTTTAGACAATTTCCCACCGTTATACAGTAAAGTGTCAGAAGGAGCCGCAATTTTTGAAAATAAAATTCAATTAAATTACCAAGTTGTCCTTTCAAATAATTTTCTTTCTTAAGGAAGTTAGGGCAATTATGTAAACAAATTGCTGCCATTTCAGAAGCTGTAGCACCTTGGGCCCCACTGACACAGGCAACAGTCAAAAAAAGCATTCTCATATTAGCAAAAAATGGTTATCAAACATCCCCTTAACCTATTAAACATTGTCACATTATCATTTGAATAGTGTTGGAATAATAACTCACCTTCACCAACAACACACGAGCAGCTTCAACAGCCAAAATCAGTTCATCAGTCAACTTCAGCAAACCGGTTCCTGCAGCACCAGATCAGTTCACATTTCAACAGCATTCAGCTTCAATTTTATTCTAGTTCCTTCTAGTCTCTTCTTAAGTTTGTTATCTTGTTAGTTAGTTAGATAATTGGTTAGTTATTTCTTCTATAAATAGGATAGATTGCATTGTATTTCCTTAAACAAGTTGATTGAATAAATTTCATTTGCTTCCCTGCTTATTCAGCAGGCCTATCCCAGTTCTCTGTTTTTATTTTCAGTTTTGTTATTTTAGTTCAATTCGTTTTCTCCTTCCTTGATTTTATCATGGTATCAGAGCAGGTTTCGGATCCTGCCTTTTGAAATTCATCTTCTTTCTTTTCCTTTTCTATATTGAATCTATCAAAACCGAAAAAAAAAAATTCCCAAAAATCAGAAAACACATTACCAAAAAAAAAGGAAAGTGACGGCTCACAAGATGTTCGACGAAATGTCGAAATGGATTTATTCCTCTTTGAGGATTGAGTGTAGCAGATCAATTACCAAAGAGGTAATCTGCTATTAAATTCTGAATTGATTTCCAGACAAAAGGAAATGGAATCTGCTGTACAGCAGAAAAGTGAAAGGAAGAAACCAGAATTGAAGATAGATTAGATCTTCACAAATGGTTGATCTATTCCCAGATAGGGAGTCTCTGTGGTACCTTGAAGTCATATATGTCTTCAACATATACCAGCCTGCTTCCAAGAGTGAATGCACAGGCGAGAGAATGATTGGATTTAAAAAAAATTGAATGATGAAACATATGGAATTTTATCTTCTGAATGAAGATATGAAGATGATTGAAACAAGGAATTGTTTCATTGAAAACGAGCTTCCCAGGAAGCTTCAAAACCTGCAGCCTACCAGTCTTCAAAAATGTTCTACCAGCCTACCAGCTCATCATCAGATCAGTTCAAAGTTATGGACCTGCAATGATACTTCCTTCTTTGCTTGCATCTCTACTCTCCTTCTCTACGGTTCAAGATGTTCCATCTTGAGGGGGGAGTGTTGGAATAATAACTCACCTTCACCAACAACACACGAGCAGCTTCACCAGCCAAAATCAGTTCATCAGTCAACTTCAGCAAACCGGTTCCTGCAGCACCAGATCAGTTCACATTTCAACAGCATTCAGCTTCAATTTTATTCTAGTTCCTTCTAGTCTCTTCTTAAGTTTGTTATCTTGTTAGTTAGTTAGATAATTGGTTAGTTATTTCTTCTATAAATAGGATAGATTGCATTGTATTTCCTTAAGCAAGTTGATTGAATAAATTTCATTTGCTTCCCTGCTTATTCAGCAGGCCTATCCCAGTTCTCTGTTTTTATTTTCAGTTTTGTTATTTTAGTTCAATTCGTTTTCTCCTTCCTTGATTTTATCAAATAGTGTCTTCCACACGTCCCCTCACATGTAGGCTAAATTTGTCTTTTTCCAATAAAGGCATTACATATCACAATTTCATTTAAATGAATGATGATGAGACTTGAATTCAGGACATTTGTCTACTTAAATACCATGTTGAACTACTTGATCGAAATCAGATGAATTATCATTTTAATAGTGTCGTCAACAACCATGAAATCATATCTAGGCTTCTCACCAGACTTGTAATCATAGACATTACATCTACCTCAGCAATGCCATCCACTTAACAGAAGATGACAAGCAAGAATATAGTCATATCGAGAACATCAGTAAATTATACCAGCTAAGTTGAATAGGTAACAGCTACCAACTCTTTCTAGTATTTCGTAATAATTCTGCTCATCTCACATTAATTAAGTTCCTTTCATCAAAATCGTAAAATCCTGTCATTTGTTGTATGCATAAACTAACACCCATGTCTATGTAAAATAAACATGAAAAAAGATTAGAGAAGTGGAAAGAAGTAATTGCATTATATATTTTGCGGACATTTTGCGGACAAAGCCTGTGTATAAAAGAGTAGTCAATATTTAAAATCAAAGAGCAATTTTCTAAGCACCCAAATCTAAAAGGGAAAGAAAAATCAAAATTGATACAAATCATTGCCTCCTTTGATTTACCAGAAATACTCTTATAATACATATAATAAAAAACAAACACTTCAGTATCTACGCATGCATAAACCAATAATAGTTAAAATTACACATTAATGCATGTAACTAAATAAACAAAAATTCGTGAAAAACAAAAATCTTTCACTATACTAGACAACGAATTACCTAATCCAAGAAAAAGGGTTCGACCTGTTTGAAGCAGGCAAGACCCTTATGAACACCAGCAGCACCACCAGCTTCACCCACGACCACTACCATCCTCCACTACCACCGTCACAACAACCCGATGACGATGAAAATGTTGCCCCCGTCATGACAATTGTGTCTCTAATTTCACGTGATCTTCCACTATGCCATCATCATCAGAATAGTGATACGTCATCAACACCTAATCAAGTCACTTGTTTATTAAGCACTTGTTTGGTCCCATTATTTGCAAAGTATATTACTCAAAACTTTTCTTTATTTTCTAACCACACATTTTTCGTCAAAATATGATTCCAAAATGCATTTTGAACAAAAAAAATTGAGGCTTAAAGAGGTGCTAAATTAAATTTCTGCCAAATTGTGCAATAATTTGCCAAGAAGATAATCAAGAACGCCCTTCGACTAAGGGATTTCAGCTGCTAATTCATTTTTTTTCCAATTAAATTCTCCGGAGAAGCTGAAATATAGAGATATATGGAAGATTACGCATGTGGACATCTTGAATAGTGCTCAGTGTACATTGTTTGGTTGACATCATTGTCTACATCCCATTCGAGTTCAAAAAGTTATAAGCGAGAAAGTGTGGTTTTTTAAAAAATTGTCCAATAGTGCGTGTTGTCACGTGGCACAATATAAAAATAATATAAAAGATGATGTAAAAATAGCATTATTGATATATTTTAGTGTCAATATGATCACTTTGAGGAGTTCAAATCCCAAGCTGAAATGCCTAATTAGGCACATTAAAAACGACATCGTATGATCACTGTTAGAATAATGTCCTTGGAATGGAAAAATATACTTCAGTTTTACTATAGTGTGATAATTATTTAAATTATAATCAATATTTAACAAAAATCAATAACGTCGTCATTAATTGTTGGTGTACAAAATGACGATCATTATTGGTTGATGATTATCTTATCAATTTTCATTAGTCCAAATAATAGCTGAGGTGAGTGTGACATTTGATTGATTACTAACTTTAATTCTATTAAGAACAAAGGGAGAAGTTAATGAAAAATGAGGAATAATAATGAGTAATAATGGTTTAGCTAAAAAATAAAATATAAATAATGTTATTGGACTTGTAAAAAAAAATATCTGCTCTCTATCTTCACTTACCTCAAAATATTCTTTATAATAAAGAAGATTCTTTTTAAAATAATATTTGTTACGGATTAATGAATAGAATCGACACGTGGCGCCACGTGTCGATGGTGGGACCAGCTTGGTTAAATCAGGTTACGATTCTCTAGCTTCAACCGTAGGTTCCGAGGCCCTCACTATTATTCCGAGGCCCTTACTAGCACTCTGAGGCCCCTGCTGCTAACGTCCGAGGCTCATTAAAGGACCACTTGCGGGGATTCACTCATGATGAAAATTTTTAACAAATGATTGATGTGACTCTTGTGTAAAGTTTGTTTATGTCTTGTCTTGTCAATGTAAGAACATTTAATGCTTTGTAAGGTTAGGAGAGTCAACTTGATGGCTAGGACTTGATGTCTTGGCCGAGGAGATGGTGTCACGTGTAAATTGATCCAAAGGTCACAATTTGAGTTGTAACACTATAAATACCCCAACCATATAATACAAGGGAAAAAAAATGCAAAATTCCAAAGGAAAAACTAAATATTTGGAAACATATAGCTCTCTTTTTGCCACGAAAATTACAACCACGAATCTTGGTATTTATCGATTGGTTTCTTATACAATCGTGCTACATCTTTTTTACCGGTGGCCTGAACGAAAACGTCTCGTGCCTTTGAGCCACTCTCACGCCCATTACTTGGAGCCATCATGACCGTCTATCGGCATTAGCGTGTCGGATTAAGCTTGCGTGTGCACGAGTGGGCCCGGCATCTGTTGGCAATATTTTTTGGGGTCAACAGATTGGCGCCGTCTGTGGGAAACCACACCATAACCACGAGCAACCCCGTGGAAAAAGCCTTCTGAGAAAATATTTCGGGCATCCCCCTTTAAAAAGGATTTATTCTTGAAAAAAGAGTAAGAGGAAGCCCCTAAAGGAAAATATTTACAGTTTTAAGTTTCAAAAGATATGAGCTCGGAAGAAGAGGCTCCACCCAGGCGAACTAGAGAAACTGACAATGAGGCCCCTGCGGTCCGACGCCGACCCCACCACCATCACAGGCGAGGTGGTAGGAGGTTGGCGGCCCAGCTTACTAGGGAAATGGCAACCATGCAGCCAATATGAGGAACATTACCAACCAAAACTTGGCGATACAAGAGCTGTTGAGGCAAATGCAAGGCCAGGGAGGTCCCCCACCTCCCTCCTTTGTTCCACAAGGGCCATATCAACCTGACGAGATTCAAAGTCAAAGAGCTTATTCCTCCAGACAGCATAGGGGAGTAAGCCCAGTAGAAAGGGAAGTGGGAGTCGATATCTCCTCCAATTATGCTTCCGGTCGACCCTCCGAGGCCCCGTTCAACATGGAGGATAATTTCTCTTCCGAATATGAGCCAGCACCGAGGCCCCAGAGGTCTACCAGTGTTTTTGACAGGCTCAGCCCAATGGGTCAGAGGCGTAGGCAAAGAAATGCAACACATGCTCCTACAACTAGACCACAGCCCCCACCTCCTGAGGTTCGGCAGCCGGAGGAAAGGCAAGAACGTGCCCCCCGTGCTGTGCCGCATCGTCATGAGCGTCTCAGAAGGGACGAGGAGGATCGCAACCAGGCAGGACCATCCGCACAACAGCCCAGGTATGAGGCTGGGGCTAATTATGATTCGGACGGTCCCCAAAGATCCTGCGACTTAGATGATGATGATGACAATCTGCCATTCTCAAGGGAATTAAGGAATGCCCAGGTCCCAAATCATTACACTATGCCCAAGATACCCAAATATGATGGGAGAGGCGACCCGGCAAAGTACTTGAACAACTACAAAACGCAAATGAGCCTGAGAGGCGCTACTCCAGCTGTTAAGTACAGAGCTTTCCATTTGACTCTAAGCGGAGCTGCTGAGATTTGGTATAGCAGGTTGCCGCCTGGGAGCATTCGAAGCTGGCCAGAATTCAAAACTACATTTTTGAAAAAATTTGCTGTAAGCAAAGAGGGCGAAGCCCCAATCCAACGCCTCCAGGATATGAGGCAACAGCTTGAAGAAACTTTGAAAAGTTTTCTGTCCCACTTCATGGACGAAATGACTTGTTGTGTTCAAGTCACTGATCGCGAAGCTCTATCCGCCCTTAGGGGAGGCCTCAACATGAATACCCTGTTTTGGAGAGATGTGCAGAATCAAGATCCCCCAACTTACGATGCTTTGTTGGAGATGATGCGACGTGAAATCATCAACGAGGAACTGATAGAACATCGAAACAGGGCAAATAGAGGTCTCCAACCCCAACAAAGGCAACGTGGTAGAGGACCAACCTCCCATCTGATGGATCAGCAATGGGGTCAACCCAATGCGGAAGTTGTCGAAGGCTCAGGTCAAGCACTTGCCGTAGCTACGTTGAATGCTGTGCCAACTTTGGCCTACGAGGACGTACCAACTACGGGTACCCATGAAAACCCATGAACACAACAGGCCCCCATAGAGGACGAGGCCGGGGAAGAGGTTCGAATCAAGGCAGAGGCAACTCCCAAGGGTATTGCACTTATCACCATTCTTACAGCCACGCGACTGCTGACTGTAGAGACATAGCCTTGCATCCCAGAAATTCGGGTTCTAGAGGCAACAACCAGAATGCATCAAGACCGAGGAGCAGGCCCCCGCCAAGGCAGGATTCACGATCTAGGCGAGGCCCCTTCCCATCACAGGGAAGCATCTACTCGTGGAAGAGAACGAGAAAGGAATAGAAACTCGAACGAACAGCAACGCAGGGACCATCGAGGTAGGCCTGATGACGTTCCAATTCACGAGATTGACACTATTTTTGGAGGCCCTTATGTTGGTGGAAGCACTAGAAACTCCCAAAGGAACTATGTGCGAGAGGCAAGGGGTCCTCCATTGATTAGGTACATTGTGGGCAGCAGTTCACGGAGGAGTCAATCGCCTCCGATTGTGTTTACACACGAAGATTCTGAAGGTATTCACTACCCCCACTGTGATGCTTTAGTAGTAAGAGCTGTGGTGGCCAAGAACGGATTGAGGCGAATGTTGGTAGATAAGGAAGTTCTGTGAACATCCTATTTGGATCTACTTTCGACAAAATGATCCTGGACCATGAGTTAACCCCTACCAACACTCCCTTATATGGCTTCACTGAGGACAGTATCATCCCAAGGGGCAAAATCACCCTAGCTGTAGAGATGGGAGAGCCTCCCCTATCAACCACATGTTTTATGGAATTTTTGATAGTGGACAGTAGGTCAGCCTATCATGGGGTATTGGGGAGACATGCGTTGAAGGATTTGGGAGCTATCACCTCCATTCATCACCTATGCATGAAGTTTCAAACTGATAGGGGGGTGGCAACAGTTAAAGGAGACCAAAGAGGGGCAAGGGAATGCTACCTTAACTCCGTAAAGAAGGTTGAGCCTAGGGATATACACATGGTGACAGGCGCCAATAGCCCCGAATTGCCAGCACTCGATGAACTCGATCCACGAATGACCGAGGCTGATTCCCAGGCAGCCCCCATGGAAGAGTTGGAAAGCTTCCCTATCGATCCAAGGGAACCAACCAAGCTGCTGCAGGTTGGTAAGAGTTTATCCCCGAGATTCAAATGGGAGTTTAAAGAATTCTTGTGTAAGAATCACGATGTCTTTGCTTGGAGGCATGAGGATATGGTAGGCATTGACCCTGGAGTCAGTTGCCACCACCTAAGAATTGATCCCAAATTTGCCCCGCATAGACAGAAGAGGCGAGCTCTTAACCCAGAAAGGTATGAGGCCTTGAAAGAGGAAGTGCAGAAGCTCATTAACAACGGCTTTATCAGAGAGGCCCTCTACCCAAAATGGATATCCAATCCGGTACTGGTGAAAAAGCACAATGGGAAGTGGAGAGTATGCATTGATTTTTCTGATCTCAACAAGGCGTGCCCAAAGGACAGCTTCCCACTTCCCAGAATTGATCAGTTGGTGGACTCCACTACTGGACACGAGTCCCTAAGTTTCATGGATGCCTATTCTGGTTACAACCAAATCCCCATGTACCCGGGCGATGAGGAGCACACCTCGTTCATCACGGACCGAGGCCTCTATTGTTACAGAATGATGCCTTTTGGATTAAAGAATGCTGGAGCAACTTACCAGAGGCTAGTGAACAAGATGTTTGCCAATTTACTTGGGAAGACAATGGAGGTTTATGTGGATGACATGCTGGTTAAGAGTTTGAAAGTGGATGATCACATATCCCACCTCCATGAGGCCTTTGAAGTTCTGCGAAAATACCGCATGAAGTTGAATCCCCTTAAATGTGCATTTGGGGTAGCATCAAGCAAGTTCTTAGGATACATGGTCAATCAACGGGGCATCGAAGCAAATCCTGAAAAGATTCAAGCGTTGATCGAGATGAAATCCCCCCAGAAACCAAAAGAAGTACAAAGTCGACGGGTCACGTGGCTGCTTTGAGCCGCTTCATATCGAAATCCACTGACAAGTGCCTTCCATTCTTCAAAATATTAAAAGGAGAACAGAGGTTTCAGTGGACTGAGGAGTGTGAAGAGGCTTTCCAGGAGCTCAAAAGGCACCTGGGACGGGCCCCCCTCCTATCAAAACCCAAGCTTGGCGAGGTGCTACAACTTTACTTAGCAGTTTCCCTCGAGGCTATAAGTGCTGTACTGGTGAGGGAAGAAAATTCAACTCAGATGCCAGTTTATTATATCAGCAAGGCTTTGATACCTCATGAGACGCGATATCCAGACATGGAAAAACTAGCCTTGGCATTGATCATTGCATCTCGCAAATTGAGACCCTATTTTCAGGCTCACACCATTCATGTATTGACGAACTTTCCACTCAGACAAGTTCTACAAAAACCAGACGCCTCGGGTAGACTACTGAAATGGGCAGTGGAGTTAAGTGAATTCGAGATCCTCTTTAAAGCCAGAACTGCCACCAAAGGGCAAGCTTTAGCAGATTTTGTGGCAGAATTCACCAAAGCCCCCGCAATTGGCCAGGAGGCAGAGCTTCCCGAGCCTCCAACATGGAATTTGTTCGTAGACGGTTCGGCAGGGGAGACGGGCTCCGGAGCTGGTATAGTTCTTATAAGTCCTGAAGGTCATACGTTGAATAGTGCAGTACGGTTTGGCTTTAAGGCCACCAACAATGCTGCAGAATATGAGGCCCTCCATGCTGGCCTCAGGCTAGCCAAGGAAATGCAAGTAAAGAGGCTTCACATCAGCAGCGACTCCCAACTTATAGTGGGACAAGTGAACGGCAACTTTGTGGCTAGGGATAAAGCCATGGTCTCATATCTCAAATTGGTAATGAGCCTACTCCCTTCCTTTGAGAAATTCGAGTTAAGTCAGATACCACGCCTCGAAAATGCGCACGCCGATGCTTTATCTAAGCTTGCCAGCAGCAAGGATTCTGAGTTATTGGCAGTGGTCCCAATTGAGCACCTCCTCAGGCCATCCACCTCCGTAGGAGTGATAATGTGGGTAGAAGGTACCCCAAGGTGGATGCAACCCCTCATATCTTACCTCAAGGATCAGTCCTTGCCTGACAATAAGGAAGAGGCGTACAAAATACGTAGGAGGTCTGCATATTTCATGCTAGTTGACGATATCCTATATAAGCGTGGATTCTCTGCACCTCTCCTTCAGTGCGTAGGAGAAGAAGAGGCTAATTATGTGCTTAGGGAAATTCATGAGGGCATTTGTGGCAATCACTCCGGAGGATTAGCCTTGGCCAATAAAGCACTGAGGCAGGGATACTACTGGCCTACAATGAAGAAAGATGCCCTCCAATTTGTTCGCAAATGTGACAAGTGCCAACGTTTTTCCAACGTGCAGAGGCGACCCTCTCAGGAGCTTACTACAGTATCCAGCCCATGGCCCTTTAGCAAGTGGGGCATGGACCTCATTGGCCCATTACCCAAGGGCAGAGGAGGCGCCAGTTTCGCCATAGTGGCTATTGATTATTTCACGAAGTGGGTAGAAGCTGAACCTCTGGCAAAGATCACTGAAGCCAATACTTCCGAATTTCTGTGGAAAAATGTCATTTGTTGCTTTGGCATCCCTTACTCGATTGTCTCCGATAATGGCAAACAATTTGACAACCGTAAGGTCCGGGACCTTTGAGAAGAACTTGGGATTAAAAAACACTTCTCCACGCCTCATCACCCTCAGGCCAATGGCCAAGTAGAAGCTGTCAACAAGACTATCAAACACATTCTGAAAAAGAGGTTGACACAGCTAAAGGAGCCTGGGTAGACGAACTACCCTAGGTACTATGGGCGATACGAACGACAAGTATGACTCCTACAGGGGAGACTCCTTTCTCCATGACCTATGGTGCTGAGGCGATGAGCCCTGTGGAGGTAGGATTACCCTCTCCTAGGAGAGTGAGCTTCAATGAGATATCCAATGATGAACTTCGGAGATGTGAACTTGATTTCCTCGAAGAAAGGAGAAATGATTCCCAGCTGAGACTCGCTGTCTACCAAAGGAAAATGAGCCGGTACTACAACTCGAAGATGAAAAAGAGGTCCTTCCACATGAACGACTGGGTCCTTCGCAGGGTCTTCTTATCCACGAAGGAACCGGGGATGGGCACCCTAGGACCCAATTGGGAAGGACCCTATCGAATTCAAAGGGAAATTCGGCCTGGCACTTACTGGATAAAAGACATGGATGGCAGAATTCAACCTCACCCGTGGAATGTTGAGCATCTGAGGATGTATTATCAATGAATGTAATCAGTAGCCGGATGTTACTTCCTAGCCTTTATAAATAAACGAATTTTCTCCAGTCTTCGTCAACTATCAAATTATCAAATAAGCGTGGGCGCTTCGGAGGAGAGGATGGAACCTTAAACGAAGGCCACCTCGTTCGAACTCTTAAGCGTACTTCACAAGCCTCCCTTTGATGAAGCTGAACGTCAAAGGGAGAAGCCTCTGCTTGGATGAACCATCCACCAAGTTGGGAAGCGTGGGCGCTTCGGAGGAGAGGATGGAACCTTAAACGAAGGCCACCTCGTTCGAACTCTTAAGCTTACGTCACAAGCCTCCCTTTGATGAAGCTGAACGTCAAAGGGAGAAGCCTCTGCTTGGATGAACCATCCACCAAGCTGGGAAGCATGGGCGCTTCGGAGGAGAGGATGGAACCTTAAACGAAGGCCACCTCATTCAAACTCTTAAGCGTACGTCACAAGCCTCCCTTTGATGAAGCTGAACGCCAAAGGGAGAAGCCTCTGCTTGGATGAACCATCCACCAAGCTGGGAAGCCTGGGCACTTCGGAGGAGAGGATGGAACCTTAAACGAAGGCCACCTCGTTCGAACTCTTAAGCGTACATCACAAGCCTCCTTTTGATGAAGCTGAACGTCGAAGGGAGAAGCCTCTGCTTGGATGAACCATCCACCAAGCTGGGAAGCGTGGGCGATTCGGAGGAGAGGATGGAACCTTAAACGAAGGCCACCTCGTTCGAACTCTTAAGCGTACGTCACAAGCCTCCCTTTATGAAGCTGAACGTCAAAGGGAGAAGCATCTGCTTGGATGGACCATCCACCAAGCAAGAAGGTAAGAACAATTTCATAACACTTGGGAACGTGAGATTAAGAATTGATTTGAGGCTGTTAAGAGTTTTGTAAAGGGGCTTCGGTTAAGTTACATCGGATTTGTTTAGTCTGCTTTGCTGAATGGTTTACTCAGTTTTGTATAACAAGGCTTTGATGCGGTTGCATTAAGTTAAGTTCGAATGTTCTTCTCAAAAGTTATGTTGTAAAGCCCAGGACAATTGACTGCGGCAAAAATAAGTTGCAGTATAACAATAAACCGAAATGTGTTCCATTAATGTGCTGAAGAAATTACAAAGCAATGAATTAAAATTACAAAAAATATATCAAGGGGCATATGGTGGGGGAGCTGGAGCATCTGCTGTTTGAGGCGCTTCAACAGGTTGAGGCTCTTCAGTAGGCACATCCTCAGGATCAAGTTCTACCATTTCACCTTCTTCAGCAGGCGTCTGGGGAACCTCCTCCTCCAAGAACTCAGCTCTCAATTCAGAAACATCGAGCTCTGGATGCACCTCTCCCAACCTCTCGAAGACCTCCTGGTAGGCCACTCTGCTCCAATATAGGCCGAAGCGGCGATACACCTCAGTGTGATGGAAGTTTGCTATGTAATTCCTCACTGCAATATCACCCGCCTCGACCACGTCAGCTTCGTATTTTTTCACTTCGGCTTCTAACCACCTCAGTTCCTTCTCCATAAACTGACTGGCATCCCTAGCCCCAGCTAGTTCAAGGTTTGCCTTCTCCAGTACTTCGGCAGTGACCTTCTGGTGGTTGTCAGAAATCTCCACCTTCTTAGTGAGGGCAGCTACCTCACACTGGCTCTCATGAACCTCCTTCTTTAAGGCCTCAATCTCTGCCAGGAGAGTATCACGTTTTGAATCATCAACATCTCTCTGAATCCTCAGTTCGATGTTGGCCTCTTTCTTTTCCGCCAGTTCTGCCTTCACTTTCTCCAGTTCATCGCGCGAGGCTCGGTTCCTTGATTGGATATCCGCCAAGACAACTTGGCATTCCAATGCAACTCCGAAGGCTCTGGCTGTTTGGCTCACCAAAGTATTGGTGAGGTCCACTGCGTCACAGGTGGCCACGTAATTTTGCCACATCTCCGTCCAGAACTTGTTAAAGCCTTCAGTGGCACCCCTCACCTCTGGAGGCAGCATTTCTATCACAGCAGGGGCTATTTTGTCCTCCATGCCCCCCATGAAGATCCCGGACTTTCCCAGGGTCCTCTCCACAACTTTCTTGGTGGCCCCTTCTGCTCTCGCCACGTCATCCATGACGATCTTCCTGGATTGGGCCACCAAGGCAGCATCAATTGAAGATTGAAAGAGCTTCGGCTACTTCGAAGCACCCTTTTCAGGAAAGGACACAGTGGTCCCAAAACTTGATGACCCCCCACCTGGGCCCAACTTCATCTTCTTTTGTGGCTCTTCAGCCACCCCCTTGCCCTTAGCCACTGCTGGCTTACCTCCTTTCGGGGCCTCCTTCGGCACTTCCTCCTCGGCCTCCTTATCATTTTTACTTTTACTGAGGCGGTCCAACTTGGACTTCACTTGCTTCGCCCCAGAGGATCCGGGCTTTAGTGCCTTCGCCCCGGCAGTAGACGTGGCCCTCATAATACTGGCCATATCAGGCAGAGCATACTCCTTCTTGGTGAACTTGTCTGCGATTAAGAAAAGATAGGAGTCAGTTTCAGTTATTTCAGTGGCAATCGGTTGAAGTAAGGCCACCTCTTACCCTTGGGGGCCATCAGTCCGAAGTCTATGAAGTATCTGCTTCTTTCGATCAAATGGGAGAAACTTCGGAGCCTCGGAGATCGTTGGTAAATGTCTTCTACAATGGCCCACTCAGCCTCGGAAAGCTCGTACCTCGTGCTACAATCTGCAATCAACAAACAGATATCAGTATCAGAAAGTCAAGACGAAGCTATAAGAACTTAAGGTGACACTCACAAGCCTCGTAGTACTGGGTTGGCGCGGTAATAGCTGGGACAGCGTCTCCCTCCACCATCTGCCACCTACCCGTCACCCAGAACCACGACTCCTTCCACCCCTTTATGGAGGAGGGGAGCCCAACCACAAAAGGGGCGTGGGAACCCCAGGGGGTGATGTAATACCACCCCTTTGAGTCATCCTTTCCCACGACCCTAGCATGGAAGAGGGACTCGAAAACATGAAGTGGGAGGTCCTCGCCCAGAGACACT
The DNA here is from genome assembly GCA_035079005.1 of Fraxinus americana. Lineage (NCBI taxonomy): Eukaryota > Viridiplantae > Streptophyta > Magnoliopsida > Lamiales > Oleaceae > Fraxinus > Fraxinus americana. Next base: position 1,012,858 of record CM068722.1, on the reverse strand, counting down.
TCCTTCCATAGGAAGTATGTCCCCACGACTTGGCTCCACCCGTTGGGAAGGATTTGGGTGGGGGACAACATGAATGTCCTCAGCACCGCCCTGAAGAAGGGGTGCAGAGGCAGACGCACACCTGCCTTAAACAGGTGCTCACTGAAGGCCACACAATTGGGCCTCGGGAAACAAGCTCTTTCGTGAGCATCAGGGACTAAGAGTTTGACATAATGGGGGATGTTATAGGTCTGCCTAAGTTCGTCTAGTTTGGCAGAAGTGATATTGGATTGGATTTTGGCTGCCCCCCATCCCGCCTCATAATCTATGGGCTCTTCGGTCATACTATATCACTCGCCAGAGGCCCCAGATATTGACTCCTCCCCACTTCTAACTACCATCATAGTTAGAGACGCCTCGGAAGACATTGCAGTTTGAGGAAGGTGATGAACAGCACAGGAAAAGGTGTCTAAAGGAGGAAAGAAGACAACTACGTAAGGAGAAAATACCTAAAATGAAGAAGAGACTCAGAGGGATCGCCGGAAGTTCGCCGGAAAATGCCTGGCAGCAGGACAGTTTCAGAAATTTCAGAGTGTTTCGCGAAAGTAAAGTTTGAAAATGACAAAGTTCTGGCTTTTATACTAGTGAAGGATTCAGCCCCAGCCGTTGGATCAGATCTCAGTTAATCTGAGGCGTTAAAAAATGCACAAATCTTAACCCTTGAAATCAAACGTTTTCTCTGCATCAACGCTCCAGATCTGTGCGTGCACGAACCAACATTGGCTCGCGCGTGGACCTGTCCTCGAAACCACGCATCCTAATAATTAGCCATCATTGTGCATTAAATAAAAACAGCTGTACGGCTATTGAAATTCGTCTCGATGTAGTTAATGTGCCTTGGAAACATAAGAAACCGTCATATCACAGGCACTAATATCTATGGACATCTCCTCGCCTCGCCTCGTCGAAAAGGAATTCAGCTTCGGCCAGTTCGAATATGAACTCGCTTCGTCTAAAAGGAATTCAGTTTCGGCCAGTTCGAATATGAACTCGCCTCGTCGAAAAGGAATTCAGCTTCGGCCAGTTCGAATATGAACTCGCCTCGTCGAAAAGGAATTCAGCTTCGGCCAGTTCGAATATGAACTCGCCTCATCCAAAAGGAATTCAGCTTCGGCCAGTTCGAATATGAACTCGCCTCATCTAAAAGGAATTCCGCTTCGGCCAGCTCGAATATGAACTCGCATCTTGGCATGGCTCCAAAACTTCAGTTTTACAGGCAACTTTCTTCAGTACAGGAAATACAGACTTTGAAAGTCCACGCCTAGCATAAATAACCACACATGGACTTGGGGGACTATTGTTACGGATTAATGAACAGAATTGACACGTGGCGCCACGTGTCGGCGGTGGGACCAGCTTGGTTAAATCAGGTTACGATTCTCTAGCTTCAACCGTGGGTTCCGAGGCCCTCACTATTATTCCGAGGCCCTTACTAGCACTCTGAGGCCCCTGCTGCTAACGTCCGAGGCTCATTAAAGGACCACTTGCGGGGATTCACTCATGATGAAAATCTTTAACAAATGATTGATGTGACTCTTGTGTAAAGTTTGTTTATGTCTTATCTTGTCAATGTAAGAACATTTAATGCTTTGTAAGGCTAGGAGAGTCAACTTGATGGCTAGGACTTGATGTCTTGGCCGAGGAGATGGTGCCACGTGTAAATTGATCCAAAGGTCACAATTTGAGTTGTAACACTATAAATACCCCAACCATGTAATACAAGGGAAAAAAAATGCAAAATTCCAAAGGAAAAACTAAATATTTGGAAACATATAGCTCTCTTTTTGCCACGAAAATTACAACTACGAATCTTGGTATTTATCAATTGGTTTCTTATACAATCGTGCTACATCTTTTTTGCCGGTGGCCTGAACGGAAACGTCTCGTGCCTTTGAGCCACTCTCACGCCCATTACTTGGAGCCATCATGACCGTCTATCGGCATTAGCGTGTCGGATTAAGCTTGCGTGTGCACGAGTGGGCCCGACATCTATGGCAACATTTTTTGGGGTCAACAATATTAAATTGCATAACCCTCCCCGATGTTAATGACAATTTCAAGTACGCTCTCTTTTAAAAATTATAATTGTATTCTTTATCGAAATATAAATGAACGGTATGAATAAATATTCTTTCTAGTATATATTTTTGATCAATTTTAGTTTGGTTAATTTTTCGATGGGAATAATTCTTTTATGATTAAGAATGAAATCACTATGTAGAGAAGACTTTTTGTTCTAAGAAAAAATAAAATAAAAAAGTAGACCAATATGAAAATAAGGATAATTCCAAAGTTTCTGTGACGTTTCTACAATTTTGTAAGTTTCCCTCGGAATAAATATTGGCTACATTTCCAATTTCCAAGCAAGAAAAATCCTCGCTCACTCACTTCAGAAATGGGAATTCTAGCCTTAATTTCTCCTCCAAAACCAATCTTTCTTCATAAATCCAAACAAACCCACCTCTCACCCCCCAAATCCCACGCATTTGAACCCAAAGAAACAATTGCAAGACGCATAAAACTATCCATTTTTCAGAACTCAATAACTATAGCCGTTTTATTTGGAGCTGCTGGGATTGCCTTAACCACTATCGTGGGACCCACAGCTGCTGCCGAGTCACCATTGTTCAATGAGCCCGCTAATGCTCTCTCTTTACCCACCTGGGCTATTCACGTTTCTAGTGTTGTTGAATGGTATGATGCTATACGTATGTGAATTTTTTATATATATAATCTGATTGTAGTACCAAGGTCTCAGTTTCACACTGCCAAACGTGGAACCTAAATGTCTATTAATGGTCTTGCTGTGTTGTTTAAAAAATGGGTTTTGATTAGTTTATTTTTATCCAAGGATTACTGCAATGGCTTTGGTTTGGCAATATGGGGAGAAATCTGGATTTGAATCTTGGAAGGGTCTCTCTTGGGGTATGGTGAGTAATGCTTCTCTTTCTCTGAAATCTTTCAGGGTTGTGAAGCTATGGTGGTGTTGAATGTATTTTGCGCTTGTTGGACACAAAAGTGAAAATTGCAGTTCTTAATCTTTAGGCCTTCATTTCCATTAGAAAGATTGCGTATATAATTCTAAAGTAGTTGGTTTCAGGATGCATGATAATGAATGTGCTGAATGGAAATATCTATGGTAATATGATTATTCCGTATTTTGTTGACAAGAAAGTAAACTAATAGAGAGAATTGCCGAGTTCATTTCACGTACTCTCGGCCGAACTTTCCCTTGAATTTGGAAATCGCTATTGCTTTGCTTGTTGCAAATATAAGTCCACATATTCATCACACCAGAGGTTAGATCATTCCCTGGGAGTCACTGTGGTGAGGACCTGACCGTAAACTTCAGGGCCTCGTGGGATTAGTCGAAGTGCGCTCAAGCTGGTCCGGACACCCACGATTATCAAAAAAAAAAAAAAAGAGTTTAGATCATTTTTTGGTAAGAGTCCCTAGCGATTGAAACATTACACTCCTATCTTGGCTCTTTCAGCCTTTTTCTGGTATAGGTTAAGATCTAATTTTAATTCCAAATCAAAGTCAACAATTAATTTTAACCACACATTTCATTAGATTCCTAACTTTTCAATTACATATTTCATCAACTTCTATCAAAATCTAATAAAAATCTAATTTTAATCTACATCAAACACAGCTAAGTAAACTTCTTGATATTTTTGCTTCACATGCTTGCATATTTTCCAGTAATTCAGCGTGGTAGGTAAATATTTGAAGTCTTTTCTCCCATGTATTAGAATTTGAAAAGTGCATTTGTCTAGGTACCCTTGCTGGGTGGAGCATTTTGCGCTTGTACATGGCATTTCTTTTACAATTCAGAGGCCCTTGAGGTAAGAAGATTCAATATTACTAGTTAGGCTACTGTTTGGCAACCAATTTATAAATGTTATAAATTGAGTCAAAGTCAAATATTAATTTCAACTGCACATTCGAAACTACTAATTTATTATCCACGCTTTTTGTGGAACCCACTACTTGCTATTGAGTATTATTTTCTAGATTAGGATATGTGTCATTCAACTATACGGTTCTCTATTTTTGGAAGCAAAACGAAGAAAACAAAATAAAATACTTGATCAAAAGTCAGAATGTGAAAGTCTGCATAACGTGTGTGATGTCTGCCAAAATTAATTGCAAAAATTTGTGAAACATCAGTCTTGACTAGATTCTACGAATGTGGAGAAGAAGCCCAAAAAGAGAATGTCACTCATCTCTCACTATGCATATACTTATTGACATTGGATTTTGTAAAGCAACCTTTCAGACTGAATTAGTCAGTTTTAGCAACCCAAAAAAAAATGGTGATATGGTGGCTAATTAAAAAATGACAGTTAAAAAAGGACATTCAATGTATTATATTTATGTGGCAATCATGCAGGGTCTCAGTAAATACGCTGTGTTCTAATTACCATGAGTGAGTGAGATTTTGGATAGTGCTCACCTTGGTAGAGACTTGTCTTGTCATTTGGTTCATTCGGTGAAATTAAGGTAGTTATTTTATGGTTTCCCGATGGTGGGCTGCAGATTTTGCTTTTCTGATACGCGTTTGACAGGTTCTTGGATTTTTTGTTGGCATTGTCCTCTTTAACATTGGATAACATTCCTCATGTTGGAGACCTGGCTGACCTGGATGTCTTGGGAGAGACTGAATTTTCATAATCAGTGATGGTTGCCTTCTTGTACTTCTTAAACTCTGATTGAACATTAGGATTCTTTAGCCTCATCACTGGATGAACTCTGAAAAAAATGTGATGTTCTGACCTACTTAACCAAGAGGGTGGTTAATTGGTGTTTTATGCGAAATTTAAATTAAGCTCTTGTTTGAGCCCCATTTGAGGGAAAAATATATTTTGAAATAGTGATTTTTTTCCGAGGTTAAAAAATAAGAATTTTTTTTGATTCACATGTAAAGTTATTTTATTGACGAATGTGTCGTTGAAAATAAGTTTTGAAAAAATAGGGATCAAACAAGAGCTAAAATAAAAATAACCTACAATACATCACAAATTATCTAGTCTAGATGTATAAAAATCAACTTTGTAGTACAGCAATCACATAAACAAGTATTTAAATACATAAAAAGTAAATAACACCAAGAATTGTTTACGGAGGAAAAATCATTGAGAACTCTTCAAGAGAAAAAACTTTTGGGTACCCTGTGCCATCAAATGATCCACTATGAAAAGATTGAACTTAAGATCTGGTCCAAACATAACTAAACTTTAATAGACTCTAATAGTCAATCTGTAATTACCCGAAAAACTCTTCAGTTGTGTGTTCCAGCACTTGCTCTAGAACCTCTGGATGGATCTCCAAAAACAAACTCATTTTTCCTTAACTGGAACTTTGATCACGTCTCATATCCATCAGAACTATGAAGGCTATTTGGTAGAGGATTTTGTTGTGTTTTGGTTTTTGAATGTGGATGATGATTTTTGATAATAATTTGTTTCTTCTTCACTAAGATCTTCTCTTTTATAAACTGCTAGGTGATTTGAGAGTGTTTAAAGGTTGAAATAAGTAAAATAGGGATTCCCCCGCTTGAACAGGCGCTTGAGTGCCCACTTGACTCTCATCAAGCACAGTTGGTTCTGGAAATTGTTCTCGAGCACCCTCTTAATGTTTATCGAGCACATTGGGCTTAAGCACCTTCTGGACATTCATCGAACACGTGTGAATAATTTCCATGATTTTTTTATGACGTTGTCAACAAACTACTAACGCCCGTCGATACAACCTCAATTACAACTCGATTTAATGATATTTGGACAAGGAACTTGCTATTAGTTGGTGACTTGAACTTATTTGATGACCTTGAGCTTGTCCTTCATTTCAGGTCTAATATAGGTTCGCGTTTTCTAAGATTGAAAATTAGGATTCGTTGGCGTCATAACTGAATGAGCTAGATAATTGTTGGCTGGTGACTTAAACTTATTAGGTAAACTAGAGCTTGTCCTTCATGTCAGAACTAATAAAGGTTGACCTTCTCTGAGATTTACATGTCTTGCCTCGTCACGTTGGTAAGGCATGCCATAATACAACTTGGGCTTGTGTATAACATTTGCCCCCCTTTTACATTATTATTAGGACTCTTGGCATTTTCTTAAATTAATGACACTTGTGAAGTTGTTTCCTCGGGCAACAGAAAGGTAGGTCCATTGAGAATGGCACATTGGAGCTAGTAAATGTGCCAAAGGGAAATAATTCAGTCGGTTGTTACTTGTACATTAGTTTTTATACTAACTGGCATATTGACCTATTGATAGATGTAAAGCAAGATTAGTTATTAAGTGCTTCACAGAGATCTCTAAAATTAACTATAAGATTTTTGCTACAATCACTAAGGTGAGTGTAATACACCTTTTACTTTCCCTGGCAGAATCCTTGGACTGGCCTTTGAATTAAATATATTTGAAGATGAGGTGTACACGAGCTTGCCTTTGGGAATTTCTGAAATATATGGTGAAGGCTTTATATGGTCTAAATCAGTTACCAATGGGTTGATGTGATCGGTTTACTAAGTCAAAAAAGGAGCTGGAATATACTCAAAGCTAATTAGACTCTAATTGTTCTTCAAGCACTCAAGAGATGGAAGTATCGTCACTCTTATGCAAACTTGGGTTTCTAAAGAACCTCTTGATTAAGGAGTTTGAGATTAAGGACAGCGGCCAACTAAGTTATTTCTTAGGCTTGGAAATGGTACAATAGAAAACGAGTATATTTGTTTTTTCTCAAAAGAAGTATACCTGGATCACCTAAAGGAAACTAGAAGCTTAGGTTGTATACCCGTTTGACAGTCCCATTGATTCTATTCACAATATAGGAGACATGTTGAGAGGAAATATGGTGCATCCTCAAATTTAGTTGGGATATTGGTGCGGAAGCGTTTAGAAATTCTTGTAATAAAAATTGAAAATAAGAATTATATTGGAATAAACTTGCTTTGTATTGATATATCATTGATTGAATAAAAAGTGTACAATACCTCTATATTTATAGGCCAAATAATTCCTAATCCTATTAATAAAAGAAAATTAAAATAAGGAAACTAAATTCTAAAAATAAACCAATCCTAATCTAAATAAAATTTAAGGATAAACCTATTACAATTAGAAAAAGAAATTAGAAAAGATAATTTAAAAAAGACAAACTCCTAGATAAAGTGGAACTATTAATTGTAGTTGTGATGTACTACATCAATCTCCTCCACTTGAATAAAACTCGCTCTCGAGTTTTGTGGATGTAAGGAAAACTCATCTGGAGGAAAGTATTCGAAAATATCAGCAGCATTGAAAGTATTAAAAATGTTCATATCAGCAGGAAGGTCAACTTTGTAAGCATTATCACCAATCTTTTGAAGAATGCAAAAAGGACCAATCTTCTTATCTTTAAGCTTATTGTAAGTGCCAACAGGAAAACGATTTTTGCGGAGATGGATCATCACCAAATCACCCTCGTTGAACAGCTTGAGGCGTCGATTTTGATCTGCAGCAGTCTTGTAACGAATATTAGCATCTTCCAAATTTTGTTTTACTTCGTGATGAATTCTTTGTATACGTTCGACAAACTCTTCTGCATTAGAATTGACATTCGGAAGTCGAATCAAATCTACTGTATGTCTTGGAACACTAGTGTAAACGACTTCAAATGGAGTCTTCTTGGTGGATCGATTAAGCATACTATTAAAAGCAAATTCAATCTGTGGAAGGGCAACATCCCATTGCTTTGGTTTATCTCCACTGACTGCTCGAATCATATTGCCAAGAGTTCGATTAGCCACCTCTGTTTGTCCATCCGTTTGTGGATGACTCGCGCTACTAAACTTTAAAGAAGTGTCGAATATTCTCCACAATGTCCTCCAAAAGTGACTTAGAAACTTGACATCTCTATCAGAAGTTATAGAACGAGGAATGCCGTGTAGGCGAACGATCTCACGAAAAAATAAATTAGCCACGTAAGAAGCATCTGCAGTTTTCTTACAAGGAAGGAAGTGAGCCATTTTCGAAAATCGATCAATTACAACCAAAACAGAATCAACTCCTCGTTGAGTTCGTGGAAGACCGAGAACAAAATCCATAGTGAGATCTTGCCATATTGTTTCTGAAACAGGCAATGGGGTATAGAGTCCAGTATTTTGAGCTTGTCCCTTAGCTTTCTGACATGTTGGACAACGCTGAACAAAACGACCAATGTCTCTTTTTAGCTGGGGCCAATAAAATCTTTCTTCAACCAAGTTGATTGTCTTATCTCGACCAACATGTCCTCCTAATCCGCCTGCATGCAATTCTCGAATCAAGTGCTCACGCAAAGAAGAACGAGGAATGCATAATTGCGTTCCTTTAAATAAGAATCCTTCCTGAAATAGGTAATCGGGTATAAATTCTCTATTACTGCATCGAGTCCATATATCGCCAAAATCCTTATCAGTTGCATAAAGTTCCTTTAAGCAATCGAACCCAACTACTTCTGTACTAATGGTAGCTAAAAGAGATGCTCGTCGACTTAAAGCGTCTGCTACTTTATTCTGTTGGCCTGATTTATGCTTTATAGCAAAAGTGAATTTCTGTAAAAAGGTGATCCATCGAGCGTGCATTCGATTCATTGTTTTTTGAGAATTGATAAATTTCAAAGCTTGATGATCCGTAAATAACACAAATTCTCGTTGTATCAAGTAATGTTCTCAATGCTTTAAAGCCCGAATAACGGCATAAAATTCTAACTCATAAGTAGTCCACTTTTGCCGAGACTCACTAACCTTTTCACTGAAAAATTCGACCGGGCGACCTTCTTGAGATAATACTGCTCCAATTCCCATAACTGAAGCATCACAATCAACTTCAAATACTTTTTCGAAGTTAGGTAGTGCCAACACCGGTGTAGTGCATAACTTAGTTTTTATTGCCTCAAAACTATTTTCTTGCGCTTTACCCCATTGAAATTGACCATTTTTCAAGTGTCGAGTTGTAAAATGGCTATAAATAGATTAGGAAAGTAATTTGTTTTAGAAATCCCTTAATTGGAGGGATTCTGTTATTCCTTAATTATAGGCTGATTTAGGCTGATTTAGTTTCCTATTTTTCCTCTTGTAAATTACTATATATTGCCATGTATTATCAATGAGAAAGATGAATTTTCCCTTCTTATATTTTGTTTCATGGTATCAGAGCTTCGGCTCCTCTGGGAATTTTTCGAGCGACGCTTCATTCTTTGCGGATTTGAGTTCTGTTTTTTTCGAGTTCTTGTCTGGCATATTTTAGCCAGTTTTTTGCTTTGATTGCCTTCCTTAAAACCTGATCAGTCAGCAACTCCAACTCATCCACCGAAATCATCATGTCAACCTCCGAAATCACCAGCAACCCATCAGAAGAATCCAATACTGTTCAGAAAATTGGAGAGTTACAGAACATTCGAGCCTCCTATAGATTCAATGGGAAAAACTACCTCAAATGGTCTCAATTTGTCCGAACGTATCTCAAAGGCAAAGGAAGACTTGATCATGTTCTTGGAAAAGGACCTGCAAAGGATAAACCAGAATTTAGAGCATGGGATGAAGAGGATTCCATGATAATGTCATGGCTATGGGACTCTATGGATCCCATGATTAGCGACACATGTATGTTTACGGCTACCGCAAAGGAGATATGTGGGACTTCATCCCGCACATATTCAAAAGCCCGTGATCCGCCGGTGTACGAGATTAAGGTCGAGGCTGACTACAAGCAAGGAGAAAAATACGCGAGTATGCAAACATATTGCATACTCTGAGGCAAAGGAAGAACTTGATCATTACCGAGTTTTTGAAATAAAATGTCCTGAGGATGCTGCCATCTTGAAGAACTTCATTGAAAAAGATCGAGTTTATGATTTTTTGGCAGGATTGAATCCTGAATTTGATCAGGCTAGAGTTCAAATTCTCGGAAAGTCGAACAACGCCACCTCTAGAAGAAACTATTTCATTAATTCGAAGCGAGAAGAAAGCCGGAGAAGTGTTATGCTTGAGCCGCACACCACGGATGGGTCAGCCCTGGTAGCAAACCATCAGGAGAAAAGAAAGAATGATATACCCAAATACCCGGGTAGAGAAAAACAGTGGAAGGAAAACAAGGACAACCTCTGGTGCACCTATTGCAAGAAACCGAGGCATGAAAGGGAGAAATGTTGGAAGTTAAATGGTAAACCTCCAAGCCGAGAATGGGGGAACCATGAGGGGCAGCAAAGACCTCAAGCACACATGGTGGAGCGGCAATGAGCGAGAAAATCCCAAAGCAGGAGGATTTAACAGTGAAGAAATTGAACGACTAAGAAATTTATTGGAGTCTCTTGAGAAGACTATTGGAGCCTGCTCTTTGGCCCTTTCAGGTAAACTTCCATTTTCCTTTTGCTTCAATGCCTCAGACAAGTGTTATGACAATTCCTGGATCATTGACTCAGGTGCCACAGACCATATGACCCCCACTCCTCAATTCTTTCATACCTATACCCCATGTCCAAGTAATAGAAAAATTGTAGCTGCCAATGGCTCTTTAGCTACTGTTGCCGGGTTCGGAGATATCCATATCACACCTAACCTTGTCCTCAAACATGTCCTTCATGTACCAGCTGTCATTGGTCTTGTGTCGTTCAAAAACTTACTCAAGATCTTAAGTGTTATGCTTGTGTTTTCTCCTTCTTATTGTGTTTTTTCGGGATCAAGGAACGGGGAGGAGGATTGGACTTGCTAAGGAAAGGAAGCGGCCTCTATCACCTTGAAACACCTCGAAAGAAAGGAGTTATATGTCTCTGTCTTCATCTTTTTTAAGTTAGAAAATAAAGATACCTTTTGGTTGTATCACTTACGTCTAGGTCATCGTCATTTAAAGTTTTAAAAATCATGTTTCCTCATTTGTTCCCGAGGAATAGATATCTACGAGTTTCATTGTGATATTTGTGAATTGGGCAAAACATACTCGTGTATCTTTTCCTATTAGCAATAAAAGAAGTTCTCATCCTTTTCATTTGATTCATAGTGATTTATGGGGTCCTTCTACCGTACCTAATGTTTAAAGGGCTCGTTGGTTCATAACCTTAATTGATGATTGTACTCTGGTTACTTGGCTCTTCCTTCTTAAACAAAAATCTGATGTCAGCACTGTTATACCTACCTTCCACTCAATGATTCAAAATCAATTTGGGGTAAAAATAAAAAGGTTTAGGACAGACAATGCTCGAGACTACTTCAACTAGACTCTATCACGTTACTTTCAAACACATGGTATTATCCATGATTCTTCATGTGTCAACACACCCCCAACAAAATGGGGTCATTGAAAGGAAAAATGGACATTTACTCAATACTACCCGAGCTTTGCTCTTTCAAGGAAATGTTCCTAAATCCTGCGGGGAGGCTATTCTTCTTGCCACACGCGTCATAAATAGGCTCCGTCGGCAGTGTTAGATAACAAAAGCCCCATAGAGATACTTAATAAATTTTATCCCCATTTCCGAACCTCTAATGGACTACACCTAGAGTATTTTGGGTGCATTTGCTTTTGTTCATGTCCACAACCAACATAGAGGCAAACTAGACCCTCGAGCCATCAAATGTGTATTTCTTGGTTACTCATCCACTCAAAAGGGGGTACAAGTGTTACAATCCCTCATCGAGAAAATTCTATATTTCGGCGAGATGTTACCTTTCTTTGAAAAAACACCGTTTTCTCCAAGTCCTCTCTTCGAGGGGGAGATATCGATGATGGAGACGAGTACTTGTGAGTCCTTCGAACGATTAAAAATCTTGACCTTTCTCGGGTTTCGGATGCTCCGATCCGTGTCGAACCCAAACAAATCACATCCGAGGTTACCCCGATCCTATCACCGAACTCAAGTCTCCTCATATCCCGACGGTGCTCATCATGATCTTCCAAGTTTTCCTCGGGTGTATTCAAGGAGAAGGGTGTTCCCGGAGGCGACACGGGTCCAAGAATCCAACTCGGACTTTGTGATGAGATCACGGTAAGATCGACTTACCTTTACACACACAAAATGTTGAAACATCCATTGATTCCATAGATGACCTGGATCTCCACTATTCTTCATTAGAAAAAATACCGAGAGAATGCACTAAACAACCACTCTACCGCTATCTCACTATGTTTCACTTAAGCACCTTTCACCGACCCGCAAGGTTCATTTGTGAGTTTAAACACCATTGCTATTCCTAACTGTTTACGAGGCATTGTCAAAGGGAATGGAGGGAGGCTATGAGAGAAGAAATGAATGCATTAGAAAAGAATAGAACATGGGAGATTGTTGATAAACCGAAAGGAAAGAACATTGTTGATTGCAAATGGATTTTCATTGAAATACAAAGTGATGGTTCCACCCGAAAGATATAAGCGCGATTGGTGGCTAAAGGGTACACTCAGACGTATGGGATTGATTATCGGGAGACTTTTGCACCGGTTGCAAAAATGAATACGATGAAGAATTTTATTATCATTGTTTGCTCACTATAGCGGAACTCCTTCAGTATGATGTTAAGAATGCATTTCTTCATGGTGATCTCGATGAAGAAATCTTCATGAACGTTCCACCGGGATTTGAGGTGGACACAGTTAAGAAGGTATGCAAGCTTAAGAAGGCTCTTTATGGGTTAAAACAATCTCCTAGAGCATGGTTTGGAAGATTTGCAAGAGTTATGAAAGACTCGGGATATAAACAAAGTCAAGGTGACCATACTCTGTTCATTAAGCACTTGTCTACAGGGGGAGTAAGTGCACTTCTAGTCTATGTGGACGACATCATAGTATTTGGAAACGATGAAAGAGAAAAACACGAATTGAAGCAAAGACTAGAAAAAGAGTTTGATATAAAGGAATTGGGAAAACTAAAGTACTTCCTTGGCATTGAAGTGGCATATTCTACACAAGGAATCTTCATATCTCAACAAAAGTATGTAACTGATTTGTTGACAGAAACCGGGAAGATTGGGTGTAAGCCAGTTTCTACACCAATAGATCCAAATCATAAATTGGGAGAAGCTAAAGAAGATCCGATAGTTGATAAAAGGATGTACGAGGTTGGTTGGTAGACTTATATACCTTGCTCACACTCGACCAGGATATAGCCTACTCATGCGAGCGTGATCGGTCAATTCATGCATGATCCTAGAGAACCTCATCTTCAACGACATATAGGGTACTACATTACTTAAAAGGCAACCGGGAAAGGAATTTTGTTAAAAGAATAATAACCTAACTCTGGAAGCTTATACCGATGCCGACTATGCGGGTTCCCTAGTAGACGGGGAGATCAACTACGGGTATTGCATTTTTCTTGGAGGTAATCTAGTAACATGGAGAAGCGAAAACGAGAATGTGGTGGCAAGGTCATCTGTGATCGAATTCGGGCTATTGCTCGAAGGATTGTGTGAACTACTTTGGCTAAAGATCATCCTAGATGATTTAAAAATCAAATGGGAAAGCCCTATGAAGCTCTATTGTGATAACAAGTCGGCTATTAATATTGCTCGCCATAATCCTATACAACACGATAGGACAAAGCATATTGAAATTGATAGGCATTTTATTAAAGAAAAATTGGAGGAAGGATTGGTGTGTATGTCCTATGTTCCTTCAGGACAACAATTAGCTGATGTTCTAACAAAAGGACTTAATAGTTCGAGTTTCCATGATTTTGCATTCAAGCTGGGAATGGAAGACATCTATTCCTCAGCTTGAGGGGGAGTGTCGAGTTGTAAAATGGCTATAAATAGATTAGGAAAGTAATTTGTTTTAGAAATCCCTTAATTGGAGGGATTATTATTCATAATTATAGGCTGATTTAGTTTCCTATTTTTCCTCTTGTAAATTACTATATATTGCCGTGTATTATCAATGAGAAAGATGAATTTTCCCTTCTTATATTTTGTTTCATCAAGCAATCGGTAATAGGCGCCATGATTGCACAAAATCCTCGAATGAAACGCCTGTAAAAAGTTGCTAGTCCATGGAAGCTTTGAACTTCTCTCACGGTTTTAGGAGCTGGCCATTCGCGTATTGCTTTCACCTTTGTTTCATCAACCTGGATACCATCTTTTCCCACCATAAAACCAAGAAATAAAAGTTGATCAGTCATAAATATGCATTTTTTGAGATTGATATACAATTTATTATCTCGCAGGACGGAGAGAACTTCTTTAAGATGTGACAGGTGCTCATCTTCATTCTTGCTGTAGATAAGAATATCATCAAAATAAACCACCACAAATTTTCCCACAAAAGGACGAAGAACTTGGTTCATTAATCGCATGAATGTGCTTGGTGCGTTCGACAGCCCAAATGACATCACTAACCACTCGTAGAGACCATCCTTGGTTTTGAAAGCTGTCTTCCACTCGTCGCCAGTTCGAATACGGATTTGATGAAAACCACTCCTTAAATCAAGTTTGGTGAATACCACTGCTCCTTGTAATCTGTCGAGCATATCATTAAGACGCGGGATGGGAAAGCAATACTTGATTGTTATTTTATTAATAGCACGATTGTCTATACACATTCGCCAACTGTCATCCTTCTTTGGAGTGAGTAAAGCGGGAACTGCACAAGGACTCATGCTCTCACGGATCAATCCTTTATCAAGTAACTCATTAACCTGTCGCTGCAACTCTTCATGTTCAACTGGGCTCATTCGATAATGTGGTAAGTTAGGCAAACTAGCTCCAGGTGCCAAATCAATATGATGTTGAATGTTTCGCATGGGGGGCAACTCGCTTGGTAACTCATCAGGTGCTATATCAGCAAAATCAGCAAGTAACTTTTGAACTTTGGCAGGAATCTGTATAGTTGCTTCCAAGTGATCTTTAACTACTAATGCTAATATAGTGCTCGGCTTTTTTACGTGGTCGAAGAATTCTGGGCCTGATACGTTAGTAAAAAGTGGTTTATCTTCCTTGATAGCAGGATTATTTTCCAAATGTTGAGATTGTGGTACTAAAACGATCTTCTTATCAAACCACCAAAATATGAAAGTGTTATCTCGCCCCTTATAAGTGGCATCAACGTCATAGTGCCATGGACGACCCAATAATATATGACAAGCATCCATATCCACCACATCGCACATGATCTCATCTTTGTAATATTTCCCAATCGCAAAGGAACCTTACAGATTTCTAGAACTTGAACTTCTGGGCCCTTTTTAATCCATGCAATCTTGTATGGAGAAGGGTGTCTTTCAGTCTTCAGATTTAGAGATTTTACCACTGCTTTGGAAACGACATTCTCACTACTACCGCTGTCAATGATTACGTTGCATACCTTACTACGAATAGTGCACCGAGTCCGGAAGATTTTGTGTCGTTGTGAGTTATCAGGCTTTTTGGGTGCAAGTAAAAGGCGTTGGACAATGCACGTCAACTCTTCCCCAGTATCTGCATCTGCAACATTACCACCCTCATATTCACCGTCTTCAAAATTTTGTTCTTCATCTCTTTCGCCCTCTTCTACAATGTTAATGGATCGCCTGTTTGGACAGCTATTTGAAAGATGTCCGGTTGGTTACACCGATAGCACTTTCCAAGATTAGGACGCGCATAAGGGTCATTATTTGTTCGTTGCTGTGCTTGGTTTCTGTTTTGGATGTTAGATTGAACAGGAGCTGAAGTTCCATTTTGATTCTGTGCCGAATTCTGAATTGGCGTGGTACCCTTACTGTTATTATTATTGTTGCCTGATGTCGTTGCACCCTTTGGAGTAGATTAAGTTTCTTGAATTGGTCGTCGAAAATTGCCTTGAGTACGGGCTGTGGTCCTATTCATCTGATTTTCCACTTTCATTGCTAAATTGACTGCATCTGTCATGGTCCAAACCTCTTGAAGAGCTAGTCGATCTTGAATGACTAATTTTAGGCCTCCTATATATCGAGCAATTAATTGAGCTTCTGTTTCAGACAAATTAACTCGGGCATTTAAACGATAGAATTCCTCTGTGTACTCGTTTACTGTTCGATTGTTCTGTCGACAATTCTGATATTGCTGGTACAAAAATTGCTCATAATCTGGGGGGAGAAATCGTCTTTGCAATAACCGTTTCATCTTGGGCCAAGTTTGCACACGTTTTCCTTGTCGTTGACGATTAAATTGAAGTTGTTCCCACCATGCCGAAGCTCCACCCTTTAATTTATACGCCACGAGCTTAACTTGGCTTTGTTCCGAGATATTCAAATAGTCGAAAAAAATTTCGACGGTATGGATCCAATCCAAAAAATCTTCAATATTTAATCGGCCGTCAAAACTTGGCAAGTCCATCTTCATCTTAAATTCTTGAACATTTGTACCACGATTATTAGCCCTTGGTCGAAAATTATCTTCTTCTTCGGATGAATAATCGAAACCCCGTGGTCTTCTTTGTTGAAAGCCTCTATCCCTCGGCTGAAAATTAGGACCTCGATCAAAATTGACTCCTCGGTCAACATTGTAACCACGGTCAACATTATAGCATCGGTCAAAATTGTGTGGGTCAAAATTGATTCCTTCCCTAAAATTAAATCGCGTCTCTGCCTCTCGCTCAAGATTTTTTGTCGGAGCTCGCGGTCGGTCACCGAGCTCCTCGTCGCCGCCGATTAGAACCTTTCGTCGGAGGTTACCTTCATCTCGCCTATTTCTTCGCTCGTAGAACCGTAGAGGGGCAGCCTCGCAAGGGTCGTGATTCGCGACTGGGTTCGCGCGCCAGGCAACTTGATCATGGATTTTTGGGTTCTGCTGCCGAAGTCGATTATCTGCAAGAGGTCGGACTCCTTCCCCCACACCTGGGTCGACGTGGGGCTGGGTAATAGGGCGCGTCTCCCTTCTTGCTGGAACTTCACGATTTCTTACATTCAAATTTGCATCTTCTTCCTCATCGTCGGAATCTGAGTTGATATCTCTTTGTACATATTTCTGCCCACCCGTCTGTTCTGCCCTGGGTGCATGATGCTTTTCAATAGTCATCGCAGTTAGCATCTGCGTGATATTGCGAAAAGCTTCATCCATCCCTTCTAGTCGTTGCTCAATTTTTTCAAACCTCCGTTCGTTGTCGGTGGTTTGTTTGCTACTCGAACCGTCCTCAGCCATCAGATTGAGGTGAAGTCCTTGCTCTGATACCAATTTTGGTGCGGAAGCATTTAGAAATTCTTGTAATTAGAATTGAAAATAAGAATTATATTGGAATAAACTTGCTTTGTATTGATATATCATGGATTGAATAAAGAGTGTACAATACCTCTATATTTATAGGCCAAATTATTCCTAATCCTATTAATAAAAGGAAATTAAAATAAGGAAACTAAATTCTAAAAGAAAATAAACTAATCCTAATCTAAATAAAATTTAAGGATAAACCTATTACAATTAGAAAAAGAAATTAGAAAAGATAATTTAAAAAAGACAAACTCCTAGATAAAGTGGAACTATTAATTGTAGTTGTGATGTACTACATCAGATATTAATCTACTTGTTTCACTTAGAGTGGTGAGCAAGTTTATTCGCACTCCCTATGTGAAGGACATCTTGAGGTTACATACAGAATTTTGAGGTATTTAAAGGGTAGTCCATACAAAGATATTTTATTGAGAAAAAGGAGATCACGTGCATGGGGTCTACACTATGGTGTTGGCGTATTGCATGAAGTAACTTGGTTACATGGAGAAGCAAAAACAGTCACTTGTCACGAAGAGTTCTGCTGAAGCAAAAGTTGGGACCATAACTGGAGGGATTTGTGAGATTGAGTGGTTGGATAATTTTTTAAAGAACTGTAGGTTTCCAGTTGCTTTTGTAAGTCATATTAAACTATAATATAAAGTTCCCATTAGTATTGCTCGTAACTCAGTTAGGCAAGGCTGAACAGAGCACATTGAGATCGATTGGAAGTATTTACATGCCTTTTGTGGTCATTGACCACTGATCAGCGGCTAGCAGACATTTGCCACGGGACTGCATTGGGCTAGAATTCTGGACTTAAGTTAGCCAGCTGGGTATTACGTCTTTGGACCAGTGTTTGAAAAGGCGCCAAAATGCGCCGCCTAGGCACGCCTAGGCGTGGCGTGTGAGCAAAACGCGTCGAATTGGTGAAATGCGGGTAAAAATGCGTTTGTGTTCTAAAATTCGCCGCCTAGGCGGCGCATTTTGGCACATTGTCCCGCCTAGGTGGCGCATTTTAGAACCCTTTATTTTTTTTTTTGTAAAAAATCTATTTTTTTTATATAAAAATATATTTAATTCCTTAAAAATAATTAAAATAATATTAAAAATACGAAACGCATTATGACGCTTATTCTTCGCATCGACACACCTAAACTTGTGATTCTTGATTCTCGACCTCGACGCATCGCAACACATTACGTCTTTTAGAACACTGTTTTGGACTAGCTTGAGGGAGAGTGGAAAATCTTGTGTTGTTGTAGACTTAAGATTCGTTGAAAATATTTTTTTCCCAAATTTAAATTAGTACTGCAATGTAACTAGAACTCAATGTGTTAATAGATTGTTAAGCCTCTCTAAATAGGCATTTTGTACCACGAAAATTATGTAGATTGAATGACAATTAACTTTATTCCATCATTTCATTTTCCTGCAAAACTCACTAGAGATCATCCGAGGAGAAATATGTGAATTTCTGTTTCCATTGCTAGAGGACAGAATAAACCTGTTTTGCTTTGTATCTGTATTTTGTATTGGGCAATTCTATGCACCATTGAAGTTTTTTTCTTGAACTGGAGATTGTGTGGACAAAAATCTTGGAGGATATATACAGGTTCTGCTCCTGTGTCCATCCTTTAGAGTTGGGAGTCTGAAAGAAAAAAAGACCGAAATTCATATGGTTGAAAATAATTCTATGAAACCTCTTTTTAGTACCGATATAGTCATTGGAATTTTTTCAGAATTATATTTACCCCTAAAAGAAATATCGGCACAAATCTAAATAAGAATAAAAGTTACAGATTCCTATATCTATTTTATGTATTAAAAAAAAAGGAACTTAGGCTAAAGCACTTCTTTAATACAAATTTTTTAAAGATGAGTAAATTAAGGAAATTGGAAGCGAAGCACTTCTTTCTTCTTTGGTTTATCTATTTCTGGATCTGGAATTGATTTTACCTGTTGCTTACAGCAATTGTAGAGAATATTTTAAACATGAACATTGTAAAGAACCAGTGACGTCATTGAATGGGAGGTTGTTGGTCGAACAATTGTTTTATTATTTATGATGATACTCTGCTGCATTGTCTTTTAATTTGTCGAATCGGGAAAAAATGAGAAGCATAGTTCTACTTTTCTTCTTCAGCAATGGACATTATATCAATCATTAAATGCTGTAAAATAGGAAGCTGAAGCTTGATTCAAATGGATCAAGTCAGATTATTAAACCAAACAATTACTTTGCCTATGATTTCTAGGTCTTGGTAGCTCTTCAAGCAGCTTTGACAGTAATTGGTAATGCAACAATGTGCATTGCTGCATTTCGTATCTACACATCTTCACAGGAACGCTCCAAAAACTCGTGATCTGTTCCGCTTGGGAACTGAATTGAAGCTCCTTGAAGACTTTGTCCCATTGGTAATTCTCCCTTTGCAGTAATCTAGCTCGTATGCGGAATTCAGCTAAACTGATCGGTTATGTTTCTCGCTCTCTTGCAGGAACAAGTGAATGCATATTATTCTATGGAGGCACAACGAGAGTTCCTATTCGAAGGGAACAATACTGGGAGTCATATTCTCCTTGTGAATGGTTGAGAAGTTCTTGACAGTAAAGTGCCAGTAAAGCTTAAGCTGTACCTACACTCGACAAAGTTCAACCTCTATGGTGGCCAGTTAGTCTATCAAGTGGTTTGACTAAGGCTCTCTGATTACTATATTATATTGAATTTTGGTACAGTTTTAATTATTTATTGGATCGCAACTTATTTAAGACCTCGTTACTTGTATTCTTGATTATTATGTGTCATCAAAGACTTTATCCCTTGTATTCTTGATAATTACACGTTTGAAAATACAGGATGCTGTGTTATAGTGGTACATTTTGTCTTCTCTGTACATTGTATGTCAATTATGTTCATAATACTCTCTGGAAAAATTTGCGTAGACTATGATTATTTGTTTGACAATTGCTCTACATGTATGTGATCCAACTGAATATATTGGAAGTGCTTGAGCTTTCCCAATATGATGTGAACTTTGTGATCAACATTTCTTATTAAATGCAATGATGGGGTTTTTTGACATGTGTTGTGTAGGGGATAGATATGAAGAAATATATATATATATATATATATATCAACATTATATATATATATTGCTTGAGCTTTCCCAATATGATGTGAACTTTGTGATCAACATTTCTTATTAAATGCAATGATGGGGTTTTTTGACATGTGTTGTGTAGGGGATAGATATGAAGAAATATATATATATGGACCTGACCCAATATGTATACATGGACCTGACCCATCGGCCAACACACTTTCAGTAGCATATTTGGTAGGATAGATAAGACTATGGTCGACAATATGAAATGCCGAAAAAAAGTTGAAGTAACATGCATAGTGTAGGTCAATGCATTGGGGGACACTAGCATCTTTTATTGGTTATAATTTTATTCTATGATACTTGGAGTAAATTCAAATGATATTATGATCCTGAGGCCATTATTTTGACCTTGTGTAGTGCCTTTTTAGGGACCAGTGTTGGATAGTTCTTGAAATACACCTAATAAGCAATTTATACTGAATATTTAATAGAATTCCTTGGTTTTGTAGTTGACTTGCTACTCTGTTATTTATTAAAAGTCACGATTTGTACTATCTTGAATTTAAAGGGTATTTTTTGATTGAGCTCATTTTGCAAGAAGATAGAAAGATTTATTTACTTTTAAAATTATGAATAGTTATTTATCACTCTTGAAGAAAACAAAGAAAATGAAATTCTTGCTTGTCTAATAAACCTATGTTTAATGAATTATTAGAAAATTTCTTTTTTCACTTACTCATTTTCAACTACATTCATACAATAAAATATTTTGCATATAACTCAAAATATTTTCTTACTTTTTAAGCATACATTTTTTTAAAAATCAAAAATCAAAAATCAAAACATTATTTTTTAAAATAATGACCATCAAATAGGGGCTTAATATTGCTCATCGGATATTTACTTTATTTTTATTTATTTTTTGTTGACGTAGAAACTTGCAGTCGCTACCCCCCGCAAAACCCGGACCACCTCGAAGGGTTGAAGGCTTGACCACTGTGAGTGCGCATTAGATAAACATCGATCCTTGTGTAGTAGCTCGCAAACCACACAAGAAAGGTGAAACGTATTAGACAAACCCGATGCAATGGGCTCAATCAAGAAAGTGTTTACACCTAATTTTCCTAATTTTAATCACAAAAGGCACTGCACAAGGTCAAACCTTTTTCCTATTTTTTAATGACGCATTCCAGTGGTTTTTCCAAAAAAAAAAAATGCCACCAAATAGGGGCTAAGTAAATTGAATATTAAAATATATAATTGGACTAATTTACAATATGAAAATTAAACTTATGTTTGCCAACAATTATTTTAAACGTGTTTTTTTTTACACATTCATTTTAACCATTTTTTCACTGCACATTTTTCAAAAAATCACTATTCATAACTCCATTTTATCCAAATAATGGTTGTTATGGCCATTAATTTGGAAAAATGTCATAACTCCATTTTATCCAAATAATGGTTGTTATGGCCATTAATTTGGAAAAATGAAGTTTTAAATAGTAATTTTTTTGGAGAATATATGGTTAAAAAGTAAAAAAAAAAAAATTTGAATTTCTTGTAAAATATTTTATTTTGTGAACGTGATTGAAAATAAATATGAGAATTAAGAAATTTTATTTTAAAGGGAGACACACACAAGCTAAATATTGAGCTTGAAAATGAAATAATTAAGGCCCCCATTGGACAACTATTATTTGAAAATTTTTTTTTCTATATATTTAGCCCCTGTATGACACCCATTTTTTATCTCATTCTCATTTTCATTTTTCTACAGTACTCATTTCTAACCACACATTCTTCAAATAAAATAATATTACACATAAACCCAAAAATTCTTCTTACTTTTTAACCACACATTCTTTACATCAATCACTATTCAAAAACTCATTCTTCAAAATAATGGGTGTCAAACGGGGGTTATTTTCAAACACACATTCACATAATAAACTATATATATATATATATATATATATATATATATATATATATATATATATATATATATATATATATATACAGAAATGATCTAATGAGCACCGGTGCTCATCTTATCGTAAGCACCGATGAGTTGGCACATTAATTCATTGGTGGATTGGAACTCACAAAATCTTTATCCACCAATGAATTAATGCGCCAACTCATCAGTGCTTAGGATAAGATGAGCACCGGTGCTCATTAGATCATTTCTGTATATATATATATATATATATATATATATATATATAATCACTATTTAAAATATTATTGTGACAAAATAATGGCATCAAACAGTTGCAGTAATAAAACACGCGTGTGCGTTCACAAAAATTGAAAGAAAGATCCTCGAGCCAACGGCCTTAGACTTTCCGGAAAGTTATCTTTTGTTGATTTTGCTGCCTCATTATTGATTATATTAAAGAAAAACCTTAAAAGCATATCGGAAACTATTATTATTTTTTTCTATTTTTTAATTATTATTTCCACATATTTCATCAAAGGCATTATTGCTTGTTTGTGTTTGTCCTAATCTAAAATTTATTGAATGCTTGGTCGAGTGGATTTATTAATATATTGGTTATGGATTTATTCGATTCTTGATTTCGAGTTTGATAAGCACTAATAGCATTTTCAAAAGACTCTTTAAAGTGCACTATTTTAAAGATTCAGTCATTAAAATTATGCTCTATAATATTTTAAAATAGAAATTCATCATCTGTAATAAAATGCATTCAAAATATTTCAATTTTCAACGCCCCACATATTGGCCCAATTCAATAATATTATACAAAGAAAATGGAGAAAATAATATATAATTTGGAGGAAAACCAGGGAAAATAAAATATGGAAAAAATAATAAATACATATTGCGAGTAGTAAATTAAGTAACAAATATGAAGAGACTATTGGAATATCTAAAAATTTTACTCTCTAATCTTACAGATGCTTTCTAAATTGCAAAATATATTCTATAAAATTAGAATTTCTTGAAGGTGCTCTAAGAAAATTATTTAGGACTTGCTTGAGTGGCTTTTAAAAAATTAAAAGCAGCTTCTGAGACTAAGAAGTATTTTTGAATATGTTTGAATCATTTTTTGAAAATATTTTGTTTGACTAGAAAATTTTTAGAGGAAGCTAAATTAAAATAACTCTCTCAAAAGCTCTTCCACAAAAAGCGGAAACCCTGTAAGAAAATGCCAAAACTAAAGAAATATTATTAATAAATTAAGAAAAAAAAACCCAAAAAAAAAAAACAATAATAATAATTCTGACCTGTTAATTCTTGTACATACAAGACGAGAATTATAGTTACACAAATTTGCCAGATAATTTGATATTCCCTTTCTTAATGCAACATAACAAGAAAAGTCAATAGAAACAGATGAGGCAGGCAGGACAAGAAGAAAATAAATAATTTCTAGTGGACAATAAAAAAAATTATGATTACATCGACTACAAGAAAAGACCTCGTGAAAGTCTATACAGGTTTTCACCACAAGAAGTCGATCAATGCATGGTGTTCTTCGACTCATCCTTATTAAAAAGATCATGCTTAGAAAATCTGTTTTGAAACTCAGACATTAAGGCAAGATTTTCTTGATGCAGAAGAGTAGCCTTTTTCCTCAACTTTTCATTTTCTTCTATTATACTTATATTCTCCATGTAAAGCTTCAAGTTCTGAAGCTTCATATCCTTGTCAATCTTCTCTTTGCGTTGCTTCCTTCTGCAACACATATCATGTTCGTGCATTAATATAACGAATGAAGAAGGAAGTCTGTTTTATGCAAGAACGCAATTAGTTTACCTTGTAAGGTTGTGTATGCGAAAGAACAAGAAAGAAGTATATATTCCAAATGAAAAGGGAATGTTTTTTTTCTATACATGAGCACGATATGCAAAAGAACAAGAAAGAAGTATACCGAATGAAAATTAATGGATGTTTGTTTTATACACGAGCGTTGTTAGTTTACCTTGCGAGGTTGTGTATGCGAACCCCAGACCGCTTAGGTCGTTTTTGCGAAGAAACTTGAAGATTTTGTGATGGTATCCAATCTGTGGGACAAATACACATTCTTGGAAGTTTTTTGTGTACAATTTTACAATGAAACAAGGAAATTTTGTGTGCTTTGCTCTGTGTGATATGCTTAAATGGGAGGTGTGTGATGAATTTTTTGTGGGGTGCTGAGATCCAATATATAGGTGGCTTTGTTAGCTTTAAATGTGTCATGTGTAACCATGTGGTGGCCTGGGGGTGGGGTTGGGTGGGTGACTAATTTCAAGTTTGATAATGATGACAAGAGAAAGTCATGATTACTAAGAGCAGAAACCCAATGCCATGAATAAAAAGCCTAAGAACAAGGAAAGGTTCTTCTTATTCTTGCCTGAAACTTCACAAGCTTTGGTAAAATAAGTGCTTATTTTAACTTATGAGTCTACATGTTAAAAAAATAAAAGATATTTTCATTTATTTGGAGTTTCTTAACACAAATGCATGAAAATAATTCATGTAATCGAAATAAGACTGAATTTGTTACTATCGTAGTCCAAGTGAATTAACTAATCAATTTCTGCCATAGAAAGGAATGGAATGCAAAAGTAGTGTTGGACTGATACTACTTTTGTCCTTTTTTGCTGTTTGTTGTAATTGAATGGCCTTTTTGTATTCATCCATATTAATCAACTTTAGGAAAAATAAGTTGAATAAGTAGTGTATTCATAATTTTTTGTGTTGGATAGTGAAGTGATGTGGGGCTATATCTATGCTACAAATTTTGGGACCCTGCATTGAATGTCTCAGTACAATACAGTTGTGTGATAAGAAGGAATCTACTAAGGCCTAATGATTTGTGGGGGCTTGTTATATGAACTTCTTGGTGAGTGATTACACGAAATTTTACCATTTTACGAGAAAAAGAAAAAGATTATTGTGTCTATGTTTTGGTTTTCTACTGATTGGGTGAAGGAAGTTTGTTGGTTGAATTGTTGAAAATTTCGGGACTCGGAAGTATTCATTTTCTTGTTATAACTCAACCATTAAGTTGAGTTGATCGAGTGAAAGCTGGATCAACTCAAATGTTGCATTGAACTATCAGTACTTATACGTGTACTTACTATAAAACGAATATAAGTTTGATTGAACTAGTTTGTGGACATGAGCCAAGCTGCCTTGATCCATTGCTACCCCTACAATTGGCCAATCAGTGAATGTTGGCATAGGTTAATACATTCCTGATAGACGTTTGGATCTACTGTGAAAGCTATAAATGATTTGGAGTGATCAAACGTTAACTAAGTGCAAAAATAACCGAAAGAAAAAAATGGAGAATACAGAAAATTGATCTGGGCTTTCGAACTTTGTTTATGATTTGCAGAAGAAATGAATAATTGTTACATCAACTATTCATTATCATGTTCAAACCTTTTTTGGGTGGATTCAATGTTTCTGGTTTTTTTCTTATTCTTCATCATTTTCCACATCATCAGCATATGTTCGTTGGGCGTGGGTTGAGATAGGGTCAGGAGGCTTGGTCGGGTGGGTAAATATATAAGATTGGCACGACTCAAGTGACTATCCGCCGTAGATGGTGATGAGGGGGACATAGGATCTAGGATTTCAAAGAGAGGTTTTCACCAATCTGGTACGAAGTTAATGGATGGGATCAATAGTAACATATCAAGAGAAAAGGAAATGATGTTGGTAAAAGGTAAACAAAACAAGTGAGATAGGGAAAGCTAGCTTGGAACAAAGAATCCCTATTCACTAGGTTTTAACTTAAAAGTTCGAAAAGGGAGAAGGGCAATTACTTGTTCTTAAAACCAGTGTTCTTAAGATAAAAAAATCGGACGAAAAAGGGGAGAAAGCAGGCCGTTCCTGATTTCCCCGTAGTTGGAACCTCCAAAACCACAAGAATCCTTAGTTAGAATGAAAATTCTCAAGCTCTCTCTCTGTATCCACTGCAGCAGTGGCTCCACATGGTCTAAACATCACACTGTGGTTTGCTTGCTCTCTGATAAGTCGAGCCTCGATCAGTGAAAGCTCTAAGTCTCAAAATGAAGCAAATTTCACACCAGGAACAATCTTATACTGTATTATGGAAAAATCGAATTCATGTGGCCGAACTAAAATATCAAATTTAAAGGTATGATCTGTGCTTTTCAATAATAAAAGGCCTCTTCCTAACATAAGGATAGTGTAAATCTGCTGCAAATTTAGTTGCCATCTACAACATTCATTGTTTCTACACTCTAAATCATTGATCGGGAAGACTTCTTCGAGTTAGTTGATGACACTAATGATCCAACAAAAATCTCCTTAATTTGCCGAAAAAAGGAACCATAAAAATAAACACAATGCATTCAATAATCTCTCATAAGAAGGCATCATCATGAAAAAAGTTCAATGGCGAATGAGATAGATCAAAATCATTTACCAGAGTTTCCCTTGGCTGGCTACAACTCGAATGAAGTTTGAACATGTTTTTACTTGCACAAGATGTTAAGTTATGGAGCTTAATTATTGTCGTCATATGAAATTCGTATGTGGACATAGGCATATCGACCTTGTAATTTGATTAAGAACAATATAGAAATTTCACATTTTTAATTTGTACTTTGTGCTGATTTTTCTTATAAATAGGGAATTACCATCCGGATTTTGTATTATCATTATCACCAAAGAGTTTGCCTACAAAATAGAAAGCGTGTATAGTAGGATAGATGACAGTGGGTAAAAGGTAAATGAAATGTCTTTCTAAGTAATATTATTATATTTACCTTAACATTTTTACAAAGAAAGTTTAAATATGACAAATTAAAAAATCCAAAATTATCTTAAAAAAATATAATAAAAGTTTTAAAATCAGCAAGAGACAGCTGCGCCATGCCAAATCCACCACTGTAAAGATTTATAAAAGAATCTTGGTGTCAAATACTTACAAGAAGACAACGACACGCCAAAATTTCTATTGAATGCCCATTTTTCAAGTTTGGTTTCATGAAAATAAGCTAATATTTCTAAATATTAATCACAATGTTGTAGACAAGTATCCATTTGAACATGTTATATTAACATGAAAAAACATATTCTCTTTCAACATTTATAACATGTTTCGTACGTCAAATTAAATATAACCTCACAATGTTAAGATAACTCCAAAATGTCTGCCGATTATTAATTATAAATTTGAATTTATCCACACTAGCATGTGAGCTATACAATACAAAGGAAAGAAGCTTTTTAGATCGATTGTACTAAGCTTTTTAAGAATTAAAAACATGAATTCTATATCATCAAGAGCAATAAAATCTTAAATAATAAAAATATAAAAGAACACAAAACATTAATGGTGGTTCGTTTCAATGTGAGACTACATTCTTGTACGTTGCTACAGTAATTCACTACGATGAAAAGAAATTTACAAGGCAAGAAAAATTTATACCCAATTTTCTCTAACATCTCTCTCTCTTTGATTCAAATTCGTAATGATGGTTCCCTATTTATAAGAAAAATTAAGACAAAATCGAAGTTCCAAATGTGACGTTCCTAAACAGAGCTATAATTCAATCTTTGTCGAGTTTGAGGCAACTCAAATATTGTGTATAATGCCTATAAAATGTGTAGCATGTAGTATCTTCATTAAGCAAAATTTCAACTTTATTTTTATTTTTAAATGGAGTCAACTATTGTCAAATTCAATATATCAAACAATCAATAGTTAAAAAAATAGTTAAATATATTAGCTAGTTGGCACCCCCATCCACATACATAGAAACATTTGCACCTATCAACTTAAAGTTTAATTATTGTTTAGTGAACTAATCAACCAATTGGATGCCTTTTGCTGCTGAACTAATGGTACTTATAATAATTAGCAAAGTATTGGATTGGATGTAGAGCTTGAGATACTTAGGGTCCGTTTGGCAAAACATTAATTTTTGCTTTTACTTTCAGTTGAAGAATTTAGTGAGAAAATTATTTTAGGCCAATCTTCTCTAAAAATTCTTCCAATCCAACAAAGTATTTTAAGAAAACAATTCAAACATATTCAAAAGCAGTTTCTTAGTCTCATAAGCGACCCTTGACTTTTTAAAAGTTCAGCCAAACAAGTCCTCATAACATGCTTGATACTTTCGACTCGATCGCATTAAATTAAATAATCAATAAATTTGATAATATGTATTTTTACTCTAAAAGCTAATATAGTACCGTTTACTTCAACGTGCTAAACAGGGACGGACCCAGGAAGGAAGTTCAATGGGGGCGAAACTAAAAAATCTTGAAAAAAAAATCTAAAAATCTTAAGAAAATAGGGAAATTTAAAAATTGAGTGGGGGCGGTCGCCCCCACTGGTCCTCAAGTAGGTCCACCCCTGGTGCAAAACACGAATTTTAAATTAAAGGATTTTTTTTTTCTTTCTGACCATCTAGATTTTATGCTTTTCTGGTCTATTGCACATCAATTGCATGCAATTTAGCTTTTAATTATTCCTCCTCTCATTATAATTGTTTTGACATAAATTTAGAGACTCTTGTAAGTTGGCCCTTAAAAAAAAAAAAACACTTTTCAATAAGTCTATTTGCATTTGATGGGATATGATTACCAAAGAAGTAAGGATATATATAATTTCTATAGAGACGGCGAAGGTATAAAATTCGACATGTTTATTAGGTTGGTTGACAAATTTGAATGATGATTTATAAATATCTCACACATTTTCTTAATTATATTCAGTTCATCGAACCTATGATTAATGTATAGTTCGAGAAAAAAAAAATTTAATTTAATTTTCAAAATTAGAATATGTAATAATTTCAAAATTAGAGCTCATTGGAAGGGGTTTTAGAAAATAGACTTTAGAAAGAAAAAAATTACAATTTTATGAGGAATGTATTTAATTTAATTTCCTCTCTTTTTAAAAAAAAAAAAATGTAAGAAACCGATTTTTTCCTTTTCACTTTTTTCTCTAAGAAACTTCACATATAAAATCCCAAATGTCTAAACTAAATTTAAAAAATGACAATAAATTGAACCGATAATGAAAATAAGTCTTCGTGTAATTGACTTCAAATTATAATAAATAACGTTGGCATATCCCATATCACCTAGTTACAATTAAGAAGCGCAATATGAATTGAATGCAAACTTCACATTGTAGTCAATTTTATAGTGAAGAATCATGTCCATGAACCTTCTTTTTTTTTTATAACTCGGTGTCCAAGTTTCGCCCGACTAATCTTGAGGAGTGACGGCATTCTCTTGGTTCGCCACACAAGTTAATCCGGATGCGATCACAGCTTATACACACGTGGACCGGACATTCGACAGTTCTCCTCCTTGTGGACATCTGTTTTCCAACATAGATGTTGCCTTCCAGCTATCACGGGAATTCAAACTTTCGATATTTCATAGAGAACCCTCATTCTTTACCGCTGCGTCATGCTCGTGGGGGATTCCATGAACCTTTCTTCATGGTATTAGAACATGTCTATGCATGGATAACTCGGAGTCTTTTTCTTTAGTCCTGTGTTGAGGGAGAGTGTCAGCATGTCCATGTATCTGTAAGTACAATTGAGATGTGAAGTAGAAGACAAAGGCAAATTTCTCCCCGTCGATTTTAAAGTGATGAATGAAGCCCGTGAACTTTCACAAATAAAACTAAATTTGTTGGTCTTTTTGTCAATGAATCAACATATCTATGTCAGTGCAGTGTGTGCTAATAATGCCAATTTGAAGAGTACAAGAACCACTCAAATAATCACTTATTTCTTCTTTTACTACCTCAACTCGTCGTATGCAAATCGAGAGGTCGCTAATTATTGTACGTATTTGCACTCGTGATTTAGGAGTGACGAAAAAAATCCATATAATTGATGCTAAATTTACTGTGAATAAGATATAATTTCTTATCTATATACACTTAAAAATATCGTCCCTTCAGGACGTTAGTTTCAATATAGTGTGTGCTAATAATGCGAGTTTGAAGAGTACAAGAACCACTCAAATTATTCACTTATTTCTTCTTTTACTAGTGCAACTAGTCCTTAAATGAGAATCGAGTAAGATTGATAAATTTGCAATAGTCAACAAGAAAATCAAATTTATTTTCATTGTTCTACTATGGTGTCAAGTATACTGCAGAATTCATATATTAATATTTGGTTCGTACACCAGCACCATGACGTTCACGTGTTTCAATCATGATAGACATTGCATTTTATCAATCATCCGTCCGTCGTCAATTGAGACGTATTGAAATTTCACATTAAAAGATCAATTTTTTCAAGAATAATAGTCCGGATCTTTATATATTAGTTATCATTTTCATCTTGACCGATATAAAATTTAACCTTTCATATGAAATTCAATTATTTGTTTGAGCTTTAAATTTATTGAATTGCTCGTTTAAACTTGTCGAGTACCGATATCATATTGGGTGATTCTTTCTCTTTGTATCAACGATAAAGAATATTCATGTTTTGACATGTAGTATAATATGTGTTTGAATCAAATGTTCTAATTGTTTGTCGAGTTGTCTGAATAATGCTACTTTGCCCCGAAAAATGTGACATAATGATTGACAAAATTGGTGTTGGCAAGATGTGATTGATTGAAAAGGCTGACTGTGTTTTAAACAGTCCAATGATAGGTTGTCATGTGATATTATGTCAATAATTATGTTAACCATTATGTTCATGTAGCATGATTATATTTGATTTCTATTTTTTTCAAAATACATTTTTATCTCTCTTCTTTTCAACCACACATTTCTCAACAAAATCATATTACGCGCAAATTCAAAACATTTCCTTATTTTTTAACTACACATTCTCTATCAATTTTTCTATTCTAAAATGCATTTTTAACCTTTTAATGGGGTTCAAACAAGCTTTAAGTGATATATTACAATTTCCTTATACTCACATTTATTTTACCCAATGTTAGGTCAATGTAAGATTTTATTTGCACCTTCTCATTATCCCTCTTCGAATAAAGTACCGTGTCATCCAATCCCCTCAAGCGATCATGACACGTTAGAGAATATCAATCTTTGCCTTTGTCGACTCATGTGAGACATAGCCGAGTCGAATTGTTTGTTTGAATTTAATGGACTATAATATATCTTATATTAAAACTTAAGTGTTCATCTTAGAAGATCAATCATAATAAGAGGAATAGATCAAACCCTTATATGTTAGTTAGTATTTTAATTTTTAAACGATACGAAATTTATTCCTTAATACTGGCTAGCGATTTACGTGAACGAAAGTGAAAGACAATCACAAAGTTTTCTTACATCATGATTCAACTCGTGGCCCACCACATTAATATGCTCTAATTATGTGCACCCACATGACTATATGTTCGGGAAGATATTTATAAACAGATAGAAATGTATGGTCGATAAATGTGTCGTACTTATGAATGCTACAAAATATGTAAATAAAAGTGTTTGTTACTCCTTAGGATTTTAAGTTGTATCCAAAAGATTAATTTGTTAAATAAATAGTCAAAACCCCTTGCAAAACACATTACGAATCTCATATCTAATAGTTTGTATGAACAACAAAGCATCTCTGATAACAAACAAAAACATTTAATAAAAGACAAATTAATTGGGTAGTAGCTATCCATTCCATTCATCAAGTTGTGCAGTGCAATCGATTGCGCTGCGCATTTGAGACTTTGCCCCATATAATTCATCATCGCCACCCTATTGAAATAATATCATATGGGAATTATAATTGCCAAATTCATAATGGAAATCCCATATAGCACTAAAAATTCAACATAGATAATGAATGATATTGGATGAATTTATTGGGAGGTATACATACATTATTAAATGGTATTTTGACATGTCACCTACCCACTGCATGTGTGAGCGTTTCGTACTAGTAGATAAAAGCTTGGTTCTAAAAGTACGGGTATACATGATCAATAATCGATCAAAATTATAAAATCTACAGATCTGTGAGGTTATATTGACACCGTATATTTTGTTTAACGTTTCATTTTTTAATTGACTTAAAGGTTCTTGATTTTTTGTCATCGTCACACTTATATATTGATTTTTTTTTTTTTGCTATATTATTATACTTAATTTTTCATCAATTAGCACATCTAGTTACCGATGATGGTTTCCGTTCAAAATGTCCTCCTAAAAAGATCTATTTACACCTCGTTTTTTAAATAAACAAAAAATAGCAAATTCAAAAGTGTGACATATTATTTATCCCTCATTTAAAAGAACGGTGACAAAATATTTGGATAGAAATTATCATTAGAGACCAAATACGTTAATTAAAAGAAGAATGAAGGTAAGAATGCGGCACAAAAGATGAGGATATAAGTGTAACAAATATTAAATATTGGAGACCATTAGTAAAATTAAAAAGTGGTGCGTGATCGCCCTACAAATTAATATATTTATACATAAAATATACAATTTCGTCGTCAATTATTATACTCATAATTATAAATATATAATAAGCCATAAATATGATATGTAATTATGTTCATAAATTATAAAAGAATTAACCTTAAATAAATGCAAGACTAATGAATAATATTAAACATCTATTTACTATATTAAAGAAGGATAGTTGCTGCACAGTATTCCCGCTTAAGATGGTGCACCAATTTCCCGCCCAAGGGAATGGGCAAAGAAAAAACAAAAAAGAAAACAAGAAAAGAAAAAAAAAACAAGAAAGGAGGATAGCTGCAACAGTATTCCCCCTAAAATGCTGCCCCAATTTCCCGCCCAAGGGAAGGAAAAAAAAAACTCGTGAGCTGCACACCAAATTCAAATTCAAATTCAATTCTAACGTATTTCCTATCCATTCCTTTCTCGCCTCAACTCTCAATCGACAAATAATAATTGTATCTAACTCTACCCACCTCCACCACTATCAGCAAATAATAATCGCCTGTCTTTCTTCATTTCTCCTCACTGTGAACTCTCTTCAAACAATTTTTTTTTTGTCAATTATCAGTGAAATTTACAAACAGTATACTGACCTCTAATAAATATATTGAGCTGTCATTTTGGGAGTGTTCTTCAAAAAGGTGAAATCTTTCTGATTTTTTTTTCTGAAGTGAGGATTTTCAATATATCTGGTTCGTGAATAGCTTATAATGTGGGATTTATTTCACGGGTAGGGGCCGATCGGAGAATTGCAGGGCATTTGATGGAATCGAGGTGGTTAACTTCAAACGCCAGCGTTTCATGGAGTTGAGGATTCGGTATAACCGATGTGCTGAAGTTTCTTTATACTCAAGATTTAAGCTTAATTTTGCTGTGATATTTATCAAGGTAAGAATCAATTTCTTTCTTCGACCTTTTTTTTAAAACTAGAATTATTGCATTAATTAAACGTACGAATCTTTTCTCAATGGCCCTCTCGGTCAAGAACATGAATGCCACCCGTGGTACTCTACTAAATGGAAACTCCTTATGGGCACCAATGAAGCCCTCCAAAACAACTCATCTACCGCACCAACTCCGCACAGAGGCCGTGAAAGCCTCCGCGTGCGGAGGTTCCGGCCCGCACGCGAGGTTCCAGCCTCCGCGTGGGACACACCGGCCTCCGCACATGTGCCCGCCGTGCGGAGGTTCCACTCCTCCGCACGCCGAGGTTCCAACCTCCGCACGCGGAGGCCGGGCGCTGGGTCCGTGTGCCTCCGCCCGGCCCTCCGAAAGTGCGGAGGTTGGAACCCTCCGCCCGCGAGGCCGGTGCGTATATAATGAATTTTTTTTTTTTTTAACTTCACTCTTCAAGAATCCGTATTCCGATTTTGTTGGATAAATGCCTTATTTTGACCTTTTTTTTCGAATTTGATCTTGTGTATTGGGTTTCTCGGAATCTTTGATTTTTGAAGTGGGGTTTATGACTTTTGATCAATACCGATATCGTACACTTGAATTTATGCCCGAAATCGCATAAATATCGTAGATTTTTGGGTGGGTTTTTATATTCTAGAAGAGCAGCTGAATTTTCCCAAATAAGAAGATATAGAGAAGAAGGAGAAGATGGCGAGAAGTAGAGAAAAAGAAGATCCGGAAAGCCGGTCGAACTCATCGCAACGAAGGATTCTTCTATCACCGCTAAAGCTTATCACAATTTTGATAATTTTTGTGGTGGGGGTAGTTATAGGAATATCTTCCAGCTCACACATTGATCGATATTTCACACTTCAAATCAGATCGCTTTAGTTTAAACAATCATATTTTTTCACACTTCACACATTCAATTCTAACATATTTCCTATCCATTCCTTTCTCACATCAACTTTAGATAATAATATAATAATATATATAGTACATACACGCTGAGGCTGAAATTGTCAGATTTTTGACTGGAAAATGAAATGTAATTTGCAAAAATGGAGAATAGCCTCCGCACACGGAGATATTTTGCCTCCGCGTGCTGACTTTTTTTTTTTTTTTAAGTTAGTAATTTTAGCGATTTAGATATTTTGGTATTTTTAATTCAAAAATAGGCCTTTCCTTTTTGTTTTTTCAGGTATATATGTATGTGTGTGTGTGTGTATATAGCAAAAAAAAAAAAAATTTCTAAACGGAATGGAAATGAAACTGTAATGACTGTATACTGCGAAAAAAAAAAAGACCACCTTCAAAATACCAAAATCACTAACTTTCAAATTTTTTTTATGTAAATTTAAAAAAATTTCTTACTTTTTAATTACACTTTATTTTTTTCAAAAAAATCCGCCAAACGGGGACTATAATTTCATTATAATTTATATATCAAATTTTAATTTTAACGATATATTTTTAGAATCCATAATTATTAACTATTTATCTATCATTTATTTGTAATCAAATTATAATTTTAATAACTTATTATCATTTATTTCTATTTAGGTTTTGCCGTGAAACTAACCTTTAAATTACAAAAAATAAAAAAAAATCTAAATCCTCCTCAAAGTGGAGACACAAGCCTCCGCACAAAGGAGACTTGTGTCTCCAACCTCCGCATGTTGACTTTTTTTTTTTTAATTAGTAATTTTAATGATTTTGGTATTTTAAAGGTTAGTGATTTTGATAGTTTTTTCAGGTATATATGTATGTGTGTATATATATATATCTAGCAAAAAAAAAAAAAAAATTTCTAAACGGAATGGAAATGAAACTGTAATGACTGTACACTGCGAAAAAAAAAAAAAAAGACCACCTTCAAAATACCAAAATCACTAACTTTAAAATTTTTTTTATGTAAATTTAAAAAAATTTCTTACTTTTTAATTACACTTTATTTTTTTCAAAAAAATCCGCCAAACGGGGACTATAATTTCATTATAATTTATATATCAAATTTTAATTTTAACGATATATTTTTAGAATCCATAATTATTAACTATTTATCTATCATTTATTTGTAATCAAATTATAATTTTAATAACTTATTATCATTTATTTCTATTTAGGTTTTGCCGTGAAACTAACCTTTAAATTACAAAAAATAAAAAAAATTCTAAATCCTCCTCAAAGTGGAGACACAAGCCTCCGCACAAAGGAGACTTGTGTCTCCAACCTCCACATGTTGACTTTTTTTTTTTTTAATTAGTAATTTTAATGATTTTGGTATTTTAAAGGTTAGTGATTTTGATATTTTTAATTCAAAAATAGGCCTTTTCTTTTTGTTTTTTCAAGTATATATGTATGTGTGTGTGTATATATATATCTAGCAAAAAAAAAAAAAATTTCTAAACGGAATGGAAATGAAACTGTAGTGATACTGTACATTGCGAAAAAAAATTTAAAAAAAACAAAAAAAGACCACCTTCAAAATACCAAAATCACTAACTTTAGAATTTTTTTTATGTAAATTTAAAAAAAATTCTTACTTTTTAATTACACTTTATTTTTTTCAAAAAAAGCCACCAAACGGGGACTATAATTTCATTATAATTTATATATCAAATTTTAATTTTAACGATATATTTTTAGAATCCATAATTATTATCTATTTATCTATCATTTATTTGTAATCAAATTATAATTTTAATAACTTATATCATTTATTTCTATATAGTTTTGTCGTGAAACTAACCTTTAAATTACACACAAAAAAATAAAAAATAATAAAAATAAAAAATCTAAATCCTCCGCAAAGCGAAGACACAAGCCTCGCACGGTAGGAGACTTGTGTCTCCAACCTCCGCACACGGAGCGAAGACTACAATGTCTCCGCTTGCGGAGACTGCCTGCCTCTGCGCATGGAGACATTACTTTTATCTCATCTTATCTTATATCTTATCTTACCTTATCTTATTCCCGCCCATAATTCTGGACCTCCATCCCGCACAACATAAAAAAAAAAATAATGTTTCTTGATACCGCCCAAAATTTTAAATTCAATCCCGCCCAACCAAAAGCTTACTCATAAGCTGGAAAAATGCCTAGCCCGCTCGAAAAAAAAAAAAAAAAAAAAAAAATAAAAAAGAAAACTAAATCAACCGATCTCTTCCCTCAAAGCAACTCTAACCTCTCGTGTCTCCAAACTCTACATCCGTGTCTCCAAACTCGCTCGTATATTTTTATTGAACCGTTGCATTGACGATAGTGGTGGTGTGTGTGGCTGGGTTAATGGAGTACATAGAAGTGGTGGGTAAGGGTGTTCTTCCCCAAGTCAGCATGTTATCCCTCATTGCATACTTACAGAATTCGAACTTGATGAACGAAAATGAGATGTCGCCCTATTCTCTTTCATACTGATTGTCCTAATGTCGGGTCGATAAGCTTGATGAACGAGGATGAGATATCCGTTTTGGTCCTGTGATTTTTGAATATTGGATGGTATTATTTAAATCCATTACCATTAATAGATCATTCTATTAGAATTTATTATTGCAAATGATTATTTCGCGACACGTATTTCAACTGAGGATTCAACCCGCAACATTAAACAAGGCACATCACAAGACCAATTTAACGAAATGTATGAATTTTAAAATTAAAGGCAAAACTCGAGGTATCGCCGACGCCTCCGCCTCAAGGAGGCACCGCTTCCGCACGATCCTCCGCCGTGAGGAAACGGTTCCTCCCGCGTACGGAGGTAGCGACCACCGCACGCGGAGGAACCAAATCCTCCGCGTGCGGAGGCCGCTCGCCTCTCCACACACGAGAGGACACAGATACGATTTTTTTTTTTTTTTTTTAAACCACCCCAAACCCACAGTTTACTTTTGCACCACCTCCAAATGTATTTTTTTTCATTTATCTATCTGATTTGCATATAATTAGTAGTTATGTGGTGTATATATTTTTATTTCAAATTATGAAATGATTTGCATATAATCACAATTAGCATATTTATCATTAGAATTGTTTCTCACTTAATATAAATTTTTACATCTCATCGATCGTGCATCGCACGGGTGAAATACTAGTAAATAGATTAAGCAAGCTTAATTGTCTATTTAAAAATCACGTGGAGCGGGCTAGGCAAAGAAGTCCCAGTGATTATTGGACAAATAAGGCCCAATTTGAGCTGACCCGTTTGTCAGCCCAATTTTGATCTGCTTCTTGTGCTAAATGGACCAAGGAGTATGCGTGGTTTATTTCGGTCTGATTCTAAAGGGAGTCGAACCGAACCGAATAGCAATGAAAATCTTAAAAATAGAACTATTGATTTCATATCCAACTATAGAATCGACCGAAACTAAACCAATCGATTTCGATTCGATCTAATCTGATTCTTTATATTGAAAAAATTATAAAAATAAAGTATGAAACTATTTGTGAGACCGAAAATAGATGAAAATCGAGTATGAAATCAATTTATCACTCTTGTAATCTAACAATATAAAAAATCAATTAAACAAACAAAAATTCACTTCAAAACTCAAAATCAACTCATAAAGGCCAAAAAAAGCATAAACTGTGGAACATATCATAAATGGTAAAATTTCGATCGAAAATTAATTCTTACAAAAATTCATATAACAATAACCCGATTTTCTTTAGTAATAACAATAACCCAATTATCTCTAGTCATCCCCAAGGATTTTGATGGCCGATCACTTTGAAAACAACGAGAAATTTGCATTTTTAAGAAATATTGAAGTTGCATTAAAACTATGAATTTGTAAAGTATTTATAAAATTATTTAGATTTTAATTTTGATTACCATTAAAGGAAAGAAGAAAAAACGTATGGAAAATAAAATTTTTAACGTGAGATAATTTTAAGGTCTAGTGTTCAAAGATCTAGTGCATCTTGATGCAGGCAAAAAGTGAAATTTGAGATAACCGAATGTATTACCGATTCTCAAGGCAGTATCGAGAACAAAACCAAAATCAATCGATTCTCAACATACTGTCCTAAAATTGACCAATTTAGTAGAGGAATCGGACCGGTTCGATCCGATTCCTATGACGGATTGTGTCGAGTGAAAATTCTAAAAGATGATGCTAAAAGACATAAATAAACTTTTAAGTATCCCATTAATTGCATTATTTGTATCTTCCTACTTTCTTAATCCCCCCATTTTTTAATATAGACTTGGACGACGTTGAAAATTATTTGTACAACTATAATGAGATTATTAAGCCCCTTTATGTTTTTCATTATTTTAAAACTATTTTTCTATATACTCACTTTTAATTACACATTCATATAATAAAATATTTTACACATAAATTTAAAAAAAAATTCTTACATTTTAACTACAAAATTTACTAGTCAAAAAATTAGTTTTTTTCATAAAAATGGTCACAAACAAGTGCTAAGATGGTAAAAAATCTCAAATGAATAGTCATACTCAAGGTCAAGGTTCTCAAATGATTAAAGTGTGACAATGCAGCAAAGTCTAGTCTCAAATTTTAAGAGTCTAAGCATATTCTTATTTTTAGTATTATTTTAAGATTATTAATGATTTAATAAATTTAATTAGTTTATTTATTTAAAAAATAATTTTTTTTGTCAAAAAAATAAAAATAATAATTGACGTGTCTTTTGCTATCTAAAAAGTTCTTACTAGTCCGAAAATGTTCTCCTGTCCGCGGCGGGCAAGCTTATCCTGCCCACCTGCTGATGTGGCAGGAGAATCCTACGTGGGGTTCTTTCCAAATGTGAGAACCCCACGTTGGGTTCTTTCCGAGTAGACATTATAAGCTTGCCCGCCGCGGACAGGAGAACGGACTGCTGTCTTACTAGTCATGTCTCCAGAGTCCAGACGTCTAAATTCGTGTTAGTCCGTTTTTTGACGTACCGCCGAGCCTAAATTCCAATCTCTTATCTCCCGCTCTGAGAAGAAGAATGGAGGGGAAGCAAGTAATCGGCGACGGCGTACCGCCGAGCCTCGCTGGAATGTCCAAAAACCAGCTTTACGACATTATGTCTCAGATGAAGGTGCTCATCTGATTACTCACACCAAGTCTACTCTCTTTTTATAATTTTTTTTCTTTTTAATAGAATTAATTTTTTTGAGAGAGAAAAATTTAATTCTCGTTTCCTCACTACAGGCACTGATAGAGCAGAACCAGCAACAGGCGAGGCAAATTCTTATTCAAAACCCGGCATTGACTAGGGCTCTTTTTCAGGTTTCTTTCTATCTTAGGGTTTTCTTTTTTCAATTCCCTTTTTATATCTGAATTCAAATTTGATGCCAGGGTTCTTGTTTTTTGTTCTTTACTTCTTGATCTTGTTTTTTGTTCCTTTTTAAATCTTGAATGTTTGTTCTTGCTTCTTGTTTCGGTGAGCTTATTAGGGTGTCTGTGAATTAGGTTTTTAAGTGTAAATTATGGTGAGGAAAACTTCAATTATTTGAGTAAAATATTTGAATTTTGATAAATTATCGGGAAAAAAAATTTACGATATAAAAAGTTTCTATCATGTCAAAATAATCTAATTATCTGTTCATGTTATGCTTCTGATGTTTTCAAAGAAATCATGTTTGTGTTCTTTAGATTTAGAACTGGGAGAACGGAGGCAGTATTGGTAGATTTTTGTTGTTGTTTGTGCTTTTTTATGAGTATGCTCTATTTACTATCAACAACAGAGTTCTCCATTTTTTGTCGTTCTAGAAGACAACCCAATTTATCCATTACACAAAAACTTGTCAAAACACTTCATAAGAAGGGCATAGGGGAAGGAGAGGAAAGAGATAATTATTTATGTGGAATGTGTTGTCCCAAAACCATCCTCTTCCTTCTCTGTAAGATAATGCTATATTTAATATCTACTCCAGTGTTCTTCATCTTATTATAGTGGTAAAAACAGGACATAATTCAACTGTGATACATGAGAGCATGTTGGCATACTTCATTAGTCAGGGCAGAGGAGGAGGGAAAGGATAGGAAAGAGGGTTATCATTGTACTTAAGAAAGAACGTGGGTTATACTTGTTAAGTCTTTTCCTTCTGTTTCCCTAATGAGATTCCTGGATATTTTCAACCTTTATTTCAATACTTCCCATTCATAACTATTGTTACCTCACCTGCCCTTGTCTAAACTCTCTCTATCCAAACACACTGTAATTTTTTTATTTTTGAAGTGTTAAGTTCATATAATTATGTTCACTTGTTATTTAAAATTAGTTTAGCATAACTGCATAAACAAAGGTACAAAATCAACTATTCTTTTACATCTATTTATCGTCATATGTAGAAATTTGACTGATCGGATGTTTGGCATATGCCATATCCAGCACTTATAAATATAATTTGGAGCAACTCTGATATACTGATATTTGTGTAAAATTTAGTTGCAATTTCTTTGAATTTTTGCATTTTTCAAGACGACTCGTGATAAGTAAATAACAGTTAATTAAAATAATTTGGGATCTTGTCTTGATGTTATATAGACTTGAGCACGTTATTCTAAATTATTGACTGAACTTGTAATCTTCAACTATCAGTTCTTTATTTATTTATTATTTTTTTCCTGAACATACATCAAATTAAAATTCTGGATTTGACATTGTGTTAGAATATTAAGAGTTCACAGTAAAATTGCTTTTTCAGCTGCTGACATATTACCTTAAATCCTGTCTTTCATTAGGCGCAAATCATGCTTGGAATGGTGCAGCCCACTCAAGCAGTATGTTATTCTTCTCATGCATATTCTTAATATTTAAATTGCTGCACTGTATAATTTGGCTTCTGCTTTAGGTACCAGCTGTTTCGTCATCACAACATTCTCAGCCATCGCCACTGCCAACTCAGCAACCCAATATTCAGCCTGCTTCATCATTTCCTGGTCAAATGGGCCAGAACCAGACGAGGAAACCACAGCTGAACCAAACTGTAATATCAGGAACATCTGTGTCTATTCCTCCACCAGCCCCTCAATCCCAATCTATTCCATCACATCCCTTGCAATCACTACAGCAGCCTAAGGGACCTATTGGTGCCCAGTCAACATCAATGTCACTACCACAGTCCTCTCATGTTCCTAGCATCCCGCAACTGCCTCATCATTCTGCTCCACAGCCCCCATCTCATCTCCAGGCCCCGATGCCCTCAGCCTCCACTCAATCACAGCAGCCTATGCAGAATACGGGACCTCAGTATCCGCCTTTGCAACCACCACAGCAACCGCCATTGCCGCCTCTACCTAGACCACAAATGTCAGGCTTCAGTCATCAGGTTCACCCTCAGTTAGGGCCAAATATGGGTTTCCAGCATCCTGGTGGACCACCACTGCACCATTCACAGCACATGTTTCATGTAAGCTAGAGAATGTAGTTCACTATAAATGATTTATTTTTATTTTCGTGGCTAGCACTTTAATAAATATATTATTTGTTTCAGTCTGGAAACAAGCCTCCTGCTAGTATGATGCCTTCATTTCCACAGGTGCAGCCATCACTTCCAAATCATCCTTTGCTGCCGCCACTGTATCAGGTATGCCTTTTATATTGTATTGGGCTCAATGCAAATACTAAAGTAGCTTCAAATTCTTCTCTTTCTGGATATATGACAATGAACTCCTAAAATTGGTTACTTCTGATTGGGGATAACTTGTACTTGTCTAAACAAATCAAATCTTTCAGCAAAAATTCAATGCAGTAATAGATGCAAGTGTTTCTGACGGAGTTTGTTAACAACATTTAGGAACCAGAAGAGAAACGGGTGCAAAGAAGAGAAGAATTGAGGGCAAGGCGAAGATCAAACTTTATTCATATAATCTGGTTGTGAATTACAATGAAGCTTCCCTCTATTTATAGAGCCAATCAAGCTTCCCTCTATTTATAGAGCCAATCAACTGAAAGAAGTTAAAAAGGAAATAAACTTTTAATAATATCAAAATATCAAAGCTAATATTATCTAATCTAATTAAATATGTTTGGAACCAAACTCTTATTATAAAATCCTAATAAAAATCTCTCTATATATTTATTCTTATCTTGATTTCTATCAGTTTCACTACTCCATCTACACAACACAGTCGTCAGGGGATAAACCCTTATGTTGTTTTCAGGTTTTAGCAAGTCATGGATATTAATTTTCTCTAGAACCAAGGACCAAGTAAAGCCTTTACAGTTAGAAGGGGCTTTGAACTTCCTAAAAGAAGTTTCCACGGGGGAAAGTTAAGGGACACAAGGACAGATTGGGGAGAAAAATAAACGATTTATACGAGAATATGCCAAAGCTATCAAGGCTCGAAGCTCTAGAAATTCTAAAAAATGATGGAACAAACTGAGCAAATTTAGCATGCCATTTGATCTATATTGTTAAGACTACAGAATAAATGAAGATTCCTAGGAATAGAGGCGCTGATGATGATCTAAAAATTAGAGCTAGGGCATTAAAAAGAAACGATAAGCCATGCTGGTGAG
Organism: Fraxinus americana; assembly: GCA_035079005.1. Taxonomy (NCBI): domain Eukaryota; kingdom Viridiplantae; phylum Streptophyta; class Magnoliopsida; order Lamiales; family Oleaceae; genus Fraxinus; species Fraxinus americana. The sequence goes on along the minus strand of CM068722.1, from coordinate 969,755 downwards.
AGTAGGCATTGAGTTAATCATCTACCTCCATACGTGGCAAATACTTTACGAAATCGGTTTTGTCTTCTTACTGAGTACCCGTTTGGCACCAAAAGGAGCTTCTAAGACCCAAAAACTGCTTTTAAACCCATTTGACTAATTTTATGAAAGTATTTCTTCTAATTAAGAGTTTTAGATAAAGCTGGTTGTGCGTGGCTTCCTAGTACTTTCGGAATAAGAAGTTCTTTTAGAAATCAGTTTTCAAATAAAAATTAAGGTAACTTCCTCATCAAACTCTTCTACAGGAAGCAAAAGTAAAAATTGCCAAACGAAATTTGTTGTTCCGATATGGACTTTGCATCCTCAGTAGCTTTTCATATCAGTTATTTAAGTGATGGTTGACTTTGCAAGTTCTCCCAGCATTTGGAAAATGAGTACTGTTTCATGGATGATTTCATAGCCTACTTTGCACTATCACCTTAGAAAATTTTGTTTGACTGCCGCTGTGAGCTATAATTTTTTTACCAATAAAATGTATTTTTAAGTTTTGACATTCATTGAAGTGTGCTTCACGATTCTAGTGGTGTGCAAAATGCAAGCTTTTATTCATTCTTATGGTCTTCCAGGGTGGAGGTCCGCAATTAGGAACGGAATTCAGTCAAGTTGGAAGCTCGAAGCAAACAGATAGAGGATCCCCATGGATGCCTGGCTTATCTGAGAATACATCTGGAACACATCTTCTGGGACCATCCCTGTTCCCTGGTCAGATGGGTCCTGGCAACCAGCCTCCTCGACCGCCATCAGTAAGTTATTGTGTATTGCTAGATTTTATACACTAAGCTCTGAAAACAGAGTTTTTGATTTTCCTCTCTTGACATATAATCTAAACTGAACTCGGTGATTGTGCAGTTGAGTCCTGAGATGGAGAAGGCACTACTTCAGCAAGTTATGAGTCTAACTCCAGAACAGATTAATATGCTTCCTACTGAACAAAGGAATCAAATTCTTCAGTTGCAGCAAGCGCTGCGTCAATGATAAATTATGCACGTTATGCATGATATCACTCTAGCTGTTCATGTAGCCAGTTATCATCTTCTTCAGTTGTCATGGAAGAGCGCTTTACATAATTTTAATGTTATTTTCCTTTTTTGACATGTTCGAGCTTTTTTAGGTCTTCTAGTCGTGTAGGTCAAATTTTGCTCCTTGCTCCTTTGTGGTGCAGTGATTCTTAATCGCATCAAGCTTTTCATTCCAATCTAAATTTATACTCTTTATAGAATGATGCTTCAAGTGCTTAGCATTTGTACGGCGAGAGCTTTGCCTTTGTTACAGGTTTCAATGTTGCTTAAAATTTTGTTTAATTTTACACAAATTTAATAAAGAAAGCTTAAAAGAAATCACAATTTGAAATGTAATAAATTTACAATCATGTTTGGTGTGACAACTTCAAAAAAAAAAAAAAAAAGAATTCCCTCCAATATTTTTTTTAAAACAAAGTCAATATCAAGCATGATGTACACTCATCGTACAAATGAAATTTCCAATAAACTAATTATGCCAATATTTTACGCACAAATTATGCCAAAACACACCATTAAACTAAGGCCGCTCACTGAAGGTTGATGCTCGTCCAAAGTTGGCACCCCACCTCTGGCTGCTTGTCATCGATGGCTAAATTGACAGACAGCACTTGACACTTTGGCGCGTGCGCAAAAGACATTCTAATATTTCACTTTTTAGCAACAGCATCTTTCTGAAGGAATAAACTTCAACCGTAGAACCATTACCCTTGTTGTGAACCAAAAATCACCTTCGCCATCGATTTCTTCAGCCAATGTTTGGATTTCCTTTCTGAACAGATGTAGCTGAGAAATACTGCATTTTGTAACTTAAAAGCATTGTTATAAACCGTTTTTATCCCATTTTACATGAAGGAATTTCATCAAATTCTTCAACACTAGGTAACTCGGAATCTCCATAGTCTTCCCAATTGTCTTCATCTTCATTGCCACCAGAACCCATCCATGAAGCTTCATCTTCACTCTGCGCATACGAAATAGAATATAATTCAGTTTGTACCATTGGCAAGCTCTGTTCGGTAATCACTCTCCAAAGTATCACGTATAGGAAGTGCATGTTTGGTAAACCTTTAAAAAAAATTAAGCTAGTCAAAACATACTTTTTTTATCCCACATTTAAGACCCACAACTTACTATCCACATATTCCATAGGTCCCACAACTTATAAACACTTAAAAGTATAAGCAAAAAATATACTCTTCTTTTTAATTGTGAGTTAAGCCCTTCAAGCGATCATCTTCAGATACGTTTTCATTGATTAAAGACAATGTGTACAAAGTAAAATCACACATAAAAAAAGGGTCCCTCACTTGGTTGGATTCAGAAGCACAATTAAATTGGCCGTCATCCTCTGAATTCCAGAGCTCGCTATTCTCCAGATGTTTTGAATCACCCTATTAAGAATATTGAAAGTGATGATAAAGCCTAACAATGATGGTTATGGTAGAATAAATAAATAAATAAAATCAACAATAATCTTCAAGATGAGGCCTTCTCCATTAGTATGACTGCACGAATACAAACGTGGCAGATATTTTTCATTTTTGGGTATTCTTATTTATATTTCTTGAAGGATGTCTTCAACATAGTGGTGCCGATAAGAGGAAGATCTATTCATCTATAGCACCAAGAAACTACAATTTCTACGATAAACAGAGATAGAGGATGTTTCACTGAACTCAAAAAGAAAAGTAAAAGTACTAAAAAAAAACGAAAGAAAGGTAGAAGTACTTACTTGAGAAAAGTAAAAACTTCTAAAAAGAAAGTTTTTGAACTAAAAATTACATTTTTTTTTTCTTTTTTACCAAAAATGGAGAATGTTGTATATTTCACTGTTTTTACGCTTGGCTAAACATGCTCATAAGTAGGTACCAAAGGAAATCAAATAAGCCTGCAGCAAATTATTGGACAAGTTGGTGAGCTTCCTCAGAGAAGAAAAGGGGGAGTTGTCAGAAAAATCAACATGGCGATCAACGCATAAATCAGGTCAGAAGATATCATAAAAAAATTGCTCAGACAGCTAAAACAGGTTCGAGTCATTAAACTATTTAAACATGCAGGGATGACGCATGAAAAATGGAGGATTTAAGAGTTTTGGCTAGATTAACTGGCACTACATGATTAATCAACAAAATCACGAGGCACCACTATCTCGAGTCATTTTGCTTTGAAATTAATCGTGCAAAGAATGATCACTTACTATTTGTTGCTTTGTTTGCTCTATGGTTTTCTCCAGTTCAGATATGTGCTGACTGAGAGCCTACACATTAATGTCAAAGACAGCTTCGTCAACTATGCAGTCAAATAATCTAAATCAACTTTCATATATTATCAAGATCATTGTTTATTTGAATTAAAATTGGAATGTAAAGAATCAACAAACCTCGTATCGCTGCAAGGCCACTCTACGTTTCAGTGCTTTTGCCTTCGTTAAAAGGTTTCTTGGTCTCAAAGTGATAGGTCGGCGATAATTCTTGCCACGATAGTAAACTAAAGCATAACCTTTTGGGACTCTTTCTATTGCCACTAGAATTCCACTGCTCTCATATTCCAACAGTCTTGCAGTTTCTTCAACAAAAGCAAGTTCTTTCTCCTTTGATATCAATTTCACAAGCTCTCTATGTTTCCAGTGTAGATGCATGTTCTCAATAACACCATCAAAAACGCCACGAATGCCTGGTAGATAACAAAAATGAAACAGTGTTTCTCTCTTCTGGTAATAGAAATATACGCACTCCTTTTTTGGCTAAACAATACTGAACATACACTCAATGAAATGATAAGTTCTTTTGCATAGTACTCTATGATGATGATTACTCACCAAGTGGTAAGTATGCTTTCATTCTTAATCCAACCCGACGGAACATAACTCTTTCCTCATCTGTGATTGTTTCCTGGTCATCCGAAGGACCAGCAGGAACCCAAGATGCTATTATTTTAGATAGCAGGCTCTCTGCCTTGAGCTTCTTAGCCTGAGACTGTTTGTGTATTCAGTTAATGACCAAAAAAAAAAAAAGGTGAACCACCAACATGAAAAGCTAAATACAGAAAACATAACTCCTAATGTCTATATAGAAAAAATAAAACTGATCAAACACCTCTTATTATTGACCAGGGATAAACCTTTTATTGCATAGTAGTAATTGAATATTACGTGAAGATGTGATTGAACAATTGTATAAGGGAAAAACAATTATGACAAATTTAAGCATAATAGAAACAAAGATAACTGGCTATCGCCCAATTTGGTCATTGAAGAATCAAAAGGACTATGGGAGAAGTTTTTGGACAATATCCAGGGTTATTTTCCTCGTATTAAAACTTAAACTATGAATCTTGCAAATGCATGAGAAATACTCTCTCGATCCCATAATTTGAGCTTGATTTAGAATACTAACTTTTAAAGAATAGTGTTATGACATTGAGTTGTTGATACCTGGATTGTTTCAACCTATTTACATCTTTGATCTAAATTCAAAATTGCAAATGCATGATAAAAAGATTTTGGCTTTATTATTTCTTACAATGGCTATTTTATGTTCAAGCCGTCTGATCACTTTCATAGTGCTAGCTCTGGATGCTTCTTCTTTCATCTTCTCATGTTCCTCAGCAGACATGTCTCTTCCCCACCGGGCCTGAGCCTCATAAAACTCTGCCAAAGTACCCGCAAGGGCTCCTTCATCTTCAACAACAGACACTGCTTCTGCTGGTCCGCTTCTAACTTTCTCTTCGACGTCTTGTATCTGCTTTGTCCTTTCCTGTCTTTCGGCTAAAGCAGCAGCCACAGCAGGTGAAAGAAAATCCTTTCCCCGGTATATAACTATGTAGTATTTGTTTCTCAGCAGCAAGACTCCCCCTGTTAATGTCTACCACAGACAGGAAAAAGAACAGAAACAAGTGTGTAAGAATGAAATGAGATTTAAACCAAACACATAAGTTCACCACCAATAACATCAATAGCTAAAAACTTAAAAAGTTATTCCAGGATATTGAAAATCTATTAAATGGTTGTCTCGTCATGCTACAGTGAAATAATAATAGTAACTTGAGTAAAAGCTCCCTCATGCACATCCAAATTCATTTGAATGTATTCTACACTTATAGCCCTTGTTGGCCCCCATTTTTCATAACTAATTTTTCCTCCAAATTCATTTTCAACCACACAATTTATGGTACCCACAACTTTTATCAATTTTTCAACCACATATTTTATCAACTTTTTATCAAAATTTACTAAAAACTGATTTTTAGCTAAACCAAACCGGGGTAATTATATCACTGACACTGGAAATTATGTGACAGCTACTGTCCAGAGATGCAATAGAACTGAAAGCACTTTCAGAACTGATAGAAACAGAAGTCCAATAACATCTGCCATAATCTTCCAACCTTCTGAAATGCATCTCTATAAACTTGAAAGAAAGCGCATAACGCCAAATAGGACTTGCAACATTGTGACTAAAGAAAATGATTAAATCAAAACAAGTAACAAGCTAGATTTTCAGGTAAACCACTTCAATGGAATTTGTAAAAAGCAAAGTCACCCATCTTGGGATTGCAGCCCTGTCAAACTGACATTGCACAGAAATATGAATTGCAGCTGACCAACACAAAATAGTGAGGATAAGAGAAATATCTCTCACATATTGAGCAAAAAAATCATCACACCTTTATTTCTTCAGCCATTATTTTGTTGTTTGTATTCTGGATTCCACGCTTTACAGCAATTTTTACAACTAAACTTTTCTCCCAAAGCTTAATTATGGCTTTTGCTAAACCTTGATGGTGTCTATTTCTTCCTGTGATGATAACCAGAAGAATTGATGTCAAAATACATAAATGAAGAAATCAAAAGTATATAACAGGTGTTTTAACATACCAAGAGCAAAATGACAAGGAAGAGATTTAGCGATCTTCCTTAAGTTAGTCATCTCTGCATTGGTTAGTCGTGAACGCATTCCAGTGGGGAGAAGCCTAAAAGGTGTTTTATATCCTGGAATAGACTGAGGAAGTAAATCAGCATCAACAGGAAGTACTCCTGTACCCCACCAATCTTCAAAACGTGGCCCTAAACCATCTAGTAGGTTATTGTATTCAGCTTCTTCTTCAGTCATACTTTCAGCACGGCCAGAGAGAACTGGGTAGCTCTTCTCAGAAACTGAACTACCATCATTGCTACTCCTTACAACCGAATTGTCAGGGGAGGAAACATTAGGGACAAAAACAGCATCACCTTCACCAGTCATCCTTTGAGGTTTTGATATAGGACCTTCATAGTTAATTCCTCTAAACACCACCATAACACTTCCAGACCTCCATATAACTAGTCCTCTTGTTCGGCGCTGATGAGAGAAAGTGGTTAGTATTTATTTATTCCACGTGTATTTCTACTTGTTCAACTGAAACAACAAGAGGATACAACATCAGCAATGAGAAACTAGGCCCATGTTTGGCTACCATTATAATTTGTTCATCAACGGTCAAAACACTTTTTACTCGCATTTTTCGTAGGAACTACAAGTACTACCCATTTATCCAACGCCCATTTCTAACTATTTATAATTTAAACCGTATTTAAACAACTCCCAAACATGCTTTAAAAGTTCTTTCTAGGACCTCATTACAATGGAGAAGGATTAATCTGATAGTTATGATTTTAATATGCAGAACCTTTCATCGGTTCAATTATAGACGTCACATCAAACATCTGAACTCCTATTTTTAAAATATTATTTTCACATTTCAATAATAGATAAAGAAATAAATCCTGTGTCCATCATTTTTTTTATGAAGAGTTTAAAAGGTCATGTCTCATGTTTTTTATTTTCCGTCTTGTAACACTAAGGGGGGTGTATTCTACTATGACTTTTAAAGGCTTCTATAAACTTTTTTAAGTGGGTGACTTGTGTGAATTTTATGGACTTTTAAGTGACTTCTATGGATTTGGTAAGAGTTTTTCATAGACGTCTGTAGACTTTGATTAAAGATTTTTAAAAACTTTTCATTTTACAAATTCATCATATATCTGAAAAATTACAATCTTTCTTACTACCTAACTAATATTTTCGAGAACCATTATGCCCACAAAATTTTCTTGGGTAAAGACGCTAGTCACGGCCAGTATTTCAATTTTGGTGCAAATAAAATAATGAAAAACTGTTACATCAATTTCTAAGAACATAACCAAAACAATTTCATGAAATTAACATAAATTCTAAGAATACAAATAGTTCTTAACCAAAAAATATATATATATAGATAGATTACATGGAATTCTACGTTTTGAAACAATTGCATATAATTTCAATCCAAAAGTAATTATGTATATATAGAATAATCATAAATTGAATACATCAAATGAATTGAAGAGTTATGAGAAAATCCTGTAATTGAAAGAAAAAAGACGTTCTTTTTTTGCTCTGAAATCTTCATAAATCTCAGAGTATATGAGAGATTTTCTAATTTTTCTTTGAGATTTGCAATTTATACTTTTCACCAAAAAAATATCCAGAAGTCCAGTATGTAGAGAATTTTCCAAAAGTCACCGTCTATTTGAATGCCACGTGATTTATAGAGATTTTTTAAAAAATTCAATTGAATACCCCGTCACTTTTAAAGACTTTCTAAAAGCCTATAAAAGTCTCAATTAAATACACGTGAACTTTTAGAGAGTCTTCAAGAGTCTCAATTGAATACACCTACACTTTTTAAATCCTCAAAAGTATTTAAAAGTTCCAAATGAATACACCCCCTCTAAAAGTTGTTTGTCTGGGTGACTAATCCTGTCATAATGTACTCCTAACCAATCTCAATATTGTTCGGTTAGTACACATTCTATATGTTTCTCAAAAAGCAGATTTGATCATTTAAAGTTAATCATTGTCATTAATGCATCGTGGACTCCAATTCATATATACTAGAACTCTTATGACGAGATGAAGCCCATGACCGTCAATCCAATATTTCTTCCACTGAAGACTACACACATTCCTACTCTCACAGTCGTCCGTTCAGCTTAAGTTTGGAAAACTTCAAAAGTTAAGGCATACAACAAACTCCTAAGCAAAAGGTATAACAAGCAACACACAAACTAAATGGTAACAAGCAACGACAACAACAGAGACCTAAGGAAATGCAGTTTCTAAATTTATGTTCAACTCCATTTTAATACACATGTCATGTTTAACAAAATTTAAATTATAATTTAAGCAGATCCAATATAATTTTTATCCACATATTTCATGAAACTCTCACCATACTACCTACTTATTATCCACACATTCCATAAAATCCACAACTTATAAGCACTTAAAAGCACTACCAAATAAGCACCTAATTTATTCTAGTTATACAACATGACTTCGTGCAACCGTGATTAGAATAAAACTCCTGTTTGCACAACATGTTGCTGTATAAACCCAAGACGTAAATACAAAGCTCAAGTTCCAGCTGAAAATTGGACAAAGAACTACAAGAGACATGATATTTGTATACATTGTTTTACATTGGGCTCAATTTGCAACTCAATTACTCAAGCCTATCATTAATATTATTTGACATGCTGCAATTGATAAACATTATCTCCTCAATCTACAAAGAATGAATTACAAGGTTCAAATCTCACTAAGAGTACTTGATATGCAGTACTATTATGATAGCAACAACAAAAACAATATCCACGAAAATCCAAAGAACTATATTGATACTAAAAGCAACAATCTTGTCAAAAAATCATAATCATGTGATTAAAGTTTCAACATTCAGAAAGCACCAACCTCAACTATCTCGTGGGCAGTCTTCATATCATGGGCTAGCACCTCGTGAAACTTCAACCTCACCAGCTCACACTTCCTCCACTTATCATGAATCTTCTCAAGAACTTCACCAGTGATTCCAGCTTTAGGCACATTTATCCTCTCCCTTAAAGTTATCCCCGTCCTCCTCAGCCTCCTCAACTCCTCGTCCTCTATTGTCAACTCCGCTAAAGTTGGGGTCCTCACCGCCCTTCTCTTAACTCCTCCTTTCTCCTCCTCCACTTCCTCCTCCTCCTTCACACCCCTCTCCCATGGCAACAACGCATCATCCTCATCGTCTTCATTTTCGAGCAAAATTGTATCAGGCCTCACCCAATCTCTCTTCAACAAATCCCCCAGTTTTTCTTCCCCATCTAACAACCTCTCCGAATCATTAAAATCCAAATTCAAACTTGAATTTATATCACCGTCCTCATCATCTTCTTCATCATCCGACCCTAACCCAAGATTTCGCAACCGAAGTACAATTCGCTCGATGGCGGTAGTTCCAACATGAGTTGTATCCGAATTCGGATCAGGTTTCTTGGAACCCTGTTTAAGAGGAGGGGAAGGCGAGGCTGGAGTAGGAGGGGAAGGCCATTTATTAAGCCAAGAAGCAGAATGGGAGTTATGGGGTTTTTGGGAAGGGATTTTTGTAACTTTTGTAGACGGGGTGGAGCGGAGGGAAGAAGAAAAGGATTTAAAGAGTAAATGAGAAAATGGGTTTGTTTTCCGGCAAGAAAAAGGGAGTGTGGAGAAAAAGCGCGGCGGAAGTGGAAGTTCTGTTAATTTCGCCGTCGAAAGGGCCATTTCCGGCAGCAGTTTTTGTGCTGATAGTTGGACTGATTGAGAAGATAAGATAGTAGGGGCGAAAGAAAAAAAAAATTGGATATTTTTGGATTGCTCTCCATATTTATACTCCCGCCCTCCAATTTGTCAAATTGTAACTAACACGAAAAAGCAAAAAAAAATTATAATTCACAAAAACATAAAATAATTCTTTTTTATCGGAATCAGTCACAAATTGCGCACCTGCGTCAATGCCAAGATTGAAAGCATAGGTTCTAACTTCTAATTCGACACGAGTTTGATACTTTCATGCATGTATTGCATGGCTATTGTCAACTCATACCGTGAGATGTTTGATCAAGTTCTTCATTTTGTTTTGTGGAGGCATGCGTATAAGAAACTCTTTGCAACTATAGTGAGCCAAGGAACCGAGTTAAGTATCATGTCTACTAATTGAGTGTTAGAATTGTTTCGCGCGTTTACTCGCTAACAATTAAAAAATGATCAGACGATTGTGTAAAGAACAAACATCTTGGAACAAAATCCCAAAAATGGGTGTTTATTGAATATGAAGATTACAGTTTGGACGCGAACAAGATACCTCCAAGGGGCGAAAGCACACAAGTACAAGAGAATTGAAATAATTAAAGTTAATCTAAGAAAAAGTAAATTACATATTCTCTGTTTGAGAGTGAATTTTGTCGGGGTCTCTTCGTTGTCTTCTTCTTTCTTTTATACGGCTTGGGCAGTTTTTAATCGTTTAGAAACTGCTTGTAACTATCCATTTCTTTCATAATGGTCGGCTAGCCAATAACTACCATGTGTAACTCCTATCATCACGTCCTCTTCATAACTGCTTGTCACCAACTCTCTCAAATCGTGGGGCGTAATTGTGATGTACTCAAACCGCCTTAAATCGTGACTTTGGATAACAACAAGCTTTAGTCATCGTTGGGACTCTGGGCGACTCAGCATTTTTGGGCGACAATTGGTCTTCCGCTCTGGGCGATTATAGGATACTTCATTCGCTCAACATCTGAGCATTCTGCAGGCTTGGGGGACAACGCACCTTTATTTTTGGGCTTTCATCATATTTAATGACATTTCTGGTTGGGTTTTTACCCTGATCTCTCTAAATGGGCTTCTTCTCTTGGGTCATTTCCTTTCTTGAGTCATTTGAATTGGGCTGTACATTTTGTGTGTCAACAATTACCCCCCCAATATGGCGGAATTAATTTTAATTTTCGCCATATTCATCTTTGTGTCTTCCAGCAACATTTGAAATTCCCAGGGTTTTCAATCATCACTTTCTTCTAATTGTCTGGAACGGTGTGACGTTACAACCCTTATAAGCCCAAGAATCGCGCCACTTCGTTGCACCACTAAACCACATCTTCATACTTCGCGTCTTCTCCCCATTATTTTACCGTTCATCGTCTTGCTTCTCCTCTATGTTTCTCAAGCAAACTCAGATAACCTCGTATTTGGCATTCAATGGCGACCTCTCAAACTCTTTCGGAGAACCCTTTTGGTTTCGAAGACTTCCAAAACCTCCTTACCAGGCCGTATGTAAACCCTTCTTATCTTACACCGGCTAATCCAGACTTGAATGAGTTTTATCTTGGTCCAATGTTCAATGATGCTGCATCAATGGAGAAAGTGGCGGTAGGTCAAGTGTTCCCTTGCACGGAAAACCTCCCTTTTCTGAACTCGCTACCGTTAAAGCCCATCCAGGAGCGAGGTATTCTTACTTGGCCTAAAGCTGATTCTTCTTTTCGTTTTTGGCATGCACGTCTGGTGAAACATGGTCCTACAAAAGCATTTTTTGATCGTGCACTGATTTCTGATTTGTTGGAGATTACCCTCTATCCCCCAATTTACGATTCAGTACTTTTTCCAATCGTACTAAGTTTTTGGTTTTCAGAGTATAATACTTTTGTTTTTCCTCTTGGTCCAATGTCTATTACTCTGAGGGACGTAGGGGCTTTAGTAAACCTCCCACCTCTAGGCGATACCATATTTCCTGGTATCGTGGTTACTGGTGCTGCTCCGAAATTTGATAAGAAAATTACTGAGTCTTATTCGAGCATGCAAAACCTCTATACTGCTTCTGTTTCTGAACCTAACCGTGCTGAGCGTGTAGCTTTCCTTCATGTTTGGCTGTGTAAATATGTCCTCTGCGTCCCTAGTCTAAAGCCTTCTATGAGCTATCTTCCCATATCACATGAACTAGTACGTGGCCGATCCCTGAATTTATGTTCATTCTTTTTGGCTGCCCTTTATAGAGGCATGGCCTCCCTCCAGTTCCAACTAAAGAATGGTGCCTCCCTTACAGGCAGTGGGCCTCTTTGGTTAGCCCAATTATGGTTGAGGGCGTATTTCCCACAACTTGATGCTGTACCTTCGCCTCCTAGATCGGTTGCCTGCTATGGGTTATTGATTCATCAATTGGGCCCTGTAAATATGTTTGCCAGGGATGTCTTTACTTTCTTTTATAATTTGAATTCAATTCCTTCATTCTTTCCTTTTCCAGCTCATCAGACTCCCATTTTTGTTCGTTCTCCTTCCACCATGGATGAAGCGAACACATCTTTGTCCATGTGGGTTGAATTTTTGGTTGGGAGAGAATTGTTTCATGATATCGTGACGGGGACAAATGCTAAAGCTGGAGTCGAGATATACGCTCCTCATTTCTTTGCCCGTCAGCTTGGTTTTGGCCAAACTTGGCCTGTTCCTCCTTGTTATTCCAAGAATATCGCAGAATGTTTTCACCTTATTAGTAAAGCTGAGGCTGGGGCTATTGATGCTCGTAATAAACTCTTGGCTGACGGCTTTTCTTTTGTTCCTTTCAATCCTACTGCTGTTACGCATCCTCTTTTCGACCAACTGTGGCCGTCTGTGAAGCGTAGGCTCTTTTCAGTCAACGCTAATCGTGCCTTTCACTCGTTGGATCGCTCAAAGACTCTTCCTCTTCCCCTAGTCTTACTACTCCCCTGTCCATTAAGGGCCCTTCCAAATCACCATCAGCTTCCCACAAATGCTCAAGTCTTCCATCTGCTTCCCCAACTACCCAGGCTATCGCTGCCAAAGGTGCTTCCAGCCGAAAATGGCCAGCCACAGCTTCTCCAATCCTGCAAGATGATGCTGAAGATGATGGTGGTGATGATGTAGATGTTCCCCTCATGCACAAAAGAAAGGTAATGACTTTGTTTAACCATGACCTATTGATCTTTATGAATTGATGCTTCATTTGATTGTTCCATTTGATGGTTTCAGAAAGGCTCATCTTCTCATTTAGAAGCTTTAGTTGCAGCCTCTCCTGCTCCAATTCCTACTGTTGCAACCGTCTCAACAGGATCATCTGATGAAGGGATTTTCCACCCAAAGAACAACCTTTGGTGCCGAAACTTCATCACAACCCCGTGAGGCATTGCAGACTTCCCAGGACATCCATCTCCCAATTACTGAACCAACAGGTAGGACGTCTCTTGGCACTTCCACTCTACTTGTTGATTTAGCAGTCTTTGACTTGTTTTCCTCTGTGTATATCATGTGTTTCCACATACCTGCTCGTTGCAGTAAGTTCGTCCTATTCAGAGAAAGGGAAGTCTTCGTGAATGGTGGGGCCAATTGATGATGATCCTGAACATTCGGAGGTCGCTGATGAGGTAGCTCATGTTCCTCTTTCACTCTTTTGCTTTGCTTGATTGGTTGTAGTGACATTTTAACATTGGCATTTTCTTTCAGTGCACTAATGATGTTGTGGGCTCCATTCAAGACTTGCTTTTCCTCTTGGGAACAAATGGAAACGTTCTGCCTTGCTTCCGGCCATCCTTCTGACTCCTCTGAGGCAAACATGGAGATTCTCAGACAATCAATGATTGAGTATGTTGCCTTCATGGATATGGATGTTCGCACGGCCAGTGCTGCCACACAAAAGGATAAATTTGATCTTTTGAGCACGAAGTTGGCACAAGCACTTACGCTTCCGTCGCTCAATGTTTCTCCTAAATTCAAGGCGACGTTGAGGGCCATTCATTCTGAAGTCCTTTCTCTGTTGGCTAGATGTGCCGAGTTGAAGGTCAAAAGTACTCAGTATCTTCGTGCCTCTTCTGAAAAAAAATCTTTGCTTCAGGAGATCAACAAAGCCAAGACTAGATTGAATGAACTCTCTTCTGAAATTAAGGCTGAAGATTCTCTAATGATGACCTTGGCTGCAGAGATGAAGGAGCTTCAAGCAAGGATAGACGATTACAAAGTCAGGATGGCTGCTAAAGAGCGTAATCCTTCCCAAGAGGTAGAACGGACCAAATTATTAGTTGAGCGTTACCAACAGCGGAAGGTTGATGACGAGGTTGTGACCGATATAAACACTGCTTCTTCAAGGCAGGATGATGATTGGTTGAAGCTTAGGGAACAGATGCGATCTGCTTGGGGTGAACTGTAATTGAGACATTTGATGTCATTTTCTTTGTAATTTTATGAACTAATCATTATAGTCATTTTTCAACTGTAACAGCAGTATTTGCCTTTAATGAACAATTGTTTTGTATGTTCATGCCTTAATTGACGTTCCTCTTTAAATCGTCAACCCCCCAAGCACTTGATCATTTCTATGCTAAAATTCATGCATATCAATTTCCTCACCCTTCAGATTTTTGACCATTTAATGTACGTGGCCTTTCATATTCTGACTTTTCATATTCATTCCCTTATAAATACGTTTGTGCTTTCAGCACTTATCATCCCCATTCGTAGTTCTTCTCCAACAACTATCTTACTGCCATCATCCAGCATCTCGATACTTTCTCCAATTTCACTTTTTCGTAGAAATGGTTTGGTTGATCCATCATGTGTGTCGTCCAATTTAACACGTCTGTTGGTATAGGAGATATAGAAAATGTTTCTTGGCCAGCCGCAAAATTCTTCCCATCTATCAATGGTGGGAGGGAACACTTTTGGCCACTTTGCTTGCTGAGAATGTTTCTCAGCCCTTTTGCCCGCCATTGCAGCAATGCTTTTAAGGATGTGGCTGGTCCCAATCCACAATTTTCACCGTTGCTGCCAAAAGGATCATAATTGTTTATCCTCAGTTGTAACTTGTAGGAGATTTCATACTCTCGTTCATAGGAGGCTTTGCACTTTTCATATTCCGTTGATGTAACCAATATTAACTTAATAAAAGTTTTGTTTGAACGTATTTCGTCCTTTATTTTATTTGGCTATCATCGCTCAGTAGAACTTACATATTTAAGTTTTTATTTGTTCGTTTTCCCATAAGGAATGAACATATTTCTTCAAATATTTGCCATTGATGAACCTCACGTGACTAGTCCCATCTAAATTTTCTAAATGGTAGACTCCATTAGGCAAAACACTTTTCACCTTGTATGGTCCTTCCCAATTTGGTGACCATTTACCGTACTTTGGGTCTTTACTATCTAAAGGGAGTATTGTTTTCCTAACTAAGTCGCCCAAATTGAAGGACTTGGCTATGACCTTTTCATTGTAAAACTTAGCCATTTTCTGTTTCTGGACTTGCAATCTATCCAGAACGTCCAACCTTAATTCGTCCAATTCCAACAAATTTTGGACGAGTAACTCTGCGCGTTCGTTGTCGCCCAGGTTATTTTGTGAATATACTCTCATTGATTGCACGTTGATTTCCATGGGTAGCACTGCGTCTTGCCCGTATGTTAACTGAAAAGGGGTAACTTTAGTGCTTGTGCGTGGCGACATTCTATAGGCCCACAAAGCTTGGTTCAAACACTCGTGCCAATTTTTGGCGTTTTCACTTATCATCTTTCTTACAATGTTTTTCAGAATCTTGTTAGAGGATTCGGACGGACCATTGGATTGAGCGTAATAAGGCGTGGAATTTACCAACTTGACCCCAAATTCGTTCAAAAATTCCTTCACTTGATCTCCATTCAAGGAAGTCTCATGATCCACCATCAGGGTTTGTGGGATCCCAAACCTATAAATGATATGATCGCGAATGAACTCTATAACACTCTTCTGAGATATCTCTTTTAGAGGTATTGCCTCTACCCACTTGGTAAAGAAATCGGTTGCCACTATAATGAACGTATGTCGCTTGGACGATGGTGGATAAAATTTTCCTATTAAGTCTATCGTCCAACCCCTAAACGGTCATGGCTTAATGATAGGTGTCATTTCTCTAGCTGGCGCTATTTGGATTGGTCCATGTATTTGACATGCCAAACATCATTTTGCATATTGGACACACATTTCTCCCATCTTAGGCCAAAAATATCCATTCCTAATAATTAACCACCTCATCATTTGGCTAACTTGGTGGGCTCCACAAATTCCTTCATGTGTTTCAGCCATAATTACCTTAACTTCTTGTAAGCTTACACATTTCAACAACACCCCATCTGGACGTTTCTTAAGTAATTCGCCTTCGATCAATGTGTAATTCAATGATCGTAGCTTTACCTTTCTATTGTTTTTTTCACTTGATTCTTTTAAGAACTCTTTTATCTCTACCCTCCAATCCATTGCGTCCCCTTCTTGTATGCAATGAACTACAATCCTATTTGCCTCCTTTGTATAACGGGCAAAATTGTTCCATATTCATAAGTGGGTTCTATATCTAAAATTTTTAAGTAACCTGAAGCCGTTTGGGTTCCACTTAGTCGAACTCCTGTAGCAATTCTTGGGCGACTTCATACTGACTTATGACGGATTCACTTTGACATTTAAAATCGCCAGTGAGTTGGTAAATCACTAACTGGGAATCGCTCCTAACAATCACGTTTTTTACTCCCATTTCAATCAATAACTCCAGGCCGACAATCAATGCTTCATACTTGGCCTGATTATTGGTACACATTCTGTCCAAAGGCCTATCCTTTGGTGTAAAACAGGGCGAGAAAACATGTACTTTACTAGATTCACTTTAGAAATTAGATAAACTGTTACAGGCCGTAAATAAGCCCTTAACTTAGTACATGTGAAATATAAAGCGAGACATAGTTTCTCGATGGCAGAATAGTTACATTCGCATTTTGTCAAACGTCTACTTAAATAATATATTGCCATTTCTTCACCAAACTGGTCTTCTTGCGCGACCATTCCAGCTATCGATTCTTGTTCAACCATATATACACCTTCATTGGCCGTCCTTGGATATGTGACACCAACACTGGCGGATTTGACAAATACGTCTTTAGGCTATTAAAGGCCTTTTGATATTCTTCCTTCCAGACGAATTCGTCCTGGTTTTTCAACTTTAGGAGAGGCGAAAAAGCTTTTGTTCGCCCTGCACAATTAGAGATAAAACGCCTTAAGAAATTTACTTGACCTAGAAATTGTTGCAATTCTTTTTTGTTGCTAGGCGGTTTGGCCTCTAAAATGGTCTTTGCTTTATTCTTATCGAGTTCGATTCCTCTTTGGTGTACTAGAAAGCTAAGGAAATTACCGGCATTGACACCAAATGCACACTTCAAAGGATTCAATTTCAGCTTATATTATCTCATTCGCTCAAATGAACGTTTCAATTGTTCGAAATGATCTTCCTCTTTAACAGATTTGACCACAATATCATCCACATACACCTCAACAAACTTGTCTATTATATCATGAAAGATTAGATTCATTACCCTTTGATAAGTCGCCCCCGCATTTTTCAGGCCGAAAGACATAACTACCCATTCGTAACACCCTAAGGCCCCTGGATATCTAAATGCAGTTTTGTGTATGTCTTCTTTAACTATATATATTTGGTTATATCCTGAATACCCGTCCATAAAGGAATACATGACATGTCCGGCAGTGGAATGAACTAAAGAATCTATCGTGGGCATGGATACTCATCTTTAGGTGTCGCTAAATTCAGATTTCTAAAGTCTATGCACATTCTTAATTTACCATTTTTTTTTAACACTGGCACAATATTAGATAACCATTCAACATATCTAGCTGTCCGATGAAGCCTGCTCTTAATAATCGCTCAATTTCTTTCTTAATTTCAGGTAACACATTAGGAGCAAAACGTCTAGGAGGCTGTTTATGGAGCTTAAAATTTAATTTAGTTGGCAATCGATGTTCCACTAAATTTTTATCTAAATCAGGCATATGTTCATACTCCCAAACAAAACAATCTTTATATTCTTTTAATAAAGCGATTAATGCTGTACTAACCTCTTGACTAAGCATTTGGCTGATAAATGTTAGGCGATCTTCTCCCACATCACCAATGTTTACTTTGATCAAAGGGTCTTGTGCTTGAGCGTTTCCAGGCTTGTTGATCCTCATTACTTCATCATCCATGTCCCTTGTAGGCACTTCTTCTTCTAGGCAATCCACCTTGTTGATTTCTTGATCAACACTTTGCTCTAATTTGAATACTGCCAATTTGTCTCCCAATGTTTTCAATGCTACTTCTTTTTTGATTTTCTCTTTACATTCTTTATTGAAAGCCACCAGTCTGGCTTTGAAGGCCTGGATCTCGGCCACATGCTCTTTTGGTTGCCAAGTCATCAATATTCTTTGATTGTCCTTTTACCAATCACTGGCTCTTCTAGGGCCACTATATTTGGCCTCATTTGATTGAACATTTCAGCGAGTGCTTCTACCGAAAATGGTTCTTCACTCTGTGCGACAACTTGAGTTTCTTCTCCATCTTGGATTATCCTGACAGGTCCATAGTTTCCCTCGTACATGAATCTTTCCACCGAGTTAGCTTCTGCAACGAAAGGCCTATGATCTGCCTGTACCACTTCTGCTTTACTTTGGTCATTCCAGAAAACTAAACACTGGTGGAGTGATGATGGTATGCAGCAACTTCCGTGGATCCAGTCTCGCCCTAATAGTATGTTGTAACTAGTAGGACCATCAATGACAAAGAAGACCGTGGTCCTAGTAGTTGTTTCCACAATTATATCTAGTGGCATTACTCCATTAGCCGAAGTTGCTCCCCCATTAAAACTTGTGAGAATGACTTCCGTTAGGATCATGTCATCATCTGTCTTAGCGAATTTCTTCATCATCCTTAATGTGATAGTGTTTATGGCTGCCCCATTATCAATAAGCACATTTACCACGGGTATGCCATTGACCAAGGCCTTCACATAAAGTGGCCTTAAATGTTTGGTCAGTTTCATAGTGGGTTTTTTGAAGACGACCTTTTTTGCTGCATCAATTTCTACTTCCTGTTTGTCCTCTGTCGACTTATCTCTTTGTGATAAATCAACTTGCAATACCTCAGGCTGAGTACTTGTCTGTGGGGCACTATCTTCATCCTCCAGTATTTCTCCAGCAGCTACCCAGCCTGTTGGGGAAGGCAGTATCCTTGGAGGAGATCCGTATTTCTCAGAACGAGGTACCCTTTTCTTCCTCTTGGGTGTTCCATATAGTACGTAGAAATCGAAAGAATGCCCAGATGGTTCTCCCAACAAATCTACTTCATGAACTCCTTTCCGATGCAATTGTTTCAGCAAAGTGTTACGCGACACTCCTATCTTTCTCCTTTCTTCTTCTAAATCAATTTCTTCCTCAATATCAGTCATACCATCATCCTCTTCGCCTTGTATTTCTTGAGACATCTGACCACCTTCGCATTCCAACACACACGCTTCTTCTTTATCTCCTCCTTCTTCCTCCTTATTCTTGAATTCATTGGCCAACAGATAATTATTAGCCATGACGGGAGGTAAGGTGCCGAACTGGATAGTAAGGGGTGGTTCTGTATCTTTTTCGTCTCTTTTGCTTCGATCAAACTTCGACCTCCCAGAAGAACTTTCTGGCATTTCTCTCATTGATTCTCCAGTGCCAGTCTCTTCACTATCTTCGAGAGCATTTTGATTAACCATTTCCAGTACTCTTGGTGCTTTAGGACGTGGCATTTCTTGTCGCTGCCTCATCATTCGTCCGTAATTTCGTTGAAATCGTCTTTGCTGAGTCCTGGTCATTTCATTAAAAGGCACAACACTCTTGCATTATACTGATATGAGTGTCATACATTAGGCTGGCGAGGCTGTGGTCTGAACGATCTCTCATGCCTTGCTGGCCTGAACTGCCTTTCCAGAGGCGGTCCTTTACAGAACGATGTGCCCTGCCTTCTGTTTGGAACAAACTCAGGGTGATGGTAATTCTGCCATACTTCTGATTTTTCAGTATTTACTCTCATTTCTCTTTTACATCTGGCACACAAGACTTCTTCATTTTTCATGAGTTCTTTTCCTCTAATACGTTCAAACACGCTGGCATGTTTCTCAGGGTCTTCTTCATCATCGACACCAACTTAAACCTTGACAATTTATTTTTGAGATTGGTCGTCGCCATATTCACTTCAAGTGGCTGTGGGAAAGGATTTTCATCCACTGTAATTTTCTTTTTGTCTTCGAACGTGATTCGTCCTGACTCAATAACGTCCAGTAAAACATGACGGAAAACCAGGCAATATTTAGTCATATGTAACCATTCATTATGCCATTTACAATATTTTTTACCCTTAATTTGCTCAGGGCTTGGCAATTTATGTTTATCGCTCAACTTTATCTGCTTATCCTTATACAGTTTGTCGAATATAAGATCAGCCTTAGTTACATCGAACGAGATCGTTCTGCTCTTTTTGTTTTTTCCTTTTATAGGCTCATCTCTGGCTAAATCCCTAGGCTTAGCCATTATGGGGCAAGTATATGCATTCCCCTTGATTAGTTCGGCCAAACATATTTTAGTTTGATCGTAAAATTCATCATTTATAGTATGAACGCCAAAATTTGGGTATTTGTAATAAGTCCCTTTACTAGAATTTTTTACTTTCTCTTCTTCTCTTATCAAACGTTCGTACATAATCACGTTCACACTAAGTTGGAACAGGTCAGGAAACTCCCTATCCTAGAACTTTTTCTTTAAGTCAAAACTTAAACAGCTTTGAGCAATTTTGACAAATTCTTTTTCAGGCAGGGGCACAAAACATTTACTCCTGACTGTTTTGAACCTTTGAAGGAAACATTCCGCCCATTCATTTGGCATTTGACGTGAGTTCGCCAAATCAGTCAGTGTAACCTCAGATTCTGTTTTATAAAACTGAGCATGGAACAACTGTTCCATTTGTTGCCCTGTCTGAACGGAATTTGTTGGCAAGTTAATAAACCACGAAAAGTCTACTCCTGTTAATGAACTAGGGAATAGTCTCATTTTATGGTAGTCGGTCACCTCACCACTCTGTAATGTGAATCGTCCTATATGTTCCAGAGTAGATACTTCTCCTAAACCAGTGAACAATGAGAATTCGGGCACTTTATATCCTCTAGGCCATGGATATGCTTGATCTACCCAATCAGGATATGGTTTAATGTAAGTCAGCCTGATAACAGGACGTACCCCAACAGCCATTTAATCTTGTACTATTTCTGCAATTTGATTCCTCAGTAAAACATTTGGATCATATGGGACTCTTATGAGTTGGTTCACTTGTTGGTTTACTTGAGGCGGCCTGATATTTGGTCCTTGATTGGTAGGGAAAGTGCCATTGTTCAAACCATTATACCCATTATATTGAGTGTTTACTCCCTCATTAACACGGGGTAAATTATGTCCGTTATTCAGAACATTGTCTCTTATGTTTAGATTACCCTCCAGGTTGGTAGTCACATTATCACCATTCAAATTTAGCGCTCCATTAACCCCTTGATTTGAGGTGGAAGGGCCAAAAAATGTTTCTAGACCTGGACCTGGGTTCAAACCAGGGGAATTGTGTGGTGAAGTATGTCCCACAATCGCCCTGGTCTGGAAATGACTTCCTATGGGCATGGTTGGTTGACATACTTGGCCTACTAATTTGCTCATAAGATCATTCAAAGCACTTAATTGTTTGGCCATGTTATCATAGTGAACATTTCCACTCTGGGTAAATTTTTCCATATTATGGACGTTTCGTAAATTTACCTGTTCGACGACATCTTGTGTGAGTTCTCCAAGCAATGCATGCATGGTTCGAGAACTCAACTCTGTCATTGGTTCATAACGACTATGACTGCTTGGAGTCTGTCCTTCTGTCTGAGGAGAATGTTGCTGCTCCTCGTATCGCTCGATCACAGACTGGACTACTCCGTGACTTGCTGGTGCTTTATCAGAACTTTTATGAGGCATAATGTTTTCCTTTTACATCTTCAAACACCAAGTGTCCCACCGGGCGTGCCAAATTGTTTCGCGCGTTTACTCGCTAACAATTAAAAAGGGATCAGACGATTGTGTAAGGGACAAACATCTTGGAACAAAGTCTAAAAAATGGGTGTTTATTGAATATGAAGATTACAGTTTGGACGCGAACAAGATGCCTCCAAGGGGCGCAAACACACAAGTACAAGAGAATTGAAATAATTAAAGTTAATTTGAGAAAAAGTAAATTACATATTCTCTGTTTGAGAATGAATTTTGTCAGGGTCTCTTCGTTGTCTTCTTCTTTCTTTTATACGGTTTGAACAGTTTTTAATCGTTTAGAAACTGCTTGTAACTACCCATTTCTTTCATAATGGTCGTTTGGCCAATAACTACCATGTGTAACTCCTATCACCATGTCCTCTTCATAACTGCTTGTCACCAACTCTCTCAAATCGTGGGGCGTAATTGTGATGTGCTCAAACCGCCTTAAATCGTGACTTTAGATAACAACAAGCTTTTGTCATCGCCGGGACTCTGGGCGACTCAACATTTTTGGGCGACAATTGGTCTTCCGCTCTGGGCGATTATAGGATACTTCATTCGTTCAACATCTAGACGTTCTGCAGGCTTGGGCGACAACACACCTTTGTTTTTGGGCTATCATCATATTTAATGACATATTTGGTTGGACTTTTACCCTAATCTCTCTAAATGGGCTTCTTCTCTTAGGCCATTTCCTTTCTTGGGCCATTTGAATTGGGCTGTACATTTTGTGTGTCAACAAGAATATAACTTTATTGTCTTCTAGACATGTATAATATTTACTCTATTTCTTGGCAAATGAATAGCTGATCGAGAAAGCTAGACAATCTTCCCACTTTGGCTTAGGAGATTGGGATATGCAATCCATCTCCATAGAGAGAATGAAAGGTTAATAAATGATGGAATTTTAATACGAATCTTTACAAAAGTGAACACAACACACTACTAAAGGTTCCAACGAAATATTGGGTTACTCGAAATCATATACACAAATATCTGTGGATATATTCAAGTCCATTTTATAAAGCTTCTCTAATTAAGATGGAACTGAAATTCTATCTCATGTACAAGCAAGGTTCAGACTCATTTACCTTATCGTTGTATCAATGACAAATCATTAGTCGCAAAAATATGTATCTTCTAAACTCTCTCATCCTACAGGTGATATTGGTCCAAGAGTTCTTTCCTATCTTTCGTTCTCCATTAAGTAGGCGGCCTTCAAAAAAATTTTGGAATCATCTAAAAGGATAATTTACACCTTAAACGTACACCTGGGGATGTCAGTGCCAAGATCGACAGGTTATATTCTGATTCAACATGAGGGCCTTAGGTTGGGGACCGTTTGCACAAATATGCTTTTGGTGCATGCCATTAAGACAAGGGTTATTGGCGCAAAACGTCCCTACCTATGACGGGTTGTGTGGAAAACGTCCCTACGTTTGATTTTTTGGTGCAGAACGTCCCTACCTATGCATTTTCTTGCGCAAAACGTCCTTTTCCCTAATTTTTAACATAAAATGACCGATATACCCTCCAATTTAGATAAAACAAAGAGGAAAAGAAAAGAAAAAATAAAGAATAAATTGCAATTTGCTCTTGAACTTTTTTAAAATGCAAATCAATCCAAAACTTATGAAAATATTAAAAATAACCATTTACACTTGGCATAACACTTGGGAGATAAGATTGGAGGTCAATTGCTCATTATCTTCCTCGATTGACTTGTTACCCATGATCCTGTGATCCCCAATTGCAGTTTTGTAAATTGAATTAGCACCAATAACTTCAACATCATCATCAATTGCAGCCTCAAAACCTTCAGCACGCATAGCCCCATTTGGGGGAATCAATTCGGATTGCCCACAAAATCAGCAGCTTCTGGGCGAGAAAGACCAAGACCCATACCTGGGCTAGGTGCGCTAGGTGAAGAGGGACCTAGCCCAGGAGGTCCCCGGCCGTCGGTGGTCCTGCCGTCGTCGGACTTGGCGCTGTTCAGTGGCTGTGTCGCGAGGCTCGCGACTGGCGAAATTTTAGGATTGAAGTTGATGTTTTCTGGTGATGTTTGTAATGATTTGTTGGCATGAATGTAGTTACCTGGTTATGGGCAGTTGGAAGGAGGTGGGTTTCGGCCATGGGATTGGCCGGAAGTGCAATTTCCGGCGATTTTCAGATTGGATGACAGCGAACTTTGAGCGTTGATTCCAACCACTGTAGTTGATGGAATTGAGCGTGGTTGGGTGGTATTTGAAGGGGAGATGGATGGCTATTGACCGGTGTCAAGATCCGAGGGGATAGGTGGCCGGAGGCTGCCGGATTTTGGACACATTTGGGGGTGAAAAAAAGGCAAAGAATCGCCCTATTTTGGACGCATTTGGGTTATTTTTAATATTTTCATAAGTTTTGGATTGATTTGCATTTTAAAAAAGTTCAAGAGCAAATTGCAATTTATTCTTTATTTATTCTTTTCTTTTCCTCTTTGTTTTATTTAAATTGGAGGGTATATCGGTTATTTTATGTTAAAAATTAGGGAAAAGGACGTTTTGCGCAAGAAAATGCATAGGTAGGGACGTTCTGCACCAATAATTCAAACGTAGGGACGTTTTCCACACAACCCTTCATAGGTAGAGACGTTTTGCTCCAATAACCCTTAAGACAATCATGATTTTTATTTTTGTTTTTTTTTCCTTTTTATTGGGTAAAAAAAAAGTCCTGAGGAGATATCTTAAAAATAAAATTAAAAAATTGCGAAAATATCAGGATATGTATAAATATAACACCTTTTGGAGCAGTTATCTAGATATGGTACATATATACATATCCACATATATGCTAACATGATACAGTTACAAGGCTTCAAGAGTTCGTGTGTTCAACATTTTATTACCTTCTACATAAATTTTTGAAAAATCACATAATAGGAGAATAAAAATGAACAAGTTTTGTCAAGGAATGGTAACCCTTCTGCTCAAGGAAGGTGATGAGTTAATTATTTCCTGTCCGAGCTCGTTTATCTTGCTGAGAAGAAGCTCCTGCTCTGTCTCAAGCTGAACCATGTACTCTTTTTGAGTTTCATGCAGACTTTCGAGCTCACTTAATGATTTTGAAACTCCTTCAAAATCATCATCGTCTACCAACGACTGAAGCTTGATCATCATATCCTTCATCTGATCAAATCCAACATCGAATATGAGATATTATATTAGAAAAGAAGACTTGATCATCATTTACTAAGGGCCTATTTGGGATAACTTTTGCTTTTGCTTTTTGTAAAAAGAGCTTCAGGAGAAAGTCATATCGAGTCAACTTCCTCTAAAAATTCTTCTAATTAGACAATATTTCCAGAAAACTACCCAAATAGGTCCAAAAGCAGCTTCTTAGTATTGAGAGAAGCTTTCGGCTTTTCAAAATCCATGCTAAACAGAGCACAAGATATGGTGATGGTAGTAACCTGATCAGAAATTAGATGGTGCATTTTAGCTGGGGATAATTTAGAGTCTGAGCTTGGTTTCTTCTCCAATTCAGGGATTTTTCGTGTAATTTGAATATGGATCTCGCCCCGTTTTACTCCTTGAAGTGGTATCCATTTGTCAGCCATCTCATTGGGAGGCAACATTTGATATTCGACTACACAATCCCCAATTTTTGATGTGGGCAATAGTGCGTTATGATCTTTTACATGCAACTCGAGGAGACTACCATCATCGGGAAATTCTAAAGTCTGATGCCATTTCGGATTCAGTGTTTTATATATAACCTGCAAGGTCATGCCAAAGTAAGTTGATGCCAAAAGAAGTGATAAACAAGAAAGCTGAAGAAAGGATATGCATTAGTTACACACGTCTAACCTTAGTACTTCTCTTCAAGTTTCCGTAGTGTACTCTCACATATGGATCACTTGTTCCTCTGAGATCAGCAGCAAAAAGATCTCTCGCTTCGATCAGAACAAGTTCAATCCAACCATTACCTGAACTTGCATGCGAACCCTGAAGAATGCCAAAACACACAAATAATCATTATAAAGATTTCACTAGCTTCCTATTGGACGGTGAACGACATTAAATCATAATGGAATCTTCCTATCAGTCTAAGCTCGGGGTCGGCTAAGTTTAGAAGCAAAAAGTTTATACTTATTTTTAAGCTTAGTGAAACATGCTCGAATGGATGCTTAAAAATTTCACATCCCAAATCATAATCGGGAGCTTTAAAATAAGCATACCTTATTTCCTTCATCGTCTTCAACTCTCACTGCTTCAATTTGAAGCTGCAGCTCTCCAGAATTCACTTTTTCGAGGGGAATATTGACATCTCTTATCGAACCTTCTATAAGACCTTCCAAATTAACTCGTGCACTACCAATGCTCTCGTCTCCAAATGTTTCTTCTTGGTAACACTTTATCTTTAAATATTCACCTCCTCCTATTTCATCAAATTCGAACTTCTGATTCCAGATTGGATTTGAAGTATATGAGACGATTTTGGTTCTTTTGGAAGCCTGCGAATAAATATATACATCAATGGAGTCGACGTAGTTCGATTAAGTACATACATATTAGTGCTTCCATATATCCATATACAACATATATGACTGTTTACTACATTAACAGGTCTCACCAACATTTATTCAAATTAAAGGTATTGGACCAAAGTTTCATTCGATTAGAAATGATGGATGAAAATTTTAAATGACAGTAAGATGCACACAGAGGAAGAAAATGAGATATATATACCTTCCCATAATACAATTTAACGTAGGGACCAGATTTCCCAATTTTGTCCTTCACAATAAGGCCCTTCCCTTCAACGACAGTTATGCAAATTTTCCTCCCAGTTTTTGGGATAAAGTTTGATTCCTTGTATGGTGAATGCTGAGAGCTCAGATTGAAATTAGTCAAGCTGTGTGAACCATCTGCAAATTGCCACTCTTTCAATACAAGCTTCACCGTCAACTGCAAGGCGGTTTTAAACAAAGAAGGTTTGTTTATCGGCAAAATAGTATTTCAATATGGGTATGAATATATGATGCAAAAAGAGTTATACAACTCAGAATTTTTTTTGTTTACGTTATTCAGTTGCATTCGTAGAAGTTGTAATAAAAAGAAACAGCACCAATCTGGTGGCAAAGCAAGGTGATAGGTGTATGTGGCAGCCGTGGTTGCATAGTGATCATAGAAGTTGTGGATTTGTTCATTGCATCAGAGAAGGTTATCTTGGAGTGCATTAATAGGGGGGTTCGAGGCTTTGGTGTTGTGTGGTGGGTGTGCAGATTGGGCTGGAGGTGGTGCCATGGTGGTAATAAGAGACTATAGAAGACACAAAGACGTTCATGTGCATTTACAATCAGTGAAGCTTAAAATGCATTATGCCACTGGTGGAGCAGTAATGGAGGATCCAAGTACGAGAAGAGAGTCATGATAAATTACACTTTTGCTACTTGCATATAATAACAAGATATAAATTGTTGTATTCAACTAACTGATTGTTTTTGGATGTTATTAGACCTTATTAAGATCCATTTAATTTAATGGATTATTGAACAATCCAAAAAATCAATTAGTTTCCACCAATAACAATGGGTGAATTTGAATAGATATTACTACTAAGACATCCAAATATCAATTTCTTCAATTACGGCAGGAAAGGTGGTTCAGTACATTACAAGCCCTGACGCCTAATATCTCCCTGACCAGATTCATACGCACTTTCTATTTGATATCTTAACAGCTG
Source organism: Fraxinus americana (assembly GCA_035079005.1). Classification (NCBI taxonomy): domain Eukaryota; kingdom Viridiplantae; phylum Streptophyta; class Magnoliopsida; order Lamiales; family Oleaceae; genus Fraxinus; species Fraxinus americana. Next base: position 942,214 of record CM068722.1, on the reverse strand, counting down.
CTGTCTTATTTACCAATATGGATGGTCTAAATTCAGAAAATAATATATAGAAAGGGAAAACGGACATTTAGATTTATATAGCCTCAGTGGTTAGCGATCCACAAGAAAATGGATAAAACATACCTCCCCTAAATTAACCCCCTCAAATGGAACAGTCATTTCAACTTCTTTTCCACATAACTCAGCACGCTCGGCAATCACGGTGGAATCAGCTCCCGTCGCCCAAAATATGGTTGAGTCATCCGGAGCATATCTCATCTGTATTGATTAGGTGGAAGAGATCATGTTAGAAAGTGTCGAAACAAGCTATCGCAATATCAAATGCTGGGAACCTAATCTTCTTCAGAAAAATAATCTACGATGTACCGTCTCTAAGGCAATAGGAAACATGAATTATACATACAATTGTTCAGTTTTTCCCTGCAGAACAAAGTTTTTGCATAATCCTTTACTAATAACTAAAACTTGTCGTGTCAAAATTGTATCAAACTGAAACCATCAAAACTCGAACAATCTAAATCACATTGCATAACCTCAAATTGGAGACAACTAGCAACAAAAGACTGTACCTTAATTTCACAGCTCGTAAGGTAGTCATATTTCACACTGGCAGGAGTACATTCATACAGATGGAATCTAAGAATTCCTGCATTGTCATGTAAGATCATATTGAATGTTGAGTCCCAAGTAGGATTAGATCCTGTTCTCACATCTGTTCTCCTCGTCAATTCTTCGAGTTCAATCTCCACAAATGTCTGCAGCTTTTTCTTCTCCAGTTGATCCTCTTCACAAGAATCTATGTCCGAACACTTTTGTCTTCTGGAGGGGCTGCCCTTCCAACTGCTCCTACAGATTTTTCTAGCAGAGAGAACTTTGATATATAGTACACCACCGACAGCTTTCTTTTGTAAGTCTGAGGCTGGCAAAGCAAGACACTGGCGGCGAGGTTCAACCATTCTCTTACTTAGCGTATCAGTGGCAAGTTTAACCTGCAAATGATATAAGTGAAAACGGGGAATGAATATTATGTGGATCATATGCACGAAAAGAAGGAAAAATAAGGAACTCCACGATTAGTTAGATTCAGAACAAGTTTTATCACATTTGGAGTTAGTCACCTTTCCTATTTTGTATTAAAAAGTTGTTAAATTATTAAGAGTGTTGTCCATGGTCCATTATTTTTAGTCACTGTTTATCAACTCCCAAAACAGCCCCCAAAACTCTCTTTAGCCACTTCCTTCACAAAATCCTCCCTAAACACTGCCAAACTTTAGCCAGAAAATAAGTCCGCGAAAAGGAATTCCTCAAGGTAACTGCTCTTTTCCCCTTCTTCGAAAATCGAAGATAAAGCTTGCTAGTACTGCTCCAGAATAGGGACAAAAGTACTGTTTATTTTTATTGAGGTGGCAAATCTAGTGCTTAAAAATGAGAAACAAAACATTTGACAAGGATTCACGAAGATATTTTATCAATTACAAAGCTGATTATTTCATCAACTGTGTTGTCTCCAATATCAGTGATATCTAATTATAATGTGAGAAAGCAGTACAGATGAATTAAAATACAAATAAGAAATGTTGGTTGCTACTTAAAACTGAATATTTTTTAATTACGAAAATCCAAAACGTAATCAAACGAGGGCCATTACCAGCCATGATGAAACGCCCGGTAGTTCTGTTGCAGGTAGAGATTGGCTTCCGCCACTCCCGAAAGCAACACCAATTCTCACATCTGGAGTCGATACAAATGAGTACAGAATAGCTTTTCCATCTAGAATTGGCATCATAAGAAGCTGTAAAACAGAAGTTTGACATGATTATATCACAGCATAACAATTTCAAAGTTACGAAAAAGGATACAAACAACATGCAATATTTTCAGAAGTTTTCGAACTCAAATACGTGACAAATATATAGAACAGGAGTACATAAAATATCATCCTCATAGTTAAGTAGAATGAAGCTCTCTAATCTTTGGTTTTTCTGCTCAACTTCTATCTAATAAACAATGCCTGCAGGGAAATCTCAGAGCTTTCAATATAACAAAATTTTGCAGCTCAAGAAATAGCACAAACAAGTGCATCATAAATAGTGAGAACCAAATAACTTTCTAAAAGGGGTAGTAATCTAGTGATGTACTCGGGCCTGGGGCAATAGTGAAACTGCAATAGTTAAATATTGGTAATAGAAGCTGCATTGACAGAACATTCAAAATAAAGAAAAGAAGGAATCAATTAGAGGTAGTACTTCTCATATATTGCCAATGATTCTTAATTTAGATTTCCTAAATTATAGTCATCACTATGAACAACAAGCACTTCCATGCAGAGTGGAGCTAAGTAGCAACTTAACAGTGAGAAACTAAATAGATAAACAAAATCCATATAATCAAAACTGATATCCCAAATATAAACATAATTTTATTAAAGTAATCAACATGAAGTATTGATGAGAGATGATATTTTCCCAAACATTAGTCCAAAAAAATAACGAGAAAATAAGATAAAATATGGTACATACATCACCCTTGACGTGGATGCTATTTACAACGATCCGAGCTGTTCCTGTTAATGGTTTTGCCATCTTAGCAGACAACATGATATTTATTTCCGTTGTGTTCCAGTCAAAACCCAAACGCATAATTTGCTGTTTTCATATGAAGTGTCAGTTATATATTTGTCCATGGAAATAAAAGAACGAGACAACGGATTTGAGGATCATATACGCACGATTATCATAGGAATTAGTAAAGTATTTAACGAGCTCAATCACAGATACAATCAGCATGATAGATAAATGAAAACAAGAAATGTAACACATTAACGTAATACGAAATAAACTAACAAATCTGCAGAAGGCATGAGATAAAAGCATTGGTTCTCCATTTTCAAAATGAATGAGAGTGAATATTAAATTTTGGTCACCATCACCTCCTACCCAAGTATAATAACGGATCCCATAGATATTTAACAACCAAGAACGGAGGCGAATAGCTAATAAACTGCTTTCTTATCAGATCTAGCATTGAAAGAGTGCTATCTACAAATTATACGTTGAGTCTGCACATGTATACTAAAATATTGTTACCTTAATCTGAAATTTTCGCTTTGTCCTATCTTTATTATGAGGTGAATCATATTTCTACCTTTCTGTATCTAGAGTTAGTTTTGGAGAGATTTTTCCAAGTGAAAAATGATTTTTTTGGAGAATGTGTGGTTAAAAAATAGAGAAAGTTACGAGTCCCATAGAATGTGTGGTTGAAAATTACTTTGGAAAAAAAATGATTTCAAAAAATATCTTCCAAACAAACCCTTAGTTATCCAGTCTAGTGACTTCACTCAACGAGCTTCTTCTTTTCGAGATTTTTTCTTCTTTCAGATGTTTGTGTATCTCTTAAAGCATATCATATCCATAATATATACACACATAATTGGAGCGATGTCTATTAGGCACTTTTCAGATAAAAAGAAGTATTACTCTATGTTTGGCAAAGCTTATAAGTGCTTAGTAGTTGGTCAAACTACATTTTATCCTCACATTCTATAGAACCCACAATTTATAAGCACTTAAAAGTACTAAATCTTTTTTGTTCAAAGTTCGAATATGTTGTTCAACTTGAAGAATGTGAACTAACACATCAAATTACAACAAACACAGAAACCAGACCTGATTGCCTGAAGTTGCCCAGCGAATTCCATGAAGTCCTAATATAGGAGGACGGGAACCTAGTGAAAATCCTTGTAACTCGATCTTCTCCTATAGAAATATTTGCATTTTATCAGTTATAATTTTAATATTTCAAAATTAACAGTGGGCAACAAATCTGTAAGATGATGTCGATGAAAAAGGAAAACTTACGATCAACATTGGTTTTCGATGCTTCAAGCGTCTCTGCAAATTTAGAAGGGGAAGACAATAAAGCATTAGAGATAGAAGTAACAGCTCACTTTTATCCTCCAAGGTACGTAGTTGTTCAAGAGAGAGATTAAAAATGATAAAACCCACATGCAAACAATGGTCTTGATAACTTTAGGAGATGGAACAAGTGTTTTGAGTTTTATTAGCTAAAAGGGAATTATGTTCTGCTATTAACGATCTTTAAAGACTAAAGTAAAACGAGTGGGTTTGATGCAAAGCGAATTCACAATATTGGTTATACTAGCATACTACGGAACGGCATTTATAGTACTCTATTTTAACCTAATTACAGCATGATGGATTTTCTAAAAATGTTACATCACAAGTGTATGTGTACACATCCATGAATATAGATCAGTAAAACCGGTCCATAAATGTAGGAGAACTGAATAGTTACCTCAACAATAGATGAGAATCTTGAAGAAAGCTTTGGGCTGATATAATTTGGCCATAAATCCAGCAATAACTTGTTCAACCATTCACACTGTTCTAAAGGGGTTACTTGCTGCATACACACAAGCAGAGCAAAGTGTTGACATCCAAATAAACAAAATGTGCTTGAGTGTGTGTGAGAGAGAGAGAGAATTATATGTATATGTATTGTCAATGAGATTAGCGAAGATTACGCAATATTCATCTACCATAATTGCACACGTAACTGATTGTAAATTATTGTAATTGTACTTAGGATGTAATTTTCTATTTGACGGAAGAGACCCGAAATGGGAACGATATTTAGCCTAAATCTTTGACATGGTATCAAAGCCTACCTCTGGAATCCATAGCTGAATCTTTAACTTCCTTTGGTCTTGCTCCGATCAACAGTGTAATTGGAGATTCCGGCTTTGATTTCGCTTTGGGTTGATCAACTCCTTGTCGACAACTTTGGTTTGAGAATCTGGGTCAACCAATTTCAGGTCGGAGACCTCATCTCCTTGTGACCAGCGTGGATTTTCAACAGTTTCGATGTCACTGTGTTTGCATAGTTTTTTGTTCAATTATGGGATACCGTAGACCTGTTAGGTTGCAGTCAACTCGGTGGTACCATCAATCAGCCAACGATTTGCTGTGTCGACGAATTAATTCTGTCTGGTGAACGTGGATTTTGGTGTTCCTGAATTGGTGTAACTTGGGCTTTGATATTTCAAAGTATTTTATTGGGCTGTGAAGGTTAATTTCCAGTGGTGGGCTGTTTCACGTATAGGTCGTGCATGTGGTTGTGTGGACCAATTTTATATGGCGGATTTAAATTTGTGTGGGCTAATTTTTTTTGGCGGACTTTACTTTGCGTGGGTCAATTTTATTTGTGGGGCCGATTTCATTTGGTGGATTTTATTTTTTTGTGGGCCAATTTTATTTGGATTGTTCAGTAAGGCGATATGTCATTGGAAGCATTTTGTGTTAAATTCACAGGAAAGAATTATTCCACATGGGAGTTCCAGTTTAAGATGTTTTTAAAAGGGATGAAGCTTTGGGATCGTATTGATGGGTCCTCTAAAGCACCTGAAGATGCCTAGGATCTCAGTGCATGGGAAATGAAGGATGCTCGTATTATTTCTTGATTTTTTGGGTGTATGGAGGCACACATGGTGAATAATTTACGCTCCTTCATGACTGCAAAGGGGATGTGGGAATATTTAAAGTGTATTTATTATCGGGACAATAATGCACGAAGATTTCAATTGGAGTTAGAGATTGCCAATTACACTCAAGGTAATCTTACTATTGAGCAATATTATTCTGGAGTTTTAAACTAGTGAAGTGAGTACTCCGCGTAAAGAGCAACGGCTGGCTACCCAGCTCGTGTTGGTGCTGATTTCTCCACTTCTAAGGTGGCCAACGTTGCATATGCTGCCCAAGGACGGGGTAAGGGTAAACTTCAATGTTTTCGCTCCAAAGGATACGATCATATTGCTCGTAACTATCCTCAGAAAGTTTGTAATTACTGTAAACAACTAGGGCATATCATCAAGGACTGTCCCACATGACCTCCAAATTGCTAATGCATTTCAGGCCCATGTTCAAAGTACTACTCCCGCACTCTCACAAGCTAGCATCAGTCAACCTGTTTTTGCACAAAAAAATGGTACAACAGATGTTCTTTCCGCCTTATCTGCGTAGGGCTTACAAGGTAAAGGTCATGTTGTTTCTTCATCTTGGTTTGTTGATTCAAGGGCATCAAATCACATAACAGGTAGTTCTTATTCCTTACATAACCTCGACGCTATACTGGCACACAAAACATTCAGATTGCTAATGACAGTACTCTCCATATCACTGCTATTGGTGATATTGTATCTTTGATAATATTTTTGTCTCCGGGCTTATCTACAAACTTTATTTCAGTTGGTCAAATGGTTGATAATAACTATGATATGTGTTTCTCTCGTATTGATTTTATTGTGCAGGATCAAGGGTCGGGAAAGGTAATCCCAAAGAGGCCTAAAATCGGAATATTGTTTTCATTACAGTTTACTATTCCTACTGTTGTCTTTAGCTTGTATTACTGTTGGACGTAATCATGAAATTTGGCATAAAAGATTAGGGCATCCACACACATTAATTGTCTCATTTGTTGAAATGTGATTTTTTAGGTAATAAAGATTGTAATACTCATCCCACATCTCCTTTGCAGTCTCAGTTCTTCAATTAATCTTGATTTTAATACTTGTAAACTTGGGAAAAGTGAGACTCTTTCATTTCCCACTCAAGGCAATCTTGCTGATAAATGCTTTGAAATTATTCATAGTGACGTTTGGGGCATAACACCCGTAACTTCACATGCTCAGTATAAATATTTTGTGACTTTTATTGATGATTTCAGTTGTTACACTTGGATATATTTTCTTCGTTCTAAAAGTGAGGTATGTACTACTCTTAGAACTTTTGTAGCTTACATTGAGATACAGTTCTCTAGCCGCATTAGATTCTAAGGTTCGACAATGGAGGGGAATATATGTCTCGTGATTGTCAGACTTTCTTGCAACAAAAGGGTATTTTCTCTCAAAGCTCTTATCCATACACTCCTCAAAAGAATGTGGTCGTCGAAAGAAAGAATAGTCACTTACTAGATGTTGTTCGAGCATTACTTTTAGAATCCTTGGTTCTCCCTAGATTTTAGTTCGAAGCTCTCTCCACAGCCGTTACACCTGATTAATCGATTTCCTGCTCAACATTTGGACTTTGACTCGCCTCATTTTCCGTATGGTACCCACCCTAGTTATGACATGTTACATACTTTTGGATGTGTTTGTTCTGTTCATCTGCCTCCTCATGAACATCATAAGCTTGCTGCTCGGTCTGTACGATGTGCTTTTATGGGTTAACAGTATTGCTCAGAAAGATTTTGCTTGTTATGATGGTATTGCTAATCTCTTTCGTATATCTCTGACTCTAGTTTTCTTTGAAAATCAATATTACTTCCAGCAACATGTTGTGGACTCTTCTAATTTAGCTTCACTCGTTAACTTTGAGGATAACTCTCAATCTATTAAATGTTTTAAACTCGGCGTGGTATATTAGAGACGAAGGCCCCCAGCCCCACCTCCCTTTCCCAACCCTAATCCAGTTCTAGACTCTGTTACACTCAAGCGATCTACTCGTATTACTCGCCCTCCTAATTGGTATGGTTACTCTACAACATTATCTCATATTATAGTTCATACTTCTTATTCTCAGTCAATTAACCAACCATGTTGGGAGAAAGCTATGCAAGAAGAACTTCAGGCTCTCCAAGAGAATCACGCATGGGATATTGTTCTTTATCCTTCGGCATCAGACCTATTAGGTGTAAGTGATCTATTCTGTTAAATTCCGCTTTAATAGGTTGTTAGAGAGCTATAAAGCTCGTTGATGGCTTTTGGGAATTGTCAAGAATATGGCGTGGATTATGAGGAGACATTTGCTCTTGTTGCCAAAATGACAACGGTTCGGACTGTACTAACTATAGCTACTTCCCGGGTATGGTCTTTACGACAGATGGATATCAAGAATGTTTTCTTAGATGACGACCTTAAAGAAGAGATCTATGGACACCCCATGCAGGCCTCTTTTTGTTGCCATCTTCTGATGTTTGTAAGCTAAAGCGCTCACTTTATGCGTTGAAGCAAGCTCTTTATACTTGGTTTGATAAGTTTCGATATACTCTTTTGGGTTTCTCATTTACCCAGAGTAAATATGATACATCACTCTTCATTTCTAACACCAAAGTGGGTACTGTACTTCTCTTGGTCTATGTAGATGATATTGTTATTATCGGGACTGACTCCATATTGATATCTCAACTTCAAAGGATTCTTTTCAAAAGAAAGATTTGGGTCACTTGCAGTATTTCTTAGGTCTTAAGGTGCTTTCAAGTCCAGCCGGAACTTACATGCATCAGCACAAGTATATGAAGGAGTTGATTACTTTAGCTGGATTTCAGGATGGTCGCTCAATTGATACTCTTTTGGAGGTGAATGTAAAGTATTGTAAGGATGATGGCAATCTTCTTCCTAATCCCTCTCTATATCGCTAGCTAGTATGTAGTTTGAATAATTTCACTATTACTCGACCTAATATTTCTTTTGCCGTACAGCAAGTTTGTCGGTTTATGCATGCTCCACAACATTTGCACTTAGCTGCGATACGTCCCATTATTCGATACTTACTAGGTACACCTGATAGGAGGCTTTTCTTTCTTGCCAATTCGTCTCTTGAGTCGATAGGTTAAAGTGATGCTGATTGGGCGGGTTGTGCAGATACTCGTCTCTCGATTACGAGTTGGTGTATGTTTCTTGAGGGTGCGCTTATTTATTGGCAAAGTAAGAAGTAGGATCGTGTCTCTAAATCTTCTATTGAATCTGAGAATCGTGATATGTCTTGTGCATGTTCTGAGATTGTTTGGATACGTAGTCTTCTCGCAGAGCTTGATTGCCCTCAGCATAAATCTACCCCTATTTATGCTGACAACACTAGTGCCATTTAAATTGCTATCAATCCTAAGTTTCATGAGCGTACTAAACATATTAAATTGGATTGTCACCATATCCGAAGGCTTATAATGGTCGCGTTATTCCTCTTTCACATATCACCAGTGATGTTCAGATTGCTAATATCTTTACTAAGGCGATGACTAAACGGCGACATCAGTTTCTTGTTCGCAATTCTTGAGCATCCAGCATCAATTTGAAGGGGGGTGTCAATAAGGTTGGAGAAGATTACGCAATATTCATCTACCATAATTACACACATAATTGATTGTAAATTATTGCAATTATACTTACCATGTTTAGGATGTATGTCATTTTCTATTTAATGGAAGAGACCCCGAGACGGGAACGGTATTCAGCCTAAAACTTTGACATGTATATGATACAATGAACATGAGAGAAAAATTACCGAATTCTGTAGCGTCACTTGCATCCATTTCTTATTCAAATCTTCCACTAAATTTCGACGTTGATAACTTCCATACTGAACAAGAAAGAAAATCCACATCTCATGTTACAGGTATCAGAGTTATCCTTTCATTCTACTCAAAGTATGCAGCCCCATCAAAAGAAGGAATTTAAAATAGGAAAATACGTGATGAAACAAATGATGGCACTGGCATGCATTTTTCAGTTTTAGGCTACTCATGCTCACAACTACCTTATTTTCTGTCTAAATTTGAAACAGAAAAACACAATATCCTCTACAAATGTTATCTTTCACAGATGTTATTCAGTTCCCTCATTTTGATCTTTCAAAGAACATTCAATAGAGAATGTCTTTAGCCGCATACTTTATTCAGTTTCCTCAATAAATTTGGGGAATAAAACTTATGCGCACATTAAAGATTGTGAAACCACGAGATGAATGAATATTTTTATAGGAACGTGAAATTAAAATTTTGGGCACAAGAAAAATGTTTTGGACTGTAATAGCACATGTTTGTCAACCATTATTTCATAACTCTTTTTTCTAAAGCTCATTTTCTCAAACTCAAACTCATTTTGGCAAAATATTTTGCCCATATACCAAAAAAAATTTCCTACCTTTCAAGAACACGTTTTTTAAAAATTCACTACTCCAAAACTCATTTTCCTACTTTAATGGTAGACAAACAATGGCTAAGTATCAAAGATATTAGTACCACATTTTCATTGCCTTTTGAATAGGAAAAGAATAATCTTTATTCCCAAACAATATCAAATCAACTGCATGAATAATTTTTTGCCTGTCAAGTTGATTATAGCCACATTAACTGATCAACCTAATAAAATCATTTTATTGCTAGACTCTTGAGCTATTAAACCCAAAATATAAGTAAGGAAATCAATGAAATCAATTTATTTGAGTTTTCAGATTTAATGACTAAGCTGTCAAATTTCAATTCCACTTGAAAGTACTGCAATATTCGAAATTTTGGTATTTAAAATAGGTTGTACAGTATTTACAAGATCAGAGGACGACAAAACAGCATAAAAATATGAAATTTATGATGTAACTAAATTAAGAGAACATAAGTGGAACAAAGCATATCGTTTCAAGTGTGTATAACTTGTTTGACAATATTCCACAAAGAGTAAGATTTACTGTGTTTGCATTTCCAGCAAGGAATAGGCACAAGAATGATCAAGAAAATTTCGAAAGGGTTCTCGAAATTACCTGAATAGTAACCCATACAGAAAGAGCAAGAGCAACCCAATTTGAAAGAGAAAAGAACCACTTCTCAATTGCCCAAAAAACTAACAAAACTGGAATTACCAAAGGAAGTAGAGGTTTTTCAACCCACAATTTGTTCAAGAATTCCACTGCATCATTCAAGTCAAAGTTTCTCTTCTTTATCCTACCCATCTAAATACAATCTATTAAACTAAAAGGAGCAAAAATCACTTAAATTCACTTTCTTGAAACCAGCTCGACTTGCCAAATCATGGCTTCTTCACACACTCATAGGGAGTAAAATATCAAAAATCAAGAGAAACCCAGAAGCAGAATCGATCCCTTTCCCTCAATTAATGAAGAATAAGCAATTATTACAAAAATAATCACTTAACAGTTGAAGAATATGAGGGAATTCTTGCAGTGTTCTTATTTGGCAGGCGGAGAGAAGTCTGAGTCAACGATAAATTTAGTTAAGAACAAGAGAGTCATGCTACTCTTATCTTGGTACACATCCTTGTACAGATCTCCCTCACTCATATGAGGGTGGGGCCCGTGATTAAAGCCCCACGCGGGCCTCATCTGAGAGGGATGTGTACAAGATTGTATACCAAAGATGTACGCTTATCATTAGTGTAAGAACAAAGCAAAAAGGGGCAAGAGGATATTAAAAATTGTCAGTATATTTTCCTACATTTACGGGTGGATCAAAAAAAAAAGAATTCCGTACCTAGATATATGTTAAATTGTTAATCCGCAGTACAGGTGGATGCAAATAAGTTGAAGACTATCTTATATTTTCTACGACTGTATTTTGAGATTAGACAGGAATATGAATTGAATAATAATATTATCTAAATTAATGTGCGTTTAACATCCGTAGTAGCAGAATTTACATTCTATAATTATTCATCAATCTATAATATATGAAAGATATGAATAAATGAGAAACATTGAATTTCCCATTTTATTCCTTTTTTTTTAATCTAAAACACATTTGTTCAATCTTCATAATTTTCATTAATTCATGCATTAAGTTATTTTCAATTTTTTTATTTGTTGACATTAAAAAATGAATAGATAAATTTCAAGCCAACTTAGATAATTAAAGTGATTCATGTATAATAAAAAGATTACAAGATGCAACATAAATTTTTCCTTCTTTTTCTTAGAAGATATTTGAAATATGAGAAATATATGGGAGAGCCCCTGCCCTCCTTCTTTTATACATGAATCACTTTAATTCTTTAAGTTGGCTTGAAATTTGTCTATTCATTTTTTAACGTCAACAATATTCCTTTTTTATTATTCTTACGATAGTTAGGTGTCACATTCATTTCCTATTAAAAACATTAATTCATAAATAGTTTATATTATAATAATAGAAGAGATTTTAGCTATGGTCATTATTTAGGAAATATAATATTTTGAATAATGATTTTTAGGAGAATGTGTTGTTAAAAAATAGAAAACAAATTTGAGTTTATGTGTAAAATATTTTATTATGTCAATGTGTAATTAAAAACGAGTACGTAGAAAAAATAGTCCAAACAAGGGCTAAATAAATATTAGCTCCTACTTTTCTACATTCGCCTCATATCAGATAATTGTATTTTAAATGTAAGTACATGTTAATCTTTGTAATTAGAGCTTTTTAGGAATCAAAAGTTAGAGTTGTGGTGTAAGTTGATGAATCAAGTGTTCATCATTTACAATTTGAGCTTATATTTTCGTTTACAAACTTCAGTAATTTTTTTTAATTTTTTTAGAACGCATGATAATTGAACTTGATATATTCATAGCTTATGCTGTAATGTACATTTTTCGTTATCTCGAATGATTATTTTTTACAATATAACTTTTCATTTTTAGTCAAATGGAATGAGTTCAATATGGACTGCGATTTCTTGATACTAAATAGTTATGTATATAATTAATATTTTTTTATGTTAGTTCATTGTAAGAGTATAAAAATTTAAGCATTGTCCATAATTAAATTATAGGCTCTAATATGCCTTACTTGTGAATCAAATAAGATTTATTAAGAAAAAATCATTTGCCCTCAAACTGTAATTTTCTTCTTGATGTTTTAAATTTTTTTTTTTCCTCTTTTCTTAATATTTAGTCTTCACTGTCTTGAGTCATATATCTAGATTTCTTAACTTCTTGAAAAAAAATTAGCCGAATTTTCTTATTGCACAAATATTATCGAGTAGTGGCGTATTAGGTATACGTATTGAAAATGTTATACATGAAAATATTTATTAAATATATAAAAAAATATTATGGATAGAATCGAATCGGAACCGACGATTCGAGTTTTTGTTTGGTTCCATTGCAAGGAACCGAATGGTTCCACTTATAAAATATTCAAAATATAATGGGTGGTTTCGGGTATTGAAGCACCCGAACCGATGCCCATGCCTAGGAGAAAAGCTCTTTTTATATTGCTGAGAATATGCCTAAGAAGAAAGCCTTTGCGATCGAAAACTTTTTCTCAAGCAAAGATGAATCAAAACCTTTCTTTTCTTATAATTAAATGGAAGGGTCAACATGAATGACCTGGTCCCTAACCCTGGTACTCTGATTCAACTGCTTATGTTCTTCGCCAATGTGAACGTGAAGGTTAAGCCTCTCCCATGTATCATTTAAAGTACCCATATAGCGGTAAGAAGGTGGAGTTAATGTGAAGTCTAGAACCGTCCCATCGACGCATAGGTAGATCATTAATGAGATTTCTCTTCGTTGTATTGTCCAATAATGGCATAGTTTAGCTTATATATATATACTAGGTAAAAGCAACGTGCAATGCACGTTTGCGTAGTTTATATTTAATAGTTTTGTTTAAGAATTAATTTGTTATTAATAAAGATGTAATTTTTTTGGTTAATTAAATAATTAATGATGTAATGTTTATGTAATTGATAAATAATTAGATGTGTGATTTTGATGTTGTGATGTAAGTTGATGAGATCGAAGAAAATAAGCAAAAATTGACAAATTTGGAGAAATGGCTAAATTGTAAGGGATCCAAAGTTCGGGGATTAAAATGTAAATACTTAAAAGTTGTGCCGAACCTCACGATAAAGATTTGAGAGTGCTCGGAGTCAATTGGATAAAGGAAGACGTCAATGGAATCAAATTTAGACAAAAGATGATCACAAATCAATTTTCAACCGAAAAGTTATGCTCCGATGTTTTAGTCTCATATTGAGACCTATTTTTGGCATAGAAAGTGATCGAATTGGAGAATGATGTCTGAATCAAAGTTGTAGCCAGATGAGTTAGCTTTCCAACGCATTTTGAATCGTCTCAATCGGATATCGGAATACAAAATTATGATAAAAACACTGAAAGAAGGTGCAGCTGCCTGTTTAAAACAAGAAATTCCGTTACATAGTCCGTTAAAACAACAAATTTCGTTAGTTTTTCCGTTAAAAATAAGAAATTCCGTTATATAGCCACTTTTAATATATAGAAGATATATATATTAACTTATACTTATTTGATAAATAATGAGATGAAAAGCCATTTTTCAATAATCCATCAATTCTTCATATTATTCCCGTTGTTTCGCACTTCTCCCTTCGTCTCTAAATTTCAAAAGCCTCAATCAAGAATCTATAAACTCGTATGACTTGGATTAATTATTTTGCGATTATTTAGTATTGCATATTTCACTATTTTTATACTTCTTTGTTCATATTTTTGTTGTGTACATGTTTGATTTATGATTTATTTTTTTAGTAATGGCTGCAATTCTTTGGGGTTTATTTATTTATTTATTTATTTTTAAATAGATTATAGTTTACTTGTGTGATGGATTGGGATTTTTGCTTATTCTCACATGGGAAGTTGATATTTGGAGGAACAGTAGCCATAAAGAGTGGCCCAGTGCATTGAAAAAAGACAGTTGTGCGGTGAGCATGCACAACAAAGGAATTTTATTATTGTTTTATTTTTTAATATATTTTGAAAATGAAAATGAAAATAAAAAATTGAATGTTTCACAGATTGTAGTATAATACATGCTCTATAATGATCCAATCTTTAACGATGTCAGGAGAAACAGCTTTACATGAACACGATTACCTTAAGAGACAATAGTGAATGTTTTTTGGCCATCATCCAACTCGAGTTTCATCACTTACGAATTATGGTTCCTTATTAATCTAATTCCATATGTCGATTTGATACAATTATTGTTCGCGCTTTCTTTGTTGGATTACGTCAAATTTTAATAAATTGTTTGTTATTTTTAATAAAAATTGATCTTGAAATGGAACATTTGAAAATTTTGTTAAATTGAGTATGTGTATGCATTACTATTAGATTTCATTTATTATTAATAAAAAGTTTTTATATATTGAAGCTTGAAACATTTCAAAAATTAAATAATGACAAAGATTAGACAGGTTATTGGGTTCATAAAATCATTTCCCATTTCTCCAAATGGGACCACTTTGGTAATTGGGACTACCTAAGTTTTCGGTTTTAATGAAATATTAAGTTAATAACTCACCTAAAAAGGTATTATAATTAGGGTGGACAAAAAATCGAAAGATTGATTAAATCGATAGAACCAAACAGGGTCGGGTCTGTTTGAATTGGTTTGAACCAAAAAATCAGTTTAGTTCGATTAATTTTAGTTTCGGTTTAAACAACCAACCCGTCAATTAAAATAAAATAATAAAAACACAAATATAATTTTTTCTCAAATAATTTATTTACCGTCTACGCTTCTTCTACTAAAACTCCAAAATTTGAAAGAAAAGAAAGCAAGAAGAAAAAGTGTTTGTTATAAATTTCAAATTTAGACTGTATCATTACTTTTTATTGTTTGTGTAATTATTTGTTGGTAACTATCGGATATGCAATATGCAAGCAAAAATACATATATGTATAGAAAGACAAATTTTTTATCCAAAATAAATAGACAATTTTTTTTTAAAGTCACACCAATATCCAAAACGATTAACCAAACCAAACCGACCGAAACCGATTTGGTTTCGTTCAATTTCAACGGTTGGATTGGATCGATTTGAGTTGAAATTTACCAAATCCGACTTGAAACGGTTGGATTGGATCGGTTTGAGTTGGAATTTACCAAAACCAACCAAGTCGATTTCGGTTACGGGTAGAACTCAAAACTAACCCATCCCGAACCACGTCCAAGCTTGATTATAATTATGAAGAGTGAAGACTATAGATTTAAATATCTATAATATATTATCCATCACATTAAATGAGAATCATTTTTTGGGCGATTATAGCCCTGTCATAATTCAATTATTCCAGTAATATCTTACTTTTCGTTTTTTAAAATGTATTTAATTTTTTAAACCATTTAGTTATTATCTATGTACATGTACATTCGACAGATTTATTTCACATGTGTACTTTGATTAATATATGAATTCCCTATTATTAATTCTCAATTAATTAATATTCATATTTATTTATGCATTTTGGTGTTAATAATTCTAATTATAAATTAATTAGAATTTTACATTCAAAAATACATTTCATTATTCACGTCCATATATCCTAATTAACATCCAATTTTACTTAATTAGAAATGAAATAAATGATTTAACATTCATTATCACGTATATATTTCATAATATTAATTCTAAATTAATTAACATTAACACATATTCAAATATTACTTTTACAACACTTTAAAGCATTTAACGTGCAACGCATGTTCAATGTTGACATAGTTACGAAATATAGAGAGTGGGGGCTACAATTCACGTTTAAATTTTTTATAATTTTAAAGACATCCCTTATATTTTCAAAATTACACAAATTTCGCTTTATCTCAAATTTTAAATAACGTATACTTTCATTAATCACTTTTCTTTCACATGTCAATATAAATAATAGTATTAATGCATAAAATATCATTACCAACTTTTGTCATCTTATTATTCCTTTTAACAATATCATAGTACTTAAAATACATTTTTTAACACTTCTGAATAAAATCAATGGGAAACTATTATTTCAACTATCACTTCTTTGAAAACATTTTAACAAAGATGGCAAGAAAATGAAGTTGAATGATCGATCAAGTAGAGTGTAAATAAACATTATAGATGTCTTACTTTTTTAGTATTTTGTTTATTTCATATAGAATGGTTGGTTTAAAGCCAAATGAAATGTTTATAATTTTTATTTTATCACGGTACTAAAGTGATTGTGCTCATTACTTTGTCATATATGAATATAAGGATAAAGATATTTGTATATAAAAAATCTACTGAATTGTTTACCTCCTCTCACATGCACGCGGGTCCCGCGTGAATAAAAAAATCCCAAAATGTAGTCCCCACTCCCCTATTGTGAGTAATCGATAAGGGATTTGGTAAAACAATTCGGTACATGTAGCACAATCCTAAATATAATATGCCCTAGGCAGTTTCACAAGTAATTATTCTTTCGATCGTGTATTTTGGTCTATTTAGTCAATATGTGAATTAAATTATTATTTTAAAAAGCAGTATGTTATATTATTTTTATTATGTATTAAAATTAGGTAATGTCCAAAGTATATATCAGTACACAGTTAATCCTGTCCCAAGGTAGTACAACCCAACAAATAAATTGTATAGGAAACATCTAGAGGTGTCAATCCGGGTGGTCCGGGTCGGGTCGGCCCGCCAACATGTGAGCCCGGTAACGGCCCGCGTGAAAAAAAGCCCGCCCGCTGCGGGTTCCGGGTCGGCCCACAATTTTCGACTACAACCCAGGCCCGCCCGCTGACCCATCCGGGTCGAGCCCATGCGGGTCACGGGTCGCGCGGGTCGCGGTTCGTTCCGGTTTGGCCCGTATGATTGTATAAATAAATTTATAAAAATATAGATTTTTTTATATTTATAGCAAAAAATATATTTTTTTGTTAAATGTAAACTAAGAATTGAACAAAATGATAAATTCATAATTATATCAAGAAATTTTTACATAGAATTCAAATTTAATGTTACATGAATTATTTATAACTTTGCAAACTTAAATTTAATTTAAACAAATAACAACTACATCAAAATACATGTTTAATTATTATTATCAAATATTTATAGTATAAGTACATCCCAACTAGGTTGGCACCTACTTTTACTATAATTTATAGTTTAAGTACATCCCAACTAGGTTGGCACCTACTTAACTATAATTTTTGTTTTCCAATCAATTTTAGGGAATTGCAATCTTCGGGAATTGCAAGATTTTTGAAGTCTTGACAATATCATCAACAATTTTATCTTGTATCCTTCGATCCGCGAATATCCAATCTTTCACGCATATGAGAGCTTCCAAAATATCTTCTTTAAGTCTAGATCTTCTTTCGTCCAATACCACTCGTTACCTGCACTAAAAGCGACTCGGATGCAAGCTTGTTGAGACCTGAACTGTTAGTAGATCTCGTGCCATTTTAGATAATACGAGGATACGACCGCTCATTTAATTTCCACCATCCTAAAATATCTAATTTATCAACTTCATCTTCGGGTATTACACTATAATGATCAAATTGATAATATCTTTCTAATTCGAGCAGTGTGGTATTTGGATTTGCGGTTGAAGTTGTAGATGAAGAACCAAGAATATTACGTTTCTTAGCTATCATGGAGAAAAAAGAAGATTTGCCTTTCGAAGTTGTAGTAGAGTTTGTAGAAGAAATATTTTCATTGTTACCATATTTAATAAAATAGTCGTTATACATTTCATTAATAAAAGTATTCAATTGTTGATTTGTAATATTTATGTTAAAAGCTAGTGTATCAGAAAGTGATTCTAAAGCACAATGAACACCAAACAACTTAATGCGAGGATCCATTACAGCTGCCAGTGGAAAAATTAGTGGCATGTTTTCATAATATTTTTTAAACTTTTCCTCCATTGAGTAAATAATTTGAAAGAAAAATGGATCGTCTCTAAATGATGAAAACTGTTCAGCAATTTCTACTAATTGTAAAAGTACAAGATTACTAGTTGGATAATAAACTCCAGAACTAACTTTTGTTGCCTTATAAAAAGGTTTCAAAAATTTCATAACTTGAAATGCTTTTTCCCAGTCCGAATCAGTTATATAAAATTGACTTTGCTTTGAATTAACAAATGCATTAATAGCATTAGTATAGCCAACACACGATTTTAACATTAAAAATGTTGAATTCCATCTATTAGGAACATCATCAACAAATTTTCTTCTTCTCAATCCAAGATTTTTACAAATTTTTGCAAATTCTTGTTGTCTAGAATCTGAACAAGAAATATAATTAATAGATTCTCTAATTATACTTATTTGTGGTGTTATTAATTTCAAACCATCTTGCACAACTAAATTATATATATGACAAACACAACGCATGTGAAATAATTTAGAATCATATAGGGGTCTAATCGCCCTAATTAAAAGCTCAATACATGCATTATTAGCACTTGCATTATCAAAGGTAACACTAAATAGTTTATTTAACACACCAAATTCATTAAAAACTTGTAATAAATTTTCACACAAATTTACACCATTATGTGGATATTCAAGTAAACGAAAAGCAATAATTCTCTTATGCAATAACCAATTATTATCAATGAAATGTGCTGTAACACAAGCATAACCATTATGATTTCGTCCAGACCAACAATCAGACGTGAAACACATAATTCCATCAATTTTTTTAAGTTCATTTTTTAAATTCTCAGCCATTGTATGAAATAATTTCATAGAATCAGAACGAGCAGTATTTCTACTTACACTCCTGTAAGAAGGTTGAATGTATTTTTGCAGGAATTCTTCAAAATACTGATCTTCTTCAAATGTGAAGGGCATCTCACGAGCTGCTAAAAATTCCGACATCCCAACTCGCATTCGTTCCTGCGAATAAACAAAATTAGTAAAAGTGACTGATCCACTAGCATTAGTAAAACCAGTAATTTGAGTTTGTCTAGGATCCAAATGTCCTGTTTCATTTAGATGTTTCTCTTTGTGCCTCCGTAGCGTGCCGGTGCCTTGACCATATCTCCAGGTATAATCTTTTTTGCAGATATTGCATACTGCTTTTCCATCCTTTTCATTTACTGTAAAAATTTGCCACACCTCTGATGTTTGTTTTTTTTTTCCTTGATGATTGAGATGATCCAACTTCTGCAACATTATCATCTTCTAAATTTATTGGGGAGCAACTATCATTGAAAATAGGATTTTGAGACGAAAAATCGTGAGAATCCATAATATAGTAGTATTAAGCAATTTCGTAGTAAGAAGAAAGAAATATAATAGAGATGATGATAAATTTGTAGTTGAAATGCGAAAATGAAGTGAACTAATACTACCAATTAACTGAATTTATACATGTTGAAAATATTACCGTTAGTTACAAAAAAAAAAATAATAATAAAAAAAAAATAAAAATAGCATGCAGGCGTAGCTGGCGCTACTCCTGCATGCGCTGCAGGCTAGCCTGCAGCAAGCTGCTGCTGTGGGAGAGTCGTTGAACGGCTCTCCCGTTCAACGGCTCTCCCGCCTTTTGAGAAAAAAAAATTTTTTTTTTTCTTCACGGGCCGCGGGTTAACCGCGGCCCATGAAGTCTAAACCCGCGAAACCCGCGGGTCACAACTCTTTGGCCCGTGAACCGCCCGCACGGGTCACGGGTCGGCCCGCGGTCCCGGTTTTCACGGGCCGGTTTTCACGGGTCATGGTCGGCCCGCCCGTCTTGACACCTCTAGAAACATCCTTAAAGTAAGTCTATCAATTCAAAGGTTTGTTTCATAAACAAAAGTCCAACAAAAATAATTTCAATGAAAACAACGCGTGATTATATAAATTAATTAATTACTTATCACTAATTATAATGTTGTGGTTCACTTATCATTAAATTTCGACTATTTTGAGGTTTATTCCTGACTTTTTGAGTATGCATAAAGACAAATTTTCTTTCCTAAATGAGTGCACCTTAACCTTTTGAGATTAATTTTGAAGTCCAATTTTTTATTCTCAAATAATTAAAAATTATTTTAAGTATTTAGTAAATGTAAGAAAAATTAATTATTGAAAAACTCGTGCCATCTAACCGTAGGTTTTAAGAAGGAATAAAATAGTAATTTTTTTAGATTATGCTGATAAGTGTATTTTCTAATGTGTATTTCGCTACATTACATGACCAATTGTTGACATAAATGCTTGAATGTGGCTTAATTCGATAGAAATTGTGTTTGTAGGACTACATTGATAGATGGAATGAAATGTATGGGAAAACGAGCGAAAAGGACCAAAATGGAGGAAAACGAAAGTTCAAGGACTCAATTGCAAATATTGAAAAGTTGTGTTGATCCCAGGATGAAGATTTGAGAGTGTTGGGCATCAATTGGATGAGAAAATAAGCCAAAGAGATGAAATAGAGGCGAAGTACTATCACAAATCAACTTCCAGCCGAAAAAGTTATGCTTCGAATTTGCAGTCCTAATTTGAGACCCATTTTTGGAATAGAAGACATTCGAATTTGAAAATTTATATTTCAGGAATATTTGTAGCCCTTTGAGTAAGAGTTCCAATGCAATTTGAATCACCTCAATCGGATATCGGAAAAGAAAGATATGACCAAAACATTGAAAGCTATCCGGTGGAAAAGTCATTCTACCATGCGGCCGCATGGTAGAAATTTCCTTGCGGCCGCAAGCATGGCTTCAGGTAAAAATTTTGAAAAATAATTTGCTCCATGCGACTGTATGGAAAATAACCATGCGGCCGCATGGTAGTTTTTCGGTGCGATTTTTTCTGGTTTCCTTTTCTCGTTAAAACATCTATGGAAAGAAATTTAGGGCATTTATTTAACCCTAAACTCGTCTAAAGAAAGGGGGCTACGCCACTGTAGATCGAAAAACACCTTGGGGAGCTAATAAGAAGGCAAGAACAAGGATTTACACTTCAAGTTTCAAGATTTCAAGATTTAATTCAAGATTTTGGTGATATTTTCTTTTCATTATTTTTGTTGCTATTTTATTTTCTCCCTGTTAGGCTAAACTTTTTATGTATTAGGTGAACGATGAACCTCGCATTATGATCTTTTAATTTCTATTTTACAATTTGACATTTAAACACGTTTGATGGCTATTGAATGATTTATATACACTTTCTTGCCTCCATAATTAAATGCATGTGATTATGTGAGTTTGGGTGGTTTATCTTATGCATTCGAAAGAAGGGAAATAAACTCAACAAGGTATAAATCATCGTTTTGTTCATAGATGATAGAAATATACCGATATGCATTACGTGAATCTCTAAGTGTTTATAAAACTTCATGCATTCTTGTATATTGCATTTGTCATAGAAATATAGTCAAATGGTATACTAGGATAGGTTCAATTCTACTCGAAAGAGATTGTTAGATAGGTTAGAAACATTGATTCTTCAAACGATTCATCGTGTTGTCAAATTGTGAAATAAGGGTTAAGAGTGAATTTTGTTTGGCGATTCGGGATCCTAGTACGCTTTTCATACATTGATTTCTTCAAACTTTTGCATTCAAACATTACTTTTACATTTGATTCATAATTTTAGTTTAATTTATAGATTAGTCATAGTTTCATCATAAAGTCACAAAAATAACCATATTGAGTTTAATGGATTCGGTTAAGGTCGCAATAATAGAGAACTCAAGTTAAATCAATCCTCGTGGGAACGATACTCGAAATTCTAGGATTTCCACTTTATTACTTGTCAACGAACCGTACACTTGCGGTGGTTTTATTCGAAATATATTTTCGTGAACATATGCCAATTAACTTAAAATAATCTCTTCATACTCAATAATTTTTTAAAAAAATTGTAAAATGTTGTTCTATATTCAAAAATATTTTAAGACAGCAGTAGACGATTTATCGTCATAGCATATCCATTTTATCGATTATAACCACATAACCTGATTTACCTGCTCAAGAAGTGGTCAAATTGGGCTGTGGGTTGATGAAAAATCACGGTTTCACAGTTTTACTTGAACTTTCACTGATTTCTTGACAGGTTCTATTGTAATCCGATCATAGCAACCCGATCTAGTCGCAGGGCTCACGTCGCCTAGTTTCTTACCAACCAACCAGTTAGGAAAAAGTTTTACAAGCATGATTAAAACTATGTGAATATCTCAAAATAAGTTCAGGTTGTGTTATGGTTCCCGCATTTAGATTACGTTAAGTCATCGTTGAACGTGCAATAGTTGAACGTGCAACGCACCTTATTCTAAAATGTTTTATAGGTGCTTTAAAAATAATATTGTAAGATGTGAAAGTATAAAAAATAATTAATACAAATTATTTTTTTCGAATGAACTTTTAATTTAAATGGAATAAAAATCAATTTGTAAAAATAATTTAAATAGTTGAGGAAATCAATCAGAATAGTCCCTCCATTTACCTTTTGATCTGAACTGGACATCCAACGAATACAATCATATCTTCATATCGCTTCATATGCATTGCATATATCAATTGAAATTATTTATTATAGATACACATTATGTCTCCACATTTACCTTATATGTATCTTAATCTTTATTGAATAAATCAGTTGGAAGAAAACTCTAAAAATATTTATCTTTTGTTCCAAAGTTTTTTTTAATAAACTTAATTTACTAAACTAACAAGTGGAATGAAACTATCAAATGTACATTAATTATAAAATAATTGACAAAATAATTTATGATAATATTGTTAAAAAGATTAAATAAATCAAATACATATTAAAAAATAAAAGAAACGATAATGAATATGTTAAATATGGTTAATTAAATTAAATATATATTGGAAAATGAAAAGCAAGATAATGAATGTGTCAAATGTACATTCATCATAGTTGATAACATAATTAACGATAATATTGTTCAAATGATTCAAATAAATCAAATACATATTAAAAAAAATGAAAAGAATAGTATTATTAAAACAATTAAATATATATTGAAAAAAAGAAAAGTATCAAATGATTAATAAATTAAATATATATTGAAAAACAAAAAGTATGATATATATACATTAATATCATAGTACGAAATAATGTCGTTACACAACGAATCATGTCAGACACTAATAAATTTCCTTCCAACGATAATCGTACACGTTCTAATATGCCGGCATATTTTTTCAATATCATTCCTTCGTGATAAACCAACTCCAATCAAATAAAATCAAGTAATAATAATAATAATAATAATAATAGTAGTAGTAGTAGTAGTAATAATAATAATAATAATAATAATAATAATAATAATAATAATAAATAAATAAATAAATCTTACGCATTTTAGTGTCATTTGATCACGCTAAATCAACTTAAATCATATTATCTTCTAATTATTAATATGGAATTTTAAAGTTGTAAGTATTTTTCAATAAAAGAAGTTTAATTAAAAGTAAGGGAAAAGTCATTTGTACACCAAAAGTGTATATCATCTTTGACATCACCCGAGTTGACAAAAATTGATGGGCGAAAAAATTGTTTGTTTTTTAAACTGTCCAATAGTGTGGTGTCACGTGGCACACTATAAAATATAATGTACATGTAGCATGATTGTAAAAGAAAATGGCAATTAACATATTAAATTCACGGGTGTATGCTTATCATGTCACTATAAATCATGTCAGATCGAGAAAATGAAAAATATACAATGTTCCTTCAACTAAAAATTTAAACATGCACACTCCCAAGTCCCATATCTCCATATATTGTTTCGAATGTTCTTTGACATGAGTAGGAATTTATGTGAGAACTTTTTTTCACAAAAATTCTTTCATTAAAAGAAGTTTAATTGAAAGAAAATGGCAATTCACACAACTCACAAGTGTTTTCTGTATCATTTCACTACATATCAGGTTGATCGAGAAAACGACAATTATTCAATCAATTCCCTTCAGAATTATTCTACTCTACCAGATTTTGGTTCACAGATTTTGTACAGACTATCTCACATGAGGTGGGTCCCGAGAACCTAACTCATTAAAAAAACCCCCCAAAAATGTTAAAACACCCACCCACCCTATCTCACATGGCTGTGCCAGATCTTTTACAGACCTGGCACAGCAGCACAACTCTTCCCTTCAACTGAAAATTTAAGCATGCACGCTCCTATATCTTCGTAGCCCAAAACCATATGTACAGAAGAAATCGTTACAGATTTTTTCCAGATGTTATGTTGATTCAATCTGTTTTTTGTGTTTTTTGCAATGGGCAAATGAAAAATTGCCAAATACGTATCTGTAAAACAAATTCCGCACACCTAGCGTTTTTCATCTTCATATATCTTTTCGAATGTTGTTTGATCATAATAAACCATCTCAATTCAAATCAACGATAAAGAAACTAGAGCTTCCGGACCAATTTCATTACTAGCCCTTGTTTGATCCCTATTTTTTTATACATACATTTTTATTCTCACTTTCTTTCAATTGCGTATTTCTCAATAAAATAATATTATACGCAAATTCAAAATTTTTCTTTATTTTTCAACAATACATTCTCCACCAATCTACTATTCTAAAATGTATTGTACGTTTTAAAAAAAAAAAAAAACTCAAATAAGCCCCTAAATGTTCAATTAATTTCGTTTTAATATTTCTTTTTCACTAAATTTTTTTCTAATATTAATCAACGGTTGAGATTAAATTAGAACCGTACTTCGAGAACGTTCAATGTTCACAGCATTACGAATCCACAATTACCCTTACTCGTCTTGTAGCATGCTCAACTTTTGGGGGTAAATTTGTCTTTTAAAAATACTTTCCAAAATGGTAATCTTATTTAATTACCGTAAACAGCCAAGTAAACGTGCGAAACAAGTCGGTCCGTTTATACGGAATGTCAATAGTACCCCTAGACAAGTATTAATCACTGGGTAAAATAGTCTTTTAACAGGCTGTCACTTCACAAAACTGTATTCAGTAGAATAAATCAATCAAACGCAGGCGTAAACTACAAAATTGTTCATCTTTCTCTCTATTTTGAATCAAAAATTTCAAAAAAAAAATCGAAGTAATTCGAAAGTTGAAGATATGGGTTCTTCAGAAGGTAACAAGATGAACGACGGCACCAGCTTCCAGCCGTCGGAGCCGGTTCTCTGCGCCAACGGCTGCGGCTTCTTCGGCACGGCGGCGACGATGGGTCTTTGCTCAAAGTGCTACAGAGATTCACGCATGGAGGAAGAAAACGCCGCGTCGGCTAAAGCCGCCATGAAAAAGTTCGTCACGCCTCAACAAGTAGATAAAGTTGGCCCGTCGGAACAGGCGGCTCCGGCGGATGTTAAAGAAAAACCAGTTGAAAAGGCGGGGGCGGGGAGTAATAGATGCTGGAGATGCAACAAGAAGGTCGGGGTTATGGGTTTCAACTGCAGATGTGGTTGTACCTTCTGTGGGACCCACAGGTACCCGGAGAAGCATGATTGTAACTTTGATTTCAAGGGAGAGGCTAAAAACGCAATTGCAAAGGCGAACCCTGTGATCAAGGCTGATAAAATCGATAGGATCTGAAATTCGTATCGAATTTGGTATTGAATTGCAAAAAAAAAAAAAAAAATTATTAATATTAATATATTATTTATTTAATGGGATGTAGTATTTAATATTTATCAGGCTGTGTTTTTCTTTTACTTCAATTTATGGTGTAATGGGGCCTGAAGACAGGG
The DNA here is from genome assembly GCA_035079005.1 of Fraxinus americana. Classification (NCBI taxonomy): domain Eukaryota; kingdom Viridiplantae; phylum Streptophyta; class Magnoliopsida; order Lamiales; family Oleaceae; genus Fraxinus; species Fraxinus americana. The sequence continues at coordinate 915,996 of CM068722.1, read as the reverse complement.
TGGATTGAAAGGGTTTGTTTGGATGGATTTGATTCGATTTTAAAGTGGAACAAAGTGCAGCTTTTGATGCTTTTTATTGCTTCTTTCTTAAAAACTTTTTTTTTTTTTGAACAAATTGACTATAATAGGTAATCCGTTTTATTAATGAAAATAGAACTAATAAATACATAAAAAATATTTCAATTCAAATTTCTATTCATCTTGCATATCTTGTCAAGTCTAATAAATACAAATTGCTTTTAAACTTGATCCATTAAACGTCGAGATGGCTTGATCGATTAGACGTCGAGATGGCATAAAAATTTGAACGTTTTGATTCCTTGGCGCCTAGCTTTGAACGGGGAGGAAATTTTCAATCGTTTGGAAGCTATTTCGGGGATGGTATTCACTATCTTGAGACAGGGTGAGTAGGAGATCGATCAGAATGTCCATTTATATGAAAAAGAAAATTCAAAATTTTAGGCATCGTTTAATTTGTGTGTCAATTTTGAGTTTTGAATTTTTTTCTATTTTGAGATTGTAGTAAACATGCTCGATTTGTCATTCGGGGTTTTTTTATCCCGTCTTTTCTCAAAAGAAGTTGGAGAACACGGTTTTTGATTTTTGAACATGGTTATATAATATTTTATTTAATGAATGTGATTATTTAGTAAAATAAAACAATTTTATTTTAATATATTATCAAGTAGTATATACATTTTAAAGTTTAAAAAAATAAACAAATCTAAAGAATCATGTATGTGTCTTAGTCATCCACATTTGTGTCGCAATTTAATTCCCAACTTGTCCCATTTGAACTATTTGATTAGCATCAAATTGTATGACTTCTTAATGTTCATTTGATTTTGACACATCTTAAAATATCGTATTCTCCTTCTTTTGTTAATGAAAGACTTCTTACCTCGTAAACGATATGTTATATGTCATTGGTAGGAAGGGGAATTGGATTACCCTTTTCTAGAGAGGATGGATTATTTGGGTTGGGATAATTAGTCCAAAATGTCTTTATCATTTGAGTTTATTACGCAAATCATTATCATTTCATTTTTGGTTTTTGGTCCTTTAGATCGATATTTCTGAGCACAAATGATCTTTTCATTTGATTCCATCCATTTATTCGGTTAACGCACGCGTCATGAAAAAGATAATCTTGTCTCAAATTTTAAATAAATGAAAAAACATATTAAAAAGAAAAAAGAAAGAAAAACAAAAATAAAAAAGTCATATTCTTGTTCAATGCCCACCCAACCCCTCACATCGCCTTTCCACTCACCACCCCTCCTCTCCCCTTTCCATGCCATTCATACGTGATATTGAATGATGTTTTGTCAACGTGTGGTAAAAGTCGAGAAGGGTGGATGGCGGTGGCATGAGTGACTTTATCTTCTAGTGATTTTTTCTTGCAACAATAAAGCCCGAATAAAGAATTTTTTCTTCATTCTAATTAACTTCCTTCTATTGAGTGGTGAGTACAACCAACAGACAACATGTACAAGAGTTTGGGTTCAGAAAAGTGATATCTTGGATTACAATTTTGAGGCCCTACATTGGCAATGGTGGAAAAGCGACGAAGGTAATAGAAGCGGTAGCATGGAAGGGAGAGGGGTGGATGAGGGTTGGGGATTGATTTGCGGCAATTACCCTTTTGGTAGATTTGATTTTCCATTTGAAGAAGGAATTTGATTGCTTTTAAAACACATAAAACACTCGAAGTCTTATACTGTATTTTAAAAAATGTAAATCGTGGCAATGTGTGGAGGCCAAGTTTCAAGTTAGGGGAGGCCTAGACATAAAAAAACGTAAAAAAAAAAAAAAGTTTCTTATTTTAATATTATTTTAAATTTTTAATCAATCTAAAAATCATTTAATAATTAAGATAATACCTATGAAACATAAAATTATAAAATACTATATTAAAAAAAAAAAAAAAAAAGAAAAAAAGTGTGCCTGTGAAAAGAAAAGGCAAATAATAATAAAAAAGAGCAAAAAAAAAAAAAAAAAGTGTGAGGAGGGACAATTGCGCCCGCTTTGTGTCTAAACACCACTTTTTTAGAACACTAATTAAATCTTATTTTTGGATTTTCAGAAAAAGTATCATCAAACAAATTTCGGATGTTTACAAAATTGAAAACGACAAACCAAGAATCCCTCTATATTTTCTAAATTTTGGCTGCCTTTTGTTTTTTGTGCCCAAGTTCCCAACCCATTTGCCCAAAACCACCCCCCTAACCCACTGATCCAACCGAAGTCCAAACCCATCAACTCAGCGTACTAAGCAATCAACAGGGCAGGGATTGACGTATCCCGCTCCCTGTATCACCTCGTTGCCGTCCTCTTGATGTGGATGGTGGATTATGCATAGCTATGATATTCTAAAAAAGTTGAACCCCAAGTCACCATCATCTAGTGGTGGCAAATGAGCCGAGCGGCTCGTCGGCTCGCCCGCTCGGCTCGTACTGTTCACGCCCACGAGCCGCTCGGGCTCGTAAAAAAACGAGCCCGAGCACGAGCCGAGCGGGCTCATGGACTAGACGAGCCGAGCCCGCTCGGCTCGTCATCGTTCACGACGGCTCGGCGAGCCTGCTCGCCGAGCCGCTCGTGAGACGAGCCCACGAGCCAGGCTCGTGGGCTCGTCTTAGACGAGCCCACCCAAGTATAAAAAAAAAAAAATAAATAAAAAAAAATAAAATAAAATGAAAAAGTGACCAGAACGGTCCTTTGAACCGATGACAGTTACGTCGCAGTGATGACCAAACGGTCACTGGTTCAGTGACCGTTTGGTCACTGTTTCTCAAAAAAAAATTTTTTTTTTTTTTTTTTTTTCTACTTTTCTCCAATTCTTCTCCTATAAATACCCAACCCATTACAACATTTTTTTCCCACCAAACTTTCATTCTATACTCTCTACTCTACAATTTACAATTTACAAATCATTATCAACAATTCTATAATTCTCTTCTATATTTTTTTACATTATTATCTTCATTTTACAAATTCACATTTCTACTTATTCTACATTTCTACATTTCTACATTCTATTTCAACAATTCACAAATGGATCCACGAGCATTTGTTGAAAACTTGTTCGGTATGGAAGGTGAAACACCTGCCCAAAATCAATTTGGGAATGAATTTGCCGGTCTCAACCAACTACCAATTCCAGAAGACATTGACGATTTCGACGTTCGTGAAGGCGATGCCGATCCGATTGATTTGGATGACGTTGATGTTGATCCCAGTGTTCCTATTGATTTGGAACAAGATGAAGAACCATCACTAAATATTCCCGATGCAAGAGGGAAGAGAAAGGGGAAGAAGCAGGCAAAATGTTGGGACCATTTCAAATTGGTTAACACTGGTCGTGTGATCGATGGAGTTCCAGAAAATAAAGCAGTATGTAAATACTGTCAACAACGACTGGCATGGCAAAAAAAATTGGAACCACTCACCTCAACCGTCATTACAAAGCATGTGCGGCCAAACATGGGCTTCTTGAACGTGGACAAACGCAACTACAGTTTGGTACTAGTAGAGACGGTGCTACTATTTCGCCACTTTCTACGTGGATGTATTCGGAGGAGGAAGCACGAAAGGGAATGGTGAAGTTCGTTGCCGCGGCGGAGCTGCCACTTGCAATAGTGGACAACGAACATTTCGTAAACTACGTCAAACAATATCTTCAACCAAGGTACGTTGGGGTAAGTCGAAATACTCTTCGTTCTAATACAATTGAATATTTTCTTAATGCAAAGCGATTATTGATTGGGGATTTAGAAAAATACGGGGGTGTCATATCTTTAACTTCGGATTTATGGGAAGGGATTAATAAGAGAGGTTATATAGCTGCAACTGCACACTATATAGACCCACTTTGGGTTATGCATAAAAAAATTATTGCTTTTAAAATAATTGAGTATCCTCATAATGCTAACACTATATATAATGCAATTATGTTAATAATTAAAGAATATAAATGCGAGAGTAAAATCCGTTCTTTTACTTTTGACAATGCTTCTGTAAATAAAGTAGTTATCGATAAATTGCATAGAGTACTTCAACCCGATTTTGGTGGTTATTTATTCCATATTCGATGTGTGTGCCATATTTTTAATTTAATTGTACAAGACGGTTTAAAACATGTGAAGGACGAAATTAGTCGAATTAGGAATGCACTTACGTATATCACGATTACACCTAATAGAAAACAATCATTTGAAGAATTTTGTGAACAAGCTGGGAACTCTAATACAAAAACTTTTATTACTGACGTAGGTCATATGTGGAATTCAACTTACTTATTATTAAAATCATGTGAAGGTTTTGAACCGTTTATCACTGAATTTTATAACAATAGGCATATTAGAGACGACGACGATGATATCTTAAATGAATCCGATTGGAATACAGTTTTTAAAATTAAGAAATTTTTGGAAAGTTTTTATACGTCTACGAATATATTGTTATGCAGTGTTTATTATCCAACTAGTTGCATGGTTCTTGAACGTCTTTATATAACTGCTAGGGCTTTTAATAGATATCAAAATGACCCTGATTTGCATGCGGTTATATATGCTATGGAATTAAAATTTAGAAAATATTGGGAAGAATTACCTATGTTATTTCCTTTAGCATGCGTCATGGACCCCCGATATAATTTATCGGGCACTAAATTTATAATTGACCAAATTTCAAATGCTTTAACTTTTAATATGCCTATTACTTATAGGAATTTGGAACAAACGTTAACTGAGATGTATGAATTATATGCTTCAAGAATAGGTACACAAGTTACTCGTGTACCTACTCCTACTCCCACTAATATAAACGATGACGACGCTGAAGTAATTAATTTATTAGAAAACATAGACTCAATTAGATATGATTCAACTGCATATGCATATGGTTCCTCTAGTAGTAGTAGTATGTCTTCCACTGCATGTACTCAAACTTCGAGTAGTAGTCAAAATGCGTTGCCATCTGAATTAATTGATTACTTTCGTTATACTATGCCTAGTAACAAATCAGTTAAGAAAAGTTCAGAAGATGTAATCGAATTCTGGCGAAATAATGAACGTCGATGGCCAATTGTTTCCGCAATTGCAAAAGATCTACTAACACCTCCGGTTAGCACTGTAGCTTCGGAGTCTGCTTTAGTGCGAGGAAGAGGGTTCTCTCTGAAATTCGAAGTCGACTAAAAGAAGATATTTTGGAAGCGTTAATGTGCGTGAAGGATTGGGAAGACGCTAATTATCGAATTCAACATAAATATGCCGAAATTGCATGTAATCAAGTAAGTGATATTTAATTTCAATACATTCATTACAAAATTTTATTTTCATACATTTATAATTTTTTTAAAAAAATTGTACACGTAAAAAGTTTTTCGTGTACAATTTTAACTCCGCCTACACGAAATTGAAGTAGCCGGTCCCAAGCCCGGATAAAGGAGGAGGGTTTATCTTTTTTTTTTTTTAAATAAATGTATATTTACTATTTTAAAAATTATAAATGTTTTGACGATCCCCGATAAATGTTTTGGAAAATATATATTTAAAAAAAATAGAAAAAATAGACTTGTAGTAGTAGCGTTATTTATTTATATAAAAAATAAAAATAAAAAAAAAAATAGGCGAGCCGGCGCGCCGAGCTTAAGCTCGGCTCGCCGAGCCGCCCGCCTTGGGCGAGCTCGGGCGCGAGCCGAGCTCGCCCAAACGGCAACGAGCCGAGCTCGCGCTCGGCTCTTTGCCGACGAGCCACGAGCTCGGCTCGTGTTCGAGCTCGTTCGTCAATGGGCCAAGCCGGCTCGGCTCGGCCCATTGCCACCACTACCATCGTCCAGTCCTTACTCCTTAGAGCATTGTGCAGCAGGTAAATCACAGAATGTGCCCACAAATAATCCAATTTCATACCTTGTAAAAGACGGTAATCGATGCATAGCTCTGATATTCTAACTATCACCATTCCTTGTTCATTTTATTATTTTAGAACCATGCTTCATGTACTGAAGCATGGTTCTACATGAAACCACTAGATACACACAATGCAGGGGGATGGGTGGGTGAGTTTTTTTTTTTCATTTTATATTTGGTGGGCCCCACACATGTGAGTGGGTGTAAAACATCTGTAAAAAAAATTTCTGTACATATGGTTTTCCCATTATTTTAAATGACCATCTTATAGATAGGGCTGATTGAAGATCGAATTTTTTTTTTTTTTTAAGTTGAGCTAATATGTAAAAAGAAAAAAATTACACTTAATTATTATTATTATTATTATTATCAATTTTTTTTTTTTTTACCTTTGGAAAATTAAAATTGGCTGAGGAGTCTGGACTGGATCTGCCCCTGCTTATAGAGAGAGAGAGAGAGAGATATATATATATATATATATATATATATATATATATATATTTTAACGAGACACGTATATTTATTTGTTGTTTTGTTTATGGTAGCCTTTGTTTGATGACCATTATTATGAAAAAAATGATGTATTGAATTGTGATTTTTCGGAGAATGTGTGATTAAAAAACAAGTAAAAGTTTTGGATTTATGTGCAAAATATTTTATTGTGTAAAAGTGTAGTTGAAAATGAGTAGGAGTTAAAAAGTTTTGAAATAATGATTGTCAAACATGGTATAAATATATTTAATTTTATCATTTACAAGTAGAATTAATTCTAGTTTTGTGGATTTTATTCTATCCCAATCTTGAGCACATGAAAAAGGAACCTCCACTCCACCTCAACCGCATTTTGAATAGAATAGAATGTGTCGTATGGTAATATTAAAACGTTCACGTTCATGTTAGAATGGAAAATCATTAAACATATAAGAGAATTGGACAAAGTGAATATGAATGTAAGTTTGGACTATTTGTTATACATACATTTGACTTATTTATAGTTGGGTTAGGGTTGTCGTATAGTTGGGAATTGACGACACTTCCTATTTTATGGGAATTTGACCGATATGATTCCTCTAATTACTTGCTTTTATAGTTATTTCATTATTTGCCCTAGTGTTTTATTGTCAGTTAAACTTTAATTATGATTGCTCGAAAGTCGACGTTCAAAGGATGAAAGGTTTTCATCTTTATCTTTACCCTCAACAAATCATCATGTTGACAACCACATTAATAGGTAGGGGACTAATGATGCAATTTCCCTGCTAAAATTTGTTTATACATGCATATTGAAATTTTAGATTAAAAGCAATTTAAAGTCACTTTTAAACTTGTTTTCTTTATTACTTTTCAACGTTTTGTCAACTAAAAAAGGTGAAGAATAATTTACTTTATATTGTTATATAGTTAGAAATTCAATGCACCAAGCCGACTTACCCACCTTGGGGTTCAGCTAGGTTCAACTGGCGAATCGAGTATGAGCCAACTTTTCAGCCAATTTTTGGGCTCGACTCAGCTGACTGCCTATTAGCGTGCGAGCCGCTAGACCCCTTATTATTTTTTGTTTCAAAAGCTGAATATTTTTATTGATATGGTTTTAAAAAAAATAGACTAGTAAAATCATTGATTGGTGTTGCTTTGTGGAGCCTAGTTTTGTTTGATCCGGTTGACGCCCTGACTCGAATAATGTTGCGTGATTTTTTAATGGAAGATTTTCTGAGGCTTAGTCCATGGAGCGGAGGCTTGGGCCAATTTTTTGGCCCGTTTTATTGTCCATTGTAAATCATATGCGGATGATATATAAAAAACGCAGTTTTGGTAATTAGAGTTCTTTTATGATATAAAGAGAAAAACTGTACGGCCACACTTTGTACTTTTTCCTTGATAATAGTGAAATCCCTGCAACTCTGTGGACGTATGAAAATTGGTCGAACCACATAAATATTGTCTTGTGCGTGTGATTATTTTTCTTTGGCGTGTGTTTTCTCTAGGTTGTGTTTCTCGCAGGTTGAGAATTTGGGGTTGGTTCCCTACAATTGGAGTATTTGAACTACAAAGTAATTGGTTAAGAACATGCTCGATGTTCATTAATTTATGGTAATCCCTTTGAAGCATAATAATGCAAAGTAGCAAAGCTGTTATTGAACACCTTTCTTAAGTTTCATCTAATTGTCACCCAAATAATATGTATGTTAGTTTAGTGCGTTTAGAGTAGTACTTTCACAAGCAACATTATAGTAATAATTGGATTTTATCGCTTAATTAATTGTTTTATTTGAGTAGTTAATCTAAGTCTTCATGATCATATGAGATGTTACAAATTGAGGACCGAATCATATGAAATGGGCTATTATTTGGCAAAACATTAATTTGAATAGTGATTTTTAGGAGAACGTGTGGTTAAAAAGTATGGAAAATTTTAGGTTTACGTGCAGAATAGTTTATTATGTGAATGTGTAGTTGAAAATGAGTATATAAAAAAAAGAATTTTTAAATAATAGTTGTCAAACAAAGGCTAAGTGATAATTCAAAGTCACATGGAGATATTGTGAGTTGACTAATTAAATAAGATTAGTTTGAGCTTGAGATAAGTAAATCAAATAAATTAGTTCAAATGTTGTTGGAACTCGATGATAGGAATTAAGAGAGATACCTAAGGTGAATCATGAACTCTACTTTTTATAATGAGTAAAAATCCAAATTTCTAATTTTTGCATTTTTTAATCGTTTTCTTATTTAACTTTAGTGTAGTAAAACTTTGTTTTCTTGAAATATGAATTAGGCTTAACTAAATCGATAATTACATAACCCTGTGGGCACCCAACTTCGAGTGCAAAGCGAGTGCCAATCCAAAAAGTTCAAAATTTGACTGTCGATATCGAGTCTGACATGATTAATCATTTTACACTCCATGTCAAAGTGGAACAATATCGAGATTTTTATGGCTCGACACGGTTAATCCTACGTTGGCTAGCATGCATATGCCAGCCAATATTTTTTCTAATATTCTTTTTATTTTTTAAAAAATAAAAATATTTTATCAATGAGAAAATAATTAGCCCTGTTTAGTTGAGGAAATACCTGCAAATGGTTGAAAGAAAAGGCCATATTTCATATATGACATTTGACCAGTAAACATGTAAAAAAAAAAAGTACAACTTTAGATAAGTTAAAGTAAACACCCACTTTCTCTTCACAAGAAAACTGACAGCCATATTTTTTAATTATTAATCTGGTCCTTCTATTAACAAAAAGGGTCCATTAACAAACCAAATTCGGCCCGTTAACAGGCCAAATTTTGGCCTGTTAAAAGACCAAATGGCCTGTTAACAGATCAAAATATTATTTTTTAACGTGTTATCAAATTCTTATTTTTTTCATTTTAATACATTAATTAATTTAAAATTCTTTAATTAAATATAATTTGTAAATTAATCTTTCATTTTTCAAAATGCAATTAAATAAATATATATTGTTTACTAAATTTTAAAAAAATTCATTTTTTTTAATTTTTAAATATAAAATGAAATAAATAATTTTAAATTTATAAGTACGAAAATAAAATATTAATTTTTAACAAATTAGCAAATTCTAATTTTTTTTCTTTTAATATTTTAATCAATTTAAAATTCTTTAATTAAATATTATTTGTAAACTAATCTTTAATTTTTCAGGTGTAATTAAATAATATTTTTATTCTTTTTTATTTTAATATTTTTCTTTTGTTTTAATTTTTAAATATCAAATGAAATAAATAATTTTAAATTGATAATTATGAAAATGAAATGTTATTTTTTAACAAATTAGCAAATTCTTATTTTTTTCCTTTTAATATTTTAATTAATTTAAAAAAATTTAATTAAATATTATTTATAAATTAATTTTTAATTTTTTTCAAATATAATTAAATAATATTTATATTCTTTTTGTTTTAATAATTTTCTATTGTTTTAATTTTTTGATATCAAATGAAATAAATAATTTTAAATTGATAATTACCAAAATGAAATATTCTATACAGCTTGTGCCGGTACTCAGAGAGGCAAGAGGCTGCACGACGCTTACTTTAATGGACAGAGGATGATGGTTCTGTTTTTTTTTTTTTTAGCAAATTCTTTTTTTTCCTTTTAATTTTTAATTTAAAATTCTTTAATTAAATATTCATAGTAAACAAATATTGAATTTTTTCAAATTTAATTAAGTAATATTTATATTCTTTATTTAATTTTAATAATTTTAATTTCTTTTTGTTTGAATTATATATATATATATATATATAAAATTAAATAATGAATTTGAAATTGATCATTACTAAAATGAAATATTATTTTCTGAGGAATTAGCAAATTCTTTTTTTTTTCCTTTTAATTTTTTAATTTGAATTTCTTTAATTAAATATTCATTAAAAATAAATCTTTAATTTTTTCAATTTTATTAAATAATATTTATATTCTTTAATTAAATATTCTTTGTAAATCTTTTTCTTTAATTAAATATTCTTTGTAAATTAATTTTAAAATTTTTCAAATTTAATTAAATAATATTATACTTAAATTTCATATTTTCCTGTTGTTTTTATTTTTTATATGTATAATTAAATAATTAATTTCAAATTGATAATTACGAAAATTAAATATTTATTTATTTTAATTTTAAATTTTAAATTTTTTAAATAAATATTCATTGTAAAAAAATATTAATTTTTCAAATTTAACTAAATAATATTTATACTCTTTATTTAATTTTAATAATTTCCTTTTGTTTGAATATATATATAATGAATTTGAAATTGATAATTACTAAAATGAAATATTATTTTTTGACGAATTAGCAAATTCTATTTTTTTTCCTTTTAATTTTTTAATTTAAAATTCTTAATTAAATATTCATTGTAAACTAATCTTTCATTTTTTTAAATTTAATTAAATAATATTTATTTTGTTTATTTAATTTTAATAATTTCATTTTGTTTGAATTTTTTTATCTATATAATTAAATAATTAATTTCAAATTGATAATTATGAAAATTAATTTTTTTAATTATTAAAATTAAATAAACAATCTAAATATTTTTTAATTATTGAAATGAAATATTATTTTTTGACGAATTAGCAAATTCTACTTTTTCCCTTAATTTTTTAATTTAAAATTTTTTAATTAAATATTCATTGTAAACAAATATTTTTTTTTCAATTTTAATTAAATAATATTTAGATTCTTTATTTAAATCATCATTTGTAAATTCATTTACATTCTCGTTGTCCTAAAATACTGATTGAATTTTGTGCGTCACAGATATGTCACGATGAGAAACAATTGTCTCGAGAATATTAGCGTCATCATAGCGAGCTATCTCCACTGTATTCCAAAAATCATTTGCATTATCATTAGCTATGTTCATATATTTGCATGACAAAACAGAATTTGTAAACATTCATTCAAAAATTCGGCTTACGGTGGGAACATAAACTTCTTAAAAACAAAAACAATCGACTTTTTGACTTGTTTATACACATATCCGAGCTCTAAAATATTGATATTTCGTATTTTTTTTTAATGTAATTATAGCCTAATTTATTATATAATGTGTTATTAGGTGAAACTCGATGAATAGAAGTGAAGTTGAAAGAAAGAAACAAAAATTGACGAAAATGGCAAGATCCAAAGTTTGGGTGCTAAAGTGTAAATATTCAAAAGTTGTGTCGAAACTCACGATGAAGATTCGAGAATGTTAGGGGTCAAATGGATACAACTAAAGATCAAAAGGAGTGAAAACAAATCAATTTTTAACCGCACAAGAATGTCCAAATTTTTAGTTGGAGATTGAGATCCATTTTTGCCCTAGTAAACGTTCGAATTGAAAAGGAGCTATTTCTGGCCAAAATGTAGCCATTTGAGTTATCTTTCCAACGCATTTTGAATCACCTTAATCGGATACCTAGAGAAAAAATTATGACAAAAATACTGAAACAGACGCATAACACAACAACCAAAACAGACGAAAATGGTCTGTTAACAGACCATTAACCGACCATTTTTGGTCTGTTAACAGACGAAAATGGTCTGTTAACAGACAACAGACCATTTTTTAACAGACCATTTTTGGTCTTTTTTTTTGGTCCGTTAACCGACCAAAAATGGTCCATTAACAGACCATTTTGGTTCATTTCGGTTGTTAGGGAGTGTTTGGTTTTATTTGTTAACTAAAAGGGTAGTATTGTCTTTTTAACAAAATCATATTTTGTAATTGTTTTATTCACTTAAGGACATTTTTGTCTTTTGAACTCCAATAGGCCAATTTTAAAATATACAATGAATGAAAAGTCAATTATGAATTATGGGCCTTTGACTTGGTCATTTTTAAAAGAACCCCCTGTTTAGTGGCCTTTAATTTGAAAAAAAAAATTATGTTTTGCATAGTATTTTTTTTGGAGAATGTATGGTCAAAAAATAGGGAAAAATTTTGAATTCACGTGTAAAATATTTTATTGTGTGAATATATGGTTAAAAATGAGATGAGAAATAAATTAAAGTAAAGTAAGTTAAATTTAAGGCCACCAAACATGGGCTTAAGATCCATGAATTTTCTGTTTTTTCAGAACGCAAGTTGGCTACGTTTCCCAATCCACTTCAAAGATGAGTTGGGCTATGTTGACCCAAACCACCTTATAGAAAACATTCTAAGAGTTTTGCTACACGAACAATCCCCGTGTCATGAACAGGGCCGACGTGGACCTGTTCGTTCAGAATTTATAGACATTCTAATATTTTCTCAAATTTGTTCGTCTCCTATCTTCAAACCCTAAACCGATCACCACCCCAAATTTGTTCATGCTTTGTGTTTTTCTCTCTTTATTCTCAATTTCGGTGATGTCGAGCTCAACCCTTATTTGCTTAATTACTCAGAATTTATAACTAAACTTTCATGTTTCAATAGCTAGGACTATGATGTAAACCAGCTCATATTTGAAATTATAACTCAATTTTTCATTTTTTGACTTCAAATATGTATATGACTAATTGTTTGTTATTGATTTTATTGCTTTCAGTTGTATGGCCAATAGTTGAATGAATTATGAACTATGTTGATATCGAGAGATGATATACATTATTAAGATTGATCAAATAACAAATAACATAGACTTCGATAGGTTCAATAATAAACCGCTATGGTTTATGCAATATTTCGTTGATGTTAGGTTGCTCTAAATATGTTTTTTACTTATTTGTAATTTTCATAAAGATATGACAAGTTAATAATAAAAAATAGATCTAAATGTACTCAAGATATTGTTAGATAATTTATAGTCTAAGTCGTCAGCATAAATGGAAATTGTTAGGTATGAATACAAAATTATATACTGTATATGTATGAAAACAAAATTAATTTCCAATTTCTAGCTGGAAAGGGACATAAACCATAGACCTAAATTTTAATTCTTAAAGATTTTAAAACATAATTATTATGTTTCTGGCTATGACCTTGTCAAGGTCAACGTCTGTTCCATTTGGCAAGGAACCTCACAAGTCATTTGGAAAAGAGAAAGAATAAACAAACACCTGCTATCAATAATTTTGAAAATGACATATCCTAGTTGATTTTATAATGCAATAATTTATCCTTTAGGATTATTGAACTTCGTAATTATCCTTTAGGACTTTCGTCTTTTCATACATAATTTTTACTATTTTTGTTTATTCTCGAGTGCTACGACTCATGCATATTCTATTTCTCGTCTCCAATCCTCGATGGTGTCGTTTCATACTGCATTCGGTACTGATTTTTACTTTATGTGCCTTGTAATAGTTCTTTTGTATGTAGATGGACTCCGTTCTTAGTGTCTTATCGATGCTACTAAAGAAAAATATCAAATTCATACTGATCATGAGAGTGATTAATCTTGAAAGCCGACTCACACTCGTTTCCTTGCATGAATGATCCTCAAATTACTTACAACTTTCATTAATATAAAACTAAAACGAACTTGAGGTTGATTGAAGCACGACAAATTGTCCTTTCCACAATGTGACAACCAACGAAGTGTAGGTCTCTAAACTATATCAAGTGACATAGAAAACTCACAAACTTATGTATCAGAGAGAAAAAGGGGAGAGAGAGAGAGCCGACAAAGAGCATCTTTATTACATGGGTTTGTGGAAAGATGTATTATAGGTTTCAGTAACCAAAATAAAAAATATAAAAGAGAAAAGAGAGAATCCCAAAAACAACAACTGGATAAGTACTTAGTTTAATTATTCACTAACTAATCCAACAGTGAATCTCCCGGAGGAGAAGAGGGGTGCACTGCTCGTGCTGTAGTTTCTGCCTCCCTACTGGGTGTCAGCGCCACCCACGCGTGTCTTTTCCTTGGCTCTCACTCCTCCTCCTCCACCTCCACCACCACCCAACAACCTGTAACTTCATATATGTATGTTATGTATGTATATACGTATATGGAGTAGACCGTGCAGCCCTCCTTATATTCCATTTCAAATGCTACCATTTTATTATATTCTTTGAGAAATGAGATGCATGAAAGATGCTTACTATAGTTGGTTTGACAGTGTACACATTTATGCTTGTAACTCTTAGTATTCAATGGTAAAAGAAACATATAAACTTTTTTTTTCTAAGCCCCGTTTGGTTTCGATAAAAATCAGATTTTTAATATATTTTGATAAAAAATGATCAAATACATAGTTAAAAAGTTATGGACCCCATAAAATATATGATTAAAATTAATTGTTTACATTGTTATCAACTTTTTTAACTGAACCAAACATGGGCTAATAAGGTTGACCTCTAAAAATGAAACTTAAGCCCTCGTTTGACCCCATTATTCCAAGTTATAATGAGAGAAATAGTAATTTTTTGAAATATATGATTAAAAAAGAAGAAAACGTTTTTGGATTTACGTATAATATTATTTTATTGGAAAATGTATCATTGATAAGAAGAAAATGAATTATAATTTAATGAGAGCTAAACGGGGACTTAATGCACAAGCGAGCAATTTATTGATCTAAATCTCATATGAACTATCATCATCTTACGGGGCACCTTCAAGTGTATATTAGATATAAAATCATTAACTAGGTTTAAGTAATTCTTTTAATAAGAATCTCTTTTTAAGATGAAATCGAAATCTTAGTGGAACATGAGAGTTGGCTTAGGATGAGTAGTGCTTGGAGTGAAAATCTTGGGGTAAAAGATGATTCTTGGAGAAAATGAACGAGGGATGCATCGTTCATCAATACCCAGGTGGAGCGAGGGACCAATTACAAGTAGATCAAGAAGATAATGTTCAAAGAATAGACCCGAGAAACATGGGGGTAATGACACGTATCACGTGGGCCCATCCTCGTTCGATAGAAGAAGATAGGAACAGGATGGTGGTGCATGTGTGAGGTGGGGGTGGGGTGGGGGGTCTTGGAAAAATTCAAAATTTGGTAGCTCTTTCTTCGCTTACACATGTTTCTGCATCTTATATCACAGCCCAATTTAATTGTGACAGCTGTCTATCGACATTTAATATATCGAGTCAAGATTAAGCTTTCTTACGAGATAGTACAATTTTAGATCATTAAGAACTCTTAACTATAGCTCATGATTTGATAGAATTTTCACGTGTTAGATCTTTAATCAAAGTTTTGAAAACTAGTTTAGATATCGATTTAGAAAAGATAAATGTTCAGTTCTGAAAGAGTTGAATTTGGAACACACCAATGTCGAATAGGTGTAAAAATATTTGAAAAGTAAAAAAAAAAAACATTGAGGTGAATTATTGAGCTCTTGAGTGAACGGGCACATTGAAGATATGTTTAGCTCCCGTTTGGTGAAAATTAAAATCAAGATTTTAATTCAAGTCAAAGTCAACAATTATTTTTAACCACACATTTCGTGGGAGTCACCACTTTTCAACTACATATATCATAAACTTCTATTGAAATCTAAAAATCTGATTTTAATTCATACCAAACAGGGACTTAATTGGTTTTGCATTTTCCGATTTTCAAAACATTGCTTTTAACAAGAATGAATTTGGCCTTCTAAGAGAACACATTTGAGGATGGAATATAAATAAGTTAAATTTTATTTTTGTTATGAATAGGTTAAACTTTAATATTAGATGATTGAATGTGTAGTTTAGATTGCTAGTGAATTTTTTAGATAAATTGTTTTTTAGTTTATACTCATAAAACTATCTCATGCTTAGGGGACCTAATTTTTATATGCCACGAAATCTTGGTTGGTATTATGATGCTTTCACCACAAACCAAGAATCATTTAAGAGCGAAAATAATTCATAACTTAATGCAACATAATATATATTGTTGGTGAACAATATTATGGTCAAGTCAAGATCTTATTACACAATTAGAAAACCTTAAACCAATTAATGCAAAGTTCAAAACTATTATGTGTCTTATGTTAGACAAAACAAAACCCTTCATTGATTGAGACCTTGTGAAAGATGCAGACAAAGAGAAGTTGAATTTGGAGAAACCCTTGGATTTACATGAATATAAAACCAATAATACCATTTTACTGAGGTAGGTAGATAGAAAGATACAATATACATACATATCAGTGTGTGTGTGTGTGTGAGAGAGAGAGAGAGAGAGAGAGAGAGAGGTACACTATCTTTACCAAAACCAAACCCTATCTAGCTAATCCAATAATAACCCTCTCAAATCTAAGAACTCTGAAAACCCTCTGGAAAACTCTTTAGAAAACCTTAGTAAATCGCCGTCAAGTGTTTTGGGAAAGTGGTGGGATGGAGAAATCTGGTGGGTGACACCCAAAAATCCACTTCTTTTTCTCTTTATGGCGAAGACTATGAGTGCCTTGATTCATTAAACAAGGCAAAAAAATTACCAAGAAAGTAAGAAAAAAGAGAGACGCAGGGAAGCCTAAAGTCCACTAATCAATATTTTTGAATCGTTACACCCTTTATCGTACTTCAATCTCTTGGGCTCTCTGTAAAAGTTCATCTTTTGGTGTAATAATATAAGCAAGCAATAGAGCTAGACTTTGAGGGGAAAGTATGGATCCAGTAACAGCATCAGCACATGGTCATTCACTTCCTCCTCCTTTCCACACAAGGAATTTCAATTTGCAGCAGCAATTTCATCATCAGGGCCATAATTCTGAAGATGAGCAGAGTGAAACCAGTGGTCTAAACATGGGACAGATGCGAAATCGCGATGAAGGCAGGAATGAAAACAACATGAACTCTGGTGAGAGCGAAGAGGGCGGGGCCATGGGAATGGGAGGAGAGATGACAAGAAGGCCTAGAGGTAGACCAGCTGGATCCAAGAACAAGACGAAGCCACCGATCATCATCACGCGTGATAGCGCTAATGCGCTACGAACCCATGTCATGGAAATTTCAGATGGATGCGATATCATGGAGAGTGTTGCAAACTTTGCCAGGAGGCGCCAAAGAGGTGTGTGTATCATGAGTGGAAGTGGCAATGTGACTAATGTAACCCTAAGGCAACCGGCAGCTCCTGGTGCGGTCGTGACTCTACAAGGAAGATTCGAGATCTTGTCCCTAGCCGGATCTTTTCTTCCACCGCCTGCTCCGCCTGAAGCCACCGGGTTGACTATATATTTAGCGGGTGGACAAGGCCAGGTGGTGGGAGGTAGCGTTGTGGGCGCACTTTTGGCATCGGGACCAGTTATAGTCATGGCAGCCTCATTCAGCAATGCAGCATATGAAAGGCTCCCACTTGAAGATGAAGAGAATCCCATCAATCCAGTGCAAGGTGGTTCACTTGGATCTCCCCCAGGTGGTGTTGGAGGGCAGCATCAGCAGCAACTGATGTCTGATCCTTCTTTATTTCAAGGGATGCCTCCAAATCTCCTCAACTCAATTCAGATGCCTAATGAGGCCTATTGGGCTAGCGGCCGGCCCCCATTTTAGCCAATTCAATCAAACTCATAGAAGGGTAACTCTCTTGAATTCAACTTGTTTCATTTCAACTCATCAAGGTTTTCTATCTAAAAACTATTAGGTAGTTGCAGTTGCGTTTGGTTTGTTTTGGGTTTTTTTTTAATTACTATGAGTTAATTAATTTCTTCTCTATCTTTCCAGTTATGCTTTTTCTTTCCAGTTTGATGATTATCAAATATTGATATTAATGATTGCAATTTGATTAAAATAGATTGTAAAAAATTGTTTCTTGATGAGCTCATGAATTCTTAATCTCAATTCATTATGAAAAAACAAGAACACCTCTTATTACAATTATTGTTTTTACCTCATCAGTCACATAAATAGAAGAGAGCAATGTTATTCATCCCCACTGGGGTTGCATCTCCAGTCTAGATGGCGTTAATGTGGCATTAAATGATATGTGAAATTAAATAAGTAATTTAATATCACATATCATTTAGCCAATCATTTAATGTCATCTAAACTGGGGATGCAACCCCACTGGGGCTACATAACATTATTGAATAGAAGAAGGGGTTCATTTAAAGCCATTGACAGTTTCATTGTGAGTTTGGGAAAACAATTTACGAGATACAAAGAGGTATGGGTTTGCTCCATATGCAGATAATTCCCACCATTTTTAGGGGTGTAGATACTGGTAAACACGTGCACAGTTGTGAGGAAAGCTCCTTTTCGAGGCAAAGTGTAAGACTTAGGCTGTAAAGACAACGAGGAAAAAAATTTCCTTAGAGCGTTATTTACTGATTCTTGGAATTGAGGTTATCTTTTTGCAAAGGAAAGAGAGAGAAAGAGGGGGGAGAGTGAGAGTCCAAATTTATTTATATCAGATTCTATGAACTGAAGCAAAACCTTCTTCATATACGCCATACTCATTGTAGCCTTTTCTTGAAACAACCCATGTACTCATTAAGATTCAATTATCCATTCTTTGGTTTCAACTTTTGCTTTTTCTCTATGGATGATCCTTTCTATCCTCCATTTAAAATATTTGGATTCAAAATCAATTTTATTAAGATGTTTACTTATATCAGTATCTGTATTTACAATACTTCAATTAATGTCATGTTGATATTAAGTTTATATATGTTGTTACAAAAATGACAATTTTAAAACATTTATTTCTACCTCTATTTTTTGAGCATTCTTGATCCTACAATTGTTTTCGATCAATTGAGGTATTCGAAACCTTATTCCTCTCAAACTTTTAAAGTCCGGCGTAAACATTAAATAGATGTTTCTTGAATTGCTTGATCTAGAATTTTTTTTTTTTTTTCTTTTTGTTCCTTTTCTTTGTTTTGAGTTAATATTGATGAAAGGGTAATTTCAAATACAACTTCGAGCCACGGATTTTAACTTATTATTAGATTTTTTTTTTTCTAAAATATTCTAGTAACCCTCATATATACAATTAACTTATTTATTCTTGAGTATATGTCAAAATGTTATCTACTTCCTAATTATCTTGACCATAGAAGTGATTGTTAGTTTATGCCGGTAAGAGTACTCTTTTGTAATAAGCGAGATATTATGATTAATTGTAAAATTCAATTATAGCATTTTGCATATTTGAGGAAATAATTATTAAGGCTTTATGATCATACGAGTAGTTATAAATTGTATACATAAGTGGTTAAGTATAAAAAACCAATTAATTAATAATTATTTTTATTTTGATAGGATCGTATTCGTACTTGGGGTTGTCTAAACTCGTTGTAAGAGCAATGATGCCTTTGCATTACAATTACATTAGACGGGATCGTGTGAATATTTATTTGTGTGCTTGAAATAATACTTCATTTGATTATTGAACGAGTCACCTCAATTCGAGCGGATAATGAACTTTGACTATCAGTTAAAATTCTTAGAGGTATCCATAAGTAACATATAACTTGTAAGATCAATACCTCAATACTAGAATCAAAATAAGACAATTGACAAACATCTATTTGCAAGATGGAGTTCGTTAATCAAATTGTGAGATGATCGTCATTTCAAGTATTTTTCTCGTAGGCAATCGAATATGAGCTCGGTAATTTAACAATGTGATCGTTGAATTATATTTGTAATTTGAGCACAATTAACTGCCTTATGAAAATGAGACTCAAAGGGTAAAATAATATATTATGTGGACATAACGATCAATGTGTGTGACTCTGAAATATTGATTGTCAATCAGAGTTTGATTTATTTCCGTGATAATATAATGATATTTTTTATTGGACAACGCTAACCTTTGGTAATATCACTTGACCCAAGATGATAAGCCTGACTCTTTATTGGATGGTACGAGCCAAGATTAATAAATAAATCCCAATTGGTCTAGAGTGGACTAAATTTAGATTTAATGTATTGGAGATTGAATCGAGTGGTGCGATCGGGTGTCTCTAATGATTTCAAATGAAGTTGTGGACCAAATTATAAAAAAGTAAGTATCAAAAATTATTTTACTTTTAGGGCTAAAGTAAAATAAAAGCCAATTTCGTCTTTCCCTAAGATTATTTTAAGGCCCTTTAAAGGTGGAACACATAAGAATCTAGGCTAGGGTATACCAAAAGGCGAATTGGGGCTAGGGTTTTGAGAAAACTCTGAAATATAGTTTTTTTTTCTCAAATAAAATCTTAAATTGAAGAGATAAAATCTTATTCTTTTTTTGGTTTCATAGTAATCCTAGGAAGATTTTACTTAAGAAAATATGTTATATGTTTTTTTTTTGCTAGGATTACTCCAAAATATTTTATTTTTTATGTTATCCGAATGAAATAATGTGTATGAGATATTTGTCTATATTATTCATTTTTAGTCCAAAAATTGAAATTATAGTTTTTTTTTTCTTTTCTTAATGAAAAGAATAAAATATAAGTCACGTCACTAATTTGAAGTGAAATAAAACCAAAAAAAAAAAAATATCAGTTAGTTGTTTTTATACTTCATAACTTTGTATATCCAACAAATTGATTAATTATAATTTGAATGAATAATTTTGTTTTGCGAATTATGGTATCAAATTTACGGTTGGGCAAAAATTAATCAAAACCAGTTAAACCGATCAATCCAACCCAAATCAACCGGGTTGGTTTGGGTTTTTAGTTCAATTGAGTTGGGTTTGGATTAAGAAATCAAATTTTAGGTTGGGTTTTGAGTTATTCATTAAAGTGGTAATTACACAAAATCATACTTTAAGTATTAAACCTTCCAAAAGCAGATTGAACGTTTAATATTTCCAAAATCAGATATTTTTATTAATTAATATATTATTACTAAATAAAATATATGATTAAATTAAATTAATTTATAAATCAAACCCTAACTCCCTCCACCCACCTCTCATTTCCCCAAACCCGTCTCTCTTTAACTCTCTTCTCGCCGCCAAAACCCGTCTCTCTCTTAACACTCCTCTCGCCGCAGTCGCTACGCTATGACCTTCGCCACCTCCACGCAACGCCCGCTGCAACCACCGGAAGAATCACAGTTGCTACAGAGCTCGTCGCTACGAGAAGGAGCCACCGGAAGACATCACTGCGATGCCGCTACCCACGACTCTCTTTCTCTCTGTCCTCTCCCTGTGAGCCGGCGTCGCTACATTCCGTCGATGGAGCTCTTCGCTACTAGAAGGCTCCACCGAGCACTGGGATGCCACTACCCATGGCGCTAAGAGCCCACTGCGCTACGAGACGTACTGCAAAATTGGTGGCTAAGTACGTGCCCAAAATGCCAATGTTGTCCATTGTGGTTCCTGAAATCAAAATCAAGACTGATTCCTTTTATTGGTCTTGTAGTGATGAGTCCCCTGCTAGGCACAGCCTTATTTACAGGGGTTGGTTCATGTTCTGTGTGCAGGATCTGTAGGGGCTTCTCATGAAGAATCAACTGAGGAAGCACCGGAATTCGACCTTGAACAGCTAAATCGAAAGGACTCTACAAGGTGGGGATGTTGTCGCAGCCTTGCACCAAATTGGAACTGCATCCATCATCAAGATTGTGACCGTAAAGTGATGTTGGTTTTTGATGTCTATGTTTGGTTTTGCAAAGGGTGACGACGATATTGTTGGTGTTGGAGATTGTCATGGTTTTTAGTTTTCCGTTGATTGGTGAGGCTGTGTTGGCGACATTAGTGATGGTGGTTGTGGTGAGTTGTCGGCGATGGTGGCAGTAGCGGAGTAGGGTTAGGGCATGTGAGACGGTGGTGCTATATAGTCTATTTGACCAATTCTGTGACCAGAGCTATGTGCTGTGACCTATGTTGTGACTTGAGCCATGTGCTGTGACTGTGAACAAAAATCTGAGCGTTTAAAAATAACATGGGACTATGAACAAAATCGTGACATGTACTGTAACCATTTGAAAGTAACATGAGACTATGAACAAAATCGTGAGCCATGTGCAATATATTCCGTGACTTGTGCTGTGACCATTTGAAAATAATCCATGACTATTAACAAAAATGTGAGAAATGAGCCTTATCGCGTTATTAATCATTATAAACAAACAACCATGCGTTGTGACTTGTAACTTGGGCTGTGACTTATGACTTGTGACATGAGATGTGACTTGTGATTTATGACTTGTGACCTAGGTTGTGACCGTAAAAAAAACATGTCAACCGTACAAAAAAATATAGCGTAGTTGTCGCCGGAGTTAGAATAATTGCCGGAATCGGAGCAGTCGCCTGAAAAATCGATGTCGGAACAATCGTCGGAATAGTCGTGCGGAATGGTCGCCAGAATAGTTGCCGGAACAATCACCGGAATCGGAGTAGTCGCCGGAACGGTCGTTGGAAAGTTCGTCGGAGTAGGGCGGTGATCGGAACGATCGCCGAAGCGGTAGAGGTGGTGAAGGTGGGATGAGTTAATTATATTATATTAGAATTAAATATTTAATAATAAATTAATTTAATAATTTATTATTTCATAAATTAAAATTAAAATTTTTTTAATAAAAATCTGATTTTGAAAATTTCAAACTTGTTTTCTTATTGTTGAAATATGCTAAACTTATTTTCTTGAATAGGTAATCTTCCCTTCATTAAACGTAATTAAACCCAATAAATAATTTTTTTAAAAAAATAGTACACAAAAACCAAAAACCAAAAATCTAATAATCAAATTTCTTCTCTACCTCTCATCTCTTCTACATCTCATTGTAACTCGTGCCTCGGGCCATTGATCCAATCTCAATCCACTTAAGGCCTATCAAATCACCATTTTTAGTGTAATTGAAATTGATTCAAATTGAAATGGTTTCAAACTTTTAAAAAAAATTGTTCAAATTCAACAAAAAAGGTTCCAACCATTTGACCCATAAAAAATTGTCCAACAAAAGAATAATCGGATCCAACTTGAATTAAAATAAAATCCAAACCGATCAACCAAACCGAAAACAACCCCAAGTTTGGTCGATTTGGGTTAGGTTGAGTTGAGTTGAGTTGGTCTTCAACCGTGAATGAGTTGGTTTCGATTTAAATTATGAGGAAATTATAGCCTGCCGGGATTTGAAATACCATTTTCACAAATCATCTCACAGTTTTAACATTTCAAAAATTAGGTTTCTATATTTAATTTAATATTAATTATATAGTTTTATCCCAATTAAAATAACTTAAATCAATCCTAAAATTTCATTCATCACCGTCCCATCCTCCCATTCTCTCCTCCCCGGTTCTCTCAGAAGTCGCCGCCAACGCCAACGATGCACTCCACCGTCGACGCCGACGCTCACTCTCTCATCTTCACTCTCGCTCTTGTCTCTTTCTTCTGGACTCCACCACCGACGCTATAGTCCGTCGTTTCTTTTTTTTTTTTATGGCAATCGGGTTGCGGTGTTGGGATGTAGCGGTGGCTGGGGATGTGTGTACATGGGCCGGTTTGCAATGGTCTGGTGTTTATGCGTAGGTGCGGCGATTTTTAGGGTGGCAGATCTGTGTTTGGTGTATAGGTACGACAGATCTGTTATTGGTGGAGGTGCGACGGTCGTGGGAGGAGCATATCTGATTGGGTGCGGTTAGGTGCAGATTTGTTTTGGGTGCGGTTGGGCGGCGGGTGCAGTTGGTTGTGTTCTGTGTGCAGTTTTGTGTGTTCTGTGTGCGGTTGGGTGTGTTCTGGTGTTGGCGATGGATCGGGCACTACGAAATTGAGCATCTGAAGTTGGGGCGGTGGTGGTTGTGTGTTCTGCATTGTTTTGGTTGTGCGTATGGCAATGGTGGTTTTGGTGTGGTGATAGTGGTGTAGGAGAGGGTGGTGGTGCCACTGGTAGAGGTAGTGGCGAATGGCGGAGTGGTGGTCACAAATGCTGTGGGTGTTGTGACCAATATTTTGGTTGGTTGGCGACCAATAAACAATATGTGACCATTGAATTAGATAAAATGTGACCAATACATGATATGTGACCTAAAAATTATTAATTTGTGACCAATAATTTAAAAAATTGTGACCTAAATATACATAAAATAAGTAATGTGACTTATAATTTTGTGATTTGTGACCGACGAACAAATTGTGACCCATGAAAATTTTGAATTGTGGCCTAAATTTTTTTGAATTGTGTCCTAAAAATATAGATCTCTGACCTTAACATATTCACTGAATTTGGACGATTTGCCGGAATTGGAGCAGTTGTCGAAATAAAGTGGCGATAGAGTGGTCGCCAGAATCGGAACAGTCACCGGAGAAGAGTTGTGACCGGAACGATGACCGGAATAGTTCCCGAAGCGATAGGGGTGGTGGAAATTAAAATTAAATATTTAATAATAAATTGATTTAATAATTCATTATTTAATAAATAGAAAATTAAAAAACTTGATTTGTGAAATTTGAAACTTGTTTTGGAATTTTTGAAATGGTGTAAAGTAAATACATTAGAAATATATCGTTCCCTCGAATTATTGTCAAACCGAACATGTTGGATTGGATTTGAGTTGGACTCAAAACCAACCCAACCCAATCCACGCCCAGATTCAAGTCCTATTCAATATTATACATCAAGCATATAGCCTTTCGGTATTTCTAATTCCTAGACAATTTTATTACGTATAATTATTTGCCCCACATTTTTTTATAACCACAGTACATTTTAACTGCAATGATGATCTCTAATTTTTGCTCATTTTTTCACTCATGTATTCATTATTTTTATTCTCCATTTTACCCTTAACTTTCAATTAATTAGTACATCTTTTTTCTGATGAGGTAATTTTGCAAAATAAGGGCTTTCTAGTGTTTTACTGTTTAAACGCTAATTACTAATGAATATACCTTAGTAATTATAGACGAAATGAGTCGATAGTGATGTTTCGCACAATCAAAAGTCTACCTGAGGCTCCGAACGTCAAAAGAAAAATGATAGAGACGATATGTCCAATGAATACAACTAATAATGATACTTTGTGCTAATAATATTTTCCGAATTTTTGTATTAGAAAGTAGGAAGTAGTTGCAAAAGGCAGCGATAAGACTGAAAGTCAGCAAATTAGTATCATATAACGTTCTTCCCCTAATTAATGCTATTTGGGTAAATTCCCTTACAAAAACCAATCAAAAATCCACATAAGCAATAGTCCAAATAGGCCCTGGGTCTTTGCCCAACTTGTTAATGGACTAACCGGTTCGGTTTCAATTAAAATTGGCCCGATACTGAATCTTAAAAATTGAAAGTCAAACGAATCTGAACAAGTTCTCAATTCTAACTACAAAACTAACTTTTGATTCGATTTCAATATTATTTTTGCAATCAATATATTAAGCCATAATTTATATGAATTTGAATGAATTAATATATATTCCAAATAATCAACAATTTGTTG
Organism: Fraxinus americana; assembly: GCA_035079005.1. NCBI lineage: Eukaryota > Viridiplantae > Streptophyta > Magnoliopsida > Lamiales > Oleaceae > Fraxinus > Fraxinus americana. Next base: position 890,335 of record CM068722.1, on the reverse strand, counting down.
CTTGAATCAGAAAGCGTGGAAGTAAAATTAAAAAATGTCACACAATGGTTTATATTTTATTATTTAAGTATAAACAATTAGAATCACGAGCGGATCAAGGACAGGACTAAAAAAAATTTAAGCCGAGCTAATATTAGTTTTGCTGCTAGGTCGACGCTTGTCCCCACTTCGCGGTCTGGAGACGTCGATGCTGGTTGCTGCCTCACCAGTTTTGTCCCTCTCATCACTTGATCCGTTCCTCTCCTCGCCGTCCGGATGAGCGTCACGCAGGTTTTCGTAACTACTATCCTCAAACATAGCGAATCCTGTCCGGCACATCTGGGCTGTACGTATGTTAGCTGTTTGATAAAGTTGAATTAGTTTCTTTTCCCTCTACTTTTAACCTTTTCAAAAGTTCTAATTCATTGTTAAGATTGTCATACAGACATAATTATGACAAAATATTGACTTATCTCTGCAAATCTGATTGATTGAGTTACAATGATAATTACAAGAGAAATATTCTGATTTAAAGAACATGTATGTATATGTACCTATTAATTAGGAATCCTTAAATCATTTTGCTACGTCTAATCATAATTAACATCAATAATTAAGACTTCTAAGCAATGTTTTGTTGTCTCTATCTAATTATGTTTACACAAAAGCAATTCATAAACATAATGACTTGGATAAGAGTGTAGGTTTTTCATGATGGATAAGTTGATATGAAGTCTAGAAAAGTTTGAGAACCTAATCACATATTCTAGTGTGTGATTTTGATAGAATTTGGAGAAGAATATGAAGATTTGGATGGGGTTGTCCATACGAGAGAATATCTACTAATTTTTATAATGTATAGGATTTCTTGCATCGTTCCCCCTTGGTGATGCAATCTTTGCTAATGATGGTGGCCGGCAGTGTTTCCATGTACCGACTACTCTCATTTTGTATAGCTCTCGAAAGTTGTTCATCTTATTGTGAAATGGTTTAGAGATTTGACTTGATTTCTGAATCGTTGATTATAATCTAGAGAGAATATTCACATTTACTAATCGACTTAAATTATCAGTCAGAAGTGTTTAGTCTTATCCCAGTAGATAATAGCCAACTCGATTATTCTTAAACTTTTATAAGTGTGGTTGGTATGTCATCTTATGTAATTTATCGGCCATGTTAAGCTAGCTCTCTATTTCATTTCAAAAACTTCTTATGTTGCAAGGTTGAATCTTATACGAAGAGTGTCGAAATGATCTATTGTGTCGCAAGCCTAAGATCGTAATCACTATCACTACTATACTATAAAAGATAGGATGGCCAAATCACTATTCATTTGTGCACCTTTCATTTCACACTAAAACTGGTTCGCCAATCTGGTTTTGCTACAGCGCTTCCCTCAGTATCTAGCCATCTTTATTGACTAATTAGTATATATTTTCTTCATCTTCAACCGTCTAATTGCAGTTGATATTCTATAAATATCTTCTCAAACAAGCGGTGGTGCTCGTAGTGAAAATAAACAAACATCAATGGACGTGACTAAAAATGAAGAAGATGAAGAAACGAAGTATGAAGAACAAAGAGTGATTATACAAAAGAGTGAAAAATTCCTAGAAGATACTGAAGATATTCAAGGACTGAATGACTATAATTTGACAGAAGAGGACCAAAAGAGTGAAAACACTCCCAATGATGATGAAGATAATCATAAAAGTCCAATGGAAGAAAACGATGAAGATAATCAAGAAGATTCAATAGAGGAATATGATGAAGAAGATACTTTCGAAAGAAGAGAATGAAGTAAATGGAACTTTCAAGAATGATGATAGTGAAGAAGATTCTACAGAACAAGAAGATTATGACAAATAAAAAAAATAAAATCCTCCGCACTGTGTGGACACCGGGTAATATTTCTATCCCAAAACTTGTATGTTGTACTTGTAGAGTTGGTGGTTCTGTTAAATCCGTAATTTTTAATTATTTTCATTTGGTTAAAACTAATTAGGAGAGCAAGAAGTTTAATTGAAACATCTTAATTGTTATTTAACGGGAAAAAAAAGGTGTGTCTCTGCACAATCCGGAGACATCGTGTGCGCGGTCTCTACATTGTGCAGAGAAACATCCCCGTTTTTTTTAATTATTTCTTATTTTTTTTGTCAAAATATTCTATTTATTTACATTTTATACAAATTATAAATATAATTTCACTTATTAATAATTTTTTTGCCCCCTCGACCCTCGCGACCTGACCGGGTACGTCGATCCCCAGTCGGGGGCAGGCATTGCCCCCTTCAACCCCCACAAAGGGCAATACCCCCTTGTATGCTTTCAAAAGTTTCATTTGCTTTATCTTCCCTGTTCCACCTTCGTTGTTGCTTAATTATAAACGAGCAAATTTTTATTTTTTTTTTTGTTAAATCATTACGATCTATGCTTGTAAATTTCAAATGTTTTCGTGAACTTAATTCGGGAATTTCTACCATGACCAACATTGAGACATATGATCTTCTTAATGATAAGGAGCACATACTCATGATCAAAATTGTTCGTGATTATAGAAGGCTAAAAGGTACGGATTCTTTAACCATTCATATGTAATACTTTTTGTTTCTTGAAGTAATATTTCAGTTATAAAATCAGTAATGTAATCTTAATGGGTTGCTCAATTGGTCAGACCTTGAGTTTGTTCCCCATTGGTCACCAGTTCCAGTCACTTACGCCCACCGAGGTGAGTACCCAGTCATAAACCTTAGGGCCCCGTAGGATTAGTTGAGGTACGCGCAAGTTGGCCCGGACATCCACGGTTATAAAAGAAAAAAAAAAAAAACACCAGTAATGCCTTAGTCGATTTCTTTTGGTGACACCTCTTTCACTTCTCCCTATATACTTGTAACTACTAATACACAAATGAGTATACCTGTAAATTTTTTCATCTTTGTACTTTTCATCTATTATTGTCATTAAGTAAAGTACATCACTAATTTATATGCAGATAATAGAAACTCTTTTTCCATCTCCGTAAAGACCAACTGAAGCTCATCACTTCAAGCATCATCAGATAATATTTTTCATTATTAAATTTTACTAATTATTATGTTCGATAAAAACTTACTAAACCTTCACAATACCATTAATATGATACACTAAAATTACCTTAAAATACCAAAACCCATACATTGTATGGGCGTACGACTAGTCTTACATAAAAGGTTCCAACCACCCTCTAATAAGTGTGTTTTTAAAAAATAAAAAAATAAACAAAAATCTTGTGGGCAATGGCTCTTTTACTATGCGGGTGAAACTTACCTAATACTTAGTCCTTGTTTGATCAAGATTAAAATTATATTTGTAGTAAATTTTGATAAAATTTGATGAAATGTATTGTTGAAAAGTTATGAGTTTCATGAATTATGTGACTAAAACTAATTGTTGACTATACCTTAAGTTAAAATCAAAGTTAAAATCAAAATTTTAATCCTTACCAAACAGGGGCTTTATAACAATGAACTATTTATAGCAACCAAAAGGGCTCTTAAATTTTAGAAAGCTATTTATGGCATGTTCGATATGTTAGACTAGACAATAACATATTAATTTAGTACCTGCTATACTTCCAACTTATCTGCTAGTATATACATGGATTCAAATCAAAATAAACAGACAATTGAAGTGTGAATCTATTAAATGTAAGAAGCAAGACAAGGAATTTGTGTGTCATGTGATTTTATTTATATCTAGGAGGCAAATCTTATGAATGTCACTTGGTGCATGTGACCTAACTCTCATGTTTGTTATAAATGAACCGACCCAATTTGTGCTCCTTTTGTTTGAAAATTTAATAGCTCCCTTACACTACAGGGGCAAACCCACAAGTCATTACACACTTCACACTAGTATCATATCTCTCAAAAGATATTCAATTATACAATTGGATTCATTGAATCAAAATGGATTTATTTATTTATATTTTTCAATATTTTCGGTGGCGGTGAAGTCTTAGGGTTGAAAATAGGTTACATAATAGTTGAACTCAAAATTATGTTCTCATTTCATGTGGCAAAAATGGAATAATAAGGACTACAAAGTCTTGTATTCAGAACAACCAACAAAAAGTGAGAAAGAAAGTTGTCTAGAAAGAAAATGACATAAAGCAAAAATCAAAATGAAGAAATTCGGTCCATGCCTCGTGTTCTTCTGGAGAGAATGGAAACGCAACTGACATTTCCTTGTGGATTTCGCCATTACTGCGACCATCATCATCGAGTTCTCCCTCGACCTAATTGAGGAGGAAGTAAAGATTCCTCCCTTTGTGAAGAACTAGATTGATCGGGAACAGAAACAATGACACGAGGAGTTTGTATATCATGTCTACTTTGTTTCGAGATCAGAAATGTGAAAGTCAAGAAAAAAAAAAAGAGTTTGTACCTATTTTTACCGTACTAAAAAGAGTTTTGTCGACCAATCCCCACAACTGAAACTAGACCGTGTCGCGGAAATCGACATCGTTGCATGAATTAAATACAGAGAGTGGCTGCACTGTGATTCATGTGACTCGACTCGAGACACTGTACCATTTCTCATACTTCATTTTCAAAGTTGTATCAATCAACACATGTTATCTCTTCTGAGCAATTAGCGTTAATTTTAAAAAACTTTCTACTAGTCGTCCAATGAACATGAGTACTAAACTAACATCATTAAAATCTTAAGATTAGACAATAATCGAACATTATACCAAATTATGTTACCAATTTTAACGTTCAAATCAAATCGATCACCACATATCATAATCAGTCATTCATATCGACCAATAGGAATTTTCTTCAGATTTGTGAAATTTTTTCGTATTTCCCTTCACAACTCCACTAAGGCTAAAATTTGAGAAGATAAATTAAAAGGAAAATTGAGTTGATTTTCACGATCCTTCGCATAGTGTGGTCATAGGTCTCCAACATTCTAGATTGCTGACCTATTTAAATATATGAATCTAAATCTATACATTACCTAAACTGTAAACATGGCATGGATGTTAATATATCGCACGTGAGTTTCGTTGAATTGAAGAGAAATGTTAATTTGACAATTTTACCCTCTATTTTGTTTATGTAATACTTTCTTCACCCACTTTATTTCAAATTCCCAGCTGTCATTGGTGGGACTTGTCCTATATTTTATAGGGTTTTGGTTAAATTCTGCATTCAAGATAACGAAATGGTACCTTTCAAATATCACAATTCATATTGTTAGAAAAAGACTCCCATACTTAAAGTCACATTTAACATATATATCAAATTTGTTAGGACAATATTAATTAAATAATTCAATAGTATTAATGTATTATATGTGTCCTTGCGAACCTTTTAAGACAACCATTATTAGTACAAAAGTTGTTGCTAGGTCTACCAAATTTTGTCACGAGTCAAAACCTTGTGCTTATCGTGTGTGAACGTAATGAACAATTGAAATGTAGAAGCGCGTCGAATAATTCAATAGGAATTAGTTACATTTATATCGAAATATGAGTATGAATGTCGATGGAATTGATTCATACCCCCAGTTGACAGGATAAAAACTTTTCACTGCTGATATGACAAGAGAACATTAATTATGATTATGACTTCGTGCAATGAAAAAGAACATAACATCTACTACACTTGTGAATCTGATCAACCAAGACACCTTACGTCGAAATTGAATCATCTGTCACATCTATATTCATCGAAAGAAGAAACTAACCAACAATACTTTTCCAAACCTCCCAAATGGCTCGAGCAACAACATGAAGCCAATTCGAACACTTTCAATATTGACTTAAATTTACCTAACAATTTTCGACCTCGTCCACAAAAATTTGGAAATTTTATTTAAAATATGTTAGGTATTCATTTGATGAGAGTCAATATCTATGGACTATAAGTGGCACGTGTAAAAGTAAGTACTAAGAAACCAAAATTTTAACTTCAAAGTCAAGCTATATAGCTTCTTGTCTTTGCTTTCTTCTTACGTTTTTCTTCACAAATAATTTGCACACAAATACACCCTTTGTCTCAGCCTTTGTCTGCCCACAACAGGAAATAATAGGCCGTGGCATTCTTATAAGTGCAACCACGTATACCCAGCGGTCCCAAAAGATATTTTTTATTTGGGTAATTATATTACCACAACAAAATTTTATTGTTACACCACAATTTTAATCAAATTTTTTATTTACTTAAATCACCTTAAGTAGAATTACTTTATTACCCACAATGTTATATAAATTCTTAACATAAATTTTTTTTTTAAGGATACACCACCACAATCATGTTCTTGTCTATTCAAGTCTTCTCCAAACCAATTATTCCATCTTGCTGACATTCAAACTTGAAGGCAAGAAATAAGAACACAGGCTTGCCCATATACTTGAAGAAGTTTTTTTTTTTTAATTAATTCACTTTAAAAAGTTAATTTCTCCCAATAAATAAGAACATTACAGATCTGGAATCAAAAATGAAAAATTGAAGGCAAGAAGAACAGATCCTATGACTATTTCATCTCACTCATAAGTCCTGAACCTACGAGGAGGAGGCGGTATATTAGGCTTCGGAGTGAAGAATTGCTGAGGTTTAGCACCCTCGACGCCGCCATTGACGCAGCCCATATACTTGAAGAAGTTGGGGAAATCAATTTTGATTGTATAATATGAATCACAAGACCTAGTTTGTGGATGCAAAAAGTTGATTTTGGAGACTTTATATTTCTTGAATCCACTAAGCTTGTTGGACTGGCCACAATATTCGTTGGCAGTCCATGAGAATCCCATTCTTTTCGCTCCGAATCATCTGCTTTCGCCATTGCCCAATGCCAGAAAATACGAAACAGAAAATTCAAACCGCCGTAGAAGAAGGTTGCGACGCCGGGGGAGGACGACAACAAGTTTTTCCGGTTTCCCGGAAAAGAAACATTGTTAGATACCATCAGGATTTTTTCGGTCTGAGAGAATTGAGGAGAAATAACAACAGTTTTTGATTACAATGTAATTGAAGAGGCTCATGTAATAAACCACCCGCCACCAAAACTCGGCGACGGTTATGGTGGTAGTGGTACAGGCCATTCAGAGGCGATTAATGGGCGATTAATGGAGGATGTGTAGTGTGTACACCACTTTTTTTTTTTTTTTTTTCATTTTTCATTTTTATTGTATTAGGGGTATAGTAGAGAATTGGTTGTAGTGTATTTATTAAAATGATATTTTAAATGTGGTGAAATTATAATGTGGTGTAGTAAGTAAATTTTGTTGTGGCAATATAATTACCCTTTTTATTTACTATGAGAATAGGATGGAGTGGGGCCCCTATCTTTTTATCTTAATATTGGATAGGATGAGAAATAAATTTACCGTTCTATTTTCATTCCATTTTGATTCTCCCTCGATCTTTTTTTGTGGATCGAGATAAGATTTTATAATTGTATTATTCCTTCCTATCTTAAATATTTTTTTTCGTCCGCAAATACTTTTAATAATTCAACGCTCTAATACCATTTATAAAGAATTGGAGTTTTACTATCTGATAAGAATCTACATCGTGTCTTATCTAAAACAAGACTTTATTCATGCGTTTTAAACAAAAGTTATATAATTACAAAACATTATGAGTGATTCTGTAAACACGGGCATTTCAATCGACTTAATGATGATGGCGCATGAGACCGAACGAGACCACTTTGATTATGAGTTGGGAGATACGAACATAGTGATCCTAAAATACTTTATGCGCTAACTTCCATTTTAAAACAGCAACCCATCGCGATAATTAAGCGTTAATTGAGATTGTGGGGGGAGGGGGGGAATCTCGTGGGGGAAACATGTTTAATCATGTTTGAAGAAAGCATGCAACCACTGACCCGCAGAAAAATATGGGCAACCTCGTTTAAATAATTAGAAAATAATAAAATATGATCCCTCTAAAGTATTTGAATTTCTACCTGATAACTATTTGGTCAAAAGCCAAAAATAAAAAATAAAAAAGCTGAAAATTTGCCCCTTGGAGTTGGTTGAAGCCGCATGAATTTACTTTTTTATTATTGGTCCAGCACAACGTAGTATTCACGTCAAATGAATGAGATATGTGGGGTCCCGTCGGCAGATTCGAAGTTGAGGATTCTGCCCCACAACCAATCAAGAATTAGCGGGAAGATAATAAAAGCATATTCCCGCCACATCATTTAACAAGTCAACTGCCATGTTACAACCTCTAACCGTCGGTCATGGTGACGGTGGTAATGGATTAAGGACGTGTTCGGTAAAAATTAAAATCGGATTAAAATTAAAAAATTAGACGTTATTGTTAACTTTATTAGACGAACGTGATCCAATAACGGCTATATTTTCAATTTTAATTGGATTCTAAACACTTTAAGTTGACTTTTACTTTGATTTTGAAGTATCCCTTACGAACTAGGCTTTCCATCGTGATCAAGTGATATTCTCCACCAATGACAAACTAAAATTTTGAAAAGGAGGATTGACTGATGACCTCAGCATGATCATATAACTTTTTTCAATTGTTAAGTCATTCACAAATGAGAAAGTGACCTCTGAAGAAAACTTAACAAATTAGAGTAGGAGTGAACGAGAACATTCTCTACATATCAACGACATATTAGAATGTGCACAAAACTAAATTTCTATTCAATGCAAAATGGAAGTATGATAATTTTCCGATAATTCTCTATCGACAAGGAAGGATAATACTCCATGACAGGGGAATCAATTCCCTCCACACAAGTTATTCTATATCCGATAAATAGTGATATCTATCTTATGCATACATAAACGCATGAACCTCTATCAACATACATATATTTAATTTTGTACTGATATAAAATTTAGTATATTAGACAAATTGGTTAATTTTTCACTCACCTCAATAAAACGAAAATTATAGTGTCGCTCATTAACGTTAATATAGCATTCGAAATATAAAATTCCATGAGTATCTTATAATTTGGAGGTATGTCAAAGTAGAGTGGGTGTGAGGGAGAAGGGGGGCAAAACGTAAAAGTATTTAGTACATGGCATGCACGTGCTTATCTTAGGTCCACATGTTTGGTGCACATTCTTAAAACACGCTTTTGGAGCTAAATTTTGAAAAATATGTTCTATGACATGCTTTGCTTCCCAATTAATATGTGCTTCCACAACTTTGTGTGTTTTCATGTCATGCTTGTTCTATGTAATATTTGCATTATCTTATCGATTCCATAATGTCATCATGAATTAAAATTGAATTTAATGAATTTTTAATATTTCTATGTTTTCATGTAATATCAAATATAAAGATAATTTTCAAGTGAGTAAAATTGATAAATTTTTATTTCAACGTTCTCCTCTAATTTGGTCTACTTCTCATTTCGAGCATCAAATATATACATTTAGAATAGTAATTGGAATGAGAGCACTCTCGAGAATTGACTAGTGTAGGGCATGGCCAATTATTTGAAACAGTTTGCAAAATTTGAAACATAAATCAAATCCCTTCAAAGAGGTTTGGTTCGATTCAAAATTAAAACGTTGACCGATTCACGTAGATCCAAGTCAATGATTTTAATTCTATTTTATGGTTTAGCCCTAGTCATGATTTGTATTTTATAGCCTAACCTAACCATTTTCCAAAATAAGAAAATAATCAACTTTAATAATCAACTTATTTTGTAGAATAAAAAAATTGAAATGCATTCGATTGATTTGGATAAGATTCTACCCTAATCATTATTCTTGCAAATTGCCATTATATCAAATTAAAATATGCTAAAGATTGTAAAATTTATATATAAGAGAAATAATATCCAATTATCTAAATAGTAATTAATATTTTAGGTATTGTCCAAACGACAAAATGGTTATTACAAAATCACTCATTCAGTCATTCTAATTAAATTCTTTTATTATAATTTTCAAAAGATTTTATTAGATTTCTAAAACCTCCTTTCACTCAAATCAATCAAAATAGGTAAAATTAATACTTCCAAAATTTGAAAAGGTGATATATTTAGGGCTTGTTCGGTACAGATTAAAATCGGATTAAAATTGAAAAATTAGCAGTTATTGTTGACTTTTATTAGACGAGTGAGACCAAATAATGACTATATTTTCAATTTTAATTGAATTTTAAGCTCAGTCAAACATGCTCTTAATTCTGAATTTACTCCACGAATAGTCAAATACTTTAGCGTGTCAAAATTAGTATTTATATCTCTCTCATCGCCATTTAGTATCACCCTCACTTGTATATAATGAAGTGTTATAATGAAAAATGGATTGTAATTCATAAATTCGACTAAATCGAAATAAATCACTATGTATAATTGACGTCTTAACTTAATTGAAATCACTCTTTACAGATCAAAATATTAGTACCAATTCATTATTTTGTTCGAATATTCAAAATTTAGCAATTTTATTTCGAAATTAAAGAAAAAAATTAGGTTTACAAAAAAAAAAAAAAAAGAATTTTCAAAAAATCCATTACAAAAGCTGGCCCATATAGTGTGAAAAGTTACAAGAAAACCGACAGCAAACAATGACAAGAGAAAAGCCGACAGTTAACTATCACCAAAATTTACCTCCTAATAAACTTTTATCAATTTATTAAACACAAAAAAGGAAAAAGAATATTCTGTGAGCCCACCCATTGCATCCACTACCCACACAGTATAAGTTATATGTTTTATTAGTCACTGAATTTATACATTCATCACGTTTTACACATTAAACTTTAAAATGCTCTTGAGTGATTATTGAATTTTAACATACTGTACTCCATCACTCCTCATGTTCACCGAACTTTAAAATTTTCTTTGATAAATGAAATTTAACATATTACATTTCATCATCCATTCTCACTCACCACATTACATTAGTTACTGAACTTATATTTTCGTCACATTTTACTCACTGAATTTTAAAAAAATTTAGAGTGTTGTCCTCGGTGGCAATCTAAATGGCTGCATGAGGTCGTGGGATCAACACTATGTTTGATACCCATTATTCGAAGCCCCTGTTTGAACTACATTATTTTTTTAATTATCATTATTCATTTATTCTACTCATTTTCAACAATATATTTTTCATCATATCAATAAATTTTCCTTCTTTTTCAATCATATATTTCCAATCACATAAAAAAATACATTCTTGGAAAAAAAAAATGTGCACCAAATAAGGGCTAAACTAAAATACATTTTTCTCTCTCTTATTTTCAACCAGGTCAGGAGAGGTCTGACTCGGCCCGGACCGCTGCACCTTTTTTTTCCAAAAAAAAAAGGGAAAATGAATTATAGTGAAAATCGATAAAAGTTACGTAAAAATAAATTTTACTTTGATTTATTTTTCGATAAATTGTACATCAATAAATAAATAATATAAAAACTTACAATTGTTCAAATAATATTTTGCCTAACTTGACAAATTACACAGTTTTGAACTATTTATGAACTTATAGTTAAAGTACATCTCAACTAGGTTGGAACCTACTTAACTATAATTTCGTCATTAAAAATTAGATTTTATTCATCTACGGTAAGATTTTTAAAGTCTTGGACAATATCGTCAGCAACTTTATCTTGCATTATTCTATCAGATGGGAGCTTCTAAATAATTAGAGTCAAACGATGGATTAAGAGTCATTTTCAAAAGTTCAATGCATGCAGTATTTGCACTAGCATTATCAAAACTAATGCCAAATAATTTGCTCAATACATTAAATTCATTAAAAACCTGTAATAAATTCTCACACAAATTTATTCCATTACGTGGATATTTAAGTAAGCGAAAATCAATAATTTTTTTGTGAAGTAACCAATTATTATCAATAAAATGTGCAGTGACACATGGATAACCATTGTGATTACGGTCAGACCAAAAATTTTATGTTTTTTATTTATTTTTTTAAATGGGCCAGCTCGTTTCACCTTGAACAGGCCCGGACCGGTTCAAGATGCGGGCGGCCCACGATTCGGCCCACAAGGTTCGTGAGTCGAATCGCGGGCCGGTTCACCTACGGGTGGGCCCGCCCATCTTTACATGTCTACCTGTGAGTGAGCAAAATTTTAAAAATACAAGCACTTTGATGTTTCATACATACATACATTTGAATATGACATTTAGATATACTCAGATACATTCATGGAAGCAGATAAATAAGCATACCTATATTCTTTAAGATTATATCCATCCATCTCTCTATATTGAGTCGAGTTCGTGTTTAAAATAACATTTATAATTGTTTATTCATATTTAATCGATGTGAAGATTTTTTACTCTAAAGTACACCAACCTTGATTGAAGTTCTCTTTTAGCTTGTGGTTTTCTGATGATCGTGTCCAGACTTAAAAGTTCTATACTAAAAGGCCAACCTCGTAAAAATGAGTAATTTCAATCGTTAAGAATCATCTATTATTTTCATATTAAATCAAAGTAGGTTATTCGCCTGACATTATAAAAACATGAGTAAAATATTGATAAATTAGTGTCAGCTTGTGCACTGGTACTCATACTACACAAATTGGTAGATAGAAGCAAGAATAAATTATTAACCAAGATAATTGTTTCGTGTGGTTACTCGCTAACAATTAAAAGATGATCAGATGATTGTGTAAGAGACAAACCTCTTGAAACAAAGTCTCAAAAAGGGGTGTTTATCGAATATGAAGATTATAGTCTGGATACGAATAAGATGCCTCCAAGGGGCGCAAGCACACAAGTACAAGGAAATTGAAGTAATTAAAGTTAATCTAAGAAAAAGTAAATTACATATTCTCTATTTGAGAGTGAATTTTGTCGGGGCTTTCTTCATTGCTTTCCTCTTCCTTTTATACTCCTTGGGCGGTTCTCAACCGTTTGGACTCCGCTTGTAACTACCCATTTCTTTCATAGTAGCTAACTGGCCAATAACTACCATTTGTATCTCCTACCACCACGTTTTCTTTATAACCGTTTGTCACTAATTTTCTGAAATCGTGGGATGTAATCGTGATGTGCTCAAACTGCCTCAAATCGTGATTTTTAGATAACGACAGGGTTCGGTCATCGTTAGGACTCTGGGCGATCCAACAATTTTGGCGACGGCTCCTTCGCTCTGGGCGTCCATAGGGTATTTTATTCGATCAACCATTCTGGGCGTTCTGCAAGCTTGGACGACGGCGTTCCCTTGTTTGTGGGCTTTTTACCCTTTGCTTGGGCTTTCATCTTGGATTTTCAACCGAGCTTTGCTCTTTGGGTCATTTAATTTGGGCTACACTTTTAGTGTGTCAACAATTATCTAAAGGGAAAAAAGAATTATTTTTTCTATTTTTCGGAAACAACTCAAACCCAAAAAAGGAAGGCTTGAAATCTTTTTGCAGTTGCAATCCTTGTCAAAGAAGGTTAACGAGATGAATGATAAAAGGTTAATTCGAACAACTGGAGACGCTTGTTCTTAAATCTTTTACATGAGCTACGATTAGGAAATAGATTAATGGTCGTAGAATACATGATTGTTATTATCTTTGAATAATATGTGATCATTTTCATTGTTGAATATGAACTGTAATTTCAACAATTTGTTCACTAGAAAAAAGACGAGTGATCCAAACTAGATTCAAGAAAAAGAAATTCATGGGTTATGGATATTATCAGTGGTAAAAACTATGGTGAATATGAAAGTTTAAAGAAGATATTAGGTTGCCGTTTAAACTAAAATATTCGTCCGCCAATCAAATAATAAAGAACAATGCTTTTTGCCAGAACCCACTGCAACTGCAAGCCTGTTAAAGAATGAGCCGATAGACCGTGGCTTGGTTAAGGGAACCCACCGGAGGGAGCCATAGCAAAAGGAGCTACTAACTTATACCATGTCTCGATTGCAAAGGTTTCCCAATCTCCGTTATATAATTATCATTTCTATCACTGGCGGAGCCAGGGGTGGGCTGGGGTAGGCTGTAGCCCACCCTTGCCCAAGCCCAGAAGCTGGAAAAAAAAAAATTGTTGAAGCCCAAGCCCACCCTTTAAAAAAAAAAATTTAGCCCAGTTTAAAATTGAAAGCCCAACCCAGATTAAACCCAAATTCCCAATCCATCCCATACCCAACGCGAACCCTCCCTCTCTCTTCTCCTCTCTCGCTTCTTCTGCTCTCGCGAGTCTCGCCTCTCACTCTCAGCCTCAGCCCTCGCCCCTCAGCCCTCAGCTACTGTTCGTCCCTCAACACGCTGCTGCCTGCTAGAACCTTGTCTGACGGCGAAACCCTTCCTCAAGACGCTGCTCTCTCGCTCTCTGCCGTCCGTGACTGAGTGTGAAAAGGTAATTTTTTTTCGATTTTTTTTACTGAATGTTGAATTTTTGAATTGTTGATACTTGATACGTACTGTCTGAGTGTCTGGAGGCTGGAGTTGTAGTTTGTTACTGAATTTTTTTGATTGGAGCTGGGAATAGTGTGGACCACCGATTTCAGGACCGGGTGGTGTGGAGTGTGGACTGTGGAGTGACTAGAGTCTGTGGAATTGTTTGCTGAATTTGCTGTCTTTGTGTAATTGTGTCAATTGTGTGTTTGAATTTGTGTCACTGGAGGCTGGAGTTGGAGTTTTGTTACTGAATTGTTACTGTTTTGTGTCAACTGTCAATTGTGTGTTTGAATTTGTGTGTGAGTGTGTCTCAATGTGGGATTGAATTTGTGCCAAACCAAGTTGAATTTGTGTGTTTGAATAATTGAATGTGCTTTAGCCTTACTGCCTAGTCTGCCTTAATTGAATTTGGAAGTGTCTTGCATTGGAAAATTGGAAATTGATAGCACATATGATTCTAGTTCTAGTTTTTGAATTGAATTTGGAAGTGTCTGAGTCTCAATTAGGCATTTGCTTAGGAAATGTTAGTTTGGAATTTGGAAATTTAGCCAACCGCAATTTATGTAGGAATTTATAGGATATTAAAGTTTTTTTTTGACATTTATGCTCTTAGGTTTAATATGGAGGAAGATCGACCTTCTTCCAAAAAAGGAAGAACTTTGTTATCTTTCTTTTCAAAGAGTAACAAACGTGAGGGTACTCCAATTCCTACTGCATCCACTCGAAATCCAATTTCATCCCCTGATGTTGAACGAGCATCATCTTCTAATCTTAATGTGGAACCACTTGATTCTATTGAACGTGACCCAGGAAAAAGAAAGCAAATATGTGAACATCCACTAAATGAACGCGATCAAATTAGGTGAGCCTATTTAAATGTTGGACCTTATCAACTGAAACTTTTGGACTATCAGAGTAAAGAATGTGGAAAGCAGAAACGTCGATTTCAGGAGCGTTGGTACAATCAGTTTCCTTGGTTGGAATATTCACCTTCAACACACAAAGCATATTGTTTTTATTGCTTCCTTTTCCTCAACGATAGTGCTCCATCTATTATTTCATCGTTGGTCACAGTTGGGTTTGACAGTTGGAAGAGGGTCAACCAAGGCAGTAAATGTGCATTCCTTATTCATGTTGGTACAACATCGTCATCGTATCATAATGGTTGTAAGAGAAGAGCTGAAGATCTAATGAAACCAACTCAACATATTGACAAGGTAATGCAATCTGTATCGGCCGAGGAAAAATAGAAAAATCGTTTGCGTCTGAAGACCACTATTCAGAGTGTTTTGTGGTTAGCACTTCAAGGTTGTTCCTTTAGAGGCCACGATGAATCTGAATCTTCTTTGAATCGTGGCAATTTCATTGAACTGGTGGATGCATTTGGAAAAATGAATGTGGAAGTAGGAAAGGTTGTTTTGGGTAATGCTCCTAAAAATGCTACATACACGTCTCCAGACATTCAAAAAGAGGTTTTAAACATTATGACCAATAAAGTACGACAAAGAATTCGTGACGAAATTGGGGATGCAAAGTTCAGTATTCTTGTTGACGAAGCACGTGATGAATCTTCGGCAGAACAAATGGCCATTGTCTTGAGGTTTGTGAGTAGTAGTGGAATTTTGACAGAACGTTTCTTTGCAATCAAAAACGTTAGTGACACTACCTCATTAACTCTTAAGAATCAGATTTCTGATGTTCTTGTCCGTTTCAACCTTCAAGTGCAAAACATGAGAGGTCAAGGGTATGACGGTGCTAGTAATATGCGTGGTTCTTGGAATGGACTACAAGCATTATTCCTTAGAGATTGTCCATATGCATACTATGTCCATTGTTTTGCCCACCGTTTACAACTCACATTGGTTTCTGCAGCTAGGGATGTCTCGGATATTAATTCATTTTTTTCTCATTTGGACAATGTTATTAATATGATTACATCATCTCCTAAGCGTATCAATGAGTTGAAAAGTGCCCAAAGAAAAGAAATTGAGCATTTGTTGGAAATTGGAGAACGACAGTCGGGAAGTGGGGCTAATCAGATTGGTAATTTGCAACGAGCCGGAGCTACTCGTTGGTCTTCTCATTACAACTCTGTAAAGAGCTTGATTGATATGTATGTTGCAACTTGCAAAGTGTTTGAATATCTTAGTGATCATTCTCCAAATACAAGATCTCGGTCCGAAGTTGATGGTGTATACAAAACCATGACAACATTTGCATTTGTATTTATCTTGCATTTAATGCGTAGAATTTTGGCAATTACTGATGTACTTTGTCAGGCCCTTCAGAAGAAAACTCAAGACATCTTAACTGCTATGAGATTTGTCCATACTACAAAAACTATCCTTCAAGCATTGAGAGAAGATGGTTGGGAAGAATTTCTTGAAGAAGTGAAACTATTTTGCTCAAAAAATGATGTACATATACCGGACTTTGATGGTTCTTACATGGTTGGTCGTTCTCGTGGTCGTGAGTATCCTACAGTTGAACATCATTATCACTTTGATATTTTCAATGCAGCCATAGATTGTCAGATGATGGAGTTAGATACAAGATTTAATGAGACATCATTAGAACTCCTTTCTCTCAGTTCGGCTTTGGATCCAGCAAATTCTTTTGAATCATTTAACATGGATAATATCTGTAAGCTTGCGCAGAAGTTTTACCCTGAAGATTTTTCGCAACAAGATATTTATTGTTTGAAAATTGAGTTGCAACATTATAAGAATGATGTGATTATCGAACCTCGATTTCAAGTGCCTACACTTTCTAATTTATGTCGGGAATTGGTTGCAAGCAGAAGGTCGGAGAGTTACGTTATTTTGACTAAATTGATTCGTTTAGTACTGACACTACCGGTTTCAATGACGACGGTGGAACGAGCATTTTCGGCAATGAAACATGTGAAGACGGAAATTAAATGAGAATGGATGATGATTTTCTTGCTGATTGTTTAACACTAAACATTGAACGAGAATTTAGTATTAATTTAGATCTAGATTCTATTATAGATGAATTTTATGCTATAAAACATCGTCGGGTACAATTGTAATATGTAACGTTATATTACAATTTTTCTAGTTATATATAAATTTTATTCGTACATTCAATTTTAAAAATTTTTGCCCCCCGTACGGCACATTCCTGGCTCCGCCCCTGATTTCTATAGTATAGATTTAGCCATATTCCCGGAAACGATGTGAAAACAAAGATTAATGGCAAGGACAAGAAGTAGTAACAAGCCATGCGCTATGGTAAAATCAAGCACAGAAACATGGAATGGAGGAGTTGTGCTCACCACATGGGCACTATAGTTTTTGCTCCTTTTTTTCCCCTCAGCAAATAGTTAAACGTCTCTCTCTCTCACACACACAACACTGTAACGACCACATACTTTCCCTTACAACTTACAATAAAACTATTTGTGAGTTACAAAAGTTGTGTTACAAAGTGTGTTGACAAAATTCGAACCGTTGATTTCAAATGATTTAAAATTTTGTTTTTAAAATGATTGGTGTAAATATTATTTTGTTAACCAATTTTGTAACCCAACTTCGTACATATAACATTAAAAAAAAAGGAGAAATATATTTGAAAAAGTGGTCACTGCGGGCAGTTTATTCGGGCAGCTAGCATTAGTCACGCATTTGATTAGTCGGCGCGTCAAAGCGCGTGGTATTTCAAGCAAAAAAATAATAAAATATTATTATTTTAATATTATATAATCCCTTCTTTAGGACCAAAGCGACGCAACAAAGCATGCGTTTTCACTCTGGACGTTTTAAAAAGAGAGAGAGGGAGAGAATCAAACCAGCAAAAACTACAGAAATAGAGAGATTGAAGAGGATAAGGGTACAACTTGATACAGAGAGATTTTATTAGGGTTTTGAAAAGTGAAAATTTCGATTTGGTTTGTGATTTTGAAGTAATTTTTAGAGGAGGAGAACCGTAAGAAGAAAGGGAGAACAATTATGGAGTGGACATATGTAGATGAATATGAGAAGCTTCTTTTCCGAATGTCTACCCCAAGGTTAGTGTGTTTTTCTTCTCTTTGTTTTTTGAGTTTCTGTTTCCACTTTCAACATTGTTTTCAATTATTAGTTCAATTTTTCATAAGATTTAAGTTTGTTATTTTATTTTCTCAGTTTTTTGTTGTATTTCTTCAGTTTTTCATGAATTTGAAGTTTTTCTGGACTCTGTTTTTCGAACTTTGTTCTAAAATTTTCCTTTCAGAACATAATTTTTTGCTCAATCTGAAGGAAAAACAAATAAAAATTGAATTTCATGATCATAATAAAGTTTTGGGTTTTTTAAATTTATTTATTATTTGGTACTTTCCTTTTGAATTCCCCAAATATTATTCCGCATAATATATTTTGATTCAATTCTTCTGGAATCCAGATCTTTGGGGCATTCCATTTGGCAACTTTCCTTGATAAGAAATAATCAGTTAAGATCCCACTTGATTTCACCTTAATTAAATTAAGTCCCTAATTAAATCTAAATTTAATTGCACCGATTTCTTTTTCTTCAAGTTATTCTGACTCTTTCTCTTGTTTGCTCAAACATCACCGTCTTGACTTTTCAATGACCTTGTTTAATTTCAAATTCTCGATAGTACCCTTCAATTGACTGATTCTCTGTTGATTTTCAGGGTCATGATCGATAATGCGGGTTGTGCAGACTCCACCAGAGTCATGGTATGTTCCCTTCTCAGAAACCCACACTGTTTGTAGTGATTATTTATTAATTACTTTTGTTAATTTTGCTTAATTATTTTTATTAATTTTTACAGATTGATAGTGCTAGAAAACATGGGATTCTTCTTGAAGCCGTTCAAGTTCTTACTGATTTGAATCTGTCAATTAAGAAAGCTTACATATCTTCTGATGGTCGGTGGTTCATGGATGGTAAGCCTTTTTTTTTTTTTTGCTATCTTGCGCCTTCAAAATTGTGGTTTATTAGCATTAAATCTTTAATTAATGGGCTTTGATGCCGTTTCTTTAGTCTTCTACTTATTTTGCCGTTTCGTTTTCTTTAATTTTGCAGTTTTTCATGTGACTGATTTGGATGGAAACAAATTAACCGATGAGAGTGTTCTCAATTACATCGAACAGGTAACTATTAATTACTATATACCTTTGATTACTGATTTGTGCATGTATTTGACTGATTGTGTCTGTTTTCATGTTAATACAGACTCTTGGGACAATTCATTTTGGGAGATCGAAAAGCTTTGAGGGCCTTACAGCATTAGAGTTGACGGGTACAGATCGAGTTGGCCTATTGTCTGAGGTTTTTGCAGTTCTATCAAATTTACAGTGCAATGTTGTTGAAGCGAACATGTGGACGCACAATGGACGGATTGCATCCTTAATTTATGTTAAGGACGATGATTCAGGGTCCCCAATTGAGGATTCGCAGAAAATCGAAAGAATCGAGGCAATGTTAAGGAATGTTCTCAAAGGTGACAATGACATCCGTAGTGCCAAAACATCAGTTTCCTTGGCTGTTACACATACAGAAAGGAGGCTTCATCAAATGATGTTTGCTGATCGAGATTATGAGAGGAAGCCGCTTATTAAAACTTGTGATGAATCCCCGGTCGTGGCAGTACAAAATTGTTTGGAAAAGGGTTATTCTGTGGTAAATATTCAGTGTAAGGACCGGACGAAGCTTCTGTTTGATGTCCTTTGCACATTGACGGACATGCAGTATGTTGTTTTTCATGCTACAATTAACACGGCTGGAGACAGAGCCTCTATGGTATATAATTTTTCAACTGAGTATTTTTAGCTTCATTTAATATAATTTTTTGAAGGGAAATTTACATAATTTGCTATGAATCTTTTCAGGAATTTTTCATTAGGCACATGGATGGAACCCCGATTAGTTCAGAAGCAGAAAAGCAACGTGTGATTCTATGCTTACAAGCTGCAATAGAAAGAAGGGCATCACAGGTGATATTTTGTGCCTTTATTCTTTGTATTAAAGAATGTCCTTGTTCTTGATTTAACATGTTTCTTTTCTCGATCTGTTAGTCTAATGGAATTTTCTTGTCTGATAACAGGGTGTAAGGCTTGAGCTGTGTATGGACGATAGACTAGGCCTATTGGCTGATGTGACGCGAACCTTCCGGGAAAATGGCCTAAATGTGACAAGGGCTGAGATATCGACAACAATGGATAGGGCGCTAAATGTGTTTTACGTCACAGATGCAATTGGGAATCAGGTCGATTCAGAGATAATCCAATCTGTTCGACAAAAGATTGGGTTGAGTAAATTGAAAGTGAAGGAATTGCCTTTGATCTACCATCAAAAGGCGGAAAGGGACCAAGCCACAGCGGGTCCCGGTGGGACCATGTTATTATCACTTGGAAGCCTTGTGAGAAGGAATCTATACAATTTGGGATTGATCAAATCTTGTTCTTGAGTGATAAAAAGGCATATTCTTTGCTTCAGACAGGTTTCATGAGCTGGGCATTTGTGCATAGTAAAAGGCTTTTTTAAGACAGGATTTGGTATGGTAGTTGTTATAGTTGATATTTGGTTGGTCGAGTAGGTAAGACACATTACACATGGAAGGTGAATGATATGGGGCCCACCTCCCTACTAGTTTTCTTTGGTACTATTGTTTGTTTGGAAGAAGTGATTTGAATTTTCAAGATGGAAAAATGGGAAGTAATGAAAAAAAAAAGGTGGTGGTGGGTGGTTTTGGTATATTTTTACTTCTTCCTTGATGTTTAGGTAATAGTAGTAATAGGAAAGGAAATTGGTTTCACACAGCATATTATTGTACATGATTATTATTTTGTTCAAATTAAAATATTAGATGTGGTTCTAACGTTTGACTTTTATGTTATGATTTGTAACCACCACAAGAATTCTACTATTTCTGTTGTTGTTAACTTTGATTGACAATTTCTACTGAAATTGACATTTAAGTGTGTACTTCGACAAGAATTTTTTTTTTAATAGAAGAGTTTTCTGAAAAAGTTACATTAACAATTTCAAAAAATTGTCAAACATGATAAAAAGTAGTTACTTAATTTTAGAAATAATTTTCAATTTTTCAAAAATCGTTTAGATTTGCCCTAACTCGATGATATTAGGCTCATGATTGGTTCAACTATAAAAGTTTATTAAAATTTAAATTAAAGTAAACATTAATTTACATCATATATTTGATGAGATTCACAATTTCTCAACCACACATTCTGTCAACTTTTATCGAAATCTACTAAAAATCAGATTTTTATCTAAACAAAACGGGTTTAGATAATAACTATCATCATTGACATGAACACAGTGATATTACTTGTTACACTATTTTTCGAATACAAGCACTGAATGAGAACAAAGTTTTAACATCATTTCTTTTAAATCTCGCATTTCATGAAAAACACATCACAATATTTTGGTAACTGCAATCCCGTAACTATTTTCCCATTAGAATTTGAGTGACAAACAATCGAACATCTATTGATAATGTCTAGGAAAACTTTTTATTATTCCCGGTCGGTAGAATTTCACAAGAATTAGTACCTAAGTTGTCTCTTTCGTTAACATTTAGGGTTCTTATGCATTGTAGTTTCCGATTTCGAGTTGGAGAGTCTTAAATTTGTTGTACATTTCACCGTGCTAGTTTTTGTACTCATTTGAAGATTCTAAAGGCTGGTTTTTGCTTAGCATTTATCTGTTTGTTCCAAGACACTTGGGTTTTATCTTAAACATGTGCAACTAACGTTGGTATCTATGCCCACATCTCGAATCTAAACAAAAAAAAAAAAACTTGTAATAAAACTAACAATTTAATTAATTGACGAATTTTATAATTGATTTAGGTCAAAGGGAGTCGGCTCTTTGTTTTTCTTCTAATTTTATCCATATCTATAGGAAAAAGTTACAACTTGAGACAACGGTCTATCCCTTCCAAAACTATACACCAGTTGCTACTTCTTGCTTTGGGTTTATCTACCAACTTTTTCTTATTTTCGTCAATTTCTTTGTTTTTTATACCAAATTGTTTCAATTGTTTGTTGTCTTTTTGTCATATACGAAGAAATAAATACAACTTGATTGTTTGTTTATTGATTTGTGTATGCAAGCATATAATAATATAATAATACGTCAATAATTATCTTATTTTCTGAACTTAGCTAGCCATTAACATTATTCTTATAATGGATTTGACTACTCTTAACCGTTTTAAGAATAACTATTTGTGAGGTCGAGTAATACAAAGTAACCACTAACACACACATACGTACATACGTACGTGTGTGTGTTTGGTGGGGGGTGGGGTTTCAATTTGAAAAATAAATAAGTGGATGGATAAAATAATAATTCATTCAAAGTCCAAAATTAAATTAACAACAGTTTGGTACTGCAACTTGTATTAAATTAAATTAATCCTGGACCAGCATGCATGCTGACCAAGAGAGTCTAAGACTAGAACATATAATTATATAAAATAGAAAACGAGAAGCGTGCATGCATGCGGCACTGAACTAGGTTAGTAGGGTTGGTAAACCGACCAACACGCCGCCACTTGCTGCGGTGCAGGCTTGAATCTGCGGTTGCTCGCCGTGAGTTTTCACAATTTCACATGTTGCTGAGAAAAAGATTTTCCTGGTCAATAGTCAAATCCTTGTGCCGTTGGCTAGCTCTGCTTTTCACAGGTTTGCACATGAAAGAACACGTTACTAAGCTGTCTATTCACTAACCTATGTTTTTCTTAGGATTGTCGCTGTTACTGTATATTCATGTGATCGAGGCGCACACAGAATCCATGTCAGTTCTTCTTTTTTCAATATTATTTAGGTTTATAAAAAAATAGGATGTTTTTGCCCTTTTTTTTATTATTAAAAACCAAGAAAGAGAATCAACTAAGGATCCGTTTGATTGCAAGAAAGAAAAATGGATGGAAAGAAAATAAATTTTAGAGAAAGTAATTGTCTAGAACTTGTTTTTCAGAAAATTGTTAATTAAATGCAATTGATTGGTATATTTTTCCATTTGGAATATCTTAAAATTTTGGATCTTTTTGTGTTCGTTTAACTTTATTTTATATGTAAATTATCCATTAAATGATAATTTTTTCCACAATTGGTTATAAAATTTGTTTACATTTCCAAAAATAAAATAAAAAATGAAAAAAAATAACATTTCCTAAAAAATTATTTTTTTTAATCAAAGTTTTGTATTCGTTTGGCTTTATTTTACATGAAAATTGTCCATTAAAGTGAAATATTTTTTTTTACAATTGGTTATGTAATTTGTTTTCATTGCAAAAAAAAAAAAAAAGTGAGAATTCGATTTTCCCACCTAAAAATTCACTTCAAGCCTAGAAAAAGGCACGTGAGGTGAAATTTTTTTCCACAATTGGCATGGAAATTTTTTTGACATCAAACACTACCGAAGATGGAAAATGGAAAATCCATGCTATCGAACACTACGTAATTTCAAAGCCACAAAGTGAAGTTCATGCATTTAACCAAATGAAAGAAGGATAACATTTTCTTGAGCTGCATCAAAATTTTTGTTTTAATTTTAGCCACAAATTTTTGTAACATATGTATGTGTTTCCTTGACTCGCACTTGTTACAAATTAAATATAATTTTACTATCAAGTTACCCCATATCCTAATACTATTTGACTAATTCCCTTATTACTTAAAATCTCTTTTGGAATTTCACGTAGAATGCAATAAATTTCTTTGAATGCAAATTATTTATATGTACTGGGTTTGGCATCAGTCACTTTTTTTTTTTTGGTACAATGTGGAGACGGAGAGTCATTTAAATCCTTATTTTCCTTAAACTCCGCCTAAACATAGATTAGAGGGGGTGTTCTCAATTGAGGTTGTGACGGATTTTAAAAATTCTTCTAAATTTAGGGGTCCTCAATTGAGTTTGCGATTGATTTCAAAATTTCTTCTAAATTCAGGTATCCTCAGTTCAGATTTTAATGAAATCCATTAAATTTTAGGTGTTCCCAATTGAGATTTTAATGAAATTCAATGAAATCCTTTAAAATTTAGACATCATCAATAACTAGTGAATTTATAAAAAATTCATTAGTAGATGGATTTTAAAATATTTGAATGGATTTCAAGTTTAATAATCAAATCTTTTGAAATGTCACCATATTTGATGAGATTTTTATGGAATTTGTGGAAATCTATTTAAATCCAGAAAATTTATTAGAATTTATAATCTTTTAAAATCTTATTTGAGGACACCTCATAAATTATCATATTCTGTCTTAAAACAAGTACGGGCATACAGTTTGATAATCAAAATCCAGAAATTACTAATTGATCAATTTTCCTTTGTTATTTATAATTTATTAACTTTTATGGTTCTATATTATACACTATGATATATACTCAAATGTAATAATATTTATATTCTCGACAGAACTTTCATCACAATCAAGACAAGTCGCATATCGCAAGTGGGAGAGTATATGACCATACGGACCCTTATTGAATAACGTGTCATGATCAAGACTAGTCGTGTACGTCAATAGGTAGAATATTTGACCTTGAGGCCTTATTAGAATAAAATAGTAGGCCCATGACAAATCAATTCTCGATTGAAATATAAATTATAAATGCGATAACTTATTTAAAAAAAATAAATAAATAATTTTTTTTAACGACAAATCCAAAATGTCAAAATAAAAATCATATTCCAATACTTTTGGATACCAACCCCAATATATTATTACATATAATTAAAGATACTGGAATAATTCCATAATATTATTCGTGACACTTTTCTTTATAATTATTTGTAACCTTATAATAGAATCTTTAACCATGTAAATTTTAGATAAAATAATCATACAAATTCAAATGATTAATTATTAGTGACAACTGATCATAACCATCATAATATATTTACGAGCGTCATTGAAAGTAGTTGTTTGTTAACGAGTAAATTTTAGACCGGTCATGATCAGAGACGGATCCATGACCAGACTATAAGCCGGGCTAATACGTAGAAAAAAATTAATTTACACATAAGAAAAAATTTACAAAAAAAAAGGGGGGCAAGGACGGGGCTGGGCTACCCAAAATCCGTCTCTGGTCATGATACATGATGAAGCTTATAGATAACTCTCGCTGGCCTTCTATAATATAATAGCTCAATAATTGACCTTTTGGCGAAAATTAGCCAATAAAATCGCAATCGTTTAAAAGTGATAGAACAAGAATTGATCTTACGGGTTTTAGTATCTTTCGCTCTCAAGGTTGTATGTACCTTGAGTGTTCCTCCTATTTAGGTAACTTAACCTAGTTCCCCATATTGCATGCAGTAACAAGTTTCTTTTACTTAGGCCTATAAAATTAATTGAGTAACTTGCAAGTCATAACTACTGAAATTGAAATCAACGAAAAATTATTAATCAAATATATTAACGTTAATTTTAATAAGAATAATATATAATGTTCATGATTCCTTGTGCTCCCTTCTAGGTAGGAATTAATGACTTATACTTTGGCTTTTATAGCTTTGTTACCATCGGGTGGCTGGCTATTAGCTTATTACTAAGCCCCTACTCGGTTTAGCCTAAAAAAAAAAAGAAAAAGAAAAAAGAAAAAAAAAAGACAAAGTTTTAACCCTTATCGTCAGAAAACTTATCGATGGTGGTGTGCAGTATCAATCGAGAGTCCCTCTAATAATATTGACATGTTACTCGTGGTTATTCTTATTAATTATATTCTAAACATATATGTAGCTTGACGTATATAGTTCTAATATATCATAAAACTAAGAATAATGCTATCTAGTATTGATATACGTGGGTACACTTTATGAGTTCAATTAAGCCCCTGTTTGGTAACCATTTTGGCCAAAAATGAGAATGTATTTTATTGTGAGATGAAAGTCAAACCTGTCATGCCATTTGGGCCACCTAAGGGCTCTTTTTTTTCTAAAAATGAAGGCAAAATGGAGAACAAATAGACCGTAAATGAGTCATATGTGACTTTTCATTTAAATGATTATATCATTTAATGTCATGTAATTGTCACCTAAATTAATGCTTAACTTTCATTGTCGTCTTAGGATAAAGATCGTACAAAACAACGTTGGCTACGGATAAGTATAAAACATGAGAAGGTATAATAGCAAGATTCATAAAGTTTTAAGTTTCTTTCAACGTCAAATGGTGTACTTTCGAGTGTTCCTAAGTTCTAGGTAGCTTAACCTAGTTCCCCATATTGCATGCAGTAACAAGATTTCTTTAACATAGGCCAACAAAAACTATATTTTGGCTTTATATGTTTGTAACTATCCGGTGGCTAACTATTATTACTAAATTATTATTGAATTTAATGAAGTTTTTATTACAATCGAGATCTAGATAACTTCTAGAGATATCCGAGCTCAAAACAATATATCCGGGATGTGTTTGACCACATTTGTGAGATTACAAGAAAGTTAAGGACTTCCCGAATTTGAGATTAGCCTACAAATTCACAATATCTACTTCAATTAGCGAATTTGAAAGTCGTCATGAGTCGCAGAAACACTTCTTCCTACAAATAATGACGAGGAATAAGACGTATAAAGTATAGTAATTATATTTTTCATCGTATTTTTCAATCACCAGATAGGATAAGTTTTTAGTTTTATTTTACTGTAGTAGGGCTTAATTCGTCATTAATAAAATCATGAAATCGACAATGGTTTTTATTTAAAAAAAAAAAAAAATTTGTTTTTGGAGCACTTGATGAATTATCATGCGATGTCATTTGCTTTCCAAGTTCAGTTTGGATGAAATTTTAACAATGGGCCTGCTGTAATATATGGTGAAGGGCCAGAGGAGGATCTACACCCAAATACTTAAAAGCCCAAACCCAATCTGACGCATCTCTCCCCAACTGTACTGCTACCAGTGTATTTCACCCTTCATGGCCCAAATCAGTTCTTCTCTCCGCGACTCCGCCTCTCCGGGACTCCACTCGGCGCCTCAGCTCTCACTCTCGTCTCTTGCTGCCTTCTACCACCGACCACCGGCGCCTCTCACTCTCGTCTCTCGCCTTCCAGGTAAGGACTTCTTTTCTATTCGTTTAGTAGAATGTGGATTGTATTGTTTTTAAAAGATTCAATGTTGTTTTAGTAACTTAGTTGTGGTATTTCATTTTTATTGTTAATTTTCTGATATTTTTTATTTTTTGTTGATGGGTATGTTTCATGATTCTATGTTTATATGGGTAATGGATTGGTCATAGATTTTCTGATTTCTGTTGATGAAATGGGATTTGCAAAAGCGGTAATCCAAATTCAATGGAATCGAGATGAGAAAATGATAACCTTGAATATGTTTCATTAGGCATTAGCTAATATAAAGAAATCCCAACTACCATTTTTCACTCTGATATATCTTTTCAGTTTAATCCCAACCTTGAATATATCTTTTTACAAAACTTGAATTATTTGAACCTCAGTCGCAACAATTTTGAGAGTTGATAATCTTGAGTGGCTTTCTGCCTTTCTCACCTTTCTTTGTTAAAACATCTTGACTTGAGTGGTGTTAACCGCGATGAAACCAACAACGGGCTGCAGCAACTTTCAAAGCTCTCTTTCCTTGAGGATTTGTACTTGTTAGATTGTCAACTTAGCAATCCTCTGCCAGCTTTTGTTATCTTTGTGTATTCTTCTTTGTCCTCTCGTCCGTTCCTTGATCTGTCCTACAATGATCTCACTTCCTTTTCTATATTCCACTCGTTTTTTGACTTAAGTACCCATCTTACTTGCATAGACCTCTTTTGTAACCAATTAGATGCTCTCATTCTTGATACTTTTGGGGACTCAAATTTTCTTGAGGAGCTTCAACTGAATTGGAATATGCTCTTCGAGATTCCAAAATCAATAGGAATTTAAGTCATTTGCACACAATCAATATATCAGACATTTACTTCAAAAGTTATCAGGTTAGCATTGAATCACTGGAGTTTATAAATTTATCCTACAATCAACTTGTTAATTCATTCCCAGATATCACCTAATTTTCGTCCTTAAAAGAGTTCAGACTTGTAACAATCAATTGAACGAGTTTTACCCACTCGGGCGACTTCATTACAATTAACTTGGAGGACCCTTACCAGACTTGAGAGCATATTCATCATTGCAAAAATTAGTTATCTCAGAGAGTCAATTAAAAAGGCTAGATGAAGGTGCTTGAAACTTTCCAAGCTACAAAAATTGGACCTCTCTTCAAATTCTTTGGAAGGAACAATCACAAAGAACACTTCTCAATCCTAGTCAAGACTACCTATTTTGTACTACAATTCCCTAGCTTTGAACATGAGCTCTGATTGGACTCCTCCATTTCAATTGAACTCAATATACCTCAGATTTTGCAATGTGGAACCTCATTTTCCAAAATGGCTTCAAACTCTCAAAGTTTAGTATTGATTAAATTATGCTCGCACTAAACAATATTCCTAGCTCTGCCCATGTTTTCAAGTGAGCTCACTAGTGTATTCTCGAGTGCAAGTGTTGATTGTATTTACATTTTTTCAGTTATGTCACAATCAAAGTGTAACAAACCGCTATCCTATTTAAAAGTTTTAATCTTTTTAAACGTCCATATTGAAATTTAAGCTAGGAGAAAAAAATTATTGAAATAAAATATTGCAATATCGACTGTATTAGAAGACACAATTGTCAACAAAGAAGTTACATGTATGATCAAGAGAACGATTCTCTCTTCCACCGTGTTGTAGGGGTGGAGCCCAATTAGGTCCAGTGCAGGCACAAGCCTACATTAAACTTTTGGGTCCAATCCAATAATTTTTTTTAAAGCCATGATTCACCACTACCAGCGTCCCAACCGAAGAGTAAACCCAAAATCCAATTCAATATATCTTAACCCTCACCGGTCACACATTTATCGACAAATTAGCTAGAACGGACGATTACGAAGGCACGACAACTTTGATTTTTTTTCTCTCAACCTCTAACGGTCTCACTCTCGTCTCTGTGTGTCCTAGATGCGGCGCTCCTTCCATCGTTACCATCAACGACAATGCAGCAAACGATTCCTATGCTCAAACCCTCGTAACTTCTAACAGTCTATTCTCTCTCTAAAACTTATCCTCCACGGCTTCTCCATCACCAGCCACCTTGAGGTCTCTTTTTACCAGCTGCAAAGTTCCCTTCTATAACGACGAACAAATTTGGTGTGAGGTTTGGTTCTTGGTTACTGTCTCATTGATGTTATATAACAATGAAATTTACGATTTTTATGTGTAGCTCTTGACTCTTAAGGAAGAAATGAAAAATATATCTTCATGAAAAATCTAATCCAGATGTGTATGATTCAGTTGTTTGTTTTACTATTATGTTTCCGTTTGAATCAGTAATTTGCACATGTATACTGTATTAAAAAGATGGGGACTTTTTTGAGCGGTGGTTTTACTTTAAAATTCTGTCTTAAATAATTGATATGTTGTTTTTAATGTAAGGTTTGTTGACAAAATTGGAGTTATCTAGTGGACTTTAACTATGTATTGGTAAAATACTTTTTCACATATCAGAAGTGCCTATGAAATCTTACATAACCTGCATTACACACTTGTAAAAGTTACAACTTACTTATGTTCAACCTTGCAGTGTGATTTGGGCTTAAATTGCTTTTGCTTATAGTAATTTGATTTTGCTTTCAAATTTCAATTACTTGATTTAGACTTTATCTAAAACCATTCTTAATAGCAATAATGTTTAAATCCAGATATCTAATGAAGAGATTGTTTTATATTTTTCTTATCATTAAATTCAAGACCAAAGACTCAAAGTTCGACATCTATTAAATTGTACCCGCACTGAACGAATTTCCTGGCTCCGCCCCTATCATGTTACAATAAAAAGAAAAATATATCATTTGAAATACCATAATTTTGGGAACATTGGCAGAAATGTTAAAAGAACCAAATTAAATTTAAAAATTTTGAATTAATTAAATTTTCTAAATATCTGATTTAATAATTATTTTAATGACCTGGTTTGCAAGTGAAAGTTACAAATATAAAATATTTGATTTGTCTAATTTTTCTCAAGGGTTTACCCTCGGTATTACACTAGAAATTGGGAACAATGGAGGCAAAAAGGGTGCAATTCATCATCCATTTAGCACCAATTTATCTTGTGTTCTGCTCAACATCTTCATCACCAAGCTTGGAAGGTAGTATCGGATTTTATTAGTGTAAAAACGGGTTTATATGTTGAAATCCCACTGGATCGGATTGCTGTGAATGATTTAACTTCAATTCAACTCCTTAGAATTTATTTATTCCAGAATTGTTGTTTCTTGATGGTAGAAACAGTGATTTTTGATGTCGTTGTTTATGGTTTTCTCCTTGCCTTTAAAACTGACCTCCCCTCAAGTGTAATAGGTGAAATGCCCAGGTGGAGGAACCTCTGATTTGGAGGCTTATTAACTGAATCATTAGAAATTGAAGTACTTGAATTAAGATTATATGCGTGAGACTGGTAGATTGATCAAAGACGACAAAATAGTAGGTCTGCCAAGTTCCCAGATGAATGGATTGTTGGATTCTATGGGATTAAAATCCTGAGTCTAGATCAGTAAACTCACGATTTTAAAATTTCCTCCTTAAAGAGAACTGTTGTGTGTATTTGGTTATCATCAATGGTTAATTGTTCATGTATACTTTAGAATTGGGACTGTTTTGTTATTAACACTTCCTTTGGTGTTTGAATGGGTTATGTATGGATTCTTTAATCTCGAAACTATTCTTTAGGTATTAAAACTTGCTTTGGTGCTTGAATGACTGAGGATAGCAGTGCTATGATTTTCTCTTAACTATCCCACCCCTTAAAAAGTTCATCTTACTATGCAATAGGTGATCAAATGTTGGTTTCTTGTTGAAGTTGAGTTTGAGAAGTGAAATGAATCCTCTCACGGTTTGTTTTCTATGTTGCAGCTTAAGGATACAATACATCATGGTGAATGCCATC
The DNA here is from genome assembly GCA_035079005.1 of Fraxinus americana. Classification (NCBI taxonomy): domain Eukaryota; kingdom Viridiplantae; phylum Streptophyta; class Magnoliopsida; order Lamiales; family Oleaceae; genus Fraxinus; species Fraxinus americana. The sequence goes on along the minus strand of CM068722.1, from coordinate 859,000 downwards.
AAAGGATTGCACATTTCATGGTAAATTACTATTTGGCGACGAAGTTATTTAGTGCTCATTTGGTAAAGATTAAAATCCAATTAAAATTGAAAATATAGCCGTCATTGGGTCTCACCCGTCTAATAAAAGTTAACAATAACGGCTAGTTTTTCAATTTTAATCCGATTTTAATATCTACCGAACACGCCCTTAATGTGCTAATTTTCCAACTATTGTGGCATTTGATTATCATTTTGTGTGACCTGTACCCCTACCAAAAAAAAATAAATAAATAAAAGAGGGAAAGGAAAAAAAAGACCCCCACAAAACCTTCTTCATTCTTTCTACTGGGAAGACATATGTCAAGGCATCATTTCCAAAATGATCCTCGACTCATTGCCCTTGCTTTTTAAAAGCGGGTGTGGATTAGCTGCACCATATGTGATACATATGAATGATATGTTGAGCCTCTGTCAACCGACTCTTAAGTTGGTCTTCCTAACCCAAGGATTTTGTTCTGCTTTTCCCTTACTTGAAATCAAAAATAAGGTGAATCATGTAGACAAGACAGTCTTCAACTGTATTTTACTAATTAATCTTGTTTTCTGGATTTTGTACCATCATAACTGTGTTTATTGAATCTGACTGATTATGTACACACTTTCATCAGTCTAACCACGTTTAGTGTGAAATTCAAGATATTACGAAGCATCCACTTCATGCTTTCTGTCAATGGCGATCATCTAATAGGGATTTGCTTTATCTTTCTTATACAGTGACATACCTATGGCACAATTCATCATCAACATGAATGCTGCACTGCCTCAAGCTGATAAGTTCATCATACAAGTATTGGATAACACTCATCTTTTTGTGCGATCAGACATGGCTGGGATGATACGAAGCGCCATTGCATCATTCAGAGAGCAAAATACCTACGAGAAGCCTTCTTAATATGTGTAAGGATCATTGCCGCATTCATACCGTAATGATGCCATGCTTTTCAAGTGTGTACAATCTTATTTGTTTATTTGGACCTAAATTTTATGAACTAAACCTACATTAAGGCCAAGTATTACTCCAATTTTTAAGTACAGGTCTTGAAAAAAAAAATTTGATCTTCTCGGGTTTGGTGTGCTTTTGTTTTGGTATTTCATAGTGCTGATGGATCTTAATATAAGTTGAATTTTTTTTTTTTTGATAACCGTGAATGTCCGGGCCAGCTTGTGCGCACCTCGACTAATTATACGGGACCCTGAAGTTTACGGCTGAGTACTCATCTCAGTGGCCCTGAGGGGATTAAGTTGAATTTATTTTTATTTTTGGGCTCGGGCTCATTCCTATTTTTTTATTTTTTGTGAGAGCCCCGTATTTGGAATGCAATGGTGGAATAGACCAAAGTTTGTTGAATTAGTATGCTAAAGTTTGCATGCACTTGTCTATTTGCTGAATTAGTATGCTAAAGATAAGACTGATAAGTGTAATAGGCACTTGCAATATGACTAATCAAAGTTTTATCTTCCCAACTTCGATAGGATGCATCTATAAATTGATAGAGTTTCTATCCAACAACGAGTTATTTAAGTTTTTTTGTAAGACAAAAAGACTACATTCTAGTATAAAAAATCGTTATTCTTTTTTTTTTTAAATAAGGTTCTACAAGACAAAAAGACAATACATCTTAGCATATAAATTCAAATTTTTAAATGCGATAATTTTTTTAAGATTGATAATAAAGTTATTGTACAACGATATCAAATTATGTTTAGATAATGTTTTGTCCGGTCAAAAGAATTTTTAGAAGAAGCTGGCTAAAAGAAGCTCTTCTAAAAAAACATAAGCTATCCTAAACATGTCCTAACTTGTCTTTAATACAAATTATGCACTTAATTTATGCATTCTTGATCTTACATTTCCCATTATTTATGTGCGTCGTTGAAATCTTAGAGAAATTTTGATTCCCGATTTGAAAAATCAACCAAACTCCAATCAACCGGCTCGACCCAACAACCCTCAACACCTTTGTTATCTCAATTTTATCCCCACAAAGAAGACACTTGGTGGTGATATTTGCAAGCTACAAATGGAGGAAGGGGTAGAAGAAAACAATGGTTGAATCTCTCTCAAATCCACCCCAAAACCGGTTGCCCTTTCACTCTTCTCTTGGCTGCCTCTCTCAACTCTCTCCTCTCTTGCAAAATACACACCCACACTGAAGAAAACACACAGCTATGTGTACATAGGCATTAGGTTTTGGGAAAAATCGTATTTATCTATCAATTTAAAAATATTTTATTATATACTACATAAATATTTATCTCATATATACTATATATTAAATAAAATATCACCAGAAATACTGTTTCCTAAAATCTCTCAATTAGAAAATTGAATGTGGGCACATAATTTGCCTGCATTAGTTATCCTACTAGTTGGAGATTATGTATAACCAATTGCTACAACACAGCGAAAAGAGGATCAGCTGCAAGTTTTCATCTGTGTGGATCACCTGCTTATATTGCCACAATATATACCAACCTGTAATATTGCTTTCCACTCTGTTGGCTGAAAGTAAAATGTGCATCATCGATCAAAATATCCATTTCATTTGTGAACATCTTAAAGGAATCCAGTAGGATAATAACATAAACGAATCAAAAAACGAATAGAAACAAATGCACGTGAAGATGAGATTAATGATCCAATGAATAGTTCAAGTTAATTGTAGGTAACATCCATTTCAAAAATGTGATCTATGAAAGAAAAAACGATTTTGTTCCGTTCAGCACGGGTGTGATGAAGTACATTTAGATAATATACATAACTTAACATAATTCAACAAATTGAAGTAGTTTTTTTAATATCGTCTAGGCCTTCATAGACTTGTACACCTTTCTCGCACTCTTGGAAACTAAATAATATTCGGTTTCCTATTGAATGATGCGCTTTTCGTTTCCATACTTGTGTATAGTTCAGAAGCCAAGTATATCACGTGTTAATTGACACGACGTTTTTGGCCATTTTGATCCAATAAATTTGTATTTCACTCTATATGAGTCACATGTACAACAATAACACAGTAGGAGCCTCAAAATTTTAGAGAACAAATTATAAGAAGGAAAGACTCAGACTATTTCAAATAAAGAATACACTGATGTACCAAGGTGCTACCACCTGATAGATTATAAGCACCATGTTTTCTTCTAAAATCGTAATTGACAAAATAGGTCCCTAATTTATCTATCCATGCTTGAAGGGACAAACTTAGTGGTGGCAAATGGGCCGAGCGGCTCGATTGTTCGGCTCGTGAAAAGTCGGCTCGTGGTGGCTCGAGCTTGTGAGCACGAGCCGAGTAGGCTGACTTGCAGGCTTGGCTCGCCCATGGACGAGCGGCTCGTGGGTTCGTACAAGGCGAAGGTTTGTTTTTATTTTTATTTTTTAAAAAAAGTTTATCTTTAATATAAAAATAAAAATAAAAATTGACGAGCTCCCGAAGCTCGGCCCACAAGCCACGAGCGAGTAACGAGCTGAGCTCATTGCCACCTCTAGACAAACTTGACCCCTAAATGTTACACCTATGATCTAACGATTACCAGTAATTTTCTTTAGGTTCATGAGATAGGCTAAGGGCTCATTGTAAGTTTATCTTAAAAACAAATCAGTAATGCCCACAACCTCTTAGCCTTGTTAATTAAAGGTGTGTTTGTGTCATTATAGGCCTATAATACGTTAATTACCAGCACCAACATGGGCACATTATATTCTCATTTGTATGCTTAAAAGTAGAGAAAAATCAATTCAAGTTGACAACAAATTTGGGAACCAATCATCTATCATTCTAAGAGCCATGAGTTCTTAGCATGTGCAAGACAACAACCCAATTTGAGAACATGTCAGTGTATCGATGATGTATGTATGACTAAACATAATTGGCAAGACAACAACACCTAAAAGAAAATAAGGCATCGATTCGGGAAAAACATTGTTAATATCAACAACACATATCTAGTTTAAATATCGTCATGTGTCATTGTCTAAAATTGAGTTTTTCACAAATCACTTTACAACCCAATGAAAAAGACACTGTAGTACATTTCTTGGGCAAATAATTTAAGAAAAAACGTAAAAGAAATAAAATTAGTGACAACTAAAAATTGAATATTTTATTTTAAATAGGTGTGTTTAGGCTTAGTTTTGGGCCAAGACTCACTCATAATGTGCCAAGTTAATGGGCTAACAATAATCAAATCCATACATTAACCAATGGGCAAATTAGGCCCAATACCCTAAAATATTGATTAATTTGATAAATACCCTAATAACTAATTAAATTATATAAGAACGTAATTAATACGTTATAAACCCCCAATACCTCTCCAAAATTCCAAATCTATATTTCATTAGATTTTCGCTGCAAAGAATTAGAAGCCACCGCAGTATAGGATCAAAATTCTATACACTCATCTCTCTCCAATTAATGGCAAGAAAGTGAAGAAGTTATTCAAGAAAAAGATGATAATGATATTGAATTGGAAAGCAATTCTCACAACTCTGAACTGAAAGATTCGTTGAAAAAAATGTTGGGTTGTGAAAATGAAGATGTTAAAGGAAACATTCACGCTAAGGTTAGGGGTGGGCGCGGGTCGGTTCGGTTCGGTTTTTTTCGGTTCCAGAAATTTTCGGTTCTTTAGTAAATGGAACCGTCGGTTCCAAATATAATTTTGGAACCGTTCGGGTTCGGTTCTGTTCGGTTCCGTACTATAATTAAATTTTTTAATATTTAAAATAATACTACATAAATACACCTGAAAGTAGATACTAATATTAGCCCCTGTTTGGAGGGCATTTTTTTCCCATTTCTAGAAATTTTCTTACCGTTAGACATGGGGCCAGCCGAAATATTTGACCAACTTGTGAGAGGGAGGGGCCCACTAATTTGAAAAAAATGGTCCAATTCTTCATTTTTTCTTCACAAGAATGCTGGCCAAACAGGGGCTTAATAATAAGAAGTAGATACAAATACGAAGTTCGATCTTAGCAACTAAACCCTAAACCCAACCATGAATGGCTAAAATATCAACTAAAGTCTAGTCCAAGACTGAAATCAAACCCAATCTAAACTAAGTTCAATAGGAAATAAAAACAAAACTACAAACTAGCCCAAAAAATAGTTAAAACAAAAAATTGTTAATTTGTTTAGAAAAAATAAAATAAATTGATTTATCAAAAAAAATTCGGTTCTTATTCGGTTTTTTGGTTCTAGGTCTAGAACCGAGAACCGAACCAAAATTTTTCGGTTCTTCGGTTCTCGGTTCTTCGGGTTTTTAAGTTAAGAAAACCCGCTCGGTTCCAGTTCGGTTCAGTTCGGTTCGGACATTTTGCCCAGCCCTAGCTAAGGTAGAAATGGCCTACAAGGAAATCGAGGATTATAGCTCGTCGAAATTGAAACTCCGATTAATATCTCGATTAAACGATGGCGGCTTAAATGCCGGTGAGTCTCTTTCTCTATATATTTAATTGAATAGTTCTTAAATTAATGTTTAACATTAGGTTTTTGCAAAACAAAGTGGGAAAATGACGACTGAATATTTGGGGATTATGATTACATTAAAGTAAATGTTTTGCATTAATCATTGATATAATCCTCATTCTTCCACTGGTAAATTAAGATGTCAGCTTTGAATTTTCTGTGTTTCAATCATTATGTGTTTATGACAACCTTTTACCTCAATAACATCCCAAAATTTATTGGGAGTTCATTTTATTGTGTTGTAGTTAAATTAACTTCACAACATCAGTTCTCACTTTACGTCATTTTATAGGAAGAACATTGTGCCAGAGATCTGTTTTGTGCACTCTGGCTGCCTTATTTATTTTTGTGTGCCAGATATTTGTTTTGTGCGCAAGACCAAAAGGGCTCCTCTATCACTTATCAGATATGAGGTAGTAATAGGAGAAAGGAAGAATGCATGAAAGAAGAGCAGAAGGAGCAACATTTTGGTCAGTTTTTGGTAAAGTGAGGATGTATATTTTTTGCTGGAAATATTAATATACAAAATGATGTACTTAAATATTTTACAAAAAGAGAGGGATAATGAAGGCTGCAACGGAGGACGCACGAGACACTCGTTCAAGTTCATCTAGGAACATGGTGGCTTAACAACTGAAAGAAGACATCCCTACAGATGTAAAATATTATTTGTCGCTTTTTGGATTGTTTATCACTTTTTTTTAAGTGTTTGACACTTTTTTGAATTTTCATCACTTTCAACATATAAATTCTTGTGTTCATATTGCCATTGATATGCTTGTGATTTAATTACCAATGTTCGTCGTATCAGTTGTGAACTTATTGGATGATTTGGCTATATTGAAAATCGTGGGTTATGATTTGTCACTTTTTTTTTTATTTTCTGCCACTTTTTTTATTTTCTGTCACTTTTTTTTTTGTCACTCTTTGAGTTTGTCACTTTTTTTTTTTTTTTTTTTGAAATTTGTCACTTTAAAAAAAAAATTTGTCACTTTTTTTAATGTTTTTCACTTTTTTTCAATCACCTTCTTGATTTCTATCACTTTTTTTAATGACGAATATAATTTTTTTAATAAAAGTGACATTGTATGTCATTTTTTAATAAAAATGTGACACTTGACTTTTAAAAGTGATATTGTGTCACTTTTTAATATTACGTAGTATTTTTTACTTCCAAAAAACTTTTCTTATGATTTTTCTAAAGACTCATAATTTTAAAAGTATTTTTGTAAATTGTCCTAAAAAATTTACAGTGTTGATGTGGTAAGAGAAATATCAAGATAACTTATGAATCGTGACGTCGACCCAACCCAAGAATCATAACCAAAACACTGTTTCCTTTGGACTTGTACGCTCATTTGTATTGTCTAACTGGCTACTTGTTTAATACTACAAATTTTTTACTTGTTCTTATTTGAGCCCTATTTTTTGTTCAAAATGTATTTTAAAATAATATTTCGATGAAAAATGTATGGTTAAAAAATAAGAAAAAGTTTTACATTTGTGTGTAATGTTATTTTATTGAAAAATGTGATTGAAAATTGCCAACATGTTGTGTTACATGAAAATTGCCAACTTGTCACTTTTTTTAGTATTTGTCACTTTTTTTGAATTTGTGTCACTTTTTATCACTTTTTTAATGTTTGTTACTTTTTTGTCAATTCTTTGAAATTTCTCATTTTTTTAGCGCCAAACATCATTTTTTAAATAAAAGTGACAATTGTATGTAAGTGAAACTTATAACTTTAAAAAGTGACAGTGAGTCACTTTTCCAGTGTCACTTTTTTTTATTGTGTGACATTTTCTATTAAAAAAAGTGACAATTAATTTTACATAGTATTTTTTACTTCCAACCTATGTTTCATATGATTTTTCAAAACTCTTAATTTTAAGGGTATTTTTGTAAGTGCCCCTTAACCAAACTACCAACCCAACTAAAACTTAGGCCCTCCAAAGGTGTATTAATTGTTTCGAGTCGAGCCATCACTTTGGTGTCAATAAAATATCCGACATTGTTTTATCTTCATCGCCTGAATTTATTGGATATCAAAACCCAATAATGTGTTTCTAAAATGAAAAGTACTAGTGACAATTTTTCACACGAATTAGATTGTGGTCAGGAGCTTTCTGGCTGGGAACCAGCACGAGCTGAAGACCAAAATGTACAAATTCGATTCCATGGCTACCTTCCGACTGCTGCTATTCCAATCTCCTATGCAGCCACGGAAGAACCGTATCAAATATCATCTTCTTTCAATGGAGATAGCTAGTCTTCAATGTCCCCCACTCAAGGAATAACCCAACTGACATCAATGTACCTTTGCCCGGATAGTAACCTTAACGAATACTGATTTACACAAATGCAGTTTTCTCACAGACCCCATTGGTACAGGACTCACTTCCGAATCATGGATTTTGTATTTAATGAATCTTCAACCTAGTACTGGTATGTCGAATGCAGAGCTACTGCATCAGATCGACTCTTTTTACTGCCCCGTAATGTTTAGGTGTATGAATTTACTGTGGGCTTAAGTGGTTCCCATATTACTTAATGGGCTGGTATTTGTTGTGACCCGGTTAGGCATTGATTTTTCAATGTTCAAATGGGTTCCTTCCTTGATACTAAACTCCTTTGTTGTTTTCTCCCAGGCACGTCACTTTCATATCCTAGAGACTAGCCTTTACCTTCATAAATACACATCTTTGGTCTCTCTTTCTGGCCTCTCTCTCTCAGCAGAACCGTTCCAATTTTGGCCTTTCATTTGGTACTCCATAAATCGACCTTTGAGCCAATTTCATAGGGGAAAACCTCTGGGATACTTAGGCCTGAAAGAGTGGCTAAGTTGGGTGGTGTTTTCTAGGTGGCTTAGTGGTGATTTAGGGTTGTTGTTTGGCTGATTTGGGAAGGTCATTTGACCGATGATCCAAGCTAAACAAAGGAAGGGTCTGCCGGTTCTCTAAGCTTTCTCTGGACAGTGATTTGCAAGCGTGAAGGGGCTGTTCCTGAGCCTAAATGGTTCGGCCGAACTGGAGGAGAACAACCTGCAGAAATGAGGGAGAAGGAGGACTACTGATCGGACAGTAAAAAGGGAAGTCCCTGTCTTGTTTTAACTCTTGATTCTGTCCAGTTAATATCCAGTAGATGTTTTGTTTTTCAGTTCTGATTTCGGTTTTATGGTTAGATAGTATCTTGCTTAATTTCAGTTGCTATGGGTTAAATATATTCTGCTGGTTTCTGATTTATATATATATGTGAATGTATTGAAGTAGTTTGATTATATATTGTAATGTTAGATTACATTGTATGCTGGGATAGTATTCTTGTGATTTCTGTACTGCTGTAAATGTTGTGGTTCAGATTGGGTATATATTGAACTTGTTCATTGGTTTAGATGAGCTTAGAACTTGTTTATGCTTGTATTGATTCCGCATATTAGGCTGTAAATTCCCAACATTTACTCTTGGAAGTAACTTTGGTCCAGTTTGTGCATGACTTTAAGTTGCTTATATTATTAAAACATGGTTTTTAAAGTCTCTTTTTACCAACAAGCTTGCCCTCTTAAGGAAGTATACTTTCTAAAAAAGTAACTTTTAAGTATAATCATACATTCTCCAAATAAAAGACATTCTATGTTGATTGAGTAGTCTGAGTTGTATATGTTTAAAACTTTGAACACGACTTTTATATCAAAATGTTTGAATTACGATAAAATAACTTGCAAAAATTTATAACAATTTGTTATACTGATACGCTCGTAAGTGATTTCGTTCCAAAGTTTAATATCAGATAAACACATTAAATCTTAAAATTTCATCCTATATAATGTTAGTCTTGTTAAGAATAATAGTTCAAATCATCATATGTTACTTTTTGTTTTGGGATAGTAATATTTTATTGTTAACATATCCTGTAAGATGGTTACTCATTTGAGAACGCCAATATTCAACTGTTCTTATGAGCTTTATATGGGTCAAATTATTCAAACTCGCTTAATTTTCTTAGACTCTGAAACATATACATTCATAAGTTTGCGTAAGTTAAAGATAAAATAAAAGGACATATTTAGAAAATAGAAAAGAAAAAATGAAGGTCCCTATTTTACAAAAGGAATAAAAAAATATTAGTTGTCAACTTGTTAAATTTAAAAAATAAACTTGTATACTCTATAGAGTATCGGAAGTTCGAATTCCTGCGACAGCTGGAAGACAACATTTATGTTGAAAAACAAATGTCATGTGATGGCAAAGTTATGGTGCGCTTTGTTGCCCCTCCGGAGATCATGTCTGCATGTCGTAAAGGGAGGTCCACAGGGAGAAAAACCGCTTCTCGAATGTCTGATCCAAATGTGTATAAGATGTGATCGCATCCGAATTTACCCGGGTGACAAACCAAGGGGGAAGACCACCACTCCTCAGAATTAGTCGGGCAAAACTCGAACAACTGAGTTATGAAAAAAAAAAAACTTGTACATAGCATTTTAATATACAATACAACCCCCCCCCCCCCCCCCCACCAAGAAGAAAAAAAACTATAATACCTCATGAAGAAGTTCAAGTAAAATCTCAACTTGGTCGTTAAAGGAATTTAATGACCAATTTAGTCACTAAAGTCAAATAATGTTATATGATTCGTCATTCTTTTAGTGACATCCACTTCAGATCCAACGACGACCCATTAAACCTTGACATCGACCAATGATCATTGTGTTCATATCGTGGAATTACATATCTTCAAACTAAAAGGCAATTCTTAGCCCTAAAATTCTGAAGTAGCTCATTTTAACTCTAACCTATTTTTCGTTACACAATGCAAAACTGAGGCAATCAGTCCTTTTTGGGGTGACAGTTGACATAATTTCATAGTTTAACCTTTACAAGTAAAGTTATTAATAAGTGTTACCAATTAAATTAACTTAATTTCTTAGAAATTTTCTTTTACTACATTAAACTTATCAATAAATAGGCATTCTTTTGTATCTTAACAACCTTAATTTCTCATGAGATTACTCATATTTCTGTTAGCATCAACTTTGTTCATATTTTCTTGTTTCTCATTGTATTTTAGTTCTGTTGAGTGACTCAATTGAGCCAATTTAAAGTTTAGTGGCTCAGTTCAATTTTTTCTAAAAGTTCGTTCACCGCAAAGGAAATTTACGAGGCTCTTTTTAAAGACGCTGTAATTTATAAAGGACCAAGCATAAATTTTTGTTTCTTCACGCAGTCAAATAACTAGGGTTCGAACTTCTGTACAAATTCTATAAGTACGAGCATTTAGGGTTGCTTCCGCCTCCATCACAGCTTCACTTCCCCTCCGCATAAAATTCATATTAATTTGAATCCTCCCTTTTCTGATTCGCGACGATTTGCATATAGTTGGGGCGAGCTCTGTTTAATGCTCGTATGACTCAAGCGAATTGAAAATCGTCGCACAGAAACCTCACTTCGTTGAGATTTTGTTCTATTTCCGAAGGAGGCATTCTCATATCCTATCGCCTTGTTGAGCGGAAACTCTGCAATTATCTCTTGGGATTGGCCATGAGAATTACATTCATTATTTTTTCTTAAAATTTACTAATTAATTATTCGATTTGTTTTGTATTTCTTTGGATTTATGAGTAGATTTTGTGTTGTAGATTTACATTAATTATTTTTTCTTTTGATGAAAACTCAAAATTTCGATTTTTTTTTAAAAATTATCAATTTTCTTCTTTTTTAAGAAAAATATATGCTTGTTTTTTTTTGTTTTTAATATTCAAAATCGTTGTGGCCTGTGATGAAATCTATATAAATTACCATCTTTCGGGACTGAATGGCCTTGAGGCCTTGCTGTTATTCTGCAATTCTGAGGCCCTCTCTTTCAAATTTACATTTTCTTGAACAAATAATTAATGACTTGTAATTCCATCTTGGATCTGATTCTACTTTTACCCTTGATGGGATTATGACCTTTCCTTCTCTTCGTATGATGAACTGGAGTATGATGGAGATGAGGTTAGGCGACTAACAAAAAATGGTATTCGTATAATTCAGATGGTTATTGCGAAGTAGATGAAGAAATTGGACGGGTAGAATATGAAAATGTCAATTAACAATGTTTTTTTTTTGTCCCACAAAGATAAATTTACTTTCATTTTCATACAGATTAAAAAAATATAAATAATATAGTTGAAAATTTAAATTTTTTAACAATTGGTTATGAAATTTATTTTCATTGTAAAAAAAAAAAATTCCAGAAAAAGTCAGAATTAGGTGGGAAAATCATTTTTCCTCACGCCTAGAAATGGGAGCGTGAGGGGAGAATCTTTTGGCATGGAAAAATGTGGACATCAAACACTATTTTTGGGTGGAAATGGAATTACTTTTCCATTTTTCATGGAATTCTAGCCCAATCAAACATGGCTTAAATAATGATTTAAATATGAATAGTTCATTGGACATATGGGTTAACAATTTATTTTGATGATTAGTCAACATAGTATTGCTTACCTAGTTTTCAACGAAAGAATTGAGTACAGTGACTAATGGATAAGAGCATTTTTAAGAGACTCTATTTTTAAAGAACACATTCTATCATTTGGAAAGCATATATAAATTTAGAGTTAAAATTTTGAAGTATTCTAACAAATTCTTTATATTTAATATTTAATTTTGCTACTACAAAAAATATTTATTATTTTTCTTTATCTTTTATTTTAACTAGCTTTTTTGAGATTATTTTATTGTTTTTCTACATTGAAAATTGAAATATTTTGAATGTATTTAATTATAGAAAGTGTCAAACTCACTCTCTAAATTAAAATGTTAATTAAAAAAATTTATAGGAGCATGATTTTAAATGTTGACTCTTTAAAATAAAGAGAATTTCATGTTTAAAGAGTCTCTTGGAGATGCTCTAAGAAAATAGAAGTTCAATGTTAAATTCTTGAAGAAATTAAGTTTAGTGACCAAAAAGGACATACGTATAAGTTCACTGTCCAAATTTGTTTTTATTTTTCAACAAATAATATTATTATTAAATTATGAAAACTGCTTTGATATCTATTTTTCATTTATATTCTAGGAATCTAGCAAAGTAAAGAAAAATAATATCAAAGTGGCAAGATCACCTCACCGGTGAGCAATAAGTCCTGGTTAATTAAAATGGAGAGATTATGAACACATTAATTAATTAATTAACACCTGGACGATTGATCAATTTCCTATTGACTCGAAACATATTGGTACCAAACTAATAGAACTGTCGAGTACTACAATGGATGGACTGACTTAGCGATAGGAAATAGGAATAGAGCAAATAGCAACTCACAATCCATAGAATATTAGGCTCCGTTTGATAGCCTTAATTTTCCATGGAAAATGAAAACATTTTCCTTTTCCACCCTTAAAAAGCTGTTTGATAGGTAAATTTTTCCATAGAAAACGTTTTTCATCTTTTTCTAGGTACAATCATTTGATGCACAAAAGCTTGATTTTGTTTTCCCACCTATTAGTTGAGAAAACATTTTCCACCTTTTTTTTTTGGCAAATGCAACCAATTCTATCAACTATTGTAAAAAGAATTTTCATTTTTTTTGACAATTTCTATGTAAAACAAAGTCAAATGAATATGATAATTTTTTCTAATTGTTTAATTTTTTTTTTTTTTTTTTTACTTTTTGGTAATTAGAACAAATTCTAGACGTATTGGTAGAAAAAATATCACTTTAATGGACATTTTTTATAAAAAAAGAAGCCAAACGGACACCAAACTTTCAACATTTTTCAGGTAGAAAATTATACCAATCAAACACAATTAATTACAATTCCCAGGAAAACATTTTCTAGGAAAATCTTTTCCCTGTAAAACATTTTCTTTCCACCCATTTTCCACCCTTGCAATCAAACGGACCTTTAGAGGAACTCGAAAGGTGAATTCAAGTTCAATTTATGAATTCATAAATCTATTTCAGAAGGTCAATGGGTAGATCCAAGATAAATGACAATGCAGAAATGAAAATGAATTGAAGAGTAAGCTCAATGTTTTTTTTTTTAAATAATCGTGGATGTCCGAACCAACTTACGTACACCTCGACTAATCCCACGGGGTCCTAAAGTTTATGACCGAGTACTCACCTCAGTAAGCTCAATATTAAGTAAATTGATATATCAAGCAGTCGTAAATTTCACTGCAGACAGGTTATAAAGATTGATTGCTTGTTCCAATTCTATAATATTTTACATTTTCATATTATCTCTTTTTTATACTTTTAATATAGGACACGACACATAATATGGACATTTGCTCGAGGAATGTCCCTAAAGTATCAAATTTATTAAAATATAAAAAATAAGAAGCAACGTGTGACTAGTCGAACTGACACATCAATGTAGTGTCAATATGGTATACAATACAAAACGACACTTGTTGGATATGAATACACCGCCCTAATAAGTTTTTTCGTACTTCATAGGTCATGCCGCCAGGTGTTTGGGCAGCAGTATTGCAGGTAAAATAGAATAAGAGGTAGCAGCTGACAAAATTACAAGATTCTTGGAAATTTCCTGGTTTAAGCTTCATATGGCAGGTTATTAAGAATATAACAATTCTATTAAGTTCCTGAAAAAGATCTTTTACACACCCAATAAAATTGTATATAAATAGGCATTCCCTTCTATCTGAACTATGTATTAACTTTAATTTCTCGTGAAAATTGTTTGGCAACTCATATTTCATACTGTGCGCGTCAACTTTGTTCATATTTTCCGGCTTCTCAGTGTCATCATATGGTGCAGAGAATCTAGATGGTGTTATGACCTTCCTGGGATTTTTAAAAGAACTGGAGGGAGACAGACGAGGTGAAGCAAAAAGAAAGTACCAGCGAAATGACGAGGATGTATATGCTTACAAACCTGCGGTCCGTGAAACCTAGTGATGTTTGATGCCACCAAAACGTCGGATCAAATAAGTCATAATTAAGCTTATATTAAGATCCAACAGCACTCTATGAAATAGCAAAACAAAAGCACACCAAACCCGTGAAGTTCAAATTTTGTTTCAAGACCTGTACTTAAAAATTGGAGTAGAAATAGCAATACTTGGCTTTAATGTAGGTTTAGTTCATAAAATTTAGGTCCAAATAAACAAATAAGATTGTACATACTTGAAAAGCATGGCATCATTACAGTATGAATGCAGCAATGGTCCTTAACACATATTAAGTAGGCTTCTCGTAGGTATTTTGCTCTCTGAATGATGCAATGGTGCTTCGTATCATCCCAGCCATGTCTGATCGCACAAAAAGATGTGTTGTCCAATATTTGTATGATGAACTTATCTGCTTGAGGCAGTGCAGCATTCATGTTGATGATGAATTGTGCCATAGGTATGTCACTATAAGAAAGATAAAGTAAATCCCTATTAGATGATGGCCATTGACAGAAAGCATGAAGTGGATGCTTCGTAATATCATGAATTTCACACTTAAATGTGGTTAGACTGATGAAAGTGAGTACTTAATCAGTCAGATTCAACAAACACAGTTATGCTGGTACAAAATCCAGAAAACAAGATTAATTAGTAAAATACATTTGAAGACTGTCTTGTTTCAAAATCTGTCACATGATTCACCTTATTTTGATTTCAAGTACATTGCAGAAGTGAAGGGAAAAACAGAGCAAAATCCTTGGGTTAGGAAGACCAACTTAAGAGTCAGTTAACAGAGGCTCAACATATCATTCATATATATCACGTGTGGGCAGCTAATCCACACCCGCTTTTAAAAAGCAATGGCAATGGAGTCGAGAATCATTTTGGAAATGATGCATTGATATATGTCTTCCCAGTAGAAAGAATGAAGAAGGTTTTGTGGGAGTCGCTTTTTTTTTCCTTTCCCTTTTTTATTTTTTTTGGTGGCGGTACAGGTCACACAAGATGACAATCAAATGCCAGAATAGTTGGAAAATTAGCACATTAAGCCCCTGTTTGACACCCATTTTTTCTCATTCTCATTCTCATTTTTTTTCTCTTTCTTCATTTCAACCACACATTCTATCAATAAAATAATACTACACATAAACCCAAAAAATCTCATTACTTTTTAACCACACATTCTTCTATCAATCACTATTCCAGAATTTATTTTTTGTCAAAAATGGGTGTCAAACAGGGGCTAAATAACTTCGTCGCCAAATAGTAATTTACCATGAAATGTACAATCCTCTGATGGCATTCACCATGATGTATTGTATCCTTAAGCTGCAACTTAGAAAACAAACCGTGAGATGATTCATTTCACTCTCAAACTCAACTTCAACAAGAAGCCAACATTTGATCACCTATTGCATAGTAAGATGAACTTTTTAAGGGGTGAGATAGATAAGAGAAAATCATAGCAGTGCTATCCTCAGTCATTCAAGCACCAAAGCAAGTTTTAATACCAAAGGAATAGTTTCGAGATTAAAGAATCCATGCATAATCCATTCAAACACAAAAGGAAGTGTTAATAACAAAACAGCCCCAATTCTAAAGTATACATGAACAATTAACCATTGATGATAACCAAATACACACAGCAGTTCTCTTTAGGAGGAAATTTTAAAATCGTGAGTGTACTGATCTAGACTCAGGATTTTAATCCCAGAGAATCCAACAATCCATTCATTTGAGAACTTGGTAGTCCTACTATTTTGTCGTCTTTGATCAATCTACCAGTCGGTCCAGTCTCACGCATATAATCTTAATTCAAGTACTTCAATTTCTAATGATTCAGTTAATAAGCCTCCAAATCAGAGGTTCATTGTTAGGGTCTAAAAGGGCGGGATTCCAATCCCCATTAAGCCTGGGCTTTTGGGATCAATGGTTGGGTCCTTAACAATTGGTATCAGAGCACCCCCACGTCAAGGGTTCGAATCCCGGAAGGGGCGACACAAGCAAAGTGCCGAATGCCAGCAGCTCGGATCTGGGCCGGCTGGTAAAGCGAAGGTTGTCTTGTAGTGGGCCGCCGTGGACGTCGGATCTTGGGCCGTGGGGTAATGTTAGGGTCTAAAAGGGCGGGATTCCAATCCCCATTAAGCCTGGGCTTTTGGGATCAATGGTTGGGTCCTTAACATTCATCCACCTGGGCATTTCACCTATTACACTTGAGGGGAGGTCAGTTTTAAAGGCAAGGAGAAAACCATAAACAACGGCATAAAAAATCACCGTTTCTACCATCAAGAAACAACAATTCTGGAATAAATAAATTCTAAGGAGTTGAATTGAAGTTAAATCATTCACAGCAATCCGATCCAGTGGGATTTCAACGTATAAACCCGTTTTTACAATAATAAAATCCGATACTACCATCCAAGCTTGGTGATGAAGATGTTGAGCAGAACACAAGATAAATTGGTGCCAAAGGGATGATGAATTGTATCCCTTTTTGCCTAAATTCTTCCCAATTTCTAGTTTAATACTGAGGGATAAAACCCTTGAGAAAAATTAGACAAATCAAATATTTTATATTTGTAACTTTTACTTGCAAACCAGGAGATTAAAATAATTATTAAATCAGATATTTAGAAATTTTAATTAATTCAAAAAAATTTAATTTTAATTTTGGTTCTTTTAACATTTCTAACAATGTTCCCAAAATTATTGTATTTCAAATGATATATTTTTCTTTTTACTGCAATATAGCTTTAACAAATTCACGGAAGTCTTCCCTTCCCTTTCCTGCTCTCATTCGTAGCTCCTTTTCCCTTGAGGATCGTTATGTTGACGGATATCTCGACATCTTCTTCTTCTGTTATTTGAGCAAATGTCTAGATTACATAAATTCTTCCCTGCCATTCTAAACAAGCATGTGGAACCGGAACCACCAAATTCAGTAATTTGGGCGTTAATTCAATGGTTTGAATGGATAAATTAGTTCAACAAACTGCAGCAAATTTTATAACATGAACTCATCACCAGCAAAGGATTACAAGCTTCTATATTGCCAAAGCATTATAACACGAATTCCAACTTGAAAATTCAAATAAACAAACCGACAGCCAATTTCCCTTAACATACACAAACAAAAAATCAGGAGAATATAGATGTCGATTATAACACAAAAGCATTAATAAGAACGACCACAAAATCAAAGTAACCACAGAGACTCATCATTCAAACTTACCTGTTTGCAGAATTGGATGCCGATCTCGGGTTTGGGGAAAATCGAATCACAACAAAGATCGCAATCCGATTTTAGGTTCTTGATTGCTCTTTGGGGGTTAGGGTTAGGGATTGGGATTGGGATTGTGGCGTTTGGAAATGGGAACGTATGCTTTTGCTGATTTGGAGATAATTTTGTGCATTAACAAGGCTCCGCCCCTGCCTGAAACGGAATATCGGTTTGTTCTACACCGTTTGAGCCATTTATTCTTTATTTTTTGTTTTTTTTAAATAGTGACTTTTTTAATGTGCAACTGAAAAGTAGGATTTTTTTTTGAATTAATGAGTACAATTACTTTATAAAAGAATGTGTCATTGAAAATGAGATTGAAAAAAAATGAGCTGCAGTACCAACGTGCAATACATCAAAGTAGCAATCACCTCTTAAACTGTAACAAAAATGGTCACTTAATGTGAACTACATCACCTTATAAAGTTCCTTCTCAAAATTCATACAAATTTGTTGACATCAAAACAAAATAAAAACCAGATGAAAGAGAAGAGAAGAAAACCAGGTTATAGATCTGGTGTTGCATCATAGCTGTTTTTGATACAATTGCTGAATCCAAACTTGTAATGGAGAAAACCTGGGTCTCAAAGATCAATACAAATGGAAACCTTGTGAATGCAAAAGCATCCAAATAATTTAAGATCTTACTATAACAAATGAAAGTTTTACAATCATCACAAAGAGAAAAATGTGCTAGAACAAGCCAGCTGATGCTGATATTCTTCAATACATTACAGCATTCGACGGGGTTATATTTTGCCAATGACTCAATCTATAGCGAATGCTCATCGTCTTCTAGTGCGTTGTAAATCATCCTACACCAAAGAAAATGGTGATTTGGACAGTTTGAAAGCTGAGGTAAACTCTAATTGCTGTAATCAAAGAGGTTGCAGATTTTCACTCACCAAAACAAGGACATGAAGAGGAGAAGTATCACGTAGCCCAGTTTGAAAAGGCGCTGCTTCTTTTCCCAATTGAGCAAGTTAAATATCTCGGTTACATCTACAAGGTGCTGTCTTCGCATATACCTAATTAAATAAAATCACGATTCAGTGACTTGTTATCTAGAACTGTCATAAAAAATAACTTATCTAACAAAATAATGAACAAATGGTAAAGCCAACATTCAGATCAATCTGATATAACATCAACACCAACTAGCATAAGCCATAGATTATCTATACTACCTGTATAGCTGATTGGGTGTCCTTGACTGACTTTCAAGATCAAACATCGTCTGTTTTTCCCCATTTTATTATAGTTTCGTTTTATCTACTCTTTAGTTCTATTCCACTGGTAGATTATAAACCATCCACTTGTACCATGGAACAATAGCTATATGCAGGCAGCAGGTTAGACATTTTATAGAATCTTACGAGGCTTTAATATAACTATGGCCAATGGGATACCTAAACTACTCAAGACTGTTCTGTAACTTCCACTTGTGCTCCAAAAAATTAAACTGTCACTCTTCATCAGTAATTTTGCAAGTTAATATTACTCCTGGGTCCAGACTATAACGTGTGAAAAATTGTCTGGGGGAATATCTTACTTCAGTATAAATTGTTGGCTTTTGAAAATTGTTGTAGAAAATGAAATTTCCAGAATTGACGACTTGCTAAACAGTAAGAACATAATGTATTTATCTAAACGAGTAAGAACAGAAAGCATTAAACGAGTAAAACATAAAGCTTAAAACAACTACAGAATTCGGAATGAGGATGATCGAGGCGAGAACTAGGCTCTCTGTCCTTAAGATGTTTTTACCCCGTCACACGGTGCTTACGGTATGTGGTAAAGCGTCTTCCAAGATACAACGATCGAATACTTGCAGAAGCAGCACTTCGACTGCAAGACAGCGAACCAGAACCGGAAGTACTCTCTGTAGACTAATGCAAAAAAGAAAACGGAAGACTGTATGTATGCAGAGTGAACTCGTGTATTTCTGTGTTTGTTGGTGTATCGAAATGAAAGCCTGAGGATCCTTTAAATAGAGGTGAGAGTTGACGGTAGAGCCTCGTACAACTCCCCACTTTGAGCAGTTTCACCACTCATGCCCACTTAACTCACGGTTGAGCAGTTAAGACGTTCACTTAACTCACCGTTTTCATAAACTGATGGTTCGGTTAATAAACCGTGAAAAGGGAGGGAATTAATTGAATTTAGATAAAAAATTTAAATAAATTTTATCCAAAAAATTAATATTGACACGAGCCCAATCCCAATCCCAAGCCCAGGCCCACGACCCGACCCGAGCTCGTGCTCATGCCGAGCCGGCCGGTCGGACGGGCGACGGCGGCGCGTGCGCAAGTGGCCTTTGGTTAGTCTAGACATTGTCTAAAACTCCCCCCTTTCAAAGACTATTGGTACCCATTGGGGCCCAAACTCATTTCCAAACTTGAAGTTTATTAAGTGATTCAAGGTTGTGTTTACAACCTATGTGGAATTGGAACAGTTTTCCAATTGTTTCCTATTTATTCCTCTTATTTATTGTCCAACTTTCAATCATAATTTCTATTCATATTGAAATGGTTTTTCACAATTAAATATTCTACACTCATCTACTCGGAACGTAGAATTTAATCGAACATTTATTTCGACAATTCGAACATTGGGTCTCACTAAAATTTGTGGTCAAAGTTGACCCACTTGGCACCATTTCCAACAATCCCCCACATGGATGGAAATTATCATGACTATGCAATGCAGACACGAACAGAGAGTACAAGCGAAAGACTTATTGCATCAGGAGAGGTAGCTTTTGGCTTTGAACCTGCCTTAGTGGAATACTATCGAGTTTACTTGGCTAATCAGTGAGCTGATGTCTTGAACTGTTCGACCGTTGGTGTAAACCAAGACAACAGTATCCACACAATAACCTTTCTATCCAATTCTTAGGTTCTCCTAGTTGTGTTCATTTTTTGCCCTGAACAATTCTTGGGATTCATAAGTGCTTTAGAGAATTTTAAGCCCCAAATTCTCATGGAAGCGGCCCCACTTCACACTTATATAGGTGATCTCCTATTAAGAGTATTCTGCTGCACTCCACTCGGTTTATCCAAGTTATAGGAATCATTAAAAGTTACAACTTAACCTTTTACATTCTGTAGACAACACTTTTTTATAAAGGAATGGTTAAGTGCTTAACTGAGTCTTAATAATTTAGTTGTCCCATTGAACTAAGATCTTGGGATCTCCAGTCAACAAGGTTGGGTTACCATCATTAAGATTCATGCATGTTCGGCTTTAATCCTATTCCATTGGATAGATAATACACTTGATCTCTTAGTAGGCCTTTTGTAAGCGGATCCGCGAGATTCTCCTTTGATCTCACATAATCAATGGAGATAATAACATTTGAGATCAACTGCTTTATAATATTGTGTCTACAACGTATATGTCTAGACTTACCATTATACATGCAATTTTGTGCCCTTGCAATAGCTGACTGATTGTCAAAGTGAATACTAATTGCAGGCACCGGCTTAGGCCAACACGGAATATCCTCTAAGAAGTTACGAAGTCATTCTGCTTCTTCTCCAGTTTTATCTAAAGCTATAAACTCCGATTCCATTATTGATCGAGCTATGCAAGTTTGCTTTGAGGATTTCAAAGACACAGCCGCACCACCAAGTGTAAATATATAACCACTTGTGGATTTAGAATCTTTCATATCAGATATCCAATTTGCATCACAGTGTCTTTCTAATACTGCTGGATATCTCATATAATGTAATCCAAATTTGAAGGTATGTTCCAGTGATCATTGCTTGGATTACATGTGAACCTACTCAATTTATTAACTGCGAACGCAATATCAGGACGTGTGCAGTTCATTAAATACATCAAACTCCCAATAACCTGAGAATATCTTAATTGATGTACCGGTTCACCTCTATTTTTTGCTAAGTGTAGACTCGTGTCTACTGGAGTTTTGACTGGACTTTCATCAAAGACTCCAAATCTCTTTAGCACAGACTCAACATAATGAGATTGTGAAAGAACGAGGTCATCTGGTGTTTTAGAAATTTTAATTCCAAGAATTACATCTGCTACACCCATGTCCTTCATGTCAAAATGTTTTGTTAGCATTTTCTTAGTAGACACAATGATATCATGATTGCTACCTAGAATTAGCATATCATCCACATATAAATATACTAAGACATATGCTGTTGGTGTAATCATATTATACACACATTTGTCACACTCGTTAATCTTAAACCCATTTGACAACATTGTTTTGTCAAACTTTTGATGCCACTGCTTTGACGCCTGTTTTAATCCATATAAAGATTTAACGAGTCTGCAAACTTTTTTCTCTTGTCCATGAGCGACAAATCCTTCAGGTTGCTCCATGTATATTTCTTCTTCCAACTCACCATTTAGAAAGGCTGTTTTAACATCCATTTGATGAATTTCGAGGTTATGTATCGCAGCAATTGCAATAAGGATTCTTATCGAAGTAATCCTTGTTACTGGTAAGTAAGTATCAAAGAAATCAAGACCTTCCTTTTGTCTATATCCTTTTGCTACCAAACGAGCCTTGTATTTATCAATAGATCCATCTGATTTTAACTTTTTCTTGAAAATCCACTTGCAACCTAGAGGTTTATTTCCAGGTAGGAGATCAACCAACTCCCAAGTATGATTTTGCATTATCGATTCAATTTCACTATTGATAGCTTCTTTCCAAAAATGAGCCTCTGGTGTTGACATCGCTTCACTGAATATCTTTGGTTCATCTTCGATCATATACGTTAGAAATTCTGAACCGAATGACGTAGACTTTCTAGTCCTTTTACTGCGTCTGAGTTCTTCATTTTCATCATCATTTGCAGTATCGTAAGTTCGTTTTGTTGAACTTACATCACTTTTGTCTTTACGAGGAAAGACATCTTCGAAGAAACTTGCATTCCTTGATTCAATTATTGTGTCTTCATGTATATCCGGAATCTCGGATTTAAGCACAAGGAAACGATATGCACTACTGTTATAAACATATCCAATAAATATGCAATCTACAGTTTTTGGTCCTATTTTTATTTGTTTAGGTTTTGGCACTTCTACATTTGCCAAACACCCTCACACTTTCAAGTATTTATATGAAGGTTTATGACATTTCCATAACTCGTATGGTGTTTCATCATTTACTTTATGTGGTATTTTGTTAAGAATGTGATTTGCCGAGAGGATAGCCTCCCCCCACAAATTATGTGGTAGACCAGAACTAATCAACATAGCATTCATCATTTCTTTAAGCGTGCGGTTCTTTCGTTCCGCAATACCATTCGATTGAGGTGAGTAAGGAGCCGTTGTTTGATGAATGATGCCTTGTTGAGAACAAAATTCTTTAAACGGCGCTCCATATTCTCCACCTCTATCACTTCGAACAATTTTTATTGTTTTGCTAAGTTGATTTTCCACTTCATTCTTATAATGTTTAAACATTTCCAAAGCCTCATCTTTGGTTTTTAACAAATAAACATAACAGCGATATATGTGACTTGAAATTCGTACAAACTGTGTCAACATAGTGGTGTCAAATAGCCCCATTGAACTTACCTTGCACTTGATTTGCAACTTAACTAATTTTCCAATCATTGAGATTCACACCAGTTCGGACAAATTATGATCAAAAAAGGGTTTTCGTTGCAGATCATTCACTCGCATAAATATATATCTAAATTGCAACAAAACCTTTTAGCACACGATCAAAACCCAATTTCGAGAGTTGTCAAATGCATCTATTTTCTTACCTGCTCTAGAACTTTCATACTCCAGACCAGAAATCAACAATTATGTGAAAAAAAAACTCCAACTCATTTCCAAATATAACACAAGTAAATACATATGTCAAATGAGGACTATATATTCAAAACTGAATGATACCGAATATTTTTTCAGAATTTGAACGAATTCTTAACATATGTCAAAATTAAATGGAATTTGAAAAAGGAAAGGGTGAAACAATTGTTAAGAAGGAAGCCTGATCCACCTATGTGCAATAAGTAAGAAGCTGAAAGGCATATAGAGAGAGCAACAAGGTATATGGAAAAAATCACTCAGTTAATTCAATTTAAGTTTCAACGAGAAGTTGACAAGAACTTACAATCTCACATTATAGTACAGGTACGGAACACTGAGAAGTGACATAATCCAGTGCCCTGTCACAAGGAAGAGAGAGCACAGAACCCCTTGTGTGATGAACTCTAGTAAAACCACTCTGTTTATTCGAGATGCAGAGTCATAAGGGTTGATATAATCAAACTCTAGATCTGCCAAGCACATGAGCTGCACAGCATATTAAGAGTCCATGTATCAAACCGATTTGCTTGACATGGAAACAACTAAGGATATTTTAGTCGACACCTGACAACCCTAAGCACTATGGTACAAGACAAACTTAAAATAAATAGCTAATTTCTGGCATTTCTGTATATGTACAAGACGAAATCCCTTGTCCTCTTTTCTCCATAAACTCTGATGCTACAACATACTTGGAAATGTTCGGACATTTTAGTTTCTGGCCAAGTTCAAAGGTCATAAAAAAATGTCAACAATATAGAACAGCAAATTGTGATCTCAAACCAAGATTTAATACTCGAATATGAAATCTATAATTTGCAAGGAGTTATTTTTAAAAGGAACAGGAATAAGTTAAAGCACAGAAGTGCATTTTAAACAATTTTCAATTCCAAGGCATAGATTACCAAAACTACAATTGGTGGTATCAAACTGTACCTCACGAATTGGAATGAACTACAAAATAATGCAAGTTGAATGAGTTATTTGGACTCATTCCACACCATAAATGCAACCTTCAATAGATTTAAAATTTGAAATTCATTCAGATTCAATCATGCAAAAACTCGTGTAAGTCAGAACTTCATGGAAATGGATTTGAAGCTCACATGCTTCAAGATTTTCAACTCTAGATAAACCCTCATACAGCCACATTTGCGCACTTAATTTTCAGAAACTCTACTGAGTGAAAATTCCATGCAGAAACAAGTGTACTGACCCGTGTGTTCATGTCAATCTTAACAAAATTTTGATGTAGGATGAAGTACTCCCCTGCAGCAAGGAATCAGCCATCTGACCACAAATTGTGCTAAAAGAAAACTGACTTCATTTGATTAAAAAATCAGCCTTTCTTTCAAGGAGCATTACAAAACCATTGGCCCTCACAAAATTCACATTCATAAGCAGATAACATCAAAAGGAAAAACAATTTAGTCCAATTGGCAAAGGCAAACTTAATAATATTATTCAGTAATCAATAAAGATAACTATTGCTAAACAAAGTCGCTTTCCATTTTGTATTGTATCTAGTACAATTTGAATTTTAAGACTACATCAAAAGCAAAAGCAAACATGGAAGTATCGAATAATCTAACATAAATATGCATAACTTAAAGCACAATCCAAAAATTCCTGTCAGGGTTTATCATTATATATCCAATAATAGCGTAAATAACATAATTAAGGTGGGACTAACCTGGTAAACAAGTATAACGACCAAAGCAATAAGCGTGAAGAAGAAAAGCAGCCATGCCCACACGTCTCCCATTCCGTTTTTGTCAAATATTCTGCTTTATCAATATTAGCAAAAATTCTCAAGATAGAAGAATGAGTGATTAAGACGTAAGCCCCAGGTCGATCTCCCTGGTGCTTCGTGTTGATTAAATTGCAAGGAAGGGATCGGAGAAAAGGCGAAAACCCCCTAATCTCGGTCAGGGAGAAGAGGGGAGTAATCAGCTGTTACTCACTGGAATCTTGCACGGATGCGCGTACCTTTTTGTTACAGAAACTCCTGTCAAAACCAGACAAGTGTGGTGTAAAATTGGGTTGGATCGGGCGTTTTGGTCGGGTATTTTTTAAAACCCGGCTCGACTATTGAATTGGAAAAGATAAAGAGCAAATTACAACCACCATCCTCAATATTTGACCTTTGTAACAATCTTGTCTCAAACCTTTACGTCGTGACATCCCAAAACTAGCTTTTTATTAATTAGTGTGGCTCTTCTTTATCGGCGATTTCTATCCATGTAGGTGGATTATTTCATCCGATGAATTATTTTATGAGCTCATGGTTACTTTTGTGATCACTACCATCCTCGAAATATGTTAATCTCAATGCATATCTAATATATTCTAAGTCTTGTCTATATGTATATGCAAAATGCAACGCTCACATTATTGTGCAGTTGGAGCAAAATTATGAGTCCCTACCTTGATATTGTAGATTTGTAATTGATTCGATCCTTATTGAATTGGACAAAGGGTCTACTTTTTCATTTGTTACACAATTATCTAACCTCGTACTAGTCATATCCTCATATATACAATTTAGTCTGGTGTATTCAATTGAGATTTTTGAAAACTTTGATGGATTTTTTTGAGTGATTATTTTTATATAAATTTGAATGGAACTGGCGGAAATTTTTTGTAAACTTCTATAAACTTTCATTTTAAAACTTTTATAAATTTTTATAGAATTCAAAAGATTTTTGAAGACTTTCATTTGAAATATAATTCATGTGAATTTAGTGCAATAATGTGAAACTATCACATACGTAGTGATAGTTCTTACAATTTCCCTTCCCAACTTCCCCATATAATAAAAAATATATTTTAAAAAGAATAAAATTTTAAAACCTTAATTAAATTAATAATAATTATACATATAAAAATAAATCTAATATTCAATATTATTAACATAATATACACTTATAGAATAAATAAAAATATATGTTTAAATTTAATTATAAATTATTCTATATAAAATTTTATAATTTAAATAAAAATAGATATTTTTCACAAAAAAATAAATGAAAAAAGAAAAAAAATGTTTATAGGAATACAATTTAATTTTTTCATTGGAAAAAAAATAAACAATAAGAGAGAGAAAAATAAAAATAGAAAGTAATTTAATCAGTAGGAAAAAAATAAATTTTAATCATAACTCTAATATTCATAGAAGGGAAAAGGAAAGATAGATATTGAAAAAAAAAATACATATTAATTTTTTTTTTTAAAGTCTCCCAAAATCTTGTGATTAATGAAGATAAGTTTTGAGATTTTATTTTAGTACTTTTTGCTTAAAAGTTAGTACCATGGAGATTTTTATAAAAGTTTCTAAACAAGATTTATAGAGACATTCAGGGCGGACACAGGGGGTGGCTCAAAGGTGTGCCCCCCACCCCACCCCCCCAAAAAAAAAAAATTTTTTTTTTGAAATTTTTTTTTTTTTTAAATATGAAAGGAAAAGAAATCAACATTCATTTCAAACCAATGTTTTCTCTCGCTTGAGTCTCCTCTTCTCATTTTCTTCATGGTAAAATTAAGGTTGTATATTGTTAAATGGATACGAGAATGGTTGTGATAATACTGAATGACTGAACAAGAATAGTTCAAAACTTCAAATCTCATTTATCTTTGTTTAAATGATTTATAGTTACTCTCAAAGAGTGGAAATTGCATTGCCAAATGAAAACAGTGAAAAGTCTGTCTCCACTCTATAGCCATTTCAAGTTCAATTGCGACAAAGAATTCTAAGATCTGACCCAAGGAAAAAGCTAGTAGGCAAGGCTTTCGTGAGCTATAGTGCTGAAACCAGTACTAAACGAAGTAATTAGTGTAAAATGATTGTATACTTGGAGTAAATCGATGAATAGGAATAGAAGAATTTTTAGTTGAATTTAGTTACGTTCTTGTAATGCATGAGATTCACGAGTGAAATTCTCAGTTGAAGTGACATTTTTAAGGAAATTTCGAGAGCCTTTTAGCCTAGGAGAATCTAGTCCGACTGAATGTAATCAGAAGAAAGAGTTATGCAATATGATTGAACTTGAATGAGCAAGGATTGTTTCTCGGGTATTTGATGCATCGAAAATAAGTCTGGCTTTTACCATTTCCTAGTCCCTTGTTGATTTACTTGTTGCATCTGTTAAATAAGTTTCAGAATTTAAGAAATGTACATATAAATCTGTGACTTGGATTCTATCAAAGTTTGTGTAGCTCTTGATGACCAAGATTGTATACTCAATTTCTTTGTTGATTTGAATTACGAAACTACATTAAATTTTTCTCTATTTCTCACTTTAATTATGGAACGTTATCAAAATATGAGAATACGTAGAGAACAATTGTAATAAAATATCTCTTACTTTAATTTTTTCGTCACTTTTTGAAAGTTTGATTGTGCCCCTCCAACATAAAAAGTCTGCGTCCGCCCCTGGAGACATTTAAAAAGTTTTAATTGAATACACCGTAACTTTTAAAGAGTTTACAAAAATCTCAATTGAATGCACCGATACTTTTAGAAAATTTCCAAAAGTTTACATTGAATACCCCTAAACTTTTAAATTTGAAAAAGTCATTAATAGTCTCAATCAAATAGATCAACCTTAGTTGTTTGATTGCTTAAAAGTTGATTAATATTTTCTTCACTAGTAATCTCTTGTTCAAGATTCTCTTCCAAGGATGTTGTCTTACCATACCTTGATAAGACTTCGTGCACAAGTTCCTCCACAAGAACTTTCAAATGTCTAACATATTTTAACACTTTGGTCTCAGAAATGGTAGGAGAGTCGATATTTCTAACTTTTCTCACAAGTCTACAAAGTAGTACTTTACATGGGTTTTTTTTTTTTTTTTTTTCAATTGGACCCTCGCCATTGTACTAAATCTCAGTTTCCATCAAGTTTGCATTCTTCCATTTTGCTTACTCATCTTGGCCCAAATCCCAGCATTTGTGAATTCATCAAAGCACCCCCTGGCCTAGGAGATCCCCTCTAATTTCTGTCCAACTGCTGCAAATTTTCCCAGACCTAGCAATATTATGTAACTCTGAGAAAATTGTAGCACAAATTATCCAGTGCATTGCATGCAGCCCAAAAATTTCCATAGTTTTTGTGCTTTCCTTATGATTTTCTTCATCTTCTGATCAATCAAACCAGCAAAGGAAGGCGAGACAACCAAATCATTGTTTGAATTTGTTGATGCAGTGTCTGTATTTTTTGAAGAGGTTGAAATGTTATCTGCTCTATAGTCACTGCTACACTTCCGAAGATAAAAATCTCGACTGCCAACATCCCCGATCACATCTGATTTGCTCAAGCCTATACAAGTGTTTGAAGAAATTATAATACAATACAAATGATAATCCTGCAGTAAAATAGGTGAATTGTTCAAAAGTGGACTTATCATGAAACGAGTCACTAATTTTTCATTTGAAATGGCGTAATTTGAAGTAAAAGTTAATAATAACCTTAATCTTCTTCTAAAAACCTCACCTTTTTCCACCTTCACCCTATTCCCACCTACAACCTATCCCCCCACCAGTACCGCCTCCCCTCCCCTCCCCCAGAAGCTCCATTTTTCTTCACACGGGACCTCTCCAGTGGGGGAAAACTGGGAGGGGGTAGCGGTGGTGTATGCACCACAAGTAGACACAAAATTATACTTCATGGCTTGCCCATTATATGGAATTGTATAAATTAGATTCCAATAATCTATTGGTAATGGTCATAGAAGAACATGAAAAGTAAACTTGTAGGTAATGGTCGTTTTCACATTTAAGTCAACTAATGAGAAAGCCTACTAAAAAGACATTTATACACTTTATACAGAAGCCCCACGTATTCCTACTCAATCAAGTCCATTGTTATCAATAATCCATAACAATAAATACTTTAGTACGCATTCTGAAATACATAGTAGTAAAACTTGATCGATATCAGCCACATCAATCAAGGACTGTTATCAATGTATCAAGTGGTATAATTGCATAATGTCAACGTAGAATATCTTATGAAGAGGCAGCTCCAACTCGAAATGTTTTTATTGCATCACCAATTTGTCTAAGAATAATGCAGATATAGAATATAGAATTGAGACAGGCGAAGCATATTTTCATAGACTGGCTTTATACTAATAGATTGCCCCTGAGTCAATGACCATTGGCTATGTCAACAGGGGCAAAACATTTGGATGACCATTTAATGATACTTGTTCTCCAACGAAGACATACGTAGATGATTTTCCCATTAGGTACAGTTGAAAATTTTAAGCTAGCCACCTTTTTGTATACCAAACAGCAGCGCTAGCAATTTTCTCATAAGAACTTCCTTTAAGCCTTACTAGATCAGGATAAGGTTCATCGGCATTTTTCACACAAGAAAACAAGAAATTAATTTAGGAAAAAAATTGAGATTTAGAACTCACTTTGAAGACTAAAGTATGAGTGGTGTAATTCAAATGTTGAAGCAGCAGCTTTATCTAGATGGGGACTGCGGCCTTCCTCGTTGTACTTTTTAACCGCGACCTTTATTGTCTCCTCCACGCTGGATCCTAATTTGAGCATTGTTTGAACAGGTCCAGGACTTCCTTCAACAGTTACATTCACCACTACCTTGGCATCTTTGTTGTACCCCTACACGTCAAAATTGTTACACATAATTCCGCAATTTTAACAACTTTGCACGAAAATTTTCAATAGAATGTCAAAGCATCCAACCCAGAACATGAGAATGTGCCTTCGTCGTACACTGGGTTTTGAAACTACGACTCATACTAGAGATCATAAAACCGCAACATAAACCATTTAATAAAAATTCGAGGTTTATTAATTTGAAAATTGAACCAAATTATCCAATTACAAAGCAATTATGGATCATAAGGGGCGAGTCTCTTTTAGCCAGAGGTGCTCTACCCTCCTAG
The DNA here is from genome assembly GCA_035079005.1 of Fraxinus americana. NCBI lineage: Eukaryota > Viridiplantae > Streptophyta > Magnoliopsida > Lamiales > Oleaceae > Fraxinus > Fraxinus americana. The sequence continues at coordinate 828,580 of CM068722.1, read as the reverse complement.
ATTATAAATTTCATACTGCTTGTTTTCTTTCCTATTAATAGATAGGGGCCATAGGGCAATGTTTTACCCATGAACTATAAGGAAAGTACTCTTTGTTTAGGCTGTTGAGGATCGGAGAATGATGGAAAAAGAGATTTTAAAAATTTTAATCAACGAGAAAAGAAAGTTTACTATTCGAAACCAATTACCGGAACTAGTCACTCAATTCAATTAACCAATCAAATCCGAGAAATCAACTCAAAATATTGATAATTTAAATTTTTTATTCCAATTACCTCGGGACAAATATGTGGAGATCGAGGCACCAGAATCTCCGGCGCTGAGAATATATCAATACATGTCCGCCGACGGTAAAGCACATCCTCCACCACCGCCGATTTGTCGCTCCGACTACCGTATCCGCCCGGATCAGTCCTGACTTCCGGCGACGCAGGCTCCGACTTGCACCTCTGTAAGATTTTAACATCCTTCTGTGGCCTCCACAACTGGCCACCGATAACAGCTCTACTTCTCCGGCCAGTCGCCGGAGACTGTGATGGCGATAGTTTGGGTACTCCGTTGCCGGTGTTTGATCTCCGGCTCACCGGAATCCTTCTCAAATTCTTATCTGACATACATACATACAAGGATTAACCACAGAAATTATGGTCGTGTGTCGGTGTGTGGAGAATGAAGTGCAAGTGAAGTAGCTTGCTCTCGCAGCAACTGGTAGTTGGTTGATTTTGTGGGGTTTACATGAAAAGCCGTTAATGTATGACTCCTGCGTATCTATTAATTATAGTTGTACGTACTTTTGACTTTCTTTTCTTTTGTATTTTCTATTTTTTCTTTCATTTACTAAGACCATGTTTGCCTAATGCTTATAACTTTCTTATCTACCGTTCATTTTTATTTATTTGTAACTTAAACTTTATAAACACTTTTTATACACGCTTTAAAGAAAATTTTAAAAAATGGATGGTCAATCAGTGTCATAAATCATCACATGTCAATGTGATAATAAGTTTCCTGATTCATTGTTTAATGAAATTGTGATACATTTTAATGTTACAATATTGTGTGGTGTACGTTAGAACTCAATAACATAATTTTTAATGTCTCTTATTTTTTTACAACACAATATTGTGGGATGTACGTTAGTAAATTCTGCCGTTACTAATGTCCAAAATATCCTCACTTAAAATAAGAGATTGAGATGAAATAACAACTAAACGGATATAATTAAACTATTCCATGCATATGACATGAAATGTCCCAACATCCAAGTGTCAAATGCTTATTTTCCGTTTGTCCCAATGTTCCACGAATGTTGCTATTAAGGCTCGACTGGCTTCATGTTTTAGTTTAGATATGAATTCAATCAATATTACATATCGAAATGAACTATATATTTATAGTTAGAGTATTATATATTTCTGAGCAGAGTAAGTGACTGAAAGATTCTATACCATAGAGAGTTTGAATCATTTTAAAATTTAAAGGGAACGAAACACTATAAATGTATGATTGAATGTTTATATTTATAGTTTCTCCATCAAAAAATATTGTTTCTTTCTTAATGGTACATCCAAACTATCGTTGCGAAAGATGAATCGCGATCAACCATTAATTCCCTTGTTGTAGGATTTGTGCCTCGAGACTTCACCACCGAGACTCAATCGAAAGAATCTACTTCGACTATCTACATCCACCTTCACAATCAACCGTTGATTCCCTTGTCGTAAGATTCGTGCCTCAAGACTCCGTCACTGGGACTTAATTGCTAGAATTTACTTCAATTATTTCTATCGACCTTCATGAATTCCTTTAACTAGTCATGACAAAATTGAATTTATTAGAACAATTGTTTAGGGTGCTTTGCTGGCATATATATTATGAGTTGTGCTAGCCAGAGAATTTTACAAAGCATTTTGTCATCTCATCCCTGGCAATATCCCATTTACAAAGGCTTTATCCATATATGTCATATGATACTAATCCATTTGTTTTAAGGGAGATGCTACATGCACTACATGGTTTACAAAATGGTTTACTACATGGCCAAGTGACGGCCATGTATTGGAGCCTCGGTCCCACAACCGAGGCTCCAATACATGGCCGCCACTTGGCCATGTAGTAAACTATGTAGTACATGGTGTAGTACATATAGTTTAATCCTTGTTTTAAATATGAATAATGTCACTCGGTCCCACAACCGAGGCTCCAATACATGGCCGCCACTTGGCCATGTAGTAAACTATGTAGTACATGGTGTAGTACATATAGTTTAATCCTTGTTTTAAATATGAATAATGCCCACTGTACAGAATAATGTTTCACGGGGGTTTTACCTGCCCCTCACAAAGGGATGGATCCCACATGTATTTTAAAAAAATATATAATGCGGGCCCCCAACTGTCTTTCCTGACAGGGTACACCAAGCAAGATTCTTTAAATATTTCCAGCATATTTTAACAAACTCTGACAGGGAAAAAAAAAAAAAAAAATCAAAACAAAACCAAAACTCTCATCACACATCCGACAAAAATTCCGTCCTCAAATTCCTCCACCACTGCCAATGTTGCCCTACGCCACCGTTCAAGAGGCGGAGACCGCCCTAGGGCGATTTCTCACCACCGCAGAAACCATTTGGTTCAATTACTCCGCCGCCAAATCAGACTACTTTTTGTACTGCCACAACATTCTCTTCCTCTTTGTTATTTTCTCTGCTGTGCCACTTTACTATATCTTCCTAGAAATCTTCTTTGTGAACTCGATCAAGTCGTACAAAATCCAACCCAAAGTGAAGCTCTCAGTTTCTGATGTGTTCCGATGTTACAAATCTGTTATGCGCATGTTCTTTCTCGTTGTGGGTCCTCTTCAACTAGTGTCATATCCCTCTATTAAGGTACCCATTTCTTAATCGAACCATAAATCGATATTTTGTTTTTGATTATGCTGAATGTGGGATTATTTTAATGAATGAAGATGATAGGGATAAGGACTAGTTTGCCATTGCCTTCTTTATGGGAAATTATAGCCCAATTGGGGGTTTATTTCATTGTGGAGGATTATTTGAACTATTGGATCCATAGATTTCTGCATTGCAAATGGGGGTACGAGAAGATTCACAAGGTGCATCATGAGTACACGGCTCCAATTGGGTTTGCGGCGCCTTATGCGCATTGGGCGGAGATTTTGATCCTCGGGATCCCCTCGTTTATGGGACCCGCATTCGTCCCGGGTCACATTATTACTTTCTGGTTGTGGATTGGACTAAGGCAGATTGAGGCTATTGAGACTCACAGCGGGTAATGCACGCCTGCTTAAAATAGCTCATGCTTTGATGTGATTCGGATTTTAGTAAAATGTCTGCTTTGATTGAAAGTGTGATTTTTATTTGATAATTTGACCAAATGATGGCTAAACAGTAGCATTGATTCACTGTCTTTTTAACTGTTTGCTTTTGAGATTTCCAAATGATCCTTGTCAATAGCAGTAGATTAAGTCCACAGTAAATGAGACCAGATGGATGTCTTGCCCTTTTTTTTGGGATAATTGCAGTAAAAGTCCCAAATCTTTGAAACACTAGCAGATTTTTCCGAAACATTTGATTTATTGCAACTGTCACCTCAAACATTTCCAAATATTGCAGATAAAGCCCTTTTGAACTAGGGATGGCAGCGAGGTGGGGTCGGGTCGGGTCGGCCTCCCCCGTCTCCTGCCCCGCGAGGTAATTTCCCGTTCCGTTACCCGTTTAAGACAGGACGGGACGGGGCGGGGCGGGGCGCTTGCCCCATTTATTATTATTATTTTTATATAAATTCATTTTATTGTCCCCATTTATTAAAGTGAAATAATAATATATTTCTTAATTTTTTATTTATTTTTAACAGTTAAATTATTCAAATATATTTGGTAAATTAAGGCTTTTATTATTTGTCATATTTTTTAGATAATCTTATTTACCATTTTTTATTATAATTAATGAAATTTCGTAAAGTTTTCCATTTAAAGTATTGAATTCTAAAAAAAAGAAATAAATAAAATTAAACGGGACGGGGTACTCATTACCCGTACCCCCCTTACTCGTCCCGGGGCTAAGTTATCCACCCCATCCCCGACCCGAATATCGGCTTAACAGGGCGGGGTCTCGCGGGTATCAGGTTTGTCGGGTTTTTTTGCCATCCTTATTTTGAACAGTTTTCATCCACAATTTCGTCAGTTAATTAAAAATTTATCTTTGACCACATTTTTAATATTTTTAAAAATGGGCAAAAGTGTAACTTTCTATTTATCACAATAAATAATTAAACTAATTAAAAAAATAAAAAAATAAATAGGAAATAAAAAAAAACCGTCTTCTTCCTCTCACCCCACCCTCACCACCTTAAACCCAAAATCTATTACCCGACCATCGCCACCGCCACCGCCACCTCCACTAACCCCTCCACCTCTTTTCGAGATGTGTGACTGAGCTCTAAAATTGTTTTGCTCTTTTAATGCAGTGCAAAAAGAAGATTTTTGTTCTAAAATTGTTCTGTACTTTATCCAATAAAGAATCATGAAACAGTCAATCTGTAAATGAATCAGTTAAGTGCTTTATCTATCTTAACTTCATCATTGAGCAACTTCCTATCAAACCCTTTCATTTTCCATCTTCCACCCTATTCTCAAATGGACACAATAAAAGTGAAAAACTAACCATTTTTTTTCCCCAAAAAGAAGATAAAAAGTAAGCGCTAATATTTTAGCTTGAATTTTTTCGGAGCATTAGAGCTACTTGAGGTATAAAATTTGAAACACCCTCTCCAAATGGTAAGCAATTACACGAGTGAGAAACATGTGCTAACTGATAATTTATGGCACCACATTTCTACATCACATCTTTTTCATTAAAATTAGCAACATTACAGAGGGGGATGATAGCAGGTGGTTGGTGGAGGTGGAGGCGGATGGCTGATTTTGGGTTTGAGGTGGGGGTGAGAGAAGACGACGATTGTGTTTTTATATTTTTTTATTTAATTAGTTTAATTATTTAATGTGATAAATAGAAAGTTACTCTTTTACCCTTTTTTTTAAATATTAAAAATGTGGTCAAAGTTAAATTTTTGGTCAACTAACGAAATTGTGGATGGAAACTGTCTAAAAGGGCTTCACCTGCAATGTTTGAAAATGTTAAGAGTGACGGCTACAACAAATCAAAAGTTTGGAGAAAGTCTGCTAGTGTTTCAATGAGACTTTTGCTGCAATTATCCCCTTTTTTTCCTCTCTTTAGATTTCCTTTTTCTGTTTCTGTTTTCTTTTAATTCGTGAACATTTTTATACCTTTTTTCTTCTCCTTCATTTCTTTTTTCTTTTATCTTTCTTTGGGGAAATATTTATTTCAATATTCAACCTTACTAAAAATATCTTTTAGGGCTTGCTTGGGTGTTCCGAATACCGGTTATGAATGTTTTTTAGAGTACCGGTTTTGAGTGTTTATGAGCGGATCGATTTTGAGTAGTTTTAGTGCAATTTTTAAAATTGTCCAACCTATGATTGAAAGTTTATTATCCACCGGTTTCGAAGGTTTTCTAAAAGAATAAAATTACATATACGTCGATTAATTAAAATTTTAGTTTATTATTTCTTATATGAAACTTTTTTCCTCATAAGTGATATTTTACTTATAGGTAATTTTTTTAAATATAAATTAATATTTAACTTAAAAAATTAAATAAAGTTAAATATTTACTTTAAATTTTAAAGTTAATATTGTTTACTTATAAGTAACTTTTTGTATTTTATAATTTAATTTTTGTCTTATTAGTAGTATTTTTAATTTTATAAACAATTTTTTAATACATAAAAGCGATTTTTTTATTATAAGTAATTTTAATTATTATGTAATTTCTCCTATCTTATAAGTAATATTTTATACTTATTAAGTATTTTCAAAATTATAATGTAATTTTTTTTGCTTAAATAATTTTTTAGTAAATATATTTTTATTTACAAGTTAGTTTTGAAGAAAATATGTTGGTTGGAAATAATTATTTTATAAATGCTAAAATTAGAAGAGAATATGAGAAACGGCCAAAACCCGTCGATTTGGTAGGCTGAGAGAACCGGTCAAAATTACACTTTACCGGTTTTGAGTGGTTTTTAAACAATCCAAAATCGATGCCCAAAAAAACTTGCAAGCACCGATTTTTTCAACCCCTCATAAACTGTGCAACTCAAAATTCCCAAGCGGGTTAGCTCAACCAAGCCTCCGAACTCCAACAATTTGGAGAATTGGGAGATTGTCGAGTTGACGGAGTCTTGAAAGTTTGTAGAGTTGGGCCTTCTGCCATCGAGTCATACAAATTAGGTTAGTTGACCTTTTAGATTCTCTGGTCGAAATACGGGAAAACTCCACTCAACTGTGCAACTCAAAATTCTTTTTCTCGCTTCTTATTGTGTCTGCTTAGAGCGTTTCTATACGAAGACCTGGAAAACCAGAGAAGAATATGTTAGCCCAGACACTTTTGCAATCCAACTTGCCCTCTTATTTTTCATCGAAACAGTTTTTATCCCTTCTTAAGAAATATCACTTCGAACGAATAAGCAGAAGGAGAAGTTAGGATTATGGAAAGTGGTAGAATTTATGTAATAAGAAATTTAAAAGTTGACTTAACTTTAAATTTTTGCTCACTACTATGGTTTTGTTTAAGAAACTTTCTTTTGGTTTATTCACATATAAACTGTTGTATATGTGGCTCATATAGAGTGGAACACAAGTTTACTTAATCAAATTGGCCGATGCCGGAGTGGAGCGGAGATTAGTTGTCTAAAGGTAAGGGAGTTGTGTAAAGGTGGATCCCAGTATTTCATTACTTTCATTGATGACTTCTCTAGAAAAGTTTGGATATATTTCATGAAACACAAATCTGAAGCTTTTGCCAAATTCAGATTGTGGAAAGCAGAAGTAGAGAACCAGACACAGAGAAAAATTAAGTATCTCACGATAGACAATGGTACAGAGTACACGGATTCACAATTTCTGAAATTTTGCTAGGAACATGGTATTCAGTGCACTATACAGTTCGTAAGACACCGCAGCAAAATGGTGTGGCGGAGATGATAAACAATTACAGAACGGGCAAGATGTTTGAGGTTGAATGCATGGCTTCCGAAGAGTTTTTGGGCAAAAGCTGTGAACATGACATGTTACGTCATAGACAGATCACCATGAGCAGCGCTAGATGGGAAAGTTACAGAAGAAGTTTGGACAGCTAATGAAGCTGATTATTCTGGATTGAGAGTGTTTGGGTGTTCGGCTTATGTGCATGTATCTAGTGATCAGAGATCAAAGCTTATCCGAAATGAAGAAAGTGTATTTTTTAGGGCTATGTGAAAGGTGTAAAAGGGTATAAGTTCTGGGATCCAGAGGCAAAGAAGATAGTGATCAGTAGGGATGCAGTCTTTGATATGAACCATTCATGCTTAAAGAACCTTCAGATGAAGAGAAGTCCAGTTCAGGCGAGGGCAGCAGCAAGAGCCAAGTAGTGCAGTAGAGCTAGACAATGTTGACATGGAGATTAATGCACCGGGAGTGAACGGTTTTGGCTCAGAAGAGGAACAATATTATAATATTGCCACAGATAGACCACGTCGCACTATCAAGCCACCGATGAAGTATGAATTTGAGTAGTCAGTTTCTTATGCACTCATTACCAGTAATAGCGATCCTATAACTTTTCAGGATGCCGTTGGTAGTCAGGAGAAAAGTAAATAGATAGAGGCTATGAACGAGGATATTGAGTCATTGCATAAAAATGATACATGGGATCTGGTGGAGCTCCCAGAGGAGAAGAAACCGACATGATGTAAGTAGGTGTACAGAAAGAAAGAATGTCAGAAAGGAAGGGGAACAACACAAGGTTCGGTTAGTAGCTTATAGATACTCACAAAGGAAAGGAGTAGATTATGATGTGATTTTCTCTCCAGTCGTCAGACACACTTCTATTAGGATTTTCTTGACAATAGTGGCCAGTTGTGATTTGGAGTTAGAGCAGCAGACTGTGAAGACCGCTTTTCTTCATGGTGATTTGGAGGAGCAGATTTTCATGAAGCAATCAGAGGGGTTCTTGGAACCAGGAACAGAGAATCTTGTATGTAAACTTAAGAAGTCTTTATATGGGCTTAAGCAGTCTCCACGGCAATGGTACAAGAAGTTCAACTCCCACGTGATTCGTTGATTGGCTACAGTCGATGTGAGTATGATTGTTGTGTTTACTATAGAGTTCTTGAGAATGATTCATGTATTTTCTTGATGTTGTATGTGGATGACATGTTAATTGCTGCTAGAACATGAATAAGGAAGACAGATTGAAGTCTTTGTTGAGCAGTAAGTTTGACATAAAAGATTTGGGACCGGCTAATAAGATTCTTGGCATACAGATCAACAGAGATAGAAAGGCTAGAAAATTATGGGTATCTCAGAAAAATTATTTGAAGAAAGTGTTGAAGAGGTTTAGCATGTCCGATGCAAAACCAGTGGGTACGCCATTGACAAATTATTTCAGATTGTCTAGTAATCGGTGCTCTAAGAATGAAGAAAAAATTACAGAGTACAGTGGGATGTTTGATGTATGCAATTGTGTGTACCAGACCAGATTTAGCACATTTCAGGTACTTGAAAGGTACAATGGAGTGTGGGATCATGTTTGAGAGACAACATGATGATGTTTCAGTTCAGGGATACGTAGATGCAGATTATGCAGGCTACTTAGATGACAGAAGGTTCCATACAGGTTATGTTTTCACACTTGCAGGTGGGCCTATATGTTGGAGATCTATGGTGCAGTCACTTGTGGCTTTATCTACAACTGAAGTAGAGTACATGGCGGTAACTGAGGCAGCTAAGGAAGGAGCTTGGAATCAAGCAAGATGGAATAAAGCTGTGTTGTGAAGGTCAGAGCGCTATCTTCTTAGCAAAGAATCAGATTTATCATGCAAGAACCAAGCACATTGATGTGAGATTTCATAAGATAATGGAGTTGGTTACTTCAGGAGAATTATTGCTAGAAAAGGTGCGTACCTCAGAGAATGCAGCAGATATGTTGACAAAGCCAATCACAATGGATAGGTTCAAGCATTGCTTGAACTAGATTAACATCTCTAGGTATTAGAGAGGATGTGTTACAACCTATTGGTCCCAAATAGTATGTTTTTCCAGGTTATGTTTGTTTCAGTGTTTTTTTCCTAATGGGTGAATATTCGCCAAGGTGGAGATTGTTGTATTTGTGGTTTATATAGAGTGTAACATAAGTTTACTTGATCAAATTGGCCGATGTCAGAGCGGAGCGATGGTATCGACCTTGTGAGTTTAATTTACTGTTTGTTTGCCATGGACGCACAGTACATGTGTATTTTCTTGTACGGGCCCTAAAGTTTTGTATGTGCTTGGGCTTGGGCTAGCGCTAGGGCTAGGGTTAGTATAAATACTAATGATGTAACCCTATTATTCATACCGAATAAAATCTCAGTTTCGCTCCTTGTAGACGTAAGCACATCGTCTAACCACGTTAAATACTTGTGTTGATTTCTCTATTCTTTTCTGCTTAAAATCTAACATATACATTTTGGGATTATTGCTTAGTTTTGTTCATGTATATTGTAACACATGCATGTGACTATGTTTTCCTCCTCCTTTTCCTTCTTTTGAACATACTATGCATGTTATAAACTCATGCATCTGAAACAGATTTAGTTAGACTCAATTGGTTTGGGAGCCTTTATTTCCATATTTTTACATCTAAAAGGAATGATTTTGAAATTAGAGATTTTATTATTCCCTGAACTTTGTTTGCATCATTGGTGTTATATTAATGTACTTGAAATGAGGAAACTTTTATATGGCTCACAATGAAGGGTACTAGAGATTTTTTTCTTATACTACTTTTTTCGATAATTCCACATTGGGATAGAGTACAGGGGAAGACTTACATGGCATTTCAATCTCAGCTTATGAATCAATTTCATTGAGACTTCTTGGGATCATATAGTTACTTCAAGCAGCTTAGCTACCAATGCAGTGTCAAAGCTGTTGTAAAAATTACCGAGCTATCTCCAGTTAACATCGAGTGCAGTGGACTGGATCCAATGAGTTGATAGATTGTTTATTTGTTTTTCTTATTTTATCTCTGTCTTGATAATTGCAAAACATGTTCAAGAAGGAGGGGGGGGGGGGGGGGGGGGTTTACCGATTATGCTCTAAATTTCAAGTTAGATCAAGGCCTTTTTGTGAAAAGCATGTATAAATATGAGTGTGGAGAATTGTATGTGTGTGTAGATTGAGTACGTGTTAAAGAATTCTCTCTTCAAGTCTTAGGAGGGGTGACCTTTCAAAAAGGGTAGGAGGAGTGGTCCTCTATTGGTTGCTTTGTCATTTTGGTACTCACAATGAATTCTCCCATCATCCTCAGAGAAATCATTAGTAAAGTACGCTAAAGCTGGGCTCGTGCTTGAAGACTCTATGTGAGGGTGTTGTGCTTGCTTTTATTTGTATCTGGTCTGCTCGGCCATGTTTTATTTACCCCTGGTTTGCTCCCTTTCGCTCATGCCACCAAGCAAAACTTTTGATCACAAGCTGACTTTTCTAAACACCGTGTGAGCTCTTGTGAGCATCATTCTATCACATTATTTTAGTTTGTCAAAAAGAAGAGAAATCATGTCATTATGTGGGAGTATGTGAAATGGATTTTACATGAACTTGTGGAACATGAACTCAAAACAACTAGAAAACTGATCTAATGATGTATGATAAATGGATAATTAATTTAGTTAAATTTCTTTTAGCGTTCATGTAGATATTGATGTACTCATTATATGTACTGTGTTCTTTTAAGTTATTATATTTTATGAACTTGTTGATTTCAGAATTGGGCTGATTAAGTTTCGATTGTCTTGTCCAGTTTATACTTCTTTCTTTTTGTTGGAAAATGCTGATTATAAACTGATTATAAAAATAACATTTCATATAACGGAATGAATTTTGATTTAATATCATACGGACATACATTCATACATCATATGTATATGAAAGTTTTGCAAAATAAAGATGTATATGTCAATGAAAGTGGTATTAAATTTAGAAACTGTAGAAAGAGAAGCTATCTGGAATGTGATTTTACAGTTCTGAATTTGACAATATTCATTGTTTCTTATTTGCTTGTAGTTACTGAATAAGGTTCTAAATGAACCAGTTTTTTCCTTCGTTAAACAGTGTTGTGATGTTGGATTTATGTACATATTATGATAGATTCTAGAAGAAAATAAATATCCTATATGTTCTGGCAGTCCTACAAGTAAAATGTTGAATTGTTTGTTGACACAGTTCATCTCCTTTCTTGATATAAGCCTACTTCTGAAGCATTTGTCTTTCAATGAATTGTGAAAGCTTGGTGCTCCGTGTCACTTAACCTTCCACTCTCCGATTTAAAGTAGCACTTTAACCTCAAAAGTTGACACCATAAGAAGTTTTCTTTTCAAGTATAATTTCCCTAGTGAACTAAAGATCAAACTCTACTACATGCTGTTATGTCTTGATCTATTTATACTGAAACTTAATTTTCCTTTTAAGTCCGATCACTTAACTTGGTTATATCATAGAAGGTTTTATACTGACAAAATAAAATCTTGAAAAGTGTTTGTATAAAGCCTCGATATTAAAGGGTTTTGGCCACTGCACCTTGTTGGATATACTTCCCTTATCTTGATATGGATGATTTGTTTGCTTATCAGTATCAAAGGGTTTTAGCATGCATAAAGCCACAATACTTAAAGGGTTCTAGTCAGAGAAAGTTTTCTGAAGCTTTCTAGGAATTTTGGTGACTTAATATTGCGATATATGTAGAATCTTCTTTATCACGTTTGAGAATTGTATGCCTTCTGATGATTCAGGTACGACTTTCCTTGGACTCCGACAAGATATATTCCTTTTTATGGTGGTCCAGATTACCATGATTATCATCATTATGTTGGTGGACAAAGCCAGAGTAATTTTGCTTCTGTATTCACCTATTGCGATTACTTATATGGAACTGACAAGGTGATTATACATATAGATGATCATTTATACAATTAGAAGGTGTCGTTGGCTTCTAAGTGATTGTAGCCTGATGCAATATTTCTCTTTTGCTTTTATCTCCCAGGGATATCGATATCAAAAGAAAGTCCTCCAGCAGGTAATTAACTCTTCCCTCATCTAACAGCTTATTTCTATGAATTTTAATATATGTGAGGCATTCATTGATTGGATAGGATTCCTTAGTATTGATTACACATCTTGCTGGCCAAGTCTAGCAATCTTGGTGATTGTCAAGTTGAAAATTTCTATATGTTTCTCGATCGTTAAAACTTTTAGTTTTTTCTACCATACGTTTTGGCCAATTCAAACAAACCCAGTCTAGTTTTGGCTATAAATGCTACCTTTGCTTAGATAGCATTTTTCTTGACAGTCTAATCTTTTAAGTTTCATCGAAAAAGCCACTTTTTTTTTCTTCACAAATTTTGCATTATACAATTCGAAAATCTATTTTCTTATCGAAATTCTCGTTGATCTGGTACAGTTGCGAGCGGGACTGAAAAGCAATGGCAAGCAAACAGGCGTTTTGCACAATGTATCTGCACAAGATGTTAAGGTCGACTAGTATTTGGATATTCGAAACTGTCTCTAGACAATGGCATCCTCTGTAATGCTTCTTATTGGAGATATAACAAGTTTAAAGTCTTAGGTTTGAACTTTGAAGTTGACATAGATTCGTACATGGTGTTGATGAAGTGTGTTAGAATCGTGCTGTTGTTTAGTCATGCGCAGGCTTATTACTACGGTTTGGGACTTGTGCTTCCATCTATGAACGTCATAGTGCATTATTATGATTCAATACACTTAACATGCCGCGAATCCTCTTGGAAAACGAATACTCAATTTAAAGCGAGTAAATAGAATTCCATACTCGATCTCAAAAATACATATAGAATTATGTGGAAAACCGTAGATTTTGATCTATTATTCATTCAATGGAAACCAAAAGCTTTGCCCTCCATTTTTATCCTTCAAAGGAATGGAAGGGCAGAGGCCTTTGGTGTACATTTAACCAACTAAATATTAATTGTACTTTATTAAGAAAATCAATATTAATTAATTAAAGATTCATCATTAACAATCATGTTCATGATGAAGCTATGGATTATACAGTAGCTTTGGAGCCTATTGCGTTTGAAAAAGCAGTCAAAGTGTGAATGGCACTTCATAATTTTCTGTTACAGTTCAAATTATTATTAAGTCATTGGACATTTTGAATAGTGTGAAAAAATTATTTGAAAAATAGTTGTTCATTGAAATCCATTTACTTACCACTTAATATTTGAAATACATTCAAGCTCAAAATTTAAAGGGTAGTTATATTCACACTTTAATTTTTATTTCTTGCAACACGTTTTAATTGCACTAATGTTTTTAACATTTGTTCATTATATCACCTATATCCATAACGATTTTCCATGTCATTCTTATCCTCAAACTTTTCATTAGTTAACATATTTTGTATTTGATAACAAATTTATATCCAAAAATCCTCTAAAATTGCGTAAAGCAACTTATTTTCCATCATCTTTTAAAAAATTAAATAAATAAAAAGTGCGAAAAAATATTTTCCATTATTTCAATGTTTGAAAATAAAATATTTTGATATAAATCATCATTAAGGACAATATGTACTAATTAATGGAAGGTTGAGGATAAGAATTCAATACTACAATGAGTAAAGATTAAAGAGTTTAACTGCAATTAAACTATGGTGTATCAAATAAAAAATGTGGTGGTAATATAACAACCAAAATTTAACTTTATTAAGGTGTATATACCTCATCAGGACAAGCATACAACTTTTAAACCATCCATAATTGATTTTTATTTTTAGAATAGTGACCATTTCTAGTTGGGGACTTTTCTCCACCTAAAAGGGAAATTGATGGGCGTGAATTGTGTAAATGTATGCATGATTTGTAGTTCCGTTTATCGTCCATTTTGCACGTGGATACATAAATTTTTCGCACATTATTCATTCAGACCAATATGATCCGTGCATTGTAACTTTATTATGTCTGAGATGCGATGTACGTTTATAATGGATTGTCAGCTAGAGTGTGACATGCTTTATACGATGTAGAATTTAAAAACAAATAAAAACAAATAAAAATAAAAAATAAAATATATATATATATATATATATATATATATATATATATATATATATATAAATATGAGAATGACTGCCATGAAAAAACAAAGGAAAAAACATGACAATTGACATATTATTTCAGTTGTGTTTGTCATCTTCCAAGAAGAGATAGTAGGCCTTTCGTTTTCAAAATTGGAGTGTCTCGTCTGAGGATGAAAATCGAGTTAGTCGTAGCGAATAACTTGATGCTCTATTTACATTCAAAGTTGTAAATAAAATAACTATGCAATATTTACAGAAACGAGAGGAACTATATATAGTTTTTAATATAAAAATATATTTCTCTATGTATAAATAATAATAATTTTCACCAACTTATTTACATAATTACAATTTGGTCCCCAAGCTATATTTCTTACCAATGTCATCTCAAACTTTTAGTTTTATATTGTCTTTAGTGCTTAGGAAGGAGGGCCTCAGGAATCCTGCAGTGGTAGGGTCGCCTGGGATAGGTGAGGCTTAGGAAGGGAATGAACAAAGGAGTCGGTACGACCCATACTTCTGGGGATGGGGTGGAAAGAATATACGCGACATGATATATTTGAATCTCAATTATGAAAAGATATTAACCTTGAGGGGTTGCTCAATTGGTCAGTCTTTGAGTTTGCTTCCCAATGGTCATCAGTTCGAGTCCCCTCAGGATCACTGAGGTGAGTACCCAACCGTAAACTTCAGGACCCCGTGAGATTAGTCGAGGTGCGCACAAGCTGACCCCGACGTCCATGATTATTAAAAAAAAAAATTATGAGAAGATATTTGAATCACATATTTGATAAGATTTTGTAAATTATATTGTTTAATTATGTCCAACTTTGCATGACCATTGTGATCTAGTTAATTTGGAAGGACATATATAGATTATAACATGAAGTGTTGATAAATGTTTAAAACTAACTGTGTTGGTCCAAACCGACCTGGGCACATCCTAGCTCGATGAGCAAGTTTAGATTCATGGTGATTATTTCTACTCTTCATGCTCTCTTATGATCCAAAAAGTGAATTTATAACATTTTTAAACTAAAAATGGCATGGAATGCTATGAATCAATATTCTTGCTTGATAAGTTTTTTGTTAATAAATTGAATGTCAAATGAAGTTTCAACACGAACACAATTTTTCACCAACAATTCAAGTTATTTGTTAAAATTAAATAAAACGTAGGACTACGCTGAATTCAACGAGCACTAGGAAATTTTATCAGTATCAAGTTTAAAATGTTTTAGGAAGTCCAAATTTTCACAAAGTAAATTTCAATAAATTAATTAAAATTACTTTCAAGTTTGAATTAGGTTGTTACATTTTATTTAAGAAAATTGAATTAGGCTAACATTTCCAAACAAAAGGAAACATAAATAATCAGACTTGGAACCAATTACATGGATCAAAATGTCCAAATGATACTAAGCAAAAGAAAAAATAATGAACCAAGAGTCGAAATCACGGCCCCTATTTCTTGATCAAGTGGTCCTACTCTTTACAATTTATAGTAGGATTTTGCTACTTGTACGCAGGCACGGTCTTCAATCCCAGTGTACAGTCCCCTCACAATATGGGTGTTACATTTTTTCTATCGCAAGTGTACGATATCGTAACAAGTAATACAGTGGACATTTGAATCCAGATTATCGTTTACATGAGGACTATACTTTAGAACATAATTAGATTTTTCTAACTCCTATTTGATGAAAGCAAATAAAGAATCATGTGTTACTGTGAATTTTTTATTTAAACAGTTGAAATTAATTAAAATGTACACTTAGGCGAAAATTAGGGCCAAACAATTTTACCTATTGATCACCTTTAAGTCTTAATTCGAGATTCAAGAGTCTAATGTATTGTTCGATCGAATTCTTCTATGGTATTCAATTGAACCTATTTAACTAATTAAATCCCATATTTTTATGTAAATCTATCTTAGTTAAACGAAATATTAGTTTTAAGAATTCATACGATGATCGCAATATTTAATATAAATATCTCTACACGTTATACTAATATACCGAATTTTACTATATAGTTTAAATCTCAAACTACCTCTCGATTCGTAAAAAAATCACAAAATCGTCAAATTAGTGATCAAGTAATTCAACGCATTAAACTCATAGCAAAATCAACACATGTATGATAAAATAACAAAAATCTTGAATAAAAGAAACAAATGATCTCAAGTAGATTACATTGTTCGCCATAATATAAAATTTAGCTACTCATAATGATGGAAGAAGAAAAACACGAGGTTGTTATTGAATATATCACCGGATTTTGAACAAAGACAGAAAAAGAGATTAATATTGCACCAATATTTTCTTCATCTTTTAATCAATACTTCAAATCTTGAGTTTTTTGATTTTTTTTATCCCTTGAATTGCATTCTTCAATTTCTTGTTGTATTCTCTCACTCAATGTGTGGGATCCCTCAAAAGTGCCCAGTAACTCCCCTTTATACTCCTCACCACAGTTGTATGAATATAAGGTTTCTTGTGGGCTCAAAAGTTGGCCCAAAAAAGCCCTGGTCTATAGGTGACGTCTGATTTCGACGCCGCAGCGCCACGTCAGAAATCCCTTTGGCACCTCAGCGCCATACCTCTATCATCTTTTGCTCTGTGGCGCCTCGGCGCCACACCTCTGATGTGCGGCTCTCGGCGTCACTCTTCTTTCCTCGATATTCCAATTTGAATATTTTGCCATTTTTGTTACCATGTCAATGGCCATTTTTTCTCTTTTTTTTTACCTGATTTGCGCTGCCTCACCACTTTTACAAAACAATAGGAATAAACACATTAAAAACATTCACTACTCGTAATATCTAGCTCATAATTAAATTAAAAATGGAATAAAACTCGTGAATAAAACACATTCGTCAAGGAGGGCCCACGCCCAATAAAAAATCGTGGGCCGCCCTATTGTGTGGAGGACTGTACAACGGGGTGTCAACCCCCGTGTACACATAGCAAAACCCATCAACTATTATATTGTGAATTTGTTAGACTAAGACAATTCAAGAGAAAAAAGAAAAAACAGACCAACTAGTGTTGAAAGGACTCCCCACAGACCAGCAATAGCTATTAGTTCTGGACCTCGACTTGTAAGCCTCGTGAACTGGCTAAGATAGTGATGGATTAAACATCAAGTAATTTCTTACATAAATTATTCTTATAAATATTTGCATTCTGTGATTGAATGTAATCCGATAAAATGAAGACTTTGTGTTGTAGCGAAGACATAAATGTAACAACGAGTAAAAGCTTGTATTAGAATAAGAATGCAATGAAAAACATTGGGGATAAAGTGTGATATGTAATGAAATGTTGAGAATCAGAATGAAATGAAATATATTGGAGACATAAGTGTAATAACTAGTAAATGTTAGGGTCCTTTTATGCAATTAAAATATGGTATCAATATATATAGTCTTAATTATCAAGTGAAAAGACCACCCATTTAACTAGGGATGGCAACGGTTCGATTCGGGGTCGGTTCGGCCAAAACCATAACCGCACCACCAATTTTTTGGCCATACCATAACCGCACCATAACCACGAAAGTCGGTTCGGTTCGGTTCGGTTTATATCTCGGTTCGGTTCGGTTAATAACCACGAAAATAAATTATTTTTTATAGGTCCAATCGTCAACTTGAAAAAAAATAATTTACGAAAAAAGTCAATGAAAGTTAATAGTACTAGATATAAAATTATATATAGAGCCAATTTTTGTTTCTCATTTTCTTTTTCTCATTTTAGATACGTACTACACATGGTCAAGTGAACTACACACATTCAATACAGTAAAAATGAAAATGGTAATATACTTACCCTTGACTCATGAACTAAAACTATTCGTGCAAGCAAAATGCAAGAAAAATTCAAATACTGAAAAAAGTATTTATAATGTCAAAGTTGCAATAATTAATATATAGCGACATCTTATTTTAAATTATAAGCAAAAATAAAAGGTTTACAATAATCAATTATTCAAATCATGTTTGTGTTAGAAGACTCGATTTTCCTTAATTTTTCACAATAAGATGAAAAGAGAATTTATAAAATTACTTTTGAATTTATTAGGAATAACTCAATTTTGCTTTATTCTTTGGTACAGTTAGAAAATCTTGAAATTTCTCCATTTATGCCAAATTTGTTACCAGTTACCATCCACTGCACTTAATTTTAGTGCAATACTAGCCATTGAATTCCTGACAATCTATAAAAGGGAAAATCATTACCGTAGATGACGATTTTTTCACCCATAAATACGGTAGAGCCAAAAGAAGGAAAAAAATTTCGTTTCTACTCTCCAACTCATTATTTGAGTAATAACTTGATATCTAACCTTTTAAGTAGAAAATTAATAGTTAGTTACACAATATTCTCAATATGAAACATTTAAATTTATATAAAATTATCCTGTAAACCTCACATATACAAGTTTGTTGAGCTGTATTTTGTTTCCGAACTTGAATCGATGCTTAAATATCTAAAATAAGTTATGTTTAGTCATGATAATGATATATAATCCTTATTTGACGGTAATTAAAATCAAATTTTTAATAGATTTTGATAGAAATTAACTAAATGCGTGGTCGAAAAGTTGTGGGATCCATAAAATATTTGATTAAAATTAGTTGTTGACTTTAACTTAAATTAAAATTAGATTTTAAATCCTAACAAATACGGACATAATATTATTTATACTTAGCATCAATTTAGGTGGTATTGGACCTACACATTTATTTATCATCAATTTTAAATTTGTGACCTCGAAATAATATGTGACCGATAAAAAAATTGTGACCTATAAATTTTTTGATAAGCTATGACCTAAAATTATTTTTAACTAATTAATAAGATATTTGTGACCAAATTGCACAATTAAATATTTAATTAATTAATAAAAAGTAAAAATTTGATTTTTGCAATTTTAAAACTTTAGTACCTGATTTTTGTAAGTGTCAAAGTTAATACCTGATCTATGAACTTTTCCATTTTAATTACGTGTAGGGTACATTGACATTGAATTGGGCTACTGGGCTTGGGTTATTGGGTTAAAGTTTAGTTAATATTAATTGGGCCAGAATTTTGGAAAGTCCAAAAAAAAAATTGCCCAATTAATTTTGAGAAATAAAAATGGAAAGCCCATTTGTCCAAATTTTTTTTTTAACGGGTAATCGGTTCGGTTCGGTTCACCATAGCTAAATACCATACCCGCCCCTAAATGAAGCGGTTCGTTAAAATCAAAACCATAACCGCCCCATTGCACCATCGGTTCGGTTTTTTTCGCCCCATTCGGTTCGGTTAACCGCGGTTTTCGGTTTTCACAGTTCGAATTGCCATCCCTACATTTAACCTTGCTTGTCAAATACCAAATCTATGTACGTCACCATTTCACCAACTGATCTTAAAACTTTTGAAAAGATTGGGGGTTTGATTGCAAATAGATTTGATGAACTTATTTCAAAGATGATTATTAATTGATAAACACTTCTGAGTGAGTTCTGTCCCATGAAAAAGGCATAACAAGTTGAATTTATTGAATTATTATATGATAGAAAATTGCCTAAAATATAAGGCAATAATATATAACAAATAGAAAATTTTAAATAATAATAATTATTATTATTATAGGATAAAAATGTTTTGTTTGCTCTAACATAGTATCATATTAAACATTTTTAATTTCTTTGACCACAATAATAAAAGCTAGTTCCACTAATTATTATAATATCCAAATATTTAATTTAATGATGCAAGCTTGATGACAAACTAAGATCATTTATAGGTTTACCTAATTTTAGGTGTTGTATTTCAATGACATTTTACATCAACTCTACTTTAATTACCTTTGTGGTGTACTAGAATTCACGATTTGGTGATATGTTAAAATAATTGATTAGACATATCGATAGTCCATGAATTTCAAATTGCAAATAAATTATAATTAAACTTTTGATGTGTTGGGACTAGGGATGACAACAAGAGAGGATCTAACAGGGGTGGATATACTTGTCTCCTGTCTTATCGAAAATTTTCAATCGACGAAGTAAGAATTAAATATCCTGATTTCTTGTTTTATTTCTTCATTTACTTTATTTTTTTCAAATGCGATTTTAATTTAGAAACATAAAATTAATAAAAGTCAAAGTCAAAGAGATTTCGAGACTAATCAAGAAAAAGAACCTTTGGAGTTTCTATGTGTTAAACCTTGAGACGTCGACTACATCGTAAAAGTAATTTTTAAAGTTAACCTTTAAGTAAATTTTTATTTCGAAATATATTTTTGGATATTATATTCAGGGACGGATTCATGATTGGATTAAAAAAAAATTATAAACCGAGCTAATATTTTTTTTTTTTTTTTTAAATTTACATAGTTTTTTTCTTTTTCGAAAAATATAAAAATTTTAATGGGCTGGAAGCCCGGGCCAACGTTTTTCTCAAATCCGCCAACCTTTTGAGGAAATTGCATGAAACCAGGCCTTTTCTATTAGGTTTTAAAAAATCAGTTTTTCACCTTTTTTTTTCAGTTATCAGGTTTTTTTTTTTTATTACACAATTAATATTTTAATTAAACAGTTAATGTTTTAATTATCAATTACGCGCGTATCCCGTTAAAGGTGGGCTTCAAATGGTGAAAAACATAACTTCCCATATTTTCAAAATTCCATATTTCCAACTTCCCATATTTTCAAATCCCTAGTTTCTCTCGACCACCATCCCATCTCCCCATTCTTGGCTCCCTCTCTCAACACGTTCTTCCCCGTTTGCGATAGGTCTTTACGGTATCTTGACCCATAAATAATCAGTAGAAGGTGAACAAAAATGACCAAGAAGAGAGTTGAGATGACGGTCAAGAAGTCGGCGCAGAAGCCGGTGCGTACGGAGAAGAGGAAGGTAAAGGACAGTGTCTCCAAAATGCCGAAAGCAAGGGAAAAATCGCACGGTTCAAGTGGTATTCAGTCAAGGAAGAAGGTAATGGCATGGGTCTTATGGCAATCGCCCGTTAAATCAGACATTTCGATTTTTTCATCATTTTGTCATTTCATTTTGTGTCTTGTTGGTTGTTGATTGAGGAACAGGGTTGAAGTTGGGGTTTTGTTACTGTGGATGTTTAATTTTGTGATCTTAATGTATGCCTGTGACCTTGATCGTGTTAGTGTATTTTTCCATTTCCTGTGACCTGATTTCTTCTTCCTGTGACCTAATGTCTAGGTGGTTTCCCTTTCCCTGACCTGATATCTTGTTTTATTGTGAACTAGTTTTGAGTGTTGGGTGTGTTTTACGTTGGCAGATCAAATTTGGATGTGAATGTACACATATATGGGTGTTATGAACTCATCCTGTAACCTCAATTCTTCACAACATGTTTACATAAGTTGTGTTCTGTTTTATGATTGTGAAGTAGCATTGAATGTTGCCATAGTGAAATTGCACTTTAGACATGTCCTGTGACTTCTGCATGTGATTAGTTATGTATGTGACTGTGACCTCAATTATTGACATCATGTTACAGTTTTTGTGATCTGTTTTATGATTGTGAAGTAGCATTGAATGTTGCCATAGTGAAATATAATTTAAGACATGTCCTGTGATTTCTGTATGGGTTTAGTTTTGTATTTGCTTTGGGTGTTTTGTCATCTATGACTAATGTTAATTTCCATATGTGAGATTGATAACCATGCATTGCTGCAGGTTTGGGAATACATGTTACCTGAAGAAAAATGGTTTTTTGGCAAGATTACAACGTCCATGCCAAAAGGTGTTCTGACTAACATTAAGAGACATCTAAGTGAAGCCCAACAAACAATTCTCAAGGGTACATGCTTTGGACATTTTATGGATTGCCCCGACATAGCCCTACAGTCACAGTTGATCCACTACTTCCTGCTCAGACAGGTTCATACGCCAAACGAAGATGAACTGTGGTTTCGTGTCTCAGGAAGATACGTTAGATTCTCCATGGTCGAACTATGTGTAATTACTGGTCTCCGATGCATAGGGGACAGTGATGTGGAGAATCTTGAGGACGTCCCTTCAGTTCTGAAGGAAAAATTCTTCAGCCAGCTTAACTCAGTGACTCATGAAGATGTCAGGGACACATTCCTATCAGCTTGCCAACTACCAGAACAGGATGTTGTTGAGGTCCTGTTGGATGAAGACGTAGCCAAACTAGGAGCTCTTTATTTTATTACATCATACTTGTTCCCCAGGGATTATAAAAAGGTGGTTGATCACTACTTATTTGTGTTGGTTGAAGATTTTGCATTGATGAACAAATTTCCATGGGGGAAGCTACTCTTTGAATCAACTTTAAATGATTTGAGAGAAGGGTTGAGCAAGAGGACAAGACATTACAGGCTAAGAGGACTGTTGATACCCTTTCAAGTGTGGATATATGAGACTATTCCCAGTCTTGATGGATCAATTGTCAAACGGATGTCTGACACACTTCCTCGGATCATGAATTGGGTGGCAGATGAGCCCCCGTCTGCCGCTAAGCTGGAAGGAGACGAATGCTTCTCCAACCCCGATGTAAGAATTTTACATGTATGGAATTTATTTTGTAGTAAGTTGTGTATTGTTGTTAACAATATTTTTTTTGGTTTTTGGCATTGCAGATTGTAATACGTGACCTCGACCCCTCGGACACCGAGATGGATATGCCGTACATGAATGGGTTGCAGTACAGTCAACCGGTTCAGCCAGTTGCTAAACGCCGTGCTATGCGAAAGAAGAGAAGGACGGAACGTTCAGCTCGCGGTGTAGGAACAAGTGATGATGCTGCTTCTCGTGGGGTACACATGAGTTCATCCGTTCACAGGATAACGGATGGCAGCACTGGACACGGTGACGTTGAAGAAGATGATGATGACTTTCAAGATCCTCCACCAAGGTGGGAGGATACAACAGAACATGCAAAGTCTCCAAGGACCTCCCGTCCGTCGTCTGAACACTTCTCTGCACAGGAACCCCACCCAAGTGTCCCAATGTCAGATAATGTAAGTTGTTAGTGAGGGTAATAACTTTAAAGTAGAGTCACAAATCCATACACTGAGTCACAGAATCTTAAACAGGTCACAGATCCTTATGCACAGGTCACAGATCCTTACACACAGGTCACAGACAAATTTAAATTCATTTATTTCTGTCACTAATTTATATTCACGTTTTGCAGGCTGTTGAGGATTTAAGAAATGAACTCACGGGGCAAATAACTGATCTGAGGTCACGGTTGTCACATTTACAAGGTGAACAACTACGGAGGATGGATGATATTGTCCAGATGCAGTCTGGGATTAGGAATGACGTGTTAGAAATTAGGACCAACATGCAGTTCTTGTCTGAGTCTGTATCTGCGTTGATCTCAAGTACGATGGAAGAGATTATGAAGAGACTCAGTGAAAGTTCCAAGGACGTGCATGAAGGGCATGCGGCTGAAGTTTCTGAGAAGCTCGGTGAAGTAAGTAAGAATGAAGTCATCTTTGTTTTTGAATTATCCCAGATTTCATTTTAAATTATGTCTTGGTCTAATCTTCAGGCATCTCATGTGGGATCGAGTTTGGACACTAAAGGTAAGGGTAAGATGGTTCCGGACGAAGGTGAGGATATACAACTCAGTCTTCAACCGCCTTCGTTCGACTTGGGTCTTGATTTCACTCAACTTGAAACGCAAACTCCGACTCAAGCACAAACAATTCAGCAGAAGGTTGACTGCATCATTTCTGATGTTCTTCAGGACACGAAGATGACAGAGGTAGGTACATTACGATTTTGGAATTTTACATGATTCTCTTTCGGCAAAGCAGTGTCACGCGTACGCATTTGTTGGTATTAGGTCACACAACACACAGTCACGGTATAGTTGTAGTCACACAACACACAAGTCACAGGTCACAGATATAATGGTAGTCCTGAACAACGAGATACATGACAGTTACCACTAAATGCAGGTATCCCCGGTGTCTGAACCAAGCTCGGGACTGCCAATGAAGAGGGTTTCCAGACCAGCGAGGATACTTCAATCTCCCTTTGTAGCTGATGAAGGGAAAGTACTCAAGCACGCCGACAACGTTCTGGTTTTTGAGCATTACAACCGCGAAGCAGATGAGGCTGACATTTCATTATTCCAGAGTTGGTTCCAGTGAGGATACAAACCAAGAAACAAGTAAATTCATATTCCATCCCTGAAAGTTGTTTGATAGCTTGTCAGATACAAATTTTTATAGTTCATATTATGCTTGCAGGAAGAAATTCAACGATGCTGATGACGTTATAAGCCCCCCATTTCTGCTAGGTGGGTTCAAGGTTGGAAGTAAAACTTGGTTTCATGAACTGGTGAATTCTGAGTGCTCCTTAAGCAGCATGGTAAGATACCCCTACTTCCAACCTTCATTTACAGAAAATGAGGTCACAGTTTGTCGACATAGGTCGCGCCTTCGTCAATAGGTCACACTTATGTGAAAATATCAATATGTGATTGTTTATTTCTCGATGATGATTTTGTTAACATGTTCGTTTCCTATGACAAAGACATGGATGTGTGCTTCTATTACATCCGCCAGTTGGCACGTTATGGGAAGAATGCAAAGTTGAAAGCTACTACCACGGACTCCTGGTTCCAAATGAAGCTGAAAAACATATACTCCAAGTTCAAGCAAGATCCAACCATTATATCGTCAGAGTCCAACTTGATAGATGTTGTGACGAAAGGAACATTGCCTTTAAGCCATCCATGGAGCAGTGTGGACCATGTATTCATGCCCATTATTCCAACAAACAAGGCACACTGGATGTTGGCAGTCCTTGAATTCAGGACACACACTCTCCATGTTTTCAACTCTGCTGGAAAGACATACCATGAATTCCTCCTTCGTATAGGTATTGAACCTTTTGTGAAGATCATTCCCTATCTTCTGAACTATGTTGGTCTTTGGAAAAGACATATTGACTACGACGGTGAAGATCGTATGGACCTGAGGCTAATGGTTGACAGCAGTCTTCCTCAACAGAGCAATGGGTAAGCCTGTGACCTCATATGGCATTTTACAATGTTCTGGCATGTGATCTAATACATTATGGTTCTTTTTTTCAGACATGATTGCGGCATCTTCACCATCAAGTATGCTGAGTACTTGCTACATGATGATAAGGATTCGATGCCGATCAAGTTCGATGCGGGGAGAGCAAGGCTGGACATTGCCACAAGACTTTATAAACATCGGAGCATATACAAGAGGAGATGAGATTGTCATGGAGTCATGTAGTGATGGATGTCCTTATTTGTTTGTGAAACATTTAAAACAATTATCAAACTCTGTAAAGTCTCTTATTGTCATTTTTTATGATGGCGTAGTCTATTTTGATGTGCAGTTTTTGTTTTTACTGGGACAAAATGTACATTGATTTTTTTTAATGGTAATGGGCAACATTTTCATTATGAGCAGGCATGTGTGTACATTACAATATGATGAAGACAGGGCATTGATACAGGTTTATGATGGTCCAGTTTAGTGGATATTTAAAGAGGTCACAGTTTGTAGTATTATTTTTCTACAGGGTCACATGTGATATTATGGTTGGTGTGTGAAGGTCACAGGAATGCTAGCGATTAAATAATATTGCATGAAGTCACAGACTCGGTTTATTGAAGTCACAGACCACTATATTTGTTTTACGGGGGTCTGATTATAGCGGTTGTTAACATACGCTTTGCTGGAGGTCACAGTTGGATTGTATATATAAGAAACTTCCAACACGCAATAATTTGAACAAGTATTGCTCATTTCAATTATTTTCAAATCACATTAAAATGTTGGATGGCTACAACGTGTTAAACAGAAGATAATGAATTTGTGAAATTGTAATGACTATGGTGCAAATGTCATCGACTGATTTGCTTGTTCTGAATCTTTGTCCCTTCTTGACTGTTGCTCAATGGAACCAAGTTAGTACATCTCCTTCGATTGTGACCATATCCCCTGCAGCGACCACATTTCACTATCTGTTTCCCTTCACTTGCTGATCTTTTCCTCTTTTCGGCAGGTCTACCAGAACTCCTTTTCTGAAAAGGAGCTAATACAGTTTTGTTATTCAATTCTACAGGGACGGTCCATTCAGATGGATCTCCAACTGGTAACACGAACTCTTGGTATGTCTTCATGTATGCATCTTTTGTGTAGTAATAAGAACAATAGTCGTAGGGATCCCCTTTAGTATGTGCAATCACAGCCAGTGCATGCGGACATGGAAATAGATCAACTTGAAACATCCTGCATGTGCACGTACGTTGGTCTATATCTACAACGAAAGACGAATGGTCATCATTGACTGCAAACACTGTCTGGCTCACAGGTAACACCTGCAAGGAACAGTAAAAACCATACATATATGAAGTCCAGCAAAGTAAATCTCAGGTCACAGAAAATCGTTTGAGTCACAGAATATGTTTTTCGGGTCACAGTTACATAATGGAGAAGAAAAACATAAATGTGACCTTTAGTTTCTTCAAATCTGTGCTCAGTTTCCTCATAAGTTTCTCGTACGTGGTTGTCAACCTTGTGAACGTGCCATGTGCATCCTCGTTATGTTTACATAACCACATTTGTATAGTCTGTCTCAAAGAATCTAACAATGACACAATAGGGTAATTTTTCTTTGCTTTCGTGTTGCGTTGATCGATTCTACTATATTTGAGGTCATTGTAGAATAGCGATTTGCGGGCATGTGGAATCGTGACCACTTTTCAAGTCCAACGACCTCCTAAAAAGTCAACCATGTACATGAGGTCACAGTAACATAAACTTTGGGATTATTTTAAAACAAACTGGAAAGAATAGAAAAAGTAGGAATATACCAGGTAACTCCTAATATGTGCATTCATCATGTCAAGCTGTTGCATGTGATACTCGAACTCTGATAATGTGTATGATCGAACAGCCGCATTGAACGCTTGTGTTATGTTGTGACCTGTTTTACCATAGTATGACTTCAAATTTTGTAACAAATGATAGGAACAAATACCATGACAGGTACCCGGATAGACACGTTCTATAGCATTCTTGATACTAACATGGCGATCTGATACAAAACATAATCCATCTCTAACACCATAAGCCTTCTTTAAGTTATCCAAGAACCATGTCCATGCTCTATCATTCTCACTATCTCCAATCCCAAAAGCAAGAATAAAAATGCTATTGTTCGCATCCTGAGTACAAGCTGTGAATAGAGTACCACCGTAGTGTCCATTCAAGTAGGTTCCATCCACAACAACAACAGGTCTGCAATGCTTCCATCCTTGAATTGATGCAAGAAGGCCATGAAGCAATATTTGAACTTACCGTGACCATCAAGCTCCAATCCTGTGACCGTTCCAGGATTTTTCTGTTCAAGCATGTGGAAGTAGGCAGGTAACTTACTGAATGACTCTGTTGGATCACCCCTAATTATTCTTAATGTTTGCTCACGACATCTCCAAGCCTTAGAGTAGTTCAATGACACACCATACATGTGAAACATATCTCTACATATATCCTTTGGAGTGTATATAGTATTGGATGACGATGTGTACTTGTATTTTATAGTAGATGAAATAACAAAGATCTTTGGATAGTTACTGTGACTCCCCAAAATTATGTTTGACCCACACATGTGACCATTTGCGATCTTCCTAATCTTAAAAAGTTCTGATTTTCCCCACTTAGAAGATCCGCAAATCCAAGTACACACCTCATGTAAACACTTAACTACGTACTCCTTCTTGTCCGATCGAACAACTACAAATTCAAACATGTTCTGAATCGCGTACAGAGAAAGGCTCAATTTGAGAACTTCCTTATCACGGAATACCTTTCCTTCCTCAACTTCGTTATGATCAGGGATAGTTACAATTGTGACCTCATCTTCACCATTGTGACCTGCAGGTTCCACAGTTGCAGAGCATATGTCTGAAACCACCCTCTGTAACGGAAGCTCTATGGTTGTATGTGCGGCGGTGGAATTGTAATGTCTTGTTGCTCGATCGGGGTAACATCAATGTGTAATGGATATCTAGAAGGGTCACGATCTATAACCTTTAGAGTAATGTATGATAGCACATTACTGTCATTTCTTATTCTTACTGCCGGCAATTCATTATTCAGTAGATATTGTATTGTGACCACGACCTTCGTAGGATCCAAACTGAACTCTGTCATTACAATATCCACAAGCTTCGCATGTGTGCAATTCCGAGCTAGCAAAACCACTGATATCTGGGATCCATTCAGCAAACATACGTGGACATCCATTAATCTGCAAAATGAAATGCATGTTGTCTGTATTTAAATTGATTCATGCAGGTCACAGATAAGAGACTACATAGGGTCATAAATTCAGGCAGGTCACAGATAACAGTAATAACTCAAATTGATTCCCTATAGGGCATATATATCTGTATGGGTCACAGGTAGTAGAACATGCAGGTCACATACAGATTTCGGGACACAGGTAGTAGAGCATGCAGGTCACAGATTTGTATCGAAATTAAATGCAGGTCACATAGGTATTCCGGGTCACAGGTAGTAGAACATGCAGGTCACATACACACTTCGGGACACATAGTATAACATGCAGGTCACAGAATTCAATCGTAGGAAGACAGTATTATTAATCGAGATTTGTTGCAGGCGACATAGGTGTTCCGGGTCACAGGTTTTTTGAACATGCAGATTTCAGAAGTTGCATTGAATTCATGCACGTCGCAGATGTCAAATGCAGGAAGCCACAGATTTCGAAAATATCATTCCCATCATTGCATATATATTATTGATTGTGAGTTGTTATTTCATCAATTGGAGTCACAAGTCTACGTAAAGTATAAAACATACTGATGGGCAATGGGTAAATCGCAGAGATTCGTATGTGACAGCCGTGACTTGCCAATTGGATTTTCAGTCGCAGAGATTCGAATGTCGATTACGATCTGTGACCGATTTTCCACCCTTGGAGCTCCGTTACCGGCGACTCTTCCGGCCGAATTCACCTTTTATCTCCTGTCAATTTTGGCCCGACGATGAAGCAGAAAGAGAGTAAATATGGAGATGATCTGTTATATTAGGAAGCAGAATCTTAACTGTATCAGTAAATTAAGGACCGAATAATATTAGATTTGTATTTAAATATATTTAATGAAATCGACCGAAAACCTGATTTTTGAAAGATTAAACGTTGGGGCCTGATTCGTGATTTGGTGAAAGTAAACACCTGACCCATAAATTTTTCCCCAACCTTTTTGCATATGGTTAAAAATTAGTTGATTTACAATGAGAAAAAAAAGATAAGTTATTTGTTTAAAATGCTAAAATTCTTACTACAAATAAAGTAATTTACAATATTACTTATAATGTAAAGAGATTAAAACATACCAAAATATGAAAATTCTTCACGATTTATGCCCCCCCCTTTTTTTTTTTTTGGCCTGTTATTTAACAATTTTTTTCCCCAAGAATCTCTACGTTGACTTAAAACGATTCAACGGTTATCATCTCTTCTGCAATTTTTAATCATGATTCTTGAAAATAATCGATAAACTTTGACAACCAAAAATCCAAATAGAGAATTAAGACATTCCATTATAAATTCTAATAATTTTATCAGCTCATTTCGAACAAACTTTATGTTCCACTTTCTCGAGGGTTCATAGGACTTCATTAAAATTAGTTTTTGGAAAAAAAAAAATGTATTTCAGAATAATAATTTTTTGAAGAATGTGTGCTTAGAAAAGAAAGAATTTTTTTATTTATGTGTAATATTATTTTATTGAAGAATATGTAGTTAAAAAGAAGAGGCATAAAAATGCATTTTAGAATAAAATGGATCTCGAACAGGTAAAAATCATCACGAACCTTCTATCCATTCAAATCAAGACCAATGTACAAACTTGTGAAACCGCTAGTAGTGACACATCTTCTATCAAGGAAACTGACATGTTATGAAGATATACATATTTTCTTTATCTTTAATTGATATATTTTCCGGTTTTGAGCAGTTAGTAGAGTCTGCTCCATCTTTTGGATAATTTTTCTTGACACGGCTGGTTGTCCGTAACTGATGAACACATGGATTAGTCTTCTTCTCAAATCATTGTGTAATTCACATTGAATTAGGAGTATTGACGCCTTGTCTGGAAACACTATTAATCAGAATTTGGAACGTTATGGCCGTAATTGTTGACCCAATTGTGAGAGAGTGGGTCCCATTTTTTAAAAATAAACGGTAATAAAATCAATTCCTTGCTGATTTTAATTTGCACCAGACAGCTCTTAAGTGAGAGCCACTTGTTCCACAAATGAACCAAGCTTTGGATGCAAGCAAGCAACAAAAATAAAGTGCAAGTCGCTCATCGGCTTGCGAGCTGACACGTGATCGATGAGTGAAGACACAATTTTCAATAAAAAACTTTGGAAATTCGCGAGCCAACTCGGCTCACCTCATCCCACCATCAAAGGGCAAGATGGAATTTTTGGAAAC
This sequence comes from Fraxinus americana, assembly GCA_035079005.1. Classification (NCBI taxonomy): domain Eukaryota; kingdom Viridiplantae; phylum Streptophyta; class Magnoliopsida; order Lamiales; family Oleaceae; genus Fraxinus; species Fraxinus americana. Next base: position 797,826 of record CM068722.1, on the reverse strand, counting down.
GAGCTACTTGCGCTCAATTTGCCCTACATGAGAGCTCGAACGATCTGACTCGATCCATTTATCATTCCTAGATTGAATCAACATATTGTTGACTTGTACTTGTCATAAGCTAAAAGTGATTTTTCACAAGTAAAATAATTTAGGATATGTTTGAGTCCTATTTTTTGGGAGAATATATTTTCTAATAGTAATTTTTTAGAAAATTTATGATTAAAAATTAAAAATTTTGATTTACGTGTAAAATCCTTTTATTGCAAGAATGTCCGGTTGAAAAATAAGTTTGAGAAAAAATGAGTTTTAGATAATAGACTTCAAATATGGGCTAAATGAGACGATAAATATATATATATTTTAATCTCTACCCCTCCCTACCCTCATTGTTGTGAATTTTCAAGATATGATGGGATGGGATGGGACGATCTGCTCGCCTCATTATCATCCTTAATAAACTCACGATAAATTGTACCTTAATAATTTTAATTTATAAGTAATAATTCGTCGATCCAATTAGTGACATATCGATTAAACCATTGACTCGATAACCTAATAACTTAGTCGATTCCATGGTCGCATCCAATTGAATACCTATGCTTTCGTTGGATTCGATATGATTTATTTCTTTTTTATGTCTCAAAATGGAAATTGAGAAACCAAGAATTTAGGTTTGAAATTAGTGAGGCGCTCAGAACCTTCTATTTACTCGTCAACACATAGGCGCGTGTTTGCACTTTGCCACCCACTTCTCTTACAATCAGCCAAACTCATCACTCGCCACCACCTTACTCTCTCTCTACACTAACTCAACTGCTGTCTCTCTCTCTCTCTCTCTCTATAACCCTGTGAAGCATCACTACACTCACAACTCAAAGCCCAAAACTTTATTAACAATAAACAAAGCCCACCTCCAAGATTCTCCGCCGGAGCCATCCTAGGAACCCCGGCACGGAGGCTCCCGCCACCGTACTCCGGCCAAATGCACTAGATCCCAGGTCTACGTCTAACCTTTGACACATGTCCCAACAACACTCAAAATTGAACTACCAAACTCCCATAATACACAATCATATAAAAAAGTTCTGTCTAGTTGAAACAAGAAAGTAGTACATTGATTAGTGCACAGTAGTTGGGACTTGGAATTTCAATTATAATGGCTGCACTAAACACCGCCACCACATCGGCGGTAGAATCCACATCCGTTGCGGTGGCGTTATCCTCGGAAGAGCTGGCTGCCAAGGCGGTGCATAAGAGATATGAGGGCTTGGTGATGGTACGCACCAGGGCTGTAAAGGGCAAAGGAGCTTGGTACTGGGCGTATTTTGAGCCAATTCTTGTGCACAATTCTGATACTGGCTTAGCCAAGGCTGTAAAATTACGGTGTTCATTGTGCTTAGCTGTTTTCTCCGCCTCTAACCCGTCGAGAACCGCCACTGAACATCTTAAACGAGGGACTTGCCCAAATTTTGCTTCAGCTCCCAAACCTATTTCTTCAGTGCCTTCGTCTTCTTCAGTTTTGGTTGCTAATATGGGGTCTAGTACTAATACTTCGTCTTCTCCTCAGCAACCCCACAGCCAACACCGGAAGCGTAGTTCTTCTGGTGGTACTCGTGGCGAGGGTGGAGGAGGAGGCAGTGGAGCTTCTGTAGGCATTATTACGACGCTATCGCCTCACAAAATACCGCCATTGGCCATTGTTGATCCTTCAAGATTTGCAGTGGAGTTAGCTCACCCTCCTGTACTTTCAGTAGCCAATACTAGTATTGTTGTTGCATCTGCTAGTGCAAGTCCTCGCGGTGGGGGTGGCAGCGGCAGTGGTGGTGTGTTGTATGGACAACAGCAACAGCAGCACCAACTAGTGCTGTCTGGTGGAAAGGAAGATTTGGGACCTCTAGCAATGTTAAAGGATAGTGTAAAGAGACTGAAGAGTCCCACAGCATCAACTACACCAGCATTAAGCAAATCCCAAGTTGATGCCGCACTGGATTATCTTGCTGATTGGTTTTATGAGTGTTGTGGGTCAGTCTCAATTTCAAGTCTTCAGCACCCTAAATTCAAGGTATTTCTCAACCAGGTTGGGTTGCCTGCAATTTCGCGAAGAGAATTCTTGGGGTCGAGATTAGATGCCAAGTACGAGGAGCTCAAGGCCGAGTCTGAGGCCAAAATTCGAGATGCAATGTTCTTTCAGATAGCATCTGATGGTTGGAAGTCAAAGAATGATGGTAGTTTTGGGGATGACAATTTTGTGAATTTGACAGTAAATCTTCCCCATGGGACTAGTGTGTTTAGGAGGGCGGTTTTTACTAATGGTTACGTGCCGTCTAAATATGCAGAAGAGGTTTTGTGGGAAACTATTACTGAAATTTGTGGGGGCTCAGTGCAGCAATGTGTAGGTATAGTTTCAGACAAGTTTAAGGCTAAGGCATTAAGGAATTTAGAGGATCAGCATCCTTGGATGGTTAATCTTTGCTGTCAATATCAAGGTTTCTATAGTCTGGTTAAGGCTTTCGGCAAAGAGCTTGCGTTATTCAAGAATGTGACTGAGAGATGTTTGAAATTGGCAAATTTTGTTAACAATAAGTCTCAAATTCGACATAGTTTTCGTAAGTATCAATTGCAGGAATATGGGCATGCTCATTTGCTGAGAGTACCCTTGCGTGGTTATGAAAGATCAGATTTCGGTCTAGTGTACACAATGTTAGAAGACATACTGTGTTCTGCACGGGCTCTTCAATTAGTACTCTCAGACGAGGCGAACAAGAGAATGTTTATGGAGGAACCAATTGCTAGAGAAATCGAAGAAATGATGAGGAATCCACATTTTTGGAATGAATTAGAAGCGGTGAATTCCTTAGTTAAGTTGGTGAAGGCAATGGCTCAGGAGATTGAGACGGAGAAGCCACGGGTTGGACAATGCCTTCCACTTTGGGAAGAGCTTAGGCTGAAAGTAAAAGATTGGTGTTCTAAATTTCACATTGTAGAAGGACCTGTGGTGAAAGTGATAGACAGGAGGTTCGAAAAAAATTATCATCCAGCTTGGGCTGTGGCATTCATACTCGATCCACTTTATTTGATTTCGGACAGCAGTGGGAAATACTTACCGCCCTTCAAATTCTTGACACCAGAACAAGAGAAGGATGTCGACAAGCTCATAACAAGGCTTGTATCTCGGGAGGAGGCACACATTGCACTTATGGAGTTGATGAAGTGGAGAACAGAAGGGCTTGATCCCGTTTATGCTCAAGCCGTTCAATTGAAGCAAAGGGATCCCAGTACTGGAAAGATGAAGAATGCCAACCCCCAAAGCAGCAGGCTCGTATGGGAAACGTACTTGACAGATTTTAAGTCATTAGGGAAGGTAGCAGTTAGGTTAATTTTCCTTCATGCAACATCGTGCGGTTTCAAATGCGACTGGTCTTTACTTAGATGGGTAAGTGCTCATTCCCATTCAAGGGTGGGCATGGACCGGGCGCAAAAGTTGATATTCATTGCTGCTCATTCAAAGATCGAAAGACGGGATTTATCCAATGACGAAGATAAGGAAGCAGAGCTATTTGACTTGGAAAACGGTGAGGACGATGTGCTCAATGAGGTTTTTGTTGATACATCCTCTGTGTAAGATTCCCTATTACCCCCTTGCTTTGCAGCCTAAGTTATAGGTCTTCTGTTTCCCAATTTTTTTACCTTTTGATTCTTTTACTGTGGTAGTTCTTTCATTGCTCTTAGAAGATTTTGTGGCAGTTTCTGAGAAAGTGGGATGTTAGTCATATTACAAGTAGCTATTCACTCTTTAGAATTATTGAGGTTAGAGAATGGCTTCTTGTTTGCAAAGATAAAGCCAATGGGCAGAAGCTGCAGAATAGTGGGAAGTGTAACATTTTTGTTCCTTTCTCAGTCTGGATTGAATAAAATTATTAAAGAGAAGGTTTTTGCTTCTCCTGCTGTCCTAGAATAAGTTTATACTCTTGTTCTACGCAACCAATTTTTTGCACTTTGTTGAGTTTTTTTTGTCGTTTCTTCACTATTGATGCTTTTTCCTTGTTATATATGGCATTTGAGGGCGTCTACTTCAGAATTGAATAGAAAACAATTTTGTAGGAGTTTCTAAGTTTCTGCAAAAGTGTTTTGAGATTTAAATGAAACTTTTGTTTCCCATGTCAATTACAATAGAAAGATACCCATGTAAGTTCAAGCATCTTGAGTTGTTTGATAAAATTTAAGATGATGTGTCCGGTATCATCATGATTGAAATTGTAAGACTATTTTTGGCTAGAACTCAGAAAGTCCCTTTCATAGTAACTCCCATTTTTTCTCTTTTCTTTATGCTAGAAGCTGTTATTGAGGCTGACTGCAATATAGTTGAGGTTTAACTCATAGAATTTGTTGCCCTAGTAGATGTGTAGCCTAATGGAGCTCGACCAAGTAGTACATAGTGTTGGACAGTGTAGAGTCTTATTGTAGACTTTTCACCCTCGACCACTGATTGAGCTAACATTGGATATTTCATATACCCGTGTTCACTTTTTTCTCCAGTATAGAGAAGCTTTAGTTCTCACGTTGAGGATGAACCGCCATGCATCTGTTGTGTGCTTTTGCTTGTTTTTTTTTTGGAATTGCTTTTGTTCAATCCAATTGTAAGCGAGATAATTAATTCACATTTCTCTTCCTGAGTGTTTAAATAGTTCTTTATTTTTGATTTGACCTCTCAGTCGACAGTCTTTCTACTAGAGCAATATTGGCAATAAAAAATGATATTCTCCTTTCTACTGCTGAGAATGATAATTTATTCGTACTTCTTGAGTTTTATCCTAAGTATGGATCGAAATGTAATGCCAATTCAATTTTCTTGATGGCAGAAGCGTTTGATGACCGGCAAGACCTCCGTAGTTAGCTAGGAGTCGAGAAAAAATGCCAGGCGTTGTTTGAAGCAAGTATCTCGATCAACAACCTGAGAAGACACAGTGTCGACATTTCTATCTGGAGTAGCACTTCCAGCTGTTGCTATATCATACCTATCTTCTGGATTATGTGCTTTTGACAGAGTCGAGCCCCACCACGAATGAAGTGGAAGTCTATTTCCAAATTTTGGTGGTTACATGGGGAGAAAAAGGCACTTCAATTAAATCATATTAGGTAACTTCTCCTTTAAACATTCCAAAAGTTGTGATCTTCATAGAGTCATTGGATGATGCTTTTCATCATTGCGAAAAAGGTGTTTAGAGGACCCCAGAGTTGAAGAATGCTGTCGGTATGAACCTACACAAAAGATGCTTGATAGCGATTTGACAACTAAGAGGAACTAATTTTCCGGGTTCCAGTTCGCTTTGAGAAGTGGAAAACTATCATTACCGGGTAATTGTTATAGTATTTGTATTTTATAGCAGTAATCTTATGCACCATGTTCATAGTTCATGAAGTGTTGTAAAGTTTTTCTTGTATCTTTTACAGTACAAAAATGAGTGACTTATACATGATTGATGAGATTGAAAATATGTTTCTTGTGTACATACGAATGTATATACATATACATAGTACAAGTTTTGTGTACAGACGAAAATATATGGTTTTCGTGCGAGTATTTGAAAAAAGTAATAGGTCGAAGACATGTTATAACGTTAATAATCTGGCAAAAGTACCAAGTACTACCAAATATATGGACCATAGTCTAGGATGTTAACCTTCTGGATACACTTGGATGTCTCTTTCTTTTAGAACTTTTTGTGTAGCTTAAGTGTTTCTTGGCTGGTTTTATTTTCACCATGGATTGATTTATAATCAAGAATCCAGCTTGATTGAAACCATTTTGTTGTAGTTGAATTTTTCTGCAATCTCCGTCATATAAAATGAAAAACATTGTGATTTATCCAATGTAGAAATGAGAAACATAACCCTACTGTATATGTAAGAGCAATAATATTCAAAATACAACCACAACAAGCTTAAGCCTTTGATCGTGATAAACTCAGAGTCGACCACATAAATCATTTTTTGTTACTCTGATGAGTCACTACTAGATGTACTTGTAAGATATAAAACAACTAGATTTTTCACAACTACAATAAATTGTATTAGTTTTGATCTACCACTCCCTCTACAAGCATATTCTAAACCGTTTAATATATTCTTCAAGAAGCGATAAGCACATATATTAAACTTTCACGTGTAGACATGAGAGTTTACACGTATTAGAAGAGATCAAGGTAGGAATGGAGAACATAGCCTATTGTATATATATGTAAAGGCTTCAACACAACCACAAGAAGCTCAAGTTTTCGACCCTTATAAATTCAAAATCAATTACATGAATTCTTTTCAGTTCACCTAGATCTACATCCAATATATGACAATTGCCGATCTTTGTTTTAATTCTTTTCTTAGTGAGTAGATTCTTCAAGAAGCAATAAGAACTGAATACTCACGCGCGTAGACACCCCCGACTACCCGTATCGGAAATCGACTTTTTCCCCTTACCTTTTCAAGATTCACCCATCCACCCACCTTGACAAACAAAGGAAGGTGAAAATCTAAAAATCAAGTAGTGATCCAACTTTTAGGTGAGCCAAGAGGGTAGAAAAGTACAATAATGGAGTAGAGTATTATTGTGCTACCTTTGGCTTTATGTCATCTAATTACTCATTTAGTGGAGAGACAGAAATTCTTGTCGGTAGGGATGAATGGGTATTTGTCAAAATTCAAAAGGGTTATAGCAATACTGACTGCTCACCAACTGCTAATTAAAACAATTATCTTTTTCTAGAGATCCAATTATTTTTTCCTGTATTTATACTGTTTTTCATTGACTCCACTTAAGATAAAGCAAGTATAATGATTAATAAAGGATGATAATTTATCTTTTTCTACAAGAATCTTTCTTTATTACAATGCTAAAGACATTTTTGTTAAGGTTAATTCATATTTGACAATGTCTGTGTTAAATTTACCTTTCTTTACTTTCTTGTGAACCTTTGTCAATTGTAGGTGTAAATGACTAGGGTTGTTTTTCTATTACTAATATGATGGGGAAAAAGAAGATTTGCATATGTAGAGTAAATCTCTATGTGGGGTTTTTTTCTTCTCCTTTTCACTGTGATGCAAAAGTGCTACAACAATTTACAAGAGTGACATGTGCAATTTCATCACAATAAATTAGAAGAGGGGTAAACCACATTGGGTAGAGCTTACCCATTAAACGGCTTATAATAGGAGGGTAGCCTAGCGATACGGGATACAATTAGTGTCTTTACATTTCACTTCTCTTTTCAAAATCAACATTCACGGAGACCCATACTCCCAGTAAGGTAAAATATAATTGGGTCATTATAGGTCGACTTATTCGTCGAGAACAAATTGAAAATGAACTAGAATAGTGTAGAGAAGAACATGAGTCTGCATCATTAATGAAGTGAAAATGAAAGAATATAGAAGATACTTTCTAGGTTTAATTTGGTTTGTCTGGGGTAATCTACTACTGTTCCAGTGTTGTAAAAATGGTTAAAGGCTTGCTGTATTCTGGGCTGTGAACCACTCTTGAATTCAGCCACTTTCCCAACTTGTTGCCAAAAGTTCTCTTTCTTTATGTTTTCTGTACCAAATCCCTTTGTTTCTTTTTTTTTTTTTTTGCATTATTGTGTAATATAATATATTACAAAACAAGTATTAATTTTTCCCTAATAATTTTCAACAAATAAATAAATTGACAGATTACAAATAAGGTGTCTGCATCAGTAATGGTCCATTGTTCAATTTATGATACCATAGAATAGAATCATTTTCATTTCAATGTTCCTATCCGTACACATGATGTAACATTAGTCCATTGTAAATAATAACAATTATGGTGCTCTTTCTTTGGGAAATATAACATTTGAGTCCTTATTCAATTTTTAGAAGTACACAACTCCCCAGATTTTAAAGAGGGTAATGCTACATGTACACACACATTTTTACACAATCTTTTACACCTCTCTCATATGGAGGGGGGTCCACGATTATTTTATTATGTGTGGGCCCCCCTCCATGTGAGGTGGGTGTAAAAAACTGTGTAAAAGATTGTGTACACTTAGCATTATTCTTTTAAAGAATAGATACATAGGACACCACTTGGATGGAAACCATTGTTAATTTTGTCCTTCGATCTCTATGTTTTCACCAAATAGAAAAGAATAAATGCAAAAAAAAAAAAAAAAATCGAAAAAAGAGAAAATTTTGTATACGTCTAGAGGTGGACACTGAGTGTATGAGTTTTTGAGAACTGATGAGACCGATTTTCATGAAGAGTTGTAAAGAACCATTGGCTCAACGGAGGGGGAAAAGGATAATCATACCAAACCAAATTTTATTGATTCTCGATCGATTGAGTTTGGTTTTTTATGCTTTAAAACTAAATTGTAACTGTGTAAAATTTCTTGTTTCACTTTGATGCCTTTTTGTTTGAGGTGACAAGATTATTTATTGTTCTTATATATTCTTGGATAAATTTTGACTTGACTGAAAGATATAAAAATATAATTTTGGAATCAAATTAAATTTTGGTTTTATAGCTGGAACATTGGACCATAATTCTTTTAGAATCAAATTAAATTCCTTTGAATTCGAATCAAAGTGAAGTGGCTAGTTTAGTCTGGTTAGGCTCCAAGAGGGGCGGAACAAAAATTTGCACCCTCCTTCATACCAAATTTGCAGTGGAGGTTTCAATCTTTTTTAAAAAGTGCAGTGCGGTCTCAGACTTTATATTGTAGAAAATACATCCCAAGCCTTTCAAAAATGTGCAGTAGAATGACCTCTTAATGGGTTTCATCCAAAAGTCCGTTAATTGATCAAAATTCAAGCGTTTGACCATAATTAAACCATTTTTGCCATTTTTTAAAGATGGTCAAATTATGGTCAATCACTTGACTTTTTGTCAACTAATGAATATTACGAAAACCATCTAGAGGTTTTTCTACGACACATTTTTAAAAAGTTTGGAATATATGTACTACGATTTAAAGGTTTGGAATTGTACTGCACTTTTTTGAAATATTTGGGGACCTCCCCTTCAAATTTCCCTTTTCTTATTACATTTTAATTGCGTTCATCAATACTTTATCATTATCGCACTTATTGCCCTTAACTTTTTTTGAGCACTCTTATCATCAACATTTTATTAATGAGCACATCCTGTCTTCTATGATAGTTTTCCTCCAAAAAGTTCGTTGAACTTGAGAGGGTGTAAAACAACTTTTTATCCATCACATTTATAAAAATAAATAAAGGTAACGAAGTATTTTTCACTCATTTAAAAGCACATAGGTAGAAGATTTTGACATAGAGTATCATCGAATACAAGACGTGCTAATTAAAGAAATGCCACAGATAAAAATTTAAGAACATAAATGTTACAATGAACAAAAGTTGAGGATCTTAAATCAATTAAAATGTGGTCCCAACAAATAAAAATTTTGATTGGGAATATAATTACAACTTACCTTTCACAAAGAACAAACCAAATCATTTCCACCACACTATAAACTAATTTCTGATCTTATTAACCATAATTAGCAATTAAGATTTTTAATTTGCCTATAATTGCTTATAATTATTAATTATACCACACGTTGTCTTTATAATTACTAATTTTATATGCCTAGAGGACTATGATTTGGTAGGTCCACAAAGGAAGATTTGTTTTTGGTTACTTTTCGGTACCAAATCCATTTACTAATTATTTTATAAATACACAATAATATTGAGCACATGATTAGTGACGCACTCAACTTTTTTGATGTGCGAGTTAAAGTATAGACATCCTTTTTCGAAAGCCTAAGTTGCCTAATAGTTTGGTTCTACATTTTAATGTTCAAGTCATTTGATAATTTGTATTGGGTTACTTATAATTTTTTTTTATATCTTGCATAAATATATGTTTTTATTTTCAATATAACTAGCGTGGATTGATACTTATGCTTTATTATAGTCTCAACTGAGCTAACAGTCGCAGTGTAAGGATTCGATTTCTGCCTCTTAGAATGTATGAAATTAGATTCTTTATGGGCATCAGTATGACGGCCCTTGTACCCTGACCAGTTGAGGCACATCCCGCGATTTATCTCCTCTACAATGTTCTAGGAGGGGAGCTATGAGGGACCCTCAAGGTTGGGGTTCGACCTTCGAGTTAGACTGTACCTTTTACAAGCCGAGTCATCCAACACATTTTGATACCCTTATGCCAAACAAACTTAACAGTTAACATGGTAATTATTTCGTGAAAATATGAAGGTCGGGCTTTGCATAGTTGAGCCTCTTCCAGCTGTAGGCGAGTTCAAGTTAAACATGGCGCGATTGTGAGGTCTTTGGAGTGGGGGTGGTTATTCGGGATCACTGGGTGGGCAGAGGCATTGGCTCTACGAGAAGGTTTAACTCAGACTCGAAATAATGGGATATGTCCTGAGGAAGTAGACAGCGACTCCCTCCGAATGGTTAGAGATGATAATAAAGTGGCAAGATAGAATTGTCATATTTGCTCGTCTAAATCAACGTACTGATAATAAAGAAGGAAATATAGAAATGGAAACTAAGACTTTGAGAGAGAAATAAATGAATGACGATACCATTAAACAGGTCTCTGAAAAGACTTTGGGATTTCTGGTAGCTGAATTTTTTTCGCAAGTGATCCTTTGCAACAGCTGAATAAATATTATTACACACCGTGCATTGCTACAAATCAGTTACAACACAAAGCCATCAAGCAGTTTTGCCTCGGCAAGAATAAAATGATTCCAGAAAGTGAAGCAAAGAAAGCCGTGGAATTATATATGGATCGATGTTTACACTTGGGAAGCAGGCCTGAGGGGAAGAAATGCATATCGAGCTTCATTGGCTATAGATATCTAAATCTGAAGATCATCGAGCGAGAGTTCATTTGCACTCAACAGCTTCAATTTCTGCATTGGAATCAACAAGAAAATTAGATGTTATTTTATGTGGATTCGACAATATTCAGGTAAAGAACATTTCTGTCATACATGATTCTAGAATGCAAGGCTTCAGCAACCATCTATAATATAGGCTACAATGGTCCCATCGTCTTTATACAAGTTCTCTATCAGATAAAAGAGGAGGTTTTCTTTAGGCTCTGTAGTTTATATAACTCCGACATTTTATGATTCATGACAGGAGGACAATGATTTTCCATATGATCATATGCTCTCCAAAAGATAATTATAAGTTTAATCACATTCCTTGAAATCTTAATCTCTTGATGCATAATAATGCAGTCGCCACATTGGCAGTTTCACTATTATTATTCATCTTTAGCTCCCAACCTGATGCTATTATTAAACAATCAACTAAGCTAAAAAACACTTTAAAATCCCAAAATGTTTGGAGTCATCAATCTGTTCCCATTGGGATACCATTTTCAGAAAGATTTTTTGCACAACGTGTTGAGAGCCCATTATCGGTTACATCCTTTTCTTTCCTAGTTATTTATATTTGGATTCAGCTGACCAAAAGAAAAGCCATTGTCACTGTAACTATATCTATCCAAGATATTGAAAACTATGGTAAGTCATCTGTGTTGTAGCACCAACAGTTGGCATTTTCTTATAACCAGCTAGTGGGGAAGACGAGGGACTGAGGAAAAGAGAGAAGTCAAATACCGTAATAAATTGTGGAGGATCATCAAGACTGGATGAACCCAGAACAATTTCCCTCCTCAACTTTGTTGTTAACTTGTGACAAGCCCGCAACTGCAAAGAAAAAACAAATTCAAAAGTATAAGTTTTGTGTGTGTGTGTGTGTGTGTGAGAGAGAGAGAGAGAGAGAGAGAGAGGCATCACAAATGTCATACCTCAGATCGTGTCACCCCACCAACAATAAACACGAAAATACGTTGACCCATCTTCTTGAAATCACTAGACGCATGCCTCAAAATTGAATCACTACAAAAAAAAAAGGAGCATTAACAGAGAACTGAAATGATGGAGTAAAACAGAATTCGGAACAACATAATGATCTTTTAAAAGGGTAGTAACATTTCTTAGTGCTTATCTCAATTACAATGGTCAAATTCATCTTCAATCTGGATAAATTGTAGGGGAAAAGTCTTTATTGAGTTAGGCGTAGTAAATTATACAAGAAAAGCCATCAGGAAGTGTCAAATAGAACATATAGAGAGAGAGAGAGAAAATAATCAATAATATACAAGGTTCTTAGTTTATCAAAAGAAGTTGAGCAAAAGGCTGATTTTCACATGGCACCACATAAATAATAGAAAAAAAAAGTAACCGACATAAGATGAAAGCCAGTCATAATTTACCTTGAATACCCATCATCAGAGTTCTGAGGACGGGCCCATGTAGCAGGCCGTCTTGATCTCATTGAATGAGGAGCTGGACCTTGACCTGTCCGTACTGATGATGCTGTCTGAGAGGTTCCATGGAAAGATGGACTTGGGTCATTCATACATGGGTAGTCATTCTTTGGAAGTTCACCTTTACTTAGATTTTCAACTAGTTCCTGGAAGGGGCATCAATAAACTACCCATTCATTTGAAGCACGGCACTAAAGAAAAGGACTAAACAATGCAGTACTTAGTACAGGGATGACAGTTAAATTCCACATTGCTCCATGGTGCAAAATTATCACTTAAGTTTTCTTCCTCTTCATTGTTTATTAATACTAAAAGCATGGAGCATTACAGAACATGCTGAAGAAGAATAGACGAATGGATAACAGAAATATTATCAAACATCATGAGGGTCAAGGATCTATTGTAAGTTATAATCCAATAATATGTCATACAGTAAATATGAAACTGCAGAATTGGATAAAACTCATCAAACTTCTATATGCAGCCCGTATCACTTTATGCGAAGGAATTGCAGTCGAAGGAGAAACTAGTTTCAAGCTATCTTAGAAAACTGAATCGGATCTTTGGTATGAATATCATGAACATTTGTAAACTGAACAACTGGCATGAAGTACAACTATTCTGCACAACAATTTCTTTTCAACAAACGCAAACTTAAATAATAACTGCCAAATCTATTCTTCATATGTACTAAACCCCACTCAGATCAAAGGATTTATTTATTAATCAACACCAAGTAACCATACAACTAGAGCCTTGAGCATATTAGTAGGAAAGAAGACTGAAGCACAAATCTATTGCTTGAAATATGCAGAGGATTGAAGTAAGAGACAAAAGAAAAACCATTATCAATTTGAGGCAGTCTGAAAATGAACGGTCTAACTATGTAAAAGTTAACAGCAACAGACTTTCACAGGTTACATGAATAGGCTGCAGATGTAGAGCGCTCCTCACTTGATGAACAAAACAGATTACAAAATTACATTTCTATATTATTGTATGAAGTATGGATAGGGAATGTAAAGGGGGCCGGGTGAACAAGAAAACCACAAAACCCTCAAAACGAACCAAAACCGTTGGCTCTACGTGGATCCGTCAACGTTTTTGTTTTGACCCAAACCGATCCGCTTTGTAATAGTTTGGTTTAGGTTTCAATTGCTCAAAACCGTTTGAAACCACCAAACCATGTACAAAATTATGAGAAAAAAAAGGAAAGAAAGAAGGCAAACACAAAGAATGAGAGTCTGAACTATATAATATACTGGAATACATAAATACGAGAGAATATCATTATTGAACACAGAAGTAAAGTAATTAGGAATCAAGAATGCAAAGGAAAATATTACAGAGATGTAGTATATCTAAAAGGCATCAATAAATTTTATAAAACTATTCTTTCAGGAAAGAAATTTATTAAACTAAACTAAATTAAATCTCACTTGAGATAAATAGATCGAAACAAGTTTAGAGTTGGAAAAAGTTTAGTTGGACTGATTGACTTTTAATAATTAAACAATTACATCAAGCTATTACTTAAAAAATAAATGTTGAACGATAGTATCAATTCTTTCTTTTTTTGACATAATGATTTATATAAAATTATATTTCATTTTTATATTTAAATTAATATCTGAACTATTATATTATACAAAATTACATTATCTATGTATTTTACGCATCACTTTGCAAGAATTGCCTTTTCATATGTCATGTTATACTGTATTTTCTGTTCAATTTCTGTGCAACCTGAAAGTAATCCAAATCATAGACAAATGGCATGGGCATGTGTTGCAGCAGGAAAAAAAAAATGAAAATGAAAATAGTTCCATAAGTTGTGACCAACAAGAACCCCGTCTCTCAGAAGCATTACTAGAATTCTTTCTCATTTCAAATGCAATTTAATTGAAGTAATGCCTTTATATCCTTCTCAGTGTACCTCAATCAATATTAACATACTCGGGAAGGGTAATACTAAACCCCCCATTCAATCAAGGGAAGTAGGCCTAAAAAAAATGTCACGAATGGTATTCAAATTAAACCCAACCCATTTAAACTCAAATACTAATGTAATATAACATATATGTTTAAAACGTTCCTGTTTAAACTTGTATTGAGAATTTTAGAACAATTTACTTATATTTGAACTTGTTTCAACTGCGTTACTATAATGTCAGTAGGTAAACTGCACCAAACCACAAAAATGGTTTGGTTTGGAAATAGGACAAAAACCACCCAAACCGAATTGTGTTCACCTCTAGGCCTCATCATGTCATAATGCACAAAGAGAATTTCAAAATGGTTAGGCCGTAAACCATAGACAAGCAATAAAAAAAGAGGACCCATAAGATGATAAAAGACACACACACACACTTGAGTTATCCTTGGGCATCATCGTCAAAGTGTGTATTTAGGGTTTGTGTTTGCACTATGTCTGTGGAGGTAGGAGGTGGAATAAAAATGACATCAAGTGGTGGAGCCAAAATTTTGAGTTTGGGGGCCAGCAAAAAGGTTGATGGAATTATGTAAAAAGGACAAATTATGCAAATAGTACTGAAGCTTGAGGATGGAAAAGTTCGATGTTAAAGGTTGAGAATGAATTTTCTGTAGATATTAAGGTTAGTAGGAATCGTGCAAATTGTTCGGAAAAAGATAAGTGGGGGAAAATTAACAGTGAGGTGCTGGGACTTGAACCACGTACTTTGCAGCCACAAAGTAAAACTTCTACCAGTAGTATACAGTAATTCTTGTCAAAATACTCAAGTTTGGAATTTAAAAATTAAAAATGTTTCTAGTGCGGGGAAGAATTTTGCCGAGGCTGTCGCCCCTCTCCGCCCCCCATGTGCCTCCTCCCCTGCACCCATTATCTAATATTTCCATTCCTCAAAATAAGCAACTTTTCAGTTTCTACCACATATATCATAGACTCGCTAAACAAGGCAAGTTATCCGATAGCCTTCGTCTAAAATCAGGACAAGAACAATTACACACCCTATATGTCAAAGTGCAAAAACGACTTCATACATACACCTTGTGTGTGTGTGTCCATTCTGCTTGGCAAAGGTTACATAATAAATATCATACCTCTACCATAGGGTAAAAGCGAGATAGCTGCCATGTTACTACTTCACCTGGACGGTCTTTTCTAGCAGCATGCTTCTTCTGCAAGTGAAAATGAGATAACTAAAATGTTTGTTGCAGGGTTTAATTTAACTCGAAAATCCAAATACCTTGTGAGCATCAAACTTAAGAGAGAAGGATGCAATTGAGCTTTTTTTCGTTTCTGCTGATGCCTCCAGCAGTCTCATATTATACACAGCATTCATATCGTCCGGTGGTAAGCTTGCCAACTTGAAGGAAATGTGTCCAAGTGTTAATTTATTATAATCAATACCAGGAAAGAAAATGTTAACACTTGTAACGTGCGGAGTTCACAAATGACTTTCAAACAGGAGAAAAATCAGGTTTTTTTCGTTTCTGCTGATGCCTCCAGCAATCTCATATTATACACAGCATTCATATCGTCCGGTGGTAAGCTTGCCAACTTGAAGGAAATGTGTCCAAGTGTTAATTTATTATAATCAATACCAGGAAAAAAAATGTTAACACTTGTAACGTGCGGAGTTCACAAATGACTTTCAAACAGGAGAAAAATCAGGTTTGTGCATAGATATTGGTGGAAGGAGTCCAAAAGATCTATTAAGTTACTAATCACTTGGCAATTCATAAAGTTACGTCCAGGGTGATACAGAATGATGAGACTTGCGCAACCAAAAAACCATAGTACACAAAAGACACGTGCCTCGGGAAGGGTTATGAATCACTTGGCACAATCTGCCCACCTTTTCAGGTCTCAGGAACCAAAATCTGCCACCTATTGTTCCAAATAATGGTTCGTGGAGAAGGGTTTCAGCAGCTTTGGTTGCATTTCCCCCTCTTGAACCCTGTTTTATTCGTACTAAACTTTTCTAACACTTACAGACAGCCTGTTCTTATGAGCTCGTCAGGTCACCAATATTGTCATCTCCTATAACAAAACAGCACGGTACAACAGGTTTGAAACACTTCTTTTTTCCCATTTCAACAATTGGTAATGGTTAAAGCGTGAACGGTTAAAGCGTGAACCAGTGACAAGTATATTCCAGTCCATTTATCAATGCTTTCAAAGATTCCTGACTTGGTGGTTCAATATCAGGATTGAAACAGACACATAGGACTTTTCTGGGTTGTCAAGTAAGAAGCAAGAAGGAAGACTATACCTCTACCCATTCAACACTGAACTCTTCATTTAGAGACATTTGAAGAAAGTTCATCTAATGCAATCATTATTAGCAATTTGGGGCTTAGGGTCAGTTTAAAGTGTGATGGTCACTGACCTTGTGGCTTGAGTAAAAAGCAGGCTTCCATGGGGTTGGTAACATAGGTTGTTAGAAATTATTGAAACCACAAGACTTGAAAGTGTAACAGGTTCTAGTTTCTTGATTTCAAAATATACTACAATGGTAATATTTTGTCAGAGATATCATGCAGATATAGATATACGGTAATTGTGCTTCTGACTTTTCATCTTATTGAATGTCCAGTAACATCTTCAAGACCTCAAGTGTAATACTAGCTTGAGACAACTTAGTGAAATTGAGTCTGATCTTAATTCAAATTTGAGAAGTGAAGGGGTCTAGGAATGAAAGTTAAATTGAAAATAAGTACACTAACCTCCATTAGTTTTGTAATTTTATCATCTTCGAATTTTTCAGGGTAAAGAGCTGCATAAATCATCAATAACCGCAGCTTATTTTCACGCGTCACATCCTGCCAAAAAAGAGTCATTGCATTTACAACTTACACCATCGAAATGAATATGCCGAACTACATTTTTTTACACAAATGCTAAGCTACTTTTTTACACAAACTATACCATTCTCACCTGTTTTGTTCTCAGAAAATTTATAAGTTCTTTGGTTCCTGCATCACCAAACACTAGATCCTGCTCTAGTTGCCCAACTTCTTTAAGCCCCAGTTCCCTGATAATTTTGTTAATTTTGCCAGCAATCTGAATGAGTGAAGTATTATTAGCAAAAATCTCAATTTGTTGCTTCTTCTGTTATTGAATATATATGTTTCTATTTTTTCCGATAGCAATTGTTACTCAATGAAATCAAGTATATCATTTTTTTCCATTATAGATTGGGTGCTGCCTAGATGTATAGAGGACGTGTTGCGGGCATGGAGGAGAAAGCTTCATGATAAGGATAGCAAGTTCGTGTAGAATCTTATCCCGGGATGCATTTTATGGTGTGTGTGTGGAGAGAAAGGAACAACCGATGTTTTGAAGACCAAACACGGACCACAGATCAACTTAGAGAATTCTTTTTCCTCACTTTATATAGTTGGTTTAATGCCGCAACTAGTAATTTTATAGAGGGGCTGCCTAACTTCATGTCTTTTCTTTCTTGTTTAAGTTGATAATACAGTTCCTGTATATTCTTCTTTGATTAATAAAATTATTTGATTACCTATCAAAAAAAGAATTCCAAAATGAATCTACATAGTGCATCAGCAATACAACAATTCAAGCTTTTTTCAACCGCTAAGAAGGCAAGTAAAAAGGAGGTTTTATTTTCAAGTTCGCGAAGATCACATTGGCATGCATTATGGTATCCTAAGTACCTTTGGTTTCTGAACTAAACAATGTAGATTCTACTGCTTTGATTTGACAACGAAGATTTAAGTTCGTAAATTTTCATGCTCAGGGAACTTTTTCAGAAAAAAAACGAAGTTTGGTACTTTAAGATTTCTTGTGTAAGAATACTGATTGACAATCTCTTATCTAATAGAAAAATACAACAAAAAATTATTGACATTCAGATAATAAATAGTATGACATGGCAAAAGTAAACCTCTCCATTGAAACTCTTCCAGAAAGTTAGCATTTTGTATGTGCGTGTGTAAAATGCCAACTTGCTTCACCAGAACACTGATTGAAGAAAATTAACATTTGGCAAACAACTCCATGGCTGATTGTCATAGCAACATCCTCGTATGAGAAGGTTTTTAGAACACAAGATCACCCAGAATTAAAAATAAAACACTCATCCTTGCAGTAAAAGTAATTATGATGAAGAATCTACAATATGGTTTAAAGATTAAAACACCTATAGCAATTGCAGTTACAAGAGGCCCACTCACATCAACATGGAGGGAGAGTTTTTCAATTTGTTCACTATACTGAGGCAAAGCTTGTACCATCTTTTGCAAGTCCCGAGTAGACAACTCACTACCATCTCTACATGAAATAAATGCATAGTGAGAAAGACACAATACCGGGATAAATACTAACAAACCAGAACTATTACAAAACACTAGGTAAAGCAAACATGATTTAATATACCAATTCAAATCTGAAAAACTATCATCCTGCATATATAGCTTATTTGCAGGCAACATTACTTTCACGTTTAAGGGACCAATAAGAGAGTCCTGACATGAACTCAATGTGAATGGAAAACATTGTTCAAAAGGCTAGGCCTGTGTTTCAAAGGATATTAAACTAGACAAGCTAAAATGCAGAAAAACCTAGGATGCAAGGGAAGTTTAATCTATGTTATCAAACTGAAAAGCTAGTTAGATCATAATTTCACAAAAAGAACATTTCGGATGCTCCTACACCATCATATGAACAAGAAGTGACTTCTTTCCATTATATATATCATAAACACCTGTTCCTCTGTGGAAACTCCAGGTTCCATCTCATGGCAGTAAAAAAATATCTATATTCAGCTATCTCAGAACATGAGAAGATGTGTAAATCTCACAAATATTACAAACTAGAATTCAATAGTTGATTCCTACCAACTGCATTTCAGACAACAGTAAACCATCTTAATGATACATAACTAAACACAACCTTGAACCATGGATTTGGGCAGCTTTATTTTTTGATACAAAATTTGTCATCTTCTCATGCAACCTTTCACTAGCCTGACAAAAGCCACCATTAGAAAAATCATGATAACGCTCTTCAAGACGAAAAATAAATGAATAAACAAATTTGAAATAACAAAGATTTTTGTGTCTTCCGCATACATCAGCTATATGTGAATGGCGGAGCTCTAGCCAGATAGGGTCATGATCCTCCAAAAGAACCTCTTTCTTCTCAGAAACACCACCAGCTTTGCTAGCAACCTGAGCAGTATGTTACTAGAGATCGGAGAATGAGAAATATATGTGCTATCAAGCAATGATGGGATATAAGAAGCCGACGCATTACCTCGTGTACATATTTGTTTCCTTCCATATTTAGTAAATCGTGGCACATAGCATCATATGTCCATTCATGTATGATTGGAGCGATCTGCATGAGGAAATAAAAATGTTAATCACCAGAAAAAGGAACATGGGATCATCAGCATGATACTCCATCCATACCATAACATTTGCTTGATATTAAAAAATGAAAAATAACTTTTTAAGCACAGAATTATCACATTGACATTTAGAATCTATTAACTATTTGCCCAGTAATGAGCGCTCATCTTTCTGTGTGCATGTGTTGGGAAAGTTCTATATAAGCAAGCAGTTTGACCTTTTGAAATAAGCTGACATTTTGGGATGTTCAGAAAGGCAGGTATAGCAATAGCAATAACAATGGGGGAAATAGTAATTGACTATAAACACCTGGTCTATTGATCTATCCAGGACAAGCAATTCGCATGTCTCTGACTGAGGGAAGTTAGGGAGGTTGGCTTTATATTTCATAAGACAATTCCAAATGCCAGCAGCAAGCTTTGTAGGAATTAGATCTCGAAACGTTATCATTGTATTAGGATCAAGGGATTTGGCAGCTCGGTATCGCACAAGGGGAAACTCCTGTCAGGGTGCAATTATGCAAGTCTGTGAGAAAGTTATATAAATTATGCATCATGAGCCAATAATTAAGAACTCAGAATAATACCCGCAATGATGCAAAGACTGTAGCTATGCGGGTGGCCATCAAATTCAGACATGCATCTCCTTTACGAGAACTTTCTTCATCCCCAAAGAGTACCTCGAGAACTCTCTCATTGTCAGTGATAAAACCCTGTGGATACAGTTTATTATTACATGTAGCGCTTGTTTGGTTCTCAATTTTACCTCATTTTTAGATGAATTCCGACTGTTATACAGTGTAATTGTCAGAAGGGAGCCAGTTTTTTTACCGAATTTGGTTAAATTACCAATTTGCCCTTTCAAATAAAATCCTTTTATGAGAGAAGTGATGGCAATTTCGTAAAAAGCCTCCTGCCAAGTCAAAAGCTGCTGCACAACTGGGTCCCACTGAAAGAGATAACGATCATAAATTGTATTCTCATTTTTGGCCAAAATGGTTACCAAACAGGGGCGTAATAAGAAACTTGTCACTTTGCATTAGCACTACAAGGAAATGACTCGAGAGGAGGGAGTCAAAATTGCACAAGCTTCATCTCAAGATGCATATAATTTAAAAAAAAAAAAAAGGCTTCCAATTTCATTCTTCACATTGTGTTATGTAAGGAGTGAGTGGGGGAAGAGGAGGATTAGAACCAGCAAAACCGGCAAAGGAAGAAGAGGAAAGGAAGATCAAAACGAAGAAGAAGAAGTGGGAAATCAGCAACTGAATTAACTGAGTTTTAAATGGAATGGAAACGGCACCGTTTAGTTAAATGAAGACGGCATCGTTTTACTTATTAGGTTGTAATAAATTAGGGAACACGTTTTATAAAATTTACACTGTGAAATACGCCTTAGCACTGTAGGTTATGAGTGTATATATAACACCCATGTGCGTAGAGGAGAAAGCAGTTTTGTTTTGCCAGAATTTCAGTGTAAGTGTTGATTCTATCAACGGCTTTTCTCCCTCTTCTCTTATTCATTTTACATTTTATCCTACCTCTACTCTGTTTTGCTGTATATGGTTACGATTCTCAGCTGGTTCAGCTGAGAACTCCATCAATTTTTTTGGGAAAAGATCCACTTGCATATGCTAAAAAAAGGGGTAAGAGGAATCTGCAGGATAATTTACCTGGCTATCTATTGCAAAATACTCCAAGTTCATCTGCAGATTTCAGACCCAAAATGAGAATAAAGACCAAATCTAACTCTATGAAAGCATAAAAGAGATAGTGTTAATATAACCTCTCTCAAAGCACCAATGCGAGATAAAACACTTGCATCCTTCTTTATGTGATTAACCAATTCCCGGGAAACAGGTGAACTGAAGAAGATGAATGCCCTAATAACGGAATAAAATAAGGAGATGAGCAAACTAAATCCAAAAAAAAGTTTTGTATATTTTGGAAGTGGTAGAAAAACTTCAAAAAGTTGGTAGAAACTAACATGTGAAAAAAAGAAGAAAATAAAAAGTACTTCATACTTTCTGTACAGCGGCGTTCTTCCAGACATATCAGAAAGGAACATGACAACACTGCATAAAAACCAAAATGAATGGTTGACGAGCACAAGATAGAGAAGAAGACAAAAGAAACCAGAAAACTAGTTGTACTTCAAATGACTCAAACAGGGAAACTTCAGCAAAGCAGTATCTGATTGTTTAGAAATTTTCTCAAATTAAAAGCATATACATGTGAATAGAAACATGTTATCCGTGGGTCGAAACTGGACATAGATGAACCAGAATAAGAAGAAATAGTATTTTATGAAGATGTTGGAGAGGAATCTAAAGATAAATGATAGAATTTATTTCATTTTTGTTTTGTAGAACTTCATGTTAGGAGAAAACATATATGTCAATTTTGTTTTATATTAGTTATGTGTACTTTGATACAACAAGTATAAATATGTTCTATTTGCTTTACACTGTAAAAATTACAAAAAAGAATAAACAGTGTTATAATATTATTTTAGTTGAAATATCCTCGACGTGTCATGTCCTACTTTTCTGAAAATGTGTGTGTAGGTGTTTGTGCTTCCTCAGCTCACAAGAAAATCAAATAAAGCTAAAGATCTCACACACTTTGGGCCATGTTATATGAAAATGAGTACTCTAACCCAGGGTAAATGTTTAGTTTAGTTTGTTGCTTAAGGATTTAGCATTGATCTGCCTTTTAAAAAACAAAATAATAGCTTAAAAAGACATTGCTCAATATTATAACATTCCCATCCTTCCGAGTCTACATGACTCTAATTAGAAACACCTCATCCTATGAACTTGGAATTGCAAGTCATCACTCTTGGAACTGCAAACCTACTCATTTTTCATGATTTAAAAAAGAAACATAGAAGAAGATATAGAACCGTGGAGGATGAGATATCCACTAAGACATGACCCACGGTGACAACTTGAGAATTGTTAGCAAAGGATTAATATATAAACATATGTTTGTAAGTGCTACTTAGGAAAAGACCACTTAGCAGAGAACAATACTAAGATGCAAATAACCCAAACATGATGCACCACCTCGATTAAAATACCTATAAAAGCATTCACAGGAAGTAATTTACTTCAAACGTCTAAGAAAGATTTTCATGCTAAGAAAACTCTGCAATGCTCTAAATCATGGCTGAATTATCTTGCTCAGAGTTTCAAAACCAAACCCTAAAGTAACACAGCGAAAGGATGTCAAACTAAAGGAAGGGATAAGTCATTACTTTTCTTTGGTTGGTTGGATGAAATATATGGCATCCATGGTTGGAAGAGGCTGCCTTCGCTTGTGTATGTCTTCCACCACTGCAGGCAACATGAAAACTAGTAACATCACAATCTCAAAACTCACACATATAATTCAAATAAGATGTTGTGTCAAAGCCACTTCATCACAAGCCATAAGATCAGTTTTACTGGATACAAGTACGCACTGTCATTTTGTGGGATCAGTTTAGTACCACTTCCCACTATAAATACATATGATAGAGGGTTCTCCTGATAGGACCACGTTCATGGGAGACTTCAGAAGCAAAGAGCTCCCCTGAGTATAACTCATTTGAAATCATCATGCCAGCTGTAATTTTTTAAAACAATTTTCACAATGTGATTCTTCCCCTAACATCATAATTTTATGATTCTAGCTTGAGAAAGTAGGCATTATACAACATTTTACTTAACAAAGGAATAAGGATTGGAAACAGGAGACATTTAGCTAAACAGGATAAAATTCACAGACATTTCTTTGATCATTAACAAGCATTGGGCAAATGAATTGCATATGAGAAGATATTTCAATAACACGACTGGGAATCCACAACAAATTTAAATGCCATTCCTTAAATCATTACAAAGTTAAGGCGCTAAGCCACCCAACTAAAAGCTTAAGTTGTTATAGAGGGATTATTTATTTACGCTTTATCTCGACACCCCCGTACACCTGCAGACCAAATTCATTTTTTCAATATAAAACCTGAACCACGGAAAATTCATAAATGGTTGACCGTGACACTTTAAAACATGACCTTTGACATCATACCATATTGAACCACCTCAGGCTGCTGAGAGCTAACAATTTATTGATTTATATTTTATCTTCAACATACAGACCAACCAAATCTATCAGGAAATAAATTACCACAGCTCAAGAAACCAAGACTCATATTTATTCAAAATGAATATTTCATCATGACACTTAGAAAAATACTTATGGAGGCGCTAAAAATTAGAAGAATATGAAATTAATGAAGAAAGCTCAAAGCGGCGAGTACCAACTCAGACTTGTCAGCTCTTTGTTAAATATTGTTAATAAGCAAACTGGAACATTTATAAGAAATATGCTAAAATGGAATATATGGACACAGATTATATCTATAGCATGTGAAAAATAAAGCACCGAACAAAATGCAAGGCAAGGAGTGCCAAGAAGAAAGATGTAATTTTTTTATGAGACCGGCCTTTTATATCTTACATGAGACTCCTTCCTCGGTGATATCTGCCATCTTGCATGAGTATGACATTATTTTAACAGTTACCTTGTCCATGATGAGTACCTGAAGGTGAAAGTGTTAAAATTGACAAGTGACTGAAAATGATAGTTTAAAATAACAACTAAGAGCAAGTGATGTAACATTATAAAGCAAATAAAACCCAAAAATGAATGCTTATTGCTAGTCGTTGATCCTTTACTATCAACAGACAATAGTAACAACCACATTCTATCTTTGATATAAATATTGTGTTTATGAAGTGATAAAGCAGGATTAACAAATCCAACGATAAATCAGAGGAATAGTCTCTAAATGGAACTACACCTCAATCCGCTCAGACAAAGACTTCTTAAGGACAACAGAATCTTGTCCAATTTTCGAAAATTTAGTGTTAGCTTAAAAGAAAAGATCGGTCCTGGGTGCAAAGTGAAATCCTAAATTAAGTGAAATAAACTCTTATGGAGCTTATTAACAGATGAATCTCAGTAATCGATCTTTACTGCCACATGGAACAACTAAACCTAGAATCATAACCTTACTTTCAATCTAGTTACAATTCACTCCAAGGCATACTACATTAGCTGTAGGAAGGCATTATGATGTCCCTATTGCTAAAATTTTCCTCGAATACTCCTTCCTACAGCACAAGTCCTTTTTCGTGTGAAACATTGAAATATTGAGATGATAATAAGAGCGCTTACTAAGTCCGTCTATGTGGCATACTGGGATGGCGTATGTGGCATATATCAGTCTAGTGAATTTGAAAATAAGTGTAACTATACATGTGCATCTTAGATTTGCAGAAATTTTTTGTTCTCTTCTTAAGATTTACTAAACACTCAAAGTCAGTTACTAGTAAGAGTGTTGGCTTTATCTGGACTTATTGCAGCAAACATGCACAAATCGATCAATTCAGGATGGATGAGGTAGGAAATTAGTATATCTAGCACAAAACTCTGATTCGTCATGCTTCTTCCTAGCTGCTTGGTCTGACCATGGGTTCAAATCCCTCAATTTACACTTCCAATTGGCATTCCTCTAACTACGGACAAGCCCCAGCAGTCTTCTAAGCCCAGCAATACCACTTGCATCCACTCCCCAGGAAGTAATGGACATCTAAGTCGAAGTTTCTTATACCTTCCAACTTGACTTTGAGTCCCCTGTTTTGGCTGATCGAAGCATTTCATACAACAATCCTGCAAGACGCACATAAAAATATTTGAAAATGTCAAAAAAGGGGACAAATTACTCCGCTGCAGGAATTCACTGAAATTGATAATTTCAATTATTTAATTAACGAATATTAAGTCTACATCACATTTGTTATAGATGAACTCTGGGGAATATAAGGACACTTTGTACTATACCAGTCAATTTTCACTTCTTGTAGTTATTAAATTTATAAAAGAGAAAATGGATGGAATTTATTTATTCATATGAATTGCATATTTGGACACATCCCATACCAATTCCTTTTTTAGTCGAGAACTTGGAGTGAATCCTCACTGCACCAGGTCTCAGCTATGTGAGTGAATATTAAAAAGTTCTCTTCAATATCACATAGTTGCTGAAGAACTCAAAAATCACCTGTTTTGTGGCAATCAATTTTTCTTTCTATTGCATTGGGTTTAAGCCTCTACAGCATGCTGATTATTCAAGGTGTGAATAAACACTTATCTTTTCTTCAAATCAAACACCCAGAGTCTCAGTTTATTGGAAGGGATGATGCATAAATCAAAATTCTCCAGCCAGTGATCTGATGTACAGAAGTGGTAACTAAAAGTACATGACTTGAACTTTCTGGAAATTTGATAATCCTATGAAATCAGTTGAATTGAATTCAGCCTTGATGGTATTTAACTATTTTATTACTGTGTGAAAGAGCACTTCAATTAAATTTCCCCATTATTGTTGAACTCAAGCCAAAAAGTGTTAAAGAAGCTATGACTTTGACAATAATCTCAAAGAGTCAAGTACTTCAGCAGAACCAAATTATTTTCATATAACCAGTCTGAGAATTCAAGAAGGTCTTCCAGCTTATACTTTTCAACATTGTTTTAAGTTCTTTTGAGTCTGATGCATGATCAGGGCTCTAGTGTGTCAAGATTTACCTGATGGATGGCTTACGTTTTACAATTTTATCTCACTAACTAGACCAAATCTAACTCTCGTCTTCATCATTTAATACTCTCCTTTGCCTCCATCCAAATTTGACTCTCAATCTTCCTCTCTCAAATCCTCTCATACACCAAACCCACAATAGAATGCTGAGGCAACACCGACCAAGTTAAAGTTCTAGCAAGGGATCTCATAGGTTGCATTTCTGCAAGGACAGTATGTCAATTATAGGCTGAAAGATTTAGACATGTTGCCGAAGAAATGTTCCAGGCTTCCAGCCAACAAACTCTATTAATCCTCCCTAAGAATGACCCCATTTACTGAGGTACTGGCTATCCCCAACCTGTAGTCACCAATTTGTTTGTCCACCCCACATGATGTCACTCCTTATTATAATAGTTATATTGTCAAACTAAATCCAAAAATGTGTTACCCGAGCATTTTACTCTACTTGTCTTAGGGTGTAATTGTATGTGTGGTGGTTTCTCATATTCAGTTGTTCACATTCTATCTTCAATTTATTCTCAACTTGATCCCAATTAATAAAAAAGATTGTTGAGGAATTATTCTAATGCCTTTTTGTATAGACAATGAAATATTTTTTTGATCACAAGTAATGATATACTTGATTCATCAAACTGTGTATTCCTGTTCACAAGCAATAGATAATCGATGCTTTGTGAAAAAACTAATCTATGAAGTCTTCCAAGCTCTATGGCAACAGAATAGAATCCCATCAATCACAACAGCATGTCCCACGAGCCAACAAAAATGTCTTCTTGTTCCTTGCCATCTTATTTGCTCATTACCAAACATCATCATAAGTTCCCTAGAAACCACAGGTTTCTGTCTAAACAGTCACAAAGAATGAAATGAGCTTAAAAGTCGTTGTGCATGCGATGTACTGACATTCATCCTACTTCAATCATTGATTTTGCAAAACACTCATTCCAATGCAATCTCCCAGTGAATAATTCCATAAGTCTGCTGATCCACAAATTTAGATCAACTCCAGGAGTTACATATAAGAAATCCATACGACTTAATTATTGAACAGGCACCACGCTACAATTAAAAAATTGATTTACAAACTGCATAGACCTAATAGCATAATAACTCCAGAACAAACACAGAGAGGTGATAACAAAATACTAAAATTCCTTTCAATTTAATCAAATACATACAAGTGAACTGAATCTAGCGCATATTCACTCAATATTGAGAGAGAAAGAAAGTAAAAATGGACTCACTGTCACGGCTAATTTGCCGGAAGTTCTTGTACTCGCCGCCCTGAGACGATGAGTCGGAATCAGACATCGACATTGGGATTGGTAATGTTCTTCAAGCTGTCAACTTCTCTTTTTTCCTTGTGCTCCGATCGGTCGATCGTACAAATTGTTGTTGATCGGAGTTCGGATTGCAGAGAGAAAAGGAGAAAGATGAAGAATCTTTAAAATGTCGTGTGATTGTATTACGGTTGTGCAGGTTGACTGTTTATACCCCATCGTTGAATTGGGGTATTTTTAAGTTGAACAATGCTAAGTTCCGAAGGGATTAGATTTTTCTACAGTAAATCAATTCTCATTTTTAATCACTCATTTTTCAATAAAATAATATTTTTCATCACATCAATAATTTATTCTTCTTTTTCAACCACACATTTCCCATCATATCACTATTCAAAATCAATTCTTTCCCAAAAAATCTCTTCCAAACAAGCTCTTAATCTTTTACGACGATAGGACGTGTGAGACCACACATTTGTGAATTTTTTTTATTTATGTGGATATCGCGCACATGTGAGAGTTAGTAACATTTTCGACATAAAAAATTCGGTACAAATGGAATTGTACTTTTAAGTTTGGCTTCCTAATTTTCACTTTCAATTTTTAAGAATTGCATATTTGGTTTCCGAGTGTTAAAAGATAGATATTTTAAGTATGTTATACAATTATAGTGCTTGAGCCACATTATTTTAGAAAAATGTATTTTGAAATAGTTGATTGATGGAGAATGTGTGGTTGAAAAAGAAGGAAAAAATTATTGATGCGATGAAAAATATTATTTTATTGAAAAATGTGTGGTTGAAAATGAGTAAAAGAATGAAAATGAAAATTTTAATGTGTGTCAAACATAGGCATAAAATATTATTTTGTTTTAAAAATAATACTATCATTTTATTAATAAATAAAAATAAAACATTTTTCTCTTAAAAATTCAAAATCAACTAACTTTTCTTATCTGTTTATTTTAATACTGATAAAAATTCTCTCATTTTTCTTCTACTTCTACCTCAAAATTTTAGAAATTTATCAAACGCTGAACAATAAAATATTTTTTTATATCTAAGTTCGAATCAGTAAGTATATTTACTTATATTTAATTTCTTTTTTTAATTAATATATATTTTTTAATCTAACATGTAGATACATTTTTTTAACAGATCTATAATTTTTTTTAAAATAAAAATAAGAAGAAGATTCGTCTATATGTATATTCTTTCAGACGAGATTCATGGTAATATACAAAGGAGACTAAATTGACTACGCCGATCAAAAACGATCATGCGACCAACCGACTATTTTTTAAATTCAAAATTCTGTTGCGTTGGGTTTGGCTAATTTTTCGACTATTTTTTCTTAAAATTAAAAATTATGTTTCGTCATGGAGATATGACTATAATCTTGATTTGTTACTTTAGTGATTTCGAATTGGATAAAAAAGATCGATGAGTATTGAAATGGACGATATATATACTCAGTGATATTTCAATTTTCATAACATAGAGTACATCATATACGAAAATGTACCATGATTAATGATTTATAAAACAAACTTAAAGTCGATCCCTCTTAGTACAATATGGAACTGAGATTTCTTTTCAATGAGCATTTACCTATTTCGATTCCACCTATGACGGTTGCTTCTAATGCTAAAGCGAATTATCTATTAGAATTGAACAAAATGCACACAATTTCTCTTTGCGCGACTGTAGTGGGAAAGAATGTCGCCAAATGTGAATTTGAAAATTCGAGTGGAGGGAATCATAATGTCAATGATTTTTAGGACGCATTGAAAATATCACATAAGGATGTTGAGGTTATTCCCGAGATAGTTGTTCTTTATCGTGATCTCATTGTTATGAACAGAAATCTTTTGGTAGTTCACAATAACGAGAATGAAAATGAATATATAAATGATTATTTAATTATTTTATCTCGTCAAAGACACAAGCGAAGTGGGAGCTCAGGGCCGGATCGAGTAGACCGTTCTCTAATTCTTCGCGTGTGGTTCTCGATGATGAGAATTTGCATGTCGAGCAAATGTTTGAAACAAAGAAAGATTTGTAAGAATCTACAGGATTGCACGGAAATACAACTTTGAGTTCAAAGTAAAGACATCAAACAAATCATTATTGACAATTATCTGCGTCGAAAACAGTTGTCATTGGCGTATGCTAACAATGAAGATGGACACAAATGAGTTATTTGTAGTTCTCAAGTATACACGGGAACATATTTGCCAAGTGAAAATTCGTCGAAATGATCACAGGCAAGCTCGAGCATGATTTATTAGTCGACAGATAATGTACACGTATCAGGAGCCACGAACAATCTATAGACATTCGGACATCATTAACGATGTCCGTTGAAAGTACGGAGTATTCATAAGCTACCGAAGGCCCGGAAGACCAAAGAATGCGCGTTGGAAGTTTTAGTGGGTTTGGTCGAGGAGAGTTATGTTAAATTGGCTAGGTATTACCATAATATGAGGACAATTAATCATGACTCGACATCTTTTATTGAGACAGATGGCGAGAATTGCTTCAAGTTTTTCTTCATGGTTCCTGGACAATGCATTCGAGGATTTCGAAATGCAATGCGACCCCTAATTTTAGTCGATGGTACAACTTTAAAAGTTAGATACGAATGCAAGTTGATTATTGCGCCATGTGAAAATCCCAATATCTAAATTTACACTCTTGCATTCGGCATTGTCGATAACAAGAATGATCTATCGATGTGTTGGTTCTTCACCAAGATGGAATCAGAAATCTGGTCGTCTTGAGTATGCACAATGGCTAATTCACGTACAAAACCCCGACCATGCTCCTCCGTTGACGACGTTAACTTAGTTAGGACTTCAACTTGAGACATTGACATTCTAATTAGTTAATGATCGTGTGATGAAATTTTGAAACAGCATACAATGTAAATCGCAAATATATAATACTCACCTGATGATCGTCGAGGAGATCTGATAATTGTCTGTCAAATGGACAACCGACTGCTCGGGATGCTCGTCATGATCCATCCAAGGGCAGTTTGTCTACCCTCTCCTCGTATACTAGGTACTCAAGATGAGGACATTTTCATATTCCCAGATTTGAAATACATACAATTATTATATATAAATTTAGTATAAAAAATGTTTTAACTTTGATTATGTTCAACATTTACCTGTACTATCAAGGACAAGCCATAAGTTGGGCATTGAATGTGATCTCGTGAAAACGTATACAGTGTCATGAAAACATTTTCGCCCCACGAATAGTTGTTGAAGGTATCGATATCGTCGATAACTTCAAAATGAAAAAGGTCAATCGCAGTCCTTTTGTGATGACACATCACCACGCTCTTGGTATCGATATCGTCGATAACTTCAAAATGAAAAAGGTCAATCACGGTCCTTTTGTGATGACACATCACCAGCTCTCAAGGATATAGACCAATCTCATTTTCAATATGTCCAACATCTAGTCGCACTTCCTGATTGCGCCAATCAATTACGGTAGAAACGCTGTTCCTTGTCACTGAAAATATGCATCGTACAACCTATTGTTTCTTTGAGTACAGTTGTTCGTTGTTTCATCGCCCATAATGTTCAGTCCAGTCATGAGGGCAAACTTAAAAATAGATAAACTAGCAACACTGTCCCCTAGATTGAAGTGAGCGGCATCGTCGTCGACTGGCCTAAGCAGTCGACATAGTGATGCATTAATGATTTGCCCGGAGTACTGTACCTCTCTCAATTGATATAGGGACCACATGAATGACTGTGTAGTGTATCTCTGTGCTAATCATCAGTAACTCCAATACAGCAGTAAAACTATCAAAACTACTGTTTCAAGTTTTTTTTCCTACCATCTGTTTAAACTCAGCATCGAGATGGTACTCCATTTTACAAAAATTCAAATGTTATAACCTTGCAAGAGATAATGGAATAAAGTATAAACTTAGAAAATTAAGCGATCCAAATTGTAACTACTATATGCAAGAAATATGTTCATTTTACATCGATGCGAATAAAAAATGGTTTAATAAATTAAAGGAAAAAGCAAAAATAAGAATTACAAACAAATATTAAAAAATTGAAATGAATTAAATAAAAAAATTGAATAAACAAAAAAAATAATTAAAAAATTAAGAAAAAATAATAAGAGTGTGTTTGGTAGAGATTAAAATCGGATTAAAATTGAAAAACTAGCCGTTATTGTTGACTTTTATTAGACGGGTGGGACCCAATAACGAATATATTTTCAATTTTAATTGGATTTTTAGTGTTACCAAACAAGCCCTAAATAAAAATAAAATACCAAATGAAAAAAAGAAAAATAAATTAAAGAAAATTAAAAAATAATATAAAAAATTAAATTATGATAAACATAAAACAATTAAGATTTTTTTAAAAAAATAATAAATAAAATTAAAGACCATAATAAAAAAAAAAAGGAACAATAAGTTAAAGAAAATTATAAAAATTAAAGCAAGAATATGAAAAAGTATTCTAAATTGGAAAAAAAATTATAATAAAAAGAAAATAATCAAGAAATTTTTATAACTAAAAAAATAAATAAATTAAATAAAAAAGTAAAGGCAAAAAAAAAGAAAAATAAATTACATAAAATTATAAAAAAATATAAAAGTTAAAGTAAGAATATTAAAAAGTATTTTAAATTGAAAAAAATTAAATTATAATAAGAAGAAAAGAATTAAGAAATTTTAAAATTATTACCAAAATAATAATAATAAAAACAAAAAAATTAAACAAAATGAAACTATAAAATTAAATAAAGAATACAAATATTATTTAAAATTAAAAGAATTAAATTATAATGAAGAGAAAATTTTAATTAAACAGTAAAAAAATTAAGAAAAAATATATCGGCAAAAAAATAAAAGGAACATGTGGCCCACCATCAATCTCATAATCCACAAAAAACTAACTTTGTTCAAGATAACGTCGTCGGTGAATGGGTTGTATGGTGGTCGGCTTTGGGTTGACGTGAGGGTGGTGTGGTCGACTGGATCCCGACTGTGCGAGACTTTTTTTTATTTTTCCTGTCCATTATTTGCACAAGATAAAGGATATTTTTGGCTTTGTTCTTTAAATTCACAATTCACCTTTTATCTTCTTCTTTTTTTTAACTGTCAAAGGCCATAATGGAAATATAGCTGTGTCAACTGATCATTTCCTAGTATTTCCTCATTGAATAGTCTGAGACTCATTGGTTTATACGGGTTGGGTGGATTCTCAATATGGTAATTTCACAAATGGTCACTAAAAATATTTTCTTAACTCATTTAATCAATAAAGTTTATGATATTGCAATAGCTGATTATTTCTTTAACGACATGTACTCCAGATTCAATGTCTAGTGATAAACCTTGATATTAAATAGCGATTATCGTGTTCATATCGTAAAATTACGCATCTTTAAAATAAAATGCAATTGTGATGAGAAACGGAAAATTATAAATCGCTTCATTTAATTCTATTCTTATTTTCATCATTAATAAACAATAAAAAGTTGTGACAAAGCTATAACTATTGATATCATAAAAATCAGCTTAAACATTGGGATAGAAAAGATAGAGATAGTTGTTATGATTTTTATTTTTTTTGTCGTGCAATTGAAATATTGACTCGGTTCTTGACTTGATTATCGATTTTTCTTATCGATATGACCTTCTAAATTATCAAATGAATTTGAACAAATAAAAGACTCCACAATTCGGAAGGAAAAAATAAATAAATAGAGGACTTGTTTACATACAAAGATTGCATGAAATTTTTCAATCATTTCTTTTTCTCTTACAATGTATGGAATTGAACTTTTTGTGGACATCAATATGACAGCTCTTGTACCCTGACCTATTGAGGCACATCTTGCAATTTACCTCATCCACAATGCTCTGGAGCGAAGCGGTTGGATGCCCATCAAGGTTGGGGTTCAACATTTTTTATTTTTAATTGAATTCATTGTAATTTTCACTGTGAAGTCTACAATCACATGTTCTCAATGATTTGATTTGAAAAGTGAACGGAACTTTCAATCATGAGTGGGAACAATCATTCTCCTTGATTCACAATAAATGAGAAATCGAAAATTTTGCAGGGGATGTTTCAAACTTTTCCAAAAAAAAAATAAAAATTGAAAAGGCTACAATTGTGAAAGATGAATATTTTTTTAAATATTTTTATTTATATAATAAAGGAAAACTTTTATTTATTTATCTTTTGCAAAAGTAGGTATTACATGCAATTTTTATTTTTTGCAAAAGTAGGTTACACGTTATTTTGAAATACTTTATAAATGCTGTAAAAATGATATTTGAAAATTAGTGAATATAAAAAATAGTTAAAAAAACTGTTTATGTGAAATGAACTTTTTATACAATTCAATTATTTATTTACGTGTATGATAATAATTAACATTAATTTATATATATCATACTATAATTCAATCAATTAATTTTTCAAGTTCATGCATGTACACTTTATATATTTTGGGACTGTTCAATTACTCTAAAAATACTACAATTCAATTATTTATGTATGTGCATGTATACTAATTAACATTTATTTATGAATATATTAAATATAACATTAAGTCATCAAATTCATGTACACATGTTTTGAGAGTTATTTAATTATTCTAGAAGTAAATAAATTATTCAAGTTCACGAACACATATTTATTTTCAAGATTATTCATTTTACCATAAATTATTCTATGAGTATATAAATTATTAAAGATCATATAATTTGAGAGTTATTCAATTATTATAGGAGTCGATAAATTATTTTCAAGTTCATATACACTTAAATAATTTCAATATTATTCATTTAATCTATGATATAACGTCATTTGTCTAAATATATATAAATTATTCTTTTTCTCTATCCATTGATTCAAATTAATTAAATTCTATATTGGTCCACGTACACCCTCTTTGCTTAAATATATATAAATTATTATTTTTTTATATCTATTAATTCAAATTAATTAAATTCACGTTGGTTCATGTACACCCCATTTGTTTAAATGTATATACATTATTCTTTTTCTATATTCATTAATTCAAATTAATTAAATTTCATGTTCATGAATCAATTTGATTGTTCTCGTACAATTCAATTATTTATTTGCGTGCATGTTTAATAATTAATATTCAATTAAATGTATAATGAAAAACGAAAAGTAAGGTACTATTGAAATAATTAAATTGCAGTAGGGCTAAAATCGTCCAGAAAATGATTATCACTTAATGTAATATTTAATATTTCTATATCTATTAATTCAAATTAATTAAATTTCACGTTGATTCACTTACACCCCATTTGTTTAAATGTATATACATTATTCTTTTTATATATTCATTTAAATTTAATATTCATGAATCAATTTGATCGTTTTCGTACAATTCAATTATTTATTTGTGTGCATGTTTAATAATTAATATTCAATTAAATGTATATTTAAAAACGAAAAGTTAGGTACCATTGAAATAATTAAATTGCAGTAGGGCTAAAATCGTCTAGAAAATGATTCTCACTTAATGTGATATTTAATATATTATAAATTAGATTTTTAGTAACTTTTGATAAATATTGATAAAACATACGGTTGAAAAACTAATAAAAATTATGAATTCTATAAAATATGTCTTTCTATATATAAAAAGTGTCTATTTAAAACTAATGGAATTTGTTGTTTTAACGGATTATGTAACGGAATTTCTTGTTTTAAACAGGCAGCTGCACATTCTTTTAGTGTTTTTATCATAACTTTGTATTCCGATATTCGAT
This sequence comes from Fraxinus americana, assembly GCA_035079005.1. Classification (NCBI taxonomy): domain Eukaryota; kingdom Viridiplantae; phylum Streptophyta; class Magnoliopsida; order Lamiales; family Oleaceae; genus Fraxinus; species Fraxinus americana. Next base: position 762,387 of record CM068722.1, on the reverse strand, counting down.
TGAGGCGATTCAAAATGCGTTAGAAAGCTAACCCGTCTGGCTACAACTTTGATTCAAACATCATTCTCCAATTCGATCACTTTCTATGCCAAAAATATGTCTCAATATAACGGACTATGTAACGAAATTTTTTATTTTAAACAGACAGTTGCACCTTCCTTTAGTTTTTTTATCATAACTTTGTATCATTCTCTAATTGGATCACTTTCTATGCCAAAAATAGGTCTCAATATAACGGACTATGTAACAAAATTTCTTATTTTAAACAGGCAGCTGCGCCTTTTTTCAGTGTTTTTATTATAACTTTGTATTCTGATGTACGATTGAGGCAATTCAAAATGAGTTGGAAAGCTAACTCATCTGACTACAACTTTGATTCAGACATCATTCTCCAATTCGATCACTTTCTATGCCAAAAATAGGTCTCAATATAACAGACCATGTAACAGAATCTCTTGTTTTAAACAGGCAGCTACACCTTCCTTCAGTGTTTTTATCATAACTTTGTATTCCGATATTCGATTGAGACAATTCAAAATGAGTTGGAAACCTAATTCATTTGGTTACAACTTTGATTTAAACACTATTCTCCAATTGGATCACTTTCTATGCCAAAAACAGATCTCAATATAACAGACCATGTAACGGAATTTCTTGTTTTAAACAGGCAGCTGCACATTCTTTCAGTGTTTTTATTATAACTTTGTATTCTGATATCCGATTGAGGCGATTCAAAATGAGTTGGAAAGCTAACTCATCTAGATACAACTTTGGTTCAGACATCATTCTCCAATTTGACCACTTTTTATGCCAAAAATAGGTCTCAATATAACGGACTATGTAACTGAATTTTTTATTTTAAACAGGCAGCTGCACTTTCTTTCAGTGTTTTTATCATAACTTTGTATTCCGATATCCTATTGAGGTGACGCAAAATGCGTTGGAAAACTAAATCATCTGGCTACAACTTTAATTCAGACATATTCTCCAATTCGATCACTTCCTATGCCAAAAATAGGTCTCAATATGAGACTAAAACACCGGAGCATAACTTTTCGGTTGGAAATTGATTTGTGATAATCTTTACATCACAATATCAAAATCACACATCTAATTATTTATCAATTATATAAACATTACATTATTAATTATTTATAGGGTGTGTAGAAATCATCCTCAATTAAAAAAAAAAATTACATCTTTATTAATAACAAATTAATTATTAAATAAAAATATTAAATATAAACTAAGCAAACGTGCATTGCACGTTGCTTGCACCTAGTGGTTAAAAATGAGCTCAAGGAAAAATTGAATTTAAAAAATGAGACCAAACAGAAGTTAAATAAAAAGGGCATAATAAAGTAAATAGACTATCCAATTTCTTATTGAATATAAATAAAAATAAATATCAAAAGTTACATTATAGAATTTAACCCATTGCTTGCTTACAAGTTTCATTACAACGTCAAAATTTGACTCCACTATCGGACACGTGTCAGCATTCAACGACCGACCTCGCCACGTGTCCTCACTCTTACGTTATTAAAACCGCCAAACATAAACCCCACCAACCGCCGCCGTAGTCCGCCACCGGCCGCCGCCTTAAACTCTTCCACAGTTACAAAATGCGCCGCCTCAAAACCTCCGTCCAGTTTCTCAAATACTTTTCCACTCAAGCCTGTCTCCTGGATGCGGGTCCCATGGCCTGCCTTTTGAAAACCCGGTCCGTAATCCGATTCAAAGGACCCGACACCATTAGGTTCCTCCAGGGGCTGGTAAGCAACGATGTGCGGAGGCTTGAGGACCCGGAACCTGCGGGTGAGAATAGCGCTACACCCAACATGCCCGTGGTCGTAGTTCCGCCTCTGTACGCAGCATTGTTGACTCCTCAGGGAAGGTTTTTGTATGATTTTTTTCTGTATAGACCGCCCCGGCCTGATGAGAAGCTCGATAGGATTGGGTCTGGACCCGGACCCGACCCCGGTGAGCTGGAGATTTACGCCGATGTTGATCGGTCTGTGCTCGATGAGGTCTTGATGACCTTAAAGAAGTAAGTTCTGGGTTCTTATTTTGTTTTTAATTCGATATATTCAAAAGCTAATAACTTTCTTGATTTTTGTGTTTTGCTAAAAGTTCGAGTCTTCAAAAAAAGTGAGTAGACCCTAATTGAGTGAATATTTACAGTGCAAAGGCTAACTTATGAATTGAAGCTTCAACTTTTAGTTGTAACTTGTAAGAGTATTGCCAGTACGATAATTTATGGTGTGGTTGCTGCATGTGATAATTATCCAGGTAAATCAGAAGCAGTAGGACCCACACAATGCACTAAGCAAGTTCTTTAGCAGAAGTATTGAATTTATTCTAGAGAGTTGCATATAGGTTTGTTCGTGGCATTTATTGGAGATAGTTTTTGAGAAAGGAAATTGGAGTAAAGAGTGTGTATCAATAGAATCACAAATATATATAAGTTGCCATTTATAATTAGCCTGCTATCACTATGGAGCAATAGGAATGAGGTGATCCACCTCGAGCAGTTGTGCAAATTGTTAGGCTTTAATTACTGAAAACTGAAAAGTGATCAAGCAAGTATATCATCTGACAAGGGGAGACCATGTTGTACAGTGCTGGTGTAATTCGACGGCCAGTACTACATAATTTGGCAAGGAAGATCACACTTTCCTGCTTTGTGATTTCTTATACAAGTACAACAGCTCTGTTCAAGTTCTCATCAAAATATACAATTATTTTCATACAAGTTAATGACAGTGTGATTTCTAATGTATGAAAGTCTTTATAATTCGTCAAAGTTTCAAACCATTGTTTTTTATATATTTAATTTAGAACTCAAGTTTATATGATTCGTTATGCTACATAAGAATTCTGTGTTCATTAAGGTTAAAAGGCAAGCTCTATTTAACAATGATTAGATCAACTATGCTCTATGATTCTTACTTTTGAGTGTTGGGCTCTTAAATCTCAAAATGTTCATCAAATGAATGTAGTGAAAATGAGAATGTCGAGATGGATGAGCTGTCATTCTAAAATGGATAAGATAAGCAATGAAAAATATTCCAATAAGCAGTGATGGCGTAGATTGAGTATAAATTACGGAAAAGAATTGGGTGGTCTATTCATTTTCAGCATCGACCTAAAGAAGCCTCCTTTCATAAAAGTGACATGGTTCGGACTGATCAAAGTGGAAAAGGGAGGGTTAACCAAAATTTGCATAACCTGTCCTAGTTGTAAATGTCTAGCTGCTTTAGATCCCCCATTAGATCTAGCAATCAACGAAGGGAATGCGAATAAGGATTTTTGCCAAACCTCAAATTTTATCGGGGATAAGGCCCAGTCTGTTGTAGTTGTTATTCATTTTGAAGGTACAGAGGCTGTGTAAGCCTTGACATTTCAATTGATATAGTTATTATGTTTCTATGTCATTTTATTTTTATTTGCACCTTTTTTTTTAAATATGTAATCATATAATTTTATTAATAAAAAAAGAATGCACAGGAAGTGTATAATCAACTTAAACAAGAAAAAAAAGACATGAAATTAGGCCGCCCCTCTATAAGATTACTAGTTGCGGCATTAAACTAACTATACAAAGTCAATAAAAAAATTCTCTAAATTGCTCTGTAGTCCGTATTTGGTCTTCAAAACAGCGATTGTTCTTTTCTCTCCACACGCACCATATAAAGCATTCCGGGATAAGATTCCAAACAAGCTTATTATCCTTATCACGAAGCTTTCTCCTCCATGCCCACTACACGTCCTCAATACATCTAGGCAACACCCAATCTATATGTTGAGAAGCCAGAATATTATGCCACAGCCAACGAACACCGTCACAGTGAATGAACAAGTGGTCGTGCGACTTCCCATCACTCCTACACATATAGCACCACTCGGTTACATAGAACCCTTTTCTTCGGAGGTTATCCATCGTTAATGCATGTCCCCTGATAACCGTCCACAACAAAAATTTCACACGTGGAGGCAATTTACATTGTCACACCATCTTCCAAGGGAATGAATTCTCCATAGGTCCCAAGAGGGATTTAAAATAAGAGTGAACTGAAAAAACACCATTTCGTGCCAGCCGCCACCGGCTACGATCTTCCTCTCCAACCCGAATTTTCACATCATACAAATGGTTTAAAAACAATGCATAATCATCCAATTCTCAATCCTGCAAACCCCTCTAAAAGGTAATATTCCAGCTGGAACTCCCATTGTGGATGACTAAAACGTCCTTCACCATAGCAAATGACACCATAGTTATGCGATACAAGGTAGGAAACCTCATCTTTAGCGGTATATCTCCACACCAACAGTCCTCCCAAAACCTGATATTGTTCCCATTCACAACCACAAAAGTCAATCTGTCCCGAAGGTCGCTCCAACCTCGACGAATATACCTCCACAAGCTCACCCCAAGCGACCTTCGACCTTCACCCGAACACCAACCCCCCTCCATCACTCCATACTTCGCCCCAATGATTTCTCTCCAAAAGCTCTCCCTCTCCACTCCAAATCTCCATAGCCATTTACCCAGTAATGCCTTATTAAATAAAATGAGCATCCTCAATCCGAGACCCCCAATCCTCATAGGAGAGCAAACGACATCCCAATTAACCAAATGAAGTTTCCTCACCTCTCCCAATCCTGCCCACAGAAATTTCCTTTGAATCCTCACTAATTTATTTGCCACTGCAATAAGAATCGGAAACAATGACAAAAAATAAGTAGGGATATTTGAAAGAGTAGACTTAATGATAGTAAGATGGCCTCCCTTCGAAAGATACATACGCTTCCGCCCCGCTAACCTTCTTTCCACCTTTTTCACGATAGTATTCCAAATGTTAATACTTTTAAACCGTGCCCTTAAAGGGAGTCCTAGATATGACATAGGTAATTGCGCCACCCTACAACCCAAAGTAAAAGCTAGTTCCTCCACTTTAGTGACCTCCCATATTGGAATAACCTCAGATTTCCCCAGATAAATTTTCAATCCAGACACCGCTTCGAAGCAAAGGAGTAACCGGCGTAAGTTCCTGAATTGTTCCTCATCTGCGTCACATAAAATCAGTGTCATCTGCAAATAACAAGTGGGACACCTGCAATTGACCAACCGAAAAAACCCTTTATCAAACTCTCCCGCCTCGCTTTCTCGAGCATCCTACTGAAGGCCTTCATAACAATCACAAACATCAATGGAGATAATTGATCCCCTTGTTTTAACCCTCTGCTACTCCGAAAATAACCCTCAGGGGTATAGTTAACCAAAACAGAGAAAGAGACAGTAGAGATACATAACTGAATCCACTTACACCACTTATCCCCAAATCCACATCGCCTAAGCATATATAGGAGGAACCTCCAGTTCACGTGATCATAAGCCTTCTGAACATCGAGCTTGCAAAGCATCCCTGGAACCCTTTGGCGCAATCTCGAGTCAATGCATTCCTTCGTTATAAGAACAGAATCCAAAATTTGACGACCATTCACGAAGCCATTCTGAAACTTAGACACCACTCTCCCAAGCACCTCCTTAAGTTTGTTCTCCAAGACTTTTGCAATAATCTTGTACACTCCACTAACAAGGCTAATTGGACGAAAATCCTTAATATCAGTCGCTCCATGTTTCTTAGGGATCAACATAATAAATGTTGCATTAGAATTTCTCAAAAACCTGCCATGCTCAAAAAAGTAAGTGAAAACATCAAGAATCTCGTATCGCACCACTTCCCAACACGCCTTATAAAAAGAGAATGAAAACCCATCTGGTCCTGGAGCCTTATCATCATTCATACTAAACATTACCTCCTTAATTTCATCATCCTCAAATGGTCTCTCCAACCATCCAGCATCCTCCTCCGAAATAGTAGAAAACTCCAATCCCTCCAACTCTGGCCTCCACTCAAACTGCTCCCGATATAGATTCTGGTAGAATCTCACCATATGGGTCCCAATCTCCCGTTGATCTTCATAAGTAACCTCATCCACCTCCAATAAGTAACCTCATCCACCTCCAACACTGTGATAGAATTGTCGTGCCTGTTAGAATTGGCAACCCTATGAAAAAACTTAGTACATTTATCTCCATCTTTCAATCACGTGACCCTAAATTTCTGACGCCAAGCAATCTCTTCCATCTCCACCAACCTCACAAGCTCTTCCCTTAATGCACCACATCTCTCCTCATCCTCACCCAACCCTCGACTCTCCTCAATCTTATCGAACTCTTCAATATCGAAAAGACACTGGACCTTACAAAAGTTCACATTTCCCACCGCCTCCTCATTCCATCTTTTTAAATCCCTTTTCAATGCCTTCAACTTCTGATCTAGCACGAAACTGGGAGTCCCCGAGAAATCATAGGAAGCCCACCAAGTTCGTACACGCTCCCCAAAACCTTCCACTTTTAACCACATCTTCTCAAACCTAAAAGGCCTTAGACCACTACCCCTAGTGTTCCCAGCTAACAAATTAGGGAAACGGTCAGAATACACCCTTCCCAATCTCCTTTGAATAGCATCCGAGTACTTAGCCTCCCACTCACCACTACCAAGAATCGGTCAATACGAGATAGAACAGGTTGATCTCGATTAGAAGACTAAGTAAAATCTCCCCCAATCAAAGGCATATCCACCAACAAATTCTCCCTAATAAAATCCGAAAAATCCTCCGTAGCCCCAGTAAGTCTCTCACCACTCGACCTTTCAGAGGAAAATCGAACCACGTTAAAATCACCCCCAATACACGTTGGAAGATTCCACCAAGCCATCATACCGGTCAACTCATCTCACGAGCCCCTTCTACTCTCATCAGAATTAGGTGCATAAACTCCTATAAACATCCAATGAAATCCATCCCCAATATTTCTAAGCGAAAGCGACAAGAAGTATGTCCCTATACTAGTATCCACCATATCAAACACTCTAGTGTCCCACATGATTAGAATGCCTCTTGATGCCCCCAGAAGACCCCGAAAACTGATATCCAACATGTTGTCCCCCCCATAAGCTACTGACCACAACTCTCGAGACGAACTCCAATTTAGTTTCCTGCAAACAAACAAGGTCCGCCCTCCATCCCCTTAACAAATTTCGAAGACCTAATCTTTTCCCAACCTCATTAAGCTCCCTCACATTCCAGCTAATAAGTTTTGGGATCATTTTAACACTTCGTCGTCCCTCCCCAGCAATCCTTTCCTTGACTCGCCACCCTTGATATCATAATTTACTGACCATTTGAGCCGCTTAAGTTCGCGAACACCTTCCTTCTTGCCTTACCTTCTTGTGTACTCATCCCCTGCCGCCCACTAGCCTCCAGTTCCTCGAATAATTGCATGAGTCTACTTTCGTATCCATCGCAAGACACACCAACCAAACTACCGAACTCCCGAATTTTTTGAAGGACCCAATTTGAAGGTTGGGGTCCAGCTTCAATCGCATTCACCTTCATTATTTCCTCTGCAAGGCAACACTCCAAAGGGTCATACGAATATCCCTCTACATCCTCCACATGTACAACACCATTGTCAGTCCCCTCCTTCTGACCGCCTCTTACCCACAACACCAAAGCTTTTTCAGTTCCTAACTCTTTTTCTTTAAGAGACTTAGCGTGCCTTTTGTTATATGTGTTCCCGACCATAACTGCCTCACGCATCGCTTCACACTCTGTCAAGACTATCGAATCTGAGGGTAGTCCATCCGTCAACAAATTCGTGTCCATCTCGTCCAGTGTAGCCGACTCCAGGTTCACCATCTTCGGCACCCCTTCCTTAGACAAGGAGACCCCCTTCCGATTTGTTGCGAACCCCAAAACTCTCATCCGTATCCAACTCCACCACTTCAACCCCTTCATCATTCCCGGAGTATACTGCTTCAATCTGTGCCTAGTACTGACAATTAGGCTTAGTCCCTCCCTGCTTGTCTTTAAAGTGAGCTGCCAACGGTGACAACTCCTTAAAAACCAAGCCCGCTTTTGTTTTTGGGTATCTAGAGAATCATCTACGCCAACCCCACACTGCTGACAAAAAACTATTTTGGGGGTCACCTCAGCCCCACCACCCACTAGCCCGATTAAGGCATCCAACTCTTTTTTCAACACTTGGACTCGGGCCTTTATTTCAGCATTGTTCATTGTTCTACCCTGTGAACCTTCTGCATGTGACTCTATCGGCATAGGCACCCAAAGATGATCGTCAAACTCCCTCACATTATACATCTTGTCATTTCGCACTATCCTCCGTTGGTCATCTTTATGCGATGTCTGTGAGTTGGCCGTAACTTCGGCATAAGTCATCCCTTGTCTATTTCTTGCATCCATCATTCGGCTCTTAGCTTTATCTCCAGCAACAAATAAATTGCCCTAAACACCCTTGAAAACAGTGCCCATCACTCACCATTCACACCTTCCGGCACCATCACAACTCCTGTCCGACGCCCTCCTCAATACTGTGCTATCGTCAGGTACCGACCACGGCTGTTCGCACAGCGTTGTGCCAAAAAAGCCCTTGTAGACTCGTTAAACTTAGAGACAAAATCCTCTGACTTACTAGCCGCTCTCAACTTATCCACCACATTCACCATCCATAGTGCACCAAATCTCCCCATATAGATAGCAGACGACATCCTCGATCCCCACTCTATTATCCTAACGATACTTGATTCGTTAACAAACACCTCAAACTCCTTTGTCTCAACTCTAACTCGTCGATTAAATACCATTCCATATGCATCCACCTGCTTTTTCCTTCGATTGTGAAGAAACGGAACATCAGATGACAATGGGCTTGCGAATGACGCCGGGGATGATCTGCCCGATTTTCTGACAAGAGAACCTTTTCCCATTAATGGGATGATTTACCTTTTCTGTTGTGGAAGAATGGAGATTACAGTCACAAAACTATCAATTATAAAAACCATCAAGACGGAGAATTATAATCGCAGAAAGAAAGAGAAGAAACTTATGTGGTTGGCAAATTACACACTTACATGGAGGTACAGATCACAAAATTCCACATTTAAGTGTGGAGATACAGTTCCTCTCAATATCATTAATACTCAAGCCCCAATTATGACCAAGTTATCTCTCTCTGCTGCAGCATGCCCTCATTTTATGCCAGAAATACTTTTTCCTGACAAGAACTTATTGTAGATGGGAGGGACTCTTTATTCTGGCTCTTGTTCTTCTTAACTTACCAATGCATGCCCTTTTCTTTATTGTTTTTACTTATCAAAAAAAATCTTACCAATGCACGATCCCTATATTTGTCAAACCTTCCACGGAATTTGACCTAATGTGGCGTGACTCAAACTTCGAATTTAATGTCATCAAAAGACTCTCTGCTTTGGAAGACGTGATTGGCTGCTTGATTTTGTATCTAGTAAATCACTAGGCTTCCTGCACAATCTATTTCCACCTCTTTGTAGCTGAGTGACACACATTGAATGTACTGATGTGTCATCATACATTTTCGACATATGCAAAAAAAATTCTTCATAGATTGTATAAAGAGGAACACATTCAAGTTCTTTTTGTTCTCTCCTCAGCAATGAAGACCGAGTACCTAAACTTATAGGTGTGACGAGCTTACCTAATTCTTTGATAATTAGCATAACCAAAAAAAAATTCTTAAACCAAGGGCAATTAGTATAACTAAACGTATGTGTCTTTGAGCTGAACTCTAATATAACTTTTGCAATAAATTCTGGTTTTGCAGATATCGTTTAAGGTCCAAGGTTGATATTGAAAACATGGCAGAAAAGTACTCTTGCTGGCAAAGGTTTGGTGGGAAAATTGCAGAAAAGTCATCTTCTCCAGAAACATTGGGAGGTAATTCAGTTGGCTGGGGTGGTACTGTTGATCCTTCTGGTGTATCAGCTTCAAGAGGACATAGTTCTGGTTGGCATTGGAACAAGGATCCAAGATTGGATTGCCTTGGAGATAGAAGCATCTTTCCTTCCAGCACGACACGTACGTTCTTTCAACCTCCTACCTTCTCTTGCCTTCTCATGTCATATTTTGTTTCATCTATCTTACGCAGTCCATTATGAAATGTTGTATTACTACGGACCTGAGAACTTTAGACTCGCAAAATGAGGTGAAGTTGGAATTCTGAAAGAAAAAATTTGGTTTGCTGGTGTCGGCATTTGCCACAAGTGTCTTGTGTTCAACCAAGAATTCCTCCTGTATCTATGTTTTAATTTGTTTATTTGTTGCAGCACCTCTAGTTGAGGCGGATGAAGAAACTGATGAAGAAAATTTTCTTTTGTGGAGATTGGAGAAAGGAGTTGCTGAAGGCTCAACAGAGATCCCAAAAGGTACATATTCCTTTGAAGTCTCAAAAGGTATATATTCCTTTTGTGATGAGAATATAAGTAGATTCCACAAAACTTAATATCAACTTCCTTTGAAATGATCACTAGAAAACCTTTTTCTCATGCTTGAGAAGCTTCAGAAATGTTTGTATTTCGCATTATGGCTAAGAAAATATCATGTTTAGGAACACGTGAAATATTAGCAGAAATAGAAATTTTAGGCGCAATAGAAAGGAATGCTGTAACAGGGGTGGGTGAACCCTCATAGAGATCTGGTGCCCACATATATGGATTCAAAAGAGATATTGAGTCCAAAGGGGAGTGGGTTTTCTGCAGTGCCCGAGAGATTGAATGGAGAGGGCCCTACAAATCATTGGTCTGGGGGTAAAGGAATAAGATCCTAAGGAAGCAAAGCTAAAGTAATCCAGTCCGGAGACTATAAAGGAATTCAGGTTAGAAGAATTCTACTTGAACACAGTCTCTTTGTACAGGTTAAGAAATTTGGGCTCCCTATATGCATCTTTTTTAACCCCGATATTTTTAGGACATTGAAAGAAAAAGTCCTATCTTGCTAGTCTCCCATTCTTCATCCATTTTCTCTTATACATTTTTAATGCGGCAAGTGGGGGAAATCAATTTTACTTCTTGGTAACGAAAACAACTGATTTAGGAATGTTTCTTTCTGTATTTTCTGTGATGGCCCAACATCCAACCATTTTGGCACTGAACCACTGGAAGCAGTTACATGGAAAGATGGCCTGGAAAAAAATCCATTTCAACATATAAAGGGACAAGATCTTGGGAAGCGAGTCCTAAAAATGTTCTGTTTGTGGAAACCAGCCTTGAAGGCTTTTTTTTTTAATCAATTCATCGAGCATGATTACATTTAAACTGGCTAGTGGCTATTATAAATTCATTGGAGAATTACCATATGCTAATTAACTTTTTGTTCCTCCCATTTTTAACCTTGTCCACCACCCACCAAATTCACTACCATCGAAAGCGAAGAAAATATATCTTTGTGGATGCACTAAATTTTTCTTCTTGGATTTTCATTGAAAAGATAATTGTGGTTGTACATTTATTCTCCCATGGGAAAATGAGAATGGGAGAAAGTGTGGTTCAACTTGTAAATTTGAAAAAAACACGGAACTAATGAGTAAAGCAAAAAGCACAACAAAGTAGAGATACGAAAGACTTATCAATCCTATTAATTGAAGTGGAGTTTGAAATAAGAAAACAGCCTAGCACTCTCAAGGATGAACGAATTCGGCTTTGATCGGGTGGGAAGAAAACCAAGCAAGTTTGCATTATATGAAATTTTTACTTGGCAGAAGGCCCTGAGCAAATAGAGTATATTGTTTGTATTAAAATTTAAATGAAATGCAACATTCTATCTTTCTCATCCTATTTCTCATCGGAGTGCAATGGGATTGATAAAAAACTAAGCGGAAAAACCATTTATGGGGGTGCAAAAGGCTATTTGAGAGAAGGATGAGCTTCATGCAATAAGTTGTACCCAACAACTGCTGTTGGACTTAGCTGGATTGATTGGATATGCGCCACTAAACAGCGCTGTGAACTAGCTCATATCCAGGTGCATGGCACACAGATGCTCCAAATTCTGCGTCTTTTGTGTCTTCATCTGTTTATCCTTTTTATGCTTCTGTTCTGCATTCTTAAGTGCAGTATATATGTGGTAAAGAAACATTTATTTAAAGTTTTAAGTGTGCGAAGAACATGCTTTAATACTTCAACGAAAACCTGTGAAATCGACTCAATGTCTTCTGTTCTGCATTCTCAAGTGCAGTATATATGTGGTAAAGAAACATTTATTTAAAGTTTTAAGTGTGCGAAGAACATGCTTTAATACTTCAACGAAAACCTGTGAAATCGACTCAATGTCTTCTGTTCTGCATTCTCAAGTGCAGTATATATGTGGTAAAGAAACATTTATTTAAAGTTTTAAGTGTGCGAAGAACATGCTTTAATACTTCAACGAAAACCTGTGAAATCGACTCAATGTCTTTGTAGATAAGACCACCAATTGATGCACCGACTATTTCTACATGGTTCAATTCCAATGTAAGTGCACTAGATATATAAATTTTGAGCCACTATTTGGACTAGTGATATCTTGTAGGTGAGGCAATTCCACTGGAATACAATCTTGCTGGTTTAAACGCAATAAGCTTCGATAAAGGATGCTATGTGGGCCAAGAGCTCATTGCTCGTACTCATCACCGTGGTGTTATCAGAAAGCGTTTGGTTCCTTTGAAATTTCTGGATGACAGTGGAAAAGGTACTATTTTTCAATTGTTTACATGTCACTCACCATCTTGATGTCTCAACAATTCTCTCTTTTTTGATGCAGAGGTGGAGCAACAAGTTGCTTCAGGTTCAGAAATAATTGACAAGACATCTGGGAAAAAGGTTGGGACAGTCACGACTGCACTTGGATATCGTGGTCTGGGACTCCTGCGCTTGGACGAAGCTTTCAAAGACACGAGCACCTTGACCATAAAAGGACAGGAAGACATTAGTGTCGAGAGCATTAGACCAGAATGGTGGCCAGCTGGGTGGTTTCTAGATCATCAACAAGTTCGTGAAGCTGCATAGAGCATTCCTTTCTGGGATTTCATTTTGCTGATTTTCGTTTGGCCTTCGTACATCCAAAGTAATGGAAGTCCCAGAGTTCACAACGTCGGGATAGAAAATTGGAGGCCATTCTTGTAGTGATTTACTGTAAACTTTATGTAACCTTGGAACAAAGTTTTTCAATCTTTGGCAGCTTTTGTAGATGCAGCCGGTAGTGTTTACTCAGCGAAGTTCGATAACAGGTCAGTAAATAACTGCAACAGTGATGATTTCTTTAATAATTGTCCAAACGATTAATTAAGACATGATCCTTTTTAACATATCATACATTGTGCTTAGAACGTTCAACATGCAGGGTTTTTCTTTTGTACAATTGTAAGTGCTGTGCATCTTGAAGTAGTCAATTAAGTGACTAATAAATGGAAGAGCACGGTGAAGTGAAGAGTTACTTTTTGTGCCAGAAACACCATCACAGTTTAGATAACTAGGCATCGAAAGTTCTTTGTTGGGTGACTAGGTCGTCCTACTATGTCTTTTTCATATTTACAAGCATTCAATTTCGATCAAACTTACATAAGATAGTCGATTGGAAGTGGAACATTTTTATTTGACAAATTTAAAGTAGCACATAATTTATTACAAGTCTACCAGGATAAGTAGCACGACCTAATATAGAAGTATCACTCAATCGAGTGCGTTGAGCATATTTTTTTCCGACAATAGTTGCTCTTATTTCTGAACAAACAAGAGTACAAAGTGCTGTGGCAAGCAAAATAAATTGTCATTTACAAAGTTCATCTACACAAGTTGTCTAAATTCTGACACTTACTAACATTGTACAAGGTTTCAAGGTAGAGAGGCAACAAATTGAGAATGATAAACTGGAATCTGAAGTTCGACAATAGTTAGGCGCCGCTATGGTTTGCTCATTATTGGAGAACAGGTGCAGCAAAAGAGGCGAGTTTTCCAGATTTTGAGAGTCTGTACCTTCGGGAGCCAGAGGTGGTTCGTCTTCATTCGAATAGCTACCAAAGTCCCTCTTATCATCCTCTGGTGCATCGTCAGTATCTCCTTTTCCATTGTTTTGTTCACTTGAACTCCCACCAGAACCATCCTTCGGCATACCTCTGACCAAGTCTGGTCGAGCTTCAACACCCACCTGTCTTAGGTGTAACTGTTGTATTGAAGACATTTATCAAGTAATTATTGGTAGTCTAGTTGCATGAGCACGAATTGCAGATAAAAAATATTCCTGCACAAATACCTGAAGATGAAGATTTACTTCATCTGGTCGTGAAAGAAAAGGAAAATCACCGCCAGTCTTGAGAGACGCTAGTCTGGCACCAGGGTACCTTTCGATCACTTGATCTTTAAGTTGCTGAGGAATTGCACAGAAATCGTTCGTCTTCAAGCAGCCATAACCACACCAAAAAAGTCGCACTGTCAAGCTTATATTAACTTCTGTAACAATCATAAGGTTTTAAAACAACAAATATGGGTCAAGACATCTTATTTCATCTAATTTAAAGCCTAGATAGTCCAGTATCCAATAGTAGGAGCAGAAATAACAAGTTTGCTGGGAAGAATTTAAAATCCTGCAGACTAAAATTACTCTCTAATTACCGCACTCGGAAGAATAATCATGTAAGTACATATTTAGTACACGGTATTGAATATACGCTATAATAAGCAAGAATTTGGCCTCTTTTTCTTCCATACTACTGTATACTACTATCCAATCCTCCCTACTAAAGATGTCATGTGGAAATGTAAATTGCCTTTGGAACATACCAGAAATAAGTAGTAGTAAACAACATTTTATTGCTCTATTTAATTTAAATAATTACTTCAGTTGATTTTTCAAACCCATGGAGAATTCCTGCCCGAGTATTAAATTATCAGGGAGGTCTAAAGAAGTTCCATACCTTGTTAAGTGGTTGGTGTTGATGAGAATCTAGATCATAAAAGACAACTAAATACGTTATATATCTAAAGTTGTGTGAACATACATCCATTATAGTGATTAAGGAATCAGAAAGCAGAAGTGGTCCTACTGATGCAGCATCAACTGTCAAACTCAATCTGGAAGCCAAGATTTCTCTAGATAGAGTTTCAACCTGCATGGAAGTTCAATATTTACAGATTAAGTAATAAAAGGAACACTATGGTCTCGTAACTCCACTTGGTACAAACTCTAGGTAAACTGTTGAACTGTGTTAAAAAAATTCAAAGTCGACCAATCCAAAAACAAAAAGATGGGTCATTTTCTCTTTATCAATGAAGAAGAAATGATTTTGTTCATAAATGTAATTCCTGAGGTAAGGCTCTTTATGACTATTAATCTATAGTGCCAAAGCCCCTATCTAAGTTTAGTCAGGAGCTTACTTAAACTTAGAAGGAATGTAATGATATAAAATAAAAAAACACTTTTTGTTCATAGATGGATGACTGATGCCTTTTGATATTCTTGGATAACAAGGTAGCAACCAGTATAAAACTAACTTGAAGCAATAGTCTTGGATGTCATGGCAACCACTAATAAAAAGTCATCAAGTTCATGAAGAATTTTTACCTGAGCAACAACAAAGTCCACAGAATCTGCAATAAAAGGTTCATGGGGGCCGTCACGAATCCCAGTTAGGACATACCTCTTCAGTAGAAAAGCCGGAGTCCAACCAACACTGTCAAAGATCAAGCCCGCATTAGAATAACTTATTGTGCTAAAAGATTATCGTCATGCACACACATGCCAGATACATGACATCATCAGCTGGAAATTCTTTCCAGAATTATGCTCCTAACTGCTCTGCAAACGAATCATCCATCCCATGCAAAAAGCGGAACTAAAAAAGAATTCAAAAGGAAAACTTCAAAAGGGTAGGATGAGGGGAAGTGGAGGAAAACAATAATCTCCCATGTTACTTTGACTCTTCTGAATGCGTGAAGTATCAAAATCAGATCCTTGACGCTAATGTGACACTTGTTTGATCTAATAAATATATCAAAGATGCTTAATTGTTCTACAACTATTTCAAATATATATGAATTGCATTTTGAACTGGTGTATTAGATAACTTTACCATAGAGATACATAAAAAAGTGATGAAATCCCGATTTATTGAGGAAAAATATATCTTGATTCTAGTTACCATAGATAGAATATTATGGTTGTTAGAGATTGTAGGAGATTTAGTTTCCTTTTGTAGGTTATTCCTTTTGTATTATAAATAGAAGTCTTCATTGTACAGTAGGGTAAGGTGAAAAATAATAAAGTTTTTCCTCTCTTTCTCGTCTTCATCTTCTACATGGTATCAGAGCAGAGAAGATGACAGAAACTGTAGCTAATAACAGGGGCTCAATGACCTCTGAATCGCTTAACAGTGACACAGAAGCCACCTCTGCCATGAGTGGAGGAATTGACAATTCTTCGTTTCAACTCACGATAGAAAAATTGGATGGAAAGAATTACAGGGAATGGGCACAGTCTATCAAACTCATAGTGGATGGAAAAGGGAAGCTTGGGTACCTCACAGGAGAGACGAAAATGCCAGCCTCAACCGATATTGTTCTTCTACGAAAATGGCGATCGGAGAACTCCATGGTGACTGCGTGGCTCGTCAATTCCATGAAACCCACAATTGGAAAGACCTACCTGTTCTTGCCTACTGCACAGGACGTCTGGGAAGCTGTGAAGGAGATGTATTCTGACGCTGAAAATTTTTCACAAATTTTCGAAATTAAATCCAGGTTGTGGCAAACCAAGCAGGGAGAACGCGAGGTAATTGATTATTACCTCGAGATGACGGCGTTATGGCAAGAGCTCGACTCAAGTTCTGAAGAAAAATGGAAGTGCCCGGAGGACAGCGTCTACTATCAGAAAAAATTGGAGAACGAAAGGGTTTTCGAATTCTTGGCTGGGCTCAACCGTGATTTGGACGACGTTCGTGGAAGGATCCTCAGCCAAAAACCCCTACCATCGCCGCGAGAGGTGTTCTCCGAAGTCCGGAGAGAGGAAAACCGGAGGAAAGTGATGATCGGAGGTGTGGCTGCTGGGTTTGGACCTGGAATCGAAACTTCAGGCTTAAGTGTGATGGGATCTGGGCCTCCAACTAATGGGCCTTCTAATTTTAAAGGTGGCCCAGCAGCTTATTTCCAGAAGGAGGCTATTATTAATGATGGGCCTATTTATTCTAATGTTGGGCTTGGCGGTGTGGGCCTATATTCAAAAGGGTCGGCTAGTGGGTCAAATTCAAAACAACAAAAAGGCCGACCTTGGTGTGAACACTGCCGGAAAACAGGACATAAGGAGGACACGTGTTGGGATCTACACGGAAAGCCAGCAGATTGGAAACCGAGGCAAAGTAACAGAAATCGAGGATACCAAGCATCTATTGATTATCCAACAGGAAAACCAAAAGAATCCGGTGGAGCCTTTAACTCGGAGCAAATTGAGCAACTCTACAAAATGTTTTCTAGCCTTCAATCGTCAAGTCAGGCCGATAAATACAATCCTTCAGGTTCTCTAGCTCACAGAGGTAATTTTTTGAGAGCATTAAAATCCACTAGTCAATCTAAAACTCCCTGGATCATTGACTCGGGAGCCTCTGATCACATGACGGACTCCTACCGCCTATTCTCTTCATATACAACATGTGCTGGCAATCTTAAGGTTAAAATTGCCGACGGGTCTTTGTCAACTGTGGCAGGAAAAGGGAGTATTCAAATTTCTGATTCTATAACTTTAAAATCCGTCCTTCATGTTCCAAATCTATCATGCAATTTATTATCTATCAGCCAGTTAACCAAAACTTCCAATTGCTCTGCTAAATTTTTCCCATCTCACTGTATTTTTCAGGACCTATCATCGGGGAAGACGATTGGCAGTGCTAAGGAAAGTGACGGACTCTACTACTTTGACGAGGCTGATGTGAGTAACCAGTGTCAATTTAAAGTTTGTGATTCTGCGTCTGTTCTTAGAGATAGTGAAATTATGTTATGGCATTTTAGAATGGGTCACCCGAACTTCCAATACTTAAAACGTGTCTTTCCCTCTATTTTCATGAATAAAATGCAAATTCCTTTTCAATGTGAAATCTGTGAGCTTGCAAAACATCAGCGAACATCGTTTCCAAAATCCATATACAAATCATCAAAACCATTCACAACAATTCACAGTGATGTATGGGGCCCCTCTCGAGTCCCGAATCGCACCCACACAAAATGGTTTGTTACGTTCATTGATGACCACACTCGAATTTGTTGGGTCTACCTACTAAAAGATAAATCTGACGTTCGCTCCGTGTTTATCAACTTCCATTCCATGATCCAAACACAATTCCAAACCCCGATTCAAATTTTACATACTGACAATGGCACAGAATACTCTAATACTATTATGGGTACCTTTCTTCAAACGCATGGAATAATCCATCAAAGCTCCTGCGTCGACACTCCTCAACAAAATGGGATTGCCGAACGAAAAAATAGACATCTTCTTGAAGTTGCCCGTGCCTTAATGTTTACTATGCACATGCCTAAAATGTTTTGGGGAGACGCTATTCTTACATCCGCATATTTAATCAATCGTATGCCCAGTCGAGTCCTCGATTTCGAGACACCACTCCAAAAGTTTCAAAAATATTTCCCAACGTCTCGACTCAGCTCTAATATCTCCCTAAAAGTGTTTGGGTGCACTGCTTTCGTTCATATTCATCACAGAAGTAAACTTGATCCCCGTGCTATTAAATGCGTCCTGATTGGATACTCTCCTACACAAAAAGGCTACAAATGCTATGACCCTTCCACCAAAAAGACCTTTGTAAGCCTTGATGTTACTTTCTTCGAAAACACTCCTTACTTTCAAAACACCTCTCTTCCGGGGGAGACCTTACATGAAGATCGGTTTTTTGACTTTAGCCTCTCCTCTCCTGAACCTATCCCACCGTCTGGTTCTAGTATGCCATTAACAGAAGGGAACTTGAATCCAGGGGGAGATAAAGATAAACAAAATGATAAAGAGATACTGGTTTATTCAAGAAAGCCGAAATCAAGGAACATAGAGGACCTCACCCCTGAAGCACCAAGAGAGTCAGAACCGATGGTAGCTCCAGAATCTCAGAAAGTGTCTGATACAGACTTACCCATTGCCCTTAGAAAACAAACACGGTCATGTACTCTACACCCCATTTCAAAATTTATGTCATATAATGCTTTATCTACAAGCTTTCGTGCCTTTACTACTCACCTTGACAGTACGGTGATCCCAAGAACTATACAGGAAGCTTTGAAAATTCCAACATGGAGAGAAGCGGTATTGGAGGAAATACGAGCATTAGAAAAAAATGAAACTTGGGAAGTAATTGATTTACCAAAAGGAAAGAAACATGTTGGGTGCAAATGGGTCTTCAATTTGAAATACAAGGCTGATGGGACAATCGAACGGTATAAAGCTCGATTGGTAGCAAAAGGATACACACAAACTTACGGTATTGACTATACAGAAACATTTGCACCAGTGGCAAAACTAAATACAATTCGTGTTCTTCTATCACTAGCAGTGAATTTGGATTGGCCACTTCAGCAGCTAGATATCAAGAATGCATTCTTAAATGGAAACTTAGATGAGGAAGTATTCATGACACTACCACCAGGAGTTTGCGGGGTAAATGAGAAAAATCGGGTATGTAAACTAAAAAAGTCCTTATATGGACTCAAGCAGTCACCAAGAGCATGGTTCGACAGATTTACGAAAGTGTTAAAAAGTCAGGGATATCGTCAAGGACAATCAGATCACACCTTGTTTCTTCGACCATTTGAAAATGGTACTAAAGTTATTTTGATCGTATATGTTGATGACATTATTCTGACAGGTGATAATATAGTCGAATTGGAAAGACTAAAGAAGAGCCTTGCCGCTGAATTTGAAGTAAAGGATTTGGGACCACTCCGATACTTCTTGGGAATGGAAGTGGCCAGATCTCGAAAAGGCATCAGTGTTTCGCAGCGAAAATATGTACTTGATCTTCTAACTGAAACCGGCATGCTTGGATGCAAACCAAGTGATACACCAGTGGATGGGGGAAAAAGAGTTGAAGATGGAGGAAAGCCAGTAGAAATTGACAGATATCAAAGGCTGGTTGGAAAACTAATCTACCTATCACACACGAGACCTGACATAGCATTCGCTGTTAGCCTGGTAAGTCAACACATGCATTCTCCGAAAGAAAATCACCTAGAAGCCGTCTATAAGATACTCAGATATCTCAAGGGATCTGCAGGTAAGGGGCTACTCTTCAAAAAGAGTGAAAGGAAAGAAGTAGAAGTTTTCACAGACGCAGATTGGGCAGGTTCAATAGAAGATAGAAGGTCTACTACTGGTTATTGTACCTTTGTTTGGGGAAATTTAGTAACGTGGAGAAGCAAGAAACAAAATGTAGTAGCCAGAAGTAGTGCAGAAGCCGAGTTTAGAGCAGCTGCACAAGGAATATGCGAGGGATTGTGGTTGAGAAAGCTTTTGGAAGAATTACATGTTATTATAAAGTTGCCAATCAAACTCTACTGTGATAATAAAGCAGCAATCAACATCTCTCTCAATCCAGTTCAGCATGACCGAACTAAGCATATAGAAGTGGATAGACACTTTATTAAAGAAAAAGTTGAGGAAGGAACTATTTGCATGACATATGTCCCTACACAAGCACAGATTGCAGATGTTTTCACCAAAGGACTGCCTAGACAGAAATTCGATGATTTCATATTCAAGTTGGATATGACTAACATCTATGATCCAACTTGAGGGGGAGTGATGAAATCCCGATTTATTGAGGAAAAATATATCTTGATTCTAGTTACCATAGATAGAATATTATGGTTGTTAGAGATTGTAGGAGATTTAGTTTCCTTTTGTAGGTTATTCCTTTTGTATTATAAATAGAAGTCTTCATTGTACAGTAGGGTAAGGTGAAAAATAATAAAGTTTTTCCTCTCTTTCTCGTCTTCATCTTCTACAAAAAGATTATTAAGCCCCTGTTTGGCACCCATTCTCATTTTCATTCTCTTTCTCTTTCTTCATTTCAACCACACAATCTCCAAATAAAATAATATTACACACAAATCTAAAACTTTTCATCACTTTTCCACCACATATTCTTCCATCAATCACTATTCCAAAATTTTTCAACCCATTAAAATGGGCGTCGAACACTCACAAAGTATTTATGTTTTTACGGTCAGGGTGCTGATTTTTCAGGTCTGACAAAACCAATGTAGGACACATACATAGAATTTAAGCAGAAAGGTGTACACAATGAATGTCTGGCACCATATTAGAGAAAATTAAATTAAATTAACTTAGTAACGGTATGATACAACAGAGGCGGAATGACTAGGAGATCTATTAGAAGTATGAATTACAGCTAACTGGTGTTGGAACAAGTAATCCCGTTGAGAATCATCACTATTCCCTTAATTATCTAGACTTTTGACACTTGAGACGCTAAAATGGTTAATTGTAAATTTTCAAATAGTTTGAGCATTCTACTGAATATGCCATGCAGTCCGTAAACTAAAGGGGTTTGCAATTGGCCAAAAATTGAAGTTATGTTCAGGAATGTGAACAACAGGTTTCTTCCAGTTATGATGAATTCTAGCTTGGAATGGCACAAAAACACCTCTTAAAATTAATATCGTGGAAGAATGTGGTCAAAGAATTTATTTAGAAAATTAATCAAATAAAAAAGAGCAGTTGAAAGCAATAAATGTTAAATTTAATCTATTTGAAGGCCTTCAGGAAATGAAATAACTTGCATTGACGAAAGAAAAGGAAAGTTAAAATCACTCTGGCATGTGAAAATGTTCTTATTTTGCTTACTAGAGACAGTCAAAATACTACTTAAGTTTACAGAATATAAGTAGCTAGAAAACTTTCAGAATAATGTACTTATTTTATCATGAACATCATGTTTGCTTCCCACTTTCCTTTTCACCCTTCTTGCTGGAAGGAAGTTTTGAGAACAGTTGACACCCGTCACATGAGAAATTTACTACCAGTATCCCAAATGTAAATCCTTTTCTTTCTGGTCATGGATATACTATAGCCTGGGGTCTAAGAGCAGAAAGCTGAAACATACCACTTTAGATTTTCTTCAGTGTACAAGTAATTTGAATTGGATTAAGAAGAAATTGATCCACTTAGAAAGCTAGAAAGAGAATAATATACGATTTGAAAAGACAATGACTTGTATTAGATCAAGCTCGTGTGCATCCAATCACAAGTAAAGCATCATGGATAACATACATGGGAGCCCATGGCATGGCTGCAGAAAAACTACTTGTCTCCAAAAATGTGTTTGAGAGTACCAATGACCTAACTCGTCGTGGGCGATGCTGTGCAAAAAGTTGAGCTAAGAAGCCTCCAAGAGATATGCCATAAAGATGTATCTGGTAAATACAAATTAAACAACCACTTCAGTTTATGATTTAATAATGTCGTCGCATCCGTTACAGGCCATTAAAGTGTAGAATTTTGGTTTTTTTTTTTGAAAAAAAGTAGGTTTTCCCATCAAATAAACTTTCCAAGAAAATTGACTGTTCTTTGAAACTTGACAGTAAAGATCAACCTCTTGTTGAACCAAGACAAAAAGTGGTCCTAGTATCCTCATCCTGTTGAGTTAGCCCATGGTTCCTTGCGTTGCACATAGCCAATAAGGAAATTGTGTTTGAAAGTGCAAATATAGATGAATATAACTTATATTTTCATATGCAATTTGGATGAGTGAAGTAATTGAACCTATGTGCCATTGACATTTATTTCTTGTCACTGTAGCTCTTTCATTGAGCCCCCGTTTGACCCCATTATTTTTTTTTTGATAGGTAATCACGCAATTTTATAAATGAAATAAGAAGATAATACACAAGGAGTGCATTATCAGTTTAAACAAGAAAGAAACGATAAAAAATTCGGCAACCCTTCTATCGGACTAATGGTTGCAGCCTTAAACCAACTATACAAAGTCAAAAAAAAAAATTCCCTAAATTGCTCTGTCGTCCGAGTTTGGTCTTCAAAACATCTTCCGTTTCGCTCTCTCCACACACACCAAACAATGCATCCTGGAATGAGATCCCAAACAAGCTTGCTATTCTTATCTCGAAACTTTCTCTTCCATGCCCACACCACCTCCTTGATACGTCTTGGCAACACCCAGCTCATATGTTGCGAAACCAGAATATCATTCCACAACCAACGAACACCGTCACAGTGAATGAACAAATGATCGATCGTCTCGCCCTCCCTCTTACACATATAGCACCACTCCGTAATACAATAGCCCTTTCTTCTGAGGTTATCCGCCGTTAACACCTGTCCCCTCACCACCGTCCACAGTAAAAAAGCCACCCTTGGAGGTAATTTACTCTGCCAGACCCTTTGCCAGGGGAATGGGTTCTCAACAGGTTCCAATAAGGATCTGAAATAAGTACGAACAGAAAACAAACCATTCCGTGCCGCCCTCCACCTACTACAGTCATCCTCTCCCACCTGAATGTGCACATCATACAGAGAGGCCAAAAACAATGCATAGACATCCAGTTCCCAATCATGTAAGCCCCTCCCGAAAGCAATGTTCCAGCTAGGATTCCCATTAGATATGGCCATAGCATCACTCACCATGGCTGAAGGCTCCAAGGTAATGCGATGTAATGAAGGAAATCGCACTTTTAATGTTTGATCACCACACCAACAATCGTCCCAAAATCTGATATTCGTCCCGTTCCCCACCACAAAAGCCAATCTGTTTTGAAAATCGCTCCATCTTTTCTTGATATATTTCCACAGGCTCGTCCCATAAGAACCATGACCCTCACCCGAGCACCACCCCCCCTCCAAGACACCATACTTCACCCCAATAATTTCTCTCCAAAAGCTCTCCCTCGCCATTCCAAATCGCCACAACCACTTGCCCAACAATGCCTTGTTAAATAAAACAAGGCTCCTCAATCCAAGACCCCCGACCCTAACAGGGGAACAAACATCACCCCATTTAACAAAAAAATGAAACTTCCTCTCTTCCCCCAACCCTGCCCAAAGAAAATCCCTCTGCATCTTCTCCAACCTCTTTGCCACTGCAACAGGGATAGGAAACAAAGATAGGAAATAGGTTGGAAGATTAGAAAGCGTGGATTTGATGAGAGTAAGGCGACCTCCTTTTGACAGATAAATACGTTTCCACCCCGCTAACCTCCTCCCCACCCTTTCAAGAATACCATTCTAGATATGTTTACTTTTAAACCTCGCCCCTAACGGAAGCCCAAGATATGACATGGACAAATGTGCGACATTGCATTCGAGTATGGCCGCTAATTCCTCCACATTAGCAACCTCCCCCACTGGAATAGCCTCCGATTTCCCCAGATTTGCCCTCAAACCGGAGACCGCTTCAAAACATAGAAGCAAGCGACGCAAATTCCTAATTTGCATATCGTCTGCATCACAAAAGATCAGTGTGTCGTCTGCAAATAATAAATGGGAGACCTGTAGATGACCAACCGAAAAACCTCTTAAGAGATCCTCCGTCACAGCTTTCTCAATCATTCTACTGAATGCCTCCATCACAATAACAAACAACAAGGGTGACAACGGATCACCTTGCCTCAAACCTCTACTACTCCGGAAATAACCTTCAGGATTGCCATTAACTAAAACTGAAAACGAAACCGTAGAGATACAGAACTGAATCCACTTACACCACCTTTCCCGGAAGCCGCATCGCCTGAGCATATACATAAGAAATCCCCAATTGACGTGATCATACGCCTTTTGAATATCAAGCTTACACAACATCCCTGGGATCCCTTGACGTATTCTTGAGTCAATGCATTCGTTCGCAAGAACTGAATCCAAAATCTGACGCCCCTTCACAAAAGCATTCTGGAACTTAGAAACCACTTTTCCTAGAACCTCCTTTAATCTATTCGCCAATACTTTAGCAATGATCTTATAAACCCCGCTAACCAAGCTAATGGGACGGTAGTCCTTAATATCAGTCACTCCTGGTTTCTTAGGAATAAGCACAATGAAAGTGGCATTAAGACTTCTCATAAACCTGCCACGTTCGAAAAAATAATTGATTGTACCCATAATGTCCGATCTAACCACCTCCCAACAAGCCTTATAGAATGAGAACGAGAACCCGTCCGGTCCAGGGGCCTTATCATCATTCATATTAACACCACATCCCTAACTTCATCCTCCTCAAATGGTCTCTCAACCCAACCAGCATTCTCGTCAGTAATAGTGGAGAACTCTAGCCCCTCCAGCTCAGGTCTCCACTCAAACTGCTCCCGATAGAGATTCTGATAAAATCTCACCTGCTGAGTCACAATATCTTGTGGATCCTCGTGCGTAACCCCATCAACCTCCAACAATGTAATAGAGTTATTACGCCGGTTGGAATTAGCGACCTGATGAAAGAACTTAGTGCATTTGTCACCCTCCTTCAACCACAATACCCTAGACTTCTGTCTCCACGCAATCTCCTCCATCTCCACCAATTTCTCCAACTCTCCCCTTAACCTTCCACGCCTCTCCCTTTCCTCCTCATCCAACCCTCGACCCTCCTCCTGCCTATCCAACTCTCCAATGTCTGACAAAAACTGATTCTTACGAGCGTCTATGTCTCCCACCACCTCCCCATTCCACTTCTTTAAATCCCCCTTCAAGGATTTCAGTTTCTGATGTAAAACATAACTAGGAGACCCCCTGAAATCATAAGAGGCCCACCAAGTCCGAACTCGCTCCCCAAAACCCTCAATTTTCAGCCACATCTTTTCAAACCTAAAGGGTCTTCTTCCACTGCCCATTCTAATCCCAGATAACGAAATAGGAAAATGATCTGAGTACACTCTCCCCAATCTCCTCTGAGTGACATCAGCATACTTAGCCTCCCACTCACCACTAATCAAGAATCGATCAATCCGAGAATGAACGGGTTGATCGCGATTTGACGACCAAGTAAACTCTCCCCCCATCATAGGCAAATCCACCAACATACTTTCACTAATAAAATCAGAAAAATCCCCCATAGCCCCTGTTAATCTCCCTCCACTCGACCTCTCAGAAGGAAACCTGACCACATTAAAATCACCCCCAATGCACACTGGTAAGTTCCACCAAGCCATCATACCAGCTAGTTCATCCCACATGCCCCTTCTATCCACATCTGAGTTTGGCCCATAAACTCCAATAAACATCCACTTAAATCTATCCCCAACATTACTAAAGTAAAGTGATAGAGAGAATAACCCTACACTAACCTCCTCCATATCAAACACTCTAGTGTCCCACATGACAAGCACCCCTCCTGATGCCCCTGAAGCTCCAAGAAACTGATACCCAACATGCTGTCCCCCCCATAAAGATCTCACAACAGCCCTCGAAATGACCTCCAACTTCGTTTCTTGTAAACAGACAAGATCGGCCCGCCATCCCCTTAATATGTTTCGTATACCGAACCTTTTCCCAACATCGTTGAGCCCCCGCACATTCCAGCTAATGATTTTTGGGATCATCTAAACTCTCCTTCCTCCCTCCCCGACAACCCTCTCTTTGACTCACCCCCTTTAACGTCATAGTTTATCGAACATTCAAGCCGCCTAAGCTCACGTTCCCCTTTTCTTCTTGCTCTTCCTCCTGATACACACATCCCATGTCCCCTACGAGTCTCCAACTCCTCAAACAAGTGCATGAGGTTATCTTCATACCCATCACAAGACACACCCACCATCTTGCTGAATTCCTGAATTTTATGGAGAACCCAATTTGAAACCGGAGGTCTAACATCAAGCGCAGTAACTTTAACTATCTCCCCTGCATAGCAACATCCAATAGGCTCAAAGATCTGTCCTTCCCCCTCCACCACCCGTGCTGTACCCTTGTCCATTATTCCTTTTTTGGCACTCTCTTCCCACACTACTATTGCTTTATCGTTCCCTAGCTCGTTTTCAGTCAGAGACCTAGGATGCCTCCTAATGTAAGTGTTCACAATCATTGTAGTCACGCCTGTCACCACTTGCTCTTGTGTCGGTGCCGGACTTGATTCCTCTGCCATCACTAATCCGGTCTCTTTCTCTGTCAACCCAACTCCCTCTATAGCTGTGATCATGTCTCCCTCATTCACAGTTGTCTCATTCTTCTCAAAAGTCTCATTCAGTGCCATCACAACCGTACACTTTGTTCTTTGTTCCCCTCCCTTCGATGAAGGTTCTGCCTCCTGAGATGCCTCATCCCCCGAATATTTGTCATCCATATCCAACCCCATAATCTTTTCTCCCCCGTCAACTCCACTACACTCCATGTCATACCGTACCTGGTTCCCTCTGATAGGCTCAATCATTACCTGTGTGTCTTTAGTTTGATACAAGTTTGATTGTATCTCCTTAGCGGGATACTCAGACATACCAGCCCCGCACTTATGACAGCAAATCATCTTGGAGCCCTCTAGATCGCCACCTCCCAGTAGCCTCAACAATTCATCCACCTCACCTTTCAATCCCTGGACGCGAGCCCTTATTTCAGCATTGCTCAATGGACTGTCTAAAGCACCTTCTGGCGTTATCTCCTTCAACTTATGCATCAAAGGATGACCCTCACTATCCTTTTGTAATAGCACTGGCTTTTTCGTGTTCTGCTCGACCTGTCGGTTTGCCGTAACTTCAGCATATGTCTTCCCTTGTTGATAGTTGGCTCTAATTGTTTGACGCTTAACTTTGTCTCTATTGACAAAAAAATCGACAACTGTCTGAAACATTTGCAACATCGACTCCCATCCCTCTCCATTTGCACCTTCCGGTACCATCACCACTCCTTTACGACGCCTCTCCCCATATTGTGCTATCGTCAGATACCTACCTCGACTGGTACCACAACGTTGCGCCATAAAAGCTCTCGATGACTCAGTAAACTTGGCAATAAACTCCTCTTGCTTGCTTGCCCCTCTCAATTTATCCATCATCTTAACTATCCACAAGGCACCAAACCTCCCCATAAATATAGCATTCGAGGTCCTCGGACCCCATTCGGTCAACCTCACAATGCCGGATTCATTAATAGACACAAAAAACTCCTTTGATTCCACTCCAAACCGATGATGAAATTCCTTTGTACCAAACATATCCGCATGCCGTTGAAACGATGCATCCGACAGTTGAACGGGGGCCTGGAATGACCTGGGCAGATCGCGAGCAAGCTGCTGTCTGCCGGCGCGTGGCGCGTGGGGCTCACATGCCCATATTCCATAACCTACCCCACTAGCCAAAACCCGCCAAGTCACCAGGAGAGTGGCTTAATTGATCGTTTATATGTGTTAATATAAATTATTAATTCTTGTGTTTCAAGAATTCCATGTGTTTTCTCCATACCATTTCTGCCTAGGTCAATGGAATAGTAGGGAATGAATATTTAAATTCTTCATGTGAACAATACACTACATTTCCCTCCCAATTCACCAGCGTACAACTATACCATCTAGATATAGGAAAGATAGCCTTTGTAAGCTCATGAACCTCAACATTCGGGTAGAATTCCGAAGTTAAATCTCAATCATCTTCTACAGCATCTTTTCTTATGCGTGCATCAGAATCAAGCCCTTTTAAAGGGTCCAAACCTAGAGAAATGTCGGAACACTGCTAATGAAACTTTTATTATATATTAGGATAAAAGACCAGTTCCAAGTGAAAGGCAATCCCTCAAGCAAAAAATACAAGGAAAAATTCAAGAGTTCAATGTGAAAAAAGTAACTCTAACAAGCTTTGATGAACACAAAATATTCAGCTCAATCATAGCACAATATAGTACAGTAGGAGTCAGTATTAGTATGGGGAAATTGAAGGCAATTACACAGTGATGTGTGAAAGACAGACAGAAATCTTACATGATGAACATCAATAGCATCTAGAAACTTCTCAAATGCTTGAATCCACTCGTGGTGATTCCACACACGAGGAATATCAACAGATATGACTCGGTAACCCTGAAGAATTTAAAAAATTACTTCTTTTTGTCAACTATAAGATGTGCTCTATCCCAAGTACAAAATTAAAAGAGCCCAAACTGCAAGAAATAAAAGAAAACACCATTCTTGATATCCAGTACCAATAACAATGACATCATATTTACAAAACATAAATAGGCACAAGCCATGAAATCATGAAAATGATACCTCTCTTATAAAAGTGGAAACAGATATTTCTGGAAATTAAAGTTGAATAACGATGACAAAAAATTGAATATCAACAGAAAAGAGGAAGGCAAAAGGGATGCTATGTCAATAGGAACAAGAAAGTGTTTATAGCTGTCGAAGTATAAAGAAGAATACTCATCTGAGCCAAAGTACATATAGAATATGGGATTGTAATGTATTTTTTCATCTTAATTTTTACATCCTATTCCTATCTATTTATTTCATTAGCCTCAAATGTCTAGAGGGGAACTTTTGTCTTTGTCATTAGCTTTCATATGCAGTATTGAGGGGATTTTAGAAGTTTGGATGGATGGAAGAAATTATTTCTGCCAATAGAGGGAAGATTAACTTCAATCAAATTAGAGCTAGCAAATATTCTCATCTTTTGTATCATTCTTTAAAATGCCAGTTAATATTGAGAATAGTTTAAACCAAAACGAATGGGATTTCAGAAGAATTATGAGAATTTCCCAGAAAACACTTTGAAGTTCATATCCCAAGGATATTCCTCTTTTACCTGGTTCATAAAAGTGGATCTGCGTGTGGGGGATGTAATTTTTTTGTTTGATTGGTCCTCTTGCTTCTTCATTTCCAGGATTCTATAATCTTTCTTTCTTTAAAAAATTTCCTGTAACTTCTGTTGAACTTAATAATGAAAAATGGATTGGAAAATTTAGTTTTAAAGTAACTTGAGGGAGGGTGAGATTTTAAAATGTTGTTTTTATTATTTTCAATAACCTTAACTCAGACCTTCTCAGACTGACAAAAAAGCTGTGGATTTTAGTAGGGCTGTCCGTGGGTCGGTTCGGTTCGGTTCGGTTCTGAAGAGACCCGAACCGACCCAAAATTTTCGGGTATTTAATAAATGGACCCGTCGGGTCCAAATATAATTATGGAACCGTT
Source organism: Fraxinus americana (assembly GCA_035079005.1). Taxonomy (NCBI): domain Eukaryota; kingdom Viridiplantae; phylum Streptophyta; class Magnoliopsida; order Lamiales; family Oleaceae; genus Fraxinus; species Fraxinus americana. The sequence goes on along the minus strand of CM068722.1, from coordinate 732,326 downwards.
CGGGTTCGGGTTCGGTTCCGTTCGGTTCGGTTTGGGTCGGTTCGGTTCCGTACCATAATTAAATTTTTTAATATTTTCAGCAACACTACATAAATACAACTAATGACATTTCATTCGTAACTTTTACAAATTAACATAGCCCAATTCAAAAACATATAAATAACTAGCCGTCCAATAAAATTAATTCAATGCATACAAATACCATAAAATAGATATTAATATTACAGTAAAACTACATAAAGTATATTCATTTGCTTCAAATTAAAATGGGCTAATGGATTTTAAAAATGATTTGGGTTTTAAAATTAAAATTATGAAATAATCTAATTTATTTAATTAATTTGCTAATTTGTATAAAAAAATAAAATAATTTAATTAATTCTATATAAAAAATAAAAAATTTATTTAGTTTCGGTTCTTATTCGGTTCTTCGGTTCTTGGTCTAGACCCGAGACCCGACCCAAACCCATCGGTTCTCGATTCGGGTACCCGTTCGGGTATTTAATTTATGAAGAACCGCTCGGTTCGGTTCGGTTCGGTTCGGGTTCGGTTCGGTCCGGTTCGGTTCGGGACTTTTGGACACCCCTAGATTTTAGTGTCCTACTCCTCGGAAACTTTTTCTGTAGGTCATTCTTCCGTATTCTTGTTGATTTGCCAAACCACCCTGTCTTTGTCCCATTCAGGCTCATTTGGAAAATTTGGATCCCTTGAACCAATATATTTCTATGACAAGTGTCACATATGAAATTTAATACTTGTACCACTTGATCTAAAAGTTTAAATTTTTAAGGAGGGCCGCATGTATATCATTTATCTCATCTCCAGAATGCCCCCTCACGTGTAGACGAGGTTCATTTTTCTCATTAAAGCTTTACAAGTGCATAACTTCTAATAAATGGTGGCACGAGACTTGACCTCAAGATCTTTGTTGTTTAACTACTTATCTAAAAATTTAAACTGTTATCATCTGATCTTATCTCCAACATTTTTAAAACTGTCAATTCATTCAAAAGAAATTAGTCATATGTGAAAATTAATTATTGTTAACTTGTGAATTGATTTGCAAGGAATGTCTTTTTTTCTATCTTCCCTTCACGGTTTGGGAACTTGAAGTATAGAAATAATTCAGAAGATATCGATACTCAGCTATACATTGAGGTGTTGCATGGCTCTGGTGTAGACTTCCTTGGGAACCAGCTTTAATTTGGTTGCAAGGGTTACTCCTTGAAAAGACATTGGGTTTGGTGAGGGAAAGAGGGTTGTATGTGGAACGCAACAGTCTTGGCTATGTTTCGGTAACTTGGATAGAGAGAAAGAAAGCTATAATTTGAAAATTGATATGAAGAAGCTTAAAATTTAAGTTTTTAGTATCCTTATGGATTTTGTAGATAAGAGTTCAAGAGGACTTGTTTATCCTTAATTATCCTAAGCTGAAAAGCTATATTGTATTCTTAATTTTTTTATTTTATTTGGTGTCAGTGGACCCCTTATCCTCCAAACAATAGTAGTTAAGCTTCTAGAATTAATGAATTCAAGTTTATTAACACAAAAAATTCAACCGCACAACTCGTCCCCCTGAAGATATACTTTCTATTTATATGGTTTGGCTACTATCTACCTTTAAATACTTGAACATATACCAAGTGCCCAACCACCTAAATTTCTATAATTACTAATATTATCATTAAAAAAAAAAATTATTGTTTGACCTTCTTCCAAATCTATCGATGGGAAATCCACACTGGATGTGACATCTCACATTATGAACAGGAAATTATTGCCACTATGATGTTGATAAATATCAACCTCTCAATTCTCATTACACTGTGTTTGTTTTATGATGTTGATAAATATCAACCTCTCAATTCTCATTACACTGTGTTTGTTTTGCTTTCATGAGGTAGAAATAAAAAAGGAAATTCAATGGCCAAAGGTCGACAGAGTCTATTATTAGAGTGGAATGCTCAAAGCCAATTAAAAGTATTAGCTGCATTTATTATTAAACTTGATTTGAAGCTTACTTTGTAGTCAGAAATGTCACTTCGGACCTTAATTGGCTCGCAATTCTACAATCAGAGACTTCAAAACTGAGACATCTGGGTCTCTTGAACATATTCAGACAGGGACTCCAAATATTACTAAAAGACAAGCTAGGTCGGGGCCCCTTGACAGGACATGCGTGTGGCAATATTAAGTTCTAAACAGAATGTCTTAAATTGATTTTGTTCGAATTAGACATAGTTCCATAGCATTATCTTAGAGAAAACTATGCAATGATGAAACTAACACGAACAATAGTTCCTGAAGTTTGACACGAGAAATAATAATAGTATGTAAAATAAAAACCTGAGAAACCAACAGCCTGACCAGAAAAAGTCAGAAAAGATATTCAGATTCAATAGAAGGGCACAAGAAATAGGAGTTTTTGCGAATGGAACTGATTAGGTAAGAAATAGGTAAAAAAAATACCCAAAGAATTATCACTACTTCCAAGAGTGCAAGTGTATTGAGTACTTAACAAGGATAATAATGAGATTGCCCACTGGAGAAAATACAAATTTTCAATTGGATTGTTTAGGGTAAGCATACAGAATCATATGCAAAATAATATGCAAAATTTAATTGTACACCATGTTGTAACATTGTGGGAAAACAGCATATAAATCAGCAAAAAAGCTAACAGTTATTTTATTTTCTTATCTTGGAGTATGTCCCTTGAGCGAAAGTAGGATTTTAAACAAAAACTTCTCACCTTCTTGCTTTTAGTCAGGCAATCAAAAGAATTTGGTGAAACTTGTGCAAACAATTTGTGTTTAATGCATGGCTCTTTTTATGCCCTTTTTAAGACTCAAAAATCACACACACAACATCTAACGAATCAAAAGACATCTATACTTGCATTTTTTAAATTTGTTTTCTACATTCATTCTTTTTTTAAATTTGGAAAAAAAATTTCAATATTAAATGCAACAGCCTACATGTTCAGGGGATATTGATGATGCTGGAGGACGGTAAAGCTGATCAAAATATCTCCCCTTTGTCTTTGATATTGTGCATGGCATGATATGACTTGTGTAAAGGAAAAAAAAATTAGATAGAGCCCAAGGATGAAACCCCGAAGGAGACCTAATCAGGTTGATGTTAAGTTCACGTTTGAGGATTATTATTATTATTTTTTATGTTAAAAATAATAACATCACATGCTCTGTGTAAAGTTATGCTTCAAGATGGTTCTCTAATTAACTATTTCAAAAAAATTATAGATAATGAGCTCAATACCTTCATGGATAATGACATGATTTGTTTGTAGTACACATCTGCAGTTCCAGCTGTACCAGGAAGACAGATTAGTGGAGGCACAACTTTGGGGCCAAAATCATAGTATCGCCACTGCTTTGAATAAATCTACAAAACATTTTAGCAAAGTTTTTTAGGTACCTCATGAGATTCACTATAAAGGTACTGATATTTTAATGCAATATCTTCCAGAAAAAGTGTTAATGATAATAGAGGCCTAAAAGTATAGACATAACATTCATGACATTTTATTTAATGTAAAGTAAATAATTATTGAGCATGTTTTAATCCCCTAAACTAAGCAACGCCTCAAAATCCTAAATTTCGCATAGAAAATAGTTTCTAATAAATCATTGAAAGTTGATATCAAGCTCCAATATGTGCAGGTAATAGTTTTTCTCTTAGGTTTATCATTCGCTCTCTGTTTCTTGCCAGCCCTACTTAGTAATTGCCATTGTCTTGAGGCTTGTTCTTCATCGCCATTAACTTCCTCAGTACTTGCTCTTGTTTAATGTTTAAGCAGTAAAAAAGAGTAGAACAAAAAAAAGGGTTTCGGAAAATGACACTTTAGTTCACACTATAAAGACGGCATTATTTTTAGACGAAACAAACATGAACAGAGTGGATCCCTATATCCTATTTGAAATAACTTGGTGGAATTTTTATTCCACGGTGATAATTTCAAGGCAATACCATTCTCAAAAATTGCTCATCTTTCTATTATTGAGAAAAGCGTTATCTATCCCAATCACCATAAAACACCCAACTGAAATAAGATTACAGCAAGCAAATCAACATCCACCAATGAACATTAGCAACAAATACACCAAAACAAATTGTTTACGAAACAAAACAATAAGCCTATAAAGGTAAGATCTTGAATTCAATTAACTTGACACTCAGGATCATCAACTAATTCAGAGAAATCAAAATTCAAGATTTTAAATAATTACATTTCCATCTACCCACAAAATAATAACTAAATCTGAAACAAAGCCATGCTCCAGTTGAGTAATGAGGATAAAGTGCAAAACCCATGATCAAGAACTCAAGAAAAAATAAAAATAGATGAACCCGATAAATTTTACGGAAAATAATGAAAAGAAAAGGTAGCTCACGGGGATCTTATGAAGCGGGACCCGAGACTTGAAGTAGATGTAATCGCCGGGCGCCGAAAAGACGCCTTTCATTGCTGATTTTGACACTGTCCACACCATAAACTCACACAAATGTCTTAAGAATAATTTATTGGCAATAATTGTTAATGTAATTTTCACAATGTTGAATTTTTAATTTTGATGATATATTTAATTTTTTTTTAGAATGTGTATTTGAGCTGTGATTTATGGGATTTGACGAGGTGAAGAATGAAGAGGAACAAGGTGGACGGTGGGACCCTAATTATGTTTTTAACAGTCAAATTAACCTACATTACAATGGCATCTTCAACTACATGTCAAACAAAAAGAGTTTTGATCCGTCTTTATTCTTTTGTGTTCTGGCTTAAAATAAAAATGTATAAAATCTTGAATTTTATGTTGTCTTTTGTTAAAATATGACTGGAAAAAAGCTCATTGCCAGCAAAGATTCTAACAAAGCTAAAGATAAGAGTTAACACCATCAGCAATGCCAGCTACACATTAAATTCTAGAAGGATCAGCTGTGGGCTCCAAATCTGTTATGAGTGGAGCAATTATTTTTTTGTTGAAACCGATTGTACAGCTAGTGTAAAGTTTGTTAAAAATATTCTTTCTTTTCAATTATATAAGTGCACTATCAGTTTGTATTCTGAGATATAGTGAAATACAGAGAAAACCATTTCTTTTATTCCCTGTGCAATTCATTCCTCTTGCTCGATTAATTTTCTTTTATGATATCAGAGCGTTCTATGGCTTAAGAGGATTCTACCAACGCAAATCAAAATCAAAAGAATTTTGACATGTATACTCACTCTTATAGCAAGTGCAAAGTGTAATTTAAATTTGCATCGATTCGAACTTCACCTTCATATAAGTAAAATGGTAAGTGCTTGTGCAAACTTTTGCAAAAACAAATTATATGGGTCTCTAGGCCCCCTATTACACGCTTAATTAAAATAAAGTGAAAATTACATTTACACCCACTCAGAATTTTAAAATGTTCAATTCAAAAATTAGATTTAAAGAGTTTTTGTTCAAAAATCAGATGATAATTTTCTTTAATATTAATAATAATATTATAAAATTAAATTAATTAACATACACCCATCCACTATACCTGACTTCCAAATCCTAAATTTCTCTCTATTCTCTACATTCTCTATTTCTTTTTAGCAACCGTTGGATACCATCGTAACGGATGAGTGCCCATCGATGCGGCGACAACTTAAGATCTCCACCAATCCACAGTGTCGCTGCTTCGAAGCGGCGATGCAACAGCTGTGGGCATAGGGGTATGGTGGCGCCATGCGATGCAATTGGTGGATTAGGGCTGTAGTGGATATGGTTTGAGTGTAGGTAATGATGAATTTATAAGACGACATATTAGGGCTACTATGGTTCTGGAGTTTGGAGTATGGTGGTGTTCTGGGTGGTGTGGTGGTGGTTTCACAGTTACTATGGTATCTGGTTGTGTTGAGGTTGCTATGGAGGTGGTGGTTTTGCGTTGATGTGGTGTGTGGTTGTTGTTGTGGTAGTGGTTTCGCAGGGTCTAGCGAGGTGATGGTGATGTTGGCGGTGGTCGTGGTGATGGTACGGTAGTGATGGGTGGGGATGAGATGTGATGGGGGTGTTTGTGACCAATAAATAATATGTGATCTAAAAATATAATTGTGACTCACAATTTCTTAAGTCGTGATCAAGAAATTACTTGTGATCAATTAATTTGATAATATGCGAATGTTAAAAAAGTTGTGACTTATAAAACTAGTGGAGATCGTGCGTTGCACGATTACCGTAATAATTTTAGAAATGATTTTTGTTAAAAGGACAAAATATTTTTCATCGAACATTTGTACGTAGAACTCAATAGTTTTAAGTCATTAGAATTCACAAGTTTAGCATAAAATTCGAATCCATCTAAAACAAATGATAACCCATTTAAAAATGTTTTAAAAAAAATCTACAGATTCCCAAAATGGAAAATAAATTGAAGAGGAGATTAAATCAAAGAAAACCCACTTGATTTGTTCATTATTAGCGGCTTCACACTCATCGGCATACTTCTGGCGGCAAGTGAATCTTGTGGAACAGTTGTTACAATCTTAAGCTCCTACTTCAGCTCTTTAGGAAAGCTTCTCTCAACAACAAAACACACTAAGCCTTATTCCCTATAGATTTAGGGTCGGTAAAGTAAATCCTCTTTCACCATCCATATGGTTTATTACTCTACATCTACTGGAAGGTCTAAAAAGCAACTCAAAAGTAACACCTTATTAATAAAAAAAAAAGCAATGAGAAATGATAAAATACCTTCATCTCGGCGAGTATCTCTGGGGTACTCCTCCCAAATGGAAATATCAAAAAGACAAATCAAAACTTCTGCATATAGCAGCCATTCCACTCATTTAGCTCCTAGAAAATAAAACGGATCAAAAACTTCACTAAAGGCAGAGGACTCACTCTCTCAGTGTTATGTACCCGTTCCCCAAAAACCTCGAACCCACCAAGAAAGAAAAGAAAGATTTGCAAACACAACTCAAAATAGAAGAAAACACGGGCATAAAGTAGAATTTTCATCATTTTTTGAGCATAGCAATGAATCGCTCAGAAATAAAACACGACCATGTAAGCACCCGGCTAGTGGCCGACCAAATCAAACATTTTAGGCCTAGAATCAAGTCAATAGCTCTTCAAATTCAGCTTGAGAAAATCTGTGTTCCTTATTGCTTATGAAACAGAATAGGCAGATTGCTCTCCCTTGCTCCACTCGTAGCATGAGATTTACAAGTTATTACTTCTAATCTCATGATGCAGTTGCATGTAGCTAGAGTGCCAAGGATTAATAAATGACATACCGTCATACTTTTAAAATAAATATAGTACAACAACAGATATCTCGTCCTCATTTTTCGTTTTCTTGTGTTAATTCAACTATTACAATTGTTCCATGAAAGAGACTACAAACACAATCAAGATTGAGTGACATCGGTAGTATGCTAAACTATGCCAACTCCAAATAAGCATGGATAAAGCTTTATTCACTTTAGCCCTTGTTTGACTCTCTTTAAATTAAAACTCTTTATTTCTCATACTTATTTTCAACTACACATCCACAGAATAAAATATTTTGCACGTAAACCAAAAACGTTTCCATACTTTTTAACCACACATTATCAAAAAAAAAAAATTGTATTTAAAACATCATTTTTCCCAAATTTCTCTTTATAATGGCCATCAAACGGGGGCTTAGTATGATGTTATAAACTCTCTCCAGGTAGGGGAAGGGGAGTACTAAGATGTATAGAGGCTATTTTCTATACCACAACAGAAACTTCGGTTTGGTACAATAAATGTTCATTTTGTTAACCAAAATACATTGTAGATTCCATAAACTTTAGATGAATGCTTATTTGAGAACAAATTCAGTTTTATATCAGAAAAATATACTGCGAAAGTACGTATGCTCATGATTGACATACATCAGTATTTAATATTTATTGATTCGAAAAAAGAATATGCTAAAAGTTCCAAGGGAAGTAATATAAAGGTGCTAATGAAGAAAATAACTTTTATTAGACACATTTATATTATTCAAGATATGTGAGATGAAGTAGTGACAAATGTGAAATCTACATAATATAGTAGGTTTTCCTGTTAAAATAGTTCATGACATTATATGACACCAAGGTCATGCAATTAAGTCCTTTTCCAGTTTGTTCTTTCACAGTTGTCTATAGCTTACAAAATATCATGTACCACCCAAAAAATTTTCATAGCATTTGTACGTCAAACACTTCCTAGTAAAATAAATGGTGAATAGAACCTGTGTTGTGTAAACCATGCAGGTTACCATTATGTCAATCAACCCTTGTTGAAAATTGGAAATAAATCCATCACAAGGCATAGAAATTATTTTTATTGGGCTAAAATTGGGGGTTACATTTGAGCACATATTTCATAGGTGGACCAAGCCCGATGGCTGTAGACTCGTTAAATTTTTTTTTCATTCAGAATCAGCATGTCAGATGACATGATAAAACCACTAACCGGTTTCTTCTTCTTTTTCAGACCAGCAAATGATGTTTCAAGACCATCAGAAACTACAGAATTCAGTAAACATACACATCATCATAACACAATTGTAGGCCTATGAAAAAGTTGCAGAAAGGGAACAATGTATAAGAAATCATGAAAATTAGATTGTCGAACTAAATTACCGGACAATCTCAGTTTTCTCAGCCAGATTATCAACAGTATCATCTTCTGTAGGATCTCGAATCACGACCAAGCAAGAACTAAATAAAATGGAACCCTATACACGAAAAAAAAAATTAATAAAAGAAAAAAAAAGCTTAGTTCAAACATGCCAAGCAAGGACATATGTTGAGTAGAATAAAACGGAATACCTTTGCAACTCCATCAACAATTCAATTGAATATGATGCTCGTGACAGAGCTCAGGAATTCAGTCCTGCATCACGTGTTACTGAGCGGAGATTCATTTTGCAGTCATCTATAATAGAGCGTTCTTGGTGGAAAGATCCAAGTGTTAGTCCATCACCTCCGACAAAAAGAGGTTTGTGCCTATAATCTACCGTTGTCAATTGTTGGTATGAATACGAACTGTGCAAGTAAAAATCAATTTATGTAGATCTCGATTCATGTCGTGTTCAGTCTTGATGATTGATATAAAATGATATAATCAAAGTTCTTCACTATGGATGATTTCGCTAACATAAAGTACTTTTTTCTCTGATTATCTTGTCATTTTGCTTTTAGTAAATCTCAGTAGATTCTCCCTTATCCAAGTCCTACAAATATTTCCTCACATATGCCTTGAGCAAATTTTCCCTATTTTCCTCTTCCTCACAAGATTTTCCTCGTTTTCTTCCTTTTTTTAATTCAAATGAAAATATTTAAAAGTTAGGAAGAAGTGAATGGGGGTAGGGGAGTTTCACGGGTTAGTTAAGGTTTGGAATTGTGATGCTTCTTTTCGTTGTCGTTCCATATAAAGGTTATGTATGTGTTAGATATTTTAACCATCGCACATAATTTAGGATGTTGTCTGAAGTTGGGTTTTAAGGAAAAATATATATTTGAGTAGGTCATTCTAACATTATGCATGTATTTCTTTGCTCGAGGTTTAATAAATTTGGAGAGAAATGATAAAAAGGATAATTCATCTTGCAGGTTATTCTTATTCCATATGTTACTGAGTATATTGTGATAGATAATACAATATGGATTCATGAAAATATAAGATAGAATGAGATGCAGATGCTCTTTGATATAAGGCCTCTAAGAGCCATATATGCTAAAAAATAGCGCAGCACTTATGGTTGAATAGCTGCAGCAAGGATTGGACACTTTAAAATATTTTGGAGAGAATTTATTTTTCCTAAACCTAGTATATTTTTTGAACTTTCCACGTACTCCAGTCTCCCACCCTATCAACATTCTGTAAAAATAATAATTTTTTCTTTTAAATAAATTGAAATCATGAGCTAATTTGCTAAATCAGGGGGCCACATTAAAGCAAGTTAAGTAACAATCTACAACAAAGGAAGAACAAGACACATGCCCCATAGCTACAATTGGGGGTTCGATACCTGATTATATTTTCACGTTTAAAGATGCTAAACCAACAATCGATCTCACATCAAACCACAATCCTGTGTAAAGAAATAAGGAAAAGAGAGTAGTGGATTAAGCAAAATCAATTAGCAAATCAGCAGATGCAACATTTAAAGTAATTAAGCAAACTGGATATCATTAGAAGCTAAAATTGAAAGGGCATACTTGTGAAGAATAAATTTTTGGCAACTAATAGAACATACCTTCACAGCACGCCAATGATCCAGACATTCTCGATGAACATACTTTGACGTCCATTTGCACTTGCAAGGTGAATAAAATCCCTACCTGATAAAGAACATAAGTTACAAATCTGAACATTATGTTTACATGAAGTGATACTCCCTTAGACTATAAATTGCCATTAGTCAAAATATAGGCTCAATACACAGTGAAAGTTATGCCATAATAAATACATAAATAGAACCCATTACACTACCATAACCAACGCACAAATAGAACCCATTACAATTACCACCATAATCTCCAAGAACATTGGAACACAATGTCATAAAAATACATGTGATCACATTGAAGTCAAGAAAATAAAATCATCTAAAGCTCAACATATGACTAATATTTATTGTCCTCAGAAACAAAATTAGCATTGATATAGTTTACAGTATAAACCCAAAAATAACTCGGTTTATATGGCAACTCAGCTTATGAACAATAAATTCAACCTCCTCTTTTATAGTCTGTAAAGGATGTAAATGATAAAGGAAATGATAGATAATACAGTTTCCATTGATCACTCGCCAAAGCATAGACTTCAAAAATAATAATGATAATAACACGCGCTGGTGCATACCCATCAGAGAACCCAACCTGCAATTTTGGTTTCTGAGATCTCTGCAATTCTGGTGCACTCTATCATTCCGTTCTTCATCAGTTTAGAACTCCCGATAGTTACTCAGGCTATGCAAAATTTAACCTGTGCAAGCAAAAACAGAAACGGAATGAAGAACCCAGGGAATAGCATTTTCCATAACCAACCATTAGTAGATCATTTATTCAAACAAACTCCAGAAAACAATATGACTCATGAGTTGATACAAAAATATCACGTGAATTTGATGTTCTCAACAACCGGATAAATATAGCAACATTCTTAAAAGAAACTAATGGAAATACCTATTTTGAATCAATCACAGTTCGACAGACGAAAATGCATTAAAACCACATCTTATCAGAACAACAAATTCTAAAATTCTTCCACATGAAAACTATAAGTTTCAACATAAATGGAACCTATACTTTCCGGATCAATTATTGAAACGATCAAAGCCAAATCTCATTGCTAAGGGATTGATTTATACACTACAAATCTATCGAAATTGGGGTCTCTTGGTGAGATTCATGATAAAGAATGTAAACACGTTTAAACAAGTAAAGAGCTGACCTGTGGAATTGACTGTGGATAGGCTGATTAACGTCGGCTGCCGACGTAGAATATTACGTCCAAATCCAAATCAAACTCCGGTGCTCTTAATTTTTCCTACAGAACCAAAGCATCCGTCCCGGAGACATCGTCGTTCGTCACCCGCCGTGCTTCCGTGGGGAACGGAGACACGATTGTGTCTCCGTGCGAGACGTGTCCCCGTCTCCAGTCCCCGTCTCGCACGCAGACGTCGACGGTGCCTTCGTACTGGGCAATCCAGATGAAGACGATGGGGTTTTTGGAGGACGAAATAGAGGGATCGGGTTGGAGAAATTAGGTATAAACAATTGAGAATAACTTGAATTCAGAAAGAAGGAATGGTTAGAGAGAGAGTGTCAGAATGAAGGAATGGTTGCGTGACTCTTGCAGCAAAGTGATGTACTCAGAGTACAAAGCATGACTCTTGCAGTAAAAAGTAAGGATTGTACTCATCAGTGGCTCGGCTTACATGAGTCGGCTCGAAAACGGCTCGTCTGGGGTGGCCAAATGGCTTAGAAACAGTGAAAACAATCTTCCTCTTTTAATATTGTAGAGGATGTAGAGGATTTATGATTGATGAATAAATTGTGATCTATAAATTTTTTGATATGTGATCGATAAATAATTTGTGATCAATTAATTCGATAATTTGTGATCAAATTGTATACAATTGTGACCTTACTATATTTAATTAATAAAATATATTTTAAAAATAATATCAGGTGATAGACAATAAAATTCAGAACAAAAATCTGCAAATTCTATTGGTTGAATAAGTCACCATTCATAGATCGAATTGTAGGAGGAATCAATGAATTTAGTACATCAAAATGATTTTGAACAAACAGGAAATCAATGAGAAAATTCTTAGTACTTCGCATGGGAAATTAGTTAAGATTAACCAAGACAAGAGTGAGATCCACAAAATTTAAATTTAAAATTATAAAAAAATGCAAGATTTTGCTGGCAAGAAACTTCTTAAGGAAAAGGGCGGTAGAGAGTAGGGGAAGATGAGTAGGTGAGCTTCCAGGATAGGGAGTGTTAGATAAAATAAAGAAAAAAAGAGAGGTTGACGACAGGACGTGGTGACACGTGTCTTCCTCAACAGTAGCATTTATTAAGCCTCAGTTTGAGAGAGAAAAATGCATTTTTGAATAATGATTTTTGGAGAATGTGTGATTAAAAATTAAGAATTTTTTTTTGATTTACGTGTAATATTATTTTATTGGATAATGTATGATTGAAAATGAATTTTCAAAAATATGGGACTCAAACAATTCAAAATATGAGGAATCACTTCTCTCTCTTGAACATACAACAAGTGAAGGAACCAAAAAGCATAATAAAACAATATTCTTTGTTACTCTTCTTCAAAACATCAAATATGACTCGTGAAAACATCTTGCCTAAGAGAACTTAATTCCAATCGTTCTGTCACATGGATAATTCGCCTTGTACAAATGTTTCTTAAGTGATCAAAGACTAAGTCGATTCTTAAAACCTTTTATCATATTAGAACTTAGTTTTCTTGTTCAATGTAATTTCCAAGTGTATCTTGTTATTAGTAAGACAAAAGGATTAAATACAACAAGAAACTATGTCTTTAAGGTAATATTTGCCACGTTAATATTAATACGTACCTTCATTGTACCACAAGCAATATTGAATCAGGTTTTCTAAAATCACATCATAGAAATTCATATTTTAAAAATAAGAGAAGAAAATAATTCAACTTCTTTGGTTATTATCAATATTTATATTGTGTGTTATAGTTTACTAATTAATAGGGATGGCAACATGGATGGTATGAGACGAGTCGGTCATTCCCATCCCTTCCCATCAGGTATTTTTGTTACATTGCTCAATCCTCATACCCGTTTAAAGCGGGACAGAGCGGAGCAGGTCCCCTGCCCCATTTATCGTCTCCTTTATTTTTTGCTTTCAATTTTTTTATGTTTTTACTTAATAAATATTATTACTTTTTTACCAAATTTGTTAGAAACAACTTATTTTCTTTTTAAAAATATGATAAATCAATTATTTTTGTTTGATAAAATACTTAAAATTTAAAATTAACTTTAAACGGGACTGGTAGTGAGGTGGGGACAATGATTCTTGTACCCGGCCCGTACCTGCTTCGGGGCAATGACTCTCGTCTCGTCCCCACTTCGTTTACCCTATTAGGCGGGTAATTTCCATCCCGTTTGAGGGCGGAGCCCCAAAGGTTTCGGATTGAACGTGTTTTTTTGTCATCCCTAATAATTAAAGAAACACAACCATGAAAAAATTTAAAATTGAAAAAAAAGAGAAGATTATTTTTAGTTTTCTTTAGCAGTTACTTTTATTTGATTTGAACCTATAAATAATTGATAGTGATTGGCAGAAATTTTGGTAATGTGACAGCAAGAAAGGGCTTGGACTCTTATTGATAGGTAGAAATTACACCATTCCCCACTTTTGAAGATCTAAATTTTAAAATCAGATTTCATGTTTTAATCTTCAAAAATCAGAAATTTTATAGATAGATACAGATTTTTATATTTAATTAAATATTAATAATAATATTATAAAAAATAATTTATATACACCCACCCAACTTAAATCCCTAATTTCTCACCCTTCACTCATTCTCTCTAATTAGTCCAGTCGCCACCCCTCTCTCTCTCTCTCTCTCTCTCTCTCTCTCTCAATATTTCTCCACCGCCGGCACGATACCGTCGGCACCACCTAACTGCTCTCTATTCTCACCTCTCACACTCTCCCCATCGCGTAGTCTCACCTATCTCTCTCTGCCCTCTCCACAAATGGACCACTGCCATCCCCGGAGACTGTAAATCACTCCAGCAGCCATATCGTTGAAATCTCTGCAGAGCGTGGCTGTAGCACCCAGGTTGCGTTGATGATGGCACAGATCGTGGCTGTAGCACCCAAATTGCGTTGATTTTTTGGAATAGATATTTGTTGATTTTGAGAAGGGAAAGGTACTGGATTGATGAATGTGGGGTTTTGATTTAGGGCTTGTTTGGGTAAGTTGGAGTGGGAGTGGGAATTTGTTTGTTGACGTCAGGAAACTACGATAGGATGAGCAATACTGATGTCAATCGAGCTAGTTGGTCCGTCGAGAGGGACATGAGCAGGTGATTTTTTTCAATTAAAAATCTGTTTCAGTTTTCAAGCTAGCGTTCACTTAAAAATATTTTTGTGTTTTGTTGCTATGGTTTGTGGTGATGCATCGGTGTTCATTGGTGCTTTTTTGCAGTGGTTTTTGGTGATTTATGGTTGTAGTTTTGCCTCTGTGAGGTCGGAGCGGCGCCTCTACGATGATAGGTTGTTGTTGGTGGCGATGGGCAGTGATGGTGGTGGTGCCTTTTTTGTTGTTGGTGGCGATGGACAGTGACAGTGGCTAGGCGGTGGTGAAGGTGGTTGTTGGTGGTGGCGGTCACGGTTGTGCATTTCTATTGGTGGTGGAGGTGGTGTTTTCCCCGTGATTAACCATTTCGTTATCTGTGACCTAAAATTATATAATTTGTGATCGTGAAAAAATCTGTGATCAAATTATTTGAAAATTTGTATTCGTGTGACATTCTGTGACTAATAATATAATCTGTGACATTAAAATTCGATAATCCATGACTAGAAATATAATCCGTAACCAACCATTTTGTTATCTGTGACCTAAAAATTATATAATCCGTGATCGTAAAAAAATCCGTGACCAATTATTTTGGTAGTCTGTGACCGTGTGACCTATAAAAATATTGTGACCAAAAATCAATATTAACAAATCACATGTGGAGAAGTTGCCGCCAGGATAGTCGTCGGAACGGTAGGGGTGGTGGAGGTGGGGTGTATTAACTATATATATATATATACAGAAATGACCTAATGAGCACCGGTGCTCATCTTATCCTAAACACCGATGAGTTGGCACATCAATTCATTGGTGGATAAAGATTTTGTGAGTTCCAATCCACCAATGAATTGATGTGCCAACTCATCGGTGCTTAGGATAAGATGAGCACCGGTGCTCATTAGATCATTTCTGTATATATATTTCTTTTTATAATTTATATATATAAATTAAAAATATATAAATATATGTGTATGTATATGTTAAAATATCTGATTTTAGAAATTTCAAAGTTGTTATCTTATTTTTGAAATGGTATGTTGGGTAGATCTTATATATGAATTTTTCCCTATTGATAGCCACTCCACTGACAGCGACAAAGGGCCCGGACTCTTACGATTATGATTCACTCTGATTGGATCTTTTGTTTAGTAATGTGATATTTTTGAGCGAATGTTAGTGTAGAGAACCAGCACGATGCCTTATTCACATGGAAATTTATGGCAATTTAATAATTTTCTAGCAAATACAAAAAAAAAAAAAAAAAGAACTGAAAAGATAGAGGGAGATTGGTCAGGTTCAAGTGTAGTGTAACATGTTAAAAAAAGGATAATAAGGGTGAAGTTAATTAGTCTGGTTAAAGTTTGAAAGTTAAAATACTCAAATCTAGTAAGAATCATCAAAGATCGAGATATATAGTAGCTTCCATTGAATAAACTCAAATCAAACTTGAGTAGGAAATGAATGGATGTAGTGATATCAACCTTATAATGAACATTCCGAGTATAAGATTGAAAAACACGTTTAGAGTGTGTATTCTACGAGAGAGAAATTAAATCATTGACTATTGAGGATTGAGAAATAACCAACCTACAACGTTATAAGTATTAGATTGATGCATACACAAATCGATCAAACATTGGTTAATTAAAAATTATCTTTGTAGCATTACTTGAAAGTCTTTTATGAATTGTTCAAACAATTTAAATACTTGAGGTGAACATGTGAAGCTATCTAACAATCGATATTCTCATTTGTTCGGAATGAAAAAGAGTATAAATTTAGAGGTTCCATCATATAAAAATGGGGGGGGAGAAAATTATAGAAAAAGGAGAAAAATCAAGAACAAATTCAATAAATTAGAGTTTCAAGTTTTTTGTTTGGAGAAAGGGTTCTTAGCGCAAGATTATCAAATATTTTTCGATATTTCTTAAAAACCCGGTTTGACTAATTTCATTGGTGGGAAGAATAGTGTGTAACCTAATTTGTGTACCTTTAGTTTTAATTTTCAAGATTTTTAATTTTAATTCTTTTATGTGTTGCTTTTACTTCAATTATTTATTGTCTTTGAAACAATTGGTGAATATTTCATTGGATTTGTTAATTTTAACGAAAAATGTTAATTATAGATTTAGTCCATATAATAAAATTTGATAATTTAAATAAAAAAATATAAATATTTTTAGTTTTCTCTTCTTCATTAATCATATTAATGTTTATTGCATACTTTGCGAGAAGAAAGTTTGATCCAATGTACTTTTCCATGTATTGTTTCTATTATCAATAAATATAGTAATATTATTAATGTTTGGTTCATCCAATTGAAAATTGGCAACTACAAGAATTTCTATATTCATTCGAGCGTCCAATATTAAAAATAAAGTTAGGTAAGGTGCATGCCACTAACATTATGTAACTACAAATTTATGAGTTAGGTGAAGTCAAATCTCAAACCTACCCTTCTCGTGAATTTATTATTTTATTCTTCTTGGCAAATGAGGAAGGTTGCTAACGTACCCAAGTGACTTGCATTAAAGAATCTTAAGTACAAAATTTTAGGGATGACATTGATATAATCATTATTGTAGTTTTGATGTTGAAGATTGATAAAATATTAATACTAACTTATATATGTTATCTCGTCTTGTTGAATACTAGATAACGTGTATATCATACTGAAATATTTATATATAGAAATCAACAACTTATACATGGGTTCAAGCCACTAATGTCGACTGCTGCTGCTGTTGCTTCTTCTTCTTTTCAAAAGGCGTAATGAAAGAGAAGAGAGTGGGGGAAAAGGGAAAAACAGATAGTGATTGGCGGCGGCGGCTATGGATGGATGTTGGAGATGGTGAAATTGGGAATTTTCAACTCGATTGACGGTGACGATTAATTTATCATATTGCGATATAAATTCTAGAGAGAAAATAAAAACAAAAACATTTATTTTAGTTCTATATTAAAAAATTATTTTCATTACTCACATTTTATCATGTTTCGTGTTTCGATTCCAAGGTGCCATATAGTCCATTTGAGAGATATTAAGTGATATAAGGTAAGAACTAGAGTGGTGAAATTGATCCAATTGAGAGGGTCACGTGGCTAATGCTCAGATTTAACCGAGCTCACGAGGCGGCTTTTTTATTCAAATAAATCAAAACCCATTGACTGACACTTCCAAATTTCAAGCTTGGGGCCACGCATGTGTCATTTGACTTGTACCTTAGCCGAAAACGAAACGTACTTCTACTTTTTTCTCTTTTTGGCCGCTGGGAAATGGGATGGACGATTCGTCTTTTAATAACCACAGCCCACAGCTAAGCAGGACGCACGTGATTCTGAACCCTTGGTGGTAGTTGGAGTGGAATTATTTATAAGCTGATTAAATCAATATTAATTTAAATAAATAGGGAAGATTACATCTATTTATTTTAATTTATTAAATAATAAGATTTGAATTTAGACATCTTTGTCAAATATATTCCTTTTATTGGTTCGACTTCGAATTGGAATTTCATCCAATTTGAACTGTCGAGTTGGTTGATTCCAAACTCGACTCAACTTGATCCGTGCCCTTTCCTAGTCCTGCTCGATAAAACTGAAAAACCTTTTTATTCTTCTAGTATTTGATGTAAACACGGCAAAATTATCGTTGAAACATAAGACAATTAATGAAAACTTTAAAAAATACAAAACTTCGAAAATTATGTTAGATTAGATCCTTAATCAAATGAATAATTCAACTAAAATCGTGCTATACACCTACCACCAGTTCCACAACTGTCTGAAATTATTCAAAATAATAAGAAATAAAAGTATTCCAGTGTGCTATCCCGGATTTTCTTGGACTTCACACAGCCACGTGATTCTCTAATTTTCACCCACCCTTCAAGCCCGGATACTGTCTTTATGTATTTAAACAGAGATACCCATGCGAACGCAGTGCACTCAAAATAGTGAGAAAATGGAAGGAAAAAGTTTCGTCGGATGCTTGTTTTTCATTTTCAGTGCAGTTCTTCTTTTGATTTTCACTGTGTATCATGTACCAAATGAGCTGTCGAGAAAGCCGGAGTTACTCGAGTGCACCACTAATTCACCGTGGTGTATTTCGAAGAATCGAATCCTGGGGAAGAAACCCAATTTCATCCACGACCCAACCACCGCGCTCCGCCATGACCATACCACGGATGTGCCCCACCACCCTCTGGACCCTTTAACCATAAAGGAAATGAACAATGTTCAGAAAGTGATTAAGTCCCTTTACAAGGACACGGTTTATTCAGTTCACTCTCTGGTTCTCGAGGAGCCCGATAAGGAGGTGGTGCTTAAGTGGAAAAAGGGTGATGATCTGCCACCACGGAAAGCGTCTGTTATTGCACGCGCCTCCGGGAAGTCGTATATATTCACGGTGGATATTGAGACCGGCGAGGTGGTTCAGCAGGATACTAGCCATATATCTGGGTACCCATATGTCACTCTGGAGGATATGCAAACAGTCATCTGGGCTCCATTTTCTCGTTCAGATTTTAATCGATCGATTATTGCTCGTGGAGTTGATCCCAAGAATGCTGCTTGCTTGCCTTTCTCGTCCGGATGGTTTGGTACGTTCCCCCCGTCTTTTACTGACTCTTGGAAATTCTCTTATTCTAAATAATAAGATATGTTCGATACCTAAAGTTGAATATGATTAGGGGCTATGTTACTAAACAAGTCATAATAGCTTTAGAATTTGTATCGATTTGTAGCGTTTTAAATGAAAATGAGCTTAAATTTAGTAAAATTTGTGTTTGTGTGATATCATCATCAGGTGAGGCAGAGGAAGGAAGGAGAATAGTTAAGTTAGAATGTTTCAATACTGAAGGCACTGCTAATTTCTACATGAGGCCTATTGAAGGGATCATTGTGATTGTGGATTTGGACACCAATGAAGTCATTGAGATTGTTGACAAAGGCAAACACATTCCGATCCCGAAAGCAGCCGGGACAGACTATCGTCTTTCGGCTGAAAATTCTCCAGTATTTAAGCTTCCCAACCCCATATCCATGGAGCAACCAAATGGTCCAAACTTTGTAATAGAAGATAGGCATTTGGTAAAATGGGCAAATTGGGAATTTCACTTGAAAGCTGACCCAAGGGCCGGAGTCATTATTTCTCGGGCTAGGGTCCACGACTCTGAGACTGGCAAGATGAGGAATGTGATGTACAAAGGATTCTCATCTGAACTATTTGTACCATACATGGACCCTGATGAGGCATGGTACTTCAAGAGTTATATGGATGCCGGTGAATATGGGTTCGGGCTCCAATCCCTTGCCCTCGAACCGCTTAATGATTGCCCAAGAAATGCCCAGTACATGGATGCCATCTTTTCTGCAGCTGATGGCACACCATATGTTAGGTCTAACATGATCTGTCTGTTCGAACGCTACTCGGGTGACGTTGCCTGGCGTCACACCGAGAGCCCAATAGTAGGCAAGGAGGTAAAAATATGATTGTCCTGTTCAATTCTGTCCAATCTAAAATTTTCTTTGTTGGATTATTCTTATTACATCTAATTATACTGTTTTTTGGACAGATACGAGAGGCAAGACCGAAGGTGTCATTAGTTGCAAGGATGGTAGCATCACTTGCTAACTATGATTATGTTATCGACTGGGAATTCCATGCCGATGGACTAATCCATGTTAAGGTTAGTGAGAATAACTTTTCATGCATTTCATTGCGTTATTACTCGTGTCACTATTGTTACAAGTTATGAACGGAATGTAATACAATATTATGTAGAAAATCTAGAAATATATTAATCATGGCCTTATCTACCAAATCTTGCTAGCAGTTGGCAGCCAAAATATCTGCCAAACATAAAAAGGTCTACAGTGACTCGAATTATGTTTGGCCCGGCTCCGAAAAGCTTGCAGTGCAACATATTTTTCCTTTTGCCTATTCTCGTTTCGGTCGTACTACATCTATATAATAGACTTTAATACACATGATGATGTGGTGAGATATGATTTGGTTAGAATTTCTTCAACCAAATAAAGAAAAAAAAAAAAAAAAAAAACTTACCCCACCATTTTTTGACACCTCATCTATATGTAAACCTTGATGTAACTATTTATGTATAAGTAGCATTATTCTTCTCGTTTTTCGGAACAAGGTCCATAAGGACTGCATTTATTTCCTAGTTCCTCAATAGTTGTAGTCCATCAACTTGTTGCTTGTCTATAGAATATATATTGATTGTCAAAACAATTTGTGAAGAAGTATTCATTACTGAAGAAATAAATGATTTTTTTTTTGTTACAGTTGTGTCTAGCCTAAATTGCTTATATAATTCTTTATTCTAATGCGCTAATAACTGTCCAGGTTTCACTCACTGGCATTGTGATTGTGAAAGGCACCTCTTATGTGAACATGAACCAAGTAAACGGAGAAGAAGAACTCTATGGCACCCTCTTATCAGAAAACATAATCGGAGTTGTGCACGATCACTACGTCAATTTCTACCTCGATATGGATATTGATGGCATAGACAATTCCTTCGTAAATGTTCACCTACAAAGGGAATACACCAATGGGAAGTCACCAAGGAAGAGCTACATGAAAGTTAACAAGGAAGTGGCTAAAACTGAGAAAGAGGCACAAATTAAGTTGTCGTTGTACAATCCATCTGAATTCCACGTGGTTAATCCGAACAAGAAAACAAAAGTGGGTAATCCTGTTGGCTATAAGGTGGTTCCTGCTGGCACGGCTGCTAGTTTGCTTGATCCTGAAGATCCTCCCCAGAAGAGAAGTGCATTTACTAACAACCAAATTTGGGTTACTCAGTATAACAAGTCGGAGCAATGGTCGGGAGGTTTGTTTGCCTATCAGAGTCATGGTGAAGATACTCTTCAAGTATGGTCTGACAGGTAACAATTTTCAACCAAAATAACATTACAATGACATCTCACTGCATACTCTTTTATTGTCTAATGCCCATAAAATTGTACTGGAATTTCCAGGGATCGACCGATTGAGAACAGGGACATTGTTTTGTGGTATACATTGGGCTTTCATCACGTCCCGTGCCAAGAGGACTTCCCCATGATGCCCGTAGTCTCATCAGGCTTTGACCTCAAACCGGTGAATTTCTTTGAGAGAAACCCTGTTCTTAGGGTTGCACCATATGTTGAGAAAGAGCTGCCAGTTTGTAAAGCTGCTGCTTCAGCCTGAGAACGAGCATTTTGTTCACTAGGGTCGGGCAGGGTGACACAAACTCCTTAGTGGATTGAGTGATCCGCAAACCACGTTGAAATGAATTCTTTGGGGCTAGCTGATGTCTGTCCCCAAAATGAACTAAATTATGATAGCATGTAGGCATGGGCATCGAAGCAAATTCTTTCGGTCTGGGCTGATGTATTTGAAAGAGATTTTTATTTCTTTCTTGAGGTGGGGGTAGTAAATCTTTAATCATGGCTATGTCTTCTTGAACTACAAAAATATTATCAGTGTCTTTCTTATGAAATTTCTGCCATTCCACTTAAAATGAAGCGCTTGAGCTGTTATTTATTCTACTTTTATGTTTTACAAGTAGGTTACAATGAAACAAATCTCACAAGTCAAAAATTAAGGGGGTTGTTTTGTATGTATTTCAGTTTTGTGTTTTGAGTTTTGAATTCATTTTGAGTTTTGTGTTTTGATTGTCCATTTTGAGATTGTTGAAAATGTGTTCTTTTTGACATTTTGAAAAATTGTTTTGAAACACCCAAAATGCGGTTTGAAAGTTTTGGCTTGATTTATAATTGAAAATATCCAAAACGAGGATTTTCTTTTTAAATTTTTAACTTATTTTCAAAAATAGGAAAGAAAATATATTTTCACTGTTTTGAAAACATAAAACGACTTGAAAATGATAAAAAAAAACATGCTCTAATTGACTGCTTGCTTGTTATTAGCAAGTTATTTCAAGTGGTGTGAAGAACCGTATCCTATTGAAAGGTGTGTGATATAAATTCAAGGAAAAGGTTCCTCTTATCCACTACCCACTGCCGCCACTAGCAGTGCACTCTTCTGCTTTGCAACCTTTTCACTTTCTTCCATTTATGTCGTCACTTCAATAAATTTAACTTCACAGTGACCCTAAATCTCCAATATTTATCAATCTATTCATCGATAACAATTTCATTCCCTCACCAAAATCTCTCAAGTCTCGAATAATTTGGCATCTGATTTCTCTGCTTCTCGAGTCTCGAACATAGGTACTTTTTTATTTAATTACAAATTTTTTTTCTCCCATGTGTTTTGATTCTTTTTTTTTTTATCCCGGGGAAAATCTTCTTGGCCCTTTTTCAATAGCACGGCTCTTAATCCCGTAATATGTATCAGTTAAAAATAAAATAAATATAGCTAAGAAAAATATTGAACTTGCAACTTAATTGGAGAATTAATAGTCTTTGAGGTGATTTTCAGTTATTATTATTATTATATTACATACGCATAGGCCATTAATTGATATATTGTTAGTGGTTGTTTTTGGGTGATATTCTATTTTTATGTTGGCAAAATAAATTTATTATTATATTTTCTAGTTTGTAATATTACTAAGTAATGACCGACATTTGTTCATTTTAGGGTTGAATATGGTCCGGTTCGGTTCTAAAGAGAACCAAATCAAACCCGAATTTTCGGTTATTCAATAAATGGAATCATTGGATCCAAATTTAATTATAGAACCGTTCGGGTTCAGTTTCATTCGGTTCAATTCGGTTCCCGGGATGCTGTATAATAATTAATTTTTTTTATATATTACAACAACGCTACATTAATTCGACAATGACATGTTTAATCTTCACTCTTACAAAATAACATAGTTCAATCTCGCGATATCTTTTATACTTATCTTTGTTGAGTTTTTCATAGATTTAACTATTAAAATCACAGAAAGAGGAAGATGATGAGTTCACAATAATAAACAATAGAAACGACATTACGGTAGAATAAAATATTTGGGTAAAACTTAAGTCAATTTGATTAAGTTGAATTTGGTTGGAAATTATAAATAGTGAAATCATATTTTGGGTTTTGATTTAATTAATTAGTTAGCAAATTTGTTTTTTTTTTAAAAATAAAATAATTTGACTTATTTAAGATAAATTTTTTAAAAATTAGGGAGATTAGATTCTTATTCGATTTTTAGGTTTTAGGTCTAAAACCGAGAACCAAACTAAACTCGTAGATTTTCGATTCAGATACATATTCGGGTATTTAACTTAAGAAGAACCGTTCGATTTGGATTCAATTCAATTCGATTCGATTCGAGAGTTTTGTCCATTCCTAGTTCATTCATGACCACAAATTATTTTTTCAGCTGTTATTTAATTACCAAAAATTGAAGTTAAGTTGAAAATTAATGATTTGTTTGGTATTTTTGAATTGTAAGCGCATAACAATATTTAAAAAGGAAATTAAAATTTTGTCTCTTACTAAAAAAAAAAAAAAAAAAAGCAGGCGGGCCTTAACTTTTTGACTTTTTACAAGTTGTAGAGGTGGATTCATAAATTGTTGACTAGGGCTGTCCGTGGGTCGGTTCGGTTCGGTTCTGAAGATACTCGAACCGACCCAAAACTTTCGGGTATTTAATAAATGGACCCGTCGGGTCCAAATATAATTTTGGAACCGTTCGGGTTCGGGTCGGTTCGGGTCGGTTCGGTTCCGTACTATGATCAAATTTTTTAATATTTACAGCAACACTACATAAATACAACTAATGACATTTCATTCGTAACTTTTACAAATTAACGTAACCCAATTCAAAAACATATAAATAACTAGCCGTCCAATAAGATTAATTCAGTGTATACAAATACCAAAAAGTAGATATTAATATTACAGCAAAACTACATAAAGTATATTCATTTGCTTCAAATTAAAATGAGTTAATGGGTTTTAAAAATGATTTGGACTTTAAAATTAAAATTATGAAATAATCTGATTTATTTAATTAATTTGCTAATTTGTATAAAAAAAATAAAATAATTTAATTAATTCAATATAAAAAATAAAAAAATTATTTAGTTTCGGTTCTTATTCGGTTCTTCGGTTCTTGGTCTAGACCCGAGACCCGACCCAAACCCATCGGTTCTCGATTCGGGTACCCGTTCGGGTATTTAATTTATGAAGAACCGCTCGGTTCGGTTCGGGTTCGGTTCGGTTCGGGACTTTTGGACGCCCTTAGTGTTGACAATGTGGTTATTCCCCAAGTTTTCTTCAGTCAATAACCCCAAAGTTGGACAGGAATTTGAGTCGCATGAGTGTACGTATAGTTTCTATAATCAGTAGGCACGAGAAGTAGAATTTAATACAAGAATAGCAAATAGTAAAAAGAACAAAAAAACAAACAAGACTTACTCTAAATTATTTGTGTGCTCAAAGGAAGGGAAAAGAAATGATACTTACCTGAGTAAACATAAAAATCTTGTGCCACGGTTGGGAAAATAAATTGTGGAAGTACACGAGTCGGATGTGGTGGTCATGGCCACGACAAATGCAGCTAGAGCGAAAGATTGGTGAAAGAATATTATATATATGGTTAATCCATTTGTACATAATGGTGTGTACATAATGGATTACCCACTCTCACATAATGCGTGGGGTCCACGTGTATTGAAAAATTTCGACAATGTAATTTTCATCCCCATTGTGAGTAGTAGACAAAAAAATCAGTAAAAAAATTCGACACATGTAGTATAATTCTTATAAATATTATACAAGATGATAAAATAACATTATAAATATTACAGAGCTCGAAAAATATTAATTGTGAGATTTGGAGTGGTTGGATAGTTAATTTTATTGGAGCGGGTTGGGTGGGGTTGAGATTGGAGAAGCCAAACCACAACTTAAATGGAAGAAAGTGAAAAAACTGTAAGAAGTGATTTTTTTGGGGGTGGAGCAAAAGCTTTTTTAAAATTAAGTGCACAGTTGATGTGGCGTGTAGAGTGCCAGCAATGCTATACTAACAGGGTAGATGACAAAATTTAAAAACAGGGGACATGTGTCAGAGTTTGATTTGACAGTTTGAAAAAAAGAAAAAAAAAAAAAAAGACCAAACAGATGCTGACGCGCAGCACTTGTTACTTGTTCCTAGTCACCAACCCTGGCAATTTATCATTTCTCGTAGATTGTTTGCCTTATAAGACCGTGGGCCAAATCATGTACACAATAGTGTGTACAAGACTTAAGGTGGATCATGCTATGAGTACATTAAGCTACCGTTTGACCTCCATTAAATTTATATTAAACATAAATAACACAAAATTTCCTTATTTTTTCAATTACACATTTTTTAATAAAATATTATTCCAAAAATTATATCATCAAATAATGGGAGCCAAACATGGGCTAAGAATGTTCATGGCTAACCCAAGACCTAAAATGGTTCAAGCATTCTGATGCACTAAAATAGTTGCTTAGATATAAACGATCATCTTCAGAGGTGAAGCCAGGAATTAATGTTACGCGGGCAAAAAATTCTAAAAATTTAATATACAAATAAAATTCATATATAACAAGAAAAGTCGTAATATAACATTACCGTTTTACCGTTTTACCTTTAGATTTTTAGCCATTGAAAAGAAAACAATGTTCTTCTATCTCAAAGAAATGCCGATTTTCTTCCATATTAAAATCTAAAACTAAAAAGCATAAAAACAAAAACACTTTGATATGACAATATCCCATAAACATAAATTGATAAAAACATAATCATAAATTGATTCATAATATAAAAGCTTAGAACTTAAAATCTTCACTCTCAAATCATAAATTCATACCCATCTATTGTAAGAAATTATAAATTCAAAAATTCATATCCCTCTTTTTTCCTTTCCAACTTAAATTCATTCATATTATAAGAAACTATATTTTATATCGGCAGCCTATTCATCACGATTCACGCATAGGTTGTAAATGAAATAAATTCCAGAATTTCTTGCCTACATTTTTTTTATTTCCAAAAAGAAATGGAAACCTAGAATAATTTTAACTATATTAGGCAATAATGAGTTTCCGTGGCAATGTAAAAATAGAAAAAAATTCCACAAAAGGACATCTTTCATGGTGGATAGGGAATAACATCATTTAAAATGGAAGTTTCACAAAGCAGAAACATTCGTGCATACGGTTACTTCCCAAAATTTCTTCATGTGTATATTCTGTCAATAGTTGTGATTTTTGTTTGATGATCGGTGGTTGAAAATCGACTCCTCCAATGGATGGGTGGACCGTGGATAGGAAAAGATTTAAGGTTAAAAAAATTTGGAAATTTCGATTTGGTTTTCAAAAATTTCAAATGACGCCTGAGGACTGAATTTTTAAGAATGAAGAAAAGAGAAGAATCAAATGAGGCTGTGATGGATTTGGATTAAAATCAAACCAAGTTAGTTTTAAAAAATGGGCCAAAAATTAAAATGAAAAATTAGTTTTAAGAATTGGGTTGTGTCTGCCAAGTGATATTAATTATGAAAAAAATTCATAAATAAGGTGTTTAGTTTACACAAATTCAAAAATCATGTTTATAGTTTAAAAATTCAAAAATTAGGTTTTTTTTTTTTTTTAAATATAATATAATATAATAAACCATGCACCACCCCTACCGCTCCGGGGACTGCTTCGATTCCGGCGACCACTCTTCTCCGACGACCATTCCGGTCACAGATTTATAATTGAATTAGTCACATATTATTTTTCAGTCACAAATATTAATTTTTATACGTCACAGATTATTTAACGGTCACAGTTCAAAAATTTTATAGGTCACATTTAATTCGTTGGTTACAGATTTCAAAATTAGTTAGTCACATATCAAAATTTATAGGTCACACGGTCACAGATTTCCAAATTAGTTGGTTACAAATTATTTCGGGATCACAAATCAAAAAATTTGTAGGTCACAGATTATTTCGAGGTCAAAAATCAAAAATTTTATAGGTCACAGTTTATTTCATTGGTCAAAAATAAAAAAATTGCAGGTCACAAATTATGAATCGGTCACAGATTTTTAAATTTGTTGGTCACAGCACCATGAACGCACCCACAACACCTTCCACGGCACCAACATCGCACCACTGCACCACTGTCGTCTGCCAAAATCCACCCCCTTTCCCAAAACTACCACACGATCTACACCACAGACATCACCCCCACCAACAAATAATAAGTCCTCCACCGCCACCACCATCAACACCTCCCTCTGCACCTCCAGCCATCAAAAATTCTGGCACCAGATAATTTACAGTCTTCTCGCTCTTACACATTTCTTCACCCACTTTTCGATCTCCCAAAACCCTACTTCAACAAAGAATCCCTCTCATCAGCAACCACCTTCGTCGCCGGCGACCAATCCCACCACTCCAACTCCTCACGGGCACCCCAAGCAGCAATCGCATAGAACCCTTCTGACGCACGACACTCCTTGAGCTGTTGAGCCACCACACGACTCCTCATACACCGCAAACAACATCTCCTCTACACCGCCTCTACCAAATCAACAGCCTAACCGATCAATTACACACTACCATTTCCTTCGTGCCTTCCCAGCCACAAAGTCCCCCACCAGTCGACTCAAAATCAAGATGAACAACATCGATTCACACAGCCAATTGAAACATTGCTGCGAATCACAGCAGCAGCTCGCAGCAGAGGGGGGGAGATGGGGATGGGGAGGTGGAGGTGGAGGGGGAAGGGTGAAATGGCAGAGGGGAGAAGAGGCGAGGCTAGAGAGGAGAGGGGGGGGGGGGGGTGGAGAGTGAAAAATTAGAGTTAGAGTGTTTATATATTACGTGATTTTTGAAGAATGAAACTTGGTACTTGATTTTTGAATTTGAAAATAATAATAATAATAATAATAATAATAATAATAATAATAATAATAATAATAATAATATTATTATTATTATTATTATTATTATTATTATTATTATTATTATTATAAAATTAAATTAATATATACACCCACCCACCCACCCACCCGACGCATCCCAGCCCAATTTCACTCACTAACCTAATTCATTTCTCCTAGGATTCTCTACCCAGGAACGTCGCAACTGCGAGGACCTCTACCCTTAGGTGTGCCGCGCGACCCCTACCCAGTTTGAAAAACACCGTTAGAAAAAATGACGCAGCTGGAAACATCGCTCTACGGTATTGTGATTCCGTTTCGCGTGCTATGCTATGTCGAAAGAAAAGATGAAGTCGTTGACATACGTCATGCTGCAGTCGATTGGATCTCGTTTTGGATGTATGCGATCTGATTTTGGATCAAGTTGTGCAGTGATTTTGTTGATGGTGGTGGTGATGTTGGCGGCATTTTGGTTTTGGATCTAGTTTTGGGCTATGGTTCGGGATATGAGTTTTGGTGGACGAGGAAAGGGAAGAGGCGGTGGTGGTGTGATGTTGGTGGTGGTCATAACAGTGATTGATCAGTTTGGATATGATTTTTTGATGCTGTTTGGGCGGCAAGTAATGGTGTGTTGTTGGGGTTGTCTGTGACTAAGTTGCTTGTGGTGGGGTTGTGTTGGTGATGGTGAGCTATTAGACGGTGTTGGTGGTTGTATGTGACCAATTATTTGGTTAGGATAATGCTAGAGGTATATAAGCATTTACATGAGAGTGTCCATAATGTTGATGTGGCATGTGATCTTACCTTTAATTCAAATCTGACACTTACACATCAATGACTGGATGATTGCCACATCAACATTATGAATACCCTTATGTAGATGCTTATGTACCTCTAACATTATCCATTTGGTTAATCCGTGACCAATTATTTAATTGTGATCTAAAAATTTGATTATTTGTGACCATCTAATTTGAAAATCTATGACTGATAAATAAAATGTGACCTATTAATTTTTTGATTTGTAACCAATGAAATAAGTTGTGACTTATCAAAAATTTTGATTGTGACCATAAAATAATACGTGACCAATTAATTTGATAATATATGACCAATAATTAAGTTGTGACCCACAACTACGCACTTGTGACTATTAATTGTATAATTGTGACTTTAATATATTTAATTAATAAAATATAATCAATCAATTAATTAATATCTGAGTTTTGAATTTTGAAACTTAAAACTTGAAAATTGAATTGCTCCATACTTAATGCTTGACTTGTGAATTTTTCCCAAACAATTTTCTATTAATTTGTACTATTTTTATTGGACCTGAACTTGGGGGACAGTGGGCTACAGCCAAGCCCAAGTGCAACCCATTGCCAAATTTGCCCATGATCATCTAAGTTAGGTGTTTAAATCAAGTAGTGAAGGTGTAAAGCTTAAGGGATTTGCAAATGCAAATTTTATGGGGATGAAGATAGTTGGAAATCAACTACTGCATATGTATTTACTTTGGACTTGTATAAGTTGGAAACCTCAAATACAACCCGAGTTGCTTCATCTACCACTTAATTATAGAGCTTGTTTGGTAACACTAAAAATTCAATTAAAATTGAAAATATAGCCGTTATTGGGTCCCACCAGTCTAATAAAAGTCAACAATAACTATTAGTTTTTCAATTTTAATCCGATTTTAATCTCTACCAAACACACTCATAATATGTTACCACAATTGAAGCAATAAAAGAAGATTTGTGTTTAAAAGGGATATTAACTGAAATTAATGCGTTAATCGATGTAGATATTATGTATTCAGATAATCAAAATGTTATCTAATTACGTAAAATCCGATTTTTCTTATGAAAGGAAAAAGCACGTAAATGTTGAAATACACTTTATTTGAAGATAATTTTGAGAAAATTCCACCAGATTTAATGTGGAATGTTAAGTGGTAAAATTGCACATCAAATAAATGTAAAAATATAGACCAATTTATAACGATTTAGATAACCCATCTTAATAAGGTTGGTCTTTTAAGATGGAATTTCAAGCCTTAACATGGTATCAGAGTCACTTCATTGAACAATTTGATCAAATTAAAACTTAAAAAATAAGCACGTTAATTTCAAGATTTTGAGCGAAGGGCGACAACCTAAGCTTTTCTTTTTCCTTTTCATTATTGTATTTTTGAGTTTTAGGATAATTTAATTTATTTCAAATTTATTTGTGACTCATTATCCATACCCCGTTTTCCCTTAGGTTTTCGATATATTAGTTGATTTATTAGATGTTAGAGTTAAGTAACAATTGTTCCAATTATTTGATCGTGATGCTTTATTTGATTTTTCAGGAATATAACGTCACGAAACATTTAAACTAATATTGACCAAGAAGCCACCGTGAGCAATAGTTTATCAAGTGTTGATCCTGGAGAGAAGGTGGAGACTGATACTAGGTGGATAGGAGGCAAGATAGATGAAGTTTAAAGTCAGCAAATGAGTTAAGTGCACCAAGTCCATTAACATCAAGAGGTTGGTTAGGTTGTGATGCCAAAATAACCCCCAAGTGACAATGACACAATTCTTAACCTCAATGCTTAGGCTCAAATAATTGAGGAAATCAAGTTGCCAACTTGATCAAAAGTGCTGTTTTTTGAGCATTTGGTGAGAAGACTCTCGTTTCATGGTGTTTCTGCTTTACTGTAGCAATCTAGCAAGCCGAGTTCGGGGGTCCAATGTAGGGTTCTTGAGACGAGGGTCCATCCTTTCTAAGCCCTTGAGAATCCATATATTACCTTTGGGATTCATGCAAAGAGGAATGTTGATTCCATTGTAGAAGTTTTGCTTCTAGATTCTGCATCTTTGATTCAATATTGTATTTATTTTTTCAGTCAATCTGTGATCTTTTAGTATTATATAGGCTCAGTCATTGATAAAGTCAAAATATAATTTTCAGTAATTTGAGATATCCTAATTTGATAAAAACTATTGTTTTCTATCATCTTGGGATTTTATTTTTGATTTAATTGGGTCTATAAATAAGAATATTTTATTAAAAAATTAGAGGAGGCTAGGGATACAATTTAAAGGCAAGATTACACGTTCAAATGCATTGAATCCTCAAGATTTGTATCTCAATTTGGGATTGGAATGTTGAAAAACACAATTGGTCGGGAGATATACAATAATCCAAGAATAGATTGATAATTCATTGTTGGAAATTGGGTGCCAAAGAACAACTATCGCTTGAATTATGTTCTTCCTTTATTGTAGTAAACTCGATGATTTTATTCATCTTTTTGTTATTTAATTTCAATAGTAATCTTTGTTAGTTCCATTGATTTCACTCAGCTTTGATTGTGTATTTATTTTATATTCAATCGCTCGATCAACAACTACTTGATTTGAGGATAACATTGTGGCCCAGAAAAGATATATTTGTCTGATTCGTGTAATAAATGGCATATCTTTTATACGAGATCGAGAGATGATTGTAGCTTATTCAATTATAATTGAATTCCTACTTGTTAATGCATTCACGTATATGAATTTATATAGATATATTAAATCCGGGCAGGTGAATAAGGTTAATTTTGCTCGAGAGAGATTTCAAACTAGAATTGAAAAACAAATTGATACTAAGTGCTTAGTTTATTTGGGAATGATACATATACTTGAGACAAAGATTAACAAAATATCGAGCCACATATGATTATGCATAAAGACTCAAATTAGACGATCTCGGAGACGGAATAGCAAATAATGGTTCGGTTTTCCTCATGAGAATTCCAAATGTCCCTGAGGCGTCAAGATTTTTGCCCTCCGGTATTTTCCAATCAAATGAATGCAGGAGCGAAGCTAGTGTAAGTGTTATGCCCTAGTCCAATCAACTTTGGACATAAACACTTTGAATATATATAATCAATGCATATATATGGAAATATCTGTTATTTAATTGAATTAATATTCTAATAAATTAAATAATAGAATCCGTAGATTCAAGTCTTGGTGATTTGTTAATCACAAGGAGTTGTGATTGTGAGATACAAATTACATATGACTGAATCTTAAATCGTTCATGGTCGAAGTAATAACGAGATACGGATATCGTTATTACGGATAGACTATCGCGTGTGGCATTCTTACTTGTGAAGTAAGTAGCTGATCTCACAAGCTAAAGTGTGGTGACACTTGAATGAACACGTGAATGTTTTGTTATAGAACAAAATATTGGAGACCCGCTGAGAGATTCCACATGGATAACTATCTAAGTGTTAGTGGTTAATCTCTAACGTTCGGTAGTGGAATTGGTCCTTTGACTTGAGGTCATCATAGTACCTTATATGAGGGCAGCCATACTTTGGTGATGTTGGATGTTGCTCTGTCAAGGGTCGCTAATACAGCATCGTTCGGGTATGTCAAGAATCATATGAAGGTTGTGAATGATCAATAGAGGATTCGTCACTCTTAGATAGTAAGAGATTATGATCTACATTTTATCCAGTTAAGTTAATTATGAAATCCTTGGCCAAGGTGAACTCATAAGTCGGAAAAGAGTTTTCGACGTACATTGACTTAACAGTGGGATAAAAGATATGATCGATAATTGAGATTGACACATATCCATATCTCATAATTGATCGGATCATATTGACGAAAGGATTATAGTTTCACGATAAACGAACAAGTTTGGTTTTGTCATGCTACGTGATATTTCCCATCACATGTATTGCCCTGATACATTGCTAGATGTCAATCTGGGACAACGAAAATGAATTAGTGATAAATTAAAAGGGGCGTTTTAATTTATTGATTTTGATTAGATCAAAATAATAATTCACGTCGTTCGGCATCGTGATCGGGAACCTAATGGGTCACACACAAAAGAGAATCAGAAGAATGAGATTTACCAATTAATTAATTGACAAGTATTGGATAATTAATTAATTGGGTTGTTTATTAATAGGCCCGAATTAATTAATTGGATTAATTAATTCATGGACCAGATTTAATTAATTTGATTAATTAAATATTGGACCGGGTTAAGTTTAATAGATGGGCCGAGCCCATCTGGACTTATATTAATAAGCTGTTAGGGTTTGAAAAACTGCAGAGAAATTTTATTATTCTTGCTAGCACAAGAAAAGAAAACCCTAGCCGTCATTCTTATTCTCTGTGTGGATCACCATTGGAGGCTGGACAATTGGACAGCTTGGATTGCAGATCGTGATCATTGAAGTTCAAGGAAAAGCAAAAGAGTTTGTGGAATTCATCAAAGGTATCATTCTCATCACAGTTTCTATCTAAACACATTGCAGATCCTCGTTTGGGAATTGAAAATTGTTTAATTTCCGCTGTGCATGTTAAGTAAATTCCCAACAGCTAGGACGTACATTACCATTTTCTCTGCTAGATGAAGGCCGGGACATATCCTTCTTCCTGATCCAAATGGAAGATATTCAAAACTGTTTCCCAAATAGTCACATACTTTGCCACTGTCGACATTCAAAAATCTCTCCGGCCTAAATTCCGATGGGTTTTCCCAAATCTGTGGATCCATTTGCGCCGACCATGTATTCAGAAAGACACGAGAACCCTTTGGTATGGTATATCCCCCGACCATGCAAGATTGGCTCGATATTCTTGGGATCAACAGGGGAAGTGGAGGATGTAGTCGGAATGTTTCTTTCACAACTGCATCAAGATACTGTAGTTTCGATACATGGAATTCTTCCACAGAGTTGTTTATCCCGATAACATTTGTTAATTCTTGTTGCACCCTTTTCATTACATCTGGATTCCGCAAAATCTCTGTCATTACCCACTCGACTGTTATTGCTGTAGTGTCCGTCCCCCCTACAACAATGTCCTGTTTCTCATAACATCAGTTGAATTAGAAGATCACTAGTACTCGACAGCAAGAAAGAAAACTAAAACTTTGTTATTATACTATCTAGTCTTATCCAGTGCTGTGACGAACATGCACACAATAACCATTGCAGGATTCCCAGGAAATCGCAAAAAGTACTACCCATTTATGCAGCATGATTACAAAGTAGAATTGATGAATATTTGAAAGAATAAATGAAATTGAAAACAGAAACGAGAGAAAATTTTGATGCTATTATAATCAGAAAATTGCACAAAAATAAAGAAATTACCATCAATATGGACTTTATTTGTATCAGGCTAATTGAGGTATTCTTCTCCTTTAGCTGTAGAAGAATTTGCAGAAAGTCCTTCCTTTTGTTATCTCCTTCACCTCCATCAGAATTCATCTTCATACGTTCATTTATGACGTTGTCAAGAATCCGGTCAATATGTGGCAAAAAATTCTTCGTCGCTTTCGCTATTCCTTGAATGTCAAACCTGGCAAGAACTGGAAAAAAATCAGAAATGTTTGGTTGTCCAATCAAATGAATCATTTTGGATGCTACTTTGCGTAACTCGACGCCAACT
Source organism: Fraxinus americana (assembly GCA_035079005.1). Classification (NCBI taxonomy): domain Eukaryota; kingdom Viridiplantae; phylum Streptophyta; class Magnoliopsida; order Lamiales; family Oleaceae; genus Fraxinus; species Fraxinus americana. Next base: position 697,360 of record CM068722.1, on the reverse strand, counting down.
TTATCCTGCTTGTCTCCGTCAATTGTGCCGCCCCACAACAATTTCAGTACAACGTTGAGTTCAGTAACAAAAGCCAACTCCCCAATATCTATGCTGGTGCCAATCTTTGAGTACAAATTTCCGATAGCCTTTCTGACCTCCTCTGTTCGCAGGTTGCAAGAAGCCTCAAGATTATTGTTACTCAGCAATTCTCGTACGAATAATTTACGCATATCTCGCCAATACGGGCCGTAGGGCGACCAAGCAACACTCAGTCCACCGTAAGTTGCAATCAATGCTGCGACAGGTGCGTCGTGGTTGGCTAACATCGTGTCTTGATCTCGAACCACTTCTTTAATCAGGCCTGGTGAATTGATAACGAAACATAGTTTCTTTCCAAGCCATAGCTGGTAGATTGGGCCGTAGCGCCCAGCCAATTCTGTGAACTGTTGGTGCAAGTTTGGGCGCAGAAACGGTAAATATCCAAGAATTGGCAAACCTCTAGGCCCTGGTGGGAGCAAGGCCGATTCTTTACTTGGTTTTTTGAATATCCAAGAATACAAGAAAACAGACGCAATCACAATCAAGACTGCAAAAGCTGTACTTGCAAGCTCATCCATCCTTTTACTGTTTACGGATTGAAGAAGAAATGCTCAAATAACACTGGTTTATATAGCAAATATTCATGAACTTTCCACAAACTACGGTCATACCAATTAGTTATCTATATTGTGTTAGGGGATAAATCTCACGTCGAATATTTACCGAAATATAGACCAACATTTAAAGGCTTGAACCACTCTTATTATAAGGTTTATCTTTTAAGATATATTATCAAGTTTTAATATGATATCAGAGTCCATTGAACTCCAACGAACAATTTGGTCCAATTAAGAATAAAAAAAAATGAGCAAAAGAATTTCAAGATTGATTTGCTCAAACTAGCCGCTATTTTGTGGGAGAATTTTTTGATCCCATTAACAATATAAAAAACAAGATCACGTATTTCGAGATCGATATGCTCAAACGAATCGTCATTTTGCAGGGTATTTTAAGGGATTATCGAAATATAGACCAATATACAAATGCTTGGACTACTTGACCCTCTAAGATAAAACCTCAAGTCTTAATAAAGATGACATCTCAAGTCCTAATATTTTGGTCCATATTTCGATATTTATCCATTAACATATAACTATTGTAATACTCTTTTTTCTATTTTTCTTTATTTAAGAATCGCGACACAATGATTAAAGGACACATTCTATATTGAATCATCTTGTCTAAAAGTTCAAATTGTGGAAAAGATATAAATTCATTTAATTCTTGTCTTGAACGCGCTCTCTTACTGCAAGGCGGATTCATCTTTAAAGATTTAACATGCAGTAAAATTGTGATACTTGATTTAATATCTTGGGTCCATAGAGAAACGACGGATCCGTCTTTCGGTGTAGTCCAAACGTTTGCCTAATCTTCACAGCGTAACTGATATCCAAATGATAAAAGAGGTATTTTCTGCACTTTCATTCGAACACATTAAATTTATGTTAGAATTTGGCACCGTGGTCTGGAGAATAATAACTCAACTGCGAGATATGCCAACTGCAAACTTTGCAGGTAGAAAAACAGTTTAATTTATAGCATTCCCAATTAAGAGTAACATAGTATATAAGAAAACAAACTATATATACATAAGAGTACAAGTGATAATAATGAAAGTATCGAGTGACATCAGCATTAGCCATGGCACCTTGAATGTCGAAGCAAACTCCCACCGTTTGTGCGGGATCGGTGCACTTAAGTATTATGATCCTCTCAAGTTCGTATTTTCGTTTTTATGAATAAGTAAAAAAATCTTGTATAAAATATATTTAGCTTATGTTTGGTGTAGATAAAAATTAAATTTTTGGTAAATATTTATAAAAGTTATGAATATCATAAAATTTAGCCTCTATTTGGTACACATTAAAATTTTTATTCTCATTCTTCTACTCATTTTCAACCACACATTTTTCAATAAAATAATATTTTCCATCATATCAATAACTTTTCCTTCTTTTTCAATCACAAATTCTCCATCAATCTACTATTTCAGAATACATTCTTCCAAAATAATGTGGATCAAACACGTTAAAATTAATTATTGACTTTAATATAATTTTTTTTATCAAATTTTAAGCCATTTGCGGGAGCTTAATAAATTATGTGACTAAGAACCTTCAACAACCCAATTTTCTCTATTCAAAGCATAGTGCCAACTATTCAACGACACGACCGTAAGGCATATGCATGCCACTCGACTAAAATATATTTTATTCTTTAAGTTATTTTCAAAGAAAATACAAAAAATGAAATATGTCAAAGTTCCTGAATGGATACGCCATATTAGGCATGACTGACTCTCTAGAACTTTGACATATTTCATATTTCATTTTTCTTCGAAAATAACTAAAAGAGTAGAATAGTCAATTGGCATGCATTTCTAAGATTGTTTATAGACATAAAAAAATACCATATTCAATCTTCCGACACACTTGAATAAATTTTGATTATTTACAAACTTTGACAACACAAAACAATCCTGCAAATGAGTGTATGAGATCCATCTTCAATAACCTACGATAATAAGTGTATGTTCGACAAAACTTAAATTTTTTAAAGTCTGTCAAATGTACTTTTTATCCATATATTTCGTAAGTTCCATAGTTTACCATCAACTTATTGTCCACATACTTCATAGGTCTCATAGCATAGTTTACTATCGACTTATTGTCCACATACTTCATAGGTCTCATAGCTTAAATATAATTAAAAGCACTACCAAATAAGCACTTCTATAAGATAGTTTTTCAAAAATGTATCTAATAAAGAGTGAATACTAACAAATGGAAGGAAGAAGAGTTGAGGGGTTTAGCCCTTAAAGTCAAGATTTTTGAAGTTTAATGGCTTCAACGTCCATTTATAAGCAATGACTTTTTAGCTTATTTTTGACATTTTGTCCTCAAAAATTGAAAACAAGCACTATGAGTAACTCGTTCCAACTTTGAAGGAATGGATCTTCGACTTTCGATCTTTGCACATATAGTACATTAACAAACCTTTTAAACCAGTGCCTAAATTTTAATTAGCTAGTGTTTTAATAGATATTTTAAATGAAATCGATCAGAATTGTAACGACCTAGTCTCTGTGCCCGAGCGGTTAACTTATGTATTGTCAACTTTAAGAGAGTTTAAGCCCATTTTGCCCTTCATGACTTTCTGTCGAATCCTGGGGATGTGACAAAAGGTCATGTAGGGGTAAAATAAATTTAGACTCTTCCAAAGTGAATAATACCTAAAGTAACGACTTAGGCACAAAAGTTGGATCGTTACAAAAAGTGCACAGAAGGTCAATGGTTTGAATTGTAAACAATGCGACAAAAAGTCTTGTGGGGGTAAGAGGTAAGATTCCATCTTAGAGCGGACGGTACGTAAGAGAACGGTCGAGCACATAGCCTGAATTGTTACGAAAGTACTCCTAGGATGAAGTTTTAAAGTTGGAAAGTATTACTCCAACACTCTTCATAAGCAAGTTTTACAATGGAGGTATCTAATAAAGTATGAATACGAACAACTGGAAGGAAGAAAAGTTGAGGGGTCCTAAAGTCGAGATTTTTGAAAGTTTGAAGGCTTTCGTACTCCAACGTCCTTTTATAAGCAATGACTTTTTAGCTTATTTTTATGTTGACATTTTGTCCTCAAAAATTGAAATAATAATAGTTTTTAAAATTGTAAATGGAATCAATGCTGATATGGCACTATCCATAACAAGTTAACATGGGTGCCTCAATTTTAAATAGCTAGTGTTTAATCAATATTTAAATGAAATTGAAGTACTCGAAAGATAAAAATTTTATTCACACATTATGGAAATACATAATTTTTTCTATGACGTGTTAACCAATAACTGACTTTTAGTCAAGTGGTATTTTTAATGAAATTTTTTAGTTGCCAATCTTTTAGTTAGTTAAGTGGCATTTCAATGGATTTTTTTGATGAAATGAAATGGTACGAAATATCATACTAACGAATTTATTAAAGAAATGGGCCAAAGTAACACAATTTATGGCTTTTCTATATTTTTAATAGCCGTAAAAATTCCAAATTTTGAGAGAAAATTTGAGGTAAAATTTTGTGAGAAAATCTTCGATGAAAAACGAAAGCTTCATTACAGATTCTAAGCTCGTCAACAAACACAACACTAAATCGCGTAGCTAACTCATCGCACCAAGAAGTACACTACTCAATAAGAAGCCATAACCAATGGTCTGATCTATAACTGGGAATCCCTAATAGCACGAATTAAGTCGTAAATCATTACAACATTCATCTCCAAGTTTCGTAAAGCACGGTGGGGACATAAGACTCCTGCTCAGGTTGCCATCTCCGTCTTGAGAGAAATCCAAGTCGAAAATATGCGAAGAATCGGATGGCTCTAAGAATGAGGAATGAATCCCATCAGTATAATGTGGGCTATCTGAATAAAAAACATCACTTTTTGCAGAAGTTTCATCCTCTTCTTCACAAATCATCATTTGTATATTTGATGCATTTGGTGAGACAGAACTGGGAAGTGGCTGGATTTATTCTGAGCCTGCAGTAATTGACTTGTGGGATCACATGGCTCTGATTTTGGCTTCCCTTCCTCTCTTTCAAATGAACCTAGAAATGATAAAGGTTGAGTGATGCAGGAGGGTCAGAGTCAGACGAGGCTGGGTTGTCTATTAGTATGTTAATGGCGTTGAGATACCATGAGTTGGCGGATCAACGCAAAATTGGCAAATAATCATCGACATTTCTTAATTGGGGCCTTTTTGGACACGTTTCGGTATTTTGGCCATAACTTTGGCTACGGTTGTCGGAATCACGCCCATGACCCCAATTCGGAAAGCTCTTTTCGGCGCGCACGTCGTGGTCATGCATCTGTTTCGATGAAAAATTCAACTGTTTTCCCTTCCGAATCATTAATTTAAGTTATTTTTTGTCATTTTTAGTAATATTTCAATTTCCTTTTTGAGATAGATTACGATCTCAAATTAAGCCAGATTCTTGGGATCTTATTTTCGTCATTACATAATTCCTTTTGTATGAATAATAGGATTTTGCTATTTTTGGTAAAATTTCAAAAATTATTATTTTCTAGCTATTTAACCCGGTTTGAGGGTTATTTTCGTTCAGTTGTTGAATAATAAAGATTTTCTCGTTTTTCTTAGTGTTATCCTCTTGCGTTTTTCTCTGTTATTGTCTATTGATTTCAGCCCACAGAATAATTACTATTCTGCTTAGCGTCAGTTGGTATCAAAGCATCAACATCTTTTTAGACTAGATTTCATCAGTCAATCATGGTTGGTGGTTGTGGTCGTGGTCGTAGAGGGTAGGTTCCGAATGAGAAAGTTCCACACCGTGATCATAACGTTCAAGATGTGACGATTGAAGACTTACAGAAACAAGTTACAGAATTAACTCAGCGCTCAAGATCTCAGTGACCGCGAACTGGAGGGTCACGAGTTCGATACCAGTTGCGAAAACCCGTATCACAACCCTGCTCGAGTCTGGGAGCATCGTCATGTAGATTTCTGCTTTCGGGTGGGTCTGCCGGAGTTTTCTGGTACGTTACAGGTTGAAGGTTTTGTTGATTGGCTAAATGAAGTGGAACATATATTTGAGTATGAGAAGGTTCTAGATCACATCAAAGTAAGGTTAGTTGCCATCAAACTTAAGGGGAGAACATCTGCATGGTGGGAGCAGTTGAGACGTTTACGTAGTAGATAGGGTAAAGCCAAAATCATAGATTGAGAGAAAATGAAGAAGAAGATGAAAGGTCACTTTCTTCCTTTCGGCTATACTCAAACTCTGTTTCAACGAATTCATTCTCTGAGACAAGGCACAAGATCGGTTGATGACTATGCAGAGGAGTTCTATCAATTGGTGGCTCGAAATGATCTATCTGAAATGGAAGAATAGATGGTGGCACGGTATTTGGGAGGATTGCGACAGTCTATACAGGATGTCCTCAGCCTTCACTCACTGTGGACTGTTTCTAAAGCATACCAACGTGGGCTTGCCGTAGAGAAGCAGCTGAATAGGAGATCAGTGACCAGAAGTGAATGTAGTCAACCAATTTGCCCTCAAGTAACTCGTCCTACTCAACAGCTATTGCGGGATAATCCTGGTTCGGGTATTAGATGCTTCAGGTGTGGTGAACAAGGGCATCGAGCAACTGATTGCAGGAAACCAGCTAATCGGACAGGTAAAAATCTCCTAATTGATGAAGAAGTTGTAGACGAGACTGAGGAGGTTGGGGAACCCGTATATGACGATGATGAAGAGGAAGGTATGCTGTATGGGGACGATCATGAAACTCTAGTAAGCATGAGTCTATTGACCCCCAAAGGCGACTCAGGGGACGACTGGTTGAGAACCAACATCTTTCACACAACCTGTACGGTAGCGGATAAGGTCTGCAAACTGATCATTAATAGTGGAAGCTGTAAAAAAGTAGTGTCTGAAGAAGTTGTCCCAAAATTACAATTCAAGACAGATCGGCATCCCATGCAATATAAATTATCGTGGTTGAGTAAAGGCAGTGCAGTATCAGTCTAAAAGCGATGCCTAGTATCTTTTTCGATTGGTAGGAAATATTTTGACAATGCTCGGTGTGACGTTGTATCAATGGATGCTTGTCACATATTGTTGGGACGACCTTGGCATCATGAACAGTGTTGTTCATGATGGGCAGCAAAATACTTATTCCCTTAGCATCAAAGGAAAGAGGGTTGTGTTGGCGCCAAGTAGAGAAGAAATCACTCCTGCCCCGGTAGCTAAAAATGCCAACCTACTTTCTATGTCCAGGTTTTTGGGAGAGATTGAGCATGAAGATATGATATATGCTCTAATACCTCGTGAGACTAATACAACAGACGAGAATCCAGATTTACCGGCAGAAGTACAACAGATGCTAACGGAGTTCTCTGATTTGATGCTTGAAGATCTTCCGTGGGGTTGTCGCCTATGAGGAATATTCAACATCAGATTGACCTTGTTCCAGGGTTGAGTCTACCTAATCGACTGTCTTATCGCCTCAGTCCTAAGGAAGCTGAGGAATTACAGCGACAAGTGGTGGAGTTGTTAGAGAGGGGATACATTCGTGAGAGCATGAGCCCATGTGCAGTTCCTGCTCTACTAGTACCGACGAAGGATGGTTCTCAACGTATATGTGTTGATAGCAGAGCAATTAACATGATTACAATGAAGTGCAGGTTTTTGATTCCCCGCTTGGATGATATGTTGGAACAATTGTCCGGTTCTAGGGTCTTCTCAAAAATTGACCTTAAGAGCGGATATCAACAAATCAGAATACAGCCAGGAGATGAATGGAAGACAGCGTTTAAAACACAACATGGTTTGTATGAGTGGATGGTCATGCCCTTTGGACTATCCAATGAGCCCAGCACTTTTATGAGGTTTATGCATAAGGTGTTACGGCCTTTCATGAGAAAGTTTGTAGTGGTCTACTTTGATGATATCCTCATCTACAGCCTGACGTGGGCATCTCACTTTGATCACTTTCATGTAGTTTTTGATGTGTTGAGGATGGAGTGCCTATTCGTTAATAGGAAGAAGTGTTAGTTCTTCACTACTTCTGTTACTTTTCTGGGTTTTGTTGTGTCAACTGATGGTGTTCATGCAGATCAATCTAAAATAGACGCAATTTTGGAGTGGCCCAATCCAAAAACCTTGCACGATGTCAGAAGCTTCCATGGATTGGCATCCTTCTATCGCCGGTTCATCAAGAATTTTAGCACTTTGATTGCCCCAATCATAGAGTGCCTCAAGGGAGATTCTTTCCAGTGGTCTGTGGAAGCAGAAACCAGCTTTCAGTTGGTCAAGCAACGGATGATAGATTCTCCAGTGTTGGCACTCCTAAATTTTGATAAGGTACTTGAGGTAAATTGTGATGCATCTGGAGTGGGCATTGGTGGTATTTGAGTCAGGAGAGGCGTCCAGTGGCATTTTTCAGCAAGAAGCTATCAGGATCAAAGAGGAACTATTCTACCTATGATCTCGAGTTCTATGCCATAGTTCAGTCTTTGAAGCATCGGCGTCATTACTTGATACATAGGGAGTTTCTTTTTATCACTGATCATGAGACCATGAAGTACATCAATGGTCAACATAAATTGAGTAGACGACATGCCAGTGGGTGGCATACTTGCAGGAGTTCACCACATTTTCACTAAGGCACCAAGCTGGGAGCCTGAATCGTGTTGTGGATGCATTGAGTCATCGTACATCACTTCTCACCACCATGAGAGCCAATGTCGTGGGGTTTGAGGCTTTTTCGAATATGTATGCTGCTGACCCTTCCTTCGGGAAGATAATCCAGGAGGTAAATAACAATCAGCGACATGATTTCGTTTTGCATAATGGGTATCTATTTCCTGGATTGCAGTTGTGTGTTCCAGATTGTTCATTAAGGCAGCATATCGTCAGTGAACTTCATAATATGGGACATTTTGGGAGGGATAAGACACTAGTCTTGGTTTCATCTACTTATTATTGGCTCAAATTGAGTAGTGACATGGCTCATCATGTTGGGCATTGTTATGTATGCCCGCGGTCTAAAGGGACTCTTACTAATGAAGGTCTTTACACACCTTTGCCAGTGCCTGAGGCGCCTTGGGTTGATGTCAGTATCGATTTCGTATTGGGACTGTCCCGTACCTAACTGGCCTCGGATTCTATTTTTGTTGTGGTTGACAAGTTCTCGAAGATGACCCATTTCATAGCATGTCGGAAGACAATGGATGCTACCCGGATTTGCCATCTTTACTTCAAAGAAATTGTGCGTTTGCATGGTGTGCCTCATTCCATTACGTCTGATCGTGACAATAAGTTCACGAGTGATTTTTGGAGAAGCTTATGGGAGAAATTGGGGATGCAGTTGAATTTTAGTAGCTCCTACCATCCCTAAATAGATAGTCAGACCGAGGTGGTGAATCGGAGCTTGGGTAATCTGTTGAGGAGTCTGGCAGGAACTAAGCCGAAACAGTGGGATTTGGCGTTACCTTAGATAGAATTTTCCTGTAACAGGTCGAGGAATAGAACCATAGGGATGAGTCCATTTGAAATTATCTATGGTCGGGTTCTATCTGGGGTCCTTGATTTAGCTCCTATTCCATGTGTGGGTCTTATAAGTCACAAAGCAAATAAAATGGCAGAACATCTTTGGGGAATCCATGCTCAAGTGAAATTAGCCATTTAAGAGAGTTATGCGAAGTACAAGGTTCGGCTGACAGTCATCGTCGTCAGGTCCTTTTCGAAGTTGGTGATTTTGTGTGGGGCAGTGTTAACTCGGGATCATTTTCCTGTTGGGGAGTACAATAAATTGAAAAAGCAGAAGGTTGGTTCTTGTGAGGTTCTGCAGAAGATCAACGACAATGCTTACCGACTACGCCTCTCCAGCCATTTGAAGAATTCTGGTGTCTTCAATGTGAAGCACCTCAGTCCTTGTTTTGGGGTTCTTGAAGATACTCAAGTGAACTCGAGGATGAGTTATTTCCAACCCGGGGTGACTGATGCAGGAGGCTCCGAGTCAGACAAGGCTGAGCTATCTGATAGTACATTAATGGCGCTGCGATACCATGAGTTGGCAGATCAGTGCAAAATTAGCAAATAATCATCGACCATTCCTAATTGGGGCCTTTTTGGACACGTTTCGGTATTTTGGTCATAACTTTGGCTACAGTTGTCGGAATCACGCCCATGACCCCAATTCGGGAAGTTCTTTCGGCGCGCACGTAATGATCACTGAGCTATTCTCGATATGCATTGGTTTCAAGGCCAAATTGAGTTTTTTTACTTTCGAATTATCAATTTAAGTTATTTTTTGTCATTTTTAGTAATATTTCAATTTCTGACATAGATTACGATATAAAATTAAGCCAGATTTTTGGGATCTTATTTCCTTTATTACGTATTTCCTTTTGATATGAATAATAGAATTTTTCTATTTTTGGTAAAATTCCAAAAGTCATTATTTTCTAGCTATTTAACTCGATTTGTGGGTTATTTTCGTTCAATTGTTGAATAATAAATATTTTTTCATTCTTCTTAATGTTATTCTTTTGCGTTCTTCTTTATTATTGTCTATTGGTTCCAGCCTGCAGAATAATCACTATTCTACCCGACGTCACTGAGGAATTAGATGAGAAATCCTTAAACAATGTCGTCTAAAAGTTTGAGCCATGACAAAGGGGCCTTCAACATGCCCTTGACATGCTCGTCAAATTTAAAGAAGCGCACAATTTTCATAAACGGCTAGAATTCAAGACTCGCGTTGCTCTGATTTTGAAAAAGGAATGCCCATTCGTTACTCTCCAATAGCCAATAGCTTAAGCTTTTCAATGGTGGTTCAAAATAAACGTCTAAGATTTAGTTCAACCAGTGCAATTTACAATAGTAGCCACCTAGACTAGTGTTCTATCACCACTCACGTTAGAAAATCTTATTCTTTACAATATTTTAATTTCTTTTTACCCTTATTGCGATTCAGCTTATCAAATAAGCCATTAATAGAACTTGCACTTGAATTGAATGTTGGGTTTTTTGATACCCAATAAATCCAGACGATGATGTAAAATCGTTGTTGGATAAATTATATCAACACATTAGCGATAGCTCAACCCGAAAACAACTCAGGGCCACTAGAAACAACTTAATTGGGTTAATGTTTCTCGTGACCCAACACTCGTAGATGGTCCAAGTTATTAGGTTGGATGATGATTTCATTAGCCCATTTATTGTTGGATGGTTGTGGTCTTTATTGGTAGCCCAATTAATGTCTTGGCCCAATTGATGTAACATAATATTCATCCTACATATATCTATTCTCTTGGTTAACTTAGTGTGGGTGATTTGAGAGGGTTGAAGGGGGGAAAATGGTTGCTCCTTGGTGGAAGAAAACCCCGCAGCTTCAAGAGAAAATTCCGGCTAGCTTGGTGCTCCAAAATCCGGTAATATACTTTGTGTATTGGTCTCTTCCTTGTCTTCTTTGTGGTGCCCCATTTCCCTTGACTTTGTGGCTTCAAATCACTACCACCATGTGTACCTGTTCGCTTGAAAATATACCGCAAATGCACGGGTCGCGTACAAGTAATAAAGTGGACTTTTTGAGTCCGAATTGTCGATCCCTCGAGGAATGTTACTTTAGATTACACGACTTTAATCAATTTAATTCTAACAATCAAATGAAACACACACAATTAAACATGAGATTTGGAAAGCGGTAAATAAACTAAAAATCTACAAAATAAGAAAAACACAAATGTTTGGAAATTTCGGAAAAAGAACATGGTTGGGATTCGTGGTTTCGTTTAACCATCGCCTAATTAATTTCTCTATAAACCAATTAACGCATTACTTAATTCCTATGTTAGACCCGATCTTCCAATTTTAGTTAATTACCTCTATCGAGTGAAATTAACCCTAATTGATTGGTTTAACCTACAATATCTCTATATTGATTACAACCAAACAATCGCATTCAATTATTGTGAAAATAGCTCATTGGGTCACATAGGGTTAATGATATATCTCTATCCATTACACAAACCTAGGGTTTCTACTACTTGGTCTAAAATGCACAATCTTCTCTCGAACGATGTACAAATCACTAAACACAATCATCTATTGGCCATATAAATGAAAATGCATGGAAAACAATAATAGAAACACATGAAAATAAGCAACTTAAAATCAAAGGGCAAATATAGAAATTAATCAAGGCTAGGTCAAACTAATTCCACAAATCCCAACACAATTAATTAGCCCATTTTATACATATGATTAAAAAGAGAATGTTTATACAAATACATTACAAATATGTCAAAATAATTGAGAAAAACAAAGATATAGATAAAACCACTTTTTGAGCTTGGCTTTGAATTCTCCCAAATATTTCTCCACCACTTTGATGTAATCTCTTTTTATGCTCTTATTTGATCTCCAAAATACCAAGTAAAAATGAAAAGAAAAAGAAAAGAAGAGAAAATGAAGGAGGAAAGAAAGAGAGAAAAGAGAAAAGAAAAGAAAATAGAAGAAGAAGCAAAACTCACAAGAGAGAAAAACTCTCAAAAACTCTTTCTAGAGTTTGAGTTATGAGTTTTGGTGTTTAAATACTCCCAAAATCGAGCACAAACAAAAGCCCAAAATGCCCTCAAAATATCTGATTTTCAAGAATTTTTAACGCACAGGTGTGCAGGTGCGCACTAAAAGTACGCGGGTGCGCACAATTCCAAAAGCCAAGTGGCGGGTGCGCACTCTTGGTGAAATCAAAAATTGCACATGAGGTCCTCAGGATAAATTGCATAGTTTGTCCCTCAACTTTTATGTTGTACATTTTGGACCTCAGATTTGGATTTTCGTTTCAATATTGCCCTCAATAAATTGCTTCCCAATGTCCTACAACATTCGGCACTTGTGCAACTTGGTCCCAAACTTCACATCTTTGTACGTTTTTGGTCATTTTTTTTATTCTTTTGCCTTGTTCTCTTTCATTTTGGTGATTTTTACCTACAAATGCAATAATTGCATAATTGTGAGTAGAAATTCGCTCAATTTAATTAATAATAAGTATATTTAAGTATTAAATAAGTGTACAAAAACACACTTATTAGTACCCTTTGTGGGTAAGAAAACTAGTGGCAACCGGAGTGTGTGAGTTGTGGGTCGAGCTTGAGTTGGTTGGTGTCGTTTTGGTAGAAAACTGAGCCCGAAAATTGAAGATTGGAGTCACAAATTCCTACATTGAACAATGACGAATACAATGGCAAAACAAATAGATTAACTCATTTTTCAGTTGCTTGGGTTCTAGTTTGTTTTCAACCTTGAAACTCTTCTCAAGAAATCGTACTTGATCATGCAAAAGTTACATTTTGATAAATGTATTTTATATACTTATTTGTGGCTTAAAATAACGATATTAATACTTCTTTTGACAAAATATAATCTAAATTGTTGTATTTTATATTTAATAGGAGAAACTATATGAATGAAAATGAATTGAAGGAAAGAAGCAATAAGTGACGAAAAATTGCAAAATTCAAAGTACGGGAACTAAATTAGCATTGATTACACAATTAAGTAGATTCAAGGATTGAATTGTATTATATTAAAAGAATTGAAGATTTAGAAAAAAAATAATTTATTAATGGGCCACAAATCAGAGGCTGAAATTGAAGGGAAATATATATATACATGCACAAGCAGACAAGAATGGAGGATGGGCCAACTTTGGAAAAAAAAAAAAAAAAAAACAGATTACGGCTGCAAAGGAAGATGTATGTAAATACTTACGGAAAACAAAAACATGAGAAGAGAGCAGAGAATATATTTACACGCAAACAGAGAGACACAGATGCTGGAAATTGAATTTTCAATTAATTAGTTACTAATTGAGATGATTTATTGGAATATATTATTATCAAGAGAGATAATATGTTTTTAGTTTAAAATAATAAACATTATAAAGTCCGATAGGGAATAGAGATATACCTCTATGCTTTACATGATTTTCGTAGGTGTTCTAGATCGTTTAATGCATTTATCATGTTTACATCTTTCATTGAGACATATAAATGTTACATGAGGGGAATATATTTGATAACTATCGAGAGAGGTTTTCAATTACATTAAGAACATTGACAAACAAGAATGACTACAAACTGTCACTTTAATTTGTTGTGCTAAAAATTGATTAACAAGGAGGATTCGACATTTTAGCAATACTTTCACATATTAAAAAAAAATTAGTTAAATTGATTTCTAATTTAATCGATAATTTAGATATTAGTATAGAAAACTCAAAACCTATTTGCTATTCGATTAAGGTTGCTATTAATTTGAACTCGATTGAATACTCAGTGCTCGCGAATTCGACATTCTACACACTACTATATTACTTGTTCACGATCTTATTCACTTGTGAAAAATCAAATGACCACCTTTTCTTCTCCAATTTGCGAAAGCATCGATAATAATCCTCACTGCCATTTTTCTTCTTTGTCAAAGAATGGCCAAAAAGTCGAGTTCTCTTTGTGAACATTTTCGAAATTAACAATGGATGTAGTAGCCTGAAACTGATCCAACCACCCATCATCATTCATTGAATTCTTGAAATGATATATTTTCTATATTAATCTGTAGACTCACAAACTAAACATCTCCAAGTATGTTGGCCTTTACTTGGTTCTGATCATCTAAAATATTTAGTTTTCCAATCTCAACTATTGAGTACAAGAAACTCATAATCAGTAGTAGTGTTCAAGATCAAACGAATGTCTCCCACATAGGCACATACTTCTCTGAAATGCCTTTATGATATGTTTTGATTGTTAGTTTTGCCCTCTCCAGTCCCACGTACACATCGCCCATGGCAGGCATGTCTCAATCTACCATCCTGAGGATTTTAACTAGCAGTTCAGATATGCTCACGACTTCTGTATAAGCATAACTAAAATCACTACTGTCATTACTTGAACAACATTCTCAATACCAACTTCTAAGATAACTGATTCAAGTAACCCCAAAAAATAATGATCACCATCAGCAAGGCCAGAGACATGAATGGATCTCAAGAAATAAAGACCCTTTAGGGCATGTAACGGAAAAAGCTACAAGCGATTTGGTCCTAAACAATGAGATGGTGAACCCATGGGGCGAGCAAAATTGCGCAATTCAAATGTAAAATGCCCGAGGTATCACGTTAAGATTAACATTATGAGATATTTAACGATACTTATAGACTTATACAGGTACATCCAGGGGCGGAGCTGGGGGGGGGGGGGGGGTTTTAAAATTTTTTTTTTTGGTTCTTTTTATATTTACCATTACCATTTTGTCCTCAAATTGAATAAAATTGTTAAACCCTACCAATTTCATTGTTCGTTTCCGTCTTCAAAGTGTGAACTCGAAAGGAACACTTGTAATAAGGTATAATTTTGCTAAATTAAATATTGGTACTTTCTTTTATATGTTTTTTGATTTTTTTGTTAATAAGGTATCAAAAAAAAAAAAAAAAAATTTCGGCTCTATATCTTCAATTCTGGGACTCCCCCAACTTCAACGACTGGCGCCGCCCCTGGGTACATCCAACTCAAATTAGGCTGCATAAGTTCTACCCTAACCTAACTGTAACACATTAGTTATTCTTCTTTTTCTTTGACAACCAAGCCAACTTATTTATTAGAATCAAACTTCAAAATGTTTACAAGAAAAGGAGGTGGTCGTACTAGCTAAATACTACGTTGACAATGGGAAAAGGCCTCTTTGGCTAAAACACGCGCCGCAACATTTGCTTTTAGCCAAATAAAAGAAAAGTTAACCCCAGAAACGAGGTCCTTAGTGTGCAATACGGCTCAAGAGATAAATTTATTTAATTCTTGTTCTCAACGTGCTCTCTTACAGCATGGCGGATTCATCTTTAAACATTTAACATGCAGTAACATTATGATAATTGATTTTAAGATCTTTAACTACTCTAATACCGTGTTGAATTATTTGATTTAATATCCTGGGTCCATAGAGAAACGGATCCGTCTTTCGGTGTAGTCCAAACGTTTGCCTAATCTTCACGGATTAATTGATATCCACATGATAAAACAGCTATTTTCTGCACTTTCATTCGAACACATAAATTTATGTTAGAATATGGCACCGTGGTCTGGAGAATAATAACTCAACTGCGAGATATGCCAACTGCAAACTTTGAATGTAGAAAAACAGTTTAATTTATAGCATTCCCAATTAAGAGTGACATAGTAATTAAGAAACAAACTATAGATATAGGAGTATTAGTGATAATAATGAAAGTATCGCATCGAGGAAGATATGAGTGACATCGGCTTTAGCCATGGCACCTTGAATGTCGAAGCAAACCCCCACGGTTTGTGCGGGATAGGTACACTTAAGTATTACGATTTGTGGTTGCATAATTCAGCCGTGCCTCTCTATCAAAGTCTTACTCGCGTAGTAGATGACATGGATAATTTTATTCTTTCTTTGACCAAGTACTATCCCTACTGTATAGTTGCTGGCGTCGCACATCAACTCAAATAACAGTTTCTAGTCCGGTGCAGCTATAACTCAAGATGGAGACTGGAGAGACAATGGTCCAGGGCGAACCTCAGCCCCTACATGATAGCAATGCATTCCCCCGCAAGAGGTAAGATGTCAACATGGATGAATAGAGCTGCACTATCATCCCTGCACATCACCTTAATGCCTAAATGTCCTTGTCCATGTTTTGTGGCAACAAAATGAGTTTTAATTATTTTCAATCTGTCAATGACAATTTTTTGGAAAAATAAGAAATTTAGTTATTTGCTAACTTTGATGATAGTAGAGAAAATATAGAGCACTTAACGAAATATGGATAGCCTGCAAAACTGCTAAAATTTTAACATAAGCATTTATACTACTCATTTAAATAAAGTCAATATTTTTAGATTTGAAAGTTTTAAATTATCGAATATGTAGACCCAACGTGTGGAATTACACAATTAAAAGAAACAAGTCACTTTTTAATTTTTCTATATGGCTAGATCAAATAAGTCAATTTATCATAAGTTTGAATACCACAATCAATAATTAAAGTAATAAAGAACACCAAAGATGATCACTGGTAAAAACTCTGGGCACTTTACTAGTTAGTAGTGCACTATAAATCAAAGCAAATTTATAGTACGGTCCAAACTCAACTACTCCTTAGAACTTCTGACATCAATTCTTGCAGTGTCACTTGATTATACTGGAGGTGTGCTCGTTCAAAATAAATCCTGACACCTGGTTTATACCTTAGCCCTCCTGGATTGGCTGGATCCCGACTCCTGGTATCTCACCTTATTTCTCGTGAATTTGTGCTTCTGCAACAACTCCTGATCACTGGTATCGATTTATCTCCGATGAATTATATATATATATATATAGAGAGAGAGAGAGAGAGAGAGAGAGGTGTTTGAGATAAAAAGAGATTGAAAAACCAAGTATTTGAGGCAAAACAGGATGAAAAACCAAGTATTTGAGGCAAAACAGGATTCTGAACGTCAACCCGTCGCTCGAGCGTCAAGCTAGCGACGATGAGCATCAACTGAGCAGTCAGTATTTTTATTGTAACTTTTTCTCTCGATATCTAATTGGGATGATTCAAAATGCGTTGAAAATATAACTCAAAATGAACAATTCTTCTGAAATAGAGTTATCCAAATTCCAATATTTTATATACGAAAAATGCGTTGCAAGTTGCGACTGAGATTTCAGAACATAACTTGTACAACTTTTTGACACTCTTTATACTTCTAATTGCATTCCTTGGATCATATATGATCTTCTTGGACATCTTTGCTCATTCAAGAACTATATTTCCAACCCCAACTCTTTTGACATTAATTGGGACTCAATAACTCATATTTTGACATTGATTGCAACTAGATAAACTTCTAATATAATTCAACTAGGACTTGATTTTGACAAATGAAATGGCAAATTACAAATTTAGAAATTTCCAATTATAACTTGAACTTAACAAGATGGAACCCTGAATTTCAATTAAAAAAAAGAGTTTAAAAATTTTAGAAATATAAAGTATCATGATGATCATAACTTCTATAATAATAATAATAATAATAATAATAATAATAATAATAATAATAATAATAATAATAATAATAATAATAATAATAATAAAGATTATTTAATTTTCAATGTCCCGTAAAAGTCATATTAGTCTTGTAAGGTATCGACTCATGATGTTTGCTATCCATCATGAATGTATTATTGTTACAAGGAAATAGAGCCATTATATAAGACTTCATTTTGTGTTGTATCAATGCGTATGTCCCAACAAAGAATCCATAAGACTTTGAAATTGCATGCAAATTGAAATAAAGTATATGCTTGAGGTTGTAAAAATGATTTTGCCTCATCTTTGAAGTGTTTGAATCCTTGAAGAGAGAGACTAGGTAGAATATTCTCTTCAAGTCCAAATTATTCAAACCAAATTTGAAACCATTTTGGGAAAGTATTTTGACATGCTTGGTGAAAAAGAATAAACCATGAATGATTCACTAGTCTAAAAAAGAAAATATTGAACAAAACATCTTGATAATCAAGATAATTGAAATGACAAGAAAATTCTTCATCTTTTGAGAGATTCATTTTCTTTTCTTCCCAAAGGTGTTGACCCCAATCATCAAATGTCGACACTTTGCAAATTGAAATTTTTGAGAAGTCAATATGTTGAGAATTCTGTTTATTTGGAGTGTGAGTTATCACAGCATATCCGATTTTGAGTAGGATCTTTTCGTAGAATTCTCGGGGTTTTTGAAGATTATTTGGAAGGAAATAAAAAGATGGGAGAAAAAGATCTAAAAAACATTCAGTAGGATCTGAATATTTTCAATCAAGGTTGTTTCCATATTGAAAAGGGTAAGAACATTATTTTTGATGAAATATTGAAAAGGTTTTGGATTGATTTCTGGAAGTTTTCCAGAACCAGTTTAACTGTCTTTTTTGTAGTTTGAAGGGTTTTTTGGATTTTGAGGAGCTTTTCCAAGCACAAAAAAAGTATTTGAAAAAAGAACCAGGGTATTGGAAGATGAATATTTTGAATCTAAAGAATTTTTGTTAGAATTTTGAATGTATTCAATAATTGTTGGGGAAGGAAGAGCAATTTTATTTTTGCTTTTGTTCTTGTTTTTTGAAGAATTTGTAGAAGAGGAAGCCATGTCCTCAAGAACTTTGTTGTACCAATCTATGTTGGCACTTTTCCTTTTCATCTCTCTTTTGGGGTATTCTCACCTTCACTCGGAATCTCTCTTTTTTTGTAAGAAACTTTCTAGTGAGGAGGTCCGCAA
Source organism: Fraxinus americana (assembly GCA_035079005.1). NCBI lineage: Eukaryota > Viridiplantae > Streptophyta > Magnoliopsida > Lamiales > Oleaceae > Fraxinus > Fraxinus americana. The sequence continues at coordinate 678,431 of CM068722.1, read as the reverse complement.
GAATATTATTATTTCCTTGTATATATAGAATTTTGAAATCAAAACAAGACAAAATAGCTTGCCATCTTGGAAAAAAATGTTTTAAAACAAGGTTTTTCACATCTTTTTGTAGAACACCTTTGGATGCTTTACGGTCTGTTTTTAAAATAAATGTTTTATTGATTAAATCGTCTTGAAATTTTGAAACACAAAGAACAATTGAAAGAATTTCCTTTTTGACTGTTAAATAATTATTTTGAGAAATAATCCAAGCACCGAAATAGTAATGGAACAATTGTTCTTGATTTGACCCTTTTGGAATCTGCTTTAAGACTCCACCAAATCCTAAGTCTGATGTATCGGTCTCAACAATAAGACTAGCATCTGGATCAATAATTGAGAGACAATAAATATTTCTTATGGCTTTTTTGATACTCTGAACAGCTAAGGTACACTCATGACCCCATGGTTTTGAATTTTTTTGTAGTCTTTTAAAAAGAGGTGCACAAAGTAGTCTAATACTTTTGACAAAATCAAACGCATAATTAACGAATCCAAGAAATCTGTGTAGACTAGCTTCATCAAGAATTTGATCAGAAAATTTATCAGTAAAATCTAAACTTTTTTGAATAGACGTAATTGTACCTTGAAAAATTGTATGTCCAAGAAATCTTATTTTAGTTTGACAAAGAACAATTTTCTTAACAGAAATTGTTAATCCATTATTTCTAGCAATATTGAAAAAGATATTTAAATGCTTGAAATGTTGTTCTAAACTTTCAGAATAAAGTAAAACATCATCAATATAAACAATAACAAAATTTTGATAAGGACTGAAGATATCATTCATGATTTTTTGAAATTCTAAAGGGGCATCTTTTAGCCCAAATGGTATAACATTCAATTCATACTGTCCGAATGGAACATTAAAGGCAGTTTTATATTATCTTCTTCTTTGATTTGTATCTGCCAAAAGCCATATTTCATATCAAATTTAGAAAATATAACCCTTTGAATAATCTATTCAAAAGATCTTTCTTTTGAGGAAGAGGATATATAATCCATTAAAGGGCAGAATTGAGGGGCTTGTAATCAATTACAAGTCTTGGAGCACCACGTTCTATTTCTGCTTAATTAAGCACATAAAATGCAGAGCAATTCCAAGAAGATTTACTAGGACGATTTAATCATTTTTCAAAGAAATCTTTGAATTCTTTGGTACAGTATTCAAGAAGTTCCTTATTCATTTGAATAGGTCTTGACTTAGTAGGAATCATTGATTCATGGAAATCAGAATAATATGGAAGAGAAACAATATGCTTTTTTCTATTCCAAAATGCATTAGGAATCGTAGAACATACTTCTCTTTTGAATTTTTGAAGAAATAGAGAAAATTTTTCTTTATTTGAAGAATTTTGCAATTGATCATTAATCCTTTGAAATTTAATTTCTTCTTTAAGAAAACGAACATGTTGTTTTTTTGAAATTTATAGTGTTAATAATTTGAGAAATAAATGCTTGTTTAAAAGAATTAACATCTTTGTAAGAAGGGGGATTTGTAAATTTAAAAAACATATTTTGGCCAAAGATATTGGTCGTAAGTCCTTTTTCAAAAGCTTGAAAAGGATAAATTTGGACAATGAAAGGAGTACCAAAAATTACTTCTTGATCTAAATCTTTGACAAGATAAAATATATTTTTGAACTAGATATTTGAATTGCAAACATGAGCATTGGAAAATTTATATTGAACATTCAATTTCTTTCCACTAGCGCCGTAAAGACGTTCAGTAGTTTTTTAAAAGTATTTTGTAGGATTAATCATTTATGAATACAATTTTGATTAGCATCGGAATCAATAAGAACTCTAGCTATTAATTTAAAAATTTTATTAACAACTATATCCATTTGATTATACAATTTTTGAAGATAAACATGATTGATAACATTGACATTTTCTTCCTCTGTAAGTGGAAGAGTTTGATCAGGGTTATTAAAAAGTTCAGGATGATCAAATTGAGCAATATATTCTAATTCTTTCTTAGAATTGGAATCCGAATCAGAATCAGTATGAATATTTGAAGTGTTCTCATTGTTTGATTTAAAAAGAGCAACTTCAAATTTGATGTCTGTAACTTGATTTTCAAGGTGAGCAATTTGAGATTTTATTTCTCTAACTTTTGATTTTAAATCAGAATCAGAAGATTTTGAGTATGATTCATGATGAAACCTATTTAATATGTCTTTGATATTAAACGGTTTAGATGAAGTAATAGATTTTGAAGGTAATAGTTGAGAATTTTTTTTTTTAATTGAGAATTATCAATCTTCTCAATTATTTCTTGAATAAGTTCTTCCTCTTTAATAAGAACATTTATGGTTTTACATCCACAAATCTTTTTACTTTGACTAGAACGGGAAGAGAATGAAAAATTAGATTCATTATCAGATTCTTCTTGATTTTGATAAACTTGTTCTAATTTAGAATTTAAAGTTTCATCAGAATTGGAATAAAGCAAGTTGAGAAGTTCAAGCTTAACATCTTCATCAATGTGAAGATTATTAATCTTTCCTTTCATAGGACATTTGTTCGAATAATGACCAGTTTGATGACATTTATAATAGGCAACTCTTGTCGAATTTTGAGATTTAGAAGGAAATCTTTTTTGAAATTTCTTTTGAATTTGAGTTTTTTGAAATTGTGGAGGAGGTTTTTGGAAAAAAATTATCTTTCCTTTTTAAATTTCTTTTTCTTAAAAATGAAGGAAAATGTTTTTGTTTATTTTTTGTAGAAGGAGAAATAATTTTTTCAAAACCATATTGCTCACAAAAAGATCCAAGCTCTTTCGTGCTTCCCAATCCTTCAGATTTGAGCTTAGCTTTGAGCTTAAGATTGTTACAAGGAGCAAGTTCTTCTTTATTAATAAAACTTATAATTTCTCCAAAAGTGAGACTATGATAAGGAACAGTATCATTATTTTGAAATTTAATAAAATTTTGAACTTTTTCTGCAAAAAACTTTGGAAGTCTAGAAATAAATCTTTCTTTCCAAAATTCATTGTTACAATCTTCACGAAGGATAACTCTAGAAAGGAAAATATCCTTATACCATCTAAATTCATGTAATTGAGGACATGTAATATTCATTAGAATTTTAGATGATCTATCTTGAAGTAAAGTAGGAGTTCTAACAAAATGTTTCATAATAGAGAAAACAAGAGTAGCAAAGCTATCGCTAACAATATTATTATTATTATTATTATTATTATTATTATTATTATTATTATTATTATTATTATTATTATTATTATTATTATTATCAAATTTTGTTGTGTGAAGAATTTCTTGTCAGTTATCTTCAGAAAGACAATTACTCCACCAACCCCTTAATTGACCAGTAAAGCCAACTACGAGATTAGTACAAGCAGCACATCCATCAAGATTCCTACTTGTGTAGGCGGACATACAAACAGACATTTTTTCCATAGTTTGAATAATTTGAAACTCAGTCGTACCATCGATATTCCATTCTACAACTTCTTCACCTGAATAGGTTTCAGTGATTTTTCTTCTAAAATAACTTTCTTCTAAAAGTAAATCAGGGTGAGAAGGTCTAGGATAATACGTTGGAAGTTTTGAAAAATTTTTAAATTTATTAATTTGAAGAGGTTCTTCATCAATAAATTGATTTTCAAGATTATCAAAATTATCAAATGCATTAATATTTTTTGATGAACTTAATTTTGAAAATTGCCTTGTAAGTTCCTCAAGAACTTGTGACTCAGAGGAAAAAGAACTTCTTTCTAATTCAGGAGAAAGACTTGATTCGATGGGTTTGAAAAGAAGAGGTTTCTTTTCTTTGACTTTTGATTTTTTGACATCTCGATAAGCAGTCTTTAAATCTTTAGTAGTAAAAGAAGAATCCTTTGAATTATTCTCACTTTTAGAATTTGATTCAATTCTGGATAATTGAGAACACATAGAGTGAAGAACAATATTGGTATAATTGTTCTGAGCTTGAAGATTTTTGATATCAACAGTTTTAGCAGCAGCATTTTCTACCCTTTCTTCAGAAATTTGTTTAAAGGGTGATGCAACTACATCTGTTGTACCATGAGGAAAAATGATTTCCGAAAGAGGAGGGTAGTCAGTGTTGGAAATGGGTCAAGTTTGACCAATAATTCGGGTGGGACCCGGTATCCGTTTTGTGCGGGTCAATGGTCAAACGCGTTCTACTCCGCGAGTAGATATTCGAGATATATTTAATATCACAAAACCATTTCCGGATGAGTGAGAAATTAATGCTAGAAGTTGGCAACTTGAAAGTAAAAATCCTGGAATTTAAAATCAAGTGTGGGAACTTAATCCCACATAGGAAGTTGAAAGAATTTTGAACCAATTTATATACCTCAAGTTTGGATATGGGTTTGGGCCCCAAGGGGTACCAATAGTCTTTGAAAGGGGGAAGTCTTAGACAATGTCTAGACTAGTCCAAAGCCCACACGCGCGCGCCGCCGCCGTCCGTCCGACCGGCCGGCTCGGCTCGGCTCGGCACGGCACGAGCACGAGTCGGGTCGGGTCGGGTCGTGGGTCGTGGTTGGTTCCTATATTCTTTTTGGACAAAATAAATTAAAATTATTTATTTAATTTATTTTTATTTTTATTTTCGGAAATTGATTAAGTGAAAAGGTGTGTCTTTTATAATCTATTCGAAACTGTTCGGACTAAAACGGACACAAACCAATAGGTGTGTCTATTCAGGAATAACTTTCAAAGAGTTGCAACTCTTGGCCTGCAGCCTTTGGAAATCTATAAATAGGACCCCGGTTTCCAAATTTCGTTCATTCAAAAAAATCATAATTCTCTTGTCTTGCATTCTGCATAACTAAAATATTTTTCCCGTTCATTGAGAGAGTACGAAACGTTTTACAGGTTGTTTGTTCTTCTTTGTTAGAGTGCTTCTACACCGCAAGTGAAAGATTGTTGTATCTTGGGAGGCGATTGGCGTCAACTGCACCGTAGCGAGACGAAATCGTCTTAAGGAAATAGAGTCGAACTCTAGCCTCAATCTCTGTTTTTACGCAATTTTGTTTAGCGTTTATTCGGTTTGCCATTTCCTTCTCTTCGTTTTTTATTTTTGTTATATAAATCGCATGCTATATAATTGTTTCTAACAATCTTAAGACGATTTTTATAGTTAGTTTGTTTTATTATTTGCATGCATTTATATAATCCGAATTTAGCGTAACTTTATAATCTGTTTGCATGTATTTATTGATTTTTGTTTACATGCATAAACTGATTATTTAACGTCATCTATTTTAAATCCGGCTTTGCATAATTCATATTAATTACATAATATTAATATTGTGTTTGACCCAACGTTATATCTTTATAATCTATTAATCGATTATTTATAATCATTGCCATACTTTGATTATAATATATTCTGTTTTCGTAACAGAAATGGATGTAACAAGTGGAAGTAATGTAAATTCCCCTATTGGAACCAACAATACTACGGTTCCACCTATGGCTGTTCCTGTTCACACCACTCCGGTTTCACATGGAGAAAAACCGGAAAAATTCAGTGGAATGGATTTCAAAAGATGGCAACAAAAGATGCTATTTTACTTAACCACCTTTGAATTTGGCAAAGTTCCTAGCGAGGATGCTCGAGCGGTTCAAGAAGGACCAAATAACGGGGAGTCCCTTATCGCTTTGGACGCATGGAAGCACTCAGACTTCTTATGCAAAAACTATATTCTCAATGGGGTTTTGGACAATACACTATATGGCGTTTATAGTGCTATGAAATCTGCAAAAGAACTTTGGGAGTCTTTGGAGAAAAAATACAAAACGGAGGAGGATCTTTGGTACAAAGAAGTTTATTGTTGGAAAATTCCTCGACTACAAAATGGTAGATTCCAAGACTATTATTAGCCAAGTTCAAGAATTGCGAGGTTCTTCTTCATGACATACATCTGAAAACATGACCGTCGGAGTGAATCATTCCAAGTGTTGCCATAATTGAGAAACTCCCTCCTACGTGGAGAGATTTCAAAATTATCTCAAGCACAAACGGAAGGAAATGAATCTAGAAGAATTAATTGTTCGGCTAAGGATTGAAGAAGATAATAAGAAATCGAGAAAAGAAATGCGGAGGGCAGTTTGTGCAAGAAAAGGCAAACATGGTGGAATCTAGTTTAAAGAAGAACAAGAAAAGGAAGTTTTACGGTGATGTTCCTAAGAAGGACAATAAGAAGAATACTAAGAAGTTCAAAGGCAAATTTGCTACAACTGTGGAAAAAGCTGGACATCGTGCTAGTGAATGTCGCAATCCAAAGAAGCCAGAATGCTCAAGCACACATATTGAAGGAGATACCTTATCCAATGATATAGAAGAACCGAACTTGTCTGCTTTGTTGTATCAGAATGCAACAATATTGGAAATCCCGAGGGAATGGTGGGTAGATCTTGGAGCTACCCGTCACGTTTGTGCCGACAAAGGGATGTTCTCTAATTATAATGCCATCAATGGAGAATAGTTATTTATGGGAAACTCATCAAGTTCAAAAGTTGAAGGACAAGGAAAGGTGGTGCTGAAAATGACTTCGGGCAAGGAACTCGTCCTCAACAATGTGCTGCATGTGCCCGACATTCGCAAAAATCTTGTATCCGGGGCTTTACTTAGTAAACATGGTTTTAAATTAGTCTTTGTGGCTGATAAATTTGTACTCACCAAAAATGATGTATATGTGGGGAAAGGTTACTTGAGCGATGGGATGTTCAAAATGAACGTCCTCACTATTGTACCAAAAACTATGAAGAATAATAATACATCTTCTTCTGCTTATATCGTTGAGTCTTCTTGTTTATGGCACAATCGATTAGGACATGCAAATTTTAAATCCGTTCGTAAATTAATGAACTTAAATTTACTGCCTTCTTTACAATTTGATCCTAACCATAAATGCGAGATTTGTGTTGAGGCTAAATTAGCCAAAGCTCCTTTTCATTCTGTTGAAAGGACTACTACACCTTTAGAATTGATTCATAGTGATATCTCTGTGACTTAAAGTTTGTGCAAACTAGAGGTGGTAAAAGTATTTCATTACTTTTATTGTGATTGCACAAAATATTGTTATGTCTATCTTTTAAGAAGTAAAGATGAGGCCTTAAATGTTTTCAAACAGTATAAGAATGAAGTTGAAAATCAACTTAGCAAACGAATAAAGATTATTCGAAGTGATAGAGGTGGAGAATATGGAGCACCGTTTGAAGAATTTTGTTCTACTTTTGGAATCATTCATCAAACAACGGCGCCTTATTCACCTCAGTCAAATGGCGTTCTTTGAACGAAAAATCGAACTCTTAAAGAGATGATGAACGCTATGTTGATAAGTTCTGGTTTGCCTCAGAATTTGTGGGGGGAAGCTATCCTCTCTGCAAATGTCATTCTTAATAAAATACCTCAAAAGAAAAAGGATGAAACTCCTTATGAGCTATGGAAAGGTCATAAGCCTACATATAAACACTTAAAAGTGTGGGGGTGTTTGGCTAAAGTAGAAGTACCTAAGCCTAAACAAATTAAAATTTGGCCTAAAACTATTGATTGCATATTTATAGGATATGCTCATAACGATAGTGCATATCGGTTCCTTGTTCATAAGTCGGACATTTCGGATATGTACACGAAGGTACTATTATTGAATCTAGGAATCTTGCATTTTTTGAAAATGTATTTCCATGTAAGGAAAAGAACGAAATAAGTTCAAATAAGCGGACTTATGATACGCAAATAATGGACATCTAAACGATGAAGATGAACTTAGACGCGATAAAGCACTAGAACTTCTACATCTTTTGGTCCAGATTTTCTAACTTATATGGTAGAAAATGATCCAAAGACATTTAGTGAAGCAATGTCTAATCTAGAAGCTCCATTTTGGAAGGAAGCTATTAATAGTGAGATAGAATCTATTATGTCAAATCACACTTGGGAATTGGTTGATCTTCCACCTGGAAATAAACCTCTAGGATGCAAGTGGATTTTCAAGAAAAAGTTAAAGTCGGATGGATCTATTGATAAATATAAGGCCGGTTGGTAGCAAGGCTATAGACAAAAGGAAGGCCTTGACTTCTTCGATACCTACTCACCGGTTACAAAGGATTACTTCTATTAGAGTCCTTATGGCAATTCTTTGCATTACATAATCTTGAAATCCATCAAATGGACGTAAAAACCGCGTTCTTGAATGGCGAGTTAGAAGAAGAAATTTACATGGAACAACCTGAAGGGTTTATAGCTCTGGACGGGGAGAAAAGGTGTGTAGACTCGTTAAGTCTTTGTATGGGTTAAAACAAGCTCCAAAGCAATGGCACCAAAAGTTTGACAAAACAATGCTGTCAAATGGTTTTAAAATTAACGAGTGTGATAAATGTGTTTATATTAAAAACACACCTAATGCATATGTCATTGTGTGCCTATATGTGGATGATATGCTAATTATGGGAAGCAACCATACTATGATCATATCTACTAAGAAAATGTTGACAAAACATTTCGACATGAAGGATATGGGTGTAGCAGATGTAATTTTAGGAATTAAAATCTCTAAAACACCTAATGGACTTGTTCTATCACAATCTCATTACGTTGAGACTGTTCTTAAGAAATTTGACATTTATGATGAAAGTCCAGTTAAAACACCCGTAGACGTAAGTCTACATTTGGCCAAAAATAAAGGTGAACCCGTATATCAATTAAAATATTCTCAGATTATTGGTAGTCTGATGTATATTATGGCGCACGTGTCCGGGACATTGCGTATGCAGTTAATAAACTTAGTAGGTTCACTAGTAATTCAAGTAATAACCATTGGAAGGCGTTAATTAGGGTACTTAGATATTTAAGATATGCCTTAAATTTTGGATTGCATTACACCAGATATCCAGCAGTATTAGAAGGATATTGCGATGCAAATTGGATATCTGATACGAAAGATTCTAAGTACACAAATGGTTATGTTTCTATCATTGGTGGCGCAGCTGTGTCCTAGAAATCCTCTAAACAAACATGTATAGCTCGATTAACAATGGAATCAGAGTTTATAGCTTTGGATAAAGTTGGAGAAGAAGCAGAATGGTTTCGTAACTTCTTAAAGGATATTCCATGTTGGCCTAAATCGATACCTTCTATTAGTATCTATTGCGACAATCAATCGACTATTGGAAGGGCACATAATAGTATATATAATGGTAAATCTAGATATATTCGTCGTAGACACAATACCATTAAGCAGTTGATCTCAAATGGTGTTATTTCTATTGATTACGTAAAATCAAAAGAGAATCTCGCGGATCCGCTTACTAAAGGCTTACCAAGAGATCAAGTATACTGCTTATCGAAGGGAATGGGATTAAAAGCCCACTACGCATGAAGTCTTTGTAATGGTAACCCAACCTTGTTGACTGGAGATCCCAAGACCTTAGTTCAATGGGACAACTAAGTTATGAAGATTCAGTTGAGCACTTAGGAGTAAAAAATTATATCCATTCCTACGATAAATAAAGTGCGTTCTGCAGAGTGTGTGAGGTTAAGTCTTAACTTTTAATGATTCCTATAGCTTGAATATATCGAGTGGAGTAAGGCAGAATACTCTTAATAGGAGATCACCTATATAAGTGAGAAGTGGGGCCGCTTCTATGAGAATTATGGGGCTTGAATTCTCTAAAGCACTTATGAAACCCAAGAGTTGTTCAAGGCCAAAATGAACACAACCATGAGAACCTAAGAAATTGTTAGGAAGGTTATTGTGTGAATACTTGTTGTCTTGGTTTACACCAACGGGTGACCGGACGGTTCAAGACATCACGTTCACCGAATAGCCAAGTAAATCCGATAGTATTTCACTAAAGAAGGCGGTTCAAAGCCGCAAGCTACCTCTCTGATGCAATAACTTTTCGTTTGTACTCTCTCTAGTGTCTGCATTTCATTTGCATAGTTTAATTAATTTCCATTCATGTGGGGGATTGTTGGAAATGGGTCAAGTTTGACCAATAATTCGGATGGAACCTAGTATCCGTTTTGTGTGGGTCAATGGTCAAAACCATTCTACTCCGCGAGTAGATATTCGTGATATATTTAATTTCACAAAACCATTTCCGGATAAATGAGAAATTAATGCTAGAAGTTGACAACTTGAAAGTAAAAATCCTGGAATTTAAAATCAAGTGTGAGAACTTTATCCCACATAGGAAATTGAAATAGTTTTGAACCAATTTATATACCTCAAGTTTGGATATGGGTTTGAGCCTCAAGGGGTACCAATAGTATTTGAAAGGGGGAAATCTTAGACAATGTCTAGACTATTCCAAAGTCCACGCGCGCGCGCCGCCGTCCGTCCGGCCGGCCGGCTCGGCTCGGCACGGCACGAGCACGAGTCGGGTCGGGTCGGGTCGTGGGTCGTGGTTGGTTCCTATATTCTTTTTGGACAAAATAAATTAAAATTATTTATTTAATTTATTTTTATTTTCGGAAATTGATTAAGTGAAAAAGGTGTGTCTTTTATAATCTATTCGAAACTGTTCGGACTAAAACGGACACAAACCAATAGGTGTGTCTATTCAGGAATAACTTTCAAAGAGTTGCAACTCTTGGCCTGCAGCCTTTGGAAATCTATAAATAGGACCCCGGTTTCCAAATTTCGTTCATTCAAAAAAATCATAATTCTCTTGTCTTGCATTCTGCATAACTAAAATATTTTTCCCGTTCATTGAGAGAGTACGAAACGTTTTCTGGTTCGCTGTTCTTGCTGTTAGAGTGCTTCTACACCGCAAGTGAAAGATTGTTGTATCTTGGGAGGCGATTGGCGTCAACTGTAAGCACCGTAGCAGGCCAAAATCGTCTTAAGGAAATAGAGTCGAACTCTAGCCTCAATCTACTGTTTTCTGCAATTTTGTTTAGCGTTTATTCGGTTTGCCATTTCCTTCTCTTCGTTTTTTATTTTTGTTATATAAGTCGCATGCTATATAATTGTTTCTAACAGTCAGATTGAAAAACTTCATTTGAAGATGAGGATTTCCATATTTTTTTTTTTGAACAATTAGTATGAATAGATTTAGATTTTGAAATCTTTTTACCAAAAACTTTAAAATTTACCCATTTATAAAAACTTAAATTTTCTGAAAAGTTAAAAAATTCATTCCAATAGGGTTCAAGTTCTTCTTTTGAAAACATTTGTCGAAGGTTTTTTCTTAAAGCTTTGTCAACAGGAGTTTGATCATTTTGAAATTCTTTCCTTCTATCAATACTTGAAGAAATAACATTCAATTGTATTGACAATCTTTCAGTAGGAGGAGGTAACATATCAGATGGTGTTGGAGAATCTGGTTCAGATGATTCTTCAGATTGTCGTGAGAGGTTGAAATCTTCCTGATTGAAAAGGAATTTCAGATTTAGATCTATGTCTAGATCTAGAAGTAGATCGGGAAGAAATGGATCTAGTTAATCTAGAAGAGTTTGAAGATGAAGCTTCTTTAAAACTCATCCTAACACTTCCATCAAGAAAAAATAAAATTTGATTAGAAGCATCATTAACTGGAATAAGAACAGGTCTATTAGCATTAAGAATATCCTATTCCATGCTTCTAGATTGAAGATTCCAAGGAATTATCTTTGGAACCATAGTATCAGAATGAAGAGAATTCACTTCCATCAAAAGTGATTCATCACGAGGAGAAGAGCGAAGTGCTTGAATATTGAGATTTGTATTTAAAAGTTCGTAATATATTCTATATATCACAACAAAAGCTCTTGATCTATCGCTGAAATCAAGATTTTTAGTTTGTATCTGAAGATTGAGAGTTTTAAGGATATCTCCATCAAAGAGACTCACTGTAAAATTGGGATAACAATTTAAAAATACTGGACCACCTTCTAAATTTGATTCTAAAACTGTGAGTAAAGAATTTTCAAATTGATTATGTCTTTTATCTCGAAGAGTTAAAAGAATATGAATATTTAAACCAAGTCGAAACAATAGTTTAAGAGCAATTTGAACAAGACCAATATGCAAAAATTGGAATTTCTTTCTATGTTCTCAAATAGATTCTTTTGAAAGTAAAATAATCTCAGTATTTTTATTTTTGATAGCGAGAGTTCGTTCAAAAGTGTTGACGACATAATTTTGAGTAAAATCGAACTTTCCTATTTCATAGATAGCACTGTTCTCTACCCTAGGAATAGTCCAGTTATGTAGTCTTTGTTCAATTTGAGCGATTTGAAGTTCATTTGAATTGAAATTATTCAAAGAAGTCTAAGATGTTTGATCAATTTCTTCATCATTTTGAAAATTGTTTGACAAGTTATTAATTCTATCCCTAGAACTACCAGACCCTCTAAACCAACCTGACAAAGAAGACATACTACAACAAAATAAACTTAAAGCATAATACCACTGTAGATCGTATGCAACAAATTAGGCCTAGGTAAAGGTTAAGACAATTATGGATGGAAGTAAATAGTTTATTGAACTTAAAGAAAATACAAATACAAGAAATGCTTGAAATTTGAAATTACGAGAAATTACAAGGGAATCTAAAACATCTTGAAGATGGTGAATATTAATTATTCTATCTTGAGGAAAAATAGATGAAATGGTTCTCCTTTTAAAGACCCGGAAATGAAATACTTGAAGTATCTTGAAAAGTATCACGTGAAAAACTTTTCTTCAAATGAGAGAATATTTCCACCAACTTTCCACTTGAGAAATTTGTTGAAACAACTTTTTTGTCTACCACTTGAGAGCATCTTGAAAATCTTTTTGATGGCCACAAAAACTCTCTTCACTTGAGCACGTGAAAAACAACATTTTTTTTTTCACATGAGAGAATCTTGAGTTCACAAAATTGAAAATAGTTATCTCCTTCCCGACTTTTTGAAATCTTTGTAGGTCTTCCTTTTGAGTGTCGGCAAAGAGGGAAGAAATAGTTTGTTGGCTGGCAAACACATCTTGAAAATTAAATCTTTTGATTTTTTAGCACAGTATTGATAAAGTTCATCAAGAAAACTTGGACCATGTAGTCATTTGATAGCTTTTGGATTTTCTTGATCAATTAAATCATCAATATCAAACCCATAACAATCATCTTCATTATCATGGACATGATCTGATTCTTCATTTGAGGTTTCTGACTTTGATTTCTTTGAAGCGGCGTCTAATAAATTTGCAATCTTCTCAGAAATTACAGATAATTCTTCTGGAGTTTTGCACTAACTTAACATAGGCAATAATTTTGATTTTTCTGCAAGAAAATCGGCAATTTTTTTCTTGCTCTTTTTTAGGGGGAACTCCGATATTCTTTTGTTCTTGAATCCTTGAGTTTACCGCCTTAGGACAACAATTTGTTTCATGAAATTTTGACCACAATTTGATTTTGAATCTTCTTGCAATCTTTTTGACATTGAATTCTGAACCTAGATTTTGAATAATTTGATAGTCCCAACAGAAAATTCATGAGACTTTGAGATTCATTGAAAATTAAAACAGAAGATTTTCTTGAGGTTTCAAAAATGTTTTTGCCTCTTTTTTGAAATGGTCGAACCCTTGACGAGTAAGACTAGGTAAAACAGTCTTGTCAATGCCAAAATATTCAAACCAAGTTTGAAACCATTTTGAGAAATTGTTTGAACAAGCCTGGTTAAAAAGAATAAACCAGGAATGCGAAACTGGTCTAAAGAAAAAGACATTAGACCAAGCATCAATGTAGTCAAAATAATTGAAACAAGATTCAAATGAAGCATTTTTTGAAATATTCATTTTCTTTTTATTCCATGGGTTGGTCCTTCAGTCTTCATAAGACCATACCATTTGAATATAATTTTTTGAGAAATCAATGTAATTTTGTTTTTGACGATTCGAAGTATGAGTAATGATAGCTGATCCTGTTTTGGCGAGAATAGCTTCTTAGTATTCTCTTGATTTTTTGATATTTTTGGGTAAGAAATGGAAGTCTTGAGGTAAAAAATCTTGAATACATTCATCAAGGGATGAATATCGATAGATCCATGAAGTCATTCATCAAGGGATGAATATCGATGGATCCATGAAGTTTCCATTTGCAAATAGGAAAGTAAAGAGGTTTTGTAAAATAATGAAAGGTAATTTGAGATGGATTAATTTTTGGTAACTTACCAGATCCTGTTTGGATAGCTTTCTTGAAGTTTGAATGTTCATTTTGAGTAGAAGCCTTTTGAGTAGAAGCTAATGTAGTTTTTTGAGAATTTGAAGATGAAGAATAAGAATTTGAAATATAATCATCAATTGTAACTAAAGGAATTGAAGATTTTTGCTTATTCTTCTTCTTAGAGGAAGAAGAGAAATCCATATCTTACAAATGTATCACTCAACACTCTTTTTTTGCAAGAATTCTTTCGTTAAGAAGTCTGCAAGATAGTTAGATTTTCCTTGTATATATAGAATTTTGAAATCAAAGCAAGACAAAATAGCTTGCCATCTAACAAAAATTTATTTTGAAACAAGGTTTTTAACGTCCTTTTGTAAAACATCTTTTGAAACTTTACAATTAGTTTTTAGAATAAATTCTTTATTGATTAAATCATCTTGAAATTTTGAAATACATAAAACAATTGATAAAATCTCTTTTTTGATTGTAGAATAATTTCTTTGAGGGCCAGTCCAAATTCCACTGCAAAATCTGACTAACTGTTCTTGTTTTGACATTTTTGGAATCTGCTTTAGTACTCCACCATACCCTATATCAGAGGCATCAATTTCGAAAATTATCGAGGCTTCTGGTTCAAGTATTGAAAGACAAGATATGCTTTTGATAGTCGCTTTAGCCTTTTGAACAGACTAAAGTATGCTCGTGACTCCAGAGATCAGGCTTCTTTTGTAATCTTTTGAAAAGAGGGGCACATATTAGCCTAATATCTTTAATAAAGTCTGACACGTAATTGACACAACCAAAAAATCTTTGAAAACTAGATTTTTCAAGGATTTGATCAGGGAATTTGTCAGTAAACTCAAGATTTCGTTGAATAGAAATAATGGTTCCTAAATGAATATTATGTCCTAAAAATCTAATATTTATTTGACACAAAACAACCTTTTTAGTAGATACTACTAAACCATTTTTCTTAATAATTTAAATAAATGCATGCAAATGCTTGAAATGCTGTTCAATACTTTCAGAAAATATTAAAATATCATCAATGTAGACAATGATAAAATTTGAAAATGGATTAAAAATATCATTCATAATTTTTTGAAATTCAGAAGGAGCATTTTTTAAACCAAAAGGCATAACATTTCATCTGTATTGTCCGAAAGGAACACTAAATGCAGTTTTGTATCTATCTTCCTCTTTGATTTGAATTTCCAAAAACCAGATTTCATATCAAATTTGGAGAAGATACAAGTTTTGAATAATCTATTGAGAAGATCTTTCTTTTGAGGTAAAGGATAACAAATCCATTGAAGAGGAGAGTTGAGAGGTTTATAATTGATCACGAGTCATGGAGCTCTAGGTTCTATTTCAGCAGAATAATTGACATAGAAAGCTGAACAACTCCAAGGATATTTACTCGGCCGAATAAGACCCTTTTCAAGGAGATCATTAATTTCCTGGACACAATGATCAAGTAAATCTTTGTTAATTTGAATTGGTCTAGATTTGGTAAGGATATTAGATTCTTGAAAATCAGAATTGTATGGAAGGGAAATAATGTGTCTCTTTCTATCCTAAAATGCATTTGGATTAGTAGAGCAGATTTCTTTTTCAATTTGTTTTTGAAAAATCGAAATTTTTTCTTTTACTGAAGATTCTTGCAACCGTTTTTCAATTCTTTTGAATTTGATTTCTTCTTTAAGAAATAGAATATGTTGCCTTTTTAAATTTATATTATTAATCATTTTAGAAATTGTTGCTTCTTTTAAGGAATTAACATCTTTAAAAGAGGGTGAATTTGTAAATTTGAAAAATATTTCTTAACCAAAATTTTTTGTAGACAATCCTTTAGAATCTGCTTTAAAAAGATAAATTTGCACAATAAAAGGTGTACCAAGAATTACTTCTTGATCTAAATCTTTAACAAGATAAAATATATTTTTGAAACAGATATTTGAGTTGCAAACATGTGCTTTCAAAAGTTTATATTGAATATTGAGTTTTTTACCACTGCCTCCATAAAGTCGCTCAGTAGTCTTTTCAAAATATTTTGTAGGAATCAACCCTTCCCTAATACAATTTTTGATCAGCACTTGAATCAATAAGAACACAATTTGAAAGTTTAAATTCTTTGTTGACGATAATTTCATATGACAATACCATTTCTGTAGCTGAATTCGATTAATAACATTAATCTTTTCAGCTTTAGCTTCATCTTCTTTATCAGAAGATCGATTTGAATGATCTTTATCAGAAGGACGAGGAGAATGATAGCTAGGATGATAAGCATGAGAAGTATCATTTGAATCGGACTCATCAGAAGATTATTGAGAAATTTGTTCAGATTTGGATTTAAAAAATGCTACTTCCTTCGTACTTCTTTCATTTATTTTTCAAGAATGGCAATCTGAGATTTCATTTGATTTACTTCCATCTTCAAATCACAAGTAGAAGCTTTCTTTTCTGAAAAAACGATTCATAATATTTTGAAAAATGACGGGTTTAAAAGTAGAAGATGATGGTAAAAGAGTAGCAAATTTCTTTTTGAGTTGAGGATGTTTGATTTGATCAAAAATATCTTGAATGAGTTTTTCTTCTTTAGTAAGAACATTAATGGTCTTAAAACCACAAATTTCTTTCTCTTGACTAGAAGAAGAGGAGTTTGAAGAATTTTCTGACTCGTAGTCAGAGTCTTCTTGATATTGAAAAACATGTTCTAATTCAGAATTAGATTCTTAATCAAAACTTGAAATTATATTGAGAAGCTAAAGTTTAATATCTTCATCAATTTGAAGATTATTGATCTTATCCTTCATACGACATTTATTTGAATAGTGTCCAGTTTGCTTGCATTTCCAGCAAGTGACATCATTTTTATTTTTAAAGCCTTTTTTTTTTGAAAATTTTCTTTTTGGAAATTTTGAATGAGGAAGTTTTGAATATTTTTTGTAATATCTTTTTGTAAAATTCTTTTCAAAACACTTTCTCTTTTTTGAAAATTTTCTCTTAGCCATATTGTTCACAAAAATATCATAGTTCCTTACGATTCTCAGTTCTTAATTATTTTAATTTGGCTTTGAGTTTTAAATCATTACAGAGAGCTAAGCCTTCTTTATTGATAATGGTGATTATCTCTCCATAAGTAAGATTTTGATAACCTTCGCTATCATATTCCCTTTTGATAGTGTTTTTGATTCTTTCAGCAAAAAGTTTAGGAAGTCTAGATATAAATCTTTCCTTCCAAAATGACTCATCACAATCTTGACGAAGCATAATTCTAGTAATAAAACTATCTTTATACCATTTGAAATCTTGTAATGAAGGACAATGAAGGTGCATAAGAATATCCGAATTCTTTTCAATGAAAGAGATAGGATTTCCTATGAGATGTTTGATAATGGTATAAACAAGAGTCATGAAACTATTGTTTTGTCCTTGATTATCAATGGCAGAAAGAATCTCATTTCTTTCTCCGTAGGTCATATAATTATACCACTAGTTTTTTAGGCATCCCGCAAAACCTATAGTGATATAATTCTATGCTTGAGCAGGATTAATATTTGAAGCAAGATATGAGTTGTAACATATAACCATTCTCCCACATAGCTAAGTAACTTGATATCAAGATAAACCATCTATATTCCATTCAACAATAGATTTACCATAGTATGAATATTGTTTTGAAGGTTTTTCTTCAAAAAGTAAATCAGGGGCAATATGAGAGGAATAATAAGGAGGGACTTTAGAGGTTTGTCCGCTCAACTTATTAGCTTGAGGAATTTCATCATCAATGAATTGAGATTCAATTTCATCAATGATGTTAATATTTTTTGAAGAGGAAATTTTTTATAATTGAGTGGTTAGTTCTTTCAAAACTTTTGACTTGGTATTGAGACTGTCTGAAGATGAGACCTCAGGAATTCTACAGAAAGTAGAAGTGATAACCTTCTTTTTCATGGCTTTTGATGATTTTGAAGAACTCTCAACATCAGAATTGATTTCAATTCTATTTAGTTGAGAACATACAAATTGTAGAACAATATTTGTATAATTGTTCTGAGACTGAATATTTTTGATAACTTTAGCAACAACCACAGATTCGTCTGGTCGTTCAACAGATATTTTTTTGAGGGGAGAAGTAAGAATTTCTGTCTTTCCTTGAAAAATGATTATTTCTTGCATAGGAGGATGAAAATATTGAATAGATTCTCCAGAGGGTGTTTTCCAAATTTTCGTAGGAATATCATTATTTTGAATATTTTTCTTCTTCTTTTGAGTAGGTTTTTTGTTAAAAACTTTGAAATATGCCTATTCATAAAAACTTAAATCTTCTAGGTATTCATAAAATTCTTCCCGGAAGGATTCAATTTCTTCTTTTGAAAAACTTTTTTGAAATAATTTTCAAAAGTTCTTGACGTCTTTTGTCTGATCAGTTTTGAATTCATTTCTTCTATTAATAGAAGAAAATTACATTACATTGCTGATCAAGTTTTTTAGAAGGCGGTAACATATCCGATAAAGTCGGCGAACCAGGTTGCTCTGGATCTTCTTTTTCCGTATTACCGAAATGGGCTCTTGGAACATTTGGATCAAAATCAACTCCTTTAAAAGAAGAAGTTGAATTTCTAGCACATTGAAAGAAATTAGATTGAGATCCATCATCTATTCTAGATGAAGAACTTCTTTGAAAAGTATTTGAGGAAGATGGTTTGTCAAAGATAACTATAACACTTCCATCAGGGAAATGAATAATTTGTTCAGGATTTCTTTTCATAGGAGTTGGAGTTGGATTTTGAGCATTTTCAAATCCCAATGTAAACCCCTTTCTTGAAGATTCCAAGGAATTCTCTTGAGTATCATAACATTTGAATGAAGTGGATTAACTTCAACTAAGAGACTTTCATCTCTTGGCGAAGATCTGAGTGCACGAATATTGAGTTGAGTGTTCAGAAGTTTGTAATAAAATCTATATATTATAGCAAAAGCTTTTGAACGATCATCAACATCAAAGTTCTTAGTTTGAATACGAAGATTAAGAGTATTGAGAATAGCTCCGTCTTGAAAAATTTGGATAACAATTTGAAAATACCAGTCCACTTTCAAGATTGGACTCAAGCATGGAAAGTAAAGAATGCTCAAACTTCAAAAGTCTTTTATCTCTTAAGGTTATAAGAATAGGAATGTCAAGACCCAGTCTAAACAAGGGCTTAACAGCAATTTGAACTAAACCAATATGAATATATTGAAATTTCTTCCTATGAGCAAGAATAGATTCTTTTGAAAGCAGATTTAAAGAAACAATTTGATTTTTTATAGGAATAGTTTGTCCAGAGTTTTGATAACATAACTTTGAGTAAAATCGAATTTTTCTATCTCATAGATAGAACTCTTTTCTACCTTTTCGATAGTCAAATTTTGAAGAGTTTGTTCAATTTTTGCAATTTGAAATTCGTTTGAATTAATATCATTTGAAATATTACTTGATGCAGATGCAATATTTTGATCATCAATTTCTTTGTTGTTTTCTTGAAAATATGTTGATGTATTACTACTTCCTTCTTTTGAACCACCACTTTTACTAAACAAATTAGACATGAAAAACATAATTAAATGCGGTGAAAGAAAACAGTAATCTTACCACTATAGATACAATGCTACAGGCTAGACAGACGCTTTACCAAAGCCTACAAACGGGACCACCCAAAACGCCTACTCCGGCTAACACGGGCTGACCAACGTCTAACAGCAGACATCTATGGCTACATACCAATATGACCTTTGACACCATGATAATAATAGTTTGACACTGTTTACTCTTACAAAACTCAATTATGGCTCTGATACCAAATTAGGCCCAGGTAAAGGTTAAGGCAATTATGGGTGGAAGTAAATAGTTTATTGAACTTAAAGAAAATGCAAATA
Source organism: Fraxinus americana (assembly GCA_035079005.1). NCBI lineage: Eukaryota > Viridiplantae > Streptophyta > Magnoliopsida > Lamiales > Oleaceae > Fraxinus > Fraxinus americana. The sequence goes on along the minus strand of CM068722.1, from coordinate 658,338 downwards.
CAAGAAATGTTTGAAATTTGAAATTACGAGAAATTACAAAAGAATCTAAAACTATCTTGAAAATGGTGAATATTAATTATTCTACGCTTGAGGAAAAACAAATGAAATGGTTCTCCTTTTAAAGACCCGGAAATGAAATAATTGAAACACCATGAAAAGTAATTTGTGAAAAACTTTTCTTCAAATGAGAGAATCTTTCCACCAACTTTCCACTTGAGAAATTTGTTGAAACAGCTTTTTTGTCTACCACTAAAGAGCTATAGGAAAATTGTTTCAATATTGGATACCGGATTCGCAGTAGCTGATTCAATAACTTTGAATACAATGGATTCAAATATACACAACAGATTTAATATAGTAGTAGATTCGACAATATATGTTAAATTGCAGTAAAGTTTAAAAGTTGATTTAAGCAGAACTACAAAAATAAATTTGCATAAACGAGTGACTAACAAATAATCGTAGAAGTTAAATGATAGGAAACTTTTAACACGAGGCCTGTGTTCCACACAGTTTCTTTAAAACAGATTCACTCCCTCACCGTCTATGCTTGAGGTTTAACAGAGCGTCCGTTTCCCAGGATACAACGGCGAAACAGTATAATCCGAGCACCACAGATTGTACTCCGGCGAACTGAACCAGTGCCCGAACAATATCACCGAACTGAACCAGGGCCAATTTTGCTCCTTTTGGTCCGACATTCGTGTACGCAGGTCGCGCTCACACATAAGTTCAAGGTCCGAAACCAATTTCGGTCCAAGATTTGCACCCCCCCTGCGCGCACGTGGAGAGAGCCTCTATGCTACACATGATTACACTATTCTAAAGTGCAATCCTTTATAAAGTGGTTTTAAATTTCCTCCACTCCTATGTGGGACAAAGCTTAACTTTTTAGTTTTCCCACCAACAAACTCCTTTCACATGGCATACTTTGAGTTTCAATTTCTAATTCACCCGAGCATTATTGTTGACAAGTAAGTATATGATTTCGATGTACTCACGGAGGAGAACACAAATCAACTTTCATCTTTCAAAATAGCCAACCGGGTCCCGCTCAAAATTGATGCCAAAGTCAGCCCACTTTTCTAGTTTTTCCAACAAGAGCATCTTGAAAAACATTTTTGTCTACCACTTGAGAGCATCTTGAAAATCTTTTTCATGGTCACAAAAACTCTCTTCACTTGAGCACGTGAAAAACAACATTTTTTTTCCACATGAGAGAATCTTGAGTGAGAATAAAAGTAGAAAAATAGATTAATCATCAAGCAAGATCAAAGATACACGTATACACGACTTTACAATATATTTAAATGAAATACATATAAAAAAAAAATACTCAAGTTGAGACTCATCAAATAATAACTATCTCGAAAGATATGAGCTGAGAGAGAAGAAAATTATATAGCTCTTCTCTCAATTTCTTAATCTTTTCCTTTTCTTGCTCGATAGGCACTCATTATATAGCATCTATCTTCCATTTGTTATTTGTAATCCCGCTTGAAAGTAAGCCACATAATGGTACCTTTTGGGCCTCTCCTCATTTCTTTACTACGTGGGATTAAGATATGAGAAAGAATATTCCAACAATTCTACCTCCTTTATAAATACAATGACGTTGTTCATTTAATGTTTTCTATCATGTGTAATTATCCATTATTTCGTAGATTTATTTTTGCATACAGTGACAATTTTTTTTTTTTTTTCTAAAAATTTATGAACACAAAGGAAGAAAGTAGTATCAAGTAACCACAAGTCTACCTAGAAAGAACATGGTCTACCAATTGAACAAACTAAAGGTGATTTAAACTTTAATCCTCTATATAGTGATATCTCTGTCTTATGCATGGCATACTGATATACAGTATCAAATTTCTTGTTTGTTTTAAACTATTTTTAGTACAATAGTACTAACTTGCCCGTCAAAGCATATTAAGTTTGACACTATACTCTCTCTACAACCAAGCTATTGAAGGAAAAAGTCGTCAAAATAATTGACAATATATTCTTACGACTCCTTCCCTTCTACCTTTTTTCCTTTAAATTGGATTTCTTTGAATTTATGAAGTGATTGTCTAGTTACTCGAGTAAAACACGATGGCTAGCCCAAAGAAAGTGTAGAAACGTGCTCAGAAACTGTCGACATGATTCGAACAACTTTACACCTCTAACCAGAATATATGTAGTCTCATAAACTAGAAAATGACAGCATAAACAAGAACAACCTCTTAAAACCAATTAGTCTTAATGTATAAAAATGGTCCAATGAATTGAAAACCACAAGGAATCAAATGATTCAACATTCCACTTGGGCATCAAATTAATGATGATGCGCCACCAACAGCAATGAGATATATTGAGGATCTTTGTGTAGGGTCCCTTCGTCACGCTTCCATGGTTTGAGCCAATTAATTTAGATTCATGAAACACATGGATTTTTGCTTTAACTATTTTATATTTTGAATATTTTGTTCAATTCATCCACTGAGCATGGTTCTAAGATTAATTATGTAGATTTACTAACAAAATAATGAAAAATAACTTAATTACTTTTGTCACAATGTAAAAAGTTGTAATATTTTACAGAATACAATCTGAGGAAAAATTGCAGCCATAGTCTTTAACTTATTTCCCTTATTCGCTATAATTTTAACACCTAGTGTGAAAGTGGAGTAGCTTGTCGAATCAAAAGTATCGATGAAAGCTTAACGACTATTTACAGCAGCATATCTCTTCGGCTGAAGTTTACTATGATTATTTATGATCGAAAAGGGGTTCATCTTGTTACATTTGAAATCATTTGATCCCTCTATCAAGTCCTTATATTAGAAATATCTAAGAGAAAATGAGAAATTGATTAAAGGGTATTGGCTAAACACTTTATGAACTTTATGTTATAAAACTGTATTAGTAAAAGAAAAATAAACTCAAAGATAATGGTCTAATATAATTATAGGGTTCTAGGATTTAAATTGAAATATGCTTATTGGCCTTAAACTTTACGACCATGCTTCTTGTACGTCAAAGAGTACATAATGGTATACGTAATGGACACCCGACATCATTTCATTGGAGGGAGTGCCGGTCCCACAGGCACTCTCTCCAATTGAAAGGTGTTAAGTGTCCATTATTGACACCCTTATGTACACTTTGATGTACATCTATCATTATCTTAAACTTTATACTAATTGTTGGTACCTTTATTAGAAAAATAATGGTAGTAGTTTTTGTACAGCACCATTTAGGGTAAATCATGTATCCCTATATATAAGGATTTGACATGCTCTTCTTGAGAATGTTAACCTTTTAAAATAGAATATCAAATCTCTATATGGTATCATAATCCAATAAACTCGAATGAGTAATTCAATATGTCTAGAGCTTAAACGAGCGATTAGATCCAAGATTGGTGTTCAAAGAACCATCATGTTGCATGAACATGTTCAGCAATGAATTTCATATTGGTTGTTGAAGAAATTAATAATCAACGTATCAAACACTTGGACTACTTCTCCGAACAAAATTGACTTTTTAATTAAAAAAAACTCGAATCTTCATATGTTGGTTATTAATTTTCATTAATTAGTGATATGATATTTATCCCATAACAGTGAGTAAAACCATTTCATTCTCATAGAATCAGTCCAAAAGCTTATGGCCAAATGAATAAATAATAAGATTTTGTGGTATCATCTGGTCTAAGTATGAAAAATAAGACAGCGGTAAGTTTGCTTCATAATAATTTAATGTGTAGTATTGAAGGATGCCAAGTTGAAGGACACTCAAGTCAAGATATTTTTTTGTATTTTAAACCCTTTCCTTGTATGGATAAGCTTAAAAGACTATATAAGTACTGATGTGTAAGTAAATAAGTTGAAAGAAAATAATTTTTTTGGATAATCAAAGTTCAATATACATTAATTAATTGTTTTGAAAGTAATCACTAACTTTGCTGTTAAACCAACACTTTTTTTTTTGGATGCAAAATCAAACAAGTGATAATGAAATAAACATTAAATCTAGCAATTTCCCTTTACTCATGAAATTGATTGATATTGTCTTTTGGTTATTCGGTAGACTGCGAGAGTTTATTTACATAAGCAGCTCCAAAGAACATTTTCTTTATTGACAAGAATACATAGTAATATATTTAAGGTATCATATTCACAGGAATATTTTATCACAATATTGAGCACTTATCTCTAGCTTGTCCCCACATATTTCTTGCAAAGGAGTACAGCAATTTGGTATATCTCTCTCTAATTTGGTTGGTGAAAACCTCAAAACAAATAAAGGTTTTCTCTTCTAATTAACCCACAAAATCAACTATATGATGAACCTAATTAAACTGATAGACAGCTAGGAATGGTACTTTGTAACATGGATGCACTGATGAGGCTAATTAAACACTGTTATGTTCTTGATGGTCCCGTCCCCTCGTGTTTGATCGCAAAAAATTTATTAATCATTCGGCGTCTCCATCGTGTTCAACACGTTATTCATTTCAACGTTGTTGAAACAATCAAACCCGAAGTCATGAATTCCAAAATCTTGACAGTCCAATAGCCATGAGCAGTTTTCGTCCCACGATGGCACAATGAAGTTGTCCAAGTTTGGTTGATCGAGTGGAAACTCCCATGGGAGATCATGAACCGGAGGATGGTTGTCCTCGAATAAGCAAGTGAGTAAAGGGTCATTTTCAAGAAAATTGGATTCATCAGATGAACAATTTTGATCAGTTGGTGGTGTGGAGTTTTCATCTGAGCTACTTGTAAGGCCATAATTTGTAACTTCTTGTAACTGAACGAGGTTTTTGTCTGAATCCGGCAAATTGTCTGGTGCATTAGATAGAGATTTTTCAATCTCCTTCTGAAGTGGTTCGTGTGTAACTGGATCAATTCCCATTTTGAGAAGTTTCTTCTTGATATGTGTATTCCAGTGATTTTTAATCTCATTGTCTGTTCTTCCAGGCAATCTTGCAGCAATTTTGGACCACCTAATTAGTAAACACCAAAAGATTTGTTAATAATATATATACAATTATCATAAAGTAGAAGAATGAAATTATTATGGTATGTCTGAAATATTTGTATATAACACTTCAGCGTTAAGCCAAGATTGTTGTACTACTCAATGCATTGTTTAGAAGTACAATTGCAATAATTCATTTTGGTGAAGTACAAGAGACGAGATAAAGAGTACTATGCAAGAGACTTGATGAACACGATACACAACTATAGACACATAGATTATGATCGATGTATTAAGTCTATCATACACAATTACGCAAAACGAAAAATGGTCGGTGCTATTCTATCTAGCATACGAAAGTAGTACCACCAAAAAGATAAAGCAGCCCATAATATTTTTACCGCACAAAAGGTGCTTGGATTGCCTATTAATCAGGGGTAATAGGAAAGGCTCAAGTACACTTTCTTCACCAAATATCATTTTTAATTATTTAATTGAGTTTATCACAGAAAAGCTCCATTATTTTAAGTAATCATTAAAAAAAAAAAAAAATACACACACACATATTTTTCCTCATTTTTCACCTGGAACACATCAAAATGTTAACTAGTCACCGAAAGCAAAGCAATTAATTCATGTTTAATATGCAGTATTCTCTATACGGATCATAGGAACATATCATTAATCTTTTGTCAATGTTTAATGGAGTTGGCATGTTCAAGTGCCAAAGAAGCAATGCATAGATTACCTATTGCCAAGACAAGCATGAAGATCAATAACCAGTTTCTCCTCCGCTTCTGTAAGAAGGCCGCGCTTCAAGTCGGGGCGGAGATAATTCGTCCATCGGAGTCGACAGCTCTTTCCACAACGACGAAGCCCAGCCAGCTTCGGGACAGCTCTCCAGCAGCATTGGCCATTAGTGATGATGAAATTGATGAGTTTCTTGTCTTCCTCAGCTGTCCATGGCCCCTTCTTTACCCCAAGTTTGTCACAACAAGGTTGTCTGCCCATTATTCTTTTTCTCCAATTAAAACTATGCTAAAACTCAAAAGTCCCCTCACCCACCTTTATATCCTACCAAACCATTACATAAAGTTGTCGAATATGTTTCTTACTATTATATTATAATATAGTGTGTGTTTGTGTGTGGGATTCTAGGGCCAGGCCACTCATTTGTTTTCTGAAAGCTACTGATGAACTACAAAGTCTTTTATCTCAGGGTATCTGCAAGGTGGAGATAGTGAATGATGAGGTGACCCAAAGACAAAGCTACATCTAAGCACCCCACCCCACCCCACCCCACCCCACCCCTAAAAAGAAAAAGTTCTTCCCATATTGATATACAAGGGCACCCTGTGATTGCAATCTTACTCAACCATTCCATCACCCATTTCGTCATCACAACGTTTAAGGTGTCCCATGGGAAAATTTAGTCAATATTTGAACTACATTAAAATTTTCATTTTCATTTTTCTACTCATTTTCAATTACAAATTTTTCAATAAAATAATATCTTTCATCACATCAATAATTTTTCATTCTTTTTCAATCACACATTTTCTATCAATCTACTATTCCAAAATAATGTGGCTCAAACACAGCCTTAATTATACATGTATTATGTTTCGCCCCTTTTGAACTCTATAATTAGAGTTTTGAGAAAAATGCATTTTGTCATACTTATTTTTTTAAGAATGTATTCTTAAAATAAAATGAAAAATTTTGAATTTACGTGTAATATTGTGGTTTATTGGTTTGTGCGTAGAATATTTTATTGGGTGAATGTATGGTGGAAAATTTTAATATAACAAACAATTTTTTGAATTAATGGTAGACAAATAGGAGATTATCAAATCAATGGAGCCTAGACAAGGACCTCATATTCGTTGTCAACGAATTTTGAAGCTTAATAAATTTTAGGTCGACTTAGTGAATACTTTTCTTCATTCAGTTTGATTTATTACTATCTATCTTCATTTTACGTATTTGAATATTTCTTACACCAAAAATTTGATAAACATATATGCGTACGTTTTTTTTTTTTTTTTTAAGTATGCATACTTTTACTTTTAGGCATATGCATAGTATAGTACAAAAAAACTAAGACCCTGTTTGGTGCACATTAAAATGAGAGAGTGCATTTTTTTAAAGTGATGTGATGAGGAATATGTGGTTGAAAAGAAGGAAAAATATTGATGTGATGGAAAATATTATTTTATTGAAAAATGTGTGGTTGAAAATGAGTAGAGAAATGAGAATGAAAAAAATAATGTGGATCAAACATGAACTAATTATGATGTTTGATGAATTTCCTTGCTTACATAAAACGTTATTTTGTCCATAATTTTCAACAAAAGCCAAATGAAAAGAAAATCATTCATTTTATCAAACATTGTTTGCTACAGTAAACAATTTTCACCACATATTCACTCAATAAAATATTCTACGCACAAACCAATAAAATTACTTTACGTTTCAACCACACATTTTCAAAAAAATATTATTCAAAACTCTATTTCTTCTCTCAAAATTGGAGACAAACAAGCACTTATGGTGTGTTTGGTACCCATTAAAATTTTCATTCTTATTCTTCTACTCATTTTCAACCACACATTTCTTATTAAAATAATATTTTAACCACACAGTCTCCATCAATCTACTATTCCAAAATACATTCTTCCAAAATAATATCCATCAAACACACCCTTAGGCCTTGTATGGGAGGGATTAAAATCGGATTAAAATTGAAAATATAGCCGTTATTGTTGACTTTTATTAGACGAGTAGGACCCAATAACGGCCATATTTTCAATTTAATTGGCTTGTAATCCCTCCCGAACGAGGCCTTAATGTGAAATATGAATTCATACTAAAATAATATTTAAAGTACAAACTGGGGAAGAGATTATACGTGGGTCTCTTGCTAACGAAATATGATCCAAAAACTTTCCTAGTATTTTCGATTGGGAGCTAAGGAGTTTGAAAAACAATCTAACTTTTATATTTTAATATTCTACAAGGGAATACAGATGTTGCTAAGTGAATTGAACATGTGCTTAATAACTAGTAAAATATACGTGCGGCAAGGTGGAGGTTCAAACACGTAAAAGTACGTAGGTTCTCAAATAAATACGTATCCAAACTTTTCGTGATAATTAAATAATTCCAAGTTGTATATGAACGTGTGCATGTCTAGAACACGAAGAAGGGTTCAATATCTTTGATACATACCTCGGAAATAATTTAATTATTAACGTTTTATGATGTTATATCAAGTGTTGTCCCTGTTTCAACCTGTTTCTAGATTGTTCCAGTGCAATTGTATTTTAAGGTTAGCCAAATTGTTAGGAGTGATCGTGGCCTTCCATTTAATTCAATTTTTTTTTTTTTTTTTGTAAAATCTTTTTCCAAAATATTTTGTAAGACATTGGTACAAGTGTTGTTAATTTGAGTTTTCTTGATCTATAATCTACGTGTCATTTTAAGAGGATTTCTTGAATTGGAAAAATTCTGTACAGTTTTTATTGTGACGTATACTATTTTCTGTCATTCGGATACGAATGGGCAATACATTATATTATCCAAGCCATCAGATTGTGGGCAGGTAATAAACCAAATCTTGGGTTTTTGACTTTAAGGATTTAATTAATTAGGTGAACGTTGTTCATTGTTGACCCTCTTTCTCGAACAACTCAGTCTCTTAAAACATAATTAGGAGATTAAAAAAAAACTTTTATCTCTAGGTTTTATCGTCATGATTTAAAATAACTTGGAAAATTACAACTTAGTGTGAACGGGATAAAATTTCACATCGAATAAAGATAAAAATATAGACAAATTTATAAGAGTTTGGACTACTCTTCTTAATAAGGTTGACATTTTAAGATGGAACCACAAATCTTAACATGGTATCAGAGTCCGTTTAGCTCCAAAGAGCAATTCGATCCGATTAAGACTAAAAAAAATTGAGCACACGAATTTCAAGATTGGTTTGCTCAAGCAAACCACCATCTTACGGGGGCATATTAAGAAATAAAATTCAATATTAAATAAAGATGAAAATATAGACCAATTTATAAGAGTTTGAGCTACTCTTCTTAATAAGGTTGACTTTTCAAGATGGAATACAAAATCTTAATATAAACTAAAGACTCGAGAACTATGCTCCCGAAAACCATTCCGATTGAAACCAGTACTCGCTACCAATACCACAAAAACAATGTTTGTCCAAGTAAACACTTTCTCAACACTCAATAATTTATTCAAACGACACTTGAAAAACGGGGTCAAGTTAAAACTACCAAACACTTCATAATCTATTCAATCGACATCAAAATCATTTTATATATAAAAATTGCACAATGTCGCGTTGTGCTAATGAAATAAAAACAAACAATCAGATAAGAAATTATGAATGAAGTATTTCCCCAGCAACCTAACAAGCTAGTCCAGGTGGCTAGTGTATACACTCGACATGTATTATACATCACTAGCAAAATAGATTGTGTTGCAATTTGTGTACACATATATGGGATGACTTGAAAGGCACTAAAAATTTAGGATTTTCCGACAAAAATGTTGTATATACGTTCCCCATAAGGAAAGCTAAACTGAAGGATGTTTCATTTGTATATTATATACATGTATGTCACCCTCATATACACATGCTCTTTGCTTGAAATTTCCCAACAAGCAATTACATTCTTAATCAACCACGTATCAATTTTTGTTTATCTCCTATTGATCAGCATAATGATTCATCGTGATCTACGTGCAAGTTATCGAATTTAAGAGCTTATAAACAAAGGGGTATATGGTTAATCAACGAACTCGAACTAGAGATTGACGTTGGGAGATTTTTTTTTTTTAAAAAAAAGCCAATATAAAAGGTATTATTTATTTAAAGAAAACATGCAAAGCAGTCTAAAAATTAGAAAGGAAAGAAAATTTGGTTGCATTCATTAATTAAGAAATAAATTTTGTAATTATTCATTATTTATTGATGTACTTTGCTCATGTATTTAGTACGTGACTTTATGAATCCAAATATAAATAGAGAACAAAATTATGGAAAACGATGCAGTGAAAATGCTTGATTGAATGTTAATTTATGATTCGAAATATAAATGAGAAAGGAAAAAAATATTTTCGATTGGTATGTAAAATGTTACATTTGTCATTTATTATTCTCAATTATGTGTATTTTGGTCTATTTAACGATTTTTAATAACAAATTTGTAAAAAAAATTTAGCGAAAATCTCCATATTGCATTTTATTATAAAACTATCATTAAGCTTAACAATACTATTGATGATGATGATGATGATGATACAGAAGGACACCATTATAGTTAATGCCTATTTTAGTAATTGTTCATCGATGAAATAATTAATCATTTTGTTTTACCAAACGCGCTGAAATGCTAATTTTGAAATATATAGTGATTTTGAAATAAAAGTTTACTAAACATTTAACTAGCCAGCACAACCACAATTTTTTTCATCAACTTTTCATTATTTATCATATCTCACATCATTGATGATGATCTCCATCCAAAAAGTTCTTTAAAGAAGTGTAAAAAAAACTTATTTTTCCTCGTATTTTTAAATAAAAGAAAACAACAACACAAAAGTGAAATAAAATATTCGCTTACCATTTCAAAGTATACTAACAAAATATTTGTACATAAATCATCATCAAGAGACTACATATATGCTTATTAGTGAAGGACTAATGATAAGTAAGCGATAAAAAAAAGGATGGTACATAAGTGAGATAATAAGCAAATTGAGAATTTTTATTACAATTTAAAAGTATTGCAACAAAAAAAAAAAAAAAAAAATTGTAATACCAATTTATACAACTACTCATAATTTATTTACAAAAAATCAAAAAGTATCATGACACTATTTATAATAATAGTGATTAGTGTTATAAATAATTTTGACCTCAGGGGGTTTTCTTATATTGCCTCGATATAAAATTTGGCCTTCTAGCTCATTAAACGTCAGTAGCTTTCATCTTTGTCTAAACTTATTGAATCGAGCTTGATCTTTCTCCATAGCTTTGACTGGTAGTCTCTTCTTCACCTCGATGATGACTTGACTCGTCCCATCAATGATAAAACATCCTTTTCTCATATGTAGTTTGCATTTTACTTAAGCATTTCAAATTCCTAGTGTCCTAGGAGTTCAAGGAAAAGATGGAACAAACAAGTGCCGACACCTTAAACTATACAATTCCCTAAATATAACCTAGGAAAAATCGAAAGGAAAATGCTAAATTGACCACTAAATTAATTAAGAGACTTAACAAAGTTAATTGCAATTAGTACAAGAAAAGTACTTGCTTCTTTGAAAATGGTGTATTTATAATGCTGTTTATTATATTACACTTAAAAGCAAAATAATTTTGATAGGTATTTTCCATAATTCCCTTTAACCTAAAGGAAAGAAGCAATAAAAATCACATATAGTATTAATTAATTGGGTGGATTATGATATTATAATTGTGTCGTCATTAGGTTAATCCCTTTTGGAAGAAAGGTGTCACTTTCCAACTTGTAATTCAAAAGGAAGCTAGGCAACATCATTATGGCTTTAGCACAAATTAAAGGGACTTGTGAGCTAACAAATCAGATCTATAAGCACTGGATTAACTATTCTCCACATATTATGGATGGAGCAAAGATTAAGAGCACTCAAATTATTAAAGACACTAATTATAATTAATGATGTGGTTTGCACGTAATGCCAATGTCATTAATGTCTATGATTTGGCAAATTAAGAAATATAAATATTTTGAATAAATCTATTTGTACATAATACTCCCTACAGAATTGTTTATCCCCTCTCACATACATGTGGGCCCCGCATGAATAAAAAAATCACAAGATGTGATCCCCACCCCCTATTTTGAGTAGTCGGCAAGGAATTATGTAAAAAAATTCGGTACATGTAGCATGATCCAAATATTTTTGGGGCTGGGGTCGTGGAACTTTAAAGGTATTCTCCCAATATTGTCCTTACAAAATGGATAAAATAAATAAGAAACATATAAGAGTTTTAGCAGCAAATCAGGTTGTTTCTCCATAACTTAAAAGTATTGTCCAACATGGTTAGCTCAAGCAAGCAATCAAATTTTAATAATTAAGTTCATTATCTTGTAGAAGCAGGTCAAGTGATATAGAGCAGTGCAAGTCCTTGCATGTAAGTCATTTATTTTATCAAAAATCAATGTAAAATTTATCTCATAAGAGACAATACATAACCTATACGGTTTATGTGTGAATCCGCTAGAGTTTGACCATTCCATCAAAAACAAATTGTGTAAGTGGACATGGTTGTTGAGGAATAAGAGCATAATTGTCCATCACAAACTATGTGTGTAAGTTGCTCGAATTATCTTGAAACGACCTCCCATTTGAAAGACGATTCAATACAAATGAAATTTGACTAGAAATATCTCACTCAGATCCCATCTAACCTTGACTATACGAATCATAGTCAATCTTTACGGAAAGATACCTAAACAATTCTAAATTATAAGTACCGTCCTATGAAATCTTCGCTAACTTCACTGTCAAAACTTCAAGTATCGCTACACTGTCAAAACTTCACTATCAAATAAATCTATTCTTCCAAGCAACAGTCAAGATCATTAAACCCGATGCTTAGCACTAAACCTCAAAATTTCAATGTTGTAATCTCCTTTGTCACATAAGTAGATGTGCCCACTAAAGACTTTAAACTAGAGTTTGGGTTCAAAATTTTCATAATAATCAACTCCGCAATGAATGGATTAATGACGAGACTAACAATGTAGTTCAGAAATTGCTCTCCTTTTTGTCTGAAAAGACAGAAAACGATGGAGGTTGGTGGGCAAATGACAAGTGAGTTCAATTATTTAAATGTTTGTTGTATTTACTGAATCATTTCCGAGAAATTAGTTAAGCTAATTGAAAATAATGTCATCTTTTGCCTTAACTTTATGAAAAAGAGCAGAAGTTGTTAGCTTTTCCTCCTCTAAATTCAACATTGTCGTGTACTACTACATGGAGTGAAAAGAAAAAACAGTGAACATATATGTGAACCGATGGTCGAGTTGGTGGAGCAGGTGAACGCAGAAATTAAAAGTCACGAATTCGAATTCTCTGTCAACACTTCCTCGATCGAGTCCGTCGCACTGGACTTGCCTAGTGCGGTTTACTTCTCATGTGTAGTTTGTGGGTTACTGCACATGGAACGTGGTTTACCTAGTTCGCACTCATAGTGGTCGGGCTTCCGCCTCTTCGAAATGGTCGGGGCTCCGCTGGCTGGTAGCAATTGCGGGTTCCTACGTCAAGAAAAAAAAAAGTGCGAACACACTATTAGTCACGAAACTAATGGTTTTGTTTGACTTAGGTGATTGAATTTTTATTTTTTTTAGGCACTTTTCTATTATGTCACACAAATTTAGAGAATCAAGATATGGCTAACCGAATCGCTTTTGGCTGACGGAACGGATGAGACGAAAATGCCATCGATCTTAAACTGCGTCTTAAACTTTTGAAAAATATAAAATAGGCATGTGAGGGTGTAACACATAATATAAAATAAATATTGTTTTCTCGTTTATAGTAGCTTAAAGCTTTAATAATGTGAATTAACCTAAAGTCTGTAGGCAAGATTAAATTACTAAATTTGACTTGAGGAAATTTATGATTATTGACTAGAAACTTTTTCCATAAAATGGTGTAAAATTTCTCGAAAAATGCTTGGTGTACATAATTATTGTACATAGGGGTGTCCATAACCCTCACATGGGGTGGAGCCCACAAAAATGTGGGCTCCACCCCATGTGAGGGTTATGGACACCCCTATGTACAATAATTATGTACACCAAGCAAATTCCAAATTTCTCATTGGGGTGGCAGTGATGAAGTTGGAAGAATTACACTTCCAACTCATTATATATGGATATTTTCTTGACAAAAATTGAGAATATACAAATTTTTTAGTATTTTCGGAGTGGAACTGAGTACTCTATGTCCTACTTAATTGACATGTACATTAGTCATTCATGTTTGAATCCCGACTATTTAATATATGTTAATTAAATGTGATAGAAAATACTGAGTACTCCATATTCCAAGGGTATTAAAAATATTTGTGCTTCCTTTTTCCCCAACATTCGATTAGGGATGGCAACGGAGCGAGTATGGGACGGGTTGGTCATTCTCACCTCCATCCCATCTGGTATTTTTATTACATTGCTCCATTCTCATACCCGTTTAAACAAGGACAGGACGGGTTCGGGGCGAGATAGAGTCAGGGCGGGGCAGGTCCTCTGCCCCATTTATCGCGCCCATTTATTTTTTATTTATTTTATTTTTTGCTTTTATTTTTTATATCTTTATTTAATAAATATTATTACTTTTTTATCAATTTATTATAAACAACTTATATTCTCTTTAAAAATATGATAAATATATTATTTTTATTTTATAAAAAACTTAAACTTAAAATTATTTTAAACAGGATGGGTAGCGAGCCTAGGACTATGATTCATGTACCCGCCTCATACTTGCTTCGAGGCAATGACTTTCGCCCCGCACTTGTCCCGTTTACCCAATTAGGCGGGTAATCCCCTTCCCGTTCGGGGCGGGGCTACACGGATTTCGGGTTGAACGGATTTTTTTGACATCCCTTGATCCGATAGTAAAATGAAAACAATACCATGATGTTTAACAATATCGTTGAATCCAAATAAGTTTTAAGACCCCTTTCAAGGTTTTAAGTCAATAATTTTACTTTTTGAAAATTTAGTAAGTGAAAAAATCAAATAAAAAATTAAAATTAAAGAATAGAGAGATCAGTTTAATATTTACTTTGTCATATTTCCCCTCCCCTGTTTGATGGTCATTATTGAGAAAAAATGATGTTTTGAATAGTGATTTTTTCTAGAATGTGTAGTTAAAAAGTAGATTACGTACAAAATATGTTATTGTATGAATGTATAGTTAAAAATAAGTATGTGTTTTTTTAATTTTGTTTTAAAGGGAGACAAATACACATACTAAACAATTCGAAATCCTTAATTCTATTTATCCATTCCACACTTGAGGGTCTTACAAGCTTAGCCAAACATGCTTTTAATTAATTGTTATATATTTCATTGAGTCGTATGAAGTAATTTTTTGTATTCCTTTTGCACTTTGTACGCGTAAATTAGAAAGAAAAACAATATTTAGCTATTTGAAAACGATACGAGAACATTGTCGACTGCCTGTTGAGCTATGATGTCAAAATTTAGTCCAAATCGGTAGGGCGATTATAGTAAATAGGCTTTTATAGTCCAGCGGCTTAGCATACTATTGCCTGATAATTTCATAAGTTGGCCCAAAACTCGGACCCAATATAAATGGTTGAAATTGTATTTCTGAAGTTCAACTTTAGTTTGTAATGGTTTTTTGATTAGTTGTTAGTTACTCTGGACCATTAATCTTAATCTGAGACCAACTGTGATTGTTATTGGTATAAATAAAAACTTCTATGGTTGCCGAAATCATTCCAAACGTTGATCTTTTGAGAGAGGTTAAGGTTTTCTCTCTATTCATCTTATCTTCTTCAATTTCTAGTTGGGTGTTTTCTCGAGTATTCTGAGTGAATCCTTTTGAGAGTCTGTATGATTCTGTGTGAAAACAGTAGTTGGGGTCTCTGTTGAGGTCTTCTAATCCATAAAAGCAGTTTCAACTAGTCATTTGAGGGTCTAAATTTTGTGACTACTTTGATACAGAAAGGTACAATAAATCTGAATCCATTTTATGATATCTTGATGACTTTGGTAATATGACTATGGTTTTAAACTTTGCTATAAGGATTTGCACTATTTGAGTCTTCGAAGTGTAATTTTTGTATAATATTGTAAAAAAACCCTACTTCATTAGTATAATTGAAGTTGGTATGCTATGTACTCCCAAGTCATAAACAAGTGTAACTATGGACGAAATTTTCTTAGAACCCCAACTAAGGCTCAATTTTATATATATATATATATATATATATATATATATATATATATATATATATATATATATATATATATATATATCAGAAATGATCTAATGAGCACCGGTGCTCATTTTATCCTAAGCACCGATGAGTTGGCACATTAATTCATTGGTGGATAAAGATTTTGTGAGTTCCAATCCACCAATGAATTAATGTGCCAACTCATTGGTGTTTAGGATAAGATGAGCACCGGTGCTCATTAGATCATTTCTGTATATATATATATATTGCTATGTAGATCACATCTACACACTTTTTTGACAAAATGAATAGATTCTACAATAGGTGAACTAACTTGGAAATGGACTTGATTGGGATTATTAAATGGTCATAATAACAAATTGTTAGTCAACTATAAAGGACTTTTTAGGTGGTCACTTGTTCAATTAATAGCATTATTAGGTCTTAGGAATGAGGAGTTTATAACAATATATTAAGTTGGTTAAATGGATATTTGTGTGAATTGGAATAAATTTTCAAAGTGCTTATGTTAAAAAAGCTTTAATAAAGATTTAAACGTTCTTCGATTGAGAGGCAACCCTACATAGAAAAATGAGCTTATTTACAAGTGATTTAGTCTCCTATGATATATTTTGTTGCATCTCCTCTAACTACACCTTAGATCAGTTTAATGCTAACCTTGACTAGCCCGCACGTGAAACGCTCATCACTCACATATGCAATGCATTGACGTGGTAAATGGATGACGTAGCAGTGAACACGTATCAAAAATATAAAATATCTCTTCTAAAACTAATTAAAAATTTTATTGAGAAATTAATAAATTATTCATTCATCGACAAATCATAACTACTCTAAAATAGTAATTTTATAATCTCAAAATATTAAAAATCAAACCTATAAATAAATGAGTAGTAATTGTAATAGCCTAAAAAAATTGTAGTTAAAATTAAAGTTTGACCAATTTAAACTGTAAGTTAAGAAAATCCAAATACTAAGACATACCGTTTATACTCTACTCTGGTCTAAAATCGAGTAGAGAAGTGAAAAAATAAAAAAATTATGTTTTACTCTACAAATTGGGTAGCATAAAAATTAGTTAATAGCATGTAATAATGCTGAAATTTCGGAGTCACGTTAATCAATGCAATGTTCCTAGGTTGAACGGAAAATGTATCATCTTCTGATTATATGACACAACGTGGAATTCTTTCAACAAACAACGAGTATGTTGACTACCTCAATGACAAACTAATTGGGTTATTTCCTGGAGAAAGTAAAGAATTTGTCAATTTGGACGAAGTAATAGATGATACAAATCAATTTTATCTAGAGGAGTTTCTAAATACATTGCTGCCAAATGGTTAATCTAGAAAAGAAAATGTCTAGTGATGCTCTTGAGAAATTTGGATCCATCCAACGGTCTTTACAATACAACAAGAATGATTTGTCGTGATTTCAAGAAACATATTATCTATGTAGAAATAATTGTTGGACAACGTGCTCGAAAACAAGTTTTCCTTCAACACATCCCATTAACTCCAGTAAATGATAAAGAATATTTATCCAAATTCAAAAAGGAAATAATTTTCAATATGCCTATACTTTGCAATGACCATTAAACAAGACTCGAAGACAAACCTTTCCTAATGTTGAAATATACTTTCCTAAACATCTATTCTCCAATGGACAACTATATATCACATTTTCTCGCAAAATTTCAATGCAAACAACAAACTCTTGGTAAAAGCAGAAAAAAATGATGTGAGACATTGACAAAAAAATATTGTTTACAAAGAAGTGTTATTATAATTATTAATATATATATATATATATATATATATATATATATATATATATATATATATATATATACAGAAATGATCTAATGAGCACCGGTGCTCATCTTATCCTAAGCACCGATGAGTTGGCAAATTAATTCATTGGTGGATGGGAACTCACAAAATCTTTATCCACCAATGAATTAATGTGCCAACTCATCGGTGCTTAGGATAAGATGAGCACCGGTGCTCATTAGATCATTTCTGTATATATATATATATATATATATATATATATATATATACACACACACACACACACATATCAATTTTAATCTTTCCTTTAACGATATCAATTATCCCAACTACTTTAAAAATCGTATTAGTACTTCTAAAACATTACGCATATCATTCATTCAATACATAAAACGTGCAACGCACATGCTTACTACTTGGCATTTCAAAAATTAGATTTTAACTTTATTTTTTCAAAAATTAAGTATATCGTATCCACCTCCACCCACTCAACCATGCCTTTCGTCCTCCACATCCCACCCCAACCCTAGATTTTCTTCCCAAAAACGGAGCTCTGGTAAAAATCAGACCAACCACCACTGGCAAAGCTACAGTTCCACTATTCAAAAGCATCGTGCACAATGGTGATGGCACCACTGCGCATCGCAACGCGCTCGTCGTTGCTGCGCACAACGCTCATCCTTCTTTGATCTGCCTAGCCGTTGCATAGCCAAAGTTTTTGGGGGGTGGTGGTCCGTGATCTCCAAATGGTGATTATTGGTTATGGTGGTGGTTGTAGCACAACATTTAAGTGGTGCCAATGATGATGGAGTGGATATCATTTGTGATTAAAAAATGTATGATTACTACTAAATTTCTAATCGTGACTCACAATTTGTATCTTTGTGATTGTTACCTTGTACAATTTGTAATTGTGATCATAATTATGTATTATTATGATCTTTGATGCGATACCGTAACCTTGATATGTTATCATGTGACCACTTGATTTTTAAATTTTTTGAACTGAACTATCGTTTATCCCAATTGAAGGTCACTCCTCGTTAAGCAGCCCTTTTTTCGGAGAGGTCATCGAGATCCAATCAACTCAAATCACAAATTTCTTATTTTTTGAATTCATTTAAAACGTTTATCAACCATTTATAAACATTTCCCAAACATCTTCACTTAAGACCAAAACTTGCTAAGACTGTTAAATTTGTTGGGGATCCTATACGAAGATACCTAACATTTAGGCCAAAAAATAACATTGCCGGCCCACCCCGCCGTGCCCCGACCCATTCATTAATTTGGAAAATAGAAAATTGTCTCCTTCAGGTTCATCTTCACATGTTAAGAGTATTTGTAACACCTAGAAACAAATACCATAAAAATCTCAAATCTCAAATTTCTATAAAGATCCATGCAGTTGGCCACATTCATATAATTGGACAAACATAAGTTGCACGAAAAATATCATACAGTTTAATAAGCAGGGCAAATCAAGTTAAGAATTCAAAGATCTCGACCATTGAATTTACGTTCTAGTCCAGAACTCACTGACAGATGGAAATGGCTTCACCATCTTCTGTATAACAGAGTTGGAATAAACACAATATTGGAAGGAAGACAAGATAATCATAATTTGTAAGTGTAGAAACTCTCTTTCACACAAAAAGGACTTGATTTTCGGATATCACTGTGGTCCAGCAAATTTACTCATCATTTTCACAATAATTGGAGCCACCTTGGGATTTGCTTGATGCTTGGCCAGGTTACCAGGGTTCTTCATTGTTAAGGGATATAATCCCACATCGAATAAAGATGTTGACACAGACCAATTAATAAAGATCTTAGGCTACTCCTCTTAATAAGGTTGACCTTTTAAGATGGAAACCCAATTCTTTGTTATGGTATCAGAGCCCATTATGCTCCAACGAGCGATTCAATCCCGGTAAGACTCCAAAAAGTGAGCACGTGGATTTCAAGATTGGTCTGCTCAAATGAGCCACCATCTTGCGGGGGCATGTTAAGGGATATAATCCCACATCGAATAAAGATGTTGACACAGACCAATTAATAAAGATCTTGGGCTACTCCTCTTAATAAGGTTGACCTTTTAAGATGGAAACCCAATTCTTTGTTATTCATTACTGCAGAACAATTTAGCAAGATCAGATATTGGAAAAATGTGGGGATAGTGCATAAGATATTGGTTCACGTACAAAACATTGAAAAAGCATTCTTCTATAGACACTAAATTTCCTTCATAAAAGAAATTAAAATTTCTGTCCCTTTCTCAGGCAGTAGCGATTCTTGATCAACAGAACCATTAACCGATGGACAAATCAGACATGACATTAGCAAACATCTCTCTTCATTACTTTCCTAACCCTCAAAATTATCCCGCGACAATTTGGGCCCACGTACATCTTATAAAATGTGCTAAATGATGCTCAAATCAGCATTGTTCATTAAGCCTAGGATTGTAAATCCTTGACGGCAATAGCCTCAGACCCAGATCCTTCAATATCCAAATTCACCTCATAGAGTGCAAATTATGCTGATCGGCTTAAAATGATTGCTAATCAAATAAAATGAGATACCAAAGGTGTGGACTTCTAGTAACCTATTCAAGTTTAGGTCTTGGAATGATAATATAGCCAAGGACACTATATAGCATATTCAAAGCTTTTATTGGTCGAGGAACTTTGAGCAGCACTAGTACTCCCCCCACCCTTCTCTCTTCATCTTCTACAGAAAACTTGTTCTCCTATAGAGGGAAGTAGGTGCAAGAACAGTGTTGAAGATATACACTGCAACTGCAGCCAAAGTAGTTGAAGAAGGAACTAAATAACTGCAGAATATTGTATTTTATGACATAAAAAATGCTGCCATTTTGATGATTATTCCTTTCAAGTTTCAACAGACTTTATGATAAATTGGCAGAACACCCTCAAGTATTTTAGGGTAACAATATATGAAAGGAGTGAAATCTAAAGAGTAAAAAACTGTCCTTCATTTCTTTTTTCCTTCGTTGATGTGTGTCAACTCCTCTTCTTTAGCCACCCCTCTTCCCAACACATAAGTGTGGAACATGCAGAACCTTTGGCCCAACTATCGTCCCACAACTCATCCTTCACCTTACGTGAACATACTATCTAGATGTACAACCAGCACAAAAAGAAACCTCCTACAGGGCAATCTATAATTTAGCCCCTGTTTATTTCCCATTCTTTCAAAAACTCTTTTTTTCTATATAGTCATTTTCAACCACATTCATACAATAAAATATTCTACACGTAAACCCAAAATTTTTCCTTACTCTTTAACTACACATTATCCAAAAATTCACTATTTAAAACAATGTTTTTCCAAAAAAAAAATGTATACCAAACATGCGCTTAATCTGCAACTGAAAATTTCTACAGGCTGGGAAGCACCGACTCAACAAATCAGTTGGGTTACGATCAGGGGCGGACCCAGACGAAATGTCTTGTGGGGTCAAAAATGACTATTCAAAAATTTTCAAAGACCTTGATCTGGAACTTCTAGGTATTAGGCGTTCGAAACTTTTCAAATAGCCTGGTGATAGCATTTTGGTAGCAACTATCATAGAAAAACCTGGAAGCCAAAACTCAGAATTAATTTGAAACTTTATCTCTCAGTATTTGACCACACTAAACCTTCTGCTCACAGAATTGAATTTATTATGCACTTTATTAGAGTTGGTAGCTTTATCATTCAATAACAAAATTTAATCCAGTACCAATGTAAAAGATAAAGGTTCAGAAGCAATTCGTACACATTTTTTTTTTCACAATTTTAAGTTTAATGCTAACATTGAAAATTTAATTTCTAAATATCTAAATTATCCTACTTCGTAAGTTTTACTCTATCATCGTCTAGATAATCTACAGATAACCTCAATCACCTGATAATCTAACTTTTCCATACAAAATCACCTATATTTGCCAATTGATAAAGCATAACTGATAAAAGAAAATGGTGACCAGTGGCGACAAATGGTAAAAACATCTAATGACAAAAGAAAATAATGACAATAAAGAATGAGCAAAATGAACAAAAAATAAAAAAAATACATCCAGTTATCTCAATAAATTCCACACAGACAATAGCAATAGATTTCTATCATCTATTAGAATCTACAATATTTGCTAAAAGCTATATGCAACATCTCAAAAAACAATATAAATCTCAAATAATTCAAGTAGCATTTAATTATTTGAAAGCTACATTCATCCAAACAAGTATTTAATGTCAAAAACATGAAATTAAGTTCAAAATATCAAAACATTATTTAAATTGTTGTCCTAATATATAGTAACTTAGATAATCATATTCGAATTTCAACAATACATATTGGAAGAAGAGATATTTGGACTTGAACCTCATGTGATTATAATGTTTGGCTTTGTAAGAACATAGGAAATAAAGGGATAATGTTTAGGTTTTTACAAGATATTAAAAAAAAAAAAAAACACAAAACAAAAAAAAAAAAAATTGTGGGGTTGTGGGGTCATTTGACCCCACATGACCCCATGTGGGTCCGCCCCTGGTTACGATAAGATGCAATTTTTCAAAAAGTTCCAACACAACACATCCCCGACACACCAATTAAGTTCATATTATTATAACAATTTTATATATTGTAAAGTAAATTTGTTTTTGTTAATTCCGATATATAAACAATATATCTCCCAGTGTGTCGACAAGGCGAAGTATCCAAATATACAAAACCAAAAAATAATTGGACACACCACGTGTTGGCAACATGTCGGCAATGTGTTCAACTTTACAAAACCAAAAAGTTATTTGAACTGGAAACCTGGCAATTTCGACATGTGTTGGAGACATGCCAGTGTCGCAAATGTGTTCGACATGTGCAGGGAGTGTCTGAGCATCCTAGTGTGCAGGCATAAAAATAGACAAAGAAAGACGAGTATGGGAATCAAAGATGCAAATAAACAATTGTCTGGGTGCTCATGAATATTATTGTGAATACTAAATTTGCATTTACTTTATCTTCAACGAGCCGGAATTACAGGGAAATTTGTAAAGTTAATAACAAGCAATTTTGGCTGGTACGCATTTTAGTGACTAGATATTAGACATGGAGAAGAAGAAGAAGAAGAAGAAGAAGGATAGCATTTAAAACAGAAGAATCAAGTATCATTTAAAGGACATTTTAAATCCTCTCTCGCATTCCATGTCAAAAAAATGCGTAAATATTTTTAAACCACTGGAATCCGCAATCCTATCGGTACACACTCTCATCAATTTTGAATTACTTGAGTCTTTTGACTAAACTTTTCTAGAATTCTTAAAGAGTTATGACTTATGTTGAAAGAGGAAAAAACAAACTTCATACGATGAAATCAAAATTTAAAAGACATGGCCATTAACAATTACCCGTTTCTGGCTGACTGAGAGACAAAACCCTTGATTTTCTAAAGCTAATGCGTGCTCAAAATCCAAGTCTGTAATTCCTTATTTTCTTTCTTTCCAACAATATTTGCAAGTGAAAATTTAGCGTGGCAGATGTTTACAAAACTTCTTTATTCTGCAACAGAAAAGGAATTATTTCCGTCCACGTGTTCCAGAAAGGTTGGCTAATACCAAATCATTTTATCATCACTTAAATGATGTCATTCTTGAAAGGAAACTTATCAATTGTCAATAAATTTTTAAAAAAATGGCTAAAACAGCTCATTGAGAACGAGCTTTATTAACACATTGCAAAATTGAATATATGCACATGTAGAAACAAAGTTAGATTTGGAATCCACATACCATCTTGAAAAGCTGCCATGACTTCTGGATCATTGAATGCCGCCATCAATTCAGGATCCTGTCTCAGTCAGCAAACCCAGAGTCAATTTTAACTATAAAAGAGAACAAATAATCTTTAACATCCATGACCATTAAACTCAATATGTAAGAGAAGATAACTTCATATTATCAGCACTAAAGAAGTTTTAGACTATATTTTAACAAAGGGAAATAGGAAACATACTCACGTTAAGTATTTTACTATAATCTACAGTCTCAGGCATACCACCAGGCATGCTTCCAGGGAAACCTCCAGGCATGCCACCAGGAAAACCTCCAGGCATGCCACCTGGCATACCTCCAGGCCTGATGGATGATGACTGCACTTGCTTCTTAGCCTTTTCATATGCAGCCTATAACAGAATGCAAAATGGAAAATCAGATACGTTTCAGACAACACACAATTACAAAAGGCAAGGGCAAGGGCAAGGGCAAGGGCAAACAAGGTTTACCTGAGCTTCAGCTCGGCGACGACGACGCTCAAGCTCAATCTTATGGTCTTCTCACTCTTTGTGCAGCCTGTTATATTTTCGGCAGTGTTCCTCAATTTTGTGTGCATTGGGCTCAACATATTGCCAAGAATTTGTCACATCAACGACTGACTTAAATTAGCCACAAAGAGGGAAATTCTTTGAAAAGTTCTACTGCACCAAAGAGTAGTCTAAAATACCATTTTCTCTAGTCTGTCTCTATTGTCACACTGGCAATCACTAGCTATGGCAAAAAGTGCAGGGAAAATATGCTACACAAATACGTATATGATGCTACATGCTACCTTTTTAAGTACAGCACTAATTTCCTCATCATAGTCCAGCTTTGAAGCCAAGTGAAGATCCTTAATAGCCTCTTTCCACTGGCCAAGCATTGCTCGCCCTATGCCACGGGATTTGTACCCTTTTGCAGAATCGGGATTGATCTGTGATCACATAATGATATCCATGAGTCCCAATGTCAGCAAAAACCATGCATTGCAAGTTTCTACTTTTCACCAAGACCAACCAACACCAAAGAACTTGAAGTTCCATAATTTTTGTGGTGATGATGCAAGTGTGAGGATTAAACACCCTGCTGAATAACACTACATACAGCGGATGCCCTTGGATGGCCCCACAACAGTTCTAGCTAGAAGTGCTGCTTATTACAGAGTATGAGTTATCCAGAAAATAACTGAGCTACATTTTATTTTAATTTCTGGACGAGCATATCCAGATTAGACAAGCTAGTCTCAAGATAGAAAATCACGGAAGAAATTGTACTCGAAGATGTTTATCTTCTACGTAATAATACATTCATATTTTTGAAATTGAACAGGATGCATGGAAATAGTAATGATGGCCTCAGTTTTACAAGGTAAAATGCATCTGAGACATTTCCACACACACACAAGTTTATTCCACAAAAAATCATTGCTAATATTGGCTGATAGGAAGCAATTAAATTCATCAGCAAGCAAATTCAGAAATGCGTTACAACTTCAAGAGCAGCATTGGCATCTCGAACAGCAGCATTAGGTTTCTTCATTTTTATGTACACAGTAGCTACAGCACATAAACCATCAAATTCACACATTAGAGAAGCATATAATAAATGCCTAAGGTTAAAGAAAATAAACCTGATCAATATATAACATTTTAAAAAAACAAAATTTACCTCGGGTTGCATGCATAATAACAGACGTAGGGTTAAGCAGAATTGCTTTGGTAAGATGCTTGATTGCTTCATCATACTTACCTGATCAATGCAAAACCCTTTTAACTCACATCAAAACAAAATACAACTTAGCTAACAATTTCTTTTGTGAACATGTATCCTAACTAGTCTGCAAGTTACCTTCAGAAATTGCTTCCATAGCCTGAATTCTAGCCTCTTGAGAAGCATCACAGTTTTCTTCACTAACTTCAATGCTGGGTTTTCCCATCTATAAGTTCCAATGTCCAAACTTATTTACTACCAGAAACATCACGCCCTTAATCAAATTTAAAACAAAACAGAAAATGTAGATGGTTTAGACCTTCTGTGGAGGTTCATTATCAGGCTCATCTAGTTCAATGTCACACTCAATTATATCAGGCTCTTCTTCTTCTTCTTCATGCTTCGGGTGAATCTCCTCCAAGTCTTCCATATCCTCATCTCTCTCATCCATCGCAAGAGACTTTTGTATTCCATTGCATAATACACATTTAAAACTCAAATTCCATAAAGAAAGAAGATGCAAAATAAGCAAAAAAAAAAATTGCATTTTTAACGTTGTAAATTTTAAACCGTAAACTATAGTCCAAAAACATAATTAATCGGTTACCGCTTCAGAAAACAACAGTATTGAAATGAATCAATCCCACAGCTTTGTAACTCAATTTCATGATTATTAGAGAAAATAGTTTCATATTTTCTCCTTTTGGAGTCTTTGCCCTTCACGTTAAAGTCAATGAAGCTGATTTTTATATCGGCCACATGGGAACAAATACGAAAGACTAAACCCAAATTTCTGCAATGAAATAAAATATACCACTTTGTAACTCCCCGCCTCGTTCGCAGAATTAGGAATCTTCCCTCCAAGACTGAAAAATAAAAAAATAAACAAAAATAAATAATAAAAACCCCACAAATCATACATCATTGCAACGCACAAAAAAAACTTATAATAAAACATGCATCGTCTTATCCGAACACAAAAATATATACAGACAAATATACATTTGGACATATTCACGGAAAAAGGAGAGGGAGGGATCGAAGAGGACAGATGGATCGGCCTTGCACTGGTCGACGAATTTTTTCAGTTGGGTAACCCTCGATGCATCCATTGCACAGCTTAGGTTCTGCTACTGATTTTCAATTCGAGAAGGATTTGCAGAGAAAATTCTATAGCGGAAATTAACCAGGAAACGGTGTAGCGTACTGTCCCATTCTACTTTCGAGTAGCTTCTATTCAAGTTAATTGTTAGTGTCTAAGTTTTACTCACTACATCAACCTACACACCATTACTCACCGAACTTTACACCACTCCATTACCCATCAAGTCCATCCCATCAAAAAACACTGCATACGTGGAGGACGGATTTTACATGTGGCAGTTAAATGCCATATCATTATCCCAACCCAACTCCCAGGAGATTTTGCAAAATGATCTATGAATAGTGGCTTTTTAAGATTTTTGTTAAAAAGTCAGTTTTACACTTAATGAAATGGGTCATTTATTGCAGATCAAGTCTTCAATCTTTATAATTTTTTCGAAATTAGTTTTATTCTTGTTTTTATTCATCATCACTAGACGTTTCTTCTAAATCTGATTTTTCTTCAAATATTTCTTCATTTACTTCTATTTCTTCAATATCAACTTCTTCACATTCATCTCTAATTTGTTCAAAGTCCGTAATTAATATTCTAACTTTCTTTTTTGGGCATTCAGTGCTAATATGACCTTTTTCATTGCAATTCCAACATTTACATCTTTTTTTATCTAATGGTTTTTTATTATAAGGTTTATATTTTCTTCTAAAATATTTTCTTTTTTGCTTAAAATATTTCTTTTTAAACTTATTATATTTTTTATATTTCTTGGGTTTTATTTTTATTTTTCTTTTATAATCATAAAATACCCAATTCCTGTACTTAGGTATCTCTACAAAGAAATCCTATCTTGTATAAATCCTGATTGTTTATAAATCATTTGATTACTACACATAGTACTTATTTCGTCTTTTATAGTTCTTATAATAAATCCTAATGTATATCCTTCTTCATTTCTTCCTAATTGTTTTTCTTTAATCTTATTTTGAAAATAACTATTCCATGGTGGTGGTAATTTTCTAATAAAAACTTCCTTATAATAATTATTATCAGTTCCACTTCCAAACATCATATAATAATATTTACTATATTCGCAACAATATTCATTGAGGTAACACATATTACAAATTTGTAAATGTTCCATTCTATTTTTAGCATCTTCTATTTCTTCTAATCTAGCTTTAGTACTTTCATTTACCCAATTTTCTCCAGCAAACTCTCTATAAATTCTTGTAGCAACTCTATTTATTCCTTCTATTATACTAATTCCAAATCCTGCTTCAATACTATCTTTTCAAATACCTTTTGTTGTTTCTTCTAATCCTCTATACCAATTAAATACATTTCCTTTAAATGTTGTTAATAAATATTCAGTTCTATTTTTATTATCTCAGACATCGCGATTATAATTAAAGTGTGCTATCATATTGGTACTCCATTCATTTATAGCTCTTCTAACATCTAATTCACAATCTAAATTTAAATATGAACCTGCAATTTTCATTGGGTTTGATTCTCTTAATACTTGTTTAAATTGGTCTCTATACATTCTTTCTTTGATAGTTTTAAAATCTACTTTTGTATTAACATATCTTCTAGGGTCTATTTCTGCTTCATATCTAACCGTGCTAGTTTCTCTATATTATTCTTGTTTAACTGCTCGTGGTCCTCCTGTTTTTCCGACCATATGATTTTTAGTTTTTTCTTCACAAATTTTTAAGTCTTCTAAGTCAAATATTAAATTTTCCATTTCTTCGTTCATTGTTCTTCTATAATTAATTTTCCTTCTTCTTTTTCTATAAGATTTTCTTCTTACTTTCTAAGATCAATCAATAATTTTTCTATATCTTCTTTTAATCCTCCATTAAGTTTTATTAATTCTTCATATTTTTCAATTTTCTTTCTGACTTCTTTAAGTTCTTTGGTATAATCTGGTTTAAATGGTTTTTCTTTATTTAGATTTTCTATTATTCTATTTAAAAGATTTTCTATTCTTAAAAACTTATTTTGTAGTCTTTCTTTCTCTTCTTCGTAGCCTATTTCAATTCTAGTTATTTTTTCATCAATTGTTTTTATATTTTTCTCAATTAAATTAATTTTATCATTCATACTCATGTTTTAGGTTTTTTATAAGATGGTTTTTCAATTTCAAATCCTAATTTATTTAATAGAATATCAAATTTATAATTAATAATATCTATCTTTTCTTCTAAAGTTGCTATTTTATTAATACTATTCTTCTGTGCAATTTTTGATATTTGATTTTGAATTTCTTCAAGTTTAACTTTATCAAGTATTTCTAAATTATTAATTTGTTCTTTTATTTTATTAAATTGTTTAGACATATTTTTACTCAAAACTTCTAATCTTTCTTTAGCTATTTCATCTTTTGGATCTATATTATTTATTTCGTCTGTAGCTTCTATATCTTTAGATTTTAATTGTCCTAATTGTTGCCATAAAAATGCATTAGTCCAATTTGTAGTCATATTTAACCATTCATCTGTATTTCCCCATGAGCTTAAAGGTTGAAATAGAGTTGTATTCCATTTTTTAGTCTGATAACTTCCTATTGGTAATCTAATATTTTCTATTTCTTGTTTATCAAATCTTATCTTTGTTGGTAAACTCATATTAGTCTGGTAAGTTTAAGGAATTAATTATTATATTATTTATTATTTGTCTTATTTCTCTTCTAAATTGTTCTTCTCTTCTTAATTCTCTTGTAATTTCATTCCTTAATAATTCTCTTTTAATTTTATTCCAATTAGAAATTTCCCTTTCTATTTCTCTACGATTATTGTCAGTTATTATCTGTTCTTCTAAAATTTTTATTTTATTATCACAAAATTTTCCAGTTATTCCAGGCATATTCTTATTCTATATCGTCAAAACTAAGATCAAAATCATATAATTCAAAAACTTCATTATAACTCACATGCTCTATAGTTTCAAAAGTTCTTTCACTATTTTCACTATCTAACCAGAAAAATATAATCATTTTTATTATTTCTTTAGGTAATCTTTCTTTTAATCCAAATGATACAATTGTAAGGCATTTTTCATAATATCTACTATCTCTTTTTATGAAATTTATTCATCTAGTATAACGATCATAAGTTTCTGAAATTTCTATCATGTGACTATAATCAATACTATTAGTATATCTAAAAGGTACAGATCTATAATAAAACTCGTAACTTTCCATGATAAAAGTTCTTCAAAGTAAACAATCTCATAAAAATTCTTATATAATAATTTTCATGCAAATTTTCAGACAATAAATTTTCTTGTAGCTTAAAATAAGGGCATTACCACGCTTCGCCAAATATCAAGAATGTTTTATGTTCCTGGTCACCTTCGTCACAAGAGTTGGCCAAAGTCCAACAACATCATAGCAAAATGGACACAAAGGCACTCAAAACTCTCAAACAGACTCACTGTGTAGAACAACACTCAAAGTGTAATAAAAGATTTATTTCAAACTCAAAGATTTTATTGATCTGAAGATAGCTTGAAAGCTATTATACAAAGATTTTTACAGAGATTGATACTCCGAAAAGTGGTTTCTACTCTCTAAAGAGAATGATTACAAAGATCATTGTTAAAAGTTTTAGATGGTAGTTCAGGATGAGATTTCAGATGGCTAATTTTCGATGATCTTTTCTAATGAGAGGAGTCTCAATTTATAGAAAGGCTCGCACTTCACCGAAAAGCTTTTGGCCAATCAGATTTTTACAACACAAAAGTAAAAAGTGCAATAATTTCAAATGTGGTTGAAAATATTTAAGTGCTTGTCGGTTGTCTTTATTCCAGTGTCGGCAATTTCTTTTGATTCCAAATTTGACAATTGCCTTCTTATCTTCAAAGTTCACATGGTGCTGTCGGTCACTTTTTCTTGATCGTCCTTTACTTGTGGACGTGTCCCATAAGTCGGCAGGCTTCTTTAATTCATTCTTCACTTCCAGAGAATTGATCGTTCATAATTCCACAAATTTTTTCTTCAAGAATTTTTGATTCTTTATCTCCTCTACAGATAAGGATCCAATTATTGCTCATACCATAGACCATATATCTTTCTCCATAAAAGAACTGCATTGTTGAGCAGACTGATTTTATTCCGAGAGCTCGTCTGTAAATCATCCATTTTCTATTAATAGTGGGTAATTCTTTAAAAATCTGAATCTCCTTGAGTGGATTTCCATTATTTTTCCAAATTGTGATGAGATGATGTTCTCCATACCACTCTGGTTCTTTATATTCAGGACTAATTGTGTAAAATCTCAATTCAATCGGTTGTTTGTCTCTGAATTTTTTAACACAATTAACAAATTCTTTGTCAAACTGTTCAATTTCTTTTAGATCTATCCCTGGGAAGAGTCGATCTAAAAATCCAAATGCAGCCAATTTTCGAACAATATTAGGATCTGCTCCTTGAACTGCACTGATCCTTGGATAAATCGCTGTTGGAAGGGCTGTCAAATATAGATAACTTCCTTCTCTGAAATTATATATCCATTCTGAAAATTCATAATACTCATTTTCCATTGGATGTAGATTAGCTCTGATGTGATGAGTAGCAATTATTCCCTTTGGTGATTTAAGGTCACCAATTGGTGATTTTTTATCTTCTTGGAATTCACTGATAACAGTAGGCTGTTCCAATGGGCCTTTTGATAAGGATATTTGAGTACTAGACTCAGCGGCTCCTTTTCCACTTGTAAATTTTTCCAACAATTTGTCCATACTGACAGGTAGTTGTTGTGGACCTTTTTTTATGACTTTTTCCTCTTGCGAGGTAAGAGAGTCATTTCTCTTAAATTTTGATTCCCCACTCGAGGTGGATGTATTAATCTCTCGAAATGGGATGTGACTAGCCTTTCGACTGTATTCACCTTTTAAAGGAGGATACTCCTGGCTACAATTTGCAAAAAAGTCTAAACATTCTGACAATTTTTCAACTATTTTTTCTTTGTTATCATTCAATTTTTCAATCTTTTTCCCACTTTCAACAACTTTGCTTGATAAATCACACAAAGTTTGTCGAATATCAAGATGATCTTCTTGAACAGCAAGATAATTTGCATTAAAATCTGTTAAAAGATCTTGTAATTCCTTTGTAAATGTTTCAATCTTTTCCATATTCATGATTCCTGCTCAAGAAATCAGCAAATAAATTATCTTTTCCTTTAATATATTCAAATTTAAAATTATAAAAAGATAGTAACACTTGCCATCTGTGTAATCGTCTATGTTGAGGTGAATTTGGTAATTTATTATTTACTAGTCCATTAAGTTGAGTATTATCAGTTTAAACAATAAATTCCTTGAGTAACAAAAACATTTTAAATTTGTTTATTCCTTTAACAACTGCCAATAATTCTTTTTCATTAGTCGAATAATTTACTTCATCATTATTAAATGTTCCACTAGTATACCTGCAAATTTCATTTAAATCAGTTTTTAATAAAGCACTCCAATATAAATCAGAAGCATCAGTTTGAACAATTAATTTATCTTTTTCATCAGGAAGTCTAAGTTTAGGTAAATTTTTACAATTTTCTTTTAAATTTTTAACACAAAGAGTATGTTCTTCATTCCACCCTAATTTATTTGATTTTCTTAATAGTTTCTGAAGTTTATTTCTTTTTTCTGCAAGTTTTTCTATGAATCTTTCAGCATAATTAAGACAACCTAAAACCTTTTGAATTTGTTGCTTATTTTCCAATTTATGTCTCTGAGCAAACAAGTATATCATCAACATAAACAATAAGAAAATTATAGGTTTTAAAAACTTCATCCATTCTTCTTTGATAAATTTGTGGTGCATTTTTTAATCCAAATGGCATAACTATCCATTCATAATGTCCTTGAGAGGTACTAAATGCTGTTAATGGTATACTATTTTCTTCTAGTTTTATTTGCCAAAATCCAGATTTACAATCAAATTTAGAATAATATTTTTTGTTTTTGGCGATATTTATTAATACTTCTTTATTTGGTAGATAATATCCATCAAATTTAGTGTTTTTATTAAGTTCTTTATAGTTTACTACCATCCTATGTTTTCCTCTTTTTATCTCTGAATGGTTTCTAACCATAAAAGTTGGGCTACTATGAGGGCTATTACTTCTCCTTATAAGTTTTTGATTAAGAAGTTCTTGAATTTGTACTTGAAATTCTTCTTTGTCTTCTTGATTATAGAGCATAGGTTTGACTCTAATAATGATTGTTGGTTCTAATAGTTCTATTTTAGCTGTTGTTTTTTATTTTTCCCATTTTTCAAGTGGGTTTTTATTATAATTTTTAGCTAAAAGATCTTTTATTTGATCAAGAGTAATTGTTTTGATTGAATAATTGAGTAGTTTTGGTATAAATTCTATTTTTTCACCACGCTGAGCTAGCTGAACTCTGAATGGTTTAAATTCTCTAGCAATTTTTAGTAAATGTCCACATGGTGTTTTTAGTTTAATAGTATAAATATTTTGACTATATTGACTAAACTGTTGTAGAAAGTCATTTCCTAGAATGATATCACAATCATTAATATTATATTGGTAAACATTTCTTATAGTTACTATTTTAGATCCTATTATAACTTCTATATTTTCATTTTTATATTTTAAAGATTCTCTTACTCCAGTTATTCCTTGTAGAGTTAATTGTTGTTTATTTTCAATCCACTTTGGTAATAAAAATTCTTTAAAGACAGTTATCTCAGCTCCTGTATCAATTAGAGCACAAGTAGTTATTTTTTATTCAAATATAGTTATTTGTATATATACACTTATTGAGAATTTTATTTCTCTACTCATTTTCCTTTAGGGCAATATGTAGTTATTCCTTAATGTATAATAAGAATTCATTCCCTGTCTATTTTATAATTATCAAGACTATTTAAAAATGAATTTCCTAATAATATTAGATATTCATCAAAATTCATGTTATTATCAATATAACATTCTATGCTTAATAATAAATTTCCTAATTTAATTTGTACTTGTCCTATGATATCACAAGAGTTTATTTTTCCTTCAAAATCTCTATAACTATAAGGTTCAACTTTTTTCTTCTTAATTCCTTCATCAATAAGAGAGCAAATATGATTCTGACTTGCTCTAACATCAATAAGTATTTTAATTTCATTTATTCATTTATTTCCATTAAAAAACTTTCCTTTAATTCTATAAACACTATTATTTTTACTTTGTATTATTTTTGAAATACTATGTCTTACTGTATTATTTCCAATAATTATTTTATTTTCTTTATATGTTATTTGTTTTGGTATTATAGGTTGATCAATACTTATAGCATCATCATGTCCTATCTCAAAATTTTCTATTTCTTCTATGTCTTGTTCTCTAGGTAAGATTGCTTCTCCTATATCCCTAAATTCTTCGTCAATTTCTATAAAAGTTTTTCTTTATATATATTTCCATAATTACTATTTGTATAACAATATAATCCTTGATATAATATAGTAAAGACTTTATTATCATCTTTTAATATTTTATTAGTCATCTTAAAATGTAGACTAAGACAATCATCTAAATTTTTATCATTTATATGCACACAATATCTTGGATAACAAGTAAATTTTAATTTTTTATAGGCTAAGTTTCCTTTTACTATTCCTAAATTTCCATTTTCTGCAGTTATACATCTTTCATCTTGTAGATTAAGTATTATAGGACTATTAATTCCTTCTTTAAAACATGATTTTATTATTATTTGTATTCTAGCAAGGTAAACATAAGATATTTTATCTCGTTTTTCTTATTTTAATTTTCCTAGGAATTCATTAATATTTCTTTTTGTTATAAGATTTAATTTTATTTTTCCTTGTATATGTTTAATATCTATGATTTTTTCTATTTCATAATATTCATTAATGACTAACTTTTTTCTTCTAAAGGCTGATCCTAAAATATTAAATAATTTATTTTTTCCTGGTGGTTTTAGACTTAATTCTGCTCTATTAATTTTTCTAAATTTTCCCAATCAAATTTTCCTTTTAAGGCATATCCCTCTACTCCTTCGTATACTTCAGTTTCTATATTTTCTGAATTTTCTATTTCCATGATCTTCAGGTATCTAATTCTTCAATTCTCCTAATTTCATTATTAAGAACTATTTGTATTCTTTTTAAAGTTTTCATTTCTATAAGAATAGGTATTTTAACAAGATATCATATGTCTTCGTCTAAAACTTTATCAAAATCTATTAAAAGAAAAGTAATTTTCTTTTCAAATTTTTTCTTTATTTTAAGACTATCGGAGTCTTTTATTTTATCAATCAAATTTCTTGATTTATTAACAAGATGTTGAATATAACTATCAGTATCTAAATATTCAGTAGAATTGTTAACGTACCATCCTATGCAAATTTCGTTATTATCTTCCATTCTCTAATGTCTTTAATTCCTCAAGATATAGGGCTCTGATACCATTAAAATTTGAGTTTCCTAAAATGCAAAAATTCAAAAATAAAATTATTAATCAATATCAAAATTTTCGACTCAAGATAGGTGGAAAGAGTTGATGGTGAAGAAAAGTTAATTTTTTATTGTAAGGGGCAAACAATTTTGTCGAATCCAAAATTAGAATTAAAGTTATGAGGACTAAAATGACTTATTTTGAAACCTTTTATATTAAGGGTATTTTAGGTAGTTTATATGGTTGAATAGTGAAATGGGTTAGTTTGGAATTTTGGCCTTGAATTTGGGTCATTTACTTGTATATCCCCACTCCCAAACACGCCTTACGCCAAAACTAGACTGAAGTCGTGTAAACATAAACAAAAACCCTTACCTGAGTTCTCCTCGCTCCCAATTGTGAACCCAAATCCCAAATCGTCGAACCCAAGACCTGATTTCATCTTGCAAACCTCAAATATTCTCACCCAAATCAGTTGACAGTGTAACCACTTCAAGCTCTTGAACCCGAAATCGAGCCTTTAACACCTTCGAAGGCCCCCACCCCAACCACGAATCTCGTGGTTTCGAACTTGTAATGGAGTGCAACGTGTAAAGTTCGGTGAGCAACGAGGTGCAAGTTAATCTACAGTATGTAAAACGTGACGAGTGTGTTGAAACAATTAAAAAGTAAGAAATTTAAACAAATTGCTAGAGCATGTGGCCTTCACTGATGGTGGGGAAGGAAGCCGCGAGTACTCGACGGTCAAGTTAAAGAGAAGCAATATATTGAATGTGAGATGTGCAAAAAAAAGTGTGTGTGGGAGAAATTTTCCCTAACCAAAATCAATTTTTGGGTCACATCAGGCGGTTCTACTTTCCACCACCATTTGAAGTATTGGTGAGAATTTGAACACAAAAGACAATTTCATCCTCATCACATGTGCAAAGTCTCAAAGTTCTCTACTGCAAAGAGATAAAATTGGAAAATGGATGTAAATGGGTTGTCCCTCAACTGCAAAGGTGTCAGATTTTGTCCATTAAGAAATGCAACAACGGTCCATTTTTTGAATTTTCAACGGTTGAAATTTTGATACCTAGCGCCACCAGACACGTCCTAAGTAAAAAGGGATTCAGATTCTAGAGTATATGGAGAGTAAAAATTAGAGCAAGATTATAGCTTTGAATGTATAATCTTGCTTTAAGGTGAGAGTTTTTATAGAAAGAGACACATAAATACTAATTATTGGCCGAAGAAACACATGTCATCATCCTTAACGGCGAAGCGCCTTGTCACGGCATCATTCTATCAATCTCAAGCTCATTTTCATTCGATGTTCCGACTGTTTGCAACCTTGTGACCTAGGTTGCAAGGACTAGACTTCAAATATTGATTTAGTAGAGTTGCTATTGCAGTGAGTAGTAACATCAATCAATCACGAAAAATCTTGTATTGAAGATCCTCTACAATACCTCGAATTGCATTGCCTTATCTTGTCCATGAGTCAACCTCCATATGGGTTCAATTCCTGCACATGGGTTCGACCTCTTCATGGGTGCATGGTAGAAATGCCACATGGGCAGGATGACACGGAATGTGGGCCTAAATTTGCTTACTTTATGACTGTCACGTAGTTGTGCTTGGAGCCTCATTCAAAGAGCCTTGACAAGCTTGCTCCTCTATCACCTTCCTATATCCATTTGCTACACAATAGTTTTGCCAAGGTTTAAAAAAAAAAAAAAAACTGAAGGGTGCAGCTATTTGTCTTAAAATTTTAATCAAAATTTGAATTTCAAAGTATCAAATTTTGCTAAAGACCTAGAGTTTAAGCTTAGTCAAACATGCGCTAAATCTCCACGAGGCAACATGATGCGATTATTCGGTGATAAGTGTTTTTTTTTTTAAGATGTGAGTATAGGAATTAAGGGAAAAATGGTTGTTCCACTTGGAGAAGACTATAGAAAAATATAGGATGTAGCAAAGTATTACAATGGGGTTGGGCAAATTGCTTGGTCTATCGGTATTATCATCACTACTGCCATTATTGCAATTCATATTTCGCTCATTAGGGGTTTTTTCCCCGAAGAGATTTGAGACGTTATTGAGATTGAATCCATTTCTCTAGAATCCAGAAAGAAACTTTTATTCAAGAAATGAAACTAGAAGAAGAATATTGAAATGAAAACCTTTGATAGGAAAATTGTAGCATTCATAGTACAAAATGTTAGCCTTATATAGCATATTTAATTTATGCATAATTTTATTTAGTTTCCTTTTAGTGTAGATTTCTTTTTTTGTTTACTCTTCTTGTAATATATAAAACTAATTATTTCATTAGAAACTAAATCTTTTGTTGGTTCAATAATATGCTTTCTTCTCCTTCTCGTAATTCTTTCTCTCCTTTGGTTAGTTTATCAAATTAGTTTATATTGTTTTCATGGTATCAAAGCCCAAATATGTGTGTTGAAGTCGATTCTTTCATCCCATTCCTTCTTAAACAATCCATAAAATTGATAACAATAATAATAATAAAAAAAAACCCTAACTTTGTGTTGAGCCGCCAGTAAAAATACACATTGTCTCTCAAAACCAACTTTCGTTTGAAGATTGGAGACTATATTTGTGTTCCCGAAGATGAGACGACCATACTTGACCGGCGCGTGTACCACCACACACGTTATTCCGACGGCGCCTAAGGGCGCATTATGCATTTTTTTGAGGCAATTTCAAAGAGACCGATTGTTCCTTCGTGAGTTTTTGATCGTTTGGTGGTATTAGTTTGATTATACGTGTATTGTGCAGTATATTCCCTTGATAGTTTGTGGTGGTACGTTGGTTGTCGTTATTTTTCTTGGAATTTTTTTTTTTTTTATTGGTAGTAACTTATTTGGTACTCAAAGGGATGATTAATTTTAATCCATTAGTATCAGATTAAGCCCCTGTTTGTTCTGCATTGTAGCCTCATTTTTTAGAAATTTTCTGCCCGTTATTTTCCACAAACATGGCCCACCA
This sequence comes from Fraxinus americana, assembly GCA_035079005.1. Lineage (NCBI taxonomy): Eukaryota > Viridiplantae > Streptophyta > Magnoliopsida > Lamiales > Oleaceae > Fraxinus > Fraxinus americana. The sequence goes on along the minus strand of CM068722.1, from coordinate 620,487 downwards.
TCACACAAAGGCAGTCAACAATTGTAGGTTGCTTTACCTCCAACGGTATTAATATTTCTACTAATGAGAAAATAATGCAGAACAAACAGGCGCAAAATGGTAAAAATTATTCATATTGGAATATTTTGATGAGGAACTTTCAAAAGGGAAAAAGATTGTGGGATTATGTTAGTGGAACTGTTGTGAAACCCAAGAACACTGGTGAGAATTATGTGATTAAGTTAGATAATTGGGAGTCAAACAATGTGAAAATTCTTACTTGGATTTATAATTCTATTAAGCAATCAATTGGTACACAACCGACGAAGTTTAAAATAGCAAAGTAAGTTTGGGATCACTTTCAGAAGTAATACACTAAGTCTAACTTTGCAAAACAGTATCAGTTAGAGATGATATACTAGCTTTACAACAAAATGATATAAGTATTCTCGTCGTCTTCTATTTATTTATGGCATTCTCACCTTGGACATGATTCCACTAGTCATTTGGAATTTTTAGTTTCTAAGGTCAATTGGGAGATTTGCACACTCATGACGTTTCTAATTGCAGTGGTTGAAAATTAGTTAAATTTTCTGCTTTACATTTTCCTCAAAGTGTTTCTCATTCTGTTGTTCAATTTGATCTTATTCACTCTAATGTGTGGGGCCGCTATTATTACTACAAAATGAGGGTCTCTATATTATGTGTCGTTTATTGATGATTATAGTTTTTATTGTTGGGTTTATCTTATTAAACGAAAAGTTTTCTTTCTATTTATCGTTCTTTTAGAGCATTTACTAAAACTTAACATTCTTCTGTAATTAAGTACTTTAGATGTGACTTGGGTAGAGATTATACTTCGACTGATTTCTCTGAATTGCTTGCTCTTAATGGCACAATTCATCAAATCTCGTGTACTAATACCCCCCACAACAAAACGATGTTGTTGAATAAAAGCATGAACACATTGTAGAAATTGCTCATTCCTTTCTCTAATCTGTCAAAGTTCCCAATGAATTTTGGAGAGAAGTTGTTCTTACTACTGTTTTGTTAATTAATAAGATTCTATTTTTCCATAATTCAGGTTTATTATCCTTTGAAACAATGTATGGGCATCATCCGGATTATTCCTCATTGAGAGTCTTTAATTGTACTTGCTTTATTCTTCGTCCTGAAGTCGAATGTAGTAAGTTGATATCTCGCTATGCTATTTGTGTTTTCTTAGGTTATGGGTAAAGACAAAAGGGTTATCGTTGTTTTTATCCCATTAATAGGAAATTATATGTTTCTCGTCATGTTGTGTTTCTTGAGCACATTCTATTCTTTTTTGTTTTTGATAATACTCATGACGTAACTAAAATAGACATAATTCGTATTGATCCATTCTCTAATGACATTATCAAGCCATCTTTCCATATCCCATGTACTGTTGATTCTTCATGTCCTATAAGTACACATGCGCAAACTCATGATACCCCTCCACATTCCATGATTCAAGTTCGAAATATTTTTTTCTTATTAGAACAAATTAATAAAATAAAAACTCGGATTAAAAGGAAAAATAATAATTCGAACTTGAACCTTATTCAATGTTAATTTATTATATTTTATGTAATGATTCGAATTTTTTTGACGCCATACCCATATAAAAATATTCTAATAAAAAATAATATAAATTATATTAAAAAAAATTGTGACGAAATATAATAAACGTTAATGAAATAATTTAAACATTTTTCAAAAAAAGAGCTAGGCGTCTCTTTTTGAGACGCTCATTTAATTATTTTTTTATATCCAAACGAAGTCCGTTTGGACTAGTAGATGTGTCTACGATATAGTTTTTGAAATGAGTTCGAGATGACATAGGCAATTTGTGGATTCGATTCGCGTACAATCGTCAGCAAATTTTTAAAGTTAGCATGATATTGAAATTCTTGAAATACTAATTGTAACGACTTACTTTGATGCATCGTAACTTTTGCTAAGGTTGGCTGTTTTATGTTCCGCTAAGGATGGAAGAAACTAGACAGTGAGTACTTTAAAATAATGTTAAAAATATAATATTTCGACTTCATTTAGTATCATATAATGATCTCCAAAAATGAGAAAAAACCAAAAAAATGATTAAATTTTTAAAGGGCGGGTGATAAAGGGGACGAGGGTACAGGGGGTAGGTGGATAAAAAGGGAAAATGTGGTGGCATGGTGTAGGGGGAAAACGAGTTATATTACATGTACAAAGTTGGTTGACAAAATAACATCTACACCAATCATTTTTAAAACAGCCTTTTAAATCATTAGAAATCAACGATCTAGATATTTTCTCGATTTTTACCCAAGAACGTTGGTGACTTTTTTGGACGCTTATTTTAACGACATGTTGGAAAATTGTATTCAGGCATTCAGAAATTTTACTTTAAATGCTAATGGTATCATTTACTTTGGCAAGAAATAGCTTCTCAAAAGTGAAATTGCACAAATCCTCCCAAAAAAAAAAAATAGAGGTCAAAAATAAAGTAATAACAAAAAAAAAAATGCTATTCATCCTTAATGGGAATACATTTTCAATCTATGTAAATGTAAATGATTGGTTAAATGATAGGTAATTAAATAATTTATTTAATTTCACATATTATTTAATGTCATATTAACGCCACATAAATTGGGATGCAATCCTCACTGGAAATGAATAACATTTCTGCTGCTAAAAAGTTCTCTCGCTAAAAAGGGCTAAAATGCAGAATCCACACACTCACTGTACATTTCAAACGGATAACTGATTGAGTACTCGAACTAACGGCCAGCAATGGCTACTTCTCTCACTCTCACTCTCACTCTCACTCTCAAGCTTACCACTACCAGCACTCTCTCCCCCTTCCATTGCACCAAATTCACAAAACCCAGAAATCATAGCACCAAAATTCGATGCATAGGATGGGTATGTCCTCACACACACTGGATGATTGATTTATTGTTTGTTTAAGATGATTTCGAATTTGTTTGACATGTTTAATTTGGGAAGGAAGGACCCAGAAGGAATATTGAGAGCACCCCAAACAGGGCACATAGCAAGACTGGAATTCAACAGGCGCCTTGAGAAAGACGCCGAGGCAAGGGAAGACTTCGAACGCCATGTCCGAGAAGAAAAAGAGCGCCGCCGAGCTCTTCGAGAGGTGGGCTAGACAAATTACTTCATAATATTGATCGATGAATTACTCTCTTTTACTCGGGTTTGTTCTGGCATCAAATTCAGAAGTTTTGATGACTTGAAATAAGTAAAAAGATAACATTTTTATGAAAAGTAAGTTACCTAGAACGTTTAGACAAAAATAAATAAATAATAACTTTAAAAGTAATTTTTACATCTTTTGAACTTGGCCAAACATGATTGTATTTGTATGGCATTTTGATGTTGGCATTAGTCTCGGGTGATACCGGATACTGCGGCCGAGCTGGTGGAGTATTTTCTTGATACTGAAGCTCAGGAGATTGAATTTGAGATTGCAAGAATGAGGCCTCGGTTAGTTCTTTTTTTATACACCGCGTGATTATTCTTTGCCTAGTTGCTTTTATCAGGCATATTTTTATTCAGTTCTAGTGAATTTTTCATTAAGTATCATCTATGGCCATAACTTTTGGAGATGGATATACCAGCCACAGGGCTAGGATACAGTGTCAGACTAAGTTATAGATAAATGCTTCACAGAGACAGAGATCCGTTTAAAAATGTCTTCATTTTGGACATAGATGCATGAACACATCAGTGTCAATAATAGACATTTTAACACAAACTAGATATTACAGAATACTTTCAGTCTGTTGTTGGAGTTAGTGTTGGGCAACTTGTACTATTTAGAAAGTCATGCCCGTCTGCAAAAGATTAGACACTTGTTGAGTGTCGGATTGCGTAGTGTCTGGCATATAAATGGTGTGGTACACGAATTATCAGAATACCTAAAGCATGAATTCCTTTGAAAAGATGGTGAGATGTGAAGTTGTAGGTAGTGATGATGATGAAGATTGAGTCTTCATCATTAAGTTTAGTTATTATCTTTAATTTTAGTCTTTAACTAAATTTAGTTTTGATGAAGATTGGGTCTTCATCATTTATTTTAGTCATTATTTTTAATTTTAGTCTTTATCTATATTTTAGTCTTTGCCTAATTTTTAGTTATTGTTTTAAATAAGGGTTGTAAGCCTTAACAGCAGTTAGTGATTTTTGAATTGAAATAAAATAGATTTTGGAGTTTGCTAATCTCTTAAATTCTCCGTATTTGATATTTAAAAATCAACAAGTCCAAATTCTTCGTATTCATGTACGATTCAAAGAGTTAGTCTTTACCTAGATTTTAGTCTTTGCCTAATTTTTAGTTATTGTTTTAAATAAGGGTTGTAAGCCTTAACAGCAGTTAGTGATTTTTGAATTGAAATAAAATAGATTTTGGAGTTTTCTAATATCTTAAATTCTCGGTATTTGATATTTAAAAATCAACAAGTCCAAATTCTTTGTATTCAAGCGCGATTCAAAGAGTTTTTGATGTCTAGATTTATGGTATTCTTAGGAATCAATAGAATCTCGAAGATGATCGTGTTGTAGCATTCGTTTGGAGTCAACGAAACTTCGATAACGTGTTCATCATTTTTTTTTTAATGCTTCGTCCCCTATAGAGCCAAGTTCGTTCCTAATAGAAACAAGTTGGTGTTCGTGAAATCTAATGACATAAATTTTAATTTGGGACGAAACAATTTTTACTCATTTCAGTAATTCAAAGGTTGAAGAATCTTTCAATTTCAGTTACAGCCGTTCTCCAATCTTCGACGAAGAAATTAAAGAATTAGTGGATTTGGGTAATGATAGTTACGATGGGCCTCCAATTTCAATGAAGAGATTGAAGAATTTTTCGAATTGGATAATGGCAAATTCAATAATGTTCCGATTTCTTATAACATGTCACACATCGAAATCTTTGAAGAAATGTCCAAGAAACATGGCAAATTTTGGGAAGGAAGCGATAACTATGTCCTTAGTTTTGAAACACTTGTTTTACTATTCTGATATTGAAGAAATATGGACGATTGAGCATGGAATTTCTATTCATGTCCTGGTAGATATGCAATTTTAATGAAATTGAACAAAGCAGCTAATGAGCATTTCGTAGAGCTAACAAATAGATAGTCCTTGTCACGAGGAATTGGATGAAGAATATAGCGCAAGAGTCGAGGATGAATCTTCATTAATCAAAGGAGAATGATGGAAATTGAGCCTTCATCGTTAATTTTAGTCATTATCTTTAATTTTAGTCTTTATCTAGATTTAGACTTGATGAAGATTAAGTTCTCATCATTAATAGTCATTATTTTTAATTTTAGTCTTTATCTAGTTTTTAGTTATTTCTTTAAATAAGGGTAAGCCTTATCGACAGTTAGTGGTCTTTAAATTGAAATAAAATAGATTTTCGAGTTTTTTAATCTCTTAAATTCTCAGTATTTGATATTTAAAAATCAAGGAGTCCCAATTCTCTGTATTATTGTGCTAATCCAAGAGTTTTTTATACCTAGGTTTTTGGTATTCTTAGGAATCAAACGAATTTGGAAGGTGATCGTGTTGCGGCATTCTTTTTGAATCAACAAAACTTCGATAACGTTTCGTTCATCGTTTCTTATTTCTAGCTTCCACCTCCCTATGTTAGATGATCGGTGCTTTGCTATAGGACTAACATGCAACTTGGTTTAAAGTCGGGATACAGAGGAAAGGGGCGAGAGTCGTGTCTAGGTTGGTGAAGCCTATTATTAACTGAAAAGGAGCCAAATTATATGCAAATGGAGGACAAACCTCCTATTGGATGTGTGACTTTCAAGAAACTTGATCCTAAATAGCTTGTATTATCTTTTTGAAACCCGCCCTCTTTCCCTCAAGCTTAAGGTGGCTAGATGGAGATAGCATGTTTTCAAAATAGCATTTAGAGTTGTGCAAATGGTTGTGCCTTTTAAAGGTCAAGTCTTGAGTACTTGACCAATTCTCAATTTGTTCATAGAGATGCACCTTGGTGAAGATCTTAGTTCTAGAATGATCACGAAGGATTAGCAGAATCTAGGGTAAGCTTACTATGAGAAATCCATGACTCTATATAATGATTTTAAAGAATCGAATGAAAACCCATAGGAAGTAAGAGAGATCTTTTGCTGTGGTCACACACATGAGATAGAGTTGAAGATATCCCCTAAGCTAAATATCTTAAAGGTGTCGAGTAGATCTTCAATAAACTGTAAAGGACTAAAAGATGCAAAACACCTCACGATGGAGATTAAGGAATCCCTTGTGAGCTAGGAATTGGAATACTTTGAAAAGAACTGAATGATCAGCTTTTAATTGCTATATATAAACGAGGAATCCAGGTCATACTTTCTCTGAGTTCCTTGTACAAAATGGAGATGTAAAAGATTCACTTCATTTCTTGTCCTCTCCACTGCCTTTGAACCCTTTTAATGAGGTGGTAAAGGTCTAAGCTCTATGTATCTGAATATATGGAGTTTAGCATGACCTTACTTCATAGATTTAAAAAAGGGACCTCAGAACTTGCATTTGGTGTTCTATAAGATGCTTGATTGTGGATTAGATAAAAGTGGGTTGGTTTATGGCAAAGAGATTAGTGCACAGACCTACTTTTGTTATACTAGGAAGCTGCAATAAAGTTCTAAAGTTCCATTTAATGCATGTTCTCTTTATTTTCAAAGAATTATTTTTTGTTATTTTAATTTGAAAATATAACTGTACTCATTTCCAATTAGAGATGACCAACAGAGTTCATCAGATTGGGCCCTTTGTTCCTATTTACCAATGTCCAGTGGAGCAAGTGAATCAAATACAAACCTCATTAAAATGAGGCAAAGTAAATTTAGCCCCCGTTCCGTTTGGGCCACCTTTTTATCTCATTAAAATGAAACGTATGACCGTTATCCATTACATCAACATTTAAATTCAAAATTTCTATCTCTTGTGTGAGCCCCAATAACGGCTATATTTTTCATTCTCATTCTACAAAAAGGTGGCTCAAACAAGGCCTTATTCCCATTTAGAATAAGCATTTGATGAATAATTTATGATTTAAAATTTTGTACTTTTTGAAACAATGCTTGCAACTTATTCAAAGCTTGCTGTTTTGTAAATATAAGTATTCCATTCTAATATATCATTGTACTGGTTTTGTACATAATGAGGGATGAATATCATACTATAACATCAATACAAAAAAACTATGCAGATTGAATGAGGAATTTTTCTCACACCTGAAAGGTGAACTGGGGAAACTGAGGTTTGCTGTGCCAAAGACTCAGGTTTCTCTTTATAATTTTTTTGACTTGGTTTCTGCGAGATAAATGAGAAGAAGCAAGCATCTACAATGATTTTGTTTGTAGGAAATGGAAGACAGATTGATAGAACTGGAAGCACTCCAAAAGGCTCTGCAGCAAGGAACAGGTTTTGTCAAACACCCTAAACTTTTCAGCCAAAACATTTCTATTACAATTTGTACTCTATAAGACCCCAACCTGTCTATGTTGTTCTCTGCAGAAGCCTATGATAAAATGCAAGATGAACTCGTAAAAGCGAGGAAGAACTTAATGAAAATTTTGACATCGGATAATGTCAAGACTACTGTATGATACTTTTCTTATCTCGTTACATCATAATGTTGTGTCTCCTGATTTTCGTTTGGTCACTCGGAGCTGACTTGTATGCAATGCAGCTATTGGAAATGGTTGAGCAGAATGAGTTGAATAGATCCTTGTTGATGCTTCTTGATGAAAATATTGCGAATGCATATCAGGCTAACCAGGTGAGAGGTCAAATATTATTATGTCTGATCCAGATGAATTTTCTAGAGTTGTTTTCTTTATTTATATTATTTATATCAAGAAATCTTTGAAAGTGATCAAACTTTGGAAAAAGAAAAAGGAATAACATATCTTCTGAAATTAAAGAGAAGTTAGAGAGAGAGGTTAACAGATTCCGCCTGTTAGATAATTTGGTAAAAAAAAGTATCAGATTCCTGATACTACAATCAGTGGATCAATGAAAAACATATTGATAAGTTGATGCCCACTGGAAGCGTTCTCTTTATATTTCTAAAGGTTAAATTGGAGGACTGCAGATTTCAACTGCTTTTCTAGATCCTAGGGATAACCAACCTGGCCCAGTGCCTGTAAAAGGAGGGGTAAGGAGGAAGGATCGAACCCTTTCTTTTAGGCATAGGATTCTCTCAAAACTTTGGGTACGACCAGAAGGGAAAGAAGTATATATTAACTTACCATTTTTTCGTCGTAACATAAATGTTTACATTTTTCACATGTTATTCCTTTCACACAATCCTACCTCCACCTTACCGGAAATTAGAAGGATTGAGACTGTGTGCGAGGAAAGATCAAGTGCCCCCCTTGCCTTCCTCGACACCTCACCGTCCTATAAACTAGGCATTGAAGTCTTTTAACTTCATCTAATCCTTAATAAATAGTATTCCTCCATAAGCTTACTAATAGGTGCTTTTCCCTGCCCATTTGTACGCCATATGTGAACATCTCGTTATAAACCTGACAAATTCTTTTACAACCTTCGAGCAGACAAGCTTCCGATTTTGCTTCCAGCTTCCTAGTTTTAAGAACAAATTCATAGATCATAGAATATCACACATAAGACTGACATGACAATTTACTGTGAAAGGCAATATATTTTTCTCACAAATAAAGTCTCAAAGGGATAGGTGATTACTTTTAAAAAGTCGAAGTATATGCAGAAGTGAAAAAATTATACATATTAAATTGATGTTCCTCTCTTATAGTTTACTTAGTGTTGTCTAGTTCTTGCTTTACCTAAAACGAAGATGAAGTGCTAAAAGAGGACCAAGCATTTCAAAATTAAAGTATTAGCATGTGAAGTGTGTCAAGAGTAAAGTATTTTGTCATGCTATTATACCTCATTTGTAGTTGTAACCTTGGTATAGGAGCTATAACTAAATAAGCTTTGTTTTACCAACCTTTATGGTAGCTCAAGTCATTACCTTCTTTCTATTTCCTCTACCAGTTTGTAGTGCCATGTTCATCCCTTAAACTTGACTTTTGGAGGAGTATGCTATGTGGTTGCCTTGAAGAAGGATCCTCAATATCAGAAACTCCTAAAATTAGAAGTTTTGACAAGATATCTCATAGTAGTCTTTGTATTGAAGTAGTAAGCTAGTACATTGATGTTTATTGATCATTATTGTGCTTTGGTTGTATGCTTAAGTTTAATGCAAATACTACTTATCCGATATATTCTTTGTTTTGTCACTCTATGGAGATGATATTGGGATCTATGAATCAGGAAAAAGGATTTAGAAGGAAACCAAACATAAAATATGAATTCAACTCCTAGAAAGTTCATTTTCTTATAGTTCATCCTTATCCCTCTCATCCTCATCTCACCCTGAAAGAAAAAATTGTCTTCTAAAGTAGAATATCTTTATGAAGTTGAGTACCTAGATGGAGGAAGCAAAGTACCTGTTCAAATAGATGGAATCAACGATTTTGTTTATTATACTCAATCAATTCAACAATTGAAATATAGTGATAGCGTCTATTTATAGACGGAAAGGAAAAGAGGGAAAAATGAAAAACGAACTAAACAAACTATCTTTATTACAAAGAATGACCCAAACTAATGTAAGATGATCAATTAGGTCCTTGAGGATTAGTTGTGTATAATTCGGACATCCCCCCCTAAAGTTGGATTTTGATGGAAATCCATCAAACCCAACTTGGAAACTAAGAACTTCAACTGAGGAAATGAAAGAGATTTCGTGAAGACATCTGCAACCTGAGCATGGGAAGAAACATGATGTGGAAGGATGAGACCGGCCTTGTACTGATTACGAACCACATGACAGTCAATATCAAGATGCTTCGTGCGCTCGTGGAAGACAGGATTAGCACTGATATGGAGCGCAGCCCGATTGTCACATGAGAGAGGAATCGGAAGATGAAGCTCAATGTAAAAATCCTGAAGAAGATACGTAATCCATTGAATTTCACAGACAGTGGCAGCCATGCTCCGATATTCAGCCTCCGCAGAGCTTCGCGAAACCATTTGTTGCTTCTTCGATTTCCAGGAGATAAGAGCTCCACCCAAAAAAATACAATAACCAGTTAAAGACTTCCTAGAGTCCTGGCAAGAGGCCCAATCGGCATCACAGTAGGCTGCAAGCTTGAAACTGTTGGAGAAGGGGAAGAAAAGACCTTTTGACATAGTCCCCTTGATGTACCTGAGTAAGTGCAAAGCAGACTCCCAATGCGAAATGGTTGGTGCATTAACAAATTGACTTAGCTGCTGGACGGCATAAGACAAGTCTGGCCTGGTAAGATTAAGGTAAAGTAATCTACCTATAAGCCGACGATACTGATCAGGTTGTTGATATGAAACACCATCAGCAGTGAACTTATGTCCCTTTGACAGTGGAATATCCACAGGTTTTGATCCCATCAGACCAACATCAGCAATAATATCCATGGCATATTTTCTTTGGTTAAGGTACAAACCGTCTGTACAACGAGCTATCTCTATCCCCAGAAAGTATTTAGCATGGCCTAAGTCTTTGATGGTGAAGGTAGTATCAAGAAATTGCTTAACCTTCTGAATTTCATTGTCATCCGTTTTAGTGATGAGAACATCATCCACATAGACAAGAAGAACTGTAATAGCATGATCTGAACGGAGAATGAAGAGGCAGTTATCATGAACAGACTGTGCAAAACCAAATACTTGTAAATGCTTGCAAAATTCTGAATTCCATTGTCGACTAGCCTGTTTTAAACCATAAAGGGATCTTTTCAGTTTACACATCTCACCTTCCTTAAGTTTCTTGTAACCTTCTGGAGGCCAAAGATATAACTCTTCTTCCAGAAAACCGTGCAGGAAAGCATTATTTATATCCAGCTGGTATATAGGCCAATTTTTTGCAGATGAAATGGAAAAAAACAATCTGATTGTCACTGATCTAGCTACAGGGGAGAAGCTGTCCACATAATCAACTCCAGCCACCTGATTATACCACTTCGCTACTAACCTAGCTTTACATCTATCCAGAGTTCCATCAGGCTTCAGCTTAGCTTTATAAACCCATTTTGATCCAATGGGTTTTTTTCCTGGAGGCAGGGGAACAATCTCCCAGGTCTCATTTTGTTCCAAGGCTGCAATTTCACTCTCCATAGCTTGAATCCATTCAGTCATTGTGCTAGCCTCTTTATAGGATTATGGTTCTTGGATTGTAGATATGTTAGCCAGAAAAGGATAGTAACTTGGGTTAAAATTTTCAGATTTATGGAAGGGATAGGTATTTGGAGTGTATGAAGAAGATCTTAATGTATCAGATAAAGGAATAGAAGAAGAGTATGACAAATTACTCACAAAATCCTGCATCCAAGTAGGTGCAGTTTTCTGTCTGTTACTTTTTCTAGGAAGAGGAACGGTCTGATGATCATTTGATTGCCCTGTCTTTTCCTGACTGAGATGATAAGCAGCCGTAGGTTGGTTAATATTAGTAGAACCATTAGACAAAAGTTGAGAATCATTTTGGTTGTCAAGATCAGCAAGCACAGATGGAACTTCTTCAGAGGACAAATCAAACACAGGTATAGGTATATGAGGCTGGAAATGAGAAGCCACTTTATAAGGAAAAACCTCCTCATGAAAAATAACATCACGAGACACAAAAACTTCTTTATTGATGAGATCATACAACTTAAAACCCTTTTGTCTTGTGTTAACCTAGCAAAATACATTTAAAGCTTCGTGGTGCAAATTTTTCTTTGAAAGGTTTTGTGTTAGTTGCATAACACAAACATCCAAAAACCTTCAAATTGTGATAAGTAGGCATTTTCTTATGCAAGATTTCATAGGGCGTTTTCCAGTTAAGTATGGCAGTAGGCAGTTTATTAATGATATGTGTTGCCATCAAAATAGATTCTCCCCAAAAACATTTTGGTAAACTTGATTGAAACATGAGAGCTCTAGCTATTTGCAAGAGATGCTTATGTTTCCTCTCAACAATACCATTTTGTTGAGGCGTATAATGGCAACTTCTTTGATGAAGAATCCCATTTTCAGCTAAAAAATTCCTCATTTCAAAGTTTGTAAACTCAGTTCTATTATCAGTCCTCAAGCATTTTATGTTTTTTTAAAATTGGATTTTAACCATTTTTGCAAATTCTTCAAAGTAACCAGAACCTGAGTTTTGTGCTTGATTAAAAATGTCTAAGTGCCTCTACTAAAATCATCTACCACGGTTAAAAAATAGTATGCCCTACAAATAGACCTATATTTATATGGTCCCCATAAATCCACATGCAAAATGTCAAATATCTCAGATGTTTGAATATCACAACTATTAAAAGATAGTCTATGTTGTTTAGAAAAAGAACAAACATCACAAGGCGAAAGGATCTCTTTTTTGAATGGACTCATCATTTTCAAATATTTCATAACATTTCCTGAAGCATGCCCTAACCTTCTATGCCAAAGAGTGACTCACTCAGCTCTGGTTTTACTATTGTCAACTAGAGAAGAATTATTGGAAAAAAAAGAATTACAAGTAATGGGAACGAAAGACTTAATGGTTGATTCAAAGAAAGAGGTCTCATCAAGCACATATAGGTTCTTTACCAGCCTTCCTACAGCTATTATCTCCTCACCAATGTGTCCCGCAAAAGGCAATGATCTTTCATGAAAATAAATTTCAGCTTTAAGGCTTTTGTTAACTTACTCACTGACAATAGATTGAATCTGAAGGTAGGAATGTGAAGAGTATCAGTGAGTATGAGGTTATCATGTAAATGAACGCTGCCAAGATGTTTAACGAAGTTTGTAGTACCATCAGGTAGGAAAACAGGAATTGTTTTGTCAGCAGGTATAGGATTTTGCAAATATGAAATGTCATTGCACATGTGATTAGAGGCTCCAGTATCAACAATCCATGAGTTAGATCCTATTAAGCTGGAAGCACTCAGAGCAGAATTAAATTCAAGTTTAAGAGATGAACCTGCAAAATTGTCTATGTGAGCAAAGTTTACACTGCTTCCAGTCCCAATGCTGGTTCCCTTTCCATTCACCATCTTCCTGAGTTCTTGTTTGACAATTTCAGAAATATTTATGTTCTTAAATTGATCTTCAAATCCTCTAGTATTTGCTTCACATCCTATCTCAAGTGGTGAATCTGCCATTGCAGAAAATTTTCCTCCAGATTTCCTTTTCTGCTCACTGAGTTGTTTGAACCAGTCAAGATATCCAATCAATTTAAAACAACAGTCTCTACTATGTCCCGAAGTATTACAACTTGTGCAAAATTGATTCCTCTTCTCTTCCTTGCTCATATCGAATTTTCTACCATATCCTCTACCTCCTCCAATCTTTTTATACCCCTGAATTTTTACATTCATAGCACTGACTTCATTATGTTCTCCATAGGATATCTGAATCTCTCTCCGTTTTTCCACTCTTTGGATCATAGAATAGGCTTATTTACTGGTGGTAAAGGATCCATAACTAAGATCTGACTTCGAGTATGTTCAAATTCATCATTCAGTCCCATGAGGAACTGCATCAGTCTATTAAATGAAGTCATTTCTGATACTGACTTAGCTGAATCACAAGTGCATTCAGGTATAGGCATTAAAAAAATCAATTCATCCCATAGTCTCTTCAATTTTGTGTAATATTCTGAAATAGACATATTACCTTGGGATATAGAACTGATTTCTCGCTGGATCTGATATAACATATGATCATTACAAGTTCTAAATCTCTCTTCAATCTCTATCCATAACTCTCTAGCAGAGTTGGTATATAAAAAAGCTTCAACAATCTGGTTTGAAATTGAGTTCAGTAACCATGAAGTGATCATATAATTCACTCTCAACCATTTTTCATAGTTCGGTGAGGCCTTCTCAGGTATTTCAACACTTCCATCGATAAACCCTAACTTCATTTTAGCTCCAAGGGCTATTTTAATAGATCTACTCCACGCCAAAAAATTCTTCCCAGTCAAAGGCACTGTGACTAACATCATTTCTGGATGATCTGAGCTATGTAGGAACAACGGATCTGCAGCATTCATTTCAATTTGCCTTCCCTTACCTTGATTCGTCTAGTCGTACCTGAGTTCTGCAGGAAGAAAATCTATATTTCGATTTCCGGCCATTGCAGCTCAAACTCCTCCTTCTTCAGCTAATTCGTAGCTTGCAGTTCTAAAATTCCAGAACCTAAGTGCTCTGATACCATGTTCAAACAGATGGAATCAACAATTTTGTTTATTATACTCAATCAATTCAACAATTGAAATACAGTGATAGCGTCTATTTATAGATAGAAAGGAAAAGAGGGAAAATGAAAAACGAACTAAACAAACTATCTTTATTACAAAGAAGGACCTAAAGTAATGTAAGATGATCAATTAGGTCCTTGAGGATTAGTTGTGTATAATTCGGACAGTACCAATCACAGATTCTATATCCTAAACCCATATAATGCTTTCACAAGACCTACCACCTTCTTAAAACATGTTTGTGTCACCACCACGGTTAACATTTGCAAAGGAATTAGTACTAGCCTTTTGACTTGGAGATAGATCTCTGAACTGAGAATAGGATGATTTACTAGGATAATTATGACTTCCTTTGACTCTATTTATGGATGACCTAGACCTAAAGCTTGCACTAAGTAGGGAAGAGCAACACCACTTTACTTCATTCTATAGTATCTTGTCAGAAGGATAATAATCCTTCAGCTTTATTCACACATAATAAACGTGCATCTTACTAATGCTTACATATGGAACAAATACTTAACTTCTGACACATATCGCATGGTTCTCTTTGCTATATGAAAGTTAGACTAGCTATTAGAGAAATAAGCTATTTCTCTTTATATAGGATACTTAGGCAGGAAAAGTCAATGTGAAAAACTCACAAAGAAAAGCAATGTTAGAAGACTCAGCTAAAGGTTCTCCAAGTTAATGTTCGAAGCATATTTAAGTGAAGGAATCTAATAGAAGAAAACTTTTCAGATATTTTACTTGTAAACTTGTGTAAGAAACTGGTTCTGACACTGTAAATATAAGTACTGTCTTACTGAAAATGTTAGTTTTTCCTTTCATTATATATGCCTTAGGGAAGTAGAAAGTTTTGGATAAGATAAAACTATCATCTCTTATGAAATAAGCAGTCAGAGGCGCCTCAATGATGAGATAGATACCTAAGGTCGTAAAATCTTTGAGGATAAATGAAGAAGTAGACACTGGAAAGAATTTCATCTTCTGTGATGAAAATAAGAGCATAAAATCCCTATTGTGTTGGCTTGATAATTCATAAGAGGAAACAGAATAAAGTGTCTGTAATGAAGATGTTTACTGTCTTCTCTTCGTTCAATACTTCAACTTCAGTGTCCAAGAAGATACTCTTGCTTTCTCTCGAACCATATTACTATTACATAAAATGAGTGAATCGTTTTTTATCTTGTTTCTCTTGAAATTTATTCAATGTTCATCTATGTGGGAAGAGTCTTGATCCCATCTGACTTCTCCAACAGTAAGAATGAATGGTTGATATTATATTTTGAACTATATTTTAACACAGCATCGATTGAATATAACATCATTCAAATAATTGACTTTTTCTCGAACTATATATTTACACCATTTAGTCGAATATAATATCATTAAGGCACCAAAATGAATCTGACTGCAAATTCCGTTGAATGAAATTTTTATTCTTTGTGGGATAGTTTGATTGAACGTCATCTACGTCAGCATCCTTCTAAGAAGTTTACTTCACTTCTTCAAATATGTGCTTTGTCCTTCAGTTAAATACTCTAGTGAATGAAATATAAATATTTCTATCTCCACTAGCCTCATTCTTTAGAAATTTGAATATAATGGAAGTTTATTCGGCACCTATATCTGCAAACTCACTCAATGAAATTCTTTAGTAATGTTTAACGAGTGTCTTGTAATAAAAATCAAGATCTATAATTCACAAATCTAATGCATTCAGCTCACATGTGTTTAGGGATAGAATCTCACATCGAATAAAGATGAAAATATAGACTAATTTATAAAGGTATGAGATAGTCCTCTTAATAATGTTGACATTTTAAGATGGAATCCAAATCTTAACACAGTTTCAGAGTTCATTAAGCTCCAACGAACAATTCGATCTAATTAAGACTAAAAAAAATTGAGCAAACGGATTTCAAGATTGATCTGCTCAAACGAGTCATTATCTTAAGGAAGGACATGTCTAGTTGTTAAGTGGTGTTTTTCCAATTAAAGTTTCTGCAAAATCTCGTGTTAAATTCTCAATCTTTATTAGTGTGTTAACTTTGAGCTGCAGAAACAAGCCGCGGAATATATGGAAAAGCTTCGTGGGGCTATGCTAAAGTACGTAACTGTTTGATGCATGTAAGAATTTGTGCCGAGTTATTGATATTGTGGTTTTCATTTTGAGGAGTAACCGGATGCTTTATTATCATATCAGATAAGTTTTGGTTGTATCGCGAATAACAGTATTATAACAATTTCATAATTTTTCTTTTATAGTTTTCATAATGATAAAAACACAAGACAAGCTTATAGCAATGCAAAGCATGTTGTGGTAACCTAAATTTGCAATAACTTTTTTTGCGAGAATTTTATTTTGTGTAGAAATCAATGGAATTGGAAGTTAAGTTACATAGTATAATATTGTTTAGAACAAGAAGAGTTACACATTGCATGTTTGGTCAAGGATTGTATAGCTCTAAAGAAAAAGAAGCTGAAATCTTAATTATTATTTAGTCAAATCTTATGTTACTACGCAACAAATATGCTCTACATAACACTAGAACTCACCAGAATGTTAGATCTCTGAGATTTTATTAGTTAAAACCATGAGTAATTACGACCATCAAGTCAATTTGCAGCTGAAATTATAAGACTTTGGGCAGGGGTAGAAAGCAGGCATCTGGAACTTTAGGCCGCCCCATTTATCAGCAGCCCAAATTAGGCTTAAAAATGAAATGGGCCAAGTAATTGGCCCAATATTGTAAAATAGGTGGATGCCATTGACCTACAGGCTGCAAACCTTTCCATAATCCATTCCAATTCTTGACAAAACCCATGCATGTCCCCACAGAAAACTTGAAGATTTGAATTGAAATCCCCCAATTTCCACCCAAACAGTAAGGTCCCAAATTGATGAAATTGAAGCAGTGAAGCCATGTGTGTCAATGGAAGCAGGTAATAATCAGATAATTTTTTGTAATCTTCTTCTTCTACTTCTTATTTTGTTCGATTCAGTTATTGATTCAGAAAAATGTGAATGGAAAGTTGTTTTGTTTGAGCTTGATTTGCTCGAAAAATGTTCCCGGTTTGTTTTGGTCAATTCAAAAAAAAAACTTGTTCAAAAACTTGTTTTGTTCGATTAAAAAAAATCTTCTTCTGCTACCTCTTATTCAATTATTTTGTTCGATTCAGAAAAATGTACCCAATTTCCTACTTGATTCATTTATTACTTGTTAGTTTGGTTGGTGTTTTGTTCATTCGTTTGGTTTGAGCTTTACATTCCAATTCAGAGTTTTACATTCCAATTGAGGACTTTAGGCTTATTAATTCAAAGTATTATACATTCCAATTTTGATTTATTATAATCAGTTATGGAAAGATTTTATATAAGAAAAGCTCTTGAAGTTGCGGAAAATGTTAATGAGAAAATGTCAAATAGAGGCAATTCCCATCTGAATTAAGGACTTCAATGGTTTACAAGTTTTTTATTTTGGCACTAGTTCTTTCGGTTTCATTTTTAGTATAATATTTGTATTATAATGATGTTATTATTATTATTATTTTTACCTTTACTAATATCGCCTGCATTGGAAAAGTTTTTTGCATCCGCCCCCGACTTTGAGCATGTTTGGCAACAAAAGTTGTTATCCTATAAGTTGGGAGATCCACAAATTATGTTGACAAAAAAATTGTAAGTCAACTTATAAACCAGATGAGTTCGATTCCAATTTATCTGGCTTATAAGTTGCGAGACCTATAGTCATGTGGGTCTTGTAACTTATAAGCTAGACAAGCTTATAATGATATTAGTAAAACCTGAATAGTTTGTTTGATAAGTTTGATTAAGAAGTACTCAAAGATAGGAAAAAGAAGTAAAACTTCGTTTATGAAACAATGCAATCTTATTTAGTCCTAGACATAGATACATGTCCAAAAGGTGCAACCTTATTCAATTGAATAAAGGTGTGGAAACTAGATTTTCTTGGTATGAAATCGAAGTGGACCAATCTTTCCTAAATTTGAATGGGCATTTTTCCCTAATGTGGCCACAGTTTAAGACTGAATATTGAATGGTAATTTAATCAATTGTCTCAATGCTAGATCTTTCATGTCCCATCACATGATCAAAGGAGTTAAATAGTACAACAGTTAAGGCTTCTTCTATTGTAGGAAAAGCAACGGCAGGGGATGAGTTCCTTTGGTAGTCGTCCATTTGGAGAAGTTCATCAGATTTCGGAAATTCTGAAAAATCAGTTGTTATGATTCTTATGAATTTCAATCGCAAGATAATGACGATAATAAAATAAATAAGAAAATAAACACCAAAATTTACGTGAAAACCCAATATGGGAAAAAATCACGAACAGAGAAGGAGAAATTCACTATAATCAATAACAGCTTTGTTTACAAGATTTCAAGACACTCAATTGAAATCTAAAACTCTCAAGATATTGTCTGAATCTCTCTCTATTATGTTCTGTTCTGTTTTTCTATACAAGTCGTGTTTTACACACACACACACACACATATATATAAGCATGTTTGAGAGTGATTAAAATTTAATTAAAATTGAAAATATTGCCATTATTGGATTCCACTCGTGTAATAAAAGTCAACAATAACGGCTAATTTTTCAATTTTAATCAGATTTTAATCTCTATCGAACACGTCATATATATATATATATATATATATATATATATATATATATATATATATATATAGACACACACACCAAACCCTAGAGAATAAGTTGTAGAAGAATAGGAGTTCAAAACCTCGTCAAAAAACAAAAAAGGGGCTTGGACTGGACAAGGCAGCACCAGACGAGTGACCAAGTCTCGGGTAGTTTTCTATCGGGCTCGTTCGAGCATCCAGCTAGGGAAAATGCGTCGACTTTTTCCTCCAATTCATAATTTTGATCTCTTCAAGACCACTTCAATTTAGATTTTAATACTCACTAGAATATGGGTCAAACCACAACATCAATAATTTTTGAAGGATATATAGCCCATGTTTGGTGAAGATTAAAATTGAATTTTTAGCAAATTTTGATAAAAATTAATGAAATGTGCGGTTGAAAAGTTGTGGAAAAGGGAGATACAAATAAAAGAATTCATGTCACACCTCAAAAGAAGTCTAATATTTCATTTCTTACTCCACTTTTTTTTCCTTTAAAACAATTATTTTGATAACATATTGACAAATAAATATTAGGTTTAAAATTTTAAATAAAGTAATTTAATACGGTGACAAAACATATAAAAAGTTCTAAGATGGCACAACCTATTTATAACAAAAAAATTGTGAAACCTATCCCGGGCTCCATCCGCCTCAAATTTCGTTTCCAAGTTGATGGCAGTATCGGGCATAAAACTGAGAGAACATCGAGCAATGAAAGATCGTATAGAGATTATGGAAGACAATCGATCATCTAAGTCGGTCCATCAAGGAACTCGGGGGAATGCGATGCCGCGTTGCAGAACAAGATTTTGCGTGGCATCTCAGCAATGTGCAAACATGGGTTAGCCCACGCTAATGAACGAAAACATGTGCCCCAGACGGATTTTCGGGGCCAATGCAAAGGTCACAATAAGGAAAAAGATGCTTAGAAATCTTGAACAAGTTACTAGTAATGCACTTGCTTTGGTTAATCGGTTTGCAGCTAGACAGAGAGCTGAAGAAACCACAAATTCTCCTTGAGAAATTGAGGTCTTAGGTTGTTGGGTTTGTGTGTAAATCTTGTTACTTGTTAGTAGTTAAAATCCTGGCTTATTAGCACAAAACGTCCCTACGTTTGATAGTTAGTGTGCAAAACGTCCCAACGTTTCATTTTTTTGCATTTTTGCCCCTATTTCAACGTTTCAGTGTGGAAAACATCATTTTCACTATTTTTCAGTGTAAAATGACCATTATACCCTCAAATTTAAATAAAACAAATAAAATGAAAAGAAATATAAAAAATAAATTGTAATTATACTCCCAAACTTTTTAAAAAATGCAAGTAAGTCCAAAAGCCTTATTAAAAGGGTTAAGCACAAAACGTCCCTACGTTTGACACTTAATGCGGAAAACGTCCCTATGTTTCAAACATGTTTATATTTGCTCAATAACACAAAACGTCCCTACGTTTGACACTTATTGCGTAAAACGTCCTTACGTTTCATTTTTTTTAACATTTTCGTCCTTATTTCAACGTTTCATTGCGGAAAACGTCATTTTCACTATTTTTCAATGTAAAATGACAAATATACCATCATATTTAAATAAAACAAAAAAGGAAAATAAAAAAAAATTAATTACAATTGTGCTCCCAAACTTTTCAAAAAGTGCAAATGAATTCAAAAATCTTATTAAAACATTCAAACTACCAGTCCTTCCCTCCTCCCTCAACCTTATCCTCCCTCCACCACCTAAACCATCAGACCCCACCACCTTTCAAACCATCACACCTCCATCTACAATCCTGGTTTAGGTGGTGGAGGGAGGATAAGGTTGAGAGAGGAGGAAATTTGGTAGTTTGAATGTTTTAATAAGATTTTGAACACATTTGCAATTTTTGAAAAGTGTGGCAGCACAATTGTAATTTATTTTTATTTTTATTTTCCTTTTTTGTTTTATTTAAATATGATGGTATATTTGTCATTTTACATTGAAAAATAGTGAAAATGACGTTTTCCAATGAAACGTTGAAATAATGGCGAAAATGTTAAAAAAATGAAACGTAAGGACGTTTCATAATAAGTGTCAAGCGTAGGGACGTTTTGTGTTATTGAGCAAATATAAACATGTTTGAAACATAGGGACGTTTCGCATTAAGTGTCAAAGCGTAGGACGTTTTGTGCTTAACCCTTTTAATAAGGCTTTTGGACTTACTTGCACTTTTTAAAAAGTTTGGGAGTATAATTACAATTTATTTTTTATATTTCTTTTCATTTTATTTGTTTTATTTAAATTTGAGGGTATAATGGTCATTTTACACTGAAAAATAGTGAAAATGATGTTTTTCACACTGAAACGTTGAAATAGGGGCAAAAATGCAAAAAAATGAAACGTTGGGATGTTTTGCACACTAACTATCAAACGTAGGGACGTTTTGTGCTAATAAGCCTTAAAATCCTCAATTATGTGACGTGCATTTAAGTTTTCTTTGTTTTATGTCATCTAGTACTTGTGTTTGGATATCACCTTACTTAACAAGGATTGTTCTATATTTTGCTCGACTGTCTTACGATCTTGATTAGTTTGTCAAGCTGGATTGAAATACACTGTTTCGCACGGATAGTCGCTAATAATTAAAAAAGAACTTCAGACGATTGTGTAAGGGATAAATCTCTCGAGACAAAATCCCAAAAAGTGGTGCTTTATTGATGAGAGTTACAATTGCAAATAAACAGAATGTCTCTAAGGGGCGCAAGCACACGAGTACTGAAAATGGACAATTAAAGTTAATCTAAGAAATTGAAATTACATATTCTCTATTTGAGAATGTTTGATTTGTGGTCCTTTTCTATATGTATATTCTTCCTTTTATATTCTCATGATAATTTTTTCATGACAAATCGCTTGGAAACTGCTTAATTATTTTCTAACTACTCATTTTCCTCATGGTAGCTAACTTGTCGTGAAACTATCATATCTAACTATTGTCATTAATTGTCATTACTCTTTGTCGTGCAACTGTCTTCAAATGGGCTCCTTAAATCGTGGAATGTGATAATCGGCTCGATAACTGTTTCAGTAACTACTAATTCTGGATGACCATAATATCTTATTATTAAAGTTCTGGACGACTCGAAAGTTCGAGCGAAAACGAAGTTGTCGCTCTGAGTGATCGGGAGGCACTCCATTCGCCCAAATTCTAGGCGTCTTGCATGATTGAGCGATGATGTTACTGTGTTCGTGAGTTTTATCTGCATTCACCAATAACCTTATTTGGGCATTCATTCTGAACTCTCCAATTGGACTTCACTCTTTGACCTATTCAATTTGAGTTGTACTTTTAGTGTGTCAACAGACTTAATTGTCTTGCTCTTATACGATACAATAAAAATATTATAGATTTTGTCCTACTTTTCTTGTAACTTCATATTGCTAATAAACATGATATTTTTCTCACCCACAACATCTTGAGTATAACTACCAGTACTATTGGTATTTAGCTTCAATAGATGTGAAAGGAATGAGTCCACGAATTGAATTATTCTTCTTGGCCAGGCTCAAAGCCCGTGCCAAGAACAGGGCGCCTTGGCCCTTGCTTTGAGCCGAGCCAAATAGCATCTCTCCTACAAATTTACATTTTGACAAAAGCCTAGGAATGGAAAAAGAAAAAAGGGCACAGATGCACATGGTTCCAACATAATAAAGAATACCTTGGCGCTCTGTTCTTGGCTCAGGCTTTGCTTTGAGCCGAGCCAAATAGCATCTCGCCTACGAATTTACATTTTGAATAAAGCCTGGGAATGGAAAAAGAAAAAGAGGCACAGACGCACATGGTTTCAACATAATAAAGAATCAATGTACGTGAAATCTCACGAAAAAGGATTTACCCACTTGTACATAATTTTTTTGATATCCTACTTGATGATGCAGCGTTGACAGCAGATGATTGGACAAAAATTAACCTTTTTTAAACCTGGGAATCTCATGAAAGAATCAATGTACGTGAAATCTCACGAAAAAGGATTTATCCACTTGTACATAATTTTTTGATATCCTACTTGATGATGCGGTGTTGACAGCAGATGATTGGACAAAAATTAACCTTTTTTTTAAACCTTTTTCAAATAGCATCTCGCCTACGAATTTACATTTTGAATAAAGCCTGGGAATGGAAAAAGAAAAAGAGGCACAGACGCACATGGTTTCAACATAATAAAGAATCAATGTACGTGAAATCTCACGAAAAAGGATTTACCCACTTGTACATAATTTTTTGATATCCTACTTGATGATGCAGTGTTGACAGCAGATGATTGGACAAAAATTAACCTTTTTAAAACCATCTATTGACAAAATATCACATGGCAACCTGTCAAGGAAGTGCACAAATAATTTTGTACACCAAACATGATTTGCACGAATAAATACAACTAGCCCCACAAAGTGACTTGCATATACCGCGTGAACCCCAAGTGACAATAAAGCATATCTGGACCAACATATACAGAGTTGAGATCTTCTGTTTAATTTTTATTGACCAACTTACTATCTATCAATTAATTACTGATACATCATTTTACATTAAAATGTCCATACTTTTAAACATAAATAGTTAGAGAAAATGTAGACATTAATTTAAAATAACGTGTCAATAATTAATTGAATGAACAACAAACTCAACATCAAAAATTAAACGAAATAACTAAGCTCTACCTATACTTCCTATAAATTTGTTGCTGTTAACACCTATTTTGGGTACCCCCATCATGGTAATACTCACAAGTAGGAATGGTATTTTTCTCGAAATCTCCTGTAATAAAACAAAACTATTTTTTTTCCAAACTCATCTTCAAACCAAATATTCTCGTAATAAAATATTCTACACATAAATTCAAAACTTTTTCATATTTCTTAACAATACATTCTTCCAAAAATCACTATTCCAAAATAACTCATTTTCATGTCTATCAAAATAACCCATTTTAAATTTTTTTACTGCTCGATAAATCAAGAATGCAAGCATTGCCCAGTTTAAACACTAGTTAAGGAGTGATTCATGCCTACAAATCATATTTCCACTGAAATCGACCCGGTTAACCAATGAGCATTCAATAGCATTTAGCCTGAAAACCCCCAGGGATTAATCAGAACACGATCAATAAAACATTTTTTTATGAGAATCCAGAAAGAACATGGACCAATTGACAGCATATCACAGAAGGAAAATACCAAAATTATCAAAATGTAAGACCAGTTGTATCAAACTATTCCATTCCACCACACCAGATGGAGATATAGTTTATTCTCTTTATTTTCAGTTCTCCTCATCGCATTTGAATGATTCCTGCACTGACCAGTTTCTGTATCTTGTTCATAACAAGAGGATTCCTCGCGTGATCCTGCGCAGCCTTGGGATTTTCTTGGAGATCGACTAAGACCTGTTGCCATATACAATGTAGTTATAATCATAGGATTCATTTCTGGTTTTCTATAGATATCTGACAGTTGAGAATTCAACATGTTATACCTGTTGCATCACTGGATCCTTCAGAATGTTCTGAATCTCCGGGTCCTGCATTGCCTTGGCCTGCAAAAAGCAACGTATTAAAACTGTAATTCAAACATAGCTCCATAAAACGATATCAACACAAAGAGAAATATATCAAACCTGTCTCTCTTTCAGTTCCTCGGGGCTCAAGTCTCCACGGGTAGCCTTATTTATCTGCTCAACACATCTGTACAAAAAAACTCACATTAGTTGTTAGGTGCAAACTTAAACAATGTTTTCATTTATTAAAACTAAACTGAAATAAATATTAAAATGTTCCCTATACCTTCTAACACCATCCAGCAATTCTGGGTTCCGGGGATCATGCTTTAGTCCTTCCTGGTACGTCTCCAAAGCCTTTTCATACTCTTTCATAAAAAACTGAACTGCCCCTTTTCTAGTATAACCCTTAGCAAATGTTGGATCAAGTTCAATGCATTTTTCTGCATCTTTCAGCCCCTCAGGCAGAGCCCCAAGCTTTGTGTAACAAGCAGCCCTGTTGCTATAAGCCTGCAAACTCAAAGAAGTTACCATAAATCCACATGAACAATATCTTTTACTCAGTTTATACTTTAAAATTCAGATACAAGTAATCATATAATACCTTCGGATCTTTTGGATTCCTCCTTAGTGATTCTGTGTAATGCTTCACAGCCTCCGGATAATTTTGCTCTTTGAAATACTGGTTGCCTACA
Source organism: Fraxinus americana (assembly GCA_035079005.1). NCBI lineage: Eukaryota > Viridiplantae > Streptophyta > Magnoliopsida > Lamiales > Oleaceae > Fraxinus > Fraxinus americana. The sequence goes on along the minus strand of CM068722.1, from coordinate 595,265 downwards.
ATTTGTCAACAATTTCAGTTACAGCTGCAAAAGTATAAACAGTGTGAACCAATACTACACTTCAGTAGCATAATACCTTTCTCGCGCTCCTCATCAGCTATCTTGGGATCAAAATACTCTTGTTGTTCTAGTTCTTTTTTTGCTTTCTCAGCATCATTGAGCTTCTTCAATGTATCGGGGTTGCGATGCTCTGTGAGCGCTTTATGAAAAGTCTCAATGGCAGGTTCATAGTCCTTCGAACATTTTGCCACCTTCACTAAGGCAGTTCCCTTTCTTGTTAGAGCTCTAGCGACCATCTTATAGTCAGACCGCAGCTCTCTTCCTCTTTCAACAGCTTTGTCACAATCTTTAATGCAATCTTCATACTGAAATCCAGTGACAAAGAGATGAAATGACATCATTTATGAGCACAACTGCTTAAAAGTTGATTCCACATTAAGCATGAATGAGACTTTCTCCAAAACAAAAACAGAAAGAGACCAATAACACTTCTAAGTAGAAAAGTACCCAAAAAAAAAAAAAATTCCCACACAAATGGCCTATTATTTGGGCAACATTAGACAGAAATTATCTCCATATTTGTCCCAACCACATAGTCAACATAACACTTATTCTAACCCTTGTCTCTTTCTATAGGCTCTACTTTACACCCCATGCCCCCTCTTTATCTTTTTTGTCTTCTTCTCCTATTCATATACAACTTTAATAAGTAGACACCATTGTATCAAACGGTTAAAGATGACATGATATTGTCACTTTAAATGCAAAGGAAGGAGCTTCTATTTTGTTTCAGATAATGCTCATGACGAATTTAAAAGACATGCTAACTATGCCTAAATAACTTGACCTGTTAACTACCACATGTAACACCCCCTTCATTTCCCTTCTTCCCAAGAGAAGGAAAGGGAGAGTGCTATATCTAACCCAAAGAATTACGCAGAATCTCTAAAATGATATTCAAAACGCAAAAATACAGCTTCAACTTCTGAGGGGTCAATCTCCAAGAAGTGGCATGTTTCCCTCAGGATGCCATACCTCACCTTCATGCTGGCATGCCTCCATGCTACAGGCAAGGACAAAGAGACACATTCCATGCAATCATCCATGTCCACAATTACTACATAAGCTTGTAATATCACAGACAGACCCTGCTATTTGTTTCCGTCAAGTGGTTAATCATTTTTTAAAAATATCAGATACCAACTGAACAGTGAGGAAAAAGTTGTATCCTTTTACAGTCCTTCGAAGTCCAATTATTATACTCTTCAAGACCTTCAGTTCATGGATATAGCATATTTTCTACATGTTACTTCATTTCCAGGACACGTGGTAGATCATAATTAGCCTAAATGAGGTACTAGCATCCATCATACCATCAAATGTTTCTGAGGCTTAGAAATCTCATCATCAAGAAATGACATGCTAGCAAAGCTTTTGGATTTAAGCACCCAAATAATATTGCCATTAATTTTGAATCAAGGGAAGGTCATTCAAGAACTAATCATCCCCCAGTAAGAATGATGATAGTAACACAACTGAATTCAATAAAGCCTTCTTCCATAATAACCAGGACTTGGCCACCAAGAACCCTTCTTATGTTTGGTTCTAACAAGAGTAATCTAGAACAGTAAATCACAAAGACTTGCATCCTTTCTAGTTACCTCATTCCATGTTCTCAGACCGTTTGGTGGCCTTTTCTTTAGAAAAACATTTTTTTAAATTGGGAGTTTTTGGAGAATGTTAAGAATGTGTGATTAACAAATAGGAAAAAGTTTGGGGTTTACATGTAGAATATTTTATTATGTGGATGTGTGGTTGAAAATGGTACATAGAAAAAAGAGTTTTAAAAGAACGACAGACAAACAAGGGCTTAAGCTACTCTCATTTTCCAATTTTACCAGAAATGATAATTGTGACAATCCTAACCGGTCCACCTTATGGTCATTGTAAAGTATGCACAAACAATTTCAACCATCTCCCTTCGAAATTTATCTTCAACAACCATTACTATGACCATCTCACCAGTTCGTTCATTGGCTTCTTTATCTCTTCATCTTACCACCTACACAAACTGACATTCTCATGTTGCCTATACTAAATCAACATATATGTTAATCCTGAGGGGTTGCTCAATTGGTCAGACCTTGGGTTTGCTCTCCAATGGTCACTAGTTCGAATCCCATCAGAACCACTGATGTGAGTACCCGACCGTAAACTTCAGGGTCCCATGGAATTAGTCGAGATGCGCTCAAGTTGGCCCGAACATCCACGGTTATCAAAAAAAAAAAATTATCAACATATATGTTCCTTAACAAAAACCAAAATTATTCCCCATGGGAGGTTCTATGGTCGCCTTTTCAAAAATTCTTTCCAAAACTAACATAAATTCATTGATCACTAGCAATTAATGAGGATGTACGCCAAAATTATTCCCCATGTGCTGATTAAATGTATTATCCTTAGAACCATAATCATAATTGCCGTGTCAAAACCCCACTAGCAATCAATCAAATCAGGCTAATAGCTTTCCCTAAACCCACAATGTCAACTCAAAACAAATGAAAACGGAATAATATCAAGGAAGAAAATTATCTTCCGTACTACCACAGTCCATTTAAGAACAAAACAGAGATTCAAATATATAATGTACCTTCCCCATCTCCAAGTACACAGCAGCACGATTAGTGAGGAAAGAAATATCCTCGTCGTCGAGCTCAATGGCCTTTGTATAATGCTGAATTGCAGTCTCAAAGTCCTTCTTCTTGTATGCAGCATTCCCGGCTTCCTTCTCCTTCTGGGCCTGTGCCTTTTTATCCTTTTTCTCCCTCTCCTCCTCAGATAAGTCCATCGGCTCAGGTTCAGGCTCGGGTCTCTTCTCCTCCTTGACAGGGTAAGCCTCAGAAGCTGCAGGTCTCTTCCTCTCTGGTGAGCCACGTGAGGACGCCTCAGTCATTTTTGCATCTTCTTCAGTTCCCCTCGTCTGGATTTTCACGTTCAACAAAACTCCCAATGCCTGCATCATTCTTTGATCGCTCAAATACAAGTTCAAATTATTTGGATTTTTCTGAATATCCTGCAACATTTTAACAAAATCAGGCTGCTGCAGAAACCCACGAGTTGTAGGATCATTAGCCAGCTTAACCCACATCTCCGGCCCGAACGCCTCCCCAAACAGGTCAGCACCAGGCCCGGCCCGAGACCTCGAAGATCTCGCCAGAGCAGCCTCTGCATCGGCTAGCCCAGACTTAAGGGGCTCGTTATTTGGGTCAATTTCAAGACCCTTTTTGTAAGCCGAGACAGCGTCATTGTAACTGTGTAAACCCATGTGAGCCGCGCCAAGGCGGGAGTAGCCCTTAGACCAGTCGGGCTTGAGCTCGACAGTCTTCTCTGCATCCGAAAGCGCTTCAGAAAACTTGTTAAGAGAAGCGTAGGCGGCGGATCGGTTTGAATACAGAACATGGTTGGCGGGGGAAAGATTAATGGCTTCCGTGAAGTGACTCACGGCATCGGTGAAGTTCCCGGCAGCGAAAGCTGCGTTGCCTTTGGCTTTGGCTTCGTCGGCCATTAAATTTTGCTAATTGTGATTGAATAATGATAATTTGTGCGACTGGGTGGGGTTTCGGATTGGTTGCAGAAAATGGAGAAGAGGCGACGAGGGTTTTGAAGGGACTTCAGATGAGCGGCGATGACGGACGAGAATGTTCTAGGTAGGGGAGACCTTCTGGAACGTTCGAGGATAGGCCTATAGGGTATTTTTAAAGAAGAATTTGTAGCGGGGTTCATATTCTTTTCAAAATGTTCAATAAAGTACCCAACCTTTAAATTTTGGCCGGGCGTTATGATACATGAAATACAATTAAATTGGTATATATAGTTCACACGCCTGATTTTTCGAAGGAAAAATGAGTGCAAACTTAATTTAGTTAAATAAATTACAAAAAAATAAATAAAAGAAAATTCGTCTATTTCACAAATACCCACCCGACCTCGTCATATGACTGTCACCACTAGTTTGATTTCTCCACCCGTGACTCAAATCACAGGGATAATCACAGTGGAGATCCCAATAATTTCACGATGAATTGGGCAACTCATTGTCATCATTAGTGTCATGAGGTATCTAGCGGCTCATAATCAAATTCGATATCATTGTTCTAATGTGATTTTGTAGAGTTACTATCCAAAACTATAGGAGCTATATGTCATCATAGTCAAATATTGAGTAGAAAAATATGACATTTGTCTTGAATGTATAGCTTCATTGTTAATGATACAATCACCAAGTCCCTTATAGTCGATGTTATGTATATTTTTCTTGACCAAGTCTTTGAGACTAGTCCCATTGTATCGATTCATTGAAGATGTCATTGACTGTTCCTTTTTCAAGACCACTTTGACTCAAATTCTCGAAATGGTTGATGATATTGTGCTCAATAAAAACCAATCATCTCAAGTGACAAACAAACTTTTATCATTTTTTTGTGGAGCAATCCTGAATTATTAGAACTATACATTTCAACCCCTACAATTTCTAAATGATGAAGTATGCCCCTGCATTTTCTTGAATTGCAAATCAGTCCCTGAAGATTCCAAAATATGCATTTGGCCCCTCAAGTTCCAACAATCAGTAAATTGGTCCCTGAATTTTGAGACACGAGCACGTCAGCCCTTGGAAATTTGGATTTAGCGTCTCATTGTTTTCTTGTATTTGTATAATTTAAACCAAATTTATGCATGTGATGGAAAAATATATATGGGATGGTAATGATTCTAGACTACTCTATTGTAGCAACCTTTAATTGTTCTCATTTCATAATCATATATTATTACCATAATCATGCTACCTATTTATATAATTAATGACTATAATTTTTATTTATTTGTCGAAGAGAAATCCTCATTATGAAAAGTATTTCAACCAAAGCACTGAGTTTTGCAATAATTAATAATCAAGCCCTCTGCAACAATACTTAAATGTAATAATTCAAAAAAATTAGTTAATTCAATTGATCGACAGTCAAACAACTTGATAATTAATTATTGCTTGGTATTCTCAATTAGAACCTACAAGTGTCGTAGTTTACGAGTAAATTTATATTTGTTATTACGAGATTAAATATTTGTTGAGTTCTACAATTACATCGTGCATATCATGCATTATGTTAGATAAAAAGAAATATTTATAATATTTGCTCGATTAATATCGATATCGCTAGCTTAAAAACTATCATTCCATCTCACGCTTGTTGATCAAAGTTCAATTTTTGGAAGAAATCTTCACGATTTTTTTATTCAATATGCAAAAAAAAAAAAAAAAACCCACTTCTCCACTCTCAAGCAATGTTTAAATTCCAACGAAATATATGAGGAAAAAAAATAAGAAAAGAAACCTAGGACGGTAATCCATGTGTTTAATGTGTGACATCCTAATGCTCTAAAACTGTCTATGCTCCTTAAATTTTATATGTCCCAACACTCCTTAGCCTCCAATCGCTCCATAAATGCTAATGTCACTGTCGACATCAGATTAAAGGCCTGTTTGGTACAGATTCTCATTTTCTACAGTAAATCAATTCTCCTTTTTAACCACACATTTTTCAATAAAATAATATTTTCCATCACATCGATACTTTTTTCTTCTTTTTCAACCACACATTTCCCATCATATCACTATTCAAAAATCAATTCTTCCCCCAAAAATTCCTACCAAACACACTCTAACCCCTCCACTGGGGATGGATATCATTATTCTTTATATGTTGACATAAAGAACATAGAAATAGCAGATGAAGAGTCGCCATTATTGATGTATACAATTGATCCATGTATGTACAAATGTAAATTTATATTTTGGTAATAAAAAGGTATGGCCTACTACTGCTTTTGAGATTGCCTAACCTTTACTCCATTCCCATTATCAGGTGTAGTTAACTAACAATTGGAAAGCTCATATTCTAATTTAACAACATTTCTCAATTTAATCGAAACTACGCTTCGAGTAAGGCATTTAATCGTTTTTTTTTTTATCGATGTTGCCTTTCGTTTGACTAAACTTTTCTAATGTCTCGATAGGCATACCACAGCCTTGACGATCATTATTTGAAGTCATTAACGCTCACAAACGACTATCTAGTCGGCATCGATCAATTAGGCCAAATGTTGATAACCAACCAAGTTGAGCTATTGAAAGCACAACTAAATTAGCATATGATCCATTGTATCATAATGGTGTCACTTTCACACACACTTAGATTATAAAAACACGAATAAGTATGCATTATGTCAAGAATTTATTAAGAAGTGAGTTACAAACTCTGTAGACATGACAATAAACTTTCGATATATGTAGGGCTCGTTTGGTATTGTTTCACTTCTTGTAAAAGAGTTTTATAAAAAAGTTACCTTAGGGTAGTTTTTTTCTAAAAATTCTTCTGGTCGACTATATTTTCAGAAAATTATTGAAATATGTTCAAAGTCAACTTTTTAATCTCAAAAGCAATTTTTGACTTTTAAAAATCTTGCCAAACGGCTCGTAATTTCAAATATGGATAATACAATGCATGAAATTATTGTTAAATGACTTCACGTAATTTTTATTCCATGTTGATTACCATTTCAAATGTGAAAGAGAGTGAATTTGAAGTGTAAAGCCAGAGTACACAAGTCCAACTTTGAGGTTACACAATGTTATTACATTTATAGTATACTTAACTATTTGGCCTTTTGTCTACCCTTCTACTTAGGTGAAACGTGGGGAACCGAAATTATTACAAGTCTTTATCATATATAATTAAATTCAGCTCCAATATTGCTTAGAATTTTGATCTTCTCCACTTCCTATTTTAACATATTCCAATTTCATAGCAACCACTTAAAACTAATTTATTTCAATAATGGGACATGTATAATAAGTTTTTAACTTTGAACGGGCGTGTTTGATATGTAACATTAGACAACATTGAACATAAAGATAAGATATTTGTACATTTCCCGTTAATTAATTTTTCGCTGCGAAATATTGAAAATTGGCTATTCTTTTATCAATCTTGAATCCTGAGTTTAATATTATCACATGAAACTGCACCTTGAAAGAAAAAAGAAAAAGAAAAAAATTTCTTAGAAGTCAGTTGATGATCGAGTACTATTTGTTCGTTCCATATGCATATTGATTAAAGGTTTCTAAATAATGGGTCGTTGAAAACTATATGCAAAAGCTCATAAATATGTAAACCAATATATTTTTAGTAAATATTCCAATTCAACGACCTAAATAAGTGTACAAAATACACTTATCACGAATCAAATTTATTTTCATAAAATTGGATATATGAGGGTAATGCGAAGATTTAAAAGTGATATTAGGGTTCTTGAAAACTAATCTTGCACTGCTAAAACAAAACATTAGCAATTTTTTTTTCTTTTCAAACAAAAAATTCAATCAAAACAATAATAAAATTTTGGAGAGCAGTCACTGTCACGGTCCATTGAGTCGGTTTTGTGGGGTCAAGGGCTCTTGATGAAAAATTACAGAATGGGCATCAGAACACGTTTTAAATATTAAATTGAGTGCATCCTTGGGGAAGGAAGCTTATATCTTTTTGTGCTTTGTATTAAATAAGCTAATTAAAAAAAAGCACTTTTCTCAATTAAGGACTAAAATAAGCTCTGCAGTAAGCATGTTTCACATCACTTAATCAATCAAAAGAATTTACTTATGAGCGATAAAATTAAGCTTAGATTATTTGTCAATTGTATTTTATTTGAATCTTCAATAATTTTTCTCGATATTGAGTCTTTTGTACTTTAGTTTTGTAGTGCTTAAATCTATATGGACAATTTTTAGTGAAAACTTCAAGTATTATAGAATTGAAAACTAAGAAAATTAGTCGAGCATCTAACTAATACAATATGCAAAAGTTTGAAACCGCAAACGAAATTTTCTTCCAAATTTTGGAATTTCTCTTTTCTTTTATCATGATGTTACGATTTCGTTCTCTTGAGAGTAAAAAATCACATTATTGTGACCACAACTTAGAGAAATGACAATGAAAAAGTTATTATCACTAAAACCATGTATAGAGTCTAGTCCAAGATCTAAGTGTTACAAATTAAAACGTTGAATACTTCGATTGTAATTATTTTCTTTTTAACTTTTTCGTCGTCTTCTTCCATTTCTAGCAAACAAGAAATAATCGAAGATAAAAAAATATAAAATAATGTTAATCTTAGTCTCATTTGCAAAACTAGGTCGAATAAAAATCTAAATTGTATAAAGTTTGAACAAGTTTATTTAATCTATTTGTAAATTCATCATTTTTCTCGACCCCTAAATCTTTATATAGTAGCTAAAACGAGTAATTCAGTTTGTCTAGAATTCAAACGAGCATTCAGTTCCCAGACTAGTATGTTCAAATAAACTACCATTTTGCGTGTTATATTAAGGTTCGTTATTTATTTATTTCATCTTTAAAGAGTGTGTGTTATTATTAGAATAAGCATATTTAGGGTGTGTTTGATCCACATTATTTTGGAAGAATGTATTTTGGAATAGTAGATTGATGGAGAATGTGTGGTTGAAAAGGAAGGAAAAATTATTGATGTGATGGAAATTATTATTTTATTGAAAGATGTGTGGTTGAAAATGAGTAGAAGAATGAGAATGAAAATTTTAATGGGTAGCAAATAGGGGCTTAGTTATTTAAATATTCTTTTTGTATTTGGTAGGGTGTGCAGTCTCCTTATTAGTTTTTGATTTCTCTAAGTCTTAGTTAAAACTTAAACATTCCTTCACACTTTTCTCTCTAGCAAGCTCAATATAATACAGAAGACAGAAAGAAGGAAGAATACTGGTCTCTTTCACTTGCTGGTGGGCGGTGGTGGAGGAGTATTCTGCCACCACTTTCTCCGGCGAAAAGCTTCTTCAGCAATCCAGATTTCTACTTAAAACACAAGGTGATAAATGCTCATATACAAAGAGAAAACACACAGCACACACATTGATGGAGGGGGAGAGTTCATATTCATCTTTAACTTAGCTTTTATATATATATATATATATATTATATAGCCCTATCCATTTTTCTGTCTTTTCCAACTTGATGAAAAGACATTTTTTCTTTTTCCTTTCCGGGATCTGATCACTCTTTGACAGTGTCAGAGTTTTGGAACTTGGTCAGTTCAATTCTCAAGAAGAACATTTTCTTCCCTAAAATTCTTCCTTAGGGCATAAAGTTTTGCAAGAAACTGACAAGAAAGCTTCAAGTATTTTCCTCTTTTCTTCACTCACTGTTTGTGAGCAAGAGTCGGATCGAACCGGATTCGTTTATAGACGACCATCGAGGTTTCCTCCATATCCTTTTTCTTCTTCATTCGATAATTTTCATATATTTTTAAAATTTTTCCTTTGTTTATTGGCTTCATTCTTTAGCATATTTTATAACATGAGTTTTAATTGTCTAATATAATTTTAGAGTGACATATCCAAGATATGTAAAGTTAGTCAAGAACTTTTCCAATATTATTCCCATTTTTCTTTCAATTTCTTTGGATGTCGATCAATCCAGATCTCTCTAGTTTACGAATAAATTATCCATCGATCTCAAAATATTCTGAAAGAATAAATTCTTTAGTTAAGAAATGTTAATTTTTTCGATCAATTCTGAATAAAATTGAGATTTTTGCCAAAAATTTCCATGTTTCTTTTGGCTACTTGATCTCGTTAAAGTTGATTTATGATATTATTTTTCTATAGGGTTTTACTTTATGAGTGGAGCAACCATCTTTGTGTATAGTCTTTATTCACATCTCTGCCTCAAGCAAAAGCAAACTTGAGTAGTGTTACCTACATCTTCATGTAATTAAAGGTTGCATGCTTTTCCTCCATATACACAAAGAGGATTCATGAAGTACTATAAATATGAAACCCAATGTTTAATGTTGTTATTTTTTATTTTTCATTTTCATTTCACTCTCTTTTGATCATAGAATAAATTCCCTCCATGTGTTTTCCTTTTAATTTTCATTCTGCTTCAACTCGTCGATTTTGTTCATTAGGTTTTTGGGTTTATCTCAAGATATGGAAGAAAGTTTAGACCTACATCTTCATCAACATTCAACAAAACTAAATTCACAAGTCTTTGTCTCAATAATTTAGAGTCAATTACGTGAATCTTTTTTCTCCTCTTTGTTCTCGTATTTGCTAGATGTATTGAAAGTTTAAAGCAACTAAATACTTAACAAGTATATAGTTAGCTTGATACATTCCTCTATCTATTACTGATTTATGCCACCTCCGAGTTTTTGCATCCTCATTTTCATTAGGTTTGCAGAAGGGATCATTCTTCGATAGTCCATGCGTAAACTTACCTTTTAAGCTTATAGAGATTGAGGCCTCGTCTAACAAAAATGTTCATATCCGAGCAAGAAAGAGGCCGTGAATTGAAGTTTTACGGCATTTATGAAAAATTTACTTGTCAGTTATTGATGAAAATAATTCTTCTACACGTGGGAGGGCGTAATAAAGATATAAATACAAATTAAATGTATTTCTATTTAACAATCTAAAGTTTTTAATGAAGTTATTCAAAGTATCAACTTTTCAACCATCCGTGCATACGATAATAGGCTAACTATCTTCATTTGCATGACATCAAAAAGTATACATTTTTTTTTCCCCATAAATTCTCAACCTTCAGTATATAAGTCACATTCTTCTTTACTCAAAATGCAGATATAAAGCTAGATTCGAAATATGGATTCTTTTTCGACCGTACCTCCTGGATTTAGGTTTCACCCTACAGATGAAGAATTAGTTGATTACTACCTCCGTAAAAAAATTGCTTCGAAAAGAATTGACCTAGATGTCATAAAAGACATTGATCTTTACAGAATCGAGCCATGGGATCTTCAAGGTACATACAGCTTCTTTAGTTTTATGGTCATTAATTCCTTTAGTTTTTTATTTATTTAACTTTGAAAATGACATCTCATTAATCTCTCTTTTTTTTCCTGAATTTAAACAGAAATTTGCAGGATAGGAACAGAAGAACAGAATGAATGGTATTTCTTTAGTCATAAAGATAAGAAATATCCATCCGGAACTCGTACAAATAGAGCTACAAAAGCAGGATTCTGGAAAGCTACAGGAAGAGACAAGGCAATTTATTCTAAGCATAGTTTGATTGGCATGAGAAAGACCTTGGTATTTTACAAAGGCCGAGCCCCAAATGGGCAAAAATCAGACTGGATAATGCATGAGTATCGACTCGAAACAAATGAAAATGGCACTCTCCAGGCAAGTATCTAACTAATCTAGAGGTTTGATACGCGCATGGTTAAATGTGAATAGAATATTGGTACGCTAGACTCGATAATAGTCGACGGTCTTAAAATTTACATATATGATGAATGATATTATTCTCAAAATTCTACTCATTTGAACAATATAGTATAAATACATGCACATGTACAACCTTTCATAAAATTACAAATAACATTTTGAGCTTTTAGACTAGATGAATCAGCATGATTATCATGCTTATGTTCAAGTGAGAGAATATTAATGCCAAACGAAAGTTTTGAATTTGACCTGCAGGAAGAAGGATGGGTAGTTTGCAGGATGTTCATGAAGAAAATGGCGACAACAAGGAAGGAAGAAGAGCATGAATCCCTATGTTGGTATGATGATCAAGTTTCTTTCATGCCCGATTTTAATTTCTCGAGGCCAATATCTCAACCTTATACTACTTCATATCATCCTCACTACACCGGCAAACAAGAACTCGAGTTGCAATACAACATGCCTCATGATGCATTCTTCCAGCTTCCCGAATTAGAAAGTCCGAAAGTTCCACAATCCACAGCCAGTAGCTCGATAATCCCTTGCGGTGTTTTGCAGTTCTCATCACTTGGACATGAAGAAAATGTGCAACAAAATAATCAATTGCACATTAGTGAGATTTACAGCAATGATCAAGCTGCAGTGGATCAAGTAACTGATTGGCGAGTGCTCGACAAATTCGTTGCATCTCAACTTAGCCAAGATGATGCTACAAATGATAATGCCTACTCGACTGAGCCGTCAGATCAACTTTCTGACCAAAATGAGCATAATGCATACTGATTTGAAGGCACAAAGTATGGCTGCAGAACTTGCCCTAGCACCTCCAGTTCCCAAGTTGATCTGTCGAAGTAACAACATTAATATCAAGAAAGAACAGATAATAGATGGAAAAAAGAATATTTTCTGGTTGATGTACATAATAAAACTCGATCAAAATCAATTCTGCGATATACCTCGGTTATGATCAGATCTAGTAGACTTGCCAATATGTATGTGCACATTGTTGTAAAGCATAGTGCTGGTGGCACATCTATGAGACTGATGAATATGTATTTCCTTTATTGTATCTCAGGATTTATTTTTATTAACTTCACATTTCTTTTTGGGTTCGGTGAGGATTAAAATTAGGGCTAAGCTCAGCCAAGAAAACGGTGCATTGATGAAAGGATTTTTATATTTAGAGAGGTTTTGGTATGAGCAGTTTCGATGTAGGTTATGTGAATTGTTTTCGTAAATAATCGCTCGTGAGCAGGGACGGATTTAGGGGGGGCTGTAGCCCCCCCTCCCCCCCCAAAAAAAAAAAATTTTGGTTAGAAAAAAAAAAAAAAATTTTGTAAAATTTTTTTTTTTTTTAAATTCATGTGTAAAATTTTTTTTTTTTTACGTATTAGCCCCCCCTTACCTCGATCCTGGATCCGTCCCTGCTCGTGAGACTCTGATACCACGAGATTTTTCGAGAATAATTCACTTTCCTATCTTAGTATGATCTTACTAGGATGAGCGTCAATAGCAATGGAAATTTACTGATGGACCATTCGTAGTGGATGAATACAATGGAGATAGACATTGAAAGATCAGAAAAGAAATGAAATATCTGCAGAGAAATGACAGCTTCCTAGGCATATAAACCTTAAAATTTTAACGACAGCAAACTAAACTATTAAGATAATGTTGATCTTGTATATCCCTTGGATAGTCATGCAATTAAGTTCTTGCAGAGAGGAGAATTTTGGTTTTCAGAACCTTCTCAGTGACGTTTTTTCTATTTTTTTTAATTTTTATTTTTTAATTCAAAACTCCATTAAGGTAAAGTATATATTGATACCTACTAAAAAGAAAAGTAAATTGCAAATGTAAGAGGGGAGGTGTTAAAATTTCTTAATAAATCATATTCTTTCATCTTCCATATATGTACCCAAGAATTTAACTCTGTTTTCTAATTATTCAAATCAAACATGGGATAAAAATATCAATTTCGAAACTTTGCAGAACAAAATTAAAAAAAATACTAACAGATTGAGACAATTATAGGGGAAAGTTTGACCTACTAGCCACCTTAATTTTCATTCATAAAATCATATTTCTAAATGTTGGGAAACAAACAGGATATCAGAATCGCTGGGATATCGCTTGTTGAGAATTTGACCAAATAATTAAAGACGATAAAATATGGACAATATGAAAGTAATGGATTACAAAGGAAATAAGATTTTTGTGGAAGATGAAGAGAATTTATTATACTAAGAAACTAAAATTGTCTTTACAAGATTTGATTCTCTCAATCTAAATCTAAACAATTCTCTCAATTTTTTTAATGTATATAATAATGATCTAATTGTTATCTTGAGTTTATGAAGAGTTTACACCTGGTGGAGTATTTATAGGATTCAATCTTAGAGTTATGGATGAAGTAGAGTCCTTAATCCCAAAGTCTTTATCCTAATTAGACTCTCAATCAATGATAAAATTTAATCTCTTATTAGCCGAGCATTTAATCCAAAATTATCTAAACTTCCTCCATGAACTACAATTCCTACTCACATGGAATTTGAGTTACAAACATAACACAAAACTTTTTTCTCATAACTGAAAAACAAATGAGAAACTCAGGATGTATTTAAGCCATATTATTTTGGAAAAATGTATTTTGGAATAGTAAATTGATGGAGAACGTGTGGTTGAAAAAAAAAGGAAATGGAAAATATTATTTTATTGAAAAATGTATGGTTGAAAAGGAGAAGAAAAATGAGAATGAAAATTTTAATATGGCTCAAACATGGCTGAATAAGACTAAAATATTATCTACTGCAAGAGAAAAGAAGGTTCAATCCTATTTTGCTGGCTAGTATGGTCTAAAAGTGAACCCTAAATAATTTTTAAGTCGTTTCAACTTACAACCAGAGAGAGAATTATTTCAAGAAATTATCCCTTCTGGAATGGTTAACCAAATGTTACATGAACTAATATAGTAAAACTTAAAATATCTAAGATAATGAGGACACTTGTAGCTCTGCATGAATTTTCTGCTGGAACAATGGCACCGTAAGAAGGAGAAGGAGAAGATATTGTTACAATGTTATCAACCATTAGGTTTAAGACGAAGAAAAATAACCACAAAAATCTAGAAAATGAACATAAAAGACGATGTCTTATATGTCAAGTTACGTACATATATACAAGAAGTTAAGACTGTCTTCACAACAAGGTCGAACCTAACTCTGCTGCTGGAAGACGCGGAGGCATTCATAGTGCTAGTTCCAAAGCTCAAGTTCACGCAATAAGACTAGAAAGAAAAAATAAGGCAGATTGCGCACGGGATTTTTATAGGGAAAAGAAAAAAAGAAACAAGGAGGAAATGGTACGAGATTTCACACTTCGTCGTATAGAATATTTTTCATCATCAGTAGCTCAAGAATTCCTGGTTAAAAGATGAAGAGTTTTGGAATTTAATTAAGAGGGAAGGGAAAGAATCCACGATATAAAGCTTTTTTTTTTTTTTTGCAGGTACATTTCAAAATTCTGTTAGTTTTATATAAATTTATACCACCCAAAAGGGAATCAGAGCTTCCCTTCATATATATAATTATGCAATAAGAATAAGAAACATAGAATAATGTTGTTTGTCAGCCGTTCTTGACATAGGACATGATTTTTACTTAGGTTGAATTCAAAGCATCAATGTCTATTTCAAGCAATGACAACTGCACATGCGACATAATCATTCAGCGTGCTCTCATGCCCTCTTTATGTTATCCTTCACACACACACACACACACACAAAGACGTGCTTTTACCAAGTTTAAGGTTAAAACATACTTATATTGTTTGAATCACGGCCTGTTTATTAGCATAATTCTAGTTAGTTGATTTCTTGTGTCCTATCAAGTTTGTATACAAATTTTTTTTTACCAGCTAGAAACCACTATAGGCGGCATGTATTTAGTAGAAAATTTTGAAAATAGAACAAAAAAACTTACCCCTTATGTAGAATGAAAATTTCCATAATTACATATATAGGGTGTGTGTGGCATTGATTTTATCCAAATTAGTAGCACATTTTTTACACTTTTTTTCATTTGCTGGCCCCCACACCTCTCAAATGTGGTCAAATGTTGCGGCTGTAGGTGCGTGCAACGGTTGAGATTTCAATTAAAATCTGTCAATTAATTGCCTCTAGATATAGCTATAGTATGTTCCTTATCATTATATGTCAAGTAAAGTTTCTCTTCAGTTCCTGAAGCTTTTCAAACTCGCTACTTGAAGGATATTCTATAAATTTATGACTCAATCCTAAATTCAAAATGTTCATAGCTTCCTCACAATATTCAATATGTATTTATGCAAAAGCGTCTTCGACACATTTACTTATATTTGGGTAGAAAGATATGAGATCGATCCTGGGATCCTTATGCTCCATCAAAACTACGAAAACACCAACCACGTGACACTTACGCGTACTCAACATCTATCGTGTCATATACGATCCATAACTATCTAAATCTTTTTCATTCACTTTATTTCTCCAAGTCCCATGCGAATGCTTTGTTAGTGAAGTATATATCTCAATAACGTACACGTTGTTTATCTCGATTCATTCTTTTTTATTCTAGCCGCTGTTGAACATGGTTATGAGCATTATGAAAGTGCAGAGACATTATTATTATATTATTTATAGACAAAGGAGTAATGTCTTCCCAGAGCAGTTCTGCAAATGGCAAATGAAGCAGAACATGCGCATTGATGCAGCGTGTTGAGTAATTAATTTTATTACTGAATGATAATTAGGGTTTGGAACAAATGTTGTTTCTTGTCTAAGTAAACTTCATAAAATTGTCGACTTGACATTGCATCATTGTACTTTGAAGGTACGTACCCTTCTCACAGCCATGACTCGCAGCTCTCTCTTAGTATTTTTATAATTATTTTAAATATACCTGATTATGAAAAGAACGTAGATCTGAACTCAAACTCAAGGAGTATAAATTTTATTTGTGATCAATGAACTTTCCAGTGAAATCTCAATAGAACTTCCGTTTGATTCTCATTATTGTAAAATGAGAATGAAAAATATAGTCGTTATTGGGTCCCACACAAGAGATAAAAATTCAAAATTGATGACTTGATGGATAACAGTCATATTTTTCATTTTTATGGATGAAAAATGAGAAACAAATGGGGGCTGAGTCACTACAATTGGGTTGTCAAACTTCAATTTAGTTTCAAATTTCAGTGCTCCGTTATCTTTTTCTTTCAAATTGATGAAAATTGCTTAGTCTACTAGCAACCATATTCTAATGAATCTTCCATGTAGTCAATGTGTTGTCCACTATGCCATGTAGGAAAAGTGTTTAAAAAATACGTCTTTTAAACTTGTAATCTAAAAATATTGTCATTTCTCATTTTACCATTTTCATTTCTAGGTTACCAAGTACCAATAACGTGGAAAATTAATTGTGGTATGATTGTTAACTAAGCAATTTTCGTAATTTTAAAGTACATGACAAAATGTGATACAATGTTGTAATGTAAAACTAAATTTTAGTGACTCGAGTTAAATAAATTAAAGCTTAGTGATCCAATTGAAAATTCACTAAAAGATGAGTGTCTGCTGATAAAATTTACCTAAAATCAAGACTTGTTAATTCGTAAAAGAATGTCAATGGATTCATCTATTGAGAAGAACAATTAATTATTGGCAAAGAAATAAGAGAAATTTCAAAATATTTGATTCAAAAAACATAAGCCCCTAAACTCTTCATAAAACATAAACGAAAACGTAATTAAATAAAACAATATTTATTAAAATAGCACAATTAAAGAAATAAAAATCATAAAATCATCCCAATCCTCTAGGCTCTAGCCATCTTGGATCTTGGACAGCATCATATTCTCTCTGAATTGGAGGAGGTTAGCCCTTGAATCTTGCACCATGTCTTTCACCTAGGGCAATAGACCGAGCTGAGCCGGCTCGACCCACACGAGCACGAGCACGAGCACGAGCCGAGCTCGTGGCTCCTAACTCGTGGGTGGAGCCGAGCTCGACCCGTGAGCTCGTGGGCGAGCCGAGCTTCGGCTCGTGAACTCTTCGATTTTTTATTTTTTTAACCTTTACCGAGACGAACCCACGAGCCGCTCGCCCATGGGAGAGCCGAGCGGGTTCGGCTTGCCTAGCGAGTCAGCCTACTCGGCTCGTGCTCGGGCTCGTTATTTGACAGCCCGAACCGTCCACGAGCAGACTTTTCACGAGCCGAGTCAAGCCGACGAGCCGCTCGACCCATTTGCCACCACTACTTTCACCACCATCTTGCAATATCAGTAAATCTCTTGGTAAGTTAGTTTTTTATAACATAAATTCCATGACAAAGTAGCTCATTCCACTCCTTCACTGCTAGCAATCCTATAAAACACGACTTATTAAAACTACGACACAATCTGTAGAAGTCGTTCATTCCACCAGTTTCATCATTTAATCATCTACAAAATCTTGTCAATATCTTGTGTTTGCTCATACAACTTTCACCGTACAGGACTTGTTTAATGTCTTTCTTGAAAGATGTTCTATATAAATTTGACAAAATTTCATCTTCTTTCTATATGCAGTTATTGCTTGTTTTCCACTTCCATTTTGAGATTTTCACCTTGATCTACTTTAGAAAAGAAAAATTAGAGACCAAGCAATTTGATTTCTTCCTTTAATCATTTATCAGTTTTCATTTTGAGGCCTCCCCATCATCCAAGTAAAAAGTGCTGGTTTTTTATTTACATATTAATTTATTTTTTGAAATTTGTTTGTGTCGAATGGGCTGGGGAAGGTTGAGTAAAGTTTATCGCAACCCTAAGAAACGCATTACAGTGCAAAAGGGGTTGGACCACCTTTGGGGTGGCCGGCTGCGGGGTCGATAAGAATGGCTTGCATCTTTTCTTGGAGTTGGATAAGACTAAGACAATAAGATCTTGCTTACTAGTTACTATGATCTGTGCAACTACCCCCAACAGTAGAACATGCAGATCGTTATCGTTGGCAAATTGTTGGGGGCCAAAAGGGAAAGAGAAGGGACTTATGAAAGATGAGACTCCATGCCTAATCATTACTTCAACTATTGATGTCCCAAATTATGAATCTTCACGGGGTTTGTAATTAGCTTGTTCACAATAATTGGGACCACATTTGATGGCCAAGAAATTCTGTGCTACTCATGTTGTAATAGAAAAGGAAAAGTACCATTTAGACAAAAACTAATTCAACATGTCTATCAATGTAGGATGCTGTCAATGTATTTCATAAGTTCAATCAAATGAACTTTGAACATCATCAAACTGTTTGTGGCATATCTCTACCTGTAATGCACTATAAACTTTAAACTTCAAATTAAGACGAACATGTAATAGAAAGCATGATTTCTTTTCCATTCCAAGATGTTTATCTACATCGATTTGATTTGAACAATCACTTTGCATCACAAAGACCAGTGCCTTGATCACAGAATCCATCTTGGTCGAGAAGTTTCTCAGGTGGAGCACTTAACAAAGGGGAAGATGGAGAGCCATATGCATTTCGTCTACTGTTCCCACATCCCAGGCTCTTTCTGGTACTTACTCCTGTTATTGGATTCGTGCCGTCTGCATACTTGCAAAGAGCCTGTATAAATGTGTACAACATTAACATGTGAGTAGAAGCATGCTGAATGCTTAGAAAATTAAAATCATGTAACCAACAGATTAAACACATGAAATTTAACAAAAGCTGCAACTAACAGCGTCCTAACTTTCTCCACGTTAAGTATATGGAAGTCAGCCGCGGTAGCCGAGCCTATAAGTCAAAAGGCTTTTGCCAATGAAAAACAGAAATTTATAAATCCTTTATCTTATCATTAGCATCAACAACTAGCTAAGTCCATTAATGAACAGAATTATCATCGAAAGAGTTTGGAAAAAGGACGATAACTATATAAAAAAAAAACCTGTTTCTGGGAAAGGTCAATAACAGCATCACTGAAATCAGCACCGTCAATGATAGCACCCCCGAGATCACTGCGGGTCAGGACTGTTCTCACTAGGACAGCATTTGTTAGATTGGCTTCATTAAGAACCTGCGGCAAAAGAAAATGGTAAATTGTACAATTATATCTTAATGATTAATATATCTGAAAATATTATGCTATAAGTCCAATCAACTGTTAATATAAAAACTTTTAATATATAATTGATGCATGTCATTTATGGTAGATCTATTATTTAATTGAATTAATATTCTAATAAATTAAATAATAGAATCTATAAATTCAAGTAATTTGTTAATCACAAGTAGTTGTGATTGTAAGATACAAATTACATATGATTGAATTTTAAATCATTCGTGGTCATAAATAATAACGAGATACGGATATCGTTATTACGGATAGACCATCATGCATGTCATTTCTAACTTGTGAAGTACGAAGTGGATTTTAAAAACTAAAGTACGGTGACATTTAAATGAACACGTGAATGTTTTGTTATAGAACAAAACATTGAAGACCCGCTTAAGAGATTCCATACGAATAACCATCCGAGTGTCAGTGGTTAATCTCTAACATTCGGTAGTGAAATTGGTCCTTCGACTTGAGGTCACCATAGTGTCTTATATGAGGATAGTCATACTTTGGCGATATTGGATGTTGCTCTTCCAAAGGTCACTAATGCAGTATCATTCGGGTATATCAAGAATCATATGAAGGTTTTGAATGATCAATAGAAGATTTGTCACTCTTAGATAGTAAGAGATTATGATCTACATTTCATTCATTTAAGTTGATAATGAAATCCTCGGCCAAGGTGACTCATAGATCGAAAAATGAGTTTTCGACTTACATTAACTTAATAGTAGGATGAAAGATATGACTGATAATGGAAATCGACACATATCCATATTTCGTAATTGATCGGATCATATTGACGAAAAGATTATAGTTTCACGATAAACGAATAAGTTTAATTTTGTCGTACCACATTGTAATATCCCAAATTTCACATCACATTTGGCCAATATGATCATGCATGCTATTTACAATGTCATTTGCATCCATTCTCTTAATTGCATTTTTAAAAAAATGCAACTGTACATTTGATTATTGAGAGCATGAGATCTTTATATGGTGTTAGTCTTCGACTCCTCGACCTAGGTGATGAATTCTACATTGAGCGATGATAGAGAAGCTAGGTTAATCTAGATGTGGAAGATTGACTTGTTAAGCAATTAGAACCTTGAAAGGTCGGAATTAGTATCGATAACGGTTATAATTTTCCATTCGGTTAATCAAGGTCACCATAAACCCTAAATCGGTAATTGACCTATTTGGGACATGAAGCATGAAGTGACATGATCACTACACAATAATATGGGTGTTATATGATGTTATAAATGTTGAGGTGCGAATCGTTGAAATCGATCAAAAATCGGGTGAGTAATTAAATGAACGGTTGAGGAAGTAATGCTATAAAATATTTTGGGATCTTAGGGCAGGTAAATTGGATGGTAAACACATTAAAATAAGCCAAGGATACTTGATTTTTACCTGCAATGATATGTACAAAATCAGATTTTAACCCCAAGAGACCACCTCATGCTTAGTCACCTCCTATTTGTTGATTTATCCTTGTAATGGTAAATTCCTTCACTCTTAAGCATTATCCACATCTACCACTTCTTTAAGACTTCAACTATGTGACATATTATCCATAAATGTCATACAAACCGCCCAAGAAGTGATATAAAATCAGAATGTAACTAGAAGGTGGCACATCTTACTTAGCATGTGATGATTTGTCACTTTAACATCAAGTTCCTTCAACCTTAAGGCTTCTATCACGTTTTTTAAAGCCTTATCACCTTCTATTGGATAGATATATATCTTATAAGTTACATAAGGGTCCAAATATTGGAAATGAAGAGTCAGGTATGGCTGTTTGAAGCTACATCATGCTTGCACACCTTATCCTCGGAGACATTTGTCCTTTAACGACCAATTTCTTCATCCTTAAGTGTCAAGCACGACCCCATCCAAATTTTACAAAAACAGTGAGGTACTGCATAGAAACTTTAGATTGACCTTTCGAAGCTTAAAAATTTATAACTCAGGCCACAGTTATCCAAATTGCGTGATTCTTGTGCTCATATTAAGACAACTCAAAGAGGAACTCAGAAGTATTTTTAGAGTCTCCAATAGGTGTTTATAGAGCTAGTAAAAGCATTTTAAATTGACCCTAAAAACGTGTCCAGTTTCTGCCTTTTTTATCATTGCACGAAAAGGTCTATAAAATTGCCTTCTAGCATAACATGAAAGATATGATTACAAAATTTACTTCCAATACCATATTACATCATGTCTCATACATGTTTATATATAATACCACAAGAAAAACATATGGAAACCAGTCTTCGAGCAAAACATACGAACAGGAAATTTCGATACAAAATAACTTTGTCCTTAACCCATCATCGAGTATGCCGACTGACTTCCATCAACTCAACGATTATGGATCTGAAAACTTAGTATAAAATACTATGAGTGTAAAGTATACTCAGTTAGATACCATGCTCGAATTTAACATGTGAATACTACACAAAAGAAAGCATTCAAACACATACTTGCACATCCCGACTTGCGGCACCCCCTTCGGACTTGTCCTAAGGCATAAATAGATATCTAATTTTGCGGACTTGTCCACAACTTTCATATTATGGTTTTCATGCATAGCTTAAGCATAAATATTACCATGACATCCTACCACTTGAGCATATAAAGTATTTTACCTTAAAACTTTGAGTAATTTTGGTTGAAATGTGTATTTGAGAGTGTTAGGCTTTTGTTTTCCTCTTCACTTCGTTCACTTGGGGATAACTTGAAGAAACTTTGAGGTTAAGTGTCCTCTTTAGGGGCTATATAAAAGGTCTCAAGGGATAGAGTCATGATTGATACTTAAGGATGAAGAAATTGGTGGTTAAAGGACAAATATCTCCAAGCATGAGGTGTCCAAGCATGATGTGGCTTTAGACAGCCATACTTGACTCTTCATTTCCCATATTTGGACCCTTATGAGACTTATAAGATATATATCTATCCAATATAAGGTATTAAGGCTTTAAAAAACGTGATAGAAGCCTTAAGGTTGAAGGAACTTGATGTTAAAGTGACAAATCATCACATGCTAAGTAAGATGTGTCACCTTCTAGTTACATTCTGATTTTGTATCACTCATTGGGCGGTTTGTATGACATTTATGGATAATATGTCACATATTTGAAGTCTTAAAAAAGTGGTAGACGTGAATAATGCTTAAGAGTGAAAGAATTTACCATTACAAGGATAAATCAACAAATGGGATGTGACTAAGCATGAAGTGGTCTCTAGGGGTTAAAATCTGATTTTGTACATATCATTGCAGGTAAAAATCAAATATCCTTGGCTTATTTTAATGTGTTTACCATCCAATTTACATGCCCTAAGATCCCAAAATATTTTATAGCATTACTTCCTCAACCGTTCATTTAGTTACTTACCCGATTTTTGATCGATTTCAACGATTCGCACCTCAACATTTATAACATCATATAACACCCATATTATTGTGCAGTGATCATGTCACTTCATGCTTCATGTCCCAAATAGGTCAATTACCGATTTAGGATTTATGGTGACCTTGATCAACCGAATGTTAAGCTATAACCGTTATCGATACTAATTCCGACATTTCAAGCTTCCAATTGCTTAACAAGTCAATCTTCCACATCTAGATTAACATAACTTCTCTATCATCACTCAATATAGAATTCATCACCTAGGTCGAGGAGTCGAAGGCTAACACAATATAAAGATCTCATGCTCTCAATAATCAAATGTACAGTTGCATTTTTCAGATCCATAATCGTTGAGTTGATGGAATACAGTCGGCATACTCAATGATGGGTTAAGGACAAAGTTATTTTGTATCGAAATTTCATGTTCGTATGTTTTGCTCGAAGACTGGTTTCCATATGTTTTTCTTGTGGTATTATATATAAACATGTATAAGACATGATGTAATATGGTACTGGAAGTAAATTTTGTAATCATATCTTTCATGTTATGCTATGAGACAATTTTATAGACATTTTCCTGCAATGATAAAAGAGGCAGAAACTGGACAGGTTTTTAGGGTCAATTCAAAATTCTATTACTAGCTCTATAAACACCTATTGGAGACTCTAAAAATAATTCTGAGTTCCACTTTGAGTTGTCTTAATATGAGCACAAGAATCACACAATTTGGATATCTGTGGCCTGAGTTATAAATTTTTAAGCGTCGAAATGTCAATTTGAAGTTTCTGTGTAGTACCTCACTGTTTTTAGTAAAATGTCTATAACATAGTATCTGGAAATTTTCCATATTTTAACATAGGAAACTAATTGGAAATATCTTTCAAATGTAGTAGGTTTCATAGAAAACAGAGTTGGGATGAATTTTATAAAAAGATTTAAACTGGCTACCCCAATTAGCCGTGACAGCACTGAGTTCGGCTATGTAAGGAATATTTTCAGGTCAGCATGCACTTTTGCTAGCCATTAAATTTTACAAAGATATTTTACTATAAATTGAAAATAAGTTTCCAGTATGTATTACATTTTATTTAGGAGTTTTTACATGTAGCAAAGGTAGAAGTTATTATGTTTGGTATGTGATACTCGAAGCTTAAGTTCGGGGTGTCACCCACATGACATTTTACATTACATGTATTGCTTTGACACATTACTAGATGTTAATCTAGAACGACGGATGTGAATTGGTGATAAATTAAAAAGGGTATTTTAATTTATCGATTTTGATTAGATCAAAATAATAATTCACATCGTTAAGCATCGTAGTCGAGAACCTAATGGTCACACACAAAAGGACAACTAGAAGAATGAAATTAACCAATTAATTAATTAATAAGTGTTGTACAATTAATTAATAAGGTTGCTTGTTAATAGGCCCGAGTTAATTAATTTAATTAATCAATTCATGGACCAAATTTAATTAATTATATTAATTAAATGTTGGACCGGGTTAAGTTTAAGAGACTGACCAACCCAACTTGAACTTATATTAATAAGCTATTAGGGTTTCAGTAGAATA
Organism: Fraxinus americana; assembly: GCA_035079005.1. Taxonomy (NCBI): domain Eukaryota; kingdom Viridiplantae; phylum Streptophyta; class Magnoliopsida; order Lamiales; family Oleaceae; genus Fraxinus; species Fraxinus americana. The sequence continues at coordinate 570,790 of CM068722.1, read as the reverse complement.
GAATTCAATATCTTGCTAGCTCAAGAAAAGAGAAATCATAATTATTTCATTCTTGTTTCCTGTGTGGATCTCCATTGAAGGCTAGACAATTGGGCAGTTGTGAATTGTAGAGATTGTGATTGTACGTGTTCCAAGATCAGCAAAGGAGTTTACATAATCTACAAAAGATATAATTCCTAACAAAATTTCTATCCAAACACATATTAAGCATATCCTTGGTGGGAATTGAAATTATTTCATTTTTCGATGTACATAATTAAGTAAATTCTCAACAATATCTTCATGAAAAATAATTTTGTTGTATAGAAAATCAATCAAATGGAACTTTGAATATGTTACAAGGATCTATAAGGCTTACCATGCGATCCATCAACGTGTCACTCAAATCTGCACCTGTTGAAACCTACCATGAATCAATAACTTCCCATCTACTAAGCAAAATATGAAGAATAATGGCTGTAATTTCATTTGAAAAGGAGAGACGAAGTTTAATACTCTAATTGACGAGTTTACCTAATTAGGGAACGAAGGTTGCTTTGTCCAAGTTTTTAGCATTGAATTCTATAGCAGTCACAATACCATGGACATAAATCATTAAGGTGTCGGTTTCTAGAGAGACGACGAAGTCAAGAATTTTGTGGGAGAGTTGTTTGCCTAATCAATATGGAAGAGCTAGTTGAAAGACTTATCTATTATGCAAGTTTTGATGAGTTTTTACTATGCAAAGGCCCGTCATTGCACAATGTCACATTTATTTTGATAATGATGGGGGAATCATGACAATAGTGTACTTCTCAGTGGTCGTAATTACCATTTTTATACTACAGGCTGTGAGATTCTACTTCACATTTTGACCCTATTCGTCATTGATTTCATATGTAATAATTCCTCCCTCTTCATGCATGTAGCTATTTTTCCCTCAAAGTGTTGTGATATATATTTCTCACATAATTTTGTGCATTGTCTTTAGGTATGAACAACAGGGCAAGAAATATATTAAAACAGTCCCTAAGCCAAGTCATTGGGCTAGCCCTGCTTTTAAGTGGGTTCGAAATGGCAATTTTTGTAGATTATTTTTTCTCTGTCTTCCCTCTTTTAAAGGCCATATTATTCCCCAATTCTCGGTATTTTATGTGTCTTCTTGCTTAATTTCCTAGTATTGTTGGGAATCAACAGAAAATTAGATGGCTGCTCGTGTTTGTTTGCATTTTCAAAATCGTGCAGAGTTTTCTCACTTTAGCATCTGATTTTTTTCTCAAATCAAAGTTCACATGTTCATTTGATATGTTTCTTTTAGGAATCAACTTTCACAATATTACTGAGAATTGAAATTTGAGTCAACAACTGATATATCAATTCCTAATGAAGAGAATGGGAAAAGGTACTTCTTAAAAATGAGTTTCCCTGTTCCAGTGCCATAGATAAGTCTAATTCAAGAAGAATTAAGGCAACCCGCACTTTTCCTAATGTATTAAGCCAATTCGTAAAACATAGTAATAACGATGTCAAAAAGATCTGTTTACACAAATAAGTGGACAAGGTACTTTGCTCGAGAATGCAGAATGGAGTTTGGATAAGTGGACAAAGTACTTTGGAGAAAAGACAAGGCAATTCATTTAAGATGCCTCATCCACGAAGGAAAGTTTTATGCATTCGATCATATCCTCCAAATTGTGGAACAAATGCTACCTATCTTACTAAGAACATCAGGTGAAAGCTTGAGCTTTTTCCATGGACAAATCTAAATCTAAAAGGCTGGTCGTTATTTGTTTGATGGCTACACAAAGATGTTCGTGGGGGAAATATAGAAAGTGGGGTCAGACTAATGGTGAATCATAGGTCTTAAATTTATGGCAAAATGTGTTTAATGAAAGATTGGGAAATGGATATGTACCCGTGAAATTTGCTTTATATGCAACAGCTTTCTCAAGATATGCACCGTTGAAAGTTGAACCGCTGAAATCTGATTCCCTCATGTCGGCAGCTGTGAAATTGGCTCTTCTGTATCAGTCATTTCAAGTAATAATATGAATATAAGTCTTTTAAAAGTTTCAGTTTATAATTCTTGAATGAATACTGCTTCGGAACAATGCATAAGAAGAAAATTCAAATTGTATAACAAACAGTTATCAGCATATCTTCACCGAAACAAGTCCATGATACAACTAAGTACCCTATGCCTAGTAGAAATTATTCTATGAACATGGGATGTTCTTGAAATTGCTACACTAATTAGCTACTACCACATTTTTTTGTGAGATCATAGGGGGCGTTTCTAGTAGAGTGGATTGTATAGTATTCAAATGTATTAAAGAAGAAAATAGAAGCTAAACTCAGGCCTATTGTATTGTCTAGTCATATTCAATAGTGCATACCAAAGATGTCCTTGATGTTTAGTTTGAAACATGATAAACAAAACGAGTATACGCACACTTCTAGAGTGAATTGTATATAGTACTAAATAAGAAAGAAGCTCAACTCATGTCTTTTGTAGTGTCGGGACATTATTCAATACTGCATGCCAAATATGTCCTTGATTTTCAATTTGATCCATGATAAAGTAAAAAGAGAGTAATCGCACACTTCTCATCATTCGACTAATCTCTAGACAAATAAAAATCTTTGAAATCTCAATAGACCTCATCAAAGCACCAATATGTCTCAGGACAAATGTTACTTTATTTTGCTGCTTAATTTAATTGTACAATTTCCGTTACTTCCTGAGCTTTTCCTTATGCTATGAAGGGAAGAATTACCTGAAGTTCTCATTCACGTGAACTGCTTTCCTACACATTAACAGACAAAAAATTCATAAACTTCCTCGAAACCCCTAAATGCGAAAAAGATACAAATATTTTGAAGAGAACTCACTTGAGATCAGCAGAACCAAATTGAGCTGCAGATCCAATCCCGAATTCGCCTCGGGTTTCTGCTTCATACTTATTGAGATCAGCCATAGCAGACATATCACTGCTAAATCCAATCACAGCAGCTGCCAATGCAGTTGAAACAAGTTTTCTCCAATTTTTTGTTTCTATATTTCCAATTTTTATCCCAGTGTTAATCTCAGAAAATCTGCTGTTAAATTATCTAAAAAGTTGGAGTAAAAAACTGATAAATTTACCTTTAGCAGTGTTTCCATTTTGAGCCTCCAACTGGCATATTAAAGCAAAGGGCTTTGAAGAAAATTGGAGAGAATTGTAGGTTCTGTTAGAGAAAGATAAAGATGAGATTTTATTAATGGATTTTATAGGTAATAAGGAGATCGTAGAGAGAGCCATTTTTGCTCTGAAGTTCGAAGTTGAAGACAGAGACAGAACAAGAAGTTGTAAAAAAATATGAAAAAAGAGCACAGAATTGGATATTTTTTCAACCACATCTTTTGAAGAAGATAATACGTTGGCATTTGCACACAGTGTTTCAATAAGTTATTTGGTTATCTCAGTGCCACTTGTTCATCAGTTAAGAGACATTATACTATTCCCCTGTTTCATAAAAATTCTAATTTAATTTTTTTTTTTTAATCAAAATCAAGAATTAATTTTATCCACAAATTTCGTTAACTTTCTCAAAATTTGCTAAAAATCTGATTTTAATCTCCACTAAACAATGGTCAGGTAAGATAATGAACGATGTGATTCGGACACACGAAGCGTAATCTATTACTTTTATATGATACTTCCGACTTTCTACATGTAATTTTATTTTTATTGCACCTTCAACTAGAAGTGAGTCTAATCTCAGTCATAATTAGTCTATAGTATTTTGATTTTCATATTAAAATATGTCAAGTACAGTGGTTTTAAAAAAAAACTGCATGTTCTATTCGAACAAAGATAGTTATGATTTTAATTCTAAATTGCAATTAAATTTGATCACAGAGTTGTAATAATCTCAGATATGGTTATTCAATTATTTTAATTTATTATTAAATTCTTTTTTCTCAATCTCAACTTATTTTGTATTTTTTAATAACTTACACATGACATTCTATATGTGAATGTGTCACTAACTGTTCTTTTTCCTATTTTAATACATTTCTTAACAATTTGTTATGGACTTCCAAAATATTTTTGTTTTAATTTTATTTTTATTTTTTGCCCTTTTTCTATAAATACTATTGCGATGCAATATGCACGAAACTTTCTGGGATAGAAAAGATAGAGATTTTTATTTTTTGTAATTTCCTTTTTGTTCTTGTTGAAAAAAATTACTATTAGAAAGAGCGGAAAGTAGTATGTGTTAAGAATGTTGCAAGAAGAAAAAAGAAGTTACTTAAGACGTTAAAACACATGCATATAATTATAAATACGCAATTGTCATGACATGCTTGTAAAAGAAAAGCTCGTAATGTTCTTTAGTGAGGTTTTCTTCCCAACTCTGCTAATCATGATAATAATTTGTGATGTACTTAATCGACTTGAACACAAAAATTCAGTGACATTCAAAATTAGGCTTCACAAACACAACATACTCAAAAATATTTAGCAAAACTCGAGATCAGTCTTTTACACCACAAGAAAAACAATGGCCGGAATGCATGGTCATGGGTCTTTAGCAACATGCACCTATAAATTGAAAAATTCGATGTTGTCGTAAAGTAGACGGATATAATAACACTTAACGTACATTGCTAAAGATTAAAAGTCCATTATATATATCATTAATATTCACTACAAGAAATATGATTTTTTGTCGACCAAAAATTTGGTCACTAAATGTCACATATCAGTCGGTATTGCCAATTCTAGACTGAAAAATGTGGGTCGAAAACTGGTCGCTAAAAGGCAGCCAACAAAAGTTTTTACCGACTAGAATACATGTTAGTGGAGAGAGAGAGATTTTACTTACCAACACAAAGTTGGTCGGGAAACATAGAGCGTTTTCCCGACTATATTTTGGGTTGGTAAAGGTTTTAAATGAAGTCGGGAAAAATATAGGGCGACTCCAGTATTTGGTCGGGGAAAGTATACCTCCGCCGACCAAGAAATTTAGTCCGTAAAATATAGGCCGACTACAATATTTGGTCTGTGAAAGTATACTTTTTCCGACCAATAAATTAAGTCGGGAAAAACATTGGCTGACTATACCAGGTTAGTCATGAAAAATCTACAATTTGCCTATCAAGAAAATGTAAGTGAATTTGTACATTATTTCATATTATTTCCCATTAATTCAATATTGTCAACTCACTTTCCTTGCCACATCTGTACACACATCCGCTCACCGTACAATCAATGCCAGACATGATAAATATCAAAAGAGCCGTTGGTTTTGTAAAGGACACATGTATCCACATTTAACAAAACTATCAACGTTGCAAAAGTAAGGGAAATATTGTCTTTTTATGCATTTGGAGAGGTTTTAGCAAAAATACTAATCAAACATACGAGATTAATAATTGTACTTTCTGCGTCACTGCTACGATGGACCCTACTATGTTGAAAAATGAGGAACAAATTAATGAAATTTAATGGCAATTAATGGGGGGCAAATGGGGCTAAAATAATTTTAACTAGCGCAATAGATAAAAGTCCAATTCAAACTCAATGCACCAACAAAAATCAAAATCAAGATATATTCAAAATCACAATGCAATAGTCTCAATTCAAAAGCCTCTAACAAAGTACATGCAAGGCAAAATACCTTTACAAGTCAATTCTAGTTCCAAAATCAGTTACTATGTACATATATATATATTCCAAAACAATATCATAGGCAATCTCCAGTAGCAGTGAGCTGTACTCCTTGACTCTCATTCTCGTCTCCCTCAACATGTTTCTCGTGTGGTCTGTATGCCTACCATCTCCTTCTGCAAGACAATGGAAAAGTATTAATATTGTATTTAAAAGTTAACGTAGAAATTAAATATAACTTTTTTATTCGGGAGTTAACATAGAAGTCTCTTTCGATGCCAACATTAATAATCAAATATGACTCCATCCGGTTCAAGTTTTGATACCACCCCCTTCAGCCTTTCCTTTCAAATTCATGCACCAATTTACTAAAGAAAAATCAAGGACCACTACTCCACACTACCAGTTCATATTTTATTTCCTTTGTTAAAAACAATTTCAAAGGACTCTGAACTGAACTAAGAGGCAGAACCGAACTTATTTCCCAGAAGATGCTTCATATTATTTAAACAACGTCCAATGATTTTAATTAAAAATACAAGTAAGCTAAACTACATGAAAAGAATTCCATATTAGGCCATCTGCCTCGTGTCAAATAATCTTCAGTTGCCAAATTTGAACATTATATTCACCCCCCATCTACAACGCAACTGGGTCATTGATTCATCATGCAATAATTTGTCTGATTAGGTAATCAGACGTTGTCACAGATTAATTTCCAATTCAATGTTCTTGAAGCCTTTCAGAAAAAGTGATTGATGTTCATGGGGGTATCAAAGTATCATCTGATGGAAGCTTTGACAATTAATGCATTTCAATATATAGTACTGAATTCCGAAATTGACGTTCATGTCATATTCTACGATATATTCTGCACATTAAAAACAGTTGCTGGAAGCATACCTATCAACATTATATTCGTGCAATGAGCAAGAGGATGAGTTGTCGGAGAACTTACCGTGTCCAAAACATGGGAACAAAAAAGTTAAAATTCTGTAAGGTGTACCACCATCAATTGATGTTTACTTGATGTGTTTTAGGCCAAATGCAAGTGGTGAAATCTTCACGATGCGAGAGAAGCAGAGCAGAACAAGACGTAATGTTCCCCATCATGTTACTCTGCCTTACTGCTGGCAGAGACACCATAGTTACAGTTTAAAATATTACAGCATGCCAACATTTAAGGGTGGAAAAACAAAAATCACCTTCTTACAAAAACCATGTGAAATCAATGGACTATTGTGAGTCTTGACATTTAAACTAACATCAATCCTATGGTGTAATATTTAGACATGGAACGTATATTTTAATCTTTTATAATTCCTATTATAAGCTTTGATGTGTGAAGGCGATTAGGACGTTGACATTATATTATCTATTAAAAATCATTTTTCCTTCATTCAAATTAACAAAGACAAACTTAAGATATCATTCCCACGTCGACTTGAGAATACACACAAAATCCAGCAACAAGGTTAATCATGGGTTACAGTACTGTAAACATTCACAAGTAGTTGAGGGATCAATTAACTATTTTCTGCAAAGGAAATACCAATACTTTCTCACTTACACCAATTCTACAATTTCTCAAGTACAAAAATACTTCCTCAGGATCCCAGCCAAAATTACCCATTTGTGAAGTTGAGGGATAGTAAGTCCCACTCTGCTCATCCTTACTCCACACACCAACATAAAAACTCCCATCAACCCATTGAAATTCCAGTATATTCAGGTTCTTTGAATCTATATTGGATTCTCTTTACATCACTAATAGGAATGTAAAATGCATATTTTTCCCTCCTTATTTTATGTGCTCGTATGATTAATCAATGCCAAAATATACTCATTACGTATATATTTTGATTTAGGTGGCAATTCAATGGAGATGACATAATTTGGAAGAAATATGTGAAAAAAGACCAAAGTGAAAGGTAATGAAAATTCAAGGACTAACGTGAAAATACACAAAAGTTATGTCGAACCAAATGATGAAGAATTGAGAGTGTTAGAAGTCAATTGAATGAAGAAAGAAGTCAAAGGGGTGAAATATTGTTCAAAGTAGGATCGCACGTCAATTTCCAATTGAAAAGTTATGCACTAGATTTTTAGTCTCAATTTGAGACCCATTTTTGACATGACAAAAGATCGAATTGGAAGATGATACCTGAAGTAAAATTTTAGTCCTTTGAGTTAGCTTTCCAACGCATTTTGAAACAAGTCAATCGAATACTTGTGGAGAAAGTTATGACCAAAATACCTAATTCTATTCAGAGACAATGCACACAAATTCTCTCGCGCGCACACGGGCATGAATTTTACTTATCGAGTCTAAAACCAATGAACGGCACGCGCATAAGGAAATATATGGCGCACACGCACAGGCATAGCCGTTTTTCACAGACAAATCTTCAGTTTCCGAATTTAAGTTAACTACCTATGAAAACAACTATAAATACATATTTTAAAACCCTAGAACGGGAAAAGAACGTAGAGAACCCCTCCAAACTCCATTCTTAATTATTTCTCTTTTAGATTTATGAATTGTAACTAAACTTTTACACTTGGTCGAAGGAAACGGAAGCCTCGGAACCACATATTGTGAGATCTAAATAGTTTTTCTTATTGTTTAATTCTTATTTTGCGTATTGAATATTCTTCTACACTTATTTTCATGATTGTTATGTTTAATTGCTAGGAGGTCTACTAGTTCGTTATTCGTTACAATCTACCACTAAGTTAAATACCAAATCCGTAATTGTTTGATTCATTTAACTTGTGAAGCACTAGAATTTGATGATTTTCTACTATAAAGGTTATTGAATTTTAAGAAGAATGTTTAAATAAATTGAATGCAACTACTGGTATTTGTGTTATCTAGTTCATCGATTTCTTTATTGTGTAAAACTGTTATTAAATTAAATCTTGAGCGTTGGTATGAGGTTATTTAATAATTAAGGTTAATTAGAACGTTGGTTTCTAGTTAACTAAAATTAAGGAGAAATAGGAATCAATTCCAACGATAAATATTTGAAATATGAATTAAATTATCCTTGCATATGTGATCAATTGTGAATTTTCGACGGTGGATGTGGACTTAAACCAAGGGTAGTCTTTTAATTGTTTTCGTTAATTTAATTTTCATTATTATTGATTACGTTATTTACCATTATTTGCAGACAAAACCCCACAATCATTATACGATGTATAAAATATTGAATTACATACTTTTCGTAGGATCGACCCTTACGTCCACTACTACATTAGTTTTAGAGGTTAAGATATTACTTTTGGATGACTGAAACAACACACACCAATCATCGTCATTCAGACAATAAACCAAACACCTCATGTTTAGTTAAAGTGACAGTATAAACGATAGAGTTTCAAAATTCTGGAGCCACAGATAGATATTAGAAGAAATCAAAATCATGAACATAAATTGCATTTTCTTTTTATTTTTTATTTTTTTGCTTCTAAAAATAATTTTCTAGAAAAACTATTAAATTTAGCATATCGAACTGCATCAACGAAGGCAACTTCAGCTACTTGAGCAGTCCGAAAACTAGGGAATCCTTTACCCCAACCGATTTTTGGAAGAAGAAAACGAATCAAGAAGAAATAATTAAAATGTCGTTAAAGATACATACGGGAGAAGACGCAACAGGCGACAGACACGACTGCAGAAAGAATTTAATCGGCAGTAGATGCAGATGAAGATTAAAACGCATATGCAGGATATAAAGCAGAAAAGAAGCAACGTTTTTTCCCTAAAACCTGATTTTGATAGGTTGGGCAAATTTATGAGCCATTTTAAGCGGGATTAAAATTTAAAGGGGAGGGATTGTTTGAAGTAGAAATTACACCGTAGCCTGATTTTAAAGATCATTGTGCAAAAATGAGATATGAGGTTTAATTATTCACAAGCGACGAACAGATACTCTAAGCGCTGCTCAGTGACGAACTAAGCACCGGTGAGCTGTTGGCCGCTGCAAAGTCGCTCGTGCTTTAAGGGCAAATGTTGGATTTGTTTGGAGAAGCATATGTTCTTTACTGAGCCAGATGAACTACTTAAAGAGAGTCAACAAAGAGTTCCAAACAGATGGGCACCTCTAAGCAGTGGTTTCCATAAGCTGAATATTGACGTGGCGACATGCAGGGGAGAATATGGTTTCCTTTGTATGGTTTGTTGGTGGTTTTTTTGTGGGTGGTTTTCTAAAAAAAAAAAAAGTTGACCCCAACCCCGCCTCGCTTGCCCTTAGAGCATTGTAGAGGAGGTAAATCACGGAATGTACCTCAACAGGACAGGGCACAAGAGCTGTCATACTAGTGCCCACAAAGAGTTCAATTTCATACCTTGTAAGAGGCAGGAATCGAACTCTCACACTACGACTGTCAGCTCAGGGGAGACTACCTCACTCTTGTCTTTTGCACCACTGAGCTATGCCTCGGGGGGCTTTTGTTGGTGGTTTTCTAATACGATGCACTGTAATAGTGTTGGTCGTTGCTGTTGGGTTTGGGTTTGGATTGAGTTATGATTGTATAAACACGGTGACCAAAAAATTGGATTAATATGTGACTAATACAATAGATAATTTGTGAGATTGATGCAATGACTTGTGTACAATGATACGTGACATGTGAGCTCAAGACATGTCGCATGTCTTTGTGCATATGTTATAGGTCACATATCACATATAAAATAGAATTGATCACAGATTACTAATTTATGTTCATGTCACAGGTCATCGTTCACAGGTCATATTATATAGGTCATGTGTTTTAGTTTACAGTTAATATTAATTGATCACAGGTTATAGTTTACAAATCACATGTTATAGTTGATAGTTCACGGGTCACCATTCACAAATTACTGGTTATATTGAATATGTCATGGATGTTCATAGGTCACTTGTTACATTTAACGGGTCAATATTTATTGATCACAAGTCACAATTCATAGGTAACATATCAATGTCTATAGGTCACAGATCTAATAGAATTGGTCGCGGGCCATTAGAACAATATCACAGGCAACAAATCAATGTAAATTCAAGAGAACTTGTCATGTGCCATTGATTTCTCGGAACTGGTCACAAATTCATCTAACCAGATTTTGACGGTGAGAATTGAAGTTATTTGATCCGATGAGTACTCCGTAAATTACATCAGTGGCTGTTTTCATTTCCGATTTTAAAAAATAGATTTAAATTACACCAACACTGTTCGGTCGTCGATATTCTTCAAATGTTGCTATGTCTCTCTCTCTCTCTCTCTCTCTCTCTCTCTGATATTTGAACCGACAATGATTAGTCATTGTCGAACGACGATCAGTTCACCGCTGAAGAAGATGCTTAGTCATCGACAATATGCATTTTTTCAAAAATTATTTTCAATCACACATTCTTCCATAAAATAATATTACGTATAAATTTCAAAATTTTCCTTATCTTTTAATCACACATTCTTTAAGAAATCACTATTCAAAAATATATTTTCTTCCAAAATCACGTTAAAAAGGATCCCAAACAGGATCCAAATAATAACATAATTTACGTTATAATTTTTTTATGTGATATTTTTTAATTATTATTGGAGATTATTTTAAAAAGAATTTGTACAATAGAAAATTATTATTTAAAATTGATGTTATTAATTATAGCATAACTAAATTTATTAGGTTAATCAATTTATCATGTTAATATCGATAGTCGCATTCTTTCAGTGTCAATTCACATCTCAAAATACATTTTTTGATTCACACATCGAGGAAGTACTACATTCTCCCCTTACCGTAATCGAACCTTTCAAACCAGAGGTTCCAATCCCATTCATAAAAGAAAATAGGGACGGGAATTGTGATTCGAGCATACGCTTGGATATATCACCCCCGGGTAAATGTACCGACATAAAATAATATTTTGAAGAATTCTAGAATTGGACAAATCACCATCGAAGAAGGTTTCGAAATGCGGAACAAAACTACTGTCACTCTTCTAGTAGAAACATTATCAAGATGGCTTTCGGTGTTTAGAAACAGTGATGAAAAATTTAAGATAGAATGTCACATTATTCTTTTCGAGCATAGAGAACTGCCATGGTTGGAATAATGACAATGCACAACATCCTATGAAGGTCTGAACGTGTCGACAAGAGTTCAAATGGAGGAAGAAAATGCTATTTAGGGTTGAGCAATTTATCAAGGGACGATTTCACATAATTTCACTACCGTTGTGCTTGCACAATGGAGTCTTCTAACATAACCAAATTTGTAAGTGCTTCAAACTTTAGTATTCAAATGGAGGAAGAAAATGCCATTTAGAGTTGAGCAATTTATCAAGGGACAATTTCACGTAATTTCACTACTGTTGTGCTTGCACAATGGAGTTGAGCAATTTATCAAGGGACAATTTCACTACTGTTGTGCTTGCACAATGGAGTCTTCTAACATAACCAAATTTGTAAGTGCTTCAAACTTCAGTGTCACGATTAATTGAATTTAGTTCTTCATTCATTTAATTCCTTTTTTTTTTTTGCTATTTTCTCAACTTTACAGTTTTATTATTTCTAATAACATTTTAAAATATTTTTAAATTATTAAGAAAATCTAATCTGTTCCAATTCTCAAAATCCAGTCTAATCTATAGTTCTAAAAAGTCCAGACCCAATCCAGTCCCTCCCTTGGCGTGAGGGTTTTCTCTCTTCCTCCGGTGAAGCTGTCCGCCCTTCCTCAGGTGAAGGTTGTTTCTTGGTTGTTCTTGCGGGCTCGTGGCAGGGGGGGTGGGGGTGGGAGCTTCGGCTCCCCCTCTTTTCCCTTTTCTTTTCTTCATTTTCTTTCTCCAGATTTCTTTTCGGTTTTTTCTTTTGGTTGCCCAGATTTTTCGCCATTTTTTATGATGCTGATGGTGCCTGCTGGCGGGGTTTGGGATGGGTTGGTGGTATGGTTGGTTGGTTGGTTGGTTGGGTTCTGGAGGCAGTGCTTGTGTGGGCTTCGGTTGGGCAGAAGAGGCGCGCGAGGTGTGGCCAGGACAGGGAGGTTGGCCTCGGTCGAGCGTGGTTTCTGGCGGCGGGAGTCGACGGGAGAGCTGCTGATGGAGCTTAGCCGGCGGGCCGTTTTGGGCTGGTACTCCAGTGCTGGCGTCGGTCGGTGGTGGTGGTGGTGTGGTGGTTTTTGTTGAGTGTCGATTGGTGGTGTGTGTTGGTTGTCTTGGTTGGTTGTTGATGTGATTTGTGTATTGTTGTTGTTTTGTTGTGTGGTTTGGTTGTGTGGTTTGTGGGGTGGCAGGACCTGGGAGGCGTCGGATTCTACTGCGGTGATGGGGTTCGATCGGTGGCTGGGGTTTGGCTGGAGCTTCGGTTGGTTCTGGTGGTGGCTGAAGGTTTTGGCTGGTGCTGGAGGTTTGGCTGGAGCTGCAGGTCGTTCGGGTGGTGCGCCGTCGGGGACTTTCGCCGGAGGGATTCTTCTTGGGGTTTGCTGCTTTTGTGCCCTGCTTGGATTGGTTTGGGTGGTGTCTGTTTAGGGTCTGTATGGTTGTGTTTGTTTTGTGTCCTGTGTTGTTGTTTTTCTGTTGTCTTTTATTGTTGGTTCCTCGATTTTTATTGGCTTTTCTCTTTGGAGAGGGCCGAAGTTTAGACAATGCCCGTCATCTGTGCGGGGGTGCTATAGTGCTGATTGTGTTAGTTGACTTGTAGTCGGGTTTTCCTGTATTCATAACTCACAGGTGTAACTTCGTTGTTTCTAGATATATTCCAGACTGTTGTCTCAAGCTTTTAGCTTGTTTCGTCTGTAATCAATTTATCCATTTGATTTATGACAAGTGCTTTATCAAAAAAAAAAAAAAGTCCAGACCCAATCATTTGGTGCCCTACTTAAGTAGTTATTTCTGTTTTCACCGATTTATAAGCAACCAATGAAAAATATTGACTTTGTGGCATCAAATATTTGTGTTTTAAAAAATATTTTGAAATAGCGTTGGGGTCTCTCTTTACAAGAATCTATCTTCGAAAAGAAGAAGAAGAAGAACAACAACAACAAATAAAACTAAAAACTGTCTTTGAAAAAAGATAATCCATTGGGATCCTCTTTACAAGGATGAAACGTGAAGAGAATTAAACATTGAGGTCTATATATGAATCTCTCGAAAAAAAAAATTAATTGAAAAACAAAAATATACTTTTGTCTCCTAGTATTCTTTCATATTAAAGACTGCATCTATCAACATTTTCAAGAAGCGCCCTATAACATGATCAAGGACTTATCTTCAACACAATCAGTACTATCATGATCATCAAAAGAAATATTAAAATCCAATGAAAACACAGCCTTTTTCCTGCATTGATTCATCAGACTTTTGCTTTGTAGAGGAAGAACATGTCCTTGGGACCTTGATACCTTGTGACTAAACCCCTCTCTTCACGGTGCCCGTGACTCGCAAGTTCCAGAGTGCAAACATCTTTCCCTTAAGAGGATTTCAAGTAGCTGGCATGGCCATATGATGAAGTTTCTTCATATGATCCTTTTAATTTTTCTGCACCAGCATCTTCCGTGACATTAATGGGTTCCAACTTAAATTTTCCAAGTTGCATGCAGCGACACATCAATGTGGAATTTCAATGGTTCTTAATTGCATTGTATGTACTTCCTAGCAAAGCCTTGCAATTGAAGCCCAGTTATTCCCATGAACAGCAATACAGCATGGGCCTGAAGTATGATGCGATCTTCTTCATCTGTAAGAATTATTGGCTCGTCAGCGGCATTTATCAGGTATGAAAACTAAAATTTATTGGGACGTTTCAAAACATTGGTATGACAAAAATCCTCAGAAGTACTAAGGAAATTGATGAATACAATGAAGCATGACAATAAAGGTCTGTTGGGAATCAATATAGCAATGCAGACACCAATGTTCAGCATAACAGAGTTCATAAGCTCAATCAACATTCAATATACGTTTTCATTACATGTTCTTGTCATAAAGAAAATCACAGAAACTGATTTCCCAGAATGCAGAATTAAAACATGTTCATCAATATCATAATGACAGATTACAAATCTCACTATAACCACAATGCTAATTTATTGGCTATATTTTCACAGTCTAAAACATTGCATAAAGAAATCATAAATGGACAGGATTTAGAAACCGAAAAATGACAGTAAATAAATGGAGTGCATCTTCCCTTTGTAATAACCGAAATGGGAGAATGTCTAGGCTCAGGAACAGCCCCTTCACGCTTGCAAATCGTCGTCCAGAGAAAGCTTAGAGAACCGGCAGACCCTTCCTCTGTTTGGCTTGGATCATCGGTCAAATGACCTTCCCAAATCAGCCAAACAACAACCCTAAATCACCACTAAGCCACCGAGAAAACACCACCCAACTTAGCCACTCTTTCAGGCCTAAGTATCCCAGAGGTTTTCCCCTATGAAATTGGCTCCAAGGTCGATTTATGGAGCACCAAATGAAAGGCCAAAGCTGGAACAGTTAGAGAGAGAGAGAGAGGAAAGAGAGACCAAAGATGTGTATTTGAAGGTAAAGGCTAGTCTCTAGGATTTGAAAGTGACGTGCCTGGGAGAAAACAACAAAAGGGGTTGAGTACCAAGGAAGGAACCCATTTGAATTTTTGAAAATCAATGCCTAACCAAGTCATAACAAATACCACCCGTTAAGTAATATGGGAACCACTTAAGCCCACATCCTTCACCTTGGTTCTCATAGTACACCCACTCTCTCGGTTGCGAATTTGCACATGAAAGGATCGTTCATCATCATCGCCCACTACCCAAGAGAAAATTAACCACCACAATATGTAACAAAGATAAGCACAATTTAAATTTACTGCGGGTAGAATTTTGTTCCCACATCAGAGGGATTCCTATCAGTATGAATCTTAACAAGTTCGACTTCACCTTGAGAAAGCTTCTCACGTATAAAATGATACTTCACCTCAATATGTTTGGATCTCTCATGATAAACATGGTTCTTACTAAGTGACAACGCACTCTGACTATCCGTAAACATAATAGGTGTATCATGCATGAAGTTCAATTCTTTTAAGATTCCCTTTAACCACATACATTCCTTAACCGCCTCGGTTATGGCAACGTATTCAGCTTCAGTATTAGACAGAGTCACTAAAGGTTGTAGCTGAGATTTCCAAGTTATGCAATTATCACCTAGGGTAAAGAAGTAAGCGGTAGTTGATTTCCTACTGTCTCTATCACCAGCAAAGTCCGAATCAACATAACCCTTAAGAGTCAACTCCTCAGATCTTTTCTCATACACTAAGCCTAGATTTAAAGTCCCAACCAAATATCTTAATAACCATTTCATACCTGCCCAATGCGGCTTACCAAGATTGGACATAAATCTACTTAGAAGACTGATGGAAAATGCAAGATCAGGTCTGGCAGTAATCATAGAAAACATGACAGAACCTATGACATTAGCATATGGAATATTTTCCATCTCTTTTAATTCAGATTCGGATTTAGGCGAATGATCACGAGAAAAATTCATATGGCTAGCAAGAGGCACATTAACAATTTTACTGTCTTTCATTCCAAATTTAGTTACAACTTTGTTCAAGTACGCTTCTTGTGAAATTGTTAGCTTGTTCTTAGCCCTATCCCTTGTTATCACCATCCCTAGAATCTTTCTAGCATTCCCTAAATCCTTCATATCAAATTCCGATTTCAAAAGATCTTTTAGTTCATTAATTTGAGACTTGCTCGGTCCAAACTAAAAGCATATCATCGACATAAAGCAACAAGTAGACTTCATAACCACTCTTTACGTCCATTAAAATACAAGCAAGCATCAAATTCACTTCTCTTAAACCCTATCTTGGTACATAGGCATCAAACCTCTTGTACCATTGTCTTGGCTCTGTTTCGGCCCGTACAAAGATTTCTCTAATTTGCACACATACTCGGACTTACCTCTAGCCACAAACCCTTGTGGTTGGCTCATGAAAATATCCTC
The DNA here is from genome assembly GCA_035079005.1 of Fraxinus americana. Lineage (NCBI taxonomy): Eukaryota > Viridiplantae > Streptophyta > Magnoliopsida > Lamiales > Oleaceae > Fraxinus > Fraxinus americana. The sequence continues at coordinate 554,175 of CM068722.1, read as the reverse complement.
TTCCTTAACTCTCCATGTAAAAACGCAGTTTTACATCAAGTTGTTCGAGTTCCCAATTGAATTGAACAACAAGAGCCAACATCGATCGATCGTCTTGTACTTAACCACGGGTGAAAATATCTCATTATAGTCCACACCTCTCTTTGAGTATAACCCCAGCCACTAATCTCGCCTTATACCTCACAGACTCATTAGGGCTTAAACCTTCCTTCAACTTGTAAATCCACTTACATGGAACTAATTTACGATCTTTAGGTTTCTTAACAAGTTTCCGTGTTTTGTTATCACTCAAAGATTTCATTTCTTCTGCATAGCTTCTATCCAATTTTTAGAATAATTTCCATTAATAGCTTCTTCATAACTAGCGAGTTCTATTTGTTCAAGAACTTCACTCTGAAACTAATGCAAACTCGATCAGACTTAGGGATTCGTCTTGGGTTCCGGCTGTCTAGTCTCGCCCTATCCCTAGTGAGTTGATAATCTTGATTAGGGTGATCATTAAAGTGTTCAACTTCAACTTGTCAGTGTTATCTTGAAGTTCGATCTACTGTTCAAAGTTCAATTTCGATCTCGGTTTCGAGTTCGGTTTCGTGATGTGTAGGTCATCATTATCATCATTCCTAGGTGTCGGTGAATTAAGATTAGTCGGCTTCACCTCGCCGAACACTCTCTCTCTGCATTTGTTAGCTTCATCGGGTTTCATTTTAGACATGGCATTTCGTATTCATTAAAGACCACATTCCTACTATTAATAATCTTAATGCCTTGAACCCTAAAACCCACAACCTATAACCCTTCACTCCCTCGGGATACCCTAACATCACACACTTGACCGCCCTCGGCTCAAGTTTCCCTTGATTGGTGTGCAAATGCAAGACATCCAAACACCCTCAAATGACTCGAGATTTGGAGGCTCCCCGTCCACATCTCCTCGCGAGGTCTTAAAACCTATACTCGGACGGAGACATTAATCGATAAGTCTGCGGTACTAGCTTTCCCAAAAACCCTTTGGCAAGGCCCGAGCTAATCAACATACACCTAACTTTGTTCATTATGGTTCTATTCATTCTCTCGGCGACCCCATTTTGTTCGTGTGTATTTAACGGTTAATGCTTGTTATCCCTTTACGCTTACGAAATTGTCAAATTCAAATTGCGAATTCAAGCCCGTTATCAGTTCTTAATGTTTTAAGTTTCTTTTCTAACCGATTCTCCAAGCGACTTTAACCGCATTCGAATTTCCCAAAAGTTTCCGACTTAGCCTTAAGAGGATAAATCCAAACTTTTCTTGAGTAATCATCCACTAAGGATAAGAAGTACTTACTTCCACCAACTGTGGAATGCTTCTCAGGACCCCATAGATCAGCATGAATATAGTCCAATGGATTCATTGTCCTATGAGAGCTAGCTTCAAAGCTAACCTTGTGAGATTTACCCAAAACACATGTTTCACAGAAGTCCATTGATTCAATATCATCTTTTCCAAGCAATTTTTGATTACTTAAAGATTTTAGCCCCTTAAACCCAATGTGACCCATTACATTGTATGCGAAGTTCGGTTTTGTTTTTACTGACAGCAAGAAGACTTGAATCAGGTGTTGTTTCAGTTTTGCCCTCTAGATAGTACAGCCCATTCCTCTTGGGTCCTTTCATAACTATCAGAGATCCCTTGAAAATTTTCAGAACGTTATTCCCGGACTTAAAAGTATATCCCTCATCTTCAAGAGTACCTAAGGAAATGAGGTTCCTCTTTAAATTAGGGACATACCTAACCTCCGAGTCAGTTGCCCGACAACCCCATCGTACATCCCGATGGCTATGTCACCAACTCCAACCACATTACGAGAATTGTTATCTCCCATGTAGACCTTCCTAGACTCAATCTCTCGATAGTTATAGAACTAAGAGACCTTTCGGGGCACATGTGAAAGGTGCACCCCGTGTCTAGGGATCCAATTATTATCAAATTCCCCCTCGTACACATTCAAGACATGTAGACTATCAAATTCAGAAACAACAGCAGCATTGTTTTGATCAGTGTTATTTAATTCTCTCTGTTTCTTCTTCCAGTCAAAACAATCTTTCTTAAAATGTCCTAACTTTCCACCGTTATAACATTTTTTACCACTTTTGTCTTTTGATTTCGATCTCATTTTAGACTTTCCTCTTCCCTTTTTGTTATGGAAGTTAAATTCTTTCTTTTCGCTTCTCCCCTAACAAATAAGGCTTCTTCTTTTACATTTGTTCGTTATCTCTTTTCGTTCAAGTTCCTCGATTTCAACGCATCTATCACAATAGCACCGCGTGAGAGTATCCTGCCATATTTAATTACATTTCGGATTTCTTTATATGATTCGAGCAATGAATTTAACAATACGATGACTAAATCCTCATCGTCGAATTTCTTATCATTACAGCCAGACTTTTCACAATTATGCTAAAATCGCTCAAATTCCCCTCTAAATCCTTCCCCGGGTCCATCTTAAAACTAAACAATTTTTCTAACAGATAAATCTTGTTAGGCAAAGTCTTAGTCAAGAATAAGGCATCTAAGGCAATCCATAATGTCCTAGCATCTCTAGCATGATCAAGTTGTCTAATGATGTTATCAGATAAGTGCAAGATTATGGAGCTATATGCAATTTCATTCATGTCCTCGATTTCATCGAAGTTTAGCTTTTAACTCGTCGAAAAAGTCAAAGGATCATCGAGAGCTTTAGCCACTCTCTGTTGGACCAAAATGGCCCTCATTTTTGTTTCCAAATTAAGTAGTCCCCCTTTCCATCTAATTGCGATAATTCGACCCTCGAACCCATTCTAGATTCTGTAAAAGGGTGGCCCTTACTCATGGACTAAACGAGAAAGGTTTTGAAAAATGTTTTCACAGATGATCAACATACACGCGATATGAATGCGAGAGTTAAAAAACAATGTCCGTAAATGAAACACGACACCGAATCAATTCGATCACATAAACTTTGATGTGATGTGTGTGCCGATGTGATTCAAACTTAAGCAATGCACGGGCATATTATACAAATAAACGTGCCGAGTATAAAAATGGTATAAAAGTACCAAACTTAACCTACGGAGAGTTTGGAATAATCTTACCAACCAAGCTGTTTGAAAAACGGTAAATATACCACCAAGTCCACCAAGTCCTCGGGCGAGACCAAATTTCCGTAATCACCGGTCACCGGTCGGTCAACAACATGCACAACACAAATTCACAATAATCGATTATCGAATCAAAAAACCTAGAATGCCCAAAACACTCAACCCTAATCGATGAAGGATAAAATCGAAACCCTAGACCTAAATCTAGCTACGATACCGGATGTTGGGAATCAATATAGCAATGCAGACACCAATGTTCGCATAACGAGTTCATAAGCTCAATCAACATTCAATATACGTTTTCATTACATGTTCTTGTCATAAAGAAAATCACGTAAACCGATTTCCTGCACGTAAATTAAAACATGTTCATCAATATCATAATGACGATTACAAATCTCACTATAACCACAATGCTAATTTATTGGCTATATTTTCACGATCTAAAACATTGCATAAAGAAATCATAAATGGACGGGATTTAGAAACCGAAAAATGACAAGAAATAAATGGAGTGCATCTTCCCTTTGTAATAACCGAAATGGGAGAATGTCTAGTGCTCGGGAACACCCCTTCACGCTTGCAAAATCGCCGCCCGAGAGAAGCTTAGAGAACCGGGCAAGACCCTTCCTCCTCGTTTGGCTTGGATCATCGGTCAAATGACCTTCCCAAATCAGCCAAACAACAACCCTAAATCACCACTAAGCCACCGAGAAAACACCACCCAACTTAGCCACTCTTTCAGGCCTAAGTATCCCAGAGGTTTTCCCCTATGAAATTGGCTCCAAGGTCGATTTATGGAGCACCAAATGAAAGGCCAAAAACTGGAACGGTTCTGCTGAGAGAGAGAGAGGAAAGAGAGACCAAAGATGTGTATTTGAAGGTAAAGGCTAGTCTCTAGGATTTGAAAGTGACGTGCCTGGGAGAAAACAACAAAAGGGGTTGAGTACCAAGGAAGGAACCCATTTGAATTTTTGAAAATCAATGCCTAACCAAGTCATAACAAATACCAGCCCATTAAGTAATATGGGAACCACTTAAGCCCACAAGGTCGGATGCGATGAAATTACTAGTTTGGAAGAATTAACTTTTTTTTTATATGTTCTATACGAAAACAGGCATGCACCAGATGGAAAATACTAAATAAAAAATTGAATTTAATAACAGGAACCAAAAGAAAATGCAAATAGAGGAAATGAAACAACATTGTAACATTTTCATTGAGAATTAGGATTGCATAGCGAAGATCACAAGTTTTAATCAAGCAGCAAGGTCTGTTGACAAAAATGCTGTGATATATTCTCCGTAGTAACAAATCATATATGGGTTTGATAATGCATTCTAGCACTAAAATTATGTAAAATTCGCTAACATATTCAGAGTCTAGTCTAGTTACATCAGGTCAGAAAATTGTAAAGATCCCTAAAACATGAACTCCTCCTTCAACTTGATTATTTAAAAATCGTGAGTAGTCTACAATGCCAAATCATTTAAGTCCATCAAGAGAAGCTTCTAGGGTTTGGAGGTGCAAAGGTGGATGATTTTTATGCTTCCAAAAAGTGGTGGTGCCATTACGAATTTACCGAGCTTAACTTCGCTAGTGCCAAGACTAAGCTGGCAATTGTACCAAAAAGAGTAAAACAACATAAAATTCAGCTGGGTCATATTTTCTTGCATCATCACTGAGCAGCAAATATACAAATTGAAGTTGGTAGAACATCTAGCTACCAACAAAATTAAAGCTAGCTTGTATAATGAATGAAATGGCAAGTCCGTCACTTCTCTTTTAATACAAAGCAATAATAAATTTTGAATCAAGGGTTTCTAGATTGTTGTGTTCATGATTTCCTTGATGGCGGGACATAGTTGATTGCACCACAAGAGCCGGTACGACTTTTCGAATTGACCACAAATTCTTCGAGCAATGAGGCTATAATTCCTCATTCTAACGTTGTTCATGAGTTGACAAAGTATCACGTCCTTGTTAATGGTTCAGATTGGCTGAGTTTATTAAAAATGGACAATGTTTGTTGCTAAATGTAAATAATTTAATTTCATTTAATAGCAATCAAATTCATAGTTAAATGTATGAAATATATGAACTTTTATGCAACAGAAACTGAACATTGCAAAATGATATTATTAGAAACGAACAAATTAACTTTGATAAATGTAGATGTTTTAAAAAAGCACAAAGAACATTGCGAATTATGCAACATATTAACTTTTTTCAACAACGGGTAATGATCTACAAAATATATAAACTTTTTTGTAACAGACAACGAACGTTGCAAAAGGATACGTTTGCAATATGCATTAATATTTTATTGTCAAATCTCAATTGAGTTAACCAGCTAGTACATACATTTATTGACTGTTGCCATAAACCCTTGTTAGCAAACCCAATAATGAATGTTGTTTACATATTTTAAAGGACTATTTTGCTTATATTAAAATGCATATCAAGTTGATTGTCCTCTATAATTCCATCCAAGGGTAAATAGCACAACACGAGTTGACAAAGAATTGAAGTGGGTTTTGCCATTGCAGGAACTGTAGATTTGGTGACTGCATATAAAATTGGAAGAAGCCATGGGATACTGTGTCAATCACAGAAGATGAACACGTTGACTAAAACCTATGCAATATTCCATATTATTCTTGAGTTTTCTTTTTCTTTAAAAAGTTTGGAAGGTTGTCATCTATCCCTTAAATCTTAGAATTTCACCTTAAAATATCAAAATTGTTAAAAGAAATAGCCCAAAACTCTATTATTTTCAATTTTAAATTACTATTCCATTTGAGATATTTTCTTCAAGGTTGATTGTTAAAGATGTAATCCTTAAATGTTAGATTATTCTTCTTACGATAACATAGAATTTACCTTTCACACGCTATTTGCTTTTACGATTATGGCTGCAATAATAGCTCCGACTGCTACGTTACTTGGGGCTATCCAGAATCGAACCTAAGATGAAACAGGTGAAGCTATCGCCTTAGGCTCAAACTCTATGGGACTCAAAAATCTGGTTCTTTTGTAATTTAATTTAAAATTAATCCAAACGAACCCAATTTTAATTTTTTTTTTAAAGGAAATTAGATCGGGTACCCTTTTTTTTACAGTGATTTGATTAGTAACTCTTAAACTAATTAAAAATTTTAATAAAGTATTAATTATGTCCTAAATCGTGAAACCAAAGCCTAACATGTACAATCACTAAATCAATACGGGAATTAAAGCATCATCAATCACTAATTCATTCCCAAACACAAGCAAATCATCACCGGAAACGACATCTCCCTCCTTACAACTAAATCACCCTCCTCCACCAATGAAGCAAATTACAGCAGAGAAGCAAATTACGACAATCCCTGTTATGAAGCAAACTACAGCAGATAAGCAAGGTAGCACTTTTGAACTCCTCCAACACGAAGCTGGTGAAACTTGGGTGGTCGATTTATTTCAATCCTGCTTTTAGAGCTGTACCCATCTGAAGCCCTTCTTCAATATTAGAATTGAAAGCAGCGGCAACCATGAGAAGAACTCACTTCCTTCTCTCGTTGTGGAGAGGCCATAAGTGGAGGGGCCATAAGTCGTCCGTGTATGATGGAATTGTGGGATTATTTTGAACTGTGGGATTGAGGTTTCGTTGTGTAGAGGCCATAAGTCGTCCGTGTATGATGGAATTGGGAGGGTCCTGTGTGTATAGTTGCTGAAAATCAGTGAATTCTATGAGGGTGTATATTGATTGTTTGGAATAACTTGGTGGATATGATACTTCACGCACTTTTTTGTTACTTTTTTTTTTTAGTATTTGTCCATTTTTTGAAATTTGGTCACTTTTTTTTTTTAAATTTTCTATCACTTTTTCTATTGTGTTTTTACATTTTTTTGAATTTTTGTCATTTTTTGAGTGATAAACGTCAGTTTTTAATAAAAGTGACATAAAATGACATTTAATTTTAAAAAGTGAGTTGTTTAAAAAAAAAAAGTGACATTTTAAAGTTTTGATTGGTGTTTTGTTACTTTTTTTTAGTGTTTATCACTTTTTTGAATTTTTATCATTTTTTGAGTGTTAAGTCATTTTTTTTTTTCTCTCTTTTTCTAAGTTTCTAACTTTTTTTGTTGTATATTACTTCTTAGCAACTATACACACAGCACCCTCCCAATTTAATAAAAAAAGTAACATTATGTCACTTTTTAAAATTAAGTGTCACTTTTTATATTAAAAAGTGACACGGTATTTTTTACTTCAAAAATATTTTTTGTATGATTTTTCAAAAGACCTCTAATTTTAAGGATATTTTTGTAAGTTGCCCTTTTTTTAATGCATACTACGATCCGAGGGCCCAATTTTTAATAGTTTTTGGGTTTTGTTAGTGGTACCTACAGGTGTACCACTAGCAAAACCCTTTTTAATATTAGTCTCACACACCAAAAATCCCTAGTTATCTGCATCACCCTGAGGATTCTTGTCTCATGCACTATCCTTTCTGCCTGTAAAGAGTTTTACTGGTTTTATATCAGAATCATTAATCAATAAACAGTTCATAAAGCATTCCCAACCAGCCACGTGAAAATCTGAAAAGAACCATCATCACAGGCTGGCCATCTTGGTCCAGAAGGGGAAAGAATCCTTGCCAGTACAGCCAAACCTAATGCGGTGTGCTTAAATGTCCTGCTATCTAAAACGAGCAACATACAAACAAGAGCTTCGTTACCCGAACTAAACGTACTTTTGATGTATCCAATACATGTACTTTTTATGTATACAGTACAAGATACAGTACTAGATAGTATTCGACCCAATAAAATTACGTTTTCTTCCTTACATTATCCAATAATGTCTAACCCACCTTACCAAACACATCTACGACTCTCAATGGATTGCATTTTGTGTCTGTGCATATATATAGTTCAAGAACATGAAAACAAATGCTGCACACCTATGCTTTCTTCATTTTAGAAAGGGAAAATCAACATCTTATATTCTACTGAAACTAAGAACTAATGAATTGTCTTCATTACATTAAGTTTAAATATTAAAAGAATGGCGAATTCCAATGAATTAATTAGCAATCCGGGGGAGCTTACATCCGGAAAGAAAAAATAACATGCCTAAAACCAAACAAGTACAACAACCCTCTTAAGCAAAAGGCAGACTACCACAAGCAAAATAAAGTCGGTATCACATAGTAAGCTCTTAAATGAACATCAAAATAAGAGCAGATATCATCAGCAGCAAACCGAGTAACATTTTTGATCCATTGCCCCCAATTGGAGTTGCAAAAGATATATCTTGCGGCCTAAACATGAAAAAAGGGACAAGAGGTAATAATTAGTGAAAAGGGAACTTAGATGCAACTAAAATTTAGTCCCTGATTGATAACCATTATTTCAAAACTCTTTAATTATCATACTCATTTTCATACACGTAAATTCAAAACTTTTTCCGATTTATTAACTACAAACTCTCCAAAAAAAATCACTTTTCAAAACTCCATTTTTTCAAAATAATGACCATCAAACGGGAGCTGAGAATGCAAATTCAGAATTTCAGATGGCAGTGTGTTTAAATACGTACTTTTGCAATTTGTGAAGTGCACCGCAGAATAAGGCATTATCTGGCATTGGAAACTCGGTTTTGTTATTGGGCTCTGGATTGACAACCCTGATGTAGGTTTCTTGGCCTAGGTACCATGAGTCGAGGTTCTCAGTCCTGATGTTCCAAACTCCGACATTGTCTAGTGAGATCAAGATTGCCGTCCATGCACCAGGGTAAACCTACACAATGGGAAAGAAATGAGATATCGCTGCAACTTCCAGAAAACAATAAAAATTAAATAACCCCTGGAATCTTTTAAGAAAAACAAATTAAATATTTGTAAGTTTTCCTTGTACTATCCAGTACTGTCCAATACCAAGCACAAAACGTTCCTAGAAAGTACTAAATGTGCCAATATATAACATAGGAGTTGAGTTCATTGTTTACGAATTTTCAAATAGTTGCAATCATCACTCGTGTTTTACAACTGGAGACTTAAAACGAAGAGCTGCAGTAGAACTAAATTACAAAAATCACAACCTTTTGACCTATATTAAAGTGAATTATAACTAGCTTCTTCTATTTTAGTTAAGAATAAGATACAGCAGATATCTTGTTTTCTACAAACAAGAAGAAAACCTACACTCTTTCTGCCAGGGCTTTTAAACAGCTAATAGGTCATATTTTTTAATTCAAATTTTTAGAGCTTGATTTTCCATTCAATGGAGAGAGTATATTTTCGTTGTTTCAATGTGAAAATAAGTTCACTTAATTTCTACCAAATGATGCCAGAATTTCGAAAATGACGTCAGTAAAAACAAAATTTAGAAAAATTACCTGTGCTGTAGTGCGAGCAATTCCATCCCACTTGTTGTACGTGCCCCTGCTATTATCCGTCCACTCACCATAATCCATTCTGTAGTTTAATTAGACGAAGTGGTTAATCACAATATGAGAAAACATTGTCACATTCTGATTTAAGATATATTGAATACTGAAAGAAGTCGTTATCATACCCCACCACAAAAAATGCATATCCATTCATGTGATATGTTTGTACTTTAGTCTCATTGTTCTGCAATATCACTTCCATAAATCCCCTATAAGTACCATTTATAACAGATGTTTCCATCCGAGGTGGACCAGTAAGTGGCCTGGTGGGAAAATCAAGCTTGTACACACCCTTAACTTTGGATTGGTCAGCAAGCCTGATTGGGGTAGAGGGGTTGACAAAGGAAATCCCGCTAAGAGTAGTCCGCCTTTTCCCATCAATCATTACCGGTGGCTTGTTTTTGAGCACATACACCTGAGTCACATTAATCGAACCATATCTAAAAGAACCTTGAGGGTTTGGTCGAGCACCACTGGCAGACACGTTCCACCTGAATAATGAAAAACACCAAAAGAATTACCAGTGCGCAAAGGATATTAGAAATAAAAAGGAAAAAAAAAATCTCACATCAGAATTTTACACGTGTTATAATGAGCAACTCCTATACGTTTGACGATGAACTAGTAGATTCAATCTCCATCAGCATCATTGTGAATAAGACCTAGTGTAATGTACATGTTTTGATGCAATAGATATCTTCGAATGTCTATTCTTAACTGTTTTAAATAGTTGAAGGGAGTCAATGTAGAAATTCTTTAATATTCAATGAGAAAAGGACATACCTGATTGATCTCGCCTGGTTCATCGAGAAGGTTTTGTCATATTGGTCTTGTGGTGGGTCGGGAAGAGGACCAGATGCCTTCCCTTTTGAGTTAGTATAATGCAAGATACCAACACCAGTGACTCTTTGCCACACTGTTTCATTCACAAACCTGGCACTTGCAACAATGTAGTAATCACTGCTTGCATTTTGATCCATGGTTACTAAAAACGAGTATGATTGACCAACATGAATATCTAAGCTGGTATAATTCTGCTGTACTGTATACGAACCCTCAGTTTCTGCTAAAAGCAGGTTATGGTTCTGAATTCTGAAGTTCAAACTAGTTGATATTCCAACATTGCTAACACGAATCCGGTAAGTTTTGCCTGCAGAAGAACTGAATATTACTATACAAATATACAGTATTGGAAATAGAAATCATTTTAACTTTGAGTATGTTTTTATTTTCACTCCCAGAACTTTCGTCATTACAATACACTGATGCTGTATGAGAATTTATACGTGGCAATACCCCATTAGCTTACATAAATGTAGATATGGGCAGACTTCAAATAACACGAAGATATTGTAGTCTTGAATGCATTCAGCGGCTGAACATGGAAGTCACGGTTTTTATTTTCTATAGGCGACCAATTAAGTTCTTAAATCTTTTCAACAGATCTTTTCATATCATGCTAAAAGCCGTGCATATTAGGGTTAACTGAGTGATGACCCTATCTTGAATAGTGTTACTTTAAAAGTCCAATTCTTCCCTTTTCTTAAGTACTAGTAGAGGCTTTGGAAGGCACAAACGTTGGATAAAAAGTGATTCCTAAAGGCATAATATATCAGAGAACTACTCCAACAACCACATATCAAATCAAATCTCTCAACGTGTGCCATTTACTTAATATTGTGATTACATATCTACCAAAATGTACGTGTCTTTGGAAGACAATGATGTTTATTAATAAAGACTTAAGTTCAAACATAAATGGACAGCTTTATGAGTTAGATACCACATTACTCACCTGGGTGGACTGTAATTGTTTCATAATCAATCCCATCAGGAACAAGAGTATCGTTGTATCTATAAGGTCCTTTTCCGTTAATTAGTACACCATCTGGCATTCCCAGATCTTTCCCGGAATTAAGGGTTCTCCTCAAAGCCTAAAGATAGATGAAATTTCACATTCACCAATAAATTTAAAGTAACAACTTCCCAACTCAAAGATACATAAGATCAACAATCACAAACACTAACCGTGTGATTTTGGGTGTACCAGTCACCAATCACAATTGTGATATCCCCATAAGGGGTGTCAAAAGGAATCGGAATAATAGCTCTGTTATTAATAATAAATGTGCCAAACCCACCAGAAGCCCTCTGAAAATTGAGTGAAGGAAAGTAAAAGAAGCTCCCAATCTGGTCCTTAACCTGAAATTCATAAGTCCAATTCCACTTTGGAGGGATAGGGCAATTTGTTCCTAGAACCCCATCTTGCCAAGAACTCCTCCTCTGTTGTATACCAGACCTAATTCACCCATCAAATACACAAATCTTTATAATCACTTAAAAGTTACCTACATTTTCAAATCAGCTTCAAAATCTAAATTGCTTCAAAAGCCCTACCAATGCATAAGGAGATCTTCATCTAATTTGTTCCTCATATTAACAACAACATAGTTGTTAGTGGTCACATTAATTGTGGGACCTGGAAACTTCCCATTTATAGCAATAACCTGCATTATAGAGCAATGCAGTTCAAGAATCTTAGCCATCCAAGCCTAAAGTTCAAATCTTTAGTACACATTTCTTAGATCTGCAGTTAAAGATTTAAACTTTTTACAGTATAAAGCAAACCCATCAATCCCAAGTAAATGATAAGCAGACCCGCATCACTAAAAGCTATAAAATCGATAGATTCTCTATTCAGAAAAGAGTAAAATCAAATAATGTGTGTGTGTGTGTGTGTCTTTCTGTCTGTGTGTGTACCTGCTGTGGAACACCGAGAGGAGAAGCAGTAATATAGGAGACAGCAAATTCATAGCTAACAGATGGATCTTCAGAAAAGGACAAGCCCAACAACAAGCAAATATGGATGAACAAGAGCAAGAAGTAGCTACACGAAGCCATGTGTATTTTCAGTTCGAGAATTTTGAGGATAGCACGGTTCAAACACCAAACAGACAATCTTTTTTCTAGTATTTGCTAAGTTACATTATCAATTGGAGAAGTAAAAACAGTAGCAGAGAGATAAAGAGAGAAGATGTAATGTGTCTATGTTTCGAAAGCTCAAATAAACGGCTCTTTTACTCCATATTCGTGGGGTTTGGAGGCAGGGGTGTAATTAAAAATTGTGGGCTTCGTCTAGAATAGAGAACAGAATGAAAGTGTACTGTTGGAGGGATTCTGCAAAAGCATTCGTCGGTTGACTATACATCTAACGTTTAGCCTTCTTTGTTGTCCATGCTTTTAAAATACATTTTTTTTCTCTAATTTTCAATCACATTTTTGAATAAAATAATATTATAAATAAACTTTAAAAATTTCTTATTTTTTAAATCACATATTCTCTGTCAAATTACTATTTTAAAATGCATTTTTGTCAAAACATGGAGCTCGAACAGGACCATTGATTTATTTAAATATATAAATATAAGACCTATTTAATACAGGTGATACAGCATAAATAAAATTGAATTGAAAGATGTTTAAAATTACATTTCGTGGTAAGTATATAGGTTTGAGCTTTGAACCTTAGAAAAAGAGATGAGACTGCAAATTAATTGTTCCGATGGTTTACTACATTTATGTTTGTCTTCAATTGCGTACTAAAATTTAAAATGTCCAACATTGGACGTTACTCACGATATTACTTCCCTTTAAAATCTCTAACTAAATTGGTGACATAGATAACGGATGCACATGTGACACCCCGTCATGCCATTAAACTTTGAAATAATCGAATTTTGATCACTAAACTTTGAAAAATGCATTTGATCGCTCACTAAAGTTTGAAAAAACATATTGTATTACTTACCGAACTTTGAGGGGTCGGATTTTGGCCACCAAAATTTGAAAAACGTCTTTTACTCTTCATAATAAATTTGGGTTTAATTAAAATTCGTTGTTAAAATTTGGATTTAAATTTGAATTTAATTTAATTCTAACTATTGTATATTTAGTCCCCGTTTGAGTCACATTAAAATTTTCGTTTACATTCTTCTACTCATTTTCAATCATACATTTTTCAATAAAATAATATTTCTCCATCAATCTACTATTCTAAAATACATTCTTCCAAAATAATGTGACTCCAATAACAAATTTATTTTATATTTCGTTGCAAAATTCAAATATTACGCTAGAAAATGGTTGTAAAGCTATGCAAAGAAAGTGACTAATAATTACAATGAAATATACAATAAATTTGTTATTAAAATTAAGCTCATATTTGGTCCGGATTAAAATCTGATTTTAATCCAAATCAAAGTCAAACAATCAATATTAACCACATCTTTCATAGATCCCACAACTTTTCAACCACATATTTTAAAAACTTCTATCACAATTTACTAAAAATCAAATTTTAATCCCCAACAAAAACCCTCTAAATTAAATTTTACTTTTAATGAAATGTGTTGTTGAAAAGTTATGGATCTCATAAATGTGTTTAAAATTATTTGTTGAATTTGAGTTTGATAAAAATCTAGATTTAATTTCTACCAAACATGGACTGAACCCTTGTTTGGTATTGATTAAAATCAGATTTTTAGTAAATTTTGATAAAAGTTGATGAAATATGTGGTTGAAAAGTTATTGAACTCGTAAAATCTGTAGTTAAAATTGATTGTTAATTTGACTTAACTTAAAATTTGAATTTTAATCGGTACCAAATAGGGGCTAAATTTGTTAAAATTAAATTAAATTCAAATTTTAAATCAAAACTTAACAATGAATTTTAATTAAATCCAATTTTATTGTGAGCAATAGAAGATATTTTTCAAATTTAGTAGTCGAAATTTGATCATCTCAAAGTATAATGAGCGATAGAAAACGTTTTTCAAAATTTAGTGAGAAATCGAAAGCCTTTGTAAAGTTTAGTGGTCAAGATTCGACTATTTCAAAGTTTAGTGTTCGAAATTCAATTATCTTTAAGTTTAGTCACCAAAATACAACCACCTTAAAGTTCAGTGAGCGATAAGAGATATATTTTTAAAAGTTTAGTGAGTAATGAAAGGCATTTTCCAAAGTTTAGTAATCAAAATTCAGCCATATCAAAGTCTAACGACGCGACAAGGCGCCACGTGTACATTTCGTCGGCCATGTCATCAATTACATTAGAAGTTTTAAACGAAAGTTATACTAGTAACGTCCAACATTTTTCAAAGTTTTGTGGCTAAAAATCAACATCTCAAAATTCAGTGAGCAATTGAAGATATGGACGTAAGTTCGGTGACCATTGGAACAATTAATTTGAGACTTCTCCCATTTTATTATTCTCGCCTTTAATTTTTGGCACCTAGTTATTGTTGTAGAAAGACACTAACATTATGAGTGTTTAAGCCCCTTTTTTATATAAAAATGCATTTCGTAATAGTATTTTGATGGAAAATATGTAATTAAAAAATAAGGAATAATTTTGAATTTACATATAATATTATTTTATTTAAAAATATGTCGTTGAAAATAAAAAAGAAGAAAATATATATTTTAAAAATAATGGGACTATACAATAGCATAATATGTTACAAAATAGCATAAGTTGTGCCCAATTTTTTTGGTTTCTACCGTTTCATTAAATTGTGTGCAGTTTTTTATGCACTAATTACGGAAATCAATTATGGCAAGACAATATTTTCTTAATTGGCATTGGACAGAAATCAATTGATTGATTGGCATTGGACAAAAATCGTGCCCAGACACGACCTAAATATAGAGGATGATATGTCTCATAAAAAGTTCATTTGTTAATACCCATATCTGTATTTCCATGGTCACCATATCATAGAGGGTAAATTGCATATTTGATCCTTAATCTTTTATCAAAGTAGTTATCACGTTTTCAATCAATTTTTGTCTGACCATTGATTTCGCAGCCAATGGCAGCCAAGGAACGAGGGGGAACCACCATTTTTCACTGTTGGAAATGGGGTGGGGGGTAATGGACAGGGATAGCAATGTACTTCGGCCCTTCCTATATTGCCCACCTCGTTAAGGATTGGGGATGGGGACATAGAACATGCTCCCTAGGAAGACATTTATTTCCCCATTCTTTTGCTTATATTTTATTTATTCTTTTGTTTTGTTTTCATTTTTCTTTGTTAATTTATTTTATTTATGTTATTTAAGTTAAACATAAGATTGTCATTTTATACATACATAACAGATTTATGGCTTGTATTCTTGTTCATTGTTGCACTAAGTCCCAAAACATTTCTGTTAAATTCATATCATCAATATTTTATTAATTATCAAATCGTGTTTCTGATGAACTCCATTAGAAAAGTGTACAAGACTTATTTGTTCCTCATATTTTTCAAATAAAAATTACGGTGGATGATTCCAAACGTAATTTTCCTTTGATGAAAGAATTGTACACGATCTTTGTGAGATCTCCACATGATTGGCAGCAAATTTCACCAAATTTAGGACCCACTTTGTTTAGGGAATTCCACATAAATGGGAATGGTTGAGTTGGGTTACAATCATTTATTGCTATTCAACTCGAGCCCATGTGAAAACTGCGCATACTCAAACAATTTTATATTCAAAAATGATAAATGCACACACGTTCGTTCACATTCACTTTCACATCCTTTTCACATAAGGGATGGGCCCTGCCATTTTTTAAAATGTGGGCCCACCTCCTATGTGAGAGAAATGTGAAAGTGAATGTCAACCAAGTGTGTAAGTGTAGCATTACTCATTTATATTTTATAACACGGGATTTTCAAGAATGGCAATTAAGACTAATTTATTCAAGAATGATCTTATTATCAGTTTTATCTAATATACATTTTCAATATATAAAATAAAGTTTAACATGCATACAATAATTCACTCGGGACTTGTTTGAGTTCCATTTTTTACAAAAAAAATATATATTTTACATCAGTGTTATGATGGAGAATGTGTAATTAAAAAATAAAGGAAATTTTTGGGTTTAGGTGTAATATTATTTTATTAAAAAATGTATAATTGTAATGGGATCAAATCACTATTTAGTAATGAATTTTGATGAAAAAAATGGGCTCAAATAAGGGGTCAATTAAAAATCATGTTGTTAATAGATTTTTATAAAATCATATGGTTAAAAAATTGATAAAAGTTGTGGATTCTAAGAAACGTGCGATTAAAAAGAGTAATGTTACTACCAACAATCTTCGCTGCAAATAACATTAAAATGAGTTTTAGAAAAAATGAATTTTAGAAAACAAATCAAACCTGGGTTAGAATAATTCACTCAAGTTAAACTAGCTGATAAAGATGAGATATGTTGTGAATTAGCGCTAATTTGGAATTCACAAAATCAATGATTTTGGGTTATTCTAACTATCAACTTCAATAAGCAATTAATATACTAGGATAGTGAATCCATTATTGTTAACCTATTTTGATTCTCAATTAATAGTTATTAGTCGATTCTTATTTTATATTGAAAATCGTTATTCTTGACATGCTAATTTTCTTCCTCAAATAAATTAATTCAATTTTGATGTATGATCCAACTATATCTCCACGTGATGCGAACAGATTTAGACACAAGACAAAATTAAAAAGTTATTCAAGATTGTACTAAGTAAGATAGTACCTCTCTGTACAACATGAATCAAAGAACACTCCTAAAATTAACTAGATAGTAAGACGTCAAAATAATTCAATAACAAACAATTAACCGATGAAGTTAAACTACAAAAGAGTAATTTATTGAATTAAAGGTTTCATCAATGATCCTAGCAAAAAAGTTTAGTCTATCATGGTATGGCGAAGTTCGGATACCTGAGTCATAAAAAAAAGTATGTAAAATCCTTAATCTTGAATTCCTGCAATTAAGTAGATGCACCTTCTTCCTCTTCACCATCATCCAAGCTTTGAGACAATTATTTGTTGAGTTTCAGACTCAGAGAAATATTATTTCATTTTTGAAATGGACTTATACACAATTTTGAATACGCACCACTTACACCACAATCTCTCTCTCTCTCTCTCTCTCTCTCTCTCTCTCTCTCTCTCTCTCTCTCTCTCTCTCTCTCTCTCTCTCATATTTTATATTGGCAGCACCTTGATTCTCTTTCTCTCCACCCACTTCTCTTTCTCTGTTTTTACTGTCACACACCTCTCACTTTACACGCACAATACACACGGCTGCCTTGTATTTATAGGTGTTAATGTAGGTGGACTTTGGTCTATAGTATTCCATTGATGGTTATATCGTATTCTCCTGGAATAATCTAGAATGGTGGTGGGCGTGATTTTAAAATTTTCTCCAGACTCTTCTGCGGTTGATGAGGGAATAATATGGTTGGTAAAATCCTAGATGATTGTGGAAAATTCATGCCAAAGTCGGTGATCATCTTCAATTCTCCACTTCAGTACCGACTTTTTATTTTGCTTTTTTTTTTTAGTTATGCTCAGTTGTGTCTGAAAATTTGAAACATTTGGTCCTTCATTCAACACACTCGTGACTTCAAACATATTTGGCTCTTCCATACTTTCCTCTTCAACGATTTTTAGGTTAGCATGTTTGATTTTTGATTTCTCACATCCACTCAACTTTCTTATGTGATATTGTGAATTTGTATGTAACTTATCCCTTGCTGACCCTATCGATTCTCTCTTATAAACTCTTCTTTATCACTTGATATCTCTTAATCTTTAGATTCCTCTATTATCTTCGAAAGCTTTTTGTTCATTGATTTGCTCTGACATCTTTTCCTTCACCTTGTTATCCATCTCTTTTAAATCTAGCTGCTCTACCCTTTGTGGTGACTGCCAATCATATGCTTCTTCAAACACCTATTCTGAGTTTGGTAATTCCTCCCTCTGCGGAGTTCACCAAGAAGACTATTTATGAACCACGATGTCCCTTTCTAAATCATTGGTCCAATCATCTTTCTCCGAGTCATCGATCTAATTATTTTCGAAATCCGTTTGTTCAAGTAAGACTACTATTAATGCTAATTCGTCATTTATACTTGAATTAAATTTATTCTCTCGAGATTGCTCAATTATTGTTGTGGATGCCTCAACTTCCCATTCTTCTACACTACCGTATTTTTCTTCCTTGTTAGAAGTTGCTATATTCTCATTTGCTAGTTCCTTTTTAAACCAACAATCTCTAACATAATAACCTCATTTTTCACATACAAAGTATGAGTCATTAGTTAGTTGATATCTCTAACCTCTTTTATTGCAATTTTGTTGAACTCTCCTTGTCTGAGAGTTTTCTTCAACAAGACCTTTAAATTTACCTTCTTTTAATTATTTATTATTTTGTTCACGGAATTGATCCCTTCTTTTATAGTTGAATAACGCTTATTTCTTTTATTTATTTATTGAGACCCCTAACATTTGCATGGTTAAAGTTTCTTGGTCATTCAGCAAATTTTTAAAATTGACCAATGAAAGTTGCTCGGACTAATCTTGTATAGCGGCAATGAAACCTCTAAATTCGAGTCTCAATCCATGTATGATTATTCTTCTAATTCTGGACTTCGAAATCTTAGTCGAAGAATGTAATTCTGAAATTTCGCAACAAAAAGATTTAACTTTATTGAAATATTGATTTACTGTCAGTTTGTCTTGAGTAATTAAGAGAACCTTATTTTTCAGCAATTGCAATCTCAAATCATTTTTCTTCGAGAATAGTGTGGTCAAGTTGTCCAGTGCTTAGTCTTGTCCTTTATATAATCCAACAATTCGTCTTCGATTGTTTTCTTTATAACGAACATAATCTTACTTGCTTTGATTCTCCACTTCCTCAGAGTCGCGGTTTCATCTGGTGGCGTCACCTCACTTCCATCGACTAATTCCCATAGATCTTGCCCTTGGAGATATGACTCAATGTAAGTCTGTCATGTTGTATAGTTCTAATTATTGAGCTTCTTTACTTCGGCTACCGTTTGTAGATTGTTCATCGTGACTTGATTCACCTCCTCGTAATCAAGCAAGCTTTATAAAAATTTAACAATCTTCTTTTGTACACGAACTCTAGAAGCTCAAAAATCTGCCACCGACTGTCTTGCTTTGATACCAAATTGTTGAATTTCAGACTCCAAAAAATATTATTTTATCATCCATTGTCAACTTCCATTGTCATCCATTGTTTGTACAAATGGCATTTTCCATTTTATATTGGCAGCACCTTGAATCTCTCTCTCTCTCCGCTCACTTCTTTTTCTCTATTTTTACTATCACGCACCTCTCACTTCACATGCACAATACACACGGTTGCGTTGTATTTATGGGTGTTAATGTCGGTGGTTTTTGGTCTAGCGTATTCCGTTAATGGTTGTTAGGCAGATTGTTGTCAAATGACCTCCCTAGGCGATGATGAAAGTATTGTTTAGTTCAGTCGGTATTGACCAAATGACTAAAGGTATATCGACACCACAATTTGGTAAACCAACCCTATAACCTAGTTGGGCCATTATAAGCAGCCTAATCTTAATTAGGGCTGCTTATGATCCAACCCAAACTTGGATGACTCTTATATGTTGATAGCCCACTTATTGTTCCTATTTGGGTCTTATCATTCCTTATTGGGCTTAACCCTAAAATCATACCCAATCCTTATATATATCTCATGCACGTTACTGTTGTGGTTAAGACTTATTGATAGCCTTCTTTGAGAGAAAAAGCGGTTGTTCTTGGCTTTGTGCTCCCTGCTTTTCGAAGTGGCTGTGTGCTACTGTTTCTTCTTCCTCTCTTTGGCCTTTGTGGCTAACCTGTGGCTATAATACTCTTCATCCAAAGTTCTCTTTGTGGGCAGAAACTTAGAGCAACAATTTCGCTCATGGGTTTGTGTTTGGGTTTTCATATTGTGGTGTCGATTGAGCATTCTGAGCCCGATATTCCTTTGTGCAATTGGCGGTTTTGCTTCACAACGGTTATATGGCATTCTCCTGGAATATTCTAGAATGGCGGTGGGCATGATTTTAAAATTTTCTCCACACTCTTCTATGGTTGAGGAGGGAATAATAAGGTTGGTAAAATCCTAGATGATTCTGGAAAGTTCATGCCAAAGCCGGTGATGATCTTAATTATTGTGATTTTCGCTCTTAACATGTTCTCGATTAATTATATGCAATACTGCACGGTGATTTGTGATATGTTCCCCATGGGTTGAAAAAAAAACCTTAAAAATGTAGACATGCGAAAGCATCATATTTGTATTGCCACTTTGTTGCATCTCAGTGAATTACATAAGTTGAGAATTGACGTTACAATGAAAAATATGACACCATGAAGGAAGAAGGCGTATAACAGATTTATATGTGAATTTTTAGTTGTGTTGTGTCCAATATAGTCTTGGTAAAAGATTCGAGTTCTCTAATGAACACTGGAGAACGTGCAATTTCACTTTCCAAGATTGATCACTTAATTTTATGGACGTGTGCTCCTAGTGCAATTTAATTCTCATATTCCCGACAATTGGAGAACACACTTCCTTTAGTACAAAATGTTGACTATATTATTATCGAGTACTTAAAAGTATCTTTGGAGTTGCATCCTGAAAATTTTTCGGTTACAAGGTTAATCGATACACGATTAAAGGGCTCTTGGAGAACATCCACAGGAGCACTCAACATACACCATATCAAACACTTGTCAGTATTTCGCACCAAATATGCAAGTTCTAAAATATGTATTGCGTGACAATGCATTTCGATAAAATATCAAGTACTTATGATTTTTAGCACATATATCATTTTCTCTTCTTCATACAAAATCATTTTTCGTGTCATCCGATGAAAAATCATTTTCAACAGACTCTCTTATTTCAACTTGAGAATTTCTATTACTTCTTATAGATGGTAATATATCATTGTCAACCTCTTCCTCATCATCACAACCATCATCCATTGAAGATTGTGCCCTACAAACATCATTTACTAGTAAAATTAGAAGGTCAAAGGAGGCTCAAACTCGATATAGATAGTTCGTAAATCTACGAAAAATTTGTTTTGATTTTTATTTTTCTAAACTTCAAAACCGCACATAAAAATTTGCCGCATATAATTCATGAGCTTGGATGATTTGAGCTAATTTGATATTTGTCGGGGTCAATTTGTTTGTTTTTTAAAAAAAATTATAAAAATGAGTTGAATTTTGCTAAGCTAATTTTAACACAAATGCGTGCGCATTTTGTTTTTCAGATTTGCATATACGATCAACGAACTGAATTTACCACGTTATAACATACATACATCATATGCGGGACATTTTGAAAACACACCGAGCATAAACACTGCTAATATGCAAATATCAGCACTAAGAGAACACATACTCATTCGACAAAATCCAACAAAAATTAAATTAATTAACACAATAAAAGAAATAACAAATTAGAGGAAGCGAACATAATTAGATCCCCCATAATCCATGGTAAAGAACAAAGCTTTACAATTAGCAAAAGTTTATTAGATGGTAAATAAAACAATAAAGTACTTCAAAAATAAAAACTATTGAAAAAATTAATGGCCTAGCTGCCATACCAAAGAAAGTGTATAAATTAAAAAAACCTAATTAATATAAGATAAATTTGTATTATATGAAGATGGCCCTCTGCTCCTCTCCAAGTATCTTTGCATCCTGTTGCTTCATTCTCACAAGGGATTCAAGGAATTCTTTCACCTGCATATATTAAAGTGGCTTAGCTTACAAAACTCTGAAATTAAAATGATAGTCGGAAATAAAATAAAGCGCAATATTGATGTAAATTCTCACCTCGGAAGTATCCCTGAGAGAGAAGAAAGCATTACTTTCTTTAGGGACACTGGATACAAGAATTCCATAACCTCGATTCCCCTTCCTCAATACCTGATACAGAACAAAATCACATTATTACATCGATAAATGAGTTGACTGTTCGGAAGTTAGATTAGTGTTTACCTTGAACGCATCTTCGTCGGTTCTGTCATCTCCAATATAAATAGGAAGCACATCATTATTGTCACTATATCCTGCAAGATCGTGTTTCATTTTTCAATAAACAAATGAAGCGTTGCTAATCTATGACGTTTGAATCAGACCAAGTTACTGACCAAGGGATTGAAGCAAAAATTCGACTGCTTTTCCTTTATCCCAGTCGATCATGGGACGAACCTCTAAAACCTATGCACAGAAGAACAGAGACTTGCTCATAAGTATTTTGTTCATCCATTCAACATATAAAAAAGTATCATCCAGAAACACGAGGGGAGGGAAAGTTCTCGTTTTACTCAAAAGGTATTGGAGTCAATTACCTTCCGTCCATGAGTCAGCCGTAGTCGAGGGTAATCTTTCAAGGTATCATGAACATATTGTGCAACTACGGGCCAAACCTGAATATTGGAAGAGCGAAAGTACAGAAAATGTTATAAGCCAAACTAATGACAAATGAAATGTGAGGGATTCAATGACATTGAAGGAGATCCAAAGGAAAAAATACTTACAATCTCATCAACATTTCGATAATGTACGGAGACACAAAATTTATGGTTCTCAACTTTTACACCTTCTATACCTTTAGTAATCTCAACGAGGGATCTAAATATCTGAATGAAAAGAAAAATCAAGAAACTTTACTAATGATGTTCATTGATCATAGTTTGTTCTTTGAAATTATATAAATTCATCAGTGAAAAACAAGCACACACCTCGTTGATCATTGGTAAAAATTCGCTAGCAGGCTGGAAAAGATTTACCTCCTTGCCCTTTAAATGCAAAAGGTGGATAATTAGACGAATGCAACTTTTTATGTGGATATAACGAGAGACAATCACAATCTATCTTTCAAAAATGAAAATTTGTCTCTAGGCTGCCGAGTAATACCTGCAGGTCAGTAGATTTGACACAATTTAAATGGTCTAGGGATGCTGTTTCTCTGGCTGGGAACATGATGTCCATACCATGACTACCAGCATAATAGAGTTCTGTTAGTCCTACCAACTCAAAAACCTGATAATGTAAAAGAAAATAAGACATATTACAACTAACGTGAAAATGAATAATCTTAAGTAACTGGAAGAGCATGGTATGATGGAGAAATTCCTATGTTGACCTTATCACGATTTCTTCCACTGATGATGGCTGTTGGGAAGTATTTTGCAACATTTTTAACAGCAGAGCGCATCTGAAATATTAGCACGGTCCATAATGTGAACAAAACACTCGAAATCTTGAAAAAAAATTATTATGAGCTGAGAAGATGCTTACATCAGCAGACATAAAAGCTCGATCAGGGTCATCTACTATAGGTGAAAGAGTTCCATCGTAATCTAAGAACATTACTATGTTCCTATTCTTTGCACTGTCCATTATTTGTTGGAAGGAATTGAGGGCTGACAGATATTTGATCTGCAAAATAAAAACATGAAGACTAGGTTAATTGTAATTATTATCAAGAAGATTGTGAAGGAGGAAATCTAAAGGGTTTCCAAACGCACCATCCAAGAACAATAAGCGATTTCTCCATCATCTGAAGATAGCTCAACATTGGTGAAACCCTTCAGAACCTTTTTGCGGGGAGGTGAGGAAGATTTCATTGCATCCAGCCACCCGTTGGACCAAACATCGTCCAGTTTCCCTGGCTTCCTTCTTGGAATTGATAGCATGCTCGTTGAGAAAGATGGCCCTGATTGTGAATATGGAAAGAGACCGGAACGGTGTCCCAGTCTAGAGTTGTTTATAGGCGAAGGATCGGTGAGAACAGGAGACGCTTTTGTCGACTTTAAGTCCATTGAAATCGAACAACTTTCAACCGAACGTTACCAAAAAATGTGTTACTCTACTTCAAGACAATGCGATACTTCAGAATATGTAATGAGTAGTTTTTTTATCCAACCGTCTTATCTATGAAAAACCACCTCTTTAATGTCTTTTTGATATTGCTGCTGGGCGAGCAGTCCATCAAGCACAAGCTTTACAAAATCTGATGATAAAGAAAACACCAACATGTTGTCGTCAATTACAATTTCGAGAGGTTGAACTTCCAATTATACAGAAATACAAAATATATGATACCTCATCTCCAAAGCTACAATGCATTTATCACACAACGGAACATTTTCGCCTGCAAACTTCTAACCAATCGATATAGTATGTCTTTTCTCCTGGAATGCAAAGCTTATGCAACTGTTAACAATCTATGCGAGATTGAACACCAAGATCCATAATCTTCGTTGTATATATCTCAATACAAGACGAGTGCAAAACAGAAAATTCAACCAAACAGGCTATCGCCATCGAGACCATTACATCACTGCAACTTTTGTGCAGAAGGCATTTCATTATTCTATCAAATCATATCGAGTGCCACATACCATACATGCCCAGATGCCCTAAATGAAGACTATTAGTAGTTGCTTATATGGCATACACATAACAGTTTTTTATTTGATACATGAAGTAATAAAAATTTACTATATTAATATATCAAATAACAAACTGTCATGTGTATACCTCACTATAAATAGCATTATTCCTGTGGATATTACCTATCCACTTCCTCAGTGCACCAGTAATAACTCTATGCAGGCTAAAGTTCAAATCTTGGGAAAACAAAAATACATAAATGCGCCGAATTGAAGTGCGTCCATATTGTTATGGTAGCCCAAACCCTTACATGTTGGTCTATATTTCGGTATTTAACTGGTATTTATCCCTTAACACTATGCAACTACCAACAGCTATTTAATTTGATGGCCACCCACCACCAGAGAGAGAGAGAGAGAGAGAGATTTACATAAACCACACATGGGAAGGCCCATATCTTTTTCTTTTAAGAAATATAAGAATCATTCATCATCATCATTAGAAACTAAAATCAATACAAAAAGATAACTTTGCACGAATTTAATTTAAGGTCGATATTCAGATTTCGAACTACAAAAAGGAAAACATAAAAGAACAGATCAAGATTCAGGGGCACGAAGACCATTCAAAAAAACTTTATACGCCGAATGCATCGAAATTATCTAAAAATCATCTGAAAATAGAGATGGCCCAACAATTCTATAATTTCATTATTGCCACCCACCCACCCACCCACCCCTCCAACCCGAACCCACACACGCCAAAAAAGAAAGACCCCAGAAAGCTCCTACCAGCATAAAGCAATGTTGACTGGAAAAATGAATCCGGCCCCATAGATCTTGAAACGCCGTTTGACTTAATATTAATTTCCATTTTCCGATGCAATCTACGAAAGTTGATTAAGACACATAACCAATATTTCAACATCTAAACAGCTACCGACAAAATCATACATTCACAATTAACCGACAAATAAAGTCTAAATAACGTTTCTGCCAAATCCACGAAAGCCCACACATGTTTATATATATATATATATATATATATTATATATATATATATATATATATAACCCACACAAACATTTACAGACATCATATAAAATTCAAAAATATACACATAAAAAATAGACACCCCAGAACCAGCTATCATTTGGGTTCATAGAATAACCCATCAAGAAAGCAATCCTGAAGAAAACTCATAAAATTTACATGTTTTGACATGGAAAAAAAAAAAAAAGATCAGCAATATATTGATATAGAAATCTTCAGAAAACAAAGAAAGGTCTAAAAAGAATTCATTTTTCAGCTTAATTCCAATAGTAATTATTCATTCTATAGTGTTTAGAGTGAAGAAAACAACAAAAAAATTAAGCTATACTTCATACCTGATTATTATCCAAATAATTAATATGGTATTCACCGCCTCACAAAAAGGGTCCTTTCCACATTCGAAGAATAACTCTGAAAAGAAGAAAAAGGGGAAAAGAAATGGAAAAGAAAGAGACAAAACGAAAATCTACGTCTGGTTTAAACAAACCCTAGAAACAGGCAAAATATTGTGACCATAAAATGAGAGGGGGAGAAGAGGAAAAAGAAGGAAAAATAGAGGCCAACATACGGTGAATTTATAGAGTTTGATTGCTGAAAAGACGTGTCAAGCAAGCCAACTTCTACTTCTGGTTGTTGAATTGGGGAAACAATACATGAACCCCGCTTCCTCATATTTTTACCTAAAACTCTTTAGTTCATGACAACAATTTGAAATACAGTGCACCGATAAAAATGAATGAAATATATGATTGCTAGTGTTTGATACACGTAAATTTAAAAAATTTCTTTATTTTTTAACTACATATTTTTATCACATCACTTCATAAAATGTATTTCTTCAATGCATCAAACACTAGTAAAAAGCTAAAATTGAAATTGAGTATTTTTATAAATGAAATGAAGGAAAATCTAAAAAGTAGTAGATTGGCAGGATACGTGGCAGATTATTTCGTGCCATGTAGTTTACACTAGAGCATGGTAAAGAAAATGGGTGGCGCAGGTGCAAAACTTTTACTTGGTCCGTCACGTTAATTATAACTTATAAGTAGCTTTTTTAAGCGCCTTGATTCATGTGACCCATTAGCAGCGAGTGGCTCTCTCTCTCTCTCTCTCCTACATTTTTTCTTTTCTTTTTTTAAAGTTTACAACAAAATTATGCCATAATCTCTTCATTTAAAATTAGATTATTATTATTATAATAGTTTAATTTTTAATAAATAGATCCTTTTATGGGGCTTGGGATTTGTCAATGTGTGCCCACATATACTGTTTCTACTTTCTCCCTTGAAAATTACGTTGGAACCTTCTGTTAAAAAGTCCACCTTTATAATTTAAGTTTGGCAAAGCTTAAATAATATATAATTTATATATTTTATAATTTACTTATTTATTGTTAATTCTTTGAAAATTGTCGTTCAAACTTTTATTTGGTATTAAACGTTTTTTTAACACAATTTATTTAAAAATTATTTTTCCCCAAACTCATTTTGAACTATACATTATCAAAAATAAATTATTTTCACTTCAAATTTCCCAAACGAACACTAGAGAATCCTATGAATATGTCACGTAAAATGTGATTGGATGAGAAAAAAATTAATTGGTGGGGCCCACACTAATGTGAGTGTGTTGTAAGTGTTGTAACCCACTAATGATTGTACACCTAGCATGGTTCTTTTTTAGTTTCTAACAACGTTCATTGAAACCCTCCTGATGAATTTTTTTTATCATTCAAGATAAGATATACAAATTAATTGAAGATTGATGATAAGATGGTGACGAACAAGTAAAAAATGACCGGTGATTAATAATTGATCATTAATATGTCAATTCTTAAAGAAAGATGTAATCATTCAATCAAATATAGAAAGCCGCCTACCTGTATTTTATTTATTTATAAATATCTAGGAATAATTCATTCAATATTTTCATTCAGAAAAACCTTCTTGATTAAGTAATAGTACAACAACTAGTCATGCCACCTCCGACATACGTGGTAAAAAGTTCTTTTCGTGGAGGACAAGGTACATGTGGACCCCAACAAATTTATTTTCCAGACGGTCCGCTGGCGTGGCGGAAGTTGACGCTTGACTTTGGGCAAGAATAAATGTTGCACGGAGTTCTAGAATGTGATGGCATGACTCGGAGCTGAGTGGCAAACGCGTGAAGAAGTAAAAAGTTCGGTGGCCGTTTTGACTCGAGTATGCAGACGAAAATTCAAATTCAATTATTTTTTGGAGATAAATAGAAAAACTTAGAACCGTTCTTTTTGTGTTTCAATTTTGTATTTTGAATTTTGAATTCATTTTGTGTTTTCTATTTTGAGTGTCTGTTTTGAAATTGTTGAAAACTTGTTCTCTTTGTCATTCTGAAAAATTGTTTCTCAAAATAGAAAATTTGAAAATGCGTTTACTTTGAAATTTTGAGAACCTTTTTTTATAATATTTTATTCAATAAATCTGATTATTCAATAAATTTTAATAGTTTAATGTTAATCGATTGAAGAAAAAAATTAATGAGGTAACATTGTTAAAGTAGGGCCTAGACGACAAAAATCACTTGTGTTTTTATTTATTTTATAAAGATTAAATAAGCAAATTAAATAATCGATTGTGTTACATGTACATAATAAATTATAAATTAGTTTACCAACATATGACGTCGTAAGATTTTATTGGGTCAAAATCTCATCAACTAAATAAAAAAAAAATTCTTACTTTCTTTTTTACACATCATCAATCTGTAAAAAAAAAATATGTAAATGGTGATGTACAACAAATATTTTTTTAAATAAAAGGAATAATTATAATGGTCTTAAAATAATTAAAACCATATTAAGAAACTGGAAACGTGATATTGAAAAATACTGTATTTTTGATCAAGTTAGATATGCATTACTGCCCCCCATCCCCTCTCATTTAAGTTCTAACACATTTTAATACTGGCCAGCCCAAAGAGCTGAGCATGTCATTTCGAAATTATTTTCTTCCAACATTCATATACGAGTTAGTGTAAAATTGTGCAACTTGTTCTCTCAAAAAGAGAAATATATATATATATATATATATATATATATATATATATATATAAAATAAATAGCGTTAGTCCTAAATCTTTATACGTCCCTCGAAAATCATAACCATGCCTCTAGAACTGTGATTTTCCACCAATTAGATGTAATAACTGTGAGCTAACATAATGACGTAAAGAAAAATAAGGTGCTTTTATCATTCCATAAAGAAAAGCCAACAGAGAGGACTCAACAAATGTAATTTCATAATTGGACAAAGGTTAATAAATTGGTATTTAGTAAAATTTCACCAAATCATAATTGCAACACCATCGTTTCCTATTGTTGCCAAACAAGAGCTCAAGCAACTTCTATACGCACTGAGAACCAGTTCTCATACCACTTTCCCCACCATCATCTAATGCAGTTTTCTCCAGTAGACAGTTCCCCATCTCATGTAATGACTCTGACAATTCTAAAAGGAAAAATATCAGAGTGATGATTTATGCAAAAAATAAAGCAATAGGCATTCAGTCAGCCACATAAAGTTCTACGTTTACACATCTTAGTGTCGTAGGCTAAATTACTTCCATTATGAAGTTCTTTTCCTCTTCCAATCACTTAACCATATGAATTTATAACTGCAATGAGACTTATAGAACAGATAACATTGAGGATCTTTTTCACATAGCTTCTTTCATTAATGGATAATTCTGAGAATTTGACAGCAAAGAGTTGGAGATTACAGTAAGGAGTCTCACTTATAAAATGCACTCCAACAACTTAATACTATCAAAAAAAAAAATACAAAATCTTTGATCACAACAAAGAGTAATCATCAATATTTGAGATCAACAAATACTCAGACAGAACTTAATAATGACCTAAAACCTTTAATCAGCATTGATATTTCATTATTTGTCCAATAAAATGTTGCTTGATTTAATATCACGGTGAGCGACCTGAGGTTGAAGGCCCTCGTGCAGATAGGTCAGTCTAAGATATTCACCAAGTTTTAGTTATACCAACTAAAAGATTAATAACAAGTTCAAATCCATGTAGATGAGCACAAGATTTAATAGGTATGAAGATTTTCATTACCGTTTCGCAGTTCCAAGTATGATTTTCATTCGAATATCCCATGTGAGAGGACTATAAGGCCCTACATCCCCATGAAGCCATTGATCTAAGTTACCATTGTCTACATACTCATACACAAGCATCCTGAAAAGCATACAACCCAAGATTGAAACATCTATAGGAAATAGGCCTAATTAAGGACAAATTCAGAAACAAAACAACCAGTAATGTACAAACTGCAAATTTATCTAGAAGATGAAATAAAATACAAGCTTGGTATGAAGTACTTAAATCGTGTGAAATTATCATGGTATGAAGTATGATAAGTGCGTTTCACACACTTATTTAGGGCCATGGACATGGATAATTGTTAATAAACATGTGGAATATAGTTTCATTTGATGTAATTTGTGTTTTGAAGGACAATAATGATGAATATGGTCGAAATTAGGAAAAACAAATGAAAAATGGTTAAAATGAAACAACGTCCAAAGTTTGAGGATTAAATTGCAAATTCAATAGTTGATTCGGACTACAAGATGATACTTTGAAGATTTATATGAGACAATTGGAAGGAATTAGAACTCAAAAAGAAATGGAATATGATCAAAATATTATCACAATCAATGTCCAATCGCACAAGTTATATTCCAGATTTTTAGTCAAATATTGATACCCATTTTAGGCACTGTAAACGTTCGAATTGGAAAAATTATATTTCTAGAAAAGTTTTAGCCCTTTGAGCCAGCTTTCTAACGCACTTTGAATCGCATCAATCGTATATCGGAAGAGAAATTTATGGCTAAAAAACTTACTGTTGTGGAGGGACAAAAAAAATTGTGTGCGAATGCACATTCCTTATTCGATTGGAACTCTTTTGAAAATTAAATTGGACGTGATTTTCAACCAATTTTTGACTCCTACAAATATATAATAGCAGAATACATGAAGGGGAGAGATGAGAAGACTTTTGAGAGAAGAAAATAGACAAGAACGCGAAAATCAACTTCAAGAACACGAAAATCCAATTCAAGAATCGAATTGGTGATGTTGTCCTTTATTTATTTTTCTGATTTTCTTCTTCCCACCATGTTAGGCTAGATTAATTCTGTATTAGGGTTAGATGAATTATGTAATATGATTTTAATTTCTTAGTTTTACATTCTTGACAACCAAAAACACGTTTTGAGATATTTGAATGATTTATTTTTCTCCACAATTATATGCGTCAATGATTGTGTAAGTTTGGTGGCTTATTTCATACATTCGAAAGAAGGGAAATAGGTTCGACATATATAAATCATCATAGGGTCCGATAGGAGATAAAAATATATCGCTATGCCTTATGTGAATCTTTAAGTGTTCATAAAAACTCATGCATTCTTATATGTGTGTATCCGTCATAGAGATATAGTCGATCGTATATTTGAATAGGTTTAACTCTACTTGAGAGAGATTGTTAACTAATTTAGGAGCATTGATTCTTCAATATTTCAACAGTGTGTCAAGGTGTAGAACTAAATTTAAAAGGAATATTACATAGGGATTCGTGATCCTAGTACATTCATCATACATTAGAAAGCACTTCAATTTACATTCATCATCAATTTGTATTTAGTTAGTTAATTCATTCATACTTGCATATTGATCATTAATTTAGTTATAATTTCATCAAAACAAATATTCTCATTTTTATAGTTTCGGTTAAGATCACAGTAATTAGAATTAGAACTAATTAATTTTTGTGGGAACGATACTTGAACTCAAAATCCATTTTACTACTTGTTAACGAACCGTACACTTGCGGTGCTTTTAATTCAACATATTTTCATGAACAAATTACTAAATACACCTTATAAACAAACAATCATCTATCTAGATTCACATTCCACGCTGTCTTTAAAATTCATTCGAATTCTACATCGGTAAACCCCACATCCCATATTTCGACAGTAAAAAGGAGAGAAGTGAAAAAGAACAAGACATGAATGGTGTGATAAAACATATACCAGAATAATAAAACACGAAAATATATAGAAGATAAAAAGAGGGAAGCTTTTGCGGATGGACATTTTACCCTTTAATTTCTCAAACGCGGTGGGAAAAGTGAAATAACTTGTGTGGTGTACATGGGTGAGACAACGACAGTTTTTCTTGGTATGTCGATAGGGATATGATTTGCAATTAAGTAAATGTTGGAGATATACAGTGCTAAAAAAAGGTTGATGCTAAATTAATAATAGAGTTGAAAAGTTGAGAATTAGCCACTTGTCAAAAAGCGAAAACAAAATAGGAAGGTGACTAATTTCATTTGATAAAGCTAAAAAGTAACCGAAAGGCACGAAAAGTGCCAATTTTCTAATAATTATAAAATCCACCAAAATTTGACCATTATTAAAAAAATTCATGAAAATATAATCGTCCAATTACTTTGTAAACACACAAAACATGCCTTGTTTAGATGCTGTCAATGCAACAGCTCACCTTATAAGTACCATTATTTTTCAATTAAGTCACCACAAGATTCCATGGTCGTGAAACCCATTACTCTTTTTGGTGTGGTAGGTGCATACAATTTATTTATTTATTTATTTTGAATTAAACAGATTAGAATGCAAAAGTCTTGTACATGAAATTATTTTTCAAGGGCCAAGTTGATCTTCCTTATATACCCCCGGCAACCATTATATATATATATATATATATATATATATATATATATATATATATATATATATATATATATATAGTATATATACAAAATATTTTATTGTGAGAATGTGTGGTTAAAAATGAGTTTGAGAAAAAAAATTTGTTATAACAAATGTCAAACAGATGCTTAAAAATCTCAAATCAGTAACTAAGTATCTTTTGAAGAAATCAGAAGCAGATTAAATTCACAAGCAATGTGCCTATAAGAAACTTTTAGCGTGTTTGAGTTTATTAGAATTAACAAATTACTATGTGGGTAGGTAGGTAGGTAGGTATACATCAATTCTGTACCTAAATACATGTATATTTAAGAAAAAGGTACAATTATTATTTGATTTAAATACTTTAATAATAGAAAAAGAAAACAATATTATTTCCACATGAAGTTTCTTTGATTGATTTCATTAGAAAATTCTTGCAAGCCAAGTTAATAGTTTTTAATAATTATATAAATTAGGTCTAAGAATATTCATTCAAGAATCAGTCCAGAGACTAACCAATGATTTAGATTAGGCGGTGCCCAAACATTTGGGCAATTAGACTGGTGGGATTGGGATATAGATCGATGTGGAAAGTCTATTTCTAGCCAATCGATTTTGTGCAATTTGGGAGGTTTCAAATCATCATCCATTCGTATGCAACTTTAATTGGTCATTTTCTTTGAATGAAGTTCACAAAATTCATTGTTACCTTGCTTACATTCGGCCAAAGTATTGGATAAGTGGGTTAGTGGTTCAATCAATAGTCATTAATCATTATCGATTTGAAAATTTTTAATCCGTGAAGCATAATACAAAACATGCTTAGTTTCGTAAGCATATCGGTCTATTTTATCTCATGAATCAATTTAACCACCGATTTGCTGATTTTTCGATTGGACTTGTTTGTCCTAGTTTATATGATAAAATTTATATTTTCATTTTTTAAGGTAACCTGTAAAAATAAATATTGTATAGAAGTAGGAAGGATGTTAGTAAAGGAATGTCAGTTTTTAAAGATGGTGGAGGTGAAACTAGAACTCTGAAATTTCAATCATGCTACGTGGATATAATGATTGATATAAATCTTGACATAATACCTCATGACAACCTATTATTGAACTGTTTAAAACGTGGTTAATTTTTTCATCAAATCATATATTGTCAACACATATTATGTCATTATATATGTCACCTACTTTCTGGCAAAGTAATATTATTCCAAAAAATTTGTTGTGTAATATCTTACCTATAATTTAAACAGATGGAAAGCCGACAAATTTTTTTAAAGACTGCACTACATGTACAGTGTTTAGAGGGCCCACACTAATTAGAAAGGGCTGTAAAATTTACAGCCCTCTAAACACTGTACAAAAGGTTTTTTTGTTTTTTTTAAAGGGAAAAATTCATAAATAAGGTGTATTCTTTACACCAATTCAAAAATAAGGTTTATAGTTTGAAACGTCAAAAATCAGGTTTTTTTTTTTTAATTCTAATATAATATAATATAACATAATAAACCCACCCCACATGCACCACCCCCCTGCTCCGGTGACTATTCCGACGACAATTCCGACCACCACTTTTCTCCGACTCCGATTCCGGCGACTTCTCCGATTCCGGCGACCATTTCGGCGAGGTCACAGATTTTTAAAGAGTCACGTATTATTATAGTCACCGGTCACATTTTGATCACAGATTTACAATT
The DNA here is from genome assembly GCA_035079005.1 of Fraxinus americana. Taxonomy (NCBI): domain Eukaryota; kingdom Viridiplantae; phylum Streptophyta; class Magnoliopsida; order Lamiales; family Oleaceae; genus Fraxinus; species Fraxinus americana. The sequence goes on along the minus strand of CM068722.1, from coordinate 519,794 downwards.
TAATTAGTCACATATTATTTTTCAGTCACGGATAATAATTTTTATACGTCACATATTATTTTACGGTCACAGTTCAAAAATTTTGTAGGTCACAATTGTTTCTTTGGTCACATATTTCAAATTTAGTTGGTCACATATCAAGATTTATAGGTCACATATCAAAATTTATAGGTCACACGGTCACATATTTCAAAAACTGGTTGGTCACAGATTATTTTTGAGTCACATATTACTAAATTTTTAGGTCACAGTTGAGTAATCAGTCACAGATTACCAAATATTTGGTCACATACCCTCTAATACTTGGTTACATAACCAAGTAATTGGTCACATACACCAAATAGAGGCACACACCACACCACACCACCGTCACCAACACCGCTTGTGACCACCCGCACCTCGGCACCACCACAACTGCACCAACGCCACACCACCACCACCGATGAAAGCCGCCACCACCAACAAAACTGTCACATATTCCTTTTCAACGCACATCACTAACAAAAAGTCTATGAGATTTTCAACGCACATCACCACTCTGGATCTGAAAATCGCCACCACCAACATCTCAAAAAACACCATCCAAAAACCCTAAACCAAACCGAAAATCACAAAACAACCAACCCACAGTAACACCTCCATCACCGCCAAATCCAACCACAAATAAACGCAGCGAAATCGCTGAGCAGGCAGCAGCGATTTCGCTGCTGAGGGGTGTGTCTTGATATATACCTGATTTTTGATTAAACAAACTTTGCACCTGATTTTTAAAAACTAAACTTTAAACCCCTGATTTTTTATAATTTCTCTTTTTTAAATTGATTTGTTCACTCTTCACTATTGGGTCAAAGATGTCTTGTCATCAAATCTTAGGGCTCAACGCTGTTTGTACTCGACCCAATAGTATCCCTTTTAGACCCATAAAAATTCATAACTCCAATTGCTGGAGTATCCATACCGGACGACGATAGAGTGTCTTCACCATTGAGAAGGAAATGAAAATTGCATAAAATATTGATCCTCTCCATTTTTCTCTAATAATTAAAATTTGATGACTAAAATGTAATTTCATATATTAATTTTTTACGTTAAGCAAAGATGTAGTTGACAAGTCGTATATTTTGTTTAACAATATTAAATTGAGACATGTTTGTGGCTTTCCTTGGATGCCACTTCATTGCTTTCCCAACATTTCTAACTAACAATCCAAATTTGTTTAGGTAATAGTCACGTTCATCACTAGATTTGTGTAGCTACCAATAAAAATTGCGATTCTTCGAGTTTATTTAACTTCAACAAGATTTTCTCTTACTCTATAAGTTTAATCGAGTTCACGACAAACTAATGTGCCAAAATTTTAGATATGCCAACCAAGTGACAGAAGAAGTTGTGAAGTGTTTATATATAAGATTGAATTACACAATTGATAAATATTTGGTGTTTGGTATATATTAAATTGGAAAAGCATAAATACCATTAAGAAAGAAAGGCATGTACGTTAGATTAATTTTTCAGTGTCTAGTTTAGTTCAATATGTATGATATATACGCGAACGATATAGTTCCACCGTTTGTAAGTACTTCGCACATGCTGGTGACAAAGGACGAAAGGCCTAAGACCCAAGCCATCAAAACACCACGACTAGCAGCAAATTAGTCGAGCATGGTTCTTGATTTGAGTATTTGAATACCGACTCTTCATACAAACTACATAGATAGATAGATATAATCTCACCTAAATCCTTAGTCCGACAAGTCATCTGGTGAATCGATTTCATAATTAACGTTAGTCATGAGTTTTTAATAGTTCCAGTTGAAGGTAATAATACTAGAATGGGACAGATGCTGCACATGGGCATTGGACAACCAAAAAAGGAAACTTAAAGAGGATCCATGTCCATACAGAAACTGCACAAAAAGGGTGAAATTAAGAAGAAGAGATTGAATTTTACATCGTACTAACTGGGAAAGGTGGATCTTGTTCTTGTTTAAGGCTCTCGTGTAACATGTAGAGAGAGATAATTAATGACATATTAATTAATTAATCAGACATGCATCAGTTATTGATTCTTAATTTAGTATTTTAGATTTGTGTTCTTGTAACTATCAAATTGACAATGAGGGCAAACAAGTAGGCTATTTGATGATGAATGATAATAATAATAATTGTTGTACATGTGTGTTTACTGTGCAACTGCTGACCAAGAAAGTCAAAAAGGATTATTTAACAGACATAAGCATAAGACAAACAAATTTAAAAGGAGGAAAATATTTAGAATATCCATGATGGAAATGTTCTTTACAATGACTGAAAACACTATTCACATGGACATTTAATAAAATTTCTTTATTTTTTACAAGGTCAATGTTTGGCCATCGTGAGAAATATAGTTATCACAAAATATTATCGTGATGATCAAAGTTTAACGATCATTGATAAGAACGACTATGAGGGGTACATGTCGTGTGACCTCACAAGGCCCTATAATTATAAAGACACCAAGTGTGTGTGTATATATATATATATATATATATATATATATATATATATATATATATATATAATGAAAAAAAAATTTAGTAGCTTTATTTTTAGTTTATGTATTTTTCTTAATTTAATGAAAGAAAAGCACTCTTTTAGATATTGCACAGAACGCCTAGAATCTCAAGGCCGACCCAAATCATTGAATTTCTCAACAAAACTGCATTTCTTACTTGTATCGCCTTATATGTAAAAATGCAACTATCATATTTGGGTCTGTTTACTAACAATATAGAAATAGCAAAAAAACAAAAAAATTATTAATTAAAGGATAAGATTGATCAATAGAAAATAAAGAGATATCTTCTTATCACCGCTCTTTTAATAATAATGAAATCTGGTTAATCGAAGGTGGGCAAGTTGCAACATGGATAATAATTACTCAAATAGGACAATTCAAAATTACAAAGAAAGAAAGTGAAGTGAAGAGATAATTTATATAATTGAACATGGAATTTGGACCATTTGTAAAACTATAAAAGATGACAATTTCTTAACTGTTTTTGTTATCAACTGATGCAATTTATTTTATAAATAATATTATAACTTATAATTCTGATTACTTTGATACTAATTTATAATTTATAAGTTGTAAGAGAGGGATAATTAATGACATTAATTTTGCATTACATAATTAATTAATTAATTAATCATACATGCTCAGTTATTGATTCTTAATTTAGTATTTTAGATTTTGTGTTCATATAACGGCCAGATTGACAAGTGCAAATTTGATAATGACAATAATAATTGTAGCACATGTGTTTACTGTGTACATCTGGGTAGACCAAGAAAGTCAAGAAGGATTATACGAATAACATAACCAATTAAAATGAAGAAAAAAGCTTGTTTGTTTGGGATGAAAATTTGATTTTTAATTTAAATCAAAGTCAAACAATCAATATTAATCACATATTTCATGGGTCCCATATTAAGAATTGATATTATTAATTCATCACTCTCCACTTCATCACTCCAGCTCACCAATATTTTACCAGCACTCCTGCTTTGCTGTCATCACCGTTGCATTGCTGATTGTTGGACCACCATATTGTTATAGAAATATTCCAACATGATCCTTGAATTAAGGAACCACCTAACAGCTATATTTTCTAGATCCTTCTTGTATCAATAGCTATGTATTATATATGTGCAATAATCTCAATCAACTGATCATCGGTTCAGCAAATTATCTTATCCATTTATCCACATTTTAACTTGGTATCAGAGCCATTCATGGCAGACGCCAGCTATACACCTCAAAACGCAAATCCAGCCACAACTTTAGCTTCCATTTCCAGCAGCACTGCTACACCAATGGTTGGAAGTAATCAGCTATCACCATTTGGAGTTAATCTGACTCAAACCGTATCAGTAAAGCTAGATAAGAAGAACTATCTACTATGGAAAAACATGATTCTACCAATTATCAGAGGGCACAATCTGGAAGGCTACATTCTTGGGACAAAGGTGTATCCTCAAGAGTTTATTGGCAGTCAAATCACTTGTGAGGCAGGCACCAGTGTTGAAATGATGAAGAACCCTGCATTTTGCCAATGGATGTCGACAGACCAACTGTTGATGGGATGGCTTTATTCCTCGATGACTTCAGACATAGCAATGAGAGTAATGGGTGCAGTTAATTCGAGTGAACTGTGGACTGCCATTGAAGAAAGCTATGGAGTCAAAAATAGATCAAGGATAATATTCCTCACTGGTGAACTTCAAAAATTCAGAAAAGGAAATATGAGTATAGATCAATACCTCAACAAGGTAAAATAACTCTCTGATAATTTAGAGATTGCCGAGAAAACCATTACTCTCACAGATCTAATCACTCAAGTCTTAGCTGGATTAGATGAAGATTATACCCCAATTGTTGTTCAACTGAACATTAGAGATCACATGTCTTGGGGAGAGCTTCAATTCACATTGATGGCTTATGAAAGTAGATTGGAACACCTCAATTCAATCAGGAACGAAATTTCTTTTACTTTTTCACGACTGATAATATTTAGAATTTCTATGATGGTTAATATCATGGAAATGCTCTCTACAATTACTAATAACACTATTAACCAAACTTCGTTGTTTCTTTCACTTTTTCACGACTGATAATATTTAGCCATCGTGAGAAATACTGTTGTCATAAACCATTTTATTGAGATTATCAAAGTTTAACGGTCACTAATTCAAAGGCGTACAGGCTGTACTACCTCACAAAACCCTATAATTATAGAGACACCACGTATATGATTAATTTAAGGAATTATTTTTTACTTATGTATTTTTCTTAATTAAATGAAGGAAACAACTCTTTCAAAATTTTGAATATGTAAAGGGTAGACAAAATTTCAAGGCCGACCCGGATCATTGAATTTCTCAACAAAACCACAGTATCCCCAATATGTAAAAATGCAATTGTCTTATTTGGATCCGTTTAGTAATATGGGACCTGCAAAGCTCGGGTCTTTTTTGACCGTAGGGGCTTATGTAACTTGCACTTAAGACTCATAGAGCTCTCAATTGGAACTCACATTTTTTGTCCTAAGTGATTCGCAGTGCTCTTGATAAGTTAACAATATATTAATTGCACAAACAAATTTCACGTGGAGAAGGAAATAGATTAAAGGATAAGATCGAATAATAGAAAATAAAGAGATATCTTATGAAAATATCTCTTTTAATAATAATGAAATCCCAAGAGAACAAAATTACAAATCTCAAGTCGCTACCAAGTGAAGTGAAGATATAATAACTAAACATGGAAATTGTAAATTATAAAAGAAGACAGCTTCTTAACTGCTACCACCTGAGATAATTAATTATGTAAATAAATATTATAATTTATATTTCTGATTACTTGGATACTAATACATTGTCAAGTTGAGTTTTTATTAAAAATATCGAGTTGTCAAGATAAAATATACTTGTTGATATTGTATTTTCTTTGTAACTTAAGATACATGAATATATTCATAAACGACAAAAAATCTGATATTTTATGTCTGAGTGCATATCTTCGTGTAGGCACCAAGTCAGATCAATCTACACAAGAAACATGCAGTCTAGTCGGGAAAACGTTTTGGTAGTTAGATTGAACTTAATTAAAAATGAGAAATCTCCCACAAGCCGAAATTTAGCTAGTCTCTTAAACTATAGAAGATGTTCGCCGACAAGGTTTTGTTAAGATGTCAAGACTTGGATCGAACGTTAGGAAGTGTTGCACTCAAGTGAGTCATCGATTACTTTGTCGTGGGCAAAGGAGATAATATTCAATATGATTAGTTTATGATTGTAAGATTAGTTGTTTACTATTTATCATCTCAATATTAGATTATGGCTGTGTCTGGGCCGAATTCTTTGCCAAATTTTGAGTGATTTTTCAATCGTTGCAAAGAACTCCAGCCGCAAAAGTTGACCAAAGATGAGAGGTGTGGGGGCCATTGTTTGAAAAAAACGGCTATATTCCTACTGAAAATCTGATGAAAAGCAGGGCCAGACAAAGCCTATGTGAGGACGATGTAAGGATTTAATAGAGACATTCTATCTAGTATATTTAGAATATAATCGCTATTCCCGTAAGAAGAAATGATGCCACCCACTTAGTTAATTTCTCTAATTCCACAACAATTGTTCACCTTATAATATTTCAAAAATACCCATTAGTTCCAAAAAGCATAATCCCTTCAAACACATGATGGTTGATCTCTAAAGTTCCCCTCAATTTCTCTTTCTAAAACATAGCGGTGATGCTAGTTAGATGCGTGATATCGAGTTATTGTGGTTTTTTATGTTCGTGTTGACTTAATAAGGTAGTGGAAATAAGCAACGGAACGTGCGTAACAAAGTACGTTATAAAAGTTTATATTATAAAAAGTGAAACAATAATGTAAGAAAAACAGTATTTTGGTTAAAGAAAAGGGTTGGACAGTATTTTCATAAGTAATCTTTTTTTTTTTCTAGGTTATTTGTGCAACTTTACCTTCTCTTCTTTTAAAATATAATAAAGAGGAAATTACACCCACACCTGGAAATAAATTTCAAATTTCACAAATCCAATAACAAGTTCAACATTTCAAAAATCAGGTTTTAATTAATAATTTTAAAATATTTTTTATTTTTATTTTTATATCTATATCTATATACAATAAAATAATTTAACCCCAACCAAACCCTAATCATTCAACCAATTCCTCCCCTGCTCTCTCTCTCTTTCACCACCTCCCCATCAGCCTCATCTTCTCTTCTCCCTCTCTCGCCACCGCCGCCGCCGCCGCCACCGCCACCTCGAAGTGGACTCTTCTTCCACTCATCCCCCTCTCTCGTTTTCACTCTCTCTCGTCTTCTTCCACTCGTCAGCCGCCTCTATCTTATCCCCTTTCTCTCGATCTCCACCGAGCCACTGCTGCTAACTCCGGTTGAATTTTCAAGATTGTGGAGCCAGCCCTCCTTGCGGTTGGGGTGTGGAGGTGCAAACTTTCAACGGGTCTCAGGCAGGGAAGTTGGGTGCGGTTGGGGATGTGGAGGTGCAGATCTGTTGGGTGCGGTTTGTGGCTGTAGATCTGTTTTTTATTTATTTTTTTTGTTTCGAGTTTGATTTATTGGATGGGTATGGTGGTTGTATGGTTGATGCTTGTCGGTGTTTGCTGTGGTGGTTTTTCAGTCGAAGGGTGGTGTTGGCGGTGGACTGGTTTCCTGGCGACGGTTTTGTTGGTGTTTCGTGTTTTGGGGTTTTACATTGATTCTGGATCTGTGATGTCGTGGTTGGTGATTGTGCGGTGTTGGTGATTGTAGATCTGCGGTTTGGTGGTTGGTGGTGGTGGTGGTTTTTGGGGTTTTTTTTGTTGGCGGCGGTGAGGTGGTCGTGGATCCGACGCTGTTGGCGAATCTGGTGGTAATCTGCAGTAGTTACGATCTGGCCGTGAATGATTTTGGTGGTTCAGCTGGTGGCAGTGGTGGTCACAGAAGTCGGTGGTGGTCACGGGGTGGTGCTGTTGGTTCTTGCGACAACGGCGATGATGGTCACGGGGGTGGTCACAGAAGTCACTGGTGGTCACAAAAGTCGGTGGTGGTCACACAAAATAATTTGTGACCATAAAATTCGGTGGTCACAATATAAATTTTGTGATTGTGACCAATAAACAATTTGTGACGAATGAATTCAATAAACTGTGACGAGTACAAGTTGTGTGACCTAAAAATTATTAATTTGTGACCAATAATTGATGTTTGTGACCATAAAATGAGTATTGTGACTTACAAATTTTGTGATTTGTGATCGATGAAAAAATTGTGACTTTTAAATTTTTAAATTGTGACCGATAAACAAATTGTGACCTATGAAAATTTTGAATTGTGACCTAAAAAATTTTGAACTGTGACCTAATTGTATAGATCTGTGACCTTAACATATTCGCCGGAATCGGATCAGCCGCCGGAAAAGTCGTCGGAACAATCCCCGGAACAGTCGCCGGAGAAGAGTGGTGATCGGAAAGTCGGTTGGGGTGGTGGAGGTGGGGTGGGGTAATTATATTAAATTAGAATTAAATATTTAATAATAAATTGATTTAGTAATTCATTAATTATTAATTAAAAATTAAAAAAACCTGATTTGTGAATTTTCAAACTTGTTTTTGTATTTTTGAAAATGTGTAAAGTAAATACCTTATAAATGTATTGTTCCCTATAATAAAAGAGCACTTTTTCAGTTACTACTCTTATAAGGTGAAGATGGGGGCCCATAATCAGGAAAAGACTTGAGATATGCTGAGACTGAAGCACGATTATGGATCCCCATCTTTGGCCCAATTGAAGAGACTAGTAGGAAATGTTTGGGCCATAAAGACATACCGGGTTTTACCTATAGTTTGAAGGAAAAAGATAGGGAAAAATTCATAAATAAGGTGTTTAGTTTACACCAATTCAAAAATCATGTTTATTGTTTGAAAATTCAAAAATCAGGTTTTTTTTTTAATATAATATAATATAATAAACCCACCCCTACCGCTCCGGGGACTATTTCGGCCACCACTCTTCTCCGACGACCATTCCGGCGACTGCTCCGATTTCGACGACTATTCCGACAATCATTCCAGTCACAGATTTATAATTGAATTAGTCACATATTATTTTTCAGTCACAAATACTAATTTTTATACGTCACAGATTATTTAATGGTCACAGTTCAAAAATTTTATAGGTCACATTTAATTCGTTGGTCACAGATTTCAAAATTAGTTAGTTACATATCAAAATTTATAGGTCACACGGTCACAGATTTCCAAATTAGTTGGTCACAAATTATTTCGAGGTCACAAATCAAAAAATTTATAGGTCGCAGATTATTTCGATGTCACAAATCAAAAATTTTATAGGTCACAGTTTATTTCATTGGTCACAAATAAAAAAATTACAAGTCACAGGTTATGAATCGATCACAGATTTTTAAATTTGTTGGCCACTTGTGACCACCCTCACCTCGGCACCACCACAACAGAACCAACGCTACACCACCACCACCACCACCACCACCACCAATGAAAGCCGCCACTCCACGGCACCACCACCAACAAAACTGTCACCACCAAAAAAAAAAAAAAAAAAATCCCAAACCCACAACCAGATCTTTGTAAAGTTTGTTCTCTGGCTTAAATTTGATGAATTTGAGTAGGGATGGCAACGGGGCGGGGCGGGGATGCCCTCCCCGTCCCCCGCCCCGTTAAAAAATTCATTCCTCGTCCCCGCCCCGTTCCCCGTTTAAGGCGGGTCGGGGCGGGGGTAGGTTATTTCCCCGTTTATTCCCCGTTTAAATTTTTTTTTTTTTTTTTAGTTTTTGATAATTTATTTTTATTGTCCATATTCATTATATTTAGACAAATAATTTTAGTTGCCATTTTCTATTAGAACTAACGAAAATGTTCATTTAAAATATTGAATTCTAAAAAAAAAAAAAAAAAAATTTTTTTTTTTAACGGGGCGGGGGCGGGGCGGGGATCCCGTTACCCGTCCCCGCCTCGGGGAATAATTCCCCGCCCCATCCCCACCCCGTTACCCGTTTAAGCGGGTTTTCCCCTCCCCGTTTGGGGCGGGTCCCCGCGGATATCGGGTTTGTCGGGTTTTTTTGCCATCCCTAAATTTGAGACGGCAAAAAACCCAGATAATGCGTGATAACGCCGGACTGTGTGCGAGCTTTTTGTTAAATTGAGAGATTTTTTCCATGACATAGGGGAAATGCGAGAATTGATTGATAATAAAAAGCACCATATAATAAAATAATAAATGCTCATTACTGAGAAAGCAGAAATCATGATGGGGGAGATAATCCAGTAGGATTTTACCACATTTTGTCTTGAAGAGAACACTTTTCATCATTTTTCTACTGAAGTATATACACAAATTAGTTCAATCATGTCTTTATAAAATAGCAAATCTGCAAGTACCAACAAATCATGGCCAAGGGTTCCCACTTACCAATAGAATCAGTGTCATTACACGTGTGTTACTAACATTCGGTAACCTCACATCCTAGATATATCCCTCAGAGCTCATTTATGTTGCGAAACCTCCACCCCCTCGATGCCAAACACACCACTAACAAAACCCGTTGCCGCCACTGCCACAACACCAACAAAATCTCCATTTGTCACTTTGCCAGGACCATGTATGACTCATGGATAAATCAGCACTATCGGCAAACCCTCAGATGTAGCTTCCAAAGCAATTTTGTTTGCCATGGCCTTCGATCTTTCGTGCCGCCGAACAAAGCCGGAGATTCTCTTCAAGGGGGACTGATTTTAGAGAGAAAAGATGGCGATCGCGAAAAGGAAGATGAGAGCGATGAGATGAAGGAGAGAGAGGCAAGAGAGACGGGAGAAGGGGAAAAAATTGAAAATTAGGGTTTTAAATTTTTAATTACCTGAATTGTGATTAAAAAAAACTTTGTCACCTGACATTTGCATAGTGAACTTTAAATACCTGGAACCGTGTAATTTCCTCAAAAAGATACGCGTACAGAGGAAATCCCATCAAAGGTTTTACAAGTGCTATCACAGCAGCACCTAGTTGGTTACTTATTATTATTATTATTATTATTATTATTATTATTATTATTGCCTTTTTCAAATGAAAAACGGTCGAATGTATCTGTAAATAATCTGGCAGTGCTTTCATCTATATGAGCGTTTGATTTTCTGTAGGTGAACGAAATTGTGAACAAATAATACAGTAGTATGTAGAGTGTCGAACCCACGAGAACTAAGTATTCAATCAAATTCAAATTAATAGCAACCTTAATTGAATAGCAAATAGGTTTTGAGTTTTCTATACTAATATCTAAATTATCGATTAAATTAGAAATCAATTTAACTGGTTTGATTTCAAATATGTGAAATTATTGTTAAGCTTGTTAATCCATTTTTAGCACAACAAATTAAAGTGACAATTTGTATTCATTTTTGTTGGTTAGTATTCCTAATTTAATTGAAAACCTCTTTCGATAGTTATCAAATTTATTCCCCTCATGTGACCCTCTTATAACTCATTGAAAGATGCAAACATGATAAATGCATTAAACGATCTAGAACACCTATGGAAACCATGTAAAGTATAGAGGTATATCTCTATCATCTATTGAACTTTATAATGTTTATCATTCTTAGCTAAAAGCATATTATCTCTCTCGATAATAATAGATTCCAATAAATCATCTCAATTAGTAGCTAATTAATTGAAAAGTCGGTAAAAACAATAATAAACATAAAAAAAAACTAATCTTCAAAATAATTAATTAATGTCAAAAATCTCATAACAATTGTTACTCTCATCCTAGAAATATATAAAACTAGCCTAATATATCGAATTACAAGAATCATATTTAAGTGAAAAGACATAACCCGAATTTTTAATAAATTGAGAAGATGAATCTTGAAATCTTAAATCTCTTCAATGGTTGATAAATCTCCACTTGCGCTTTTTCTTCTTTACCCAAAAATTAAGTTTGAATCTTCACTTGATTGAATTCTTGCAAGTCCCATTCAGTTCTCTAACAAAAACTATGACTTTTCCTGATTTGATGATAATAATTACTGAATATTAAAGTATGAGATATATATGAAAGATCTCAAATATGTTTTCTGTTGTTAGATATTTGTAGGAGTAGAAAATTGATTGAAAATCACGTCCAAATTGGTTTCCAAAAGAGTTCTAATCGAATAAGGAAAGTTGTCTTCGTGTGCATATTTTTTGTCTTTGCACAGCAGTCAATATTTTGGCCATAAATTTCTTTCCCAATATCCGATTGAGACAATTCAATGCACGTTGGAAATCTAACTCAAAAAGATACAACCTTTATAGAAATATATTGTTTCCATTTCGGACGTTTATTATGCCAAAAATGAATCTAAATTTTCGACTAAAAATTTGGAATATAATTTGTACAATTGAAAGTTGATTTTAATAATATTTTGATCATATTTCATTCCTTTTTTAGTTCTAATTATATCTAATTGTCTCCTAACAATCTTCAGAACGAATGAAATTTCGTGGAGTTTTTCATTAAAAGTATTGAATTCTTAAAAAAAAAAGATTAAAGATTAAACGGGGTGTGCTCTTGTTACCCGTATCCAGAGTGAGGCCTCGTGAGTATCGAGTTTGAAGGATATTTTACCATCCCTATAATGATTCGAGCGTTGTAACGATTCAAAGGAAGATCTCATAGCTCATCACTATTTCATATTGAGGAGAAAAATAGAAATATGTTCGTTAAATAACGAATGCTTCAAAATGCTTTGGTACTCCACTATTTATCATCAAAGTCAAACATATTTCAACGATGCGTCTTTATTTTCCTTCAAACATCCTATTTATTTAGTTTAGGCTCCCCACCAGGGGGGCTTGCCCTGGGGCAATATCTATCTAATTGATTGAGAAAATCGTACTTTCGTGTAAATGTATAAATATAGGTAAAACGAGTAAGATTTAGATCAAAATATAACTGGTGGCCACCCTAAATTTTATAAAAGGTCCGTTTTTATATTTTTTAACTCTTTGTCCATGTAAAGTGTTTTTTGTAGCTTTGTTTTTACCCCCAATCTGGGCTGGAATATCTGCAAATAGTTTGTAAATCAGTAACAGCAATTACTTCCTAAATGCAGCAATAAGCTAAATACCATTGAAAACCCGGAAACATGTTCCCATAAGAGTTAGAGGATTCAATTAGATAGCATTGAATATTAGTAAAAAGAAAAATAAACTAAAATCTTGATTTTTACGTACCAATCGTGCTTTATATCAAGATTTATATTCTAACACACAAAAATTCTTGAATAATGAAAACAAAATTTACATATTCAAAACTCCATTTAGTGCCCAATTCACATAAAATTCTCTTCGTTAATTGATTGCAATTTTGCATTTCTCAAATTCATTGAGCAATTTTTGATCTTTGAACCCAACTAGGAATTGGGCGAGTGCTTCAAGAAACAAAGCAGCCTGATAAAGATCGGTGGCGCTCAGAATATCCGCCAGAATGCTGCGCCGCAGCCTATTAGCATCCACAAACACCCCCACCATGTCCTCCATCTCCGCCGCCAAAGCCTCTCCTATCGCCGTCCCCATATTCTCCACAAACGCCGACTGCGCATTCCGCCACCGCGACGCTAATGCCGGCACCATCAGCCTCAACCCACACTCAATCTTGTCAACCTTCGTCGTCAAAGTCTTGGACGGACTCTTCCACGCCATCACCACGTGCCAAGATTTATCAAGAAATTTGGTGACATTTTCATCGACGGGTGGTTCTTGATCAGCAAGAAATGAACGGAGGAGGTTGGTGAAGAGATAAGGATGAAGATCGCCGAGCCAGAGGAAGGACCGTTCGATGGAATTCCGCCACTCGGGATAGAGACACTGGGCTACGTCCGCCGCGGCGGCCTGGTCGAGGGCGTCGTAGTATGACCGGAAATGGTGGTGCATGAGCTCGACTTGGGTTGATAGGATGACCGGAGATAGGAAACCTGGTGAAAGTGCTCGGCGGAGGGAGGGGAGGAGGGTGGTGGTGAGGGTGGCGAACCACTCATTGTAGAACTCCTTGAATGGCTTTGAAGTTTTCTTGCGTTTAAAGAGAGCAGCTTTCAACATTTTTTCGCGAAGATTTGTGTGTTCTTCGAAAAAAAAGAATTCTAATTGTATTATTATGATATTATAATTATTTATTTTCTGGCTAAGTAAATATTTTCTATTGTTTCCGTTTAAGTCTTTTTAAAAATGAAACGTTTTCAATTTGATCTTTAACTTTTTAAACTTCTCAATTAAGTCTCAAATGAAAACATTGTAGCCTTAGGCTTGTTACATGTTGAGCCTACTAACTTGATTTAGCTTTCAGATTGGCAAAAATATTCCATGTGAAGATGATTTTATTCTCCAAATTCTTAGGGGATGTTCTTTTTGTGTTTCAATTTTATGTTTTGAGTTTTGAATTTATTTTGAATTTTGTGTTTTTAGTGTTCATTTTGAGAATGTTGAAAATACGTTATTTTTGGCATTTTGAATTTTTTTTTAAAAAACACCTAAAATGCGTTTTGAAAATTTTGGCTTGATTATAACTGAAAACACTCAAAACAACAACTTTGTTGTTTTGTGTTTTCTTTATAAATTTTTAACTTATTTTCAAAAACGCGTTTTCAAAAATAGGAAAGATAACGCGTTTTCATTATTTTAAAAATCAAAAACAGAAAACGACTTGAAAATGATAAAGAGAACAAACCCTTAGTCATTCCTTATATATTAATGTAAAACTTATATAGTTTACAATATTTTTACTAGTCTTTTACACAATTGTGACAAACTATTGCACGAGATAGAAATTATTTCCAACATATGCATATAAGCTTATCCCACAAAAAATGGGGTTGAAAGTTTAGTCACACAATTGAAATTTCATTACAAGCTAGAAAATATTTTATTTTTTCCTAATGTTTAACACAAAGGGGGCCCATGAGCTACTCCCTTCCATCTTTTGATGACATTTGAGAATGTCACGATGGTAGAAGTCGGTCCCGTGCCTCAGTAATCATCGTGGTGTTAATCCACTTCCTATTAACAAATTGTGTTGACCTCAATTTTTAAGCCAATAGATTCCCGACCGCATCCCCTTGACGTAAACGTCACATGCACATTGAAACATCCCATTAGAATGCAAAGACCACCAATTGAGTAAGAGATCCGACAACTATTTGCATTCCGATGATCAAGTTAACGGTCGAACGAAAAATAAATGAATGCAAGAATGAGATAAAGGTATATAACAAATATGTTGCTTAATTAAATATGTCTAAACCAATTGAATAATTGATGCAAAGTCAGCATATGTGGGACCTATCCGTCTTACACATGCCACGTAATTTAGAGATATAACAAATTTCAATTTAAAATTCACTGCATCAATTGAACTTGATCCAACACTCTTCTAAAAGATAGAAATTTTGGACACTAAATTTGGATGTGAATGCGACGCACGCAGAGATGTGGCAGAACTTTGATCCGGGTGGCAGGAGATTAGCCCAAACACTAAGCACAATAGTAACCTTCCAAAGAGAAAGTACAGATCATGAAAACTCAATCAGACCCAAACTTAATCATCATTCTACAAGCATATCTCTTAAATCGTAAACCCTAAAAAAAATATAACCAAGAACCAGGGCCGGCCCTGGCTCAAGGCAAACAAGGCCATTGCCTTGGGCCTCATATTTTAAGGGGCCTCAAAAAAGAGGCCCAGACACAATGACCCATAAAAAAAAATATTTTGCAAAAGGAAAATTCTGGAAGAGGAGCAGACGAGCAGAGTCAGACGAAGAGTCCTCCACTCCTCCTCCTCGAGACTCTAATTGAATCAATGAATCATCTTCAATTTTCAAGAGTCATCCTCCTCCAAACTCAGGAAAAAGATTTCTCTATTCCCTATTTTCCGTTAATATCTCGCACTTGCCGGAAATCTAAATTCGAATTACCCATCAATCTCTTGTTTCTCTTCGTCAATCTCTTTGTCTTTTTGTGAATTGAATTCAATTTGTCAAGTTTTAAAAGTGGCCAAGCGGGTTATCGGCATTTCCTATCGGAGAAAGTTAAAGGCGCAGAGGAGAGGGACCTGTGTTTTGCACTCTACGACTTCTGCTGGACGTAAGGTAATGGTCTAATGGATTACTAATTATGGCTAATGGCTTCATCTAAATTAAATAATTGGATCCTGTAAATTGATTGATTTATTAGATGATTTGGTTTGGATTCTGTAATGAACTACTCAATCAATTGCATCAGCCCTCAGTGTTTTGGATGATTTCATGATTTGGATACTGTAAATTACATAATTGGATCCTGTAAATTGATTGATTTATTGGATGATTTGGATTCTGTAATGAACTACTCAATTGCATCAGCCCTCAGTGTTTTGGATGATTTCATGATTTGGATCCTGTAAATTACATAATTGGATCCTGTAAATTGATTGATTTATTGGATGATTTGGATCCTGTAAATTGAATAATTGAATCCTGTAAATTAACAGCGTTATTGGTTAATTTGGATCCTGTAAATTGAATAGCTGAATCCTGTAAATTTACAGTGATATTGGTTAATTTGGATCTTGTAAATTAAATTAATTAATTGCTGCAGCCTTCCTCTACATAACTTGTGCAGAAATCAGAATCTACAGTTAACACTTTCCTGTCCTCATTTTTATCGATTGTTATCTCTCTCGTTTTAGTGTGATCTTGATGTGGAACTATATATTTCTTATCTTCTATAACTACGTATTTGCAGGTCATTTATCATTGCTGAATCCTTTCTTTTTGAGAAGTTTGGGGATTTTTAATTCAGACACATCAATCAGGTTTTACTGCTCTTTGCTTATAACTATGTCTACAAGAAAATTTGAATCTGGATGTGCCAAAAGAAAAAAGAAGGAAAATGTTGAAAAGTTGATTAAATCTCAAGAGGGAGCACTTGATAAATTTTTTAGTAATAATCAGTGTTCTAAAATGCGAAAAAAGGCGCCGCGTACGCGCGCATTAGCGTGAAGCGTCGGCAAAACGCGTCGCATTCAAGGAATGCGAGTAACAATGCGGTCAACGTCTTCGTTGACCACTACAATGCGCACAAAAGCGCGATAATGCTCGCAATGGCGCGCTTTTTTTTTTTTTTATTTGTTTAAAAAGAATTTTTAATTATTTAATTTCCAACTTCCAGCCCACTAATTGGCAGGCCCAGGATGCATACGATTTCTTAACTTGGCCAATTCATTTATAGGCAGAACTTCTTATACTTGTTCTATAGGATTCCGATGTGGGATCCTTTTTTTTTCTTCAGAACCCATGTGGCTTAGGCGATGCAAAATTCGATTTCACAAGAATCACAATGCATCTTCCCCAAAATTTGCTTGCTCTTCCTTCAAAGATATACAGGTTCTACTCTCTGAAGAAGACATCAATTATAGATACAATAAAATCAGCTCTGGTGACGGTGACATTGCCCTTGATTCACCCACTCCATACATTAGGAAGCCCTCCATTTGCCATCGGGTGTTCGCAGCTCCAATTTCTTTAATTCCCCTAGAAATCTCAACTGGGTTCTGATTATTTATCTGAATTTTTATTTTTTACATAGTTCTTTCTCTACTCTTGCCCAATTGGAATTCGAGGGTTTTGTTTTTCGTTCTAATGGCATCGATTGATTTCTAGAGTTAAAATGAACTTGATGGTAAAGTTTGTTATACTGCACGTTGTTTTTTGATGATTTAATTGTGCAAAAATTAAAGTTTTTTTGGTTAAAATTGAGGTTTGTTAACAATAAAAATTAGATTTTGTTAATTATTTACTTTGAAATAATGCTGTCAAATTATATCTGGGCTTATTGGTGTCCCTGTTTTTGACTTTTTTCCTTTCTATATTCGAAATGAATGTTAAATTATGATTATTGTTGGGATGCCTTGAATGTTAAATTATGATTATTGTCGAAGGCATGCCTTCGACTGAGTTTGCAATAATTTGTAAAGATCTTAGCAGTATTGGTGACACAGGTGATCATCAGAGAGAAGAAAATTGGCAATTCAAAATGACTCCCTCACCGCTTTTCCATCCCCCAGAAATTTTATTGGTTAATATAGTATGGGTAAATATTTAAGGCAATCCTAAGTAAGTTACCCTCATCCAATCCACTACAATTTGCATACATTGGAGACATTCGAGAACTAATCTATGATGCTAATAACACACTGTTATAATGTGCAATCACGTGGATATTTTTGACCTTTGGTTTGATTGTTGATTGCAGTTGTGATATTCGGACAAAGGAAGGTGTAAAATTCTCGACAAGAGGAGACATTGGGACAGCAAATGTTGTTTGTAGGCAAAATACAACAGTTGACAAGGTACAGTTGCCTTTCTGCCTCATATTATGCAAACTGTTAGTGAAGTTGTTGTCGCTCCCTTGTTAATGGCATGATGGTGAATGATTTATTTTCTAATATGCAGCCAGAGGATGCAACAATCATAGAGATGAATGAGCCAGTATCACTGACATTTGCTCTGAGGTACCTGAACTCCTTCACCAAGG
This sequence comes from Fraxinus americana, assembly GCA_035079005.1. Taxonomy (NCBI): domain Eukaryota; kingdom Viridiplantae; phylum Streptophyta; class Magnoliopsida; order Lamiales; family Oleaceae; genus Fraxinus; species Fraxinus americana. Next base: position 501,647 of record CM068722.1, on the reverse strand, counting down.
CAACTGCATTATTGAACATGGTTACTATCAGCTTGTCATCGGAGCTTCCAGTTGCAGTCGAGTACAAGATTGCTGATATAGGTCATATCAGGTTCTACTTGGCACCCAAGATAGAAGAGGATGATGAAGACACTAAGAGTTGAGTTTATTTCCTGGGGGTTTCACCTCAACATCCAGTTGCTAACTTGCTGTAGAAATCCTTGATTTTGTTTCAATTTTTAATGTTATAGATTTCTGGCCAAATTTAATTAAAAGGAATGTGCAAGGAACTAATAATACATTAGATTCCAGTTACCTTTTTGTAACGTTTGAGTTTCCAACTGCATCACTTGATTTTTAATCGAAGGGATCTTTTTACATTTCTGTTAAAAAGTAACTTGTTTGTATGCAATGGGATCATGAATTTAATGGATGAGAGGGAAAAAGTTCATCCCATTTGCTTGGAGAAACAGGGGTAACATATATTGCTGTCAAAATATAAGAAAGCGTTGCACAAATATTCTACTATACCTTCCCCAATCTCTAGTTCTTGACGGAAAACAAATCAAAAGTCATGAAATCTATTTTTTTTATATAAAAATATATTTAATGTCTTAAAAATAATTAAAATAATATTAAAAATACGAAACGCATTATGACGCTTATTCTTCGCATTGACACGCCTAAACTTGTGATTCTTGATTCTCGACCTCGACGCATCGCAACGCATTACGCATTTTAGAACATTGGTAATAATAAACGAACACATAATGAAGACGTAGTCATTGAAGTGGAGTTTAACGAGAATGATAATATAAATAATACACTTGAAGAAAAACATTGTTTGATGAATGAAGAGATATCTACTGATAGAGATAATGTACCTTTTTCCCTTGACCGTAATGATCCAGCGAATTGGGGAAATATGAATACGAATTTAAGAGATTTAATTGTGATGAAATGTCCTGTAAGAGAAAATGATGTGGTTTTTCCAAAAGATGTAACAAATCGACACTTTTCCTCTATACATTATGTTCGACGATTACCTAATAGAGTGAAGCAAGATAGAAAATGGTTGATATATTCAAAAAGTTTGGATAAAGTATTTTACTTTTGTTGTAAGCTATTCAAGAATGAAGGGATCAGAACTCAACTGGCACATGATGGAGTAAATGATTGGAAAAATATTGGTGAAAAAATTAGAATGCATGAAGTAAGTTGTGACCACATCAATAACATGAGTAGATGGATTGAAATGGAACTAAGATTTGAAAAGAGAGAAACCATTGATAAAAGTGTGCAAGAACAAATTAATAGAGATCGAGAACATTGGAGACAAGTATTACTAAGAATAATATCTGTGGTGAAAACTCTTGCTGAAAATAATTTAGCATTTCGTGGAGATAATGAGAAGATATACCAAGAAAATAATGGTATCTTTTTAAGCATAATTCAAATGATTGCTCAGTTTGATCCCGTAATGCAAGAGCATATTCGTCGAATCCAAAATAAAGAGATCTATTATCATTATTTAGGACACAAAATTCAGAATGAGATGATACTTATGCTAGCAGGTGAGATAAAAAAAAATAATCATTAAGACACTCAAAAATTCTAAATATTTTTCTGTTATACTTGATTGCACTCCAGATACGAGTTACGATGAACAAATGTCGATAATATTAAGGTGTGTAGATATTTCAGCAAGTCCAGTGAAGGTTGAAGAATTCTTTTTAGGGTTTTTATTAGTGGATGATACATCTGGTAAGGAACTTTTTGATGAACTTGTTGGTGCTTTGAATAATTTAGAACTTGATATTGATGATATAAGGGGTCAAGGCTATGATAATGGTGCTAACATGAAAGGAAAACATAAAGGAGTCCAAAATAAACTATTACAACTAAATCCTAGAGCATTCGACAGTCCTTGTGGGTGTCATAGTTTTAATCTTGCACTTTGTGATATGGCTAACTGCTGTTCAAAAGCTAAATCTTTCTTTGGGGTGGTGCAACGTATATACACTCTATTTTCGTCATCTACTAAACGGTGAAAAGTTTTCAAAGAGAATGTAAATGGTCTTACCCTTAAACATTTGTCACAAACTCGTTGGGAAAGCCATATTGAAAGTGTTAGAGCGATAAGATTTCAAACTCCACAGATTAAAAAAGCTTTACTTGAATTGGCAAATGTTGATGATCCTAAGACAAAAAGTGAAGCGGAGTGTTTGGCAACATATGAAATTGAGAATTTTGAATTCTTACTTGGAATGATTATTTGGTTTGAACTTTGAAATGTTGAATAATGTTAATAGAGTAAGCAAACATTTGCAAGAAGAAGACATGCATATTGATGTTGCTATAGACCATTTAAAAGGGCTCATTTCATTTTTCAAAAGCTATAGAGAAACTGGGTTTGAATCGGCCATGGTTGATGCTAAAGAGATTGCGAGTAAATTAGAAATCGAACCAATATTTCGTAAAAAACGGGTAATACATAGAAAGAAACAGTTTGATGAGACTTCTTACAAAGAGATAACACAAACAGCTGAAGAATCTTTTAAGATCAATTATTTCATATATATAGTAGATCAAGCTCTATCATCACTTCTGAATAGATTTGAGCAATTTCAAAAATATGATGATATTTTTGGATTTTTATTTGATTTGAAAAGACTGAAATCTATTGATGATGATAGTTTGAAATGTTCTTGCATTAACATTGAAAATTATTTGAAACATAATATGATTTCTGATATTGATGGAGTAGAATTATTTTCAGAGTTGAAAGTTCTAAGAGAAGCGATACCTGCAGAAATTGTTGGAGCAATTGATGTGTTGGATTACATTAAGAGAATGAACTGTTGTTTTGCAAATGCTTGGATTGCTTATAGAGTATTATTGACTATTCCTGTTACAGTTGCCTCTGCCGAAAGAAGTTTTTCAAAGTTGAAGTTGATTAAATCTTATCTTCGGTCAACCATGTCATAAGAACGATTGAATGGATTGACTATGATTTCTATTGAAAAAAATATGTTGGAAAAACTTGATTTTAGTAGTTTGATTACTGATTTTACATCTCAACATGTGAGAAGATTAAATCTTATGTTATCCTAATAGCTCGGGTTGTAAGAAAAGTTTTAGTTTGCTACTCTATCTTTTGAATTATATAAAGTCTTTTTTTAAATATAAATGTGTTAATTATTTAAATATTTACATTTTACTATACTTGTGAAAAAATGATTATATTGAAGGGTCTCATAATAATTAGTCGCCTAGGGCCTCTTAATTCTCAGGACCGGCCCTGCCAAGAACTTCTTGCACTTCCAGAGACTCAAAACCAACCACTATTACATGCCTGATTTAAGGTAACAACATGAATTACATAGGATTTCACAACTATTTTGGCTAGAACCTTATAAGAAATCACATATCGAAATCAAGAAGAAGGCTGAGAACTAGAGAGAGAAAAATAAACTCAAACGAAAAGCCCGGAATGAATGAATCATTCAAACCATTCACCAACCCAAAGAGTCATAGTGGAATGACTTATTCTCAGCCGTAGATTATATCCAACGGCCCATCATCCACATGAAAAAGCACAGTTCAAGTTAAAAATTGAGAGCCAATCTGGGGTTGCCAACTTGCCATGTGGCCATCCATCCAAGTGGCGTCTAGAAGGGTTGTTATTTTTTTAAAACACGTTTTTCATTATACTCATGAATTAATGATTGTGTGGATAACTGAAAAATAAACTCTGGTATTTTCATTAAGGATGATGCTAGTGGTACATAAGCATCTACATAAGGGTCTACATAATGCTGACGTGGCATGTGATCCACCTTTAATTCAAATCTGACACTTACACATCAAGGACCGGATAATTGCCACTTCATCATTATGTAGAGCTTTATGTAGAGGCTTATGTACTGCTAGCATTATCCTTTCATTAATGTTCATAAACAAACAAGTAACAAAAAACCTGTTTTTATGTTATCGAGTGAGGGGTTTTATTATATTTTAGACAAAACATTGGTTCGACCACCTCAGAGAATCCTAAATTCTATGTAAAGAATAAAAAAATCTTCAAGTCCACCTCGGATTTGTCCTAAATTCTAAGTCAAATTAAAAAAATTCTTCGTCATTTTATTCTTTCCTCAATCAACCAAACATTTCATCAACTTCTATCAAAATATATTAAAAAATTGATTTTAATCCCCTACCAAATAGGGACATAATACGTTCAACATTAAAATAAAAGATCGACCAAATGCATAAAAGTTTCAAGAAAATCAAACACAAACATCTAAAGGATCAATTCGTAGTTAGGAGATTTTTACAATTTATAATTTCAATAGCTTATAATTTCTCCCAAACAAGCACTATAATTATCAATTCAATTGTAGTTTGGTCTTTAAAGTTCTCAAAATATGCAAACGGAGCCTTAATGTTTTCTTAACAACTAATGCCTACACATACTTGTCACTAAATAATATTATAAATCATATTTGCAACTTGGTAGGTAAATGGTAGAATAAACCTTTTTTGCTAGAAAATGTTTGATACTTTGACTGATTTACACTCACATGATCGTGGAACTCGCGCGAATAAAAATGCCAAAAAATGCTACCCTATGCTGTCTGGAAGGGTGCATCATAGCATGATTGTAAATAGTAACCAAGAAACATTGAGATATTACAAATAGTCTCACTATGAAGGTCCAGCCATGCGTGACAGTGTCAAGAATATATAAAAAGGTTCCGTATAGTCTCTTTCATTACTGTATATGACGTTGACTAGATAGTTATCCGAAAGTGGTAGTCGGTCGAGGAATTTTTATCGCCTTGTTGACCGATTCAACATATTAAGTTAGCGTCAGCTGACACGCTGACACGTCACCATCCACAACATTGGGGATCTATAAAAATATCTTTTCAACCCAAATGAATAACGGACCACATTACTTAAAAAACTTACCACCTTAATTTAGAGAAAAATCTCTTGGAGGAAAGCCAATCTTAATCAACCTGCCGTTCACCACCTCTCCATGCTAATTGAAAAGTCACATCAATATCACTATATATTTTTCTACTCATTTCTACGAGAAAAGGCACTGTCTCCAATTTGTCAATATATTTTTATGAGATAGAGGTCATATCTCAAATAAAATACAAGCTAAGACAAGTAGATAAATAGATTTCTATTATAGAAATATGTTACTATTTTCACATATAGTGCTTTACTCGATCTTTAGTATGCGAGGTACCTTGACCACTTGTGGGTTGATAAATAGGACAACATGAGCGAGATAGTTTCAGCTGAGTTGATAGTCACAGTGTGAGAGTTCGATTCATGCCTCTTACAAGGTATGAAATTGGACTCTTCGTGGGTACCAGTATGCCAGCTCTTATACCATAGTCTGTTGAGGCACATCCCACGATTTATCTCATCTACAATGCTCGAGGGACGGAGCGGTTGGGGTTCAACCTTTTTTTTCAAATAGGACAACATTACAAGTTGCAACTAGATAGCCTTTGTTGCAGAGTAAATGTACAATACAAAAATGTGGGTTCAGCGTTTATTTGCAAAAAAACAAGTCGACTCGATTGTCATGCGCAAAGTACAAATAGATTTGTCAATACATGCACTTCCATGTAAGTATGAATGTGAGTTGGTCTCAGCTGCTTATGTATATAAAAATTAATAAATTGTTGATTCTAGATATAACGATGTGGAAAGGATCAGATTCTGCCCACAGAATATTGATATCAAGATTTTGAAAGCAACTTGAAATATACCCAAGAAAAAGATGGCCATTATTTGGGATTTTCAATATTTTGAGTGAATTTTTGGAGAACATGCTGTTAAAAAGTAGAATATTTTTTCTGAATTGTGTGAACGCATGATTAAAAATGAGTACGTAGAAAAAATAGTTTTAAAATAAAAAAACATGAAGCAGGGGCTACACTAAGCAATCTTTCTACCTTCAGATTGGCCTTTCAAATTGACTTTTAGGATCCGTTTGATTCTCATTATTGTAGAATGAGAATGAAAAATATAGACATTATCGGCCCCACACAAGATATAAAAATTCAAAATTGATGGCTTGATGTGATGGATAACGGTCATATTTTTCATTTTTATGGATGAAAAATGATAAACAAACGGAGGCTTAGTCTGTTTGGACAATGGTAAATCCCAAGAATTGCTTGGACTTGATCAACGTCTTTCAAATTTGAATACCTTTGAGTATGGCAATGCTAGGACAGTTTGCACACATTGTTCAGATTTTCTCTATAAGAGTATACTCATGGAATGAATTAATTTACCGGGATTAAAATTAAATTTTGAAAAAAAATGATGAAATGTGTGATTGAAAAGTTTTGAATCCCATAAAATATGTTTTTAAAATTAGTTGTACATAACTTGACTTTGATTAAAATTTTGATTTTAATTTTGCCAAACAGAGACATAGTCAAAATCAACAGCCAATTTTAACCATACATTTTATAAAATCCAAAACGTTTCAATCACAGATTTCATCAACTTTTGTCAAACTTTACTAAAAAATTGATTTTAATTTCTGTCAAACAAGGGAAATGAGTACTTCGCCAACGTGGATACCGTGAAACTTGCGGCTTCTTTATTTTAGACAATTTCAATAGATGAATCTTTTGTGAATCTGTATCAGATTCACAATCTTGTAATGCCTCGAATTGTTTGAGCCAAGAATACAAATTCAGACTTAATTGAAAGATATCGCAAGCAAATGCATAAATACAACAGTTGGGACAAAATAAAATAATAATTCAACTTCGTAAACAAATATAAATTATTCGTCTTATGTAATTTAGGCCCTGTTTGGTTCACATTATTTTTTTCATTCTCATTCTTCTACTCATTTTCAACCACACATTCTTCAATAAAATAATATTTTCCATCACATCAATAACTTTTCCTTGTTTTTCAACCACATTTCCCATCACATCTACAGTAAAAATGTATTCTTACCTTCAAAATGTGCACCAAACGGGGGCTTAATCAATAATTGTATGACGAAAAAACATAGGGGTGGATCTTTTATTTTATAAAAAAAGAATATAGAGTGATAGCACTGTCCAAAAAGATATGGACATAACCAATCATTAACAAATATAAAAATGGTTATAGTTATTAGATTTTGCTACAAGTGGTGTTTTTTTTTTTTTAATGCTTGAAAACTCTTGTTATCACAAATTAATAAGTTTAGGAAATGTACTGATACATGAATGATTTTACGTTAGAAAAATCACTATTCAAAACACCATTTTTTCCAAATTTCTCTTAATAATGACCATCAAACAGCGACTTGCTATCTATCACATGGTCTACTTTATTTCCATTTCGAAGGATAGAATAACATTGAATATCTCGAAAAAATGCTTCGATATCAAATAAAATGGTGGCATAAGGAAAAAAGTTACTTATTTATGGATTAAGTACTTATAATTCAAAGAGTTTGTGTTCCAAAGTATAATTTAGTGTTAGTTTGAGAGAAATTATTTGAAGTTAAAAATGATTTTTCGGAAGAACACTTTATTCAAAGTAGAAATTTTTTTATAAGTTCACGTGTAAAATTATTTTATCTATGATTGATTTTGTTTAAAAAAAAATTAAATATTTAAATAAATTGTGCAAACAAACACTTAAATCATGCAGAAGGAAACAAGAATTAATCTAGGAAAACTGAACGAGCGAATAAACGTTTTGATTTAGATGATCCTCTTGCTTTATCGAGTAGATTTTGCCTCTTTCTTGTGGAGAGCGCCCAAGGCCCAAATAACTCTTCTCTCTCTCACACACACAATATACACTCATTCACTGCTGACTCTGCTATAAATTCTCCTATATTTTTCTTCCTTTTCATTGTCCTTCAGTTCCCTCGTTTTGATTCGGAGGGAGATTGAACTACAACAAGGGTGAAGAAAATTTTGTGTTCTTGTTACAGCATAATGTCAGTTTGCAAAGAGGATGATCCACGTATTGACGGCATTCAATCGAGAATCCGGGTCGTACCAAATTTCCCAAAACCAGGTACGCATATGAGCAAGCTGTATGCACTTGTTTATATTCATAGCTACACGTAAATGTACAGCCGTGTTTAGTGTTTTATCTTATGGGTTTTGAAGGGATAATGTTTCAAGATATTACTACACTTTTACTCGATCCAAAGGCCTTCAAGGACACCATTGATTTGTTCGTTGAGCGATACAAAAGCAAAAACATTACTGTTGTCGCCGGTACATGTTCTTCATTTTGCCTTGCTGTATATTTAATACTTTGAAATGGTCCCGTTTTGTGTGTATTTTCGCACTGGGGGTGGATAAAATATTTACTCCATTGCTGGTATTAATGTATCGCTCTACTTTAATTTATTCTTTGTCCTTTTTAATTGTTAAATTTGGTGGCGAGTGGCTACGTGGATGTGTAGTGGACTGTAAATTTTGTTTTTCTGGGTTGAATATTTATGGGGTTTATTATCTGGAAGTAACTTTTCAAACTGGGGCGTGTTATTGACAATCAGCGGTTCATAGTGAAGAAGGGAGACAAGTTGCTGAAAACCCATTTGTGATATGTAGCAGAGTTGGCCAGTGATATTTACCCGATCCATTTAATAAGGTGGATCCATTTAATAAGGTGAGGGCAATCCTCACCTAACGAGCTGGAAGTTGTCTGCTATAAATTTGTAGCAAAAATTCTACCGTTTAGCCGCAAGAATTGACCTTAGTTGTGAGATGTGGGCCCCGCAACTTTGACAAAAAAGGGTACAACAAACGTTGATAAGGTGAAAAAAAAATTTTGGCAGACAGGCTCCTGGTTTTGTTATGTTGAGTTAGACCCAGTGCCTTTTCTAATATACTATCAGAGCGGACCCAGTTTTGCAATGTTTGGTGCACCCAATATTGATTTGTTCACAGTTGTTTGGCATGGTCCACGCTGTGCGTGAGGGGCGTATTAGAGTCCCACATTGGCTGGTGATATTGACACGGTCCACTTAATAAGGTGAGGGCTATCCTCCTCTAACAAGCCGATTTTGTTAGGTTGAGTTAGACCTAATATCCTTTCTAATAATATGGGGTTAAATGGTGGTGGTGGATGCTCACAATCTGCATTGTTGAAATAAGGGTGCCGGGCCGGGCCGGGCCGGAATGATGGGTACAATTCTTTTTTCTAATAATTTTGTCAAATTTTAATCCTGGTTTGGACAATTCACTGTACAAAGTATTGATTTTGAGCCTCTCAACTTGTGGGAAGAACAGATAAACCTTTCTATATGTTATGATGGTGGTGAATTATGACTGTGTCGTGGCATTATGGTTTTTCTATTGAGCAATGATGATCAATTATTGTTGGAAAGATTGTTTAGGGAGGTCCAGACTCCACTATAATTTGTATCTTCTTTGTCTCTTTCCACTGGTATTTCTTTTATTATGTTATGCTATAGTTTGATCATTGATGAAAGTTCAATATGGCAAATTTGTGAAAGTGACAGTGAGTAGTGTATTTCCTGTTTCACCTTTACCATTTATTTAGGCTAAAGTTGTGGTATTGAAGTGAATCACTGAACTTTGAGTCGTACAATAACGAATAATTGCAAGAAAAGCGAAAAAGCACTAGAAAATAAACAAATTACTAATCTGTACTCATCAATTTTTCTTTCCCCCCTCTGCATTTCAGCTTACTGTTAATAATGTTTATTTTTCCTTATTATGCCCCTGTTTGGTGCGGATTAAGTAGATTTTGATAAAGTTGGTGAAATGTGTGATTGAAAAGTTGTGGATCCTATAAAATATGTGATTAAAATTGATTGTTGACTTTGATTGAGATTAAATTCTAGATTTTAATCATTTAAGAGCAGTGGTGGTTTCCATAAGATAAAAGCCCTATCATCAGTTTTATATACTTGTGTTATTTCATTCACCGACCTATGAGACAAAACAAAACCATAAAATTGTATGTCTTGGTTAACACATTATGAAACAAAGACGACATCATTTGGCACCATGAAATATTATGATGTTTCAATATCATTTTTAAATGATTAAGCTGAGCTTGTTTTTGTTTAAATGATTGTTTCATTTTTCAAGGATATCTACTGCATTTCCATAGGTATAACAATGGATTCATGAGACAAGTCGGATGTGTGTAAGATACTAGACTTTGGTGCCATTTTAGTAATATACTTCGTGTTTCATGTCTGCAGTTGGTATTCATTTGACCATTGTTCTTGTCTTAATTATGCTTGTTCATTAATGTCTTAGAATGTATAAGGGCTCTCAACTACATGATGAAATGGTGTAAAGTCACCTTCTAAGAAGTTAATGTTAAAGTCTCTAAACTAGTAATATATGTAATTGTGTTGCTTATGGTTACATTCTCCTTTTTGGCTGCATTTTTCCCTTCTTCTTTGTATTTTAGTTTCTTTTCGGTCAATCATAACAAATGCACCCTTGCCCAAGGATTCCATGTAATTTTTGTACAAGTTATACCATAAGAATGGGGAGTCTTATCTCTAGTAAGTCTATCTTCATATTTCAAGGCTTCAAGCTATGTTCTTGGACTTGGGAAAAGGTGTGAAGTGTGGGTATGTGACACAACGTGGTATTTATATGATTTAATATTTTACCTTATTTCTATGGTAAAATGATGTCTAGAGCTTGTTTGGGAGGGATTAAAATCAGATTAAAATTGAAAATATAGTCGTTGGAGTTGACTTTTATTAGACGAGTGGAACCCAATAACGGCTATATTTTCAATTTTAATTGGATTTTAATCATTCCCAAACAAGCTCTTAATATGACCCAAAAATGCACAGTGTAATCTATTTTATAGTACAAAAAAAAAAAAAAAAATTAAATATCTCTTATGTACTTTCTAAGTTTGTGAAGGATCAGGGTGCAAAATGTCTGATAATTTCCCTATACCCTTATTTGGGTGTCAAGTGTGCAATAAGGGTAATTCGGGCTTTTAAAAGATTGGCATTTTTTTTCAAGCATATTTTTCCTTCTTTGTAAATTTGTAAAATACACAGATTTCACATATCCTGTTCTGCCTGTTTACATTCTCCAAAGGAGTGCTGATAAAGTAACATACCTTTATTGCTCTATTTCTTGCCAACTACTTGTCACAGAGATTATATTAAGAATTACTTGTCAAGTTAAAGAATTATCATGTAATATCAAGATCTCACATTTGTTTTCCTTTCTCCCACTCAGGGATAGAGGCTCGGGGCTTTATATTTGGCCCTCCCATTGCATTGGCAATTGGAGCGAAGTTTGTTCCCTTGAGAAAGCCAAAGAAACTTCCTGGTACTTTCTCCCTGTAGTGTATTCCTAATTTACAATTGTTGTTGAAAAAGTATTTTTATCTGAAAAGCAAGATTATTTGTTTGTTTACCTACATGTTATTCAATTAATTATGCAAAAAATCTCACCATTTTTATCTTGTACTTTTGAATATCTATTGTTTTAAATCTTCTTCAGGTGAACCATAGCGTTTTCTCATTATCTACTTCTTGGAATCCTGCCATTCTCAATTATGTTAATGTAGATCCAATTTTTTTTTTAAATCATATGTAACAAGCATGTTTCCTTAAGGTTTGGTTCAGGCCAACCTCATTGTTTGCCCATTATGTACTTTCAAAAATGCTTCCATAGTTCATTCAATTGATTTAGATCCATTTTTGAAGCCATCATTATTATTCTAACCCTACATCCTAAAATTTCTCCGTCAACTCGTTTGGCTCTGTGATTTATCGAAGCTTCTTGTTAGCTAATAGTTTTCTGATGCATGGGTTCCAATTTTTGTTGGGATTAATCTTTTTATTCTTTTTTTGGTGTTAATTTGTCATCTACTCGTGCATTTTGCCAGTTAATTTCTCAACTTTTGAAGTTAAAACTATTTCATCTTACTCATAATTGACAAAAAGCTTCATGAAATGTTCTTATTCACTTCCTATTTGTGGTTACTATCTTATTTTTCAAATTCATTTAATCGCAGGTAAAGTTTTCAGGGAAGAGTACGACTTGGAATACGGAAGCGACTGCCTTGAGATGCATGTTGGAGCAGTAGAATCTGGGGAGCGTGCATTGGTTGTTGATGATCTAATTGCTACTGGTGGCACTCTCTGTGCTGCCATGAACTTATTGGGTACTCTTCATTAATATCTATATTATGCAGGCTTTCCATAATCTTTACTTTTTTCCTTCTGTTTTCTGTATAGAAACTGATGCTTCTATGAAATGTTCTTTTACATAAGCACGGTTTTCTTTGTACATGTTGTGGGCTACATTCCAAATTGGTTATGGGTTATCACGTTCTTCATGTCTTACTGTGGGAATCTTTTCAAACCATATAGTTATATTTTTTTTGTTTGTCTTCTCCTTTTTTGTCAATAATAATGTACATGTTGCCGGCTTGACTTGAAATTGTTGCTTCTCAGAACGTGCTGGAGCTGAAGTTGTAGAGTGTGCCTGTGTCATTGAAATACCAGATCTAAAGGTTTGTTTTTCCAATTTATTTTTCAAATTTCCCCATCCTCGAGGAAATGACTTTAAGTTGGTCATTTTTCAATGTTTTAGTGTTTGACCATGACAAAAGGAATTTGGTCTATGTTTCTTTTCATGTGTCATCTTTTTTGTTTATGTTCTTTTGTCTGTTGACGTTTAGTACCTTTTTTATTTTTGTGGATTTCGTTATTTATGAAATTTGGTGTGGGCAAGTCATCACATGACCTTTCAACGCATGGTTGCAAAAAAGACTTGAAATTGGCTTTCTTTTATTCCATTTTTCACCAAACAAGGTGCTGGTAGAGGCCAACTTCTCACTGGATTGTTTTCTGAACAAAGTTCAATTGTAAAATGGAGCAATTGCGACTTGTACATAATTGTTTACAGGTTTCTTTACATGATGATGATGTGGCAAAATTAACTAACTTTTGTCATATCATCATTATGTAAAGAATCTATAAACAATTCTGTGCAAGTAGCATTACATTGTAAAATGATGCTGCAGGGGGTTTAATGCAACTATAATTTGTAGACCCTCCAAAATGCAGTCGAAGGGTGGGGGAAGTAAACAAATCGGTTTGATGCTAACCTCCCTTGTGATTTAGCACTCTTTATTAACTACTGAGTGCTGAAGATTAGTGACTTCTTTCTTTACACGATCAGAAATTATTGCTCATTTACATAACAATGGCAAATTTAGTTTTTATGGATTAGTTTATATTTGGAATCAGTTTAATTATCATAAAATGTTATATAAAATGATAAAGCAAATGTTATGTTATGTTAGAAAGTCCGGATTTCATTCCTCGACTTTCATTGAAATTCTAGCTACTGCCCATTTTTTGTCTAGCAAATGCGGCTCAGCCTATATGTGAAATAGAAGTTGTTTTTGGGATCTCATTAGCTAGACCAAGGATCTAGTCACTTTAGGGGCAATAAGCTTCTGCAAACTCATCAATTGCAGCATATATTTTTCATGTGTCATTTCTATTTACGATGATATCATTCTAGATTAATCTCTCTCTCGACTGTTCTGAATGTGTAGGGAAGGGATCGCTTGAAAGGGAAGCCGTTATTTGTTCTCGTGGAATCTCAATAGAAGTGACAGACGACGATATGGACCTTTGTTGCTATACATTGGGAGGCTATTCTTTCAAGGGATTTTACATAATTTAGTCAGTCTATTTTCCATTTTGGCTTAGGAAATTTTATTCTAAATGGTTTGTTAAGAAATGTCTCCTCTCATGGATGGATGATGCGACTCTTGGATGCTTTTGTTTTATGGCATTCTAAAAGCTCTGAAATCTATTTCGATTGATTTTTTTATTTATTTTTATTTTTTCCTAATTGGTAATTTTCATTTCAGTTTTAACCGTGTCGACTAATGGTTTTCTAAAACCTGGATTGGATTCTAGTATTTATATTTGCTATGTTGTGTTATATTGCATCAGAACTGCTCTGTCGTATAGTTATTTTATGCATTGCCAGCAGGGGTGGACCCGCACCTGGCCAGCCCCTGCGGTCGCCCGTGCTGGGTCCATCGGGAGCTTGAAATGTCATCGGGAAGCAGTGAAGAAGGTAGCCGGCCCCGGTTGAGAATTTTTTTTTTCCATTGTTAATGCGTTTCAATTCAGTAGACAGTAGGTGCATTTGGGCCTTGTTTTCAACAATAAGGCCCAATTAATTGGGCCAATTTACAACCCATAGCCACATACAAAACCAAATTAAGCCTTACAAACAAATCCCCAATTCCAATTGAAACCCAACAAATCGTAGAGGAGCTGAGGAGGTCGACCTGCGATTGCTCTCAATCTGCTGCCGCGTGCTGTGCCTGTGCGTTGCTCGGTTGCTGTTCCGACTGTCCGGTGTGACTCGCGTGGTGACGGTGACGGTGTCGGTCTCGGTCCCAGAAGACTGTGAGTTTCTCTTTTTTTTTTTTTGTTTTCGTTCCTTTCCTCGTGTTGTGATTCTTGTGAACCTGTTAATAGGATATTTGATTCTTGCCCACCAAGTTTATTGGGATATAATTAATGTGAATTGTGATATGAAGTAGTTAAACTGTTAAAGTCATTGTAATATGCTGGAAAAATGTGATAATCAGGATTTGATTATTATTAATTAAGAACAATTAAGACCTCAAGCTAAGCGAGAATAAAGGAAAAGTAAATCATGAAACGACCCATTTGACCTTATATATTTGAGATGGGAACTGGGAAGACTAGGAATGGGAATAGGAATGGGAATAGGAAAAAGATATGTTTGCACTTACTTTATTTCCCTCTAATTGCCTTTTTAATACTTTTATCAATTATTCATATCAAAAAAAAAAAAACTTTTATCAATTACATGTAATTCGATTAGCCTATTGTTCTGAATCAACTCCAATTAAATCACGTGTAGACTATTTTTTAATCAATTTTAATTGAAAAATAAATTGGGACATTTTGCAGATTATGAATCGATTTTTTCAACCGAAACGAAAGTCTATACCTAGTTCTTTTTTGTCTAGTTATGCATCTAGTCCCGCCACTGATTCTAGTCAAGCACAAGAGTTATTAAATAACACAAAGAAGTCCAGGCCTCAATTCAATGTGGATGATATTGTATCTGATCTAGGGAAACGCTCCCCTATCGACTCATACATTTTCATATATATAATTTTTACGTTTTAGTGCGTTTACATATATATTGAATAATTTTTAATATTATATAATTAAATATTAATAAACGACCTTATTCTTTCGATCGCTGATGGTCGACGTTGATTGGTCACCCGGGCTGAACTTAGATCCTGGGTCCGCCACTGGTTGCTAGCAAGAAGAAACAAAATGAAGAGGCTACTAAATGAGTCGGGTTGCTTTTGTAGAGACTCAATCGACCCGTACAGCAAAAATTACTTATAAGGAATGAGAGAAAAGTAAGTTAATTAAACATATTTATAGATAAGACTAGTGAGAAGCACGTGCCATAATGTAGTTGACTACGTAATAGCATAGGTATTAAAAAATATATTTATGTCAAACATTAGTTACATAAAATTTTCTTATAAGTTGCTAAATGTTTCGAGACAACATTAAATGTGAAGATGAAAAAAATCACACACACAATTATCGAAGAAATCGAGGCTCACCTTCCACCACAACCTCCAGTTATTGAAAAATATCTTCTTACGAATCTCCGACAGAACAGTCATTGCAAATTATTTCATAAACCCCTAAACAATTTTTAAACAAAAGAACATGAAAAAAAACTCAAAATAAATAACTAATAAACCCAAAGAAATTGAAAAAAGCCATAAAGCCATTTTTATATTTTAATAATCGACAATATATTTATTATTATCACATTTTAAGTTTTTTTTAAAAAAATTTGAAATCGATCCAAATGAATATTCATATTGTGAAATATAATCAAATGAAAAATTGTAGGAAAAGAAAGTTTGAAAAAAGAACATTGGAATGATATTGAAATTGAAAAGAAATACAAACAATCACGACTTTACGTTTCACAATTAATGTAAAATTATTTTTATATTTAAATTTTATCAATCATATATTTATCATGGCCGCAATTCAACGTTTCCAACAAATTTTAAATCGTTTAAAACGAATATCTGTAACTTAAAATACTGAAACAAACGTAAAAAAAAAAGGTTAGCCGAGCCGAGTCATAAAGCCATTTGGCTCGGCTTGGCTCAGTTCTCGGCTTGTGAACAGTAGAGTTTTGGGATTGAAAAAAAACATAAACAATCACGACTTTACGTTTCACAATTAATGTAAAATTATTTTGATATTTAAACTTTATCGATTATATATTTATCATGGCCGCACTTAACGTTTTCAACAAATTTTAAATCGTTTAAAACGAATATCTGTAATTAAAATATTGAATCAAACGTTAAAAAAAAAAAAAAAAAAGTTAACCGAGCCGAGCCATAAAGCCGTTTGGCTTGGCTCGGCTCAGTTTACGACTTGTGAACAGTAGAGTTAGAAGTGCCTCTTTTATATTAGTTAGATTAGAGATTAGAAGTTCCTCGATTTAAAAAAAAAATGATAAAACTTTTTGAAGTTTAGCAAAACACATTGTTACAATATTTTTTCAAATACTTGACATCTTTCTAGTATGCATCACCCCAAACACAATTTAGCAAGGAAAATTCTATTTGAGTACTGTTGACCCCAAAAAATGAGCTCAACAGAATCCCCACCACGTCCCCTCCACGTGGACATCTCCTGCACACGGAGCACCCCGTTAGGAGGCAAAGGCCGCCGGTGGAGAAAAAGGTCCGGCGACCGTTCGCACTCCGACGGTCAAGTCAACGGCTGGACTAAAAATATAAAAAGAGTGCAAGAGACGGGAGAGAGGGGATTTGGTTAGGTTTAGAGAACATACCTTAATTATGAAGTGGATTCACATATATATAGAAAATGGAAATGTAAATGAGTCACTGTTAATGGATCAAGTTTAGGCCCATAGGACATCATTCATGAGGAGCCTCAGTAGGCACTTCAAATAGCCTTTGGGGAGCCTCGGTTAGGCACTTCAAAGAGCCTCGGCTAAGCACTTAAGGAGCCTCGATTAGGCACTTGTTAAGCACTTCGGCTTAGCCACTTGGGGAGCCTCGGTTAGGCACTCTTTAGGCACCTCGTCTAGCCACTTAAGGAGCCTCGGTTAGGAACTCTTTAGGCACCTCGTCTAGCCACTTAATGAGCCTCGGTTAGGCCTCTTTAGCACCTCGGTTAGGCACTCTTAGGCACTTCGTCTAGCCACTTAAGGAGCCTCGGTTAGGCACTCTTAGGTACCTCGGCTAGCCACTTGGTGAGCCCCGGTTATGCACTTTTAGGTACCTCGGCTAGGCTCATTTTCATGGGATAACAATAGTCCCCCAAGTCTAGGCATGATTATTTATGTAATGCCTGGACTTGAAAGTAAAATTGAGATAGAGCTTCAGATAATAAGATGCCCTCTTACAGCTTCGGAAAATAAGATGCTCTCTTAGAGCTCCGTGCTCTTTAGAGTTTCGGAATAATAAGATGCTCTTTTATTGCTAACTGACTTTGAGGCTCTTAGCCTTTGTAAAATTTACATAAGTCGAGGCTCTTAGCCAAACGACTTTAAGGCTCTTAGCCTTTGTAAAATATAAATAAGTCGAGGCTCTTAGCCAAACGACTTTAAGGCTCTTTAGCCTTTGTAAAATTTAAATAAGTCGAGGCTCTTAGCCAAACGACTTTAAGGCTCTTAGCCTTTGTAAAATTTACACAAGTCCAGGCTCTTAGCCAAACGACTTTAAGGCTCTGAGCCTTTGTAAATTTTAAATAAGCTGAGGCTCTTAGCCAAACGACTTTATGGCTCTCAGCCTTTGTAAAATTTACATAAGTCGAGGCTCTTAGCCAAACGACTTTAAGGCTCTTTAGCCTTTGTAAAATTGACATAAGTCGAGGCTCTTAGCCAAACGACTTTAATGCTCTTAGCCTTTGTAAAATTTACATATCTCGAGGCTCTTAGCCAAACGACTTTAAGGCTCTTAGCCTTTGTAAATTTTAAATAAGTCGAGGCTCTTAGCCAAATGACTTTAAGGCTCTTAGCCTTTGTAAAATTTACATAAGTCGAGGCTCTTAGCTCAACAACTTTAAGGCTCTTAGCCTTTGTAAAACTTAAATAAGTCGAGGCTCTTAGCCTAACGACTTTGAGGCTCTTAGCCTAACGACTTTGAGGCTCTTAGCCTCTATAAGTAAGCAGCAGAGGCTATGCTCTGAATGTATATACATCGATAATGTAGAGGCATGACGAGCTCTCTGAAGATAAATGCAGTTGTAATGCAACATCTCATATGGTGAGGCATCTCGCAGGGCGATGGATGAACATCGAGCTGGCGGCTCATTTTGAACTTTCAGAGCCTTATAAGCAACTTCGGAATGATGAGGACTTACAGGGAAACTCTGTAACAATGTGAGACGGGGAATAGACATCTCGTGAAGCCAGGAATAAGCATCTCGTATATAAATCTCGAACTATCGGAGTCTTATAAACTGACCTTGGAATGATGAGGTCTTACAGTTAGGCTCGACGATAGTGAGAGGCGAGGGATAAACATCTCGCGAAGCCAGAAATAAGCATCTGGCGAAGCGGGGAATAAACATCCCGCTAATAAATCTCGAACTATCGGAGTCTTATAAACTGGTCTCGGAATGACAAGGTCTTACAGTTAGGCTCGAGGATAGTAAGAGGCGAGGAATAAACATCTCGCGAAGCCAGGAATAAGCATCTGGCGAAGCGGGGAACAAACATCCCGCTAATAAATCTCGAACTATCGGAGTCTTATAAACTAGCCTCGGAATGACGAGGTCTTACAGTTAGGCTCAACGATAGTGAGAGGCGAGGAATAAACATCTCGCGAAGCCAGGAATAAGCATCTGGCGAAGCGGGGAATAAACATCCCGCTAATAAATCTCGAACTATCGAAGTCTTATAAACTGGCCTCGGAATGACGAGGTCTTACAGTTAGGCTCGACGATAGTAAGAGGCGAGGAATAAGCATCTCGCGAGTTGCCTCTTCCTTTATTCAAGGAATGAGGTCTTTACGATATACCGCCTCTCATAATAAGAAATCCACGAGATTGTGCTTGCCTTCAATAAATAAGAAAGCCACAAGCTAGCCTCGATGAGCGAGGACTCCTGGGCTCGCCTTCAATAATGCGAGGTCTTAAAATTTAGCCTCGGACATGTAAAGTCTTAAAGATTGTCTCCACTAATCATATGAAATGATCAAGAGGGCCTCTGAATAGGAGAATTCTAGGCTAAGCAATTTGTCACACACTTTGTGTGCACTTTGCAAATATAATTCCTTCGGCATAAATGAACCTTGTAACCCAGTCGTGATAACATCATCAAGAATTGCAGCAGCACACTTTCACATATTTTTCATAACTCATCATTTTGCATATGGACTTCATTTATCCACAAATCAAATAGTCTAATTACTGCAAAATAGCATGCGAATAAAAGAATTATGCCACCTCCAACTCAAATTTTGCCATTATCCATTTCCTTCAACATTGAAGCTCCAGCAGCAATAAACAAATAGTTCACTTAGTGCTAAAATAATTTCACAAATCCAATGGATAAATAAATGGGATTTCATGGCTTTAAAATAAAAGCACGTGGGGGCTCCAAATTATCGTGATTGGAAATTTCCAAATGAATCTTCCGCATCAATAAAATCCCAAATTTATATGTTATGCTAGTCAGTTCAAGGAAGCAATAATAAATGAAGTGCCTTAGAATAATACCCACAATTGAGCAATAGATTTTGAAAAGGGGAATGGCAAGGCAACCAATAGAATTATCGTGCATAACAAATCTTGCAAGTCTTTAGTTGGAATTACAATTTGTAACAAGCCAATACAACCAACTCAACCCAAATAATTTAGATGAGGTAATTAAAGGAAACATGGGGTATGAGCCCAACACATTTTAAAAGGAGAGCCCATAGAGGATTTTAAAATTTTTGACTTTGTAGAATGGGCCCAAGTGGATAATAGATCCATTAACTTAGAGCTTAGTAGTTCAAACTAGGTTGACATTTTAATATGAATAATGCTAAGTGTACACAATCTTTTCCACAATCTTTTACACATCTCTCACATGGAGGGGGGTCCACACATAATAAAATAATCGTGGACCCCCCTCCATGTGAGAGAGGTGTAAAAGATTGTGTAAAAGTGTGTGTGTACATGTAGCATTACCCTTTTAATATGGGCCTTGGAAATAAATCTCAAAGCCCGCGTGTACATTACTTTCAAGCCCAAGAAAATTGTGCCCAAATAAGTTTCACAAAAGTGCTGGGAAAATGTGGGCCTAGAAAAAGTAATTCCCAAGCCCAAATCACATTATCCTGTGGCCCAATCAAGAGTAGTCTTCCCATTATATCAATTGACTATTTCTATATCTATAGTGATATAAAATTGACCATCACGTGAAGCCAACCAAAATACATTCTAACCTGCAAAAGCCTCCATTTGCCAGTAAAAAGTCTGCAAGAAAGTTGTAATGAGCCACCAAATTCATTTGAATGTGCCACCATCATTTTCTTGTCACTATCACATTTAATGTTTATCTAGTGGACAAAAGCAAATCCCACGTGCTGTGGTATACTATCACCCAACCGCCGGTCACCAGAGTTCTTCTTGAGATGCGGCGACTGCTCTATCTCTTTAACCATCTTCATAACAACACAAAGCTCAGGCAGCCCACTCCAAAATTGAATTTTGTGGCTCCAATAATTTGCATCATTTATGCTCTTTGTTGCTGGATTTTTGATGCTTGATGTATCAAATAATGGTGGTTCACCTTTTCATTTTCATCTTTTCCTGTGTTTTCCGTTTCATTTGGCATTGAGTTTTTCCAAAATGATGAATATGGCCGGCCAAAAAAGGGGGAGCAAACAGAGCCCTTTACCAACCCCTTGGCAATCTTTTTCTATTTTATTTTTTCCTCTTGCCAGTAGCTCCATTTGCAGGATAATGAAATTAACCCCTTTTCATGGTGGTTTTTCCAACCCCGGTTTCTTCAACCCCTGCCGGAAAGTTTCATTTCTTCAAGGAAATTTTTTAGATGCTACCAGTAGCTTTCTCCATTATTTGGAACGTGTCTTCAGTCTATTGGTAGAGAAATTATCTGAAAAAATCATTTTTTTCGGTTGCTGTCTTCTCCCTTTAGGTAGAACAAACTGTTCGGAAAATTCTTCTTTTCCGGTGACTCTTTGGTACGTGGTATAACATGGTTAACGTACCGTTTCTCACAGAAGGCGCCAATCTGTTGACCCCAAAAAATGAGCTCAACAGAATCCCCACCACGTCCCCTCCACGTGGACATCACCTGCATATGGAGCACCCCGTTAGGAGGCAAAGGCCGCCGGTGGAGAAAAAGGTCCAGCGACCTTCGCACTCGACGGTCAAGTCAACGGCCGGACTAAAAATATAAAAAGAGTGCAAGAGACGGGAGAGAGGGGATTTGGTTAGGTTTAGAGAACATACCTTAATTATGAAATGGATTCACATATATATAGAAAATGAAAATGTAAATGGGTCACTGTTAATGGATCAAGTTTAGGCCCATAGGACATCATTCATGAGGAGCCTTAGTAGGCACTTCAAATAGCCTTTGGGGAGCCTCGGTTAGGCACTTCAAAGAGCCTTTGGAAAGCCTCGGTTAGGCACTCCAAAGAGCCTCGACTAAGCACTTAAGGAGCCTCGATTAGGCACTTGTTAAGCACTTCGGCTTAGCCACTTGGGGAGCCTCGGTTAGGCACTCTTTAAGCACCTCGTCTAGCCACTTAAGGAGCCTCGGTTAGGAACTCTTTAGGCACCTCGTCTAGCCACTTAATGAGCCTCGGTTAGGCCTCTTTAAGCACATCGGTTAGGCACTAAGGAGCCTCGGTTAGGCACTTTTAGGCACTTCGTCTAGCCACTTAAGGAGCCTCGGTTAGGCACTCTTAGGCATCTCGGCTAGCCACTTGGTGAGCCCCTGTTATGCACTTTTAGGCACCTCGACTAGGCACATTTTCATGGGATAACAAGTACCATTCCTAAATTTTAGATTATCCTACACGTACGCCCCCAGGCGCCCCCCCAATAGGGGGCCGCCACTTGTCAATTCAGCAAAACATTAGGTAAAAAATTAGGTATGTGTAGCATAATAAGAGGATTCGCTTTAATATTAATCACCTTAATCCTATCTATTCTAATCCATACAAGGAATCAAAGGCAACCTAATATAACTTCTAAGTTTTAACAATAATATGATCGACCATCAAGCAAGTACACAAAGTACTGATGAGCGTCACTCAAAATTAAATGAAATTTTTCGTTTATTGACGTTGAAATAAGATTAAACTCATGATCTTATTATTCAAATATTTCAAAAGACTGGCATCATCATATAATATCACTACTTTATTAAAAGAGGGGATAGCAAAGTTACTGTTCATTTTTGCACCCTTGTTTTCACACTTAAACTGGTTTGCAAAGTTACTGTTCATTTTTGCACCCTTGTTTTCACACTTAAACTGGTTTCAGGTTATCATTTGTGGGCGACTTTATTAACCGACTTACTTTCATTTGTAGCCGACTTACATTTCCCGCCGTATTTTCTGTTGATATTTTATGACCGACTAACATATTATTAGTCAATAAAAAACACACAAAATCAAAAAAAAAATAAAGTTGCCGACTTACATTTTCTGCCCTATATATACATGCATGCAAATACATTTTCTACACAGTTTCATCTTTCTCAAAGAAAAGATTTAACAAAAAAAAAAAAATTCCTCTGAAAGAAAAGATTTAACAAAAAAAAAAAAAATTTCTCGATTACTGGTCTGTAGTTGATTTAGTTCTAGACTAACCATCTTGAGGTCCGTCGCGCCAAGAAGAAGATCTCCGCTCTACCTTCTCGGGAAAAAAACTCCGGTGTAAATGCCCGTGCATCGAAGTAAGTAGAATTACTCTTTTACCTATGTTAATTGGGATATTACTGCAATCAATGTTCATTTTTCTTAATGAAAATTAGTGATTATAGTTATGTGATATATGGGGTTATGTAACAGCACGTTTGTAAGTTGCAATGTAAAAAGAAATGAAGGAAATAGGATGACACTAATTCTTTATTGATAACCAAAGTGCAAGAAGTCCTGCAAATTTTAAATTTTCATAAAGTCAGTTCATTAATTGTAGTTTCTGGCTATGCATTCTTTGTCATATTTTTCTTTCGATTTGATTTCGTAAATATTTGAGTTAGTGCCTTAAATGTTTATATTACTACTGAAATGTTGTTGAAGCAGCATCGTCAATATCTGAATTCCCTACCTATATGTTGTTGGATGATTTTGGTATCATATTTTATTTTTTTTTAGATACAAAATCAAAAAAATTTGAAATTATCCCTCGCACTGTTCACTCTCCGTTCGTGCACGGAAAGTTAGTCCGAGGTGCACAGGTTAGCTCTCCGTGCGTGCACGGAGAGGTTTGTGTGGGTACGAATTACTCTCCGTTTGTGTAAGGTATATTTTTCCCTTTTTTAAAGTGTTTTTTTCCGTTAACAGGAACAACAAATTTTTTCCCGTTTACCAAATTTACAAATACAATACATTAAATTTATTACATTTTGAACATAAACTTATTAATTGTACAAACGGCTAAATAATATTCTCATTTCACCTACCAAATATTCTTAATTCATTTACCAAATTTACACCTACAATATATTCAATATGTTACATTTTCAACATAAAATCTTATTTCCATTTTTTTAGTTCTATATATAAATATATAGTTATAATAGAGTAGTGATATATGTACTTTGTCGTTTTGAAAAATATAAATTTACATTCCCTACATTTTTTATTTTATTATTTATTAACAAAATTGAGGGCTCTATAATTTTTATTTTGTTTTTCTTCTATTTTGAATTTGTTTTCAACTTTTTTTTTTGATTAATATAATATTTATAATACAGTATCAATCTATCAATCACCTCTTGATTTTTTCCCCCTTCGTTTTACTGGAATAAAACGGTATTGCTTCCTCGTTGATGGTAGCATATAAACAGTGTTTATAGTTCCCTTTAGGTTGCATTTTATCAATAGTTGCGTTAACGACTTAAATGTTTATACTTTATAACTTATCTACTCAACTATTTCATTCTATTTCATTTTTGCCTCCTTAAATGTTTATCCTTTATAACTCATCTACTCAACTATTTCATTCTATTTCATTTTTACCTCCTATATTTTCGCATTCGTACTGGTTTACACTTGATAACCAACTTACTTTTCCCCGACACGAAAAATATCTATTTTTTATCAAATTGTACGTTCTCTTATTTCATTCAGTCATTCAATAACTTCAATTCTCAAATTTATTCTTGCCGCGGAAATTCAAAGTCACTATTTTGTTGAAAACAAATAACCCCCTTTCAAATAATAATAACATATGCCGATTTAAGATTTTGTTTTCCATTTTTGCCTCCTTTATTTTCGCATTCGTACTGGTTTACACTTGATAACCAACTTATTTTTTCCCTGACCTGTCTTGATAAATATCTATTTTTTATCAAATTGTACGTTTTCTTATTTCATTCATTCATTCAATGAATTCAATTCTCAAATTTATATTATTTATGAGCTTATTCATTATTTATTATATTATTCTTGCCGCGGGGATTCAGAGGCACTATTTTGTTGAAAACAAATAACCCCCTTTCAAATAATAATAACATATGCCGATTTAAGATTTTGTTTTCCAATACTTTGTTTGTTTAACCTCAAAATACAATTTTTTTTGAGAATGATTATTACTTGATAAAAAATCTATTTTTCTTTTTCTTCATAATTAGTGTATGTTTAAGAAAGGAAAAAAATTTAAACATCGTCCTGTAGAATCTGAAATTTTATTAGGCAAAACTATATAAAATGTCGACTTATTTATCATTATATGAGCGAGATAACCCTTCCATAGTTTATTTACCCTTGCGGGATTTCTTTGGGTCTTACGTAATCAAGTACTTTATTTGATTTCATTTTTTGCCTCCTTCGTTTTCCTCATTTTCAAAATTTTATGTCGTTTCTTTACTATTTGTTTTCTTTAGTTACACATTTTCCCACGCCTACATTCCCACCGTCATAGCTCGACATAATACAAAAATAATGCGCATTTGGTGTGTGGATAATAGTAACTTGATTTAAGTTACTTTGAAAATGTTTGCGCGAAAAAAATTAGTCACCGTAATATAATATTTACAATACTATTAGGAAATTATTATTATTATTATTATTATTATTATTATTATTATTATTATTATTATTATTATATAAAAAACTTACAATATTGGTTAAATGTCTCTTCCATATTCTATTTAATTTCTTCAGCATCTTTTTAAAATCTTGTCTTAACTTTTCGTATTTCAATCAATTTCATTAATACTGCTTCATATATATAAAATGTCGATTTATTATCATTATATGTGCGATAATCCTTCCATATTTTATTTACCCCTGCGGGATTTCTTTTGTTCTTATGTAATCAATACTTTATTACATTTTATATTTTTGCCTCCTTTGTTTTCGTCGCGTTCAAAATTTGATATCGTTTCTTTACTATGTGTTTTGTTTGGTTATACATTTTCCTGCGCCTACACTTCCTATTGCATGAGTCGACATAACACAAAAATAATGCGCATTTGGTGTGTGGATAATAGTAACTTGATTTATGTTACTTTTAAAATGTTTGCGTGAAAAATATTAGTCTCCATAATATTTAGAATACTATTAGGCAATTAGTATTATTATATATAAAAAAATTAAAATATTAGTTAAATGTCTCTTCCATAATTTCTCAAAGATTTTTTCCAAATCTTTTCTTCTTAACTTTTCCTATTCCAACCAATTTAATTAATGCTCCTTTATAGATAGTGAAGAGACATAAGAATTCACGGTTTCTTTTCCTCTCGCTCAAATTCTTTTTAAGGTTGTAAGGTTGCCTATGACTATGTTCTTAATCTTGTTCCCCTGTTGTCTCTGTGTTCCTGTTATATATGAAAAAGAAACATGGGACATCTATTATCTTTTTTGCTATTTTACTTCGTTTCATTTTATACTTTTTACTGACAACTTGAACTTTTTTTTTATTATTTTTATAGGTACTTTACCCATGTCTGGAAAGCCTACTATTCGTCATCCTAAAACTACAGCTGAATCATATAATACTTTCATTCGACAACAAGAAAATCAAAGACATAAGGATCGTCGGCAGCGGCTTCAAACTGGATCCATAGATCATCGAAAAAGAATAGCTAATCCTATTTTACCTATAAATAATTATTTAGGTGCGTCGTCGAAATCTACAATAAATAATTATGAATCTTCTACTTCGAATGATTTTACTACCAACGTTTCCAATGTTGAATTACAAGGAGATTTGCCCCTATTGGATATCCCAATTACTCCGTATGTATTACCAATATGTACTTATTGTAAACATTGTGGCGCAAAAAAATTTTATGGAGAAAGTAAAGGATTTTGTTGCTCTGATGGAAAAATTAAACTTTTTATTTCTTATTCATCACCTATATTATTTAACTTGTTTATCTCTACAGAACCAACATGTTTAGAGTTTAAAAAATTGGTAAGGGGATATAATAACCATTTTGCATTTACTTCATTTGGTGTAAAGTATGACAAAGAATTGTTCAAATCATATAAAGGTATATATACATTTAGAGTTCAAGGTCAAGTATATCATTATGTAAACGAACTTATACCTAAAAATAATAGACCTTGTTATATGCAATTATATTTTTATGATACAGATAATGAACTTTCAAATCGTATGAAAATTTTAGATGGTTTTGTTGAATCTACCTTGATGAGCTTAATTGAAATTCTCCAAATAAATCCATATTGCCGATTTTTTAGATCTTTGAGTGATATAACAAACTTACAAAACTACCAAATACATATAAGATGTCACCCAGGCCTTGATCAAAGAGTCTTCAATACACCCACAACGTCTCAAGTAGCTGCTGTATGGCTCGAGGATGATAAAAATGTCAATGCTAACGTTCGTGACATTACTATATATGGACATTCTGGTGATTCTCATAAGGTTCATTATTATTATGGTTGTTATGATCCTTTGCAATACCCTTTACTTTTTCCGTATGGAGAACCCGGTTGGCATGAAGGTATTGATCGATGCACAAATCAAAGTACAAATTTGCCGACTTGAGCAACTTTTGCTACCACAATTACGTCTGCATCTGAAATTATCGAAAAAGAAGATCAAGGTTTGTAATATATATATATATATATATATATATATATATATATATATATATATATATATATATATATCTGTTTTTATATATTCCCTAATTATGCGTATATAAATATTATAAATCAATACTAAATTTGGCTTCTCATCATATAGTACTCAATGGAGCTAAGCATCGATCTCAGGTTTCTTGTCGAGAATACTATTCATACAAGTTACAAATCAGATGTTCAGGTAAGTCTATATTGCTTCATAGTGGTAGATTGTTTCAACAATATGTTGTGGATATGTATGTTAAAATTGAAACCACTAGATTAGACTATTTTCGTAATAATCAAAAATAGATACGTCTTGAACTTTATCAAGGTATTGTAGACAAGTGTTCAAAACGGAGAAACAAGAGGGTACAAAATTGGAAGAAAATTTGTTTTACCTCAATCATTTACATGTGGGCCTCGAGATATGTTGCGACGATATATGGATGCAATGGCCATTGTACAACGTTATGGAAAACCAGATATATTTTTAACTATAACATGTAACCCCAATTGGCCCGAGATTAAGCAAGAACTAAGGCATAATGACGAAGTCCAAAATCGATCGGATTTAATCGTTTGCATATTTAGAGCAAAATTGGAAGAACTAAAAGATGATTTATACAAAAAAAATATTTTAGGTCCTGTTATTGCTCATATATCTGTTGTTGAATTTCAAAAAAGAGGTCTTCCACATGCACATCTATTATTAATTTTTAACCGTAACCATAAAGTTTCATGTGCTGAAAATGTTGATAAAATTGTGTCGTGTGAAATTCCTGACAAAACCACATTCTCGCATTTGCATTCTGTTATTGTTAAACATAATATGCATGGTCCTTGTGGAAATCTAAATCCAACCAATGTATGTATGGAGCTAAATAAAGGTTGTAAAAATAAATATCCTCGAGATTATTGTAGCACTACTATATTTGGTCATAATTCTTACCCATTGTATAGGCGTCGTGATACTGGTATTTATATTAAAGTTAGAGGTCAGATGTTAGACAACCAATGGGTTGTACCATATAATCCTTATTTAAGTGCAAAATATGACTGTCATATAAATGTTGAAGTATGTTCTTCTATCAAAGCCGTAAAATATTTGTACAAATATGTATACAAAGGACATGATCGTATTAATTTTTTAATTAACCCAAATGAACAAGAAAAAGAAATTGACGAAATCTCTGCGTATCAATACGCAGGATGGATATCTCCACCTGAAGCTATGTGGCGAATTTTTTCTTTCAATTTGGCCGAAATTTGTCCTACTGTCTATTCTTTACAGTTGCATCTCGAAGACCAACACCAAATAACGTACAATGGGAATGATGATTTAGCTACCATTGTTAACAATGAAAATATGAGACGAACAATGTTAACTGAATTTTTTCGAATCAATGAAATTAATGAATTTGCTCGAACATTATTATATCGAGATTTCCCTACACATTTTGTTTGGAATACACATACAAAGATTTGGACTTTAAGAAAGAAACAAATTGTTGTAGGACGAATTGTCACAAAGAAATCCTTACGAAGGCGAACGTTATTTTCTTCGCATTCTTCTTAATCATATTCGCGGGCCAACATCATTTCAATCCTTACGAACTTCAAATGGGGTAACTACTACAACTTATAGAGAAGCTGCATTTCTATATGGTCTATTAAGTGGAGATAATCATTGTGAACAATGTTTATCTGAAGCTATTCTTTATGAAATGCCATTTTCTTTAAGACGTTTGTTTGCCACAATCCTTCTGCTTTGCAATCCTACTAATCCAAAATTATTGTGGGATAAATTCAAAGCTTACATGATTGATGATTACGTGCATGAAAATATATCCATTGACGCTGCCGAAGTACGGGAGCTACATGATCTCAGCTCTATTTTAGAACCATTGGGCAAAAATATTAACGACTTTGAAATTGTATCATTCAATGTAAATATAGACGAAAATGAACGGTTAAAAAGAATGATTGCAGAAGAGACAAGTAATTTGATTGTTCAAAATGACAATGTTAATACAATAACTTTAAATGACAAACAACAATTTGCTTATGATACAATTATGAAAAGAATAAACTTGGAATCAAGTGGTGCTTTTTTTGTCGATGGTCCAGGTGGAACAGGTAAAACTTTTTTATATAAAGCGCTCCTTGCGAGCGTGCGTTTTAAAAATTTAATTGCTTTAGCAACTGCGTCTTCCAGAGTATCTGCATCTCTCTTACCTGGAGGTAGAACAGCTCATTCAAGATTTAAAATTCCTTTAGACACAACTGGTGAAATTTGTTGTTCTGTTAGTAAGCAATCTCCATTAGGAACTTTATTTAAAATGTTTAGATTAATAATTTGGGATGAAGCAACCATGGTAAATCGTTGTGCCATTGAAGCCGTAGATAAAATGCTCAGAGATATTACAGATTCTAATTTGCCTTTTGGCGGTAAAGTTATAGTCTTTGGAGGGGATTTTCGTCAGGTTCTACCAGTTGTACAAAAAGGAAAAAAAGAAGACATAATGAGAGCTTCATTGGTATTTTCCCATCTGTGGCCTTTTTTTTTACATTTGCCATTAGTTGAGAATATGAGGGCAAAATTTGATCCCGAATTTTGCGATTACTTACTTAGAATTGGAAATGGAACAGAGCATGAACATTCTTGTAAATGTATTAAACTTCCAGATAATATAATTTTACCATTTGAAGATGAAATTACATCCTTAAAAATTCTAATACATCATGTTTTCCCAAATATAAAATCATATGCTGATAATTTACATCTGATGTCAAATCGAGTTATTCTTACAGCTACAAACGAATGTGTTGATCATATTAACAACATATTGCTTGAAACTATTCCTGGTGACTTTTATACTTACTATAGTTTTGATGAATCAATTGACAAATCAGAACAACCCTTGCAAGAAGATTTTCTAAATAGTTTGTCCTCAAATGGTATTCCACCACATGAATTGAAGCTTAAAGTAAACTGTCATGTAATGTTATTATGCAATGTTAATCCATCTGAAGGGTTATGCAACGAAACACGTCTTACTTGTCGCAAATTTGAGAAAAACATAATTCTTGCTGAAATTGCTACTGGTGAATATTGTGGAAAGCATGTTTTTTTGCCAAGGATTCCCTTTATACCTCTTAAGAGCGATCAAAATTCAATTCCATTTAAAAGAACTCAATTCCCAATTAGGCCATGTTTTGCAATGACAATTAACAAAGCACAGGGTCAAACACTTGACTTTGTTGGTTTATATCTTCCAGAATCAATTTTTTGTCATGGTCAGCTTTATGTAGCCTTATCTAGAGCAAAAACAAGTACATTTGTCAAAGTCTTACTTAAACCATTCAACAGTGATACTTTGCATACCACATGTACTAAAAATATTGTATACAAAGAAATCCTTTCATTTGTACATTCGTAGACCTACATTCTTTATGAATATTTTTTATCGTTCAACTTGTTCGTTATCGAATTGAATCAACTATCAACTGCTTCATAAAGGTTTTTGCTCTGTTTTAAGAAATTTAGATTTCCATGTATATGTTTACTTAGGCTGATGATCTTTTTAATTGTTTAATAATCTAATATGATTTGTCTTTTTTCTCGGCCAGGGCGGATCCAAGACTGGCGAGCACCCGCGGCCGCCCGTGCTGGATCCGCCGGGATGTTCAGTTCCCGCCGGGTACAGTGTTGGTGGCAGGCAGAGCAGCTGCGCAGCGCCTGCGAAGTGGAAAGTGCGAATCTGTTGTAGTGGTTCGGTGGACCGTGTGCAAAGTCAGAGATGACTCTCCAACCCTGAGAACCGAGGCCAAGCAAGCAGCCTGCACCGTGGATGCCATTAAATGCCAAAAGCACATAGCTTCTTCATCTTGGGTGCGTGCGAGCGAGAGGGAAAAAATACAATGGAGAAGGCACTGATGAAAGTAAAAAGCATAAAAGCTGGAAGCTTTTGGCTATAAAAAAAGCCAAGGAAGAGTTCAAAAATGTCGCTCAAGACCTCACTGTACGTACTCCATTTCTTATGGTAAAATTATAAATGAAATGGGTTTTATTTGAACTTTACTGTCTTGATTTATTTCGGAAAATATTTGTTGTTTGTTATTTGTGTTTCCATATAGAGAGTAAATTATATCTAGGCTTTGGAGAATGGAGGTTTTTCTTCTTAAAATACTTAGGGTTGGCTTTGGCGTTTGGGTTGGTAGACCCAGCCTATGTTCATTTTGTTTACCAATATAAACATAAAGTCCGTAATAATTAATATGGCTTCTCACATCACTACTGTTATAGAAAGTTTTCCGAAAGAGGTAAGGAAAGAATAAAACGTTTGAATATCAAATTTAAATTGAGAGCTTTGTAATTTTTTTTAATCACTTACTCATAATTGTTTTAACAATTTCGTTTTGTGATACCGTTTGATATGCCTTCGCAACAAATTTGCACTATATATTTTATTTTTGTTCTTTTTCCATATTCTTATCATTTTACTATACTTTGTCTATTTTTTTGCCCATGACCCTACCAATAAAAATAAATATGTTCGAATTAGTTAATATGTTTTTGCACATGACTACTATTACAGAAAAAAAAAAATTTTGTTCAACGAACAATAAGGGAACACTTAAACACTCAAATATAAAATTCAATATGCAATATCCCTATTTTTTTTATCTTATTATTATTAATAAACATTAGTTATAATTATTTTACAATTTTTTTTAATGTTTACCTTTGATATATCTTTAAACATAATGTTCAACAGCTATTTCGTCTTTGCGACTTTTTCTACTCGCTTTCATCTTATTGTACCTATGTTCATCGTGTTTTGGATCTATGTTAATGAGTACCTATGTTCATTGCTTTGTGATATTAGTTTTCAGTAGCCTTTTTAATACTCTTTCTATTCAATCTAATGATGGTTTATTTCTTCATTGCAGCTTGCGAGCTTTATCAAATTGTCATTACTATTCATCTTTCTCTGATTGAATTTACTGGAATTCATCTTCTACAATGCTAGCGCTTTTGGCGAGATAAAGCAAATGAAATATAGCTCTTCAAAAAAAAAAAAAAATTGTTGTGAAGCATAACAAACATCCCTTGGATATCTTTGCTTTGAAGAACTGATAGTTTGATAAACTGTCGAAATGTTTACGACGTTGAGAACCACAAAATTAGTTTCGAGTTCACTTTTTGTCCTTCCTTCCATATTTTTGTTTATGCAATTAAATATTTATTTGTTCACATTTTTTTTGCGCATTATGTAATTTTAAAGATTATTCCTCCTCAATTGCCTTTTCCATCAGTGGAACAAATTTGTTTAATTTATTCTATGGATTTTTTTATTATAGGCTTTCATCTTTATTCTATGAAAGATTTACACGACACAAAACAAACCTTCTGCTTTTATATGTGAGATGGTACGAGACATTTTTCCTTATTGTGACTGCCTTCAAAATGGCTTCGCCTCCTGCAATGCTAGAGTTTTTGGCAAGATAAAGAAAACTTCAATAAAAAAAATTGATGCGGCATAATACACATTCCTTAGATATCCTTCTTTTCAAGAATCGATAGTTTCATAAACCAACGAAATCGTTGCAACGTTAACAAACATCAAAATAGTTTCCAACTGATTATAGTTTAATTCAGCCAGATTATTTAATTGTAACTAAATTGACTACCGACTTGTATCTGGATTTTTCCACAGCAGAAACAGATATTTTACAACACCCGAATGCAATTTTACAATCCTTGGATACAAATTATCCAAATTTCATTGCCAAAATAGATATTTTCCAGAAATTACTCGAATTCCATTTGCCC
This sequence comes from Fraxinus americana, assembly GCA_035079005.1. Lineage (NCBI taxonomy): Eukaryota > Viridiplantae > Streptophyta > Magnoliopsida > Lamiales > Oleaceae > Fraxinus > Fraxinus americana. The sequence continues at coordinate 468,424 of CM068722.1, read as the reverse complement.
AATAGATATTGTACCAAATCACCAATTGTTCATCATTAATTCCATTTCCCACAGTAGATATTTTGTAAATGGACTAGATATTTTACTATTCAGTTGCTATAAATATAGTCTACCTCAACAGGTTTACCTTAGAAAAAAATACAGCACTTAAAATCTTAACATTGACCCAACCTCTACGTGATTTACTTCTTCGGGTATAATTACTTTACAGGAAAACTTGTTTTTTATTTTCTCCTGCCTGCCTTCCTTTTTTATTTTCTGTTTTTGCTAACTTTTTTTCCCCACATTTCAGTGATGGCTCAGTCTTATAAATTCATTCCACAAATCTCTGCTTCAGAGAGCAATTGGTCAGCCAAAATTATAGTTTCAGGGAAGCAACCTCCTAAAACAGCCCGAAATTCAAATAGTCGTTATCAGAATCTTACTTTCATGGATTTACAAGTATAATTATACTATTCAGTGCATAAATTTTTTTTATTATTATTATATATATTATATCTTCTATTAATAAAATAAATATATTCATATATATATTTATATCTTTCTCCACAACTAAATAGGGAAATAAAGTTATAGCTACAATGTACGACGCAAATATTACTGCATTAGATGATCAGCTCAAACTGGGAAAGACATATATTGTCTCAAATGCAACCGTCAAAGATATCAAGAGTGAATTCCAAAGTTTGCAGGAGAAAAAATTTGGACTATATCTGGAAGAACAAAAATTGAAGAAGTGCATGAGATCCATTTAAATTTTTTGTTCTCAACCTATGAGCTCACTTCATTTAATGAGTTACAGGAACACCTAGACAAAAATACGAGCATAAGTAAGTTTCCAATTTAATATTGTCTTCTTCCACATGCACATATACATTATATATTAAAAATATGTAAATAACTTCGTTCCTTTTATAGGTGTGATTGGTGCAGCCATAGATATACGTCAGAAACGTCTCATTCAAACGAGGTTTGGTACAGAAACTTTTTTACAAGATATTGTCTTAATTGACAATAAATTCCGTACTGTCGTACTAACGTTATGGGATACCTTCGTGGATGAAGAAGGTAATAAAATACTCCAAAATATTGCAAATAAACCTATAATATGGGCCACAAATCTTAAAGTTTCTTCCTTTAACGGTAAGTCTTATCATCCATATTTTAGTTTTTTTTATTCACTTTTAAATAAAAATTACGATCTAAATATTCAAATTCATCAATCAGGCATCACTCTTTCTACTAAAGTCAGCAGCACTTTCTTCATTGACGCCGATTTACTTGTTGTTGCTGAATATAAAAATTGGTATTGTATTATATCTAACTTTCTTCAGCATAAATATATATTTCTGTAAATTTTACGAAACTGAACATGTACTTGTTTTCACAGGGTGGAAACGAATGCAGAACAACTAGATAAAATCATAACAAATAAACCGTTTGACCCGCCTAAATTTACACCTTCAAATAAATTTACGAAAATAGCTGATTTGTTGGGGATATATCTAGAAGTAATATTTATATATCTATATACGCATTTTATATATATATATATATTTTTTTATTCATAGGATTTTTTGATTTAATTATATACACTTTTACATATTGGCAGGAAAAATTTTCTTGGGTCGATGCAACGTGGAAAATCAACACAAAAAACTGACATTTTGGTACATGTCTTGTAGTAATTGTAAAAAAACATCCAATGCAAATTTCGCAGAAATACACAAATGTAGATTTTGCAAATGTGAACGGGCAAAAGCTGTCCCAAGGTAATCTATTTATATTTAAATGTTTTAATTTTAATAATAATTTGAATAAATATATATTCCTAACTACAGTCTTTTTTTCTCGCAGAGCGAATGCTTTGATTTCTCTTGAGGACAAGACAGGATCATTGGACGCAAGCATCATAGGACATGCCGCAGAAAAATTCTTTGGAAACAAACGCTGATGTATTAATGAATTATTCTCCCGAAATAAAACTTTCGTGCCTCAAATTTTCAAATATTATTTTCACAACAAAATTAAACCTATTTTTTATACGATATAATATATATTTCATTTGCAGACACCAGTTCCAGAATTGAACAACATCTTGAAGCTGGAAAGCGAAATGGAAGTATTGTTTTATCTTAAAGTGTCGGAGAAACGCCATTCCCCACCTGAATACCGATTTGAAATTGTCACATCAATCAGTGATGGCAATATTTCAACCACAGCTGATGATCGGCTTCGTGATGAGCATGCGGAACATAGCGACCAATTCAAGCAGTCTTCAAAGGATAAAAATATATCTCCAGTTAGAACAAAAAGATCTCAAGAATCTATCACCGAGATAAATAAGAAGAAAAGAAAATGATCAGGTCAATATCGTCTGGCAACATGAATGGTAGTTTTTTTTATTATAATTATATGTTTTGTAACGATAGGCAATCAGTTTTATACAAAGAAAACAAATTGCCTATGCATATAAGAAATTGGGCAGTATCTTTTGCGCTTTCTGACCCAATGAATAAATGTTGTAAGCTGGTATATGTTTAGTTTTTGTACAAACCATTTTGTCCCAAGGCTCATGTAACGTTGATATATAGTTTCTTTTTAAAATAGCCAAGTTTAATATATGGTTCTTTTTAAAATAGCCAAAGTTCATACATGGTTATTTTCGTATGTAGTATACATGTTAAGTTTATGTAGCTAAAATCTAATTTAAGAAAATATATATAATTATAATTATTAAATAAAAAACAAAAAAGTATAGAAAATTATCTTAAAAAATACTTATTCATTTTAACATCTATTTTTTTTTTTTAATAACATAAGAGAAAAATGGAAAAATTTGAGTCGGAAAGACTCTTCGTGCCTCTCCGTCCGCGCCCGGAAAAATTATCCGTGCGCGCACGAAAAATTTCAAAGGCAGCAACATTTTGTACAACAATTTGTGCTTCTCCAATATTCATCTTAGGCTCAATCCCGATCTCCTACTTTTTGTGATTACTTATTAAGAATTGGAAATGAACCGAACAACAGCATTCTTGTAATTGCATTCAACTTCCAAATGAAATAATTATACCATTTCAAGATGAAATAACATCTTTAAAACTTTTAATCCATAACGTTTTTCCAAATATAGAAAAATATGCTGACAATTTACATACAATGACAAATCGAGTTATTCTTACGCCTCGAAATGATTGTGTTGATCATATTAATAAAATCTTATTGGAACAAATCCCTAGAGAAATTTTTACGTACTATAGTTTCGATGAAGCAATCGATCAATCAGAACATAATTTGCGAGAAGATTTTTTAAATAGTTTAACTTCAAATGGTATTCCACCACATAAATTGAATCTTAAAGTGAACTGTCCTGTAATATTGTTACGAAATATTAATCCTTCCGAAGGACTATGCAATGGAACACGACTTACTTGTCAAACATTTAAAAAAAATGTAATTCTTGCTAAAATTACATATGGCGAATATTGTGGCAAATATGTATTTTTACCAAGAATTCCTTTTATACCACTTCAATGGTCGGTCGGATGATTCCAGTAGGGCAATTTGACGAGTATCACATAAGTCGGTGATGATGATGAGGGACATGGCCGGGCATTGACATGTATCTAAAAATTGAAAAAAAAAAAAGAAAATTTCGTATAGAAATTAAGTTATCGGAATGCGAGACGGTGCGACGCGGCGCAGTTTTTTGTAACATTTTAATTTCTCTTACTTCAACGTTTCCACCCCAATATGATATGATGAATCTCTCACCTTGTGCCATGTATAAAACTTCAATGCAGAAGTTTTCCAGTTAAAAATAAGTTATCGCTTTTGACGCTAATAGGTGAAGAGGTTGTTTTGGAGTTTTTTTTTTCTTGAATGTAGAAATTATAAGGTACGTTATCGGCCGGGGAGCCTCTTTTGTATACGTGCTATCACGACTGTATATATATTTTCGAACTTCTGTGCCTTTATAAGTTATTACATTTCAGATTATATTTATCCTTTATTATATATGAATCCATACTGAATTCAATTAACATTTATATAACAGTTTTATATTTTTAAAATTAAACGCATTGGGAAATGTCATGCATGCATACACGAAGAAACCCGAATTCCGTCGCGGAGAAAAGGTTTTTTCAAAAAAAAAAAGCTTCAAAAATCTATCAAACCTTCCCTTTGCGTTAACGGGTAGCATCGGAATATTTTTTCCCACAATTGTTTAAAAAAAAAAAAACAACTCTCAGTTCGTTCGCGGACGGGAAAGCAGTTTGCCGTGATACTGAATTGAATTCCCGTGCGCGCACGGCAGAGTCCATCTCCCCGTGCGCGCACGGGGAGTATTGAACTCCCCGTGCGTGCACGGGGAGAGTACATCTCCCCGTGCGCGCACGGGGAGTATTGAACTCCCCGTGCGTGCACGGGGAGATTCACTTGTTTTTTTTTTTTTTTAAACGACAGTTATATTATTTTTTGAGAAAAAATATATACTCCTATAATTATACTACTACCTAAATATACATTATTTAATATCTTTTGAATTCGCGGACACATCAAATTTTTTTTTAAACTTCCGATTTTAAAACTACAATTTACTAATATATACTCCCTACTATAATAATACTTATAATACTACCTAAATATACATTATTTAATATATTTTAAACTCTCCGTTCCCCTAAAAATTTTTTTTTTTAAAAAAACAATTATATTAATTTTACTTTCAATTTTAAAACTACATGAAAAAATATATATTCCAAACCTTCAAAATTCTTTTCAATAAATTTTAAATTCTATAATCAATATACAAAAAAAATTATATAATAATATTAATAATAATACCATCAACTTCCACCTACCCACTTCTCACCAACTACTTCTCACCTACCACTTCATTAACCCAACACACCTACACACAAATACCACCAATACTTCCACTCATACATTCAACCACATTCAACCAAATACTCGCACGACAGCAAAGGTTATAATTTCATCTTCCCAAATACACAAATTCTAACACTCACATTCCAACTTCCTGCTACAAATACACAAATTCAACACTCACATTCCAATTTTTGCTACAACAAAAAGGTAATTTTATCTAGCAAACCAACTTACTGTAATTTTATTCACAATATTTGATTAGATTTTTTATTTAATTTAATTTTCTAATTTACTTAGTGATTATTTATGGAAGATTTTGAATTGTACAATAATAAAAAAAAAAGTATATGATAAGATCTTAATTACTCATGCACAAATTAAAATAAAGCAGTTGAAAGTTGAAAATCGACAAAATGAGATGTTGAACTAACAATAAAGATTATTTATTTATTTATCATTATAGTTTTTACATTAGATTCCCTGTCTTAATCTTGAGCAGTACAAAGGAATTAAATAGTCTTAATGTTGAGCAGTACAAAGGAATTAAATAATGAGATTATAGTGTCACCAATATCTTAGTTCTTCAAGAATATATATTGAGAACATATGTTTATTAGATGAAACATAGATATGTTGGTTTTTGTAAATTGAATCTTAGATTCAATATGTATTATTACGATCTGCCTTAAATAGTGTAATTTGAACTGGGATTTTGTAAACTACATTTAAAGTGTGCTTCTAGGGGATTTGTAAATTGAATATGTACAATTAATGATCTGGGTTTTACTTAATTAGGCCACTTTTATCAGTAGAATTGTAAGTGACCTTAAACAGAATCATGATAGTGAAGTAGAATTTCATAATTATGTCAAGATCTCAAGCTGAAAAGAAGAGAGCATTTTTGGGTAATACTTGATATACAAGGCATTTAGACTTTATTTATGGAAAGTAATTAATGTTTTCCTAGAAAAAGATTTTTGACTTCGTTGATTGCCTATACAAAGGCTTTTTTAGACTTCTGCTCTATTTTTGACAAGTGAAATATACTTGTGACTTTCTGCAACGTCCATTTTCGGGTTTGTCTAAAGTTTTATTTTAGGACAACTTGTATGTTGTATATATGTTTGGATTTATTCACTAAAAAGATGAATGCATGCTAACAACTCGACTTAGATTGCTGTGTTTTGCATCTTTGAATTGTCGTGTTACTTAAAAATTAATAATGATGTGTGGATCAACAAATAAACCTCAGGCCACCAAGAAAAGAAGTGTGATAATTATTGCATAATGAATTCTAACAAATAGTGAGAAGGCACTAACTTGAAGGGATCTATCAAAGGCATCATTGCCCTTTTAATTGTTTCAATTACATTAACTTTAGAGTTATTGACACACTTTCTTCATTTCAAGGTCTTCACTCCTGTTTTGTGTGATAGATGATTGGCAAATACCATCAATGTTCCTATAAACTAAGCTCTAGGAAACCTTTGTTGACTAAATGTCATAATTATTAATGCTTTCCTGAAACTTCACCACTAACAAAAACTTTTGTCACTGGGTGTATAATAGGTTTGCTAATGTTTGACAGTGCTCTTCCTGATTAACAATGATAAAGTTAACATATTTATTGATGATTTCTTTATACAGATGTCTTTGGAATATATCCTTCCTCCAAATGAATGGTATTCTGCTGGCATTACTCAATATTCCAATCATCAGTATCTCAGGAATTTTTTTGAGTTAATCAATGAAGAACAACAAGCTGAGATAATGGGTAGTAACTTTCATGCATTTATATGCAGTGTTTTTTATAGATCTGAAGAACAACAACAGTTTAGTGGTAAACTGGTTCATGAGTTTATATTACGCCTTGTGAATTGTGGAAAAAATAATGAAATCTGGGTTAAATTAAATGATCAACTGGCCCGCTTTAGTATGCTTGAATTTTGTCTTATAACAGGATTACCATGTCATGATATACCTTTAGAATGTGAATTTACTAACAATCGACTTAGAAATCAGTACTTCAATGGTATTAACAGAATCAAAATGACAATGCTATCTGAAGCATTTCGCCTTTGTCAAAACGAAGATGATAAATTCAAACTTGGTCTAGTGATGTTCGTAGAATGTGTTTTAAAACCTACGGGAAGATATATTGACCAAAAAACTTTATCTATGGTTGAAAACATTCATACCTTCCTTGCATATCCATGGGGTCGACAAGCATATGTTGTTCTACTAAGGTCTTTACAAGCATCACATGTAGAAAGGGTACAGAGAATGCATCAAAATGAACAACTCGAATCCAAATATTCATTACATGGATATCCACTTGCATTCCAGGTACTATTCTTTTATTATATTGTTTTTCCTATTTTATATATAATTTTATTCACTGATTTATAACTTTATATATCTAATATATATTTCCATGTATGTAAGTACTGGATATATGAAGCATTTCCCCGAATTGGTCGAAAATTTGGACAGCCTAGAAGCAGAACAATACACATACCAAGGATGTACAAATGGAAGCCGCATAAAGTATTAACAGAAAATTCAATTAAACATTTTTTGTCAACCCATGAGGTATTCTACGTAATTATTACATTCCTTATCATTTTATTATATATATATACTTACTTTTTGCATATACAAATACTTACTTTCTGCACTTATGAAAAAAATCAAAATAAATTATTTATTTATTTTTATTACACTTACAGATTCAAACAAACATAATACTACAACCCATGGCAGAAGAATTACAAACAATTTGGTATACAACTCTTTCAATGCCAGAAGACAACCATCATATCATACTTCATGGGATTCTCACAGGACAATTAAACAATATCCCTGAAGAAGTTCATCAGCAACATACCATACCACCTATTCACCGTACTTCCATTTCAGATACTTCAACCTCTACTAATGTTAGCTCCAACTATCTTACAAGAGGAGAGATGGAGCAAATGCCAAACACACATAGGCAGCAAATGATATCATATATGTCTACTTTATGTGATAACATGAAAACAACCATTGTATCAGACATATCTCATCTACACAACAACTTAGAAAAAACCATGGCACAACAATCAGATAGACAACAACGTCAGTACGAAACAATTTTTCAACGCCAAGATGAATTGTTTCAACGACATGAAAAATTACAACAAGACTACAACGAAATCATACAATCTAGAATGCATCCTCAACATAATCCTCTTCATCAAGATGCTTCTATTCATACAAGTCCTGTTGTACAGCATACATCAACGTTTGAACCTACAGAAGACACTACACAACAGAGAATACAACAAATACAAAAAGGGAAAAGCATACAGTCTTCAATACCATTAATGAATTATCCTTTAGAAGACTACTCAACAGACAGATACTTAGCACTTACAAATTGGATAGCAACAAATCCACCAAGGTAACCGCTCTAATTCTACTCCACTCTTTTTCACATTGTTGAATTCATTTAATTCATCTCGAATTAAATTATAATTTTTTTCACAGCGCATTGTTGGATGATGGATCTAAAAATATGTACCGAAAAAGCATAATAGAAGCTATGATGGATATAACACAACCTATAACTACTGATGTAAGTAAACTGATTTACTATAATAAATTTAATTTTATATTTAATGCACATTATTTACATCTATTTTTTTTATTAGATTCTTGATTTGGAGTTCAACTTGTTGAGGCAATTCATAAACAACAATCCTACGTCCGTTTCAGAAGAATATGCAATTATGGATTTCAACTATGAAAACGAGTGTACTCGTCAGATGATGGTACAAATGCAAAATCTGGACACAAATACCTTAACCGATGGACCAAATTTACCTATTCTACAAGACTATGTGAATGGCAATTTACCAATAAATGGTCGTCCATGGTTAAGATGCAAGTACCTATTAATTCCATGTTCGTATCCAGGAAATACATGGTATTTATACTGTGTAAACATTGATGAATTGAAAACATACATATATGACTGTAGCAATAACAATCATACACCGGAGCAAGTTAGAGCACATTCAAAACCAGCATTTGCTATAACTACGCACTTCCTGATGCATCCGAACTTCACGGCCCATAGATCCTTGAAGAAGAAAAATACAAAAAGAGACATAAAGTTGGAAATCATGCCGCATCAACCTTCAGCAAATAATGGGTAAGTATTTAAATTATACGCTATCTACTATACCATTTCATTCTCTGTTTACTATAATTATACATTTAACATACTAATTAAATTTTATTCTCACCTATCTTTTTCATAGGCCAAATTCTGGAGTATTTTTACTTAAATACATAGAATGTTTAGTTCGAGATTATCCAATAGAATCAATTTCTGCAGACAGAATGATTTTTTATAGGCGAAAGATTGCCTTAGATATTTACTTCAATGATTATTTCGTTCATCCTCATTGACTCTTTCACTCGTGGGTAATCATACCTGTGAAGAAGATACTATTTATGGCCAATTCTGCATGCATAAGGTTTGATAACTTTCAATACTCCTTTTACGTTTCTCATTTTTACATTTATTTTATTTAGAAGCTTTTTCTTTCTTCTTTTTGCATTTATTTTATTCAGAATCTTTCTCTCAATTGTTTTATTAAAAAAGTTATTTTTTCAGTGAAAAGGCTCTGATCATGTGCAATTTTGTTTTAATATCAACTATTTAGTGTTTTATCTTTTAAAAGGGGATTTCTGTTCTTACTTATCTTTCTGATATTTCACTGTTTTTCCAAGTGTTTGGGGGAGCTATTGAGGTTAATCATTCATGTTCAATACAGGAATTGTTTTAGAACTATTTTTTAATTTGAAGTGGAAAAGAATTGTTTTATAACTATTTGTTAATTTAAAGTGGAAATCACTTTTTCAGAGGAAATCATTTGTTTCATTGTTTGTTCTATGGTTAAAAAATAGTTACCCCAATCTACTGGTGTTCTGGCTATCAATCAAATTGTAATCGCCTGAATGCATAATTCTTATTAATAGCAGCATAATATGTCTATAGTCTGCTTCTGGCTGTTTCTACTCTCACATGCTTGAGACCATAAGCTTCAAAGCCAAGATCAATTTCTTAACCCTTTCCTTTTCACTTTTCCTTTCCCTTTGGTTTTTGCATACAATTTCTCTTTCCCTTGATTCTTAATTCCGTTTTTGCATACGATTTTGTTTCAATTAATTTAACAAATTATCTTCAATTTATTGTTAGAGTTATTGTTGAAGATTGAAAAGATATCGGATGAGGAAATAGAGGAAAGGGAGTTCAATCTCACCTCTCCTAAGGTCATCACCAAATACAAATCCGCCATAGAAGTTGTTAACAGTTAGTCCTCTACGCTCTTACTCTATGTCTGTGTATGCAGTTGTGGCGCTTTGTGTGTTAAAATGTGCTTGGCTTAGAATTCTGCGTATAAGCTCATATGGTTTTGGAAAGATTATTTTTTGTGTTTTTCGTTCATTGTTGAACCATGAATGTTATTTCAAGAAAATTCACTATTTTCTCTGTATTAGATGCTTCTTTGTTGGAATGCTATTCACTGACAAGTTTGACTTCTTGATTTTCTTTTCAATTTCTTGGTCAATTAGTTCAATTTCATCATCTGGGCATTAAAATTCTTAGTGAATTACTAGATTCTAGATTCTAATCAGCCTACGTTTAATATAGGTTCATGATATAGGTCTTCGTTTTGGTGTATTGTGGTTTGGTAATTGGCACTTATGATTGTTCATAGATGTAAAAATATTACTTTGTTATCAAAGCAATGATGGTGTTCAATGTATTGGATTAGATTATGATCAAATAATAAAAACGATAAATTCACAAAAAAGTTATAGCACTCTAAAAAGTTATGAAACTTTGATTCAAAACACTGAGATGCTACTCCCTAAGACAATCAAAGAGAAGATAAAGACCATATGTGGTTAAATGACTAGCCTAAATTATACAACTTATGTTCTTAAAAAAAATATATATATATCTATTGTAGTCATACGCTTTTTTCATTTCAGCTACCAACCAATGCCTATTATAGAAAATGAACTATTTTGCTGGTTCAGTAACACCTTCATTGGCTTCCAAATTTCAGTAACTCTGCTCTTTCTCATATTGGAATCTGAGGGAAATATGTTTTTTCATTGAACAAAATCACAAGGATGTTTTGGTTGTAGTTGATTCAGAATACTATACAGCACTCTTGGAATTTCTGGGAGGAACACAAAATGACCAACAATTTAGAATGAGGCTAGCTTGGAAAGCTTTTCAGCATGTTGCTTCTTATAATTTTGCAGTTTCAGAATGGTTGTGGAAACAGACTGGGGAAGGTAGTTGTATAGGTTTAATAATTTTTTTCAAAGCCACAACAAATCAACATTTGCCAATGGCCAGTGCAAATGACAAGTGTTCAGTACCAAATTGAGCTAATTTATAACTGAAAAGAAATGCAAATTCAAAAACTTAATTCCCGTTTCCACACTTCACACCCCATTTATTGCCATATCCAGCAATTACTATGATTTCCTATAAATGTGAACCCGAAACTCACAATTCACTTGCACGTAGCTCAAGTTCATCATTTCAACTATGACAGCATTATACTTCTACTTAAAAGATTAGCCAATCAAACAATTATATAATGCCTCATTATAAATTAAAGGGACCTGCTCATTTGATTCTTAAAAAAGAGGAATTACAGAGCAAATAGAGAAAAACAGAAACAGAGAGAAGGATGGTAAATTTTGAGTATGCTAATTACCCCTGTCGATGAAATTAATTGGGAACCAAACCCAAATCGATCCAATCTAATCACAAAATTAATCTTAGAAATGATGAGATTTTGATTCGACCACTGGGTCGATTAATACGAGATGGAGGAGACCCAACCCGTGATTGTAACTTCAAAATTGCTTCCGTTAGCTGAGGAGTTTCTTCTTCGGATCTGAGAGTTTTGGGAAGGAGTGAACGGAAACCCTATAGTTAGATGAAACTGGCGAAAGTGAGTGGAAAGAGTGCTGTTTTTTGGTATGGAATTGTAGAGTGGGAATAGGAGATGGTGGTGGTGTGGAGATCCTGTGGTTTATGCGGCGGTATCGTGGTCGATTTTGGAGGAGAAGCCGTCAGCTCCATAGGGTGGAAGAAGTCGCCTTTTTCGCCCTCAGGTCTAAGGAATAATTTTTCCCCTCAGGTCTAAGGAATAATTTTTCCCTGTGCGCAAACGGGGAAACCCGGTTCCCCCGTCCTGTTTGGCTTGTGCAACAACATAAGGACCACAATGCATAACATAGGAGTTACATTTTTTTTTATATATGTGGCGATAAAAAATATTGTTTATTTAGGTACAATTTTTTTTTCCCATAGATTTTGTAAAGTTCAATTTGTAGTTATCCTTTATATTTTTTCCCTAGAGTTTTTATTATAGTACAGATTAAACTATAACAAATTTATGAAAAAAATAAAAAAGAAATCGGACCTAAATAAATAATATTTTTCAAAATACCTGTATAAATCTTACCTTTATTTGACTCAAATGATTTTGGAAATATGATCCTTTTTTTGAAATAAAACACTATTGTCAATACTTTTATTTGACTCGAATCAATTTAGAAATATGATGCTTTTATTGAAATAAAACACTATTGTCAATAAAAGGAAAGTAATAGTGGGTATTCAACTCATTCAATCCAAATGAAAAATAAGCATAGCTAAAGTTCAAACATTGGATTTATAAACTTGAAACTATCTATTTTAAACTTATGACTGCAAAATGTGTTTTTGTTACCAATTGCTTAAATTATTGAACTATTATAGAAACATATTTTTGGCTTATATTCTACTAGATTAAAGTCATCCTGATTCCTTGATTTGTTGATTGAAATACTGTTAATTATTGCTCAAGGTTTCACTAATTTGGAATATGTGAACTTAATAGTCCTTATCCACTTGTAAACATATTTTCATATCCTAAAATAATATGACTTGGTAAACATTTTTACACACAATTCTGCCACAGCGAACGTTATTTATATAATTCACGAAATTCCACCACATTTAATACACTAACAGTACTATCAAAAAAAATCAACCCGTGCATTTGCACGGGCAAAGACTAGTCTTAAGAATAAAAAATGAAAAATAATATGTTAAAGAGTCAACCAAATTGGGAAACTATTGATTTTGGAAAAATAGATTAAATAAACTCTATACTATACGACATGTGGTGCAAGGTGCAAATGTATAATGCGCTCGAATAACCTACATACTTCCTTATCAATTAAAGCCACACGAAAAGTTTAATATGATTTTCTTATATTTCTATGTTTCTCAGCATATTTTGCTTTCGAAATTTGTATCTTTTCTCGTATCACTTCGTATTATTTAATTCATCATGCTTTCTTTTTCAAAATCCTCATTTTTCATTCTTTTATATATTTTGGGTGCATTATACTTTTATGAATATCCAATCTCAACTACCTCTACCAAAGGTCATCGGTATCTTCCATTCGACTCTCAAGACCACATTTGTGGGGGCACGAGGCCCTTGGATGAGCTCCATTTTCCAAAAATTCATTTTTTCGCAAACTTATTTTCAACAATACATTTTTTAATAAAATAATTTGGACGTGAATCCAAAATTTTTCTCTACTTTTTTAACCGAGTTAAATGTTTGAGTAGCCATTGAACTTTGGTACATGTCACGGTTTACTCACCGACCTTTGAAACTTATCACATTGGCCACTCAATTTTACTCCGTCCAACACCATTGACCACCGGATGGAAACTGTTAGTAAACTTGCCTACGTGGCTGACGATAATGTGATGTGGCACGCTAAATGGTAACTCAAGTGCCGTGTCAACGCCAAGTAAGCAGTGCCAAACACGCCTTTAACTTTGGAGAGAAAACTAAACACGCTTTGTCTCTGAAATTATACCAATGTTGTTCCCTTTGCAATTGAAATAAAAATCCCCCAACATCAAGGCCAAACCCTAGGTGAAATGCCCCATAAATTTGATCCACATCTACAACCGCCAGAATCCAAGGAAGAAGACGGTAATAATTTAGCTATTTGGATAAGTCCTCGACAATAGATTTTGTTTTACCATGTAATCCATTAGAGTGCGAAAGAGAAGGCAAAATGATTTGAAAATCGTTCATCAAAAGCCTTGTTTTGAGCATTACAAGCCCTGTTTGTCTACCGTTGACTGGCATTTCCTTCCGTCGAGGAACCCAGTTTGGCTGCCTAAAATGAAAATAAGGGTTCGTTTGACTGCAAATGTAAAAAATGGGTAGAAAGAAAATGTTTTACAGTGAATTGATTTGCCTAGAAATTGTTTTATTAAGAATTGTAATTAATTGTGTTTGATTGGTATAATTTTTCATGAAAAATGTTGAAAGTTTAGTGTCCGTTTGGTTTCTTTTTTATGGAAATTGTCCATAAAAGTGATACTATTTGGTCTAGAATTTGTTCCAATTGCTAAAAAAAAATTGAAAAAAAAATAATCATACTGAATATCATTCGTTTGACTTTGTTTTGTATGGAAATTATTAATAAAAGTGAATTTTTTTTTACCATTGTGTCTATAATTTTTTCCAATTGCAAAAATAAAAAAAAAATGGAAAATATTTACCCACCAAAACATGAAGAATTTATTTTTCTCAAAAATTTGGAAATTTTGGAAAGTTGGAAAATATTTTCCCGGAAAAATTTTGTCTATCAAACACTACAAAAGTTGGAAAATGGAACCATTTTCCATAAAAAATGTGTGCTATGAAACAGGGCCTAAGTGTTTTTTTTCCCTGTGATTCCATCGATAATTTAGCAAAATTCTATTAATTGTATGTATGTAGCAATTTGCCGTCATATTGACTTCTGTTTATGCTCAAAAAATGAAAACAAACTTTAACATTAGAAGTTTCAATTGATGTTTACTGATTTAACTTATTCAACTCAAACTTGAATGGAAAACACTTGGTCGTGCCGGATCGAAGGGTGATCTGAAATAGACCGCCCAAAAATAAGTGGTATGACCAAACTTGTTAAGTTCTGGAAGTGATTATTTAGGAAAAGTTAAAGTGATAAATTAATCTATTTCCCGCTGAATGTGTTTTCTGAATTCAATTGAAATAATGTGATTTTGTGTTGACTAAATTTTTTAAATGACAGGGAAGAACAAAGACATTTGTCATAGTTATAGGAAGCCTGAACACTACTTGTCGGACTGCCCATCAAAGCATCGATGCCCAAATATCCGAAGAAGATGACATGGAGATATCCTTGAACACAACTATTCGCAAGGGGAAATGATCTACAAAAGAAAACAGGAAAGAAAATGGAAGAGGAACGCAAATGTGTTCCAACTATATAATGGGATGAAAGACTCATTTTTATTTTTCATATTTGTGTAATCGACACACTAACTTAGGTTTTAAGTTACGTTGCTTATGTTGTAATGATTTTATTTGTGTTTGAATGTATTGACCTTCCTTGATATCAACTTAATGACCGTTTGATAATTTGTCCACTACCTAGCAAATGAAGATGGTTATTATTTTTCAAATGGAATTATCGAGCAAAATAGGCGCAAGTTACTAAATGATATAGAGATATCTGGGTAATGGTCAAGTGTAATAATTAGAACGAAAACACAAAGCAAGTGCTTTTCAATGATATAATTAAAAAAGAAGAAGATTACAAGCTTTCAATGCACTACAAATCCTTCACATTGCATATGCTTCTAAAGTGTGTGCATAACTTAGCCACAAAGAAAAATAAATGCGCCAACATCTTTGTCACATCAGGCAGCAAATGGATCAAACAGCAACCATGTACAACTTTCATGTCACAAAAAATGTCATCAAAGTAGCGAAACATTTACAGCATTCCTTTACACATTCAGGGTTAATGCTATGTACTCAAAATGATCTTCCAGTCATCAGCGTTCCTGTGGACTGTCACCATATTTCAACCAAACGGATGTAGCTCTTGCCGTATTTGCAGCTCTTGTTCGTGCCCTTTTCGCTTTCAGCTTTATCCATTTGTTGTAAGTTGTCAATCATTTCTTCGAAGTAACTTCCACGGTTGGCACATTAGCTGCAACGGAATGACCACGTTCCTGTTGATCATGATTAGACATCATAACTGCTAGGCCAGGTGTAACACGATCCATTCTTGCTTTGCGATGTAGGCATGAAATGGAAAGAACTCTCTCGTGCATTGTTCTTTGCTGAACGGTCACCTTTTCTCTGGCGGCAACCATTTTACCTTACATCACATTGAAAACAAGGTTAGGACATAAACCAATAATGTATCCAAAGGTACTAATGCTAATGTACATTACATTTCAAATTCAGTTCCTAAAGCAACAACAGAAAACCATAAGCAAATCAAATTAATGTACTCATTTCATGTTCAATCATATTACTATACATTACATTTCCAATCCCAACAGCTAAGAATTTTTTTCCCCAAAACATCAATCATTAAAACTCCAACAAAATGCATGAATTCAAGCATCACGGTAACATGATTTATAACTGAAACATTAGCATGCTTAACATTCAAAATGCTTACACAGTTATGAATTGAAGCAAGTGTTGAGATGAGATCACAATTAGCTCACACGAATCAACAATAATATATATGCTAAAAACATAAACCAAATGAAAGAACTGAAAAATACAAAGTATAAAGATAAAATAACACGTATCTTTTATTCGAAATCGCCCTCAGGCCAAATCACAAACTGTACAACTCAAATCTTACGAATAAACCACCGTTTATACTTGAATCAAAACCCAGTAGAAATACAAAGGTAGACACTCAGACTGGACCTATATTTCACATAAAATGAGATCTCCCTTCGAAAACAACTCACGGTTCACACAAGAACCAACACTCAAACAAAGAAATCACACAAGATTACACTCTGTAGAGAGAAAAACAGAAATCAAAATTTGATTTCTACAAAAGAAGGAGAAGATCTCCAGAAACGGCGCAGCAAGATGAGAGAAAATCATAAGAGTCTCGAAGCCATAGTGAAGTCTTAAACCCTAGAAGCCCCCTTTAAATGAGCCACTCAACAGTCACCAATCCAACGGTGTTGAATGCGAAATGTGGTGACATCTGAGGCGTCCAACAAATCAGGTAAGTAAAAACACGATTTCAACTTTAGAGAGAACGTTTTCTTTCATCAAGTGAACTAATAGAAAATGAGCTGGGCTTCAATTCCAATTGGGCCAACATAATATGGCCCAATGGTCATTGCATCATTGTGCCATTTTCCCTTCATACTCCACCTTGGTACAATGATTCATGTTAATCAGTACTTATTCATAACACAGATATCATCAGCGCAGATTTGCAGCATCCACAAATCAGCAAGGTGCAACATTCAACAATGTCAAGGAGTCCAGGAATTTGTTTAAAGGCAGTACTTTAGTACCTACATCAGCAGGGTTATAATTAGTAGATATCTTTTCAAGTTTCACAACACCTTGTGAAATAACATCTCTAATAAAATGAAATTTGATATCAACATGCTTAGATCTATTATGTAAAACATGATTTCTACTTAAATGAATTGCAGATTGGCTATCAGAATAAAGAACAACTTCTTTAATAAAACCAAATTCATTAAGTAACCATTTTAACCAAATTCCTTATTTGATTGCATCAGTGGCTGCAATGTATTCAGCCTCAGTTGAAGATAAGGCTACAATCTTTTGAAGCTGGGATTTCCAACTTATGTAAGAATTACACAAGGTATACATGTAGGATGAAGTAGATTTTCTGTTATCCCTATCACCTGCATAATCAGAGTCAGTAAACCCTTTCAAAATAATACCTTTAGCTTGTTTTCTAAACTGAATCCCCAAGTTTGAGGTCCCCTTAATGTACCTAAGAAGCCATTTCATGACTTCCTAATATGTTTCATCTGGATTTGACATATATCTACTCAAAACACTTATAGAAAATGCCAAATCTCATCTAGAACACACCATAAGGTACATTACAGACCCAACTGCATTAGGATAAGACACTTGTACCATTCTTTCAAACTCTTCTTTTGTTTTAGGACATAAATCATTTGATAGTTTAAAATGATTAGTCAAGGGAACACTAACACTTTTGGATTCAGCCATAGAAAACTTACTAAGCAATTTCAAAATATAAGATCTTGGGCTAAGACTTGGTGTGCCTTCTCTCCTATCTCTCTTAACTTCCATACCTAAAATCTTTCTAACTGGACCTAAGTCCTTCATTTCAAATTCAGATTTTAGTTTGTCTTTAATTTCCTTAATCTCCTTTATGTCATGACTTGCTAATATCATGTCATCCACATAAAGAAGTATGTAAAGTGAATTAGCTCCACCTTTACCTTTACAATAAAAACAAGTATCGAAGTTACTTTTCTTAAACCTAAGTCCAAGTACAAAATTGTCAAATTTTTTATACCATTGTCTTGAAACTTGTTTTAAGCCATATAGAGATTTCTTAAGAAGGCATACTAAGTTAGCTTTCTTATTCAATTCAAATCTTCTAGGTTGTTTCATGTAATGGTTTCTTCTAAATCCCCATTTAAAAAAGCAATTTTTACATCTAATTGGTCTAATTCCCAATTAAATTAGGTTGCCAAATCAAGAATGACTCTAACTGTAGTAAATTTTACTATAGCTGAAAAAATTTCATTGAAATCAACTCCTTCTTTTTGAGTAAAACCTTTTGCTACCAATCGAGCTTTGTATCTTATGTCATTCTCACTTTATTCACCTCTTTTAATTTTAAAAATTCATTTACAATCCACAACCCTCTTACCCTCAGGTCTTTTTACCAAAATTCATGTCTTATTTTTGTTAAGAGACTCAATTTCATATTGCATAGCTGCAAGCCATTGTTTGGAATCTTTGCTACTCAAAGCTTTTTCATAGGATTCAGGTTCTTCCTCAATCATATCATGATAGGACAGCAAGGAAATATCATCTTCAAACCTAGCTGGAGGTCTAATGGTCATTTTTTCCCTATCCCTAACAAGTTGGTGATTAACAAGGGGCTGTTTAGACTCTAAATCGGCCTCAGAAATCTCAATAGATTCATTTTTAGCTTCAGGTTCCTCATTACTTTGAGGGGAAGATTGGTCAGAACCATCCCCAGATTGCTCCACCTCAAACTCAACCCTTTTTCCTCACATTTTCAGATCGATCAGATATCTCTAAAAGGTCTGCAGGTTGCTGTTCAGACTTAAAACAGGGCAGGTCATCCTCATTAAATAACACATTTCTACTTATAATGACCTTATAGCCTTTAAACTCTCTAACCCATAGTCTATAGCCTTTAATCCCTTCCCCATAGTCCAAAAAAAATACTTAAGGGCTCTAGGTTCCAATTTACCTTCAGTTTGGTGTGCAGCCAATTTTGTTGTGGTGTGTGTGACTGTTTTATGTCTTAACATACCAGATAATTTACACAATTCATCAAACTCATAATTGCAGAATTCCAAATCATTATCAGTTCTTAAAACATTAATTTTCTTATCAGTTTGATTCTCAATTAAAAGTTTCCATTCCTTAAAGACATTAAATGTGTCAGATTTTGATTTTAGCAAAAAAATCCAATTTTTTCTTGAAAAATCATCAATGACAAGCAGATAATATTTAAAACTAGAATGAGTACACACGGTTGCTGGTCCTCACAGATCAGCATGCAAAGATTCAAGTATGGAGACAAATTTATGCATTCCAGGCAGGAAAGGTAATCTATTATACTTTCCTAAAATGCAATAGTCACAAAAACTCAATTTTTCAATATTATCTTTACCAAAAGCACCCTGTTTTTTCAAAATTTGAAGACCTTTATCACTAATATGACCCAATCTTTTGTGCCATATTTGTGATTTATCATTTGGGACTGAGATTACTGCTGAAATTGATTCCCAAAAATTTTTAGTTTGTAAAATGTAAAAGCCATGTCTCTTGTGGACTTCTACAATCAGTTGAGAGTCCCTCAAGATTTTAATGTACCCCTTATTGATCACAATGTCAAAGTTAAGGTCATCTAAAACCCTTAAGGAAATCAAATTTCTTTATAAATCAGGAATATATCTAGTCTTTTCAAGAATCAACTTATTATTCCCTTTTAAGTTCAAAGTGATAGTTCCTACACTTTTACTTGACATGTCATGTGGTTACCCATTAAAACCTTAACACCAGTTACATTTTCAAAATCAGTAAACCATTCCTTATTAGGACACATATGATAGGTGCAACCAGAGTCAAGAATCCACTCTTGACAAGGTGGACAGCTAACAGCCACATAAACTTCATCAATATTAGAATCATTATAAGCCAAAGCAGCCCCACCATCATTTTTAGACTTATTTTTAGAGTCATAAAGCCTTTTAGGACAGTCTTTAATAAAATGATCTTTTTCTAGACAATAGAAACACTTTTTCCCTTTTTTCTTCATTTTATTTTTGTCCTTAAAGTTGCCATTTTTCTTATGTCCAGGTTTCTTGTTGAAATTACCATTTTGGGATTAAACTTGGACTTCATCATCAAATCAATGCCACTTACAGATTATTTCTTATCAGATTTTAACTCTAACTCTTTAGACCTTAAAGCATTAATGATCACTTCAGTGGTTAGAGTGTCCCATATTCAATTGCATTTTTAATATCTTTATATTTATCACCAATTGAATTCAATAAAACCACAGTCAATTGCCCACTTGAGAGTTTCTCGCCACAGTTGGCTAGGTCACGGGTTAATCTGTTGAATCTATCAATATTAGTCTCAAGGTCAAGAGATGGATCAAGTTTAAAACCAAAAAAATTGTTTTAGGAGATAAACCTTATTTGGCATAGCTATATTCTAATAAGTTTTCTCCAATTTCTTCCACAATTCAGCAGTAGTCTTAGTCTCTCCAATTTCTCTGATCACATTGTCAGACAAATGCAAGAAAACAGTATTCCATGCAGTTTCATCTTGTTTAGTCACTTTACTATATTCAAGATCAGTAGGTCATGACTCATCAATAGTCTTAGCACATTTTTGTTGAAGTAAAATAGCTCTCATTTTCTGGCGCTAGAGACTAAAGTCTCCATTGTCATTAAAAACTTCCATTTCAAATTTTGAAGAAGTCATTTTTGAAAAATATGAATGAAATGGATATATGCAGATCAATCAGACACCAACCAATAGCTTGCAACGCAGATCAGTCAAGTATCACCACACAAGGGACACAACAGAGTATACCGATTGCAAGTGCTGAGAGCAGGCACTTCAGAATTATATCACAATGTACACAATTTATCCAAACAATACAATCACAAATTGTATCAGAGGCAAAAGAATTATATACACGGATTTAATCAAACTTATATAATACTACAGGAATGATTTGCAGAAATCAAGATTATCAAGAATCTTGATTGTGATCCAAGTAACCATCAGATTCCAGATAATTCTCCGTTTCTGGATAAAGGAATTACAAGGAGTCAAGAGTTCAGGTTTTCAAAAAACACAAGTCAGAATATCTACTCAATGCAGAACACACAAATACGGTAGAAAACCAACTAAATACAGTAACCAAAGCAGGGCAGTATTCAAACAAGGCAATATCCACATAGGCAGTAAACCCAATCAAGTTAGAACACCCAAAACACAGATTTATAGCGTGATAGACATGAGAATAATTTGAAAATGGAAAGATCTCACCAAAGCCCCTTAACTAGGGTTTCAATAAAATCGAAGAGCAACTCGATTGTTATTTTCAGTGTCAAGATCGTGCACTCTAGGTATCAAGAACTCCTTCCTTTCGCTCTGATACCACTGTTGGGAGGAGATCACAATTAGTTCACACGAATCAACAATATTATATATGCTAAAAACATAAACCAAATGAATGAACTGAAAAATACAAAGTATAAAGATAAAATAACACGTATCTTTTATTCGAAATCGCCCTCAGGCCAAATCACAAACTGTACAACTCAAATCTTACGAATAAATCGCCGTTTATCTCGAATTAAAACCCAAAGTAGAAATACAAAAGTAGACACTCAGACTGGACTTATATTTCACACAAAATGAGATCTCCCTTCGAATACAACTCACGATTTACACAAGAACCAAACTCAAACAAAGAAATCACACAAGATTACACTATGTTGAGAGAAAAACAGAAATCAAAAGAGTATATCTGATTTCTACAGAAGAAAGAGAAGATCTCCAGAAACGACGCAGCAAGATGAGAGAAAATCAGAAGAATATCGAAGCCAGAGTGTAGTCTAAAACCCTAGAAGCCCCCTTTAAATGAGCCACTCAACAGTCACCAATCCAACTGTGTTGGAGGCGACACGTGGTGACATCTGAGGCGCCCAACAAATCAGGTAAGTAAAAACACGATTTCAGCTTTAGAGAGAATGTTTTCTTTCATCAAGTGAACTAATAGAAAATGAGCTGGGTTTCAATTTCAACTGGGCCAATACAATATGGCTGATAAGTGCGGGTTTTTACATTTATTCGGACCATTAATTTAGATATTTGTGAGTTTTCATTAGTAATTTATTACTTAATTTAGTTATTTCTATTGTGTAGGTGAAGACCTGGTTTGAATGATGATTACAAGGAATTTACGCGAGAATTGAGCAAAAAGAACCAAAGATGCAAGAATTCCAAAGTTTGGGGACCAAAATATCACATTTTGATAGTTGGAGGACCAACGTTCAATTTCTGGAAAATTTGGCTGCCAAAATCTATTTTGGCAGAGAGGGTGACGTCTCGACATCACTGTAGCGACGTCTCGACGTCTCTGTAGCAATGCTAGGGACCATTGTTTTTATCTTTCCAAAGTTGGGGGCTTGGGTTGCAATTAATCATTAGGTTTTGAATTAAAAACACTCCAGCCCCTTTTTCTCCAAAAAAATAGAAGACGTCCAGAGTTCTGCCTCCCTGTTTGCTTTTATTTTCAATTTTCTTTTTCTTTCTTTTACTTTCTTTCTTATTCCTTTAATTTCTTTTTGCATTTTGGACAAAGCTTGGAGCTTGGCATGATGAAATAGCTTGGAGAAGAAGACGCATTGATATTCTCTTTATCAATAAGTTTTTATTTTTCCTAATTTATTTTCCATTAATGAGTTTTAAGAAATTGTTTGTTATTTTTGAGTAATTCATGGATAACTAAATATATTTGAGATTGGGGATGACTCCAAACTCGGGTTATGATTTTCAATTAATTTATGCTTTATAGTTCTCTTGATTGATGTGTTTAATCCATTGATTTAAATGTTTATTTTGTTCTTCTTGGTTGTTTAGGTGTACAACTAAATGATTGAGTTTGTTCAATGAATGCTATTTTAGGATTTATAGTACGTAATCACTATTTATTCTAAAATCTTGTGGCAATTACATTTCAATGGATTATGAGGAATTTTCAATTGAATGTATATGGATTAACATTTAAGTAAGTAAACCGAGCTTGTGAGTTTGCCCTTAATTCAATTCATCTCTTTTGTCTTAATGCTTTTGTTAAATTAAATTTAGAGAGCTTATTCTAGGTTGTTTAATAAATAGGGTTGAGTAAAGAGCTTGTTTTGTTCAACTAACATGTAAGAAGAGATTGAGATAATTGAGCTTGTAATTATTTTCGAATTATTGTTAATCTAGAGAACGAAAATCTATTGAGGTAATTGATATGAAAATCATTATCGTGGTAACGAAGCACCCCCCAATCACATTTTCACATATTTGATTTAAAATCTATTTTTTTTTATTTCCAAATTCAAGTATTTTCTATTTTGAATTTATTACTTTCTTTAGTTCAACGAACCAAACTCCCCCATTTAAATCACTTTAGTATATAATTGTTAATTTCAATTTCTAGTGTGCAATTAATTCAATTGAAACAATCATCTGTGGAAAATGACTCTTACTTGTCATATTACTATTTGAGACAACACGTTTAAGTTAAGTAAGGAAAATTAGTTGGTACCTCATTTCGACGTTATCAATGGCCCAATGGTCATTGCATCATTGTGCCATTTTCCCTTCAGCAAGAAAAAATTGGGGGTTTAAAAATCTGAAATGTGAAAAAATAAACTCACAAATCTGAAAGCTTTAAGATCATGTATATAATTTCAAAAATTGCAAAAATGTAAATAACATAAAAAGGAAAAATCCATGGCCAAGGTTAAACAGCCGTCCAGACAGAAAGCTAATCGCCGAAAGTTTCGCCTAATTTTCTAGAGCCCCAGTTCTACTCTATATCAGAAATTTTAGCTGCAGAAGCTACTCCGTCAAGCCCAAATCCTAAGGTAATATATTCTCTTCATCACTTTCACTATCTATACAGCGTCTTCTCAATGTCTCGATTCATGAAAATAGTGCAAGAAATTGTTTTCAACTTACCTCCAAGAGGTTGAATGCCTTCCTCGGTTCAGCTGATTCGGACAACTCCTTCAATTGTAGGATATTATAGATTTTGTGGGATTAGGGTTTCGAACAAGAATTGCTGTGCGAGATTTGGGGTTTCTATTAATGAGTTAATTGATTCACGTGGAGACATGATTTGAGAAGGAAATGGGAGACAAAGAGTGCTAATTTTCTCTCCAAAGTGCGCGTTTGGCACTACCTACTTGACGTTGACGTGGCACCTAAGTTACCATTTAACTTGCCACGTCACATTATTGTCAGCCATGTAGGCAAGTTTACTAACGATTTTCATCCGGTGGCCAATGTAGTTGGATGGAGTATAGTTGAGTGGCCAATTGAATAAGTTTAAAAGGACAGTGACTAAACCGTGACAAGTACCAAAGTTCAATGATTACTCAAACATTTAACTCCTTATTAACCTACTTCCTTAAAAAATTACTATTATAAAATCCTTTTTCAATTTTTAGGGCTGAAACAAGGGCCTATTCGCTTACGCTTTCACCGTAGCCTCAAGTACGACTCGAAAAACTCTAGATTAAGGACAGTGTTGACCCCAAAAAACGAGCTCAACAGATACCGGGCCCACTCTTGCCGTGTCAAGTACGATTCCGGCACGTTTCTACCGGAATGCGATCGGTAGCTCAACTGTTCATGAACGTGGGAGGTACTTTCTGGCCAGAGACAGTGATGTTTTGGGTTCCGGTAATAATATATGAGGGAAATCACACTATCAATAATTTCCGGGTTTTCTTCACGCTTATTGTCCAGATTCCTCTTCTACCAGGGAATATGTGGAAGGATAGATAGGATGTAAGTTCAAGTGTTTCTCTGGATTTTTTTTTGATAACACTCAGACTTTTCTCCTTTTCTGTTCGAAGGGAAAATCTTTTTTTTCTCGTCGTAGAAATGCATCATTTATACAATTCTGGCAAATGTGGCGATCGTTAGATCAGATCCACGTGGAGACATCTCCCAAGCTGAGGCTTCACGTCGCCGTCTAATCATCGCATTCAATGTTTGACCGAAGGTCAGCCACTCTAGTGACTGGCGGACATTAAATACGACTGCCCACTTTATTGTAGGCGTCCTATCAATCAATCAAAAAGATCTTCGAATCTTCTCGGAGCAACGTCGAGTTCATGACCCTCAGAGGACATCAGGAAGACCTCGGATCACGCACGGTGTCGTCCTTGAGGAAGCGCCTCATGCCGAGGCTGTATAGAAAATGTTTATTTATTTATTGATGAAGGGCCTCGGCCCGTTTCCTTCGCGGGGCTCCCGACCCACTTGGTTGTCCTCTCTGCTCTTTTCTGACTGCCCTACACGTGGCTTGCCATGCGGCCAGCCTTCTGCAACCCTCGAAACGAGGCCGGGTAACAATAGTCCCCCAAGTCTAGGCATGATTATTTATGTAATGCATGGACTTGAAAGTAAAATTGAGATAGAGTTTCAGATAATAAGATATCCTCTTAGAGCTACTATGCTCTCCTAGAGCTTCGAGAAACAAGACGCTCTCTTAGAGCTACTGTGCTCTCTTAGAGCTTCTACTAATAAGATGCTCTCTTAGAGCTAACTGACTTCGAGGCTCTTGGCCTTTGTAAAATTTGCATAAGTCGAGGCTCTTGGCCAAACAACTTTGAGGCTCTTAGCCTCTGTAAGCAGCAAAGGCTATGCTTTGAATGTATATACATCGATAATGTAGAGGCATGACGAGTTCTCTGAAGATAATTGTAATGGTAATGCAACATCTCATATGGTGAGGCATCTCGCAGGGTGATGGACGAACATCGAGCTAGCGGCTCATTTTGAACTATCAGAGCCTTATAAACAACTTCGGAATGATGAGGACTTACAACGAAGCTCTGTAACAATGTGAGACGAGGAATAACCATCTCGCGAGACTATGAATAAACATCTGACGAGGCGGTTTGCCTCTTCCTCTTTCAAGGAATGAGGACTTCAAAATGATGTTCCTCTTCTTATTTATAAGAAGAGTTCCCTTAGCAGCACAACTATTGTAGAACAACCTAACTTGCATCACTAAAGGCTGTTCCATGTTCCCAACTTTCGTTCCCTTTTGTTGACATGATACATCCTCAAAATGTTTATTTATTGAAGAGGGGCCTCGGCCCGTTTCCTTCGCGGGGTTCCCGAACCACTTGGTTGTCATCTCTG
Organism: Fraxinus americana; assembly: GCA_035079005.1. Classification (NCBI taxonomy): domain Eukaryota; kingdom Viridiplantae; phylum Streptophyta; class Magnoliopsida; order Lamiales; family Oleaceae; genus Fraxinus; species Fraxinus americana. The sequence goes on along the minus strand of CM068722.1, from coordinate 441,893 downwards.
CTCTTTTCTGGCTGCCCTACACGTGGCTTGCCGCGTGGCCATCCTTCTGCAACCCTCGAAACGTCTCGAGCCTCAGAAAAGAAGTGGTTCAACTAGAGCCTTGGAATTAAGACGCTCCCTTAGTTTCAGAAAATGCGATGCTCATAGAGCCTCGGAATTCAGTTGATAAGAGGCTCTTTTCCTTTAAGGGGTGCCTACAGATCCGGACCAAAATAAGGAATGAAGCTACACATAGCTTCGAATCGAGGGTCACAGTGGTTTATCGTCATTTTTGCCAATTGTGGTATTTACGAGGCGTTTTAATCATGGGGCCCAAATGATTAGATGCTATGATGCCTTCCCAAGAAGACAGCTGGGCACTACAATTTCCAAAACACGCACGAGCCGCTGTATTAAATGCGTGATAATGACCATTTCTCACGTCCGTTCACAAAGTTTCAGCTACGTGAAGGCAAGTGTGAGGCACGTCCAAATCCTACCCCTTGAAGACAGAACGTCAGATGTCGTGGACGGTTTAGATCATAGATCTGACAATCAATGGTGGGATGGCCTGGATCGAAATCTAACGGCTGGGGCTGCACAAGCATCGCCTATATAAAGGGGCCATAACCCTTGAGAGAATTTCCTTCCACTTGCTACGTGAATCCTTGCACTCTTTTCCTTCAAGTCTTCATGTTCTTCCTGCGCTCTCTGTTTCTTTTTCTCATCTGCATTTCTGTGATTTCTTTGACTCGTAAGTAACTTATTTTTCACGAATTTTCTTTGGCATTTTCCCATTACTCATGGCTCCTTCTGGGGATGACATAGACGTAACCAAAGTAGGAAGCGAGTTGGGATTCCAAATAACCAGTACATCCGACCTTAGGAGATCCATGGAGGCAGGACGAGGCGCCTCCATATCCGGGAGCGTCGCCCAGTGTGATGATGGCATGGGCTGGGGGGCAGCCAAAATTCCTTCATGTGTGAACCCGACCCAACTGGCCAACCTCAGAGAGAAATATAGGATCCCCTTTGACATCGAACTCCTTTCCCCCACCTATGATGAGCGAGCCTGCTTCCCTAGGTAGGGGTGCGTCGCCATTAGCGAGTACCTCCTGAAGGCAGGGCTTCGCCTTCCCCTTCACCCTTTTTTTCGAGCCGTTCTTCGGTTATACGGGTTGGCCCCCACACAATTGGCCCCCAACGGTTGGGCCCAACTAGTGGGTTCATACTTTTTATGGAAACAAGTATCCTTAGGCGAGGACATGCCCCTCCACGTTTTCCAAACAATTTACCAGCCGAGGTCCTTAGGAAAGGGGGACTCCAAAGGGTGGTATTCCTTGTGCCCATGGGGGGGGCACTCGCCTTTCTTACTGGGTCTTCCTTCCTCAATTAAGGGGTGGAAGGAGACCTGGTTCTGGGTTCGGGGAAGGTGGCAGGAGTGTGAGGGCGACACTGTCCCCTACATTAAGGTTCCAACCTCTTACTCCGAACCCAGTGAGTTCTTCGCCATTCTTTTCAATGCCACTTCTTCATTCCGAACTTGCCTCTAACCCGTAATCACTTTTTGCAGGGTCGGTGGAGCGTTTCAATTTTGACAAGAGCGACTGGGATATCTTGTCCGAGATTTATCGTCGACCATTCTCAGAGCGTGATTTCAGCCGTTTGGTGGTTCCCCGACGTTTCTACGAGGACTTCTGCTTGATGGCTCGACGTGGTAAGGTCCCTTGATCAAACTGATTTTTACTCATTGCCCTTCTCCCTGACCCTTATGTTTTGTTGGATCGTAGGTGATTTTGAGAAAAGGAAAGCCCCTACTCCTCACATGGCCACAATCTTGGCCGCCACCTCCACCGCTGGTCGCAAAGGCATGAAGCCTTCATCTGCTGGAGGAAAGCAGATGAAGGATAAGATCGAGAGGGTCAGCAAGGAGGCTGCCCCTCAAGAAGAAGAACGTCCTTCCCTGGGAGATAGAGGGAAGAAAGTGGTGGTCGAGGAGCCTAAGAAGAAGTTCAGGGTATCCACCACCGGGGTGGGTAGTTCCAACGACGTCCCCCCTCCGCGCTCCGAAGTCCCTGCGGGGCAGAAACTGTTGGCAGCGTCTATAGCTGCGGCTACGGGGGGTCAGAAGCGGGCAACCTCTTCCGAGCCCACAAATCAGGGGCCTGCCAAGAAACCCAACACTTCCAGCGATTCCACTTCGGATCGCGCTCAAGGCAAGCCTCCTTTGGCCAAGAGGACCGACGAATTGGAGCCTGAGGCTATATCCCTCCTGCCTCCAGAGATTCAGATGGCCACGACGACGTTCCACCAGTTCTGGACTCCGAAATGGCAGAACTTTGTTGAGACAAGTGACGCCGTGGACGTCGTCGCTACTATGGTGGCCCAAGCGTCGAGGTCCTTTGGCATGGCCATGGAAGTGGAGGCTCTTTTCAAAACCCTCCAAAAGAAGAATCGAAACTTTGTTGGCAAGGCTTCTCAGGCTGAGGAAGCGTTAAATAAAGTTAAAGCCGAGGCCGACGCAATAAAAAAGAAAGAAGCTGAGGAATCGACGAAACTTGTTTCTGCGCTGGCAGAAATTGACTCTTTGAAGAAAGAAGTCCACTTGTCTCAAAGTGAAGTGGCCTCTTTGACGAAGCGGGTGGAGACTTCCGATGCTCATCAAAGAATAACTGCTGAGGCCCTTGAGAGGGCTAACAAAGAAAAGGAGGGGCTAATGGGAGAGGTGAAAGAACTGAGCTCCCAATTTTCCAAATTGAGGGAGGAGATAGAGGGGGTTCGAAGCGAGGCCGACCGATTCAAGGTCGAGGCGGAGGATCACTTCCTGGCGAACTTCCATCTTACTGAGAAATATCAACAGTTTGCCCTTTATTGGAGGCGATACGCATATACCGAGGTGGTAGAGTGGATCGAGGTGCATTCTACGCAGGACACCTCAGAACTCAGGGCTGAGTTTCTTGATGAAGAGCCGGAAGGGTCTGAGCCTCCAACTCCTTTAGAGGAGCCTCAAGTCATTGAACTTGACGAGGACGTTGCTCCTGAAGTGGCTCCTGACGCCATAGTTCCTTTCGTTGATCCCAAACACCCTCCCCAGTGAGCACAAGTGTAATGGCCTCGGCCTCAGCTTATGTACTTTTTGTAATGAAATTTTTTGTAATGAAATTTTTGCATTTCTTCTTTCTTCTTGCTTTTGAGGTCTTCCAAATAATATTTTAAGCGATTCTAGGCTCCTAGCCTTCGAAATACTTGTTTAAACAGCATGAGGCTTTTAATTATCAGAATAAGATTTTAAACGAATCGAGGCTCTTAGCCTCTCAAATAATGTTCATAGTGAGGCAAGGCCCTTAGCCTTTCAAATAACGTTTATGATGTCTGAGGCTCTTTGCCTTTTAAGAACAACAATTTAATAACTTGTGGCGTTTAGCCTTTAAAACGATATTTAGACGAACCGGGGCTTTTTGCCTCAGAAATGATTTTTTATAAGGTCCGAGGCTCTTTGCCTTCTAAGAACAAAATTTTTATAATTTGAGGCTTCTAGCCTTGAGAATATCATTTATATCGTTCCGAGGCTTTTAGCCTTTTAAGAACAAAACTTTTTTTTATAATTTGAGGCTTCTAGCCTTGGAAATATCATTCATAACGTTCCGAGGCTTTTAGCCTTTTGCATCATGCTGAAAATACCCCAAGGCTCTTAGCCCCTGAAACAATCTTTAAATAACTTCGACTTGATATTTAATTAACATTAGGCAAACAATCTTTAAATAACTTCGACATGATATTTAATTAACGTTAGGCTCCCAGCCACTGATTTATAGAAAACAAACGATCCAGTTGAGGCTCTTAGCCTTTCATTCAAATACAACAATCAATCCACACAAAATAGACGATCCATACCAAATAAACGATCCTACTGATAGTACTTCCGCAAGTGTTCCACATTCCAAGGATAAGGATGTACCCTTCCATCCATGTTTTTGATTTTGTATGTTTCTGGCCGAATTTCTTCACATACGCGGTAAGGACCCTCCCAATTTGGACCCAGGGTTCCCGACCCATGCTCTTTAGAGGGTGGGAATACCCTGCGAAGAACCAAGTCGTCCAACCGGAATGCTTTCTTTTTTACTTTCGAGTTATAGTATCTGGTCATCTTACGTTGGTACATGACCATCTTTTCCTGGGACTCGTCCCTCCTTTCTTCAAGGAGGTCCAATCCGAAGCATCTTGCCTCATCATTGACTGTTTCATTGTAATGCATTCGCCTGCGTGACGGGAGGCCCACTTCGACTGGACTCATAGCCTCAGCCCCGTAAGTCATTGAGAAAGGGGTTTCTCCCGTCGCAGTTCGACTTGTAGTCCTGATTGCCCAAAGCACTTGGGGTAATTCCTCCACCCATGCTCCCTTTGAAGCATCAAGTTTCCTTTTCAGGGTGTACTTGATTGTTTTGTTCATAGCCTCGACCTGCCCGTTAGCTTGGGGGTGATGTGGGGATGAGAAGTGTTTCTTAATTCCCAGTTCTTCGCACATTTCTCTGACCTTCTTGTTGTCGAACTGCTTACCATTGTCTGTGACAATAGAATGGGGAATCCCGAACCTGCAGATGATGTTTCTCCAGAGAAATTTGGAAGTATTCGCCTCAGTTATTTTTGCAAGAGGTTCGGCTTCTACCCACTTTGTGAAGTAGTCGATTGCAACAATTGCGAAGCTGGAATTCCCTTTCCCCCTGGGCAGGGGTCCGATCAGGTCGACTCCCCACTTAGCGAACGGCCAAGGGCTGGATACTACATTTAGTTCTTGCGAAGGTTGCCTTTGGACCGTGGCAAAACGCTGACATTTGTCACATTTTTTGACGAACTGCTGTGCATCCTTTTTCAAGGTGGGCCAGTAATATCCTTGCCTTAGCGTTTTTTGCGCCAAGGACCAGCCTCCGGCGTGGTTGCCACAAACACCTTCGTGGATTTCTCTAAGCACGTAATCTGCTTGTTCCCCTCCGATGCACCTTAGCAGGGGCATTGAAAAGTCGCGTTTATACAAGACATCGTCTTGTAAGACGAAGTGGGCAGCTCTTCTTCGAAGTTTCTAAGCTTCTTCTTTCCCCAAGGCTATTGTGGTCTGGTCTTTTAGGTATGACATGATGGGCGTCATCCAGGGAGGGGTACCTTCTGTCCACATGACTGTTTCGCCGACCTCTATGGAAGGTCTCAGGAGGTGTTCAATTGGGACTACGTTGAGCAGTTCGGAATCTTTGCTACTTGCTAGCTTTGCCAGTGCATCAGCATGGGAGTTGTAAGACCTTGGTATCTGCATCAGTTCAAACATTTCAAAAGAAGGGACGTAGCTCATCACCAGTTTTAAGTAGGCTGCCATGGATTTGTCTTTGGCAGAGAAGTTTCCATGCACTTGACTGACAACAAGCTGGGAGTCGCTGTTGACTATCAGCCTCTTTACTTGCATTTCTCTTGCCAAACGCAGGCCTGCTAGCAGGGCCTCATATTCGGCTGCGTTATTAGTTGCCTTGAAGCCGAATCTTACTGCACAATTGAGCTTATGTCCTTCTGGACTGGTCAATATAACCTCTGCTCCTGAGCCAGTCTCGCCAGCCGACCCATCGACCGAGAGTCTCCAAATCTGAGGCTCCAAAGGCTCCATTACTACTTCAAAACTGGGAACAGGCGTGAACTCAGCCACGAAGTCCGCTAATGCCTGTCCCTTTATGGCCAGCTTAGGTTTGTAATGAATGTCAAACTCACTGAGTTCCACTGCCCATTTGAGCAGTCTTCCGGAAGCATCTGGCTTCTGAAGTACTTGTTTAAGGGGATAATTGGTCAATACATGGATACTGTGTGCCTGGAAGTAGGGCCTCAGCTTCCTAGATGCCGTTATTAGGGAGAGAGCTAGTTTTTCCATGTCAGAGTACCGAGTTTCCGTCGCTATGAGCGCTTTGCTTACATAGTAGACTGGTAATTGATGCTCACCTTCTTCTCTTATCAAAACCAAACTCAAGGATTCAGGGGTTACTGACAGGTACAAGTATAATACTTCATGGTCTTTTGGTTTGGAGAGGAGATGCGTCGTCCTGTGTGTTTCTTCAACTCTTGTAAGGCCGCTTCGCATTCATCGGTCCATTGGAATCTATTTCCCCCTTTGAGAATTTTGAAGAACGGCTGACATTTGTCCGTTGCTTTTGATATGAAGCGACTTAAGGCTGCAACCCGTCCAGTGAGGCTTTGTACCTCTTTCGGTTTTTTAGGCGATCTCATTTCAATCAAAGCTTTGACCTTTTCAGGTTTAGCTTCGATCCCCCTCCTATTGACAATGTAGCCTAAGAATTTCCCTGATGATACTCCAAACGCACATTTCAGAGGATTGAGCTTCATCTGGTGTTTTCGTAAAATTTGAAACATTTCGCACAGGTGGGTAACGTGATCGTTCGTCCTTAAACTTTTTACCAGCATGTCATCCACATAGACCTCCATGGTTCTACCGATGAGATTGACAAACATCTTGTTCACCAACCTCTGATAGGTCGCCCCGGCATTTTTCAAACCGAAGGGCATGGCCCTGTAACAATACAACCCTTTGTCCATGACGAAGGAAGTGTGTTCCTCGTTAGGTGGGAACATGGGGATTTGGTTATAGCCTGAGTAGGCGTCCATGAAGCTAAGTATTTCATGCCCTGCAGTCGCATCCACGAGCTGATCTATCCTGGGAAGTGGGAAGCTGTCCTTAGGGCACGCCTGATTTAGATTCGAGAAGTCTATGCAGACCCTCCACTTCCCATTGTGTTTTTTGACCAGCACCGGATTGGAAACCCACTTCGGATACATTGATTCTCTAACGAAACCGTTGTCGATTAATTTCTTCACTTCTTCCCTGAGGGCCTCATATCTCTCTGGATTGAGGGCTCTTCGTTTCTGCCGATGTGGCGTGGCCTTGGGATCGATGTTTAGGTGGTGGCAACTGTCCCTAGGATCAATGCCCACCATGTCGCCGTGTTTCCAGGCGAAAACATCAAGGTTCCTTACTAAGAAATTTTTTAGCTCCTCCTTCACCTTAGGTGGCAACTTGCTTCCCACCTGTAGACACTTGGATGGATCAATTGTATCAATAGGGAAGGTCTCCAATTCTTCCATTGGGGCTGTCTGGGGCTCGCAATCGATAATGCGGGAATCTAATTCTTCCAGATAAGTCATTTTTTCTACAGTTGTCCCTTTTTCAGGGGCCTCGGTCATGAGAACGTCTCTTGGCATCGGCATAGCCCCTTGTTCAGGGAGTTCTTCCATGTCGACGTCGTTGAGGATGACGTTGGTGGTTCTTGGTTCAGCCTTTCTCAAGGAGTTGGAGTAGCATTCCCTAGAACCTCGCTGGTCTCCTCGGACCGTAGCCACTCCGCCATCCGTCGGGAATTTCATGCACAGGTGGTGAATTGAGGTCACAGCGCATAATTCCTTTAGCGCGGGTCTTCCCAATACCCCATGGTAGGCGGACCTGCTATCAACTACAAGGAATTTCATGAAGTTTCTGGTGACCAGTGGTTCGGCTCCAATTTCCATTGCCAAGGTGATTTTCCCCCTTGGAATGATGCTATCTCCCGTGAATCCGAACAAAGGGGAGTTAATTGGGGACAACTCGTGATCAACCTCCATTTTGTCGAACGTGGCACCAAAGATGATATTGACCGAGCTTCCATTGTCTACCAACATCCTTTTCAGGCCATTGCGAGCAACAACAGCTCTAACCACCAATGCATCGCAGTGGGGATAATGTACCCCCAGTGCATCTTCTTGTGTGAAAGTGATTGGGGACGAGGACCCACTCGTAGATTGATTCACTATATAGCTTGACATCGCTGGATCAGTTGCTTCCCTGGCATAACTCTTTTGGGAATTCCTCGAATCTCCTCCCATGTGAGGACCACCAATGATGGTGTCAATCTCCCGAACAGGTTCGTTGCTCGGTTGAGGTCCTCTCCCTTGCCTTTGACTTTCCCTAGGCTCTCCGCCGTTGTCTTCCCTTCGTTGGGGGTGGTCATTGTGGTTAGTCCGACGTCGTTCGTGGCCTCCAGGGGGTCGGTTAAGTTTGTAAGGAGCGTTCCTGGGGGGATACTTTCCCCTTGTTTGGTTTTGATTTCGCGAGTGTCTTGCGACATCCCGGCTTTTCCGTGCGATGACCATGGACCGGTGGTAGGAGCGATGAGTTGGGAGCTTCATCCCTATCTCTAGGTTCAGCTCCTCGTCCCCTACCTTGACCCTTCCGTGGCGGTTATGGGTAAGATTGACGCTGATGCATTTCAGCACCAGGATTCACCTCCTCATAGGCTAAAGTGGGTACGGCATTGAGAGTGGCTGCAGCGAGCTCTTGTCCATGGTTCAGTGGGACCTGATGATCCATTAAGTGAGAAGTTGGGCCTTTTCCTCTTTGCATTTGTGGAGGCGGGAGGCCTCGACTTGCCCGGTTCCTGTGGTCCTTTAACTCTTCATTCAGAATTTCTCGCCTTATCATTTCTAAAAGGGCGTCATAAGTGGTTGGATCCTTGTTCTGTACGTCCCTCCAGAAGAGGGAGTTCATGTCTAACCCTCCCCTCGGCGATCAACGCTTCCTGTGCGCGACTGCATACACAGTAAGTCATTTCGTCCGTGAAACGGGACAAGAAGGTTTTTAATGCTTCACCCCTTTGCTGTCTCATGTCCTGCAGCCGCGGATTGGTCTATCTCCCTCCTTGCTTGTCGCGAAGCGTTTTAAAAACGTTTTCTTCATGTCTGGCCAACTTCGGATGCTCCCTTCAGGTAGCCTAGCGTACCAGACTTCGGCACCTCCACTTAACGTTAGGTGAAAAGCCCTGCACTTTGTTGCCGGAGTGGCCCCTTTCAAATTCATGTGTGTCTTGTAATTATTTATATGTTTGGCAGGATCACCTCTCCCATCATACTTCGGGATTTTAGGGAGAGTGAAGTAGTTCAGCATGGGGGCATTTCTTATTGCTGCTGAGAAGGGGGATTGGTCATCATCGTCATCTAGGTCGCAGGATCTTTGGGGTTCGTCTGAGTCTTCATCCTCAACTCTGAAGGGTTCTGGACGAGGCGGCGAGATTGCTGCCTCTTTCCTAGCCTGGCTCCTCCTTTCCCGCCTATTTCTGGGGGGCGGGGTCAGTGATTCATTACTGCATGCTAGCCGACCTTCATGATAAAGAGGGTCCGGTCGCCGTCCCCCGTCTGGATGAGAATAGGTTTGCCTATTTCTAGGCGCGGAAGGAGAGATGTCTTGCCTATTTCTAGGTGCCTCCGAACCTATTCTGTCAAAAACACTTCCGGCCCTTCGAGGTCGTCCTTTTGGCTCGTGACTCGGGAGATGGTCAAACGGTGCTCCGTATGGCCTTTCTGGGGCGTAATCTATGGATGTCTCCATTTCTGTCTCCCTTTCTTGAGGGGCTTGCATTCCAGTATACGGGGTCTTGGCCGCTTGGCTTTGAACTTCTTCCTCTTGATAATACCCTTGTGCCTCAGGAAGGATGTCGTCTGGGGCCGTATATGGGGGGGCATGATATCCTTGCCATTGCATGTTCGCCAGCATCTCTTGCATGGCCAAATTCTGCTGGGTTATGTTCCTCATGTTGGCGGCCATGGTAGCCATTTCCCTTGTGAGTCTGGCCGCCACCCTGCCTCCGCCTCTAGATCCTCCGCGCCTTCGTATCGGAGGTCGTGGGTGTGGAGCTGGAGAAGTGTGCGAGGGCTCCCCTTTTTCAGGGTGCTCTCTTGTCCTTCTTGGGGCTTGCTCGTCGGTCGAACTCATGATCTATAAAGCTTCCCTCGTATTCACAGGTTCTGATCCTTCCTTTCTTTCCGGATCTTGCTCCAAAGCAGAGCTTCAAAGTTGTAACTTAGCTTTTTCTTCGTGTGCTTTCGTGGTTAACCGTATAGATTCCCACAGACGGCGCCAATCTGTTGACCCCAAAAAATGAGCTCAACAGATACCGGGCCCACTCTTGCCGTGTCAAGTACGATTCCGGCACGTTTCTACCGGAATGCGATCGGTAGCTCAACTGTTCATGAACGTGGGAGGTACTTTCTGGCCAGAGACAGTGATGTTTTGAGTTCCGGTAATAATATATGAGGGAAATCACACTATCAATAATTTCCGGGTTTTCTTCACGCTTATTGTCCAGATTCCTCTTCTACCAGGGAATATGTGGAAGGATAGATAGGATGTAAGTTCAAGTGTTTCTCTGGATTTTTTTTTGATAACACTCAGACTTTTCTCCTTTTCTGTTCGAAGGGAAAATCTTTTTTTTCTCGTCGTAGAAATGCATCATTTATACAATTCTGGAAAATGTGGCGATCGTTAGATCAGATCCACGTGGAGACATCTCCAAAGCTGAGGCTTCACGTCACCTTCTAATCATCGCATTCAATGTTTGACCGAAGGTCAACCACTCTAGTGACTGGCGGACATTAAATACGACTGCCCACTTTATTGTAGGCGTCCTATTAATCAATCAAAAAGATCTTCAAATCTTCTCGGAGCAACGTCGAGTTCATGACCCTCAGAGGACATCAGGAAGACCTCGGATCACGCACGGTGTCGTCCTTGAGGAAGCGCCTCATGCCGAGGCTGTATGGAAAATGTTTATTTATTTATTGATGAAGGGCCTCGGCCCGTTTCCTTCGCGGGGCTCCCGACCCACTTGGTTGTCCTCTCTGCTCTTTTCTGACTGCCTTACACGTGGCTTGCCACGCGGCCAGCCTTCTGCAACCCTCGAAACGAGAGGGGAGGAGGGGGGGGGGGGGGGTAACAGACAGTAAATCTCGACTGGTGAAGCACCTGATGTGGAGTGGCTTGGACCTGCTTAAACCCAAATCAATGACATATTGGCCAGCACTTGAATCCTTGACGGTTGAAGCCTCACCGGAAAATCAAGAATCATGAAATCTAAACCACCGTCTCTCACCCTCCTCCGCCGCCTGATAAACCTAGACTCCGCCATCTCCCTCCACCTCTACACCCTCTTTCACCCAACCTTACCCTTCTCGGTCCTCAAATTCCTCGAATTCTCCGGCGATGGACGTCTCTTTTTCCCCATCGTTCTCTCACTCCTCTACACCACCACCTCCATCAGCACCCTCACAACTACAGCCACCCTCACCGTCACCTCTCTCCTCCTACTAAACCTTTTACTCGGATCCCTTTTGGACCTTCTCTTGATTGGCCTTCTCAAACACCTCATCCAACGCCCTCGCCCAGTTTACAACAAGAACATGTTCCTCTCTTTCGCCGTTGACCACTGGTCTTTCCCCAGTGGGCACTCCTCTAGGGTTTCCTTCATTGCCACCCTCATTAGCTTTTATTCAGCTATAGTGGAACAAATTTTGGTGGCCCGATTGAAGTTTGATGCTGATAGTATGCTTGTTGAGTATTTTGTTGTGATTGTAGGGGTATGGGCTGCAATTACATCAGCTTCGCGGGTACTTCTGGGACGGCATTTCGTGCTTGATGTTGTGGCCGGAGCGTGTTTGGGTATTCTTGAAGGGATCTTCGTGATCAGAGTTTTTAATTACGAGAACTTGAAATCCTTCCTTGGATGACACTACTCCACTGTAAGGTTTTCAGATTTCATTGTATTTTTCGTCATTCTTGTTCGAACGTGATATAATCTAATTTTTGTTAGGATACAAATTGATGGAGAAGATTTATTTGGATTACTTTTGCATTAAGTTTAAATGTTAATTATTTCGAAAGTCCATGGATTCCCCAATGCGTTATTGACATGTAGTATATTTGCAAGCAATTTCGTAAAAGTGAGTAATGCATTAAAGTTTATAAGTTTTCTAATTGTTTGGAGTGATGTATGGTTAATTGTGCAACTAAAAAAAATGCAACTGTTATACCTATTAGCTATATCTGTTCATATGTAGGCATTTTGCTTGCATGTTTACTGGGATTCTGGGTGGTCGGGGTCAAAATCACAACTGTTCATGAGCTATTAAAGTTCTCCTTTTGCGGGTACTACCTACAAAATTTGAGGTAGGTAAGTAAACATAACATGGGCATAATGTACACACTGATCTGATCCCTTTAGTACCGTGAGATACATGTCACTTTGAAAATTTTGTAGTCTACAGGTAGGTCCAAATAATTTTAGTAGAAAAATTATTATTTATGTCTTATATAGCTTGATAGAGCACGATTTAAGATGTCATCTTGTATTGCTATTTAATTCTATTCTGGCTTCAGTAATACCATTCGATAAGAAGTGAAATATATGTGAATAGTCTAAGAAACGATGTAGAACACGGACAAGGACGGACGACAAACCAATATGTTGTTTTCCAAAAAAGTAATATATGACACGTCAGGGACACTTTAGTGAAAATAATATAAATTAATTTTTTTCATTATAACGAAATAGGACATTGTATACTTGTTGCATCAAAGTGTATATAACAAATACAAAGCGCAAACATGACATCAAGTTCATGCATATTTTCTCATAACAACGAAATTTAATTCTAACATTCATCGTCACTTGCCTCTCCAACATTTTCATCTCTGTTCCCCCCCAAGTTCTGATTTATGTAGAGATAAATTAGCAACTTCAAACTTCAAGCACACCAACGTTTTCAAATAAACTAAATATACGAGTTAGAACGCATAAGGTTTTCTGTATCAAATGTATTCCTTATTTGATGAGGAATTAACATAGTAGTATAAATAGTTGCCTTACCTTAAATAGGATTTGTATCTTGTATAAATGTACTATAATCAATTCTCAATTTGGTATCCAAATGCCTCATAAAGTCCCTCCTTGGGAATATTGTGAACTCATCATTGAAAAGAGATGAATATTGCTATCAACGGAGTCTAAATCCTCTTTACATTTGGAGCTTATTCATATAGTAACAACGTAATTATAGAATGAAACATCGTAATTATAGAGTCCCTCCTTGGCAATGAATGAAACAACGTAATTATAGAGTCCCACCAAAGATTATCAATTACTTTAATTTTCACAAAATTGCTCTTTTAACATGTGAGCTTCTCATACAATGACCATTCGTAGCTTGAAGACCTCCATTGATAAGATTAAAAATTATTTGAGTAATAATATTGTATTATGAGCGGCTCTACAAGACTCGCAGTGTTAAAAATATGTATCGATGTAGTTGTTTTTTGCATGATACTAGCAATTTTCTTTTGTTTTTATGCTGAAAAAGATTTAAGCTTATGAAGTCGCCTCCAAGCCATGATTATAATTGATAAACGATCATCCCATTGAGAAAATGATGCGTTAAGGATATTTTTGTGAAACATAACGAGCTTGATGATCCTTGGTGGAACTACATAGGTTATGTTCTTTACTGCTCTTATTTATGAATTTCTTTGACTTTGTGATGTTATGATATTCATAAACTTTGTCTTCATTTAATTTATGTCATATGGGTTACAATGATAGAGATGGGAAAGCGGACGACTTTGATTAATCTTCGTATCTTGTAAAGAAAGAATCTAGTATATTTACAAAGAGAGACTAGCATGTGAATGTATTGGTGGTGATGCATTTGAAGATATTGGTAACTTGAAATTAATAATTGATCTCTATGAATCAATTTGAGGAAATATTGTTTACAAATGACGAAGATTTTGGAAATATAATGAGAGAGAATTGTTCTTTCAATTTTGTTTGGATGAACATCATGTTATGAGAAAATATATACAAACTTAATGTCGAGATTGTTTTATATTTCTTATATCCACTTTGATACAACAAATACAATATTCTATTTTCGTTGAGTAAAAAAATTATTTTAATCAACAAGCCATGTCCTAGTTTTTTGAAAAATCATTTGCTAGTGCGTCTATGTTGTGTTCATGTCGGTGCTTCTTAGCCAAGATTTATCTATGCATGTTTAATTCAGCGCATTGTTTCGAAAAGCACCCATGGTTTACTCATTAAGGCATGCATCATTTTAGGTCTTTCTTAATGTCTCAAAGCTTACATTTTTAGTGCCACTTGTCAACACTTACGCCTGAACATATTCAGGTACACACCTCAAGGCATAAGCTTTGTGCTATTTAACCATTGACTTGAGCTTTTTTGGCTGGTCTTGTGTAGCACAGAATGTTTTAAGGTTTTCTTGACTATTTTAAATGCAACACTACCCTAATAACTAGAAAAGAGAGAGAGAGAGAGAGAGAGAGAGAGAGCGCACTGAAGCCAGCATGTCCTAACATCGTACAACTGAATTGCGAAACCCCTCTCCGAATTGAAGTTGCAACTTTTCAACGGTGAACAATCGGTGACAGGAGACTCGTGACAATGAACTTCACTCTCTTTTCTTTCTTTTATAGTCTTCTCATTGTTGTCTATGTGTTTTTGTTTTCTTGTCTTAAAGTTAAACCAAGCAAAATTCTTGAATAGTTAGCTCAGTTGTTTCATTTGGTTTGAACCTTTAGTTCTAGTTGTAGATTAATAGTCTCTTTATGTGATCTCTACAATGTTAATTTTATTATTTGCTAATTTATTGTTCCCTTTTAAGTTTGAGTCGCAAATCATACTTTAATTTTTCTAAAATATTCTATCATGAAGGCTTTAGATTGTTAACAAATTTACGATTTATTACAATTATAATTTTTGAATTATTTTTGGTTCGTTATGTTGAGCTCACGCTGTACCTCACAGAAGCAAAATGCCTTGATTACTGATTAGTGTTTTAAAATACTAGTTCCGTTGGTGAACTTTTTGTGGCCCCGCCCTGGTTCAATCCAAAAGACCTAAAAACCCTTGGAAGTTTGGGGCAAAAAACATGAAATATAGAGTTGGGTAATTACCTTCTTGGTTTGTACTGATGATCTTGTATCTGGCTCTTGCACAACATGTGCACTTAATGAGATATTATTTATCTTAAAAGTTTGTGTTCGAGATTGTTTTGTACTTGTTCTTTTGTTGATATTCATGATGTGTAACTTAATTGGAGTTAATTTGAACACTAATGACTGCAGTCCAATATTTATTTTATTTTATTTTTTCACCGGGTACATCCTTCTTTCATGCATAATGGCGCTTGTTCATAACTTTAGGAGTGGATTTTACACACGTGAAATATGATCTTGGGTGCAGAAGTCCAAGGGAAAGTCCTAAAAGGACGACAATTTACATATCTGATATCTCATTTGCTGTTCTGTGAGAATAATCAGGACAGAACTTTGGTTTGCTTTGCCTCCTTTATAGTACAATTTCTCTAACTATTGGATTTAAATTTCTTCAGGCCCTCACTTGTGTGAAAGAAATAAGATCTAAGGAACTCCGTTTTAAACTACTTTCCGTCCCGAAGTTCTTTCGAATTTTATCGCATAGTTGAAAATGAGACAATTGGTTTTAAATTGAACTTTGAATGGTTTGTTTGGGAAATCACCCAAAATGTATTCTTGAGTGAAGGCAGTTATCAGTAGATCTGAGTCAAATTTATGATCTATCCTTATTGAAATATAGTATAGAATAGGCGTCTTGTTGTTGGCTTGTGTGCTTTCAGAATGAAATTACCCTTGGTGATCCTTTATCTCATCTTGAGTCCATGGTTGACGAGCACGGTGTTTAACATAAATTCTCTCTGCCCCCCCCCCCCCCCCCCTGGAGGGGTTTGTTTAACATAAATTCTAGTAGCAGGGCGTAATTATGTTATGATGGGATTTTAGTTAATGGGAATCTGAAGAAGAAACAAATAAAAAATGATGAAGTGTAAAAGATTGACAGGAATTACACAGCTAGCATACTTGGAACTTGAGTGAAATATTGTCGGCTTCATCCAATGTATGAGCTTGGGTATTGCATCTCATTTGGGTCATAATACTTGCTTACCAATTGAAACTGAAATTAGGATCTAGAAACCAAGGCCCAAGCATTGTCTTTCTCAGGAATCAGGGAGAGGACGTCATTTCATTGTGTTATGGAAAAGTGAATGTTTGCTAATCAAAAAGTTCTCTAAAAACTGCGGATGTGTTAATCTTTGTCCTTTTCGTGGCCATAAAATCATTATATGATGTCTCCAACTTGTGTTTCTCTATTTATACTAATGCTTGTCATCATTCATCGACTATATCTTCGAAATATTACTTTGATGCTTTCCTGATGTGACTTTCTTATCATGTTTCTGATGTCAATTACCTTTATAATTCCTGTTTTTCACTTTAGTAACCTCTAATTGTTACTGTAATCTATAAAGTGTTGTATCTACCCATCATAATAACATATTGAAATGACAGGTGGGGTGTCTCTTCATGTGACCTCAAAGAATCTCACCTCTCTGTGTCCCTAAGTTGTTGGATTGAAAACTTATTTTCTGTTAAATTATGAGTGAAAAGTTGCATCTACAAGCTTTAAATGTTGTTGGGTTTTTACTATTCGAATTTCTATAGGTGGTCCTGTGCCCGATACAGTTAATGATAGCTTTATTTGATAATGCACTGTAGGGGTCACTCGTGGACATTAAGATGTGAATATTGTCTGTGTTTCATTAAGCTAATAGTAGTCGGTGGATGTCGTTATGCTGGTCCCCATGTATTTCACCAATTTGTACAAAATAGCTAGCTGTGCATAATGTGATCTATCCCCTTTTTTGCCTTGATAATTGATCTTGCTTTACTTATGGAACTGTTGGCATTTGGCTTTTCTCAAGTGTTTGATAGCAATTCTTACGGGGTGACGTGTTTGATATGCAAAAGTGGACTAGACCAGACTGTACAATGGGTGGGAAGTTTTTTATACATGGAAAATATCCGTTAAGCATATTGCAGTCATATTTTTAGGTCGAAGACCTAGTTGTTGGATATATAAGCAGCATTAGAAGTGTAAATAGAAATTTTTTTCAAGTAGTGAGTTTGAAAGTGATCAGGAGTTGAAGATACACTATGCTTGGCGTATGACAACGAGGAGTATGGTTAGGGCATGTGAAAGTGTAGTCTTTTAGATTTTATATTTTAACTTACAGTCTCTAAACGGGGTAACCATTTTTTCAAGGTTACCTCAAGCCTCTCTCCTAAGTTTATGTTTTGTACTCTATTGTTATTGATAAAACATGTAACCTATTGTGTTTTTAATTTAAAAAGGGTAAATAGAAATCTTGGAGTTGTTGAATTTGTCTGCATTTTAAGTGGATTACTAAATATCATCTTGTAACGATTGAGTCACTTGATTTATTTATTTATTTATTTTTCTCTACCAAGGTACTTTGTCGAGTGGATTATTGAGTTTCGACTTTGTATACTTTTGCATCAGAAGTGTCCTAATTGTGTCGTATAGAGTTCATTAGTCCATTTTATTATTTTTGACTTAATGGTCTTGAAGTACTTCATGATTTTATTTGCATAATGCTACTTGGACAACTTTTCCCTTACATTGAGGATGACATCCTCTTTGATTTAAAAAATTTGTGAGCGGGGAAATGTTTTTTTTTTTAAAACTATTTAATTGTATGTTGTCACGTGACACAGTGTAAAGAATGATTTAAAGACGATGCACAAGTAGCATGATAGTTTTTATATTGGGTAGGGAATAATTCTAAAAAATTATGCTAAGTGTACATTCCATGAATTACATCTTGGTGTACATTGTGTGTAAATTCAAAGTGTTGGGCAGGAAAAACTATTCAATCATGTGTTGATACGTGGCACAATGTTAAAAATGATGTAAAATAAAATATACATGTATAACATGATTGAATTCAAGAACATGTATTTATGGTATAAACGGAAGCGGGAACCTCTCTTTAAAAACTTTTGAGGACAACTCGGTATTGGTACAAAATGTAATTTTAATTTGGATTATACTCCTTGTACATCGGGTGTACAGCCACCCCCTCACAAGAGGGAGCCGTATACAAATAGCCCTTTTTAATTTAGGCAAATTGTGGCTCAGATTGGAAACTTTGCATTATTCTAATGAAAATTGTCTATTTTTAGCTTGTATTTGATGCATATTTTTTAGCAGAGAATGTATTTTTTTGTGATGTGATGGTGAATATGTGGTTGAAAAAGAATGAAAAGTTATTGATGTGATGGAAAATATTATTTTATTAAAAAATATGTGGTTGAAAATGAGTAAAAGAATGAAAATGAGAATGTGACTCAAATAGGGGCTCAGGGGGTTTGGTAAAGCACGGGAGAATTCGACAATTAGTAAGTGGGAATGTTGTCAAAAATCATTAATGTAATAATGTTTGGTTCGAGTTACATCCTCCTCGTACTGTAAACCTTTTTGCTTTCAAAGTTGGCCCTTGTTTGGTTTAGTTTAAAAAATTAAGTCAAAATTAATAATTAATTTTAACTACATATTTTATGGTACTCACAATATTTATCAATTTTTCAACTATATATTTCATCAATTTTTATTAAAATCTAGTAAAAATTTAATTTTACTTCTTAATCAATTGCTTGGGTAAACTTTTTCGTGGTTATACAAATAATATGTTTATTACCTGTTTTTTGAATTTTAATTATATATTTGACGTGTTCGACTGAAGAAATTAAAAATATATATAGTGATTAATTGTGTGTTTATCGTCTTATCTAATTTCTATTTAGTTCAACGTAAGTGAATTGCGAGTTGCTTTTCTTTTTCTTTTTTCAATTTGAATACCCACCAACCAATAATAATAATAATAATAATAATAATAAAAGATTTTTAAAAAATATTATTTTTTATATAATTTACTTATAAAAGTTGGAAAAATCCCATTCGTAGAGAAGACATTGAGACCATGATATGTTCTTGAATTACATTCAGAATAGATACATAGTAATTAATATATATTCTTGGCTTGTTCGGTTAGTCATTGTCATTAGCACTTTTGAAGAAATATTGAAAAACAAAGTAGGCCATTTATTTAGTTTTGTAATTTCCAATTATGAGAGTGTGAAACATATTGTTCCATGCCCCCATTACTCTCCAAACACCCTCATATTCCAATCACACAAATTGGATTCTTGCTTTCTAAGATTTATTTTAGACTTTTTGGTTCGTTGACTTTCTGTTCGTCTAATTATTTATTCCAGACGTCATATATGATGTTGTTGAAGTTTTTATATTAAAAACGTTAAAAGTACACACAACCTTTCATTATTAAAATTGAGTCTTTTCTTTGTAATTTGAATTACATTACTCATTGTCTAGAAGATAAGAAATGATAATAAAACTTTGAATGCAAAAGTTTGAAAGACAAGGCATTTGATATTGATAGTATGGGTTTGCACATGTAATGTTGGAGAATTGAAGAAGTGTGAATTGATAGGGGGAGCATGATTGAAATGGCTTCACCAACACAAGAAATTTGGTGCTGTGGGGACTCATTTGAGTTGTTTTCCAACTGGAATTTGAATTTGGTGATAACACGAAAATTTAGGTACGTTACATTGATAGTCGGTGATTTTTATTTTTTTTTCTCGATTCATTAACTTAATTAAAAGTATGTTTGAGAGTCATTTATAAAAGACTTAAATAATTATAATTAGATAGAAATAAGTGATGAATAAGTTGATAATATTTGTAGATAACACGAAATGGATAAAAAATGATTTGACCGATTATAAACATGCAGACATGACCATATGAATGCTATGTGCATTTGCCTTGTGACATAAGGGCAGGCCCTTACCTACATGAGCTAGTATCAATTGCCAAATATGATACATACTATCAAAAGTTCTGTCAATGATAATAATGCTACTAAAATTGAATACTAATAAGTTGGTGCCACCAATTAAAATTAGAATTATTCTACTCTACCAGATTTTGGTTCACAGATTTTGTACAGACTATCTCACATGAGGTGGGTCCCGATGACCTAACTCATTAAAAAAACCCCCCAAAAATGTTAAAACACCCACCCACCTCATCTCACATGGCTGTGCCAGGTCTTTTACAGACCTGGCACAGCAGCAGAACTCTTAAAATTAAATATTAATAAGTTGGTGTGTCATTTTATATTCCGATTCAATTGGGTACACATATTTTTAAATTTGTTGAATACTATATAAATAAAATTAATATTTTAAATTATTAATCAATTATATGTAATAAATAATTATGTTGTTTAAAAATTAAATTATTAGATAAAATCTCGGCATCACGTATCCAGGTCTTGATCAAAAATAAATTCAGCATACTCTTGACTTAATTATATTGAATGATTTATTGATCAAGAATATCGATATTATCTCTGAGAAGGGATGATTTAACATATCGACACGGAAACGTGAAGATTAATTTCTACATAATTTGGTGCAGTTCAAGATAATTTGTGTATAAAATAAGGTATCAAAATATTTCAATAATTCTTTATCCACATATTGAATATAATAATAAAAATTGTACTTTATATAGAAAATCGATGCAATTCGGTACTCACTTACATGCCAACTTGTTTTCATTTATTTTTTGCTGGCAGTTGGACCAACACAAAATCAACAACTTATTTATCCTCAATTTTAAATAATAATTCTATATTACGACGCTCCACCCACGTGGATACAATGTGCATGTTTCACAAAGCTTAAACGTTTTACTTATAAGTAAATAAGTGAATTTAAAAAAAAAGTTTTGTCTTGATCAAACCTAAAAATAAGAAAGATGTTTGTGTTGAAACTAATTCTTGCAATTTCCATCAAAATACATAATTCTTTTTACTCATAAGTTAGAAAAGAATAGTTATATACTAAAAAGTAGATTTTATTTACTTTTAAGCTTACTGTTTACACGAACATATCGTAAGCGTGTCTATATCTACTTGTATTTTTTTTCCATCTAAAGTCATATATGTGTCTAGTTTTTAAGAAAACAAAGTATATATATATATATATATTGTAAGAATACCTCATTCAATAACATCCATCCGAAATTTTTTCGATTCTAAACGGTTTGATCTAATATTGTTGAAATAATTAATGTAAATACCATAACATGGAGGACTCTATTGTTGAAAATTTATTTCACTTACCAATCACCATCATTGTTAGATGTCGAATACGATTTCGTATCATAATGCACCTTAATAGTTTGGCGACTATTCATCAAAACTGTCAAATGAAAACCTCAATTTACGCTATCATCACATGTACACACCTGCATATAAATGCGCATTTTACATTACTTCTATTTCTTGTAGAAGAGTTTCATGATGAATCCACTTTAGTAACGTTTGAAAATTAATTTCTAAAAGAACTTTCTCTTCCAAAAGAAGAGAAATCATATTGGATCAATTTTCTTTAAAAATATTCTAAAGGTATGTTTGATCGCATTTATTTTTCATGGAAAATGTCAATTTTTCATCCAAATTTCTACTTTGAAATGTTTGATTGTTATTTTTTTCCATAAAAAATGTTTTCCAACTTTTAAAAATATGCATAATTTTCCTTGTTTTTAAGGAAAATATTTTTCATATCAATGAAGCAACTCTAATTGAAAGAAGTACTTTCATAAAATTAATTAACCAAGTTCAAAAAAAAAAAAAATTAAATCTCAAAATTTCCTTTTTGACTTTTTAAAAATCACGCCAAGAGTGTACCCTAAGTCATTCCCTTTTTATCTTTTTAAGTACGAGCTCCCATGTGGATTCCCACTGCCATCCCCTCAAACCTCTCTCCTAAGCTTCATTTCTGGTATAAAAAATCTCATTGATTGTATAAAACAAACATTATACCCATCCCAAACAGTTCAAGTTGGATACATAAAAAAGATATTATTTTCATGTTTGTGACCGTTGATTATATGTGGCTCCAATTATTTTGATTTTGCTTTTAGGACTTGTGATTGGGACTAAGTTATAGCTTTTGTGGACCCAAAATTAATAGGGTTTACTTCCAAACATATTTAGAATAAAGGGTTGAGTTTGGTCTCAAAAAGGGTTGCCAATGCCAACATTACCTAGTGAAATATTTGGGTTAAATTCACCAATGGTCACCCAACTTTATAATCGGTATCATCATGGTCACTCATTTTGATTTTGTTTTATTATGGCCACCAATTTATATTTAGTGTCACAATGACCATTCAATTTGATTTTATTTCATCATAACTATCCAATTTCATATAACGATTCCCGTTGGCCATCCAATTTCATATGATATTTCACCATGACAACCAACTTCTTTTCACAATTTTCATTAATTTTAAAATGGGTAAAACGGTAATTTTACATTTTATATATAAGGTGGTAATGGAATTAGGTGGTAATGGTGAAATGTTACATGAAATTGGGTAGTTATGGTGAAATAAAATCAAATTAAATGGCTATAATGATACTATATATAAAATTGAGTGGTCATGATGAAACAAAATCAAATTGGGTGGCCATGGATGGATTTATCCCGACATATTTTTAAATTAAGTTATATGTACATTGTTGTTTACATTCTTCTTGATGTTCTTATTTATGTGTCAAAATCTGGACAGTGATGTCATAGAATGTTGTACAATTCAAAGACTTTGATGGATACCGTGTGGAATAGTGCCAAATTTAATGTAAATGAGAATGTACACGTAGCATGATTGAATATTCTTTTATAAATTTACTTGCCCTATTTTGCATTAACTTTTTTGTGTCTACTCTTAATTGATTTCAATTAGATTTGATTAAAATCCAGATTGAATTAAATTAAAAGTGTTTTGTACCTGTTTAAGATTGAATATTTTTATCAATTGCATTTCATAGTTTATTTTTGGATCTGCATTTAGTCTTCTCAATTATGAATAATATTTTAGGAGATGAAAAAATTGTTAATTAGGAAAGATATTGGGATTACTGAACATTTCTTAATTTTTTTTCCTCAACAGAAAGCTCTTTCACATTCATATGATTTTGTAAACGGACAGTCATAATTTTCTAAAGCATCCACAACCACATTTGCGTACTCAAGAATTTATATTAAAAAAATATTAACATAAACATTTTCCATCACTCAACCAACAAAATACATATTTGTGGTGTAAATTATCAAATACTTGTTCTATTTGTCCTTAACGTATCCCATAGATGCACCTATTATATATTTATATTCGTTGAAACCCCCTATCGCACGTAAAAAATAGGTGGATTTAAATGTTGCCCTAACCATTAGCAACCAAATCGACCAACTACTTGGATTCAGCAACCGAGTTTTGCTTGCAATAGGGCATAAAAAAATTGATCTAATCTTAATCGATCGAGAACTTTACCAACCAAGTGTGGTTGATGAAAGTGTTATAGCAACAAAGGTCGCCAAATCTTTAGTTGGTAGAACCACAATTTTTTTTTGGTAGTGGAACAACATGAAGTATGGTTTAGTTATTTAGAGCCAACCTAGCACATGGCACGACACTATAAAAGTTCCAAAAGTGTCCAAGTTGTATGAATGACACTTTCTTGATCTTCCAACAACTCTCCATCGTCTACACAATAACTTTAAGTGAAGAAAAGTATAATTTAGTTAAGATACTTGAAGCTAATTAATCCAGCATGATTGAATTACGACAATCCCAAAAAAAAAAAAAATTCAAATTGTATGAATGACATTTTTTTATTCTCGTAACGGCTCTCTATTGTCCACACAATAATTTTAAGCATAGAAATATATAATTTAGTTAATATATTTGAAGTAAACCTAACACGACACTACACGTTTCAAAAAGTTTCCAAGTTTTATGAGTGGTACTTTTGTTCTTGCAACAACTCTCCATTGTCCACAATAATTTGAAGCAAAGAAAGGTATAATTTAGTTAAGGTATTTGGGTAGTATGTAGCCATGCTGTGCTTGCTGGATTATGGCGGCACGCGCATGCGTGTGGGTCAAGGACCAAAGATTATTAAGAACCCTTGCAATCCAAATTCAATTGCCAGACTTCCACTATATAAATCATATCAAAGTTTTCTAACTTTCCTACGTAGGATGTGTTTAGCAATTTCCAATAGTTAAATAATTTTAAATGATTTTCGAGAAATAAATATATTATGTTAATCATCTCGTGGAGTAAAACGTGAAATATACTTAGTCCCATTAAAACCAGAGTACGGGTCCCATTGAAATTGGAGCATAAAGTTGACCAATTTCACTAATTTAAAAATCATTTTCCAACATAATATTATATAATGGGTCGATGAAAGATTTTAATTTCTCATTCTTCATAAATCTTGTTTGGTGTTATGTAGATAATGTGTCAAACATGTATGATATATTAGACATAACTCCAAAAGATATATAAAATATAAACGAATAAATTTATTCGTTCTACAACCCTTTAAACTTGTAGATAATTTAATTGAATAATGAGTTAAGTGTAGAAAACACTCATTTATGAAATTTGTGCATATATATCAAACATTTCAAGAAAAAATTTAAATTCAACGAGCACGTTACAAAATGTGTAGAAAATAAAATTTAGACAAATAAATCGGCCTCTCTAACAGATCAAAAACTTAAAGAGTGTGTCGAAGGAAATACGATGAAAATGCACGTTGATAAAAAGTAAGGCTGAGAATTTCTCAAAGAGTTTTAGCTTCTCTCTTGATTCTTTTTATGACATCATTTGCTCAAAAGAGCTTGCTTGAAGCCAACCATTGAATTAAGCCTCAAGAAAGATGTGCTTAATAAAATTCACCAAAATCGACAAATCAACCTTAAGCAAGTAAAATTCACTGTTTACAATTAGTAATCATTTTTAATTTTTTTTTAAGGGCGATTCTATGTTTACATAATGGTGCATACACGGCTTTACACCCCCCCTCTCCCCCCTCACATAAAGGGGGACCCACACACAATAAAATATTTGTGAGCCCCCCTCCATATGAGGGGAGTGTACAGCCGTGTGTACACCATGAGATGTATACATAGCATTTTTTTTTTTTATAACCAATTACAGATAGTAAATTCCACTGTCATATTAAGCACCATTGATGTTAATTGTTAAATAGCATTATTCGCCACTGTTTGGGGCTCCATTTTAAGTCTCTCTTAATTTTAACCACATAATCTTTATTAAAATAATATTTTACGTAAAATTAATTTTTATTTTTTAACCACATATTCTCTAAAAAATCACTATTATAAAATACATTTTTTTTTCTAAAATTAAATTTTAGTGGAGTCCAAACAAATGCTACTTATAGATAATAATATTATATATCTAGATTGCTGATGATCAGCCATATATGTGTCAATTAAGTTAGAATAATGCTCATTGGCTAGGGTCAATGATAGGAGATGAGATGATATGGTGTTTTGGTAGGGTAGAATTGGGTCTTGTGTGTGTGTGTGTGTGTTTTTTTTTTTTCAAATTGTCATATTATATATTGATACGCGTCCCTTCTGTCATTGACTCTGTCGCTGTAACAAGATTCATTCAGTTACTGGACATCTTAAATATGATTGGTATTATCCTTCAATTTAAGAGGACACTTAATTGTAACCAAAACTACTAAATGTCAGCAATCTATAGATAACATTATTCATTAGAGACAGTGATTTTCATTTTCATTGCGCTATATAAGGACCATATTTCTCCAACATTTTACGTTGGTAGCAAAACACCTTCTACTGACAGGTTTTTAGACCCCAATTACGATTTTTCAGACCACAAACTTAAGGAGGTAATTAATTTGCAAATGGAATTGTAAGATGAAACTATTTATTCCTATTAAAATAATGGATATTTTTCTTCCAAAAATAATATAAATGGCACATTAATGACATTCAAAATCCAGTGCACAACAAAGTTTGATAATACTCTTTTCGAATAAAATGAACAAAGAGTATTTGAATTTCAAAATTGAATCTTGAAATAATATGCATATAGGTGGTCCTTAATTTCAACCGCTTAAATTAATTCATACAAACAAATTATATTAGTATTATGTTCGACAATTGAAAGTAGTTCGTACTAACAAACTCTTCCAATGTAGATGAGAGGGAAACGAACTAGCAACGCATCTATAATAATGGTCTATAGTTTATTGCAAAAGAATATTATCTATTATTTCTCATAGTCAATAATTTGATGTGGATAGGTTCTCTCTTTTTCTTAATATATCATATGAGAGAATAAAACTTGGTTTGGTATTGGTGTGCTTTTAAAAGATAATTTTATTAGCTGTGTTAAAGAAAAAATTAGTTGCAGAAAGAATCAGATAAGCGTTTGGTAATCTTTTACGTTAAATTGTTGTATGTATAAAAAGCAGCATTTGAATGTTTGATAGATTAAAATAATAACTAAAACTATCAAATATTTTTCAAAGACTATATATTCACTATAATTATTTAAAATTGTTAGAACTGGGGTATAACCCGAATTCCTTATTTGAAATATTGAAGAATTCTAATTGAAGTGCACGTCGTGAAGAATTCAAATTTGAAATACTATTGGAGTCCTTTGTCAAGTTGAATTCTATTTTCGATGCCCATTGGGAGTTGATAATTGGTATTGGACTTGAAAAAGAGTTCGGAATGGAGAGATATTCTGATATCTTGTTTGTTCTACAACAATTGATATCAGAGCGTCAGGTTCAGCAGTTCCACAAAAGTGCAAGGTTTGATTTGTTGGAGGTTTTTTATTCGTGATGGCTTTCATGAAGTATGACATTCCGCTTTTGGATTGGAGTACTAGATTTTCACTATAGTAGGTTAAGATACGTGCAGCACTCACTCATCTGGATTCAGATGATGCGTTACTGGGAATTGAAAGGATGCTCGCAACTTTCACCGCGTGGGAGAAATTACAAAAGGATAAGAATGCAGCTTCTTACATTCATCTTCATCTATCAAATACTATTTTTCAGGACGTTTTGAAAGGGAATTCAGCAGCTGCTTTATGGTTGAGATTGTAGCAATTGTGCATGACTAAAAATCTGACAACAAGTTGAACCTCAAACAGTGTTTATACTCTCATCGAATGACAGAAAGATGATAATTGGAAGATCACCTGCCTGTATTTAAGGATATCGTCGCTGATTTGAAAACTTTGGAAGTAGAATATGATGAAGAAGATTTGACCTTGATCCTATTGTGTTCGTTGCCCGCTTCTTTTTCTTCATTTAGAGACACAATCTTGTATAGTCGTGATACTCTCACCATAGAGGAAGTGTATGATACTTTGTATTCAAAAGAGAAGATGAAGCATCTGGTTTTTGATACCAGAGATGGAGAAGGACTGGTTGTTCATGGTGGTTTTGGAAGTGGTAAATCGAAATCTAAGTTCAGTAATCAAATTTGTAACTACGGCAAGAAGAATGTGCACTTAAAGAAGGACTGCTACAAATTGCAAAATAAAGAAATGATGGCTGCAAGTAGATATTCAGATACTTCAGGCGAAGCAGACCTTGCGGAGAACGTTGTAAGTGATGGAGATCTCTTAGCTATTTCTGATATCAAGTCTAAACCAGAAGATGATTGGATTCTTGATTCAGCATGTGTGTTTCATATATGTTCTAATAAGGATTTGTTTGCTACATATGAAACTGTTTCCAAATGTGTCGTGGTTATGGGAAACACCGTTTCTTGTCGGGTTGTTGGAATTGGTACAGTCAGATTGAAACTTTTAGATAATACAATTAGAACACTGGCCGATTCGACATGTTCCAGATTTGAAGAAAAATTTCATCTCATTGTCTATCCTTGATTCAAAAAGTTATGAGTTCTTTGATGGTGGTGGAGCTTTGAAAGTTTGTAAGGGTGCTCAAGTTGTATTGGAGGGACATAAAAGGTCTAAGTTATACATCTTACAGGTTGTGTAAAATTTAGAAGAATCAATCAGCACAAGTTTAGTACCGTGGTGGATATTCAGTTTGGTACAATACCTTTAGGAGCTCATAAGTGGTCAGATTTGAAGAAGACAATTCAGTGGAGTTCAGGAGATATGTATAATGCCCCTTTGCCACCATCACCTGCGGTGCCATTGTATTCAGTTGCTAGATACGGACCCAATGGAAAAATGTATGTGGATGCTAATTTTGTTGATCGTGTTTTAAGTGGAGTAGAAAGTGTACAATCTAGCCATGAGTCTTTTATAAAATCATTTGGTATTGATTCTACTTTGGGGTGTGTTACAGCCCATTTTGATTAATTCAAAATCATTATGATTTTTTGGGGATTTGAGATAATTCTGCATAGTAGTACTTGGATTCATTGGAAGAGGTGGATTATTGTGTTTTATTGGAAAAATTAATTTTTTTGTTACTGTTGAATAAGCCATTCATTTCTTGGTGGAATTCGTGTCAATGTTGAGATTGTTAGAATTCTAATTGAAGTGCACGTCATGAAGAATTTAAATTTGGAATACTATTGGAATATTATGCCCGAGAGTAGCGCCTTGGTGTTACCGCGATGTTTTCGTTTTTCCATTTTTTCTCTCCTATTTAGTTTATGATTCAATTTTTTGACATTCTACTTCAACAAAAGCTCTACCAAAAGGGTTTGGACGTTCTCTACATGTTCCCTATAAATATTAGGCTCTTTTATACAATCTTATAAGTGTGAGAAAATAAATTACTAGAATTATAGGGTCTATTGTAATTTTTCTCTATTCTGTATTATTCTTGAGTTAATAAAATCTCTTAATTTTTCTACAATATTCTTGTCTTTATTATTATCTTGTTTGATCATATATTTCATTATTATTTGCCATATAACTTCAATATCTCAATACGGTGGTTTGTGTCACAACAAAATTTTGAAAAAACTAACATCTATTAAATCTCAAAATTACAAAATAAAGTATATTTCATATAATAAAAAATACAAATAAAAGCATAGTCCATACAGTACACAAATATTCAAATATGTTCATTTTATCTTTAATAAATCAGACTTGCAGCAATTTTGTTTCTCAATTTCTTAATTGTTATATGATAAGAAAAGATATCAAATAAATTTGAATTATCTTTAATAAGAATTATGGAATTGAAATGCTTTTAATATTGGATTACTAATAAATTCAGGATATAAAAGAATAATTTAACTAATTAAGATTAAAATTTTTATTTTAATAATAGATAAGTATTGGACAAAGCTAGAAACAGAATACGAGGAGCTACCTTTTGATGCTTCTCAAAATTTGATGTTAGATGGTATATATTCTTCTATAATTACGTTTTTTTTTAAAAAAAAAACTTACCAATTGTTTAAAGTAACTTCTAATTCTTTAATAATCGGAAATTGTATCTCCTTCTCCCGCTGCCTTCCAACCCGTGGGTGCACTTCATTGTGAAATACCATATTGGCTGTTGTTTCGGTCGAACACTCTCTTTTCGTTGTCTAATTCGTGACCTGTTATTGTGGAATATTCATACATTTCCCTATTCATTAATATTATTCATTTTTTTATATATATTTTTTTGTTTACTTTACTTTTTTATTTGGCATTTCTTCTCGTGCCAAATAGAAAAAATATTTTATTATACAATTAAATGTTAATCTATAAACATCATTTTCCTAAATTATCATTTTGTTGTTTTCCTTCCAAAAAAAAAAAAAATGTATAACTTATGCTGAAAAATTAGAGAGCCACACATTTTTAAAAACTTGAGATAGAAGTTCATAAAATTCTATTTATTTAGTTCTAGACATCAATAAAAATGCTCTTATTTTAATATGCATTGTAGCGTTCGTCGCTATGGTAATTACCTCTATACGTTCCGTCAAGGAAATGAAGTAGTCCACACGAATGGTGATCGAGTTTGATAAGATTGTATTTCATTTCTTATTTACAGTTCGTGAAAAAAGATTGTGTTATAAACAACGAAGAAGATACCCAATTATTCTGATACCAATTTAATGTAATAATAGGCGATAAAATAAAATATGATACAATATGAAGTAATTGTTCGTAAGAACACAAGAATAAAATAATTTGTAGAGTAAATGAGATTTCACTAACATATGGAGAAATAATATAATAATTTTGTGTTTATAATTTATCTAATTTAATCTCAATACAGTGAAGAATTAAATATGTATAGTGGATGTTTCAAACCCTAAGAGTAGAGTTATAGGTAGAAAGGAATACTCGAAACACGATAACGGGTCTAAGCCGGACGAGCCGTCGCTCGAGCGTCGGAGTGCCAATGGGGCGGTGTGGCATCGCTCGAGTGCCAGCTCTTTGCACAAAATTTTGACAGCGTCGCTCGAGCGGTTGGCTAGCGGAAAAACGCCGAAAATTTCTCTCTGATTCATATCTTGACCTCTTCAAGTCCAATCCAAATTTCAACTCCCAATGGACTTTCAAATATAACTTCAACTAAAATTTACCAAATATATTTCGAATAGGATTTCAAATTGAATTCTTCTTAAGCGAATTTAATTAGAATTCTTAATTATCTTTCAAATAGAATTCGGGTCACACTAATTCTTACATATTAAATAATATATTTTGTCCGAATTTCGAAAAAAAAAAACACTTGTTTCAATGATCAAGTCACCAAGCTATTTAAAATGGCATCTCTACATGTAACTCGATGAAGGTTAAAAACTACATAAATGTCTCGATTGAGTAAATAAATGTGACATCATCAAAAGAAAAAATATTGAAAAATAAGAGAGATATAAAACCAAATTTTTTGAAACACAAGAATTGATAAGAGTGAGAATTATTATTAAGTAAATGACATAAAAAAAAAAAAAAATCAAAGAGTGAGGGGGTACCCTCATAATTAGTGGCATCACCAACCTCTGTATCTCCGCATCTATGTATGTCTGTATTAAGACAAAAACAAAATAAAACGTCGTTTCTCTTACAAAACATTTTCATTGCACCCCACAAAATAAATGACAATTTCATTATACACACTAACTTGTACAATAATTTATTTAGGGTCGAAAAAATCAAACACCTCGTACAATTCTTACTATAGGGTTCGGAAAATTCAAAGACGTAGAAGTTTGTCTAGCCATCAATGGTGTTTCTATCTTAAAAAAGGAAAAAAAAAAAAAAAGAAATTTGCATTTTTTAATCTGTCTTTGCATACATTTCTGCACAAACTCTGATTATATATAATCAACCCATATGTTTTACTTGCTTCTTTACAAATTCAGGCTTTATTTTTAACTAATTCTCTCTCTTTACTCTTCAGAATTCCTGATTTTCAGAGCTCTCTCAGGTCCCTCTTTCTCTTTCTCTTCATTTTCTTGCAATATATAGAGGTATAGATACATGCATATAGACATGTGTGTATATTCAAGTTCCTTTTCTTTTTTTTCCCTGATGAATGTTTTTTTGGGTATTCTGTGTTGCAGATTTTTTTTTTCTGGGAGGGCTTGATGTTTTTGAAGATATAATTTATTCAACAGGATAAAAATGCGGGTAAGGGAAATGCACCCTTTGTGCTGCATAACGCTGGAGAGTCAAGGAATTGGGAACGGTTCGCCGGAGCCGATGCTGTTGAGAACTGGGTCGGCGGTGGCGTTCTCCGGCGGTGGATCTGAAGTCAATGCCGGGGGATCTGAAGTCAGCAGCAGTAGCACCACGACCAGTGTGGCTGGGATCCTCTACAAATGGACGAACTACGGCAAAGGGTGGCGATCCCGGTGGTTTACCCTCCGCAGCAACGGCGTACTGTCATACTCTAAAACCCGCCGCCCAAACATAGTGCCCGGCGATGACGTAATCCTCATCGGCCACGTCAAGCCACCCACTAGTCGTAAACGCAGCAAAGCCGTTGGCATCGTGCATTTAAAGGTGAGTATAAGCACTCAATTCAGTTCATCGTGAATGAAAAACAGCAATGCATTAATTGGGATGTGATTGAGGGTTCTTCGAAGAGGTAGAGGTCCTAGAGGATGATGAGTCATGAGTGAACAGTGGAAGAGAGAGTGAAAGTGGGGGCTTGTCTTTTATTGTTGTAGTACAATAAAGAATTTCCTTCTATTGGCAAAGAATTGAGCCAGCGAAAATTTACTATGGTTGTTACCATTTCTACGGCAAGAAAACTCTCTCTCATCTTTCTCTCATATATCTCTTTCTCTGTGTGCTGTCAGGCACCAAATAGCTTCGAAATCTGAGCTTTTTTGATTTTTCATCTGTATAATTTTGTTACAGCAGTTTTTCTCACTAATTAACCAGGCATTAATCTATAGTGCGTCACATCAGCAGGTGAATAGTGGGGGGCCAAATCTGGGGCAAAACTAGTGTAGGCCTATACCTATCTAAGTTCTTATTCATGGTTTTTAGCGTCTGGTCACATCACCATTTTGATCCAAAAAAAGTAAAAAAAACAGTATTTAGATGAGAAAAAAGGACCCATTTTGATGCAAAGTGATGCAGATTTGGTTATTTGTTTTGGGTATAAAAAATGGTGTTTTGAGGTGGGAATTGGGTTTTTTTCTTTTGTGTTTTGATCTGGAAAAACCTAGTATTTTGATGAGAAAAAAAAGATCCATTTTGAAGCAAAATGCAGCAGCTTTGATTATTTGTTTTGTGGGTATAAAGTATGGTGTTTTGAAGTGGGAATTGGGCAAAAGGCAGGATTTTTTTCTTCGTTAAGAAAGGTAGATCTATACAAGTAAAAGAACTTGTAAGCTTTTAAACTGTTTTACATTGTAGCATGTGACCAGAAAATGAATGAAATTGACATTTTCAGAAAGAAAAATTAGAAAATTGATTTGAGGAAAGAGAACTGAGAATCTTGAAATGGATATTCTTGCAAGGTGCTGTTCTTAGCGAGCCAAGAACTCGGTCAAAATTCTTCTCCTTTTTTTTTAAAACCCTTTTATGATCCTAAATTCATCCGAGCTGTTAATTGTGTTTTGGGGTTTCCTTGCTAGTTGGCCAGAAAGGTAATAAGTTTTATTTAATTTAATGGTTTATGCTCTAGGTACTTTTTATTCCTATTAATTGCTATTGAAAATAGTTTATGATGTCAGAAATTTATCCCTTGAGTGAAGTGCCTGATGTTGATAATTACTTGCTTCAAGTAATGGTTTTTCAATTGGTTGATTTATTTAATGTAACTTCACATTTGATGGCTTATTTGAGAAGTGGGTTTTCACTATTTGTTTCGTAGTGATTCGCAAATTGAGATGAACATAAACACTATGTGTGTATATTTGGGCTACTTGATGGAGATGTAGAGTAGTATCAGGAGGACAATTAAATTGTAAAGACACTTGGATTTGTTTGCAGATTTCGTCATTTCGTGAGAGTAAATCAGATGATAGGCGATTTTACTTATTTACGGCTACAAAGACACTTCATTTACGGACTAATACAAACAAAGAAAGAGCGGCCTGGATACGTGCTTTGATTTCAACAAGAAGCCTCTTTTCATTGAGACGACTGAATGAGAATATCCCCATTCTAACTAGAGATTTATCAGTATCGACTGAAAGACTAAAGGAACGCTTGCTTGAAGAGGGAATTGGCGAGGGACTTGTCAAGGACTGCGAGCAGATCATGCTTTCAGAATTTTCTGAAATACAGGGACAGTATAAAGTTCTTTTCGAAGAGCGCTCCAATTTGCTGGACACATTAAGACAATTAGAGGTATTTTTGCTTAATCCTTTTTTACTAGATCACATGTTTAGTTGAATTGTTTGAAGCTCTCTTTCCAATTTGGACTATTTATATGCTTACTTTTCTTCTTTTGCATTATGTGGACAATCTTCCAAACTGCTTGGTTAGATGTTGACAACCTATTAGATGCATAAGGCTTGTTTCTGGATTTTATTGTCTTTAAACAACCATAGCCTGACCTTTCTCGGTTGCCTGCATTTGATGATAATTCATTACTAGTTTAAGCTTTAAGTTATTAAGCTGCATTTTCCAATGAAACTAGACAAACCTTATCTCTACATATAGCTTCCATATTCATTCAAAAATAATTTTAATATGCACCATCAAAAAACGTCCTTATGATTTTCTTTTGTGATGGAAATTGTTTTTGAACACTCATAATCACGGAGGGACTAAACTGTAGCTAAAATACTAGGCTAAACAAATAGACTCAATTGTAGAAGAACTATGGTTTCGTGAATTCATATTTATGATTTTTTCTTTATCACAAGAAACTCCTATAGAAGTTGGAAATTATAGTGACATCCTTTTTTCATTTTTCATCTATGTGCAATCTCTGGTTATTGGAGAGTCTACTGTATTTTGCAATCGAGAGTAAAAACACCTTTAGTTAAATTTAGTCAAGTACTAATACAAAAATGTGGTGATGTTAATCTGGATAAGATTTTTTAATAATGAGGAAGGGCAAGTGTTATTGATGCTTACACATTCTTATGTTGCATTTCACTTAGTGTTTAATCCCGACTTTAATATATATTTTAGAGCATATGTTCATTATCAAGACAATGTAATTCATTTTAATTTTCCAGGCAGCGAATATTGAAGCTGAAGCCTCTGGAATTAATGATGGTGAATACCAATTGATGAAGCAAGAGTTTTCGAATCTATCAAGTGGAAAAAACATTGGTATGTTATATTTCTTTACACTGCCTTGTGCCCTTGAGATGATTTTTGATTCTGTATCTTGGTTTAAGGTGTGCTGTCTAGTATATATAACATAAGAATTTGGGGTACAATTAAAATGAAGTTCGGTTTTTGAAAGTACGGGAATAAAATTTTTGGTATGAACTCTCATGTTTGGAGTAACAGAATATAGTTGACTATTTGTTGATTTTGCTCTACCTAGAATTTCTAAAGACCATAAAATCAGAGGAACCCTTAATTCGAATTTCATCAAATGCGATCATTTGGATGAGATTTCAGATAACTTAAAAAGTTCCTGCCAAATCCTACCAATATGCGATCCTGGTTTTTTGTGTTTTCGAACATGTAAAATCTCATGAAATCTCATTGAGTTCCAAATCTTATAAAACCATAAGACTATTAAGAACATGTTGAAAGAAATCTTAATATCATTTTGGAATCCAGAGTGTTGTGCTTCTCGAACTTAGTAAAAAGAAGATACTTATTGTTAAAGGGTATTTATGTCTTTTATGTAATGTCTAGGGTTTCCTAAGGTTTTCCTAACTCTTATTATAAATAGTGGGACAGGCTAACACAATTGTTAAGCCTTCTTACTCTTTTACTTCAACATGGTATCAGAGCAAGGTTATGGGAGATTAATTCCATAAGATTTGTTCAAACCCTTTTTTTTATCTTTTCTCTTTTCTCTGCCTCTTTTACTTAAAAAAAAAAAAGTTATCGCTCATTCCGCTCTTTTGTTCACCACAGATCACGCACATCTGTTCATTCCACAAGTTCACATCGCGACTGTTCATTCATTACGCGCTACGTTATCCGGAGGTACTTGTTCACCAGACCATTCACCCGGCTGATTCTTGTTCATCGGAGGTTATCGTTCGCAGTTCTCGATTTTAGTCGGATCTACAAATGTTCGTAAGTCTGGTTATGACTCTCACGTTCTTCGTTTAAACCCTACGAGTTGTTTGTATTGTTGGTTTGTTTCCCTTGTGCAAGCTTGTTTATTAGTTGTTGAATTGGAGGAATTAATATCGATGACTACACCTCAACCATTAACAACGTAAGTTGAACGGAACCAATTATTTAAATTGGTCTAAAGTTTGTGAAAATAGCCCTAATCGGGCCCAGGGAAAAACATCGTCACCTCATGGAATCCGCCCGACAGCAGATGATAAAAAGTACGACGGCGATTCAGTGATGCGCGAGTGTAACATTGTTGTGGAATTCGATGGAGCCTCGAGTGGCTGATCTGCAGATCAAATCTAGATACGTGCAAAGATATATGGGAGTATCTCCGTGTATTATATTCTAGTAATCTCACCAGGATGTATGATTTATCAGTGGAGTACTTCCAACTTCAACAAGAAGGCACGCGATCAGATTCTGATTATTTTGCCACATTCAACCGCCTCTATGAGGAGATGAATACTATCCTACCACCGACTATCGATCTCGAAGGAAATGCAAAGCAACGTGAGCAACATTTTATCGTGAAGTTCTTGGTCAAGTTACGTCCGGACTTCGAACCAGTCCGATCTCGAGATTCTTTCCGTGTTACCCTCCCCACCATCACCGAAATGTATTCTCGTGTTTCCCGAAGTACTACCAAGGACAATGTTTCTCAGCTCGGGTTCGTTCACGTCATCTGAGCATTCGGCACTTGTTACACAGATTCCCATGCGAAATCGAGATGATCCACTTAGTGGTGGTCGTGGTAGTTTCTCTCGTGGTCGCCGTGGTAGTGGCCCTCGGGGTGGACGTAGTGGTCGTGGTCGTGTCTCCATTCGTCAGTGCTCCTTTTGTGGGTTGGAGAATCATAATCGAGACACATGTTGGGATTTGGTTGGCCGTCCACCCAAATTTGCCAATGCAGTGACATCTGATCCAGATATTCCTACCATTCCAGTATCTCAGGCGGCTAAGGACATATCTGATGAGGAATATGCTCAGATCTTTCAGTATAGGGCATCTCAGCAGGCATCTCTTCCTATTGCTTCTTTAGCTCAACGAGGTACTTCTTCTGCTTGTCTTTCCATTCGTCCGTCCCCTCCCTCACCCTGGGTCATCGATTCCGCAGCCACTGATCACATGTCAGGTACATCTTCTTTATTTACGCATATTCAGTCCTCTTCTTCGTTGTCTCCTGTTACGGTTCTTTGATGGTTCCACTATCCCTATCCGTGGCGTTAGTGGTGGACCCCTCACCCTCCTTATCTCTCTCCTCCGTCTTGTATATTCCTTCGTTTTCCTTTAATTTGATGTCGGTTAGTAAACTCACCAAACATCTTAATTGTCTGTCTCATTTTTTCCGATTCGTCATTCTCCAGGATTTGAGGACGCGGAAGACGATTGGCACGGGCGTGAGGACAATGGCCTTTATTACCTTGATCGTGATGAGAGTCCCGCACACCCTCCTACGCATGTCCCGTTGCATCTGCTTTCACCAAATCCATTTGTCGCCTTGGTCATCCTCGCTCGGCAACCTCAAGTTACTCTTTCCTAGTTTCGGTCATTTGTCTTCTTTAGAGTGCGTAGTCTCATCAATTGGGTAAGCATCGTCGTGTTTCATTTGCTTTCCCCGCTCATGTTCGAGCATCGAGTCCTTTAGTTTGGTTCATTCGGATGTTTGGGGTCCTTCTCGTGTTACTTCTACAATTGGTTTTAGTTATTTTGTCACTTTTGTGGATGATTTTTCAAGAGTTACTTGGCTTTATTTAATGAAAGATCGTTCCGAATTATTCTCTATTTTTCGCATTTTGTCTTTGAAATTCAAACCCAATTTAATGTGCCCGTGCGTATTCTTCGTAGTGATAATGCTCGAGAATATTTTTCTCACCCTTTACTTCCTATATGTCGCACGGTATCCTGCATCGGTCTTCTTGCCCTCGCACACCACGACAAAATGGGGTTGCGAGCGTAAGAATCGACATCTCCTAGAGGTGGGCCGTACTCTCCTTTTTTGAGATGAACGTTCCCAAAACATTTCAGGCGATGCGGTTCTTACGCTTGCTTCCTAATCAACCGGATGCCATC
Organism: Fraxinus americana; assembly: GCA_035079005.1. Lineage (NCBI taxonomy): Eukaryota > Viridiplantae > Streptophyta > Magnoliopsida > Lamiales > Oleaceae > Fraxinus > Fraxinus americana. The sequence continues at coordinate 404,448 of CM068722.1, read as the reverse complement.
CTCTACCTGCGAGGCACGGTTCCCCATTCCATTCTTTTTCCCCGTTCACCTTTATTTAGCTTACCTCCTCGCATATTTGGGTGTGTTTGTTTTGTTCATCGGTTGACTCTGGCGGACAAAGTTTAGATCCCCGTGCTTTAAAATGTGTCTTCCTGGCTATTCTCGCACGCAAAAAGGTTATCGATGTTATAGTCCATCATTACGTCGCTCATTTGTGTGCCGATGTTACATTCTTTGAGTCCACCCACACTTTTCTACCCCATCATCTCAGTTGATTTGGATGTTACACTTCCTTTGCCCATTGACCCTACCCCCACACTATCTTCCTACGCTCCAGGATCCTATCCCCTCCAATCGTTCCTTCGGCTCCTTTGCGGGTATACTCGTCGCCGGAAGGACGCCTCCGTCGTGCCCATCAATTCTGTGTCCTGAGATTCTTCTCCAGCCCGCCCATGTCCGACATGGACATGCCCATTGCCATCGGAAAGGTAAGCGCACTGTACTACCCATCCTATTTCTAACTTTGTCTCATATGCGCACCGTCTCCTTCATACTCCTCTTTGTTGCTTCTCTCGTCCTCTATTTCTGTTCCTAAGTCCATTTCGAGAGGCCCTTATTCTCCCTGGTTCAAAAGCAATGGAGGAAGAAATGGCTTTACATCGAGAATGGCACTTGGGATCTTGTCTCGCTTCGCTGACAAAACTACGGTTGGATGTAAATGGGTGTACACCATTAAGGTTCATCCGGACACCGTTGATCGACTCAAGTGCTCGCTTAGTTGCTAAAGGCTATACTCGGGTCTGATGCTTGATTACTATGAGACATTTTCTCCCGTTGCCAAGCTCGCAAACACGTTCGTTTGTTCATCTCTCATTTGCCACTTTTCTTTGGCCCCTTACATCACTCTTGATATCAAGAATGCTTTCTTAAATGGCGATCTGACCGAGGAAGTTTATATGGAGCAACCTCCTGGGTTTGTTGCTCGGGGGAGTCCGATTTGGTATGTCGTTTGAAGAAGTCTATTTATGGCCTCAAGGCGGTCTCCTAGAGCATGGTTTGGAAGATTTAGTGAAGTGGTCATCAATTTGGTCTTCGGCGTTGTGAGTCGATCATTGTCTTCTACAAGCACAAGAAAGTCGGCGAATATTATTAATTGTGTATGTGGATGACATCGTGATTGCGGGGATGATCACGAGTGGTATTCAAGAACTCAAAAGTGTTTGCATAGTAAGTTCCAAACCAAAGATTTGGGGCACTTAAAGTATTTCTTGAGATTGAAGTTGCTCGATCAAGTCGTGGCATTTACCGTCCCGGAGAAAATATGTCCTTGATCTATTGAGCGAAACAGAATGCTAGGAGCAAAACCTATTGACTGCCTATGGATCCAAAACACCAAATTATTGCCCAGATCGGGGTATACCGTGACATTCGGCTAATATAGACGGTTAGTTGGAAAGTTGAACTACCCGCGATTGCTACGGACCGGATATCTCCTTTCTTTGTTAGTGTTATTAGTCGGTTCTTGGGTCGTCTAATGATTTGTCATCAGGATGCGATGATTCGTATTCTCCGATATCCGAAAGGCGCTCTGGTTGTGGTTTGCTATATCAAAATTTTGGACATACTCAAATAAAAGGGCTACACAGATGCAGACTGGTGGATCACCCCTAGATAGGAAATCTACTACGGGTATTGTGTGTTTGTTGGTGGTAACCTTGTCTCTTGGAAGAGTAAAAAGCGGTGATTTGAGTGGCGCGGTCGAGTGCGAGTCGGAATACGGGGCAATGGCGCATACCACTTGCGAGTTAACATGGTTGAAACATTTGTTGGAAGAACTTGATTTGAACACACTTCACCGATGGAACCGGTATGTGATAATCAGCTGCACTTCACATTGCATCCAACCCGAGTCTTTCCATGAGAGAACGAAACACATTGAAGTTGGTACACACTTTATTCGAGAAAAATTGCTGCGTGCAGAGATTGAGACTAGATATGTAAACTCAGCTGATCAATTAGCTGATATATTTACTAAACCGTTGGGGGGCTCAAGGATAAAGTACATTTGTAACAAGCTTGGAGCACACAATATATATGCTCCATCTTGAGGGGGAGTGTTAAAGGGTATTTATGTCTTTTATGTAATGCCTAGGGTTTCCTAAGGTTTTCCTAACTCTTATTATAAATAGTGGGACAGGCTAACACAATTGTTAAGCCTTCTTACTCTTTTACTTCAACACTTATATTTTCAATTTATCAGGTAATCTTGCAGTCTGACCCTTAACGGTGTAATATATGTTTTTATGAAGATCATAATAACTTCTACATTATATTTTGAGCAACTGTATTTCATGAATTGAACGGTGAACCTATAGTACAGCCTTCATTTGTACAGAAGTAATCATATAATTCTGTTATAAAATTCTCTTATGATAAACATGGTAAAGGAGAAATGCAAAAACTACCATTTTTAAGGTTTAAAAAATATTGACAATGGGAAACGGAATTGATTTGGTTCTTGAAACATTTTTTTTAAGAATTATTAATTATAAAGAGTTAATTATATGATTTTGTTTATAAATTTCATGGTACATTATGCTAATTCTATGAAAACCAAAAACCGAATTATTTTCTATCTAGTACTGGATGGCTAAAGACCCTAATCTGATTGCAATTATTATCAACCATTGTTAAAATGCAGTAATATGTAATACAATATGAGATTACTCATTATTTTACTTTCAAATATATGTGCCTGGAGAGTTTTTCATGCCTCGTGGGATGCAGAGAGGGAACTCTCTCTCACTACTAGTGAAATCAAATATTAAGCAAGCCTTGCCCCATGACCTGCCGACCTGTAAAAAGTACATAAGTTAGATGCTGGAAGTTTCTGTACGCTTTCCAATTACGATTGGCTTATGTGTATAGCAAACCTTAGAACTGTTAATCTGGTTTTTTGGAAATATTGTTCTTTCCTTGATGTCTTAATATGCAGAATGGAGCACTACAGAATCATCCGATGATGTTGAAAAACAAGACCTTGAGGAAGCATCAGATGAAGAGGAAACTCACTTTTTTGACACAAACGAGTATTTTTCTGAACCAACTATTAGTTGTGAATCACTAGGTATAGATCACATGGATAATGGCGCAAGACTGAAAAATCAAACTAATGATGTGAACAAGGCAGAGGCAAAGAAAAATGTATTTGCTTATAGATACCCACAAGTCGAAAGACGAAATCGGCTACCAGATCCTGTTGAAAAAGAGAAAAGGGTTAGTCTGTGGTCTATGATCAAAGATAACATTGGAAAAGATTTGACCAGAGTTTGTCTTCCTGTATATTTTAACGAACCATTGTCATCCCTGCAAAAGTGTTTTGAAGACTTCGAGTATTCTTATCTTTTGGATCAGGCATATGAGCATGGGAAAGCGGTAAGTTCGGTTTGCATTACCTTTTATCACTCTTTTTCCTTGATCTTTTTAAAAATAGAACATTTATTTTTTTGTTCTTCAATATACTTTCATAGTGTCTTGTTGGCTTTCTGCTTCCTGCCATTACCTGTTGGGAGATGCTAAAATGATTTCTGGCACCAGTTACCTTATGAATTGCTAAATATTTGTGATGCTAATATATTTTTACTTGTTTAACGATTTTGATTAAATGCAAACAAATTCCAAGGATAGAGATTTGAAGGCAAGAAAATGAGAAAGAGACGAGCATTAGAAATGGATGAACCTACTATGCTTATCTAAAGGAGTTTTTTGTGTATGTTATTTATTGATGTTATAATTTTTAATATTATTAGACATGGATGAAACAAATTTTATGAATAATGGAGTCAAAATCAAGATTATATTGTCCTGATGAGTAATTGGTATGGGTATGCAAGTTCAATACTTACGGAATGAAGGTGGGATGAAACACATAAATGCTATCTGATTTTATGTGATCGAAAAATATCTATCAAGTTAAAGGAAAGATTTATGCAATGGTTATTTAGATCATTTGTATATTATGATACTAAATATTATGCCGTTAAACGGCATAATGTCTGTAATTTGAAAGTACAAGGTACAATGACATAAAGCCCATGTTTGGTATAGATTCTTTAAAACTCATTTTTAACCACACATTTGTTAAATATTACTTTTCACAAAATCTATTCTAAAAAATAATGTCAAAATATTTAATTCTCTTGAATCTTTTAGAAGAGGTAGCTCTTTATTGAACATAATGGGAAAATAGGATTCATGAAACCAACCCGAAGTTTAATTGGATTAACGCTGGGTAGTAATAGTTGTACATATATGTTTGCCTTATAATATTAGTGAAACAGTTTTTTTCCTCTATCTCTGAAATTAAATGTTCTGCATATTTTTTGATCTCTTTTCAGAAAATTGTCTATGATTCTGGAAGAAGATAATGCTTCTTTAGTTTCCTTTTCACAATGGTGTTTGTAGCATAATTGCGATAAAAATTAACGTTGAAAAGTTTGTTGTACTGACTAATCTCTGCACCTGTTAGAACAAATTTGACTCAAATCAAAATTTAAGTTCTCATATCAAGTTTCGAACATTTCTAGTGTTAGCAGCTATGATTCTGCTATTTCGGTAGTGCTTTTGTGATTCTTCGAACTGTGTTCCATGAACTTGGATTAGTTTATGTATTATTGATTTTGATTGAATTATCTGTATATTTAATTTATGAAATGTACTCGAACTGAGTTGAAGTTACAGAGAAACTTTGAATTTACTTTCTTGAAGATAGTGTCATTAAATAGTTACAATGAGCATGTCTGATTTGTGTAATATAGTTGATTAGTATTTCTGCTAAAGTTTGGAATGTAAATAAAGCATTGACGCAAGGCTTCTTGATTCTATGTTGTGCTGTTTATTATTCCCAGGGAAACGGCCTTCAGAGAATTTTGTACGTTGCGGCTTTTGCTGTTTCTGGATATGCTTCATCAGAAGGCAGACACTGTAAACCCTTCAACCCTTTATTGGGCGAGACTTATGAAGCTGATTATCCCGAAAAAGGAGTACGTTTCTTCTCAGAGAAGGTACATAATATGAACCCCATTGAATACAGTCTGATTTAGGCTGAAACTTCTACATTTCATGAGATGATTTTCGCACAACCGACATTCATTTATCAAATTGGAATTGCATTGATAATTTCTAATTTAGCTTGTTCGCTTCCAGACCATGAAGTAAGATTTATCTTGTTCTTTGACTTTGTTTTTTAAAATTGTTGACCAGAATTTTCTTGAAATAGGTCAGTCACCACCCTACACTCATTGCCTGTCATTGTGAAGGTAAAGGCTGGAAATTCTGGGGTGACAGTAACCTTAGATCAAAATTTTGGGGGAGATCTATTCAACTAGATCCAGTCGGAACTCTGACTTTAGAGTTTGATGATGGGGAGATATTCCAGTGGAACAAGGTGTGCGCAACCTGTCCTTATCACAAGTACAATTGATGAGATGTATTAGCCCATCTATTACATGGCAAAGTACATTGACTTTATTTGTGGTGTCCTCAGGTCACAACCAGCATCTATAATCTAATCCTGGGTAATATATACTGTGACCACCATGGAACAATGCACATGCGAGGTAATCGCCAGTACTCGTGCAAACTCAAATTCAAGGAGCAGTCTATTCTTGAACGCGATCCTCACCAGGTTTATATGAATTCATTTGCACACACTTCTAGATGAGATAAACACATTCATGTGACTTTGTTTTCATTCAATACTTATTTTCTTAACTATACTGCTGGAACAGGTTCATGGATTTGTTGAAGATGTGACGGGGAAAAAAATTGCTACATTATTCGGAAAGTGGGATGAAAGCATGTATTTTGTAAATGGAGATGGGAATGGCAAGGTGAAAGATAAGTCTGACGCATGTTTATTGTGGAAAAAGAATGAGCCACCTCTAAATTTCACTCGCTACAACTTAACTTCTTTTGCAATTACTCTAAATGAGTTGGCACCGGGACTTGAGGTATGGACAATGTATCCACATACCTCTTTTTTTTTTGGTTCTCTTTAGTTTATTTTTAGTTGTCGTCTTTTATAACTCCACCTGATTTTGGGTATTTGATCACCGGTGAAGGAGAAGCTTCCACCTACAGATTCAAGATTAAGACCTGACCAACGGCATTTGGAGAATGGGGAATATGATAAGGCCAATGCAGAGAAGCTGCGATTGGAAATGCGACAGAGGATGGTAAGTGAAATTCCTATGTGCTATGTGAACCGACTTCTATAAACAGTGATGACATTTGAGTCTCCACTGTTTTATGGAACCCTGTATTCATGTTAATCCAAATATTTTAATATTACAGGCAACGTACATCATTCTTTAATTTATAAATTCTTGACAGATGTAGAGGCCTGCTCACATTTGTTGATGCGGGGTGGGGGAGGGAGTCCCCAACAGAATTAGTCACCAAAAATAATGTAGTTTATAGCAAAATTTCTTCACTACTACTGTTGTTTTGTTATACTTCACCTTTACCATTATACATGATCTTCAATGAGGTATCATCGTTTGAATTGTTGCGCCTTGCACTTTTGCATTGTATTAGCAAAGGTAACCTATCATTGCCAGAAGGCTCCAACCATGTAATAAAATCACTAATGTCCATAAAATACACTCTTTGTATTACGTAAATTCTCTCCGTTAGCTGTTTTAGGATACTTGTTACAATTGATGTTACACTATATATGACTCAGTTATACCATTAATAATCGTGCTCCTCCCATACCCTTGACAGTCCAGAAAATTACAAGAAAATGGTTGGAAGCCCAGATGGTTTGAAAGAGAGAGTGAAGAAGGATCCTTCCGTTATGTGGGTGGATATTGGGAAGCCCGAGATCAGGGCAAGTGGGATGGATGCCCTAATATTTTTGGCGAAATTAGTGAAGACCTCATAAATTCCTTCGAATGATCCTGACTTCTGAAAAGGTAAATGGCTTGCCTCAACTTTTCTGTTCTTAGTTTACATTGTTGAGGATAAATCTAACAATGAATAAATATAACAAAATTATAACCAATGTACAAGGACCTAAGATATACTCATCTTAATAAGGTTAAACTTTTAAGGTGAACTCTAAGTCATAATATGACATTAGAGCCCACTAAGCTCGCACGAGCAATTTGAATCCCATTAAACTTGAGACGAGATTCCAAGATTAATATGCTCAAACGAGTCATCTTCTTGCGGGAGCATGTTAAAGAATAACTCTCCCATTGAATAAATTATAAAAAATTATAACCAACACATAAAGGGTTTGCGCTGCTTCTCTTAATAAGGATAAACTTTTTAAGATGAAATTCCAAATTATTCTAATTTTATCATGCAAATTAGTGGCATCCCTCTTCTCATGATAGCTCCCGAGTTTATAGAGTATTGTTGCTCACACAATATTTATTTTCCTGCTGACTACAAATAAATTCATCTTCGAAACTTGGACGAACTGTATTACTCTGACTTTGCTTCGTGTTGCTGGTACATGCAGGACACAGAAAATCCTGGAGGATTGTTGAGCACAGATCAAATATTTCTGAGTTTTCCCTGTGCTGGAGATGATGCTAGAGTTAGAAAATTATTAATCAAAAAGTACGATAATGAACAATGAATTCTTTAGATAGGTTATTATATAGTGTGGAAAATTAGCTTTTACTGTATTTTCTGAAACGGAGTTTAGTCTTTGTAAGCTTTCGTCTCCATTCGTTGTGGTTCTCGGCTTTTCTTGCTGTGAGCTATGCATTTACTTTTAGGTAGTTATTTGTAATGTTGGTGCCCTGAATAAATATAAAATGTAAACAATAAATAATATAATCTGTAAAGGACTACATATTTCTGTGCTTTTGCAACAATGAATCAGCAAAACTCTCATATATAAAACTTGGGAGTAAATTGGAGAGTTTTGGTTACATGAAAGTTTACGGTGTATTGGCTTTATATTTATAGGGATTTTGGTAGTGGTCAATGGGGAGGCTTACCTTGCCTTTTTGCTTCTGTAATAGAGGAAATTGAAGAGTATCTAGAGAGAATTTTAAAATTTGAAGAGGAAATTTTTTTATAGAGAGTGAGTTTAGAGAGTCAAACTTACTCTTTATTAAAAAAAAAAAAAAATGGATGGAAGCAAAGAATTTTTTGGAGCCTAATTTTAAGTGATTATAAGATTTCCCTTTAAATTGAAAGATGATGAGACGCTTAACTTGAATCTGTCAATCAAGTCATAAAACCTTATTGGAGGATAGGCTCCCTAGTGATCACATCACAGCCATCAAGAATCTGATCACTTGAGGAGGTTAAAGAGACGATAAAATAATACTAGTGCCTTCGTAACACAATAAAATCTCTATAATATAACTATGCACGTGTTGTAAAAATTGTGTTTATGACAAAATAAAATTTCTATAAGATAATAATAAAAATTGGGGATAATTGTAGCAGATACCCCAAACCTTTTAAATAGTTGCAGACTTCTCCCTGACCTTTCATTCGTTGCAACTGTCGCCCCTAACCTTTCGAAACGTTGCGACTGAAGTTTCAATGGACGGATTCCATCCAAATGTCTGTTAGTTGACCAATAAATTGAGTGTGACCACATGTTTTATATTTTTTGTAAAGGGCATAATGGTAACTTTCAATTTACTACATTAAAATGAGTTAAAACCAAATTAGAGAAAAAAAAATTGTAGATCTTCTTCTCGTACTTCCTCTCTCCTCTCCAGCATTTCATCTGGTAATTGGTATAATATCCTCACACGCCATAAACGTTCATATATATATATATATATATATATATATATATATATATATATATATATATACATAACTCAATAGATGTCGAACCCACTCTTGCCACGTCAAGTGCTGATCTAGCACGTTTCTACCGGAATGGGAACGGTGGTCTGACTGTGATGAACGTGGGAGACACTTTTCGGCGAGAGACACAAATGTTCAGGCTCCGGTGATAGGATTAGGGCAGCACTTGCGCTATCAACAATTGCTTGATTCGTTTTCCTTAAATAAATCACTCTTTTTGTAATGGAATATGTGGAAGGATAGATACGAAAATGTATTGTATACTGTTGGAATATCAACGTGTGTTCTTCCTTCTGTTTTGTAAGATAAAGCAAAGCATATAAAGATGTTATTTATCTTTCTTGATTGCGCTCTCTTTTTCAATACAAAGAGAGGTTATTTATACTAATCTAACTGACGTGGTGACCATCCGATCATACCCACGGGCGACATCTCCTAGACCGAAGACTCACATCACTGTCCATTCATAGTATTCAATGTTTGACAAAGGGTCAGCTGAGCTAGTAATAGGCTAACACACTGACATGTTAAAGCTACAAACACTTTATTACGGACATCCCATTAATCAGTTCTGCGAGATCTTCGAATCTGTTGGGAGGCCACGTTGGCTTTAGCATACGTTGAGGTCAGCTTTGGGCTTATGGATATATGATGTGATTGAGGTTCGGTGCTTTAGTACTTCGGACATGAGGGACCTCTGCCTTCCTCTTGAGGGGCCTTAGGTAGATCTTCATTTCTTGGTTGGAAGAGACATTAGATGACTACTGCCTCGGCACTCGAACGACCTCGTATAGTTGCATTCTTTGTTGATCTTAACTATGCTGACCTTCCTACTGCCTTGCTAATTGGCTTTATGTCCACTTTCCTACAGAGAGTACGTGGATGTCCACGTGGAGTGCTGACTTGGAGCCTCTGATTTCGGGGGGTAACAATAGTCCCCCAAGTCTATGCATGATTTTTTTTGTAATGCGTGGACTTGAAAGTAATTTTGAGGTTGAGCTTCACAATAATAATATACTTTTTGAGAGCTTCGTCCGATTGATTCATCGACCCTCCAAGGTACCGAGACTACATCCTCTATTTTGAAGTGTTTCCATGCATTCTGAAGCGGATAAGGTCCGATGTGTTAAATAGCCTTGATTTTGACAGCTAAGAGGACATTAATCTCTCAACAATTTTGAGAAATACGAAGCATTTCAAATTATGGAACCCCAGTTGTAACGACCCGGGTCCCACTTAACGGGGCTGTCCTGGCCGTTAGATCGACGACGTACTGTCCTCACTGTACCAACATGGGTCTTTTCAGCATGCTTTGTCCTCACTCGCACGCTCCCCGAGAAAACTTCCCAGGGGGGTCACCCATCATAGAATTGCTCCAAGCCAAGCACGTTTAACTGTGGAGTTTCCAACAATGGACTTCCGGAAAAGAAGGTACACCTTGTGGTATGAGTAGTACCTATCAAATCTCTTAAACTTTCTTGGTCTGGAGTATTACAATCACCCCCCGTTAGACTCGCGACGTCCTCGTCGCGCTTGATCCATCTGAGGATCTGTTGCCAGACGTTGGGATTCTAGAGGTGGCTCCTACGAGTTCAAGAGGTGGCTCCCGTCCTATGGCGTAGCACTTTGTCCCGCATAGCACTTAGTTCCCGATTTCCGACTGGCAAACGTCTCCGATACCATTTGTAACGACCCGGGTCCCACTTAACGGGGCTGTCCTGGCCGTTAGATCGACGACGTACTGTCCTCACTGTACCAACATGGGTCTTTTCAGCATGCTTTGTCCTCACTCGCACGCTCCCCGAGAAAACTTCCCAGGGGGGTCACCCATCATAGAATTGCTCCAAGCCAAGCACGCTTAACTGTGGAGTTTCCAACGATGGACTTCCGGAAAAGAAAATGCACCTTGTGGTATGAGTAGTACCTATCAAATCTCTTAAACTTTCTTGGTCTGGAGTATTACACCAGTGATTTGATGTCGTAGTGCTTTCCCAAGAAAGGTAGCTGGTGCTGTGCAACTTCCAATACGCGTAATAGCTGCCGCTTTTAATGCGCAGTAATGATTGTTTTCCCATGCTTTTTAACAATACTCAGATACGTAAGGGCGCATGCGAGTGAGGTTCAAATCTGGTCCTTTGAAGACAAAGCGTCAGAAGTCGTGGGTGGCTCAGGTTAATACTTGTTGATCAATGGTTGGATGGCCCGGATTGAGATCTAACGGCCAGGGTTGAGCGGGTTTGCCTATGAAAGGCAAGAATCTTAGAGAGGGTTCCTTTCCTACCTTTTGCACGAATCTTAGCACTCTTTTCTCTTGAATTTACTAACTCCTTCAAGTTTCTTTTCTTTATGAGATTCTTTTGAGCATCCTTCTTTTATCTTCAGTTGTGCTCTTGTGAATCCTTCTCTGACCAGTAAGTAATTAATTTCTCAAATTTTTGGTATTCTTTGCATTTATGGCTTCTTCTGCTTTTTCTGGGGACGGTGTAGATGTGACCAATGTGGCTAAGGAATTAGGAATCCAAATAACTAGTACGACCGACCTTAGGAGATCTGTTGAGGCAAGCTGAGGTGCCTCTATATCGGGGACGTTGTCAGAGGTGATAACGGTGTGGGTTGGGGGCAGCGTCGACCCTACCCAATTAGCCATCCTTAGAGACAAGTATAGGATCCCCTACAACATCGAACTTTTGTCCCCCTCTCCTAATGAGCGAGCTTGCTTCCCTAGGCAGGGTTGCGTCGCCTTCAGTGAATACATCTTGAAATCTGGCCTTCGCTTCCCCCTTCATCCTTTTTTTCGAGCCGTTCTTAGACTGTATTGGTTGGCCCCCCACCCAACTAGCCCCTAATGCCTGGGGCCAACTAGTGGGCTCATACATCCTTTGGAATGAGACTTCTTTAGGCGAGGATATGTCCGTCCACGTCTTTCAAACAATCTACCAGCCTAGGGCATTGGGCAAAAGGGATTCCAAAGGGTGGTACTGGTTGTGCCCATGGGAGGGACACTCCCCTTTCATGTTGGGTCTTCCCACCTCCATCAAGGGGTAGAAGGAGACTTAGTTCTGGGTTCGGGGAAAGTGGTAGGAGTGCGAGGGTGACACTGTCCCTCACGTCAAAGTTTCGACCTCTTACTCCGAACTCAGTGAGTGTCCTTTCTGTACCTTGTTTATCTTATATTGAATTAGTTTCTGATCTTGATCAATTTTCTCGTAGGGTCAGTTGAGTGCTTCGAGCTTGATAAGACCAACTGGGATATCTTGTCCGAGATCTATTGCCGACCCTCCTTATAACGTGACTTTAACAGTTTGGTCGTGCCCAAGATATTTTACGAAGACCTTGGTTTGATGACTTGACGTGATAAGAATTTTTCCAATTCAAAAATTGTACTGGTTTTTTGTTACTTTCGTTTGACTTTATGCCTCATTGGACTGCTGGCGATTTCGAGAAGATGAAGGTCCCCATCCCTGATATGGCCACCATTCTGGTCGCCACCTCTACCGCTGGCTGTAAAGGCATGAAGCCCTCATCTGCTGGAGGAAAGCAGTGAGGACAAAATAGAGAGGGTCAGCAGGGAAGCTGCCCCTCAAGAGGAAGGGCATCCTCCACTTGATCAGGGGAAGAAAGCGGTGGTGGAGGAGCTAAAAAAGAAATTCAGAGTATCCGCCATCGGGGTGGACAGCTCAAACGACATTCCTTCCCCTCGCTCTGAGGTGCCTACATGGAAAAAGTTATTGGCGACGTCTTTTGCTGCGGCCTCTGTGGGTAAAAAATGAGCAGCCATTTCTGAACCTCAAAACCAAGAACCCGCAAAAAAGCCCAAGTCTTCCAGCGAGACTACTTCGGACCGTTCTCAGGATAAACCTCATTTGGCAAAGAAGACTGACGATTTAGAGCCTGAGACCCTTACCCTATTGCCTCCAGAGATTCAAACAGCCATGACGACTTTCCATCAGTTTTGGACTTCTAAATGGCAAAATTTCGTTGAGACAAGTGATGATGTGGACGTCATCACCACAATGGTGGCTCAAGCGTCGAGGTGCTTTGGCATGGCTATAGAGGTGGATGCCCTATTTAAGATACTTCAGAGAAAGAACCGGGAGTTTGTGGGCAAGGCTTCCCAGGTTGAGAAAGCAGCGGACAAGGCCAAAACCGAGGCTGGGGCATTTAAGAAGAAAGAGACAGAGGAGTCGGTGAAACTTGCTTCTGCGTTGGCCAAAATTGAGGCCCTGGAGAAAGAAGTTCATTTATCTCAAAATGAGGTAGCTTTGTTGACGAAGCGGGTGGAGACATCTGGCGCACATTAAAAGATAACATCTAAGGCCCTCGAAAATGCCAATAAAGAAAAAGGCGACTTGGCGGGAGAGGTGGAGGAGCTGACCTCCCAAGTGGAAAAGTTGAGGGAGGAAGTTGAGGCAGTTCGTCGCGATGTTGAGCATGCTAATAATGAGGCTGGGGCTCCCTTTTTGGCCAACTTCCACTTAATGGAAAACTATCAACGATTTGGGTTATACTGGAGGTGGTATGCCTATACCGAGATCGTCGAGTGGATGGAGGTGCATACCCAGCAAGACACCTCGGAGCTTAAGGCTGATTTCCTTGATGAGGATGAAGAGGAAGAAGGAGAAGCTCAGATGCCAACTGATTTGAACCAGCCAATTGACTTGGATGAAGAAGCTGCTGAGGGGATTGTCGATGATGAAGTGGCCCCTGTGGCTATAGTTCCCTTCGAAGATTCCCAACCCCCACCCCAATAGACTGATGTACTTTGCTTTTCTTTAGGGCTTTGACCTATTTGCAAAATGTAATTTGTTTTCATTTTAATGAAGTTCAATCTTATCTTTTTTTACTTCAGTTGTTCCCTTACTGTCGTAAACGGATAATTTCTGACATCTAAATGCCCCAAGTTCAGGTATAGACATTCATGTCACGCATGGGTTTTCAACAAGTAATTTGGGCCTTGAGAAGGGGGTCGGTAATATGTTGTCCCGGGATTGCCGAAGCTGAGTCAGTGGTTAGCTATACCGAAGTTGAGGTGAGCCTATTTGAATTTATACACACATTTATGCTCATTTTTTAATGGTTTCGCGTGCTTTTAAGACGACAGCTGTGTTCAGACGACTTTCACCACACGCCTGGCCGTTTAGCAATGAATGCCCAATGATGGCAGGCGATTGGGATGTGTTGATAAAAAAAGGGACTGTTTGAATTATGCGGTTCAGATCGTTGGACAACTATACGCTTGTGATTATTTTGGCTTTCATCTGAAGATTGGGACTTGCCCCTCTCCTTTATAAAAGTGAGAATTCTGCCATTTCAACGCTTTACCTTTTGTAAATGTGGTTGAGAATTTTCACAGTTCTCTGAGAGTGTTCTAGCAACCAGCTTGTTTTCGAACCTTACTTCTCTCCTGTGAACGGATTCAGGGAGCGTTTCATTGATATTGGATAGATAGCCCCCAAGAAAGAGTATCATTAACGTGATATGGCTACAATTCTCAATGCTACTTTCCAAAGATTCTCTTCAGGGACCAGGCGAAGATCAGAACGTCCTGTCCAAAACGTAGTCACGAGAGTGAAGGAAAGGGTCTCCCAAGAAAATCAGCCCACAATAGACAAAGGTAAGGGGGTAGCTGAGAAGCCCCCTAAGAAAAGGAAATTGGTCCATATCAACGAGTGTTCTGGTATTATTGGGACCTCTGTGCCATGTAGGGGGAAAGGGACTTTCAATCAACTGAAGCTGATGCAGGCTTCTATTGATGCTACAATAGAGGAGCAACTTCGAGTGGATGTTGATGAGTCTAAGGACACTACATCAGAGGCTCCCAAGAAAGAATTGGAGAGGACTTCAGGGAAATCCAAAAATTTCTTCGGGACGTGATAGTAAAATTGCCCAAACTGTGATAGAGATGTTGCCTGCCGAGGTCCGTAGTGCCACGAGGTGTTTAACATATTCTGGACTGAAACTTGGCAAGATTATGTGGCCACCTGTGATGTAGTGGATCTGACTTCGACTTTAGTGAGTCAAAGTGCCAGGTCTTTTGGAGTAGCCTTGGAATGTCAAGGAGCTTTGGCCGACATCCAACAAAGGAATAAGGCCTCGCATGATAGGCTAAACGTCATTGAGGCCAAACTGAAGAGAGTTAGAGCAGAAGCTAATAAATTGAAGGCTCAACAGGTTGAAGACGAGGTAAAGTAAGCCTTTGCCTTAGCTGAGATCCAAATTATGAAGAAGGAAGTCCATGAGTCCTAATGTGAAGTGGTCGCTTTGACGAAGCGGGTGGAGACTTCCGATACTCATCAGAAACTTACTGCCGAAGCTCTGGAGCAATGTTCAACTGACTGCCAGCAGAAGAGCTCGAGACCGCGCGGAGGCACAAGTGGATTGGTATGCTAACGATACCAGTTGGATGTTGTCAAGGCGGGTGAAATTGTCGTGAGGACTTACATCGCTGATTTCCATAACACTGAAGAGTATCAACGCCTCGATTCCTATTGGAGGAAGTATGCTTATAATGAGGTCGTTAACAGGGTGGAGCAACTATTTTCTAACCTTGACATTTTTAAGCTAAAGAGAGAGTTTATCGAAGATGAAGTGCCTCAAACTCCCGTTGATGACGATTGCGTCGAAGTGGTGCCAGAAGACGAAGTGCCTCAGACTCAAACTGAGGACGACTGTATCGAAGTGGTGCCGAGAAGGGCTTACGTGGAGGAAGTGGCTCCTGCACCTGTTACTGGAGATCAAACCCCTTCCCCTCCTCCAGAATAGGCATAGGTTTACTTATTACACTGGTTCATTCATTGAATACAAATTTGTAAAGCTTTCAAGCCTCCTATTATATTGGTTCATTCATTGAATACAAATTTCAATTTCTTATTACTTCCAGTTTTAGTTTTCTGTTTTCAAGTTGCTGCATATTAGCAATAACCCAACCGTGTGTCGAGCTGATCTCAATCTTTCGTATCTTAGTGAATCTGCATTTTCTTATCCTTGCCCTTATTTTAATATACTGAATCAAATGTCGACTCTCATCGAGTCGTGATTGGGTAAACCTGAGATAGAATTATCTGAACCTTAATGAAGGGATTTTCAATGTCTATTTTTGGTGAAACATTGGAGCCTAAGCTAGGTGATCTTTTTCTTGGGAATGTCATGTGTGTTCGCCTCAGAATTTAAGCAAGGTGATCCCTGTGGGAACGCAACCTCTCTTCTGAGGCGTCTACCCTTCCTTGTATGGTGGATGGTTCATCCATGCACAAGCTTCTTCCTTGATGTTTTGCTATCAAAGGAAGGCATGTGTGTCTACTTCAGAATTCAAGCGAGGTGATCCTTGTGGGAATGTCAACCTCTCTTCCGAGGCACCAATGCTTCCTACATGGTGGATGATTCATCCATGCAAAGGCTTCTTCCTTGATGAAGGCATGTGTGTTCGCCTCAGAATTCAAGTGAGGTGATCCCTGTGGGAATGTCAACCTCTCTTCCCAAGCGCCAACGCTTTATTGCATGGTGGATGGTTCATCCATGCAAAGGCTTCTTCCTTGACGTTTTAGCTTTGTCAAAGGAAGGCGTGTGTGTTTGCTTTAGAATTCAAGCGAGGTGATCCCTGTGGGAATGTCAACCTCTCTTCCGAGGCACCAACGCTTCCTTGCATGGTGGATGATTCATCCTTGCAAAGGCTTTTTCCTCTTTGTCAAAGAAAGGCATGTGTTTTCGCCTCAGAATTCAAGCGAGGTGATCCCTGTGGGAATGTCAACCACTCTTTCGAGGCGCCAACGCTTCCTTGCATGGTGGATGGTTCATCCATGCAAATGTTTCTTCCTTTACATTTTGGCTTTATCAAAGGAAGGCATGTGTGTTCGCCTCAGAATTCAAGCGAGGTGATCCCTGTGGGAATGTCAACATCTTTTCCGAGGTGCCAACGCTTCCTTGCAGGTGGATGGTTCATTCATGCAATGGCTTCTTCCTTGATATTATGGCTTTGTCAAAGGAAGGCATGTGTGTCCGCCTCAGAATTCAAGCGAGGTGATCCCTGTGGGAATGTTAACCTCTTTTCCGAGGTGCCAATGCCTCCTTGCATGGTGGATGATTCATCCATTCAAAAGCTTCTTCCTTGACGTTTTGGCTTTGTCAAAGAAAGGCATGTGTGTCCGCTTCATAATTCAAGCAAGGTGATCCCTGTGGGAATGTCAACCTCTTCCAAGGCGGCGCCAATGCTTCCTTGCATGGTAAATGATTCATCCATGAAAAGGCTTCTTCCTTAACTTTTTAGCTTTGTCAAAGGAAGGCATGTGTGTTCATCTCAGAATTCAAGCGAGGTGATTCCTGTGGGAATGTAAACCTTTCTTCCGAGGCGCCAACGCTTCCTTGCGTGGTGGATGGTTCATCCATGCAAAGGCTTCTTCCTTAACGTTTTGGCTTTGTCAAATGAAGGCATGTGTGTTCGCCTCAGAATTCAAGCGAGGTGATTCCTGTAGGAATGTCAACCTCTCTTCCGAGGTGCCAATGCTTGCTTGCATTTCGACTACTCATTTGTACACAAAGTATTTATTTATTTACAAGGACTGAGAAAAACCCCCAGCCGTGGTCAACATTCACTCATAATACATTCGCAAGTGTTCGACATTCCATGGATGAGACTGAACCTTTCCATCCATGTCTTTGTTCCAGTAAGTTCCAGGTCGAACTTACCTCTCGATATGGTAGGGTCCTTCCCAATTAGGTCCCAATGCTCCTACCCCTAACTTTTTGGAGGACAAGAAAACTCTTCGAAGTACCAGATCGTTTATCCAGAAGGATCTCTTCTTTACCCTAGCATTGTAATACCGGGTCATTTTCCTCTGGTATATGGCCATTTTGATCTGGGAATCATCCCTCCTTTCTTCAAGGAGATCCAGTCCACATCTTCTTGATTTATTATTACCTATCTCATTGAAGTGTATCCCCTGAAGGATGGAAGACCCACCTCAACGGGGCTCATGGCTTCTGCTCCATATGCCATGGAAAACGGGGTTTCCCTAGTGGGAGTTCGAATGGTGGTTCTGATAGCCCACAAAACCTGGGGTAATTCATCCACCCAAGCCCCTTTCGATGCATCAAGTTTCCTTTTCAGGGTATACTTGATGGTTTTGTTTACGGCCTCAACCTGCCCATTTACCTAAGGGTGATGTGGGGAAGATAAGTGTTTCTTGATGCCCAATTCCTCGCACATCTCCCTTACTTTCTTGTTATCAAATTGCATGTCGTTGTCTAATACTATTGAATGAGGGATACCAAACCTGCAAATGAGGTTCTTCCAAACGAACTTGGAGGTGTTGGCCTCAGTTATCTTTGTAAATGGTTCAGCTTCCACCCATTTTGTGAAATAATCGATAGCGACAATGGCGAAGCTGGCGCTTCCCCTTCCTTTGGGCAACAGCTCGATTAGGTCAATCCCCCATTTTGCAAATGGCTAAGGACTGGAGACCACATTCAATTCCTGTGAAGGCTGCCTCTGTATAGTGGCAAAATGTTGGCACTTGTCACATTTTTGTATGAACTGTTGTGCATTCTTTTTCAAGGTGGGCCAGTAGTACCCTTGCCTAAGTACTTTTTGTGTCAACGACCAACCTTCGGCGTGATTGCCATAGATGCCTTCATGGATTTCTTTAAGCACAGAGTTTTCTTGTTCTTCTCCAATGCATCTCAGTAGGGGTAGCAAGTATCCGCGTTTATACAATACATCGTCTTAGAGGATGAAATGGGCAGCCCCTCTCCGTAGCTTCTGAGCTTCTTCTTTTTGATGAGGTAGGATCTGATCCTTTAGATAGGATATCATAGGTTTCATCCAGAGAGGTACACTCTCTATCCACATTACCGTATCGATGACTTCGATTGAAGGCTTGGCGAGATGCTCAATTGGAACCACAGTGCGTCAATACGTCAGGGTGAGCATTGTAGGACCTTGGTATCTGCATCAGTTCGAACCTTTCAAATGAAGGGACGAAGTTCATTACCAGCTTTAGGTAAGTTGCCATAGATTTGTTCCTGGCAGAATAATTTCCATGGACCTGGCTGACCACCAATTAGGAGTCACTGCTGATTATGAGCATCTTTACTTGTAATTCATTCACCAGTCCGAGGCCAACCAGAAGAGCCTCGTATTCAGCTACATTATTGGTTGCTTTAAAGCTGAACTTCACTACACAAGTGAGTTTGTGCCCTTCTGGGCTGACCAATATGATTCCTACACCTGAACCCGTCTCTCCAGAAGATCCATCCACACCAAACCTCCATATCTGAGGTGCGGTGGGTTCCATTTCTTCTTCGTTATTTAGCGCGGGGGTGAATTCAGCCACAAAATCAGCTAGGGCTTGCCCTTTGATAGTCGTCCTTAGTTTGTAACTGATGTCAAACTCACTAAGCTCCACAGCCCATTTAAGCAGTCTTCCTGAAGCGTTAGGTTTTTGAAGCACTTGTTTTAGTGGCTAATTGGTTATCACGTGTATGCTATGGGCCTGGAAATAAGGCCTCATTTTCCTCGAGGCTATTATTAGGGAGAATGCCAGCTTTTCCATGTTGGGATATCTTGTTTCAGCGGCGATGAGCGCTTTGCTAACATAGTAAACTGGTAGCTGATGGTCGTTTTTCTCCCTTATCAGAACTGAGCTTACTATCTCGGGGGTTACCGCCAAATATAGGTGCAATGCCTCATGGTCTGCATGTTTGGAAAGAAGAGGCGCTTGTCCTAGGTGCTTCTTTAATTCTGCAGGGCCACCTCACATTCGTCTGTCCATTGGAACTTGTTCCCCCTTTGAGAACTTTGAAGAAGGAGAGACATTTATCTGTCGCCTTAGATATAAAGCGATTTAGAGCTGTTGCCCTCCCAGTGAGGCTTTGAACTTCCTTTGGCTTTTAGGGTGACCTCATCTCAATCAAAACTCTGACCTTTTTAGGGTTTGCTTCGATGCCACTATGATTAAATATGTATCCAAGGAACTTGCCAGATGATACCCCAAAAGTGCATTTTAAAGGGATTGAGCTTCATTCGATACTTTCGCAGGATCTGAAAAGCCTTATCCAGGTGGGCAATGTGGTCTGTTGATTCCTGGATCTTCACCAGTATGTCGTCCACATACACTTCCATGGATTTACCGATGAGGTCGGCAAACATTCTTTGTTAACCAGCCTCTGGTATGTTGCCATAACATTCTTTAATCCAAAGGGTATATCCCTGTAGCAATAGAGTCCATTATCCGTTATGAAGGAAATTTGGTCTTCATCCGGTGGGAACATGGGGATTTGATTGTACCCAGAGTAGGCGTCCATGAAGCCGAGGAGTCATGTCCAACAGTTAAGTTTACAAGCTGGTCTATCCTTAGGAGTGGGAAGCTGTCCTTTGGGCAGGTTTGGTTTAAATTCGAGAAATCGATATATACCTTCCACTTCCCGTTGTGCTTTTTTTACCAGAACTGGGTTGGAGACCCACTTCGGATACACGGGTTCCCTAATGAAGCCATTGCCAATCAGTTTCTTGACTTCGTTCTTCAGGGCTTCATATCTTTTCGGGTTAAGGGCTCTCCTTTTTTGTCTGTCAGCTGTAGATTTCGGATCAATATTCAGGTGGTGCCAGCTGACCTTTGGGTCGACTCTTATCATGTCGCCATGCTTCCAGGCGAATACATCAAGGTTTTTGCACATGAAGTTTTTCAACTTCTCCTTCATTTCATGTGGTAAATTGCTTCCCACTTGTAGGCGCTTTGTTGAGTCTATAGGGTCAGCTGGGTAGGTTTCCAATTCCTCCATTGGAGCCATTTGAGGCTCGCAATCAATGATACGGGGTTCCAGTTCCTCCAAACTGATTGCTTCCTTAGCAATTGATCCTTTTCCAAGAGCTTCGGTCATGAGGATGTCTTCCCCTTGTTCAGGGGCGATCCCTTGTTTAAGGAGGTCATCCATATCAACATCAGCAAAGATGAAGTATGTCCTTGTTTCAGCTTTTCTCAGGGAGTTAGAGTAGCATTCTCTAGCTCCTCTATGATCTCCACGAACTGTGACAATACCAGTTTCGGTAGGGAACTTCATTTACAAATGGTGGATTGAGGTGACCGCCCATAGTTCCTTTAAGGCGGGTCTTCCAAGCACCCGCTAGCCCTATTCCTATGATCTTTCAGCTCCTCATTCAGGATTTTGCGCCTTATCATCTCCAACAATGCATCATAGGTGGCAGGGTCCTTGTTTTGCACATCTATCCAGAAAAGAGAGTTCATGTCTAGGCCTCCTCTTAGGGTAGTCAAAGCTTCTTTATCTGTGACTTGCACACAATATGTCATTTCATCGGTAAAGCGCGAAGTAAAACTTTTTAGCGATTCACCTTGTTGTTATCTCATATCTTGCAACCTTTGGATGGGTCTTTTTTCCTCTTTGCTGGTTGCGAAGCTTTTCAAGAAAGGTTTCTTGAACTCTGGCAAACTTCGGATGCTTCCCTCTGGTAGCCTGGCATGCCTAATTTCTGCCCCTCCACTTAGGGTCAAGTGGAAGGCCTTGCATTTCATCGCTGGGATGGTTCCATTCAAATTCATATATGTTTTGTAATTGTCTATATGTTTGGCTGGGTCACCTCTCCCATCATATTTTTGTATTTTTGGGAGTACGAAGTGGCTTAGCATGAGAACACTCCTTATGGCCTCAGAAAAAGGAGAATGCTCATTATCATCATCAAGATCACAAGACCTTGGAGGCCCATCCGAGTTCTCTTCTTCCCTTGGATTGGTCAGGGGAGGTGGTTGGGAGGTTCCCGCTTCGTTCCGGCATGTTCTCGTCTTTCACGCCTATTTCTAGGGGGATGGACATGGGACGCTTCATTGTCATACCTATTGCTAGGTACCTGAGGTGGATTATCTTGCCTATTTCTAGGCATCCTTGGGCTTATCCTGTCGAAGACGCTTACGGACATCTGGGATCTGTTTTCCCGTGGCCTTTCCGAGGCGTGATAGGTTGACAAATCTACTTCGTCCTCACCTTCCTGAGGAGCTTCCATGGCGTAATAGCGATGTCCCGCCATGTGACTCTGGACCTCCTCCTCTTCGTGATAATAGGCTTGAGCATCTGGGAAGACATCTTCGAGGGGCTTATATTAAGGAGCCTGATAGCCTCTTTGTCCTTGCATGCTCATCAACATTTCATGCATAGCTTGGTTCTGCTGAGTAATGTTCCTCATATTAACTGTCATTGTCGCCATTTCTCTAGTTAACCTGGCTGTAACTCCACCTCCACCTCCACCTCCACCTCCACCCCTGGGACCTCCTCTTCTACGCATTGGAGGTCTCGGTTGGACTGCTGGGGCAGCTTGTGAAGGTTTTCCTTCTTCAGGGCATTCCCTCGTCCTTCTAGGGGCATTTTCGTCAGTGGAACTCTTTTTCGGTTACTTAATATACGACTTTGTTCCCTTCTTCAGGGGTTTCAAGTTCTTACTGATTCCTTTTGCAAGGATATTCTTTTTTCAAGGACAAGAACCTTTCTTCGCCAAACTTCTTAAAAACGTTTCTTTTTCTTTTTCCACTCGTGTTCGTGGTTAAATGTTAGTTTTCCCACAGACGGCGCCAATCTATTGACCCAAAAAAATGAACTCAACAGATGCCGGGTCCACTCTTGCCACTTCAAGTGCTGATCCAGCACTTTTCTACCGGAATGGGAACGGTGATCTGATTGTGATAAACGTGGGATAAACGTGGGAGGCAATTTTCGGCGAGAAACACAAATGTTAAGGCTCCGGCGATAGGATTAGGACATCACTTGCGCTATTAACAAGTGCTTGATTCGTTTTCTTTAGCTAAATCGCTCCTTTTGTAATGGAATATGTGAAATGATAGATACGAAAATGTATTGTATACTGTTGGAATATCAATGTGTGTTCTTCCTTATGTTTTGTAAGACAAAGCAAAGCATATAAATATGTTATTTATCTTTCTTGATTGCGCTCCCTATTTCAGTACAAAGAGAGGTTATTTATAATACTAATCTAGCCGACGTGGTGACTGTCCGATAATACCCACGTGGCGACATCTCCTAGATCGAAGACTCACATCACTGTCCATTCATAGTATTCAATGTTTGACAAATGGTCAGCCGAGCTAGTAATAGGCTGATACACTGACATGTTAAAGCTACAGACACTTTATTACGGACGTCCCATCAATCAGTTCTACGAGATTTTCGAATCTATTGTGAGGCCACGTCGGCTTTAGCATGCGTTGAGGTCAGCTTTGGGCTTATGGATATCTGATGTGATTGAGCTTCGGTGCTTTAGTAATTCGGACATGAGGGACCTCTGCCTTCCTCTTAAGGGGCCTTAGGTAGATCTTCGTTTCTTAGCTGGAACGGACATTAGATGACTATTGCCTCGGCATTCGCACGACCTCGTACAGTTGCATTCTTTGTTGATCTTAACTGTGCTGACCTTTCTGCTGACTTATCAATTGACTTTATGTCCACTTGGCTACAGAGAGTACGTGGTTGTCCACATAGAGTGCTGACTTGGAACCTCTGATTTCGGGGGGTAACATTATTTATTAAATATAATCTTGAACACTTTTTTATATGCGCAACTCGATTTGATAGATAAAGTTTTACGTGTTTATTTTTGAGACCTCATCACCTACATATTAACTTTCAATTTTTTTTAAAAAAAGCCACGAATATTTTTTTAAATAAAAAATCCGGTATTTCTACCCCATCTTACCCCCACACCACCCCACCCTACTCCAACATCATTTATTGTGTTTTCTTCCCCATTTGCTAGGTTTGTATTCAAAATCAATTTCAGCCGTCGAACAAAATCATCGTCAATTTCTTTGTCGCCTTAATTCAATATAGAATAATATTGACTTAATTGCCTAAACACTTAGAATAATTAAAAATTGACTCGTTGCTTTTAATTGATAATTTTAATCCTTCGTTATTCACCTATTATGTGATTTTAGGATCGAACTAGTAACTTTCAGTTAACTACCTATTATTATAATGGGATTGCTATTATTTGAAACAAATTTGACTTTCAAGATTTGAAAATAATGGATCAGTTCGCTTGATCTATTTATTTATTTATTTTCTTTTGAAAGAGGGTCGATCTCATTTATTCCAATAATTCATCAGCCGACAAAATAAAAAGAGGTGTACAATCAATCCACCTAATTAAATGTCTATCCAACATAAAGTTTGATGAAGATAATTTAGACCTAATAACTGTTGAATAAATTAATGTCATGTCGTCAACAAACAGAGAATCTATATTAAAATTTATTAGTTGCTGTCAAGTTTTACTCGTTAAATTTGACTCAATTTTTTCATGAATTTTGGAATGGCTTCATGCAAAATGAAGGCTCGATTAGGTGGTAAAGATGGAAGGGAAACATCTAAAGATTGTTTGATGCTTAAATTAGTAAGGCTATGTATTTGATATAAGTAGAGAACAATTCGAAGTATGAGAAAGTGACTTGGTGAAATTGGCATGGTTTGTTGTATTTATATAAATATTGGAACAATTTAGAAATAGCAAGGGCCAAGTTGTAACTAATGAAGAGCTTAAAGACTAATATGGCACATTCCATAAGTTTAGGGACCAACATGAAAGTTCTAGAAAGTTCAAGGGCCAATCTGCCAATATTGAAACTCTAGAGACCAATATGAAAACTTTAGTGTAGGGACTGATATATTTCAAATTATAGATAAGGGTGTATATTTGTCGATTGGAATGAAGTGTCAATCAAACAAGGGATTTATCACTTCAGAAGCAATCGAATGTAATTACAACTTTAGATGTGAAGTGGATGATCTGGTGGTCAATGTTTTAGGAGGTTCCAAAAATTCGTCAATCGAGAAAGACTCATCCTCATTAGTTCAAGAGAAAAACTTTTAAGGAAAAAAATATAATGCGCAGAAAAATATCAAATTGATATGGATTGTGTGAGTTTTAGTATTTGCTCGCTCACTGTAAAAAAGCAACCCTTCATCAAAGTGGATAAGATTGAGTATGGAGGTTGATGCTACCAAAAATCGTACCTGTCGACTTCCGAACTTGACGACTGAGAATGAGCACGAACGAGGTCTTCCGGTACCTGAAACAAAGGCGTCGAGGTGTGTCCTCGTCGCCCCTCCGATGCTTAAGTTAGAGAGGGAATTTATAAAAGTAATATCTGCTATAAATATTATGTAAAATTATGTGTACCTTAACAATGAACTGGAATGATGTATTTATAGATGTGGGAGGTGCAATCCTAGTCGAATCATGACGTTGAGATCCGTAGGAGTCCTACCAGGATTAGAAGTTATAATTGATTTGGTAATTCCTAAGTGTGTTTGGATTATGATAGAATTCCGGTGGCAGAGTCCTTTTAGGATGAGGTATTATAATGCTAGTAGGACTTCAAGCCTTGGTGCAGGATTAGCCCTGACGTAAAGCCCTATATAATGGGTGCCCGTCCCGAGGAGGTATGAGCCCGTGGAGGTATGTGGGGATTCGTATAAAATAGGACCTCCACTCCTCGGGAATAAAGCTCGGGATGAGATGAAAAATCGGATCATCAGAGGTCATACACATAGATAACAGGATACAAGTTCAACATCAATGTACAACCTTTTAAACCACCTTTTTCAGTGAGTTGTCCTACTCGAGTAGCAACTTGAGCATTTGATTTCAGTCGGGGGTGCTAGAGACTACGCTGATGGGACTTCAAGTCCAGATGGAGATAAGGCAGATTTAGTTTCTTATTATTTCGTTAGCCGGAGATTGGGCCTCTTTATATCACTTTGTTTATCTCATTACTAAAATAGGCCATCACGTATAGTTTTAATCAAAAAAATAAAAATAAAAATAAAAATAAAAACTACCTTATAATTGACTTACTTCTCAAAGGTAGCTGTTGCAAGAGTTAATCCAAATGTACAGAATTGTGGTTGGCAGAGGACTTACCATCTCTCACATGAGGTGGGTCCCATGTGGGACCGACCTTATTAAAAAATGAACAAAAAAATTCCCACCCCCCTCGTTTGTGTCTGATCGATGGGGGTTCGGTAATCCCCACCTCTGTACACACAGCAGAGCCCATGTTGCAATTCGTGATTCTGGACAATAGTGCCATGAACAAGTTAACTTGTATGTCAAAACATTTGTCAACTGTACTTCAGGTCCCTAGCGACTTCATTACTATCCTACAGCTCAAGTACATTTCATACGGATCTCCGGCTTCAAATTCCTAATCAATACCTTTATTTGTTCTTTAGATAGTGCAGTAATTCTAGAGGTCGACTATGATCCTCCCGATATGAAGAGCTCTAAGATGTATCAGTGACCGGGAAGAAGCCATAAGAATCTTACCTCAAGAGGTTACATCTGGTACAAAAGAAAGAAACATCTTAAAATTAGTAAACATGAAAATACTACTTCCATATCAAAGAAATCAAACTAATCTTAGAATAATAAAGGAAACATCTGAAGAGATTAGATTAGTTCTACACTTCAAAGAATAATGAGATGTGACCGCATAGATGGGGCAGGCCAGAGCTTCAAGTAGCACCATGCTTTTATGTTCTCTTGAGAAGTTCACCTCGTTTTATGTATTTTTAAAGGTGTTCCAAATAAAATTTAAGGTCGACTCAAGGGTGGGGCTAATTAAGCGCCAGTTTCGTTTTGATAAAAAAAAAGTACTAATAATAATTTTTAGTATATTTTGATAAATGTTGAAGAAATGTGTGGTTAAAAATGAATTTTGAAAAATGAGAGCCAGACATGGGCTAAATCTTATCACGTGGTCGTTAAATCATGCTCATAACATTGGTTCTTAACTCAATTGCTATTCACCTAATTCAAGAGTTATACTTCTGAGATATGTGATTTAAAAGTTCAAAAGTATAAACTCAGAAATCTAGCTTGTCGCTTAGTGCTGTTCGAAGAATAAACATGCATTTCACCAATTTAATTCTATTACATGCACCACACTTTACCATGTTTATATTAATTACCAATACATGCATACATGAACCACCCTTCACTAGGTACATATTAAATTATCAATACATGTATCTCAAACTTCTAAATTCAAGAAACTAAATTAAATTGGTAAAATACATATTTGCATTTTTTTCCTTCAATAGCCTCTTCATAAGAGGTAGGTTCATTGTCCAAAAAATTTTGGATATTAAGGGCAGTGATAAAATCAGGTTCACTGTATCTTAAAGGTGGTCTGACTTCCCTTCTGGTTCTATCCCTGGCTAAGTGATAGTCTTCTAAGGGATTTATAGGCTGGTCAGGTTCAATACCAATGATAGGTTCA
The DNA here is from genome assembly GCA_035079005.1 of Fraxinus americana. Classification (NCBI taxonomy): domain Eukaryota; kingdom Viridiplantae; phylum Streptophyta; class Magnoliopsida; order Lamiales; family Oleaceae; genus Fraxinus; species Fraxinus americana. Next base: position 377,299 of record CM068722.1, on the reverse strand, counting down.
ACGAACTGTTCCGGGTATGGCTCCACCTCAAACTGATCTTCATCTCTAGTATTTAAATCAGTCAGAAAGAATTCATTTTGTACAAAATTTTTGTTTTGATCAGTTTCGGTGGATGTACCCTCCTCTTTCTTAATGCAGGGCATGTCTAACTCATTAAAGACAACATTCCTACTTATAGTGACTTTATAACCTCCCTGGTCCCTCAGCCAAACCCTATATCCTTTTACCCCTTCACCATACCCCAAGAAAATGCTTTTTCTGGACCTAGGCTCCAGTTTTCCTTTATTTTGGTGTACATAGGCAGCACAGCCAAAGGTTTTAAGTTTGGAATAATCAGTAGGCTGACCATTCCAAACATGATCAGGAGTACTATGATTCAGAGATTTTGTAGGGTATTTATTTATAAGATAAGATGCAGTTTTGACAGCTTCGCCCCAAAATAATTTTGGAAGGCCAGAGCTAGGGAGCATGCATCTAACTCTTTCTAGAAGGGTCCTATTCATCCTTTCTGCAAGGCCATTCTGCTGTGGGGTATAGGTGACAGTCCTATGTCTAAGGATCCCATTTTCTTTACAAAAGTTGTCAAACTCTTCATTGCAAAATTCAAGGCCATTGTCAGTTCTAAGGGCTTTAACCTTCTTATTACATGATTTTCAGTAAGAGTTTTCCAGGCAGCAGAGTTTTCAAAAGTATCAGATTTATTTTTCAAAAGTGTGATCCAACTTTTCCTTGAAAAATCATCAACAATCAGAAGATAGTATTTGAAACCAGAATAAGTATTCACAGAAGCTGGTCCCCACAGATCAGCATGCAAATAATCAAGTATAGATTTAAATTTATGGGTACATTTAGCAAAAGGCAATTTCTTTTGCTTCCCATAAATACAATGTTCACAAAAAAACACTTTTTCAATCTTTTCATTTCCTATAAGTCCTTGTTTCTTAAGAATATGAAGATTCTTATCACTGATATGTCCTAACCTCTTATGCTATATTTCAGATTTATCAGACAATGTGATTGCAGCAGCAATGGACTGATTCCTTTGTTGTAAAACTTTCAAAATATAACAATTTCTGCAAAATTCTTTTGAAGTATCAAAGTGCCTTTATTTATGATGGTATTAAAACCTTCATCATCAAGAGTGCCTAAAGAGATTAAGCTTCTCTTTAGGCTAAGGATATATCTGATCTTATTGAAAGTCGGTTGATTCCCATTGTCAAGTTTTAAAACAATTTTTCCAATTCCTTTAATTTTACAAGAATAGTCATTTCCCATTATTACTTGTCCTCCATTTATCTCTAAGAATTCAGTAAAGTACTTTTTACATGGTGTCATATGAAAAGTACATCCTGAATTTAGGATCCATTCATCTCCAACAGACGAATGACATGTCATATAGACTTGTCCATTTGTGACTGCAGCTTCTTCATAAGCTATTGCAGCTCCACCCTCAATATTATTACAGTTTTTCAGTTCATTCATTCTCTTGAGACAGTCTTTTATATAATGACCCATTTTACCACAAAAGTAACATGTCTTCATTTAGCCTTACTATTAAATTTATTGAATTTAGGTTTACCTTTTGAGAAATTTTCAGAATATACTTTTGGTTTTACAAAATTTCTATTCTGAAATTGATTGTTGTTCTTCTTGAAGGAGTAACTACCTTTTATGTTATAGCCCACTCCAGTTATGGAAGTTTTTGATTCACTTTTGAACTCCAATTCTTTGTTCCTTAAAGAAGACACAACATCATCAACAGTAATAGAGATTCTACCATATTCTAAGGTATTTTTAAGTTCCTTATACTTATCAGGTAGAGATGATAGTAAGGCTACATATTTGTGGTTATCAGATACAGTCTCACCACTGTTTGTGAGATCTTGGGTCAGTTTATTAAATCTGTCCAAGTTTTTTTCAAGATCACAAGCCAAGTCAAACTTAAAACTGAAAAACTGTTTCCACAAGTAACATTTATTTGGAAGAGTTTTAGTTTTGTATAAGGATTCAAGTTTGGTCCAGATTTCTGCTGCAGTATTAGTGTCACCTGTTTCTCTAATCACATTGTCATATAGGTGCAGAAATATGGTACTCCAAGCAGTCTCAACTTGTGATGTCCTTTTAGTTTGAGTAATTTCAGCACTCCAAGATTCATCTAAGGCTTTAGCACATTTTTGTTGCATTAGAAATGCCTTCATCTTTTTACTCCAGAGATTGAAGTCTCCTTTAACATTCCAAATTTCAATATCAATTTTTGTACTAGTCATATTGTGTACTCAAAAAACACAGAGATGACAAATATATTGAGAGTATGACAATATATATTCACAACAAAGAACACACCAAGTGTTTGTGTGCAATAGTGTTCACACAGATGTACAATACACATGGACAGAGTAAGCAGGCAGTCTTAAGTAACAGAACACAATGTCAAATAATTCAAAATACAGATCAAGAAAAACTATCTTGAAGAAACCGTTAATTCTAGGGTTCTCGCATGAAACACTAGACAAAGGTAGATTAGGGTGGGTTTCAACCAAAAAGACTAAATATTAGTGATAAATCAAAAGTTAACCAAGATTAGGGTTTAAAAAACTCGTTACCAAACGTGTCTCAGTTCAACAGTGTAAAATAGTGAAAACCAAAACTATTTTACTTTCACTAAAATTGAAGATCCAGCTCTCCCAGTACAGAATTGTGTAGACCAGTTACCAGATCGCCAAGAATGCCAGAAAATATTCAAATCGAAGGTTTCCAGACTCAGATCGAAATGCTCTGATACCACTGTTGGTATTAATACAGGCCCAATATTACTTAAAACAACAAGAACACAAAAGAATACAAGATTTTTTGCCCTTAGACCCGGATGTTCACCACAAAGTGGCTAGTCACCCGTTGAGCATCCACCATAGTGGTTCTTGCTCTAATCCACTAGAATCCAAACGAAGTTATCAAGATAAAAGATCAGAGATACAAAAGTGTCACTCGACTCAAACCCTCAACCCTAACTCCCTTTTCTCTCTATTTACAGATTACACCAAGTAATCAGATTTGCGACTCACTAAGAACACACAAAATCACAACCTAAACCAGTAATCTACAATAGAAATCATCAAAATCTTCTAAACTCTAGATTACAGATGAAAACCACACATTTTCATTAAGAGAAGAAAAATAGAGAGAGAGAGAGAGAGAGAGAGTAAAAACGACGAGAGAAAACCCTAGAATTCTTCCCATACTGAAATAATAGAAGTCTCTCGAATATAAGGAGTCACAATGCATCCAACGGTCATGCCAACTACAGGTGTCACAATCTCAGCCATTTAACTTCAACAACCAATGTCGCATTACTGAGAAACGCGAGAATGGACGTACACAATAGGCCCAGACCGATTCACATTCAAACAGACAATTGGGCTGAACTAATTTGGGCTTTAACAGAAGATGGCAAAGCACAAATATAACACTTATTGTTACTTTTCACATAAAAAGAGGTTGTGTAGTGGATTTACGACCTAATTATTCCTTGTGCTTAATACAAATACAGTGCATCTAGTAGGTCAAACTATACATTCATTGCATCAAGTCAAGTTACAGTTTAGCATTGTGTGTACGTCCTATAATTGTGGTTCATTCAGTCGAGTTCGGTCCTTTATTAAAAAAAAAAGGTTGAACCCCAACCTTGAGGGCCCCCCACCGACCCTGCCCTGGGCCATTGTGGAGGAGGTAAATCGCAGGATGTGCCTCCCAGGAGTCAGGGTGGAGAGCTTATGGATAAGCCTTGGGTTTTTAACCCTATGGTAACTCCCGCTTGCAACAAAGCCAATTCCACCTTGCGGGGAATCGAACTCTGCACACTACCGCAGGATGTGCCTCCCAGGAGTTCGGTCCTTTATTGTTTGTACATACAGGCATATCAAGGATTGTATCAACTTTTCTCGTGCATGGTCCAGAAATAAAACTTTTGCAATCATACTTGGTGTACAATTATGAATGACAATCTTGTTGACAACATGTCACGTGACAAACTGTCATTGGATATCTTCAAAAACAACTTATTTTTACAACCAACGACTCTTTCACAACTCATACATTGTTAACCACATTGTCATCTATGATTGTACAAATAGATTAATCCAAACATTTGTGGTGACAGGTTAACAAGCGAAAACAACTGCCAAGGATTATCATTGTTTGCTTGCATTGCTTAAGATGATATTTAACAATGATGATAAAGGGCAAAATTGGAACAAAAACTAGATGTAATCAAAAGCCAACACCAATCAGCAGACAGAAAATCACATGGAGGAAATACATATTGAGAGCTTGAGAATTACAATGAGAAAGAATGATCTCTACGTAAAAACTATTGAGCTCTCATTAATTAAAAGAAAATGCTACGGCGAAGATACTGAAAAAACCTAAAACCGTGCTAAAAATGAGTGCTTCAACTATTTGTTAAGCACAAATGAAATCCTCGGGGAGTGTTTTCCCACAAGTGTTAATAAGCAAACTCAAAGAAATAGGAATGTTAATGTTAATGCCAAGAATATTTGCTTTCAACGCAGTACAAAGGCAAACCGCAGCTTCAAGATCCAGAAGGCCACCAAGCGCCGAGCAGCAAGGATGGTCCGGTGGGCTTCCAATTGTTGTTCCAACGCTGCCATTGAGTAGCTTGGCACAAATGCCTAGTTTTAGAGCATCTCTAGGGCAAGTTCCCTTAACCGGGTTGGGGTTTGGCTTTGGTTCATTACAAGTAAAACAGCCACTTGTAAGGGAAAAGAACAGAAGGCTAATGCAAATGAAAAGAGCAATTGATGACCCTTTGGAGTCCATTGATCACAACTTTCACAATGCAGTGTTTTTGGTGGTACAGATTCACTTATTGCATCGGTATTTATAGGACTAAAAGCAGTATAGTGTTTGATAATAAAATCAGCAGACATGTGAAGCAAGGCTGGCTGGCCCGGAATTAGGTCTGCACAAAAATTAATTATTTACAAATTTACATCTGATTTTCATATCACAGGAAGAACTATTGGGCATACAATATACTGTGGTTTGTAGTCCGTGACTGCCATTGGCATAGGGTTTTGTGTCATTATTTGCCCATTGGTTGTCTACACTTCAGGTCCAGGATGGATCTCCAAGTTGACATGGAATGAATTGCTATCTTAAAATATGATGTTCAATTTTCAATCCAATGGGCGAAAAGTGACAAAATAGTGGGTGCATGTGTGATAAGCCCCTTTTGTAACTCTCTCTCTCTCTCTCGTCTTCATTCTCCCTATTCTCTCTCTTTGATACAACCCTCCTCCTTCATATATTAGGGTTAGGATTCCAATGTGAATTTTTGAGAGATATGCGAGATGCACGTTCATATGAAACCAGTACTAAATCGTGCGGGGAATCTGATTTCTTTGAGAAAATATCAAGGAAAACATAAAAATAAAACTGAACAATGACAACAATAATACGAACGTAAGAATTTACAAGGAAAGCTCTAAAATCTTAGAAAAATCACAGCTGTGAAAATTTGTTATTCACATTATAATTCTCTCACAACAAAACCTTCTAATACAAATCAAAAATATTAATATTAGATGAGAGTACAAAGGATACCCATGGACCGTTTATGACTATCTAATGGAAGTTTCTATACATAGGTAGGTAGGTATGTGGAATTCATGAATGCAACAGAGTGTTCGATTTACATTAGCAGACATGCGAAGCAAGACTGGCATGGAATTTTAATAGAGATTCTAACTTGAATTCAAATAATTAGAACTGTTAAAAGTAATGAAGTCCCGTGACTGTAACTGGTATAGAATCTTGTTTCTTTTCTCCCACTTGGTTCTTTCTATACTTTAAAATCAACCAATAAAAGATGCCTTGAAGTTTGATAATAACCAATCAGCCTTGTGGTGGTTCATTCCTTGCAAACCAATTTTAGTCTAGGTTAAAAATTTTATTCCCTTCTATTTATATATTTGAAGATAAACTTTATACAAATAAATTTTTAAATAAAATGGTACAATATAATATCCAAGTATACAAAATGTCATGAACTCAAGTTTCCATTTAAATAAATTGAATGAAATTGTATGTGACACCCTTGAAAACTAAGTTCAAATGAAGAAATTAATTTTCTCTCTGGTAATTTAAATCTCTAGACCAGATTCAACTTCTATAATTACAGTTTCAAGTATAATATTTTTAGCATCTCATTTTCAAGCCTCTTATGCTTTTTGTTTCCACCCTGATAAGCGTAGATAAGCAACGAATCACACCAGAAACATAAAGGCTCACACACGCAAAAAAAAGGGTTTCTGTTGGCTCTTTAAAAAAGTTAAAATTTATTTATGACAACATTTTTCTTATCTAAAGATGAAATTGCAAGCCTAAGCTTTATGGTTGAACTCGTATTAGTTTAAACTTGTATTGAGACAAATATATTAGCAATATTGCTATTTTTATGTTAAGAATGTTTTCATTAAGTATTATACTGAAATTCCAAATCAATATATTTATTTTCACTTGTTTGAAATATTTTATTTTATGTCGCTAAAACCGTGGTTGGAAACCAAATCAAGTCGGAAAATATATTTTGGTTGGGAAAATGAGCGGAATTTGTAAAAACTTTTTAAAATGATTTGATTTCAAAATAGTTCAAAATCGGTCCAAACCGAACAATTTTTCCCCTAGCTTATATCAATTTTATTTTTTTATTTTGTTAATGAGAAATCAAAATTCACAAAAATATATTAAGGTGAAATCAAATTGTACAAAAATGAAGTATCTGAGGATGAAAGTTTGGAAGTTAAAAAATTGAAATTGAAATGAATTTCGTAACACCAGAAAAAGCTGCACGTGGGTCCACGAGCTCGTACATAGGGACTAGCTCTAACCAATCGGCCCGCCGGTGAACCATCTTCATCTCTCACTTTTTTTTATTTTAACTTGAATTTAGGAGTCTTAAGTGAGTCCATTCTTTCCAAAAATAGGCCTCAACTTCTTTGGAACCATAGAAAGACATATACAGCCCACATTCACCGGAAGAATCTAAAATTTTACCACCACACAATCTCACATTTGCAGTTTCACCAAAAACAATACTTAATTCACTATGCCTCCAAATAAAAACCTTCTCTCTTTTTTTCTCTTTCCTTTTTTTCCCTTCAACTTCCTGCAAAAGAATGTTTGATTTTCGACGTTAACACTTCAAAGTTAAAATTAGGGCTGTCCATTGGTCGGTTCGGTTCGGTTCTGAAGATACCCGAACCGACCCAAAACTTTCGGGTATTTAATAAATGGACCCGTCGGGTCCAAATATAATTATGGAACCGTTCGGGTTCGGTTCGGTTCGGGTCGGTTCGATTCCGTTCGGTTCCGTACCATAATTAAATTTTTTAATATTTTCAGCAACACTACATAAATACAATTAATAACATTTCATTCGTAACTTTTACAAATTAACGTAGCCCAATTCAAAAAAATATACAAAACTAGCCGTCCAGTAAGATTAATTCAATGCATACAAATACCAAAAAGTAGATATTAATATTACAGCAAAACTACATAAAGTATATTCATTTGCTTCAAATTAAAATGGGCTAGTGGATTTTAAAATGATTTGGGCTTAAAAATTAAAATTATGAAATAATCTAATTTATTCAATTAATTTGCTAATTTGTATAGGAAAAAAATAATTTAATTTAATTAATTCAATATAAAAAATAAAAAAATTATTTAGTTTCGGTTCTTCGGTTCTTGGTCTAGACCCGAGACCCGACCCAAACCCATCGGTTCTCGATTCGGGTACCCATTCGGGTATTTAATTTATGAAGAACCGCTCGGTTCGGTTCGGGTTCGGTTCGGTCCGGTTCGGTTCGGGACTTTTGGACACCCCTAGTTAAAATGGGATTTCTGTGTCTGATACAATGTACAAATAGTATGCAAGCAACATTTTGTCAAATAACAAGACAAAAAATAGTATAGTTACTTAAGGTGATTGTGAGGGAAATATTAACAAGAAAGGAAAAAAATGAATGCGGAGATGGCCTCCGCTAGGCCAAGAACAGAACGGAGGATACAATAGTATGTTATGCCCCGACTATGATAACGGCGAATGGGATTTGGCAGGGTGATAATCCATTGGATTATTCCTTACCACTCTTCATTCTGCAATTGACATTGGTTGTTGTTACGACTAGAATTTTCCTCAAACCTATTGTAAAACAAACAAGATACAAGAATAGCTCTGATATCACTTGTTATGAAACCAACCACCGAATTGAGATATTAAAATTATATGGTACAATAATGAAGTATTTGATCAAGTAAATGAATAATAAAGACAAGAAATATGGCAGATGAATTAAAAAAAATTATTGACTCGAGTTTAATGGAAAAGTGAGAAAATTACAATGAATCATATAATTCTAGTAATCTATTTTCTCGCATTTATTAAATTGTATAGAAGAGCCTAATATTTATAGAGATCATGTAGAGGACGTCCAAACCCTCTTAATAGAATTGTTGATGAAGTGGGATGTCAAAAAATTGAGTTCAAAACGAAGTAGGAAACTAAAACGTGAAAAAATGGAACAGAACAAGTAGCGTCGCGACTCCTATGCCCTTTGTTGTGGCGCCGGACAATCTGCCCGAAAATATTATTATTATTATTTTGCTCCAAGTTGTTTTATCCATCCTGAACTCTTCTTCAAGTTCAATACCAATTTTCAACTCCAAATGAGCTTCCAAAATAGAACTTCAACTTGACATAGGACTCCAATAGCATTCCAAACTTTAATTCTTCTTGACGTGCACTTCAATTATAATTCTTCAATACTTCAAACAAAGAATTCAGGTTATACCCAAATTCTTAACAATCTCCACCTTGACACGAATTCCACTAAAAAATGAACTGACTTCTTCAACAATAACCAAAAATTAATTTCTCCAACAAAACACTATACTCCACCTCTTCCAATGAATCCAAGCACTACTCTTGTAGAATTATTTTAGATTCTCAAAAAATCATAATGATTTTATAATTTACCCAATTGGGTTGTAACACACTCCAAAGTAGAATCAATCTCAAATGCTTTTAAAGAAGGTCCATTGCTAGATTGTACAGTTTCTACTCAACTTAAAGCATGGTCAACAAAATCAGCATACACATATCTTGTTCCACTGGTCTATATCTAGCAATTGAATACAATGGCACCGCAAATAATGATAGCAAAGCGGCATTACCCATATCTTCGAAATTCAATTGAGTGGTATTATTCAAATATGACCCTTTATGAGCTCCTAAAAGTATTGTACGAAACTGATTGACTCTTCTAAATTCTGCACAACCCTACAAGATGTATAACTGAGACATTTTCCATTCTTCCAATACAGCTTGGACACCATTACAAACCTTCAAGACTCCACCTCCACCTCCACCAAAGAATTCATAACCTTTTGAATCAAGGATAGACAATGAGATGTGATGCTTTTTCAAATTCGGAACATGTCGAACGTAGTCAAGTGTTCTAATTGTTCCATCCAAAAACTTCAATCTGACTGTACCAATTTCAGCAACTTGACAAGTTACGTTGTTTCAAATAACCACGATACCTTTGGAAACAGTTTCATATGTAGTAAACAAGTCCTTATTAAGACACATATGAAACACACAAGCTGAATCAAGAATCCAATCCCTTCCAGTTTAAACTCAATGTCAGAAATAGCTAAGAGATCTCCATCACTTACAACGTTATCCGTGAGGTCTACTTCGCCAAAAGTATCTGAATATCTATTTGGAACCATCATTTCTTTATTCTGCAATTTGTAACAATCATTCTTCATGTACGCCTTCTTCTTGCAGTAGTTACAAATCTGATTACTGAACTTAGATTTCGATCTACCCCTTCCAAAACTACCATGAGCAACCAGACCTTCTCAATCTCTAGCCTCAGAAACAAAATACTTCATTTTCTCTTTTGAATACAAAGCATCAGACACCTCTTCTATGGTGAGAGTATCATGACTATACAAGATCGTATCTCTAAATCAAGAAAATGAAGCGGGCAACAAACACAATAGGATTAAGGCCAAATCTACTTCATCATAATGTACTTCCCAAGTTTCCAAATCAGCGACGATCTCTTTAAATACAGTTAGGTGATCTTCCAATGACCCTCCTTCTGCCATTCGATGAGAGTATAAATCCTGCTTGAGTTTCAACTTGCTTGTCAGACTTTTAGTCATGCACAATTGTTCTAACTTCAACCATAGAGTAGCTTTTCAAACATCCTTCAAAACGTCCTGAAGAATAGTATTCGATAGATAAATATGAATATGAAAAACTGTCTTCTTATCCTTACGTAATTTCTCCTCCGTAGTCAAAGTTGTGGACATCTTGTCAATTCTCAGCAACGCATCATCCAAATCCATCTGTGCAAGTATTGCACGCATCTTAACCTGTCATAGCGAAAATCTAGTGCTTCGATCCAAAAGCGGAATTGTTGACCTATGGTTGATTTCATTCTTAATGTTTTGATCTTAACAAACAAGATTAATATTATTTCTAACAATTGATTTTGAGTGATGATAGTTCATTGTCAAAATCAATCAAGCATTGCCAAAATCAACACATTATAAATCGGACTCGAAATGAAGATCAAAGTGAAAGTTAAGTATTTAAGTCAAATCATTCGAGACGAGAGTTTAAAAGATCAAAATCAAGACTATCAAATCGGGCTCATGAAGAAGGTCAAGATCAAAGTCAAGTATTAAACTCAAACATCAAGAAAGATCAAGAGTTTAAAAGCCAAACATGAAAGAAACTTCAAAGCAAGATGAAAAACTAAGCTTTTAAGATCATATGTAAATGTATAACACTTTGATCTTTAGTAATGAATGACAATAACTCAAAAATCATTTTGTGCGTGAAAAGTTATTTTCATATGACTTGCATAAAATATTTTTGATCAAAATTAAGATTGATTGTTCAAAGTATAATTGAAATTAAATCATTAAAAAAAACAGTCAACGGTCAACCGGATGTTCGGTTGACCAGACGGAAGACAGTTTCACCAACGGTCAATTTTTTTTGCCGTTCGACCACAACAGCTAGTTGGTCGTCCGATTCAGTGGCGGACGTCCGGTTGGGCAGAAACTTTGAACGTTTTGACTGTTATAAATACTAACTCACTTGCCATTCATTTCAATACTAGATAGCATTCAAATGAGAAACTTTTGAGCAAAATTATATTGATTTCTCTTCTCATTTATTATTATCATATCATTTAACTTTGAAAAACTTTTGATCAAATTAACTTTTGAAAATCTACTTATCAAAGTTTTTCATTTGAAAAATATTCTTTGAACTTACATTTTTATATTCATTTAAATTTATTTTTTCATAGCAAAAACTTTGATTATTAGATCAAACTTTTTAAATCATTTCTCTTATTAAAGTTTTTCATTTATTTTTGTGCTTAATTTATCTATATCAATTTTAAAAGATATATATTTTTAAGAAGATTTTTGCACTTATATTACATAAACTTTTCTTCTTCTTCATATTGAAACTTTGATTGATTGAACTAAACTTGTAAAATCGTCATATTCATCAAAGTTTCTCATTTCTCTCTTAATACTTAATTTATTCAATCATCTATTAAAAGATAGATATTTCTTCAGAAGATTTGTTGAACATACATTGTATTTATTTATTCATCTTCTCATTGAAACACTTTGATTGATTGAATCTAATTTTTGACTATCATCTTCATCAAAGTTTTTCATCTAACACAAGAGTTATCATTTATTACTATTCATTGAAGTGTTGACCTTTCATTGCAAAATCACTTTAATAAAGTGTGGGTCGTGTTGAAGTCCCTTAAAAATCAACATTATATAAGGATTGGTGCTCCTTGTTGTAATCACCGTGTATGTCATATTGAGGTCACGTAAAGCTCAAAATTGTATAAGAATGGGTGCTCCTTGTTTGTAAGTCACCGGAAGCATTGTAAATGGTTGGATTGCACCATAAGTTAATCAACATAGTGAAAATGTCTTGTTCGTGCCGGAGAACTTGGTAACGGAGGACGTAGATTATTACTTTGGATCGAACCTCCACAATTATATTGTTTGCATCATCTCTCCCTTTTAATTGTCGTTTTTATATTTGTACTTACTATTTGAATTAATCTATTTAATTAGTCTTTACTTGCTTGAATTTAGATTAATTCTTCAAAAAGTTTTTAAAAAACCAATTCACCCCCTTCTTGATTAGTTATTCTTAGGCTATCAAGAATGTCATATTTCATGGAAGCGATCACGAACAAAAAATCTCGAACAAATCAAACTCTGGGTTCTTGCGAAACTGCTGAACCCAGGCTATAATACCACTTGTTGTGAAACAAACAAGATACCAGAATAGCTTTGATACCACTTGTTATGAAACCAACTATCGGATTGAGATGTTAAAATTATATGGTACAATAATGAAGTATTTGATCAAGTAAAAGAATAATAAAGACAAGAAATATGACGATGAATTAAGAGATTTTATTAACTCAAAAATAATGAAGAATAGAGAAAATTACAATGGATCATATAATTGTACTAATCTATTTTCTCACACTTATTAAATTGTGTAAAATTGTTGATGAAGTATGCCAAAAAAAATTGAGTCCAAAACGAAGTAGGAGAAGAAAACGGGAAAAAAAAGGAAACAGAGCAGGTAGCGCTGCGATGCCCACCTCCGGACGCTACGGCGCCCATACCCGGTGCTGTGGCGCCGAACAATCTGACCAAATTTTTTTTTGTTCCAAGTTGTTTTCTCTATCCCGAACTCTTCTTCAAGTCTAATACCAATTTTTAACTCCCAAAATAGAATTTCAACTTGACATAGGATTTCAATAGCATTCCAAACTTTGATTATTCTTGACGTGCACTTCAATTAGAATTCTTCAATATTTCAAACAAGGAATTCGGGTCATACCCAAATTCTTAACAAAACACTTTCTCCAGTCTCATAATTTCTGAGATCCTTGTAATTTCATATCATTCTTCCGGATTTTCTTTTATTTCTTTTTTCTGACTTTTGTTTCTGTTTATGCAGTTTGAATTTTCGACATGCATGTCGTGGATATACATGATGAAAATTATAAAATTTCAAGAATGCATAACCATTTATCCCATTATAATATGCTGTCAGCAGAAGAAAATGAAAATGAAAACTGTATTTCATCTGTTATTCACTGATTCATAAAATTGTATTAGGGTGGTATAATCTTGGGGCCATCAGTACTGGGACGAAGAACCAAATTTGCAAAAACTGTATTTCCTCTTAGAAGTGTAATGGTACTAGAGACAATGGTACATGTAGGACTTCTTTATTTCATCTTTCTAGTTGGAGTAGAAATGGACATTGTTGTTATTCGGCGCATGGGCAAAAGGGCCTTGGCTATGCCGGTATGGTATTGCCTTTCCTGATAAGCGTTTCATTTGCCTTCATGTTGCATAAAGATACACAGCTTATAAAACTGGGAACTTTCATACGTTTCCTTGGAGTGGCACTTTTTGTTGCTACATGATAGAAAAACACAAAATGATTATCGATCAAAACAATAATCAAATCATTTATCTCATATAATAAACCTTATATTCATCTCCATGTTGAAATCCAAGAAAATAACTAAACATAAAACATACATATATCCATAGTAATCTGATTCTTTGTCTGGATAGGTTTAGATCTTCCAATTGATTGGTGATCTTCACTTCAACTTTTGCTCTCTATTGATGGAGATGTAGAGAAACTCAAGAACACCAACAAATAGGGACCATAACCATATAAAATAATAGTAGCAACTCAATAGTCATTATCTTTCAATTGCTTTAAATTGGTCCATCATCAATTTAAAACAACACTCCGGTCTCAGCACTATAATTCCATGAAACATAATATCCATTAGTCACAATACATCTTTAACATATCACTTTAATTGACTAATATCCTTTAAATAATAGCACCACACATTTTAATATACAACGTGTGACCCCATATATGTTGAAAATATCCAACAATCTCCCACTGGACCATAGTGTAATCTTACAAATGTGCACAACCTTATGAGCTCCAAATTTTGCTATCATTATTATGGGTATTACCAAACAATCTCGTCCATTAGTCATATTGAGATAGTATCAAAGCGATTTTCGTCACATTTAACGTGACTAAATCCATCAATGGTCACATACACCCATACAACCAAATGACATAGATCAATCATGGGAGTGTAGCATAGAAATTATATGTCATGTGATCCAAACATGTCTATTTCCAACTGGTCCAACCTTATTTCTTAAGTGAGATCAATACTAAACGTAATAACAAAGTGAAATGAACTGAATACTTTATTTCTGTACAGAATAATATCCAAATACACAAATGTGTCCAAAACATAAAGCAATAAAAATACAAATTCCCACTAAAACATGATATCCTCATGATATACAACACTCATACGAGCAATGTGCTCATGAAAGATCTTGTGTGTCAATCCCTTAGTAAGCGGATCCGCAATCATGGAGTTTGTCCGAATATGCTCTATGAAAATATGTCCACTCTGTACTATTTCCTTCACAACCAGGAACTTGATGCATGTGTTTTGACGTAGATGAGCTCATGTTGTTATTGGAATATAGAAATATGTGAACGTGTAATCATTTGTTCTCTTCAAATACCTCATAACCCTTTTGGCTGCTTTCCAATGATCTATTCCAGGGTTGCTTAAATATTTTACTAGCATTCCAATAATGAATGCTATGTCTGGACGTGTACAAACTTGAGTATACATAAGACTCCCAAAAGCTGATGCATAGGGAATCTTCTGCATTTCCTTAACTTCAAGGTTATTTTGTGGGCATTGTTCGAGACTAAATTTATCTCCCTTAGCGACAGGGGTGTCACCTAATTTACAGTCTTACATGTCAAACCTCTTAAGTACTTTATTGATATAGTTCTTTTGTGACAATCCAAGAATACTTAGAGAGCGATCTCGATGTACCTGAATCCCTAATACAAAATAGGCGTCGCCAAGATTTTTCATCTCAAAATTCCTTGATAAAAATCTCTTGATTTCATACAACATGTATATATCATTAGTAGCAAGCAACATGTCATCAACATACAAAACTAGGAAAATATGCTTACTCCCACTGAACTTGTGATGCACATAATCATCCACATCATTTGTCTCAAAACCAAATGAGATAATTACTTGATGAAATTTGTAGTACCATTGACGGGAAGCTTGCTTGAGCTCATAGATGAATTTCTTTAATTTGCATACCATATTCTTCGGGTCTCTTGACATAAAGTTTTCTGGTTGCACCATATAGATCGTCTCATCAATGTCGTCATTGAGAAAAGCCGTCTTAACATCCATCTGATGTAACTAAAGGTCAAAGGGCGCAACAAGTGTCATAATTATCCTGAAAGAGTCTTTCGTTGAAACTGGAGAAAATGTCTCTTTGAAATCAATGTCTTCCTTTTGGGTAAAGCCTTTAGCTACAAGACGAGCCTTATATCTTTCCACATTACCTTTCGAATCCTTCTTTGTTTTAAAAATCCATTTGCAACCAATGGGTTTCGTACCTTTTGGTAACGTAACAAGATCCCAAACTTTATTATCTTGCATAGACTTATACTCCTTATTCATGACATCAATCCACTTTTGAGAGTTAGAACCTTGCATGGCCTGATGGAAGTTGATTGGATCATCTTCCATCAATCCATTATTTTCCTCATGTTCTTGGAGAAGTACTATAAAATCATCCGAAATAGCATTTTTCCTTTCTCTCGTGGATCTCCTTGAAGGTATTGGTTCTTAAGGTTGTTGAGTTTGTACATAAGGAATAATTACCTCATTTTGGATTGGAGGTTGAACATTGTCTTGTTGAGGTTATGTATATACTTCTTAATCAATAACAGGTATAGGAACCTGTACATTGTCAAAAGCAATAGTAGGAATCGAAACTGATCATTCCTCAACTTCTTCCTCAAAGTCAATGTCTATAACCTTATTTCCCCCCCCCCCCCCCAAACTCAACATCATCAAAAAATGTTGCAGTTCCCGTTTCAAAAATTGACTTAAGAGTGGGATCACAAAATTTATAGCCCCTTGATCGCTCAGAATAACCAATAAAGTAGCTGCTCACTGCTTTGGAGTCCAATTTCTTTTCATGTGGCCTATAAAGCCTTTAATACTTCTCTCCATATCGATTTTGGTAAGATGGAATTACTAATCATACTCCTTACCATATCCTTAAGAGTCATGTTTCGTCTCTTAGCTACACCATTCATGCTAGGCAATCTGACATGGTGTATTGTGGGACGATTCCACATTTATCTAGGTATTTAGCAAATGGTCATGGACACTGTTCACCGGAACCGTCATTTCTGCCGTAGTACTCACCACCACGGTCAAATCTAACGCTTTTTATCCTTTTATTGAGTTGATTTTCAACCTCAGTTTTAAACACTTTGAACATGTCCAGTGACTCGGACTTTTCATGAATAAAATATAGATGCCCATAACGTGAGTAATCGTCTATGAATGATATAAAATATTGTTGGCCAGTCCAAGAAGCCGTGGGATATGGTCCACAAATATCTGTGTGTATCAATTCTAAGACATCCGAAGTTCTATTAGCACCTAATATCTTAGTTTTGGTATGTTTTCCCTTGATACATTCAATACATACATCAAAATCGAGGTCAAGGGAATCCAAAATACCATCTGACACAAGTCGTTCAACTCCAGCTTTTGAGATGTGACCTAAGCGCTTGTACCATAATTTTGCTGAATTTTCATTATTTAATTTGCATTTAGTACCACACGATTCCACATGTAAGGTTTCATGATATGATGTAACAACATCAAGCATCTATAGGTTATCAAATGCGGATAATAAATCAGTACCAATAACATTTGAATTTAATGAAAGACTAAACCAAAAGAACAATAATATCCAAATTTGTCCAACAAGGAAACAGAAACCAAATTTCGTCTAAAAGATGGCACAACAAAAGTGCCTTTTAAATCCAAATAATGACCAGTTTTAAACAATAATCGAAAAGTATCTATTACATTAACTTCCACCGACTTGCCATCACCCACATAGATGTGTCTTTCACCATCATTTGGCTTTCGGTAGCTCAGAAAGCCCTTTATTTGCATGCCAGGCGTGGTATTTGGTACAGTTATTCTTCAAATGTCCAGTTTTGCTGCAAAAGAAACAGGTCCTTTTGTCCTCTTACCTTTTTTGTTGTACTGGACCCTTAGGAGCAGCCTCATATTCTTTCTTTCTTTTCTTGCCCTTATCTTTAGAAGTGCTTGCCTTAGAAATGTTTGTCAAATGAACATTTTCAATTCTGTCTCTACACTATAATTACATGAAACCTAATACCCATTAGCCACGATACATCTTTAACGGATCACTTTAATTGACTAATATCTTTTAAATAATAGCACCACACATTTTAATATACAATATGTGACCCCATATATGTTAAAAATATCCAACACTGCATTCCCCGTGTTTGCACGAATCCTCGCAAAGCTTAAACTTCTAAACACGGAGATTGGAAGGATTGCCATGTCTTCGGCTCTTATTAATGATATATGTGCATGGATTCTATTAACCTTTGCCATTGCCTTGGCTGATAATGATATTAAGCTCTTGGCTTTTGATGTAAGACAACTAGCTTTGGAGTTTGAAGAAGTGCTGGACAGAAAATTAACAAAAAAAGACTGCACCAGGGGCAATTTTGGCTGGTTGTAGTCCCGAGATCTCGGGATTTTTAGCCAAATTTCTTCGTTTAGACCTCCGAATAATTAATTTTCATATTTTCCGTTTTAAATTTTAGCTATTTTTGGAACGTTTTACTATTTTATGTTTTTAGGATTTTTTGTAACGTCTATTTAAAGGCTTTTTGAACGTTTCCGTTATTATTATTGATTGCATACAAGTTTCGTTCTTGGAGAATTTCAGTTTTCTTATTTTCAAGATTTACGCTGGTAAATATTTTACTTCCGTTCTGTGTCAGCTTCAATTTGGGTGATTTTGTCAAAGTGTAGCTTTGTTGCTTTTTGCGTATATGAAATTAGACCTCTAATTTCATGGATAATATGACGAACCCTGGAAGGCAAATCCATCAGTGGATTCAGTATATGTCTAATTCTTACTGGGGTTATTATATCTGGTTTCGTAACAGATGCTATTGGAACATATTCAGTTTTTGGAGCTTTTGTTTCTGGCTTAGTTATTCCAAATGTAACACATGGTATAACCCTTATAGAAAGACATGAAGACTTCGTTTCGGGGTTTCTTTTACCCTCTCTTCTTCGCCATGAGCGGCCTCCAGACACTGCTGCAATAACTTGAATCGGCACTTGGGCGATTCTTGCTATCGTGATAGTTCTGGCTTGTATTGGCAATTTTGTACTCTTTACTACAAAATTCCATTTAGGTCTTACACTTGGTCTGCTCTTGAACACTAAAGGCCTTGTGAAATAAAAGTCCTTAATGTTGGCAAAGTCCAAAAGGTACTTATTTTAGTCTCTGATTATTCAAATAAGTGATTTTACTACTTTCTTATACTTATCCAATGCATTCTGCAGGTTCTTGATGATAAATCTTTTGCGATAATGGTAGCAGTAGCGGTGATTATGACGGCAATTATTGCACCAGTTGTGACAAGTATGTACAAGCCGACAAGGAAAGTTTACCTTGTAAAAGAAGAACAATCCAAATATCAAAACCCGATGGAGAGTTTCGGGTACTTGCTTGCATTCACACACCTAGAAATGTTCCGACTATCATTAATCTCCTCAAAGCCTCCCGTCCAACGAAAAAATCTCCAATTTGTATATACGCACTCCACCTTGTTGAACTCACAGAGCGTGCTTCTGCCATGCTTATTATCCACAACACGTGGAAATCAGGCCAACCAGCACTCAACCGAACTCAGGTGCAATCCGATCATATCATTAACATGTCCGAAAATTTCGAACCGCATGTGGGGTGTTGATCAGTTCAACCCTTCACTGTCATTTCCCCTTATTCGACTGTGCACGAAGACATTTGCAATGTGGCAGAGGATAAACGTGTTTCGTTCATTATCATCCCTTTCCACAAACAACAAACTGTTGATGGAGGAATGGAATTGAATAATCCAGCCTTTCGAACAATTAACCAGAATGTATTAGCAAATGCACCTTGTTCAGTTGGCATTCTTGTTGACAGAGGCATCAGTAGATCAACAAGATTGGCTGCATATCAGATCAACCACCACATAGTTGCAATAATTTTTCTTTTATTATTATTTTTTTGATAGGGTAAACAAATGTATTGATCAAAATTTTGAGTACAACTATTCCGAACATCCTCGAGCTTACAGAATTAACATTACAACTTCGTCTAATCATTAAGGCTACCATCAAGTTGGTGCCTTAGAGCTACTCATTAAGGCTACCCTCAAGTTGGTGTATCGAAATTCCACTTTCCCAGTTGGAGAACGTTGGGCAGCGTTCTGTGAAGAGGAAACTTCAAATATCTTGCCTTGTAAATAGGCAGCATACTCTGCATTTTTTGCAGCAAGAGCAAATCCAGCACTAAATGTCATCACATGCTTGGACTTAATCACCAAACTTGGTCGGCAATTGGACGTTCAACCTAGTGTACTTCTTTCCCAATTGCAGCTTTGATGGAGCAGGCGGCGTTCAAAGATAGGCAGGCAAAAATGACAAGCTAAAATTCAAAAAACAATTCGGGAGAGTTTTTGAATTTAGGCCAAACAAAGTACTAAAAATTTAGAATTTTTAGCCAAATCAGGTGACTTAATACTGCAAAAAGGAATAAACTTTGCTGGATTACTGCAGGGGCAATTTGAATAAATACAAAAGTTTGAATTTATTGCCCAATCGAGTAAAAAACAGCTAAACAAGAGTGTGAGTCTTCAATTGGCAGATCAAAACCTGCGAACACCCAAGAAATTCGACCAAACCAAGTAAAACTTCAAGCAGATTTCGAAAATTCCAGTGAAGCATGAAGATGAAGCTGGAATGAACTGCCCAAAATCTGAGTCTGGCCAAACTCCACCGAACCTGAAAAACTAACTCCAAGCAGCACCAAAGTGCCGAACAGGAACTTAATAAAGATCAGTAGGCAGACTTCGAGTTCACCAATGGAGAAGGTAGAACCAAAATGAACCCAAGGACTTTGCAAAGCTAGAACACCCAAGCACAGAATTCCAGGCTAACTGCCCAGAATCTGACCGAACTGGAATACAAGAACCATTGCAATGCTGTAGGTTAGCTTCGAGTTCACCCAAGATGAAGAGGAAACCAAAGTAAACCCAGAACTAAATCACCCAAGAACAGAAATCTGGCCAAGTTTCCCAGCACCCTGACTTGAAACTGACCGAAAATCACCTTGTTTATGACCCAGCTGAACTGGGGTTATAGCAGCCTAGAGAGTAGTCGAAAATGCCTGAAGAAAGCAGTGAGAAAATTAAAAAATTGCAATTTGAAATTTCCCCAGAATATTGCCCAAAATGGATGTAGTCAACTGTCTGAATAAACTTGGGGCAGACTGAATTTCCAAAACGGTGAAGTCATTCAATTTTTTTTTCAAATGGGGGGAGAAAAATTCAAATACTTTGCCTGAAATGGTAAACTCCAGCAACATAGAACAAACTTGCTCTTAACTACACAAAAACTGCTTGCTGAAAACCGGATTATGGGAGAGAAGATGCAAACTGAAATTCAAATCCTTCCAAGCTAAGGGAGATGAACTTTGAACAAGAACTAGAATTACCAACTCCAATCTGGAACCTGTTCAATAATTCGCAAACTACCAAGAGGACGGAGGTATAGTTCGAACTAAAAACACAAATTCCACAAACCTGTAAACCGAACGAACAAAACACCAGTCTACTGGCCGAAAATCTGAATAAATGGATGAACAAAGCTCTGAATTTCTGGCCGGATGAATGGAATAAGGCTGCCTTGAATCTGACCAAAGTGAAGCTTCAAAACACCCAGGAAAAACTGACCAATATTCTGGCCGAAATTGGAAGCTCCAAAAAACTTGAAATCTTCAAAATATGACTTCTTGAATCTGGACAGATTTTATCAAAATCTGCAATGCAAGATTCGAAATTACCAAGTAATGAAGGTAAAATCGAACAAAGATCAATGAGCTCACAAATGCAAGGGGCTCACAAAGTTGAGCTTCTCTCTCTGACACCTTACATTGTTTGACCCCCACATAGTTGTAATTTTCTTTGGCGGCCCGGATGATAGAGAAGCATTAGCCTATGCCTGGAGGATGTGCGAGCATCCACAAATCAATCTCACTGTCATGGGCTTCGTCCCGGGTGAACACGCAATGATGGATCATACCAAGCGGGCGTGAAATACTGACAGTTGTAACAGACAATGACAGAGACAAACAGCTAGATGAGGACTACATCAACAAGTTCGGAGCAAAAACCGAGAATGATGATTCAGTAGTTTACACCAAGAAGGAGGTGAATCACGGGGAAGAGACAGTGGCGGCAATAAGATCGATCATCGATAGATCCCATTCATGACCTGTGAGTTAAATGTTTCATTAGCCACCGAACTTTACATTATGTCACGACTTACTCACCAAACTTTACTAATTGTCTCTGGCCACTCAACTTCACCCCGTCCAACTCCATCACCCACCCCGTTTGAAACCGTTAACAGACGATCTACTTGACTAACGGAAATACGACTTGGCCGGTTAAATCATTCCAAATCAGTTAACACTTGCCAACTCATTGCCAACTAAGCAAATCCAAACACACTATTATAAAACATTGAACTTATTTTCCCAAAATTTCAGCCAGACCCATCACGTGAGCATAGAATCATTTCCCCAAATCCATCTCCCTCAAGAACCCTAAACCCCCAAAAAAATCAAATCGGTGAGATTTTGGGAACTTCGACTTCGAGAAAGACGTTTGAGAGTGCACATGGACGGTAATATTGAAGGTAAATTCGAGTTTTTTGGTCTGAGTGCTCTATTTTAAAATTCAAGAAGCTGGAACATTCTGCCTGCATTTGATTTTACAAATTGATTATGATAGTTCTGTGTCTTAACTGATTGAAGCTGCTTAAGCAGAAGAAAACTATGTAGTATTTTATACTTCCCTTAAAGTCTCAATATGTTAACCTAAACCTCGTTATAAATTTATTTTTTCTGTCGTAAGAGTTCATTGTGTATTAGTAGGTTCAGTTTTTAGACACATGAGGGATGCAAAATCTGCCTGCGTAAGAGATTCGAGGGCAGGAAAACGACGTCGAGCAACCAACTAAATGTTTTTGCCTTCTAGTTTTTTGGTTTTTGTTGCAACCAACTAGCTGTTGACGAAACACTGGTTTTTTGGCTTTTGAAATCTTCTTTTGTCCAGTGTAAAGGAATTAGGCATGTACATTGTAAACATATTGTTCCAAATGACAGCTTTGGTATATATTTTGTATGGAATTCTACGATGTTAGTCTTGAGGAATTGTATGGAATTGTATAATATTAATCTACTTTCATATGAATGTCTCGAGTTTCTTGAAAATGTGAAGGCTGTCCATGAATGAAAAATGAAAAATCAGATGAATCTGGTGAACCTGATAATGGAAAATGAAAAATTGCAGGTGAATCTGGTGAACCTGTTATGAATCTGGTTTGTTGCTGAATTTGTATTTTTCCTGTAATTAAGTGGAATATGTTGTAGAATTCACACTTTGTTCTTCCCCTAATTTTTACTACATGTCCAGAGATACATTGCCAGATCTCTGTTTTCACAATGTCAACACCACAGGTTCAGAGATTCATTACCAATAAATTACAAACATTAATTCCAAATCCATGAGATGAACAATGAATAATGTTGGGGCAAACAAGTCCCACATCGGTTGTGGGAAGAAAATAAATCCACCATATAACCCAAGTGGGCTACCCCACCCATTACCAATTGGTTTTGGGATGGAACCTCACTTGGGATTGGTGGTGTGGGCTTGGGCCTTGGGTAATTGCTCACAATAATTTCCTTACAACTGGTATCAGAGCCCAGGTTGTGTGGCTAGATAAATCGAGGTGGTGGAAAATTCTCATGAGATGGTAGATCCATGGTAACGTAGTGGGTGCAGGCTACGATGGATTATCTCGGTGAGTGGTGATTTACCTCGTGAGCTTTGTTTGAGGGAGGGATTGTTGGGGCAAACAAGTCCCACATCGGTTGTGGGAAGAAAATAAATCCACCATATAACCCAAGTGGGCTACCCCACCCATTACCAATTGGTTTTGGGATGGAACCTCACTTGGGATTGGTGGTGTGGGCTTGGGCCTTGGGTAATTGCTCTCAATTTTTATTTTCATCTAAAGTGATTTCTCCATTATGGCATCATTTGCTCTTATTACCTGATACACAAATCAGCAAGTATCAATGTTAAGCAGCTTTAAACAGTCCAAAAACTTATTTAAAGGCAGCACTTTAGTTCCAACATCAGCAGGGTTAAAATGAGTAGAGATTTTCTTAAGTTTCACAACACCTTGTGAGATAACATCTCTAATGAAATGAAATTTCACATCAACATGTTTAGATCTATTATGCAAAACAGGATTTCTACTCAAATATATAGCAGATTGACTATCAGAAAATAAAACAACATCTTTCACAAAGCCAAATTCATTTAAAAGTCCCTTCAACCAAATACCTTCTTTTATAGCATCGGTTTAAATAATATATTCAGCCTCAGTAGAAGATAATGCAACAATTTTCTGTAATTGAGATTTCCAACTAATGCATGAATTACACAAAGTATACACATAAGCAGAAGTAGACTTCCTATTATCCCTATCGCCTGCATAGTCAGAATCAGTGTAACCCCTCAAGATAACACCATCAGATTGCTTCCTATAATGAATCCCCAAGTCACAAGTTCCCTTAATGTATCTAAGAAGCCACTTCATAGCTTCCCAATGAGTTTCACCTGGATTTGACATAAATCTACTCAACACACTTATAGAGAAAGCCAAATCAGGTCTAGAACAAACCATTAGATACATAACAGACCCAACTGCATTGGAATAAGGTACTCTTGCCATTCTTTTTAACTCAAATTCAGATTTGGGAGATTGATCACTTGAAAGTTTGAAGTGATTTGCTAAAGGTACACTCACACTTTTAGCATCACTCATAGAAAATTTTTCCAACAATTTCAAAACATAGGATTTTTGACTTAGACTAAGTATGCCCTCCCTTCTATTCCTTTTAATTTCGATACCCAAAATTTTTCGAGAGCAAGGACCTAAGTCCTTCATTTCAAATTCAGATTTCAATTTGGTTTTAATTAACTCTATTTCTTTTATGTCATGACTAGCTAAAATCATGTCATCAACATAAAGAAGAAGATAGAGTGAATTTTCACCACCATTACCTTTGCAATAAAGACATGTATCAAAATTACTTCTTTTAAACCCAAGTCCAAGCACAAATGTATCAAATCTCTTGTACCATTGTCTTGGAGCTTGTTTTAAACCATATAAGGATTTCTTAAGAAGGCATACAAGGTCAGAATTTTTATTCATTTCAAAACCTTTTGGTTGTTCCATGTAAATAGTTTCATCAAGATCTCCATTTAAAAAGGCAGTTTTGACATCCAATTGTTCCAATTCCCAATTAAACTGAGTTGCTAAGGCTAGAATCACTCTAACAGTTGTAAATTTTACAACTGGAGAAAAGATTTCATTAAAATCTATTCCCTCTTTTTGAGTGAAGCCCTTAGCCACTAGTCTAGCTTTGTATCTAATGTCATTCTCACTTTGTTCCCCCCTTTTTAACTTAAAGATCCATTTGCAATCCACAACCCTTTTCCCTTTAGGTCTACTAGTCAACACCCATGTTTTATTCTTCTTAAGAGATTCCATCTCATCTTGCATTGCTTCAAGCCAATGTTTGGAATCTTTACTACTCATAGCCTCATCATATGAAACAGGTTCACACTCAATAAAACCTTGAACAGTAAGCAAAGACACTTCATCATCAAACCTCACAGGTGGTCTAACTTGTCTTCTTTGCCTATCCCGAGCTAGTTGATAATCACCTAGAGTCTGATTTGTCTCTAAATTAGTATCACAATGATCAACCTCATCATTTCTATGTGATTCAACATCAACATTAACTTCAACCTCTCCAGTTTGAATATTAGGTAATTGATTATCATCACCAACTTGCTCCACCTCAATTTCAATCTCTCTTTCTATGCTATCAGTTTGATTTAAAGGTCCAGAACTACTATCAGTTTTCAAACAAGGTAGATCATCTTCATTGAACACCACATTTCTACTTATTATGATCTTATACCCTTTGGTTTCCCTGACCCATAGTCTATACCCTTTTACCCCTTCACCATAACCCAAGAAGACACACTTAAGAGCCCTAGGATCTAGTTTCCCTTCATATTGATGTGCAAAGGCTGCACACCCAAATACTCTTAAGTTGCTAAGGTCAACAGGTCTACCATTCCACACTTCTTCAGGGGTCTTAAAATGTATAGCACTAGCAGGACTTCTATTAATAAGATAACTAGCAGTTTTTGTAGCTTCTCCCCAAAATAGCTTGGGAAGACCAGAACTTAAAAGCATGCATCTAACTTTCTCAAGTAAAGTTCTATTCATTCTTTCAGCCAAGCCATTTTGCTGTGGAGTGTGTGTAACGATTACGTGTCTCAATATACCATGCAATTTACACAAATCATCAAACTCATAATTGCAAAATTCAAGTCCATTATCAGTTCTTAATACTTTTACCCTTTTATTAGTTTGGTTTTCAATCAAAGTCTTCCAATCTTTAAAGGCAGTAAATGTATCAGATTTAGATTTCAACAGAAATATCCAATTCTTTCTAGAAAAATCATCAATGATTAACAAGAAATATTTAAAACTAGTATGAGTAGGCACATTAGCTGGTCCCCAGAGATCAGCATGCAAGTATTCCAGAATAGACACATTTATGCATTCCTGTGCAAAAATGGTAATCTATTATGCTTTCCTAGTATGCAATAGTCATAAAAACTGAGTTTCTCGATGTTATCATTTCCAAAGGCACCTTGTTTTTTCAAAATCTGCAACCCTTTATCACTAATATGACCCAATCTCTTGTGCCATATTTGTGACTTATCATTTGAAACAGAAAGTGCTGCTGAAGTGGAGTCAAAAATGTTTTGAGTTTGTAAAATGTAAAGTCCATGTCTCTTGGGAGCTTCCACAATCAAGTGTGAATTCCTCAAGATTTTAATGTATCCCGCATTGATCATAATGTCATAGTTTAGGTCATCTAATACACCTAAAGAAATCAAATTTCTTTGTAGGTCAGGAACATATCTGGTCTTTTCTAAGACAAGCACATTATTATCCTTTACTCTTAAAGTGATGGTTCCTATGCCCTTAACGACATGCCATATGATTACCCATTAAAACTTGACCACCATTTACATTTTCAAAATCACAAAACCAATCTTTATTAGGACACATGTGATAGGTACAACCTGAATCAAGAATCCACTCTTGACTAGGCTGATGGGCAACAGCAACATAGACTTCATCTATATAAGTTTCATTATTGCAGACCAAAGCTGCATCCCCATCCTTTTTAAACTTGTTTCTATTATCACTAAGCCTCTTAGGACAATCCCTGATAAAATGACCTTCCTCTTGACAATAAAAACAATTTTTTCCTTTTATCTTCATTTTATCCTTTTGATTTCCCTTTTTCTTGTGTCCAAATTTCTTATTGGCATAATTGTTTCTAGGATTAAACTTAGACTTAACCATCAAATTCAGACCACTAGAAGACTCTTTCCGATCAGACTTTAACTCTAACTCTTTAGTTCTTAGAGCATTAATGATAATCTCAGTAGTTAGAGTGTCTCTACCATATTCAATAGCACTTTTAACATCCTTGTACTTATCACCTATTGAATTTAATAGAA
The DNA here is from genome assembly GCA_035079005.1 of Fraxinus americana. Taxonomy (NCBI): domain Eukaryota; kingdom Viridiplantae; phylum Streptophyta; class Magnoliopsida; order Lamiales; family Oleaceae; genus Fraxinus; species Fraxinus americana. The sequence continues at coordinate 350,211 of CM068722.1, read as the reverse complement.
CCACAGCCAACTGCCCATCAGAGAGTTTCTCGTCACAGTTGGTTAGGTCGCGGGTTAATCTATTAAATCTATCAATATTAGCATCAAGGTCAAGTGATGGATCAAGTTTGAAACCAAAAAACTGTTTTAAGAGATAAACTTTATTTGGCATAGCTTTATTCAAATAAATTTTCTCCAATTTTTTCCACAATTCAGCAGCAGTTTTTGTTTCTCCTACTTCTCTAAGCACATTATCAGATAAATGCAGAAAAATCGATTAAAAGTGCACTGTTACAAACTTATCAATTTGATACAATCTCACAAACTTATAAATTTGATACAATAACAATGCTTCTACTACCTCTTTTCAACAAGACAAAAACGAGTACAAAAAAATCCCATCGCTTCAGCCCCAATCCAAGCAAACAGAGCCAAAACTCACTTCTTCACTAACAAAACTTTTCCCCTTAGACAAACCTCATTCACTGGACCACAAAGAAAAATAAACATTTGAGCCAGCAACATCCCAAATCACTGGGCAATGCCTACATCCCCCTTAGAAAACCCAATTCACTGGGAAATGCTTCTACTGTTCTTCTTGAGCCGGCAGCGTCCCAAATCTTTTTGGATCATTCTCAGCCAAATGTTCACAATCAAGCTCCATCCCCACCTCGCTATCAGGATTATCGTTCTCGTCCTCCTCACCATCGTCTTCAAATTCCACACGTCTAAGAGGACGATTGCGAAACCCATGGACTTCGAGTGCGATTCGGAAGAAATAGATTTGAACCCTTATACCCTTTTTGCGTGCGATTTACAGAGGAAAACTGGAGTTCTTGAGAGATTTGCTCCGAAATCTGAATCAGAGAAAATGGAATTTAGATTAAGGGTTCGATTTAGGGATTGGAGATGGATTTCGGGAAATGATTCTATGCTCACGGGATGGGTCTGGGAAAGTTTTATCTGGGTTTGGCTGAAATGTTGGGAAAATAAGTTGAATGTTTTATAATGGCGTGTTTGGATTTGCTTAGTTGGCAATGAGTTGGCAAGTGTTAACTGATTTGGAATGATTTAACCGGCCAAGTCGTATTTCCGTTAGCCAAGTAGATCGTCTGTTAACGGTTTCAAACGGGGTGGGTGATGGAGTTGGACGGGGTGAAGTTCAGTGGCCACCGAGACAATTAGTAAAGTTTGGTGAGTAAGTCGTGACATAATGTAAAGTTCGGTGGCTAATGAAACATTTAACTCCATGACCTGTTCATAGTAGGAAGGGGACAGGGAATAATATCTCCTCTCAGGGCCGGGCATACGGACTGGAGTGAGTGTCCCGAGCTCAGGGCAATAGGAGATTTGTTAGCTTCATCGAACTATGCATCAACGTATTCAGTTCTTGTACTTCAACCATATGTAGGAATGGATGTGCATGGAGATGCAATAGGCAAGCTGGATAACAGCCCATATCAGCAACACGATCACTTCAAATTATCCAATATGAACCGGCGGCCACTACCCAGAGGGCAAGCTGTGTCGCAACCACAACCTTAAAGACCACCAAAAGGTAGGACTGCCATGGTGAAGTACTCAGGGAGGTGAAACTTAGTTTTCCCTTCTTTTCTTTTTCTAGTTTTTTCCCCTTGATTTGAATTGTAATGATGTACAAAACATTCTCATCAACGAAGTTTTTTATTTTGTTGTACAATAGAAACAAAAGTTTTGTTGATTTTGCAGTACATTGAAATAAAAGTTTTGTTGATTAGTCATTAAGGATAGCATTTCGACAGCAAATTAAATGAAAAACATTCAAACTTGACAAAGTGAAAAACACACTCAATATTACAACTCAAATATAAAGTCTCCTTTTCACTTTGTTCTTCAAATTGCCAACTCACTTTGCACCTCCAAAATTGCCTTGGCCGAATTCCTCAGCTGTTGTGCTTCCTCATCCGTAAGATGCACATTGGTCACGCCCAAGACGCCACTCCTACCAAGCTGTGCTGGCAAGCTAAGGAACATATCACCACCATCAATATCATAGAATCCCTTCGCAAGGACTGAGACGGGGTGTATTTTTCTTTGGTCTCTCAGTATTGTCCGAGCTAGGCTAGCCACTGAGTACCCGATTGCCCATGACGTGTAGCCTTTCAATCTTATCACTTCATATGCGCCTTCCACGACTGACTTGTGGATATTTTCTAAAGTTTCCTTCTCATAAACAATTTGTTGCCTCTTTAAGAAGCTTAGAACTGGCACTCCTCCAACGCTTATGCTCGACCATAGTGCCACTGAACTGTCTCCATGCTCCCCGACAATGTAGGCCTATAAATACAAATTCAAGTAAATCATAGCACATCATACTGATTAAACAAATTAAGCCCATGTTTGTTTACTATTCATAATCAGTCAAACCATTTTTTTATCCATATATTCCGTGAAACCTACAAAACCTAACCATTTATTCACTATTCATTCCTAACTATTTATAATTTAAATTGTTTATAAATAACTCTCAAACATATGCTAGTGTTTGGTTAATGTATATAATCGGTCACACTTTCCGTGGAACCCACATTCCTACGGACTTACCAACCATTATTTCTATCTATTTATAATTTAAACCATTTATAAACACTTTTCAAACACACTTGTTAGTGAAAGTTTTTAAAATTTTCAAGCTTTGAATGACTTAAAAGTCAAGAAAGGAGATATTCGAGGTAATCCTTCGAGTAACCATAGAGATGCGTTAAAATTACAAGAATTTTGCTATTTATCCATCAAAATGGTACATAAGAGGTTACCGAAAATGATGTGCAGAGAAAAAATTGGATGAAAAATGTGATTGTATTTTAAACTGGCAAATGGTAGATTGACATATAACATTATGTAAATTTGATGTAAATGTAGAAAGATTCAAATTACAATGTCATTCTATATTAAATGTTGCTCCCCTTATCAGCAGAATACTTTGTCTCAACTGATATAGAAAATAATGAACCTCAGGAAGATAACATAGATAGATTTTATCAAATGATGCTGAAGCGACTAACTAAAAGAAAAAGTAAAACAGTACCACCAATGATTGGTTGCACATAAAATGCCAACATTAAAGTGAATGGGATCATTATTATAATTCCTTCCTTGTGATAAAGATAAGAGAATGAGTCTATTCACCTTTTTCATTCCAAAAGTATGCTCATAATTAGCATAAATGAGTGTCATCATATAAATCCATATCTAATTTAGCAAAAGATTTAATAATCTTCAGTTGTTCATCCTGTTCCCCATGAGATTTCAGAGAGAATCAACTCAGATAACTAGAAAATTACATGCAGAAAAATATTGTTTCTAATTATGAGGTACGGAAAAGTTTGGTTAGTAATAGATTACCATATACTTCCGCAACCATTGAAATATGTTATGAAAATCAGTAATAACATAATAAATGTAGTTATTCACTGATAAGATGTTTCTTCGCACTCTTATACCCGTGAAGTTACACACTACTGGATACAAAATAATTAGCCTTTTTCATATTTAGCTGATGTCTAAATTCATTGGAAGAGGAGGGAAAGAAAGGGGAGCGGAAGGAGAGAGAGAGAGAGAGAGAGAAGCAATTTAGAGGGAGGAAATCTCTGATTATTCAATAATCAAGTCTAATTAATATAATGCATAGACCCTCCTTAAATAGAATTTCAGGTAGTCTAATTTAAGTAGGAAAACAACTAAATCAATAACATAAAATACTAGAAAATCTTTAAAACTAAATCGCAATTGCTTGGTAAATCTTCAATGTAATATCATTATAGATCTCCATCACTTTTTGTTTACCCTTATGGATGGCCGTCTCTTCTTTTGGGGCCAACACCTCCACAACACTTCAGGTTGAGGGATCCCTAAGTGCCACAAGGATAACTATGTGGGATCGAGTATAAGGTTGAACATTTTCTCGGGTCAGAACAGTACATGGAAGTGATAGAACTTATCCAATGGATATGAAGGATTGATGCTTGGTTGTCTAACATCAAACAATTGACTACCGCAGGAAGCAGAGAAGTGGAATAGGCAGTGCAAGGGAAATAAGGCTACTTCATAGGAATCATGGTGGATTTGGTGACAGACACATCAAATGTGACTAATATGGATCAGTGATTTGAAATATTCGTCTCCCTCACGTGAATAGGTTGGATTAGACAAGCTCATAACTCAGTCTATATATGTTTGCTTTCCTCCTTTTCTTCCATATTGAAATCCAAAAAAGTTCTTTAGAACTTCATAGGTTCGCCTCCTTATATTTTGAAACCTAAAAACCTTGATCTTAACTTTCACAGCAAGCTACCTATTTTTCCTTTCCTTCATTCTAGCACATTTTTAATCATCATCCATCCTCTTTCACGTTTTACCAAACATGGGTGCAAAGGTAATGTAGATAGAGAAAGTAGGTATTATAAGGAAGAAAGAGCGTAAGAGAAAAGTAACATCTAGGAGAGAAGAACCTTTTGCATTTGGAATGAAAATTGGTCTATCTATCTATTAAACCAACAGACATTTCGCCCTTGTTTGAGCCCTATTTTTAGTTAAAAATATATTTTGGATTAGTGGTTTTTTGGAAAATGCGTGGTTAAAAAATAAGGAAAAGTTTTCGATTTACGTGGCAAATTATTTTATGTGAAAATGTGTAGTTGAAAATGAATATTGAAAAATTGAAAAAAAATGGAGACCAAACATAGGCTTCAAATTCCATCTAAATCCCATCCTTAACCGAGAAACAACCCTACTCCACATGGTGGAAAAAAAAAGGTTAAAATTTACAAAAAAAAAAGAAAATCAAAAAATTTCAGCTGACCACACATGCCACCACCTAAATTCGCCCATGCCAACATAAACTTCATAATAAAGTAGCTTAGACTCTATTGTCAGAAAATCTTCGGGAAACTTTGCTATTTTTCACACATGAGACTCAGTTATTAAAACTCGAAATATGAATATAAGCTAAGCGGCTGAGAATTGCTACACCTTGCCATGAGTCCATGACACTATTAAGATTGGAGCTTCATCTTATAAGGTCAATCTCGTTAGGCAGGTAGCTCAAACTTTTATATTTTAATTACTATTTTTATGCTTACACCCAGTTTGATCCACATTCTTAAAAAAATCATTTTTTCAAAACTCATTTTCAACCATACATTTTTCAATAAAATAATATTACACGTAAATTCAAAAAAAAATTCTTATTTTTTAACCACGTATTTCTCATTAAATCATTATTTAAAATGCATTCTCCACTCAATAATGTGCATTAAACAGGGCCTTAAGGGCGCGTTTGATTGCGAGCATAGAATTGCATGGAAAGAATGGAAATTATTAATTAAATGTATTTAATTGATTTAGTTTTCTACTTAGAAAATATTATACTTGTCCATTTTTTATTGGTAAGTAAATGAGAGGGGACAGATAAGAGAGGGAAAGAGAAAGTGAATTCCCTAAAAAATAAAATTATGTTTCCCTAAAGAAAATATTTTTCCTTGATTTTGAGAAAAATATGATCACGTGACCAAAAGTAGGAAAATGTTTTTCATGGAAAAAATGCCAATCAAAAAGCACAAAAGTAGGAATTTGAGTGGAAAGTATTGGTAATCAAATGCACCCTTAATGAAAAGTGTAATTCTTACCCTTAATAGACTCTTACACGAATTTTGTGCTTATTATTATTTATTTGAGTTCATTTTCATGTTTTAGGCTTCATTCCCGAAAGGGAGTTACATTGATGAAAATAGAAAATAAAACAAGAAGTTGGATACTTGAAGCAAAGTCAAAGAGTCGAGACCCCAGCTATAGCAAACTTGACAAGAGAAAAAAAAAAAAAAAGGCATGTTTGGGGTGCTCTAGAAAATTCAAGTAATAAAAACTGGAAAAGCAAGGGAGGAGCCGTATGAGATGAAAATCTCACGAGAAAACTAGTGTTTTCTGAATTATATGGTCAAAATTAGAATTAAGAGGAACTTTTTTCCCAAGTAATTTCCTTTTGTCCATGTGGTTATTTTTGGAGCTTCAAAGACACAAAACTTTAGAGCAACAATTCAAGACTACAAATACCATTTTGGCTATCATAATTTTGAGAAGATGTTTTTGGAGACTTTGATAGGAAAAAAAAGAGAGGGGGGAGGGGGAGTACAAAAGCAAAACTAAGAGAAACTTAGAAGAAAATTGGGGAAATTGATGAAGGAGGAGCTCAAGGAAGAATGTTATACTTGTTATATATTTAATTTCTTTCATTAGCTTATGATTATCAACAAATGTTTGCTTAGTGAAGTACTTAGAGCTTGTTTGGTACAACTCAAAATCAAATTAAAATTGAAAATAAAACCGTTATTGGGTCTCACTCGTATAATAAAAGTCAACCATAACGGCTAGTTTTTCAATTTTAATCTGATTTTAATCTCTACCGAACACGCCCCTAATCTCTAAGAGGTTATTAGATATTTTCGACCCAATAATAATCACCTAGGTAAGTTCATGTAGGAGATAGAGATATACTCCTAACCTAGATAATCCTTAAGCTATTCTCACAAAAATAAACACGATTGATGTGTTATTAATCAACATAGAAATATAGTAGGTTAATACAATCAATTTGGTCTAGTTTGACACTCGAGACAAGTAATTACTAAATTAAGAGGATTAGATCTATCATTATAAAGTGGGTAATACATCAAATTGCTTTTTGACAATTAATTGGACAACAATTAAATGAAATCATGAATTCCAAAATGTTTTCAATTAGAGTTTCCCAGAAAATCCCTTTTACTTTCATTTTTCTAACCGTCTTTCAATTAAATAGTGAATTAAAACTATCCAACCAATTTGTGCTTGTCACATGCAATTTAATCAAACTAGAATTAAATTACTTACGCACGAGTAGACCAATTCTCGTGGGATAGACACTCCGCATCCCTTTATTACTCATTCATGGCTCGTGCACTTGCAATATTGCGCCGTAGATAGCGAACACTTCACTAATGTAGGAATTTATCATTTTTAGGTCGCAGCACGAATTTATTAGGAAATAAAGGTGTGTTTGATTGCAAGTATGGAACTTTTATAGAAAGAAAATAAGTCTAGCCAATCTAATTGCTTAAAACTTATTTGTATAGAAATTATCAATATATGTGTTCGATTAGCTTAATTTTCAACCTAGAAAATGCCCTTTTTCATAAAGTTGAGTTTTTGAGACGTGTGAATTGCCTAGAAAATAAAAACAATATTGTTATATGTACACATAATTTACACCCTAACTTACCGAATTTACACTTGGCACAATCTCACACCATCTTTTATTTCTCACACATTTAATCCAACCATCACAATCTAGTCACGTCACCCATGTGTCAACAAGAGTGTACAAATAGCTTAATTGAAATAAAAACTACCCCCATGAAGAAAATACTTTTTTTTAGAGAAAACATGATCACGTGACGAACTTTTAGAAAATATTTTCCATAGAAAAAAGGTCAATCAAACACCCTAAAAGTAGGAACTTGTGTGAAAAATGATATTTTTTATGGAAACTAAAGTCAATCATACTTAGAGTGTGTTTAATTGCAAGCATGGAACTTGTATGAAAAAAAAAAATAATAAGTTCTAGACAATCGAATTACTTAAAACTAATTTGCATGAAAATTTTCAATTAAGTGTATTTGATTGGCTTAATTTTCAACCTAGAAAATGTTGTACTTTTTCAAAAATTTGAATTTTGGAAAGTGTCGATTGCCTAGAAAATAAGAACTTATTCCCCACAGAAAATGTTTTCCTTGTTTTTGAGGAAAACGCGATCACATGACCAACTTTTAGAAAATATTTTCCATGGGAAAAATGCCAATCAAGTACCCTAAAGAAAGAAATGGGATGGAAAAATGACATTTTTCATAAAAAAATAAATCCCATCAAACACACCATAAGATCAATTACCTTAGCCCCTATTTGGTTTAGCCAAAATAAGATTTTTAGTAGATTCCGATATAAGTTAATGAAATGTGTTGTTTAAAAATTGATAAAAGTTGTACGTCCCATTGAATGTATAATTATAATTTATTGTTGACTTTAATTTAAATTTTTATTAACTTTTTTAGCTGAACGAATTTAGATATTTCCATAATCTTGTTAGATTATGTCGTGCTTAAATAAGCAAAGAGAATAAAGCACATGCTTCGCAGCAACCACTATATAGTGCAGGGGCAGACCTATGAAGGGCCCAGTGGGCCCAGTTGTCCCCACTGGGCCCTTAATTTTTTGCTTAAAAAAAAGCCTACCCAACCCAAGCCCAAGACTTTTAAAAGTTTGAAAGCCCAAGCCCTCTTCCTTTTCCCTTTCCCCCAGTGGCCCAGTTTTGCCAATCCTTAGCTTGTTAGTCGTTTCCCCCAATTCTCCCCACGGCTGGCGATTTTCCCCAATTCAAGGCTCTCTTCTCCGGTTCTCCCCTCCCCGACTAGCATTTTCCCTCTCTGGCATTCACTCACTCAACATTACAGAACAAACGAAAGGTGCAACTTTTTCTCCTTTTATGTTTTTGGTTTTCAGTTTAAGTTTTACGCAAGGCCGGGGCGGTTTGGTTTGGTTTCGTATAAATATAATCTCATTCTTGGCCAAGCAAGGAACATTAACCTTTATATAACTGTAATTATGTTTTAACTCGATTTGTTGCTAGTTTTGATGGTAATCACTAATCAGTGACTGTCTCCGCTTCATTTTGTCTTTGATGAAGTTCCGGCCTTTTCTTTGTAGGACAGCCTTTTGAAACTTGAATCTTTATGTGCAAGTCCTCTCCATCTCTTGCATAAATGCACTGATGAGTTCATGCTTTCATGAATTTAAATCGAACAATTAGTTGACATTTAATGTCTATCTGTCGTTATTATCGACGGTAACCTAGATATATCTTAGCATTGTATCGTATTTGATGTGCTCCTTGCCTTATCTTTGCAGGTAAGCCTTTATTCAAACTGTTCGTGCTCATTCCTCACTAGCTTTTAAGCACATTTGCTGATAACTCATGCTTGTCACTTGTCAGCTTGTGTGTATCTAAATGACTAAATCAATAAATTTGTTGTCTTTCATTTGCCCATGTCTTCACTTAGTTTGAAATTTTGAATATATATCAGCTGTTAAAATAGCTATTAATTGGCTGATTTATTGATATGTTTACCGACACAAAGCTCAATTATGCTTGTAATTATTAATTCTGTTGAACTTACCCACCTCCCCTCACTTTTAAATTAATAGGCACTTCAAAACCCAAAGACTGAATCTTTTGACGATGCCATATTCCATGACAAGGATGAGTTAGCTGCAGATGTTCATGGTAGAGAGGTACTTGTCCTTCAAATTTTCCAAGTAAAATAGCCTTTAATCCAATTTGTGACCTGGTTTAATTTGAAGCTTTTTATTTTCCATGGGCGATTAGGTTTCTGTTCTTTTATTTGTTAACATTTATAAATCTCCCTTTATGTCATACTTGTGTCTGTCTGAGATGTATCTTCCTTTGAATTTTGTCTTGTTTGCATGTTCCAAATTATAGGCCTCTTTTCCTTCAATTTTTATAATCAGATTGATTTTTCTAATGATTTATAATGGATTGTCCTACATTTCTTTTCTCTGTCTCTTCCTTTTGCTTTATCAGAAAGATTCAATTTTGAATTTTATCTTTATTGTTTAAAATTATTTTTTACAGAATCTCGCCCCCCTGGACAATAATCCTGGGTCCGCCTCTATTCCAGTGTCTAGTACTACTTTCTCGACAAGTATAGGTATTATTATTATTATCAAACTCTAACTCTAAAACTTGAATATAAAGTGACAAAAAAGTGACTAATATTTCACAGCAATCAGTGCATAGAAAATCGAAACTTGAGTAAACAACAAGTGATTAAATATCGAAAATAAGGGATTATTAGAAACTCACCTGCACGTCCTGTGCATTGACATCGAGATGATCGGCGATCAAGAACCGAAACCGGGATGAATCCAAGTTGGTGCCCGAGCCGATAACCCTATTCGCCGGGAACCCAGATAGCTTCCAGGCCACGTAAGTCAACACATCGACGGGGTTAGAAACTATCAGCAGTATACATTCCGGCGAGTACTTAGCCAACGGCGGCACAATAGACTTGAATAAGGAGAGATTTCTTTGTATAAGATTGAGCCTGCTCTCGCCAGGTATCTGGCGGGCTCCGGCGGTGATGATGCAGAGGTCGGAGCCGGCGGTGATATCGTAGTCGGGGGAGGCTTGGATTTTGGTTCGGGGGAGGAAGGCGGCGGCGTGCTGGAGGTCGAGCATTTCGCCTCGGAGTTTGTCGGCCTTGGCGTCGACTAGGGCGAGTTCGTCGGCCAGATCTTGGGTGAGGATAGTCTGGGCGATAGCCATGCCGACGTTGCCAACTCCGACGACGGAGATTTTGGTCTGGCGCTTGGTTGGGGACGGTGGCTCGGCGTTGGAAATGGGCTTGAAGAAGGCTTGAGTTAAGTCCAGGCCGCCGGGACCTAGGGAAGAGGATGATGTGCTCTTGTGCATGGACATTTTAGCACCTTGAGGAATAATCTGTGAGTGTATGTGTGACTGAGAGAGAGTTGCAGGCGGCGGCGACGCTGGTTAGTTGGGCTTCTAAGAATAATTTAAATGAAAAGCTTTTGACTGGCGAGAAGAGGGAAGAATTATTCATATATATGGTGGGACAAGGAGAGTGAAAAACGTGCCTTGTACTCGGATATATGGGAAATTGCAAGGAAGGTTTTCAACATTTACGATAAGTTCAAATGTGTCCATGCTTCAATGTTCAAACTCCAAAATTCTCGAAAGGAACCAAAAATTGTTAATTCATATTTGTGGGAAAAGAAAACTTTGAAATGACGCTCAAAGTACTTGTTTACAATAACTTCTTCAAATTTATAAACATGTTCAACATCATCTTTATTTACACATTTTGTACAATTCATAACGTTTTAGTAAGAACCACAACTTATAGTCTACAAAGAATTTTACAAAAAAAACCCAATTTCATTATTATTCGTTGTGTTGGGCAGGTGTTGGGAGAGTTTTTGATGTAGTACGTCACAACTACAATTAATAGTTTTACTTTATCTAGGAGTTTTTTTTAAAAAAATTATCTTTTCTAATTTCATTTTCTAGCTGTAATAGGTTTATTCTTAAATCTTGTTTAGATACGGATTAGTTTATTTCCTTTTAAAATTTAGTTTCCTTTTTTTAATAGGATTAGTGATAATTTTGCCTATAAATATAGGGGTATTGTACATTTTTTAATCAATCAATCATATATCAATACAAAGCAAGATTATTCCAATATAATTTTGATTTTCAATTCTTACTATAAGAATTTTATAAAAATTTCATAACGCTTCCGCACCGAAATTGGTATCAGATTAAGGAATTCACCTCAATCTGATGGCTAGTGATGGTTTGAGTGGAAAAACAAACCACCGACAACGAACGGAAGTTTGAAAAAATTGAACGACTAGAAGGAATGGATGAAGCTCTAAGCAATATCACGTAGATGCTAACTGCGATGACTATTGAGAAGTATCATGCACCCAGGGCAAAACAGACGAGCGGGCAGAAAAATGTACAAAGAGATAACTCAGATTCCGACGATGAGGAAGAAGATATTAACCTGAATGTAAAAAATCATGAGGTTCTAACAAGAAGGGAGACGCGTCCTATTACCCATCCACACGTCGACCCAGGTGTGGGGGAAGGACGCGGCCCCTTGCAGATGATCGACTCCAGCAGCAGAACCCAGAAATCCATGATCGAGTTACCTGGCAAGCGAACCCAGTCGCGAATCGCGACCCTTGCGAGACTACCTCTCTACGGTTCTACAAGTGAAGAAACAGGCGAGATGAAGGCAACCTCCGACAAAAGGTTCCAATCGGCAGCAATGGGGAGCTTAGTGACCGACTGCGAGTTTCGACAAAAAATCTTGAGCGAGAGGCAGAAACGCGATTTGATTTCAGGGAAGGAATCAATTTTGACCCACACAATTTTGACCGATGCTATAATGTTGACCGTGGTTACAATGTTGACCGAGGAGTTAATTTTGATCGAGATCCTAATTTTCAACCGAGGGATAGAGGCTTTCAACAAAGAAGGCTACGGGGTTTCGACTATTCATCCGAAGAAGAAGATAATTTTCAACAAAGGGATAATAATAGAGGTACAAATGTTCAAGAATTTAAGATGAATATGGACTTGCCAAGTTTTGATGGCTGATTAAATATTAAATTTTTTTTGGATTGGATTCATACCGTCGAAATTTGTTGCGACTATTTGAATATCTCGGAACAAAGCCAAGTTTAGCTCGTGGCGTATAAATTAAAGGGCGGAGCTTCGGCATGGTGGAAACAACTTCAATTTAATCGTCAACGACAAGGAAAACAATGTGTACAAACCTGGCACAAGATGAAACGGTTATTGCAAAGACGATTTATCCCTCTAGATTATGAGCAATTTTTGTACCAGCAATATCAGAATTGTCGACAGAACAACCGAATAGTAAACAAGTACACGGAGGAATTCTATCATTTAAATGCCCGAGCTAATTTGTCTGAAACAGAAGCTCAATTAATTGCTCGATATATAGGAGACCTAAAATTAATCATTTAAGATCGACTAGCTCTTCAGGAGGTTTAGACCATGATAGATGCAGTCAATTTAGCAATGAAAGTGAAAAATCAGATGAATAGAACCACAGCCCATACTCAAGGAAATTTTCGACGACCAATTCAAGAAACTTATTCTATTCCAAAGGGTGCAACGACATCAGGCAACAATAAGAATAACAGTAAGGGTACCCCGCCAATTCAGAATTCGGCACAGAATCAAAGTGGAACTTCATCTCCTGTTCAATCTAACATCCAAAATAGAAACCAAGCACATCAACGAACAAAAGTACTATCGGTGTAATCAACCAGGACATCTCTCAAATAACTGTCCAAACAGGCGATCCATTAACATTGTAGAAGAGAGCGAAAGTGATGAAGAACAAAATTTTGAAGGTGGTGACTATGAGGGTGGTAATGTTGCAGATGTGGATACTGGGGAAGAGTTGGTGTACATTGTCCAACGCCTTTTACTTGCACCAAAAAAGTTTGATAATTCACAACGACACAAAATCTTCCGGACTCGGTGCACTATTCGTAGTAAGGTATGCAACGTAATCATTAACATCGATAGTAGTGAGAACGTCGTTTCCAAAGTAGTGGTAAAAGCTCTAAATCTGAAGACTATGAGACAACCTTCTCCATACAAGATTGCATGGATTAAAAAAGGCCCAGAAGTTCAAGTTCTAGAGATCTGTAAGGTTTCTTTATCGATTGGAAAATATTACAAAGATGAGATCATATACGATGTTGTGGATATGGATGCTTGTCATATATTATTGGGTCGTCTATAACACTATGATGTTGATGCCACTTATAAGGGGGGGATAACACTTTCATATTTTGGTGGTTTGATAAGAAGATCGTTTTATTACCACAATCTCAACCTTTGTAAAATAATTCTGCTATCAAGGAAGATAAACCATTTTTTACCAACATATCAGGCCCAGAATTCTTTGAACAAGTAAAAGAGCTGAACACTATATTAACATTAGTAGTTAAAGGTCACTCGGAAGCAACTATACAAATTCCCGCCAAAGTTCAAAAGTTACTTGCTGATATAGCACCTGACGAGTTACCAAGAGAGTTGCCCCTATGTGAAACATTCAACATCATATTGATTTCACACTTGGAGCTAGTTTGCCTAACTTACCAAATTATCGAATGAGCCCAGTTGAACATGAAGAGTTGCAGCGACAGGTTAATGAGTTACTTGATAAAAGATTGATCAGTGAAAGCAAAAGTCCTTGTGCAGTTCCCGCTTTACTCATTCCAAAGAAGGATGGCAGTTGGCGAATGTGTATAGACAGCCGTGCTATTAATAAAATAACAATCAAGTATTGATTTTCCATCCCGCCTCTTAATGATATGCTCGGCAGATTACAAAGGGCAATGGTATTCACCAAACTTAATTTAAGGAATGGCTATCATCAGATCCGAATTTGAACTGGCGACGAGTGGAATCCATCTTTCAAAACCAATGATGGTCTCTACGAGTGGTTAATGATGCCATTTGGGCTGTCGAAAGCACATTCATGCGATTAATGAACCAAGTTCTTCGTCCTTTTGTGGAAAATTTTGTGGTGGTTTATTTTGATGATACTCTTATCTACAACAAGAATGAAGATGAGCACTTGTCACATCTTAAAGAAGTTCTCTCCGTCCTGCGAGATAATAAATTGTATATCAATCTCAAAAAATGCATATATATGACTGATCAACTTTTATTTCTCAGCATTATGGTGGTAAAGGATGGTATCAGGTTCATGAGACAAAGGGAAAGCAATACGAGAATGGCCGGCTCCTAAAACCATAAGAGAAGTTTAAAACTTTCATGGATTAGCAACTTTTTACAGGCGTTTCATTCGAAAATTCAGTACAATCATGGCACCTATTACCGATTACTTGAAAAAATGTCAATTTCAGTGGGGTAGAGCGCAAAAAAATAGTTTTGAGGCAATAAAAACCAAGTTATGCACTACACCGTGTTGGTCCTACCTAACTTCGAAAAAGTATTTGAAGTTGATTGTGATACTTCAGTTATGGGAATTGGAGCATTATTATCTCAAGAATGTCTTCTAGTCGAATTTTTCAGTGTAAATGTTAGTGAGTCCGACAAAAGTGGACTACTTATGAATTAGAATTTTATGCTGTTATTCGGGTTTTAAAGCATTGGAGACATTATGGCAATACCTTACTATGAATTTTGTTCTCGGTCTTCCACGAAGTCAACGAGGAGTTGATTCTTTTTTGGTTGTAATTGATCAATTTTCGAAAATAGCTCACTTCATTCCTTGTAAGAAAACTACATATGCTTCTTACGTAGCTAATTTATTTTTCCGCGAGGTCGTTAGCCTACACAAAATTTTCAAATAAAAGTAAGAAGGAAGATGAATAAAATGTGGGGAAAATTTCGAGATAATATCATCTAAAAAGAAATTATTCTATTGTTTTTCATTTTGAATTTCTCGAATCCTTTTTAAACAAACAATTATGTTATCTTGTTAGAAAGTTTTGCCCACTAACTTAACATAATGTCACTTGACATTCTATTATTAAATTATTTAGAAAATAATCAATTTTTACATCCAATCATCTATTGTAAAAATTGAATCTATCAAGTAGGTGAGCAAATTTTTTTGTTAAAGTGACTTAATTCTTAAACAAATTCTTTATTTCAAAAGAACAACCCAAATCTAAACTCAATAATTAATGGCAAAATGACATAGATTAGGAGTAATGATCACGAAATTTTATAACGTCAAAACTGGCAACTTTACATTAAAAAGCCCCTAGATTGCAAATTTCTTTACGCTAATACCATGGGCGAGTTATAGAATTCAAAGAACTTTGTTGGGTTTCCAAGACATTTTCTCCTGTCATGATTACAAATATCGGAGTTTCGGATTGATGTATTCCAATAATATTTTCTGTAATGTCGGAGTTTCGGATTGCTCAAAAAGAGAGTAATTATATGAAAGGCTCATTGGTCTAAGATTTTTTTTTTTTTAAATTTATTTTCAATCCAATATTTCATGAGAATCTATGTTTTTTTCAATCATATATATATATATATATATTTTTTTTTAAAAAAAATCTGTGAAAATTCATCAAATTGATGTGATAAATTTTGAAATTTTATGTAAGATTTGAGCTCCATTTTTTTTTAAATTTATTTTTTGAAAACTCATTTTAAATTTCAAATTTTCTCATAAAATAATTTTACTGGTAAACTCGATTTTTTTTTTTACTATTTATTAATCAAATATTCTCAAAAAAATCATGATACCAAAACAAATCCCAAAAAAATAAAAATAAAAAAAAATGGGAGGTACTTGGGAAATTGGAAACAATTTTCAACGCACATTGTTATCAAGAATTATCAAAAAATCCGAGACGAAGATAAATTCGGAGCTGTAGACAACAATGGAGGAGGCGCTGGCGGATCTAGAGAGAATCCAAACTCGAATCCTCCAACGCATTTCGGACCTTGAACTCTTGTGTTTACCTCAACACTTCTCCCAATCTGTATCCATCTCTGCCGCGGCCGCCGATAACTCCACCACCGAAGGCCGCCTTTCTGCGATTCTCCGCTCCAACGGTGTCAATGACTTCTCGTTTAAGCGTGTCCCTTCCGATTACTACGCCTGGACTCTCGAGGCCCGCCGTGACGTCCTCGATGCCGCCTCCATTCATCATCTCTGTAAGAGCATTGTCCTGGTACATTCTTTCTCCTTCCGCTCCCAATTCGTTTCTTTTAACGTAATACTTCAGTGAAATTACAGGGAAATGAATTAGCCCTGAGATTAATGAAATCACAAGTTATTAATTAGTAAAAAATGTCTACCTGTATGCAAGTTTGCTCTGTTAAGCTGGATTGGATGCTCTTTTTACCCCCATCTACTTTTTGATGAATAAAGTTCCTAACTTTAAAGAGGAAACAAATCTTTGAGGACTTCAATAGGAGAGGTCTTAAGTTAGTTAAATGCATCTTGTCTGGATAGTGCAGTCTTGAACAGAATAATGGTTGAAGTCCTTGAAGATGTCAGAATCTAATCTTGATAACATGGACTGTTCGCCTGATTATAGTTAGACACTAGTGTGGTGCCTAACCTCTTGGACTTCGAGGATGCAATTAGAAGAAAATTTATATGGGGGAAGTTTAATGTTGGTAAGTGTAATTGACATAATATTTACTAGCAGTGCTGACATGCATGCTTGTAAGTTGGGCACCATATCATAGGGGGGGTCATATAGCTGATGGTGGTACGTTCTCATGTAACCACTACTTCCGTTTTGCAGAGGGGTTACCATGGGGGCTGTTCGTCCACGTGTTGAAGAGGCTAATGGTTGACTTGATCATGATATTCCATTGAGTCTGGTCTATAAGAAAGAGTTCAGTTAGACGTCTGAGTCCCTGGTCGAGTTTGAGGATTTGTTTTAATTAGACTTGTGGGGTCTAATGGCATGCCTTCCACGTTAGCATCCTTATCTGATTTGTCATCCATGTTTAATATACCTTGTATAATTATCACCCTACATTGGTAGAATTAAAGTATTTTTGCTAACTTTCGTTGGAAGTGCCTGTTAGTCGAAATTCTGCTTGCTATTAGGTTTGTTATTCTCTCATTTGCATTTATCAGGCTGTCTAGCATGCAACTTGTCAATACCAATTGTGTTTTCATGGAAGTTTGCTAGTTGGGGCATTTGCTAGTACTTCGTGGTAGCTTCCTGACTCAGAGGTCACAACTACGTGTCTAAGGTCGTCACGCAGGCCTGTTCAAGCCTTCTGTCTTCAGTGTTGTCTAGGAGTAGGCAAAGCAAGCAATTGCTCATATTTCCTTTCCTATTCTGCTAATGTCATGGAGCCCTGCTTCAGTTTATGAGCTTTGCCTCCTTATGGTTATGTCTGTTGGTAGGGAAGTTTGAAGGAATAATTCCTTGAACTGTGCCATGTTCAGCCTTGATCCAGGTGCTTTGGACCTTTTAGTCATTTCCCACCAATGCCTGATACAATTTTTGAGCATGAATGTTGCAGTCACTTATTGTGGCTCAGGGCAGGCAATAAGTTCAAAGATCCTCTCTACGTTTCTGATCCACTCTCCTGCTAGTTTTGGGGTCGTACCACCTTCATAGGTCGTGGTTGTAACTTAGGAAATTGCTCTACCACTGTTGCATAATTGTTTCCCCTCTCTCCAGAGGGCAACGTTGTAGCTTGGCCCATTTCTTCCATCATAGCAAGGACTTGTCTGGGAATTGGTATCTGCTGGTGCTGTTGTTGTTGCAGGTCCTAGCATTCCTAGCTCTTGCTGCCATCACTTCACTTGGTAAAAGAGAATAAGAATTTGATTAACACTCATTGAACATCCATTAAACTCAAAAATAGAATATACTTTTATTAAATTAAGAAATAGATGATCAATAGTAGTTGGGATACAATTTGCCAATCATAGCGATATTCATAATTCAAATAACAAGGCAAGACCTAAAAGACCCCTAACTTCTGCTAGAAATTTTGGCCTACACTCGCAATAAGGTCTTCCTCAGATTCCTCCTTGGGATCTTCCTATGAGTTTGTCTCAACTTCTATGGGTGCAATTTCTGTTACCACTCTCGGTGGGATGCGATAAGCTTGGGCAAGTCGGTGCGTTCGGTCCTCAATATGCCGCATATAAATTGTATCTTCTCCTCGGGTAATGGACCACTAGTTTGAATGACATCTCACCATGAAACATTTTTACAATGCGTACGAACCAATCCTACCTTCACAAGGGTTGTCTCCCATTAACGGTTAATAGCCTCCGGGATTCAGACGAGCAGCAAGAAGAGAGAAGCAAAGATTAGCAAGAAAAGCCTTCGGAGTTCCATTCAGAGTTCAATACAGTCTAGCATATTGATTAATTCTTTTCTACTAGTCAAAAATATAACCAAAATATCTTGTTTTTATTACAACTTTTATTACTCAAATTACTTTTTATTTTTAAAATCTTAATGAAAATCATTCAATTTCTAAAGGAGTTTATCAAAAGACTTTCGTAATATAAAAGATGACATTACTTCTCAACTCTTTTTATTATGAATCATAAGAAAAGGAATAATATACTCCTTAAATGACATATGATATAGAAAACAATTAAAAAGAAACTGACTTTAATATCAATGAAGGGATTAGAAATGGAGGAATTTGGTGATGTACGTTTGGAACACCAATTGTGATCAAATCTATGTAAAGTTCTTTCTAATGTACTCACCATCCTTGAGACCTTGAAACTGGAGGATATTAATGATTTTATACATTACAAACTTAAACAAAAGAAAATTGAAATTAAAATTGAATAATAAGCAATAACTTCCGAGTTAAAGAAATTTAGTCCATTTCTACACAAATCAGATAAACCACAAATCCAAGCATACATACTATATAAAACTTTCTAGGAATGAATGATGTATTGAAGTCCATATGGTGTATGATGGGGATCAGCTTTCTTCAAAGGCTTGGTCACAGACATGGGACTTAGATATGAAACCAGGGCTATATAGAGCAAGTGCCCCTAGCTTGACTTGACATAAACATTGTATACAAATTTTACACCGAATTTCAATTGCCTCTGAGTTGTTCATAGAGAATAATCTTCTTTCAATAGTATTCTACTTTTCCCACTATCCTATTATGGATTATGAGTTTTTGACAATTTAATTTGGATGGGAAACATCATATGCCACTTAGATTTTTATTTACAAACTGTAGATTCTTCGTTTAGGTTAAAGTAGCACTACGTATGTGATAAAACTATTATGCTGATGTGATTTAACCTATTCATCATAGCTCAGATGCTGAATTTAACTTGTGCGGTTTTCTAGGTCTTTCCTTTGGCTCATTTTGGCCCATAATGATTTTGGAGCAATGAGAGATAAAGTCATAAACATTCTGAACACAAAAAGGAATATTTTATTCCAGTGCTTGCATCCAAATTTATTATTCCTTTATTACATAACTTATTTGATCTTCAATCCGAGATTTTTTTTCTTGATTGAAAGTCATTTGTTTTACATAGGTAAATACTCAAGCCCCAGCGAATGTAACTGATTGTAGGGATCGTAACAATTCCAAGTACTACGTGGTTGTTGTACAGGTACCTTAAATATTTATTTAATTTGTATAGTTGCATTTGATCCTTAGCCCCTGTTTGACTTCCTTTAAAACAAAATGATTTATTTCTCATGCTCATTTTCAACCACACATTTAAACAATAAAATATTTTGCATGTAAATCCAAAACTTTTTCCCATTTTAACCACATTCTCCAAAAAAAAAAAATAACTATTTAAAACATCATTTTTACACAATGACCATCAAACAGGGGCTATACACACACACAAAACATTGAACACCTTTTTGATTGCAGTATACTGCTCGATTTAATGCTGAGGCTGTCAAGAACTTTTTTTATGCTCTCAATGATGGAAAGATATCAAAGAAGAAATTCAACAGTAAGTTTGCAATTACACCTTCTGAATTTAGCTGTTTACATTACCAAAACAGTAGCATCTCTTTTGTCGCGTGCGCGCACGTGTGTTGGGTTGAGGGTGGAGGGATGGGGGTAGAAAGACTTTAAAATGATATAAAATCTTGGAGAAATCCTATAATACAGCTTGAAATAGTTTTTCAACAAAGCTTCCGAGTTTTCCCAGGTATGAATTATCTTTTTTATGTATGGTAAGGCATACATTTGATCCTCCACTTTTGAATCATGCTTTGCTAAATAGACGAACCTGGTTTTGAGTTCTACGCTACCTTTTATATGTTTGACTGATGAAAGGCATAGCCTTATGTGAACATTGAAAAACTCTTTTGAGTTTTTATGTCACTTCCACATTAGTAAAGACTTCAACTGACCTAAAAAATTTGCTGAGTTTTCACATAATAATCGTGCTTCATATACTTTACAATCATCCTTCATCATGGAAGTTTTAGCGCTATGGATCTAAACTTAAAGAATCTAATCTAATTGCAGTCCAGCTTGCTTTACTAGAGTAAGCTAGGGAAAAAAGAGAGATTTTCAAAATTATAGGCGGGTTTCTAACTTCTTGACACGAATTGTTTGTTTCATTATTCTATTGTTGCTGGTGTTATTGTGAAGTAGTGGTTCGGAAATTGAGACCGCAGATTATTTTGTCCTGGAGTTTGGGACAAGGATGAAAATTCATCAAATAAAACATCCTTTTGAGCTTTCATGTTTATTAAATTAGGATGATCTTTACGATCATATATTGCAGCTGGATTGTTTGTCATATGCAATGTCCAAGGTTTAAAAAGGCGGAACTAAGTACCGAGGCGTTTGTTCTTCATGAGGCGAGGCGTAAGCCTCGAGGCGGTTTGAGGCGTAAGCCTCACAAAAAAACAAAAAATCTAAGTGAAAGAATGATAAAATAATACAAAAAATCAAAATTGGAGCATATAGTAAATAGAATATATAGTCATTAGCATATAAAGATATAGTCCATCTAAATAAAGAAGATGTTTAGCAAAAAAAAAAAAAAAAACGCATTACAAAAGTTAGCATTCACTCCATTTGCCATAGAAAAAAAGCAGTTTAAACTAAAAAAGGCCTAAAAGTCAGCACTATCATCACTATTACTAGCATTGTTAACGGAATCATCATCATATCTAATTTCCTCATCATCTTCCTCTTCGCTACTCTCAATTTCTACAAAATTATCTTCCTCATCCACCAATTGCAATGTGACATTCTCCTTCCCTGTAAATTCAATAAAAAACAATGTGTTAATATAATTTCATTAAAAAAAAAAGAAATTTGTATTATAAAAGTACGAATACCTTTTCTTGAATAAGTTTTTTTCCTAATAGGTTGACTTTGTGTACGCGTAGAACTTTCAATCATAAAATTTAGACTCGGGTCGTCATCATTTACATCGCATGTGTTTGATGGAGCTCCAATATCTTGATCTGCAATCCATTCATCATCGGATGGAACATCCTTCAGAATCAAAGGATCTTCACCCTCTTTAAGTGACTTAAATCGCCTATGTCGACCTTTTAGCTTCTTGTTATAATTGATGTAAACCAAAGTATTCAATCTCTTTGTTGTCAAACGATTTCTTCTCTTAGTATGCACTAAATTAAATGTACTCCAATTGCGCTCACATGCGGAAGATGAGCAAGTAAGACTTAAAACTCTCGTTGCAAACTTGGTTATTTCTGGAGTACCAACGCCAAATTGAGTCCACCAAGCAACTTGATAAAAATTACGAAAATTGAGTATAAGCTAATCAAATTAAAAAAAAAAAAAGGAATATATTGTAAATAAAATTCAAATTGTGTACATATTATATATCAATTTAATACATACCAGGAGACCGCTTAGTGAAAGTTAGCTGATTCGAGACCAAAGAAATTTTGTTTATCAACAAATGGTCTAACTGGAGATCTGCTCTCTCCCTTTCAGTTGGTTCGGAAATGAGTCTCACCATGCAATTATACAAACTCGTCATAACTTCAGAATGCCTGGAAAAATTATCAGCGTATCGACAACGAGGATTCAAATAATAAGCAGCAGCATGTAGGTCTCGATGCAATTGAAACTCCCACTTCTCATCTATGATATTCCAAATTTCCTTGTACGCCGCTTCATCGTCACCTAAATTTTTCGCTATTTGTTCCTTTGCACTATCCATGGCTCCATAAATAAATCCCATTGCTGGCATTTGTTCAGAATCAACAAGTCTTAAAACACTAACTAGGGGATTTGTGGTCTTCAAAGCATACGCAACACTTGGCCAAAAAACTTTATCCTTCAAAATGATTCCCCTAACCTGTTTTCCTTCCGCTTTCCTAGCCCAAGGAGAATTTATCCACTCATCCGAAGTGAACATAGCTCGTAGTGAGTTTCTCAACTCATATATATGCTCTGCAAAGTCAAGTAGGCTGTAGCAAATCTCGTAGCACCTGGTCGAACTATTTCTTCTTTGCGATTTTTCTCATTAATGCCAACACCCATTGATGATTATAAATAAAATTACTGATCTTTTTAGCCTTGATCAATGCATGTTTGTGTTGTGACAATTCCCCAAGTTTTTCAAGCATTAAGTCGATGCAATGTGCAGCACAAGGAGTCCAATATAAATGCTTGCGTTTTTCCATCAATTTCCTCCCAGCAGCTTTGTATGCACTTGCATTATCGGTTACAACTTGAACAACATTTTCTTCACCAACTTCTTGAACAACCTCGTCTAATAATTTGAACATGAGATCCGCATCTTTAATTGCATCAGAAGCATCAATAGATTTAAGAAACACCGTTCCATGTGGATTATTCACGAGAAAATTGATCAAGCTTCTATTTCTCATGTTAGACCACCCGTCAGATAATATAGAAACTCCCGTTGTAATCCATGTCGCCTTTACATCTTCAACAATTTTCCCCGTCGATTCCTCTTCCTCCTTAAGAACCGCCTCGAGGCAGTGAACATGCGCCTCATGGTGAGAGGCGCGCCTCACCAACGCCTTTTCATACCATGGCAATGCGTTTGGAATTCAAAAGATTTTTGGAAGCTTTGATTAATCAATTTCACAATAGGAGAAAAGGAAAAATCATGCCTTTTTGGTTGTTGATTATGGTTGGTTTTTAAGAGCTTGCTTGGCAAAGCTTAAATAATAATTTAAGCTGGTCAACACACATTTATTAGGATTCACAACTCATTACCTTCTTATTATCCGTTCATTTTGTAGGACCCACAACTTATCAACACTTAAAAGCACTACTAAATAAGCACTTAATATGCCTACTTAAGAACCTCACGTTAGTTTTTTCTTAACAAAAATATTATTCACTAGAAAATATAGCTGAAAATATTTTACTTTTGAAAAGAGCGTGAACCTAAAATTATATTTTGATATGATTGGATTACCATGTTTTTCTCTGTTTCTTTGTTATTTAGAGCTTGTTTGGCACATGTTTTTATAAAATCATTTTTCTACCATACATTCTATGAAACCCACAACTTTTCCTCCACTTTTTAACCACCCACTCTCCAAAAAAATCGCTTTTTACTTGGAAAAATCTGTACCGCCAAACAAGCTCTTATACTTTTTTCGAAGAAAAAGGAAGTGGCGTCATTCTATTTATAGAGGGCTTACCCACTGTGCGAGGCTCCTATCAGCTATCATTATGCGGTTTGGGCAGACTTAAATTTATGAAGCCTTGTGCCTGCAAAGGAGAGGCTTTTCCAATCACTTAACTTGGAGCAACCTTTCCATTCCGCGTAAAAATACACTAGTATTTTCCTCAAGAATTCGTCTTTCTCCTCTTTATTTCACTATCCTGCTACTAAAAATCTCTGTTTGTAGTCTACTTGGAGCATATTACTATAGTAGAATGCTGGAAATTTGGTCATGGATTTCTGCTTTATTCTCTTTATTTATTTTCCCATAAATATCTTCATATATAATCAATATTTAAAATAACTGGATCCAAATTTTAACCTATCACGTCTTTTGGATGTCATGTCATAATGAAAAAAGAAGTCGGAAGGCCAGTAATTTCCAGCATCAATTATATCCAAGAAATTTGAACCACTTACATCTCAACTAGTGATGAGATAAGAAATTGCAAGACATTTTCGACATGCAACATGTTTTCTTAGATGAGAACTCACATCCAATGCAGAGTTAACTTGAGATATTATTATCAAATTTCATATTCCTAAAAGGATACATTTGCACGACCTACTTGAGATCTATGACATGCTCTCACTATATCATGTGCCAATCTATGTTTAAATTCTCATGGAGTCAATTTCTATTGTTGATAATCTTGTCTTATATGAGCTCTAACTACAGATTTCTCCCCTCCCCATCATATGCTCCTTAGTTCCTACCTTCTAGTTAATGACGTCCAAATTTTTTGAAGTGAGGCTTGCTCCAGAGGAAACATCAGTAAAATTAACTGGTTATGAGCACAATGGAGTAACATGTATTGGCATGAAAACAGATATTCCGGTAATATATCTTCTATTTTTTGGAAGGGGACTGAGCTTTTATTATTTCTTTTTTCACTAGCATGGGGAATAGTTCCAGTTTGCTTTCTACAGATTTTGAGGATATGGTGATGCTGTGGTCTCAATTCTAACTTTCTGTTCAGTAATGTTTAACTTGCTGACTGCTGTTAGTTAAATCTAGGACCAGCCAATCTTTTAGATTAGAAGTGCAAAATTACTAATTTAGAGCTTAAAGAAAGCCTTTACAGACCTTTTGTTGGTTAAAACTTGCCAAATTGATTTAAAGCTTTTGAAAGGCAGGCTGGACTTAATGAAGCTTGACCGAAGGGAGAGTGTTAAATAGCTTGACCCACCGGGGAGAGAATGGATTGTAATTAAGGGCAGAGGAAGAGAAACTATTAAGACGACTTTTAGTTACAAGCCCTTTTAGCGTAATTAAGCCAACCAACAAGACAATTGCACGAATGCCTTAAAAACTATAATAATAGCGGAAAGCTGTCTGACTGATGGTGATGCTGCTTCAGCTACGCAATATGCATGCATATAATCAATGTTATTCAGGCAGTACAATGTTGTTCCCTTCAGCTGCTCTGTTTCACTTGAGCAAATAGGGCCCTGAGATTTGATCACTTGAGTTAGTGCTAGACTACTATCTCTCTTCTCTCAGTCAACAGCTGGTTGTACCAGGGCATGCACAGAGGCCCCCCATTCCTTCTTTTAGATGTGAAATTGGAACATTTGGTGTGGTTATTTCAGGTCACTCTTACCAATTTAATTCTGCCAGCTGGATTTTTTGCCACCGTCCCAAAATATCTGAACTGTCAGAAGTATAGTTTACCCTATAACTGCGGCTTGGAATTTCTGTCTCCACTATTGAGGTCCACTGTGTTGATAATATGTACTGCCAATCTCTTTCTTCTCACAGAAAATGGCTAGTCACTTGAAACGATAATTACAATATTTTCCTATTCGTTTTGCTTTGAAGTCGTGGAATAACGAACAAGTTTTAACAAAAAAATGGGAATTTGAATATAAAAAACATACAGGAAGTGGCCCATCAAACTTCATAATTACTAATTGATTGTCCAACCGATGGCTGTTGAACTGATCCGAATGTATTAGCATTGACAATTGATTGATGATTGTACACATTTGTTGCTCACTCATGTCAGACCTTAACTATCATGGAAGAGGTCAGAGAGATTAAATGAGTGTATTTGCAAAAATGCAAAAAAGTGCAATTAAAGTATCTTGGTATAATTCTTCAAAGTTTACGCTTATATTTCTAAGAACGAACTGAATCATGGCAAAAGAAAAATATGTGACGCGTGCATTTCTAAGCTAGGCTGTTAATTTCTCTTACTGTCCATTGTTATCACATTAAATAAAATATGGTTTTGGCAGGTTATTTTGGACGAAGCAATAGTGAAGCTGATCCCAGATTTCTTCTGGTTGGGAGGTGGAGAGATTGATCTTAAACTGGGGATCAAGACTTCAGAATTTATCGATTTTGTAAACCCATTCATTATTAACTGTAGCGGTTGTTGATTGCTTTGATTTTTGGTGAAATTAAGCGTAGACCAAGGCATCTGGTATTTACATGACTTTTGACAATCCACTCAGTAATTCATATATCAAACAAATTCTAATTACATGGGATTCTCTTGTTCAATTTACATGATTTTTATGTTATTTATCTACTTCCTCGAATTGAATGGTCAATTCATGATAATCTTTATTTATTTATTTTCTTAGAAAAGAAGAGGCCTTTTTTGACGAATTCTTTTTTAATTGATGCTCGGTGTAGTTGGGACAATTAACTGAAAGTGCAGGAACTGAAAACACAAGTGTCTGCATTACGAAGAAATGAATATCATCATCATTTATGTCTATGGCCCAACGTAACGTTTGTATATTGCTTTATTCACAACATATTTATTACAGAAAAAAACACACCACGCATATAATGGGGGACCATCGACCATCCACTAATTCATCGCATTCATGACAGCTGCAACTTGTAATAGATATTTAATTTCTGTAATTTTATAAGCACATTTTTTTTTTGGATTTGTACAAAATAAAGTTAAAATCTATATCAATTATTAATTCTAGTATCAAATAGTGTCTTTAGCTACCGCAGCTGAGATTCTTCTTTATTACCCTTTATCAAGAAAAGTAGAAGATCAGAAGTCTGAAACAAAATCGAAAAAAATGGAGAAATTAAGGTTGAACTTGAATCTAGGGTTCTTTGTTATGAATAGGTGGTTTACGACGTGGTTGTACGTAGTCCATCACCACTATGTCCTCTATAGTATCACTTTTCTTGAATATCGTATTTTTCTTGGCTTTCTTCGAGGGAGATTACAGTGTCAATCGCCCTTCTCTCTTCCATTCCTGCAAACACATAATTTCTAACTTTTAATGAGCCCAAAAATTAGCTCACACTGACGGTTCCAGTCACTCTTATTCTGAATTTTCTTTACTAGTTTAGTTTTATGTTCAATATTTTCGGTGATTGGAGGTAAGGTCTTATCACTTATGGTCCTCCTAAGCTTGTATTTATATATGTTTCGTTTAGTAATTGCACCATGCATGCATGCAAGCACAGGCTACAAAGCATGTGTTGGCCAAAGAGTTAAAAGGATGTACCTTTTTTTCAGCAGCGTCCTCAAAAATCTTCCCAAAATGTGTCATCTTGACTTCGTTGCCTGTAAAGCTATCCGATTTTGAGAAACAGAAAATTGCAAACTTGCGGGAAAAAATGGTACGCAGGAGGCAATTTGAATTATTGAAAGAAAAAATCACGATATATTGCAAATCATCAACTAGCTAGGCTGGTGTGCAAGGATAATAACAAATTTTTATCAAAGGCCTGATCCATGCAAATCTTCATAAAATAAATAGGATACATGTTTATTTATTTAGATTTTACTTTCCTTCACTATTATTGTCCACTTCGAGGTGGAATACTCCCTGCAGTGCAGATTGAGCATAGAGATCAAAATATTCATACAAATAAATGAAAGATTATCTTGTTGGCAAGTGGCAACCTTTGATGTCTTCAGCTTCCTTAACTATGTAGGCCTTCGGATTCTTTAGCTTCATAGTATTTGCACCATGAATTGTCTTTTCACCATATTCAACCCTGAAATTGTGTTGCACAACAATTTTCTCTTCCCCTGGAGCCTTCATATCCTGCAGAATGATATACGATATTATATAGCCACTGCCTGGTTTGGATAAAAATTATATTTTTAGTAGATTTCAATAATTGTTGATATTTAATTTTAAAGTTGATAAAAGTTGTGGATCTTATGAAATGTGTAATTTATAATGAGTCTGGAAAAAAATGAATTCTAAGAAATGGGGGGAAAAAAGGCGCATAGACTCCGAGCATTCATCTCCTACTTGGTGGTAGGCATCTTCTTCCGATATATAGCTTGCCTAATTATAGGTTTCGTTGATGTTTTACTTTGCTCCCACTTTGATGTACTATTCAATTTTAATATTGTTAATAAAATATTGGGATGAGTAAATATATAATGAAGGTGCCATAGAGGTGTGACGAGCTAGTTGGGATGTCTAGATGCACTTACTGATTCTCATCTCCAACAACCTTGTGTACAAATAAGTATATAAAACTAACCTTTCCAGAAAGCTGAATTTGACTGCTGTTTTCTTGATCAAAAACTGCAAGTGACCGGGCTGTGCATGCATGCAAATAATAAATATACAGAAGAAAATAAACAAGAGAAGACATAGTAGTTGAGAGATTAATTATCTTGTGATTCAGAGCATAAGAGTAAGGTGGGATTGTGAGTTTGTGAGAATAGGATTTTGATGCATATATGTAGTGAGAAGGGGGGAATGAGGCATTAAATGCTGGTATTGTAATAGATGAATTTGGTTTAGAGAGAACATGCAGGTGCCTGGTGCTGAACCCTTGAAAACAAAACTGAAAATATTGGAGGCAGCTCCCATGTCCCCATCTTCCACTTTTTAGCCCCTGTTTGGTACACATTAAAATTCTTATTCTCATTATTCTACTCATTTTCAACCACACATTCTTCAATAAAATAATATATTCCATCACATCAATAATTTTTCCTTCTTTTTCAACCATACACTCTCCATCAATCTACTATTCCAGAATACATTCTTCCAAAATAATGTGGCTCAAACACACCCTTAATCAAGACTGGACCCCATCAAATAAGACCTTTATATAGCTCTCCTTTCTCTCTCTCTATACTTTTCTCTACAAGCCCTTTCACTCTGGGCTATTCTGTGCATCATTACTCATACTTACTATCGACTTTGGAGGCTTAAGGAGGTCTTAGGTTCGAAACACTACGAACACGAAAGAAAACCATGTTCGGCTAAATCCCAAGTGAACATAATGGTAATGATGTGTGGAGTAGGCCCCGAGTGAAAGGGCTCGTAAGTTGTAGAGTTATGCTACATGTACAAAGTTGGGTTACAAAGTTGGTTGACAAAATAACATGTACACCAATCATTTTAAAAACAAAATTTTAAATCATTTGAAATCAACTGTCCGAATTTTGCCAACACACTTTGTAATCCAACTTTTGTAACTCACAAATAGTTTTATTGTAAGTTGTAAGGGAAAGTATGTGGTCGTTACAGTGTTATGTGTGTGTGTGAGAGAGACGTTTAACTATTTGCTGAGGGGAAAAAAGAAGAAGCAAAAACTATAGTGCCCATGTGGTGAGCACAACTCCTCCATTCCATGTTTCTGTGCTTGATTTTACCATAGCGCATGGCTTGTAACTACTTCTCGTCCTTGCCATTAATCTTTGTTTTCACACCGTTTCCGGGAATGTGGCTAAATCTATACTGTAGAAATGATAATTATATAACGGAGATTGGGAAACCTTTGCAATCGAGACATGGTATAAGTCATTAGCTCCTTCTTTTGCTATGGCTCCCTCCGGTGGGTTCCCTTAACCAAGCCACGGTCTATCGGCTCATTCTTTAACAGGCTTGCAGTTGCAGTGGGTTCTGGCAAAAAGCATTGTTCTTTATTATTTGATTGGCGGACGAATATTTTAGTTTAAACGGCAACCTAATATCTTCTTTAAACTTTCATATTCACCATAGATTTTTCCACTGATCATATCCATAACCCATGAATTTCTTTTTCTTGAATCTAGTTTGGACCACTCGTCTTTTTTCTAGTGAACAAATTGTTGAAATTACAGTTCATATTCAACAATAATAATGATCACATATTATTCAAAGATAATAACAATCATGTATGCCACGACCATTAATCTATTTCCTAATTGTAGCACATGTAAAAGATTTAAGAACAAGCGTCTCCAGTTGTTCGAATTAACCTTTTATCATTCATCTCGTTAACCTTCTTTGACAAGGATTGCAACTGCAAAAAGATTTCAAGTCTTCCTTTTTTTGGTTTGAGTTGTTTCCGAAAAATAGAAAAAATAATTCTTTTTGCCCTTTAGATAATCTTGGTTAATAATTTATTCTTATTGGGTTTTGATACCCAATAAATCCGGGCGATGATGTTAAATCGGTTTTGTTGGAATTATACTTCAGAGGCCTCGGTCGATGAATGAAGTGAAACGTCGACACCACAATTTTTTAAACCTATCCCGTAATTCACTTGGGCCACTTGAAGCAACCTAATTAGATTAGTGTTGCTCGTGGCCCAACCCAATACCTTGGAAGGCCTTTTGGTTGATAGCCCACTAAGATGTTACCTTTTGGGCCTCTAAATTGATTAACCTAAAAGCCCATTCTTTACCCATTTATGCTACAGTTTCTATGTTGTTTGTGTGTGTGTAAAAAGAGAATAGCCGTGAGTTTGGGAAAGAGAGCTGCCTACTGTCTTCTTGCTTCCGTTTTGTTGAGCTTGTCTTCTCCTTTTTTCTTCGTTCCTTTGTGGTTGAAGATTGAAGCTATTGTATTCTACACACCCGTCCTTTGTGGGCAAACCGTAGCAACCGGTTGGAAGTGATTTTGGGATTTGGTTTGTGAATGGTGGTGTCGACTTTGGTTTAATCTGAGCCAGGAAATCATTGATTGGAGCCCCAAAATTTCAACATTTGGTATTAGAGCTGGTTGGTGGTGTATTGGGCTTCAAAATCCAGCAGAAAACGTAGCAGAAATCGCCCAAGAAGCAGTTGAAAAATCTGGACAGATTTTGGTGGGAAAACCGGACCTGCAATCTTGATTTCC
Organism: Fraxinus americana; assembly: GCA_035079005.1. Classification (NCBI taxonomy): domain Eukaryota; kingdom Viridiplantae; phylum Streptophyta; class Magnoliopsida; order Lamiales; family Oleaceae; genus Fraxinus; species Fraxinus americana. The sequence goes on along the minus strand of CM068722.1, from coordinate 319,327 downwards.
GGCCAATCCAGGAGGAATTTGAACAAACGGAGACCGGATTTGGAACTTGCAGGTGGAGGCGGTGTTGGGTGGTCGGCCCGTGGTGGTCGGCGGCGGCGCATGGGGACTCCGGCGGTGGCGCGTGTGGGCACGTCCGGCGTTTTTTGACCAGGGTTTCTTCAGGCAGTTTCTTTATTTCAATTTTGTGAACGTGCTGATATTTTTTGGTTTAGTATTTCAGGTTGCGCAGAAAAAGTTGGACGATTTTGCCCCTACGTTCGTAGTTCAATTGTCGCTCGGTTGATTGCTGCAGTTGCTGGAAACTTTAGGGCGAATAGTGGTGGCCCTAAAGTGTTAAAATTTATATTCCTCGTAATTTACGGACTCAGATAGGTCCGCTCTGGTAAATTGGCTTATCCCGTTTAATTCCGGCATTAGCGCGTCATCGTGTGGGGTGACATTAGGATTGGGGTTACCGTGAAGGGGTAACCATTGCTTGTGCTAGAAGTTTAGGAATTAATTGCTATATTTGAAGTGTTGAATTTAACTGCAAGTTGGTAATTGCTTTTGTCTTTGGGAACCTGTTATTTTGTCTCACGTGTGAGATTCCTTTGCGTGGAAATTTGAATTTTGTTGACATACCTTCGTGTTGCATTGATTATCTGCTAGAACACCTTGGACTTGACCCATTCGAACGTTCCTTGATCTGAGATTTTGAGTCTCACGAAACCACTGGAATCTAGAACGGTGTATATTGTTGCCTTAGGTTTACTTTGTGTGACCTACTTGTGCATTTTTTGTTGTTGTTTTTCAAAATGTCTTCACATTTCGAAATTGGGATTTTCAATGGGAAATGTGATTTTTCAATTTGGCAACAAAAGATGAAGGGTATTTTGGTTCAACAAAAGGTTTCAAAGGCCATTGATGGCAAATTTCCGAAAAATTTCTGAGATGCACAAAAAGAAGAATATGATGAACTTGCATATACTTCAATTATTTTACACAATGCACATTGTTTTGAGAAAAGTTGGAAAACTTGATTCTACCAAAGAACTTTGAAAAAAGTTGGATGATTTATATTTGCTTAAATCCACTCCTAACAAGTTGTACTTGCTTGAAAGATTTTTTAGCTTTAAAATGGATTCTTCAAAAGATTTGGATGACAATTTGGATGTGTTTAACAAACTTGTTCAAGATATTGTTAATTGTGGAGAGTCGATTATGTCGAAACCTATAAGGCTATTATTTTGTTGAATGCTATACCTGATACTTATCATGAAGTTAAAAATGCTATTAAGTATGGTAGGGACACCTTAACCCCTGAAATTGTCATAAATTCCCTTAGGAGTAAAGAAATGGAGGTTAAAGCTAAAAAGGAAGATAAGAGAAATGGTGAATTGCATATGATGAGGAGTAGAATGAAGTTTAAGCAAATGAGTTTAGGTAGAGCTCAAGATTTCGAGTAGTGACTCGAGTGAAGAGGGTGATAAGAAGAAGAGCAAGGGTTGGGACAAGTCTGGTGGTAGAAGGTGTTACAGCTGTGGTAAGTCTGGACACTTCATTAGGGATTGTCCCAATAAGAAGAGTAAGTTGAGAGGTGATGTGAATTTGCTTATAGGGTCGAGTGATGACCCTAGTGAGGTTTACTGAGTGTAACCTTAGTTACAACATTTGCATCTGTGTGTAATCCTTTCTGCATGTGTGTGATTGCTCGTTTCCGCTGCATGGCTATATGTTGCATCTCAATGTGTTTGATATGTGCATTGACATGATTTGGAGTGATCTTATTACTTGGTGTAATATGTTTGCATGCATAGTGGGGTTGTGATGCATTTGGCAGTATGTGTGTGTATGTCTTTTGGTAAGGTGGAGTATAGATGCCTAGGGGTACGTTGGTTGTATTGTGGGATGTGGAGTGTGGCATTTGGATCACGGTGGAGATGTGATCAAATCTTAGAATCCTTTATCTGGAAGAGACCCTAATCAGGTGGAGTGTGAGTGAGGCACTTCTATCACTTCTGTTAGGTGGAGACCCATTATCCACGTAGGTTGGAGAAGTGATGTGTTGATAGAGGATTATCCCGAGAACTTAGGATCTATAGAGACTTACTAGTTAGACATGTTTGTTTTTTTGTTTGTTTGAGTGATTAGTCTAGTGAGCAGGTGGGCGATGAGGTGAGATGTGTGTTCTAGAGGTGAGTGAGTAACACGGAATGGGATAGGATAAGTGTGGTGAGATCTGTGTGAGGTCATTTATGCATTTGTTGCGTATGTGTTGGCCTGTTGATTAACTTGTTAACTGTTTGTTGTGAACGGGTGTGATAAGATCTCTGTGTTATCCTGTGTGATATCTCCGTCGCATGTTTTATTTGCTCTTGATTGATTGCTGTGCTTATTTGTTTCTACTTGGGTGTTCGTGACCTTAGCCCTAGTGAGTATATGGAACAAGTATGGTATATGTTTCAGGTGGAGACACGAGGTAAGGTCTGTGTTGTCAATTTTATTGGTTACCTTGATTGTGCAAGTGTAAACTGTGTGTTTTGTCTACTTGCAGATTTATTGGGATCAAGGTGGAGATTTGTTGGGTTTTGATACCCAATAAATCCGGGCGATGATGTTAAATCGATTTTGTTGGAATTATACTTCAGAGGCCTCGGCCGATGAATGAAGTGAAACGTCGACACCACAATTGTTTAAACCTATCCCGTAATTCACTTGGGCCACTTGAAGCAACCTAATTAGATTAGTGTTGCTCGTGGCCCAACCCAATACCTTGGAAGGCTTTTTGGTTGATAGCCCACTAAGATGTTACCTTTTGGGCCTCTAAATTGATTAACCTAAAAGCCCATTCTTTACCTATTTATGCTACAGTTTCTATGTTGTTTTGTGTGTGTGTGAAAAGAGAATAGCCATGAGTTTGGGAAAGAGAGCATCCTACTGTCTTCTTGCTTCCGTTTTGTTGAGCTTGTCTTCTCCTTTTTTTCTTCGTTCCTTTGTGGTTGAAGATTGAAGCTATTGCATTCTACACACCCGTCCTTTGTGGGCAACCCGTGACCGTCCTTAGTGGGCAAACCGTAGCAACCGGTTGGAAGTGAGTTTGGGATTTGGTTTGTGAATGGTGGTGTCGACTTTGGTTTAATCTGAGCCCGAAAATCATTGATTGGAGCCCCAAAATTTCAACAATTCTTTCTTCTATCTAACAATTTTTGTTAAGTATGAGTACCAGCGCACAAGCTGACACTAATTTATCAATATTTTACTTGTGTTTTTATAATGTCAGGCGAATAACCTACTTTGATTTAATATGAAAATAATAGATGATTCTTAACGATTGAAATTACTCATTTTTACGAGGTTGGCCTTTTAGTATAGAACTTTCAAGTCTGGACACGATCATCAGAAAACCACAAGCTAAAAGAGCACTTCGATCAAGGTTGGTGTACTTTAGAGTACAAAATCTTCACATCGATTAAATATGAATAAACAATATATAAATGTTATTTTAAACATGAACTCGACTCATCAATATAGAGAGATAGATGGATATAATCTTAAAGAATATAGGTATGCTTATTTATCTGCTTCCATGAATGTATCTGAGTATATCTAAATGTCATATTCAAATGTATGTATGTATGAAACATCAAAGTGCTTGTATTAGGATTAGAGTTCTCAAATTTATAGTTTGATAAAGTAAGTATGTTTCTCTCTCTTTTGCATTAATTTTTTCAGTAAGGTCAATACAAGAAACTACATACATTAACCTTCATAATTCATGATAATTAAGAAAAACTTTCACTAAATACTAAATAGGATATATACTACCCATTCTCATTAATTCAGAAAACAAATACCTAATCAACTTGTAATAATTGTTGTTGTTGTTATTATTTTTGGCACAAAATCAGCTTCTATTTCAAGGTTTTTTTTGAAACATCTACTTAAATCTACATATGGAGTTCGAGTTTGATTCCACAATAGTTTGTTGTTGATTTAGTTATAATAAATGTTAAAAGTGTATGATATGTATTGCATTACTATTAAAGGAGCCACAAGATGGAAGAATGTCGCAAGAGTATTTTAAGCTTTACCACTATTATTTATGTTAGCATGTGAATGAAAATGGTCAAGAGAAAGAAAAATGCTTCAAAACTTGAAATTGGAGGAATTCATGTAATTTTGAAAATAGAAGAATTGTCACACACTTCAGGAGATGTATGAATCAATCAAATCTTGAAGAAAGGAAAGTTTGTGTAATTTTTCAAAAGGGATGATATCTTTGAAATTGTCATTAATCTAGTAGGAAACATGGGTTATTTAAAATTTAAAATAAGAAACGTTGTTGGATGTTGCCACTTTCACTTGGTTTCCTTTGAGTGTTGAGATTATGCATTTGTTTGTGCGTCTCAAAATTTTTCGATCCTTGATTATTTTTGTGTAATTTTTTAAAAGTGAAGGGATATCTTTTTGGTTATATGACATGAATCAGCTTCACGTACACACTTTTGTCCAATGAAATATATTCGTAGCAACAATTTTGCATTTATTTTTCTAAAGGGTAGGGTTGAAGCATGGTGGGGGCAAATGGAAATGAGAAATAGGGACACCAAGGAGACAACATTACATGGCCAAACCGTCATTTGCGCCACAAGGACAGGATATACAAACCCTACTGCAGGCTGCCACGTGGCAGATAATCCTTGTGAAAACAAATGCCATGTAAAACAAGGAAGCAAATATGGGGCCCAGCCACTCGTCCTTGTGTTGTGTTGTCTTTTTGCTTATATTTGCGCAAAAAAAACACTTTTTTTCTTTTTTTTGACAAAATGACCAAATCAAATCAATTGTAGCTTTCAAATAGGATAAATTACTCTGATGGTCCCGGCGTTTTATAACTATAGCAGTCGTGTCCCAAACTTTTCATCTTTTGTTTCCAATTTTAAAAACCGTTAAAGATGTATCCTCATTTGACGAAACCTGTCTATTTAGACGTTAAATGTTTCACGCTGACATTTGCTTTGTGACTAAAAGATTCTCGTTATTTCATTAATTAGCATATTGTCCTTGTAACTGTATAAGTCCAAAAATTCTATTCAGATGACATGAAAAGACAAATTTGTACTTTGTATTTTTAAATGAGCAAAAAGAAAATAAATGTGAGATTAAATATTTTCCATTTATTTCAAAGTATGTAAATAAAATTTTTGGGTCAAAATAGCTATCAAGGACAGTATATGTTGATTAATGAAAGGTTGATGATAAAAACGCGATGACAAAATGTTGAATATATAAGTGTGATAATAAGCAATGTTTAAGAACCTTTAATTATGTTAAAATGTGGTGAATTTATAAAAAAAATATAGTGACAATATAATTACCCATTTCAAAAACCAAATGGTGGTCGTTGAACTTACATTAAGGGTCCGTCTGATTTCGAATGTGGAATTTAGATGGAAAGAAAATAAATTATAGGGAATTAAATTGTCTAGAATTTGTTTTATTAGAAATTGTAATTAATTGTGTTGATTGGTATAATTTTCCACCTGAAAAATGTTGAAAGTTTGGTATCCGTTTGACTTTGTTTTTCATGAAAATTGTCTATTAAAGTGATAATTTTTTTTACCATTGGGTCTAAAATTTGTTCCAATTGCCAAAAAAAATAAATAAAATAAAATAAAATTACCATATCGAATACCATTCGTTTGACTTTTTTTGTATGAAAATTATCAATAAAAGTGATACATTTTTTACCATTGTGTCTAGAATTTTTTCCAATTGAAAATATCATCTGATACGGAAACCATTTTCCCACCTAAATGTTGGGAAAATAGTTTATTTAATTTGGTGGAATTGGTGCACGTGTGGGTGGGGGGAGGGGGGGTGGAACTTGTTTTCAATGGCAAATTTTTCCATCAAACAACCATAAATCATGGAAAATGGAAATTGTATGGAAAATATGGGCTATCTAACACAGCCTAAATGTTTGAGACATGAGTTCACAAATGAAAGATTGAGAACTTGATTGTCGAACTTATGAAAGATTGGAGACCCTTAAAAGAATTTACCCTTTCAAATATTTCACTATATTTATTTTTCACTTTCACTGGTTAGGATAAGTTTACATTTATTTCACCTCTCCTTTTCCATATATTTTATTTTTTTACTTATAAGTAAAAAATTACTTCAACCTCTTCGAGTTAGGATTAGGATCTGTAGTAGCCTTGCTTTTTTATTATTTCTTTCGCCCTTTACCTCTTCTTAGCTTACCCTTCTCGGAAACCTATTTTTATTTATCAGATGTTTAGTAGTTCCAGGTAAAAGGGCTTTTGCGGCCCAAAAAATTATTTATCTTAATTTTATTTACTTATAAATTAAATTTCGTCCAAATTCATTGAACTTTTAGGAGAATCTCAAATTTTCACTAAACTTTAATTTGTCTCAATTTGGTTACTAAACTCCAATTTAGCAAATTTCACCACTATGTCACATTCCAACACCTTTTATTTATAAATATATTTTTTAATTAATATATTTTTATTTATAAGTTAGTTTTGAATAAAATATGTTGATTGGAATAATTCTTTTATAAATGGTAAATTTAGAAGAGAATATAAGAAAATGTAAAAATACCGTCGATTTTGTGGATTGAGAGAACCAATAAAAATTACACTATATTGATTTTGGATGGTTTTTAAACTTTTCAAAATCAGTGCCTAAAAAACCTAGCAAGTATCAATTTGTCCAACTCTTCATGAACGGTATACCTCAAAACCGGTCGAAAAAAACTCCCAAGCAGGTCCTAAGGGTTGGGGGGTAGGGGTGCTTAACTATATGGACCAGTCCTTTTGCACTTTGTATAGTACATTCATGACTCATGAGGCTCTGGTGATAGGCTGTCATTTAGAAATGGTTAGAAGATTTGGGGCTTTCATTTATTTTTGAAATAAAATTTATAAAAATTATTTATGAGAAAGACTACTCCTAGAATACTGATATCATATTCGGTGTATCTATCACGACTCAAAGGTTTCGAATCCATTGGCACTTTTTGAAAGGTTTGAGAACTCCGCTGCAAGTTTTCCTTCGTGGAATTCATCCTTGAAAGATTTGCTTACCTTGTGAACTTCTTGAATTTGACTCTAAAACAATAGGCGCCGGTGAGAGTGAAAATCGGCTATCTGTAACTCTCAAATTTTATGCTAAGATATATTTATTGTTCTGTGTGAGAACGCATGCTAAGGTGAATTTGTCTTGAATTATGTGAAAAAAATGGACACCAAGGTCTGTCACAAAGTTCAGGTACTCATCAAATTGAATTGACAGATTCTGCTCTAAACATCACACTAAGCCAATGAAGGTTTTGTCGTTCATATTTGCTAGATCATTAGTTGGTGAATAGTGATTAGTTTGTCATTTCCGTGAATGGTTTACATAGGGATGGCAAAAAAGCTCGGCGGCTCGGGCTCGGCTCGGAAAAAGCCCGAGCCGGGCCCGGCTCGGGCTCGATGGAACCGAGCCAAGGCTCGGGCCGAGCCTCATGTTGAGGAGTCGGCCCGAGCCGGGCCGGCCCGTGTGGCTCGCGGGCCGGCCCGTAAAAAAAAAAAAAAAAACTTGCACAACACTTTTTATTTTACACCATAAATTATTGGGATGAATGGCTTAAATTAAAACAAATGATCACAATTTACTTAATCAACTTATTCTTCTCATCATGAAACTAATAAACTAATTATAAGCTACAATTTTATCTCATAATTTATCAACTAGATTATTTTGGAAAATGTGTGATATTTGTTTGTTTAATATTTATTGCATTATTACTATTTCATTAATCTAAGTGCCTAAATATTTAAAGTAAGAATTTTTTTTCATTTACACACGTTTATTCTTCTATATTAATTATTAAGTGAAATTATTAGTAATCTATATTACTTGATTACATTTAAAAATTGAGCTAATCTCACCAATGGGCAATGCCGCAATTGCCACTAAAATTTGTAAGAAATTTCAAATCGGTTATTAAAAAAGATTTATCACTTTGTTATAATGGATAGTCACTCATTTAGTCATTTATAAATCTAACATGTTTTCCGATATTAGGCTATAAGGTGCCACCAAAAAAGTAGATTTTTTTAAAATATAGATTTTTAAAACTTCATTATATATTATGTTCAAACTTCAAAGAATCGTTCCAATTAGATTTTTGTTTATAACTTTCTTATGTAAAGGTCATTGTCTAAAGGTGGAAAGAATGCAAATTGCAACGTTCACTGTCCATTTGAATAAGCAAATATCCATGTAATGAATTTTTACAAAAAAAAAAAAAAAAACCCGAACTGGCTCGGCCCGGGCTCGGCCCGGCCCGGCCCGCTAAGGCTCGGGCCGAAAGCTCGGGCCGAGCCTCATTTTTTTTGGCCGGGCCCGGCTCGGCTCGGCTCGGGCCGAAAAAAGCTCGGGCTCGGCCCGAGCTTTTTTTTCTCGGCTCGGCTCGTTGCTACCGCTAGGTTTACATGAGTCTTATCTGTTCTTTTATAATGTTGTTGAGTGAAATGATCGCTGATTGTCTATTGACAATAAACATGGTAGGAACGTGGGAGAAACTTTATAACACCGGACAAAGATGTTTGGGCTCCGACAAAAGATATGAGATAATTTATATGATAATGAACGATAAATTAAGAACCAAACTCACAATCAAGATTGTACTTCACACACTAAAAACAGTATATTAATCAGAAAGAGAGAATATATATAGTTTGTAGTCAATACTTTTTCATTACGTCAAACGGCACAAATGGGGGATATTTATAGTGATTGGATGAGAGGACGTGTGGCTTCATCTCTTTTATCAAAGTGTCACATTTTAGGTATCAATTTTGACTCCACTAGCTTGGGGCCCATTAAATGTCCCAAATATGAGGGGGCTAACCCATACCCTATGCTGGCGAGATTGACATTTTTATTCATTGCAACAGTCTAATCAATCATTCTAAAAAGATTTCATAAATTTAAGATCTTCAAATGTGGATTGTCACCGGTCGTAGTTGAGCCTCAGACTCTTCTTCGTTGGACATCGCCACTTCGACAAAACAACTTCGTTTGGGCCTCAGATCTTTCTTTTAGCATATGGGTTTCAGCAGGTCGGATTATCTGGACTCTTGTAGACTGTTCTTTACGTCGGATGCCACATGGCTTCGACAGAAGGTGATTTCGTGGGTCGGCTGAACCACGTGGGAACCTAGGTGACGAGGCATAACATAAGTGATTTTAGGGGCCTGGGTAGAGGTGTCAATCTGGGTGGTCCGGGCCAGGTCGGCCCGCCAACATGTGAGTCCGGTAACGGCCCGCGTGAAAAAAAGCCCGCCCGCTGCGGGTTCCGGGCCGGTTACGGGTCGGCCCACAATTTTGGACTACAACCCAGGCCCGCCCGCTGACCCATCCGGGTAGAGCCCATGCGGGTCACGGGTCGCGCGGGTTGCGGTTCGTTCCGGTTTGGCCCGTATGATTGTATAAATAAAATTATAAAAATATAGAATTTTTCCGATTTGACCCATATGGAGAGCAACTATCATTGAAAATAGGATTTTGAGAAGAAGAATCGCGAGAATCCATAATATAGTAGGATTAAAAAATTTAGTAGTGACTAGTGAGAACAGAGAAGAAAGAAATATAATCAAGATGATGATGATATTTGCAATTGAATAATTGTAATTGTAGTAAAGTAGTAACAAGTATGAACTATGAAGTATAAATGTATAATAAATAATGAGAGAGTATTGTAAAAATAAATGTAAGAATAAATTAGAATTTATCGATGAAGGGGATGATATTACCGTTAGAAAATTTATATTACCATTAGTTAAAATTAAAAAAAAAAATTAACCATGTAGCAGGCTACGCCTTTTTTTGAATTTTTTTATTTTTTTTTTTTAAAATTTTTTTTTTTAGCTCCCCCCCCCCCCCGCTTTTTTTAATTTTTGTTTTATTTTTTTTTTTCAATTTTTTTTATGGGTCGCGGGTTAACCGCTGCCCGTGGGAGTGCAACCCGCGAAACCCGCGGGTTACACCTCCTTAGCCCGTGAACCGCCCGCACGGGTCACGGGTCGGTCCGCGGTCCCAATTTTCATGGGCCGGTTTCACGGGTCATGGCCGGCCCGTCCGTCTTGGCACCTCTAGGCCTGGGGAAGGAAATGCAGTTTCTGTCTCCTAGTTAAAAAGAGGGTAATTAGCAGAATGGTCCTCAACGTTTACACCCTTTGCTAAAATGGTCCCTATCGTTTTAAAATTGGCATTTGTACCCTTATTTCAAACGTTTCTTGCGAAATTGGTCCTTCCATCCAACAACCGTTAAACAACCGTTAGAACCTTTTGAAAATTTGCAGAAATGGTCCCTATGGAATATAATTTAATATTTCGTTTATATATTTTGGAACGGCTTGCTTCGACGAGTGGTAACTTTCGCTACAGTTGGCCGTTTCGCACGTCGTTAGGGATGGGAGAAACTACGTCATGAGCACTTCGAAATGGTATTAAAAATGTAATATTTCGACTTCGTTTGACTTCCCGTAATAATCCCGCAAAATGGAGACAAAAAATAAAAAAAATCGTTTATATATTTTGGAACGGCCTGCTTCGACGAGTGGTAACTTTCGCTACGGTTGGCCGTTTTATACGCCGTTAGGGATGGGAGAACTAGGTAATGAGCACTTCGAAATGATATTAAAAATGTAATATTTTTACTTCGTTTGACTTCCCCGTAATAATCCCGTAAAATGGAGACAAAAAATAAGAAAAATCGTTTATATATTTTGAAACGGCCTGCTTCGACGAATGGTAACTTTCGCTATGGTTGGCCGTTTCACACGCCGTTACGGATGGGAGAAACTAGATCATGATCATTTCGAAATGGTATTAAAAATGTAATGTTTCGACTTCGTTTGACTTCCCGTAATAATCCTGCAAAATGGAGACAAAAAATAAGAAAAATCGTTTCTATATTTTGGAACGGCCTGCTTCGACGAGTGATAACTTTTCACTACGGTTGGTCGTTTCACACGCCATTAGGGATGGGAGAAACTAGGTCATGAGCACTTCGAAATGGTATTAAAAATGTAATGTTTCGACTTCGTTTGACTTCCCGTAATAATCTCGCAAACGATTTTTCTTATAAACGATTTTTCTTATTACATTTTAATCCTAGAATTTTTTTAATACCAATTTTAATACCATTTCGAAGCGCCAATTTTAAACGAAGTCGAAATATTACAGTTTGCGGGATTATTACGGGAAGTCAAACGAAGTCGAAATATTACATTTTTAATACTATTTCGAAGTGCTCATGACCTAGTTTCTTGCATCCTTAACGGCGTGTGAAACGACCAACCGTAGCGAAAGTTACCACTCGTCGAAGCAGGCCGTTTCAAAATATATAAACGATTTTTCTTATTTTTTGTCTCCATTTTACGGGATTATTACGGAAAATCAAACGAAGTCGAAATATTACATTATTAATATCATTTCGAAGTGTTCATTACCTAGTTTCTCTCATCCCTAACGGCGTGTGAAACGGCCAACCGTAGCGAAAGTTACCACTCGTCGAAGCAGGCCGTTCCAAAATATATAAACGATTTTTCTTATTTTTTGTCTCCATTTTGCGGGATTATTACGGGAAGTCAAACGAAGTCGAGATATTACATTTTTAATACCATTTCGAAGTACTCATGACGTAGTTTCTCCCATCCCTAACGGCGTGCGAAACGGCCAACCGTAGCGAAAGTTACCACTTATCGAAGCAAGCCGTTCCAAAATATATAAACGAAATATTAAATTATATTCCATAGGGACCATTTCTGCAAATTTTCAAAAGGTTCTAACGGTTGTTTAACGGTTGTTGGATGGAAGGACCAATTCCGCAAGAAACGTTTGAAATAAGGGTACAAATGCCAATTTTAAAACGATAGGGACCATTTTAGCAAAGGGTGTAAACGTTGGGGACCATTTCTGCTATTTACCCTTAAAAAGAGGAAGTAGCAGATATCCAATGGGAAGTTCTATTTAAAAACCAGTTGACATTTTATGTTTCTTTGGCTAGCTACAAAACAGGAGGAGGTAAAGAAAATATAGTTAATAAAAATACTGTGTTCTATCAATTGAGTTTGAGACTTGTTTTCTTGAATAGGAAATAAAATAAATAAGAAATGAAGATTGCCATTATCATCACATCACCTATTAGAATTCGTATCTATTTAAAAACCAGAATGATCTTTTCCTCCAGGCATCTCATCCACCTACGTTGCTTATTTTTCCAAGAATTCGTATCTATGCATCTCTCGTTTTATACTATTTTTTGCTCAAATTTTATATTCTAGTTAGGCTTGATTTGTTTCAGCAAGTTGCAGTTTCTTGTCTCAGATTCAGTTTTTACAGTTACCTACCAGTATGTTTCAAACTTGTTAGGTAATTGCCTTAAAAGTTGAAGTTGAATGACTTCTACTGCAAATAATAAAAGGTTTGATCATATAAATAGCGGATGTATTCTATTATTTTAGGGTGTGACCTGTGAGAGAAAAAGAAGACAAAGAAAATAGGAAGATGCTACAAGTACAGTGGCTGTTTTTACAGGCTCCTGTCAGACAACACACATGGGGGGTGGGGTCACAATTTTTTTAAATCAGAGGTGGGGCCCCGGCTCTGCAGTGAGTGGCCTGTAAGGCCCCTGTGAAAATGAGACCCGTACTTAGGGCATAATCCGAGAAAATAGGTGGCTCGAGGCAACTAGAACGACTGTGGTGTTGAGTTTATATATATATATATTCAATTGGCAGCATCTTCTAGGGAACAAAAGGAGATTTGGTTGCTGAATTCAATTGAGGCTGAATTATATTATACTCACAGAAAGCCAACACGTGAACAGTGAGGAAAGAGGCTGAAATTGGGAATTTGGTGGTTGAAATATAGTATATAAAGTCAACTATTGTGGCTAGGGAAAAGAAAAGAGGCAGCCAATATTATAATTACACACGCACATGAGACAAGAATTGGATTGCTGCTGGCTAGAGAATTTTCTTTGTAATACTTTGGATTGGATTGGTGAGTGAAAATCTATATGATTGTAACAATTTTTCATATAGTGAAAGACTTTGATGGTCCGTTTAATTCGTGTTATATTCTTTATTTTTTCTTATTTGTTAATATTCTCCTGAACAATGAAAAGATCCTGCAGGTAAATAGAAATAAAGGGAATTGGCTAAAATTTCCTAACAAGTGGTATCAGAGAGTCAGGTGATTCGAAGTATTGCACCAACAGACAAATATGTCGTTGAAATATGACGTGGAAAAATTTGACGGGAGAATTAAATTTGGCTTGTGGCAAGTACAGATCGGGGATTTATTGATTCAAGCTGGACTGCACAAGGCTTTGAAAGGAAAACCAACTCAGAGTTCTGGCACGGAAGCTAAATCCAGTATGAGCGATGAGGATTGTAAGGAATTGGATTTGAAGGCTGTGACCGTTTGAAAACCCACGAGTGAACGGGATCGTGATCAAGTAATATAGTAGTGTGTAAAGTGCCGAACCCACAAGAGCTATGTGTTTTATCGAGTTAAAGTTAATAATACCCTTAATCGAATAGCAATAATAATTTGTAATAAATCTATATTTAATTTATTACGTACTATAAATCAAAATAAAAGTTTATCAAATTTTTGAGATGTATTGCTAAGATGTAGAATCCCCCTTGTTAATCCATTTTTAGTATAACAATTAAAATGACACTATGTTATCATGCGAGTTGATCGAAGTTCCAAATTTATTTAAAAGTCTCTCTCGATAACAATTAAATTTAATCCTATATATGACATTTCTATATCTATATAAAATATATCAACATATAAGAAAACATTAAACGAGTTAGAACATCTAAAAAAAATCATGCGAAGTATATATCTCTATCCTCTATCGAACCTCACAATACTTATTACTACGTTCTAACAATTCTATTGTCTCTTTCGATGACAAATAAATCCACAAACAATTCAACTAATGACCAATTAATTGAAAAGCATATTAAATCATAATAAACATGCATGCATTCAAACAAATTAACGTCAAAATAATTAATTAATACTAAAAATTTCAAAACAAGGGTTCATCTATATCTTTAGCAATATAAAAATCTAGCATATTATAATATTGAAATTAAACAAGCAAGAGTGGAACGACATCATCAGAAATTGACCAAACGTGAACAAATCTGGAATAAATTTTGTTTTCTCCCGCCTCAATTTTCGTGTGTACTTTCTTTGTGTGCAATTCTTTTTTTTTTTTTTCCTTCTTTCCACTTTTCTGCCACCCACTTTATGTGCCAATGATTTTCTCCACCAGCTGCCAAATTTTCGTGTGCGTATATATCAATTTTGCACCTCCTCCAACTCTATCTGCGTAACTCTATTTTTCTCCTCAGCTACGTGTTGCCCTTCGCTGCCGCTCCTATATTCCCAAATAAGTTTATAAAATTACATTTATGAGGCTGCAAGCACGATACATCTCTATTTGGCTAAAAATGTTCTTGCAAATATTCATGGGATATCTGCTGCAAAGGAACTATGGGAGAAGCTAGAATAACTATATCAAACGAAGAGCCTCTCAAATCGGTTGTACCTGAAAGAGTAATTTCATTCATTGCGCATGGAGGCAGGTATAAAAATCTCAAACCATCCGAGTGCTCTCAACGGGATTGTTTCAGAACTGGAGGCTATTGGAGTGAAGATAGATGATGAATATAAGGTACTACGACTTATATGGTCTCTTTCGTCTACCTATGAGCATATCAAGTCAATCTTGATGTATGGGAAGGAAACTGTGAGTTTCGTAAAAGTGACAAGCAAATTGATCTCAGAAGAAAGAAGATTAGGGGGACAGAATATTCCTTCTGACAATGCGCTACTTGTGACTGAAAAGGGAAAGATGGGAAACTCCATGAGGAAGAAAACAACTTGTTGGAACTACAGTCAGACAAGTCACGTAAAGAGAAATTGTCCAAAAAGTAAAGCAGGGTCGGCTAACTGCTTGGGGGTCGGACAATGCATCTCTCTTGGCGGAGGAGGACGTGCTTGTGGTGCTGTAAAGTAACATGGGAACATCCTCATAGCATGTCGCCAATTGCCATGATAGAAGATGTGTTCTTATTGGCGCGGGTCAGCATATCTATACATAGCATTAACTGACATTTGATGCAAGGTGTGTATGTATGTGGTGGTGTTGTAGTGTTGATGGCTAATGAGCTTTCTGGGAATGTTAGTGGGAGAGTTGCACCATAACTATCAGTAGGGTTTCAACATGTAGCCGATGAAATGCTAGGAGTTTGTGGATAATTCTGAGTGGTTATACTCATATGGTGGAGTATGGGACCGTTAAAGTGTGTCAAAGGCTTACCTGTTTTTTCCAAGGTATTGTGATTAAAAGTTGTAGAAGAGGTGACAAGATTTTGACTCGTTTTCGGCAAGGTGGAGATTGTTAGGTAATTGCCTCAAAAGTCAAAGTTGGAGGACTTTTACTACAAATAATAAAATGTAATTATTGATCCTATAAATAGTGGATATATTCAATTGACAGCAGCTTCTAGGGAGCAAAAAGAGATTTGGCTGCTGAATTCAAATGAGACTGAATTATATTATACTCACAGAAAGTCGACACGCAAAGAAGAGAGGCAGCCAATATTATAATTACACACGCACAGGACATAAGAATTGGATTGCTGCTGGCTAGAGAATTTTCTTTGTAATACTTTGGATTGGATTGGTGAGTGAAAATCTATATGATGGTAACAATTTTTCATATAGTGAAAAGTTTTGACGGTCCGTTTAATTTGTACGTTATATTCTTTATTTTTCCTTGTTTGCTAATAATCTCATAAACAACAAAAGATCTCGCAGATAAATAGAAATGAGGAGAATTAGCTAAAATGTCCTAACAAAATTTTTATGCACCCCGATTGCTCGTGCATATTGAGTTGTATTGATGTAAGACAACTAGCTTTGGAGTTTGAAGAAGTGCTGGACAGAAAATTGACAAAAAAGACCGTGCCAGGGGCAATTTTAACATTTTTTGCGATGGTGTAGGAATAGGCTGAAATTTGGCTGGTTGATTGGAAATGGCCCGAAAAATTGGACTCGGGATATCCCGAGATCTCGGGATTTTAGCCAAATTCCTTTGTTTAGGAATTAGGCCTCCGAATAATTAATTTCCGTATTTCCCGTTTTGACTTTTCGCTATTTTTGGAATGTTTTACTATTCTATGTTTTTAAGGTTTGTTGTAATGCCTATTTAAAGGCCTTTTGAACGTTTTCAACATCATTATTGATTGCATACAAATTTCGTTCTTGGAAAATTCCAATTTTCAAGATTTACGCTGGTAATCTTTTGCTTCCGTTCTGCGTCATGTATGGCAGGACAATACCAATCTCATTCGTCCTGTTCTTTTTAATTTTATTGGCTTATGGAGTTGCTTGGGATATGGTCAATTGTCTAGTTTATATAGTTAGTTTTCTGTCGTTCCCATGTTTTATTTTTTGACATTTTTATGTCGAAATCAGTTATAAATAGCTCCTTTATTGTATGTATGTATATACAGTGCTGTATGTCTGCTGAAAAAGCTATAAAAATACTAGATATATACATTTAGAAGTAAATTTGTACTACATATCAAAACCTGTGCCTGCATTTTTTGTTTCAAAATTACAGGATCTTTTTCTTAGTCAATGTTCAGATACAAGTCAGATGAACTACTTAATTCCAAATCACAATTTCCGGAAGAAGAGTCGCTACACAGATGATCTTCTTTTCTGCTCAGTGCACGCCACTCATCAATGCAAGCCATTTGATCTGGATCCGATGTTGGAAGTGGTTGCCCTATAAGAATTTCCAAGATATTCTCTGTTTTACCCAGTAGAAGAATAGCATTGCGTACACTTTGCTCTCTTTCTTCAATGGTGCTGTGATGGCATTTCAAGGATATTACACGTGGTAAGTTGGTAAGACAAGCCCCTATTACGTCCGCAATCATCCCAGAAAGTATTTCAAAAATTATGTTACTGCATCCACTCTCTTTGTTATCAAGATTTAGCAGAAGTGTTTGACATGTTCTATACATTGAATTGGCAGCCAAAACCTTGATTGGCCATCTGGAAGGGCCGTCTCTTAAACAACTTGTTGCATCATTCTTTCTCAACTCCATGAACCTGTGCTTTGCTGCATCAGAGAGCTCTGAAATTATATCTCTTGGGCTCTTGCCTTCAATTCCCATTTCACGAAGATCCACATCCATCCACCTGTAATGGAGATCAACTCCGACCCATTCAACTTCTGCTGCTTGCCTGCTATTTAACGTCTCTCTTTTTGTGTCCAGGTTGTTTTCTATGACTCTAATGTACTCCAGGCCTTGGTGTACACTGTGTACCAACTCCTTCACTAAATGAAAGTTGCTGTTGCCTATTGCAACTGCGATGCTTGTTAGTGTCACCACAGGAAGAGCCCAACAGTTGGGAGGTTCTTCAGATTCCAGAGAAGAAACCTGGTCGCTGTCAAATTTCTTCACACCCTCAAATCCAGGCGTAGAATTCAGTTTCTCCAAAAGTTGTATGAGGTACTTTGGCTGCTGCTTTTTCCCCATTCTGATCCAACAACCAGTGGTATCCCTGTCACTTTCTGTCACAATGTCAATCAATTCTTCCTCTCCTTCGAGATGCAAAACAAAATTTCTAAGTTCCAGTTTTGGACAGGTATTGGAGTCTGATTTTACATCAAAAATTGAAACTGTATTGCTGCATTTAAATAAGCTGATAAATTTCTTGCTGTACTGGCCGATGATCAGTAACCGGCTCATAAACAATATGGAAATAAGCCTGACAGACTTGCTCAGTAATACCATTGCTTTCTGCATCCAAATGCATATATTCAAGACCCTGTTCTTGGTGATGTGCACAAGTTTTCTACCATGCCGGCCAAAGATTCTATAATTTAGTGGACAGTCTCTCCACTGGTATAGTATCCGTATCCAATAGTTTTCCACTGCAAACTCAGCTTTATAGGTCTTCTTGTTTCTCTTCGGGCACCTGAATTTTACGGCTATGAACCATCTAGAAGCTGGGGCGAGGGTACCTACTCCTACTGCTATAGCTTGAGTTACAAGAATTAAAGTGGTCGACCATTTGTAATCCGACTCCCCATCACAAAATTTAAAGCACCAGGGCGTCAAGTAATTGCGAAGCATGGCTTCTGCTAGAGTCGCGGCGCTTACGAGGCAGAATGCGCCTGAAGCTGTGCACGTTGCTATACGCCCCATCACGAATTGCGGGTTACAAGTATTTGCCATCATCCAGTACCTCGTCAAATCATCTCTGAGTTTCTCAGGTACGCGTGGATTTACATTGTTATCACATTCTTCGATTGCTAGTTTATATTTCTTTCTATATTTCAAATCAAAGTAAGACTTTGTCGACGGAATTGTTAGAGCTGAAGAAACCGTGATTGAAAACAAAATCACCATGAGAAACATGATGATGGCATGCTCTTTCCAAAACACGTAAATTACCCCGGTACCTAATTGGATCCCAATGTTGACAATGACAGTAATGACAAGAATTCCCAAAGCCACAACATTCATCATCAGTTCTTGATCTCCCATGGTACCTAAAGAAGGCAGAAAATTACCTATTGCTGTACAGATAAAGGTGGTACTGCTGAGTTTCGCAAGCTGGTCGTTTGGGCGAGGCATGGACGTATTCAAGTCAACCGCCAGTTTGATCGCCACACCTATAAGAGTCAGGGTCGTGGCATTGAGAGCGAAGAATTTGCACGGGAACCAGAACTTTCTATAGTGAAATCCACGAAAGGCATCAAGAGCCATGGCCAAAGCACATGCTGCAGAGGCTGCAGCCACATATATTCCTATCCAAGGCATCGGCTTGTTGAAATTCGAGTCATCCAAGTTTCCATTGATGCTGCAACCAATCTTGCCCATATTTTTTTTTCTCACCAGATCTCTCTTCAGTTGCTACTGAATTGGAGGATATACTTTTTCCTGAGATGTTAATTGAACTTTGAAATAATTGAAGTTGTGGGCATGACTATATTAATTTTGGTGGGGGTGGTTGATACTTTACTTTCCATCTTGAAAAAGTCAACTAAATTGAGATCACACAATTGATACTATAATCATCAGTATTATTTGAGATGACGCGGTTGAAATTGACATAAATAAACTTTTTATCTCTTCTTAGCGGCTAATATTTTGACACTTCACTATGTCGACTCTTGTACGATATGGTGGATAAACTGATTAGCTCGGGCGAGCGATGACTTCAATGTGGGGCACACACTAAGATATTGAACGATAGAGCCGCAGCCACGCACTATTCCATTCAATTGCTTACATAAATTTTTCCTTTGAAAATGTTATTCACGGTTGACTTGACTCGTTTTATAAATTTTGTATTTATTTGTGGAATAATGCTTCTTGAACAAGGGTTTTTCACATGGATGGGATGACGGGGTGGAATGACAACACTTGATTGAGTGTTGATTTTTTTTTTCTCATAACTGTCAAATCATGTGTTGACATATGTCTCTCTTATTTTTGAATATGTCATTGTGCTTGTCACTGTAACATATCTCTTAATCGTGTGTATATCTCTGTTCACGAAAATAATTCACCGCAAGTGTACGGTTCGTTAACAAGTAATAAAGTGGAATTGAGAATTCCGAATATCGTTCCCACAAGGATTGATGTAGTTTAATTCTAATTACCGAAACCTTAATCCAATCTATGAATTGTTTGAGATAAATATAAAGATTTGTAACTAAACAAAGATTATATATGCAATTTAACTAAATTTTACCAACTAACTAAATGCAATTAAAAGTTCAAATGCGAAGTGAATGTTTCTTATGAATAACAAACGAGTACTAGGATCACGAATCCCCATATAATGTTCACCTTGGAATCTAGTTCTACAACATTGATAACATGTTTGATATTTTGAAAAATCAATGATCCTAACATATCCAACAATCTCTCTCGAGACTTGCTGGACCTATTCATGTAAACCACCCGACTATATCTCTATGACGAATGTAAATTAACAAGAATGCATGTATTTTTATGATCACTTAAAGATTTACGCAAAGTATAGAGGTATATCTCTATCCCCTATCGGACCTTACGATGACAAATACCTCGTCAAGTCTATTCCCCTTCTCTCAAATACATGAAATAGACTACTATACTCACACAATCACATGCATAATAATTGTGGAAACAAATAAGTGAATAAAAGTCATTCAAACCTCAAAACATGTTTTAATTGTCAATAATTGTAAAACTAAAATCCAAAGTTATATAACAAGGTTCATCGATCTCCTAGCACGAATAGATCTAGTCTAACATGGAGAAAATAAGAAAATACAAAATTAAAGTAAGAGAAGACATCACCAAAATCACAATTTTGATTCAAATCCAAGAATTCTTGTAGTCTTTGATGTGAAATCCTTGCCCCAAAATCTTCTTCTTGATGTATTCTAGGGTTCTCTCCGTGTTGTAATGTCTCTCCCCTCATTTTGGACGGCCATAGGGTTTTAAAATAACCCCTAAGATTCGTTTCCATAAGAGTTGTATTCGAATTAGAAAATCAGAATTTTTTTCTCGGAATGGCCTGGGCTAGCGCCCGTACAAAATGGGGCGGCCGCCCAAGCTAAATTTTTGGCTTCTATTGATAATTTTTATTCCGGGCGGCCACCCAAGCAAAATGGATGGAAGCTTGCCCATGCCAAATTTTCTCCACTTTTCTTTTTCGCCATTTTCTTCATTCTTTCCTCCATCTTAGTCCTCCTCATGAATTTACTTCAATTGTAATATTTCAACTTCCCCTCATACGCATGTTGGTCCTCGAAGCTTCATCAATTAGCCCATTTATCCTTCTTTCTTCTCCAATTGCTTCAAAACAGGTCCAAAGCTGAAACAAGATAAAAGTAACCTAAGTTTAGTAAAATACAATAATAAAACGACGCAAAAACCTAGTAAAATGGCCCTGAATAAGTGCACAAAAATGCACTTATCAATCTCAACAGTGAAGTCGGTTTGACTTCATCTACAAATGAAAGTAGCCCTCTTTAACTAAGTTCCAAGTATAAAATGCTAGGCGAAGCTTATTGATTATAAGTAAAGTTACTTATTTATTAAGTAGAGAATAATTCTCAAAATAAAAAACATAAGTTACTTTTATCAATGAAAAAATATTTAATTTAGAAGGTATTAATTTACTCCAAAGTTTTTCATTCAAGTTTAATAAAAGGTGAATAACTTTTCTTCTTTTTCTTTTGAATAACCGACTTAATATAATTGATATCGCCAGGCAAAAAGTGGAATATAATCAATTCAGTATTGCTTATACGAAAACATACATTATGATAGATTGTAATTATAAGCAATTACATGAGGGAAAATGCCATTTGGCCATAGCCTTGCCGTCCATGGGCGCCGCAGTTGTAAATTTCTTTAAAAATAAAGAAATTGCATGGAAAAATAAATAAATTCTGGGCAATTTAATTGTCTAGAATTTATTTGTATGAAAATTATTAATTAAATGTGTTCGATTGATTTAGTTTTCAACTTAGAAAATATTATACTTGTCCATTTTTTATTGATGAGTAGACGAGAGAGAAAAAGAGAGTCAGTTACATAGAAAATAAAAAAATCACGACTCCCTAAAGAAAGTATTTTTTATTAAAATATAATCACATAACCAAAAGTTGAAAAATATTTTCCATAAAAAAATGTTAATCAAACATCTCAAAGGTAAGAATTTAAATGAAAAAAAAAATGATATTTTTCATGAAAAATAAAGTCAATCAAACACATTCTAACAGCATGTCGATACTTTAGATATGAGAAGAAAGGTGGTATAGTGGCTAAACATTTATGATTGATGCAGGCGTCGATGAGTGGAGCGGTGGGGGGCGTTAAATTTTGATGGAATTGACAAACCCTAAATGTTGGAGAGGACTTAATAATTGATTAGTGATTTTAAAATTTGGCCTCTTGAGGGAAGCTCAAAAGAGTGCTGTAAATTATTTGAATCGTCAATTCAGAAATTTTGTCTAATGATTCCTATATTGACTTTTTTTGCTTTATATTTTTTATGACCTTCAGACGAATGAATTAACGAATTTAATTGTTCTATATACTATTTATATTATTATCATCATAAAAAAATATATAATATTCTTATTAACATTACATTTATAAAACGTTCACAGCTAATTACTTCTCTCATATGCCCCCTATTTGACATCATTATTTAAACTCCTTTTTTTTTAATCTCATTTTTAATTGGATCCATAAATTTTATTAAATTGTATTAAAAATCTTTTTCTTTTTTTTTTCAAACCAAACGTGAAAGATTTTGTGAATGAAGATGGAAAAGTGACATTTGTTTTATTCGTTTTAAAATTTACCTACTATTTTTGGTTTCTAAACGAAATCTTGAAATATTATTATATGGAAAATCTATAAAAATTGAATGGCTTTGTGGAAGTCCAATTTAATACGATAATTTTTTAACAATCTAAGTTAAAATTATTTCATTGACTTTGAAAGATTTTATAATATAATTCAATACCATTCAAATCTTCAGGGCTAAGTGTCTCTTTGACGCCCATTAATTTATTTTATAGTTTGTTACATGATCATTTCCAATCGCACATTTACACAATAAAATATTGGCATAATTGCAGCAAAAGCCCCAAATATTTGAAACATTAGCAGACACTTCCTAAATCTTTGATTTGTTGCAGCCGTTACCCATAACATTTCCAAATGTTGTAGGTGAAACCCTTTTGGACAGTTTTCATCCATAATTCTATCAGTTGACAAAAAAATTAACTTTGACCACATTCTTAATATTTTAAAAAAGGACAAAATAGTAACTTTCCATTTATCATATTAAATAATTAAATAAAAAATAAGAAAAAAAACATACACACACAATCGTCTTCTTCCTGTCAACCCTTACCCATCCCCATCTCAAACCCAAAATTCACACCGACCACCTCCACCCGCTATCCGTCGAAAAGTTTAGCCCGGATAATTTCCCAATCGGATATTTTAACTATCCCCAATAGTTTCGATTTCTGAGTTCCGATTTCAGTTACAAAAATGCAAGGAGAAGAGGAAAACTCATAAGCGGATAGAATCGAATCAGACGGAGATTTGAAGATGAGATCATGTCTGAAGAGAATTTTGTGTGATTTCGCTAAACGAACTAATGAGGCCTAGAGCTGTGGAGTTGGAATGGACGATGCCAATTGTGATTTTGAAGCGGTGTATAGATTTAATACTGTGAGATAAAAAAAAACTAGATTGTCTAACCAAATACTTTTGCGTGCTTGTATATTTGTTATTATTTAGACTATAATTTTGTTTGGGGACAAACAAATGTTGAAGTTTGGGGGTATTTAATAAGTGTAATTTTTACACTTATTCGAGACCTAAAATAACGACATTTGATAGTTCTTTTGATAAAATATATTCTAAATTGTTGCATTTTATGTTTAATAGATAAAATTTTTTGAATGGAAAACAAATTGAAGGAAGGAAGCAAAAGGTGGCGAAAATGGTAAAATTCAAAGTACAAGGACTATCTTGCATTACGTGAAAGAGTTGAGGATTTGAAAAGCAAACATTAATTAATTGAACCTCAATTTGGATGGACTTTTATTGAGTTAAAAATAGATTGTATAAGATTAAGATATATATATATATATATATATATATATATATATATATATATATATATATATATATATATATATATATATATATATGTTATCGTTTTTTTTTCAAACCTACAGCCCTACAGTGAGAGAATTGGTCCAAAATTGCGGCTCCCAACGACATGAATTGTGTTGCCAACGGCTTGATTTCTGTTGAAAAGCAGAAACAGACACCCTATAAATAATTAATGATGTAATGTTTATATAATTGATAAATAATTAGATGTGTGATTTTGATATTGTTATGTAGGTTGGTAAGATTGAAAAAAATAAGTAAAAGTAGACAAATTTGGAGAAAGAGCTAAATTGTAAGGGATCCAAAGTTCGGGGGCTAAAATGTAAATACTTAAAAGTTGTGCCGAATCTCACGATGAAGATTTGAGAGTGCTCGGAATCAATTGGATAAAGGAAGATGTCAAGGGGATCAAATTTAGTCAAAAGATGATCACAAATCAATTTCCAACCGAAAAGTTATGCTCTGGTGAAGTCTCATATTGAGACCTATTTTTGTCATAGGAAGTGATCGAATTGGATTATTGGAGAATGATGTCTGAATTAAAGTTGTAGCTAGATGAGTTAGCTTTCCAACGCATTTTGCATCGCCTCAATAGGATATCGGAATACAAAGTTATGATAAAAATATTGAAAGAAGGTGCAGTTGCCTGTTTAAAACAAGAAATTCCGTTACATAGTCCGTTATATTGAGACCTATTTTTGGCATATAAAGTGGTCGAATTGGAGAATGATGTCTGAACCAAAGTTGTAACCAAATGAGTTAGATTTCCAAAGCATTTTGAATTGCCTCAATCGGATATCGGAATACAAAGTTATGATAAAAACACTGAAGGAAGGTGCAGCTGCCTGTTTAAAACAAGAAATTCTGTTACATAGTCCGTTATATTGAGACATATTTTTGGTATAGAAAGTGATCGAATTGGAAAATGATGTCTGAATTAAAATTGCAGCCAGATGAGTTAGCTTTCTAACTCATTTTGAATCGCCTCAATCGAATATCAGAATACAAAGTTATAATAAAAATATTGAAAGAAGGTGCAGCTGCTTGTTTAAAACAAGAAATTTCGTTACATAGTCCGTTATATTGAGACCTATTTTTGGCATATAAAGTGATCCAATTGGAGAATGATGTCTGAATCAAAATTTTAGCCAGATGAGTTAGCTTTCCAACGCATTTTGAATCGCCTCAATCGGATATCGAAATATAAAGTTATGATAAAAACACTGAAGGAAGGTGCAGCTACCTGTTTAAAATAAAAAATTCCGTTACATAATCCGTTATATTGAGACATATTTTTGGCATAGAAAGTGATCGAATTGGAGAATGATATCTGAATTAAAGTTGTAGCCAGATGGGTTAGCTTTCCAACGCATTTTGAATCGCCTCAATCGAATATCGGAATACAAAGTTATGATAAAAACACTGAAAGAAGGTGCAGCTGCCTGTTTAAAACAAGAAATTTCGTTACATAATCCGTTAAAAACAACAAATTCCGTTAGTTTTTCCGTTAAACCAATAAATTCCGTTAAATAGGCACTTTTTATATATAGAAAGATACATACACACAAGGCAGAGGAAAAAAATAGAAGGGACGGATAAAAAAGAAATAAAAAAAAGAGGCAAACAATTTGCAAAGAGAAAAAAAAGTGGCTGAAGCAATAGAGAAAAGGCAAGGGCAAAGTCAAAGTTGGCTGGGAAATAAATATATATACACGCATACAGAGGCAACAAGTGGCGGCTGCTTTGGGTTTTTATATAGGGTAATGCTACATGTACACACACACTTTTACACAATCTTTTACACTTCTCTCACATGGAGGGGGGTCCACGATTAGTTTATTATGTGTGGGCCCCATTCCATGTGAGAGAGGTGTAAAAGATTGTGTAAAAAATTGTGTACACTTAACATTATTCTTTTATATATATTCACATAAAAGTATAAAACAGAAAAGAAAAGGGCAGACACGAAGACGGAAAAAAGGCAGCTAGAATTAAATCTAGATTTGTTCACGTTTGGTCAATTTCTGGTGATGTCGTTCCACTTTTGTGTGTTTAATTTCAATATTATGTTAGGCTAAATTTTACATCGTTAAGATATAGATAAACCCTTATTTTAAAGTTTTTAGTATTAATGAATTATTTTGACGTTAATTTGTTTGAATGCGTTGATATTTATTATGGTTTAGATTGATTTTCAATTAATTGGTCGTTAGTTGATTTGTTTGTGAATTTTATTATCATCGAGGGAGATAATAGGATCGTTAGCACTTAGTAATAAATATTGTGAGGTTCGATAGAGGATAAATATATACCTTTATGCTTCGCATGATTTTTTTTGAATGTTCTAATTCGTTTAATGCTTTTTTATATGTTGTTATGTTTTATAGGGATATAAAAATGTCACATATATGATTAGATTTAATTGCTATCGAGAGAAACTATTAAATAAATATGGAACTTTGACCAACTCGCATGATAACAAATTGTCATTTTAATTATTATACTAAAAATGGATTAACAAGGAGATTCTACATCTTAACAATGCATCTAAAAAATATTTGATACTCTTTTATTTTGATTTATAGTACGTGATAAATTAGATATAAATTTATTACAAATTATTATTGCAATTTGATTAACGGTATTATTAACTTTAACTCAATAAAATATGTAGTTCTCGTGAGTTCGACACTTTACACACTACTATATTACTTGATCACGATCTCGTTCACTTGCAGGTTTTCAAACGATCAAGTTTTTATAAAAATCCAAAGCATTCGCCACTTGTTGCCTCTGTATGCGTGTATATATTTATTTTCCAGCCAATTTTGACTTTGCCCTTGCCTTTTCTCCATTGCTTCAGCCCCCCCTTTTTTTTAATCTCTCTGCAAATTGTCTGCCTCTTTTTTTTTCTTTTTGTGATGTCGGTTCTGTATTTTTCCTCCCCCGTGTATACATATATCTTATAAAACCTAATTTTTTTAACTCAACAAAAGTCTATCCAAATTGAGGCACAATTAATTAATGTTTGCCTTCCAAATCCTCAACTCTTTCACGTAATGCAAGTTAGTCCTCGTACTTTGAATTTTACCATTTTCGCCACCTTTTGCTTCCTTCCTTCAATTAATTTTCCATTCAAAGAATTTCACCTATTAAACATAAAATGCAACAATTTAGAATATATTTTGTCAAAAGAACTATCAAATGTCATTATTTTAGGTCCTAAATATGTATAAAAATTCCACTTAGCAGACAACTCTACGGTTGACCTTAGCAGAGAGAGAGAGAGACCACGTCTATTGGGAAATTGATGTAATGGGGAAGGAAGATAACGTCGTCATATGTGTCTGAGTATTCTTGGTTGAAGAGCCTTGTCGCCGAAAACCCATCTTCCATTATCGCAGCTGCTAAAAAATTTTAGGGGTTTAGATATTGATGGTGAGTAAAATATTGGTTGGGACTTGAATTTTTCCCCAGTTGCGCATCCTGAACTTTTCGGCTGGTAGCAGGTGGTTGGGGATGGGGAGGTGGCGGTGGTCGGTGTGAATTTTAGGTTTGAGGTGGGGGTGGGTGAGGGTTGAGAGGAAGAAGACGATTGTGTGTGTGTATTTTTTTTTATTTTACTTCTTATTTTTTTATTTAATTATTTAATGTGATAAATTGAAAGTTACTCTTTTGCCCCTTTTTAAAATATAAGAAATATGGTCAAAGTTAAATTTTTGGTCAACAGATAGAATTATGGATGAAAACTGTCCAAAAGGGCTTCATCTGCAACATTTGAAATGGTTAGGGGTGACGGATGCAACAAATCAAAGGTTTGGGGAAAGTCTGCTAATGTTTCAAAGGTTTGAGATTTTTGCTGCAATTATCTCTAAAATATTCTACGCGTATATCAAAAACTTTTTTCTTACTTTTTAACTATGCATAATGCATTCTCCTAAAAATTCTATTCAAAACTTATTTTTTCCCCAATTAATTAGAATAAAAAAGGCTCAATCATTTATAGTTGACAAGGGATAGTTTAGATTTTTTTTTTTCTGAAAATAGTATAAAAATAAAGATAGATTTAACAAATAATTAAAAGCCTTAATTTAATGTAATCTAATGGTCTAGATTTGTATTATTAATATATATTTTTTTAATTAAAGATCTTCCACACCACACCGTTGCAACGACCCCTGCCAAATTAAAGGGTTTTTTTCTTCCCACTCTTACCACGGGGAATCCCACCTGGTTCTTGCACAGATAACAGGGTGAAAAATGTTAAAGTCAATTAACAGGTTTTTTGATTAATTGCTTAATTAAAATAGAAGAAAAATAACTTTATTTACCCATAAAATAAATAAATAATATATTGAACAGAGAAATCCCTAATTAAGGCAATGGTGGCGGTTTGTGAAAGAACTTGGGATAATATGACTAATATTACTGAGTTTAAATTTGATATTCCAACTTTGCCGTTCCACTAAAATTTTGAAACTTCATTATAATTTTGAGGTGTCAAAACTTCGGAGGATATAGTTGATCGTGTAAAAGAAAATAAAAAATTTTATATCTAAAAGTTGTGGTGATGGATGAAAATTTTAATATTTTGACAGTTAACACGACAACCAAGTCGAGACAGCACATGTGAAATAGTAAGGGCCTACTTTGGAGTTCCGACACATCGGTTATGATGTTTTTTAAAGTATCAATTTTGAACGTTTATGAGTTAATCAACCTATAAATAGTTTTAGTAGTGATTTTTAAAAAGGTCCAACCCAATCTTGGGAGCTTATTATTCATCGATTGTGAAAGTTTTTAAAAAAAGAAAAGTTGCGTATATGTCCCATAGTAAAATTTTGAATTTATGAATTTTATGAAATTTTTTACTTAAAAGTGATAGTTTACTTATATATAAATTTTTTTACATATAAGTTAATATTTAACTTAAAAAGTTAAATAAGGTTAAATATTTACTTAAAAATTTATATTAATATTTCTTAGTTATATATAAACTTTATAATTATGAGTTAATTTTGTACTTTTTAAATAATTTTTACACATAAGTGATTTTTTTTTGTCTTATTAGTAAGATTTTTACACAAAATAAATTTGTATGCATTATAAAATCGTGTACAAAAACTTGTTTAATTGGACGTTTAGTTCAATTGGATTAATTATTTAATGGCAGTGAAATTGCGTGGCTAATTGATTCTGGAAAAAAATCAGTTCATATATAAGCAGATAATTAGAACCGCTTGACTCTGTAAGGGCCTGTTTGGTACAGATTTTCATTTTCTACAGTAAATCAATTCTCATTTTCAACCACACATTTTTCAATAAAATAATATTTTTCATCACATCAATACTTTTTTCTTCTTTTTCAACCACACATTTCCCATCATATCACTATTCAAAAATCAATTCTTCCCCCAAAAATCCCTACCAAACACACTCTAAATTTGTTTTGAAAAAAGCAATTATGAAAGTACAGAAGCAGTTACTTAATGAAAAGACAATAAAACAAAAGTACGATCAGTTCGCAATAATCTTTCCGTGCTTTACTTAATTATATGCTTAATCGTCTTATAAATGTTCTTGTCGTCCACTGTAGACAACCAATGCGTGCCCAAAACTAGTGTTTGAATTTAAACGTACATTACCATTGGTGTGTACGATTTTTCCGTCTCTCTCTTTTTCTCTCACAATTTAATGAGATAGAAACACCGCTGGCTTGTTTGCACGCCTCTTTATATTGATTCATCTCGGAAGATGCTTCTTGCTCCCTGAGATTTAGCCCATATTTAACACACATTCTTTTAAAATATATTCTTTCAAAATTCATTTTCAATCACATATTTTTCAATAAAATAATATTTTACATCACATCAATAAACTTTTTCTTACTTTTAACCACATATTTTCCATCATATCACTATTTAAAATACATTATTTTATCAATAATATCCATCAAACACCCCCTTAGATGATTTCATAGCAGTAGAAAGTACTAATTCTTCCATTGCAAGTTTCAATTGGCTATTGATTTTAGCATTACAATTTCTAAAATAATCGATGAGTCATTTTCCATTAAAGTCAATGTAAAAATGTGTGTTTATTAATACTTGAATAAAAATAAAGGGTTTTGTCATGTGTACCTACAACCCGCCTCACTATAGGAGGCTCACGATTTTTTTTATTGGGTGGTTGTAAGGGGGTGTGTACAAATAGCAAAACCCAAAAATAAAATTTGATAAATGTATTTTATACATTTAATTGAGGCCTAAAATATCGATATTTGATAATTCTTTTGACAAAATATATTCTAAATTGTTGTGTTTTATGTTATATAGGTAAAACTCAATTGTTGAACGAGAAATTGGAAGAAACAAAAGAAAAATTAAGGGAAAAGGCAAAGTCCAAAATTTGAGAATCAAATTGCAAATATTCAATAGTTGATTCAAACCATAAGACGATATTTTGAACATTGCTAGAAGACAATTGGATAAAACTAGAACTTAAAAAGGAATGTAATATGATCAAAATCATTTTACAATCGCTTAAGTTATATTCCAGATTTTTAGCATAAAATTAAGACCCATTTTTGGCATTGTAAACTTCCGAAATGGAAACATTCTATTTCTAGAAAAGTTGTAGCCCTTTGAGGGAGATTTTTAAATCAATTTGAATCGCCTCGATCGAATATCGGTAGAGAAAGTTATGACTAAAATACTGACTATTGTGCAGAGACAAAAGATCCGCGCGCGCGAAAGGTAACTTTCCTTATTCATCAAGAAACCATTGAAGATATTCAAGATTTATCTTCATCTTCTCAATTTATCAAAAATTCAAGTAATGTCTTTCACTTAAATATAATTTCTTATAATTTCGATATGTTAGATTAATTTTATACATTGTAAAAATGAGATGAATCATTATTATGATATTTTAGTTTTTATTTAATTATTTTGACTTTAATTTGTTTGATTTGTTGATGTTTATTATCGTTTTTTTCAATTGCTTAATCACCAATTGAATTATTAGTGAGTTTTATTTTTATCGAGAGTGACAATAGGGTTTAAACACAATATAATAAGCATTGTAAAGTTCGATAGAGGATAGAGATATACCTCTATACTTTATATGATTTCATATATTCTAGCACTTGTTAATACATTTATTATACTTGCATCTTTCATCTAGAGATAGAAGGGTCACACGAGGAGAATATATTTGATTGCTATTGAGAAAGATTTTCAATTAAATTAGGAACATTAAACAATATGAATGATTTCAAATTGTTAATTTAATTGTTACACTAAAAATGAAATAATAATGGAGATTTGACATCTTATCAATGCATCTAACATATTTGAAAAACACATGTACTTACTTTCACTAGTTTAATTAATAATTTAGGGATTAATAAAGAAAAATCATAAAATTTGTTTGCTATTCGATTAAAATTTCAATTAATTTTAACTCAATCATACACATAGTTCTTGTGAATTCGACACTCTATTCATCTCCTTATTAATTGTTTACGATCTCGTTCACTTGTGGATTTTCAAATGATCAAATTTTTGGCGTCGTTACCGGAGAATATTGTTTATGATAAGTTTAGTTAATTTTAGTTTTAATTTTACTATTTTTTAGTTTAGATTATTATATTAGAAAAATATTACAGTGATTCCTGCTTTCTTTTTCAGGACCTTATATGCGAAGTTCGAAAGCCAGTGATCTTTCTCAATTTGACCCCGAGATCGAACAAATATTCAACTTTCGAAAAATGCAACAGTTGGAAACATACCAAAAATAGAAAGAGAAAGACACGACAAAAGAAAATCTGAATCAAATAGTTATCGGGGCTAATCTGGAAGCAGCACAATCGAATGTGGCTACAACTAATGAAAATATAATGCTAATGGGGGCGTACATGGTTCCACATATTGTGGAAAGACAGTTTAGTATAGTATATCCGGCATTTTGTTAGGCAACAATGCTGAGGACTGATGTGATCAACATATTCCAAAATGTGCTACAATTCTTTGGGAGAATTACGGAGAATTCTGACACTCATATATCAAAATTTCTGGACATGTGTGCAACTATTGAGCATCCGGGGTCGATGAAGCAATCAGACCGAGTCTTTTCCCATACACATTGAGAGACTCAGCCGAGTGGTTAGACAATTGTCCACCTCAGAGCATCACTACATGGAATCAATTGAGTCTGAAATTCCTTAGCAAATATTTTCCGCTGAAAATGATTACAAAGCTGAGGGACGAGATTACCACATTCCAACAACTGGACTCAAAATGATATTCAAAAATTTAGGAACGATACAAGGGTTTACTCCGCCAATGCTCACAACACGGATTGCAAAAATAGCTTCAGGTGCAGTATTTCTACATTGATGTGAATCTGATAAGCATGACTAACATAGATTCTGCATGCGATGGTTCTATCACAAAAAGAACAGCGGATCAAGTCTACCAATCCATGGAGGATCTAGCATTCACTAGTACACTTTGGCCTACTGAAAAGACAAGTGAAAAAAGAGCTGCTGGGGTATTCAAAGTTGATTATTTGACAGCAACTTCAGCACAGTTGGCATCATGGCACAGAAAGTGGATTAGATGAACGCAACCCAGACAATGGTATTGAAATACAAGCATTTTGGAGGGAATCATGAGAGTGTTGACTGCACCGTGGGTAGTCCTTTTGCTCAGTCAGTAGAGGATGCAAATTATGCTCAAAATTTTTGAAGATAGCAACACAATCAAAATCCTAACACTTACTAACCGGGCTGGAGGAATCACCCAAGTTTCCAATTGAGCAACAATCTAGGAGTTCAGATTGCGCTACAAAAGACTGCACCACTAGGTTTTCAGCAGACTGAAAATAAATCTTCGTTAGAAGATCTTGTTACTAAATTGACGGAGATATCTATCCAATACATGCAAAGAACAAACAAAACCTTGCATGTTCAGGGAGCTACCATCAAGAATTTGGAAAATCAGATGGGACATATAGCGAATCACTTTCAGAGAGACTATGAGGAGACACTGAGACAAATCTCAAACAGCGGGTAATGGAAGTAAAGGTTGTAGATGAAGAACAAATTGAGGTAATAACTACCCATAGTGGAGTACAACTACCAGAGATTAATTTAAAGAAATCAGTTGCTATAAAAGAAAATGTACAACCAAGGTAGATGACCAATTGGAGAAATCTGAGCAGAACAAATAAGTAGAGACAGAAAGAACATCAGAATATCCAAAGGTTAAGGAAACCGCTTCTCCTAAAGAATTTGCGACACCACTACCTCTTCCACAAAGAATGCAAAAGAGAAAGCTTGATGATCAATTCGAGAAGTTCCTGGATATGTTGAAAAAGCTCCACATTAAAATCCCATTCATCGATGCAATCTGATAGATTACGATGTATGCAAAGTTCCTAAAGGACATGATATACAAGAAAAGAAAGCTTACAGATGGGAAGAAGTGGCATTGACTGAGGAGAGAGTTCAAAGCTGCAAAATAAATGCCACCAAATCTCAAGGTACCAGGAAGTTTCATTTCACGTGTTTCACTAGGCAAAAAATTTCTTTTTAATACTTTATGTGATACATGTGCAAGTGTAAATTTAATGTCTTTGGGAAACTACGAGTTAGGGAAGTCAAATGATCAAATATGACGCTGCAGTTGACAGATAGGAGCATCAGATACCCATGGAGCAAGGTTGAGGATGTGCTCATCAAGGTTGAAAAGCTAATATTTCATGTGGACTTCTTTCTTACTGACCTCGAAGACGACCAAGATATGCCAATAATCTTAAGTCGACCGTTTATAGCAAGAAGTCGAATCTTGATTGAATTGGAGAAGGATGAGTTGACTGTGAAGGTGGAGAAGACACATGAGATCTTTAAACTACATAATCCATCTAAGCAACCATTAGTCCTGGATAAAGCAAAATATGTTGCTGAAGAAATTCAACAAGGATCGAATGAGACAAAGTCTAAACTTCTAGGGAGCCTTTCTCGAAAGGAGAATGGAGAGCTCAAGGTTTGGAGGGCAAAAAGAGGATATAGATACCATGAATATTGACATTGGAAAGAGTTCAAAAAAATACGAGTTGTGTTAAATTGACAAATAGCTCATCGCATATTCAACAGAAAAATTCAAGGAGTACATTCTTTCTTTTATTCTCCATCTCCTTATATTCTTACTTATGTTTTATGACATTAATGACAATATCGATTTTTAGTTTATGATTGAAATTTTTTTAAAATTTCTACTTTTGGTGTGTTTTTTAGTGTCCGTGTGTTTGATTTTCACTAAATATAAAAAAATTGAAAATTTTGAAAAAATTCAAATATATTGCCCGGCAATGCTGATTAATTTGAGATTTGGTGTTGATTTATGAACTGTGAATATGTTACATGCTTAAATCGATTGATGCCTAGTCTTTTAGAACTTGATATTATATGTGCACTAAAATTGAGTTATACATCATGATATAATAATTTGATTCATATGTTGGATATGTTGATAGATTGAACATATATACTATACCCAAAACTATCCTAAATTAATGATCCTTAGACCAAATTTATCATAGTTTAGGGGTGATTTTACAGTTGTATGAATATATGAATGTAAACTGGGATTCCATGTGTGAAAACTTATGTGTGGATTGTCTTAAATTAATAGGATAAAATTGGGCAAAAGTCTTAACGTAGAAGTCGATTTGATTAGATATGTGTTCAATTATGGGTATTGCACTAATCAGGATAGAAAAATATATAAAAGACATCTCTTCGTAACCGTTATGATTTGAGTTATTAAGTCTGCGAGGGTATTTACAACATGATGTCCTAAAATCTTCTGATTTGGAAGTTATTGGCCAAAAGCTCGTTACATAGATCATATAAAAAACTTAAGGGAGAGAGTGCAAAAAATGAAATTTTGAAAAAAGAAAATAGGTGTATGAAACAGAAGACGTACCAAATATCCTGGTTAAGTCTCAAACACTTATTTGAGAAGACTTGACTTTTGATGAAGAATTATTAGATTTTTGAGAAGACTTTCGAAGCAATCAAAGAATTGAAAAATCGTTATTTATTGATGTGTTGACTTGCAACTATTAGAGTCTAACTTGAATTAGAGATGGTGATGATAGAAATGAAAAATTCAACATTAGATTGCAAACTGAAAAAAGAGTAAAAATAATAAATTTGATGGTGTGTCAATTATTCGAGATGTGAAGGATATATTTGACCATAAAGGGTCGGGAATTGAAATAACTTGTAAATATTGGTTTGATATTGTGACTTTTAAACAGTTTGTAGATTTAGTATTGTATTTTCAAATACTGAGGTAAAAAGCTAGATTATCTAACCAAATATTTTTGCATGCTTGCATGTTTGTTTGTTTTTATTTAGGTTATAATTTTGTTTAAGGACAAACAAATGTTTAAATTTGGGGGTATTTGATAAGTGTATTTTATACACTTATTTGGGGCATAAAATATCGATATTTGGTAATTTATTTGACAAAATATATCATAAATTGTTGTATTTTATGTTATATTGGTAAAACTCAATTGTTGAACAAGGAATTGGAATAAATAAAAGAAAAATCAAGGAAAAAGAGCAAAATCCAAAGTTTGAGGACCAAATTGAAAATATTCAATAGTTGATTCGGACCACAAACGATATTTTGAAAATTGTTAGGAGACAATTGGATAGCTATGTCAACGAGTCGAGTTCAGTTGAAAAAAAAACCCAGGCTCGACTCGAGCTTTTTTGGGCCTGCTCGGCAAAAAAAAAAATGAGGCTCGGCCCAAGCTTTCGACTCGACCCTTAGCGAGCCGAGTCGAGCCCGGACCGAGCCGTTCGGGTTTTTTTTTTTTTATGTTAAATCTACATTTTTACATAAAAAATTAAAAAATTTGTACGATTTATACGTACTATAAATTAAATAAAAAAGGTTCGAACTTTTTTGGGCCCGAGCAGAGCCAAGCAAAGTCCGGCCAAAAAAATAAGGCTCGGGCCTGGCTTGAGCTTTTTCCGAACTACCCGAGCCGGCGAGCTTTTTTGCCATCCCTACAATTGGATGGAATTCTAACTCAAAAAAGAATTGAATATGATCAAAATATTATCAAAATCAATTTCCAATTGCACGAGTTATGTTCCAGATTTGTAGTCGATGATTGAGACTTATTTTTGGCATACTAAACGTCTGAATTGTAAAACTTCTATTTCTAGAAAAAATTTATCCCTTTGAGTTAGATTTTCAACGCAATTCAAATCGCTTCAATCGGATATCGGGAGAGAAATTTATGGCCAAAATATTGACAGTTGTACAGAGAAAAAATTCGCTCTCGAATGCAACTTTTCTTATTCGATTGGAACTATTTTGAAAACCAATTTTGGACGTGATTTTTAAATAATTTTCCACTCTTAAAAATAGCTAACAGCAATTATTATCATCAAATGAGGAAAATTCATAATATTTGTGAGAGAATTGTGGGAGACTTACAAGAATTCAATTGAGCGAAGATTCAAATTTTGATTTTTGGCCAAAGAAGAGAAGATACAAGTAGAGATTCATCAAGAAACCATTGAAAATATTCAAAATTCATCTTCATCTTCTCAATTTATCAAAAATTCGGGTTATGTCTTTTCAGTTAAATATGATTTCTTGTAATTTCGATATGTTGGCTAATTTTATACATTGTTAGGATGAGATGAACCCTTATTATGATATTTTTAGTTTTTAATTAATTATTTTGGCTTTAATTTGATTTGATTTGTAGATGTTTATTGTCGTTTTTATTGTTCTTTTCAATTGCTTAATCACTAATTGAATTGTTAGTGAATTTTATTATTATCGGGTGAGATAATAAAGTTTAAGCACAATATAATAAATATTGTAAGGTTCGATAGGAAATATAGATATATATCTATGTGTTATATGGTTTTAATATTTGTTTTAACACTTGTTAATACATTTATTATATTTGCATCTTTTATCGAGAGATAGAAGGGTCACATGAGGAGAATAAATTTGGCCGCCATCAAAAGATAATTTTTCTTAAATTAGGAGCATTGACTAACATGAATGATTTTAAACTGTCACTTTAATTGGTACATTAAAAATGGAATAATAAGGGGGATTCGACATTTTAGCAATGTTTCTCACATATTTGAAAAATATATTTACTTACTTTCATTAGTTTAATTGATAATTTAGGAATTAATATAGAAAAATCACAAAATTTGTTTGTTATTCGATTAAAGTTGCAGTTAAGTTTAACTAGAGGTGTCAGGACGGACGGGCCGGCCATGACCCGTAAAAATCGGCCCGTGAAAATCGGGATCGCGGGCCGACCCGTGACCCGTGCGGGCGGTTCACGGGTCAAGGAGGTGTAACCCGCGGGCTTCGCGGGTTGCACCCCCACGGGCCGTGGTTAACCCGCGGCCCGTAAAAAAAATTGAAAAAAAAAAATAAAACAAAAATTAAAAAAAGGGGGGAGATTATTTTTACAATTATTTTTACAATACCCTATCATTAGTTATTATACATTTATACTTCATAGTTCATACTTGTTACTAGCTTACTACAATTACAATTATTCAATTGCAAATATCATCATTATTTTGATTATATTTCTTTCTTCTCGGTTCTCACTAATCACTACTAAATTTTTTAATCCTACTATATTATGGATTCTCGCGATTCTTTTTCTCAAAATCCTATTTTCAATAATAGTTGCTCTCCAATAAATTTAGAAGATGATAATGTTGTAGAAGTTTGCAAAGTTATAAATAATTCATGTAACATTAAATTTGAATTCTATGTAAAAATTTCTTGATATAATTATGAATTTATCATTTTATTCAATTCTTAATTTACATTTAATAAAAAAAAATATTTTTTGCTATAAATATGAAAAATTCTATATTTTTATAATTTTATTTATACAATCATACGGGCCAAAATCGGAACGAACCGCGACCCGCGCGACCCGTGACCCGCATGGGTTCGACCCGGATGGGTCAGCGGACGGGCCTGGGTTGTAGTCCAAAATTGTGGGCCGACCCGTAACCGGCCCGGAACCCGCAGCGAGCGGGCTTTTTTTCACGTGGGCCGTTACCGGGCTCACATGTTGGCGGGCCGACCCGGCCCGGACAACCCGGATTAACACCTCTAAGTTTAACTCGATCAAACATCTAGTTAATAAAAGTGAAATGTGTACCAGTCAATATTTTTAAGAGCTAAAGAGTAAAAGGAAACTGGACTATACTACATGTACATAAATGTTAATACATTAATTTGCACTCATGTGAGTTGACAAATTTTGATACATTGATCTTGACAACACATTTTCCATTGTCAGATTTTTAACACATAATGGAGTGTCTATGGGGATGTACATTTTGTGTGTACAAGTAGTTTAATCCAAAGAAAGTAGTTCTATGTCTTGCGGAACCTCCATACTTCGCATCCTCATGTTCCTTTGCTCACTAATATAATTAGTTGTCGCCGTTCACTATAGAGTCTAAAACTAGTATTTTGAAGACACGACATGTTGAGTATTTTCAATTTAATAAAAATTAATAAAAATCGAATCTCGTACCTCTAAAATTGTTTGAATATATTCAGTTTATAATGATTAATATTAATTTATAGTTTTTATTTAGATATTAATTTTATTGCTTGTAACCAATTTTAAGTATTTTATTGGTAAATAAAGATTAATATAATATAATATTAAGTATTTTATAGGATATAGGTTTTATCTATTTGTTATTTATAATTGTAAGACTTCCCTTCTGATAGAGTCCTCTTTGAACGTAGAATCTTGTTTCAACTGTATTGATAGAATCCTAATTGATTTGTGTTTTTATTCTTGCTTACAGGATTTGTTATATATATATATATATATATATACACGTCAAGTTATTAACGAAAAAGGTTTAACTCATTGCTTCTATGATTACTTATTTTTTATTTAGAAAGCAGTGAATTTCTTCAAAGGTACGTTCATCAACTCCATATATACTTGTTCTTTTTAATTATATTGTTATAATTTTTGTCTATCTTTATGTACTCATAAGATAAGAACAAGACCAACAGAAAAGAATTGTTAATAGTTTGAATTTGATGTCGATATCTAATATGAATAAATTGTTAATTCTATTTTTTTAATTTTAGATTTTAGAGAGAAGATGGTGATGACAGACCTGTTTCTCCCCGAAGAAATAACCATTGAGATCCTGAGTAGGTTACCAGTTAAATCATTATTAAGATTCAAATGCGTCTGCAAAACCTGGTTTTCCATAATTCAAGATCCTAAGTTCATCGACATGCATATGTTCCGGGCTCCGTGTACTGTCGAATACCGAAGTAGCAATGATACAGAATTTACTTTCGTTAGATATCGGCAAGGACTCGTATTGGAGAGAAAGAATTCGACCAAAGCATACCGATTAAGGAATCCGGCTACCAAACAAATTCTTGATTTGCCTCGTCCTCGTGACCAATCAGGTATTTATACAAACATGTGTTACATCCCGACAACTAATGATTTAAAGGTGGTTTATATTCATTATTCCAAGGATGAAGGAAACAGAAAAGTACTAGTTTATACTGTTTTTAGGGTTGGTAATTGTCTTACATGGAAACGATTAGATTCCCCTTCCTCGTGCAATCATAGAATTGGTTGGCCAACCACCAAAGTTTTAGGGACGGTGTTCTATAGCATCAAGCTCGGATTAATGGGTGATTACGATATAGATTGTCTTGATTTGGAAAATGACCGTATTACAAACACTATTAAGGTACCACAAGATTTCTTCTCAGAATGGAGAAATATCTGGTTGGTCGACTGCGAAGGGAAGCTATCTCTTGCCCGAGTAGAACAAAAGCATTTGAATATTTGGGTTTTGGAGAATTACAAGCTTCACAAATGGGCCGATAGCAAAATCAACGTACCCTTGACATTCATGAAAGATTATCCAAGTATGTCGAGCGAAAATATAGCTCCGTATTCGGTGCAAGGCAATCGAGTATGGATGTATCATGCCAAACATGATCATCAGATATTCGTGTTTGATATTGAATCTAGAAAAGTCATGTTCAATACTTCCGCGTCTAATAGAAAGGTCTTGTACACTAATAAATCGAGCCTGCTTCATGTTAAAGGAATGCGGCCAGTAAGCAAAACTGGAAAAAGTGAGCACTGCCGTAATGCTGAGAACATTTTAAGCCATCAGCTGTGCAAATTCCCGCCGCAAATAGTCAACATTATGTTAAGTAGTGTAGAATTTGGCTTCTTTTTTGTTTTCATTTTAGTTCTTCGTCATTTTTCACAATATTAAATTGTACTTTTTATATGAAAACTACATTATTATGTAGTACAATCCGATTGGATCAATTCTCTTTTCTTTATTCGTTCTTATTCAGAATATGATTACTTCTTCCTCTTTTATTAGAATAGGATTGTCCTCCATGATTTGTTTATATTTCAAATGTGCTCTTGTTGCATTTTTAACCACACATTTCAACGGATTCACAAGTTCTATTTATTACAAATTCTTCGCTTAATACATTTGTTACTCATTCCTAGTATAGTAACATCAATAATTAAACTCAACTAATGGTAAGTAACAAATATGCACGATCTTAGTTGAGAAAAGCTAAAAACATAGAAAAGTCTCAACCTCGTGTTCAGTCAAGGTCAAGTACGAGACTCTCGTACTAGGCTCAAGTCAATAATGATTTGAAAAACAGCATGTTTAATCCACCTAAACATAAAATTTCTTACAAAGTTATAGCTAATACAAAATTGACACCTTGGTGACATTTTCCGTCCCTATATTTCCATAGGTGTGGAGAGAGAGACAAAATATTCAGATGAATGATTATGTCCTTTTCATGAGGTACCCTAAAACCGCGCCCAGCAAGCCAATGATGATAACGAACATGATGAAGACTCCACCTCCACTTTTGTTGCTATCACGCCTCAACAGTAACTATGCAAGAATTAAACAACTGCCAGACACGACTCATAATAAAAATTTATGGCTTTCAGCTTTTGCATCGATGATAGAATAGAGGAATGGTAATAAATCATATGGAACCTCAGAGAGCATATCGAAGAAGAAAAAACGGCTAAATGATTTATCAAATTATTGAAGAATATAACAATTCAATCAGAAAAAGTAAATGGAGATGAAGGTGCTTTGATCACATCACATCCATCTTAGGGTTTGTTGGGGACAATAGATTTTGTAATAGTGATTTTGAAGAATGTGAGGTTAAAAAATTGGAAAACATTTTGAGTTTACATGTAAATTTATTTTATTAGAAGAATATGTGGTTGAAAATGAATTTTTAAAAATGGGGTTCAAATAGGGGCTTAATCACTTACACAGAGCCAAAATGTAAGTTAATTAGAAATGCGGGCAAAGTAATAAATAGTTATTAGAAAAACTAAATTGAAGAGCTAAAAAATAAAGAGTATGTTGGAGTGTGTAAAGTATTTTACTCTCTAAATTTAAACATGCTCTCTATTATGCACAACATGTTTTCTAAAAAGTAAAGAGCTCCTGGAGATGCTTTTGGGTTCATATTTTTGGTGATGAGAAAGGAAATATAATCTTCAATTAGACCAGATAATAGTCAGTGCATAGCTTAAATCTGTGGCATATGGACACTTTTGATATGAACCTAGAGATATATCTCTCAGCTTCATATCTGTACAACAATAATTAGAATAATTCTAGATGCACATTATTGTTTACATTATGGATGACATTTTTTCTGTGTCAAAATCTATTAAGTGAAGTGAATGTTAAACTGATTTGAATACAAAGCAAAAACTCAAGTTGGAACTCAGTAATTTTATTCATTGACGGAAGGGAATATAAATAGCAGTACAGAACAAACTACTCAGAAAAATCTGGAATCTTAATTAAACAAACTCATCTACTGTTGAGATACTCCTAGAGACCAGGTAACTCCTATTGACTAGGACTTATTAACAACAAATACTTACTAATAGAAATACTAATTAACATATCCTCCCTTAAACTAATATCTTAAATTTCTTTAAGTATCAGTTTACACAGAAAGCTCCAGCACCCTTCATCCGCTCAATTGCCAACCACTTCTTTCCTTGAACACACACCTATTAGCCTTCGGATTTTTACAAACACAGCTGACCTAAGAGGCTTGGTCAGTATGTCTGCAAACTGATCTTCAGTTCTACAATACACCATATCAATCACACCATCCTTGCACAGATCACGCAAGAAGTGAAATCTAACATCTATATGTTTGCTTCTTCCATGAAAGACCAGATTCCTTGAGAGCTTGATTGCAGATATATTGTCGCAATAAATCGATGTTGGACTTTGTTGCTCATAACTCAGCTCCTCAAGTAACTTCCTAAGCCAAATGGCCTGACTAGCACAAGATGTTGCAGCTACAAACTCAGCCTCAGTAGTTGATAAAGTCACAATTGGCTGTTTCTTTGAAGCCCATGAAACTGGTCCGGACCCCATCATAAAAACATAAGCAGATGTGCTTCTTCTATTATTAACATCACCGGCATAATCACTATCTGTGAATCCAACAAGCTCTGACTTTTCTCCCCTCTTATAAATAACACCATAATCAAATGTACCTTTTACATAGCGCAAGATTCTTTTTGCAGCAGAGAGATGTTGTTCTGTTGTACATTCCATAAACCTGCTAATGAGACTTACTGAAAGCATGATATCAGGCCTTGTCGCTGTAAGATACATCAGACTTCCAACAAGTTGCTTAAAGAACGTGCTGTCAACTTTCTTGCCATTAGAATCCATAGTCAACTTCAATCCTGGTTCTGCTGGGATTGCAACTGCATTACACTCCTTCATCTCAAATTTCTCCAAAACCTCTAGAGCATACTTTCTTTGTGTGATGAAAATTCTAGCCGATGATTGTAGGACTTCTATACCAAGAAAATAGTGCAATCTTCCCAAATCAGTCATCTCGAACTCAGCCATCATAGAAGTCTTGAATTCAGCAAACATCTCTTCATCATTGCCTGTGTAGATAAGGTCGTCTACATACAAGCAGACCATCAAAAATTTTCCTGCAATTCCAGCTTTAATGTAGAGAGTATGCTCATATGGACACCTTTGAAAACCAGCATTAGAAAAATAGGTGTCTATACGACTATACCAAGCACGTGGTGCTTGTTTTAGACCGTATAGAGCCTTCTTTAACCTGTATACCTTCTCCTCACTTCCCTTTTTTACATAACCAAGGGGCTGATCAATGTATACTTGCTCTTGAAGATCTCCATACAAGAAGGCCGATTTAACATCAAGTTGATAAATAGACCATGAGTGTTGAGCAGCCATCGAAATCACAAGTCGAATGGTGTCCATTCTAGCCACTGGAGCAAATACTTCCTTGTAATCTACTCCAAACTTCTGCTTGTACCCCTTTGCAACCAGTCGTGCCTTATGTTTGTCCACAGTTCCTTTCTCATTAAACTTAGTCTTGTATACCCATTTCACACCGATTGCTTTCTGCCCCTTTGGAAGATCAGTCAACTCCCAGGTATTGTTCCTCTCTATGGCTTCAATTTCTAAGTCCATAGCTTTCTGCCATTTAGCCTCCTTTACTGCCTCTTCGTATGCTATGGGATCACAATCAGCGAATAAGGCAAAATGAGCAGTAGTATCATCATCAGACAACTCACCCCCACTTTCATAGTCAATCATCCACGTAGGTCTCTTCCGATTTCTTTGAGATCGTGAGCTTGGAGTTGCTGTTTGAGCTTCGTGTATTGGTTGCTCATGAGTCATATCCTCGTAAGGAGGGATTTGCTGCTGTAGTCCTTCAATAGGATTGATTTGCAGCTGCACTCCTGTCTGTTCTTCCTCAAAACTCACAGGGACTTGTTGCTCCATTCCATCCCATTCCCATGAGCTTTCTTCATCAAATAAGACATCACGACTAATTATGATCTTCTTGGTAATGGGATTGAATAACCTGTATGCCTTGGATTCTTCACTCACTCCAAGGAAGATGCATTTCATCCTTTTGTCATCTAGCTTTTTTCTCTTCTGGTCTGGAATATGTGCGTATGCAATGCACCCAAAAATTCTGAAATGATCAACAGCAGGTTTCTTTTCACTCCATGCCTCTTCTGGTGTCATGTCCTTCACAGCAAGGGTAGGACTCCTATTTAGCACATGAATACTCCAATTAACTGCTTCTGGCCAGAAACTTTTTGGGACACTCTTCCTTGCCAACATACTTCGCACCATATTCAGGATTGTGCGATTTTTCCTCTCCGCTACACCGTTCTGTTGTGGTGAATATGCTGCTGTAAGTTGCCTGCGAATCCCATGCATTGCACAAAAACTTGCAAACTTTTGGGAATTGTATTCACCACCGCGATCTGTGCGAAGAATTTTAATTGCTTTCCCCATAGATTTCTCAACGAATGC
The DNA here is from genome assembly GCA_035079005.1 of Fraxinus americana. Lineage (NCBI taxonomy): Eukaryota > Viridiplantae > Streptophyta > Magnoliopsida > Lamiales > Oleaceae > Fraxinus > Fraxinus americana. The sequence continues at coordinate 275,002 of CM068722.1, read as the reverse complement.
TTTAAAAATTTTAAACATAGCAAGGGCCTCACATTTTTCTTTCAAGAAGTAAATCCATGTCTTTCTGCTAGTCATCGATGAAAGTAATAAAGTACCTCTTTCCACCATTTGACACTGGATTAATTGGCCCACAAATGTCGGAATGAATTAGCTGTAATACATCTTTAGCCCTCCATGCATTTCCTTTGGGAAAGGGATGACGATGCTGTTTTCCTACAAGACATTCTTCACAGGTGCTTGATGGACAGATAATTTGAGGAAGTCCCATCACCATGTTTCTCTGCTGCAAAGTTTTCAGACCATTGAAATTAAGGTGACCGTAACGGTAGTGCCACAGCCAAGTAGCATCTTCAATTCTTGAAGAGAGGCACGTCTGCATATAATCTCCAAGATGTAGTGGGAATAGTCGATTGGCCGTCATATTTACTTGTGTAATCAGACCCTTCTTTGGATGACGAATTTGACAGCACCCTCCTTGAATAGTAATTGCGAACTCCCTTTCCTGCAGCTGCCCCATGCTTATCAAATTGCTCGTTAGCTCTGGAACATAAAATACATCACATATTTTGATGATGTGATCAGCAATTTTCAACTTGATATCTCCCTTTCCCTTAACTGATAGTCTAGAGTTATCTCCCAGCTTCACAGATTCATTAAATGACTCATCCAAATCAGAAAATAAAGACTTGTTACCGCACATATGGTTGCTGCAACCAGAATCCAGGTACCACAAGTTCACCTTTGTCTCCTTATCATGATAGGCCATCAGCAACATTTCTTCTTCTTTTTCTTCTTTCTCTTCTTTCTCAGCAAAGTGGGACTTGGCACCTTTGTCATAGCGCAGATTGGCAGTGCATTCAGATTGAAAATGACCATACTCGTGGCAGCGGTAACACTCAATGTTGGATTTGTCGAATTCTCCTCTACCTTTGCCATTGCCATTGCCATCTCGGTTGCTTCTGCCTCCTCTTCCTCTCCATGCACCTCGACCACGACCTCTGCCTCCTTCATGTGTCACCTTTAAGGCCTGCTCTTCACTATTATGCCTCTTGAACTTCTGTTCATGAACTATTAATGAGCTTTGTAGCTCATCAACAGTGAGAGAATCGATATCCTTTGACTCCTCTATGGAGCAAACGATATAATTGAATTTCTCTGTGAGAGTGCGCAAAATTTTCTCCACAATCTTCACGTCCTGCATATTCTCTCCATAGTTCCGCATATCATTGGCCACCAGCATCACTCTTGAGAAGTAATCTGTAATTGACTCGCCAACCTTCATCTCCAAGACCTCAAACTCTCTGCGAAGTGCTTGGAGTTGAGCACGTTGAACTCTTACATTCCCTTGATACTTCCTTTTCATTGAGTCCCACAGTTGCTTGGATGTATCCTTCTGGAGAATGGTCTTCAAGATTGATTTGTCGATTGACTGAAAGAGGTAATTCTTTACCTTTAAGTCTTTCAGTTTCAGTTCCTCCAATGTTTTCGTTTGTGCCGCAGTCATCGTCTCTTCAGCAGCAGGCTCAGTGTATCCAGTTTCAATGAGACCCCAGTATTCTTTCGACCTCAGAAGGTTCTCCATTAGCATGCTCCAATGGTCGTAGTCACCATCAAATTTAGGAATGCTGGGCTGCGTGAAACTGCTTCCTTCAGTTGCCATCTCACAATCACTCTTTCTCACTTGTTAGGATACTGCGGTTCCTAACCTCTCACAATCAGGACCCTTTTAACCGGCTCTGATACCAAATGTTAAACTGATTTGAACACAAAGCAAAAACTCAAGTTGGAACTCAGTAATTTTATTCATTGACGGAAGGGAATATAAATAGCAGTACAGAACAAACTACTCAGAAAAATCTGGAATCTTAATTAAACAAACTCATCTACTGTTGAGCTAATCCTAGAGACCAGGTAACTCCTATTGACTAGGACTTATTAACAACAAATACTTACTAATAGAAATACTAATTAACAGTGAAAGGGTGTAGGGAAAATCAAAAAGCTATGATGGGTGTGGAAGGATGTCAAAGTTAATGTAAAAAATAATGTACATGAAGCATGTTTCTAATAATTAGCCCCAATTTGGTGCACATTTTGAAGGTAAGAATGCATTTTTACTGTTGATGTGATGTGGAATATGTGATTGAAAAAGAAGGAAAAATTATTGATGTGATGGAAAATATTATTTTATTGAAGAATATGTGGTTGAAAATGAGTAGAAGAATGAGAATGAAAAAAATAATGTGGACCAAACATGGCCTTAATAATAAACGCAGCATTAGGTAGATTTAAGATACCAGACTGGTAAATCAAGAAAGAAACTAACAGCAAGACAGGAAGGATAAACAGAAAATACATCATACATAGAAAATCAGTGAGAAAATTAACTTTAGATTACGTAAGAGAATTTCGAAAATATGTATCCTCACCAATTCTTGACAAAGTTTGCTACCCTGTTGAATTGCAGCAGCTTTTTCTTCGGTTAATTTGGAAATAAGTGATCGTACCTGAGAATTAGAATACAAATTCACATAGGTGGATAGCAAACATATTCAAACTGATAAAAATCCAGACCTGGTGAAATTGTAAGAACAAATGCAAACACTGAACTTCTGAAAGTTTAACAAAGACAAGTGAAAGATGCAAGTGCAACTGTGTCAGTGAAGTACTAGAGAAGGGGAGTGGAGATGGAAGAACCGAAGAAGTGTGGAGACGAATGCAAGTGTGGCGCCGATTAACCAGATACTGGAAGCAACGACAGGATTTCATCTTTCTGCTGGGAGTCTAGTGCCATGCTATTGCCGCTGAATTCTTTACCCCACTTTCTCCATCTATTTAGTGCTTGTTTGATACTTGATAGTGCTTATAAATTGTGAATCCTACGGAATGTGTGGATAATAAATGGATAGTAAGTTGTGGATCTTACGGAGTGCGGATAAAAAGTAAGTTTGACGGGCTTAAATTAAAATTTATGCTCTGCCAAACAATGATTTTGGGTAATTGTTGGTGGAAAGGTATTAGCAGCCCACTTTTTGTTTTATATTCAAGCGGGAAGTTATGGATGTGAATAGTGCATACATTTATGTATGCAATGTGTGTGAGGCATGTGTAGATGTCAGAAGCAAGCTGCCTCATGTATAAAGCCAACGGCAAGAGTTAAAGTGATTGAATCTTAAAATTTTTCTACCAGAACTTTCATGGCATTTGAGATTGTCTGCACAATTCAAAGAGGACACCATAAATCTCATTTATGCATTTTCATGAAACAAGCACAAATTAGCATAAACTAAAAATCTCATTTGAGAAAGAAGTCATTTACATACTAAGAAAAGTTTTAATCAAAACAACAAAAAAAAAGGAAGCATGATGTTCCATACTAATCAGTTTTTCTATGCTCAAAAAACATAATCCAAGTTTGATAGCTTTAGATATCTACGCAAAGTCATATGACATAATTATCAAAAAATATATCATGAAAAATGGTTGAATTTTACACGCTCCGAAAATACTTTATGATATACATCAAGACCACTTAGAATCTAGTTTCTTTCTCAATTGAATTTGAGTTCATAAATAATGTTTCAAGAATGTCTTCCATAACCACAAACCACTTTCTAGTGCCTTTTCATGCCAACATAAATTTAAGGTCCCGTTCGGGAGGGATTAAAAGCCAATTAAAATTGAAAATATGGCCGTTATTGGGTCTCACTCGTCTAATAAAAGTCAACAATAACGGCTGTATTTTCAATTTTAATCCGATTTTAATCCCTCCCATACAAGGTCTAAATATAAACACAAGCTTCCATAGATGTAGTCAGAAGAACAGTTATGTGGGTAAATTTTACACAATGAAGTCTTAAAGTCCTCCATTCAATTAAATTAGTAGTCTATTCATCGTGATATATCAGAAGTTCAAGTTTTGAACTATATGAAGTGCTCATTTGATAGTTCTTTTAAGTGTTTATAAGCAATAGATCTTACAGAATGTGCAGATAATAAGTGAATAATAAATTGTAGGTTGTAAGAAATGTGTAGATAAAAAGTATATTTGACTAGTGCGACCTTTTGAATAGCGACTAAAACCATAGTAAATAAATCCAAATGGTGCAAAGATCAAATCACTACCATGAAGTATTGTTGTGAATGCTCTGACCTCCATGCCAATGCATGTTTTAGTTTATAAAAACAGGTTTCTTCATAAAGAAAAAAGGATCTAAAGGATAAACAGATCCTATTATAAGATTTCTCCAATTCTCAATTCTCACCTCTTGAATTTCCATCCACGACCTTTTTCTAGGTCACTTTTTATACTATGAAGTGCAAATAATTTATAACAATGGAAGAAATATTACTGCTAGGAGCCATTTCGTATTTCAAAATGACACAAGCATTAAAGATAAAAATGGATATATAACAAGCTTCCCAAACAAATCCAAAAATTGCGATAATTAAATTTGTATATTTGAGAATGTATAGGTAGGGGAGAGAAGGTATTTACCTCCGGTGAATTTTCATGACTATCAACAAACATTCTACTAAGCTGCAGACACCAATAAAAAACAGAGCTACAAATGACCAGAGTTTGCAAGTAAATATGTCATGCATGCAAGAATCATGATGACTTGTTTAAAGTAAAGAAGTCCTTTAACTTTGAAATCAACCTCGCTGATATTAACATTGCCATTCTCCATAGCAGTCGTCTTTGGTGAAGATCCCACATCTGATCCCTCTGCAACTGGAGATGGGGGTCAAGGTGGGGAAACATAAAGCACTCTCAACTTGCACTCTTCAACAACACGCCCTTCCTCCTTAGTAAACTGCAACAGAAGAAAAGTCCCACCTAAGTTTTATTCTTCAAAAAAATAATGTGCGATGTCATTGCTAATCCAATTGTTTCAGCATGTTGCTTGTCAATCAGGACTTCACTGGTGATCTAATGGTAAAATTGGTAATCTGGACTGGACAAACGATGACAAAAATAAATCAAAGGTTGATCAAAAGAGTACCATTTCTGGAGTAATGTCTTTCGGTGTTGTACCAGGACTTGCAACTACGCTCTGAAGCAAAAATTAGTCCTTGCATTGCAAGTCAGAAGGAGCTTCCTTCTGTGCTTGCATCGTTACTACAAGACACAGAGTTTTATGCTACGAAGAAAACATAATGAAGAACAAAATCATAAATATATCATCAAACAAAATCAATGACTTTGTTACAAAATTCACCACATTGGATCAACTTCTTATAAAAGCTCTTCTAAATAGAAAAAACACTTGCACAAATTAACCATAAACGCCTAAAAAGCATCTTTTAGGTCTCAAGAGCTCCTTTTGATTTCCCAAAAACCATGCCAAATTGGCCCTCACCTTTTTACTAAACATGGTCTGTGTTCAATATAACTTAGTCCTTGTTTGTCTCTTTTCTAAAACTCATTTTATGGGATCCACAATTTTATCAACTTTTCAATCACAAAATCTGATTTTTATCTAAACCCAACAAGGGCTTAATATAAACAACATATTCTTTCTAAAACTACATAAATATGAAATAGAATCCAATAAAATCTAGTTCCCATAAAAAACTTCCCTAATTCAATTGAAATGTAAATGATCAGATAAACTACCGATGATATCACATGTTGATCGAGGCAAAACAATCCCAGTGTTTGGTCGTACGCAATATTTCTTAGGATTCGTTGTCTTCACCTAATAAATAGAAATTCAATCAACCGGAGAATATGTCACAAAAAGAAAGAAATAGATTGACGAATACAAAACCAAAAAAAAAAAAAAACCTTGAAAGCTACATGATTTTCGGTCTTATTCGATATTTGGAGAGAACGTGAGATCTGCTTCTTCAGCTCAACTAATTACACCAAAAAAAAAATACAAACATACATCAAAAATATGAAAAATCAACAAACCCAATTTACAAAAATAAAAATTGAGAAACCAAAAATGGGATTTGGGGAGAAGAACCTACGAGCGAATTTGAGTTCGACAGGTTCAACGCTGAGAAGCTCTCCGGTACTCATTTTCAGAATTGAAATGAAACGAAACAAAAATGCAGTTTTATCTACTTCGAGCACTAGTTATTGAATTTTTTGGTGAAAAAATTTGGGGGTGATCCGTAATTATCTGAATGGGGGAGGGAAATGTAAGCTGATTTCAAGTACACAAAACGGAGAAATCGAAGGGAGGCTTTTTATTTCAATTTCAAAGTTTGTATTTTGTTCCTATTTTTATCCTTTTCCTCGGAGCGCGACTTTCGCGACGTCCAATGTCGAAAATCCACCCAATCATACTATGCCATGTGGACCAAACGATTAAAATTGAGTAAGACTTCAAATTGGAAGTATTTTTGTTACTCATTTTGCCACCAAAGTTAAATATTATACAATTGGTCACTTTGTTTAATATATTCCATAGAGTTGTAATTGTTAAACCTTCACATGGACTAATAACTGTTATAGTAATTGATTCCTTCTAGTTAGCCTCTGTTTTAACTTTGTCATGACTTTTTTACTTAGTGCAACGCAAGAATTGAAGTAAATGGAAACATTTATGTTGATTCTCCAGAATATAGAAAGAAGATTGAAAATTGAAAGAGTTCTAACTTTTCATAAATCTTTAATTAAAAAAAACAAAACAAGAACGACTATTGCCTCAGAATAGCTTAAATGGAAACAAATTGAGGGGAATCATAAACTAACTAAACAAGGAGACTTATCTATCCCTAACTTTTGGTTGCATCATACTGTTTATTAATAATAAAAAATAAGGTTAGGGTTAAATGGAGTGACCATTTATTTTATTTTGAACATTTATAATTTCAGAATGATTATCAATTGATGCAAAGGTTTAATAGACCAACATCATGTATAGAGTTTATACATCTAACAGAATCACTGATTATATAACAATATTTAACATAAGTTTGAGGCACAAAAATACTTTAGTGACCGTTTGTGAAATTCTCTTTCACAACTATAATTAGTAGTCGAAACAGTGTGCGTCTTTCCTCGGTTTAAAAATCTTTCTGCATAGCTTAATAACAAAGGGTGAGAGAAAGCTTACAAGAGAATTTATCTACTCTCAATCTATAAGAGAATATATTTCATAAACTTAGCTATTCTGTAATTAAAATCATAACCATTATGATTCTTTGTTGATTAGGCAGTTCGTATTTGATCATTGAACTCAACGCTTCAGCTCTTCTATACGTTGAGAAAGTCCGTGTAAGACCTGTAAGGGAAAAAGATAACGACGCATTAGTTCACATCGACATTTACAAGCATTAAGAGTCTGGAAAACACTCACCGACTTGGTATCCTCCAGTGCAACTTCCAACATCCTGATTTTCTGAAGAACGAAAAAAAGAAACGAATATTTACCCTTTTTTTTTTTTTGCATTTAAATTGTCGGCGGAATTGAATAATGAACAAAAGCTCAACTCACTACTTTCGCATCTTCAAGCACAGGTTCGAATGCTTGGAGTTTATGTAACAGAACCTGATCATTATATTTTGTCTCACTATTTCCCCTGAGAGCCTCGTCTGTAAGTGAAACTACATCCCATACAGATTTAATTGGAACATTTTCCTGCATTTACCATCCAGTCTTCAATAGTATGAATTTATTGGAGTAGGGAAAAGTGGGACATGAAAAGTGGTGTTCGACGATGAATGCTCAAAACTCATAACAATGTGCAATGCTGATGAACATGAAGAATGCTTGGGACACATTTTTTTAGGGCGATCCATGCATTTCATTTTGTTCATCTGGAAATTTTCAGCATATAACGTGCTTACAGGATCGCCATCACTAGAATCTTGTGAGGACTGAGAATTCATCAATTCACCTTCATTCTCCTCTTCTGTTTGTAACATCCCCTAAAGTAAACAATTACAAAAATAAATCTGAATACAATGCGAAAGGATATGGATACATAAAGCTTTTCTCAAATGTGTGGTGCTAAGAACAATGATGGCAATGAATTAAAACCTGAAGCATTTGTTTTATTTGAGGATCATTCCAAGGTCCTTTGTCACTTAACAGACAACAGCCATATTCAGCACAAGTGCAGTTGCCGCCCAAGAAAATTGGAAGGGTACTGCAAGTGTAAGTAGCCAGCATGCAATTAGAAAAAATTATATTTCTTCCCCAAAAATATATGCATCAGACATACAAAATGTAGTTACCTTGGATCAATAACTTCGAGTAGGCTACTTTTGTAGTCAGTTCCCAGCACCTGTAATATTTCCAATGGAAATTTAATCAAATCCACTTCAGTAACATCCATTCTAGGACATGGAGTGGTGGACTGTAGAGTGAGGTAGAGAGTGGGCAGGGCTACAGCCTACAAAAAAAAGTATCTAAAGAGAAAGAAATGGGAAGAAAGAAAAGTAGAAAATATTTTTTACTCGTATTTTTGCCAATGTACGAGGATCAAGAAAAGCCCGAATTGCTTTCCAAAGGACTCTGAATGCAGATCCAGCATTAATAATAAAAAGCTGATGAAGTGTCTGCAGACATAATAATCAAAAGCATTCAATTAGAACAATCATGAAACTGAAAATCCTAAGAAAGAATAAACAAAGAATTATAGCTTCCACGGGTGAAGTAGACAAGTAATAGTTAAGTAACACAAAAATACTGTTTTGTCCAATAGTCATGAACAAATTTTAGTTTTATGAACATAATTGCATTCTGATCTGTAAATATTGGATTAGAGCAACACTGATCTCTAAATATTGGATTAGACCAACAGATATTAACTTTCATCATGACTACTACTAATTGAAATTAAGAGAAAAAAATATAAGGTTAATACGTAGCATCAGTATTATAATCCAATTCACTCCTGAAAAAATGAGTGGCAGCTTCTTATTGTGATATTTATTTATATTGAGGGGAATTTTGTATATAACCACTTGATCTAAAAGTTTAAAACTTTTAGATAGGACCTCGTGTATATCATTTAAATATTATCTTCAACACATCTCCTCACATGTAAGATGGATTCAACTTTTTCCCATCAAAGGTTAACTCATAGATAATTATATTTACATGGGTGGAGGCGATACTTGAATCCAAGACCTCACCATGTAGAACACTTGATCTAAAAATTTAAACTTTTAGACAAGGTTACGTGTATATCATTTAAATATTATCTTCAACATTTTCATCAGCTAGAATTTCATGATGTGGTTTCTGCTCGACTCAGAAATAGACACTCACTGTAAAAATATGTAATTACGCTCAGGTTATGTTTCATATGTACTGCAACAGTGTTCAAAATTTTGCACATCGCATTTTTCCTCATTTAAATAGAGAAATAATTTTAGTTCAAAAAAGGAAGAAGTACAAAAAAGTTGATGCTTTACATACCTCGGGATAATAGCTGCTGTCAATTTTTTGAATTTCCATAAAGAGATACCGAGCAGGCTTCGAGAACTTGGATAATCCCTGTGAAAGAAAGAAAGAAAGATGTACTTCCATTCGAGTGTTCCTATAGACACTCGATAATGCAGGACTAACTTTACCAAAGAACAACCCTTCAACATTCACTATGAGAAGAATTCTTGAAAATAGATTGTAATTTGTCATGGAATGCAGTTTTTCATTTGATCACAGATCCTTATATATTGTTCGAATGTGCATAAAAAATGTCTGAAAAACTAAAAACAATATGGATTTGATTCTGTATATAACCTGATACCAGATTAAGAACGGCAATGTGTATGTTCAATAAAATTTACAAGCTAATGTACAGCCAAAATCAAGCATATTCCCCACTTGTAAACAGCATGTGGTAGGGACTACATAAGTTCAAGTTCTTATTGAAACTGCACACCAAAAAGCAACAATGGAGGAACTATAACAAGTTTAAAGAGCCTGATGAGTACCCCATGGTCAACGGACCCACCAAGTTGACTCATAATTTTTTTCTTCATTTTAGATCATTATAAGAACAGAAATCAAACTTGGCTTTCTAATAGTCTGTGGCATGCAACTGATATATCCCTCACAACAGAAAACTTGATAGTGAGAGAGAGAGAGAGAGGAATGAATACACTGCAAGTGTTGTTTCAAAAAATAAGGAAGAAAATGAGAAAGAGGATGAAACAGTTCTGGATGCACTTCCAGTTTCAAATGAAAGAAAGAGAAATGAGGGTATGAGAGAGGGACATGGGGAAATGGAACGGACTCCTGGAAAAGGGAAAAGCAGTACAGCAAGAGTTATGGCTCTCACATTAATAAGGGTAGTTTCGACAAAGGTGAGAAATTGTGGAATGCTACGTATAATTCGGAAAGTCGGCCAGTTTTCATTTTCTCTCTAAACCATCCTCAGCAAATTTCTTTTAAAAATCTAAGAGGACTGTTGACTATTTTTAGCCTTCGGTTAACAAGGTGCCAAGCTACAGATTTTGGTACAGACCAATGACCATACATTTGTCATTATCTTCCTTGCTGTTATCTTCAGAATCATGCAGATTTAGGTGCAGAACATACCATACATTTAATACAGAACAGTGGATCACTGTACTTAGAAAACTAGTGATGAGGCCATAAACTTAAGTTGCTCTGAGGCTGCTTATAGAAACAAATAGGCGCATGGAACAGTGTTTTGCATGTGCTGAACTGAGAATGCATGTGGAACATGGTCAACATATGTTTAATCTATCTGGTATTATACACCATTTTATTGAACGACAAAATTTATAGATGGTGCCATGGTGGAAAGCTGTATTATACACAATTTAGATATATACTGAACGAGGAACAAGCATAGTGCAAGTAGCCGAAAGTTCAACCTTGTAACTATTGACATGAAGGGCTAAATTCTCACCACCACCCAATTGACAGGGGCTAGTTAAATAAATAGTCTTTTGATGAAGGTTACCCAACTTTTTAATGGCTAAAGAAGAACCATGAAGGTCTGTTCTTCAGATGGACTCAGAAAAGCAATCAGATAACAGTTTAAGCTTCTTTTGCCAGATAGAAATTAGTATAATTCAGTATGACTACCTTTACAGAGTAAACTGAGTTACTTCGTACCAAATCCCATATTGTTTGCTAAGAACTTCTACAGGGTACTAATATGAGCAGTATAAAGAGTTCATGCAACTATGCTGCAATAGATGGAAGGGGTAATATTTATATCATTTTGATTGCATACTAATAAAATATAACTCAATAGAACAAAGCATAACCATCATGCAAATGCAAGCACAGTGTATACAGCCTCTAAATTAGTAAAGAGTGATTACTTGTGGATAAACTAACTTTTTTCTGTTATAAATCCAGACTTGTAATACAATAGAAAATTCTATAACCCTCAAAGAACATAACGATTGTCACAATAATGCTGAAAGAAAGAAAGAATAGGATTTTCAACGCATACTGCAATAAATAATTGCCATAATTTTGTAGCAAATAAATGAATGATGGAGAAAAAAGACAGAATTCATACCACATCCTTCACATCCAAGATACTCGTGGTGGAAGCTATGTGTTTCTTTGCAGCAAGTGAACATGCTGGATATCTCCAATTCAGAGTCTTCTCTTGTTCAGAAACGTGATGCTTCAAAAATCTCTCAATAGAAGTAACTTGAAGAAAAGTATCGAGATCAATCATTCCTATCCTTTCAATGTAAACTGGCCTACCATATCTATCAACTCCGTGAAATCCATGAGGATAACACTTCTTGACTTCTGGGTACTCTTCAAATTTAAATTCCTGACACATTCATCAACCGCATAAGCCAAAATATTTTGGAGAGCAAATGTCAATTTTAACTTAAGTTAAACTGGACGCATTCAAGCGGAGATGGAGAAGAAGTTATCTGCATATCAATGCAGCAGCAGGCTAAATCTCTTAAATTTAGACAAGTTTGAACAATTGATCTCTATAAGAAAACTTATACAAGCAAGTAAGAGACTAAGGGCGTGTTCGGTAGAGATTAAAATCGAATTAAAATTGAAAAACTAGCCGTTATTGTTGACTTTTATTAGACGAGTGGGACCAATAACGGCTATATTTTCAATTTTAATTGGATTTTAATCACTCCCAAACATGCTCTAAAACATATATTGAATACACAACTATCAAGTCATTTTTGCCAAAACAAATAAAAAGTTTAAATGGATAACATAAACTAGTATAATGAGTTTCGTGAATGTTTGTTAGGCACCCTAGTAAATGTTAGTATGTAAGAAAATGTTCTGTCAATATACCATTTGCTTCTTTATACCCTGTGCAAATGAAGTGCACATCCAACTTTCATGCAGTATCCATTGTGGTAGCACACTGCCGTTTACACTAATAATAGATTAATATCACTTCTATTTGCTAACAACCAACAGATAACTTTCAAGAAAAAATTGTTGATACTATTTGATGCATTGTGGTAAGTATTACAAAAAATGGTTTGATACAAGGGTAGATGATAAGTGTATTTTGTACACTTATCTAAGTCATTAAATTAAAGTATATATTGTAGGTCGAACTCAATGCAGATTGGTGGAATTGAAAGAAATGAACGAAAAGGGCAAAAACGAAAGAAATCCAAAGTTTGGAAACCAAAGTGTAAACATCCAATAGTTGATTCGGACTATAAAATGATGATTAAAGATTAAATATGATCAATTATATGTAATTGGAGGTTAAAGGAGTGAAATATAGCTGAAATATTTTCACAAATCAATTTACAGCCAAAAAAGTTTTACTCCGAATTTTTAACCTCAACTTGAGACCCATTTTTCAGATAGCAAACGTTTGAATTGGAGAAATCATACTCTAAAAATTGTAGCCCTTTGAGTCATCTTTCCAACGCACTTTGAATCACCTCAATCGGATATTTGGAGAGAAGGTTATGACCAAAATATCAAAAGTTGCTCAGAAACGAACTCTGCGAACCTCTGCGCGGGCGTGGGCCATTTTAGGTGCGCGTAAGACTGAAATTTTAATTACCGAGAACAAAACTACTCAACGGCACACGCGCGGTGGTTATGCATGTGCACACGGGCTATTTTCGCATATGAATCATCAGTTTTCTTTCATGATTTAAACTAGGGCTGGGCAAAATGTCCGAACCGAACCGAACCGAGCGGGTTTTTTAAAATGAAATACCCGAACGAGTATCCGAATCGAGAACCGAATGGTTTGGTTCGGTTCTCGGTTCTCGACCAAGAACCGAAGAACCGAATAAGAACCGAATTTTTTTTTTTTATATTGGATAAATCAATTTCTTTTATTTTTTCTAAACAAATTAATAATTTTTTTCTTATTAAATCTTATTAGTTGAACAATTTAGAATTTATTTATGTTTGTTAGTTGTGTTTTTTTCAATTTTTTCTTGTATAGTTTCTTAGTAGTTAGTATGGAAAGTCAACCAACTGATGATTACATTAAATAGTTGGTACGTATTATCAATACTTTAAAATATTTTATCTTTGTGACTTCTAATTTATATTTCACTTTTATGTAGACTTGAAGGTTTGAAGCAAATGAATTATTGATATGAATATCGAAGTTTTATTAGTAATATTTACTTTTTAGTATTTGTATTTGACAACTTATTATTTATATGTTATTAAATTAGATTACGTTAATTTGTAAAAGTTAAGATTGAACTTGGTATTTATATTTACTTTTTGTTATTAATATTGGTATCCACTTTCAGGTGTATTTATGTAGTATTATTTTAAATGTTAAAAAATTTAAATATAGTACGGAACCAAATGGAACCGAACCGAAACCGAACGGTTCCAAAATTATATTTGAAACCGACGGTTCCATTTACTAAATACCCGAAAATTTTTGGAACCGAAAAAAACCGAACCGAACCAAACCGACCCACGCCCACCCCTAATTTAAACTCTTTTGGAATATAAATTGGACGCAATTTTGACCTATTTTTCGACTCTGATAAATAGAGAACAGGGGTCACAAAAAAATAAAAAAAAAAAACCAATCTTGCAATGGGCCAATTACTATATTTTAAGATAGGAGATCAAACCCTAGCAAGAAATTGAAGCCAATTACATCAAGATTTTGAAAAATTCAATATTGGGCTTGAAGGTCAACATCTTTTGAATTATTTCATGATTCGGGAGATATTTTTCTATTATTCTTATTGTAATTTATATATTAATATGCTAGGTTAGATCCGCTTTTGTATTGAATGAAAATAAACTCTATTTATTATTTATTTCTAATTCAAGACTAGTATTTTAGTATTTCTTTTTTTGTATTTCTTGATTAATTTTGCATACCCATTGCATTTTTTAATTGATTGGCCACCAATTAGATAATTGGTTGCTTGTAGTATTGAGAGACTGACAATAAGTTTAAAATGTGATAAAATCAACATATGTGCAATAGATGCTAAGAATAACATTTATTACATGTGCAATCATATAGATTATCTAAATTTTAATGCATTCTAATCATTCGAATTCAGACTAGAAATAGATTCGGATCCTAATTATGATATATTTAATTTGTCTTCAAAAAGAAAATTATATATCATAATTTTATCGATTGTCAAGAACGCAGGAACACAACTAGATTACAAATCAAGAATTAAATTAAATAGCAATGGACGGATTAGAAATCTAATACAATCATCCATAATTTGATAAAAATCCTAATTATACATATTTCTTAGATTAATTTAGGATAATCATAAAAATCAAATCTCTTTTGTTTACATAATTTGAATTCCTTATGAAACTAGTAAACTTGAATTGAATTTATTCTTTGTTGGACGATACTCTCAACTCATCAATTCTATTACTTGTCAACGATTTCGTACGCTTGCGGGATTTCTCACGAACAGTAGAAAGTAACTTTTTATGCATGATTGGAAACAGTGAGGCAAAACTGGAAACAAGTGGAAGCAAAGAATAAGTGTGTAGTCAGAAGGGAAAAGAAACAAAGAAGCAGAATGACAGTAAGTAGAAGTCTGAGAACCGAGATGTTTAAAATCAATGTGTTTATCATTCTTATTTAATGTATCGAAACATTACTACAGGTATAGTCATAATAGAATATACACACGTTTCATTCCGGTTAGTAACTCATGAGTTAAACTAGTTCTAAAGTTTACAATATCAAATAATTATATGTCATCTAATACACAGAGCTAGCAATATCTAAAATAAGATGCCATACTTATTGCATCCAGGAAGTTCGAATTTCACCTTGGCTATTGCATCAACGTGAAATTCCTCTCTCCACTTGAGATATTGCAAAAACATATCTTTTGCTTTCATTAGATCAAAATCCCTCATTCTAAGGAATCTGTAATCATAAAGAACACCTTCATACAACATCCTCATCAAACAAAATATATAAAGTAGAAGGCTCGAATACACCTCATGAGAGACAATACTAATTGTGACAAGTCACCACATGAGAACAGTGCAAGTCCAGTCACATTATTAGAAAATATATAACTCTACCTTAAAAGAGTATGATAATCGAAGTGCTTCACTTGTAACTGACCCTCAACAAAAAGCAATTCACGAAATTTATCAACAATTTGTTGGTCTTTTGGATTATGAGGTCCTTCAAGAACCATTTTCGTACTTTGGCTCCTTTGAATCCTCTTGAAAGATTGCCGAAATTTGAATGGGTATGACAGCATTTTCTTGAAGCTAAGATTTGATCCCATTTTTTCTTCGGGTGATGGTATATGCCAATGAGTCTCAATGGGTGGCAAAAAGGACTTGGATTTCTTTTTAGTATATGCACCTTCTTTAGTCCTTTGCCTCGATAATTGCCTGCTCCCTCCACCACCGGTCGAAGTATTTAGGTCTTTTACCAATTCGTTTGGTTTCTGCATATGTACCTAATAGAATTTGTCATAACAAATATGCTATGAACGATATAGCAATATATATCCTGCGTATCATTTGGATGCATGACAATTTCATAAGATACCCATAATAGATTTTCAAGACCTTTTGTTGTATTAAGCCACTGTTTGACACCCATTTTTTTCTCATTCTATTTCTCTTTCTTCATTTCAACCACACATTCTATTAATAAAATAATATTACACATAAACCCAAAAATTCTCCTTACTTTTTAACCACACAATCTTCCATTAATCACTATTCCAAAAATTATTTTTCAAACAAAATGGGTGTCAAGCATAGGCTAAATTTAAAAAAAAATCAATTGAGCAAAGCAACTTTCAAAAGAGTCCTTAATATTCGAGAAATAAGTTACAGTAACTAACAGGGAAAAAATCAAATGGGCTTCAATTTACAACACAGATGACTGATATTAAACACGCAATCGTGGGAATTAATCAATTATTGAAAATTTCTGCATCTAGTTTCAAAATTTATAATATAGATCTAATTAAAGATTTTAGAAGAAAGGAATCACCACTGCTCACCGAAGCAATAAATCAAATAGAATTCACAGATGGGTAATACATAATATTTGAAGGGTGGAAATTTAACAAATTTAGAGAGCATACCGATCAAAATTACTGCTGAGAAGAGATTGAACAGCAACGGAATTGGAGATGGAAGCAACGAATTTTGGGTATCAAATGCCATGCTTTCGCCTTTTGCTGTACTTGGCGAATTGGAATATCTTGAATCCTTGAAATCCAAGAAACCCCGCTAGAAAAGGCCTTTTTAAGTTCAACAATTAAGTGCAGCTTAACTAAATTGTTTTTCGCCTTAATCTAATTCGCTGAGATTACTCATCTTGAAGTCGAAGTTCGAACTATGTATGGATCGCGACAGATTCTTACAACAGTAAAAGACATGTTTAAATTTGACAATAGTGTAAAAAATAGAGTTTTTAACACACTTTGACAATATCTTTATTTTACTTCTTCCAATAATTAACCGGGTAAGAACTGAAAGAGAGAATCCGACTTCCGACCCGGAGTGGATTCTAGGGGAAGGGTAGAGCCTCACCTTGCAGGTGCCCAACCACTTCATTCGGAAACTCAATCAAAAGGAGATATGTTTGGCTAGTTTGATGTTTGGGGTGAGATGAACTAGTTAATTGAGTAATTTGTGATTAATAATGACATAATAAGTGTGATTTGTGTTCACAAATACAAGATTATGGCTCACAAAATGTGTCCTTGTGATGGTGACCTCGTATAATTTCATACTAATATGTGACCATAATCATAAAGTACACATTTATTGTGATTGTGACGTATTTGAAAGGAAAAATTACATAAATCCAGATATTTAAAAATTGCTTTTTAAAAATAGGTCAAAAAATTATTTATTCAAAAATCAGGTATTATATTAAGGCCACGTTCGGGAGTGATTAAAATCCAATTAAAATTGAAAATATGGCCGTTATTGGGTCCCACCCGTCTAATAAAAGTCAACAATAACGGCTATATTTTCAATTTTAATCCGATTTTAATCCCTCCCATACAAGGCCTAAAACTTAATTGATAACCTTAATTTATCACTCTACTCCCTCCTCTCTCTCTCTCTCCCCCCTTCCCCCTCTCCGCCCTCTCTATGAATGGCGTGACGTCGAGGACGCAGCGTCGTCGCCACCACGGAAGTATACCGGAGCCTCTTCACACGGAGATGCAGCTGCTGCACTTTGCGACAATCTGCACCAGAGCCTCTGTGCGCGATCTGCAACTGATTTAAAAATCTATGACCGACAAATAAATTATGACTAATTAATCTAATAATATGTGACCAATAAATAAATTGTAACCTATAATTTTATATTTGTGACCATTAATTGTATAACTGTGACTTTATTATATTTAATTAATAAATATATTTAATTAATAATTTATATATCTAAATTTGAATTTTCAAACTATAAATTTGATTTGTGACTTGGTGTAAACTATACACCTGATTTATGATTTTATCCCCTATTTGAAAAGAGAAAATTACCTCAAAACCTACATTTAAAGATCACATTTCAAAAAATAGGGAATTAAGTTTTATTTTCACAAATCATGTGGTAAATAGGATTATTAATTCTAATTAATAAAAATTTAATCAATCATTCATCCACAAACCCATTCTCTCTCTCTCTCTACCCCCACCCGATTTTCGGCACCGTTGCTCGTGGTGGAGCAATCCCAAACCCGATTCATTCTCTTCCTTCCCTATATCCTCTCTCTCTTTACCACCCACTCCTTCCCCAATGTATACCATCACTTCCAGCACCGCTACGTGCGGCGGCGGCTCTGCTCTGCTCTGCCGCTAGATCTGCTGCTATTAACCAGGAAATAAAGTGTGCTTTTGAAGATTACTGGTGAACTGTGGCTGAGGATGCTAGTGAAAAGGCTACTGCTTGTGCTGCAAGCAGTGCCGCAAGAAGCCGTCGGTGAAGAAGCGATCAGAGAGTGAAATCTAAAATTGTCCCAATTTTGTAGTATTAGGGACTTTCTCCAATTCTTAAGATTTTTTTTTCCCTGAACTTAAGGATAACTTAATGAAACTCCTGTACAATCATTATGAACATGAAATCATTAATTGGTGACTTTTATTATTGCAGGTTTACTTTAAAGCAACAGACCCATTCAATGAGAGGTGGCAGAGTGCCTGGATTATCAATGCTTTCTGGGACATTCTTGCATTTTCCTTGCTCTGTGTTATCTGTTATCTCTGGGCACCATCACAAAGCTCCCAGCGGTAGGTTTACAATGACACGTTCTCTGAATTATATTTTATTTTTTCATTTTATTCTGTGGAACTATTTTTGCTCAATTTTACAATAACTCCCACCAGTTATGCATATTCGGACGGCAAGGGAGATGAGATCGACGATGAATAAAACTGAATCCTTATGTAGAGAAACTTCGAAAGGTATCAGTTTAGTAAAACAAGATAGGAAGGATGATAGCGAGACATCTGATCCAGAAGAAGAAACCGAAGAGGGTAAAAGGGAATGAATCTTCAATATTTTTTCAGATCATCTCATGCAGAGGTCTAAACACACAGTAATCATTGGCAACAAGAAAGGGAAAAAACAATCTGCAGACACCACCAAGTTTTAGAAGTGTAGGTAAAGGGTGAAAACACATGGTTCCTAGTTTTGTAGAGGGAAAAACTGTGTAGTTCATTATTCTAATGGCAACCATGCATTTCACATTTCATATTTCAATTGATTTTTAGGGAAAATGATGAAGATTGATTTTAGTGGCCTCAGCCCCGCTTAGTGCAATGAGATGAATTGTGCAATGAGATTTCGATCAAATATGTGTCTATTGTGACCGATTGTGATTTGTTTATGACCAATTGTGACTGGCTAATTGTGACTCGTTGTGACCAATTGTGACTGATTGTGACTTGAAATTCTGAAAATTTTTGGGAAGTTGGGTATGGGTGGATGGGGTGTAATTTCTAATTTTTAATTTTCTAAAAATTTTTAAGTCGTCGGAGCGGCCGCCGGAGTGATGACCGTCTCCGATGGAGAGATGTAGGGAATGTGGTATAGTGAAATGATAGGATGAGGTAGGTGATGTGGCATGAGTAGAAATAATTAATATATATTATATTATATTTTAATATTTAATAAATTTATTTATCACCTGATTTTTGAAATATTTTAATAAGTTTGTTATTTATGAAATATGATCTTTAAAAATAGGAATTATGAATTGTTCCCATTTGAAAACTACAAGTAGCCTGCCCAACTACCTAAAAAGCCCACTAAAGATATTAGCCGAAGTCGATCGTAGTTGGACTTCTTGCTAAAAACCTGTCACCCTTGTCATGTTAACAATTTAATTAAACAAAATTGAATTTTCAACATAGAACCTCAAGTTTTCATATAATATCAGAGTCACGCTTTTGCTTAAAGTTCAAAAGAACATCTAGATATCAAGATTATTATTTTTAAATGAGCCAGGTGGACTTTGATAGCTAAGCCCAACATTATTAGAAGAAAAAAGGCTAAAAAATTCAGATTACTCTACATTTGTGGGTGTAAACTAGTAAGATGGAGAACCAAGAAACGATTTGTTGTCGTTAGGAGCACTGAAGAGGCAAATTTTCAAACTGCATCCCAAGGCATTAGCGAACTTTAGTTGAAGATACTGCATATTTCGAAGAACAGGCCTATTACAGTGATAATAAGGCATCAGAAAAAATAGATCATAATCCAGTAAAAAATATAGGCCTATTACAGTGATAATAAGGCATCAGAAAAAATAGATCATAATCCAGTAAAAAATATAACTACTCATGTTGAGATAGATTGCAACTTTATCAAGAAAAACTGGTAGAAGATACGTATACCTACCGACAAACAATTAGCAAATATTCTTAACGTACTATTATTCCCAAATTGTAGTAAAGTAAAAAAACAGAAGGAATTCTAAACAAATTAAGAAAAACTTTCACCTTCATAATTTCTTTCCCAGCTAAGAAAAGAAATCCACATCTTGCGACCCACCTTGCCTTTAGTTAATGATGAGTGCTCAAAGGTAATAACAGTCAACATGCATGATCTTCAAACGACAAACCGGATAATTATTGTTAATCCCAAATTGAACAATGAGATCGCAATGTGAAATCTTCCTAAATTAATTAAATGGGCCACTCTTGGCTCTGACTTTGAAAATCCAAGTGTGATTTAAACTATTGATTTACGTAACTAGAAGTAATTTTATTTCTTGCTTAGTTTTGGAGGATTAGGTTGGTTATAACAAGCACATCCCTGCTATGTGGAGAACAGCCATATGACCAATTTGATTGTATTTTATTCATCATATATAGAACCGTATGTGTTCATAAACTTTATAGCAAGTAGGATAAATAATTCAAAGCAGAATGACGAGGCCTCATAGAGAGGAAGAGCCAACTATGTGCAAGTTTGTACTATCAATGATTCTTTCATAGTACAACTAGTTGGTTTAGTTGCACTTTTAACACAAAATGAAGATTACAGGAAAAATGCTCTCTCTCTCTCTCTCTCTCTCTCTCTCTCTCTCTCTCTCTCTCTCACACACACACACACACATTTAGAACAGCTTAGCAGCAAAAATGATAGTGAAAAACTGAAACTTTCAGATATATAATTACGATACTGTAATTCATTGTTATACAGATAGATATCGCAGATCTTGAGCGATCACACTGAACCACCTTCTAATGTAAGATTACAAACAAAGAGAATTCAGTTTTAGTTTGTTCACCCTAGTAGGATAGAGGTACTTTTATAGAGCATTTTGAATTCACAACACTGATTCAGAAAAGAGGATAAAGGACCTGCCTTATTCTCAGAATAAAAAAACAGTTACCTCGAGAGTACCACCAAAGTGTTTTGTCATGCAAAAAATCTTGAAAAATTCATGGTTGGAAAGACTTTCCTGCAGAAATTATTCCATTGCAATATGAAGAATCACAACATGAAAATCACAATCTCTATCAAAGCTTATGGGGAAATAATTTTGGAAAATTGGGTGTGCAAAGACTCACATTTGGAAATCAAATTGATTGGAGAACAGATCATCAAAGAGGATATAATGGCTTTATCCTCTCCAACAATTTATCAGCTTCAATAAATCCTCCAAAAGGTCCCAAAGAAGAGTATTTTATGCATTTCCATCTTTTCCAATAATTTAAAAATAGAGCAAGAGTGAATATTTGTCAGGTAAGAAGAACGAAATTTTTTTTTTTGAACAGATAGCATGAGTATTTATCCATAAACCAAAGGCTTACCTGGGGATAAAGGGAAGTACAAAACAATGGAGGTGTAGATGATTGACACTGTTAAATGGAGGCTGATGAAAACCGAATCTAATAAATCAGAAAAGTTAAACTGAATGTCAAAAAATTTCAAGATCGAATAGATGTTTAAAAAAACAACAGTGCTACAAAGTTGAGGTTGGATTTTTTTTTTCCTCACTTCCAAAAACCAATCTATTGTTTAAGTAGTCAATAACAAAGATCTTCCTCCTTGATATGAGTTACACATCTACTGCTATCAAGGGTCAGGACAACAAATTGGCCTCTTTGGAGAATAAAGTTGAAGCCTATCTTGTCGGAGTTAAGTTCTTTCAAACGAGAAGAAATTATGGAAATACTAGTAGAAATATTATTTAATTTACTTTTTAACTTAGGGTCCTTTTGACTGCAAGAGTAGAATTTGGGTGGAAAGAAAATGAATTTTAGATAATTGAATTGTCTAGAACTTGTTCTCTAGGGAATTGTCAATTAATTGTTTTTTATTGGTATAATTTTCCACCTGGAAAATATTAAAAATTTGGATCTTTCAGTGTTCGTTTGGTTTCGTTTTTTATGGAAATTGTCATTTAAAGGGATAGAATTTATTCCAATTCCACTTAAAATTTGTTTCCATTGCACAAAAAAAAACATGGAAAACCATTTTCCGAAAATGAATTCAAGGAAAACCAAGAATTTGTGACCGTGTGGGAGAAAGTGGGAATTTCAATTGCCATGAAAAAAAATCCAATCAAACAATCAAAAAGTGGGAAAATGGAAAACAAATTCCATTTCCATGGAACTGTCACCCTATCAAACAGAGCCTTAGATACTTAATTTAGAAAACATAATTAAGATTTTATTTAATATTTTTTTAGTATTTTATTAGTTGTTTACTCTCTACATTGCCACATTCGATACTTATTTTATTAGTTGTTTACTCTCTAGTATTTTCCTATTTTATTTAGACTAGTTTAAACCATATATAAAGGAGCATATGCATTATAATAGTCAGACTTTGATATTGAACATCTTCTTCTTCTATTTCTTGTCTCTCTTCCTCTTCTTTCAGAATCTTGTTCGTATTCGAATGTGTTCTACGTCACTAAATTTACCAAAAACAATGATAATTTGATAGTAAGGCAGATCTGTTTCCATTCAGAGCTATATATCAGTCTCTAAAAATCAATCAATAAACCCTTTGAAGATTTTAGATATAAATAGAGAAACAAACAAGGTTCAGTATAGAATCTCATAGCCATCAAATGAAAAACTGATTAAATCTTGCAATCCCAATGTTAAAATAACTAAAGCCCCTATAGCGTGTCTAGAATATATCAACACAGAGTTCTGCAAATCAAACACATGTAAGATTGGAGGCATAAAGAAGGATACAGATCTACTTTGGTGCATTGGAAAAGAATACCTGTATCTCTTGTCGTGAGGTGCATCTCTTTGCACTAGATTCTGGCCCACATTTAGCATGTGGCTGACTACAAGGACATGAAATTAACCAGATGAAAATAAGGGGTCTGCAGAGTAACAGCAAGATTCCAAACCAATGAAGGACCAGGTAGTTGTTTACCTAATAAAAAGTCTTCAGACCTCCGTTGAAGGTCTTTGACTGTTGGAATGTGCTCTATTGGAATCACCAAGTAATGCCTACTTCAGAGAATAGACTGGTGAAAGAAATTAGTAGGTTGTTTAAGAAATCAAAATGTTAAGCAAAACAAAGTCATGCCAAAAAGTATACTAAAATTATAGTCATGGAGATGATGAATTGTACTTCCATCAAGTAGACAAATATTGGTAAGTGATAATTCTCCTCAACCTTCTAGATGCCAACAAAATGTTGTCAACGAAAAAGAAGATAAGATATACATAACCAGGTTTTCCATCCAAAGAACAAAAGCAACAGCCATAAAATATGGTGTGTCATGAGTATTCATTCTATAATCAACACAAAATAACAAAATATTTTATAGTATTCGCGAACGGCTAAAAAGCTCCTACGACAAAGAATGCTTCTACGAGAATGAATATTTTTGGTACTAAAAAGAACCGTTTTGTGAACTAAATGGTCCTGGGACATTAGTATGATTTTGAAGGCTATCGCATGCATTGCGTTAAGCTTTCCTAATTCAAATACCACATGCTCAATTATGTACAATGATCAATCAAGAACTGATGATGATGAAAAGAGACCAAGAAACAAGAAAATACTAATCATCTGTCATATAAATGAATATCTTCATTTCCTTATTGTAGCGAATCTAGATCATTACTACCAAAACACAGTTATGAAACGCTCAAATGCAAAACAGGAAAAGCTAAGAAATAAACATGAAAAAGTTCTTGCAGATCCACTCTAGGGTGAGTAATTCTCTGCCCCTGTCGCTGAACTCCATACTATCAATAGTTTATAAGTACTATTTTCAGATACTGCACTCATCACATTTCAGTAAGACATATTTTCGTCATGCCATTAGCACAAAAGTCTGTGTTCCAGATGAGGTTGCATTTGACTCATTACTCATTTGGAAGAAATCAGCTTTCAAGCCAGAATATTCGTAGTTGAATGTAAGTACCAATAGTATTCAAAGGTGGAGATGGAAAACGCGCTAAAGCAACAAAATTGATTCTTAATGAACCAAATAACAAGCGTCCATGATAAGCTACTTTCTTTTTCTTTTCATTTTTTCCTTTTTCCAAAAGGAAATTGATTGTTTTACCTCCACAGAATATGTGCACTTAGCTTTCTAAATAATCTGCATAATCATGTTTATTTCAATTCTATTTTGTCATTCAATTTCCAACTAATTTCAGCCCATATTAGCACCATAATTAGCAAACGAAATCTTACAAAAAGTAACAAAAAGCCAATTCATTTCAACAAACAGAAAAAAATTGATAAATACCAAATAAAAGTCATTTATAATCACTCAACGTCGACTTTGGAAGAAATTAATCAACCGCAACGACCTGAATACACATATAAACTGAAGAAAAATGAAGATGTGAAAAATTAGAGACCTGAATGCAGATGGATTTATATCTTGAAAAGCAACGATCCTATCATCCTGCATAAATAAAAAGCGCAGAATTCATTATTTTGAAACAATAAAAGTTTTGCGCCACCGCGGGTAAGGCGAAGCTGATTGGGGTTGACCTTGTGGAGAAGAGTGGTGGAGGTGGTAGAGCGGGCGATTTGGCAGAAGACGCACGACGATACAGCTCCTTCCATTCCTCCAATTTACGTCCTATTCAATTTTGGGATTTAAGAGTACAAAATGACTTGTAACGGCGTTGTTTAGCCTGTAATAAGTCCATAAAAAAAAAAAATTTTATTACACCCGCTCGCAGTAAAATAATTTTACATATAGGGTTATTTTGAAAAAATATATTTTGAAATAGTATATTGATAGAAAATTTATGATTCAAAAAGAAATAAAAGTTATTGATGTGATGGAAAATATTATTTTATTGAAAAATGTGTTGTTGAAAATGAGTAAATAAACGAGAATGAAAATTTTAACGTGATTCAAATAGGGGCTATCTTTAAAATGGATTAAAAAAAACTAAATTTTTTAATTCAATTTGCTAGAGCTTCGTATCTTTCTTTGAACGTAAATTTGATAGTTGGAAAAATCTCATATATAAGAGCTTAAGTATGGTCCATTTTAAAATTAAGAAACAAGAAAAGTGTGTTTGAGCCACATTATTTTTAAATAGTAGATTGATAGATAATGTGTGGTTGAAAAAGAATGAAAAGTTATTAATGAGATGAAAAATATTATTTTATTGAAAAATGTGTTGTTGAAATTGAGTAGAAAAATGAAAATTTTAATGTAACTCAAACATGGGCTTAAAACTTCAAAAATCATATATTAATTAAAATTTATTTAAGAAATAATCAATTTTATACTATCTAGTCACAAATTATTGAATTAATTGATCATAAATTATTTATCAATCACAAATAAAATTTTTTACTACTTTACAGTCACAAATAAAAAATTTTATAGGTCACAATTTATTCAATGGTCACAAAACAAAATATTTATAGATCACAATTTATTTATCGATCATAAGTCACAAATTTTATAAGTCACGGCTCAAATTTTTATGTCACATATTATTTGTTGTTGACAAAATATCCAATTTATTGGTCACACTCTCAAATAATTAACATATTATTTAATGATCACAAATTAATCAATTTATTGGCCACAATCAATCACAAATGTTGACATATGGTCAAATCTTATGTTTTGATTATAACAAACAAAACGTGTCTATCTCTAATTCTGTACTTCACATTGTTACATGTTGCAAAACTTGAGACAAAACTATTGGACGAAAAGTTGTCGATCAAGGAAGCTCAAGATAAAGATCAATCGAGCACTCGTGAAGAAAAACTTTGCGTCATTTCAAAATCAAGCAACAAATCGAACACTCGCGCCAAATTAATCAAAGATATTAGAACTAGATTTTTTAGCTCTTTTATATAGGTAAAACACTTTAATTCATGGCAAAGACACATTGAAAGCTCAAGTGATGAATTTCTTATGCACGATAAAAATTCACGTCATTAAAATGTTTTGTACAAAAATTATTTTTTCAAAGGTAAGATTTTTCAACCTAATCTTGAATACTATTAAATCTTACTTACCTTGAAATACCTAGCAAAAAATGTCATGCAAAACATTTACTTACTGCAAACAAAACCAAAATTTTGACCCAGAAAAACTTTGGTCATCCGGATGTCTGGATGGGTCGTCCGATTTGGCAGAGAAGTTGGCTTTTTCAACTGCTATAAATGTCAACTCACCTACCTTTTGTAAAGTGGGATTTTGAGCATTCAATTGATATTCCTTTGAGCAAACATTGTATTGATTTTTCATATCACTCATTATCAAATCACTTTACAATTGAAAAGTCTTTTGATCAATTTAATTCTTGAGAATCATTCCATACATCAAAGACTTTCACACCTAACACTTGAGCTTCATTCATTGCTATCTATTAAAGTGTTAGCCTACTTCTCTTCTTGTACTCAACTTTGGAATAATCACTGATTGAGAAGAGGAGATTTCATTTGTAAACTTACTTGAATTGTGGGTCGTGTTGAGATCCCGAAAAGTTCAACGTTGTAAAAGGATCGGTGTTCATTGCTTGTAAGTCACCAGAAACATTGTAAATGGTTGCATTTGATCGAACCTCCACAAATATATTGTTTGCATTCTCTATCCTTCTTCGCTTATTGCTTTCATATTTGTGTTTGATATTTAAATCAATCTAACTAGTTATCACTTGTTGATTATAACTTAATTTCTCAAAAAAAATTTAATCATGAAGGACACTCCACAAATCAACATCCCTTCTTTTATGGCACACACTACAATTATTGGAAAACTAGAATGATAATTTATATTCAATCTATTAATTATAATGTTTGGGAAGTAGTTGAGTATGGTCCCTATAAGCCTACCAGACCATTAAGATAGATGGTCAATCCGATCAAACTATCAACAAACCTAGAGAAGAGTTTGATAAAGATGACAAAAGAAAAGTATCCTTAAATGCCAAAGCCAAAAATTTATTCTATTGTGCGTTGGATAAAAATAAATTTAATCGCATTAGCACTTGTGAATCCACATATGACATTTAACATGCATTAGACGTTACTCATGTCGGTACTAGTAAAATTAAAGAAACAAAAATTAATATGTTAGTAAAGGAGTTTGAGAATTTCTTTATGAAACAATATGAATCTATTGTTGATATGATTACTCATTTTACCGATATTATAAATGTACTAAAAGGATTCGATCGCAAATTTACTAACAGTGAACTTGTGAACAAAATGCTTAGTCACTCTCGGAGGGATGGAGCCCCATAAGGATGTTAATAGAGAACACTAAGTATGTGAATACATATCCTTTTGAAGGACTCTGTGGAACCAAATGATCTACGAACTCAACAATGCCGAAATCAATGAGAAGACCAGAAAGAGAAAAGAAGAATCAAATGAGGTTTCTAAACGCCAAATTGCTTTAAAATCAGCAATTGATGAAGGAACAACAAGCAACAACATGAGTGATGATGAGTTTGATGATTTAGTTCTTTTTGTCAAGAAGTGGAGAGGGTTTCAAAACAATCGAAAATTTCAAAAGAAGGAAGACAAGAATAAAGAAAGAAACAAGAAAATCATTTGCTATGATTGTGACAAACCCGACCACAAAAGAACTGAGTGTCCAAATAAAAAGAAATTTTCAAGAAAAAGACATTCCAAACAACATGGGATGAAAGCGACGATAATGATCACGATGAAGATGAAAGTCAAGAAGAGATCGCCAACATGTGTTTCATGGCAATCAATGATGAGGTGAGATCTATTGAACATTTTTCATATGACGATTTATCTTCCTCCTATGATGAAATTTTAGAAAATTTTGAAAAGTTAACCCTTAGTCATTCTATTCTTAAAAAGAAGCATAAATTACTAAAAAATGAAATAGAGACCAAAAGGGAAAATGAAGAGCATGATTTGTTCGAAGAAAATTTTTCTTTGAAGAAAAAAGTCGAAAATGTAATAAAAATCATTTATAAATTTACTCAAGGGAAAAACAACTTTGACTTAATGCTCGGCAATAAAAAAAATGTGTTTTTAATAAATGAGGTATCGGATATAAACCTTTTTTGAAACAAAAATCTCTTAAAAATCTATTTGTCAAAGCCTCAAATTCAATTTCTTCAACAATTACTTGTAGCTTTTGTAACAAAAATGGACATGTGGCCTACAATTGTCTAACCAAAAAGAAGCTATACTTTGACAACAAGTGGACTCAAGAATTCACTAAAACTAACTACCAAAGACCCAAACTTGTATGGGTACCAAAAATCAAAAATTGAATTATTTTTGTAGGTACAAAGGAAGACAACAAACAAATGGTTCCTAGATAGCGAATGTTCAAAATACATGACCGGAGATAAAACCTTGTTATCAAACTTCAAAAGGAAGAATGGGGGCCATGTCACCTTTGGGGACAATGCTAAAGGAAAAATCATTAGAATTGGAAATATTGGTAATAATCGCTCACCCTCCATTGACAATGTCTTATTGGTAGATAACCTCAAAACATAATTTATTTAGCATTAGTCAATTGTGTGACAAAAGATATCATATTAAATTTGATTCTTCCAAATGTCTCATTGAGAATATTACATCTAAAGAGGTATTGTTTGTAGGAAGCCAAAACAAAGATATTTATATCATAAATATCGATTTTGAAAATAATCAAAAATGTTTAGTGAGTCTAAATGAGGATACTTGGCTATGGCATAGGAGATTAGGCCATGTTAGCATGGAAATCCTTTCAAATTTTCCAAAAATTGCTTTGTCAAAGGTTTGCCAAATCTAAAATTTGTAAAGGACAAAATTTGCGAAGCATGTCAATTTGGCAAACAAGTAAAAAGTTCATTCAAATCAAAATTACATTCATCAACTACAAAATCACTTCAATTACTCCACATTGATCTTTTCGGACCTTCTAGAACCACTCGTTTAGGAGGAAAACACTATGCTTTTGTTATTGTTGATCATTTTTCAAGATTCACTTGGGTTCTTTTCTTGAATCTTAAGGATGAAACTCTAAAGACTTTCAAACACTTTTGCAAAAAGATTCAAAATGAAAAATGATATTCAATTTCAACCATTAGAAGTGATCATGGTGGAGAATTCAATAATCTTGCCTTTGATAATCTTTGCAATGAAAATGTATATGAATATAACTTTTCGGCTCCTAGAACTCCTAAACAAAATGGTGTAGTAGTAAGGACGAATCATACATTACAAGAAATGGCTAGATCCATACTTAACGAAAATAACTTACCAAAATATTTTTGGGCCGAAACCGTCAATACTGCTTGTTACATTGTAAATAGAGTCTTGATTAGTTGCAAGAAAATCAAAACTCCATACGAAGTTTTGAAAAATAGAATCCCCAATATCAGCTACTTTAAAGTTTTCGGTTGCATGTTTTATTTTGAACACAAAATATAATTTAGAAAAATTTGACTCAAAATCTGATATTGGTATTTTCATAGGATATTCATCGACTAGCAAAGCCTATAGAGTATTTAACAAAAGAACTCTAGTCATTGAAAAATCCATGCATGTTACCTTTGATGAGACTAATCCCCTTGGTCATGAGAAAGGTATTGATGATGATGTAGGTTTGGAAGCTCCATTCGAACAAATGAACATTCAAAATCAAAACAAGGAAGTGCCTAACGAAGATCAAACGAAGGAGCCCGATGCTCAAGAAAGTGAAGAAAAATCAACTGAAATTCAAGGTGATCCCCCACTAAGAAAAGAATGAAAGTTTGTTCCATCTCATCTAAATGAATTAATAATAGGGGATCCATCCAAAGGTATCACTACTAGAACCTCTCTTAGAAATTATCTTGGTAGTTGGGCATTCATTTCACAAAATGGGTACAAAATGGATTTTTAGAAATAAACGGGATGAAAATAGAATAATTGTGCGTAACAAAGCTAGATTGGTGGCCCAAGATTACAATTAAGAAGAAGGCATCAATTATGAGGAAACTTTTGCATCGGTGGCTAGATTAGAATCCATTCGGATGCTTCTTGTCATAAAAATTTTACTCTTTATCAAATGGATATCAAAAATGCATTTCTAAATGGCTTTATTCAAGAAGAAGTTTTCGTTGAACAACCTCTCGATTTTAAAGACCATAAAAATCCGGACTATGTTTTCAAACTTCTTCCGACGATTAGTTCGACTTGAAACCCGAGGTGCCATCCAACCCATTTGCCAAATCAACCCTTTTAATTGGTAAGAATGTTGATTTTGCCAATTTTACCGTATAAGTACCCGCATTTCACATTGAAGAACTTTTTGAAAATATGGAATGAATTTCAATTGCAACACTAGAAGAACACGCATACCCACGTCTCATGCAAGAGTTTTATCATAATATGTCGATTTCACGTTCAAGTGAAATTTCTTGTTTGGTAAAAAATAAACGTGTTATCATAACCAAATCACTCATTCGTGACATCTTAGAACTTGAAGTGTGTGAAACACAATTTTTTCTACACAAAGCACATCTCATGCTCGACGGATATGACCCCTCCGAGGCATGCCGTCGCGTCACTGGGAAATTTTTTGAAAATATCACCAAAGTAAGTGCACATCAATTATCTCTTCCATGCAAAATTTTACACAACATTATTACAAATGTTATCCTACCCCGAAAAGGTTATCTCTTCATTCTCGATTCGTTTGTTTTCAGTAGGAAACTTGACTTTCCAACCATTGCATTAGGACTCATGAAACTTGTCTATTCGTCACGAAATGTTAAAGCTTTACCATATGGCATGCTTCTCACCAAAATTTTCAAACATTTTCACGTCTCATTGGATAGTGAAACATTTGTCAAACTTAAACCCACCAACACTATCAATATCAAAACACTCAGACGCATGAAAATCACAAAGGAACATGGTCAATGGGTGGCACACACTAGGGGGATTCGACCCCACCTCGGGTCCATCAACTCTACCCTTTGAGAGTGACGATGAAGGTGACGATGATGAACAAGAAGCTCATGTCCATCCTTGTAATACTCAGACCAGGAAAGTTTAAAAGATTTGATAGGTACTACTCATACCAACAAGTGCACCTTTTTTTTCGCAAGTCCATCGTTAGAAACTCTACAGTTAAGCGTGTTTGGCTTGGAGTAATTCTATGATGGTAACCCCTGGAAGTTTTCTTGGAGAGCATACCAGTGAAGATAAAGTATGCTGAAAAGACCCATGTTGGTACAATGGGGACAGTACATCATCGATCTAACGGTTGGGACAGCCGAAAATCGGGAACTAAGTGCTATGCGGGACAAAGTGCAACGCCATATGGCGGGAGCCACCTCTAGAATCTCAACGCCTGACAACGGATCCTCAAATGGATCAAGCGCGACGAGGACGTCGTGAGTCCAACGGGGATGATTGTAATACCCAAACTAGGAAAGTTTAAAAGATTTGATAGGTACTACTCATACCAACAAAGTGCACCTTCTTTTTCAGAAGTCCATCGTTAGAAACTCTACAGTTAAGCGTACTTGGCTTGAAATAATTATATGAAGGGTGACCCCCTGGAAAGTTTTATTGGGGAGCATGCGAGTGAGGATAAAGTATACTGAAAAGACCCATGTTGGTACAGTGGGGACAGTGCGTCGTCGATCTAACAGTCGAGACAGCCCGTTAAGTGGAACCCAGGTCGTTACAATCCTCCTGACATTCCGGGGCTAGCATCCCTCCTTCCTCATGCAGCAGTTTCACGTTCATCAAGGATCGGTATACTGTGTTGAATGGTCGTATTGATTCTCTTACATCCGTGGTTGATGGCCTTGGTAGAATGCTTCATCGAGTGCTAGCTCATCAGGAAGCCATTCAAGCTCAACAGACTCGCGATGCAGGCACAGAAGAATGCCTTCTACGCCCACTTCTATGCCCAATTTCCTCTACCACCTCCTCTGGAGTCCTAGTCTTAATTCAATTTCACATTATCATGAAATTTATCTTTATTTACTTTACTATGAAAATTTTCTCCCATTTAGTTTCATGTTAACATTTGCTACATGTTGAATATTTCATTGTCATGTTGCTATTTCTCTTCCAGGTTTCTTTGTCTTATGTTTTGATTTATCTTCTTATGTATGCTTCTCTATGTTATATTCTTTTTGCTTATGCCAAAAGGGATAAACATATGAACGATGATTTGCATACTTAATACGATGAATATACATATGATTATTGTGTTAACATGAATAAGAAATGGGGGATTCTTGATCTTTAAAACATATGGGGAAGAACATTGCAAGTGTATAAATCAAATAAGATATTCATTTTATTACAAATCATCTATTGTTTGTCATAATCAAAAATGGGGAAATTGTTGACCTATGGTTAAATCTTATGTTTTGATTATAACAAACAAACCGTGTCTATCTCTAATTCTAAACTTCAAATTGTTACATGTTGCCAAACTTGAGACAAAACTATTGGACAAAAAGTTGTTGGTCAAGGAAGCTTAAAATAAAGATCGATCGAGCACTCATGAAGAAAAAATTTGTGCCATTTCAAAATCAAGCAACAAATAGAGCACTCGCGCCAAATTAAACTAGGGGTGGGCGTGGGTTAGGTTGGGTCGGTTTTTGAGTAGATTCAATGCAGTCAGTCCGGTCAGAGGAAATGCTCGAACTGGCCAGTAAAGAAGAGTATCCCCCGGGTAGTTCCCAATGTTTGGCACTTTCCATACTTTATGGGTGAAACATCAACAAATTCGCCCCAACCCAAACCCAACCCACCACGGTCGGTTTGATTGAAATGCAACCCAACCCAACCCAACCCACGTAAAGATTGAAATCCAACCCAATCCAACCCAACCAAATGTCGGTCGGGTTGGGCGGGTTCGAAATTTGCAAAACTTTTGAACCATGATTCCTTAGGGAAACTGTATTATTTGCATGCTGTGATTAGAGAAACAAAGTAAAGGCAGGAGGTAGGTGGTATTTATTTTGGATGCTATAACTTCAATTTTCTCTGAATTTTCATAAATGATAAAAAGTTCAATTTTGAAGGGGACTAGTCTCTTTAGCTAAAATTATACAAAATATTGCGGCTATCCCTAATTCACCACATTGCCATTCTCCATTGTGATTGTAGTTGGAATAAATGACTTCTTATGTCATACCAAACAGAACACAAATAGTAACATTAAAATAGATCATTTAGTCATATCAGGAAAAATAAAAGTTCGACATGTGAAGCTCATTAGTATACGCACCTCAGTGGTATTTATTTTGGATGATATACCTTCAATTTTCTCTAAATATTCATTTAACTGAGCTTTTGAAACCCTGCAGAAAGCATGTCAAAGACAGAATGCAGATCGTTCAATCTTCTATAACAATTCTCAAGAGTAAATGCATTAAAGCCTTAAATAGATTTCAAGAAACTAAAAACAATTTCATTTGAGTAAAAGACACTAACCATAATGCTAATGCAACTAAACACCAACCTGAATTGCACACTAAGCAAGTAACCAGCCCGCTTTTTCAACACCACATATTAAATTTACGTACTCAAGTAAACCGGATTCAGTATTTTACGTACTCGAGGATTCTGTCCAATTAAATCCGAGCGCCTTAAGGGAAAAACCTTCAAAAGACCAGGCGACCAGCAGCAAACAAAATCTGTTGTCCATAGCAGATGGATGCCATTGGTTTCCCGACTCCATAAATTCCTTCACCAATTGAATAACACTTTCATCCAAGGCCAAGTATTCTGGAGCGCGACCTCCAGGGATTACCAGGGCATCGTAGTTTGAAGCATTCAAACCTTCAAAGTTTCTCTGGAGTAAAATAAAAATTACTTAATTATAAGAACTCACTACATATTGCAAGTACAAGCCGCACAACTAAGA
The DNA here is from genome assembly GCA_035079005.1 of Fraxinus americana. Lineage (NCBI taxonomy): Eukaryota > Viridiplantae > Streptophyta > Magnoliopsida > Lamiales > Oleaceae > Fraxinus > Fraxinus americana. The sequence continues at coordinate 240,792 of CM068722.1, read as the reverse complement.
AAATAGCAAATAGAAATTATGATGAAATGAAGGAAATATACTTACCCAGTTACCCTAGCACTTGATTGCAGACAAAACGATGACCAGCCAACTGGAAAACAAAGACCTCCATTGGCGATTTGAGAGAAAATGACGGCGAAAAATTATAGCTCTTGTTGGCATTGCCTCCGCCTGTGGGAGTATGTGAAACTAGTGGAGTGAGAGTTTAGCCTTTACTAAAGTTTAGGGTTTGGTTTGTCTGTGTGACTATGTTTTGCCGGCTTTTAGTTTAAATGAAATTTGAGGATTTTTTTTTTTAATATGTGGGTCGGGTTGGGTTAGGTTTTTGGTTCAACCCGCAACCCGACCTAACCCGACCAATCTTCATCACCAAAAACCCAAACCAACCCAAAAAAATGAAAAAAACCGACCCAAATCGGTCGGTTCGGGTCGGGTTGGGCGGGTTTTTGCCCAGCCCTAGTTGGAACTAGATGTTTTTAGCTCATCTGTAAAGATAAAGCACCTTAATTCATGGTAAAGACACATTGAAAGCTCAAGTGATGAATTTTTTATACATGATAAAAATTCATGTCATTAACATGTTTTGTGCAAAAATTATTTTTTCAAAGGTAAAATTTTTCAACCTAATCTTGAATACTATTAAATCTCACTTACCTTGAAATACCTAGAAAAAATGTCATGCAAGACATTTACTTACTGCAAACAAAACCAAAATTTGACCCAGAAAAACTCTGGTCATCCGGACGTTCGGATGGCGAACCGGACGTCCGGTTTGCCAGCAACGGTCGAATTTTTGACCGTTTTGACAAGTTTCAAATGGCTACTTTCTGGGGTCATTCGGTTCAGAACCGAACGTCCGGATGGGTCGTCCGGTTTCGGAGAGAAGTTGGCTTCTTTAACTGTTATAAATACCAACTCACCTACCATTTGTAAAGTGGACTTTTGAGCATCCAATTGATATTCCTTTGAGCAAACATTGTATTGATTTTTCATATCACTCATTATCAAATCACTTTATAATTGAAAAGTCTTTTGATCAAATTAATTCTTGAGAATCATTCCATACATCAAAGACTTTCACACCTAACACTTGAGTTTCATTCATTGATATCTATTAAAGTGTTAGCCTACTTCTCTTCTTGTACTCAACTTTGGAATCATCATTGATTGAGAAGAGAAGATTTCTTAGTAAACTTACTTGAATTGTGGGTCGTGTTGAGGTCCCGGAAAGCTCAACGTTGTAAAAGGATAGGTGTTCATTGCTTGTAAGTCACCGAAAGCACTGTAAAGGGTTGGATTGCACCACAAGTCAATCAACATAGTAAAATTGGTCTTGCTCGTGCAGGAGAGCTTGGTAACGGGGGACGGAGATCATTACGTTGGATCGAACCTCCACAAATATATCGTTTGCACTATCTATACCTCTTTGCTTATTGCTTTCATATTTGTGTTTGATATTTAAATCAATCTATCTAGTTATCACTTGTTGATTATAACTTAATTTCTCGAAAAAGTTTTAAAAGCTAATTCACCCCTCTCTTTGTGAGCTAGTCTTGGGCTGTCAACAAACACCCTACCCCATGCTATGCCACCCACAAACCACCATCACCGACCACCACCACACCAACACCATCACCTCACAAGCATCGTCAACATCACCACCGCTAATAACCATCCTATGCAAACCGAAATCAAGTAAACCACCAACCAACAAAGAAAACAATCGCAAAACTCTAAGTAACCATATCAGATTGGAGTAGGAAGAAATCACCCAAAAAAACTCAGAAATCGACCCCAATTTTTCTCTAGTACCGCATGTTACGTCTTCCTACAAGTCATGCTCCATCTCAAGTGCACATCCGGGCAACGCTGCATTGCTGCAACAGAAGCGTCGCGACGTTGTTTCACAGGGTCCCTTTCTTCTGGCACAGAAAAGGACACCGTACGGAAGTAGTCTACTTGAAAGATTGTTTGAAAGACTAATACCCCCTATAATATCATTCGGAACAAAAACCTAAGTGATAGGAGCAGACATTTAAATGCCAAGGAATCATACTAAACGTTTATCAATATCAGAGCTATTTTACAATTAAAATAAACTATTAAAATGGAAAGGAAATTACAACTCAAACTTGAATTAATATTTACAATGTACGGCTGAAGTTGGGCAAACTGCGGCTGCAATTGGGTCAAGGGGATAGTCGAAGCTGTGGTCCTCAGTGCCCTCAATGTATGATATTCTTCAATTACTAGTTTGAAGGCTCCAATGTATTTTTCTCTTTCCCAAGTATTCTCCGCGCTGCTGCATCCACTCCATTTGACCAAGTACTCTTGATGATATTTCCTGAAAACTCGAGTAGTACGATGGTCTAGTATAGCTACTGCAACCTTCTTTCCGGCTTTTCTCGGTTCAAATACATGTCACTTCGGCTCTTTTCTAGATGTGTTCTCCTTGAGTACATCAACATAAAGGATCTTGTGGATTTTGCACCATGAAAGGAGTGCAACTCTTTATACGACTCTTCCAATCCTCTTCATGATGGGTAATGATCCAATATATTTTGACACTAATCTTGAATATTTCCCTCTTGTCGGTTTATAAATGTTTTTGTCAGGGAGTTTAACCATTACCAGATCTTCAACATTAAATTCAAGGAAACAACGCTTTTTGATCTGCAGACTTTTTGTACCATTTCTGAGCTTTCTCAAGATAACTCCGAATAATTTCAATGTTTCGTTTCCACTCTTGAGAGAAGTTTTTTGCTTGAGGGGATTTGGTAATTTGATCAATATCCAAAGTATAAGGGAGTAACGGTTGCTAGCTAGTAGTAATCTCAAAAGGACTCTTATTGGTGGAAGAACACTTTTGGACATTGAAACACATCTGAGCTGCATCCAAAAGTCTCACCCAATTTTTCTACAAAGTAAAGATAAAGTGCCGAAAATATTCTTCCAGCATAGAGTTAAAGCACTACCTCTGTCCGTCAGATTGTGGGTGAAAACTAGAACTTATGCTCAATGTTGAACCGAGAAGTTTGAACAACTTGATCCAGAATCGAATAGAGGATCCCGATCACTGACTATATCCTTAGGCAGTCCCCCAGTATTTGATAATATGTTTGAAGAAGAGTTGAGCTATCTCTTCGGTTGATACATAAGGGCGCTGCAATAAAAGTTACGTACTTTGATAGACGATCTATCACGACGATAATAGTGCCACAATCTCCAACTTTTGGCAATCCAACAATCTGGTCCATCGAATGGTCTAGTTGGGACGAAAAGGGGCTCCAGCAAACCTGCCTTTTTCTGATGATCTGCCTTATCTTGCTGACAAACAAGACAAGTTTTCACATAAGTTGCAATGTCGTCGCATTTGAGCCAGTAGTATGCACGTCGTAATAGTGCAGCAGTGCGTTCCTCTCCGGGATGCCCTGCCCAAATAGTGTCGTGGCATTCTGTGATTAGTGATTTTCTCAAATCTCTGCCCTTAGGGACATATAAGAGGTCTCCCTTAGTCTTCACTAGACCCCCATCGAGCCAAAACTGACAAGTTTTGCCCTATTTGATGAGGTCGACTAAATATTGAGTAGCTGATCCTTATCTAAAAGTGCCCGAATTTGGTCCCTTGTGTTTGTGGTAACTACGCTCCCTCAAAGAGAAGTCATAGAGAAAATGGTGGACAAGTCGACCCCGAAACTAAGAGCATGGGCCACATGATTACTAGATCCAGGATAGTACCCTAGCATAAAATTGAAACTCTGAAAGAAGTTCCTACCAACGAGCCTGCTTGCTTGATAGTTTTGGTTGGGACATGAAGTGACTAACCGCAATGTTATCAGTCTTCACAATAAATGGAGACCCAAGCAAATAGTGACGCCATCCTCTAAGGAAATGGACTACTGCCAACAATTCCTTTTCGTGCGCCGATTAACGACGTTCTTCTTGATTTAGCTTTCGGCTTTCATATGCTACCGGATGTCCTTCTTGCATAAGGACTCCACCAAGTGCAAAGTCTGAAGCATCAGTATGCACTTCGAATGGTTTAGCCATATCCGACAAGCTAACACTGGGTTCGTCCACATCTATTTCTTCAACTTCTCGAAGGTATTTTGGCATTGAAATGACAAGTCTTAATCCTTATCCTTCTTTGTTAATTCAGTAAGTGGCAATGCAATTTCTGAATATCCTTTTACAAATCTTCAATAGTAATTGCATAACCCGAGCTGGTTACCACCGTGTTTTTGCTTCATCTCCCTCTTTGATCCGAACTTTCCAGTATCCGGACCTGAGATCGATCTTTGTATAATACCTCGTCCAGCTCAGTCGGTCGAAGAAATCCACGACTAGTGGAATAGGGTAGCTATTCTTGACAAGTGATCTTATTCAAAGCTCGATAGTCATAGCACATTCTAAGAGAACCATTAACCTTTTTCTAAAACAACACGGGAGCTCCATATGGTGATTTCGCAGGCACGATAATCCCACTTTCCAACATTTATCACAATTGTTTCCGAAACTCTTCAAGTTCCAGCTGAGACATACTGTAGGGTGCCCTGGAGGGAGGTTTGGCACCTGGAATAAGCTCAATCTCATGATCGATTACCCTCATTGGTGGCAACTTCTTTTGTAACTCATCCGGCATGATGTCCTCAAATTTCTTAATAAGCCTTCTGACCGGCTTTGGAATAGGACCAGTTGTCTCATCGATCTCTTCTAATCGAAGAGCGCACAAAATGATGGTTCATTTCTTTTGAAACTCTTACCAAATTGCATGGTCAAGATACTCTTCTCACTCATCTTCTCAGCTTGTGTCGTGATGACGCACAATTTACTACCATCATTAGTAATGAATCGGAATATGGCAACACTCTGTCTTAGTATCCCGAAAAAATTCTAATTCCAAAATAAGCTTGAAGTCATCCATTTGAACTTTCGACAAATTTGTCATTCTTTTGAAAGGACATTCTTTGATTGACACAGATTTTGCTACTCCGGCTATTGGTTGAGTAGCGAAGTTGATTGCTTTGACCTTTCCATTACCTTTTTCCAGAACAAATCCGAGCTGCTCTACTTCTATACTTGTGAGGTAGTTGTGGGTAACACTAGTATCTACCATAGCCTTTATTGGCTTTCCATTGATCTTCACATCAATGTACATTAGGTCATTGGCGCTACAAATGCGAGCCTTTGATTCTTCTATCTTTACCTCTTTCGGGGAACATCATCCTTTTTAGTAGCTCGGTACGATAATATTGCACCGATATGAGAATGCACCAACTACATCTTTATCCTCTTTGGAGTCAGTCTCACCGTAACAACTAGCTTGTGGGATATCTTAATTTCAACTCATACGGCCACTCGCTAGTTGACAGTATGCATTCAACATCCGTTTTTAGGACACTTTGCCACCCGACGGGGTCCTTCACATAAAAAATACATCAATTTAGGAGTGGCATCAGATCTGTCATCCGTTGCTTTTCCTTTATTCCAATTGTTACTACTACTGCCGTTATAGTTGTTTTGATATTTCCCTTGAAAGTTACTCTGACGGGTGCCTTGATAGGCTCCTTTCTTATTATTAGAGTAATGCTCTCCCCCATTTGAGTTCGAGTTGAGTCTATAAAGTTTGCTTCCACCTCCAATAGCTTGACTAATCCCTGAAGGTCGATCTTTTCTCGACTCAGGTTGATAGTCACTTAAACATTTGGGGGCTATCATTACCGCACTCAAATCAGTAACCTTCTGTCTCTGAAGTTTCTTACGTGTTCACTGTTTCAACTCTTCCATGAAGGTGAATAGCTTATCATTTTCCGACATGTCTCAAATATTCAACGTATGCCTTGAAAAGACTTTCACATACTCTCTGATGGAACTTGTATGTTTTAGTTCTCGTAGTGCACGTCGTGCCTAATATTCCACATTCTCTGGAAAAAATTGAGATCTGATCGCTTCTTTAAGAAGATCCCAAAAATCTATTCAGACCATGTTGGCCTGAATATCAGCATACTTTGTTCGCCACTATAGTTTTCTTTCTCCACCAAGATACATGGTCGTTGTTGTAACCTTTATTGCTTCATCTTGGATCTAAGCCGCAAGAAAATATTGTTCCATATCAAACAAGAAGTTCTCGACTTCTTTTACATCGCATACCCCTCCGTAGGTACACGGTTCCGAAATTCTGAACCTAGGAACATGCTCTCGTGTGGGGGCTTGCCCATTACCAACCACACGTTGAAGAACTATTAATTGAGCTCTCAACGCTTCCAGTTCGTCACAGCTTTGGCATTGTCGTGAGTTCGTAACAGCATCGCATCGCTCTGCAGCAATACTGGGCGTCGCTACTAAGAACGGAAAGGTCCCAATGCTACTTACTGGACTACAGCTGGGACTTGGTATGTGAGGAGAGTACTTACCAGACGACGACTAGAAGTGCGAGGGGGAGAGAGGTATGGTGGATTGAGGAAATATATTAGGGTTTGGGATTTGGATATTAGATGAGGAATTGTTATTTATGTTTTAAATTAAAAAAATAATTATAATCTAATTTTTGAAGTTGAAAATTTAAATGTATGGTTGGGTGTAATTTTCACTTGATAGTTATAAGTGTATCTAAATTAAAACATGTAAAATTTTAGTGAATCCAGTCCAAGATACCCCCAGATAGGGCAAAGGCGAGCAAGTCCAAGCTTAGGTTCGGCCACTAGTGTTGAATTTGGGCCAATATGGAGGAGGAAAAGAAAGAGAGAGGGGGAAAAAAGGGGTCCCATTCGTGAATTCAAAAAAGTGTATTCATTATGAACGAAGAATGCTCGGTTCCTTTTTAGTCGTCGGGTCAATCCTTTGTGTTACTCCCTCTAAAATATTTGCTTTATGTATGCATCTAATCAATTTAACAGATAGGAATTTTATTACCCTATCATTAGCGAAGTATTTGATACTTCAATAAAAAAGTAAAAACGACCATAAGACATGAATCATGCTACTTGTATAATTTTATTTGATAATTTTGGTTAACAACTCCCACTTGACAACATCTTATTAATTCATTTTGTTAACGTCTAAAATTGAATGGACAAAATTAGAGCCAACTTAAGATACCAATGAACATTCAAGGGGAATAAGTGGAAGAGATTCATATCACTGTCAAGCAATCTTCCCACTTTTCCAATTATAAGGGATCTTTTAAGTGTTGAAATGAGTATTCTGGGTCCTCTCTTTTTTTCTGTCGGATCCCCCCCCCTTTGCATTCTGAACCTTTTTATAGGAGGAATATCCAACGACTAGAACTCCTGTCTTGTCAACGTAGACAGCCGAACTGAGCTGAGTCATGTGCTGGCGCAACAGGGTTGGAGCCCGAACTCAACTCTGTCCTATTGGCCGTCAGGTGATGGGACAAGTGAGCTTCAATAATAAATGCAAAGTCTTAGCTAGGCAAGCTAAGACATCTGATTGCAGGACTAGGTGGGCGCTGACATAGGAGCTTTACACGTGTGCCTCTCTGACTGGTAACTTAAAGATCTTGTCAGTGATCCATAATCATTAATCACTATTGTGCCTTGAAGGACTACAACGGCTTGTCGAGTAAGTTACTTAGAGCCGAGCTGACCTCGTATGTCCGAACTCGCGTCATTCTACCCTCGTTGGAATATGATAGTTCGAGCTGGACGACCTTCGAGGTCGGTATCAACAGTTACCCCCCAGGTCAGTTCTTATTTTAAGTAAGAAGCTGACCTTTCTCCGAAATAATGCGGCACAAGTTCCAACTCGCGTAATAATTGCCCCCTCAGCTTGTCAGGTACACCTGTCGCTTAGGGATTGGTAGGGCGCCCCTTTCTTTGATTAGCATTGATTGACAGCTGAATAATCAATTTAATTTTCCCAACGATTCAAAACCCGCCTTATAATATTCCTATTTTTCCCTCTCCTTATTTCATTCACGTTGACACTTCAAATTTCTCAAATTCCTTAGACCCACCGATTCTTGGCTTTCTTCTTTTATGAAATTTTTTCAAGTGAAACCATTATCCAGGTATTTCTTTCACTTACTTGGAATACCTTTTTCTCGTTACGCATTACTTTTTCCTCCACTTGCTTATATGAGTTCGGACGAATCTCGTGTATAGTCCTGGGGAAATCGACAGGAAGAATCTGCGTCTTCTTCATCCACCCCGTTGTATAATCCTTCCTCCGCTAGTTCCGACTGTCAGGAGGTGTTCACACCTGTTCCCATTGCGTCATATTACCCTCTACCATCTCCTCCAAATCCAACATCAAATTCACCTAGGAGCATGGAACACAGGTGAAAAATAAGGGAGGAGAGAGCACGAGAAGAGAGTAGTAGTGGGGACCGAACTTGGGGGGCAAGTAATTTTAGGTCGGTAATAACGGAGAGCTCGTTAGCTGCGATCAGGAATAGGTTCGGCATTCCACCTTCCATAGAGTTAGTCATGCCTTCCTCCTCTGACCGAGCTAACAGTCCTCCTGTAGGATGTGTGGCCCTTAATAGTGCTATTCTTTAGGCAGGCCTGAGATTACCTTTTCCCAGGATCATTAGGTCGTTTTTTTCATCCTGGGGAATAGCCCCTACACAATTGTGCCCAAATGGGTGGAGGACCCTAATAGCGACCCTAATTTTATAGAGACAACTAGGTCATCCAGAAATGGATGTTTCCCAGTTCAACGCCCTTTTCACCTTTAAGGAGGATGGGAAGAAAACGGGTTGGTGGTATACTAGTGCTAGGCCCAGGACGGGGGGTTCACTAGTCTTCGGTTAATGGGTGGAAGGAAGAATTCTTTTTCGTTTTAGGGGATTGGCAATTCCATCCCGACGAGGTGGAGAGGGGGGATGTAGTTCCTACACTTTACCATTCCCTCTGTAAGTGAGGATTCTTACAGTCATTTTTCCATGCAATCATTCTTTGAAGTGGCTAAATCACCATTTTTTTTTGTTCTTGCAGATTACCGACCTTGTCACCTGAGTTCAACAATTCAGGCACGGGCGGACTCCATACGAGCCCTCTCACCTAAGGACAGGTCCTGTAAGTTCGTGATTACGAACGATAATTTGTTTAGAGCTGGGCTACTCCGAGCTTTGCCTCCTCCAAGCTCAACGCAAAGCAGATCTCGAAGCTCAGCTCCCACCTCTTCCCGTAAATCAGTTCTTACATCTCGTGAATCCTGTTTGTTCTTCCTTATCGCTAATTTGATTTCTTTGCATTTTTCAGACCAACAACAGGACATGCTGAGTTTCCGAGCTGCCAAAGCGGCTAAGGCAGCTGAGGCTGCGAAGAGAAAAAGGGAGGAGGTCGCTCCCCAAAGTAAGGGCCAACCTACGGTGGCTGAAGAGGAGCTAGAAGATGAGCAACCTTTGCAAAGGCACCGTTCTGCCGATCTCCCGGTTTCTACCCTTCCTCCGGACTCTCCTGTTCCTACGGCAACTCCGGTGGTCACCGCAGCTTCATCTTCCAAGTCCCAGGGGAAGTGTCCTGACCTCCAGAGGTCAGGCGTCGAAGAGCTGGTTGGACGCTGGCCTGAAATACTACTGGACTTCCTCCGAGCTCCTTCTCCAGCGAGGGAGTCAGTGGCTGCGTTTCCCTCTCCCCTCAGGGAGTCTGCCGTTCTACTATCGCGAAGCTGGAGTGATAGAGAGCAGGGCCATGTTAACGACATACCCATAGGGGAGAACGTCCTTGCAGCACAGTTGTAATGCCACAGGGCTGTCCTCCATATGTCTTCGGTGGTGGATAAGGTAAAGTTTTACTTTCAGCACGTCGTACTTCGAGTCAACGATTGCTTTACGTATATTTCATGTTATCTTCATGTTTCTCAGGTCAAAGCTGAACTCGATTCGGTGCAAGAGTTCAAAGCTAAGGCTGAAAAGCTTTTTACGGAGGTTGAGACGGAGAGGGCAGCCTTTGCTGAGGAAAGGCGAGGTTACGAGGACCGCCTAAACAAGATGGGGGTGGAGCTCAATGCCAGTCTCTCTACGGAGCACAAACTGCTTGACGAAAATAAGGCGTTGCAGATATGGGGAGAGAAAGCGAACTCCCGGGCTGAGCTTGAGAAAAAACGAGCTGACGAGGTAGTAGCTCAGGCGATGGCCCTCAAGAAGGAAACTGAACTAAGGGTTTCTAAAGCTGTGGAGGAATGGAGGGCTTCTCCAGCCTTTGATGCCATCGCCCAAGAAGCGTATGTCCTGGCCATGAGTGAGATCACTAAATTTATCAATCAGCAAAGGCCGGACTGGGATACTGCTTTCCTAGTGGATGCTCAGAAGGAGCAGGAAAAAGAGATGGAGCAACTTCTGGACGCTACTGAAGCTCAACAAGCTCAACCTCAACAGACAATAGCTGAAGAGCTTCATTCCCTTCCCCCTAGTTCTTAATTTTACGTGTTCCTTTGTACTCCTGTTGGGCCTATGTACTACTTCTTTTATGAATAGAACGTTTTTTAATTTGATGTGTTTTTCTACATTTATGCTCTTAAACATGAACGAACTTAGGGTCATGGGTCGTAACTTTCATAATTGGTTCGTGCAAATTCCTTGTAGAAATCAGACAGAGTGTCGTAGTGAAATTTCTTGTAGGAATTACGCTAAGTGTTGCAGCACTTACAACATTTAGCTCGGCCTACTTCATGAGTAGGGCTTTATGGAAATTCCTTGTAGGAATTACGCTAAGTGTTGCAGCACTTACAACATTTAGCTCGGCCTACTTCATAAGTAGGGCTTTATGGAAATTCCTTGTAGGAAGCTTACAACATTTAGCTCGTCCTACTTCATGAGTAGGGCTTTACGGAAATTCCTGATAGGAATTACGCTAAGTGTTGCAGCACTTACAACATTTAGCTCGGCCTACTTCATGAGTAGGGCTTTATGGAAATTTTTTGTAGGAATTACGCTAAGTGTTGCAGCACTTACAACATTTAGCTCGGCCTATTTCATGAGTAGGACTTTATGGAAATTCCTGGTAAGAATTACGCTAAGTGTTGCAGCACTTACAACATTTAGCTCGGCCTACTTCATGAGTAGGGCTTTATGGAAATTCCTGGTAGGAATTACGCTAAGTGTTGCAGCACTTATAACATTTAGCTTGGCCTATTTCATGAGTAGGGCTTTATGAAAATTAACCGCATTTTTCCAAAAAACGTACTTTTTATTTATAGTCGCAACATATTACAACTGCCTACTGATAATACTTTTTGAGGTGCTCTGCGTTCCAGGGGTGTAGCAAGGGTCTTCCTTCCATATCTTCCAGCTCGTAGGCTCCCTTAAGCAATACCTTGCTTATTTTGTAAGGACCCTCCCAGGTCGGTCCCAAGGATCCGGCATTCAGTTCTTTTGTTGCCAAAGAGACCTTCCTTAAGACAAGGTTGCCAACTTCGAATTCTCGTTTTCTTACTTTTTGGTTATAATACCTCGCATTACGTTGTTTGTATACTGCATTTCTGATTTCGGCAGCATTCCTTTTCTCTTCATCAGATTGAGCTCTTCTCGCATCATCTGCTCGTTTCTGTCTTCCTGATATGTCAGACATCTAATAGAAGGGATTTCAACCTCAATGGGGATCACAACCTCCACTCCAAAGGCTAAGGAAAAGGGGGTTTCTCCGGTGCTATTTCTGGCGGTAGTTCGGTAGGACCATAGCACACTGGGGAGTTCCTCTGCCCATCTTCCCTTAAGAGTATCGAGCTTCGTTTTTAACGTGTGCTTGATAATCTTATTGACAGCCTCAACTTGGCCGTTAGCTTGGGGGTGATTTGGGGTGGAGAAGTATTTCCATATCCCCAGCTCTTCACAGAGGTTTGCAAAACGAGCGTTGTCGAATTGTTTCCCATTATCGGTCACTATGGAGTGAGGTATCCCAAACCTGCATATGATTGACTTCCATACGAACTCAGTGGTCTTGTGCTCTGTGATCTTTGCCAAAGGTTCGGCTTCAGCCCACTTGGTAAAGTAGTCAACTGCCACTATTGCAAACTTCGTCCCTCCTTTTCCTGTAGGCATCGGACCTACTGGTATGCTATCAAACCTTTCGATTCCTTCGCTTGTTGCCAACCGAGCTAAGGCGTCAACATGACCGTTTTGAGTTCTTGGGACCTGTTGAACATGGACGCTTTTAAAATTCTGGAGCTCCTTTTTTACAAGCTGGAGATACTTGCCTATCCTCTCTTCCTTAGTTTGATAAGACTCGTTGACTTGGTTTACCACTAGTTGGGAGTCACTATATGCAACTAACCAGTTAGCTTTCATCTCATTTGCCATTCGGAGGCCGGCTATCAGGGCCTCATATTCAGCCTCGTTGTTAGAAGCATTGAAATCAAAAGGCAGTGCTTCACAGAACAATTGCTCGTTTGGGCTTATCAAAATGATCCCCGCCCCTGCTCTTTCATCCGTGGACGATCCGTCAACAAAAAGTTTCCAAGGCGTGCCAGGAGGTGAATCCTCCATTGAGTCCGAACTGAACTCTAGAATGAAGTCGGCAAGTGCTTGGGCTTTGACCGAGGTGCGCGGTTTGTACTTTATGTCGAACTGGCCGAGCTCAACTGACCATTTCGCCAACCTTGCTGAAGTGTCAGGCTTCTGCAGGACTTGCCGTAAAGGTTGATTGGTTAAGATCTCAATGGGATGCTCCAGAAAATAGGGCCTTAATTTCCGAGCTGCAATTATCACCGTGTAAGCCAACTTTTCCAATGGTGAATAACAAACTTCAGCATCATGCAGGGCTTTGGAAACATAGTAAACTAGATGCTGTACTTCGTCCTCCTCACTGGTCAGGACCGCGCTTACGGCATGTTCTGATATCGCCATGTAGAGCACGAGTGTTTCTCCCTCTCTTGGTTTCGATAGTACAGGTGGTCGAGCCAGGTGTAATTTCAATTGATCGAAAGCGACCTGGCATTCTGACGTCCATTCGAACTTTTTTCCTCCTTTTAATATGTCGAAGAAGGGCTTGCACTTGTCTGTTGACTTCGACATGAACCTGCTGAGGGCAGCTATCTGTCCTATCAAACTTTGGACTTCCTTAGGTCTGGCTGGCGGACGCATTTCAATGATAGCCCTTATCTTTTTTGGGTTGGCTTCGATCCCTCTGCGGTTCACTAGGTATCCTAAGAACTTCCCCGAGCTGACTCCAAAGGCACATTTGCGAGGGTTTAGTTTCATTCCATATGTCCTTAGGATCCCGAACATTTCAGCAAGGTGCTGTTGATGTTCCTGAGCCTTAGTACTTTTGACCAACATGTCATCCACGTATACCTCCATAGTCTTGCCAATTTGTTTGGCAAACATGGAGTTAACCAGGGGTTGGTAGGTTGCTCCAGCGTTCTTAAGACCAAATGGCATAACTTTGTAGCAGTACAGACCTCTGTCAGTGATGAATGCTGTGTGCTCTTGGTCGGGTTCATACATGGGGATCTGATTATAGCCCGAATAGGCATCCATGAAACTGAGCAGGTCGTGCCCAGCAGTGGCGTCTACCATTTGATCAATTCTCGGTAAAGGGAAACCATCCTTGGGGCAAGATTTGTTCAGGTCAGTAATGTTACAGCCCATTTTTAATTAGTTAAAGTCAATGGTTGAATTGTCAAGGTCAAAGTCAATATGGACTTAATTGGAATAATTTTTTTGGGGCTTATGTTATATTTAAGAAAATTGAGGGTTAAGATGGACTAATATTGAAGTGGAGGACTTACTTATACATCATATGATAGTTGAGGGACTTCCTATGCAATTAGCCCATAATTTTACCAAATTTTAAACCCAATTCCTTACCTTTCCACCCTATTCATGCAGAGAGGCCCAGCTGAAGCAGTGACCGAAAGAGAAGAAAGAAAGGAGGAAGAAAAGGAGGAAAAAAGAAAAAGAAAAAGGAAGGAAAAAGGGAAGAAGTGGTAAGTGGCGATTTTCTCCATTTTAGGTTCAATTTATCCTATTTTTTTTCATGAGATAAGGAATATATTATGTCAATTTTCTAGGGTTTTTATTTGGCTCGAAATTTCAAATGTAGGTAAAAGATTATGGTTTTTAGTTCAAGTTTTCTTGGTGGTTAGCTTTCATTTACATTTAAGATAAGAAACTCTAATTTTGGGCACACCCTAGAATTTCTAATTTGATTCTTGAGTAAGGATAATTGTGGGAAATGGTTGTGATGATGAAATATTTACTTGGAAGTATATATTTATGGAAGAAGACGAAAATCTAATGGAATGAATTATGATTACTAGTTATCACTAGATTGAAGTGGGTATTTGCATATATGCTCGGATTGAAGGTTATGTTGATGAGTTGGTCATTAGTAAATGGACTAGAAAGTGAGATTAGCTCCAATGGATTAAAGGAATAATTTGGGAAATTTATTCAAGTATGGAGGAATTAAGTTATAAGAGCTTGTATGTTAATACTAAGACTACTTTCTATGGTGGTCGCTAAATTGATTATTCATATCGTATTTCAGGTGATGACGAGAAGATTGGAAACGTCTATCAGCCAGTCTAGCTTGTAGCTCGTATTTTGTGAGTGGAAAACCTTATTTTTCAGAAATAAATATTTATTAAATATATATTATATCCAAAAGTTAATTATTACCTATATTTGATTTGACGGCATGATTTCCAAAATCTAATGGATTTTTGTAGTCACTTTACTTTTAAAAGTTAAATCTAGTTCATTGAAATTATTTCTCTAGCATGTTATTCATGTTATATATTTTAGCATATTTATAGTTATTTTAAAACCATCGGAAAGTACCCAGGTGATTTTACCCGCTCTGCACTGATGTGAATGTGTTTCCACGGTGTATGACCAGATTATCAGAGGTCTTTGGGATCCACTCTCGTACACATATAGGCTTTGGGCCGTGTATTATGGTGATTAGCCTTTGGGGCAGCTCTGCATACGTATGACCAGTTTATCAGATTATCAGATTTGAATGGTTTTGCCTTGTACATCGAGATTACTCTGTACATGAGTAAGGCTATTTATTGGGTACTTCTTGGTGTGATTATTTAGTGTATCATTTATATTCATTCAGTTTTAGATTCACAGATTTTCAAATATCAGATAATAGTTCATTTCAGAATATAGAATTAAGCTATTTCAGTTACAGAAATACAATTTTAACTTATAGAAACGACAGCGTTACACATATTTATGTTGATACCAGATTGTCTATACTTGACATATCGTCACAGTTGGCACCATTTTGTTGCGGTGAATAAAGTGCGGTGGTTTCATGTATGATTCTGTGTTGTGCACAGAATTCAGCAAATTGTGCTTCATACTCACCACCTCGATCACTTCTCAATACCTTAATTTTCTTATTAAGTTGATTTTCAACTTCATTCGTTTAGAGAATAAATTTCTCTATAGCTTCATCATTTCTTTTAAGTAAGAACACATAACATTATTTTGTACTATCGTCAACAAAAGTAATGTAGTACTTGTTGCCACCTCTTGTTTTCACAAATTTTAAATCACATATATCGCTGTGAATTAAATCAAGTGGTTTTGTATTCCGTTCAATTAATTTAAATGACGACCTTGTCAATTTTGCAATAAATCAGATTTTCAGTAAAAATGTATAAATGGAAAAAGTATATGTATTTGCGAACTATCCACTCACTGAGTTACAAACTCATATATTTTGTCATGTTTTTCCTATCAGGAGGCCGCTGAAATTGAGATACCTGGAAAGCCTGTTGAAGTTCAAAGCCTGACTACCCATCATTAGGTTGCATGATTTTAACCATATCTAGCATGTAAATGTTTAATTGGGAACCTATGTCATAAAACACTTGGTCTAATATTTTGTGTAATGTTCATTTTGTCGATGTGTTGCTTCATTGTTGTAATGCATGCATGCAAACATGGTGTTTTGAAGTAGAAGTGTTCGTTCAAGTTTAATTCCATATTGATTTAGTTGTGGTGGCATTGATGGATTTGGTGATCCCAAAATATTTGATATTGATTATTGTATGGGGTCTTTTGTAAATTTTTAGGTTGGTTTTGTTCTATTTTCAGGGGAAACTCTGCCAAAATTTTTACAAAAATATTGTATTCACAAAATAGTCAAACAGTCGTAGAACAGTCTATGTGGCCTTGGTGGTGGGTCCAGCATCTAGTTGGAACTCATCATCGGCGCACGTCACGTCTGGGTCCACTAGGGTGACTCGAGACGGGGTCGTGTCAAGTAAAGTCTATGCATACCCTCCAATCGCCGTTGTTCTTTTTGACCAGCACCGGGTTTGCGATCCACTTTGGATATTTTGCTTCGTGGATAAAGCCATTCTTGAGCAGTTTTTGCACCTCCTTGTTAAGAGTTTCATACCGTTCTGGATTCAGAGGCCTCCTTCTCTGCTGTTTTGGTCGTATTGAGGGATCAACGTTTAGCTTATGGTACATGATTTTGGGATTGATCCCTTTCATGTCGGCATGCTCCCAAGTGAATACGTCGAGGTTTCCCTGGAGGTAACCGATGAGCTGATCCCGAACTGGGGGTTGAAGATCGTGACCTACTTTTAGCTCTTTTGGTGGAATGTCTGTACTGAACTTGATGACATCTAATTCTTCCACGGGTTCTCCTCCCCGTACTTTTAGTCGCGGGTCCAGCAGATCGGGGTAGGAATCTACTATGCGCGCCACACCGACCTCGGGCCTTGGCATTCCGTCACACTCCCAGCACTGGCTTTCTATCACTCCAACTAAGGGCCTGGGGAGATCTACGTTGCAAGCCCTTGCTTCATCCTGATTTCCACGTATTACGCCTGGACCACTTAGAGTTGGGAATTTGAGGCAATAATAATATATTGAGGTAGCGGCTCGCAGTTCATGCAATAAAGGCCTCCCCAATATGGCATTATAGTTTGAAGGGATGTCCACATGTCCACCACTATGAAGTCGGCCAAAATTCTCCTGTGGCACGGGGGCTCGTCGAACTCTACACCGAGTACAATCTGCCCTCGAGCTTCAACTGAATCCCCGGAAAATCCTTATAACTTCCGAGGATATGGCTGGAGGTACCTATCTTGTATGGCCATCTGCTTCGAAGTTCGGTAGTAGAGGACATTTACCGAGCTTCCGTTGTCCACTAGGGTCCGATGTACTTGAACCCCAGTCACATTCATCGTAATGACTAGTGCATCACTCTGATCTTATAAAACTCGCTGTGCATCTGTTTCCGAGAATCCGAACCACTCAGGGTCCTGAGAGGCACCAGTTACTGACGGGGGGCATCTCATACTGGAACTTTGGTACACATAGGCGTCACGCGCCAATTTACGCCTAGTTCTTCTTGATCCTTCCAAACATTGGTTTCCACTTATCAACATCCAAATTTCAGCACGGGGTTGTGACTCTCGACCTTGGGGCTCCAACCGTGCTTGTTGGTTTCCCCCTTGCTGGTCCGACTGTCGAGGGCCAGCGGGGACTGTTTCCTGCGGCTTTACAACAAATTCCTGTAAATGGCCTCGTTGAATAAGTGTTTCCACTTCTTCCTTAAGGTTCTGGCAGTTGTCAGTGTGATGTCCTGTCGTTCTATGATAACGACAGTACTTTCCTTAGCCTTTTCCAGTCGTTTCTTTCCTCCCAGGCGGAGGTCGGCGAAAAGATTCCTTTACTTCGGTCTGAAGGAAGACTTCCTCTAACGTAGCGTTCAGAGGGTGATAGTTGCGGAATTTATCGGGATATGGTCTAGAACGACCCTGATCTCTCTTATCTTTCCTTTTTTCCCGACCTGGGTCTTTCTCCGTGTGCCTTCCCTTCGTTCGCTGGGGAGACTGGAGAATTTGCTTAGCGTCTTCATGGTCTGAGGTGGCTTCCTCAGCACTTATGTATTTCTCAGCTCGGCCCAAGAGTTCATGATATGTCTGTGGGCCGTCCTCATAGACAGACCACCAAAACATCGTTTTGGGTCTCAGGCCGGACAAAACTGCCATGAGTGCGGCATTGTCAGAGATTTTCTCCACTTCCATAGATTGTTTGTTGAACCTGTCCAAGTAACTTTTGAGGGATTCTGTTTTTTCTTGTTTGATGCTTACCAACCTTTCTTTTAGTGTGGTCCTTGCCTTTGACCCCATGAATTGGGCGAGGAACGCAGTAGCAAGGTCGTCCCAGCATTTTATAGACCTCTGATGTAACCTTCTAAACCAGCGTTGGGCTTTGTCTCCTAGTGTTAAGGGGAAAGCACGGCACATGATGGCATCATTTGCTCCCTGTAGTTCCATCCAAGAGGAATACTTGTCAAGATGGCTGAGGGGGTCTCCCTCTCCATCATACCCAGTTATTTGGGGCATTTTCATCTTTTCAGGTAGTGGTTCCGCCAGAATGTCCTCAGTGAACGGTGAGCGGCGCTTAGTAATATATTCATCGGTGCTTCCCTTGCTTTTGGCTTCCAGGTCCGCAATGCGCTTCTTGAGAGCACTCACTTCATTCTCCGGCCGCTCACTAGCGTGATTCCTTTGGCGCTCAGCCTGCTTTTTGGTGGGTGTCAAGGAATGCTGAGAACCCAGCCTGTCAAACACGCTATATGTTCTTTTAGCGTTTGATTTTGTCGCCGCGGGGGAGCTCAAGACTTCTTCAGTTTGACTCCTAGAAGAGCCTTCGCCTGAGAAATGTAAGGCTCTCCTAGTAGGAGGTCGTCTAGTTCTTTCCTGATGGGAATATTTCACTTCGTTTTCTTGCGGAGGACGCCTAGCTTGGTTTTGTTCCAACCTGCAGACAATGTTTGTTAGTTTTTCAATTGCTTCCTTCATTGTTGCCATTTGTGGGTCAACAGTTTCGTTCCGACCTCGTCCTTCAGAGTTCCTGGGATTGCTACTTCGTTCAGGACGGGTATGGGACTGGTTTCCAGATGCTGAAAATCCGTCCATAATGCTATCCGGTAAATCGTGTGTGGAGATGGGGCCGTTTTTCAAGTTGGGGCCCTCCTTCTAGCGCCAAGCTGTTGACGTCTAAAATTGAATGGACAAAATTAGAGCCAACTTAAGATACCAATGAACATTCAAGGGGAATAAGTGGAAGAGATTCCTATCACTGTCAAGCAATCTTCCCACTTTTCCAATTATAAGGGATCTTTTAAGTGTTGAAATGAGTATTCTGGGTCCTCTCTTTTTTTTTTTTTTCTGTCGGACCCCCCCTCCATTCTGAACCTTTTTATATGAGGAATATCCTGACGACTAGTACTCCTGTCTTGTCAACGTAGACAGCCGAACTGAGCTGAGTCATGTGCTGGCGCAACAGGGTTGGAGCCCGAACTCAACTCTGTCCTATTGGCCGTCAGGTAATGGGACAGGTGAGCTTCAATAATAAATGCAAAGTCTTAGCTAGGCAAGCTAAGACATCTAATTGGAGGACTAGGTGGGCGCTGACATAGGACCTTTACACGTGTGCCTCTCTGACTGGTAACTTAAAGATCTTGTCAGTGATCCATAATCATTAATCACTATTGTGCCTTGAAGGACTACAACGGCTTGTCGAGTAAGTTACTTAGAGCCGAGCTGACCTCGTATGTCCGAACTCGCGTCATTCTACCCTCGTTGGAATATGATAGTCCGAGCTGGACGACCTCCGAGGTCGGTATCAACACATTTCAAATACTGTTTTTAAAATTAATGGTTCGAATTTTGACAACACCAAAATTGTCGACCATAATTGTCAATTAGAATTGTATAACTAGGTTAATTCATAAAACAATTTGAAATATATTAATTTATAAATTCGTTATTAGTTGTATATTTAGCCCACGTTTGATACAAATTCTAAAAAACTCAAATTTTAAAATTTATTTTCAATTTTGATTGATTTTATGAAACTTTTTTTTTTCCAGTAAGAAGAGTTTTTAGAAGAAATTGATCAAATATAACTTCTTCTAAAAACACTTTTTGAATAAGAAACTCTTTTAGAAATTAATTTTCAAACAATAATTAAAATAATCTTTTCAAAAAGCTCTTCTATATAAAAAAAAATGTAGGTAAAAGTCACGTCAAACAGGATACAATTGACAATACATACATGTGCTGCATGGTTTTGTGCTAAACAGTAGTGACATATTTGATATATAGCCCTCGTTTGGTGCACATTTTTGGAAGAAGAATGCATTTTTACTGTTGATGTGATGTAGAATATGTGGTTGAAAAAGAAGGAAAAATTATTGATGTGGTAAAAAATATTATTTTATTGAAAAATGTGTAATTAAAAATGAGTAGAAGAATGAGAATGAAAAAAAAATAGAGAAATGCTATTCATTCCCACTGGGGATGCATCCCCAGTCTATGTGGCGTTAATGTGGCATTAAATCATTTAATCAATCATTTACATCCACATAAATTGGGGATGCATATGAATATCATTTTTCAAAAAAATAATGTGGCTCAAATTGGGCCGTATACTTAATTCTTGGGTATATATGGTGTTGTGGGAAGGTGATAAGACTTTCCAAGTGAAGTGACTTAAAGAAATCACGTGAAAAACAATGTAATGGAGCCCAATTTCATGGAAACTCGGGGTAGGTTTCATTAAACTTTCATATATTCCTTCATCGTTAAATAATTTGACTGACACCGACACGGTTTCTGCTGTGCCAGTAACTGATGCATTTAACATGCTGAAATGAAAATGCATTCAACTTTGTAGAATAATAATCAAGGAGTCTTCTGTCATACTATGAGAGAAATTTGTTATAAAAAGACAACTGCATTCTTTGTATTATAAAAAGTGTATTTCAAATTTTATTTTTTTTTAAACCCTTATGATTGGACTACATCAAAATTAAATAAAAAATAAATAAATGGACACATCATCATCATCTCAACGCGCAATATTTAGCTAAGAATGGGACAACTCATCGCGGGATAAAAGTCAAAACGAAACAAATACGAAAATCAATAAAATCTTGAAGATTCTTGTATTTCAATGCAATTAAAAATTCTGCAAGTTGGCTTATGTTGACTTTTTGGTTATTGTTTATAAACGGTCCTATAATTTTTTATTTGCATATTTTACGAGAATAATAAATATTACTCACTTATAAATATCAATTAATTCCAAAGGAAAACATATAGGGCTTGTGTGGGAGGGATTAAAATCAGATTAAAATTGAAAATATAGCCGTTATTGTTGACTTTTATTAGACGAGTGGGGTCCAATAACGGCCATATTTTCAATTTTAATTGGCTTTTAATCCATCCCGAACAGGGCCATAGTTAAATGTTAATAGAAGGAAGCTAACGAAACTTCATGTTTCCGGAAGCAAGTTGTTGGACCAACAACATTTATTGAGTCAACATTCCAAAGGAAAGCATACAGTTCTGTTATATCCATGATTGTTGCTGGACCGACCGACCGACCATCCAAACAAATATTAGTTCACGAAAAATGTAAACAACTCACGTAATAAGCACGATCAAGTAAGTAAAAATAAAGACGGTTCATTCTTTTCTTTAATTGGATTCTTTTCAGGCATGATGCTTGATACGCAATAAATAAATAAAATTTTTTGCTTAATTTTTAATATTGTTCAGTTTCAATTAACTCTGTATGTCAATCGTAATAATGCCTCAATATTTTAATTTTTCAATAATCCCATATATGCTTTGTTTTTAAGCAAGAGATTTAAATATAAAATATCTAAAGACAAGAGTGACTTTCATTACACTGTTGATAATTTAATAATGTGCAAGTGGTGGCCTTTTTTCACGTGTTGAAGAACCCGCGCGTTGCCCGACATCAAAACGTCATTTTAGCCACACGCATCGAGCAAAACGTGCCACAATAATTTAAACTATTTGACAAAATCATTTATTTGAACAAACAAGACCAATCTACGGTCAAGGTGGCTTCTCGTGACCTTCTTTTTTTTCTTGTCGTAGTCTTTCACTTGTACATCTTCATGATCAACCTTTTAATATCCTTACATATAAATTCATTTTATATAAATAAATTTATTATCATAATAATACATGCCGTCTCACCTAATTTTAGTACTAAAAATTAAATTAGAATAATTATTATAACATAATATCAGTATGGCTAAAGATCAATCGAGGTGATGGTGAGTCTATCGTCTGTCCGTCTCGCTGTCAAATAAAATAAGAACGCATTTTTACTCAATGAACATTGATACAGAGACACCACTATTACCTAAACTTGTGTTGCATACCCAAGAGCCTTATGCGGTTCCCATGTGGTAGTTTTCTCACTGTAAACATTCTCCATGTTTGATTCAATTAAAAATTGAATAAAATATAAGTCAAAGTCAATAATTAATTTTAATCACGCACTTCATGTGATTAATAATTTTTTAACCACATATTTCATTTACTTTTATCGAAATTTATTAAAAATATTATTTTTATCTAAATTGATCAGAAGCTTTTATTAATTGATATTATTTGTTGATAAATTTAAATATTAATAATATATATAATTCTTTATTATACTGCAATATGAACCTTAACTTGTTATTAAAATAGTGGGATAGAAGATAATGCTAATATACTAGGTTGGATAAAGGCTGAAGTGCTGAACCCACGTTAATTGGTGACGATTATTTGAAAATGCAGCCGCCGAGTAATTGGCGTTTTTTCTGCAGGCGGCTAATTCAAAGCCGTTAACACATTTACCTTTTGTCATCCGTTGATTCTGCCACGTCAAAATTCAATGGACTAATAGTTGAAATTTTGATTCTATTTGACGCACGTGCAATGCACGTGCTACCGGCATAGTTGGCTACTTAATAGGGTGGTTGTAAAAGTTTAATGAAACAAATATCAATGAAGCACCGAAAGACAGATTTATTAAAACCTTATTTTTTTCATCAAAATGTATCGTGTTTATGATGCGTGCAAACAGAGAAAACCATGGAATACTTTCAGAAGATATTGTTTCATGAAATCAAATTCGTGACATATGACATGGATGTTTATTATACAGTATAACAACTGGACATTCAAACGTTTAAATTAATAGGTCATTTTGTCAAATAAGTCATTTCAACTCAAAAGCATATAAATAGCAAAACTTGTATGACAACTGTGCTACAAGACTTGAGCCCATTAGTGGGAGACATTCAACATAGAAAAGTAATTTCTAAACTTTCATCAGGGCAGCATAACAAAATGTCAACAAAACATAGAAACATAAATAAAAGTAAGGCAACTATAAGAATCGGCAATTGGTAACCTCGAACTGGACCCTATGTTCAATGGTAATTGAAGTAATCTGTTTAACTACATTAGGTGAGCATCAATCAGTCGCTTGTGAACTTGAATTGTGAATCTATCCCATGTCTTTCTTTGTACATTCAAATTAAAATGGTGGTCTCTGAAGAAGCAACTACCTACAGTATATATAAAATGGAAATAATTTCAAATGGAAAAACTTTTCAAATGTGAACCGGCATTGAGATTGAACTTCAACAAGTTACATGTCCCAGAATAAAGTACATCCTTGAAAGTATGTTCAAATTTGATACAGTGTTCGAAAGCTGGAAATTATTAACACGCTTTCTAGTATGCACCTAAGTTTGTTTTTATCATTTGTTCCCACAAAATGGTTCACTCGGCTAACGCGGCTCAACAATAATAATAGTAATAATATCCAATATCAGTTTAGGTGGTCATACTTATAACATGTTCGATACTTATTCTTCTAAAATATATTTTTCTCTCTCTTATTTACAATCATATATTTTCAATAAAATAATACTACACGTAAAATAAATAATCACGATTTTACGTTTCACAATTAATGTAAAATTATTTTTGACATCAACAACAAATTTTTAAATCGCTTAAAACGAATATTCGTAACTTAAAATACTAAATCAAACGTGAAGGAAAAAAAAAGTTTAGCCGAGCCGAACCATATAAAAAAAAAAAACAACTTGGCCAAGTCAAGCCATAAAGGCATTTAGAATCAAATGTAAAAAAAAAAAAAAGGTGGTCGTATTATATCATGTTTGATACCCATTTTTCTAAAATATATATTTTTTCTCTTATTTACAATCACATTTTCAATAAAATAATATTACACGTAAAATCTTAATTACGATTTTACGTTTCACAATCAACGTAAAATTATTTTTGATATCAACAACAAATTTGTAAATCACTTAAAACGAATATTTATAACTTAAAATATTTAAAAAAAAAAAAAAAAAAACTTAGTCGAGCCGAGCCATATACCCAAAAAAAAGCGGCTTGACCGATTCGAGTTATAAAACCATTTGGAATAAAAGGTAACAAAAAAAAAAAAAATAAAAAAGGCTTAGCCGAGCCAAGCCATATAGTCAAAAAGAAAAAGAACGGCTCAGCCGAGTCGATCCATAAAGACATTTGGAATCAAAATCGAATGTTAGAAAAAAAAAAAAAACTTAGCCGAGCCAGCCATAAAGCTATTTGAAAAAAAAAAAAAGAAACGGTTTAGCAGAGCCGACCCATATAGCCAATGAGCTCGGCTTAAGCGGCTCTTTTATTCAATGTATAGATATAGATATATGATAGGCAAAAAAAAAACACGACTTAGCCGAGTCGAGCAATATAGTCATTCAACTTGGCTACTTAGCTATAGATATAGATATATGATAGGGTATAGGAAAAAAATAAAAAAAAAATGACGGCTTAGCCGAGCCATATAGCAATTCGGCTTGGCGGGCTAGTTATAGATATTAGGGAAAAAAAAAAAAAAAAATCACCCGACAAATATGCAAATTGACAAAAAAACTGGCTCTTTTAATATAGGTAGAAAAAATTAAACAAATTGACAAATATGCAAATAAAAGTACAAAATATAGCTATATGAGTAGAAAATAATGGCAAAATACAAAATTTTGGTGGTAGACCTTGTAAACTCCATAAACGCTCGAAAACTTGTCCTCTTGATGAATTCTCTCGCATAATTAACGCTCTATATAATTTGCTTTGCTACACTTCATTGAGCCTTGTTTGATACACATTTTTCTTAAAATAATTTTTCACTCTTCTTATCAATTACACATTTTTCAATAAAATAATATTACACGTAAATCTACAAATTTTCCTTATTTTTTAATCACGCATTTTCCTTACATTTTTAATACTATTTCGAAGTGCTCATGATCCAGTTTCTTCTATCCCTAACTGCGTGCGAAATGACCAACTGTAGCGAAAGTTACCACTCGTCGAAGCAGGTTGTTCCAAAATATATAAACGATTTTTCTTATTTTTTGTCTCAATTTTGCGGGATTATTACGGGAAGTCAAATGAAGTCGAAATATTACATTTTTAATACCATTTCGAAGTGCTCATGACCTAATTTCTCCCATTCCTAACGGCGTGCGAAACAGCCAACCGTAACGAAAATTACCACTCGTCGAAGCAGATCGTTCCAAAATTATATTACATTATATTCCATAGGGACCATTTCTGCAAATTACCAAAATGTTCTAATTTATGGATGGAAGGACCAATTTCGCAAAAAACGTTTGAAATAAGGGTACAAATGCCTATTTTAAAACGGTAGGGACCATTTTAGTAAATAGTGTAAACGTTAGGGATCATTTCTACTAATTACCCATCTATTATTGATAAACAAGCAAGCTAGTTCTAACTTGAATTGAGCTCGGACTTCTCCTTTCTATATTTAGTAAAGTAGAATCTTTATAATTTATAATATGAACATCTGCACTACTTCATGTTTGATGTTTGGATTAGATTTGTTTGTGTTTGTACAATTTCTCTTATTGACATTTTCTGGTTACTCAATTTATTTTAAACATTTTAAATATTTCAAATTCAAAGTAATAGTTATATCAACCATGCTACAAGTACAATTTTTTTGACATCAAGTTTGACAATGTGACACATGTTGAAGGTTGAGTGGCCAATTTTTAAATACCACACACTTTCTCGCCCATTCGAATTTGAATTAACATGGATTGTCAAATTTATTGTCAACTATGAATTGTACACAAAGCATTATTCTATTTATATTCACGCACTCCGTCAAATTTATTAGTGACAATTAAACATGAGATGTCAACAAAATTCATGGGATCTAACTAAAGTGAAATATATGCTATTTTTCTTCTTTCTAAAATAAAGAAAATGTACATTTTATGTTTTTAATGATAAGGTATTTAATTATATCTCAAAATTTAATAATATCAAAATGCAATCAATATTTGATGACCAATAATAGATTGACAAAGTATATAAAACTAAACCTTGAGGCTTAAATTGCATAAGTAACCTAAAAAGGCCAAGCTCAAATGTTTACATATCTAATCTAACTAAGCCCTGTTCGGGAGGGATTAAAAGCCAATTAAAATTGAAAATATGGCCGTTATTGGACCCCACTCGTCTAATAAAAGTCAACAATAACGGCTATATTTTCAATTTTAATCTGATTTTAATCCCTCCCACACAAGATATAAAAGAGGGAGTTATGGGTACTGTTCACAAGCCATGAGTCGAGTCGAGTCGAGCCAAATGGCTTTACTGCTCCGCTCGGCTCGGTTTTTTTTTTTTTTTTAACGTTTGATTCAGTATTTTAAGTTATAAATATTCGTTTTAAGAGATTTAAAATTTGTTGGAAATGTTGAAGTGCGGCCATGATAAATATATGATCGACAAATTTTAAATACTAAATATTGAAGTGCGGCCATAATAAATATCAAAATAATTTTACATTAATTGTGAAACGTAAAGTCGTGATTATTTATATTTCTTTTCAATCTCAATCCCATTCTAATGTCCTTTTTTCGAACTATATTTTCTTACAATTTTTCGTTTATTTCACGATATGAATATCCATTTGGATTGATTTCAAATTTTTTAAAAAAACTTAAAATGTGATAATAATAAATATATTGTCGATTAAGTTAAAATATAAAAATTGCTTTATAGTTCGGCTCGGCTAAGCCTTTTTTTTTTTTTTTAACGTTTGATTATTTTTTTTTCAATTTCTTTGGGTTTATTAGTTATTGTAACCTTTTTTTTTTTTTACGATTAAGTTAAAATATAAAAATGACTTTATGGCTCAACTCGACTAACCCCCCCTTTTTTTGTGATTAGTTTTATTTACTGTTTACCAGCCAAATGGCTTGAGGACTCGACTCAGCTAAGCTGTTTTTATATATTTATTTTTTACGTTTGATTCAGTGTTTTAAGCTATAGATATTTGTTTTAAGCGATTTAAAATTTGTTGAAAATATTGAAATGCAGCCATGATAAATATTTGATCGATAAATTTTAAATATCAAAATAATTTTACATTAATTGTGAAACGTAAAGTCGTGATTGTTTATATTTCTTTTCAATCCCAACCTCATTCCAATGTCCTTTTTTCAAAATTTATTTTCTTACAATTTTTCGTTTGATTCGATATTTCATGATATGAATATCCATTTGGATTGATTTCAAATTTTTAAAAAAAACTTAAAATATGATAATAATAAATATATTGTTGATTAAGTTAAAATATAAAAATGGCTTTATGGTTCGACTCGGCTAAGCCTTTTTTTTTAAACATTTGATTTGTTTTTTTTTTTTTAATTTCTTTGGGTTTATTAGTTATTTATTTTGAGTTTTTTTTCCCCGTTCTTTGGTTTAAAAATTGATTAGAGGTTTATGAAATAAATGACAATAACTGTTCTATCGGGAATTGGTGAGAAGACATTTTTCGATAACTGGAGGTTGGGTGGAAGGCGAGCCTCGATTCCTTCGATAATTGTGGGTGTGATATTTTTCATCTCCATATTTAATGTTGTCTCGAAACATTTAGCAACTTATAAGAAAATTTTATGTAACTAATGTTTGATATAGATATTTTTTTAAATACGTACGCTATTACGTACTCAACTACATCATGGCACGTGCATTGCACGTACTTCTGATTAGTAACTGAAAAGAGAGAGTATATTTAAAGTAAATAAAGACAATATTAGAAATACTCCTCCGCATTTCCGACAATACTAGAGATACATCAAGTTTTAAAAATATCACCAACATTCCTTGTTTTATAATTGTGAGTATCATATACACTGTCTATACTTTTATTGTGAAAATTAACAAATGCTAGGGACTTTTACTGCATTTTAATTGTGGTGCTTCAAACAAAAAAAATCTCGTTGATAATATACCAAAGTTACGAATAAATAATTTATTTATTTAGATAGTAAAATAAAGCTATTTTTGAAAAAAATTTTATTTATTTTATTGAGCTTAGCCATTAAACCAAAAGAGAGTCAAAGAAAGGCATCGATACGAACCTATTCGAAGCGACACACATCTCTGAGAAAAATATCTTTGCAAAATTTATGAGCACCTAGAATGAAACCTTGAATAGTAATTGCTAGAAGCATAATGAGATTTGAATTTGTGAGGATTGATCTAAGGAGGAACAAACATAGAAATGCCAAATATTAGTTTGGTATTAACATTAATTGTTCGATGAAAAAAAAGAAAAAAATATCGTACACCTAACAAAAATATTTTCCTAACGATAACTAATCCATTTTTAATCATTTTAGGGAATCGAAGTAGGTCTTCATTGGAATTTTTTTAAATCACTTGTTTAACCTTGAAGAATTAATGATTATCTATTTTTATTTATTTCATTCCTTTCATTTCCACTTTATTTCCTCTTACTTATTAACCCATTAAAGAAACATAAAGAAGAAAATGTAAATAATAGCACATTAGCCTATAATTATTTCTTTCTTAATTTAAATATTAAACACTCAAACTCAACATAAATGACACTTAGAATATACTTGTGTAATAATTTAAATAGGTGAGTGAGCAATGTGTAACTTTTTTTTAACGAGCAATTAGTAACTTAGGGATAAATCTAATAAGCATTCGCTCGATAATTTAATGTTGTCAATGTGTTACGTTTGATTTTCGTCCAACATGTCGCAATTTTTGTCAAGTGAAAGTAACAAATTTCATTATAGCGGTAACAATTTTAGCCCCTGTTTGTCTCCCATTATGGGAGAAAGAATGAAGTTTTGAATAATATTTTTTTGGAAAATGTGTAGTTAAAATTTAAAGAAATTTTATTGATTTGTATGTAAACTATTTTATTGTTTGAATATGTGATGGAGAATGTTACTGTAGAAAACAATGTTTTCAAATAAAGGGAGACAAACAAGCCCTTAACATAAGTGAATAATATGCAATTTTTTTTGTTAACTGAGTAAGTAGTAACTTAGGTATGAGTTTATTGATTATTTATTTAATTAACTCCTATTTATCATTAGTTTGATAGTTATCTTATATTAGCCTAACTAATGAATAACTTGGTGACTTTGGTAATCGATTATTTATATTTGAAAAACATTGGGGGCTCTTACTATAATATTAAGAGTTTGTTTGAGAGAGATTTTAATCTAATTAAAATTAAAAATATAATCATTATTGGGTCTCACTCGTCTAATAAAAGTCAACAATAACGGTTAATTTTTTAATTTTAATCTGATTTTAATCTTTACTATAAAAATCGAGTGAGTATTAATAAGTAATTAGTATATAAAGCCGGCTGAGAGTGACGGAGTAAACGGCTCGATTAAATCGGCTGACCCTTCGTAGAACCCACATTTCTGTCCACTTTTATTTTATTCCCCAACTAAATTCAGCTTAAATTCATCCCAAAGAAATTCCAAACCTAACTCAAATTCATCCACCTAATACAAATCCTCTCTCCTTTTCTCCCCACCTCTAGCCAGCCGCCCCCTATCCACCTAATTCTTTTCTCTGAAACTCCATTTCCCACTTCTCTTTCCCCCAAATACCTAATAGCTGATTTGGCAACAAATACATAGTTTGTTTTTGGGTTGCCAGTTTCTTGATTCAATTGTTGGTTCAGTCTATCTAATGATTTATTACTGACGCCCAAGTAGCGAAATACGATGAATCTATGGACAAGTAGCAGTACAACAAAAACAGCAGCGACAACAATTACGACTACAGACGATAACGCGTCGATGATGGAGGCCTTTATGTCATCTTCTTCCGATCTGGGTTCTTTCTGGCCCGCCACATATGCTCCTAATCCTGCTGACCAATCGAAATCCTCGACGTCAGGGGCACAAATTTTCAATCAAGAAACGCTACAGCAGCGTCTGTCGGCGTTGATCGAGGGTGCCCATGAGAGCTGGACTTACGCGATTTTCTGGCAGTCCTCGATGGTTGACTACGGTGGTCCGTCCCTATTGGGCTGGGGAGATGGGTACTATAAAGGCGAAGAAAATAAAGGGAAGCGCCAGACGGCGGCGTCACCGGCGGAGCAAGAGAACAGAAAGAAAGTGCTGAGAGAGTTGAATTCGTTGATTTCGGACCCACAATCTTCGGCCGATGATGCTGTTGATGAAGAAGTGACTGATACGGAGTGGTTTTTTCTCATCTCCATGGCTCAGTCCTTTGTGAACGGGTCCGGGCTTCCAGGCCAGGCATTGTACAGCTCGAGTCCTATCTGGATCGCTGGGGCTGATAGGCTGGCTGCTTCTCACTGTGAGCGGGCCCGTCAGGCTCAGATCTTTGGACTTGAGACCATGGTTTGCATACCTTCTTCAAACGGCGTCGTGGAACTTGGTTCGACCGAGATGATTTTCCAGAGTTCGGATCTCATGAACAAGGTTAGAGTTCTATTTAATTTCAATGGCATGGAAATGGGTTCGGCTGCTCCGGCTCCGGGCTCGGGCTCCCGCTCGGGCTCTTGGGCAGCCTTGGCGGAGAATGACCCGTCAGCTCTGTGGTTGACTGACCCTTCGTCCTCTGGTGTGGAAATGAAGGATTCTTTGAATAATAACATCGGACTGGGGAATTCAATCCCTTCGGGTTCGGGTAGTGCTAGTAAACAAAGTTTGTTTGGCAATGAAAATCCTAGTACTAGTACTTTAACGGAGAATCCGCAGCAGCAGGCGCAGCAGCAGGCGCCGGGGTTTTTTGCTAGGGAGTTAAACTTTACCGAATATGGGTTCGATGGGGATAGTGTTAGGAATGTGACTTGTAAGCCGGAGACAGGTGATATTTTGCATTTTGGGGAGAGTACTAAAAGGAGTATGTGTGGTGGGAGTGGAAGTTTGTTTGGGATTCAGGAGCAGAATAATAAAAACAATAATGTTAGCAATAAGAATAAGAATAAGAAGACGTCCCCAACCTCGAGGGGGAGTAACGAGGAGGGCATGCTTTCGTTTACTTCGGGTGTGATTTTGTCATCTTCGGGTGCTGGGAAGACGAGTAACGGTGGTGGTGGGGAATTGGATCATTCAGATCTCGAGACATCTGTGGTTAAAGAGGCGGATAGTAGTAGAGTTGTTGACCCTGAGAAACGGCCTAGAAAAAGGGGTAGGAAGCCTGCAAATGGGAGGGAGGAGCCTTTAAATCACGTGGAGGCGGAGAGGCAAAGGAGGGAGAAGTTGAACCAGAAGTTTTATGCACTTAGAGCTGTTGTACCGAACGTGTCCAAGATGGACAAGGCTTCACTTCTAGGAGATGCAATATCATATATTAATGAGTTGAAATCGAAGCTTCAGAATATAGAGTCAGTTAAGGAGGAATTGAAGGGCCAATTGGAGTCAGTAAAGAAGGAGTTGGTGAATAAAGAGCCTCGAGGTTCAGCTCCTCCATCCGAGCAAGATATCAAGAAGCCAAACCATGGTGGTAACAAGATTGTTGATGTTGACGTGGAAGTTAAGATCATTGGCTGGGATGCGATGATACGGGTTCAATCTAGTAAGAAGAACCACCCAGCAGCAAGGCTGATGATGGCCTTTAAGGAACTAGACCTAGATGTTCATCACGCTAGTGTGTCGGTGGTGAACGATTTGATGATCCAGCAAGCCACAGTGAATATGGGGAGCCGATTTTACACGAAAGAACAGCTTAGGGTTGCATTGACATCAAAAGTTGGTGAAAATCAATAAATTATGTAGCGGTGTCTAGCTCTGTACTATATTTGATTTTGAACTGTGTTTTATTATTTTTTAGATCTTTTTAAGGGTAGAAATTTGAAAGGCTGGGCTAATTCAGCTTTCCATTTTTCTTTTGCCTTCTCTAGTTTTGTGGTTAGTATCCAGCTTCTGTGTACATATGTGTAAAACCCAATAAAAATTTTTGGGCTCGTATTTATGTTATTAGACATGCTAAACTGTTCTTGTTTGTAAGATTGGATCTATTGAATCTTTCAGTATTCCCTGCTTGTGATTTTTGGTGGTTGATTAGCTCAATGATCTAAGGTATTGTTACCACTTTAACTAAAAGCTTATACCTAATATCAAAGATCCAATCCACCCTATATAATCTAAAATCAAAGTTTGATAATCTACTCCAAGCAGTGTACTTTTGGCCACCCCACCTTCATTCCAAGCATGCTTTTGAGTTATACACCCATGCAATCAAATGAAAAGCATGGACAGGAATATGGGATTTCTTACTCATGTTCGGTATTGTCACAATTTTGTCCAAAAGCTATAGATTATGGCAGATGTACAGTCCATCCCATATCAATAAGAATTAAGCTCAGGAATACACTCCAAGCCCATATGCTTTAAGCTCAGTTCCGTTTCAAGCATGCTCTGCCGTTATAAAGCCAAAATACTGAAAGCTCTATTGGTGTTTGATTAATGAGATTTTTTTGATTAGTTCTACAGAATGAGAAAAATGCAAGTAAATGTCCCCCACATAAATAACCTATCTAAAGCAAAATACTATTTGAGCACATTTATGAAAATCTGCCAAGGTATGGCTGTGGTTTCTTGGCTTTTTGCATGAATCACTGTCAAGTGTCAACTTGTAAGATCTGCATCATATCAATGGATTCTTGTTCGTTTATGATGTTTGTGGGTTTAATTTTTAATCACGACGAGATGCTTGAATAATATTTGTCCCAATGTCGTATATTTGTGCAATGAACCTGTCCTTTTTATGCATCTTAATCTTCAGTGTAGTGTCTTATCTAGAACGTTGGAAAAGCCATTTTTTTTAAACGTGATTTGACCGACGTTATTCAAGAAATGTTTTTGTTGACCCCAAAAAATGACTCAAACATATGGTCTTTTTCGGTGGGGTGAAAGTGATTGCAAGCATTCCAACGGTCAAGTTAGTGAGTTGGTAGACAGAATATGAGACGTCCGACTGTGATGTTCACCGGAATGTAATGTGATTTTTTAGTGGTGATGAGCTTATGGGTAGTGACAATATAAAAATTGTGCTTTTTCTATCTTTTCAGGGACAAACCCCTTCTATAGTGCATGTGTGGGTATTTATAATGAGAAGAGAATAAGAGAAGAATTGTTGGATGTGGAACATGTGTGTGACGGATCGCAAGGTGATGACTTGAAATCTAACATGGCATAAGGATGTCATGGCACTAAGTGAGAAAATGAAGTAGACCCATGGTTAATTAGGTCTAAATTTCAAAGGTACTGGCGATGCCGGTGTCACCTAAATTGGTGGGGAAATGACTGATGTTCATGGTGGCAGGTTCGTGTCTAGGTTGTGTTTGGGAAATTCGGGTGTATAGGCAGGCATGGCGACACGGCTGTAACCCAGGCAGACATCACAAGCAGCACCCAAGATGCAGTCAGGATATGGCCAGACAAAGACTGTAGCCATGTCAGGACACAAGTAGCACAACAACACACAGATTGCAGGCTGCATGACATTGGCTGACATGGGTAGTTTTTCCAGTACATCAAAGTGGTTTTCTATGGAGAAATATCATGGACTGTAAGCTGGATATTTTGGGACATCTAGTTTAAGTTGGTCACTTATGCCTCTTGTAAGAGAAATTGCCAAGAAGGAAGCAAAAACCAATTTTGCCACTATGAAAGAGACATGTCTAGTGCATGTGGGAATTGTAGAGTCATGCCATTTGCCTTGAAGCAAATTCCAACTTTGCTTCCTCATGGTCTTAGGAGGTTTAAGGCCACTTGCATCCAACGAGGACTCTTGGATGAAAATTAATCTTGACCATTGATCCCAAGACACTTGCTAGAATTTTGCCTATAAATTGAGATGTAGTCCATTTGTAAATTAATTTATTGGAGTGAAATCATTTTATATAACAAGAGAATTTTCTCCAACATTACTTGTTTCCATATTTTCCTTCAAATCCTCTATTCAAAGTTGTAGTAATTTAGCCTAGTTGGTTAGATTATTCATGTGTGTTGAAAGGCTGACTTAATGTTTTCTAGGGAGGGACGAGAATTGTGAACGTTAAGGCCGCACAGTGTCTAGTTGTTCGAGTGTAAGAAAACTAGCCCCGTGACAGGTGGTATCAGAGCCTCATTGGTAGGATGTTATCATGGCGGATTCTCAACAAATTGTTGAGGTTGAGAAAAGGGGTCGTGGTATTGCCCAATTGAAGCAAAGAAGACACGGAGCAAAAGTAAGACTCGGGAAGCAATTACCATGGAGGGTAAGGTTGACCAAATCATCGCAAATATGGGTGATCGGGTCGAATCTCTTGAAAACTCCATGGAGGCATTGGAGGAACACTCCATTGGAAAGTTAGAAACTCTCCAATCTAATGTCCAAGAGCTGATGGACATGCAAGCATCGTTGGAGAATGATGTCCAAACAATAAAAGGTGATGTCCAGGCTGTGGTAGCCCGACAAGCCGTAATGACGGAAGAGTTTGGTAGACTCCAAGCCAAAGTATTAGATGCCGTGTCCGCCATGCAAGGTCAAGGATACCAATCGTTCGTGATGATGGAAAAATGAGCAAGGAGCTAGATCAATACAAACAATCTACTGCTAGTTCAAACGGAGGTGCCGCTACTAGTATTGTTGCCCCGAGGATCAGGTACCCGAAGCCTAAAAATTATGATGGGCGACGGGATGCCAAGGAGGTGGAAAATTTCCTATGGCAAATGAAGGTTTACTTTGAAGGCATTAATATTATGGATGAATCCATGAAGGTGTGGATTGCTTCAATGTATTTCTCGGATATTGCGACATTGTGGTGGCGTCGTAAGCATGGCGAAATTGCAAGGGGAGTTTGTAAAATTGACACGTAGGACGAGTTCAAAAGGGAGCTAAAAAGGCAATTTTACCCAGATAACATTGTCTATGAAGCTCGCAAGAAGTTGAGAATGTTGAGACATACGGGAACAATTCGTGACTATGTTAAAGAGTTCATGACCCTTATGCTTCAAATCCCAAGCATGCCGGAGGAAGACTGGCTATTCTATTTCCTAGACGGATGTGCTAGTTGGGTGCGACATGAGTTGCAACGTCGAGGAGTAAAAATCGGGGATGAAGCTATTACAGCAGTCGAATCCTTGACCGAGTTTGAGGAAAGTACCGAGTCAGAACCTAAAACCACCAAACCCGCTAAAGGGAATTTTGGTGAATATGGTGAAGACTCCTGGAAGGCCATGCAAGGGGGTAAGACAGAATGGAGGCAAAATTCTAAAGTTGATTATAGACCAGGCGACAACACTCAACCTTCTTGGAGGAAGGAGTATACTGAAAAGAAGAGGGATAATTTTACACCTCGTTGTTGCTTTCTTTGTAAAGGACCACATCTTATGAGGGATTGTCCCAAGCAAGGATCATTGGCATCCATCTCGGCAAGCAAATCGGAGGTCATAGATAGCAAAGATGAGGATGAAGTTCAGATGAATTCATTCCAGTTGTTTAATGCTATGAGTACCGAAGACATTTCCGTAGGGACGGAAACACAGCACCTTTCAGGGATGAGGTTAGCTGAAGTCTTTGAGGATGATAAAGACGTGATGCCTACGGAGTTACCGAGGGAGCTACCGAAGGAGGAAATTAATGAATCTTAAAGGATTCAGAAAATGGGAGCATTGATGTTCAAGTATTTGACAAATGTAGGGATGTTGCGACTGGAGGATTCATCCATCCGAGGAACCAAAGCGGTGATGCTGAGGGTGAAGGTTGGTATCGAACATGGCATGTACAAGGTTGCAACGGGAAGAGGTGCATGGGGCATTGTGGACACCCGCCTATCGAGGAGATGGTGACACAAGAAGAAAGAACATTCAAACCCATTGACGGGGAGGACAATGCAAGGCGTGATACGTATGATGAAGTGCCAAATGCGTTTCGCAACGAGGACGTTAGCGGATTTGGTGGGGGGGAGAGTGTGACGGATCGCAAGGTGATGACTTGAAATCTAACATGGCACGAGGATGTCATAGCACTAAGTGGGTAAATGAAGTAGACCCATGGTTAATTAGGTCTAAGCTTCAAATGTACATGGCGAAGCTGGTGTCACCTAAATTGGTGGGGAATGACTGATGTCCATGGTGGCAGGTCCATGTTCATGGCGACACGGTTGCAACATAGGCAGACATCACAGGCAGCACCCAGGATGCAGTCAGGACATGGCCAAACACAGACATAATCATGTCAGGACACAGGCAGTACATCAACACACAGATTGCAGGCAGCATGACATGGGCATGACGGGCAATTTTTTCAGCACATCAAAGTAGTTATTTAGGGAGAAATACTATGGGCTGTAAGCTGGATATTTCGAAACATCTAGTTCAAGTTGGTCACTTATGCCTCTTGTAGGAGAAAATGCTAAGGAGGAAGCAAAAACTAATTTTGCCACTATGGAAGGGACATGTCTAGTGCATGTGGGAATTGTAGAAACATGACACGTACCTTGAAGCAAATTCCAACTTTGCTTCCTCATGGTTTTAGGAGGTTTAAAACCACTTATATCCAATGAGGACCCTTGGATGAAGATTGATCTTGGCCATTCAATCCAAAAAACTTGCTAGAATTTTAACTATAAATAGAGATGTAGTCCATTTGTAAATTAATTCATTGGAGTGAAATCATTTTATATAACAAGAGAGATTTCCCCAACATTACTTGTTTCCATATTTTCCTTACTTCAAATCCTCTATTCAAAGTTGTAGTAATTTAGCCTATTTAGTTAGATTATACGTGTGTGTTGAAAGGCTGACTTAACGTTTTCTCAGGAGGGACGGGAATTGTGAACGTTAAGGCCTCATGGTGTCTAGTTGTTCGAGTGTAAGAAAAATAGTCCCGTGACACGTGGCTCTAAATCTAGGGCGGTCCTCTCGTAGGTGTCAATCCATCAATCCATAGGTGGGCGGTTCATTTAATGTTTTTTGACATTGTAAAGCGTTGACCTGACATTTTGGAGCCTGCCAGACGTCCCATCAATCAGTCCTAAGGATTTGAATCTTAAGATCTTTACATGGAAGATCTTCTAGTACGTAGGGTTGAAGTTGATCGGTTGAGGCAGGAGTGTCAATTGCATTTTGGATGTATCACTTCGGACATCGTTTCGTTTGCAACGAGTAGGCTTTTGCATCCTCCATGGGAGGCAGATGAAGTTAGTTTGTCTCCCACGTGGCGAGACAAATATGTTCGTCCCACACGTGGTGGGACAAATCGGTTCGTCCCCATGTGGCGAGACAAGTCAGTTCGTCTGATTCGTAGAAGGGACAAAATCAGTTTGTCATTCAGGGGATGAATCAGTTCATCCTCCACATGGCTTATGTATTTATTTTGACTCTTGACGTGGTGATGACGTAGGAGACGACTTGCAAAAAACTCGTAACAATAGTCCCCCAAGTCCATGTATGGATATTTATATAATCCGTAGACTTTATTGACGTAGCCACTTAAAAATAGTGTTACATCGGTGGAGTGTATGTATTGGTTTGCAATTTTCTTTGACTGAAGGTTGTAGCTAAGGCGAAGTCCCAATAGAAGGACGAATCTCGGAGTGATTACAACTTTTGGGAAAGTTGTGACATAGGCGAAGTCCCAGTAGAATGACGAAGTCTGGAATGGTTGCAAATTTTAGGAAAGTTGTGGCAGATGCAAACTCCCAACAGAAGGACGAAGCCCGGAGTGACTACAACTTTTAGGAAAGTTGTGGCAGAGGCGAAGTCCCAGCAGAAGGAATCACCTAGGGCCGTGTGCTAATGATTTGAAAAACCTTCGCGCTTTCTTAAGGCAATTTTTGTGGGCGTCGTTTGCTTCCAATACACGCTTCCCAGGTAATAAATGGTAATCATGATGACGGGTGAGTAAACTTGAGGTTACATATTTGTGTGTGCGCGTGGGATGAACCGCTTCATCAGGGCCGTTGATCAAATGACGTTTTGACTTCAACGGTGCTGATGAACAAAGAGCATGGATGGTAGGGATGAAATCAATGATCATCTAACGGTTGATGTTTGTTGATACCACCTATATAAGGCTGAGTTCCCTCATTTACTTGAATTTCATTTTGCAAAAATCTTACTGTCCTCCTCCGACGACCAGAACTTTGCAAATTCGGTGTTCTTTGGTAACTTATGGTGACCGTCCTCCCTTCGAAATCACTGTTTAGGTAAATTTTCCTCACTTCATTTCAAATCACAATGGTTTCCAAAGTTTCTGGGCACAAGTCTAGTGATGATAGGCTCTTTGTGGGGGGTTCAGAGGTGAGTGAACCAATTGCTTTCTTCTCGGAGGAGATAGGTAGAGTTATTAGGTCGGGGGAAAATATATGGAGATTGCCCACCCCTCCTGGATACTTCTAGTAAGTGGGGGGCTTCTGAATATCCTTCCAACATTACCTAAGAAAAATTTGCTAAGTGTAGGGAGGTCTTTAGGATTCCTGATAGCATAGATCTCATCATCCCTGACCCCAGTGAAAGGGCTTGCTATTCGAGGTCGGCCAACGTATCCATTAGCGAAAATTTATTAAAAGCGGATCTTAGGCTCCCCTTCCACCCCTTTTTAGGTTAGTATTGCGCTCGTATGGGCTAGCTCCGATCTAATTCCATCTGAACTTGTGGGCATAGATAAGGATGACAAAAAAGTTCGTCGACTCGAGCTTGATTCCACTGAACCGAGGCTTGGGCCGACTCGTACGAGCTGCCCATTTTAAAATAATAATAATAATAATAATAATAATAATAATAATAATAATAATAATAATAATAATAATAATAATAATAATAATAATTAAAGCTAATAGGTGCCTGGACGCAGTTTGTCAAAATTTTCAAAATTTGACTACTGCGTGCAGATAGTTGTCTAGTCAAAAAAATTTCAAAATTTGAATTTGAAATTTAAATATTGTTAAAACAATTTTTACAACTTCATATCAATTTACTTCAATCTATCTCTAATTTCGTTATTCCAATTTATTTACTCCGATTTTTAATTTAGACATTTAGTTGTGTTATATTTTCATTTTCAATCTCTAATTTATTTTTTTCAATCTTATTCAATTTCTTTTACTCTAATATTCAGTATTCTTTACTATAATACCTACAAAATGGATTTTACTAGTGATGAGATTAATCAGTTTAAAGGTAGTTTGAGTACTTCATCCGGCTATGATGTATCTCAAAATGTTCCAATTGATTTGAAAGATATCAAAGAGGAGGAAGTACTTGAGGTTAAAAGGTCGAAAAAAGATTCTGTGGATTGTTGGCAACATATGATACGTAAAAAAGTTGGAGTTCAAAATGAAGTTGATATGTGGAAATCATGTTGCAATTATTGTGTTAAGGAACTTAGTTGTAAGCCCTGTTCAAGCACAACGCATTTAAATAGACACATATTACGAAGTTGTAGAGCGAAATCGGTCGGTCTTGACCTGAAACAGACCGAACTAGTGTTTAATGGTTCTGGTTCTACTCTTTCCACTTTTGTATATTCACAGAAAATATTTTTTGAAGGAATGACTGCATACGTGGCTACAGCAGAGATGTCGCTTACGATGATCGAGTTAATATACTTTACTCGTTTTGTGCAGAATTATCTCCAACCTAGATATGCTTCTTATTGTAGAAATACTCTTCGTTCAGATAGTATAAAATCATATAACAAAAGAAAAAACTGCTATTGAAAGTCTAAAAACTTTTAATAGTGTTATATCATTTACCCCTGATTTATGGACCGATGTTAATAAAAAAAGTTATATTGCTGCTACATCTTATTACGTTGATCACCTATGAATTATGTATAAAATGATTATTGCATTTAGATGTATAGAATATGCTAATAATGCCACTAACACATACATGATTTTAAAAGATATTATACAAGAATATGGTATGCAAGAAATGGTTCGAAGTTTTACTTTTGATAATGCTACTGTCAACAAAGTTTTTGCCGAAAAATTTATTAATGATTTGAACCCTACATTTGGAGTTTTATTTTTCCTTAAATGTTGTGTATGCCACACTATCAATTTGATCGTAAAAGATGGATTAGAACATATAAAACTACATTTAGATAAAATTATGCAAGCAATCAATTTTATTTCTATATCACCAACAAGAAAGCAAGCATTTAGTAGTTTATGTGCAAAGTATGGCTTAGAAGATAAATCATTTGTCACTGACGTATCACATAGATGAAACTCCACATATCTTATGTTACACTTGTGTGAAAATTATGATAAAATTATTTCAATATATTATAATGGTATGCATATGTATGGACCCGAACATAATTTGGACGATTGATAATGGTCTCTTGCACTTATCGTGAAGAAATTCTTAAAACTTTTTTTTGATGCCACAAAGGAATGTAGCGGTTTTTATTACCCTGCATCTTCACTTGTTTTACAACACTTTTTCTGTATTTCACAAGTATTTAAAAAACATAGGAATATGTCAATTTTTGTTGAAGTAGTTTTTTTTATGGAGTTAAAATTTTGTAAATATTGGGAAGAGATACACTCTTTATTAGTTTCGGTGATGAACCCTTGACTTAATTTAACTAGCACAAAATTTACTATTAAGGGGATTTCAAATTTCATGAATTTAGAATTATCACATGTGGATATAAAATTTATGTTATGTGCAATGTATAACTATTATGCTAAAAAATGAGGTCAATGTAGTTCTACTTCCCAAAGTTCTTTGTTAAGAAATACTTCAACAAATGCAGATAATCTATGAAATTATTTAGAGACCAACACTAGTGTTCCTTCATTTAGTTCTAGTTCATAAATATTTAGAGCAATAGATGTCAGTGGTAAAAATCTTGAAATTTTCTTTGAGTTAGTTAGGTATATGTGCGTGGACATTCTTAGTATGTTGCAACCACAAGAATAACATGAATTTAGTCTTTTATCGTGGTAGAAGTGTAACGAAAGGCAGTATAAAATTGTATCAAAAGTGATCGCGATCTACTAAAACCTCCGGTGTCTACGGTAGTATCGGATGCTGCATTTAGTTTAGGTAGTCGAGTTTTATGTGACGAACGATCAAGAACTAAAAAAGATATATTAGAGGCTTTAATATGATTGAAGGACTGGGAATGTGCGGAATTATGTCTTCAAGAACAAGTTGACAGTATAATGGTCGATGAGTTGCAACAGATTCAAGTATAAGATATTATAAGTTTTTAAATTGACCAGTTTCAAAAAAATGCGTAATTTTTAATTTTTTTTGTTAATATATGAAAAATTGTACACGGAATATTTTATTCGTGTACAATTTTAACTCCGCCTATGATGATTGTAGCCGGTCCCAAGCCCAGATAAAGGAGGAGAGTTTTAACTTTTATTTAATTTATAGTACGTATAAGTTGTGTAAATTTTAAATTCCATGACTAGGCACAGATGGGTCGTGGATGCTGTGGCGTCAGGCCAGTCTGGACACCGACATGCCTATCAGCATTTTCCACTCGCTATACTTCCCTAAAAGCTTAGTCGGAGGCGATAAGAGTATGGGTTGATATTACCTAACTCCATGGAGGTCTCACTCTCCTTTCATAGTGGATACACCTTCCTTTGGTGAAGGAGTGGAGAAGGTCGTGGTTTTTTTTGAGTATCTAGGAGGTGGGACATCATGGAGGACGACCATATGGCTCCTTTAACATTTCCAACCACTTATTCTTTCACCAGTAAGTTTTTCTGCCTAAACACTTGATTTTTTGGAAGTGAGTTCTTATTGCTTAACATTTTTCCTGCTTGCAGGTTCTCTGTCTAGGTCTGAGATCTCTGCTGAAGAGTGGGATATCATAAGCCACATCACTAGCGGCTACTCAAGGATCGAAGTTTCGGCGAATTGATCCATAAGAACACCCATTTCACCCTACACGGACTGATGGCATCTCGAGGTAAGTTATCTGCACTCTTGAGTTCTTTCAATACCTTACTTAAATGTACTAACTCTTTTCTCTTCTTCCAAATGATTTCTTGAAGAAGAAAGCTTTGAGGTCGGACTTTGTCACAATTCGGCACAGCGTGGCTGAGGCGAGGTCCCTGAAGACCAGCTTGACTGCATATAAGAAGCAGGCAGAAAAGTTGAACCTACTAAGTAAAAGGCAATCGCCTTTGGAAGAGGAAGAAGTGGAAGAGGACACCTCACTGGTGAAGAGGAAAAGGGCCGGCCCATCCGGGGCGTCATCTTTGGTTGCGACTGTGGCCAAGCCACCACTACCACCTCATATTCCTATCGGGGTGGTTGAAACAGTTACTTCTAAAGTGCCTATAGGAGGGGTTGAAAGAAGAATCATTCCATCTGATCTTATCGATCAACCAATGGAGCCACCTTGAAGGAGGTTAAAGAAGTCCGCGAACCCCCCTCATCGCAGCAAAGCATATGATTTCCTTGGCAAGGAATATGATCTCTTTGAGGCTATTCTGGATATGCTCCCCCCTAAGATCGCTCGGACTCACAACAAGTTCACTGATGAGTGGCAAAATCACATCACCTCGTATGAAGTTGAGGATATGTTGGCGGCCAACAACGCATGCGTAGCTCACACTCTAAGTTTGGGCACTGCAATAAAGGACCTAGTTCAGAGTCTCCAGTAAAGGAATGAGGAATAAGTTAAAGGATGTAGGCCTAGAGAAGTGGGAGGAGAATGTCAAGAGGGCCAAGGAGGTGATGGAAGAGGCTGAGGTGAAGAGGACCGAGTGGAGGTTAAATTGGATGCTGCCGAGATACAAGTGAATCAGTTGAAAAATGAACTTTAGGAGTCCATCTCCCAAGTGGAAGCTCTAACCAAACGAATTGACCAATCCAATAAACCCCAAAGGACTGCCTCGAAAACGTTGGAGGGGGCTAACAAGGAAAGAGTTAAGCTGATGATGCTTATTGAACCCCAGAAGGAAGAGATAGATTATTTGAAAGCATAAGTGAGGATAGTGGGTGAGGCGTCCATGCATAATTACATTGACAACTTCGACCAAACGAAGGATTACAATGACTTCGCCAACTACTGGGCTTTATAGAATGCTCAGCAGATGCTAGCTTGCCTGAGGGTGGTG
Organism: Fraxinus americana; assembly: GCA_035079005.1. Classification (NCBI taxonomy): domain Eukaryota; kingdom Viridiplantae; phylum Streptophyta; class Magnoliopsida; order Lamiales; family Oleaceae; genus Fraxinus; species Fraxinus americana. The sequence continues at coordinate 197,573 of CM068722.1, read as the reverse complement.
CATCCGTAGCTGGACATTGTTTTTCTGGAGGAGAAATTTGGTAGACCCACTGGAGGTCGGCTCGACCTTGCATCTGAGGACGAGGAGGCTTCTCAATAGGAAGTGGAGGGGGGGGGGGGCTATTGTACTTGTAGATCCTTAGTCTTTTGTTTTTATTTTTTTGTAATAACTTTGGCCTTAAGTGTTGCAATGAATAAAATGCCTTTTTCTTAACTGAGATGCGTAAATATTTGGCTCAAAAGAATTATAAACACCTTGGCTCAACTAATGAAGAAGTGTAAACACTGATGAACAAGTGCAAACACCTCGCTTTACCTAATGAAGAAGTGTAAACACTAACAAGTGCAAACACCTCGCTTCACCTAATGAAGAAGTGCAAACACCTCTTTAATGGAGAAATGTAATCAAAGATGGCCATATGAGGGCACCTCGCTCCTCTCCAAGGGTATTCTCCACGGTGGATGGTGCATCCGTGAAAAGCATCACTTTTACAGGGCAGATGAGGCGATCCCTGTGGAGGCATCTCGTACCTCTCATAACGAAGTGGACATCCTTGAAAGAGGTGGCCCCGAGGTAGGCATCATGTACCACTTCAAGGGCATTTTCCACGGTGAATGGTGCATCCGTGGAAAGCACCAGTTTCGCAAGGCAGATGATGGGACTCTGTGGGGGTATCGCGCTCCTCTCCTAACGAAGTAGACAATCCTTGATAGAGGTGGTCCCGTGGGAGGCATCATACATCTTTTCAAGGGTGTTCTCCATGGTGGATAGTAATAGCGAAGTGATAATTGATTCATTTTATTAACAAAAATTATTTACATGACCAAAGTTACATCGTTAGGAATCTCTTATACTGATAATATCTCTTTAGGTGCTCAATGTTCCAGGGGTGAGGCATTGGCTCCCACCCAAGTTCTCAATCCTATAGGTTCCAGGTTGCACTTCTTCGTCACACGGTATGGGCCTTCCCAACTGGATAACAATGTTTTTGTTATCGGCTCCTTTGAGGGTAGGAAAACTTTTCGGAGTACTAGGTCTCCTAAATGGACCTTTTTATTACCTTGGTATTGTAGTAGGAAGCCATTTTTTCGTTGATATGTGGCTAGCCTGACTCGAGAATCTTCCCTTCTCTCTTCAAGGAACTCAAGCTCACATCTCCTGGGTCGTTGTCTACCCTTAGGCCTATCCTCTCCTAGGTGAGTTCGGCCTTGTAGTGAGTGCTGTCTCACCTCAACTCTCTTAGGTAAGTTCGGCCGTCTTGAGAACGGCCTCCCCTATTTCGGGGATTGCTCCTTTCAGCAGCGTGGGAGGCCTCCCGACATTCGCTTGTGTCATGGCCATAGAAAATGTGGAAATTACAGTAGGGTTGTGCCTCTTCTGGAGGCCTATATCTATGTCTTCTCCCTATTTCTAGGGTTAGAGGGTCTTCTAGATGTTCCCGTTCCAACTTTGTCGTTGGACCCAACATTTTCATAGGTCAACATAGGTACAATGTTCAGAGTTATCGTGGTCAGTGCTTGTCTCAAAGTGGGGGCTGTGGAATGCCCAGCTTGCTAGCATTGTTGATTTACCAAATGTGACGTGGGTCCTCACCCTATTTGCCTTTGGGGCGGAGAAAGTCCCCGTGCCACCCCATTTCGATGATCATTAAACTCTTCACTGACAATCTCAATTTTCATCATCTTTACCAATTAGTCGTATATGGTAGGATTTTTATTTCGGACATTTCTCCAAAATAATGTGTTCATGTTTAGTCCTTCTTTTAGAGCTGAGAGGGCTTCCTTGTATGTGACTTACTCACAGTAAGTTATTTCATTCGTAAAGCAAGCTAGGTAACTCTTTAATGTTTTCCCTACTGCCTGTCTTATATCCTGGAGGTGCTGTATCAATGCTTCTCCCTCTTTTTTGGACAGATATTGGTTCAAAAATGCCTTTTTGAGGTCAGGTCAGCTCCTAATGCTGAGTGGCGTTTGCCGACCATGCCATATTTCGGTTGCTCCACCCAATGTTAAGTGGAAAACTCTACATTTCAAAGCCAGTGATGCACCTCTGAGACACATCTGTGTTTTATATTTGTTGATGTGTTTCTCTAGATCGCCTTTTCCTTCATATTTCAAAATTTTAGGGGGCACGAAATTAGGAGGCATGGGAAAACTATGTAATTCTTTGGAGAATGAAAGGCTATCATCGTCATCGTCGAGTTCATAGGACCTACACGGTCCATCAAAATCGTTTTTACCTCTCCCCGATTCTTAAGTTTTCACCTCTCCCGCAGGTTCCTAGGCGGTGAAACCTGAGCTGCTTGGCTTTGTGCTTGTTCCTGCGGTTGAGCTATTTGGTGAGCGGGTTGATTTCTATTCCTAAGCGTATGTCTGATCCGGTCAAACACGCTTACAGACATTTGGGGCTATTCATAATCTGAGGGAAAAATGCCCTCTCTGACCTGAATGTTGTCCGGAGGCATAGTTGGAGGATATATCTATCCCCACTTCCCTTTCGACCGTATCCTCTCTCCCTTGTCGACTTGAATGGGTTTTGTGGCTTTACCCCATTTCTGACGTTGGTTGGGGACTGATTGTGGGGTATCTTGAGGTACTTGGAAACTCTTTTAATTCTGGACTTGCATGAGGAGTTCATACATAGCCGCATTCTAGGCTGCGATGCTTCTCATGTTGGTGGCCATATAAGCAATCTCAACAGTTAGTTATACTGCGGTTTTTTTGCCCATGATATGTTGCTGGTGAGGCCTTTGGTGAGTGACATTATTTTAGTGGATCTCTTCTTCAGAGACCTCCCTTATTCTCCTTGGATTCACGTCTTCGTTGTTTGAACTCACTGTTGAACTTCAAGAGGTAATTAATAAAACTCCAAATCTACTCCTTGGGGCCTCCACTTGTTCTTACTTCAAGAACAACTCATTTTTCAAGGGGGAGGCCAGGTGAATATTCCGGTAAGCTTTTTCTTTCCAGTAGATGTTCGTGGTTATAGTAACCGTTTCCCATAGACGGTGCCAATCTGTTAACCCAAAAAATGACCCAAACACGTGGCCAATAGAGTTCTCCCATGTGAGCTCCTTCCCGCGTATAGTAACACACCGTTAGTCATTCGTGACTTTTTTCGATGGGAATGGAAGCAGTCGCGAGCCCTCCGATGATCAAGTTAGTGAGTTGGTAGATAGAATATGGGACGTCTAGCGGTGATGTTCACCAGAATGTAATGCGAGTTTTTAGTGGCGATGAGCTTATGGGTAGTGATAATATAAAACTTGTACTTCTTCTTTCTTTTCAGGGACTAACCCCTTCTATAGTGCAAGTGTGGGTATTTATAATGAGAAGAAAATAAGAGAAGAACCGTTGGGTGTAGAACACGTAGCTTTGAATCTAGGGCGATCCTCTCATATGTGACAATCCATCAATCCATAGGGGGCGGTTCATTTAATGTTTCTTGACATTGTAAAGTGTTGACCTGACATTTTGGAGCCTGCATCCCATCAATCATTCCTAAGGATTTGATTCTTGAGATCTTTCCATGGAAGATCTTCTAGTATGTAGGCTTGAAGTGGACCGGTTGAGACATAAGTGTTAATCACGTTTTGGATGTATTACTTTGGACATAGTTTTATTTGCAACGAGCGGGCCTTTGCATCCGTCATGGGAGGAAGATGAAGTCAGTTCGTCCCCCACACGGCGAGATAAATTAGTTCGTCCCCCACGTGGTGGGATAAATTAGTTCGTCCTATTCATGGCAGGGACAAAATAAGTTTGTCATGCGGGGGATGAATCCAATTCATTCTGCAGTATGTATTCAGTTTGACTCTTGATGTGGCGATGACATGTGAGACAACTTGGGAAAAACCTGCAACAGTTTCAATGGAAGGTCATATATGTGCATGTCAAAATCATTCATTCAAATCATGAGATATCGAATCATTTAAATCACGACACTTCGGATGTCGATTGGATAAAAAAAATGAATGGATCCGCTTGGTGTCCGCGACGTCATAATGTGTATAAACAATCCTACAAAATAAGAATGTTGTCTACTTTCTCATTATTCTTTTACTATTTTTTAAATGATTTTTGAACATTTCTCAATTTGATGGGAGACATGTATGGATAAAATTGAACAAAGAGTAAATGGTTGCTACATAATTTATGGAGTGAATTGGCTATTAGTTTACCTTGTTAAGGATATTTGTCGATGTCAATGCGAACGTGGACGCAAAATTAGACACTAATGCTACCAAAAATCATATATGTTGATTTTCTAGTTAGAACATTGAGAATGAGTACGAACATAATCTTTTAGTATCTGAAACAAAAGCGTTGATATGTGTCCTCGTCGCCCTTTCAATATTTAAGTTATAGAGAAAATTTATGCGAAAGGCTATATGTTGAAAATTATCTAAAGCGTACTTGGATAATGAATAAAGTTTTGAATTTATAAAGGTGGGTAGAGGACTCTCAATAGAATTGGATTAGTTGAATATTCTTGTCCTTAAGAGTCCTTTTTGAAATGGGTGTTGGGTTTGCACTACAATTGCGGGTCTAATTATAATACAATTATGACATTTATTAAGATAGAGTTCTCCTAGATATAAGAGTCTTGGATTGAGATGTTTGGATAGATTTAGAATCCTTAAAATATCCCGATGACTTACCCCCAAGGATGGTCATTACCAAACATCGTAAAAAGTATGATGCAAGTCCTCGAGGTATCTCGAGGAAAACTTCAAACCCGAGGACTCCTATCTTATATCGGTAAATATTCTCTTCGAAATTCTAATCCTCGAGCTATAATAATTATGACCATATCAGTGGCCTTCGTACATCCATTCCTAGAGCTCGAGCATTTGGAGTGGGATACATACAGATCGGGAATGGTATCTTGGGTTTTGGACATTTTTAGTTTTAGAATGGTCGAGATATATCGATGATATTAAACAGCGTGATCGTTGGATGTTCGAGGATAAATAAGGAGGTAACTGGGGAGCTTTGGATGGGCGATACGTGGCAAGATCCAACGATTCAGATGGAGACCTTTGGTCTCCCATTTCCATGCCTATAAATACCATTTTTTCCTATCATTTTTTACTTTTCACTCACTATAAATTTTTCTCTGCAAGGTCGAGCTCATGAAAAATCTTTAGGAATACTTTTAGACTTCAGGCAATTTTAAGGTAAGGTTTGAAGCTCTAAGTTATTTCTTTAGTTTTAATTGAGAGTGATGTCGAGTAGTGAGAGTGATCGGGGCTCCAGTAGCTCGAGTAATAGCAAGGACGTTGGGGCTTCGATCATTCCAGTGACAGTGCCTCTTGATGCTCGACTTAGGAATCAAGATAACGTTTAGTTTAAGTTTTCCAAAGAGTCTTGTAAATTTAAGGAACACCTAGCAATAGCATGAGAGTTTGTAATTTTCAAAGACACCCTTAAGGTCGAGGACGTCAAGCTTGAGCTCGGGCAGAAACGTAAATAGTATGAGTCCAAGCTAACTGAGGCTAGAGATCGAGTATGGAGGAGTTTAGGACCTCCTAGGAATGGACAAGCTCAAGGTTGAATACGCATCAAGAGCTTATCTTCATGTTTTTAAAGAGGCTCGAGCCTTTCTTCGTTCTAAACTCTTCGACATGCAGCCAAACAACCTTAAAATTGTTCATGTTATCTCATAGTACCTCGAGCTTTTTGATTCAGAAGATGATACTATCGAGGAAGATGGCGAGTTGGAGGGCAAGGGTAAGGATGTTGACGCGACGACCACTAAGCTCATGAGCATGCTGATTTGGATTAGGTCGGGACATGTCATTTATGTACCTGCTCGTAAAAGGTCTTTTAGGTGCCAGCTTGTGACAAATTTGTTAGGTGCCTGCTCATGACAATTTTTTTAGATGCCTACTTGTTACAGGTCTTTTGGGTGTCTGCTCATGGCAGGTCTTTGAAGGTATTGAAAATAAACATAATTTATTGGGACGATGTCCTATCTATTTAAAGCAAACTCCTATATTATACTTTAAAAATTGATATGGGCACACAGGCCTGAACACAAAAATAAGAACAAAGATAAAAATTGCCCGGGGGCATGCAAGCCTAATAAAAAGTAAAAAATGACTAAACGAACTTTTAAACGGGATAGGTTCATTGACTTGTAATTTATATTTTCAAGTTATCTGCAAACCAAGGCCTTAGCAGGGGTCTGTCAAACATATCCCTTGCCTGTATGCTCATCCTCGAACTTGTCGAATGATCCCATACGGTCCTTCCCAGACAGGCCCAAGTTTACTCAGGGCATGACCGATAGCCTCTGCCTTCCTGAGCACTAGATCCCCGACCTCCTAGGTCTAACATCTGTTTTGATAAGAGGCAACTCGTAAGGTAACATCTGTGTGAGACTGACGTTAAGCGATGGTCTATCCCAAGAATGGTACAAAAGCTCTTGAATTGTGCATTATCAAACTATCTTTCATTTCCAGTTATGAGCACTTTTGAACTTGCATATAATAGATTTCCAAATGAATGTCCTAAATTTGGGTTCTGCGGTAATTGATAGGGGTTCTACCTTTTCCCACTTGGTAAAATATTTCACTAGCACTACGATAAACTTTAACTGTCCTCTTGCTACAAGGACAGGCTTGAAAATATCGATGCCTCATTGCTCGAAAAGGGTCGAACACTGTATGGGAGTGAGTCCCTCAGCAGGAGAATGGATAACGTTATCGAACCTTTTGCACTTGTGGCATCTCCTGACATAATCTAAGGTGTCTTTCATTATGGTTGGCCAATAGTATCCGTACCTTATAAGTTTGAAAGCCAAGGCCCGTGTACTCTGATAATTACCACATACTCCTTTACGAACTTCTGTAGGCCTAAGGCATTTGAGGTATGGAAGCATGAAACTTCTACAGAAGATGACTTTTCTGATAATACAGTATCTTGGTGCTCTAGATCAGATGTTCCTCACTGCTAGTTATGAAGCCAATTATTGGATCCATCCAAGATGGCTCCCTATCATTATCCATAATATTGGGCCCCTGACCTATGCTGGCTCTAGCACCATTCTGATATGGACTGTCTTGTCAAGTTCATCTATTCCCATGAAAATAAGCCTTGACAATGCATCTACCTTACGATTATCAGCTCGGTCAATTTTTATAATTTCACAATTCTTAAATTGTCTCTGAAGATTGTTAACTTTCAAACAGTATAAGCCCATCTTCTCATTTTTCTTTTCGAATGTTCTTTAAGTTTGTCCAACTACCAGTTGTTAGTCACTGAAAAGCTGGACATATTCAATTTCAAGGATATTGGCGAACTCTAGAGCAATGAAGACAGCCTTATAATCTACCTCATTTTTGGTGGCTTCAAATCCAAATATGACCGTACATTGAATTTCTGTAAGTTGTGTGGATTGTTGATTATGATCTCTGCACCAGAGCCCGAGGTACTAGATATCCTATCTACAAATATTTTCTAGGTGCTCATCTCGGTGGAAGGGTTATCCCTTGGCCCCCGAGGCCTTGGGGTGAGTTCTGCTATGAAGTCAACTAAGGCATGTGCTTTATTAGAAGGTTGGGGGCTTGAGTTCTATATCAAATTTATCAAGTTCAATTGCCCATTTTAACAATCTTTCTAAGATGTTGGGATTCTGGAGTATATGTTTGAGTTACTGGTTTGTGAGTACCATAATTGGGTGCGATTGAAAATATTGCGGTAGTTTTCATGTTGTTAAGACCAAGGCAATAGCAAGTTGTTCGACCAATGAATACGTGGTCTCCGTATCGAGTCACACCTTATTTACTTAACAGATGGTTGTTTAGTTATGTTAACTTCTTTCACCAGAATACTATTTACTGCATTTTGAGAAACAGTTAAGTATAAAAACAATGTCTCTCCTGGCTAGATTTTGTAAGAATGGATGGAATCACCAATGTTTGCTTAAGCTCTTAGAAAGCCCTTTCACATTCCTCATTCCAATCAAAGCTTCAATTATTCTTGAGAACTTTGAAAATTGGGAAACATCTATCTGATGCATGAGACATGAATCTGTTCAAGGCAAGGACCCGACCTGTTAGTTTTTGTACCTCTTTCTTGTTTCTAGGTGACTCTATAGATGTTAAAGCCTGTATCTTATCTGGATTGGCTTCGATTCCCCTATATGTGATCATGAAGCCAAATAATTTACCAAAGGCCATCCCAAATACTCACTCTATTGGGTTTAATTTCATCTTATGCCTTCGAATGGTGGTGAATACCTCCTATAGGTCGGTGATATGTTGGTCCACTTGTTTACTCCTAACTGCCATGTTGTCAACATAGGCCACAATATTTTTTCCAATCAAATCAGCAAAGGCCTTGTTAATGAGCATTTGATATGTTGCCCTGCATTTTTCAAACCAAACAACATGACCTTGTAGCAGTATATAACATAGTCAGCTATGAAGGATGTTTTCTCTTGATCTTCTTCAGCCATGAGGATCTGATGATAGCCAGAGAATGCACCAAGAAAAATGTACAATTTATAGCCTGATGTGCTATCTACAAGGTTCTAGATCCGAGGTAAGGAATAGCTATCCTTGATGTATGCTTTGTTAAGATCTGTGAAATCAATACAAACTCTCCATTTTCCATTAACATTCTTGATGAGAACAACATTGGTGAGCCAATTGGGGTACTGAACTTCCCAACTGAACCGAACAATGACAAGTTTATTCACTTCCTCATGTATGACCTCCCGATTGCCTCTTCCTTTGCTTAATTGGCTTGACCCCTTGTCTAACATTGAGTTTATGGAACTTCAGGATCTATTCCAGGCATGTCATTAACCTTCTATGCAAATATATCAATGATGTGAGATGGGCAGCTAATAAGTTCAGCTATAAGAGTGTAGTCAAGATCCCGACTGACTGTCATTTTTTCCATGCTCGAGCTCGACCTCTATCAATTCTTCCACTAGAGCGAGTCTCTCTTGGTGCTCGAGCTCATGAGTTGATATTTGTATGACATTGGTGTTTATTCCCCTAATACTAGTAACATAACATTGCCTAGCTATTGTTTGGTTTCTACGCACAATCCCTACACCGTTATTTGTAGGAAACTTCACAGCAAGGTGGATAAAATAGGTTTGATCTTATCGAGTAGGGGTCCCTTCTAAGGATGGCATTGTAAGCCATCGAAGCATGAATTACCTAAAAAGGTGTGATTTCTGTCACCTATCTCTGATCTGAGCCCAATGTGAGGAGAAGATTGACTACTCTTTCTGGAATTATTGTTCCATCCCCGAATCCCTGTAGTGGGGTCTTGACCGCTTTGATATGATCAATAGAAATTCTCATCTTCGTAAAAGACTCATGGAACAGTACATTGGCCACACTCTCATTGTCAATCAAGATTCTGCTTACTTAAAAGTTGGCGATGATGACAGATATTAACTAAGCATCATCATGATGAGATGATATGCCTTCCAAGTCCATTGATCCAAAGGTAATGTCTACACTATTGTAGAGAGTTGTCTTTGGTATTGAACTGTATTGCTAGGCATTTTTCTTACGCCCACTATTTGAGTCTCCTCCCGATGCTATCCCTCGACTATAATATTGATAGTACTTGCAATTGGTTGGTTACCTTTCTTAGATTATGCAGTCTTGTCTTTGTTGTAATCATTCTTGGGACGATTGTCGTGCTCAATATACACCTTTAGGAACCCCCTTTTTATTAGTGTTTCAATCGTCCACTGTAACTTATGTAATTTGATAGCCCAAGGATAACTAATTAAGAGGAGGTTAAATTGGTTTTTAAATTTTTTTCAAAGAATTAATCTAAATTCAAGCAAGTAAAGATTAAATAGATCAATTCAAATAATAAGTGCAAATATGAAAACGATAAGTAAAAGGGAGAGATGATGTAAACGATGTAATTGTGAAAGTTCGGTCCACAGCAATGACCCACGTCCTTCATTAGCAAGCTCTCGAGCACGAGCAAGTTTTTTTCACTATGTTGATTGACTTATGGTGCAATCAAACACTTTTACAACGCTTCAGGTGACTTACAAACAATGATCAACAATCTTTATACAATGTTGAGTTTTACGAGACCTCAACACGACTCACTTGAGCTTTAACGTGATCACATTATGACTCACACTATTGAGCTTTACGAGATCTCAGCATGACTTACACGGTGACTTACAACAAAGATCATCGATTTTTTTACAATGTTGATCTTTACAGGATTTCAACACGACCCACACTTTATCAAAGTGATTTTACGATGTAATTCCTATTTTGATAAATAATCCAAATAAGTTAAGTACTAAGAGAGACTAACACTTCAATGAATACAAATAAATGATAGTTCAAGTGTTAGATGAAAAACTTCGATGTATATAATAATTAGAAATTTAATACAATCAATCAAAAATTTTCATATATATATAAAATGAATGATGGTAATAAATTAAGTACCAAGAAAGAGATAAGAAACTTTGATGAATATGATGATTTTACAAGTTTGATTCAATCAATCAAAATTTTTAATATGAAGTAGTAGAAAAAATATATGCAATTTAAGTTTAAAGATCGTCTTCAAAATATGTCTCTCTTTTGATTGTGGATAAATGGAAATTTTATTGATAAGACCTTTTCAATTGTAGCCAATATCTTTCCGACAACTTCAGGAGAAAAATAGGCATTTACCTATTACAGAGATGGTGTGATTTGATTTTTTTTTTCTCCCAGTCTTACGAGAAAGACAAATGATTCAAGAAATTTTTTGAAATAAATCTACGCTTGTTGAAATTGAAGTTTGAAAATAGAACAATTCCTTCTGTCGTGTATCCTCGATTAATGCAACCTCAGATGCTATGTTTGAATTTTGATTCTAATATAGAGCGAAATGTTATACCTAGAGGTTCTTTATTATGGGTCAACCCTACTATATGAAATAATAAATAAAATGAATGCAAAAATAAGTTTAAAATAATCTCTCAAAAGATATATCACTTTGATGCTCTTGAAAAATGCTGTATTGAATGTAAGAAGTAGATGTATTTATAGAGTTTAAAAAGTTAAAAAAATCTGGGAGTTCGGATGACTCGTTCGGTTAACCGCTTCTTGTCCGAATGACCAATATAGCCGTTTGTACAATAAAAATCAGAGATCAGAATAGGTCAAATTTTGTATCGTCGGAAACTTTCGTTCGACCGGCTCTTTTATCCAGTTGACTACCTCTTTCGGCCGATTGATCGCCTGGCAATACGGTCTTTTTATGTTTGGCCCAGTTTGTTTCGATTCGAAGGTTTTGAAAAGTATGGACTTTTGGAAAGTATTTTTAACTAACTTTTCAAGATAAAAAACTGTTTTTCAAGTCCAAATATCATTTTTAAAAGTCATTTCTACATTTGATCAAATCATTGCATTTGAATGACTTTTAATGCACAAAATTATTTTAATGTATAGAAAAATTATGAGGTTAAGCATTCATTACCAAATATCATTACCAAATATCAAAATGATAGTACTTTTACACTTTATCTAAGAAAATCAAGTCCTTGATCTTACTCCGAAGTTTAGCTCTTAAGTTCTTGAATGTGTGACTTCGATCTTGACTTCCTTCATGAGTCAGATTTATGATGATAGTTTTTGATCTTTTGACGACCATCGATCAATTTTTCATCCCATGCTTTGAAAAACTATAATAATTTGAATTCAACTTGTTAGTAAATAAAATTAGCTTGTTTGTTATAATCAAAACTTTAAGGATATAATCAACCAAAGGTCAACACAATCCTTCGTGGTATGCCCATAATCCTAGTGGTAGTCACAATATTTTCTTTTATCCCTGGTTTCAAGGGAGATTGTAACATTGGGGGCCACTTAAGCTCCTTAATATCCTTGATCTCCATTAGTATGTTGGTCCTATAGGTATTCAGATGAGTAAATGGTGTAGGTGGTTTTTCCTGTCTCTGTTTATCTCGAGCATGATCTTGTCATGGATTTGACTCACGTAGTCTCTTATATTTCGGCTTCTCATGGCTCGACTAGTTTTCATTGTTTCCTCCGTGTTGATGTATTTTTCTCCTCGAGTGAGGAGCTCAATCACTGATTTTGGTGGGGTAGAGACATCTTGAAGGCTTCACTCCTTATTGCACGTGTTAAAGTCGAGACAGTTGATGTAATGTGTAGGTCGGGTGTTTGTAGTCTTTCTTTATTGAACCTTGTTATAAAGTTTCGTAGGGTCTCATTCGGCCCTTGGCGGAGTACTTGAGGGATGCGGCGGTCTTCCTGATGCGCTTACTACTTGCGAAGAAAGTAGAGAATTTATTGGCTAGGTCCGAGAAAGAGGCTATAGAATTGGGCTCTAATGTGGCGAACCAATCATTGGTGGCATTAGTCAAAGGTTGAGGGAAGACCTTACAAATCACTGGGTCTGGCGTGACCAGTAAGTTCATGACATCCGTATTGATTCCGTCTGGAAGTGGATAGGAGAGTACCTTCGGCGTAAATGGAGTATTAGGGGTAAATCCTGTTGTCCCCTGGGTATTCTATAATAAACTAGCTATAATCCTATTCTGTATGATCTGGGCGAATTCGCTTGAGTCCATAGTAACCAATTTCTAGGCCGAGGCCACAGAGGTACGCCTGAGGCACCAGATCCACCATTATCATGGGTGTCATGAGTGACCCGAGCTCAAGCATCAGCCATGAAACCTCCTGGTGGTGTCGGTGCCGGATGAGAATTTCTTTGACTTAGTAATTTAGTCAGCGTGACAACTTGTTGACGAAGTTTTTTAAATGCTCATGCGGCAATCACTGCTGGTTGGGAAGCTGGTATTTGAGATGATTCTTCTTGGTAAATTGGGGAATCCACAATAGGAGGTGGGTTTGGAGCGGATGAGCTTGCTGGAGTAAGACTTGAAAGCGTATTAACCATGGCTTTTGGTAGCATTTCCCACAGACGACACCAATGATATTACCAAAAATCATACCTATTGATTTTCCGAGGTTGAGGATTTTTTTTTCGAGGTTGAGGATTGAGAATGAGCACTAACAAAATATTCTAGTACCTGAAACAAAGGCATCAGGTGTGTCCTCGTCGCTCCTCCGATACTTAATTTAGAAAGAGAATTTATGTGAAAGACTATATGCTGAAAATTATGTAAAAGCGTGCCTGGATAATGAATAGAAGCTTTGTATTCATAGATGTAGGTAGTGGACTAATAATAGGATTGGATTAGTTGAATATCCTTGTCCTTAGGAGTCCTTTCTGAGATGGGTGTTGGGTTTGCATTACAATTGTGGGTCTAATTATGATACAATTATAACATTTATTGAGATAGAGTCCTCCTAGATATATGAGTCTTAGCTTGAGATTTTGGAAATGTTTAGAATCCTTGGAATGTAGGATCCATTTTTGTTTAAGCATGAAGATCTTTGAGCTTAGTAAAGGAAAGTGCTCGAGGACGCCACATCTTTTGAAGTCAAAATATCCCGAGGACTTACCCTCGAGGATGGTCATTACCAAACATCATAAAAAGTATGAAGCAAGCCCTCGAGGTATCTCGAGGACAATTTCAAACTCGAGGAATCCCGTCTTATATCAGGGAATATTGTTCTTGGGATTCTAATCCTCGAATTATAATAATTATGACCATATCAGACACTATTCAATTTCGATGTACAAGATGTTTACTTATTTTTTTATTTTAATGTTGTCCAACGTGATACATTCTTAAGTAGAGGTGTAAACTTGAATTTTGATTGTCCAAATTCGAGCTACAATGTAGATTGACCTATCATTCCAAGCAATTTGTATTACGCTAGATTAACTTGACCGCATGTGTCTAGGCCATTTCTAAAAAAATTCAAATGTGTTTGGCCCTCTAATAATAATATTATTATTATTTTATTTATAAGCAAGATTATTTGTTTACAAAGAATTGGACACACCATCTAATCTTGGGAATCTAAACTTCACATACACAAGAATAAATTTGTTTATCAATGAATTAATTATAATTAATTATTCATATGACCCACCTTTGATGGTTTGTTATACTTTTAAGCAACTTTTTTATTTGTAAAGTTAATAAAGTGGTTAAAAGTGTCGAATACATTACAGCTGTTGAATAAAACCTCCTAAAAATTTGAAGACGGGCTTATCGATTTGTTCACTGTATGATTTTTCTATTGGTACCGATGGATGTTATTGGGGGTAACAATTTTAACCACGTTCATTAAGTCACTCGATCTAATATCATAAAACGTTTATTCTTTCCACTTTGGATACCAATTAATTTTCAGATGAAATAAATTAAATTCCGATCCTATCGAACTTGTTATACTTTTTAACTACCAGTTTTTCAGTTTATTTCCAAGAAAGAATTAATAAATAGTAATTTATCTTCTACACCAATAAAATATTTCCTTAATTGACTAGTTTTCATTTGATCCATATAATTAAGAACCTACCAAACTTAATGGCCGTCCTTCGACATCGGATTTGTACAAATAAAGGCTAATATTAAGGAACAAAAAGTTGTTTCAACAATCCCCATTTGCCTATAGTTTTCAACCATCTATTGGAGCACTTTTGAAGCTTCAACCCAATTCTTGCCTTCAAAAATTACACCAGAAGTCTCAACTGCCAAATAACAGACATGAATAAAGAACATAGTAATAGATTCAATTTGGAGAAACCAAATTTCAGCCTGTGTTTGGGGAGGGTAGACAGAACCTGGTCAGGGAATTTGAAACCAAGCTCCAGTTATGAGAAAATAAGAAGTGGGTCCAAACTCGGTCCTACAAACAATGCCGCGAATGGCAGGGGACCCACGCCTTTTGACACCGGGGTTGCCACGCCGAGGCTGGCCAGGAGCAGTGGGATGAGAAGAGATTGGAGCTTCGAGGATGTCAGAAGAACGGTTCAAGGATAGTAGGAGATTAGACGATGTTTTAGATTATTGTGTCTTTATTAATGCATTTCTCCTGTATTTGGAGACTAATAAATAGAGGCAAAAGAATAGAGGGTTTGACTGCGCAATTGATGAGTAATCCGGTAGTAGAATAGAGGCAAAATAATTTTTTGATGTGGCATTCAAGGGGGAAGGTTGGTTTTTGAATCCTAAATGGCAGTTTTGTTGTTGGTTGACCAGTGGCGGAGGATTCCTCAAAGGGGTGGTTTAAATTTTTAAAACGGTGGCAGAGAGTCATCTATATTAAATATGTAGCAATAATTTGATTGGAACACATAACACAATCATAATCTCGAGTTGGAAATGGATATTGGGTGGTTTATAACCAGCAAATAACCTTTCTTTAGAGACATTAACTAATAATACATATGTCAATTAAATAGTAACAGAGTATTGATTATGCTTGAAACATGGATAATCAAGCACCCTATCGTGGAATGGGCAGTTATTGGTAGCTAGGCAATGGCAAGAGAGTAAAATTTGTTATATTAGTAACATCTTTATACCCTCTCATCTTATATATATATATATATATATATATATATATATATATATATATATATATATATATATATATAAAGCAAGTTCTACACGTTAAAGGCTAGCTTATCAAAATCACCAAACTATGAAGATATTGATAATCTTCTCGTTTTTTGTTAAATTTGATTCAAACTCTTTTCTTGTGAAAGATCTACTTTCGAATAAGGTCCTTCCAAGCAACCCCAAAGCCATTCTCACTCTTCTATTGCAAATCTTACCTACAAAGGGATTGGTTCATTTTTACTTAGCATCTCGTCTTTGTTTTGTATATTGATAAAATGTCAGATTGGTCTAATATCAAGCCAATTTTGAGGTAGAGGCACAGGTTGAGGTCTTACATAACCGTATCATTGATCCACACACACTTTGCTCAAAAATTAGATTTGGTAGTCTTGACGGTTTTATTTTATCACGTTCATGCTGTGTAAGATATCCGCGTAAGAGTTTTGAACCTACGAAGTGGAGAGATAGCAACCAAATCTGAAAATTATAGTACTAGCCACCCAAAATGTGTTCAAGTATTTGTATTCCATAGAGGGATTCATAACTTGTGTTTATAGATGAGATTAACTCTCAATTATAGGAGGAAATCAAAGGAAATTAATTCTTATCCAAAGTAATCAATATCTTAGCATAGAAACCTTAATAATTAATCAATACCTGGTTGGTAAACAACATTTGTCTGAAAATATGTAGTTAAGATGTAATAAAGACACGAAGAACAAAGGATGTTAAAACTCACAAATCAATGAGGAAATAAGAAGAAAAAGGTTGTAAGTCAATACACAAAGATGCTACAAATAGATACGGTTTACCAGATCTTTTTTTTCCCTTTATATAATTTTGTATTTTCTTATATGGAACATATAACCAAATCAAAAGGATATGGTTTTGATCCGGACAGTGAATCCTGTTTGACACTGTCTTGAGGCCTGCCTATTTATTTATAATCCCGGCCCTCTTCTTTTCTCCGTCCCACTCCTCTCCTCTCCTCTCCTTTGCCCTTGGCTGGCCAGAATGGTGAGACTTTTCCTCAATGCTTATCGTAGTTACAAATTTTATTTTGGCGCTCTGATAAAAAATGATTCTTGGAAATTGGAATTTTGATTTTGTTAGGCAACATGCTGCAAAGAGAGAGTTGTATTGGTGGCAGTTTATGTAGAGAGGCCGAGGAGGAGGTTGCCCTCGAGTAATTACCACAACCAGCAGCACTTCCCCCAGGCTAATTGTGCTGCTGGTGGTAGAAGGTACAATATGAGAGCTGAGCTGCTCGACTATGCTAGAGACCTGAGAACATCTGCACGATCAGGGGGATCCTCCCCAGTACATTTGAGTTCACAAATCATACAACCACGAGCAGTTCAGATTACTCCGGCTCAAAGAAAGATAAGAAAAACAACTGTTCCAACTTGTTTGGGAAACTGGAAATTGTTATTACCGAGATTTCTCACCTCGATAACAGCCTCAAAAACATTGAAAATGAAGAAGAAAAACAAGAACAAAACAGCATATCCACAATTACTAAGACGACAACTGTGATGAAGCACCTCCAAGTAACTTGCAGATCCCCTCAAAGCGTCCTCTATTATAAGCTGGATCGTCTAATTCCATATTACATACGAGTGATTTTCCTTTCTCAGATACAGAAAAAGAAGAACTTTTTTTCTCAAAATTGTTAGCAACACTACGGGATCATTGCTAGAAAAAACATTCAGACGATAAAAATCCATCAAGTTATTCAAGAACTCATATATATGCAGCTTTCTCTTAAATCTAACTTGTACAAGAACATATTGCTTGAACAAGATTATGATAACTATTGTTGAGATAATTCATATGCCTGCAAATCAAATACATTACAAAAGACTAATAGCACAGAATTAAGAACTTAACCTTTGCAGAAACGACATCAAAATCCTAATGTGCTGCTTACATAGACTGCTATAGGAACTCTAACTACATGATTGTTGTTTCCCTCAAACACCATCTCGCCAAATGTGTAAGCATTAGTTGTCTGAGTTGCGACCAAGAAAAGTGTAATGTGCCTCGAAGCATTAACGCTGATCTTAAAAGATTGAGGTGTCACAGTTATGTTCACTCCAAAAGGCTCTCTCACAAGCACTGTGTACTTCTCAACTAACTCACCTACATTAGTCACCCTTCTAGTAACTTTCCTTGATCCCACCAAATTCGAAACAGTCACACTTGCTGTGTTCAAATCCGAACACCACTCCGTTCTCTTAGATGGGCACCCGACTCCCACTGCTCGTCTCACTGACATGTCGTCTACCCCAGGAACTGTGCATAAGAATTGTACATAGTGTTTGAATTGAATGTCGAATATGAGTCCTGGATCAATTGCTTTAGAAGGATTGATGGAACCTGCTCCAAAGTCAAATGGAGTGGCAGGAGATAACTTGTTTTTCTGTTGGGCTAGAATCGGAGCACCAGAAGTAGCTGTGATATTGGCCGTTGTCATCATTGCTGAAGTGATGGCAGCCGGACTCCAGTTGGGGTGTTTTTGCTTTATCAATGCAGCAATACCGGCTATGTGCGGTGTAGCCATGCTAGTTCCAGACAATAACGCGAAACTTTGCCCTGGAAGGAGAAGATATTTAGTAAAAACAAAAATTCAGAACTCCAATTTATTAAGATTATAGAAAGTGAATCAGATTACAGCTATAGCAATTTATTTCATGAAAAGAAAGAAAAACTCTGGTGCATTTTTTTAAACTTAAAGGCTGCTGTAATGCTAAATGTCATTTTCGATCTGTCACCTCATCGGGCCTTAGTTCTGGTGCTTTATAGTTAGCACAAAAAAAATCGAAATTTTGGCCAAATAAAGCTCATGATATTTGATGTGTTATATTCTTTATACAGGACATTTGATGGATCATTTTGTATCAAATAATATGTTCTGGAAATGATCCGAGTCGAAATATTTTCACCTACCTTTGATGTATTGATCTCCTTCACTATTAGGACTCCAGGCAGCCCATATTGAGGAGCCTGGAGCCATGATGGTAGGTTTGAGGACATCAGCAGTTTCTAAAAGTGCATTGTTAACATCGGGACCTCTTGATGAGTATGATGCCACGACTGGAGCCTGCCCGGTATAAATGGCCTCCCTGCCATCTAAAATCCTTGCTGTTGCTCGAAAACCTATAGCAATTCCACTTCTGCTCCTTATCGTATTCGAATTGTAATATTCCCACAGAGCCTGCATAAAAAAAAAAAAAAAAATTATCTTGACAATTTTAAAGAAAATAATTTTCTAAACTAGTTTTATATGTCAAGAGTGATACCGAAGATGATTCCATATTGTTAAGAATGACTCCAGGGACTTGTAAGGGTACAGTGGCACCCTTAATCTTCTCAGAACCAATGTCGGGATCCATGGTGAGTATAAAACCAGCTGCCCCAATTTTACTTATAGTGTCTGCAACTGTAGCAATAGTTGCTGCCTCAGATTCAAAGTCAAAGGTATACGTGCAGATGATTAGTCTCCCACGAACTAAGGTCAGAATGAATGCGTCTGAATTCTGGCAGCTCTCTACGAGACCTGCTGTAATGTTCCTTTGACAAACATCAGCAGCAGCAGCGACCGGGAAGAAAACTCCTCCAACCGTTGGAGCTTCAATATATGGCAGAATCGGTATTTTCAGAACATATAATAAGTAATTTCTGAATTAAAACTGGTAAGTAAACTTACGTGCAAGTCCTGTTCCAATTAAGCTTTGGCCATCCCCCAATCTGATTGAATTGTTGTATTTCCGATCAGTTATGGAGGCCGCAACACTGGTTATCCATGGACTAAAAGACAGGATTGAACTAGAAGAAGGCCCTCCATTTCCAGCAGCTTGAACAACCAGAACACCTGCTTTTGTAGCAAACAAAAGTTCCAGTTCCAGCACGTTTAAGAATGCAGAAGGGCCAGAAGGCACGCTTGCTGGCCCTATAGAAAGACTTAATACATCAACCCCATCTTCTACTGCCTTCACATAAACAAAAAACTTTAGATAAGTTAATTCACTCTCTTTTCCCTAAGAAACTACAGATCTAATTTTGTACAACAGAATAAAGTCAAGACCTGATCAACTGCAGCCACAACGTCAGACATGTAACCACCGAAAGGATAAAGAGCTTTATACACAGCAATCCTGCAATGCCAAGATAGTCTATAACGATACATTGAGTTATGCAGTTTTTTGATTGTGATCGAACTTGAAGATATGAAAAAATGTTAGTATAATGTATCTAAAATGACTTCACTAATTTAGGAAAGATAAGAAAGCAATCTGTTTATTACTGCGCTCCTGGTGCCATGCCGCTTGCAAATCCATAGTTGAAGTTATTAGCTATCACCGGGATACCATGGTTTCCAGCTGCTGTTGAGGCTGTATGACTGTGAAATTACCCCAACTTCAGTGAATTAACACTCCAAAATGGTACATATTATTCCTAATTAAAAATCCTTTGGAGTATTTTACGAGAATTTTCTGATTACATGATACTTGCCTTCCATGACCATCAGCATCGAAGGGAGAAGCAAAGTCACGAGTTGAATTAAATTCTCCTGCAGCAATTGCAGCTCTTGCAAAATACTGTGCTCCAACTAATTTGCAACTGCACGCTGATGGTGGGAATTGCTCACCAGCCGAACATTTCCCTTTGAACTTAGTTTTGGTAAATAAACACGTAGGGCCATTTAAACCTTCATTCGTAAAGCTTGGATGGAAAGGATTGATTCCTGTGTCTATGAGGCCGATAACCACTCCTTCGCCTGCAAGCATAGATCCACCTAATGATGGCCAAACACCAGTAGTAATTCCTAACAGTTCAGGCGTATGTGTTGTAAGTTTCTGCAATTTTGTATCTTCGTGGATCAATCTAACTTTTTCCGCGCTCTCCAGCACGTGAAGCACCTGCTGAAAACTAAGTGGTTAATGTTTATCTGTCTGAAACAGAAACTCCATAAAATTTTACCTTCTTGTCTGTAGAGTAAATCGCAAAGCCATTCAACAAATGAGTGAAGCTATACAGCTTGATGTATGACCCTTTCTCTAGAAGCGATTCTAGGAAAATATCGTGCTCTCTCGTCATTCTCTCCTTGTAGATCGCAATATTTTCATCATTCCTAACCAAAGCAAAGAATTAGTCAGCAATTGAAGGCAAAAATTATTATTAGAAAAGAAAAAAAATCATAACTAAAGCACATATGACCTTAGTGACATCATGACAACAGGGTCATCCTCCATCAAAACCACAAAGATCTTTGCTTCTGCGGAGTCGAGCTTCCATGTTGAGATGAAAGAAACAAGAAGAATGAATACGAGCTCAGGTTTCATGGACGAATAATAAAAGTGAAAAATTAAAGGACGCAATTTGTGGGTCGAAAGAGGCAGCTGATATAACACCAGAAGAAGCATGTCTTTTGCATTTTCAAACCACCCCACTCCATGCATTAGGTGTCAAACGGTATCGACAATATAGAGCCAGTGTGGGTGTTCAAATAAAAGATAACTTCTCGTTAACCATTTTGTGCTTATAAGCTCTTTTAAAATAGGCTGATCCTTTCACATAAAATAAAAATGCTATTTAGTTAAGGTTACTAAAATTAAGTCCCAAATTAAATCTCTTTAAAGAGCACTTTGTTCTGAATCACTGAACATTAATCTTTTTTCTTTTTATTTTTTATGGTCAAGGTTTCCTGGTACTTATTGTTAGATTCTAGATGCTTCTAGATTTTTCTCGAAATGCAGATTATCAATGTGATTCAATTCTCTTAAGTAGTTAGTTAGATTGTTAGTTAGTTTTGGCGCCAATTTCCCTTGGCTATTTATATCGTTGCTGTACATCTTTTCTCTTTAGTTGAATAGAATTTAATTCTCTTCTCCTCCATTTATCTCGAATCTGATATGGTATCAGAGCAACAGGTTCATTCATTGCATTTTTATCATAAACACAATTAAATCATTGTTTGATTCAATTCTATCATGGAGCCTGCAAATCAACCAGAGCTAAGGCAGATTGAAAAGTTTGATGTTGATGATCCTGCCAGCCCGTTCTTCCTCCATCATTCGGATAGTCCCGGATTGATTTTGGTGTCTCAACAACTCACTGGGGAGAACTATACCTCCTGGATTCGTGCAATGATTATTGCACTATCAGTGAAGAATAAAATTGGCTTTGTCAATGGTTCCATATCCAAGCCTGAAGATGGTGAACCAGATCTGATGAACTCGTGGGTCAGAAATAACAACATAGTTATCTCATGGATTTTGAATTCCATTTCTAAAGACATTTCAGCTAGCGTTATCTATGCAGCCTCTGCAAGTGAAATGTGGAATGATTTGAGAGATAGGTTCCAGCAGAAAAATGGGCATCGTATCTTTCAATTAAGGAAGGAATTGATAAATTTATCTCAGAATCATGATACAGTCAGCGTATATTTCACTAAGCTCAAGACGATCTGGGAAGAATTAAGTAATTACCGTCCCAATTGCAGCTGTGGGAAGTGCATCTGTGATGGTGTGAAGGGCCTAAATGAGCACTATCAAACGGAATATGTAATGTGCTTTCTTATGGGACTGAACGACTATTTTTCTCAGGTTAGGGGACATATTTTACTATCTGATTCATTGCCTGCAATCAATAAGATATTTGCATTGATAAAGCAAGAGGAAAACCAGAGGAAAATAGCACATATAGATGTTGGAGATAATTTGAATAATGCTGTTGCGTTTGCTTTAAAGACTGATAACAATAGATCAGCTACTGGATCTGTTAACTATGGTACAAATATGAGATATGGAGCTACTGATAACAGCAGATCAGTTGTTGGATCTGCCAATTATGGTTATAACATGAGGTATGGACCGGCCAGAAACTTCAGGAAGGACAAGGCGTATTGCATACATTGCAAAATTCATGGGCACTCAGTTGACAAATATTACAAAATTCATGGATACCCTCCTGGGTTTAGGATGAGACCAAGGGATCCTTCTGGGCAAAATAATGTGAATCAAGTCTCTATTTTTGCTAATACTTCTACTGATGGACTGAAGGAAGATAAGAAAGAGCAGCATTCAGTTGTTGGCAATTTTGTCCAGAATTTGAATACTAATCAGTACCAGCAGCTAATGGCAATGCTATCTAGTCACTTGGCAACAGGTACCAATATGAATCCTATTGATGTACATGACTGCAGCCTTAACTCTTATGCTGCAGGTAAATGTTACTCTATCTCAGTAGCACCTAATCTATTGTTCAAAGATGTTTGGTTAGTCGATTCAAGAGCTACCAAACATATATGTTGTTCTGCCACAGCATTTACATCATTGAGAGTCATTGAGAATTCGATTGTCACGTTGCCAAACCACACACAGATATCAGTCAAGATGTGTGGTGATGTCAAACTTAGTACAAATATTATGCTGCGTGATGTCTTGTTTATGCCTCAATTCAATTTCAATTTGATCTCAGTTAGTGCTTTGACACTTGAATCAAAACTCACCATTAGCTTCTTTGATGATCGCTTCATTATTCAGGACCTCAGATCCAAGAAGATGATTGGCAGGGGTGACCGGGTGCAAGACTTATACGTCCTTGACGTTAAGACATTAGATTCTGTTTCAAATACATGTGTAAACCAAGTATCTGTGCTTGTTTGGCACAATAGATTAGGCCATCTTTCTTTCAAAAGATTGGACTAGTTGAAAGATCATTTGCCTTATGATGTTAATAAATCTAGTAGGAATTTACCATGTTACATCTGTCACCTTGCTAAACAAAGGAGATTATCTTTTGTATCAAATGATCGTGTTTCTAATCATCCTTTTGAACTTATTCATGCTGATATTTGGGGTCCATATCAGGTTGCATCACATATGGGGTACATATTTTTCTTAACTTTGGTTGATGATTCCTCTAGATTCACATGGATTTATATGCTAAAGCACAAATCAGATGTAAGCACTGTTGTTCCAAGGTTTTTTAACATGGTGGCAACACAATGTAATACCAAAATCAAGGCATTAAGATCGGACAATGCCCCTAAACTGGCTCTTACAGACTTCTTAGCAGCAAATGGCACTTTACATCAATTCAGTTGTGTAGAGAGGCCTCGGCAGAATTCTGTGGTGGAACGTAAGCATCAGCATCTTCTGAATGTTGCAAGGGCTTTATTCTTTCATTCAAGAGTTCTAATCAAGTACTGGACTGAGTACGTGTTAACTGCCACTTTTCTCATAAATCGAACCCCATCTCCTATTTTGAAACATCGAACTCCTTATGAATTACTCTACAACAAGCCTGCAGACTACTCTATCCTTCGAGTCTTTGGCTATTTAGCCTTCTCCTCCACCTTATCTGCTCATAGGAGTAAATTCCAGCCAAGAGCTAGGCTGTGTGTTTTTCTGGGATATCCCCCAGAGGTTAAAGGCTACAAGTTTCATGATGTAGCCTCAAAGCAAATCTTCTTATCTCGAGATGTGATTTTTCACGAAAATATATTTCCTTTTGATTCAGTCAAAGCACTTGCTCCTCTCATTGATCCCTTCCTGATCTTGTACTGCTAAATCCATCTTTAGCCAGTTCAAGTCTCTCTCATATTCAAGCCACCACTTCAGAACCTGCTGATCAAAATTCACCAATTAACAATCATTCCTCATCTCAATCAAGACCTATACAGTTTTCCGATGATCACACATCACCTCAAATAGGACTTCATGAGTCCTAGCCTATCAATGAACAAATCAACACTGATTTTGATGTTCAGTCCATTCCTATCAGCAATGTTAGAAAATTCCATAGAACCATTCATGTCCCGAAATATCTTCGAGATTACCACTATAATCTGATGTCTCAAACTCCACAACATTTTCCTCATTCGTCTCATAATATTGCCCACTTCTTGTCATATGATAGGTTGTCACCCACTCATAGACATTTCATACTAAACAAATCTTCTACTCTTGAGCCAAAGTTTTATCATCAAGCTGTCAAACTCCCAGAGTGGCGTGATGCCATGAAGTCAGAACTTGATGCTATGGAACAGAATAAAACTTGGTCAATTGTGCCTTTACCATCTGGAAAACAGTCTGTGGGATGTCGATGGGTGTACAAGACAAAATATAAATCAGATGGCACCATTGAAAGACATAAAGCTCACCTCGTGGCAAAGAGGTACACTCAACAAGAGGGTCTTGATTATTTTGACACTTTTTCCCCAGTAGCAAAATTTGTAACTGTCAAAGTCCTTTTTACACTTGCAGCCTGTCATAACTGGGTTTTAACTCAGTTTGATGTGAACAACGCGTTCCTAAATGGTGATTTATTTGAGGAGGTGTACATGGACCTTCCTCCTGGGTATGATGTTAAAGACAAACAGGGAAGACAGGTTTGTAAGTTACATAAATCCATATATGGCCTTAAGCAGGCCAGTCGGCAATGGAACTTCAAATTCTCCCATGCACTTGTTCAGTATGGCTTTCTTCAGTCAAATGCTGATTACTCTCTATTCACCGAGGGCTTAGGTGATGATTTTGTGGCTTTACTGGTATACCTATGGACCTAAATTATCCCTTAGTCTTCATGCAGGGGATTTGTTATCTGATGCCACATCCTACAGAAGGTTGGTTGGCAAGTTGATTTATTTGACTATTTCTAGGCCGGACATCACTTATGCAGTCCACAAATTAAGTCAGTTCTTGTCTCAACCTCGTCTGCCACATCTCAAGGCTGTACATCATCTCCTGCATTTTTTGAATACTAGCCCTGGGCAGGGACTATTCTTTCCAGCTTTCTCCTCATCTCCCATTAGTTTAAGGGCTTTCTCTGATGCTGATTGGGGGTCGTGTGTTGACACCAGAAAATCCACCACTGGATTCTGTATATTCCTTGGGGATTCTTTAGTTTCTTGGAAGGCAAAGAGGTAGACCACCATTTCACATTCTTCTGCTGAGGCAGAATATCGTGCCCTTGCTGCTACCGTTAGTGAGCTCCTCTAGTTAGCTCAGTTGTTGAAGGATTTCAATCATCAGCAAGCACCCCAGCTGTGCTTTTCTGTGACAATCAGGCCGCCGTTCAAATTGCCAACAATCCTATCTTTCACGAAAGGACTAAACACATCGAGATAGACTGCCACTTCATTCGTGATAAAATTACTTCAGGGGCTGTCAAGTTTCTCCTAATCAGATCACAACATCAGCTTGCTGATGTTTTCACCAAGCCTCTTCCCGCTCCAGCTCTTGCATTCTTATTGTCCAAGATGTCTGTGAAGGATATTCACAGTACATCTTGAGGGGGGAATATTAAATTCTAGATGCTTCTAGATTTCTCTCGAAATGCAGATTATCAATATGATTCAATTCTGTTAAGTAGTTAGTTAGATTGTTAGATTGTTAGTTAGTTTTGGCGCCAATTTCCTTGGCTATTTATATTGTTGTTGTACATCTTTTCTCCTTAGTTGAATAGAATTTAATTCTCTTCTCCTCCATTTATCTCGAATCTGATACTTATTGTATCCAATATTAGTAAAGCAGTTTGAACGGGTGACTTGGATTTTTCCTGCGCTAAAAATATAAATTTTTCGCATTTTCTATATATCTTGTTGAAAACTGATATAGCAAATACCTGCTTAATAAACGAAAATATTCACAAAATTTTCGCATATTCAGTATTTACAATTTACGAAATTTTAGAGCTTTTTTGAGTTAAGCACTGCTCAGGATTCATGTCAAAGATAAAGAAAAGCAATGCAACACTTCACATAAACTTGTTTAGCTGTTGTCCATATTGTTTCAGCTTCTGAAAGGTAGTAAAAACGGTGAATTCTGTATTATCCTCACTTGAGACCTTGGAAAAAATTCCAAAGTTTCAACATAATTACAAGGGTAAAAAGAGTGAAACCTTTACCAAAAAACCCCATAGAATCTTAAAAGTAGTAGTAGAAAGAGCACTTTGATTTTTTTTAGTAAGCACCCAAATTTAGGTCATCATGACTAATCTGAAATCTTTGAAACCGGAAGGGTATTGGCTTTTCTAAAACTGACACGTTAATGCTCTTCCAAACATCCGACTTTGTGGGAAGTTGAGCAATTTTATCTGCAATAACCATGTCTTCTGGAAGTACTGAACCAAATAGTGTATGAGTTTCTCCATTCTTGATGATTAGCTAGGCTTATAAAGAATTCAGGACCCAAGCCAACCCATGCTACCGACCCCTTTCTCATGGTTGGACAGTACTCGGAGGGCAATTTGTTAAATGTCATTCCTTCGACTCCAAGAGTTCCTTGGACAAGAGCAAATGGAGGGCCAAATGAAGCCTAATGTTAGATGCAGTAACGAGTCAGAAATCTAGCAAGACTTATTTTCAGATAAAAACGTAGGACAAAAGCAAAAGGGAAGAAACAATGAACCTGTAAAATTTTTTGCTAACACCTGAATCCCAATATATTAGTCGATTTTTTGATCGAAAGATATACAATTGAAAGAACTATCTTAACAAATGATATAATCAAGTCAAGTATCTAGAGAGTTAGGATAACACTTCAATAGATAACAAATAATAAAGTTCAAGTATTTATGATGAAAACTTTGATGAATAATTGATAATGAAATAGTTTGTATTTTGTATCAAAATTTTCAAACCAATGATCTCTATTAACAAATAATGTAAGTTACGTGTGAAGAGAGATTTACACTTAAATTAAAGTATTGGCAAAGAAAACTTCTACCAAGGATAAAGAATATGTGAGATTATGAAAAGTTCTTTGCAAAATAGTGTTCTTGATAAATTAGATGAAATATGTTTGATTGATCAAGAAACTCTTTGTAATAAATGAAGTAGAATATAGAATCAAGTAAACTCAATGATTTTCAATAAATAAGCTCATATCTCTTGTAAGTTGTTGAAAAAGAATGCAAAAAGAGATGTATATTTATAGAGCAAAGGAGGCCCAACCAGTCGCTTTCGATTGACCAATTTTGGTTGACCGAAAGTGTTATAGTCGTTGAGAAATCAAACAGTTGAAATTTCAGTTGACCAATTCTGTATTTTCAATCGGCGGAAGTTTGAATTTTCGGTTGACCACAAGTTGACTTTTTTTTTTCTTAAATTGGCTTTTCAAAATCTATTTCATATTATGAATGAAAATCATTTTTATGTAAGTGATGGATTATGAAAATAATTTGAGCTTTATACACTTGCTAAGAATCGATGAGTTAATACCTTTACATTTAAGTTCCGATAAACTATTTCTAAACTTTAATCTTCAAAGTTCTTGTTCTCTTTGAGTCTCATTTGATCGCTTATTTTTCAACGGATGACTATTTGAGTCTTTGAATGCTTAAGATATATTCATGAAAAACTCAAAAAATAAAATTTGTTAGAAATATAATTGTATTGTTTGTTATAATCAAAACAAGTGGAGCTATATTGAATCATATGTCAACATATTTTATTATTTTTCCACATTGAAAATTGAAATACTTTGAATGCATTTAATTATAGGAGCATATCATGTTTAAAAAGTTTTGGATATACTTTTAATGCTAACTAAAATGTATCAGTCTATCCTTATTCATCAAATTAGTGAATAGAAAATTAAGGGCGTGTTTGATAGATATTATTGAGGAAAGAATATATTTTAAATAGTGATATGATGAGAAATATGTGGTTAAAAAGGTAAGAAAAGTTATTAATGTGATGAAAAATATTATTTTATTAAATAATGTGTGGTTGAAAATGAGTTTTGAAAGATTGTATTTTGAAAGAATGTGTGTCAAACGGATTTTCTTTATCCCATTGTTCCCACTTTCAGGTCCCTTCTCCCAAAATCTTGATTTTCTTTATCCCAATATCCTCTTCAAGTACAACACAAATTCCTATTCTTAATGGACTTTCAAGTCAAACTTTAATTAAGAGTGTGTCTGTTTCCAATTTTCCCCAGATTTTAATCCCTTTTTGTACCTTTGGCTGCCGCAAAAGTTGACCTCCTCCTCACAATGATGGACCCTGGTTGAAATTAACGGTCAAACAATCAATTTTTTGGCTCAAAAAATTGCGGCCAGACAGGCTGTAAATTTTTTCAAGTAAATTTGAATCGGATTTCAGAATAGCGTTCCGAATAGAATTCTTCTTAACGTGCACGTTAATTAGAACTCTCAATTATCTTCAACAATGAATTCGGGTCACACCCAAATTCTAACAATCTCCAACTTGACACGAATCCCACTACAATGAATAAAACTTTAAAAATTCTTTACCTGGAGATAAATTCCACAACAAGGAATAAATTTGAACTCTTCAACAAAAAAAACACAAATGAAATTCTTCATTCCGATACCACTTGCTAGGATTTAAAGATGAGAAATAATAAGGCAATACGAAAAAGTAATGATCACAAGAAAACAAGATATACGTGGAAATCCAAGAAGAGAAAACCAGGTAAGAGAGAGAGAATTCACTATATCAAAAATAATGATTAGAATATGTCCAATCTCAACTAACCTATTAGATAGTTGGATAATCAAAATACGTGTTGTATACCACATATATATAATACTCCATAACATACTAAATCTATTACTTGTCAATGATTTCGTACGCTTGCGTACTTCACACGAACATTATACCTCTACATATATGATTGCTATATAGGCATGGAGAAGCACATTATGTTCGGAATGGAGACCAATTCCTTAATTTTCCCACGTGATCCTTGTTAAGAAAAAGAATAAGGAGACAAAAATTTACTGTAAAAGCTTTCCCAAGCTTCACCACATCCACTAATTTTTACTCTTTGAACAACCCACACAAATATAACAAGAAAAACATTGAAGAATACAAATTTCACCCAAAATTACCTTTCAACTTTGGCTACTCCTTAATGAATTTTGTCATCAATATGTTAACAAATCAAATTGTGAATTTGTTTCTCTCTCCAAGGAAAAACAGAACGACAAAGGAAATCACCACCTTTATGTATTTTCCATTTAGAAAATTGGTAACCCTTTCATTTTAGCATGTTTTTCCCTACTTTTCCAATGTATTATAGTACATGTATACTTCTAGACGGAATCTTATTAAAAATTGGAACACATGATTAGTTTTGGATCAATATGGAATTATTACTTGAGGCTCATTCGATGTAGGCTTATTAGATGATGATAATAAGTGCAATTCAAATAATTTTTGTAGCTCCAACATCTCTCGGTCAATGAAATTTGCATTTAAAGGTTATTGATTTGTGATATTAGATGGTATCAATAATTGCCTACGATGGTCAACAAGGTGAAGATTGCTCAATAGGCACTCTACATAGGGCTCCACATGCTAGGTCGTCTACCACTACAAGATCCTCTACTTGCATGCCAGGCTGTTTACTACTAGAGGCCCTCTATGTCCATGCTGGCTTGTCGACCACGATGAAGCCCTCTACATTTATACTAGGCCGTCTATCACTACAAATCCCTCTACATTCACACACTACAAGACCATCTACTTGCATGTCGATCATCCACCACTACAAAGCCCTCCACTTGCATGCTAGGCCGTCTACCACTACGAGGCCATCTACGTCTACGTTGGGCTATCGACCACTATGAGGTCCTCTACATTCATATTAGATTGTCTATTATTATGAGGCCGTTTACCACTACAAGGCCCTCTACTTGTATACTGGCTGTTTATCACTACAAGGCACTCCACTTGCATGCTAGGTCGTTTACCACTATAAGGTAAATGCAACAATTAACCATAAAAAATCATTGAGTTGGATGTGAACTGTTCAATGGTTATCATTGACACAACCAACCACTGGAAAAGTGGAGGTCCTCCACTCACAATGTTGAGGTGGTAGGAGGTGCTACGTGGGACACATGGCAAGATAATCATCCAACAGTTACATGACTTCAAACACCTATAATACTCATAAGGCGAGGCATGTATGAGTCTTGAAATTTTGGCTATCTAAATACACATTCTATCTTTTCTTCCTAATTATACGTTCCTAAATCCCTTATTAATTCTCACACTAGATGTACAATGGGGAAGAAAGCCCCAACTCATTTCGCAGGTAACATTTGTTCATTGGAGTAGCAGAAATACCTTGCGCCGCCAGAAGAGTACGGAGGTTTGTTTCATAACCATTTCAATCTGGACTGCGGTTCAGAAACGAGAAGATTGTTTAATAGCTTTCTCTAAGTACATTACCTTGTGTAAAATTAAACTCTGTGAACTTAGCTTTTGTTTGGCCCCCATTAAATTTTTCTCTCTCTTCATTTCAACCACACATTCATCAATAAAATAATATTACACACAAATCAAAAAATTTTCAACCACACATTCTCTTATCAATCATTATTCTAAAAATTTTCAACCCCCAAAAATACAAAATAATGGGGGCCAAACAGGGGCTTAATCACAAGTTCAGTTTATGAAACTATTAAATAATCGAACAAGCTTGACTTGTCAAGAATACTTGATTAAGTATTAAAGTTGAAAGGAAAGGTTATAAGCAAACATATTTTTACACCTTAGCTTAAAAGCCCTACCATTAAGTTACATTTTTCCCAAAACATTTGCAAAGCTTATACGGATCAAACTGAGTTTTTATTATCTTAATCGTCCTTTTTTTCTCCAGAGATGGAGTTCATTAGTCTGTTTAGGAAAGTAGAATGTTTGAGGAAGAAATACTTAAGGGCCGTCCCTCCATTTGGAAATCCATGTCCATGGAATCATACATCATCTGGTTCGTTTGCGTTTTTAGGCTGGTTAAAGTTGTTGGCTGTAGGAAGAAGAGGGGCCTGATTCAGTAAATTGGAGACATCAATAATAATTTTATGTGAAGAGAAGGGTTATAGCAATTATCCTTTTGTAGCAAAGAGAATTACCCCCTTTTATTAGTAATTGTTATATATGCAACAATAAATTGATAATTATCCTTTTGTACGTAATATTGTATATTTTTTGTTAATTAGCTTATTTTTTCCCTCTTGTTCATTCTTTGTTATATTTACTATTTAATAAAAATGAATAAGTTATAGAAACCAACTAAAATTTCAATTAAATCATTGGTCAAAATATCACCAAGGACTAAATATTAGTTGTTAAATTTCTTTTACTGACCATTGTTTGGTTACTCCAGCAACCAGAAATTGATTTGTGATGATACATTGTCAGCGACCAATGATTGGTTCGTGAAACATATTTTTTATCAA
Organism: Fraxinus americana; assembly: GCA_035079005.1. Taxonomy (NCBI): domain Eukaryota; kingdom Viridiplantae; phylum Streptophyta; class Magnoliopsida; order Lamiales; family Oleaceae; genus Fraxinus; species Fraxinus americana. Next base: position 165,848 of record CM068722.1, on the reverse strand, counting down.
TTGTTCTTCAGATACCAATATTTTGTTTCTAATGATGTATCAAATATTGTTTTTAAAAAATGGTAATAGTTTTTACATACCATAGTTTAGCCGCAAAAGAATACAAATCGATCAATTTCTTGCTACAAATCGAGACCTTTACCAACCACAATTGAATGTTATAGATTCAGCTACCATTCTGAGTTGGTCGCTAAAGACTTTACTAATGATGAATTAACGACCAACCATCGACCATTGTTCTTTATTTAGCGACCAATATTTTTGGTCGTTGGAAATATTTTTTTTGCAGCCTTCTCTTCTCCTTTAATATGTTTAATAGCATGTTCGATGATAGAGCCTTATAAGTTCTTTTGTAATGTAATGTCTTGTCTCTACACTTTTTACAAGTCATCTGCATGCATTTTCTTGAATACTTGACTCGTACTAGTGGTTGTTTTGTTCTCTTCTTTACTTCTGAGGAATCCCAACCTTTTTCTCTCCACAAGTGGCTATTTTTGTCTTCCATTGTGTCATCTTCTTACTTTACTCCATTACTTCAAGCCCACTCTCTGATTTGTTCCTAAAATAGGATCATAATCAACCTCAGTAATGATGTGATAGCATCAATTCCATCCATTTCTTTATCATAAATCCCAATGAAAAAGAGACTAATCTCAGTTTCTAATTCACTTCGAGCTCTTTGATCACCATTGATATCCACTGAGGCATTGGTAAGTTCCAACACATCCGAAACCTTGATATTCTCCAACACATCACTAGTGTCTACATTAGTATCAACAAACTCATCAACACCTACAAACTCATAAACACCATACTCTGATTCACTCGATCGCAAGTGAGCTATTATCCTAAGACAAGCATTATATTTGTTGTTTGTGCAAAATCCGCAAGCGTACGTGATCGTTGACAAGTAATATAATTGATGAGTTAAGAGTATTGTCCCACATGAATTAAATTCAATTCAAGTTTATTGGATTTTTATGGGATTCGAATTATGTAAACAAAAGAGATTTTGATTTTATTTTATGTTTAATTAATATAAGAAAGCTGTAAAAAAGTATTTTGTATCAATTTATGGATGATTGTATTGGATCTTGAATCTGCCTATTGCTATCTATTTCAATTCTTGATTTCTAATCTAACTTCGTTCATGCGTTCTTGATAATCGATAATTCTATTGTAATTAATTCTCTTTTCCAAGACAAATAAATCTATTCTAATCACGACTTGAATCTATTCCTAACTCGAATTCAAATGATTAGAATGCATTAAAGTTTAGATTATTTCTATGATTGCACATGTAATAAATGTTATTCCTAACACCTATTGCACATATGTTAATTTTACTTCGTTCTAAACTTATTGTGAGTCTTTCAACACTACAATAAGCAACTAATTATCAATTGGTGGCCAATCAATTAAATAATGCAATGTGTAGGCAAAATTAATCCATATTCGCAAGAAATAAACTAAATTACTAGTTTTGAATTAAAACAAATAAGCAAATAGGGTCCATCTTCATCCAATACAAAAACGGATCTAGACTAGCATATTAATATATAAATTACAAGAAAAATAATAGAAAAATATTACCCAAATCATGAAATAAATCAAAAGATGTTGAACTTCATTTCCAAGGTTGAATTTTTCAAAATCTTGATGTAATTGATGTTCAATTCTTTGCTACGGCTTGATCTCTTCTCCCAAAATATAGCAATTGACCTCTTGTTCTTAATGAATTTGATGAATCTATGGTGTATGAAGATGCAAGAGATATTTTTTTATGTGTAACCCTCGTTCTCTATTTATAAGAGTCACAAAATATGTCAAAATCGTGTCCAATTTGGTTCTCAAAAGAGTTTGAATCATGAAAGGAAACTAAAAATTCGTTTGTAAAAAAGCCTATGTGCGCACACCGGTATAAGTGTTGCGCGTACGCCGTAGAACCAAATGGCTCTTGGGTTGGGGAAAATAGGGCCGTACGCGCGTGCCCCATGAATAGCCTGCACGCGCGTAGGTTTGTCTTTGAGTAGTTTTCAGTAATTTAGTCATAACTCTCTCCACAAGTATCCGATTGGGTTGATTCAAAATGAATTAGAAAGGTAAATCAAATATACAATTATTCTAGAAATACAATTTTTCCAATTCAAATGTTTACTATCCAAAATATGGGTCTCACCTTGTATGTATTGAAATAAGCTCCTAAACAATGGCACCAAAAGTTTGACAAAACAAATTTGTCGAATGGATTTAAGATAAACGAGTGTGACAAGCGTGTTTACATAAAACATTCACTGAAAGGCTATGTGATTGTATGACTATATGCAGATGACATGTTGATAATTGCCAATAGTCACGAAATAATGCTAAAAACCAAGAGAATGTTAACGAAACATTTTGATATGAAAGACATGGGTGTGACTTATGTAATATTTGGGATTAAGAAAATATACTTTTCCAATCTCACTACATTGAGAGTATACTTAAAAGTTATAATGCACTTCAGAAAAGTCATATGAAAACCCCTATTGAGACAAGTTTAAACTTAGTAAAAAATATGAGTGAATGCATGTCACAACTAAAGTATTCACAAATTATAGGTAGACTAATGTATATTTTAAACAGCACTCGACTGGACATAGCATTTGCTTGAGTAAAATTAGCAGATTCACAAGTAATTAGAGCATTATTATTGGAAGGCTTTAACAAAGGTTCTTAGGTATTTGAAGTATACCTTAGCCTATGAATTAAACTTCACAAAATATCATGTAGTATTTGAAGAATATTGTGATGCGAATTGGATATCCGACATGAAAGATTCTAAGTATACTAGTGGTTATGTATTTACTATTGGTGGTGCTGCTGTATCATGGAAGTCGACAAAGCAAACGTGTATAGCTTGATCAATGATAGAATCGAAGGTTATTGCTTTGGACAAAGATGGAGAAGAAACAGAATGACTTCGTAACTTCTTGGAAGATATTTCATGTTAGTCTAAGTTGATACCTGTAACAAGTATACATTGTGATAGTCAATCGGCTATTAGAAGGGCTCAAAGCAACATATGTAATGTTAAGTCTAGACATATACTTTGTAGACACAATATCATTAAGCAACTGATCTCTAACGATATCATATCCATAGATTATGTGAAGTCAAAAGAGAATATTGCGGATCTACTTATAAAAGGTTTACCTAGAGATCAAGTATGTTGCCTATCGTAATGAATGAGATTAAATTCTACTACTAAGAATCTTTATAATAGCAACACTACATTGTTGATTGGAGATCTCAAAATCTTGGTTCAAGGGGACAACTAATTTAAGAAAATTCAATGAAGTACATGAGAAAATATTTCCTAACGCATTCTTATGATAATTAAAGTACTTTCTACATAATGTTAAAAGTTAAAAAATGTTTTTAATGATTCTTATATCTTGACTAGGTCAAGTAGAGTAAGGTACAGTACTCTTAATAGGAGGTCACATATGTAAGTGTGAGGTAGGGCCGCCTCAACGAAAATTGTTCAAAACTGAAATTTTCTAAAAAAATACTTATGAAACCTAAGAGTGGTTCAGAGTCAAAATGACCCAAGTTATGAGTACCATGAATGATTTAGGAAAGACATCGTATGAGTATTATTGTCTTGTTTTATACCAACAGCTGAATGGGTGAAGACTTCACGTTCACTAATTAATCAAGTAAATCCGATAATATTTTACTAAGGACTGGTTCAAAGCTGTAAGCTACCTTACCTGATGTAGTATTTTTCTACCATCTCTCTACAATGCATCATATTTTCGTATAATATAACATATTTGAATCTCCATTCATGTGAGGGGATTGTTAGAATTTGGTTTAAAGATTGAAAAAATTGGTTAAGTATAAAACTTGAAAAGTGACTTTGTGTCAATTTCTCCCAAATATTCGGACTTGATTCAATAGTCAAATTATAAATATAAATAGACTTATTTGCTATACTCGTTGAGAAGATCGCTGTTGAATTTGAAGTCTCAAAACCAATTTTAGATAAATGAAAAATTGCGATCCAAAGTGGAAAGAAAAAAGTAAAAACTGGCTGGGTTCGCCTAATGCTCGAGCAACAGGCGAGCCAAAAAGTCTCCGTTGAACACGTGTCACTGTCGACTGTGCGAGAGAGCAAATGATGTTTCCCTTCGTGAATGTTGTTGAGTTTGGGACGTGATACTTCACTCACAACCTCCCATCTTCTATAAATAGGACCGTTTGAATGTCCATTATGTATCACATATAATTTGCATTGAACATTATAACAAAAATACTTGCAAAAACTCTCCAAAAATCATTTTCTTGTAGAGAGAAGAAAATTGTTCGAGTTCGCAATTGCTTGTGGTTTGAAATACTTCTACAAGTTGTATCCGTTGTATCTTGGGAGACATGTGCCGTAATTTGTGAACACCGTTGCGAGGAAATTTTGTCTTAAGAAAAAAGTGTTAATCACTTGCCTAAGATTTCATTATTCACCTTCTCTTCATTTTCTTTCTTTTTATTTTCATAGAGTTTAATTACGCTCCTACGAATTAAACTTAACATATAACCAACCGAAATAAATATTGTGACCATGGAAATGATCCAAAACAAAGCGATAGACATGCTTTATACTAGACTATGTTACATGCTTACAATTAATCGTGGAGAAAAAAAGTTAAATTATACTTTGACTCTATTGGTATCTTCTTCGAGTTTTATGCTTCTTCGATTCTAGTGGCAGCATATTCAAGTTCTGATCATGTTAATTACAAGAAAGTTTAGAAGCTTATACGAAATTTCTTTCTTCAAAAACCAATTCTCCAACCACACCTAAACCCTAAAAAATATATAAAAAAAAATATCAAAAATTAATTTGAGAAGACAAACCCAAGCTACAAATAATGATTTGCAACACTGGTTGTTGTGAAGTAATGGATAATGGGCCATCTGTCGTGAATTAATGGCGTTTCTTAGTTACCCAATAATTGAAAAATGAAAAATATTGATGTTAGTTGTGATTTGTCATTTTTTTTTTTTGATGAAAAGTTGTGATTTGTCATTAAACCGTCTGATAAGAAACAAACATTGCTTGGCCAATAAATTTCTGTTATAAATATTGTGGTGGTTTATAAATAATCTATAACTTATAAGAATAGCTGGTGCAGAATAGTTAGAAGAGAAAATCATAAACCAATTGGAAAAGAAGATAAATAAGAAAGACCTACGAAAACGTGCATAACTTTCAACTTGAGTGTCAGATATTTTACGCGAGTACAATTCGAAAGTATTTTTCAGTGCTCTATAGTTTTGCCAGGGTCAAATTCTATTTTTTAAGGATTCGTTTTAGCGTTTTTATGTTTTGAGTTAGTTTAAGAGTATTTTTGTCGTTTTTATAGTTTTCTAGTTCTATTTGGATCTATCAAATTAGGGTTTTGCTTTTAATATGCGTTAAGGTTTAAAACCCTACGGTCGTTTTTGAATAATAACATTGTCGTTTTATATCTTATTCACATTTTTGTCCTGCATCAATAACATTGTCCATTTCTTTTAAAGCTTTTTTTTGCCCCCATTTTTTATAACTCCATTTGTTGAAATATGTATGGCGGTCATCATTTGTTGGGCAAATTCAACACATATTTAATCAAAATTTCGTAATTGTTATCAACCTTTATCACACAAATTTGACTAGTTCGATTAAGTACAGTTTTGACTTCATTTGCAAAAGAAACAAATATATCCAACGTCTCATTTTCTTGGATAACTAGTAGAAATACTATTATCTTGTGAAACTGTCAATAAAAGATATTTCATATCACCTCGAGTTTCTTCAAGTTTTACATTGTTGATATAACTATGCATTAGGCCAAAAATTTTGCCATTCGTTGTTGTTTGAAAAATTTTTTTTTTTTTTTTTTTTCAACAGATTTGGTTCGACGCAAATTCAATGTATTAAAGAAATTTCACTTTTTGGTGACAAAGATACCAAATACTTTTTTCTTAAAAACCTTTCAATGGCCCTTTTTCAATGAAAATGTTGGAAAATTCAAATGTGGGGGGCCACACATGCATATATATATTAAAATTAAAATATGTGGTGCTATCTTAAAGATTAGTCAATAAAGTGATCCATCAAAGTTAATTTTAGACTAATGAGTATTAAATGTTATGGAAATAAAGTGTAGAGACCATAATGGTTGTTTAAAATTGATGATCGGCCAATTTAGAATAACTGAAAGATAATAACTGCATATGCAGTTATTATTTCATGGGTCATAGTTTCCAATTGAACGTGATTTTTCATATCTCTACATCCCCATCAATAGAGAGAAAATTCAGAAGGAGACTACGTATCAATTGGAAGATCAGCCCGTTCAAGAAATCAAAGACACAGATCAAGGTATGCTTCCTCTTTTAATCTTCTCTTTGATTTCAACACGGAGTATATTTATGCATGTGATTAGGGTTTGATATAGTTTATTTGGATTGATAATCCCTTTTCACATATTCCTACAGAAAACACCAAACAATGATGTAGTTTCATTTTTCTTCGGTCAAGCTATAAAGCTATACAAGTAGGTGGACATTTTTGGAATAAAGTTCCAGTACTCAGTATTCTGTGTCACTGCTGAGTTCTACATTCCGAAATTTTAGAAATCTCTCACATTTTTGAATGAAACATACACTTAATCAAGGAGAAGGTTTGAAAGAACGAACACAAGCTGAAAGGCATGTGTGAGTTGGTGGGAGAGGGGGAGGGGGGCTACTCCAATCTCTAAGGTTACTAAAATGGTTTTAATAACGAATTTTCGGCCCATTTTAAGGGACCTTTTAGGCGGATATGTAAGTCAGGTGATAATTACTTCTTGTCTTGAGGATATTACAACAGTATACTGAGTTGATTAAATGGAAGTGTGGGAATTTAAATACCACCTAAGTACTAGGTGGCGAGTTAAAAGATATGACCAATTTGAATCATTGACTAGGTGCAATGACTGGGTTAGACGGTTCAAGTGTAATGGGTGCTTACTAAAAGGGTCATGGACCATCACAATAAGGTGCAATCTAGATAGTCAAATTGTGTCCAAATTTGAAATGGTATAATTTAATGGTTCAAATCAATCCATACCAATAGGTGAACAAATCAAAAGGATCATTCAATTTTCTTGAATTTAAGTATAATGATATCTAAATCCTTCTAGATCCTAAATTCTATACTTATAGAAATGTGGGAAAATGAAGAACTATATTCAATCAAGACAAGACTTCGATTCTTTTTCTTAAGATGAAGGTGTCCCATACCAGTGCTTACGATTTTTCTCATTGACCATCTGGGAAACTTTTTGCAAAATTCAGTGACCATCTGAGGTTGCAGTTTCGAAAGTTCAGTGACTAACCACGTAGTTTTTAAAATTCAGTGACCTGGTGGAAACTTTCGGTAAAGCTCAATGACTATTGGGGAAATTAATCCACGGAATGTAGATTATGATGAAGGTAAGGACCGATTTAGCAGACGTTGAAAAGTTATGTTTTGAAAAAATATATTATTTTTAGATAATGACTAAATTATTAAAAGGTTATGAGTTCGAATTCTGAGAACGTGATAAAAATTCTTGAGGGATAAGATGAGCTAGACTCTTCTATGGTGGAGAGTACTTAAATTAACAGTTTGGATGCAAAGGTCTCCACTATAATAGAAAGGTATAATAAATGCTCAAACTCTACAATTCATAATCGTCGGAAAATCTCATCATCACAATAATTGGAAAAAAAAAAAAAAAAAGACTAAATTGAGATATGACCAAGTAAATATAACTCTTATTTCTTTCACCTCTCTTGCTCTTATTTCTGGGCATTGAATATGACAATAATCTTGGTTCCTGAAGTGTACTCATTATCAGATCCAACAATCATCACAGAACCTTCATCAAATATTGAGTTGATCCAGCATGATACATAGGCAGCCTTGTTTCTTTCATTGAAGCATATTTCATCAGCCCCTAAAACATCCCATGAATTTGCACAAGTAAATTCGTTCATGTTACTAATTGGCTTCCGAATCAGCCCTTCTTTAGAACAGAATTCTATCTCAACATCCTCGTCTGGTTTCTTAACATATAGTGAGAAATTTGAGGCCATTTTTGTACCAACAATGTGCTCGGCCTCATCAATACATAGTGCAGCAAGATTATGATAATTGTTGCTGTCCAAATTTGAAATCTTTGTTGGAATGTTGAAAATCACACTCTGTGCAACAAATTTGCTTGCTTTTGAGTCCATTAGCAGAGAGGGAGTTTCTCCAGCAGAACTTTGGAGATTAGGAAGGTAAAATGTGGGCATTCTGGGCATGTCGGCTTTTAAGACTAAACTCTTGTGAACATCAGCCCATTTCTTGAGGAAACTAGTTGTGACAAACGGATCCGCAAGTAGTAGACTGCTACTTATCCCAATCGTGTATCCACCACACTTGAAGTTAGTAACCTGAAAGAGAGAAAAAATAATATTAAAAAAAAATAAAAATACACAACATTATTTGTTGATTATTTTTTTCATATATAAACTACGTGATATTTTACCTCTTACCTGGACATAAAATAACGGACAGAACTCAGGGTTCTGGTCAAGAATATCCTCCCAAAAGACAAATTTAGTTTCTGCATCTTTCTTCGCCTTCGAATCAAGAAAATCTGTCAAATTCATATCAATTCTGGCCTCAACCAATCTAGCACCTGAATCATTTGAAACAATCTGTAGATCTTCATCACCCTTGTCATTGTGTCGCCTTAATCTTCCAGCTAGCAATGGCTGTTCTGATAGTGCTCTACCAAGTGACTCTTTTATCCAACCTGCCGCAACCCACCCAGATTCCTCATCCGACGCCTTGTTATAGCACATAACAATGTGAAAGCACATTCCAAAAAAGGTGGAACTACGACTCCCTGAAACTACAACTCGAGTGGACTCTCTTGGGTCTGTTGGCTTCATTGGCACCACACTTTGCACAGCATCTACGAGCAATTTGGAACAAAAAGATCCATTAGAAATTGCCATTTTGGCTGTGTTGGAAAGAAAATGATGATCCTAGCAAGCTATTTATAAGACCTCGAAGATACGAACGGAAAGTGATCCATGATTGTGCTAAGTTGGCAGTGTTGATACACCAACTTGGTTGAATAGTATCAAAGTTTAAACATGATTTGTTTATCTGGAACGTCCAATATTTCTTAAATCGTAGTATTCAAGTTTCCACATTAATATAAGCTTAAATGAAATAAAACTACCAAGGTCCACTAGTAGTTTGCTTGTTGCTGGAGATAAACTGGCTGGCGTTGCACCCAATTTTGTACAAAGATCTACCAACTGTTAGACCAATAAGTTGTCAAAACTGCGGGTCACCTCCATATGTATGTATTTATAGTGATGTCTATGTCAAGATTGTCTATGTATTTTCTAACTGTATTGTATGTAAAGATCCCAAAATCAAGCTTTTATGGTGTTCGAATAAACAGTTGTCATGTATTACCATGAAATTTCGTGAATAATATATTATGCGGTTTAATTATGAAGTTTGGAAAATTAGGGCTAGAAAGGAAACTTTTTAACATTTTTGGGGACCAAAGCAAATTGATGAAAATGCCCGTTATCCAAGAGATATTATTTAGGAGGTAAATAATAAGAATAATAATGACCAGAAGTACTTATTATTACTAGGTCTAGTTTTGGGGTCAATTAGCCACTTTTCAATTTTCAAGGACTTAGCACAGATATTGAAAAATATCATTAGTTGCTAAGAAACCGTTTGGGAATAAATTGAAGGTTCAAATAAATATAAGGTACATATCTATATTCAAGGATATAATCACGCTAGATTAAAAAAGTATTTTTCAATACGAAATAGCAAGTATGACGATTTACCATTTTAACTAAATTTATATTATTAATTGTAACTTTGGAGATATAATTAGGGGCAGACCCATTAAGGATCCAGTGGGGGCAGTTAATTTTTTGAGAAAATTACATAATACCAGGTGTTTAAATATTACAATTCAAAAATCAGGTCTAAACTTTCATTATTCATAAATTAGATATCAATATAATAATTAAATATTAAATATCTCCACCCAATTATTTCAAACCCTAATCATTTGACCTTATTTTGTCTCTCTCTCACTCTTCTCCATTCACTATATTCTCTCCCTTCTCTCTATCACAAATAACAATAGGTAGTTCATTGTCGATCGCAGATCGCCGCCAAGGAGAGGCTTCACTGGTGGAGATCACCGTCGAGGAGAGGGCTTCACTGGACTTGACAAATAATACTTGGAGATTGCCGCCGACAAGAGGGCTTCACTGGTGGAGATCGCCTCCGCTCTTCACCGGCGGCTTCTCTGTGCCTGATCATCTCCACTCTTCACTGCGCAACGGTTGAGGGCTGCTGAGAGTTCTCAGCAGCGTCGTCAACGGTCGAGGGCTTCACTGTTGAGAGTTTATCTATTCTGTTTTGAACACAAATTAGTCCTTACAATTCCCTTTCATCTTCTTTTTTTTTTTTTTTAATTTTTGTTGTGATGGTGGTGTTTGCTTCGGGGTGTGGTGGTGGTGTTGATGCTAGTTGTGTTGTGGTGCACATGTGGTGTGGTAGGTTTGTGGGTTGAGATCTAGTTGGTGGCGCAGTAAGTGGTGTGCGGTGGAAGAGGTGGTGTGAGTTGTTGTGCGCGGTGGAGGTATGGTGCAGTGGAGGTGGAGGTGCAGTGGTGTTTTTCGATGGCGGTGTTGTGTGCGGTGTCGTAGCGATGGTGGATTTCTTGGTTGTGTGGTAGTGATATACCATGGTCGTTGCTGGTCAGATCTGCTTGCAGCGGTGGTGGCATTGTCGTGTGCGGTGGTATTTGCCCATATGTGGTGGGTTAACAATGGTGGTGGCAGTCGACGGTGGTACAGGTGGAGGATCTGACAATTTTGGTTTTGTGACTAAAAATATAATCTGACCTTAAAATTTGGGTAATCTGTGACTAAAAAGATAATCCGTGACCAATTATTTTATTATCTGTGACCTAAAAATTATATAATCTGTGACCTTGAAAATATTTGTGACCAACTAATTTGAAAATTTATGAGTGTGTGACATATAAATTTTGATATGTGACCTGCAAAATTTTTGAACTGTGACCGTAAAATAATATGTGACTATCTAAATTGTGAATCTGTGACCATATTTTATAAATTGTCGGAATCGGAGCAATCGCCGGAACGATTGCCGGGGAAGAGTGGTGGCCGGAATGGCAGGGGTGGTGTAGGTGGGGTGAGTTAATTATATTATATTAAAATTAAATATTTAATAATTAATTAATAAAAATATTTTTAATTAATAAATAAATACCTGAGTTTTGTATTTTGAAACTTGACACCTGAAAATTGAATTTTGTCAAAGTTAATACCTGATTTTTGAGTTTTTCCCTAATTTTTTACCTTGAAAAAAGTTGCTCTCACTGACCCTTAATTCATTTTCTTGAAAAAAAAAGTCCACCCAACTATTCAAGTCCAAGTCTTTTATCATTAAGCCTTTGTTTGACACACATTAAAATTTTCATTCTCATTCTTCTACTCATTTTCAACCACACATTCTTCAATAAAATAATATTTTCCATCACATCAATAACTTTTCCTTCTTTTTTAACTACATATTTTTCATCAATCTACTATTCCAAAATACGTTCTTCCAAAATAATATCCATCAAACACACGCCCCGTAAAAATGGCTAACACATTGTAATTCTCAAACCCGAGAACTGAGAAGAGTACTCATTCGGTCATTCCCTTGAATCTCTTCCCCTGCAAACTCATTCCCTTCCCTTCCCCGAATTCTCTTCTCCTGCGAACTCGTTCCTTTCCCCCAATTCTCAAACCTTGCAAACTCATTAGTCGACGGTGGGTGGGATTTCAAATTCCAATAACCGATTTACCATATTTTGAAAGATGAAGAAGAAGAACGGATTGAAGATTTGAAGAAAGTTTTGTAACTTGTAAGTTGAATCAAATTCGAAATGATTTCGTTATCCACGCTACCTCGTTTCTTGCATACGTCTGGCCTTTAAAGTTTCAATTCCTCTTATTTAAAGGCGCCCACCAGGTGTTCGATTTTTTGCTTGATATATAATGACATGATTTGGACTTTGGTTTCTCTCTTTTTATTTAAATCTTAGTTGTCTTTGTTGAATGCTGATGGAATATAGCTAAATCACATTCTATTGCTTCCTATAGCATAAGCTTCCGGCATTTAACTTGTGTTGCATCGAGATGTTAAGAAAATGGGAAGAGATTTTATCTAGTGAAGGATCTAGTGAATTAGATGTGTGGCCTTATCTTCAAACTTTGACAAGCGATGCAATTTCACATACTACATTTGGGAGCAACTATGAAGAAGGAAGAAAGATCTTTGTCAGTTCCTTAGCTTTGAACTTAGGGTCTGTTTGACTGCAAAGTTGGAAAATGGGTGGAAAGAAAATATTTTACAGGGAATTGATTTTCCTAGAAAATGTTTTATTGGGAATTGTAATTAATTGTGTTTGATTGGTAAAATTTTCTATGAAAAATGTAGAAAGTTTTGTGTCTATTTGACTTCATTTTTTATGGAATTTGTCCATTAAAGTGATAATTTTTTCTACCATTGGATCTAAAATTTGTTCCAATTGTAAAAAAAAAATTTGAAAAAAAAATTGAAAAAAAAAAAAATTTACCATACCGAATATCATTCGTTTGACTTTGTTTTGCATGGAAGTTGTCAATAAAAGTGAAAATTTTTTTTACCATTGTATTTAGAATTTGTTCACATTGCAACAAAAAAAAAAGCAAAAAAAAAAAAAAAATGGTGGAAAATGTTTTCCCACAAAATAGGTGAGAAAACAAAATCAAGTTTTTGTGCATCAAAGGATTGTACCTAGAAAAAGATGGAAAATCAATTCCAGGGAAAAAAAGTGCAATCAAACATGACAAAAGTAGGAAACGGAATTTCAATTCCAACTTCCATGAAAAATAAAGGGCTATCAAACAGGCCCTTAACAAATTACAAGGAAGATGTTTTCATTGACTTCTATATTTTGCATAAAATTTTTTTCCCACAAAACTAAATAGGAGGATTAAGGAAATTACAAAGGAAGTGGAATCATCTATACTTGGCATAATTAGAAAAAGAATCAAGGCAATGGGTACAGGGGAAGCTAGTTGTGATGACTTATTGGGCATATTTCAAGGAAATCCATCAATATGGGAGCAAGTTCAGAATGAGCTTAAAGGACGTCATTGAAGAGTGCAAGCGTTTCTACTTTGCAGGGCAGGAGACGACCGTATCCTTGCTTGTATGGACGTTGATTTTATTGAGTAAGCACTTGGATTGGCAAGCTCGTGCGGAGGAAGAGGAGGTCTTGCATGATTTTGGAAGTGGAAAACCAGATTTTGATGGACTAAGTAGCCTCGGATTTGTAAGCATTCATCCCCATATCCTCATTGAGTTAGTTAATGTGTCGAGGCGTATGACAAGTGCTTGATTTTGACAGGTAACGATGATTTTTCACGAGGTTCTAATATTATACCCACTAGGAGTCCTGCTCAAGAAAGCGATTCACAAGGATACCACACTAGGAAAGCTGTTCCTACCTGCTGGAGTGGAGCTTATACTTCTGGTACTTCTACTGCACCATGACAGTAAAATATGGGGCGACAATTAGAGGTGACTACCCGACACCACTTTATCTTGTTGAGGCCTTGACATGAACCCCATGTGTCATTATATAAAAATAGGGGAAAAAAAAGAATTTATCGTTGAATAGTGCTATTTATATGGTAAATATTTGTGATATTAAAGGTTACTGTCACATTTTTCAACGAATAAAAATGTAACCTAACTTTGTCGAACAATGCGACAATAATCCCATTATCATTATCATATAAAATATTGTTCATTGTCATTGATGATGAATAGCAATACTTGTAATGGCTTGGTGGCTACTTGAAACACTCTATTTTTCCTTTCAACTACTTCATTTTGTTGTGGAGTGATCGATGAAGAGAATTCTTACTGAATTATTTCCTCTAAGCAGAAGTTTTCAAGGCTAAAGTTTTCAAAATCTTTCCCATGATCACTCCTGATTCTAGTTATGGTGCTTTCTTTCTCATTCTTAAGTTTTTTACACGAGGATTTGACAAGATTGAATACTTCAGGGCTTTCTCTCAATAACTCAATCCAAGTGAACCTAGAATAGCTATCTACCACAACTAAAATATAACGCCTTCCACCTAGACTTTTAGTTCTAGATGGTCCCATTAGATCCATATGAAGTAGTTCTAAAGGTAGGATTGTCAAAATGCTCGAAGTCTACTTATGAATTAGGCCTGTTTGATTGTAAGAGTGAAATTTGGGTGAAAAAAATGAATTCTAGGGAATTGAATCCTTAGAATTGTTTCCTGAGAATTGTCAATTAATTGTGTATGATTAGTATAATTTTTCACGTAAAAATATTGAGAGTTTGGATCTTTTGGTATTTGTTTGATTTTGTTTTACATGGAAATTGTTCATTAAAGGGATATAATTTGTTACAATTGGAAATAGAATTTGTTTCCATTGCTAAAAAAAGGTGGAAAACCATTTTCTCACCAAAGTAGTGGGAAAACCAATTCAATGAAAACCAAGAAAGGGGTTATCAAGGAGCACTTATCCTTTACAACAATCGAGTTTTCACATCGCTCTCAAAACCATCAAAGTATAAATGATAATTTTACAATTGAAAGAACACTCTTAACAAATGATATAATCAAGTCAAATATTTAGAGAGTTAGGATAACACTTCAATAGATAGCAAGTAATAAAGCTCATGTGTGTGTGATGGAAACTTTGATGAATAATTGATGATGAAGTAGTTTGAGTTTTTGTATCCAAGTTTTCAAACTAATAATCTCTCTTAACAAATATTACAAGTTAAGTATGAAGAGAGATTTACATTTAAATCAAAGTACTGGCAAAGAAAACTTTTCTCAAGAATGAAGAGTGGATGAAGTTGTTAAAAATTCTTTACAAAATAGAATTCTTGATAAGATGAATGAATAAGTTGAATCAATCAAGAAATTCTTTTGTAATAAATGAAATAAAATTTAAAATCAAGTAAACTCAATGATCTTCAATAAATAAACTTTCTAAAATCTCTTGTAAGTGGTTCGTTGAATTGAATGCAAGAAGGGATGAATATTTATAGGGTAAAGAAGACACAATCTGTCACTTTCAATTGAGTAAATTCGTTCGATTGAAAGTGTGATATAGCCGTTGCAAAAATCAAACCGTTGGAGTTTCGGTTGAGATTAAGTCGATCAAACCGGTCGACTGAAACATATTTCGATTGACCGAAGTGTAAGGTTGCAAATCCAGTAAGTAATGTAAATACGGTAAAAGCTTTGCAAATACGGTAAGCAGCCTATTTCGGTCGACCGATGTGTATTTCGGTCGACCGAAACATACAAGTTTTGGAATTTTGTTTTTATATAAAAAATATTCATTTTTCCTAAATCATTTTTATATCAAAAATATTTTTCATGCAATTGATGAATTTATGAGAAATGGTTTGAGCTTTATACATTTACTAAAATCGATAGAGTTATACCTTTACATATAAATCGAAACAACTTCTAAGATTCTAATTTTTCATGGTTCTTGATTTCTTCGTGTCTCTTTGGATTGTTTGTTTTTCAATGGATGATGATTTGTGCCTTTGACTGTTTAGGAAGAATTATACATGAACAACTCAAGAAACTAGATATGTTAGAAATATAAATGTATTGTTTGTTGTAATAAAAACAAGTAGAGCTAATCATAGGCCATGTTCTAAAAGGCACGCCTAGGTGCGACGCGTGTACAAAACGCGTCAAAATGGGCAATGCGGTCAGCAGTTTTTGTTGACCGCCTAGGCGTCTCAATGCGCGCCAATGCGCAGCGCGCATTGGGACGTCTAAATTTTTTTTATTTTTTTATTTTTGATATGATATAAAAAATTGTTTTTTTTAATATAAAAATCTATTTATTATATTAAAATAATATTAAAAGTACGAAACGCATTATGACGCCTATTCTCCTCATTGACACGCTTAAACTTGTGATTCTTAATTCTCGACTTTGACGCATCGCAACGCATTACGCATTTTAGAACACTGATCATAGGTCAACAAGCTTCTTTCTATGGTAAGCTTCTTTCTATGCATTAATGTGATCAAATGGAATATTGTCATTAATATTATTTCAAACATTCAATTTTATTTATAATTAAATGCCTTTATAGTGTTAAATATTCCGAGACAAATTATTAATAGATAATATGGCGTGTGATGCCAAACCTATTGTAATATTGTAAAATCAGCTTTTCATAATAGATATTTTTAACTATGTAATAATTTTTTCTACGTTCTTTTTTAAGCTTGAAATGTTAATGTTTTTTAATTCCCACTTTTTCATTTTAATTTTACCATTTTTATAGAACTTTAGCGGATTAAGTTTTACCCACCATATCTTGAACTTTTAAGTAGAAGTTTAGACTATGAAGTTAACTTATGGAATTGACAGATTGAAAAGCATATAGAATAACATAATTTTATGTTGTTTCATTCACGTTTTACTAAAAACTTTAGGATCCTTAAGTAAAAAAAAAATTGGGTTTTTTGATCACTTCAATTTGTAGACTTAATTAATTATTTTTATTAGAGTTTTTTCATCGTTGTTCTTGTCTTCACACAGGTTCTATTAAAATATATTAGCTAATATCTTATTATTAATAAAACAATACATACAACTAAAATTGGATTTTTTATGCTTTGAATAAGTTGAGAACATATACAACTAATTGTCTTTGAATTACTCCTATCAACAGGCATGTGAACTTAATTGAAAGAGTAGTTCTGTTAGCTACTATATATTACAACATGGAATTGAATAATGTACCCTTTTTTATACTCAAATGTTCGCATATGTCTCTTTCTAACGACAACTTTTTTTCTTTGTTGGTTTCATCAGTAACTCCATATTGCAAATTGAAGAGTTGAATATTTGCTCAACAGTGAATTCGATGTTTATCTTCTTAGTCGCTTTAAGGCACTCATTAATGTAATCTGGTTTCATCATGTTTACAAAATGGAACTAGGGATACATTCAAAAGGATCTAAGCTTCAAATTTTCTCTATTTAAAAATTTTCATTCCACTATTTTTTCATGTACAATATTATACTTTTTTTATGAACTTCATAATTGTAGTATTATATTGTTCAAATTTTCTTCATTTTTTCAAACAAATAATAAAATGTCACAAAAATAGGATATCGGTAACTTGAGATATATTTATTTCATATTACATTTGCCATTTAATACAAATGAAGGTGGTTACTTCCTACTTTCGTCATGTTTAATAACAACATTTTGACTATTGATAGTTCTTAACTTTGAAGTAACTTCTAAATAAAAAAAGCCATATTATACATCATAAGTTTAAAAATTTACCCAAAATAAAAAAAAGATGTATAAATCTCTCTTTTTTTTTGGGAACCCTAATATCACCTTCTAAACAACAAAGACAATCTGATGCACATTTTCAAATGAAATAGATATTTACCGAATGCTCATCATACATGCTAATTGTATTTAATTAGAACTTATTAACATTAATATTTAAAATTTCATAAAATATTAACAGGCATGAAGAAAACAAGTTGCATTTCCATCGGAAAAAAATATAACCAAATTCACATCACTTCATCCCAAAAATATAGTTCTTATTTTACTAAATATTTAATGACAGATGTTTTCTACTACATGAATACAAATTTATGAACAATTAGAACTCATCTTCTCAAAGTAGATATTTCTCAACTGACACGTAGCTATATTGAGACTTGAAACTTTTAACTTTATCCTTTCAAACACTTTTAACCACATATACATATACCCAAATCAATAAATTATGTATTAAAATCAAAATATCTATTCGATGTCTTAGGTCTTCAATAAATACCCTCACTTTATACTTCAAATTGAAACATCAAACAAAAAACATATATTACACTACTCATTTTCGTCTACCAACTATTCAGAAACTCTCATAGGTATCCTTTCATTTCCTTTTCTAAAGTTATAAACTCAGAATATTCAATTTATATATATGATTATTTTTCCTCTTAATTTATCGTTCTTCTTATGAACAGATATCAAACATGGCTACACCCTATAAAATTATCCCACATATTACAATTTCAGAGACTAATTGGTCTACAAAAGTAGTCATCACCGGAAAACAATCACCAAAGACTGCTCGTAATTCCACTACCAGATATCAAACTATTGTCCTCATGGATTTAGAGGTACATAGGTAGTAAGAGTTAAATAATTTTTTGCTTTTACTATGCATATATATTCTGTAAACACTATCAACTTTTATTGTTAAACAGGGTAATCAGGTTACAACAATGTTGTATGATACAAACATTACTGCACTTAATGATCAGCTTGAATTAGGGAAAACATATATTGTCTTGAATGCAATAGTGAAAGAGAACTGAAGTCAGTTTAAAAGCTCATCTGATCAAAAAATCTGGACGATAACAGGAAGAACAAAGATTGAAGAATTACATGAGAACAATTTGAACTTCGTTTTCTCACAATATCAACTTACTCCATTTGATGAACTAGAACAACACATGGATAAAAACATCAACATCAGTAAAATTTCTATGAAATATTCTACAGTTATAAATATGATTTTGAAATTTATTGCATACAGAATAAATGAAAACAAAACATTTTTTTTTGCAGGTGTTATAGGTGTTGCTGTGGACGTTAGACAAAAAAGAATTATCCAAACTCATTTTGGTACAGAGGCTACTCTTCAAGATGTCATATTGATAGATAAAAAATTCCAAACAGTGATGCTAACCCTATGGGACAGTTTCGTCAAACAAGAATGTCTTGCCATTCTTGCAAACCTTGCCAACAGACCAGTCATATGGGCTACTAATCAAAGCCAACAACACCTTCTTCATCAATTCTGACCTCTTGCTATTGCAGACTACAAAGATTGGTACTCAAAATAACTAAAAAAACTAAAAAACATTACAGTCATAATTTTTACAACTAAATTTATATTTCTTTTGTGCATGGTGGAAGTTAATAAAGAAACACTTGACAGACTTACATAAAATAAGCCTTTCATTTCTATCAGTCCACCGAAAGTATTACCTCCAACCGAAGACAAATTCAAACCAATTGCCGACTTACAAGGAGTTTATCTAGGCGTACATTCTAAGTCATTTCATTCAATATATATAATTAACATAAATGCGTTATTCCTATATTTTATAAGTAAACATTATTGTTTTTTAAACCCAATTAGAAATTAATATTTTGTTTATAGAAAAAATTCTATTGGGTAAAGGTACAATGGAAGATCAATTCGAAAAATAAAAAAATTTGGTATATGTCTTGCGACAGCTGCAACAAATTATCCAACGCAGACTTTGGAGAAGTTCACAAATGTCGATTTTGTAAGTCAGAACATGCAAAAGCTGTCCCAAGGTAACTTACACTATTTGACATATATTGAAGTTTTACCTAATGCTATAGTATAGTTCAAAAATTACATAATACGTGCTTTACAAAAATTTCATTTTTAGAGCAAATGATTTCGTGCACCTACAAGAAAAATATGGAACGTTAAATGCAAGCATCATAGGAAACGCTGCAGAAACATTATTACAAACTACAGGCAATGCCCTAATGAACCATTTCGAAAAGGTAAAATCCAAGTTCTAACGTACTTCAATATTTGCTATTCAAACATATTTGTTTTTTTGCAAGAACCAGATGTAGAAATCAACAGTTTGATGGAAACTGAAAGTGAAACAGAATTACTATTTTATTTGAAAGTCACATAAAAGCAGCAAAACCTTCCTCAATGCCATTTTGAAATGGGTCGCGCTACGCTTACAGAAACAGATTACCAGAAGCTGTACAGATGACGTGACATTTCAGGCGCGTAAAAGGGCGAAAAGAAACGAAGGATGAGAGAGAGAGACATCAAAAAACACTAGTTCCCATTGGGAAATCCCCATTCGTGAAACTCTTTGAAGCCCAATAGTTCCTTCCTTCCCCGACCTCCGTCCAGCGGCGACCAGTGGCGTGGGTTGTATCTCGTCATTGCCCGAAGTTATCTTGCTTCCCCTCACATTGGATTTGAAAAATTTCAAACCACGGACGAGCGCGATAAAAAGCCGACTATCAAATCCCTGAATCAGACGATTTTCGCGATACTCTCTCCTCATCGTGTCATCACAGCCAGCAAGTAGGTCCTTTCCATGTACTGCTAAGTTTTGTTCATCTGATTTCAGTAAATATTGACTGGTATTTGTTGAACTAGGAATGTAGGTTTAGTCTGTAGCCTCCGTTGAACTGATATACGTTTGGGTGTAATTGATATGTGGTTTTGTTTAAGTTTGGGGTGTCTTTTCCGTATGGTTTAGGTGTGTTGAAGTCAAATGGAATTTGAAGTTCTCTGTTTTCAAATCTCAATTTCATTCATTTTTACTGAAATGCAGCTGAAATAGGAGTGTAGATTGAGTCTGCAGTCACAAGTAAATTTTGTGTTTGAGTTGTGAATTGATGTCACTGAAACCACGAGCACCAAATTGAAGCTTTGAGCTGTGAATTGATGTCACAAGTAACTTTCCGATTTTCAGTCACAAGTAAATTCATTTTGGTGTTTAAGGTGTTTTGTTGTTCTTGATATGAGTTCTCTGGTTCGTGTTTCGATATTGTTCTTCAATTTGGTGTTCGTGGTTTCAGTGACAATTTTCACTGGGATATTTAAGGTTTTCAGTGACAAGTGAATTTAAGGTTTTCAGTCACAAGTAAATTCATTTTCACTGGAATTTGAAGGTCTCTATTTTGAAGTGTATCCTCATTAATTTTTTACTGAAATGTAGCTGAAAATGGCTTTAAATTGATTGAGTCTACTATTGATGATGCATTCGCCACTTTTCTTATGATTGTTGTTGTTGCTTCCGCCCAGGATGAGAGGTAGAAATTTTGGTGTTTGTCACGGATGTAGAAGCACATATCACTTTTTTAATGATTGCCCGATGAAACGGCGTTGCCGAGATTGTGCACGTGGAATGGTCAAATGGTTCAAGGTTGAAAGGAATACAAATAACAAAGGGCGCTTATTCAAAACATGCAGTAGAAATTGTGGTTATTTTGATTGGGTAAAACATGAAGAATCCAGCGGTGAATCGAGTACGACAAATAAAACGGTGAATTGTGTGGCAATTGAGGAAGATGCAGATTTGCCGACTATGTTCGACAGTCTAGCTCGAATAGCCCAAAGACGAGACGTCGAGATTTCGGTGAACATCACATTTCGTAAGGGGAAAGAAAGTGTGGAAGTGAATGGAAACGACAAGAGCCTTGCTTGATCACGATGTAGTGAAACTATTGTTATTGTAGGTAACATTAACATGTCATTGAACCTGACTTTTTTGTAATTATTTTAGACAACTTTATGTTCTAGTTTATGTCAAGATTACTTTTATGGAACTTGACTTTTTTGTAATTATGTGAAGACAACTTTATGTTCTAGTTTATGTCAAGACTACTTTTATTGAACCTGACTTTTATGTAATTATATCAAGACAACAAAGCAATGTAACCAACATTAACATAACCAGCAGCCTCCATAACCAACATACTCCATAACCAATAGAAAGCTTAACTAATATTAACATAACCAGCAGCCTCCATAACCAGCATACTCCATAACCAGCAGAAAAAAAAGAGCTGATGTGGCACTATTTTAATTGATATTTCTGAGTCCTGACACTATGCGCACACCTAACCCATCTTTGATGGAGATACGAAATCAAATGTATATATTCTTGTTTGGGATAGATTACTTATTGATAAAAAATTTAAGTTAATTATTACATTTTCGGGATTATTATGAAATGTCAAACAATGTCGAAATATTGTATTCTTAATGCCATTTCGAAGTGCTCACGTTCTAGTTTCTCTCATCTCTAACGAAGTGCGAAATGGCCAACCGTAGTGAAAGTTACCACTCGTTGAAGTAGACCGTTCCAAAATATATAAACGATTATTTCTAATTTCTTGTCTCAATTTTCGGGATTATTATGGGATGTCAAACGAAATTGAAATATTACATTTTTACTACCATTTCGAATTGCTTACGATCTAGTTTTCTTCATCCCTAACGACGTACGAAACGACCAACTGTAGCGAAAGTTATCACTCGTCGAAATAGACCGTTCCAAAATATATAAACGATTTTTCTTATTTTTTGTCTCAATTTTCGAGATTATTACAAAATGTCAAACGAAGTCGAAATATTGCATTCTTAATAACATTTCGAAGTCCTCATGATCTAGTTTCCCTCATCCCTAATGAAGTATGAAACGGTCAATCGTAGCGAAAGTTACCACTCGTCGAAGTAGACCGTTCCAAAATATATAAATGATTTTTCTTATTTTTTGTCTCAATTTTCGGGATTATTACGGATGTCAAACGAAGTCAAAATATTGCATTTTTAATACTATTTCGAAGTGCTCACGATCTAATTTCTCTCATCCCTAACAATGTGGGAAACGCTAACCATAGCGAAAATTACCACTCATCGAAATAGACCATTCCAAGGACATCTTGTAATAATCCCGTAGTGAAATATTTTGGAACGGTCTACTTCGATGAGTGGTGACTTTTGCTACGATTGGCCATTTCGCACGTCTTTAGGGATGAAGAAAACTAGATTGTTAGCACTTCGAAATGGTATTAAAAATGTAATCTTTCGATTTCGTTTGACATCCCGTAATAATCCCAAAAATTGAGACAAAAAATAAGAAAAAATCATTTATATATTTTGGAACGGTCTACTTCGACGAGTGGTAACTTTCGCTAGGGTTGGCCGTTTTGCACTTCATTAGGGATAAGGGAAACTAGATCGTGATCACTTCGAAATGGTATTAAGAATCCAATATTTTGACTTCGTTTGACATTTAGTAATAATCTCGAAAATGTAATAATTAACTTAAATTTTTTTTTTTATCAATAATCAATCTATCCCAAACAAGAATATATACATTGGATTTCGTATCTCCATCAAAGATAGGTTAGGTTTGCGCACAGTGTCGGACTCTGAAATATCAATTAAAATAGTGCCACATCAGCTTTTTTTGAATTCCTGTAATTTTTCTAGCAAATGCTTCCTGTACTCATAGCATTATCCTAATCCTATAACCCCGCAGAGATGTCTTCTTAATTTAACGTTGTTATATGCGAACAATTTAGCTCAATTTTATAAAATTTTTGGAAATTATGCATTTTTTTGTTAGTTCTAATTGTTTATGTGTGAGTGTTAATGGCTTATTTGTTGCTTTCGAACTTTATTGTTTTGATAATTTTCATTTTTCTTTTTGGATTTAGTACCCGAAACCCAGATTGCAGCTATACACTTTCAGATTACAAAAGAATTTGAGAAGCTTGTTCTTAGAATGAACCCACCAAGGTAATTTTTAGATTACAGCTATACCGAGATAATTTTCATTTTTCTTTTTGGGTTTAGTACCTGAAACCCAGATTATTGGTCATCGTCTGTTAGCGTTGATGGTGAATTTGAGAAGCTTGTTCTTAGAATGAACCCACCAAGGTAATCTGGTTCTTTGTTTCTTGTTTATGCTATATATAAGATAAAAGGATTTAGTTGAAATAAAAGAAAAGAAGGAAGAAGATCTGGGAACATTTTTATTCCATTGAAGTTCTTAATAATACAATTAACAAAGCATCATATATATACAAAATGAATAACTAACTTTAACAGAATCCAAGTCAGCATCGTTGATGCACATGCTATGGTCTCCTAAGTAACCATCATCTAACAAAAAAATGATTTGCACTATTTTACACAAAGGGGACAACTAGCCATTCTCCAGCATCCTATTTTCTCTTGCACCAACTGCAAAGCATGGATGGCTTCTTGGTCATCGTGGCTGGATATTTCATGCTGTAATACCCCCCCTCCCCACAAGATGGAGAATAGAGGTTAACTATTCTCAGCTTGGAGAGGTGAGTGTTGAAAATATAAGAGGGCAATGTTTTTGTGAAAATGTCAGCCAATTGAAATTGAGTACCAATGTGAGCAGTGCAAATGCTTCCTTCCTGTATTTTGTCACAGATGAGGTGACAATCAAGTTCAATGTTTTTCGTACTCCCATGAAAAATTGGGTTGGCAGCAATATGTAAAGCTGCCTGGTTGTTACAGTAAAACATTGCTGTTTCTGGGTGAGGAACTTGAAGATTTGACAGAACATACCGCAACCAAGTCAGCTTAGAACATGTGGCTGCCATTGCTCAATATTCAGCCTCATCTGAAGATCTAGAAACAATTGTTTGCTTCTTTGATTTCCATGATATGAGATAATCTCCCAAGAAAACACAGTAGCTTGTTAAAGATCTTCTATTGTCGGGACATGATGCCCAATCAGAGTCACAATATGCTGTTAATTGTAAGGGATATGAAGCAGAAAAGAATAGACCTTGACCGGGAGCTGCCTTGATGTACTTCAAGACCTTATGTGCTGCTGCCAAATGAATATCAGTGGGATTAGCAATGAATTGGCTTAAGTTCTGAACACTATAACATACATCAGGTCTCGTGATTGTAAGATAACGGAGTCTCCTAATCAACCTTCTATAAATACTTGGATCTTTCAAAGGCTGTCCGTCTCTTTGCTGAGTTTCAGATTTTGGTCCATATGAATTTTTGCTAGTTTGGAGGCAAGAGTACCTGAGTCGGCCAAAATGTCCAAAACGTATTTCCTCTGACAAATTTGTATGCTTTGGTTGTCCTAACAACTCCAATCCCCAAGAAGTATCTTAGATTACCGAGATCTTTAAATTTGAATTTTTGGTTCAAAAGGTGCATGATTTCAAGGATGGAATCTTCATGGTTGGTAGCAACTATTATATCATCAACATAGACCAGTAGTGCTGTGAAATGGTTTCCATTCTTCTTGGTGAATAAATTATAATCAGCCTTGGATTGTATGAAGCCAAACTCAACAAGACCGGTGGAAAACTTAGAGTACCATTGTCTTGAGGCCTGCTTGAGGCCATACAAACTTTTTAGGAGTTTGCATACTTGTTGTGGACCTCCTTTATTGTATCCTGGTGGCTTGTGCATATAAATTTCTTCATTTAAATCTCGCATCATACTGTAGCAACTGGAGAGAAAGTGTTGAAATAGTCTACCCCTTCTTGCTGTGTATAACCCTTAGCTACTAGCAGTGCTTTATACCTCTCTATGGTGCCATCTAAATGGTATTTAATTTGGTAAACATATTTACAGGCAATAGCATTCTTTCCTGCAGGCAAATCTGTCAAAATCCAAGTATTATTCTGTTCTAAGGTCAGTAATTCTAATTGCATTACTTCGAACCAGTTAGGATCTTTCATAGCTTGTTTGTAGCTGCTAGGCTCAGGTTGATTGCAAATGGAAGAAGTAAAAGCCTTGAATTGAGATAACAATTTCTTATAAGAAAGGAATTGGCTTAAAGGGAAATGTGTACCTGAGGAAGGAACCTGCGCCTTGTCTGATGATTGAGCTGAGGAAGTAGATTTGGCCAGTGAACAATGGAAATCTTACAAGTATTCTGGAGCCCTCATTTCACTAGTAGATCGACAAAAGGGCAAACTGGAAGGTTGATCATCTCGGATTGATGGTTCAGATGAGCTGATCTGTAAACGCAACACATGTTCCAAAAGTTGTGATGTATCAGGAATAAAATGAGTGTTTGACATATTTTGGTATGATGAATGGGAATATAAGGAGGGTGAGTGAATATACAATATGTTGTGCTTAAGGTGGAAGAAATGGAGATCAAGATTAGGAATCTGAGGTGATGGAGTTAAATCAGCTTCGAAAGGAAAGATAGTCTCATAGAATGTAACATCTCTTGATAGAAAAATAAATTGGTCAACAAGATCGAGTAATTTGTATCCTTTGACCCTAAAAAGATATCCAAGTAATACACATTTTCTGCCCCTTGGATCAAACTTCCTTCTGCCATGACTCAAGGTGGAAGCTAAGCATGAACAACCAAAGACTTTCATGTGTTTGTAGGAGGGTTTGACCTTAAAAAGGATTTCGTAAGAAGTTTTTTCGGCAAGCAAGTGGGTAGGTGTTCTATTAATCAAATAGATGGCAGTCAAAACACAGTCATTCCAATATTTGAGATGAAGATTGGATTGAATTTTTAAGGATCTGGCTACGTTTAGCAGGTGCTCATGCTTTCTTTCCACTATTCCATTTTGTTGTGGTGTCTCAACATAACTTCTTTGGTGAATGATTTCCTTTTTATTGAAAAGTCAATCATTTGAAATTCTACACCATTGTCACTCCTTAAGGTTTTAATTCTGGTTCCAAATTGATTTTCAACGAGATTATAAAAGGATTCGATGCATTGTCTAACTTCATATTTGTGTTTGAGTAAGTAAAACCCAAGCGCTCCTTGAAAAATCTTCGACAATGGTCAGGAAATATTTGGAACCATCATAGGCCATGGTGGAACATGGCCCCCAAATGTTGCAATGAACAATTTCAAAAAGATGAGAGGATTTATGCTTGCTTGAAGGAAAATGAAGTCGATGATGCTTAGCTAAGTGGCAAACAGAACATAGAATCTCATTACTCTGGATATCTTTATCTTTTACAATCTGATCATCAATAAGTTTAAGCCTAGAATGAGAAATATGTCCTAAATGATAGTGCCAAAGGTTTGATTCATGGATATTGTTAACGGTGACAGTGGAAGCAAAAGAATCTTTATTCATCAGTAGAACCAGTTTGTCTGCTATAATTGAAGGAGGGGCGGCTTTGTTCACAAGATGGTAGAGGCCATTTATGACTTCACCCAGCCCAATCATCATCTAAGTGGTAAGGTCCTGTATGAAACAACCATCAAGAAAACAAACGAAAACAGCAGGTAAGTGTGTCTATCAATTTTCTAGCTGACAACAATTGAAAGAAAACGAAGGCATACATAAGACATCTTTCAGTACCATGGTTTCAGTAATGCGAACTATACCAATATGAGTTACTGGGACTTCATTACAATTAGGAAGTTTAACTGAATAAGAGACATGGCCTATTGTAGAGGTG
Source organism: Fraxinus americana (assembly GCA_035079005.1). Classification (NCBI taxonomy): domain Eukaryota; kingdom Viridiplantae; phylum Streptophyta; class Magnoliopsida; order Lamiales; family Oleaceae; genus Fraxinus; species Fraxinus americana. The sequence goes on along the minus strand of CM068722.1, from coordinate 138,600 downwards.
AAAGGGGATCTGCAATAGATCATATGATCTGTTGCACCAGTATCGATTACCCAGGGTATATCAGAAATATCATAAGGATTCTTTGTGTAGATTGAGAGACATAAATGTATACCAGACATCTTTGATGCATTCTGATGAGCAGTGGCTGGTTTGAAAGCTGCTTGGGCCTAGTTTACGGAATGCATAGTGGGTGTGACTTCCTTTTGCCACAATAAACCAAGTAGTTGTTGGTCTTGGCTTTTAGTTAGGGTAACCTTATCATCATGATCGTCTTCTTGATCATTGCTCACAGCGTTTACAAAGGATGAACTGGTCTTGGCTTTGTTATATAACTTATGGCCAGGTGGATAACCATGAAGTCTATAACATTTTCCAACAACATGGCCAGTCATGTTACAATGAGTACAAATTGGTGGTTCTACATTTCCTGCCTTAAAATAGTTCTCAAGAGGGTGTCCAGGAACCTTGCAATGAGAGCAGTAGGATCTGGTTTTGTTGTAGTTTTGGGATTAAAGGAGAATTTTCGAGTAGCAAGAACCATGGATTCAGACGTAGGGCTGCTGTATACCATTTGGTGTTGTCTCTCTTGTTGTTGAATGGGAGAAAATACTTTGTTAATAGTAGGCAAGGGATCAAGCAGCATGATCTGATCCCTTACATTACTATAGACCTCATTTAAGCCCATCAAAAATTGGATAACACAATCCCTTTGATATCTATCCAGCATAGTCTTTAATTTTCCACACCCACAGTTAGGAATGGAATCGTATACTGAGAGTTCATCCCATAAGCACTTGAGTTTTCCATAATAGACAGTAACAGAGTCATGCTCCTGAACCAGACTAGCTAAGGCTTTCTTCAATTGAAAAATCCTAGGTCCATTTTGTTGTGTATACCTGTCATGAAGTTCTGACCAAAGCTCTCGAGCATCATCCATGAATATCAAGGAAGACTTGACTGAGGTAGTTACATAGTTTTGAATCCATGAAACCACGAAGTCATTGCATCTCTCCCATGAATGATAAAGGGGATCATTCAGATCTGCAAGCCTCGTGTATTCCCCAATGATGAATCCCAGCTTATTCTTGGCTTTGAGAGCTCTTGTCATTGCTCTAGATCAAGACACATAATTTTCTGTAGTTAAGAGGTCAGTTACCAAAGTAACAGCAAGGTTATCACCATTTTCCAACCTATAAGGATTTGTAACATCATTGAAGTTAAGAAAACGAGAAGGGAGGTGATAATAGCACATTTGTTACGTTTTTCACCCATTAATATTTGCGTTTCTATGATTATTTGACGTCTAAATGCACTAAGTACTTCTATATCTTGATTTCAGTTGCAAATGGGTGAAAACGGTGGAAAATTGAAGAGAAGAGCGAAAAATGACCAAAATGGAAGAAATTGAAAGTTCAGGGACTAAAGTGCAAATGCTTAAAAATTGTGTCAGAGCTCACGATGAAGGTTTGAGAATGCTAAGGGTCGATTGAAAGCAATTATAAGTAAAAAATGAATGGAATATGATCAAAATATTATCAAAATCAATTTTCAATTCGCACAAGATATATTCCAGATTTTTAGCCAAAGATTGAGATCCATTTTTGGTATAGTAAAAGTCCGAATTGGAAAGTAGATATTTCAAAAAAAGTTGTAGATCTTTGAGTCATCTTTCCAACGCATTTTGAATCTTCTAAATAGAATATTGGACGAGAAAGTTATAACAAAATTACTGACTACTGTGCAGAGACAAAAAATTCGCGCGCGAAGGCAACTTTCCTTATTCGATTAGAACTCTTTTGAAAACCAATTTGGACATGATTTCATCCAATTTTCGAATCCTACAAATACTTAACAGTAAAATAGATATGGAGAAGGCCCATATACACCATTCTTCTCCTCTTTGGCTCAAGAAATTTATGGAGAACTAAAACCCTTGGTGAAACTACGAAGGAACTCGGTTGGAATTGGTGATTTCATGTCTTTTATTCATTTAATTTGATATTTTCATTGTCAAAAAATGATAGAATTTATATTTTCAATCTCTTGAATTTATATTGAAATCGGTTTAATATTTACAAGATTTTTCATGGATTCAGTCATATTTTTTTCATTGTTCAATCAAACTATTTATTGAGTTTCAATTTCAATTATTTGTTGTTGAGATTGGTTTAACAATTATTATATCCTTCATAAATCCAGTCCATACTTCTTCTATTGTTAGATTGAACTATTTGTTGAATTTTAATCTCAATTTCACTTTATTGGCGGATTGATTACTACCTTATGCTTGATGTATATTGTCGATCTTTGATCTTGTTCCAATAAAATTGTGCGAATATGTCTTAAATCTAAATTCTAGAATTACGTTTGTAAATCTAAATTCTAGAATTCAATCATAAAAGGATGATCTCGTTGATATGAATGTAAAATGCATATTTTTCCCTCCTTATTTTATGTGCTAGTGTGATTATTTTATGCCAAAATGTACTTATTAATCTCATATTTTGGTTTAGGTGGCAATTTGATATATATAGCATAATTTCGAAGAAATAAGTGGAAAAATACCAAAATGAAAGAAAGCGGAAGTTCGGGGACTAAAGTGCAAATACTCAAAAGCCATGTTGAACCTCACAATGAAAATTTGAGAGTGTTAGAGGTCAATTGGATGAAGAAAGAAGTCAAATGGGGTAAAATATCGTCAAAGTAGGATCACGCATCAACTTCCAATTGAAAAGTTATGCATCGGATTTTCAGTCTCAGTTTGAGACCCATTTTTGATATTGTAAACTACCAAATTGGAAGATTATATCTGAATTAAAGTTGTAGCCCTTTGAGTTATCTTTCCAACTCATTTTGAATCAGCTCAATCGGATACCTGTGGAGAAAGTTTTGACCAAAACACCAAACTGTGTTCAGAGACAAACCTGTGCGCGCGCAGGTAAATTATCTCGCCCGCGCACGGGCATGAATTTTAATTACCGAGCCTAAAACCAATGAACGACGCGCGGGCAAGGAAATATAAGATGCGTATACAAAAGCATTTTTCACAGACGAATCTCTAGTTTTCGAATTTAAGTCAACTACTTATGGAAACAACTATAAATACATATTTTAAAACCCTAGAATGGGGGGAGAACGTACAGAACGCCTCCAAACTCCATTCTTCATTATTTCTCTCTTAGATTCATGAATTATAACTAAACTTTTACACTTGGTCGAAGGAAACGGAAGCCTCGAAACTGCATATTGTGAGATCTAAATAGTTTTTCTTATTGTTTAATTCTTATTTTGCGTATTGAATATTCTTCTGTACTTATTTTTATGATTGCTATGTTTAATTGCTAGGAGGCCTACTAGTTTGTTATTTGTTACAATCTACTGCTAAGTTAAACATCAAATCTATAATTGTTTGATCCATTTAACTTGTGAAACACTAGGATTTGATGATTTATGCGATAGAGGTTATTGAATTTTAAGAATAATGTTTAAATAGATTGAATGCAACCACTGTTGTTTGTGTTATCTAGTTCATCGATTTCTCTATTGCGTAAAGCTGTTATTAAATTGAATCTTGAGCGCTAGTTTGAGGTTATTTAATAATTAGGGTTAAATAGAACACTGATTTCTAACTAATTAAAATTAAGGAGAAATATGAATCAATTCCAACGATAAATATTCCAAATATGTATTGAATTATTATTACATCTATGAACAATCGTGGACTTCCGAAGGTGGATGTGGACTTAAACCAAGGTTAGTCTTTTGATTATTTTCATTAATTTAATTTTCGTTGTTATTAATTATGTTATTTACAATTGTTTGCATACAAAAACCCCTCAATCATTGTACGAAACATAAAATATTGAATTACATACTTTTCGTGGGATCGACCCTTACTTCCACTACTACATTAGTTTTAGAGGTTAAAGTATTACTTTTGGGTACTTGCGACAGAACACACCAAATTTTGGCGCCGTTACCGGGGAGTGGTGCTAATTTATTTTTGTGCTTCTTTAGTTATTTTATTTTATTTTGAAAAAATAAATCATAATTTTCTAGGTTTTTAATCAATTTATTGTTTTTAAGAATTTTGGCATAGAAATTTATTTGTTTTTCTTATTCTAATTTTTTTAAAACTTGTTTTTCATATTTTTTTTGAATTTCCTTGATAGTTTAATGGACTTGATTGCAAATATAGCAGTCAATTCTCAACAATTCGGCACTAGACTCAACATGCCATCGAAATATGTTAATGAGGTAAATGTCTCATCCATTGAACAACTTGCGAGTCTAACTACTCTTAGCCCTTGTTTGGGCCACATTATTTTTTTCATTCTCATTCATCTACTTATTTTCGACCACACATTCTTCACTAAAATAATATTTTCCATCACATCAATAACTTTTCCTTCTTTTTCAATCACACATTCTCCATCAATCTACTATTCCAAAATACATTCTTTCAAAATAATATGACTCAAACACACCCTTATTTGTCTAATGGTTGCAGGTAATGTGCAAACAACAAAAGCTTGTGGAATTTGTTCATTGGTAGGCCATCCAACCGATATGTGCCCAACACTTCAAAAAGAATCCGTTGAATACGTAAATGCAGCAAGTGATTTTCCTGGACAACCACAACGAAATTATGATCCTTATTCAAACACGTACAACCAAGGATGGAGGGATCATCCAAATATTAACTATCGGAATCGACAAGTGAATCAACTTATGAATCAAAATCAACAGAATTTCCAACAATATAATCAGCCATACCCTCCTAGACAACAACATGACCAAACTTCTAACTCTGGTATGTCTTTAGAAGATATTGTTAAATCTCTGGTGACTAACACTTTATAATTTCAATAGGAGAGAAGGGCTAGCATTCAATGTTTGGAGAAGCAGATAGGTCAAATGGCTAACGCGGTCAGTCGGTTGGAGTCATAGAATACGAGAAAACTACCCTCTCAAACGGTAGTAAATCCAAGGGAAAATGTAACTGCAATCACGTTGAGGAGTGGCACGAAGGTTGAAGTTCCAGTGAAGATAGCCCCAACATCATCGAAGGAAGAAAATGAGGAATATATCACAACAGAAAAGAGTGATCCCAACGATAATGAGGTAACTAAGTGTAAGTTTCTACCTCTTTTGGATTATAAACATGTACCTCCTTTTCCTCAATCTTTAGTCGGATCTAGGAAATATGAACGAGAACATGATGAGCTGCACGAAATTTTCAGTAAATGCGAGGTCAATATTTCACTTTTAGATATTATTAAACAAGTACCTCGTTATACTATTTGAAAAAATTGTGCACAAGTAAGAGGAAATAGGAATTGAAGGGGATTAAAAAGGGTAAAAGTTGGAAAACAGGTATCTGCAATTATTCAAGAGAAACTTCCAGCAAAGTGCAAGGATCCAGGTATGTACACTATCCCTTGCATGATATGCGACACTAAGTTTGAAAATGCCATGCTAGATTGAGGAGCATCTATTAATGTCATGCCATATTCTGTATACACTTCCTTGAAACTTGGACCTTTAAATAAAACTGGTGTGATAATTTAACTAGCTCATAAATCTAATGCCTATCCTAAGGGGGTAGTTGAGGATGTTCTCGTGAAAGTTAATGAGTTGGTTTTTCCTACTGATTTTTATTAGCACATGATGTTTTTGAATTTGATGCTAAAAAAGAATGGAAAGCTGTCAATTATGAGCATCTTGGGAAGGAAAATTAGAAGCGGGTTTTGAACACTGAGTTACAAGAAAATGTTGCAATGTTGAACAATCTTCCAAAGCTACAGCATTCAGATAGCAGTTCTTATTTTGCTTTACCAGGTTCTAATGAGAGACCTCGACTTTCTATTTTGCAGACTTCTATTTCAGATTTGAAGCCACACCTCAGTACTATAAGTATACATTTCATGGAGGTGGAGGAACACTGTCAGTTATAATTTCCAATGGACTTGATGCACCGCAAGGAAGATCGAAGCCAAGCATGATAGATCTAGGCTGAATCAGGGAACATCGATTCGAGCCAAAGACAATAAATAAAGACGCTGCTTGGAAGGCAACCCAAGTGGAGTTCGTTCCTTTATCTTTTTATTTTTGTTTTTCGCATTTATATTTTAGTTATCTTTGTCATTTTCTTTACATTTCACCTTACATTGGGAAAAATACAAGTTTCAAGCGTGGAGGAGGGGATTTAGATTGAGTTTGACTTTCAAAAATTTTGAAAATGTTTGCATGATTTTTCAAGAAGAAGAGTTGAGGTTAAATGATTTTTTTGGTTGTGTATGCTATTTGCAAGAATTAATTAGGCTTTTGAAGAACTCATAACATGATTGAATGAATAATCCTCCAATTTAGAGTTAATTTGTTGAGTTATTTTCTTTGAGGATGGTAGTAACTAAATTTTGTAGACAAAAAGCCGGTGAGATTTTGATCATTTAGAATGACACATCCATAACAGTCTTATTATTTTTTTCATGTGTGATATTCTTCCATAATTTTGTTTCTCTAGAACTTACCTCGATTCTCTTCAAAATCACATTGACACATGCATGCGCGAAAATGATTAAGGCCATCTTTGTTACATAAATTAGCTACATTAGCCAAATAGCCTACCATGTAATTGAATTTTCCTTTGGTGAACTCCTTTAAGCCTTACTGCCTTTTTCTTTTTGTAAACCTACGTTACAAGCTTTAAACAGGAAAAACAACGTCTTTACCCAAGCCTTAGAGCTGTGGAGCATTGTTCAATAATATGATATGTGTGGGTGTGCAAGGAAATAAGTGTGGGGGTATCAAGATTTTTGGTAGTGCTATAATTGGTGAATTGGAACAAATTTTCTATGTCAATTCATGGAGTTCCATTGTTGGTGTAACATTTGGAGTTTATATATTGAAAAAAAAAGAGAAAAAAAAAATGAATGATAGAAGTAAAAAAAAAAAGAAGAAAAAAAGAAACTAAGTGATGAAAGAGAGTGATTTTAATGTTACAAAGTATCTATATTCATAACTCTTCCTACGTCTTGATTACGCCCAAAGTGTTACGCAGTGTTTTAGTATAGCTTTGGGGTGTCGTATCCACAGGGAGATGGAAAAATATTTAAATGTTCCAAAAAGAATGAATTTGTCATCTCAATTTGTAGTAAATTCAACGTTGAAGTAGCAAAGTTAAAATCAATAGTTTGGGGTAGTGAAGCGTCAGAATTCCCTCAATTGGATTGGATCAATCATATCAATTATTCATGCATTTTCTACTCAATTAGAAGTTTTTGTCCTAACTTTCTAATAGGAGGATTTAACAATACAAACCAATTTAATTCTAACATGATCCTAATGGTTAATCTTTCATTTGCAATGTTCACACGTGGTTTATCGAAATCAGATTCAAAATCGACTATATACTAAAGCATAAAGCAGTAGAGAATCACACCAATAATATAAAGATTAAGATTAAGACCTAAGTAATTATTTCAATTAATCAATAGAAAGAGCATGACTAATCCTATAACCAATTTAATAAAACTAAGCCAATCTTAGAATACATTCATGATAAGAAGAATAAACCATTAAATCAGTATAATTTACAAATGTAATTTTAGAATTTAAGTTTTCTAAATCACATTCCCACATTAATTTATTGAAATTAGATTCAAAGAGTGACTATATATTTCTAACATATAGCAATAATTAAATCACACCAATAAAGTATTTGAAATTGAAACTTAAACAAGTATTTTAATTGTTCAATGGAAGAAATATGATTAAATCCATGAAAAACTTAATAAAAGTTAAGTAAATCTCAAAATAATTAATAAAGAGTGGAAATATAAGCTCTAGAATTGTTTAAACAATGAAAAACATATTACATGAATAAAAGATGTTGAAATACCCAAATCCAATTGAGTTCCTTCTTTACTTCACCAAGGTTTTTAGCCTTTCATAGAGTTTCTTGAGCCAAAAATGTGGAGAGAAAGTGTAAAAAACTGGCTTGACGGCGTTCTGGGGCGTGTTTGGGTTTAAATAGGGTAGAAAATTAGGTTTTCAAATCGAAGGGCAAAACCTAAAAATTCGCTCCAGATTTACTCTATGCGATCACAAGGCATAAACCCATGCGGTCGCAAGGAACAAATAATTTCAGCCATTTGAGTTGCTGAAGGCTTCCATGCGATCGCATGGATTTATAACCATGCGATCGCATGGTTTTAACTTTTTCCCGCCAGATAGTTTTTAGTATTTTAGCCTATAACTTTTTCTCTTAATATCCAATTAAGGTGATTAAAGATGCGTTGGAAAGCTAACTCAAAGGGCTACAAGTTTGATTCATATGTTAAATTCCAATTCAATCATCTACTATGTCCAAAACTGGTCTCAATATGAGGCTGAAAACCGATGTGAAACTTTTTAGCTTGAAAGTTGATATTTGATAATGTTTTGGCTATCTTTTACCCCTTTGACTCATTGTTTCATCCAATTGACCTCTAAAACTCTTGAATCTTCATCATAAAGTTAGAAATAGGTTTAGAGTATTTACACTTTAGTCCCTGAACTTCACTTTCTTCCATTTTGGTCATTTTTCACTTGGTTCACCTCAATTTCGTTACATTCATCATCTCGTTCTGCAAAACATAAATTGCATAGAATTAAGCTATATTCAAACATTTTAATCAACAATTGCTCATGTTTTGACAGTAAAATAAGTATGTAAAAACACACTTATCACGTCTCAAGAAAGAGTTCGGCTTGTGTGGGATAGATGCAAAGTGAAGAAGGTATCATGTGGAGTGGTTGGTTTTACATGTCTTATGTATCTATTTGAGCTAAGTCTATTTATCTTTGCTCAACTAGTTTCGATGGCTCTTGAGTCACATACCCAAATATTTCCCACCTTGACCCTAAGCCACGTTACAGCCCTTGAAAAGTCTTTATGATTCTTGTTAAGCATGTGATATAAGTGGTGGCGAATGAGAACATATGCAAGCATATGGTAGAGCATCTCCATTGGAATGAATTTGAACGAAATACTTACCTTTTAAACATATGAGAGTTGAGTGAGGGTCTATATGTTTAGTTTACTCCATCTTCATTTGAAAATGCTTGCTAATTGATTATGAGTTGTATGAGAATGTTTATTCATGATATCTTATGTGTTTTGAAAAAGTTTGATGGTTCTATATTCATGGCATTATGACCTTGGTATTTTTGGAAAATTAAATTTGAATTTTGCCCGAAGACAAGCAAAAGCTAAGTGTGGGGGAATTTGATAGGAATGTAAAATGCATATTTTTCCCTCCTTATTTTATGTGCTCGTATGATTATTTTATGCCAAAATATACTTATTAATCTCATATTTTGGTTTATGTGGCAATTTGATGGATATAGCGTAATTTGAAAGAAATAAGTGGAAAAATACCAAAATGAAAGAAAGCGAAAGTTCGGGGATTAAAGTGCAAATACTCAAAAGACATGTTGAACCTCAAAATGAATATTTGAGAGTGTTAGAGGTCAGTTGGATGAAGAAAGAAGTTAAAGGGGTGAAATATCATCAAAGTAGGATCACACATCAACTTCCAATCGAAAAGTGATGCATCGAATTATCTCTCACGCGCACGGGCATGAATTTTACTTACCGAGCCTAAAACCAATGAATGGCGCGCGGGTAAGGAAATATACGGCTTGCACATACAGGCAATTTTCACAGACGAATCTTCAGTTTCCGAATTTAAGTCAACTACCTATAGAAACAACTATAAATACATATTTTAAAACCCTATAATGGGGGGAGAACGTACAGAACGCCTCCAAACTCCATTCTTCATTATTTCTCTCTTAGATTCATGAATTATAACTAAACTTTTACACTTGATCGAAGGAAACGAAAGCCTCGAAACCACATATTGTGAGATCTAAATAGTTTTTCTTATTGTTCAATTCTTATTTTGCCTATTGAATATTCTTTTGTACTTATTTTCATGATTGCTATGCTTAATTGCTAGGAGGCCTACTAGTTTATTATTTGTTACAATCTACCGCTAAATTAAATATCAAATTCATAATTGTTTAATCCCTTTAACTTGTGAAGCACTAGGATTTGATGATTTACTGCGATAGAGGTTATTGAATTTTAAGAAGAATGTTTAAATAGATTGAATGCAACCGCTGGTATTTGTGTTATTTAGTTAATCGATTTCTCTATTGTGTAAAGCTATTATTAAATTGAATCTTGAGCGATAGTCTGAGGTTATTTAATAATTAGGGTTAATTAGAGCGCTGATTTCTAACTAACTAAAATTAAGTAGAAATATGAATCAATTCAAATGATGAATATTCAAAATATGAATTGAATTATTATTGCATCTATGATCAATCGTGGACTTCCGACGGTGGATTTAGACCAAGGTTAGTCTTTTGATTATTTTCATTAATTTAATTTTTATTGTTATTGATTACGTTATTTACAATTGTTTGCTTACAAAAACCCCCCAATCATTATACGAAACATAAAATATTGAATTACATATTTTTCGTGGGATCGACTCATACTTTCACTACTACATTAGTTTTAGAGTTTAAGGTATTACTTTTGGGTTCCTGCGACTGCACACACCACTCGTTCCTTTTCTAATTTTTTTTTATTTCAGTTAATTATTTTCTTTATTATTCTCGATTCTCATTTTTGTTTTACTTGTTTCATGAGCAGGTATCAAGGCGAGTGAGGAAGAGCTGCTGATAGATCGGATACAGAGTTTGAATCTTTTTTAACCCTACTTTTGATTCTGCACCTGTTAAAACTGACACTTCATCACACAACACCGTGAGTAATAGTGAGCGTGATGCGCCTTTTAGGACTTTACATGATTATCTTCACCCCACACGCACATCCATACCATCATGCATTATTTTTCCACCTAATATGCCACGTATGGACGTTAAACCGGGAATGATTCAACTTTTTCCCACCTTTTCATGGACTTGAAAATGAAAATTCATACGTGGATATTAGGAAATCTGAGGAGGTGATTGCAACCTTCCATAATCAACATGGTACAGCGGATGTACTCAAGCTTAAATTTTTCCCATTCTCACTTAAAGATAGAGCAAAAAGCTGGATGTATTCGCTGAGACCACATTCGATTGGAACATGGGATGAGATGACTCAAGTTTTCTTCAGTAAATACTTTCCCCATTATAAAACTAGTGCTCTGAAGAAACATTTTTTTTCATTCACTCAAAGAGACAGTGAAACCTTATACCAAGCATGGGAGCGATACAAAGAGTTGCAAGCTCTTTGCCCCCATCATGGTTATGAGAGCTGGCGTATAGTGAGTTATTTTTATGAGGGACTAACACCTAGTGAGATTCAATTTATTGAGATGATGTGTAACGGTGAATTTTTACAAAAAGATCCTGACGAGGCTATAGAGTACTTAGATGACCTAGCTAAAAAAGCTTACACCTGGATTGGCCCCAGTGCTACTGATAACACTAATTGGTCACGACCCGTAGGAAATATTTCTAGTGCAGGCGTTTATCATCTTAGAGAAGAAGATAGTCTTAGAGCTAAAATAGAAGCCTTAACTAGAGAAATTGAAACCCTACGTACTAAGAACTCAAAGCCTACACCTACTGTTGCCCGTTTTTAGTCTTCTGGACCATGTGGTGTGTGTGGTGCAATTGATCATCCGGTGCATGAGTGTTCTGCTCTAGCTGAGATAAAGGGGTTTATGAGGATACTGCAATGCCTTAGGCACGTATAACAAGCCTTATGCTTCATTTTCTGATACCTATAATCAGGAGTGGAGAAATCATTCAAACTTCAGCTGGAAATCTGAAAACCAGCAACCTGCCCAGCCATCTAGAGTTTTTAATACACCTTCACACCAACCCACTTCATCTAGGAATTTCTTAGAAGATACCCTACATACATTCATGGAGGCACAGGAAAAAACAAATCAAAAATTTGAGACTATGGTTACCCAAATTGTTGAGAAAAATAAGGAAATAAAAAATCATATCTCCAAACTAACTAGTGCCTTAGCTGTAGTGGAACGTGGAAAATTTCTGGCTGAAGCTCAACCAAATCCTACAGGGTAGCACATGGTACAAACCTCGAGTTCAAATGAAAACAATCTTAGAGAAGTAAATGCTATAACCACTAGATAAGGAAAAGTTATAGAATCAATCCCCAAACATAGGAAAACTGAAAAAGAGTCTAGTGAGCCTGAAGAGAGTAGCCCCAGTGAGGAAGTAATGACAAATCCAGTGAGAGTACCTTTCCCGCAAGCTCTTAAGTTCACCTCAAAATCTGTTGGTCAACATAGTGAGATCTTAGAACATCTAAAACAGGTAAAAATCAATTTGCCTCTCTTGTATGTAATTTCACATGTTCCTACGTATGCTAAAGTCCTTAAGAACTTATGCACTGTCAAAAGGAATCACAATGTCAAGAAAATCACTTTCTTGACTGAGCAAGTGAGCGTTGTGATTACGTAAAGGATCCCGCCAAAGTATAAAGACCCTGGTTGTCCTACCGTGTCTTATGTCATCGGGAATCATGAGTTTGGACAAGCCCTTCTTGATTTAGGGGCTAGTGTCAATCTCATTCCTTATGCTATTTACTTGTCGTTAGGTTTGGGTGAGATGAAGTCTATATCTGTAACTCTGCAATTAGCTGATTGGTCCACTATTAGAGGAGGATAACGAGTGTCATCAAACCTACATGGTTGATATACAGCAAATTCTAGAACAAGATGGATTGGACGTTACCACAAATAAACATCTTGAGATGGAGGATCAAGAGTTAGGTAATAGTTCTTATTTTACATTACCAATTTCTAACGAGAGGACTTTACCTTTTGTGTTGCAGTGATTATGTCCAAGGAGCTTAGTGTACTGTAAAGAGAATTGAAATCACGCTTGTTGGATGCAGGCTAGGGAGGAAACATTGGGTCGAGCCAAAGACAATAAACAAAGGCACTGCTTTGGAGGCAACCTAAGGGGAGTTCGTTCCTTTCTTTTGCTATTTATTTTTACATTTATATTCTAGTTAATTCTTGTCATTTTCCTTGCATTACCAGTCCATTGAGTACTTTCAGGCTTCTTATACCTCAAGTTTCTGTTGATTCACTACCATGCTCAGGTGACATCTTTCCCTTCTTTTCTTTGGAATTCATATTTATGCATTGAGGACAATGCAATATTTAGTTGGAGGGAGAGTTACTTTGAATACTATTATGATTATCATGGATTTTTGTTATTTGTCATGACGTGTTAAATTTTTTTTTTCCTTAAGTCTCTGATTTGCTTTTGATTGTGCTTTTAAATGACAAAATGTGCCACTAGGAGTTAATTCTGTTATGAAAGTCTAGATTTCAAGACACTTACTGAATTATTTTTGCGCACACAAGCCTTGTGGTAAGATGGTAGTTTAACACATGTAGCTATATGAGTCTCTTGCTGAAGTTTTTCTTGTGAGATACTTGGTGAGGATTGAGAGCCACAATATACTAAAATATGGCAATAAGCATTCATTGATCTTTTGAATTGGAAACTCCTTTGTGAATAACACTACATGGTTTGTGGAAGATGGTGGATTACTTGAGAAATGATAAAGGTCAATTTAGGACTGACACTTGAGCCTTCAACCTTTCTTTTCAATACCTCTAGTAGCAACTTTGAGCCATACACATATATATCATTTTCTTCATACACTCATGTTATCCATACTTCTCCACATTGGAGTACGACTTTTGCGCATATTCGTCCATCTTTTTACTTCCAAGTGTGCAGTGGTATTGGATGTTTATTTGTGAAGAATTGAAGTAAGGAAACCGATAAAAGTTGAAATGTGCTCAAATAAGGCTGCCCAAAAAAAATTCGAAAAAAGAGAAGAAAAAAAGGAGAGAAAAATCAAGAAAGAAAAAAAAACATATATGTATTTGATTTTGGGGTTTGAAATATTGAGGAATGTGTTGATTGAAAGATGTGATGTAATGTGATATTTGATAAGATACCTAACTATGTGCTTGGAAGTATTTTAATTTTTATATACGTGCTTTTCATATGATCCAACCTCAACTTCATTACAACCCTTTGTATTGACTGTTTTGATCCCAAGTAGGCTGTGGTAAGAAATTGATTAATTCTCATTTGGTAGTATGCCTATCACAGAATCAATATTTGTTTGTTGCTTGTGCACAATTGTTTAAGCCTCCAAATTTGAGAGTTCATCTTTATCAGCTCCATAGAGAGAAACCCCACACTAAACACTTTGATACCCGTGAGTTATGGAGCTGAACTTTTAGTTTGAGATATACTTGATGTTGCATGTGTTAGGGTTAGCGGTAAGATGGCTATGACTTGACACACACTTACACATTTGGTATAAGTTTTTGACGTCTTGATAATCGTGACATTGTTAACTTCGTGTGATCTTGAGTTTGAAGAGGGCATGGCATGTGGTTAAATTAAGACTTAACAGTTTCACTTCTAATATAGACCAGTCATTCATTCATCTTGCTCTGCATTAAATTGCTAGGGACTAGCAATAAGCAAGTTGGAGGGTGTGATAATAGCACATTTGTTACGTTTTTCATCCATTAATATTTGCGTTTCTATGACTATTTGATGTCTAAATGCACTAAGTACTTCTATATCTTGGTTTATGCTGCAAATTGGTGAAAACGGTGGAAAATTGAATAGAAGAGCGAAAAATGACCAAAATGGAAGAAGGGTTAGGGACTAAAGTACAAATGCTCAAAAATTGTGTCAGAGCTTACGATAAAGGTTTGAGAATGCTAAGGGTCAATTGGAAGCAATTATAAGTCAAAAAAGAATGGAATATGATCAAACTATTATCAAAATTCAATTTTCAATTCGCACAAGATATATTCCAGATTTTTAGCCAAAGATTGAGATCCATTTTTGGCATAGTAAAAGTCTGAATTGGAAAATAGATATTTCTAACAAAGTTGTATCTCTTTGAGTTATCTTTCCAATACATTTTGAATCTTCTAAATATAATATTGGACGAGAAAGTTATAACCAAATTACTTACTACTGTGTAGAGACAAAAAATCCGCGCGCGAAGGCAACTTTCCTTATTCAATTAGAACTCTTTTGAAAACCAATTTGGACATGATTTTGATCCAATTTTCGACTCCTACAAATACTTAACAGTAGAATACATATAGAGAGACCCTCATACACCATTCTTCTCCTCTTTGGCTCAAGAAACTCATGGAGAACTAAAACCCTTGATGAAGCTACGAAGGAACTCGGTTGGAATTGGTGATTTCATGTCTTTTATTCATTTAATTTGATATTTTCATTATCAAAAAATGCTAAAATTTAGATTTTCATTCTCTTGAATTTATATTGAAATCGGTTTAATATTTACAAAATTTTTCATGGATTGAGTCATACTTTTTCCATTGTTCAATCAAACTATTTATTAAATATCAATTTCAATATTTGTTGTTGAGATTGGTTTAACAATTAATATATCCTTCATAGATCCAGTCATACTTCTTCTATTGTTAGATTGAATTAGTTGTTGAATTTTAATCTCAATTTCACTTTATTGGCGGATTAATATGCCTTAAGTCTAAACTTTAGAATTACATTTGTAAATTAAATTGGTTTTCACGATATATCTTCCAATTAGAGTGTTGGGATGAAAGCCTCTAATTGTGTTATAAAAATGAATAATTCATATGATTGATCCAATCCAATTGAGGGAATTGTGACGATTCACTGCTTCAAATTATTGATTTTAATTTCACCTTTCAATATTGAATTTTATTACACATTTGAGAGAATGATTCAGCCTTTTTGATCCTTTAAATATTTTTCAATCTCCCTGTGGATACGACACCCCAAAGTTGTTCTACAACTACCACGTTATTTTTTTGGTGTAATCAGGAGGTTGGCGTCGGGCAACTGGGCAGTGGACTCACTTTCTTATGAAGATTTTTCTAATAAATTGTCACTCATGGTTGATTAAATTTCAGAACCTATGCTCTGATACAATATAAGATAAAAGGATTCAGTTGAAATAAAAGAAAAGAAGGAAGAAGATCTGGGAACGTTTTTATTCCATTGAAGTTCTTAATAATAAAATTAACAAAGCATCATATATATACAAAATGAATAACAAACTTTAACAGAATCCAAGTCAGCATCGTTGCTGCACATGCTATGGTCTCCTAACTAACCATCATCTAACAAAAAAAAATGATTTGCACTATTTTACACGAAGGGGACAACTAGCCATTCTCCAGCATCCTATTTTCTCTTGCACCAGCTGCAGCATGGATGGCTTCTTAGTCATGGTGGCTAGATATTTCATGCTGCAATACTATATGTGTGAATAATTTTTTTTTCCTGTAACTGGTCAATTCTGTTTCTCTTTTTTGAGATTGTAACTTTTATGACAGAAAGTGGTTAATTTTGAAGAATCTGACAAAAGGTGTGGTTTTTGAATTTTACTTTTGATGTGGGTTATTGTAGGGTAACTGTTGATAATGCATCAAACAAGAAAGCAACTTTGATCAAGGTAATAGAATTTTGAATTTGATTAAATTAAGAAAATTCTAATATAGTGGGGGCAAACTTTGGTATTATTATATGTTTTTTTTTTGTGGAATTTTTCAGGTAGATAGTGCAAATAAGAGAGGAAGTTTATTGGAGGTGGTTCAAGTTCTTACTCATCTGAACCTGATAATCAGGAGGGCTTACATTTCTTCAAGTGGGGAATGGTTTATGGATGGTAATCAAATTTTTTCTTAAAATTTACTTATAATTGATTTTGAGTTTGATTCTTTGATGGTTGATTGTTTTGATTGTCAACTGCAGTTTTCCATGTAACTGATCAACAAGGAAATAAGGTCTCCGAAGATAACATTGTCGAGCGCATTCAACAGGTATATATCCCAAAATGTTAATAGATTACGCAGTTCTTACTGATCACAAGAGTGTTTAGAAATTTTTCAAAGGAGCTAATTTCCTAATTTGTGGTTTAAGAATGGTTTCCATTGATTTCATGTAGAAAGCTTTATGATTCATAATTCTGTCTAATATCAAGTGTATTGTCAGATAGCAAATTCGGTTATAATCTGCCACCGATATGTGGAAATGATCAGGTTTAACGTCTTAGTTCATTAATTTTCTAGATTTGTTAACTCATTGAAGTGGTTGGAATTTATTACAAGCGCATAAGCTACCACACTCAAAAGGAAACTACCATATCTGTCAGTATCTGCAGCAGATTATAGGTAGGCCTGTTTGAAATCCATGTAAACAGTATAGTCGAGGTATGATTTATTTTGCACATGGAGAGATGGGCAGGATCATTAAATCATCATTAATAAATGAACAGCTAAAACAATAGTCATCTACTAAATTCAGATCATCGGTAGCATAACCGATACTAGAAAGTTTATGTCACATTGGACGTATGATTTATTTTGCACATGGAGAGATGGGCAGGATCATTAAATCATCATTAATAAATGAACAGCTAAAACAATAGTCATCTACTAAATTCAGATCATCGGTAGCATAACCGATACTAGAAAGTTTATGTCACATTGGACATGGATAGACTAAAATAAAACAGAATCAGTGGATATTTCTCTTTCATCAAAATTTCCGCACTATCGAAATTGTACTGATGATTAAATTATGTTGTAGTCACTGGGGCCAAAGGGGCAGAACTTTCGGTCCTTGACAAGATCTGTGGGCTTGACACCTACGGCAGAGCATACGACCATAATGACCATTGAGTTGTGAGGAAGAGCATATGCGTTGCTACAAGATGGTATAGGGCTCCGAGTTGATAGTTTTCCAATATGGTATTGATTTAAAAATGTATTCTAATGTTGTATTGATTTAAAAATGTATTTCAGCTATGCTAAGGAAATCCAAATGTTGTATTGTATAACATTTTAATGTTGTATTGGTTTAAAAATTTGTAATGAAATTATCAATTTTTATGCAATTCCAAAATTTGTTCACAAAGTATCATTTTCAATTTTGTCGTCAATTACCATATATAAATGTAAAAAAAATTAATTAATTAATTCTACGACAACGTTAAAAAAACGCTGTAAAAGGGTCTACCGCAACGCTGCAAATGGGTCTACAACAATGTTTAAAAAATGTTGCAAAAGAGTTTTTCGTAACGGTGAATAAACACTACAAAAAGTCTTCACTCAACGGCAACACCGACCTGCACAACACACGCTAAAATGCTGCAAAATATCTACCGCAGCGTTTTTTTTACCGCTGCAAAAGGTCTTTTTTTGGTGCAGTGCACCTTATTCTATAGTAAATTTCTAAAAATATTTCATGCGCAATATGCTCCTTACCAGCTTCTGCAACAAAAGCTAACAAAGAAAGAGGGTGGAAATATTAAGAAGCCACAACATTTATCTTTTACAACAATTTCATACACTATCCAGAAAGAAACATAATGTACACTAGCTACGAGAAGAGGAAATCAAATTGAAAAATTCTGATGCTTTTAGTATTAACCTTCAACAGTAGGTTATAAATACTTCACTGAAAAATAACTCAACCCATTTAAACTGCAAACACTACCTACAACATAACCAAACCCGTACATCATACGGGCAAAAACTAGTATTTCAAAAAAATCCAAACATTAACCTCGACTTCCAAGTTTAAATAAATGTTTTTTCTGTAACGAAAGACATGGAGATGTAAGCCCCCTTTGAACGAAACTTTTTAAAATTATAAGTTGACAAGTTCCATAAGGTTAAAAAAGGATAAAAATTGTGGAGGTTGTAATTGAAAATAAAATTTGTATCCTTCCATGAAGAGAATTGAATAAAGTTATTTATCGATGATAAATCATAGGTGATGTAGCAGTTAATGTAGAATAATGAGACTGCACAATTCAATTTATATGAGAGAGGGGAGAGGAGATAAAAAAAAATGTGAATATCACCGATTTATCATGATAATGATACATAGCATTACTCCAAAATTAATTGTTAATTTTAACTTTAATTTTTATCAAAAAATTTAATCTACTCCAAACCAGGACTAAATAAGAAAAATAAAATAATGAACCAGTAGCCAGTGATTAAAAAAAAAAAAATGCATAATCATGGAACACGTTCATACATTTAAGCACGCAAATATCTACGAAAACTTTATCCAACTAAACTGAAATTAAGATACAGAAGTTCCAAAGGTACACAAAGCTACATGATCCAACAGTTTTTCCTTCAAATATCTTGGCTACCCTTGATGTGATGCTGCCCAAATTGCTCCGCCTTCTCCTTCATATCATGGGTAGTATGTGCAAGCTTTTCTGTAGCCCGATCGAGCTCGTCCGCCCCGATTGGGTGTTTCCCAGCGGCATATCTATACATCCAGTAAAATACAAAACTGGCAGATGCGCCAAACCCTCCTGAAGCCAAGAACCCTGCAAATATCAGAAACAAGGCTATGGCAGCCGGGACAAGAACCGGGCTGAAGATTACCAGCAAAGGGGTGGCCAACACTAGACCTATGACAGTGACCGCCAGAGTTAGCCCGGATAGAACCATGAGAGAGCCACCTATTGTGACGGCGGTGGTGGTCTTGGCCACATGATGAGAAAGCTGATGCTGTCGCGGCTGCCCGCGGCCATAATACTGTTGATTCTGAGCCATGATGAAAAATCGAAATGGAAACGAAATTGGATTATTAGTTCATGTGAGAAGATCGGTGATGGGATTACGTAGCGAGTGTGTTGTATATATAGATAGAGGTGAAATGCATGGAGGAGAGGATAAAGGTGTTACGTGTTGGATGTTTGTATCACACCTGGTGTTGCATGACAAAAGTGTTTTGTTACTTGACACGTATCATTTCTTCTTCACCTCGTTAAGACCATGTTCGTTGAAGCTTATAAATTACATAAGTACCGTTGTAACTTTTTCTTTGGGCCAAACATGAGCTTGCCTAAATCCAACTCGATCCTCGGAGTCTCTGATGTTGAAGAAGACCAATTTTCTTTTCATTTTGAATATTTATTGTTTTATGTGTTTAAATTAGAGATCAAAACTCATTTGATGAAATGTAATGGTTTCTTTCTATTTATTTTTTGAAAGAGAAGTATCAGTAGGTACGAATTGTCCTAGTAAATAGAATATTGAGGATGATAATGTCAGGTAAAAAAATAGTGTACAAAAAAGTAGTATTAAACATTAAAGGTCTATAACAGCATCTTCAATGAGTTACGAGAATTTCAATCTAGGTGACACCAAATAGAAAATATTTTCAATTTATGGTATTGATGAATAGATAGCTATAAGTTCAAATTTCACTGCCAATGGACTTCATATTTAATGTAAATATATAATGATAGAGAGGGACAAATGGAAATGAAAGAGAGATTAATTTTCAATTACTCACTAACAGAAACTCTACATTTAGACGAATATCTTTATAATGCTATTTTTCTTGTCATGTAAACTAGACAAAATCTCACTTTGGATTGCATTGGAGAGAAATTTTTGCACACATTGTCTATTTTGCTTATGTAACTTTTTTCAATCCATTTTAGCATTGGACGTGCTTTAATGTAGCTGCTACTTTCTTACATTTCATACCTGCTTGTAACCGATCTAATAGGATGACATGGTACTAGTTTCTAAGGGATAAATTTACGTTGAAGGTTTGGATTTGCATTGTGATTTCTTGTCGTTGAAGCTTTCAATTACTTTGTTCGAGTCTCATATATTTGGTTCATGTTTATAAACATTCAAATCACTTTTTATTCACACATTTTAAAAATATTACAAGTAGTACCTACTTAACTACAAGACATTCTATATGTTCTTAATTTAAATTATTTAGAAACACTTTCCTAACAAGCTTTCAATAGTGTTGTTTTATAATTTCACATGTCCTCGAAGTTTGCAATCATAATCAAGATTCGATAGTGTTCATTGCTGTTCAACAAAGACCTTATATGCTCAAATGTGAAATGTTATGAGAGGAGAAAAACCAAAGTATATTGTGTTTGTGTTTAGATTTTAGAATATGGGTCTCAAGATAATAGTTCATTTCTAAACCTTAAAAGTTTTGTCGAGTTTAATTATTTACCAATTTTCTCTTAGTGTTTTTTTCAAAAAAACAAAAAAGATTATTTGAAGTGAAAAATGACTTTTTGAAGAAAAATAGAGAAAAATTATGTGTTCATCGATATTCCAAACTAAGCATATGTTCCACCTAGCCATGGGTCTATCAAAATTTCGTGTACTTATAGCATGATTAATTCCTTATCAATAAAGCTCCAAATATAGGGAAATTTCAACAGAATTGATACCAATGCTGACGTAGACGAACATGATTAGCCTTTTTCTCTCTCTCCATCTTCTAATAATTCTACGCTATTTGTTGTTTGTCAAAATTTTCTGTACTTATAGCATGATTGATTCTTTACAATAAAACTCCAAGTACATGGAAATTTTAACAAAATTGAGACCAATGCTGATGTGGTCGAACATGATTGGCCTTTTTTTCCTCTCTCTCCACCTTCCAATAATTCCACTCCATGAGTTGTTTGTCAAAATTTCTTATACTTATAGCATGATTGATTCTTTATAGTGCAAAGTCGTGTTTTTATGATTGATTCTTTATAATGCAAAGTCGTGTTTTTCATATGGATATTCGTTTGTTAGAACTTCAAATCTACAATTGTGTCCAAATCAATATGGAAAATTCTGGTGGCAGTTGCGGGCAACTCAGTTTTGGCCTATAGTTAATTATCAACTTTTTTTGATAGATAGGTATCTCTTATTTTATTAATTGTTAGAACAAAGTTCACATTAGAGATGAAATTGTGATGAGTTTACAAAGAAAATGTGCTATCCAATGTCCAATAGGTTTACATATGGGTATGCAACCCAATTACCTACAATTAGTTGTATCAATAATTCAAACTTAGATTCCAAAATTAGTCACGTGGATGTAAGACAGATTTCTAGTTGAAGAGAGAGAAAAAAAAAAGTGGACTTAAATTGGATCAAGATGGTTCAATAAATCCTTGGTTGACTCTAGCTCGTGACGTAGTGAAAGAGTTGAGCCTTGATAAAATATGCAGTACTTATTGATTTTAGAGAAACTGATAGGTTGTCTCTTAAAGAGGATTGAGATGATGTGGTACTTTGTTCTAAGGGAGATTGTAAAAAAAGATATAACAAAATTTCATAACGGCCAAACATGACATAGATAGTGAGTTTGTAACTCCACCTAGCTATTAGGATTACATTTTTTTAATGAAACTCTAATTATCTATACTAATTAAGACGGAGCTAGGATAAAAGGATTGTTGGGACAATTTTCATAAAATTTTAATTGTGGGAGTAAAAATTAAAAACTATAAGGATTTAAAAAGAAAAAAGAAATCTTGATAAAATCTTTGGCAAAATTTTAAATTTAGTTTAGAGGCCCATTGCCCCCACACTAAATCCGTCCCTATACTAATTTCAAATGTTGAAAAAATAAATAAATTGTTATGCCTAATATACAATAAGATAATTCACTACACCAAAAATTACGTTGCAATAAGATCATTTGCAACGATCGATGACCGTTGCAAAAAGAGTCAATTGCAACGTTCCGTGAACGTTGCAAAAAGGGTCAATTGCAACGTTCACCGACCATTGCAAAAGGGTCAATTGCAACGGTTGCTGAACGTTGCAAAAAGGGTCAATTGCAACGTTCACCGAACGTTGCAAAAGGGTCAATTGCAACGTTGCAAAAAGGGTCAATTGCAACGTTCACTGAACGTTGCAAAAAATGTCAATTGCAACGTTCCGCGACCGTTGCCCTTTCTTCTCTCTTCTCTTTTAGCAACGTTTTTTGACCGTTGCAAATGTCAATTTTTTTTTTTTACATTAATTTTTATTTTATTGCAATTACCTGTGACTTTTTACAGCAAAATTTTGTACGCAAATATTTTTAAGACAACAAGAAATTTAAAAGTAACTTCATTAAGACAATAAATATGATCACAAGTACTGTTACTTCATCAAAATACAATACGCACTCCAATATAGAAACTGGGTACCAAAGACAATTCAAGAACATATACCAACATGCCAAATAGACCGATTTACAACAAAAAAACTACGAAACACGTCCAAAAGTTGTGTACATCAAATACTTCCATCATAATGCACAAAATATAACCAGAGCTTCAAATGAGACATTCCAGACCAATCCTTTTACATAGACTTTCCAAGAAGACACAGGCACAAGGAAACTCTGTTTTAAATTCTTTCCTTAACTCAGTTTGGCTCCATGTAACTGCAAGAAAGAAAGAATATAGAAGCTGATTAATGTCATTTATATGAGAAATATAATGATTATACACTCAAGAATTTGAAATACATAAATGAAAAAATGTAGAATAAATACAGTACTTCGTCAAATAAGTCTAACAAAGCTCTTTGGCCAAGCTACTGTACTTCCCATGGCTTCACTAAGAACTCGAAATTCTTCTGTAGGTCTATATAAGGGCAAATTACTCATATACACATCATCAACCCAAACCTTCCAACAATCACGTCCGAGTGGAATGTGATGCACATTTGCATTTGGGTCTATTGATGCAATCTTCCCTTCACCTACAATTTCCTCATCCTCAGACATGTACCAATGCAATAGTTGACACCTTACATTTTCCATTGGTGCAATATCTCCCGCCGTACCACTTCCTTGTAAGGACTACAAATTCGCAGTAAAATAAAAATATTCCTTTTAAAACTAGTATGATATAGTTTGAATTTATATTGAACAAATAATAAATAATATAACATGTGGAGTATAAGCATGTGAACTCATGTCCTCTACATTCTTGTTTTGATTCTGTAAAATAATACAAAAACTTAAAAATTATTCTATGTGTTGATATATTAATAGCTATGATATCATATTATATATAATGGCAAAGTATAACCTGAGATAGCTTGAGAAGTGCTTCAACCTTTTCTTCTAGTACTTCAACCTTGCTCTCAAGTTCTCTCACTCTCACATTGCTTTGTATATGTCCATCTACTTTTGATGGTGTAATTCCAAATCCAAGTCCCCTTACCCTTCCACGATGCTCAGGACCTAAAATTCGAGCAACAGCATCATCTCGGATAGAATTTTCTGCTGGTGTATCAGAAATCGACTTTGCACAATCTTCTATCTTCTTCTGCACTTATGGAACTTAAATATTATACTAGCAGTAGACACACACACACACACACATATGTATATATATATATATATATATATATATATATATATATATATATATATATATATATATATATATATATATATATATACGTATCAAAGTTTCGGCAACTGCTTCATTTATTGGTTTTCCATCCTTTCGAAGATGTCCATGAGTCCATATTCTTGTTCTGAATCCTTTTATATTTGGATTCTTCTTTTTCTACAATAAAAATCTAGTAATTCTAACACGGATAGAAAATCATTAAAGACACGTACAGAAAAATAAAGATAGTTTATAATTGTACCAGATCGTGAGCTGTACGTGAATAACCCTTTCGACCCATAGTATGAAGAAGCTTCTGATTAGTTCTCATGTTGGTGAACTTGGAACTTTTTCTCTATTAAGGAAAACAATATTTGTCAACGATAATCGAATAAAAAGTTTAAGGTCAATATGAAAATATAATTTACTTCAAAATCAGTAGAAAGAGTATCTTCTACAAACTTTTCCCATGCTTCACAGTTTATATTCTTCGGTCTAAGAAGGGCAATTGCACGTTTTTGATTCACAGCGGATGGTACTTGAAGTTTGATTTGTTTTCTCAATCTTGATTTGAATGTCCTCCAATACGTTCCCATACATTTAAAAGTCATTTTTTGATGGCAATCGCTGACATTGAACCTTTGCTATATTTATCACAAATATAAGAAGTGCTATCAAGCTTTGAACGGAAAATGTATAATCAATAATTAGAAAAGTACCATAATAACTAAATGTACCTAAAAAAAATTCCAAAGTTCAAGCTTTTTCTTGTCATCCACCAAAGGCCAAGCTTTAATAACAACTGGCACATATTCCCGTAACAAGGCTCCTGCTATGCTGACAAATTTTTCAGAGTTACGGCCAACTACTTGCCTGAATTCATTGAATTCAAGCTCTATCTTCTGATAGTTACTTTCGGAAACCATTTTGACTTGGGTTGGACCTCTTTTCTTTCTTGTAGCGTCTACATTTTTCGAAGGCATGTTTTGATCATCGGCAATTGGTTGTGACATGGTACATTCAGGTTCACTAGAAAAGCATAGTCTCTTATTTGTCTCCTGAAAACCTCTTTTCTTTCTTATGGTATCTACATTTTTTGAAGGCATGTTTTGATCATCGGCAATTGGTTGTGACACGGAACATTCAGGTTCACTAGAAGGTCTTAGTCTCTTATTTGTCTCCCGAATTGCAACAACAATTGCAGTGCTTCGTCTTTTAGAACTCTTGGAAGCTTGCTTATTTGACTGAAACAATGCGACATGAAAACAATAAATAAATGTAATTATTTTCGAAAGTTACCAAAGAACTTAAGAAGTGTAACGAAACACACTCACCTTAGCTGTATCCATCGCTAGTATATTTAATAATGTCACCTGGTTCCAAAAAATCCATTTGAGAACTCACAAGTCTACAAACAATAAGAAAGAGACTGAGATTCTTATTACCATGAAAAGCAAGGATATGAAGGTTCAAAAAAAAAAAAAAAAAATTAGCAAGTTCATCATGAAGACATGGACATTTACCAAACTAAATGATCTATGTATCAAATAATATGCCTTCGACATCTATCCTTGCAAAATTCTCATCATCCTCACGATCGTCTGCAAGCTCTGTTATATCTAATGGAATCGTTGCCCCGTAAGCAGTATCTTCTTCCATATGTAACATGTGAAAGTCTCTTGGTGATGCTTGCAAAACAACATACCAATTAGATGTATCATTCTCCCTAGAATAAAAAACTTGTTTCGCCTGTGATGCCAAAATGAAAGGATCATTTTCAAATTGTCCGTGTCCCTCGTGAAGGTTAACCAAAGTAAATCCATCTTCTTTTTTTATTCCATTCACAATGTTTGCCCAATCACACTTGAATATTGGAATATGAAATGTACTGTAATCAAGCACTATAACATCGCGCAGAACTCCATAATAAAGAACTTTCCCAACAACATGTGCATTATCTTTTGCACTAGATCTACAAATGGTTGTTGCTTCAACTAAGATGCCACTGTTTTGGCGAGACTTTTCTGCATCTTTCGTGTGAAATCGAAGACCATTTATTACAAAACTAGAATATGATATGGACTGGCATCTAGGGCCACGTGCAAGCCACTTTAAAGTATTTGAAACATTGTCCAGTACGTCAACCTTATTGTCCAACCAGGCAGCAAAAGTGTCAATATGTTTCTTATGCAACAAATTCTCATTTCTTCCAAGTCGTTTGTCAAAACTCTTGAGTTCGTCCATATGCATCCTAAGCGCAAAACAATATATCAAGAAATTAATACGGTCGAAGAACTTAAAACCTAACGAAGTAGATATTTCACAAACATACTGTATGTATGGAGCCACTTCTGTACTATTTAGCAACACATATCGATAGGCAACTTTTAACATCTCATCAGATAGTACAAGTGGCTTCCCTTAGAAATTGTACGCCCTGCAACTAAGAAGTCACTCTCATATTCTTCATTGCGTGCATGCTTAGAGCCTATGTCAGATGCTTGTTTTATGTATTTGCTACAAAACATCGCATTTTCTTCAACAATATATCGTTCAGCTATGCACCCTTCAGGTCGTGCACGATTCATGACGTACCCTTTCAACACTTTCATATACCTATACATTTTCCAAAAATATAATAAAAAGTTAACTACTGGGAATAAGTTAAGGAGTACTACCTCTCAAATGGGTACATCCAACGATATTGAACTGGTCCACATAGACGAACTTCTCTTCCAATATGAATTGTTAAATGAACCATTATATCAAAAAAGGAAGGCGGAAAATACCTTTTCAGCATGCACAAAGTTTCTGAAACATCCTCTTCTAAACTTTCAACTTTATTCCTATCTACAACTCCTTGACATATTTCATTGAAAAATGAACACAATTTAAAAATGGAGTTCCTTGGTCCTTTAGGTAGAAGTCCCTTCAATGCAACTGATAGTAATTGTTGCATTAAAATGTGACAATCATGAGACTTGAGTCCAATTATCTTACATTCTTCTACTGAAATGCAATTTTCAATATTAGAACCATAACCATCGGGTAATCTCAATTTAGCAAGCCTTTTGCAAAAAAATTGTTTTTCTGCTTTTGATAGTGTGAGGAGCTGCAGGTAAGTAGAATTTATTTTCTCTATTCTCAGGATATAAAGCATGCCTAATGTTCATAGCTTCCAAGTCCTTACGAGAGTTAATGTCATCTTTAGATTTTCCTTTCACATTCAAAAGTGTACTAATGATGCTCTTACAAATATTCTTTTCCACGTGCATCACATCCAAATTATGAAGTACGAGTAAAGTCTGGAAATCAAACATCAATTGTGTCATACTACACGCAATTAGAAGAATTGAAAAAATACGGAAAATATATAACTAGAGTTACCTTCCAATATGGTAGCATGAAAAATATTGATTTTTTCTTCCACGTTACATTAGAAGTATTATTCTTTCTCTTTCGCTTACCACTTTTGCCCCAATCATTTGCAATTTTATCAACTTCATTGGAATCTTCTTCACCAGTTTTTATCTTCGGTCTAATGCCATTTTCAATATGTTCATCAAACCAACTCCTTTTCATGCGAAATGGATGGCTCAATGCAAGAAATCTTCTATGCCCCATGTATGCAAACTTCCTACAATGTGACAACCATACTGAACATGTATTTTCACGACAAATGAGGCATGCAATTTTTCCTTTGACGGGCCATCCAGATACATTTCCTTATGCAGGAAAGTCATGTATTGTCCACATCAAGATAGCTTTTAAGTTAAATGTAGACTTCGTAACTGCATCATACATCTCAACCCCATCATTCCATAACAACATTAAGTCATCTATAAGTGGTGCCAAATAAACATCTATGTCGTTACCCGGCTGCTTTGGTCCCGGGATTAATAAACTCAACATCAAAATTTCCTTCGACATGCATGATGAGGGTGGCAAGTTATATATAGTTAAAATTACTGGCCAACAACTATATTTAGAGCTAAGATCTTTGAAAGGATTGAATCCATTAGTGGCAAGACCTAATCTAATGTTTCGAGGATCTAAAGCAAAATGTGGCCACCTTCTGTTTATCATTTCCCACCCCAGTGAATCAACCGGATGCCTCATTTTACCATTTGAACTCTTATTATTTGAGTGCCACCTAAGTTGTGTTGTAATCTCATCTATTCCGAACATCCTCTTAAGTCTTGGTATGATTGGGAAATAACGCAAGACTTTTGCTGGAATTTTTTTTTGAACTTTCTTAGTTCGTTGTCAACTTTCCATCTTGAGCAACCACATTTTGGTCATAATTCAACATGTTCAAGCTCCTTCCTATATAGACAACAATCATTCAAGCAAGCATGTATTTTCTCATAGCCAAGATCAAATCTATTGACAATTTTTTTCATCTCATAAAATGACTTAGGAAGTGTATTATTCTGTGGCAGCATGTTTCACACAAGATTTATGAGTTCATCGAAACCACAATCTGATAAACCATGTGTAGCTTTATGTTTAAACATAGAAACTGGAGCTGACATCTTCGTAAACGTCGTACAACCTAGATACAAAGGGGTTTCCGCATCGCTAACTAAACGTTGAATGTCTTCCCCTGTTCCGTCATGAGGATTTTCAGGATCTACATCATATTGTGCATAGAAGTCCCTAAACATCCTACATGACTCACGCATTTCTACATCAACCAAATTTGATTTACTTGGTTGTTTTCCATGAAATACCCAAACAGTGTATGTAGGATCCATGCCCTTAATAACCAAATGTTCATACACTGTTTCGTAATTGTGATGCTTTAGATTCCTACACTTAATACAAGGGCATCCTATCTTTTCTGAATTTAGATTTTTACGAGCTATTTCAACAAAATTCCGTGCTCCATCTCTGTATTGTTCTGAAAATCTACAACAACAATTTTATGATCAATTTTGTTATTGTTTAGATTTTATAACTAGATTTATAAGAATTTATTTTAGATAATTGTACCTTGATAATTTCAGCCATTCTTTGTCCATTATGATACTATCAAACATTGAACAACAACAATTCAAATTGTGAAGTAAACTTTGTAATTTGTAACACAAGCAAATGTGTGAGAGCATAAGATTCATATTGTAAGGAAAGTGGATTAGATTAAGTCTCCATGAATATCATACCTGATATTTTTCTTCCACGAAAATGTAATCTAATGAATAAGGTTGTTGGAGGCGAGCTATAATTCTTTGTCTAGTTGAAAGGTTCACCTAGAGCTCCACCTAGACCAATTCCGGCCCACAACACCTAATCAAGAATTATCCAAAGAATCATCATCAGATCAACTTCCTCCATGGATATCCAATTCTAATAATAAAAAATCAAGAAAATTAGCATCTTCTTCAAAAAAAAAAGGAGAAATTATTGATGATTCTTACATCAAACAGCAAGCTCTAATTGCATCTATGTTGTATCATCATCACATGCAAAATGGTGATCTTCTTAATCTGGACCGTTCAATTTCTGTTAAGCATCCTCCACCATCATCAAACAAACTGAAGAAGTTGCAAAAAGAGATCTTATTCGGTTTCGAATTCCAGCTCCAAGGCTTTGCAGATCATTCACCAGGTTCTGATATCACATGAATTTAATATGAACCTTATGATGCCTTTTCTGAGTTTCTTTATCTCAATTCTTTTTTTAACTTCCTTTGAAGCATTGTTTAATTTCATTTTAATTAAAAAAATGATATGATATTAGTGTCTTGCTATCTGATTTCTTCATTTGTGTGCTGAATATGTCTGTTTTTCCCTCCAGAGGATTTCTTCTATCGAGGTTTTAAAAAATAAGGTTTCTTTTCATCTCATCCTTGAAAAATAGCCTCCTCCTTCACTCAAAACCAACAACTTGTATTGCATAAATATTCAGCTATTGTCCATCCACTTTTTGGGATGAACCTTGTAGAGGAACCCTTAAGTTTTACCATCTTTTAATGGTACAATCGACAATATTGTTTCTATGAATTGAATTGATTTGGAGAATTTGTATAGAATTTAGATGAAATTTTGATGATCAAGGCAAATTGCATTCTTGATTAACCATAATACAAGGCTAGGTAGTAGCCTGTTGACTTTTAAAAAGGTATGAAATTTGGGTGAAACATTAATAATTCAATGACTTATTTTGTTGGAAAATTGTTGGCTACCAACAATTCTTGTGGGCTACTTAATAATAATAATAATTAACTTGAAGTTTTCTCTCTCTCAAATTTAAACTACTTTTTCTTGTAGTTTGAGCTATTATAAGACATTTAGATTTACATCAAAGTAATTAAATTTTTGTCATTTTAGTACTTAATTTTTCGCATGTTTCTGTTTTCTAGGATGTAGGAACTTAGGAGTTTGACAAGATGCATTTTGTCCTAGTTCATGGGGGTGGTTTTGGTGCATGGTGTTGGTATAAAATCATAGCCCTTTTGAAAGAAAGCAAACATGAAGTTGAAGCCATAGAGCTCACTGGTTCTGGACTCAATTCATGTGACATAAATATTATACATCCACATAAATTCTATATATTCATTCCACTTTGAATACATCCCTAACACTATAGATCCATACAATTCTAGAACCATAAAGTCCTTAAATCAAATGAAAGAAATAAGAACAAAGTTGAACTGATTGAACATTAAATTAACATATATTATTCAACTTTTGAGTTACTGTACAGAAAATTATGGTCATTTCTGATGTCAAAACATTTCTCAACGCAGGGCTCATTCTGGCAAGAAGAATCAAGGGAAAGCTCCTAAGAGAATTTCCAAGGCAGAGAGAGAGAGAGAGGAGGATGAACCATCAAAAGTTCAAAGGATTTTCTTCAGCTTTAATTGCAAAAAAGGGCGCTGCCATAATTATACACCAACTTCCATAGTATGGTTTGGATTGATCAATATTAGCTTAGAAGCTTTTCACTGAAGCAGAATCTAAAAGCGATTAGATACTTGAGAGATTTCTTCAGAAAAAAGGTATGCCACCAGCAAGTAATCACAAAGTATCAAGAAAATATAAATAGTAAAAATGTGTTGGTTGCAAGAATACTGTCTATCCAACTGAAAAGGTAATAATTTGGATCATTTGAATCCACCTATTCTGTGATTTAAATGGATGACTCCTTATGTAAATTTATCAAATTGGCCTAAACTTGTTGCCATTCTTTTTCAACAGATCATTGGACAGGCATATGATGATATGCAGACTCAAAACCAAAAGCTTTTGCAGCCAATCGGTGAAAGGGATGACTACAACATGAAGGTAGGTAATCAGCCGGATTACAACTAAATGGAAATCTTCCCAACTTCCAACTAAATGAAGGTAGACTGACCAACGATCAATTAGCATTTTTCTCACCAATACTTCAACAAAATCAGCATAAAAGTAACCTCTACAAGATCTCAAAAATCAACAAAATATCCGGTAAAAACATAAAACAGAGACCTTAGAAATTAACCTCTACAAGATCTCAAAAATCACATCCCACAATTCAAACACTAACAAAAAAGTATCTTGAACCCTAGAAAAAATCCAAACAAAATCAATAAAAAAACATACCTATGAAGAAAGAGAAATGGATCTAAGACAAGCAGCTTTCAGTGCTACGGCAGAAAATAGAAGCTGATTTCTCTTTCTCTGTCTATATGTGTATTGACCAATTGCAGGCTACCTTTTCCACCAGAAGCTTCGACGGATTGAGAAAATCTGAAGATTGATTTGGGGAAATCTTAAGAAACGTGGAAAGGATATGGGAGGAATCCACCGGTGAAATCTGGACAGCAGAAGACGGTTTGGGGAAAGGTGAGGAGAGAAAACAGAAAGGAGAAGATGATGGGCGACGACTGGTGAAGAGGAGATGATGGGCGACGGCTGGTGAAGAGGAAGTTAGGCTTTGAGCGTGAATGATGAAATGGAAGACGTGATTTTTGATTAAGAGAGAGATATTTTTTTTTATGTTATATTTTCGCAATCGCAACGTTCAGGGAAATGTTGTAATATGTTGACTCTTTTGCAACGTTCGATGAACGTTGCAAAAGACATTTTTTGCAACGTTCGGGCGAACGTTGCAAATGAGTAATTTTTTGCAACGCTATCTGAACATTGCAAAAAGTGTTGTTTTTGGCAACAAGCAATGACCGTTGCAAAAAATGCGAAATAAGGTAAACTTTTAGCAACATTCAATGACCGTTGCAAAAAAGGGCAATAGCAACATGCATTTAAAAATTGTTGCAAATGACCTCTTTTGCTAACCAATGGCAACATTCATTTATGAGAATGTTGCTATAGATCTCTTTAGCAACATTCAAACAATGAATGTTGCATTTTTCATGTTGCAAAAAGTCATTTTTCTTGTAGTGATTGTTTCAATAATCACCCAACTTTTACCATGGTTACGATTTACTCACTGAATTTTAAAGTGCTTTACACTGCTCACCGAACTTTGTTCGTATGCATTCGATCAATCACCCTTAAAAATTCGGTACCTTATTCGCTGACATGGTCAACGGAAATCTGATGTAGTAAATTACGACCGTTAAAAAAATTACAACTTAACGAAATCATTATTTCATTACTCATCCAACTTACACTTGGTTATAGTTAACTCATCGAACTTCAAAATGCTTCACAATGGTCACTTATTTTTTAGACGTTGCATTATATTCATCATACGTCATATTTTGTTCACTTCATTGCTATTTTATTATACTAAAATTCCATGAGGAAGTTACAATCATCAAAATAATTATAATTTAGCCAAACTATCAACTCACAAAAATTATCATATGTGAAACGCGACGTTTACACCCCCATAAACTTCTTTAAAATCCAATAAAACGTCCCCAATTTGAGCCCTAAAAAACTCTAGTGATAAATGCTTTTTTTACACTTATTTAAGCCTTTAAATTAGAGTATTTGTTGGATATTTTAATTAATTATGGCTTAATTCTATTTATATTGTATTTGTTAGGTAAAGATCGATGAAATTGACGAAATTGGAGACAATGAACGAGAAAAGGTGAAATTACAAGAAATCTAAAGTTCGGAAATCAAAGTTCAAATATTCAATAGTTGATTTGAAATATAAAACGATGATCGAAGATCACAGATGATCAATTGGATGCAATTTGAAGTCAAAGGGTTGAAATATAAACAAAGTATTTTCAAAAAAAATTCCAACAGAGCAAGTTATGCTTCAAATTTTCAACCTCAAATTGAAACCTATTTTTTGCACAGTAAACGTTTGAATTAGAAAAGTGATATTTCTAAAACAATCATTAGGGATGCTTCATTGGGTTCTAAAGAAGTTTATGGGGTCGTGAAAGTCGCGTTTCACATATGATGATTTTGGAGAGTTGATAAGTTTGTTGAGTTTTAATTTTTTTAACATTTGTAACTTGCCATGTGTAATTTTTGTGCGAACATTAGCAATGAAAGGAACGAACTATGACAGATGATGAATGAAGTGCAACATTTCAAAAGTAAGTGACCATTTGAAAGTATTTTGAAGTTCGATGAGTAACCTGTGACTAGGAGTGGACAAAACTCAAACCAACCCGATCAAACCGATCGGGTTGGGTCGATTTTTTGCCTTTTTTGGATGGGTTTCGGGTTGGGTAGTCGGGTCTAGTTAGGTCGGGTAATAGGTTAACTACCTAAACCCGATCCAAACTGACCCGACCCAACCCGACTATATTAAAAGTTAAAAAAAAAAAAAAAAAGGAAAATCCGTTAAATTGAAAAATAAAACCCTAAAAGCCCAGTAGCCTCTCCATCTCTAGGCTCTAGCCTTCACGCTTCTCAAATCGCTAATCCCGTTAATATTTAGAGCAATATCTGCCACAAATCTTCATCTTCGAGTGAATCATATATATGTGACCTCGGAAGACATTAAGGTAGTGTTTGTATTTACCTATAGTTGGTTTGATGATTTATTATTCCTTGAATTCTTGCAATTATTATATGGGAAGTCCTACCAAAATGGTTTTATTAAGATTTTTCTAGTCTAATTTGTGCTAGAAATAGGATATACATGGTAAAGTTTTGTGTTTCAACGTTATGCACGTCTCTGTTTTCTTCATCTTAAAGTGCTAGTTTGGTTTTATCCATGACATTTGTTCGAGTGCGTCCAATTAATTACATCTAATATGACTTATAGATACCTGATAATGGTCTTTGAAACTACAATTTCATGGGAGTTAAACATACTGCTGGCATGAAGTATGAATGGTTCTATTCCTATTCCTATTCCAACCTCAAATTAGCTACGTGCCCTAATCTACTTTCTTTTGTTGAACCAAATTCATTTTTTTAATGCCCTGAGTTTTTCTATTTGAAATTCAAAGACTTGCAGCTTATATTTTGCAGACATTTTTTTGAAAGAAAAAGTTGTTTGTGGGTTTATATGTTGCTGTTGTTGTTTGGTTTGGCGCACTCTAAAATATATCTGAATTCCACAGGATAAATTTGCAATGCAGCAAAAGAAAGTTTTAGATCTTATACATGCAAAGGCAAATTATATAACATTTTAGATTGAAGTTTAAATCAAGATGGTGAGTTTTTTAATTCTTACTAAATACTGTATGTCTTTGCAACCCAACCCAACCCGATCGACACTTGATTGGGTTAGGTTTGGTTCGGTTGGGTTTCAACATTTACTCAGGTTAGGTTAGTTTGATTTTAGATCAAACCGACCAAGTTGGGTTGAGTTTGGGTTGGGGCAAAAATCAACCCAACCCACGCCCACCCCTAGCTGTGACCAAGTGTAAGTTGAATGAGTAATGAAACAATGGTTTGGTTAAGTTGTAATTTTTTTAACGATCGTAACTTGACACGTTAGATTTTTTTTTTTAGCCACATCAACGAATAAGGTAACAAATTTTTGAGGGTGATGGATGGAGTTCAAATGGACAAAGTTCAATGAATACTGTGAAGCACTTTGAAATTTAGTGAGTAAACCGTGACCATGATATAGGTTGAGTGATACTCTTAGGCCTTTAAAGTTTCAAGATAAATAAAATTAAGTATTCTGCTTTTCAAATTTTGGTATTAAGGACTCATTTGAGTATATATAATATTCAAAAGTGAATTGATTGAAACAATATGTTGCCAAAGCAATCTCTTTTGTGGAAGTTAATTGACTTAAAATATTAGAAGGACTTCGTGTGTATGCTAGTTCATGCGGATATTAACCGGCCCAAATGAATGTTAATATTTGGCCGAATTGCATGCACACTTGTGGCGGTAAACGTGTGACAATTATAAGGTTTCCATGTGAATAATAAATCAATCCAAATATGGGTTTATTATTTGATAAGAGTTATTGTCAATGTTTGATCACTACACCAAGAGTACCACTTACAATTAATATTATTGTCCAAAGACTTGATATTAATGATGTACTAGGTATCTTGAGATGGGACTTACCATTATTTGAATTTATTAATCGTTGAATCTTAATATTAATATGAGCATAATTCATCATCTTCTCTCTACAGCTAATTCATCTGCTACTACCATATCTGCAAATGTGAATTCTATTCTCATGCTCAATGGGACCAACTTCAAAGATTGGAAAGAGAACGTTTTGATTGTTCTTGGCTGCATGGATCTAGATCTTACTCTTCGAATTGAGCAACCCACTCCTCTTACGGACGAAAGTTCATCTGATGAAAAGAGGAACTATGAGAAGTGGGATCGCTCAAATCGCATGAGTCTAATGATCATTAAGCGCGGCATTCCGGAAGCCTTTAGAGGCGTTGTATCTGAAGAAGTGACCAATGCTAAGGATTTCCTTGCCGAAATTGAGAAACGTTTTGCGAAAAAGATAAGGCTGAAGCAAACACGCTTCTGTGACGCTTGATTTCAATAAGGTATAAATGCAAAGGAAACATAAGGGAATACATCATGGAGATGTCTCACATTACTTCTAAACTTAAGGCACTAAAGCTCGAGCTGTCTGATGACTTGCTCGTACATTTGGTATTGATCTTGCTTCCTGCACAATTCAGTCAATTTAAGGTCAGTTATAACTACTAGAAGGATAAATTGTCTCTAAATGAGCTCATTTCATATTGTAAGCAAGAGGAAGAAAGGTCAAAGTCAGACAGAACTGAAAATGTTTATTTGACAAGCACTTCTAAGGCAAGCACTTCTAAAGATAAGGACAAAAAAAGAATGGAGGAATATGAAGCTGCTTCTAAGGGTCCAGTACTAAAGAAAAGGCAAGAGGACAAAATGACTTGTTTCTTTTGCAATAAAATTGGATATTTGAAGAAGAACTGTACCAAATACCACGCTTGGCGTGCAAATAAAGGTACAAATCTTACTTTGGTTTGTTCTGAGGTTAATTTAGTTTCAGTACCTAGAAATACTTGGTGATTAGATTCTGGTGTTACTACTCATATAAGTATTTCTATGCAGGGCTGTCTGAGCTACGGAAAGCCAAATGATGGTGAAAGACACATCTATGTGGGTGATGGCAAGTCGGTGGAAGTTGATGTAATAGGCACTTTTCGGTTATTGTTGAAAACTGGTCATTATTTGAATTTGAAAGACACCTTTATTGTGTTGTCTTTTAGACGGAATTTGGTTTCTGTTTCTTTGTTGGACAAATTTGGTTATTATTGTTCATTTGAAAATAATCAGTTTAGTCTTTCTTTAAATTCTAATATTATTGGTACTGGTTTATTATCTGCATATGATAACCTATATTTGCTTGATACTGTTGCATCATATCATGAAACTTTGCATGTGGAATCACGTGGTACAAACACAAATTAAATAATGAAAATTCAGCAAAATTATGGCACAAGCGCTTAGGTCACATCTCTAAAGCTAGAGTTGAACGACTTGTATCAGATGGTATTTTGGATTCCCTTGACTTCACAGATTTTGATGTATGTATTGAATGTATCAAGGGAAAACAGACCAAAACTAAGAGATTAGATGCTAACAGAACTTCGGATATCTTAGAATTGATACACACAAATATTTGTGGACCATTCCCTATGACTTCTTGGAATGGTCAACAATATTTTATATCATTCATAGACTATTACTCACGTTATGGGTACCTATATCTTATTCATGAAAAGTCTGAGTTATTGAACATGTTCAAAGTGTTTAAAACTGAGGTTGAGAATCAACTCAACAAAAGGATAAAAAGCGTTAGGTCTGACCGTGGTGGTGAGTACTACGGCAGAAATGACGGTTCAGGTGAACAATGTTCAGGACCATTTGCTAAATACCTAGAGGAATGTGGAATCGTCCCACAATACACCACGCCGGATCCCCTAGCATGAATGGTGTAGCTGAGAGACAAAACAGGACTCTTAAGGATATGGTAAGGAGTATGATTAGTCATTCCACCTTACCAAAATCACTCTGGGGAGAAGCATTAAAGACTGCAGCTTATGTTCTGAATAGAGTACCAACTAAGGCTGCTGCCAAAACACCTTATGAGCTTTGGACAAGTAGAAAACCTAATCTAAAGTATTTTCACATTTGGGGATGTCTAGCTAAGGCTAGGCTTTATAGGCCACACGAAAAGAAATTGGACCCCAAAATAGTGAGCAGCTACTTTATTGGTTATTTTGAGCAATCAAGGGGCTATAAATTCTATGATCCCACAATTAAATCAATTTTTGAAACGGGAACTGCAACATTTTTTGAGGATGTTGAGTTTGGGGGGAGAAATAAGGTTAGAGACATTGACTTTGAGGAAGAAGATGAGAAAGGATCAGTTTCAATTCCTACTGACTTTGAGGAAGAAGTTGAGGAAGGATCGATTCCAATTCCTACTATTGCTTTTGATAATGTACAGGTTTCTATACCTGTTATTGATCAAGAAGCATATCTAGAACCTCAACAAGACAATGTTGAACCTCTCATTGAAAATGAGGTAATTATTCCTAATGTACAAACTCAACAACCTCAAGAACCAATATCTTTAAGGAGATCCACGAGAGAAAGGAAAAATGCTATTTAGGATGATTTTATAGTATTTCTCCAAGAACATGAGGAAAATAATGGATTGATGGAAGATGATCCAATCAACTTCCGTCAGGTCATGCAGGGTTCTAACTTACAAATGTGGATTGATACCATGAATGAAGAGTATAAGTCTATGGAAGACAATAAAGTTTGGGATCTTGTCACATTACCAGAAGATGCGAAACCCATTGGTTGCAAATGGATTTTTAAAACCAAGAGGGATTCGAAAGGTAATGTGAAAAGATATAAGGCTCATCTTATAACTAAAGGCTTTACCCAAAAGGAAGGTATTAACTTCAAAGAGACTTTCTCTCCAGTTTCAACGAAAGACTCTTTAAGGATAATTATGGCACTTGTTGCGCACTTTGACCTTGAGTTACATCAGATGGATGTTAAGACTGTGTTTCTCAATGTCGACATTGATGAGAAGATCTATATGGTGCAACCAGAAAACTTTGTGTCAGGAGACCCGAAGAATATGGTTTGCAAATTAAAGAAATCCATTTATAGGCTTAAGCAAGCTTCCCTTCAATGGTACTACAAATTTTATCAAGTAATTATCTCATTTGGTTTTGAGACAAATGTTGTTGATGATTGTGCGTATCACAAGTTCAGTGGGAGTAAGCATATTTTTCTGGTTTTGTATGTTGATGGCATACTATTTGCCACTAATGATGTATACATGTTGCACGAAACCAAGAGATTTTTATCAAGGAGTTTTGAGATAAAAGATCTTGGTGATGCCTTTTTTGTATTAGGGATTCAGGTACATCGAGATCGCTCTCGAGGTATTCTTGGATTGTCACAAAAGAGCTATATCGATAAAGTACTTAAGAGGTTTGGCATGCAAGACTGTAAATCAGGTGACATGCCTGTCGCTAAGGGAGACAAATTTAGTCTCGAACAATGCTCGCAAAATAACCTTGAAGTTAAGGAAATGTAGAAGATTCCCTATGCATCAACTGTTGGGAGTCTTATGTATGCTCAAGTTTGTACACGTCCAGACATAGCATTCATTGTTGGAATGATAGGCAGATATTTAAGCAACCCTGGAATGGATCATTGAAAAGTAGCCAAAAGGGTTATGAGGTATTTGAAGAGAACAAAGGATTATATGCTCACCTGTATCAGATCGGATCAGTTGGAAATCATATGGTACTCCGATTCTGATTTTGTTGGATGCCAAGATAGTAGGAGATCCACATCAGGCTATATTTATCTGTTAGCTGGATCAGTTATTTCTTGGAAGAGTGCCAAGCAGACACTCATAGCTTCTTCTACCATGAAAGCAGAATTTGTAGCATGCTATGAGGCATCTAATCATGGAATATGATTGCGAAATTTTGTCACTGGGCTGGGCATTCTGAATGGCGTAGAAAGACCACTAAAGTTATATTGTGACAATAACTCAGCAGTTCTATATTCTAATAACAACAAGAGCTCAACTAAGTCAAAACACATTTACATCAAGTTCTTGGTTGTGAAGGGAAGAGTACAGAGTGGACAGATTTCCATAGAGCATATTGGGACAAACTCCATGATTGCGGATCTGCTTACTAAGGGATTGACACCCAAAGTCTTTCATGAGCACACTGCTCGTATGGGTGTTGTATATCATGAGGATATCAAGTTTTAGTGGGAGTTTGTATTTTCCTTGCTTTATATTTTGAACACATTTGTGTATTTGGATATTATTCTGTACAGAAATAAAGTATTCAATTCATTTCACTCTGTTATTTTGTTCAGTATTGATCTTACTTAAAAAATAAGGTTGGACCAGTTGGAAATAAACATGTTTGGATCACATAACATGTAATATCCATGCTACACTCTCATGATTGATCTATATCATTTGGTTGTATGGGTGTATGTGACCATTGATAGATTTAGTCACGTTTAATGTGATGAAAATCGCTTTGATCCTATAGCAATATGACTAATGGACGAGATTGTTTGGTAATACCCATAATAATAATAGCAAAATTTTGAGCTCGTAAGGTTGTGCACATTTGTAAGGTTACACGTATGGCCCAGTGGGAGATTGTTGGATAATTTCAACATATATGGGGCCACACGTTGTATATTGAAATGTGTGGTGCTATTATTTAAATGATATTAGTCAATTAAAGTGATCCGATAAAGATGTATTGTGTCTAATGGGTATTAGAATTCATGGAATTATAGTGTATAGACCGGAGTGCTGTTTTAAGTTGATGAGGGGCCAATTTGAAGCAACTGAAAGATAGTGACTATTGAATTACTATTATAAATTAAAAGAAGAAACTGGAAAATGGAACCTGCTATTGCAGTAGGGGATAAGAAATATTTTTTATTCAACTCGAGAATTACAATGCATACAAGAGCTCTATTTATAGAGAAAAATGGCTAACTAATCTATCAACTAAACTAACTTACTAACTACATTACAACTGGAAGCATGTGAGCTGTTTACAGCTGGAGGGAGGGCTGAAGCTAATGGACGTTGGATTGCTGAAGCTGATGAACGGATGGATCACTTGGTCACACAGATCATGATCTGTGTGTTGTGTTTCTTCATTGCTGAACTTGAACATATTCTAACAGTTATTATTGAGAATTAAGGATTTGATTATTGTTTTGATCGATAATCCTATTATGTTTTTCTATCAATCTATACAAAACAAAGAATCCCATACAAGTGGACTTGTACCTTTTGTTTTTGAATATAGCTAGAATGTTTTTTTTTCCCCAATTATTTTCGAGGAATTATATCGAGCACATATTAGTGTACTCTTCGTCAAGGGTCATGTTTCCATGTTTGTTGTTCATGGAGAATTTGGATATAATTAGGTACAAGCCAGCTAGATACCCATTGATAAATAAAGATTGTTATTGGCTTGTTTGTTATTTTTTACCAACTTTCTATAGCATAAAAATCGTTGTATTTTTTCTTTGTTTGTGTGACCCACTCGATTCTTATTATACATCACATTATCTTAAATCCTCTTCAATTAATGATTAAGTCCATAGTTATCAATATTGATCCGGTTGTCCACTCGTACAAATCATCGGGTCATTAGTTCAATCGGTGGGGTCATTGCTAAATTATAATTTTTATTAGAAAATATTTTTTCAAAAAACAAAAGTCAAATATATATTTTATTTTAGTAAAAAAAATGGGTTCAAACTAAACTAGTTCCAGTTTTTCGTGAATCGATGGCGATTCTTATAACTATGATTAAGCTACATAATAGAGAAATTATTTTTTCCGGACTATCCTCAACAATATAACTAAGATAATATTTCAATAATGTGTTGTGAATGACCTAACACAGAATCCTTATTAACACATTAATTGTGCGCTTCTAGTTAATTGTTATAATATATTGTATAAGCATAGAATATCAAAATTTTCTTAAGCTTACATTATAAAAGCATATACATATAAAGCTTAAAGGCAAAATTCAAAGATTAATAGGTGTTACAAACTCGACCAACTTATCAAGTAAATATAAAATAAAATAATCAGTCAGCTTACGCATATATGTGTATGTACCTGATTTGAATCGTGGAGACTAGCCTTATACGCATATGCTTAATACTCACGTGCTAAAAATGTTGTCCTCCTAACATCCACTCCAACTTCTCCATGCGATGATCTGATCTGGGTGCACTCCTCTCTATCTCAATTTATTTTTTACTTTTTGTAAAAAAAAAAATATTTCTTTCGAGGTAGACAACTTAACAAAGTTTGTTTTCAAGAGTTCAAGAATTTGTATCTCTTTTCAATTCACATTTCTTAAAATAAAAATAATAAT
This sequence comes from Fraxinus americana, assembly GCA_035079005.1. Classification (NCBI taxonomy): domain Eukaryota; kingdom Viridiplantae; phylum Streptophyta; class Magnoliopsida; order Lamiales; family Oleaceae; genus Fraxinus; species Fraxinus americana. Next base: position 96,481 of record CM068722.1, on the reverse strand, counting down.
TTTTTTGAGTCATCCATGCTCAATGACAATGACATATATACAAGAACATCAAGCTTCACCAATTTCACTTGCTCATGTCGAATAATGAGCTAAATATTGGGTTTTCAACCAGCAAGCTCACAACACTATTATTGATGATTTTTCTTTTAATATAGTCTCGAAATATCAAAATCAACTACAAATTTAATTAGAGTTTTCAAATAAACGTGGTTAAATTAGGGGCTAAATAAGCGAGAAATGGAAAATTCACCATTTTGAAAAATCGGCCTCATTTTTTTATCCGCGATATAATACTGATCAAAACCCTCTGTCCCTCTGTACCCTTTCTTTTTCTCTTCCGCTAAACCCAAACCTTTAAACTTTGGCAGCTACTTCTCCTCTCTCTCTCTCTGGCTGTCGTTGCTCCACCGGTTGATCATATCCTCTTTAGCTTTGCTACTTTTGTGCCACTCCCCTTCCTAGTTTTGATGCGAAAATTTTTGTTATGTATCTGCATAGATGTATGTAGGGTTCGTTTAGTTTTATGAAGATCTGAACGTATTGAATCAGATTTTATTGATTCAACAAACTTACCAAAATAATACGTTGGCATAGCAAACCAACAAACTTAGCAAAATAATAGCTTGACATGAGACCACTAACCAATCCACAACAACTAAATACTAAAGACCAGGTAAAAAACGTACACATGAATAACAAACTAAAATAGATTCCAAGTAATAGAAAAACATAAATACAATAAAATAAACTCAACAGATACCGGGCCCACCTTCCCACGTCAAGCACTTATTCGGCGTGCTTTTAACCGAAGAATGAGCAGTAAGCTGGTTGGTTTGAACGTGGGAGGTACTTTTCGGCAAGAGACACAAATGTTCAAGCTCCTACGGTTGGATTTAGATGGCACTCGCGCAATCAACAAATGCTCAATTCGTTTTCCCTAACTAAATCACTCTTTTGTAATGGAATATGTGGAAGGATAGATATGAGAATATATAATATACTATTGAAATGTCAATATATCTTCTTCATTTGTGTTTTTATAAGACAAAGCAAAATCATGTATGTTCTTTCTTTTATTGATCGCACCATCCATTTTCAGTACAAAAAGATGCTATTTATACTAATCTAACCGACGTGGGGACTGTTGGATCAGATCCACGTGGCAACATCTCCTAAACCGAAGCTTCACATCACTGTTCGCTCATTACATTCAATGTTTGACAACGGGTCAGTCGCGCTAGTATTCAGCTGACACTGACACATTAAAACTACAAACACTTTATTACAGACGTCCCATCAGTCAGTTCTAATATATCTCCGAGTCTATTGGGAGGCAGCGTCGGCATTAACATGCGTTGAGGTCAGCTTTGGGCTTATGGACATCTGGGGCAGTTGAGTTTCGGTACTTTAGTACTTCAAGCATGAGGAGCCTCTGCATTTGCATTGAGGGGCTTTAGGCAGACCTTCGTTATTTAGGCTGAAAGGGACATCGGACAAATATAGCCTCGGCACTCGCATGACCTCGGACAGTTGCATCCTTTGTTGTCCTTGACTATGCTGACTTTCCTGTTAACTTTTCAACTAGCTCTATGTCCACTTGGCTACAGGGAGTACGTGGCCGTCCAAGTGGAGTGCTGGCTTGGAGCCTCTGATTTTAAGGGGTAACAATAGCGCCCCAAGTCTATGCATGGTTATTCATGTAATGCATGGACTTTTACGTGTCATGTAATTTCTTGAAGAAAAAAGGCTCTAATCTTGGCATACCTTTCTGTTAGCGTCTTCTAAAGTGATCCACCTGTTGAGTTTTGTCTCTAGTGTCCGAGGTGAGTGACGTAACCGGAGTTCATAGTGCATTCCTTTTAGAGGTTGAGAGTGTCTGCCAAAACGGCCTCGGATTGATAATTACGAAGAGTTTGTTATTTGAATAATTTTTTAGAAATACGAGGAGTCCTTAGTGATGGCGCCTCAATGATTTGACGTCGTTGGCTGTTTCCAAGAAAAGGTAATCATGATGGTACAATTCACAATACATGCCACAGCTGCCGCATTAAATGGTTAATCATGGCTGTCTCTTCTGATCCTCATTTGTTTTTCTAGGCACGATAGGGGGCGTGTGCCCGACGCATTGATCTGGACCGTTGAATCTGAAGCGTCTGGAGTGATATGTAGCTCTGATTTTAGTCTCTAGACGTACGGTTAGATGGCTTAAAACCTTGATCCAACGGCTAGGGTCGAGCTTCCCTGCCTATGAAAGGAGACTACTCTCAAGAAAAATTCTTTTTCCCTTTACTTCTATGTGAATTTCTGCCCACTAGCTTTATCTTCCCCAAACTTTCTTCAAGCCCGTAAGCCCTCTTCGCAATCACAAGTATCTTCTTTAAGATTTCTTTCTTCGTCAGGATATTTCAGTAAGTGTTGTACCTTCATTGTATTTCACGAAGAATTTCATTTACGTTTCCGGATCAATGACGTCTTCCTCTTCTTTTTTTGATGATAGCGTAGGCATAGATAAGCTGGCTGTTGGGCAGGGGGTGAATTAGCAAGTACTGCCAAGCCTATTAGGGCTGTCGAGGTTGGTAGGTGATGACACTTCTGGGAAGGGTCAGGGAGTGAAGATGAAGGAATAGCCTGGGGACAACCAAAATTCCTTCCAATACTAATCCGACCCTCCTCGCTTTCCTAAGGGCGAAGTGTAGGATCTCTTACAACATAGAACTTCTAACTCCTTTTCCTGATGAGCGAGCTTGTCGCCCCATGTAGGGATGTGTCGCCATCAGTGAGTTTCTGTTCAAATCGGGGCTTCGCCTTCGTATTCATCATTTCTTCCGAGTCATCCTTAGGCTGTATGGATTGGCTCCCACCCAAATTTCTCCAAATGCCTGGGCCCAGCTAGTTGGGTTATATTCTCTGGAAGCAAACCTCCTTGGGCGTGGACACGTCCATTTATGTTTTTTAGACCATTTTCCAATCTAGGGCACTGGGTAAGGGGGATTCCAGGGGTTGGTACTCCATGTGCCCCTGGGGGGCACATGCTCCCTTAGTGATGGTCTCTCCACATCCATCAAGGGGTGGAAGGAGACCTGGTTTTAGGTTCGGGGAAAATGGCAGGAGTGTGAGGGTGACACTGTCCCCTTTGTCAAAGTTCCGACCTCATACTCCGAGCCCAGTGAGTGTCATTTCTTAACCTCTTCTTTCAGTTATAACTGATCCTTCTTACTAACACAATGTCTGTCGTTTTTCAAGGACAGTTGACCATTTTGTGCTTGATATGAGTCACTTGGGGGTCCTTTCAGACATCTACCATTTGCCATCTTCAGTCCAACACTTCGATAATTTAATCGTCCCTCAACGATTTTACGAGGACTTGAACTTGATGGCCTCCAAGGGTATGAAATTCATGCTGATATTTTTCGTATAACATCTACTTGTCTGTTGTTTTGCGAATTTCTGACCTTACTGCTTGTCCTTTACAAAAAATTTTGATAAGAGGAAACCCCCTACTCTTGATATGACGACAATTCTGGCTGCCACTACAACCTCTGGAAGAAAGGGGTGAAAGGAACATCTCTTAGGGGGAGGCAGATAAAGAATAAAATCGAGATGGTCAGCAAGGGGGCTGGCTCTCAGGAGGATAGACACCTTATGCCTGACAGGGGCAAGAAAGTGGTTGTGGAAGAGCCAAAGAAGAAGTTTAGAGTGTCTGTTACCGAGGCAGACAGCTCTCGTGATATGCCCTCTTCTCGTTCTGAGGTTCCTTCCGGGGAGAAACTCCTGGCGGCCTCAATAGCTACAGGATCTGGAGGTCAGAAGAGGTCTGCTACATCCGAGCCACAGGGGCAAGCACCCTCCAAGAAGAGGCCTACATAACCTACTACGTCTGATGAGCTCGCACCTGAAGCTCCTTCCCTCATTCCTCCAGAAGTTTAAGCAGTGACGGTAACCTTCCACAGGTATTGGACTGAGAAGTTGAAGTCTTTTGTTGAGACCAGGGATGCAGTGGACGTCGTGGCTACTGCCTTGGCCCATTCTTTGCGATCCTATGGGCTATGATAGAGGTGGAGGCCCTCTTCAAAACCTTGCAAAGAAAAAATCGAGAATTTGTGGAGAAGGCTACCCAATCTGAAGAGGTAGTCAAGAAAGCCCAAGCAGAAGCTGAAGCAGCCAATAAGAGGGAGTCAGAGGGATCTACCAAGCTTGTTACCGTTCTGGCTGAAAATAAATCTTTGAAGAAGGAAGTCCATCTTTCTCAAAGTGAAGTGGCTGCTTTGACGAAGCGGGTGGAAACTTTTGATGCCCACCAATAGGTTACTGCCGAAGCCCTTGAGAAGGTCAGCCGAGAAAACGCGGAGCTGAAATGGAGGATGGAGGATCTGACCTCCTAGGTTACTGGCCTTATTGAAGAGGTAGAAACAGCTCGCAGCGATCCTGAGCTCCAAAGCAAAAATGCCGAACAGAATTTCCTGGCCAACTTTCACCTCACCGAGCACTACCAATGCTTTGGCATCTATTGGATGAGGTATGCTTATAATGAAGTGGTTGAATGGCTAGAGGCACATAACTGGGAGGTCCAGACTTCTAATTTAAGGGTTGAATTCTTGGAGGAAGGGAGGGGGGGAAACCTCAGACCCCAGCGGAGGGAGGAGATGTACCAAAGCTCAATGAAGATAACGCTGAAGAAGTTAGCCCCCGCTATAGGTCCTTTTGAACCTCCTCAGGCCCAATTTCTTTACTGTACTTAACAACTTGCCAACTTCTGAAGTGTAACAACTTTAACAAGTTCTGAACTACGAGTCATGTAGTCATGATTTCTTCTGAACATTAGGGGTTTGACTGAGGGGTAGTCTGTCAACAGACTCCATCATCCATAACTTCGAACCGGACTTACCAACATAGATATCAATCTTTATCTCGTCAAACCTTCTTAGGTCTACTTTATAATTAATCACACTTATAGCAAGTGTTTGAAGGTTTATGCAGCTTTTAATTAGGGCGCCTTTCCAGGGGTACTAAAAAGGAGTAATGTTTTCATAAAGATGAATTCCTTGTGTATGTTCAGATAGCTTTAAGTTGGAAAGTTCTACCCATTCAGAGGCTGTTCCGACCCTGAAGTTTTCGAGGTTGCTTGGCCTGTGTAAAATGGGATTTTAGCATCCCTACTAATGGCTGAGTAAACGTTCTATTCCCCTAGAGCGAAGTTATACATGCGCAATTAAAGCATCAATCCACTAAAGTTGAGATTGGTATTATGTAACATCCTAATCTACCAAGTCCAGGCATAAACATTCGTATTAATGCAATACGTTGTTGAGGAATTACAAAGGCTGAGTAAATATGGCTGGCCGAGGTCGTCAGTCATGATGAAGCTGGGGTGGGTCTATTTTGAATTTATGCACATTTTTATGTATGTAATTTGATAGTTTCGCGTGTTTCCAAGATGACAGCCTATCAATACAACTTCTAACACATACTTGGCTGTTAGCAATGAATGCCCAATGATGGTTGACGATTAGGATGCGTGATGCGTTGACAAAGGGAACTGTTTAAATTCTACGGTTCAGATCTTTGGAAAACTGTACGCCTGTGATTAACTTGGATATCATCCGACGGTTTAGACTCGTTCCTTCCCTTTATAAAAGTAAGAATCGTATCATTTCAACGCTTCACCTTTGTGAACTTTTGTTACGAATTTTCAACGTTCTTTGAGAGAACCAATTTTTGAACCTCACTTCTCCTTTGTAAATGGATTCAGGGAGTATTTCATAGATATTGGATAGATGCCCCCCCCCCCCCCCAAAAAGAGTATCCCCAACCTGATATAGCTACAAATCTAAATGCTACTTCCCGGAGATCTTCATCAAAGGCCGGCGAAGGTCAGGGCGTCCTGTTCAAGACACAATCACGAGAGTAGAGGGAGGGTTCCCCAAGAAAATCAGCTAATAACTTATAAGGGCAAGGGGGTAGCTCAGGAGTCCGCCAAGAAAAAGGAAATTGATCCATATCAGCGAGTGTTCCGGCAGTTTCGGGACCTCCGCGTCCCATGGGGAGAAGGGGACTTCTAATCAGCCAAAATTGATGCAGGCTTCTATTGATGCTATGATTGAGGAGCAGCTTTGGGAGGACATTTGATGAGATTGAGGACACTACACCAGTGGCAGGAGAGGCCCCAAGAAGTTGGAAAGGACTCAAGGAAAATCTAGAAATTTCTTGGGGGGCGTGATAGTAAAATTGCCCAAGCTGTGATAGAGATGTTGTCTGCCGAAGTTCGTAGTGCTACCTAGGTCTTTAATAAATTCTGGACTGAAAGGTGGCAAGATTATGTGGCCATCTGCGATGTGGTAGATCTGACCGACACTCTAGTGCGTCAGAGTGTCAGGGCTTTTGGAGTAGCCCTGGAATGTCAAGGAGCCTTGGTCGATATTCAACAGATGAATAAGGCCTCATATGAAAAGTTAAATGTACTGAGGCTGAGCTGAAGAAGGTCAGAGCAGAAGCTGACGAGTTGAGGGCTCAGAAAGTTGAAGACAAGGCAAACTTAGCCTCTACCCTAGCTGTAGGGATGACCAAAAAAGTTCGTCGGCTCGGGTGCCTCGGGCTTGCTGGCTCGGGTTCGGTGGAACTGAGCCTAGGATCGGACTGAGCCCCATTTTTTGGGGTCGGCCCGTAATTAATAAAAAAAATAAAAAATAATTAAAAATTTTAATAGCTGCCTACAGGCAGCTAAGGAAGAAAAATAAATAAATAAAAAATTGAGCAGGCTTCGCTCGGTCTGCTAAGGCTCGGGCCGAGCCTTATTTTTTTGGCCGGGCTCGGCTCGGGCCCGAAAAAAGCTCTAACTGAGCCCGAGCTTTTTTTCAGCTCGGGCTCGACTCGTTGACATAGCTACCTAGCTGAGATCGAAGTTATGAAGAAGGAATTTCATGAGTTTCAATGCGAAGTGGCCGCTTTGACGAAGCGAGTGGAGACTTCTAATGCCCACCAGAAACTTACTGTTGAGGCTCTGGATAAGGCGAATGTTCAGCTGACTATTAGCAAAAATTCTTAAAACCACATGGAGAAACATGTGGAATGGTATGCTAATGAATGCAGAAAGTATGAGATAGATGTCGTCGAGACGGGTGAAATTGCCGTGAGGACTTATATTGCCAATTTCCATAATACTGAAGAGTATCGACATCTCAGCTCATGTTGAAAGAAGTATGCTTACAACGAGGTTGTTAGCAGGGTGGAGCAGCTATTCCCTGACCTCGATTCTTCTAAGCTAAAGAGGGAGTTTATTGAAGATGAAGTGCCTCAAACTCCCGTCGATGATGACTGTGTCGAAATGGTTCCGGAAGAGGCTCTAGTGGAGGAAGTGGCTCCTTTCCCTGCAACTGGCGATCAGCCCCCTTCTCCTCGTTCGAAATGGCATAGGTTGACTTAGATTTTATCATTTGTAGAGCGTTCAAGCCTCCCATTGTAATTAATTTATTCATTGAATACAACTTTGTATTTTTTATTGCTTCTAGTTTTGTTTTTAAGTCGGTGTGTATTAGTAATAAGCTAACCGCGTGCCTTGATTTTATTGAATCTGCGCTTTTTAATCTTGGCTTGATTTTAGTATATTGAATCGAATGTTGACCCTTATTGAGTCATAATCGGGCAGACTTGAGTTAGAATGATCTGAAACTTTTTGAAGGGATTTCCAATGTCCACTTTGGCTGAAAATTGTTTACGTTTGCTTTGAGGACTTCAACTTTTGTCTTGGAGCCCAAACTAGGTGATCCCTTTCCAGGGAATGTTATGCAAAGGCTTCTTCCTTGATGTTTGGTTGTCAAAGGAAAAATGTGTATCCGCCTCGGAATCCAAGCGAGGTGATCCCTGTTTGGGAATGTCGATCTATCTTCCAAGGTGCCAATGCTTCCTTACATGGTGGACAGTTCATCCATGCAAAGCTTCTTCCTTGACATTTGGCTATCAAAGGAAGGCATATGTGTCCACCTCGAAATCCAAGCGAGGTGATCCCTATTTGAGAATGTCGACCTCTCTTCCGAGGTGCCAACACTTCCTTGCATGGTGGACGGTTCATCCATGCAAAGCTTATTCCTTAACGTTGGCTGTCAAAGGAAGGCATGTGTGTTCGCCTCGAAATCCAAGCGAGGTGATCCCTGTTTGGGAATGTCGACCACTTTTTTGAAGAGCCAACGCTTCCTTGCATGGTGGATGGTTCATCCATGCAAAGACTTCTTCCTTGACGTTTGGCTGTCAAGGAAGGCATGTGTGTCCACCTCGAAATCTAAGCGAGGTGATCCCTATTTGGGAATGTCGACAACTCTTTCGAGGAGCCAACGCTTCCTTGCATGGTGGATGGTTCATCCATGCAAAGGCTTCTTCCTTGATGTTTGGCTGTCAAAGGAAGGCATGTGTGTCCGCCTCGGAATCCAAGCAAAGTGATCCCTATTTGTGAACGTCGACCTCTCTTCCGAGGCGCCAATGCTTCCTTACATGGTGGATAGTTCATCCATGCAAAGGCTTGGCTGTCAAAGGAAGGCATGTGTGTCCGCCTCGGAATCCAAGCTAGGTGATCCCTATTTGGGAATGTCGACCTCTCTTCCGAGGCGCCAACGCAACCTTGTATGGTGGATGGTTCATTCATGGAAAAGCTTTTTCCTTGACGTTTGGCTGTCAAAGGAAGGCATGTGTGTTCGCCTCGGAATCCAAGGGAGGTGATCCCTATTTGGGAATGTCGACCTCTATTTCGAGGCGCCAACGCTTCCTTGCATGGTGGACAGTTTATCCATGCAAAGGTTTTTTCCTTGATATTTGCAGGGCCTCTGCCCCATTCGCCATGGAAAATGGGGTTTCCCAGGTGGCAGTTCGAATGGTGGTTCTGATAGCCCACAGAAGCTGGGTAATTCATCCACCCCAGCCTCAACCTGCCCATTTGCCTGAGGGTGATGTGGGAAAGAAAAATATTTCTTGATGCCCAACTCCTCGTACATCTCCCTGACTTTTTTGTTATCAAATTGTCTGCCATTGTCTGATACAATTAAATGATGGATACCAAACCTGCAAATGAGGTTCTTCTAGAGGAACTTAGAAGTGTTGGCTTCGGTTATCTTTGTAAGTGGCTCAGCTTCCACCCATTTTATGAAATAATCTATAGCGACAATAGCGAAGCTGACGCTTCCTCTTCCTTTGGGCAAAGGTCTAATCAGGTCAATCCCCCATTTCGCAAATGGCCAAGGACTGGAGACCACATTCAATTCGTATGAAGGCTGCCTCTGGACAGTGGCAAAACGTTGGCACCTGTCGCATTTCTGGATGAACTGTTGCGCATCATTTTTCAAGGTAGGCCAGTAGTACTCTTGCCTTAGTACTTTTTGTGCCAATGACCAACCTCTGGTGTGATTTTCGTAGACGCCCTCATGGATTTCTCTTGAGTACATAGTCTACTTGAGATACACTTTCACCTTTGTTTTTGGATAGATGTTGACTTGTATCTATCGGTGTTCTAGCCATTTCAGTATCATCCTTACTGAACTTTTCTAGAATTTTATCCACATAATGTGACTGGCTTAGAAAATCCCATCTGATGTTCTTGAAATTTTTATTCCAAGTATAACATCAACTAAACCCATATCCTTCATGTCAAATCGCGAATTTAACATATCTTTAGTGGATTTAATCACTTTATTGTCATTACCAACAGTAAGCATGTCATCACTATAAAGACCTTCTTTTTCGTGCCATTGTTTTGGTGCTTGTTTTGGGCTATATAATGACTTCACCAATTTACAGACCTTTTTTTCTTGCCCTGGAGATGAAAACCCCTCGAGTTGTTCCATATAGATTTCTTCATCTAAATCTCCATTCAAGAAGGCAGTCTTAACATCCATTTGATGTACTTCAAGATTTCGTAGAGTAGCAATCGCAAGTATCATCCTAATAGATGTTATTCTCGTTACTGGAGAATATATATCAAAGTAATAAAGGCCTTCTCGTTGTTTGTAACTTTTTATTACTAATCTAGCCTTATACTTTTCAATAGATCCATCTGCTTTCATTTTTCATTTAAAAATCCATCTGTAGCATAGTGGTTTACTCCCTGGAGGAAGATCCACTAGCTCCCATGTATGATTTTGCAAAATGGAATTTATTTCACTTTTAATGGCCTATTTCCATTGAGGTCCTTCTGAGGAGTTCACAGCTTCTTGATAGTTTTGAGGTTCACTTTCTAGCATAAGATTTTTCTATCATTTCCCTTTTACTACATCTTGGTTCAACCTTAACCTCCTCTTCTTGTTCTTGGTCTTGACTATTTTCAATTATAGTCTCATATGTCCGTTTAGAAGAACTTGCCTTTTCTTTGGAACTGTATGGAAATACATGTTCTAAGAACGAAGTATTTCTCGAATCCATTATCGTATTTTTGTGTATATCTGAAATTTTAGATTACACAAGAAACCGATAAGCACTACTATTTTGTGCATATCCAATGAAGATACAATCTACAGTTTTCGGGCATATCTTCACCATCTTTGGTGTTGGGACAGCCACTTTAGAAAGACACCCCCACACTCGTAAGTATTTATAGGAAGACTTTCTTTCTTTCCATAACTCATAAGTGATCTTTTCCAATTTCTTTCGAGACACCTTATTTAAAAGGTAATTTGCTGACAACACAGCTTCCCTCCACATGTTCTGAGGTAACCCAGAACTTATTAGTATTGCATTCATCATTTCTTTTAAGGTGTGATTTTTCCTTTCAACAACACCATTTTGTTACGGTGAATAAGGTGCGGTGGTTTCATGTATGATTTCGTGTTGTGCACAGAATTCAGCAAACGGTGTTTCATTTTGTGCTATCATCGACAAAGTAGTGAAGTACTTGTTTCCACCTCTTGTTTGTACAAATTTTAAATCACATGTCACTGTGAATTAAATCAAGTGGTTTTGTATTTCGTTCAATTGATTTAAATGATGACCTTGTCAATTTTGTCTCAACACAAGTTTCGCACTTATGTTTGGAATCAATATGGAATGCGGGTATGCAATTCAAATTAACTAATCTACGTAAAATATCATAGTTAACATGTTCTAGTCTACCATGCCACACATTGGAAGACTCAAGCAAGTAAGCAGAAGAGTTTACTTTATTCATTTTTGGTTTAACAACCATTACATTCAGTTTAAGCATACCATCAGAAACATACCCTTTTCCCACAAACATTCCACTTTTTGACAAAATGACTTTATCTAACTCAAATACAATACGAAAACCATACTTATTTAAAAGCGACCCGGACACAAGATTCTTGCGAATTTTTGGTATATATAACACATTGTTAAGAGTCAACTCTTTTCCCTAAGTCATTCTTAGTACCAAATTTCCTTGACCCTTGATTTCAAAAGTTGCTGAATTTCTCATGAACAACTTCTCTCCATTCTTAATTGCTTCGAAGGCAACAAACAGCTCTTTATCATAGCACACATGCCTCGTAGCTACGGTGTCAATCCACCACTCTTTTGGGTTTGAACCCACCATATTCACTTCAGAAATGACGGTTGCGATATTCGCCTCCGCCACATCATGTGCATGTAGTCAACCACATTTGCTTCTTTCTTCTTCTTTGGCAATCTGCATTCTGAAGACTTGTGACCCACTTTGTCACAATTGAAGCATTTCCCTTGAAACTTCCTTTTAGAAATTCCACATTTAGGTCCTAGCTTGGTCCCTTTACCACCGGATAACCCTGCCTTATTTTTGTAGATCATACTACTTTGACCATGCTCTACAACGTTGGCTTTAGCAACACTAGGATTGAACCACTTCTTCTTGGAACTCTTGTTGTCTTCTTCAATTCGAAGTCTAACAATCAGTTCTTCGACGTTCATTTCCTTTCGTTTGTGCTTCAGATAATTTTTGAAATCTTTCCATGCTGGGGGCAATTTTTCAATAATTGCAGCCACTTGAAAAATTTCAATCAACATCATCCCTTTAGCATGAATTTCGTGAAGAATTACTTGAAGTTCTTGCACTTGACATATTACAGTTTTGGAGTCCACCATCTTATAATCTAAGAATCTGCCGACAATGAACTTTTTAGCCCGACATCCTCAATTTTATATTTTCGGTCCAAAGACTCCCACAACTCCTTAACAGTTTTCATAGTACTATACACGTTGTATAGTGTGTCTGCTAAGCTATTCATAATGTAGTTTCGGCATAGAAAATCCGAATGGTTCTAAGCATCAAGTGCACTGATCGCTTGAACGTCTTCCTCACCCTCATTGAGTTTTGGAGCAGTTTCAGTCAAGAATCTTGCAAGATTCGAGGTGGTCAGATAAAATAGCATTTTATGCTACCACCTCTTGAAATTCAAGCTATTGAATTTCTCCGATTTTTCACCATGATTAACCGGAACAGTAATGGTATGGCCAGTTGTTTGACTCACAACATGACTTGGCAATACTAATTGAGTACCGGATATGCAGAATAGATACCTATTAGTAAATTTTACTTAAGGGGTGGGCACGCCCTACTGAATTGAAATTTTGCAAATTTTACTTAAGGCGTGGGCACGCCTTACTGAATTGAAATTCTGCCATAAGTGGAAGACTCACATCGTATTTGCCGTTAACAGGATATGCATTTACTGGACATGCACTAGCAGATCCAACAACTATGAATAAAATAGATTCAATTATACATACCTGATTTAATACTTTAGCAGATTCAATAATGTGTCAACTTGTAGTAAAGTATAACAAGTAATGAAATTGTAAGTAGAGATGCAAAATATAAATTTGCATAAACGAGTGACAAAACAAACAGTTGCAGAAGTTAAATAAAAGGAAAACTTTTAACTCGGGGCATGTGTTACACACAGTTTCCTTAAAACAGATTTGCTCCCTCACCGTCTATGCTTGAGATTTAAACTAAGCATCCGCTTCCCAGTATACAACGGCAGAACCAGTAGTTTTCGAGCACCACAGATACTACTCTAGCGAACCGACTTTGTGCCTAAACTATATCACAACTGGACAAAAACCGAAATTGTACGCAGAAGAACTGAACGAGGACTTTATGCAGACAGATATTTTCTATGCAGACGATTTTTTTTTGGTGTGTTGAGAAAAGTGGAAAACGAGTCACTTATAGGCTCATAAAATTGGTAACTTGCCCATTAACTAATGACAATTACAAGAGGAGTTTTAGGAGTTTCAACTGTTTCAGAAAATGAAACGTCAGTTGAAAAATAAAATAAAATGTAGCAAAACGTAGGCTATTCTAAGGGGCCATTTTTTTGTCAATCCGGTCCGACGTTCGTGTACGCAGGTCGTGCTCGCACACAAGTTCAAGGTCCAAAGCCTCTTTCGGTCCGTGATTTGCACCCCCCTACGCGCACGTGGAGAGAGCCTCTATGCTACACATGATTACACAATTCTGAAATGTAATCCTTTATAAAGTGGTTTTAGTTTTCATCAACTTCATATGTGGGACAAACTTATTTGGTTTTTAGTTTTCCCACTAACATAAACTTCTTTCACATGACATACTTTGAGTTTCAATTTCTTATTCACTCGAGCATCATTTTTGACAAGTAAATATATGATTTCGATATACTCACGAAGGAGAACACAAGTCAATTTTCATCTTCCAAAATAGCCAAACGACTCCCTCTCAAAATTAGTGCCAAAGTCAGCCACATCTCAATTTTTTCCAACAAAAAGTAGAAACACTTGACATCAATTCATTTTTAAACCGTAGTTTAAATTTGAGCAATCATGTTTTTCACTTAATTACCCTATAGTCTTCTACAGATTTTTCAATTTTTATTTTTTTTCGAAGGGTCCGTTTGATTGCAAATGTGGAAAATGAGTGGAGAAAATGTTTTATAGGGAATTGATTTGCCTAGAAATTGTTTTATTGGGAATTGTAATTAATTGCGTTTGATTAGTATAATTTTTCATGGAAAATGTTGAAAGTTTGGTATCCGTATGGCTTCATTTTTTATGAAAATTGTCCATTAAAGTGATAATATTTTCTACAATTGAGTTTAGAATTTGTTCCAATTACCAAAAAAAAATCATACCGAATATCATTCGTTTGGCTTTGTTTTGTATGAAAATTGTTAATAAAAGTGAATTTTTTTTTACTATTGTGTTTAGAATTTTTTCCAATTGCCAAAAAAAAAAAACTTGAAAAATATTTACCCACCAAAACATCAAGAATTTATTTTCTTCAAAAATGTGGAAAATTTGAAAAGTTAGAAAATGGAAAAAATTCATTTGCGCAATACATTTAGGCCCCCTTTACTTATAAGTAAAGATATTAATCTTCAAATTCCTTTCTTTCATTCGTTGCACATATTAACGGTGCAATATAGGCCCCGATTGATAGCACACATTTTCCAATACATTTAGACCCCGTTTGATAACACACATTTTCCAATACTATCAAACGGGGCCTAAATGTATTGGAAAATGTCTGCTATCAAACGGGGCATATATTGCACCGTTAGTATGTGTAACGAATGAAAGAAAGGAATTTGAAGATTAATATCTTTACTTATAAGTGCTCAATCTTTTTTACTTGCTAGATTGGTCCTCTGCTTGTGCGCCACGCGCCTTGTTACCTTGCGCCTCATCCTCATAGCGACATAAGTGCTTTGTTATTACTTCCCTCGTTTTTTGCATTGTCACTTGATATGTTTCATATTACTCAGATTTTTTTAGTCGATTTTTATGCTTTGTTTTGTCATTTTTCATGCAAGCCCATTTCAGACCACATGTTTACATATTAATCTTACGAGATAATTCCTGATATTGTGGCATAGAATTATATATTAATTATTTCACTGCCTAATATTCATATAGTTAGTGCCGGAGGGTGAAGAATCCCAAGTGTATTCTTGTTTTCAAGCAAATCGAGGGATTCTCAGAGAATATCCAAAGGAGCATAATATAATCAATCTTGGATTACTTATATAGCTAGTTATAATTATCTTTTATTGGGGGTGTGAAATTGTAATTGTGGATTAAGGTTGAAGGGGTAGTTGAGATTTGTAATTTAATGGAGCTTAAATTGTATAGTTCAAAGTCGTTGTCTGTTAGAACAGAGATGATGCTATCAAGCTCTTTTCTCAACTCGAAGCACAGTGTTAAACTCATTCCACACTTTTGTTCCTGGAGAGGTAATCCCTTTTTGGTCATTTGATTTTTTAAGAATGTTTTTCTTAATCAGAAAAATTCATCAGTGCTCTCAGTCCTTTTAGTTCTTTGTATTTTGGTCTTTCTTGAAATAAATTCAAGCCCTTTTATCATATGGTAATTCATTTTCTTGATATAATTCTGTGTTGAACTGTGGGACCTGGAACTATGGGCTTTTATAGCTCTTCTGATTTCTAATTTTTCAGAGGCTTTTGATTGTAGTTTGAGTATGCTGTTGGTTTTTTGTCTTGAAAGTGGATTCATATATTATAGTTCTGAAAATCAATTACAAATAAATTAATATTGCATCATTAGGTCTTTTATATTCGTTGTCATGTTAAGATGATAATCTGTCTGAATTTCTACTTGGGCAGTGATCTAAATGACTTATTTTTATTTCTCTTCTTGTTTCCTAATTTGTTTTCAGGCATTTTTCCGAAGGCTTCTCGTTCAAGAACTTCACAAAACGCTATCAGCTCAATTAGCCGCGAAAATATTTTAGACTCTTATTCATACAGGGTCGATGGAACGAATGGTTCAAGTTCAAAAATGTACATTAAAGATAAGAGAGTTCTCGATGCAATTGATGATATGTATGATGGAGTAGTTGTAATTCCTGAAAGGCTTCCATCTAATCCCCATGTATTTGCCTCCATGCTACGTTCATCAATTTGCCATTGGAAAATAGAGGTATCGTCTCTTATTTGGTTCACTTTTAGCTCGGTTCAGATGCAGCAGCTTCTAATTTTACAGAGTGTAGAGAAATGTTTCTAATAAAAATGGGTAGTTCTTATTAATCCTTGGAGACATATAATTAAGAAGAATATGTGAGGCCAACTACAAATATTTCTTCAATTTCTTGTTCGTTTTATGCGAGTCTCTTTGGTAAAAATATCACATTAACAAAAATTAGCCATCCTTGAACTTCACATTTGCTCGCCCCCTAGGCAATTTCTATATCTTTCCTCTAATTCAGTGAGTCACAGAGCATACACAATCTAAAGCAACCCAAATGCAGGGAAAGAAGGGCATTTGGCTTAAGCTGCCTGTAGAAAAATGTGGACTTGTTCCAATAGCTGTACAGGTATATCACCTCATCCTTGTGTTCTATATTCTTGCATTGTGCATCTAACAGTATAATTTCGTCATTTATAAAGGGAAAGTCTATCTAACATAAATGCCTATTGTAGGAAGGATTTAAGTACCACCATGCAGAAAGATCACATGTCATGATGACATATTGGATACCCGATGGGCCCTGCCTGCTTCCTTCTAATGCTTCACATCAAGTCGGAATTGGTGGATTTGTGATCAATGAAAAAAATGAGGTATATGGTACTATGCCTAGAATAAATAACAACAAAACCGTGAAGCCTAAAATGCTAATTCTATGTATTTATAGATGCAGCTTATTAGCATTTCTCTATGTAAGGCCTCTGAAAGTTGACAATATTGTTCAATAAGTTTTGAATCTTGCATTTGTACAGGTACTCGTGGTACAAGAAAAACATTGTGCTCCAGCACTTCTTGGTCTCTGGAAGATACCAACTGGTTTCATTCTTGAGGTATGTTTTGTCAATTGAACTTTTACTACAATGTTCCCAGAGAATAACAGCTGCATCTTGTTTAATGTTATTTCAATTATCAGTCCGAGGAAATATATACAGGAGCTGTAAGAGAAGTTAAGGAGGAAACTGGAGTAAGATACTAACACTTTGTACATTTTCTTGGTGAACACATTTCTTATTTCCTCCTAACATTTTGGAGTACGAATTAGATTCTTAATGATGGATTATTTGATCATGTTCCAGATTGATACAGAATTTGTGGAAGTCGTAGCTTTCAGGTACAAACAATTTGTTTCTCATATTTACCAGCAGTATTCTGAGTTAAGAGATTGGGAATGAATACATGAGCAAACTGTTAAGCCAATTATATCAGCATCTTTTGGTTCTCACATGAAAGTTTACCGGCTCATTGTGTGAAGAATTATTACAAATCATATGTTCACGAATACAATGCCTAAAAAATTTGGAATCTTGTGTGGAAAATTAATTTCAGATATAAACCCTCACTAATGTGAGATGTAGCAGGAGAAGAATATGACTTTTTAGAAGATAATAGAATGCTTGAAATTTTCTAACTTTCTCAAAATGAATCAGAATGAAGTTAGGTTTTGCGAGTCATGTGTTAATATATAATCCATCTTCCGCTGCAGGCATGCTCAGAATGTGTCTTTCGAGAAGTCAGATTTGTTCTTCATCTGCATGTTAAGACCACTGTCAACACAGATTGTGGTTGATGATCATGAAATTCAAGCAGCCAAGGTAAACACACGTTGTGATGAATGTCCTACCCTTATTCAATTTTGTGAAACAAAACCATCAACATTCATTTAGGAAAATCACTGCAAATAGCGTATGAAATAAAATGAGGAACATAATCTACCCAAGATCCTCTTGATATCGCTAGCTATTAATCCCAAACATCACCAAACAACCCTGTAAAATATTCAGCAAGATATCGCTAGCTATTCCCCTAAATAACATACCCCTTTCCAAATAGATTTTGCTGAACTGCAAGTGCAGTGAGGATCACCTGTTTCACAGTCTCCTCTTTTTATTAAAGCATTCTTTTTGTCATTAGCTATTCCCCTAAATAACATACCCTTTCCAAATAGATTTTGCTGAACTGCAAGTGCAGTGAGGATCACCTGTTTCACAGTCTCCTCTTTTTATTAAAGCATTCTTTTTGTCATTGTCATACCCTATTCTGCAATAACTAAAATATAAATTGTTGTTTCTGATTTCTGTTCTTTCTAGCCAATTTCTTGGAGGAAAATATGAAACGTGAAAATAGAAAAATAATTGTCCAGGAAAGTAGTAGTATTCCAACAATTATCAGTTAATAGAAAAATCTAGATCAAGATTGTCTATATAAATGTTAGAGTACAAAAGTAGGAAATAGTCTTATTCACAAGAAGTCCTTTAAGTAACTAATAATTAAATCCTGAATTAAGAAATAAACTAATTTTCAATAATACCATATTTAAGGAAAATTCTAGTGATGGAATATTAAAAGAGATTAATTAATTTAGTTTCCAATTTAGATGCTTATTTAGGAAATATAATTAGGCATAAATTTGAAAATTTTTATAGTATTTCTCCACTCCAATTAAGAATAGTTTAAACCTATGTAAAGAGGGCTTTTGCATTGTAATAGAAACAACTTTTGATACGAATAAAAATTGATATTGCCCCCCTAAGTTGTCTATTCACGTCTCCCTTCAGTCCATCTAATTCTCCTTCCCTTTCTACCTCCATCCATCTATATCCTCTCCCTCTTCTGCTCTTTCTCCTATTTCTTCTCTTTCTTTCTCAATCTCGTTCTTGTTTGATTGTATTCTACGTCAATTTGGAACATGGTTTGCGTAGAACTTAAGAACCTCCTTCATAAGAGGACATGATCTCAATACTTAGAATATGTCAGAAGAGGAAAGGGTAGAGTAAAACTAAGATTGTGTGTGGTACTTATCATAATTTAACTACTTCAGATCTTCAAGTAAATCTAGAAATGAATCAAATGAAGCCTCCGTCCCTCTGTGAAAGCGAAAGAACAACCATAAAGGGGAATAAAAGCTCTTTCTGTGTGTTTTTGCGAATAACTTGCCTTATTTATGATTCAAGATCCTCATATTATCTCACTCAGTGTAATCTTCATGCAGTGGATGCCGTTAGACAAGTTTGTTGAGCAACCATTAATCCAAGGGGACAGCATGTTCAAGAAAATAGTTGAGATTTGCATTGCACGGATTAAAAAGTGTTATTGTGGATTATCAGTTCATCAATTGGTTTCTAAATTTGATGGCAAACTGTCCTCATTGTACTTCAACATAGTTGAAGATAGAGATTCTAATTGCCAAGCCAGATGATGCATAAAGCATTCCTTACTTGTTCCGCTCTTGATCCAGTTGTTTAAGGTTGCTTGGGGTAGAAAGGTTGTGTAAGGCCACTTCTCTCTCCATCTTTTAATTTTCATATTTCATTTTCATTTTTGAGGTGTCTGAATATGTAACCATCTTACAATGGAGTGATGGGTAATATTGGATGCATCAACTGATGCTTTGTATATATACTATAACATTGAATGTTGATATGTTGTATATATATTTGAAATCTCTTTTGCATACGGAAGATTTCTTATTTGAAGGTCTTTTATCCCGTTGTTGAAAGAAAATTGGTATTACCCCAGCACAGTTACCAGAGTTTCATTTGAGCATCATGAAAATCAGAAAGCATGATTCAAATTTCCTCCAAAAAGGCCTCTATATCTAAACCAGAAGTTACACGGTAGAGAATAGTATAAATTGATAATTATAACAAGAGTTGGGTAGTATATTCTTGGCATAATTTCTCAAGCCATGTGTAGCTTTCTCACGGGCAAAAACTAATGGTGTATTGTCACTGGAGAAGTTGTAAAATCTACAAAGGGACAAACGAGGATGATATCTAATTTTCAAAACGGCTAGAGGATTGGGAATTCCAAAATCATCAGATCTTTGGTTGGTTTAGGAATACTGCAATTCCTCACATTTATGAGGAATTCAGATACATTGATACTGCAAAGGAGATGTGTGATATGTTGCAAAAATGATATGTTACTGGTGATCTTGCCTCTAGATATCAGATGAGAAGCAATTTACATCGCATGAATCAGGAGCCTCGTCAGTCTATAAGAGATTTCTATGCACAAATGTGCTCTCTTTGGGATCACTTGGCTTGTTCTGGGCCTATTTGGGAGATGAAATATCGGAAGCTTTATAGGAAAAAAACAAAATCTAACAAAAATTGATTTGAAATATCAAATACCAAGAAAGAGACAATAATTTGAGGAAGCTATCCAGAATAATGAAAAATACTTAGTCGGAGCCATAATCTAAATCCGAAATTTTATTTTTTTATTTCCTGATCCTACTTTTTCATGAACTCTTCTTCTTTTTGTATTGAATCAGGAGACTTCATCAGATGCTGAAAAAATTTCATTTCTACAGGGACGAGGACAGTCTAATTCAGTTTTTAATGGCACTTGGAGATGAATTTCAGACTACACGTGCCTCCTTGATCCATATGGTTCCATTTCCTCTTTAGAACAAGCTGTAGCATTATTGATTTCTGAGGAAGTTCGATTGTCCTCTATCCTGTCTCAATACGTTGTCCTGACTGCTCTATTAGTTCCTCAGCCCATTACTGCTACTTCTGATCTTAATGTGGTGTTGCTGCTAATCGGACTTCTAAATCTTAGACTTCCGTATAATGTGCTATTGTAAAAAGGTAGGTCATCACATTTCTTGGCATTGGAAATTGACCCCAAGGAATACACTCAATAGTAATTTGCCTAGTTCTCAGTCCTCCAGTGATTCTTCTCGGCCTAATTACAATTCTATTGCTGCTGCTGTTTCTACCTCTTTCAATGAAGACTCGTGTGTTCCTACACAATCCTTGTCTCTCAGTGATTGACACGCTTTTCTTCAGCATCATTCTTCCGCTCCTGGTAACTATATTACTTCTGTAATGTCTACTATTTTCAAATTCATCATCATGGTTTTCAGATACAGCTTGTTGCAATCATATTACTTCTAATACATCTTTACTTCAGCTCTAAAACCCCCTGATTCACAATTGCCTCAGTTGCACGGATGGTTCTGTTATGCCTATTAGTCATGCTGACCAATATTAGGACTGTGTCATTTACAAGTTGGTATTTCTGTTAAAAAAAAAATATTAATATTGTGCTCGGTCTCTTGTGATGGGGTTCACCATTATTTGAAATTATTGATTGTCCAATACGGATTTTCATGTAAGCATGTTAATTAGGTTTAAGTTCTCCATTCGATTAATTCATCTACTTCTATAATATCTGTCAACATCAATTCAATTTATATGCTTGAACCAAAGTTCAAGAGCTGAAAAGAGATCGTTTATATTGTTCTTGGCGGTATGGATCTAGACATTGCGTTAAGGACTGAACAATCCACTACTCTTACGGATAAGAGTTCTGCTAATAAAATGGAATTTGAATTAGCAGGATCGTTCAAACCGCATGAGTCTTATGATCATGAAGTATGGAATTACAATAACACTCAGAGGCGCTAAGGTAACTACTGCCAAGGAGTTTCTTGAAAATTTTGAAAAACGTTTTGCAAAAGGCAATAAGGTCGAAATTAGCATGTCTTTTGGTGAATTTAGTTTCACTAAAATATAAGGCTAAAGAAAACATAATGGATTACATCATAGAGATATCTCATCTTATTTTAAAACTAAAAGCATTAAAGTTTAAGTTGTCTGATGATTTGTTCGTGCATTTAGTTTTAATTTCTATTCTTGCACAATTCGACTAATTTGAAGTCAATTACAACCGTCAAAAGGAAAAGTAGTCTCTTGATGAGCTCATTTAATATTGTGTGCAAGAAGAAGAAAGTCTAAAGTAAGAGAGAACTGAAAGTATTCACTTGGCAAATACCTCTAAGGATAAGTAAAAGAATATAGAAGCTTCATCTAGTTCAATTTAAAAGAAACGGCAAAAGTTTGAAAAAGGATTAATCATCTGACTATTAATTTTGTGAAAATTTGGAATATATAAAGAGAGACTGTACTAAATACCACGTTTAGCGTGTAAAGAAAATAAAACTTCTCACTTTAGTTTGTTTTGATGATAATTTAGTTTCAATACCAAGACACATTTGGTGGATAAATTTCGATACCACTACTTAAATAAGTGTGTCTATGCGAGGTTTCTTATAGTGTCAAAGCTAATTGATGTTGAAATATTCATCTATATAGGGCGATGACAAATCAATTAAAGTTGGGTCTATAAAGACTTTTAGGTTATTATTAAAGACTAGTTATGATTTGAATATGAAAGAGGTATTTGCAATACCATCTTGTAGACTGAATTTGGTTTTTATTTTTACATTTGACAAATTTGGTTACTCTTGTTCAATTGAAAATAGTTCGTTTTATTTTTTTCTTAATTCAAATATTGTGGGTACCAATTCTTTATCCGGTTACGATAACATATATCTACTTAATATGTACTCTTATAAAGAAACATTGCATGTGAATTCACGTGGTATTAAACAAAGATTAACCAATGAGAATTTTGTTTCGTTACTGCACATGCAATTCGAGAACATCTCTCAAAAGAGAATGGAAAATTTTGTGTTAGAAGGAATTTTTGATTCCCTTAATTTTTCACACGTAAATATTTTTGTTAATTATATTAAAAGAAAACAAACAAATATAAGGAGATTAGGGTTAGAACTAATCTTAGAACTAATCCATACAGATATCTGTGGGTCATTCACTTTGACTTCTTAGAATGTTCAACAATCATCTAAGTATATTCATAGACGAATTTTTCTCAATATGACTACATATATCTCATCTATAAGAAATCTCAAATACTGGACATGCTCAAGACAAACAAGGTCGAGGTTAAAAATTAACTCAACAAAAGAATAAGCCATGTTAGATATGGCCGTGGTGGATGACAGATATAACGTATGAAAATGTCTCGGGACTTCTGCTAAAATTCGTAGAGGAATGTGAAATCGTCTCACAATATAACATGTCAGACGAAATAAAACAATTAAGGACGTGGTAAGGAGTATAATTAGTCATTACACCTTACCATAATCTCTTTAGGAAGAAGCACTAAAGATTTCATCTTAAATTCCCAATAAAGTTCCAAGTAAAGCAATTGTTAAGGGGTTATAAATTTCTTAAAAGATCCCACTATTAGGTCAATTTTCGAAATGGGAAATATCTGATTCCTTGAGGATGTAGAGTTTGCGGGGAGAGATAAGGTTATAATATTAAGGATTTTGTCTTGGAGAAAGAATATGTATATATTTCTTATGTTGCAATTGACAATGATCAGGATTAGGGACAAATTCTTACTCTAGATCTTGTTCAAAAAGCAATTTCAGATCAAGACAATATTACAAAATTCTCTATACACAATCAATATATTGTTTTAGAAAAAACAAACTCAACAATTTCAAGAACAAATGCTATTAAGGAAATCTACTATAAAAAGGAAAAAGACAATTCCGAATGACTTTATAGTCTTTCTCTAAGAAAATAAGGATGACATGAATTGATAGAAGAAGAACTTATCAATCAACTTTCATCAAGGTATGCAAAAGAATAATTCTAAATAGTGGATTGATGTCGTACCAAAGAGATAAAGTTTATGAGTAACAATGACGTTTGAGAACTCATCCCATTGCCTAAAGGTGCGAAACCTAATTGTTCTAACTGAATATTTAAAATCAAGAGGGATTCGAAGGATGATGTGGAGAGATATGAGGCTCATCTTGTTGCAAATAGGTTTACTCAAAAGGAAGACATTAACATTAAATAGATTTTTTCTCTGGTTTATATGAAAGACTCTTTTAGGACAATTATGACATTTGTGACACTTTGATCTTAAGCTACGTCAGATGGTTTACAAATTAAAGAAATTCATCTATGGGCTTAAGCTGGTTTACCGTAAATGTATGACAAATTTCATCAAATAACTATATCATTTTGTTTTGAGATGAATTCAGTTGATGATTGTGTATATCATAAGTTCAGTTAGAGTAATCATATTTTTTTGGTATTGTATGTCGATAACATAATACATGCCTATAATGATATAAGCTTATTGCACGAAATCAAGAGATTTCTGTCGTAAAATTTTTAAATGTAAAATCTTGGTGACATCTGTTTTGTATTAAGGATATAGATACACAAAGATCGTTCTCGGTATATTTTTGGATTATTACAAAAAATCTGTATCGATAAGATTCTTAAAAAAATATGGGACGTAGGAATGAAAATCAAGTGATACCCCTGCAACTAAAGGTGACAACTTTAATCTCAATCAATGTCCTAAGGATGAATTTAAAGAAATGTAGGAAATTCCGTATACTTCAACAGTTAGGAGTTTAATGTATGCTTAAGTTTGTACACATTTGCATATAGTATTCATTATTGGAATGTTAGGCAAATATTTAATTAACTCTGGGATGGAAATTTGGAATGCAGCCATTTGGTTATTCGTTATCTATAGAGAACTAAGGATTACATGATCACATTTAGGAAAATCAGACCAATTGGAGATCATTGGATATTCTGATTCTAATCATGGAATATAACTACAAAATATTGTTACTAGGTTGCATATTTTGGATGAATTTGAAATACCACTTTAATTATTTTGAGACAATAGCAGTCTTGTATTCCAACAGAAGCATGATGATGTCAAAGTTTATTGACGTTAAGTTCCTAGTTAGAGGTGTCAACGAGTCGAGTTGAACCACGAGTCGAAACTTGAAGCTCGGGGTCGACTCGAGCAAAAATAGTTCGGGCTTTTTTTGGCCCGAGTCAAGCCGAGCAAAAGCTCGACCCGAGCTTTCAGTTTGGGCCTTAGCGGGCTGAGCTGAACCTACTCGACTCGTTTTTTTTCTGATAAATCTAAATTTTTTTTAAGAATTTCAAATTTGTGCAATTTATATAGGCTTGAATTTAAAATTCATTAAATTAAAATCTATCTTTTAATTTTTTTTTTTTAAATAAAGCTCGGCTCAGCAGGCCGAAATTGCCCGTGACACAGGCCTACGGGTTGGCTCGGCTTGAGTCGATGCCCCAAAATGGGCCGACGCGAGCCAAGGGCTGCCCGATCGACGAGCCTTTTTACATCCCTATTTCTAATTGTTAAGGAAAAAATTTAAAGTGGTTAGATTTCTATAAAACATATTAGGACAAACTCCATAATCATTGATCCATTTACTAAATGGCTACCACCTAAAGTCTTTCATGAGCATAGTACTCACATGTGTGTTGCACATTTTGATGATATGTCATTTAATGGGAGTTTGTATTTGAATGTTGTCTATTTTAGACACATTTTTTATCCATGGATATTTGGTGTATTTTGAAAATAAAATTGAGTTCAGCTCCACTCTGATTAAAGTTTATGGTTGATCTCATTAAAAATTAAGGTAGGGCCAATTGAAAATAGGCATGTCTAGATAACATCATATGTAATTTCATACTACACATCCACACTTGATTTGTGTCATTTGATTGTGTTGATATATGTGACCATTGAGGGTTTAGTTACGATATTTGTAACGAATGCCGCTTTGATCGTATATTGATATAATTAATGGACAAGATTGTTCGGAGATGTTTTGGTTATGATAGCAAAAGTTTTGACGTCATAAGATTATACGCATTTATAAGATAACATATGTGGCTCAAGTGGGAGATTGCGGAGCTTATTAATATGTCATGTGGGTTTACATATGTAATTAATTGTGTATAAGATCATCTTAAAGTTGAGCACAATTAAAGTGATATAATAAATAATTAAATTGTTGGACTTAGAGTATTTAAATAAAGTGTGGACCGTATTATATGTGTAGAGATTGGGTCTATTAGGATTATATTTAACGATGAGCCAAATACATATGGAAACTATAAATAGAGTTATAGTCCCCAATTCCTATGAAATTTCTCATTTTTTGTGTCACCCCATCAATATAAGAATACAAAAGAAAGTTGTTTCGCGCGTTTGCGCTCGCTAACAATTAAAAAGGGATCAGACGATTGTGTAAGGGACAAACCTCTTGGAACAAAGTCCCAAAAAGGGGTGTTTATTGAATATGAAGATTACAGTTTGGACACGAACAAAATGCCTCCAAGGGGCGCAAGCACACAAGTACAAGGGAATTGAAATAATTAAAAGTTCATCTAAGAAAAGTAAATTACATGTTCTCTGTTTTGAGAGTGAAATTTGTCGGGGTTGTCTTCGTTGTCTTCCTCTTTCTTTTATACGGTTTGGGCAGTTTTGATCGTTTAGAAACTGCTTGTAACTACCCATTTCTTTCATCATGGTCGGTTGGCCAATAACTACCGTGTGCAACTCCTATCACCACGTCCTCTTCATAACTGCTTGCCATCAACTCTCTCAAATCGTGGGGCATAATTGTGATGTGCTCAAACTGCCTCAGATCGTGACTTTGGATAACAACATGCTTTAGTCATTGCTGGGACTCTGGGCGACTCGGCATTTTGGGCGACAATTGGTCTTCTGCTCTGGGCGATTATAGGATGTTTCATTCGCTCAACATCTGGGCGTTCTACAGGCTTGGGCGATGACGCACCTTTTGTTGTTTGGGCTTTCATCATATTTAATGACATTTCTGGTTGGGCTTTTACTTTGATCTCTCTAAATGGGCTTCTTCTCTTGGGCCATTTCTTCTCTTGGGCCATTTGAGTTGGGCTGTATATTTTGTGTGTCAACAATTACCCCCCAATATGGCGGAATTAATTTTAATTTTCGCCATATTCATCTTTGTGTCTTCCAGCAAAGTTTGAAATTTCCAAGGTTTTTCAATCATCACTTTCTTCTAATTGTCTGGAATGGTGTGACGTTACAACCCTTCTAAACCCAACAATCGCGCCACTTCGTTACACCACTAAACCACGTCTTCATACTTCGCGTCTTCTCCCCACTATTTTACTGTTCATCGTCTTGCTTCTCCTCTACGTTTCTCAAGCAAACTTAGACGAACTCGTATTTTGCATTCAATGGGGACCTCTCAAACTCGTTCGGACTCCCCTTTTGGTTTCGAAGACTTCCAGAACCTCCTCACTAGGCCATATGTAAACCCTTCTCGTCTTGCACCGGCTAACCCAGACCGGAATGAGTTTTATCTTGGCCCAATGTTTAATGATCCTGCGTCGATAGAGAAAGTGGCTGTGGGTCAAGTATTCCCTTGCACGGAAAACCTCCCTTTTCTGAACTCACTATCGTTGAAGCCCATTTAGGAGCGAGGTATTCGTACTTGGCCTAAAACTGATTCTACTTTTCGTTTTTGGCATGCACGTCTGGTAAAACATGGGTCCACCAAAGCACTTTTTGATCGTGCGCGGATTTCTGATTTGTTGGAGATTACCCTTCATCCCCCAATTTATGATTCAATACTTTTTTCAATCGCGCTGAGTTTTTGGTCTTCAGAGTATAATACTTTTGTTTTTCCTCTTGGCCCGATGTCTATTACCCTGAGGGACGTAGGGGCTTTAGTAAACCTCCCACCTTTGGGCGATACCATATTTCCTGGTATCTTGGTTACTGGTGCTGCTCCGAAGTTTGACAAGAAAATTACTGAGTCGTATTCGAGCATGCAAAGCCTTTACACTGCCTCTGTTTCTGAACCTAGCCATGCTGAACATGTAGCTTTCCTCCATGTTTGGCTGTGTAAATATGTCATCTGCGTCCCTAGTTTGAAGCCTTCTACGAGCTAATTGCCCATATCACATGAACTAACACGTGGCCGACCCCTGAATTTATGTTCATTCCTTTTGGCCGCCCTTTATAGAGGCATGGCCTCCCTTCAATTCCAACTAAAGAATAATGCCTCCCCTACAGGCAATGGACCTCTTTGGTTGGCCAAATTAGGGTTGAGGGCGTATTTCCCACATCTTGGTGTTATACCTTCTCCTCCTAAGTCAGTTGCCGCTACGGGTTGTTCATTCATCAATTAGACCCTGTAAATATGTCTGCCAGAGAGATTTTCACATTTTTTTATACACTGAATTCCATTCCTTCATTCTTTCCTTTTCCTGCTCATCAAATCCCCATTTTTGTTCGTCCTCCTTCCACCATGGATGAAGCAACTGCATCTTTGTCTATATGGGTTGAATTTTTGGTTGGGAGAGAGTTGTTTCATGATATCGTGACATGGACAAATGCTAAAGCTGGGGTTGAGATATATGCTCCTCATTTCTTTGCCCGTCAGCTTGGTTTCGGCCAAACTTGGCATGTTCCCCCTTGTTATTCCAAGAATATCACAGAGCGTTTTCACCTTATTAGTAAGGCTGAGGTTGGAGCTATTGATGCTCACAATAAACGCTTGGTTGAGGGCTTTTCTTTTGTTCCCTTCAATTCTACTGCTGTTACACATCCTCTTTTCGACCAATTGTGGCCATCTGTGAAGCGTAGGCTTTTTTCAGTCAACGTTAATCGTGATTTTCACTCATTGGATCGTTCAGAGACTCTCCCTTCTTCCCCTGTTCTTGCTACTCCTTTGTCCATCAAGAGCCCTTCTAAATCACCATCAACTTCCCACAAACGTTCAAATCTTCCCTCTGCTTCCCCAACTACCCAGGCTATTGCTGCCAAGGTGCTTCTAGCCGAAAACGGCCAGCTGCAGCTTCTCCAGTTTTGCAAGATGACGCTGGAGATGATGGGGGTGATGATCTTGATGTTCCCCTTATCCACAAAAGAAAGGTAATGACTTTGTTTAACCATGACCTATTAACCTTTATGAACTGATGCTTCATTTGACTGTTCCATTTGATGGTTTCAGAGAGGCTCATCTTCTCGTTCAGAAGTGTTAGTCACAGACTCTCCTGCTCCAACTCCCACTGTTGTAACTGTCTCAACGGGATCATCTGATGAAGGGATTCCGCCCAAAGAACAACCTTTAGTGCCAGAAACTTCATCACAATCTCTTGAGGCATCGCAGACTTCCCAGGACGTCCATCCCCCAATTATTGAGCCAGCAGGTTGGATGTCTCTTGGCACTTTCATTTTATTTGTTGATTTGGCAGTTTTTTACTTGTTTTCCTCTGTGTGCATCAGGTGTTCCTACAAACCTGCCCGTTGCAGTAAGTTCGTCCTATTCAGAGAAAGGGAAGTCTTCACGAATGGTGGGGCCAATTGATGATGATCCCGAACATTCGAAGGTCTCTGATGAGGTAGCTCATGTTCCTCCTTCACTCTTTTTGCTTTGCTTAATTTGTTGTATTGACATTTTAGCATTGGCATTTTCTTTCAGTGCACTAATATTGTTGTGCGCTCCATCCAAGACTTGCTTTCCTCTTGGGAACAAATGGAAACGTCCTGCCCTTCTTCTGGTCATCCTTCAAACTCCTCAGAGGCAAACATGGAGATTCTTAGACAATCAATACTTGAGTATGTTGCCTTCATGGATATGGATGTTTGCACGGCCAGTGCTGCCACACAGAAGGATAAATTTGACCTTTTGAGCACGAAGTTGGCACAAGCACTTACGCTTCCGTCGCTCAATGTTTCTCCTAAATTCAAGGCAACATTGAGGGCCATTCATTCTGAAGTCCTTTCTCTGTTTGCTAGATGTGTCGATTTGAAGGCCAAAAGTACTCAGTATTTTCGTGCCTCTTCTGAAAAAGAATCTTTGCTCCAGGAAATCAACAAGGCCAAGACTGAATTGAATGAACTCTCTTCTGAAATTAGGGCTGAAGATTCTTTAATGATGACCTTGGCTGCAGAGATGAAGGAGCTTCAAGCAAGGATGGATGATTGCAAGGTTAGGATAGCTGCTAAAGAGCGTAATGCTTCACAAGGGGTAGAACGGACCAAATCATTAGTTGAGCGTTACCAGCAACTGAAAGTGGATGAAGAGGTTGTGACCGACATAAATACTGCTTCTCAAAGGCAGGATGAGGATTGGGCGAAACTTAGGGAACAGATGCGATCTGTTTGGGGTGAACTGTAATTGAGACATTTTGATGTCATTTTCTTTGTAAATTCATGAACTATTCATCATAGTCACATTTCAACTGTTACAGCAGTATTCGTCTTTAATGAACAATTGTTTTGTATGCTCGAATATTAATTGACGTTCCTCTTTTAAATCATCAACCCTCCAAGCATTTGATTTTATGTTAATTGTATGCTCGAATATTGATTGACGTTCCTCTTTTTAAATCGTCAACCCCCCAAGCACTTGGTTTTATGCTAAGATTCATGCATATCAATTTCCTCACCCTTCAGATTTTTGGGTCATTTAATGTACGTGGCCTTTCATATCCTGACTCTTCATATTCATTCCCTTATAAATACGTTTGTACCTTCGACACTTATCATTCCCATTCGTAATTCTTCTCCAAGAATTATCCTGCTGCCATCGTCCAGTATCTCGATACTTTCTCCGGTTTCACTTTTCCGTAGAAATGGATCAGTTGATCCATCCTGTGTGTCGTCCGACTTGACACGTCTGTTGGTATGGGAGATATATGAAATGTTTCTTGGCCAGCCGCAAAATTCTTCCCATCTATCGATGGTGGGAATGAACGTTTCTGGGCCTTTTGCTCGCCATTGCAGCAATGCTTTTGGGGATGTGGCTGGTCCCAGTCCACAATTTTCACCGTTGCTGCCAAAGGCCTACAATTGTTTATCCTCAGTTGTAACTTATAGGAGATTTCAAATTCTCGCTCATAGGAGGCTTTGCACTTTTCATATTCTGTTGATGTAACCAATATTTACTTAATAAAAAGTTTTATTTAGACGTATTTCGTCCTTTATTTTATTTGGTTATCATCGCTCATTAGAACTTTCATGTTTACGTTTGTATTTGTTCGTCTTCCCATAAGGAAGGAACGTATTTCTTCAAGTATTTGCCATTGATGAACCTCACGTGATTAGTACCATCTAAATATTCTAAATGGTAGGCTCCATTAGGCAAAACACTCTTCACTTTGTATGGTCCTTCTAAATTTGGTGACCATTTACCGTACTTTGGATCTTTACTATCCAAAGGGAGTATTGTTTTCCAAACTAAATCGCCCAAACTGAAGGACTTGGCTATGACCTTTTTGTTGTAAAACTTAGCCATTTTCTGTTTCTGGACTTGCAATCTATCCAAAACATCCAACCTTAATTCGTCCAATTCCAACAAATTTTGGACGAGTAACTCTGCGCGTTCGTTGTCGCCCAGGTTGTTTTGTGAACATACTCTCATTGACTGTACGTTGATTTCCACAGATAGCACCGCGTCTTGCCCGTATGTTAGCTGAAAAGGGGTAACTTTAGTGCTTGTGCGTGGCGACGTTCTATAGGCCCACAGAGCTTGATTCAAACACTCGTGCCAATCTCTGGCGTTTTCACTTATCATCTTTCTTACGATGTGCTTCAGAATCCTGTTAGATGATTCAGCTTGACCGTTGGATTGAGCGTAATAAGGCGTGTAATTTACCAATTTGACCCCAAATTCGCTCAAAAATTCCTTCACTTGATCTCCATTCAAGGAAGTCCCATGATCCACCATCAGGGTTTGTGGGATTCCAAACCTATAGATAATATGATCGCGAATGAATTCTATAACACTTTTCTGAGATATCTCTTTTAGAGGTATTGCCTCTACCCACTTGGTGAAGAAATCTGTTGCCACTATAATGAACGTATGTTGTTTGGACGATGGTGGATAAATCTTCCCTATTAAGTCTATCGCCCAACCTCTAAATGGCCATGGCTTAATGATAGGTGTCATTTCTCTAGCTGGCGCTCTCTGAATTGGCCCATGCTTTTGACATGCCGACAACTTTTTGCATATTGGACACACATTTCTCCCATTTTAGGCCAAAAATATCGATTCCTAATAATTAACCACCTCATCCTTTGACCAGCTTGGTGGGCTCCACAAATTCTTTCATGTAGTTCAGCCATAATCACCTTAGCTTCTTGTAAGCTTACACATCTTAACAACACCCCATCTGGGCGTTTTTTAAGTAATTCACCTTCAATCAATGTGTAATTCAACGATCGTAGCTTTATCTTTCTATTGTTCTTCTCACTTGGTTCTTTCAAGAACTCTTTTATCTCTACCCTCCAATCCATTGTGTCTCCTTCTTGTATGCAATGAATTCCAATCATATTTGCTCTTCTTTGTATAACGGGAAAAATTATTCCATATTCACAAGTGGGTTCTATATCTAAGATTTTTAAGTAATCTGAGGCCGTTTGGGCTAGTTCGTTTGCTATGTCATTGTACATTCTATTGACATATTGGAGTTCTACTTGGTCAAACTCTTCCAGTAATTCTTGGGCGACTTCATATTGGCTTATGACGGATTCGCTTTGACATTTAAAATCGCCAGTGAGTTGGTAAATCACCAACTGGGAATCGCCTCTAATGATCACATTTTCTACTTCCATTTCAATTAATAACTCTAGGCCGACAATCAATGCCTCATATTCGGCCTGGTTATTGGTGCACATTCTGTCCAATGTGAAGGCGAATTTATAACAAATTTCTAGAGGATTTATCAAAGTTATTCCTACCCCTGCACCTTTGGAAGTTTTTGATCCATCAAAATATAGGATCCATGGTTTGAACTCGAATGAGTCTATTTCCAATTTAATTTCTTCAGGCATATCAAGGCACGGGTGATCGGCCAAGAAATTAGCCAATGCTTGATTTTTTACCGCCTTCTGTGGTACATATTGTATTTCAAACTCGGACAATGCCAAAGTCCAAAGGCCTATCCTTTGGTGTAAAATAGGGCGAGAGAACATGTATTTCACTAAATTAACTTTAGAAATCAGATAAACTGTTACAGGCCGTAAATAGGCCCTTAACTTAGTACATGTGAAATATAAAGCGAGACATAGTTTCTCGATAGCAGAATAATTACATTCGCATTTCGTCAAACGTCTACTTAAATAATATATTGCCCTTTCTTCACCAAATTGGTCTTCTTACGCGACCATTCCAGCTATCGATTCCTGTTCAGCCGATATATACACCTTCATTGGCCGTCCTTGGATAGGTGACACCAACACTGGCGGATTTGACAAATACGTCTTTAGGCTATCAAAGGCCTTTTGATGTTCTTCTTTCCATAAGAGTTCGTCCTGATTTTTCAACTTTAGGAGAAGCGAAAAAGTTTTTGGTCGCCCTGCACAATTAGAGATAAATCGCCTTAAGAAATTAACTTGACCTAAAAATCTTTGCAATTCTTTTTTGTTGCTAGGCGGTTTGGCCTCTAAAATGGCATTTACTTTATTCTTATCGAGTTCGATTCCTCTTTGGTGTACTAGAAAGCCAAGGGAATTACCGGCATTAACACCAAACGCACACTTCAAAGGATTTAATTTCAGCTTATATTGTCTCATTCGCTCAAATGAGCGTTTCAGTTGTTCGAAGTGATCTTCCTCTTTAACAGATTTAACTACAATATCATCTACATACACCTCAACAAACTTGTCTATCATATCATGAAAGATTAGATTCATTACCCTTTGATAAGTCGCCCCCACATTTTTTAGGCCGAAAGGCATAACTACCCATTCGTAACATCCTAAGGCCCCTGGGCATCTAAAGGCAGTTTTGTGTATGTCTTCTTCAGCTATATATATTTGGTTATACCATGAATACCCATCCATAAAGGAATACATGACATGTCCGGCAGTGGAATCAACCAAGGAATCTACCGTGGGCATTGGATACTCATCTTTAGGTGTCGCTAAGTTCAGATTTCTAAAGTCTATGCACACCCTCATTTTACCATTCTTTTTTAACACTGGCATGATATTAGATAACCATTCAACATATCTAGTTGTCCTGATGAAACCTGCTTTTAATAGTCGCTCAATTTCTTTTTTAATTTCAGGTAACACGTTAGGAGCAAAACGTCTAGGAGGCTGTTTATGGGGCTTGAAGTTTGGTTTAGTTGGCAGTCTATGTTCCACTAAATTTTTATCTAAACCAGGCATATGTTCATACTCCCAAGCAAAACAGTCTTTATATTCTTTTAATAAAGCGATTAATGCTGTACTAACCTCTTGACTAAGCATCTGGCTGATAAATGTTGGGCGATCTTCTCCCACATCGCCAATGTTTACTTTGATCAAAGGGTCTTGTGCTTGAGCGTTTTCAGGTTTGTGGATCCTCATGACTTCATCGTCCATGTCCCTTGCAGGTACTTCTTCTTCTAGGCAATCTACCTTATTAACTTCCTGGTCAATACTTTGTTCCAATTTGAATACTGCCAATTTGTCTCCCAGCGTTTTCAATGCTACCTCTTTTTTAATTTTCTCCTGACATTCTTTATTGAAAGCCACTAATCTGGCTTTAAAGGCTGGATCTCGGCCACATGCTCTTTTGGTTGCCAAGTCATCAATATTCTCTGAGCATTCTATTGCCAATCACTGGCTCTTCTAGGGCCACTATGTTTGGCCTCATTTGACTGAACATTTCAGCGAATGCTTCTACCGAAAATGGTTCTTCACTCTATGCGACGACTTGAGTTTCTTCTCCATCTTGGATTATCCTGACAGGTCCGTAGTTTCCTTCGTACATGAACCTTTCTACCGAGTTAGTTTCTGCAACAAAAGGCATATGATCTGCCTGTACCACTTCTGCTTTACCTTGGTCATTCCAGAAAACCAAGCACTGATGGAGCGATGATGGTATACCGCGACTTCCATGAATCCAATCTCGCCCTAGCAATATATTGTAACTAGTAGGACCATCAATAACAAAGAAGACAGTCATCCTATTAGTTGTACCCACAGTTATATCTAGTGGCATTACTCCCTTGGCTGAAGTGGCTCCCCCATTGAAGCTCGTGAGAATGACTTCCGTTGGGATCATGTCATCCTCTGTTTTCGCAAACTTCCTCATCATCCTCAATGGGATAGTATTTATGGCGGCCCCATTATCAATAAGTACTTTCACCACGGGTATGCCATTGACCAAAGCCTTCACATAAAGTGGCCTTAAATGTTTGGTCAATTTCGTAGTGGGCTTTTTGAAGACAACCTTTTCTGCTGCATCAATTTCCATCTCATGTTTGTCCCCGTCGACTTATCCCCTTGTGATAAATCAACTTGCAATACCTCTGGCTGAGTACTTGTCTGTGGGGCACTATATGCATTCTCCAATATTTCTCCAGCAGCTACCCAACCTATTGGGGGAGGCAGTATCCTTGGAGGAGATCCGTATTTCTCAGAACGAGGTACCATTTTCTTCCTCTTGGGTGTCCCATATAGTACGTAAAAATCGAAAGAACGCCTAGATGGTTCTCCCAACAAATCTACTTCACGAACTCCTTCCCGATGTAATTGTTTCAGCAAGGTGTTACGCGATACTCCTCTCTTTCTCATTTCTTCTTCTAGATCAATTTCTTTCTCAATATCAGTCATGTTAGCGTCCTCTTCGCCTTGTATTTTTTGAGACGTCTGACCACCTCCACATTCCAACACACATGCTTCTTCTTCATCTCCTCCTTCTTCCTCCTTATTCTTGAATTCATTGGCCAACAGGTAATTATTAGCCATGACGGGAGGTGAGGTGCTGAACTGGATTGTAAGA
Organism: Fraxinus americana; assembly: GCA_035079005.1. NCBI lineage: Eukaryota > Viridiplantae > Streptophyta > Magnoliopsida > Lamiales > Oleaceae > Fraxinus > Fraxinus americana. Next base: position 61,098 of record CM068722.1, on the reverse strand, counting down.
GGGGGTTCTGTATCTTCTTCGTCTCTTTTGTTTCGATCAAACTTCGACCTTCCAGAAGAACTTTCTGGCATTTCTCCCATTGATTCCCCAGTGACAGTCTCTTCACTGTCTTCGAGAGCATTTTGATTAACTATTTCCAGTACTCTTGGCGCTTTAGGACGTAGCATTTCTTGTGCTGCCTCATCATTCGTCCATAATTCCGATGAAATCATCTTTGCTGAGTCCTGGTCATTTCATTAAACGGCACAACACGTCTCGCATTATACTGATATGAATGTCATACATTAGGCTGGCGAGGCTGTGGTCTGAACGATCTTTCATGCCTTGCTGGCCTGAACTGCCTTTCCAAAGGCGGTCCTTTATAGAACGATGTGCCTTGCCTCCTGTTTGGAACAAATCCAGGGGGATAATGATTCTGCCATACTTCCGGTTTCCCAGTGCTTGCTTTCATTTCTCCTTTACACCTGGCACACAAGACTTCTTCGTTCTTCATGGGTTCTTTTCCCTTAATACGTTCGAACACGCTGGCATGTTTCTCAGGGTCTTCCTCATCATCGATGACTAACTTGAACCTTTGCAACTTATTTTTGAGATTGGTCGTCACCATATTCACTTCAAGTGGCTGTGGGAAAGTATTTTCATCCACTGCCATCTTCTTTTTGTCTTCGAACGTGATTCGTCCTGACTCAATAGCGTCCTGTAAAACATGACGGAAAACCAAGCAATAATTAGTCATATGTGACCATGCATTATGCCATTTACAATATTTTTTACCCTTAATTTGCTCAGGGTTTGCAACTTATGTTTTCGCTCAGTTTTATCTGCTTATTCTTATACAATTTATCGAATATAAGGTCAGCTTTTGTCACGTCGAGCGAGAACGTTCTGCTCTTTTTGTTTTCTCCTTTTACAGTCTCATCTCTGGTCACATCCTTAGGCTAGCCATTATGGGACAAGTATATGCATCCCCTTTGGTCAATTCGACCAAACATATTTCAGTTTGATCGTAAAATTTATCGTTTATAGCATGAACGCCAAAGTGTGGGTATTTTTAATAAGTCCCTTTGCTAGAATTTTTTACTTGCTCTTCTTCTCTTATTAAACGTTCGTACCTGATCACGTTCGCACTAAGTTGGAACAGGTCAGGGAATTCCCTATCCTGAAACTTCTTCTTTAAATCAAAACTTAAACAATTTTGAGCGATTTTGACAAATTCTTTTTCAGGCAGGGGTACAAAGCATTTACTCCTAACTGTTTTGAACTTTTGAAGAAAACCTTCTGCCCATTCATTTGGCATTTGACGTAAGTTCGCCAAATCGGCCAGTGTAACCTCAGATTCTGTTTTATAAAACTGAGTATGGAACAACTGTTCCATTTATTGCCATGTCTGAACGGAATTTGCTGGCAAGTTGATAAACCACGAAAAGGCTACTCCTGTTAATGAACTAGAGAATAATCTCATTTTATGATAATCGGTCACCTCACCACTCTGTAATGTGAATCGTCCTATATGTTTCAGAGTAGATACTTCTCCTAAACCAGTGAACAATGAAAATTCGGGCACTTTATACCCTCTAGGCCATGGATATGCTTGATCCACCCAATCAGGATATGGTTTAGTGTAGGTCGGCCTAATAACAGGACGTACCCCAACAGCCATTTGATCTTGTACTATTTCTGCAATTTGATTCCTCAGTAAAGTATTTGGCTCATATGGGACTCCTATAGGTTGGTTCACTTGTTGGTTTACTTGAGGTGGCCTAAAATTTGGTCCTTGATTGGCCGGGAAAGTGCCATTGTTCAGACCATTACACCTATTATATTGAGTATTTATTCCCTCATTAACATGAGGTAAATTATGTCCACCATTCAGGACATTATCCCTTATGTTTGGATTACCCCCCAAGTTGGTAGTCACATTATCGTCATTCAAATTTGGTGCTCCATTAACCCCTTGATTTGAGGTGGAAGGGCCGAAAAATGTTTCTAGACCTGGACCGGGTTCAAACCGTGGGAATTGTGTGGTGAAGCATGTCCCACAATTGCCCTGGTCTGGAAATGACTTCCTACGGTTGGTTGACAAACTTGGCCTACTAATTTGCTCGTGAGATCATTTAACGCACTTAATTGTTTGGCCATGTTATGATAGTGAACATTTCCACTCTGGGTAAATTTTTCCATATTATGGACATTTCGTAAATTTACCTGTTCAACAACGTCTTGTGTGAGTTCTCCAAGCAATGCACGCATGGTTCGAGGACTCAACTCTGTCATTGGCTCATAACGACTGTGACTGCTTGGAGTCTGTCCTTCCATCTGAGGAGAATGTTGCTGCTCCTCATATCGCTCGATCACAGACTGGACTACTCCGTGACTTGCTGGTGCTTTATCAGAACTTTTATGAGGCATAATGTTTTCCTTTTGCATCTTCAAACACCAAGTGTCCCACCGGGCGTGCCAAATTGTTTCGCGCATTTTCGCTCGCTAACAATTAAAAATGGATCAGACGATTGTGTAAGGGACAAACATCTTGGAACAAAGTCCCAAAAAGGGGTGTTTATTGAATATGAAGATTACAGTTTGGACACGAACAATATGCCTCCAAGGGGCGCAAGCAGACAAGTACAAGGGAATTGAAGTAATTAAAAGTTAATCTAAGAAAAGTAAATTACATGTTCTCTGTTTTGAGATTGAATTTTGTCGGGGTTGTCTTCGTTGTCTTCCTCTTTCTTTTATACGGCTTGGGCAATTTTGATCGTTTAGAAACTGCTTGTAACTACCCATTTCTTTCATCATGGTCGGCTGGCCAATAACTACCGTGTGCAACTCCTATCACCACGTCCTCTTCATAACTGCTTGCCATCAACTCTCTCAAATCGTGGGGCGTAATTGTGATGTGCTCAAACTACCTCAGATCGTGACTTTGGATAACAACATGCTTTAGTCATTGCTGGGACTCGGGCGACTCGGCATTTTGGGCGACAATTGGTCTTCTACTCTGGGCGATTATAGGATGTTTCATTCGCTCAACATCTGGGCATTCTGCAGGCTTGGACGATGATGCACCTTTTGTTTTTTGGGCTTTCATCATATTTAATGACATTTCTGGTTGGGCTTTTACCTTGATCTCTCTAAATGGGCTTCTTCTCTTGGGCCATTTCTTCTCTTGGGTCATTTGAGTTGGGCTGTATATTTTGTGTGTCAATAAAAGTATATTGAAAATGAAGATCCAAAACTCACAATCAAGAACAATGATCAAAAAACAAGAATTAAGAAGACATATTGGAGCAAGTAAATCGAAGAACGAGACAATCAAGATTATGGAGCAAAGACTCAAAATCAAAATCAAGAACTCAAGAACCAAAAGAATCAATAATTGAGATCCAAGATCCAATGTTAAAGAATCATACCCAAAGAATTTAAGTTATGTCGCTAAACTTTAACCCTAATTTTTTTAGAGAAGCACGTTCGTCTAGCCGTTATAAACTTGAATTCAAATCTATTCGATTGAATCCAATCTCGAATAATTATTTTAGTATCAATTTCGATTTATGTTATTTAAATCCAATTATTATTAATTTCGAGCCCAATTGTTAAAATTCAACATTTATGGTCCAATCATAAGCCCGATTTAATTTTAATTCTTTTAGCCCAATTGGAAAATCCAAAGGCCCAACAATCAAGTCCAATTACCCGTCTAGGGATTTGTGCCCTAATTGTCACTATTGATATAGCCTCATTTTTCCCCTCCTATCATCACAAGCACGCAACAGTCACTGGGTAAGGAAATCTCTCCCTCCCTCGACTCCCTCATTTCATCTACCTGAAAACTATGGATGATGCTAGAACCATCAATTTCTAGCATCATCAACAGGAAGTTTTCACCAAAAATCAAACCAAAGTTGAGACCAAGCCCCAAACCATCAACACCTTCTCTGCCCAAAACTCACGAGACCAACAGTGTTCTTCCCAAATGGTTCATCTATGCAGTTTTCACATACAAGAATCAGGTTGATGTTAGAATCTCGATTTCTAGCACCAACACCGTTCTTCCCAAATTTGGAAAACTCACGTTGAGGCTGAAAGCCTCAGTTTCCACCACCAAGTCTCAACGGCCAACTCCACCAAACATCCCAGCTGAAAACTCACTGCTTCACACAAAAAACGACAAATTTCGTTTCACCTCAAACCACTACTGCAGAATCGAAAAACCCAGCTCGAGTCACTGCAAACACCCAAATAACCACTGCCCAAACCTACGTTCCAGCCACCTATTCGAGTTCACCTTCACCGAGTCAACCACCACACAACCACCAATGGCTCCAAACCGAGACCAACCCCAGTCACCCCAACAACCCAGCTGCAAACATCGAATCATCAACACCTCACCACCTCCAAACCGAGACCAAAAGCTACAAGCAATCACAAAAAAACCAAGCACCGAACCCGCCACTCATCCACCTCCAAACCGCCACTGCCCAACCTTATTTTAGCTCCAAAACACCACCACAAGAACACCCAATCAACCAAAAATCAAGAAAATTAAGAGACCCATTTACTTACCTTATTATACCAAGAGAACCCGAATTCAAATCGAACCCTCCAAGCCCCTATTAACTTCGATCGATACACCAAAGCCCCCACAGCCACACCACCCACACACCGGCGCCACCACGCGACGGTGGCGCCGGCCGACCGAAAGCGGAGGAAGGGGACAGAGCACCTTCCCTTCCCCGTCGCCACCCTCCCTCCCTTTCTCGCCTCTGTCGAAAATTGGGGGGGGGGGAGAGAGAGAGAGAGTGGTGATTTTAATTTTGTTTTGATTTTAGAAAATCAACCCCTAGCCCCTAAGTTTAAAATTTGTTTTATTTCAGTCCCTAAATTGTTTTTATTTTAGCCCTTAAGTTTAAGTGTTTTAATTTCAGCCCTTACATTTCTTATTTTCAGTTTAAAAGTTATTTAATTTAGTCCCTAATTTATATAAGTTATTATTTCAGTCATTTAAGTTTTATACTCAGTTTTAATATATTTACAGATTAGTCCTTAAACTATTAAAAGTTATTATTTCAGTTTTCAAGTTTTAATTTCAGCCCTTACATTTCTTATTTTTAGTTTAAAAGTTATTTAATTTAGTCCCTAATTTATATAAGTTATTATTTCAGTCATTTAAGTTTTATACTCAGCTTTAATATATTTACAGATTAGTCCTTAAACTATTAAAAGTTATTATTTCAGTTTTCAAGTTTTAATTTCAGCTTCAAAGGATTTACAGTTTAGTCCCTAACTTGTAAAAGTTACTATTTCAGCCCCTAAACTTTTATTTTCAGTTTTAACAGTTTTACAGTTTAGTCCTTAACTTCTAAAAGTTCAATTTCAGTCTTTAAACTTTTATTTCCAGTTTCAATAGCTTTCAATTAAGTCCTTAGAATTCCTATTTTTCACATTTAGCCCCAATACCTTGAAAATAGTATTTTCGACCCTTAGATTTGTCAAATTCAATTTCAATAACTTCCAATTTAATCCCTAAACTTTATTTTATCACTTTAAAGCCTTAAATATTCGAAATACTAATTCAAACTTATTTTCTATTTTGGCTAGACGATACGTACGAACGATTAGGAACTTGAAGTTATTTTCCCGCTCCACTTTTCACGCAACTCGAAATAATTGAGGTAGACTCGCCACCATTAATTAGTTTAAATTATAATTACATGCTTTATGTGAATTACGTGATTTATATGCTTTATGCATAGGACGAGAATGTGTCATATGAGATATATGATATTGTTATGCTTGTCATAACTTATATGCTTAATTGCATGAGAAAGAAAGAAAGAATCTCTTATGAGATAAGAAGAGAATGTTATGCATAACTTATGTGCTTCATCCGTACAAGAAAGAAAGACTACCCACAGCCCATGTTTTTAAAGAGCCTATGATTTTCAAGAAAATGAGTCCAAGATGATCACATTGTATATTGCATAAGTGTGTATTCAATTATTCTGTAAATTAATTATCGGCGATGAGTCTACTGAGTATTTCTTCGAAATACATATTCTGCTATTTTAACAATATTTGCAAAGTTCGGAGGCGATCGAGATTCATCCGGCAGTGGTGGCATAAAAGAATTTGACTATCGAAATTATTATCTCTTTGAAATTTTGTATGTTAACGTATTTTTCGTTTTCACTATTCCAAAACATGATATTTAAATTTTGAACAATTATCCTATATATTTTTCTTGCCGACGAAGTTTTCAATTGCAAATGTGATTTTAAAAATTAGGTTATTTCCGCAAAATTAATTGACAAAATTAGGGCAAAAGACGATGACGTGGCAATCCGGGTTAACAGAACTCGGGGCGCTACAAAAACTGTCCAAATAATTTTTTTGGAATGTCAGACGGACAATAAAAGATTTTCTTATAATAAAGAAAGGTATTGAGTATTATTAAATATGTGAATGATAAATGTTTAATAATTCTGTATGTGTAGTTTTGTCAAAATAAAAGTTCGATTTTATGTAAAAATTATAAGTAACTTTAGAGTGAACCGCAAACGTATGCTTAGTTCGTGTCTTTGTATAAAGACATCCTAACAAGTACTCATTGAACTTAAATTGTCAATATTTAGTCGCTAAAATTGATTTTGCCCATGGAAATTACTAGAGTAGAAAGATTGATTTAACCAACGATTTAATTGACTTGATCATAGACGTTATTCAAACAAATTCTTTTCAGGTAAATGAACTTATCAAACTATGTAAACTAAATATTATTTAACCAAAACTAAATTTATTCATAGCGAATAAATACCATGTGTTTCACAATTAGCCCCTATTTGGCGAAAATTAATCTCAAGTCAAAGTCAACTAATAATTTTAACCATACATTTTATAAGATTCAAAACTTTTAATCACATATTCTATCAATTTTTATTAAAATCTATTAAAATTTTCATTTTAATTTGTAATAAACATAGACTAAATATCGACATTTAGTCACATAAACATTATAATAACTGAATTTTTTTTTACTTTTTGTCTTTCTCTTTCTTACATGTCATCATTATGTATACAATTATGTATTGTTGAGAAGGGTTCTCAAAATATGTATTCCCTTCATCGCATTTATATGGTCCGACTTTCTTTATTTTCTTATTCCAATTATACAGTTTTGTTTCTTCATTAAGAATATTTTGTTTTGTTCGTTTACTAAAATACTCTTATTTCTTTGTTGCTTCCAACAATAATTTACTACTAATTGAAGGTTTACTACTTCCAACAATAATTTACTAAATAAGGGTAAACTAAGAAAGTTTTTGACAAAAAGTACTTTTTCAAAAATATTAAATAAAATTCTTTAAGTAGGGTGAAAAATAAACTCAGCATATATAAATGAGATGGGTGAGTAATTGTTTTTTAATAGGGGAGGAATAAAGATTGCAAAAAAATCCGTTCAATCTGATACTCGCGGTGCCGCCCCGAATGGGACGTGGATTACTCGCCTAATTGGGTAAACATGATGGGGACGAGACGAGTCATTGCTCCTAAGCAGGTACTGAAAACATAGCCCCCTTCCCGCTACTCGCTCGTTTAAACTTAATTTCAAATTTATCAGACGGGACGCGATGAGAATGACTGATGTCGTCCCATAACCATCCTATTGTTATCAATACGCGGAAACGGTACAGAAAGAGAGTGAGTTAGAGTAAAGGTGCATATAAGTTAAGGACCAAACGAGTTTAGTTTGGTCTTCTTTGGACAGGGTCCCGTTTTCTTTCACGTCCACTCCCTTATGCCAAGCCCACACCAAAAGAAATATGGTAAATAGCACAGAACGTTCCAACCTTTCAATGTCACTGTGCTAAACGTCCATACATTTCTCTTTTTGACATTTTCACCCCTACCTTTCACATTTCATTACGCAAAAGGTCATTTTCAACAATTTTTCAATAAAATGACGATTTTACCCTTCTATTCAAATGAACAAAAAGAAAAGAAAATAAAAAATAAACAACTAACTGCAATCATAGTCCTAAATTTTTCGAAATATTACAAATAAGTCATAAATTCTCCACCACTACCACTTTCACAACCCCACCAAACCGCTACCTATAGATCCACATAGCACCACCTTCTTGCACCACGCCCTCCGGACTCCACCACCACTAGCCTCGTGTCACTCTCCCCAACATCCTCTTCCACAATATTGGTCACAAAATCTGTCGAAAACAACCACATTTGTAGCCTAAAATACCAAACTGTCATACACAATCCTTCACGACAACCCCACTTTCGGAGCCACATGTGGTCGCGCACCACCACCGACGGTTACCCCTTACCTCAACGAACCTATACATGGCTCACATCAAACAAACCTGCCTTAAATCATTCTACTATAATCTAGACATTCAATATTGGCGATGTCCATTTTGCCAAACTTCTCTCTTTCAATTAATGCATCCCACAACACTAGATCCTCAGATGGCACTAATCGAACCATCAACAAACTCAAACGAAAATATGTATGAATCTAATTGAACCAATTATCCCCCCCAATCGTTTCAATTTTTGGTCCAAAACTCTCCACTGGCACGATGCGCGGAGAGCTGTCTGACCAAAATTGGTGGGTCCTAAGTGCTCCATTCTTCAAGTTCGTGTGGAGGAGGACGGTGGGGGAGTGAAGCGAGGTTGGTGGTGGTGGAGTCTGGTGGGCGTGGTGACCGAAAGATGGTGTTATGTGGATCTATAGGTGGCAGCTTGGTAAATTGTAAAAGTGGTGGTGGTGAAGAATTTATGATTTGTTTATAATTTTTTAAAAACTCAAGGACTATAGTTGAAGTTAGTTATTTATCTTTATCTTTTTGTTTTATTTGAATATGAGGGTAAAATTCTTTTATTGAAAAAATGGTTGAAAAGAACCTTTTGTGCAATGAAATGTGAGGTGAAAATGTCAAAAAATGAAAGGCATGGACGTTTTGTACAATAATATTGAAATGTAGGGATGTTCGGTGCTATTTATCAAAGGTGGAGGTTAAAATGTCAAAAAATGAAAGGTAGAGACGTTTTGGACAATAATATTGAAAGGTGAGGATGTTGACGCTATTTACCAAAGAAATATTTCTTACTAACTCTCCTCTCCAGATTCCACTCTGATCTGCAGCTGGCACCACCTCACCAATTTAGGGTTACTGGGGCATCTGTATGATGCATCCACTCTAGTTCCTTCTTAATTACCCTTCTTTTTCCCTTAATATTCAGTAGAGATCTGGGATTTGCTGTGTTTCTTTCTCAATTTAGTAATTATGCCCAATTTCCAGTTGAATTGTTTTTCCTTTTTCTAATTGGGGTTTTTGTTATTTCTGTACTGGATGCTAGGCTGGAGCTTATAGAAATTACGTACAAATCACGTGTGTGTACATAAACAGAGATAGGTGTAGTTTGGAGTTTTTGCTGTGAGGTTGGTGATAAATACAATGCGATTGTTTCCAATTCCATCGAGCTCTGGTGGTTCACCGAGGTCGGGGGAGCAGAGCAACGTGGAGAAAAACTCCGCGTTGTTATACCTAAATATATATGATCTCACACATGTAAACAACTATCTTTATTGGTTCGGCATCGGAATCTTTCATTCGGGTATTGAAGGTATAAAAAGATTTTGTCTTCACTTCAATGATTGAATTCCTTTTGCTTGTATTATATTTTCTTTTATAGATGTTATTTTACGTGTCACCGAAATCTGAATTTGACATGTTCTCTTGTGCTATTTGTTGCTGCTGGAAATTCTATTATTATATATCGCATTTTCTTTTTTCGTATGTTCTTCCCATATGATTAATGTCTGTAGCATGTTTGGCATCATATGTTATAAATTTTAGTAACATGCTTCGGTGTTAATTCTTTTTGCAAAAGCTTTATTCTGATGGATAAAGTTGACATTTTAGTTAAACAATTTCCGTGGAATTTTAATTTAGACACTGATCAATGTCAGTTAAATTTTACCTTTCTTCTTTAATTATTATTATGACTAAAATTAGTTACCACTTAATTTGCAAAATGGCAGTGCCTGAAGTCATTACCTATAGCTCAGTTTGTGTAGCACTACCCATGCGATAACCTAAGTACACCATACCAAAGAGGTGGATAGCCAAGAGAATAGTATGACATGAGTTCAGACTACCAAACTTTTGGAGTAGATGGAGTTAGTTTAGATTTGTAAGATAATACTGATATGTTAACTGATGGAAATGCATCTAGAATTGCAACTAGCAGCTCACTAGTTGGCAGCTTTATCAAAGGTTGGCTCTCTAATTGGATTAGGACCTGAAAATTGAAAAAGAAATAAAAAAGAAAGATCACTGTTTATCAACAGACAAAAAAAATTTTAGTATGGATTTTGAACAACAAACTAAGTCTTATTCTCAATAAAATTTAGAGTTCCCAACATGAGTCCTTTTTCACTGTTTATCAACAGACAACAAAAACCGCTTAATACATTTTGATTGCATTTTTCTGAAGGAGTACATTCTTAGTTTTTATTTTCTAAATATCCTCATTATTTCAGAGGAAGCAAGATGGGGTTGCATGTTTTCTGGGTATTTGACTTGTACTGTCAAATGTTTTTCTTCTTAGTCAGCATCTTCTACTCTCAGTTTTTCTCCAAGTGAATTCGACTCAAAAGGCATCAGTTTCCTTCCCTTCAATTAATGGTGAAGTTTTCATTGGTTTCCTATTGCAGTTAGTGTGAAGTCTTTAAAGATAGTTTGCCACTTATCTCATTTTTTTCCCTCTTTCCAAAGCGTTTACTACATAGTAATAGGGCTTCCCGCTTATCTCATTTTTCCCCTTTAATAATCAAACCACGACATAGTACTAGAGCTTGTGTTATCCTTTTCACTGAGAATGGTGGTTAAACCTTTCTTTATTTGACTTCCTTAACTAATTGTTATTATCATTGAATTGTTATTGTTACGTGATCGTGTTTTGATTAGATGATATTCTTTGACATACCTATTCACAAACTGTTATTGTTAAGTACATGGTTTGGAGTATGGCTTTGGAGCTCATGAGTATGCAACCAGTGGAGTGTTTGAGGTTGAACCAAGAAGTTGCCCTGGTTTTACTTTTAGGCGCTCAGTCCTTTTGGGCAGAACTAACATGTCTTGTTCAGAGTTGCGGTTGTTTATGGAGCAAATTTCCAGCAAATATCACGGCGACACATACCATTTGATTGCTAAGAATTGCAATCATTTTACTGAAGAAGTATGTTTACGTCTAACTGGAAAGCCTATCCCTGGGTGGGTGAATCGCCTTGCCCGATTAGGTGAGGATGAAGATTCATTTTGCACTTCTTATATAAATAGTTGGAGCAATGGTTTGAAGTCGTAAAATTCTCATACGAAAAGCTTATCCATGGGAAAAGTAATATTTGGACTTCATCGGGCATGAAATTGCAGTATTTGCCAATCTTCTAAGAGTAAAGACATTAGGGGTCCTCATAAGCCTCATTTGGTGCAAATCCGTAGAACTTAAAGTATGAATTCTTATACTAGACATGTAGAAGTATGTTTATAGGTACCTATAGACATGCATGCACGCCATGAAGAAAAAGGAGACCAACAAATGAAATCATTATTATCTACATGGGTGGAATAACTCGTAACCTATAATATTACCAGCGTTATTTTCTCTCTTGCATGATTCAAAATTGAAATTTCAGGCTCTTTCTGCAACTGTTTGCTGCCTGAGAACATTCATGCAACGACAGTCAGACATGTACCTGATCATCATACATATTCAGGCAAGTTTCATCTTCTTAGATTATTTATTAATTATTTTTTTGAATTATCCAAATTATCAGTTGCTATCAATATAAGGATTTAAAAATCTATCAAATGTCTATTTCAGTTGTGAATTGGAAGACAATGTAATGGTGAAATACATAATTTACTGCTTTACACTTCTAGTAAGATTGCCTATTATGAGTATCAAATTTACCAAAAAACTATTAAATTGTTCAACCATTCTATTTGAAGTGTATAAGTTGCACAAGTTATCTACTCATTTATTTAACTTTTTATCTGTGCATCTTGTTAAAATTTTAGTTGGCTATTGATAATACCAACAAAATGAGTCTTTTTGTGGTTTGCATTTCCCACAATAATTTGTTCTTAAAATCTTGGTTTCTAACCCCCAAACACCCTCCAATTTCTAGCTCAAAAGTTGACCACAGACAGCTATATCTGGATATTCCATCTGTAATTTCATAGTTTCTGATAACTCCATAAATAATTTGTTTAAATTGAAATCCTACTCTTCTAAGTCTCTGTGTATGAAAGCTGTGATTATATATTTCTCTCTCATTTCTAATAACTTGTCATAATGTTTATGAATACAGAAGATGGAACAGATTCTGGCCCATCATCTTTATCGGCAGAAAGTGAAGATGAGGAGGATATAGATCATCATCTGCTGACCACACCAAATAGCGATGTCGCCTTTTTGAAAGAAAAACCAGTCAGGCTAGCAAAAGATATGCTTTGACTTATAGTTTTATCCTCAATCATATTCATTTATTGTTGTCTTGAGCTCGTGTTGTTTGTCTGTACTAGTAGCGTGTAAATCTTCTTTTCTATACATTAAAAACACGTGCTTCGGTATTCATTTCTAGGCTTGATGATCATATAAACTTCGTGGTTCGTTCTCTCTAAATGTACTTATCTGAGGTTGGATTTTGCATATGTAACACTCATTTTTGGTCTATTTGTTGTGCTGTTTGGATGTCAAAATGTGTGAATGTCTTGATAATGCCAAAAAGTTCCAAGAGAATTTCATATTTCGAGGAAACATTTTCTGCAATGGGATTAAATTTTAGCCGACATATTTTGATAGGCTTATGCCAGCGCATGAGATTATAATTGTTGCCTCAACCCTTGGTCAAATATAACGAAAATTGTATTAGTCGACAAAAAAAAAACAGAAAATAAAATAAATAAATGGGGCTGGGAATCCCACCCGAAACCCGTTCCATCACGTCCCGTTTTAATTGTGTATGAGGATGGGGTAAGATGATAAAAATACCCTATGGAACTGGGTGAGAATGACTGATCAGCCTCATTCATGTCTTGTTGCGAGAATCCAACCACCATGCAACAATTGTGCATTGTTGCCCATCGTTCTGCCACAATCAATGTTTACCGCCTTCCTCCCATTTGGCCAATTTCTATAGAGGCTATCGAGAATTCCTACACACCTCTCAGTAATCCCACGCACATTGTCGAGAAATCTTGCCCTTGCAACGCCACCATCAAGGAAATTTCATACTGCATGGCTTCCATCCTTGTCAAAAGTGAGCATCTCTTGCCTATCTGTGCAAATTGTCCACACAACTTGGTAGGACAAATGCTCTGAAAGTAAAGCCAAGGAAAAGGAGTAAAACCTATTCATTGCTTCTACTTTGTCTCTATCATCTACGTCAATTTCTGAATCCCAACGAAAGAGCGTACGTGATCATTGACAATTAAAGAATGCGATAAGAAGAGTATCGTCCCTCAGAATAAATTTCAATTCAAGTTCACTAGCTTTGTATTGAATTAGAATTATGTAAACAAAAAAGATTTTGATTTTGTGATTTATTCTAATTTAATCTAAATAATATGAAAAGTGTTGTTTGTATTAAATTATGGATGATTGTATTGGATTTAGAGTCCGTCTACTACTATCTATTTCAATTCTCAATTATGTAATTTAGTTTCGTACATGTATTCTTGACAATCGATAAAAGGTAAGGTATTTAACTTTCCTTTTCAAAGTAAATTAATTATATTCTAATCTCGACCTGACCCGATCTTATTTTTAGCCCAAATTCAAATGATTAGAACGTATTAAATATTAAATTATCCATATGATTGCACGTGCCCAAGGCCCATGTGCCCCTATGCATCTCGCACGCATGCAATCTTGCCAAAATGCCCTCGACAAGACAAAAAGTGGTTGGTGCGTGCGAGTCAGCATGTGCGCCACCCGAAGTTTACGAGAAATGTACGATTTTTAGTATTTCTGTCATAAATTTCTCTCATGATATTTCATAAACATGATTCAGAGTGCATTGGAAAGATAACTCAAATGGATACAATTCTTCCAAATTTATCAATTTTTCAATTCGAACGTTAACTATTCAAAAAATGAGTCTCAATCTGAGATTGAAAATCTAAAGTATAACTTTTTTGGCTAGAAATTGATTTATGAAAATACTTTGACTATATTTCAATCATTTGACTTCTAATTGCATCCAATTAATCCTATGTGATTTTCAATCATCATTTTATGGTCTGAATGAACCATTGAAAATTTACACATTTATCCACGAACTTTGGATTTTATCTATTTTTGCCTATTTTTCGCTCATTTTATCTAATACCTTTAATTTGCATCGAATTTTACCTAAAAAATAAATTATATACATAATTAAGTCATAAATCATCAAAATTAATAATAATCAACCCCATGTAATGGCTCATGTAAGTGTATAAAATAAACTATCGTACACCCTCAAACTTGAATAATTGTAGAACTTGACTTTACCAATATTTTTAAACAAATATGGTTAGGAAATCTACCATTAGTCTAAAGATTGGAATTTCTGAGTTAAAATTATGAATTACTTCAAAATCACATTGTTAAATTTAATGCCTGTTTGAATCTCATTTTTTTGATTCAAATTCTTTTTTCTACAGTAGCGTGAGAGGAAAGGACGTGCACATTGACTGTGTTGTGTCAGTGCTCAGCTTTCCCCCAAAATTATCGTTGGACCACACTTCCCATTATGCCCCTCTTACACTTGCAAATCAAATTTTGTACACAACAAAAGTCACATCTTTACCCTACACGCTAAAAGCACCACCGACAGAGGCTTCACCGCCGCAGCTGAGAAATAATCACCGGTGCAATCCACTGATAGTTGATCCAAAGGGTAGACAAAGAAATACCAACAACAAGCATATTCATCGGCGCAACAAGATTAGTTATTTAAATTGTGGCTTATCCATTGTTTCTTTGAATTGTTTATTTAAATTTTATATTTCGATTGTTTATTTAATATTTTATTAATTAATAATAAATAAATATTATATAAACAATTAAAATAATGAATTTAATTATAAATTCTTCTTTTACAACGAAATATTAAGTGCACAAGTAAAATATTTATTTTAAATTACTTATTGAAATTGTTCAAAAAAATTAAATAAACAATTTAAAATAAATTATTTCATTTAATTGTTTAGTTATATATAATAAAAAACTAAATAAACAAAATAAATTGTTTATTTAATATTCTAATAATTATAATTAAATATTATACAAACAATTAAAATAAGGAATTTAATTAAAAATTCTTCTTGAAATATTTGATTTTTATTTAATATTCTATTAATTATAATTAAATATTATATAAACAATTATAATTGAAATAAATTATTTAATTTAATTGTTTATTTTAATAGTTTGTTTAATATTTTATTACAAAAAGAGTCGAATGTCATTCCATTATTGCATTATTTATTGTTCCATTATCTATTAATTCTTGCGGATAGTAGTTATTATCATTCGGCTAGTTTAATTTTCTCATATTATGTTTTATTTATTATATCTTGCACAAGATTCTAACATTTGAAATGTTGCAGGATGGATTTCCATTTAGATGATGCGGTCAGACTTATCCTCGAGAGCGTGCTCAGTTTACTGGGCCCCAAATTATAATTAAATATTATATACACAATTAAAATAGACAATTTAATTATAAATTATTCTTTTACAATTAAATATTAAGTAAACAATTCAAATACACGATTTAAATTATTTATTTAAAACAAATTATTTCATTGAATTGTTTATTTAAATTTTATATTTAAATTGCTAATTTAATATACTATTAATTATAATTAAATATTGTATAAGCAATTAAAATGGGCAATTTAATTATAAATTCTTCTTTTACAATTAAATATGAGTAAACAATTAAAATACGCGATTTAAATTATTTATTTAAAATAAATTATTTCATTTAATTGTTTATTTGAATATTTTATTTATATTTCAGTTGTTCATTTAATATTCTATTAATTATAATTAAATATTATATAAACAATTAAAATAAGCAATTTAATTATAATTGAATATTTAAGGACAATAATTATGTAACATACAAATTATAATTAATAATATACTGATGAGTGCAATTAACTCATTAAAGAAATATTCGATTGTTTATTTAATTTTCTATTATTTATAAACAATAAATAAAATATTCAATTAACAATTAAAATAATGAAATAATCTGTTAACAATTAAAACAAAAAATAATAAAATATTATTTAGTTATAAATAATAAAATATTAAATATTCGATTGTTTATTTAATATTCTATTAATTATAATTAAATATTATATACACAATTAAAATAGGCAATTTAATTATAAATTATTCTTTTACAATTAAATATTAAGTAAACAATTCAAATACACGATTTAAATTATTTATTTAAAACAAATTATTTCATTGAATTGTTTATTTAAATTTTATATTTCAATTGCTAAGAGCTTGTTTGTCTCCCATTATTGGGAGAAAATTAGTGTAATGAATAGTATTTTTTGGAGAATGTGTGGTTGAAAATTAAAGTAATTTTATTTGTTTATGTGTAGAATATTTTATTGGGTGAATGTGTGGTGGAGAATCTTACTGTAACAAACAATTTTTTGGATTAATGGTAGACAAACAGGGTCTAATTTAATATACTATTAATTATAATTAAATATTGTATAAACAATTAAAATATGCAATTTAATTATAAATTCTTCTTTTACAATTAAATATGAGTAAACAATTAAAATACGCGATTTAAATTATTTATTTCAATTGTTCATTTAATATTCTATAAATTATAATTAAATATTATATAAACAATTAAAATAAGCAATTTAATTATAATTGAATATTTAACGACAATAATTATGCAACATACAAATTATAATTAATAATATACTGATAAGTGCAATTAACTCATTAAACAAATACCTTTAAATCGTAGTTTTTAGCTTGTTCTTGAGCACTTTTGAGCATTTTGATGTGTGTTCACGTCGTTTTATAATTTAAATACATTGGACAAAATGACGTATTTTGGAGCCTTAGATGAAGCCGTGCGTGATCATAAAAATTGGACTCGAATAGGAAGTGAAACAAAAAAGAAATGAAGTGAAAAATGGTGAATTTACGGAAATTTGTCAGAATAGGCGGTGATAATAGTGCAATTATCACGTTTTTCATCCACTAATAATTGTATTTTTCATGATTTATAAGCGCCTAAATATTCGAAGTACTCTTGCATTTTGGTTTAGCTGCTGCAAATGAACGAATACAATATAAATTAGAAGAAAAGAGCGAAAATGTCTAAAATTGAGGAAAGTGATAGTTTATGGATTAAAGTGCAAATATTCTAAACTTCTTTATAACCTTGCGATGAAGAGTCGAGAGTGTTAGAGGTCAATTGGATGAAAAATGAGTCAAATGGATGAAATATAGCCAAAACGTTATCACATATTAACTTTCAAGGTGAAAAGTTTTGCACCGATTTTCAGCCTCATATTGAGATCAATTTTTGACATGGAAAAAGATCGAATTCGAAGATAGTATCTGAAGTAAAGTTGTAACCCTTTGAGTTAGCTTTCTAACACATCTTGAATCATCTCAATCGGACATTAGGAGAGAAAGTTATTGGCCAAAAATGTTGAAAAGTTTTGTACATATTTTTAGCCTCATATTGAGACCAGTTTTTAATATGGAAAATGATTGAATTCGAAGATGGTATCTGAAGTAAAGTTGTAGACCTCTGAGTTAGTTTTTCAACGTATCTTGAATCACCTCAATCGAATATTAGGAGAGAAAGTTATGACCCAAAAATACTGCAAGGTGCGTTGGACCCGGACGGCCCGGACATTCGGGCAATCCGAGCCCAGATGTCCGGGCAGTCCGGGCCGTCTGGATCTATCTGGATGTCGGTTGACCATTTTACAACTGATCGTAAATTTGTCTGAAATTATTTATGCAGATGAATTTTTTTCTCGTTTTTGTTAAAAATGATTATAGATTCATTTAAGATCGTAAAATTTTCATATACCTATGTCGAAATAAGATTTAAAGATTAAAATATTGCACTAATTTTACCGAATGAAAATTAAAATACGTAAATATAATTATCGATTTCACTAATGGCTGTGAATAATATTTCTTTATTAAGCGTTTGATAAATTTATCTGTTTTCAAGTTTGAAGTAGAGGAAAAATGAAACAATTTTTATCTGTGTTGGAGTAAACAGATAAAGAAAGTGGTTTCGAAATTTTAAGTGGAAAGTGTTGTAATTTTTTATAACTTAAAAAAGGGTATTATTATCTTTTAAAGAATGCCATTTTTTGTAATTTATATAACATTTTAAGGGTAATTTCGACTTTCAGCATTGAAAGGTTATACAGGTGAATGGTAAAAAGTTTTGGGTTTGACTTGGGCAAACTGAAAACCCCGACTTGGGAGTATCAAGTACGTACGACATACCATCTGTGTGTGCTCCTCCCCGGTTTGGCGCACAGGTCCCTGGGAAAAGATAAGCAAAACAGAGAAATTTTTTTTAATCAGTTTTGTGCAATATCCATGTCTAATCCTTCATCATCACGACGGTTTATTTCCATAATCTTCACTACCATTGCCTTCTCTTCCATCCATCTCTCATCTTCAATACCTTTTATTGTATTCCATGGTATTTTTTGTTTTTTCTTTAGCTACTTCAACAATATTATGCTTTCAAATTGGACTTTGTTGTGATATAAAGGTTAATTTTATGGGTTTTTGGTATGGCAGGAATCGGAGATCAGTGCTCCAACAGAGGAGTCAAACATTTTACCCAGGAACTCAGCGAGTGGTCCAAGTCTAAAGGATATTGCATGTACGATTCTTATTGAATTGTACAGAAATCCCCATTTTAAGCCTTTTTTTTTTTAAAATTATTTTTGCACTGTTGTATAAACTAGTGCTAAGATGTTATTAGGAAAACAAATTAAAGATTCATAGTAGTCTGATTGACTTCAGATAATTTGAAATAGGCGAAATCCGGCTATGTCCCCAATATTCATCTATATATTTCTTAGCCTCTGCTTGGTATAATCTGATTTTAATCTGTTAAAAATCTAATAAAAATATACACCAAGCAAGGGCTTATTGCCTTTGTATCTGGTAATTTGACATGTTTTGTTTTAGTAAAGTGATCTAATTAGATTAGAACCTATTGATTTGTTCAATTCCTTTTCTCTTATTTTGTACTGGATCTAGCCTGTTTATCTTTTATTTTATTTTTTGAATTTCTCAATACTTTAGAGAAATTGGTGATGGAGCATGGGATTCCTGGTTTATGAACCTACAGGAACAAGTAAGGGAAAAATAATGTTATCTTTTATTTTTCATCTTGGATTCATCAATTTCCATCTAATGATTGTAAGTTGATGTTTGCCTTCTTCACTTTTCTGCAGACAGAAATCGCTTGCAATAAGGTAGGATGCAGAGTTGTTTAAGCGAATTACATTTAGTGACGAGTTGGTTCCTGCAAGTTTATTATCTCCCTAATGAGCTCAAAACAAACTATAGGTGAAGCAAATGGAAGAACTCCAACAGGGCTACAACATTGTTGGCCTCTCACAGGTGACTCTCAGGGATATTACATTTCATGTCGTAGCTCACAAATTATATTGTCCATATTCTTTATTCTTCAGCAAAAGTATTTAGTGGCTTTATGTCTTACAATTTCCCTGTGAAAAGATTGCATTCGACGAAGAGGTGGAAAACCAAATAAAATAACATGCAATTATCAATCTGTTGCATAGATATAGAAAGCTGCCCCTAACCCCCCCTATCCCTACTGTCCACCCAAAAATGCAACTCTCTCTAGCTCGTCTTTTCTTCATCTTTATTTATGTACTTCTTTTGAAAACACATCAAACTCTTTCGTGATATGGCACAGAACGTAGTTGATTATGATTAACTTCGACATCTTTGCATTTACAAGTAAAGCTATCAGATGAGTACATCTTGCTGCTTAAAATATGAGGTTTCTTATGAATATTATTACTACTGTTAATAATATATCTTTCAATATTATTGTCTTCATTTTTAAAAAGAATTCATTATTAATATGATGTTTAATCAGTTTCTTGGTTGTACATGTAGGGTAACTTAATCGGCAGAGGTGTTGTGGAGTTCTGTGCCGGAGGACCACCAGTAGGAACCAACTTAAATTGATTTTGCAAGTTTATTTTCTGTAGATCTTTTCCAGACTTTTTAAGGCGTGGATTTTAGTGCATAGTAATTGTTATGAGTTGGGTTTTGTTCTGTTAGAAAATTACATGCGTGTATGTCAAGCATTTTTTAAATTCGTAATAAATGTTCCTACAAAAAAACTTTTGATGAATGCTATTAATGACCTACTACAGAAGACTGGTATCTCTTGTAAACATCAAGTTAATTAATCAAGTACATCTTTTATGAAGCAGAATGGCAAGCTTTTTTGATGAACTGTCACCAATGTTTGTGCATCACTTGGTTTACTTACGCTTTTCCTGTTTATATCACAGGTGAAGAATTTTATCTCACTAGGCGGACCTCATGCTGGTACTGCTTCAGTTCCTTTATGTGGTGTAAGTGCTGTTACAACTCTCTTTGGTGTACTGCAGGTTTTTTTTTGCTTTGTAGCAGTTGATATAGTATATTTGAGGGCAATGATGATTATGATCTGTCATTTAATACCCATTTTTTAGCAAACCTCTTACTAACTTCTATTTGTAACTTAAAATCTTTTCTTCAAAATAAGTAGTCACTTATCTTCCCTACTTTAGGGAATTGAATGCATGAATTTTCAACCATTTCAATGAATTGATTGCAAATAACTAGATGAAGAATGTAACTTAAATTTCAATTTTTAAACTTTTAACATGTTTGCTTCTAAAAATGGATCTAAATTTACTCATTCCAACTCAAACTTCATTTAATGTGTTACTATTATAAAATGATTTATTTGAGATTCTCAAATTATGAAATCATAATATGACCAATGGAAGATTGATGCCCCAAAAAAAAGCAGGTCAATATGAATAATTTCAGTTGTTGAAAAGGAATTTTCAGGTGGCATTATGGAAGTGGTAAGAGTAAATTTAGGAATGTATCTTGATTCTTGTAAAATGTTCTAATTTTTCAACTCGACTTTCCATTATTAAAAATTGAAAAATTAAGGGTGGATTCAACACTATTAATGAAAGTTTGTTGTACATATATGCTGGAAAATTTTTATTCTTCTTTGTCCAAGGAATTTTTTTAATTCTTTTCTGTCCTTGGAAAATGACGTGCAAGGAAACATCTGAGAAACTGCCACCTTTGCCTGAATGACAAATAAAATAAACCCAATTATCAAATTATGACATGCAACATCTTGGAAGAAAAGTTTAATTCGATTAGTTGTTCACTGAAATTATAGGGAACATGCGCTATACCCTGTATCTTTTTTTTCTATGGGTTTTACTAATAGTACGATGCAAAGTTCCACTTTTGGGAATATGGTAATATGTGATTTTTTTGTAAGATGGCAAGGCACCAATGTGTTTCACCTTCCATAAAGGTTATATGTTGATTTCATGCTTGAATGTAATTTGTGCCAGGAACGTATATATTAAGAGTTGAATTCTACAGAGTAAAATTGATCTAATTTCCATATCTAGTTTGCGTTGACCTCCGCAATGCTTCTTTAAAAAAAGGTCGGTTGTAATCTTCAAGGGTATGGGGGTACCATGAGAATGATGTTGCCCAAGTTAGTCCTTGGAGGAACATGGTTTTAATGAAGTTATTGAAGTAGGGTTTTTGTGAATGTTAAAGTATGTTGTGGTAGTAATTTAAACCTAAGCTTAACATTTTTATTAAGCTTGATGAGTTTTGTCTTGTACTATTGTGGCATAGAATGTGATCAAGAAGACCTTTTTAGTTATATTACTATGTTTCAGTTTTACTTGTTACTTCCAGTTGAGAAACTTTTAACTAGACTTCCTCCGATAATTTTCCCCTTTTACATAAATTATTTTTTTCTGCATATGTTCTTTTTATCGTTGTTAACTCTACCTCATGTTGCAGTCTGGCATCTTTTGCATTATAGCCGACAATCTAATCAAGTTAGAGATATACTCGGACTACATTCAAGTATGCATCTCTACTTCATTTCTGGCTGAGTATTTCTGGAGAGTATGATGTTTCTTTGAACTGATTTCTTTTACGTGAATCACAGGCTCACCTGGCTCCCAGTGGGTATCTTAAGCTACCAAATGTAAGTAATTTAGTATACCTGTCGGGTAGAGTCATGTCATCACCTTGTTTTGCCAGAAACCTTGCACTTGTAGCATAGATCAGTGGATTGCTTTCCCTTGCTATCCGTGAAAATGAAATACAAGATTGCTTATTCATTTTTAACATTTTTTGAAGCTTTATTATTTAAAGGTAATTAATTGTAATGGGAGAAAGTGACAGAGATAGATGAATCTTGGAATTTCTATTTTTTTTTCCTTCCTTATTCTCACTTTCTGTGCAAGTTTGCGGATGGTGTTTTTCTCTTGTATGGGCTATAGTAACATCTAACTTGTAAGATACAATTTTTTGACATCTAACTTGAAGCATTGCCTTTTTGACTTGCAAATTATTTACTTCTGACCGCCATAATGATTTTTTCCAGAATATTGCCGGGTACCTGAACAAATGTAGGTTTCTCCCAAAGCTTAATAATGAACTCCCTGATGAGAGAAACAACACTTACAAGGAGCGGTTCAGTAGCTTGCAGAACCTTGTTCTTATTATGGTATGTGAAAAAATCACCTACTCATTACCCTCAATGTTATTTTGGTTTACGTATCTTTGTGATGCTTTGCAAGTGGCATTAGTTCCCATGTAAATCTAATCATCTCTCTCTCTATCTCTCTTATATATCACAGTTTGAACATGATACTGTTTTAATACCAAAGGAAACCTCCTGGTTTGGATATTATCCAGATGGAGCTTTTAATCCAGTGTTGCCCCCGCAGCAGGTAATATCTCTATTGAGGTTTAAAAAAATTCAGTTTTTCATTTGAATTGCTTGAATTGTAATTCTCTGTAGCATCATTTTGGAAAACATAGTCAAACTTGTAATGATTGGGTTCATATGAATTTGACTGCTGAATTATCAGAATTTTCTTTCCAAATCAATGGTGTTCTTTCTTCAACAAAAATAAATTCAACATTTAGTAAAGGACTAATTTAATGCAACCAGACTGAGGTGTTTTTGAAATACTAAATTCTGTGTAAAATCAACACTTCCCAAGGCATAGTAAATAACGAGAGAAAAATGGGTCACATAGAAAATGTGCTTCTACAGATGATAATACGAAGGAGTATGCCGAGGATCATACTTTTTGAACCAATTTGTTCTACAAGGGGATCAATAAAAGTTTTAATTTTGCAAAAGAGTGAGTTAGCAGATTGTGTATATGTTTTGAGTTGATTTAATCGTGGAAACCGGTCGAGAATATAGTAATTCCTATGTCCTTAAGTTGGTTTAGTCTACTGCAATTGTGGACCTCAGTCAAAATGTAGACAAGAGTATGTTTAGTCAAACACGAATACGAGGCAAGAAACAGAAAAGGCATGTAAGCCACTGTGAACGATTTCATAGGAGTAGCACTGTTGCATGGAAGAAACTGATAGTTAATTAGTAGGTGATGACATTATAAATTAATCGTATGGGTGTAACTATTGCTAAATACAATTATGATACAATCCCTCTTTGATCTGATAAGAAGTAATGAAAACAAGATGATCGATACGAAGAAGTAAAAGTGGATATGGCATTATTACAACTATACTAAACATGGAAAATCAGTAGAAAATGCTTAATTTCTATGGCCATCAATCTAATTCTTGATGTGTCCCTCTCACCTTTGTTTGTGCTCATGCTTGAAATTGAACACTGAGGACATAGACAATAGAAACCTCAGTGAAGCTTACTATCTCTGTGGTCTGTTATTGGGAGGCTTATTGGTTCCTCGAATTATCAATATTGGAGGGACTGGGTTTCCTTGAATTAACTCTTTCTTTGTCTTTTTTCTGTTTATTTTATTTATATTTCGTTATGAACAATTTGTGTTCGTATATAAAAAAAACCCCGTTTTTCTCTCTGAGGTCCCGTATGGAGCCTCTCCTCCCAAAATCCAAAAACACCCCACCACCACTTACCCAGCCACCCATTACCCAGCAACCCTCCCTTCCTGTCGACGCCGGTGACGGCGAGAAGACAGCAGAACAACATCCTACCGGCCTCACGCCACAGATTCTTCAAAACCCTACTGAACTCGGACATGAAAGGGGCTATCGGACCAAAACAGAGTTTGACCCCTCTCCGGCCATCAGACCTCCAGACGCGCCTGACCGGCGGCCTGTGCAGGCATTTCCGACGCCGGGGGGCGCCTCTCCGGCGCCGGACCTGCCGGCGCGTGTGGCCCACGCGCCGGCGCCGGAAAAGCTGGCTCTCCAGCAGAACTTCCCCACACGACGAGCCTTTATTTTGTCGTCGGATATGCCGTTTCGCCATAATCAAAGGCACAAACAGGTGGATGCATATGGTATGGTGTTTAATCAACGCTTTAGAGTTGAGACGAAGGAGTTTGAGGTGTCTATTAACGAATCAGGTATTGTTCGGATCATAGAGAGGGGCTCGAGGATGTCAACCACTATTTATATGGGGAAGTATGGTGCACTATGGATGGTAAATATGGTGGATAAGTTGAGAGCGGCGAGTAAGTCGGAGGAGTTTGTATCCAAGTTTACCGAGTCACCAAGGGCTTTTTTGGCACAACGTTGTGCGAATAGCCGCGGTAGGTATTTGACAATTTCATAGTATGGAGAGAGGCGTCGGATGGGAGTTGTGATGGTTCCGGAAGGTGTGGATGGGGAGGGATGGGCAACGTTGACTCGGGTGTTTAGGGCTGCTGTCGATTCTTTTGTTGTGAGAGATAAGGCTAGACGTCGAGCGATTTATGAAAGACATAGACAAGGGATGACTTATAAGTGACGCAAACTTACGTACGAACATCGCGTAAAATTGATCAACGGGGGCTAGTGCGTAATGACAAGATGTATCAAGCGAGGGAATATGACGATCATCTTTCGATGCCTAAGTCTACAGGGAGACATGCAGAAAGTTCACATGGTGGCACATTGAATAGTGTTGAAATAGGGGCTCGAGTCCAGGCATTGAAAGACGAGTTGGATGACTTAATCAGGCTAATGGGATGTGGAGTGCGAGGGAGTCCCGGGGTACTCTACGTCATAAGTGTGGGGTTGGTGTGGATGAACCCCTAGCTAATGACAGCTCAAATAGCGAGCTTTGGTTCCTAAGGAGGCATCATTTGAATGTAGCTCGTATTAAAGACAAGCAAGTGGGTAACTAAGACTAGTTGCACGTCTCGAAAGTGTCACGACGATTTATTCTGGAAAAGACGATGGGATCGAGGTGGTGAAGTTGGATACAGATGAGGAAGCTTCGGGAACCGCAACAAATCGAAATGTGACAGTCTTGAAAGAACATGAAGAGACACGGGCGACAGTTATGGTTGAGAACACATATCACAGAAGGCACGTTAAGTCCCTAAAAGAAGTAGAAGTAGGGATTGAGAATGCTTTGGTGTTGTGGGTTGATGGCGGCCAGGAGGAGGGGATCGAAGACGAGGATGTCCATGTGGAGGAGACAGAGGGATTTTCGTATGAACCTTTGGAGTGTTGTCATGTAGAGGAAACAACGAAGGTGCATGCGATTGAAGCAGGACCCCAACCTTCAAATTGGGTCCTTCAAAAAATGCAGGAGTTCAGTAAGTTGGTTGGAGTGTCCTGCAATGGATTTGAAAGTAAACTCATACAAATATTTGAGGAGTTGGAGGCTAGTAGGGGGCAGGGGATGTGTACACCAAGCGGGAAAGCTAGAAGGAAGGGCGTCCGCGAGCTTAAGCGGCTCGAATGGTCAGTAAATTACGGTGCTAAGGGTGGTGAGGCTAGGAAAGTATTGCTGGGAAGGGATGACGGAGCGTTCAAATGACTCCAAAACTTATTAGTTGGAATGTGAGGGGGCTTAATGAGGCCGGGAAAAGGTTAGGTATTCGAAATTTGTTAAGGGGATGGAGGGCTGAACTAGTATGTTTGCAAGAAACTAAGTTGGAGTTTGTCTCGAGGGCTGTGGTTAGTAGCTTATGGGGAGGACAACATGTAGGATATCAGTTTTTGGGGTCATCGGGGGCATCAGGAGGCATGCTTATCATGTGGGACACTAGAGTTTATGATATGGAGGATGTTAGCGTTGGGTCATATTCGCTTTCGCTCTCGTTTAGGAATATTGGGGATGGATTCCAGTGGATGTTTATAGGAGTTTATGGTCCTAATTCAAATGAGAGTAGAGGGGGCTTGTGGGATGAGTTGACTGGTATGATGGCTTGGTGGAATCTCCCAACGTGCATTGGGGGTGATTTCAACGTGGTTCGATTTCCTACTGAAAGGTCGAGTGGTGGGAGACTAACTAGGGCTATGAAGGATTTTTCAGATTTTATTAGGGAGAATATGTTGGTGGATATGCCGATGTTTGGGGGAGACTTTACTTGGTCATCTAATCGGGACCAACCTGTGCTATCTCGTATAGACCGGTTTCTGGTTAGCGGAGAGTGGGAGGCTAAGTACTCAGATGTTACTTAGAGGAGATTGGGGAGGGTGTACTCTGATCACTTTCCTATTTTGTTAACTGGGAATACTGGGGGTAGTGGTTTGAAGCCTTTCAGGTTTGAGAAGATGTGGTTAAAAGTTGAAGGTTTTGGGGAGCGAGTACGGAATTGGTGGACTTCCTATGATTTTCGGGGGTCCCCCAGTTATGTGTTGGATCATAAGTTGAGGGCGTTAAAAAGGGATTTAAAGAGGTGGAATGAGGAGGTGGTGGGCAACGTGGACTTTCGTAAAGTTCAGTGCCTTTCAGACATAGAAGAGTTGGATAAGCTAGAGGAGAGGCGAGGGTTGGATGGGGAGGAGAAGGAGAGACGTCGAGTATTAAGGGCAGAGTTAGTAAGTTTGGTGGAAATGGAGGAGATTGCTTGGCGCCAGAAATCCAGGGTCACGTGGTTGAAAGAGGGAGACAAATGCACTAAGTTTTTCCATAGGCTTGCCAATTCTAACAAGCGGAATAATTCTGTCACAATGTTGGAGGTAGATGGGGTTACTTATGAGAATCCACAGGATATTGGGACCCATATGGTGAACTTTTATCAGAACCTATATCGGGAGCAATTTGAATGGAGGCCGGAGTTGGAGAGATTGGAGTTTTCTACTATTACGGAGGAGGATGCCGGTTGGTTGGAGAGACCATTTGGTGAGGATGAAATTAAGGAGGTCGTGTTTAGTATGAATGATGATAAGGCTCCAGGACCAAACGGGTTCTCGTTCTCATTTTATAAGGCGTGTTGGGAGGTGGTGCAACAGGATATTGTTGATGTTTTCACTTACTTCTTTGAGCGTGGCAGGTTTCTGAGGAGCTCCAATGCAACATTTATTGTGCTGATCCCTAAGAAACCGGGAGCAACTGATATTAAGGATTTTCGCCCTATTAGTGCGGTGTTGGGGTGTACAAGATTATAGCAAAAGTTTTGGCAAATAGACTCAAGGCGGTGCTAGGGAAAGTGGTGTCTAAGTTTCAGAATGCTTTCGTGAAAGGTTGTCAGATTTTGGATTCTGTACTTATAGCGAATGAATACATCGACTGATCGCGCTAGGGATCCCAGGGATGCTATGCAAGCTCGATATTGGAAGGCTTATGATCACGTGAGCGGGGGTTCCATACGTATATGCTTAGGAGATGTGGATTTGGGGATAAGTGGTGTAAATGGATTGATTACGTATCTCTACCGTATCATTTTCGCTTTTTAGTCAATGGTACCCCAGGGTTACTTTCGGAGTAGCAGAGGGCTAAGCGAGGGGATCCATTGTCTCCATTCTTGTTTGTGATTGTAATGGAAGCCTTGATAAGATGCTCGAAACGGCGGGAGAATTTGCTTACTGGGATTTATTAATTGGTCGATCGAGGTGTCCCACTTGTTATTTGCGGACACACCATTTGATTTTGTGACGCAGTTGAGGAGCAAGTCAGGAACTTACGTAGGTTGCTCTTATGTTTTGAAGCGGTGTCGGGATTGAAGGTTAATCTGGAGAAATCCGAGGTTATTCCAGTAGGGGAGGTCACTAATGTGGAGGAACTGGCTATTATATTGGGTTGTAAGGTTGCGCAGCTACCTATGTCGTATCTTGGACTCCCTTTAGGGGCGCGATTTAAAAATATTAACATTTGGAATGCTATTGTGAAGAAAGTGGAAAGGAGGTTAGCGGGGTGGAAACGTATGTATCTCTCGAAGAGTGGTCGTCTTACTCTCATTAAATCTACTCTATCAAATATCCCTACTTATTTTATGTCACTGTTTTCCATTCTGCCGCAGCTGCAGCTATGATTAGAGAGGATTCAAAGGGAATTTCTTTGGGCGGGGGTTGGGAGAGGAGAGGAAGCGCATTTGGTTAAATGGGGAGTTGTCTGCTCTCCAGGTGAGGATGGGGGGTCTCGGGTTGAGGAGGCTTACTTTGTTTAATAAGGCATTATTAGGCAAATGGCTGTGGCGGTTTGGTGTGGAGAGGGAGAGTTTCTGGAGAGAAATCATTGAGGCGAAGTATGGCGTGATGGAGGGGGGATGGTGTTCGGGTGAGGGTCGCGGGTCTCACGGGGTGAGTCTATGGAGGTATATTCGACGAGGATGGAATGACTTTCGAAATAGCTTGACTTTTGTAGTAGGGAATGGTAATAATATCAGATTTTGGGATGATTGTTGGTGTGGAGATATACCGCTAAAGTTGGGGTTCCCTTCCTTGCATCGCATTACTATGAGGCCTTCTGCTATGGTGAATGACGTTTTAGCCATCCACAATGGGAGTCGCGGTTGGAATATCACTTTTCGTAGGGAGTGCAGGATTGGGAACTGGATGACTATGCTTTGTTTCTAACGGATTTGTATGAGGTGCAAATTCGGGTAGGAGAGGATGATGTAGTAGCGAGATGGAGTGGGCACGGAATGGTATTTTTTTCGGTTCGCTCTTATTTTAGTTCTCTCGTGGGACTGTGGAGAGTTCATTCCCTTGGATGATGGTGTGGCATTGCAAATTGCTCCCCAGCGGGTGGCATTTTCTTGTGGGCGGTTGTGAGGGGACAAACATTAACGATGGATAATCTCCGAAAAAGAGGCTTTTATGTTACCGAGTGGTGCTATATGTGTGGGAGTGATGGGGAGACGCATGACCACTTGTTCATTCACTGTGACGGTGTCCGTTGGTTGTGGAATAGCGTTCTGGCTTCTCAACATATAGATTGGGTGTTGCCAAGACGTATAGAGGACGTGTTACGGG
The DNA here is from genome assembly GCA_035079005.1 of Fraxinus americana. Lineage (NCBI taxonomy): Eukaryota > Viridiplantae > Streptophyta > Magnoliopsida > Lamiales > Oleaceae > Fraxinus > Fraxinus americana. The sequence continues at coordinate 31,521 of CM068722.1, read as the reverse complement.
CATGGAGGAGGAAATTTCGTGATAAGAATAGTAAGTTAGTATGGAATCTTATCCCGGGATGCATTGTTTGGTGTGTGTGGAGGGAAAGGAATAACCGATGCTTTGAAGACCAAACACGGAACACGGAGCAATTTAGAGAATTATTTTATCTGACTTTGTATACTTGGTTTAATGCAGCGACTAGCAATCCTATAGAGGGGCTGCCTAACTTTATATCTTTTCTTTCTTGTTTAAACTGATTATACACTTCCCGTGTATTCTCCTTTGATTAATAAAATTTTTCCTGATTATCTATAAAAAAAAAAACATTTTGAGCAACAAGTGGAATGTTTGGGGATGATTGTTGAAGTTATATCTAATATTCAAAAAGAACTTCGTTGCAAACTCAACGAATAGATGTGAAGTTAATATCCTCATCAAGTAGTTGCTTAGAACGTGCCGTTAAAGAATCGATTTTGCATTAGCAGAATTTCGAAGAAAGTTAATTAGACGATGCAGGCATAACTAGGAATCCATGGAAATTTTGAGTTCAACTTCTTGGCTTATCTCATATTATCAACATTGCCACAATGTTCATTCCATTCTAGTACCGGACCAACATATTAGAAAAAATAATGTTATTCATCTCCATTGGTGCTAAGCACCGCTCTAGGTGGTAATTACATGAAATTAAATGATATATTTAGTTGAATGCAAGGTCATATGATTCGTTTAATTGATCCTATAAAATTTAGCCACCTAGATTGATGCTATAGCACCATTGTTGCTAGATAGCATTATTGTACCGAAAAATCTGAGTTTGATCGCGGCAGAAACATTAGCTAAAGCTTGAATTGGATGCAAATTAGTTTTCTCACAACAGCCTGAAAAAATGGTGCAAGTAAATAATTAGGATCAGTATCTTCCAAGTTACTCCCTCTTTAACTTGTTGGCAACCACCAGGCCACATCATCACCAAAGACAAGATACATATGGCTATAGCTATCTTCAACTGAACATATAAAAGCTGAGATTGAGAATTGATCATCTTCAAACCGAATAAAAAAGTAAAAGTCTTTGAATTAGTCTAAGGTGGTTTTGTTATTTGTGATTTTTGGATGGTTATATTCAAACAACATGTTTTCATAAATACACCACATTTTAATTATATTAAAGGTCGTTCATTAACTTTTATTCATTATCACACTAATATCATTTACTTTTTATTCATCACATTCTTATTTTTGACATTTTATTAATTAGAAAATCCTGTCCTTCATTCAAAAATATTGTTAAAAAATATAATGGGCAAATGAATCTTTTTGTTCTATCTTAAAGAAAATTTTGGAGAGAAACCATTATCAGAAACAATTTATGTTAATTTGAGAATATGATACGATACATAAATGTGATAATGAGTAAAAGCTTATGAACCTTTCTTGTAATTAAATAGTTGTGTAATTATTAAAAACTTTGATGTTATATATTTAGCTGTAATTTTATTCTAGTTAGTTTAGGAGTTAGTGAAGGATGGGAGGTTGATTAATGCTCCTAAATATTAGGGAAACAGGTTGATTTTCTTGTATTTATACCAAATCAAAGAATGAATAAAATGTCGGCAAATTATTTCTGCTAATTTGTAGTTTGCAATATTAGTTCCTCGAATTACCAATATTGGGAGGTCCGATTTTATCGAATTATCCCATTCTTCGTCTTTTCTTCTTTTATTTGTTTATTTTTCATTACGAGCAATTTGTGTTTGCAAAATGGTCATAAATGAAATCCTATTTACAAGCACGAATACGATTTTATAAGAATAAATAATATAGTTATATATCGTATCTATGATCATAAATCGAAGCTTATAAGCTCTTTGTGCTTACTATCCCAAACAATATTATACAGTAGCAACAAATGTTAAAACTCCTAACCTGAAAGAAACACAGCAGTGGGATAAATCATAATATCCTAAAAGAAGTAGGTGCATGAAGTAGCTATCAGCATTTTTAATTTTTGGACAGAATTAACTAATGACACTTGTGGACCGATAAGGATCCATTAACTGGATTTTAGAACTTTTGGATTTCACTAATATTAATTTGGGATTTTATATTAATTTCCTGGGACATTTTTGGATTTGCCCAAATTTTCTGAGGTAAACCTAACTTCTTAACCTTTGGTTGACTGCTCATGAAAAGGATTAGGTAAAACATTTTGGCATGGTATTAGATTTTGATGTCTCAGGTTTTATTTTGTTGTTCTACGATCTGATATTTTCTTTTATGTCTCGTTTCTTTATACGGTGCTGTAAAAAGCTTTCATATACGAAGCTACCATGGGTTGAGCACCTTGATATGTACCAGATTTAATGTACAGTTAGTCGTAATTTGAATTCAATAAGTGCCATTTGGCAGATCTGGTAACTATAGATCTTAAATTACTCGTTGTGAAGAGTCTATCCCGATTTGCCTAGGCAGACCTCTCTTTCTCATTCTTTGTGCTACTAAGGAACCCCATATTTTTGCTATGCCTTTGATTAATGAAGTTTCTGCTGCACTTTTAAGTACACTGGATTCTGATTATTGACCTGTCTTTCATGCTCAGACTAAGCTATACACCGAGGACTGGATTGGATTGAAAACCTTGGATGATGCTGGAAGGGTGAAGTACATAAAAGTAGCAGGAAATCATCTTGGAATCTCCAAAGATGATATGAAGAAGTATGTTGTTCCTTATTTGGATGATGCATCAAAAAAAGGCCATGCGGAGGAAGCTCATGCCAGCACAGTGAAAAACCAGAACGAGGGATCAGTGGAGATAATATCTGACTCCTCATATTATAGGTGGCCATCGCCAATCAAGAGCTTCTTTGGAGAACTGTGTGGCATTACTAAAGACGAGTAACTGTTTCACTCATATTTCCGATCATAGAAACTAATGCAAACACGTGTCTGTATTAATTGAGTTATGTAAACAATGCGGGTCTCAAAGTTTGGCTGAGATACTGTCTTGTACAGTAGTAAATGGATTCCTCGAACATAAATATATGTAGTCCACATGTTTGAATTTGATGGGTGCATGATGGTAATTTGTGGGTTCAACGAACCTAGATCCTATGTTATTAGTTCAATTCATCGTCTGCGTCATCTACCTAACAGGAAAAAATAGACAAATGTGAATTTTTTGGAATGCGGTGTAAGATCTTTACAACATCTGTTTATGCTCTAATTCATTGTTTGACCAGTGCATCAGACTAAATGTATTAATAAAACTGTAGAGATAAAAAATTTGAGTGCAATCGGTCTAATGACTCAAAACAAACATCAAAAATCAATCAAACATAACAACTTCGTCTAATCATTTAGGCTAGCTACGAGTTGGTGCCTTTGAGCTAATCATTAAGGCAGCCTTCAAATTGGTGCCTTCAAATTCTGCTTTCCCAGTTGGATAATGTTGGGCAGCGTGCGTTTTTGGTAGCAAGAGTTGCCAAAACTGGTATCATAATACTGCATAAAGCAGTCAACTGTGCTGGTTTTTTACAGCGCAGATTTTATTTCCCAATTGAGTAAAACCCAGCTAACCATGAACCTGAATCTTCAATAGCAAATCAAAGCTGCAGACCCGGTTTCCATCCTTACAAGCTGCTGACTTGAATCTGACTTGAAATCACCCAAGAAAAACTGACCACTAATCTGGCCGAAATTTGAAGCTCCAAGAAACTTGAAATCTTCAAAATCAAAAGTGCTGTCTAGAAGTAGAAAACCTCCAGACGAGTGGCTAGGAGTAAGAACTCAATTTGTTGAAACTTGGACTCATGCAAGGAAACAAAGAGTATGTAATTCTGCCTGAGTTCTAAGAAATACAAGCAAGGGATAGGCTGAAATTCAAAAAACAATTTGGGAAAGTTTTTGAATTAAGGCCAAACAAAGTACAAAAAAATTGAATTTTTTGCCAAAAATTTAACCCATTTCTTTAATGAGAACTAGTGTCCATTCAAAATCAATCCAGAGATGTGATAGAAAACGAAATATAATGAGAAGAAGAAGATGGAGAAGAGAGCAAGAGACCATTGAATGTCTACATCTTTATTGAATTGATTGATATTGAATACAAAGCATATGTCCCTATTTATAGGGAAATTACATTGATAGAAAAGGTAAATATATTGTGAATCAAATTAAATCAAAGTGATTAAGGTAAATATAAAAATCAAATAAAGATAATATCAATCAAGATAATATTGATTTGATATTATCTTCAATACTCCCCCGCAAACTCAAGGTGGAGAACTTCGGAAGCTTGAGTTTGGAATTTGATAGGAGTCTTCATTATTAGAGACTTAGAATGTTGCAGACTGTCTTGATCAATTGTAGTGCCATCACTTGTAGGTGCTGGAGTGAAGGCCAAAACCCTGTGGCCATGGCCCTGAACGGTGGGCAAAAAGCTTGCAAAAACAAGAACTAAACTTGCAAGGACACCAAAAGAAACCTGAAGAATCTCTGCCATTTTCTTTGCCATGAGAAGAGGCTTGACTAAAGAAGATTTTGGGGTGATCAGCAGATTGAAGATAATATGGGGAAGATAAATCAATGATGGCTTTGATAGTGCCATCAACAAAGTAGAGAAGTTGGCAGAAGAAGTTGTAGCCATGGGGAAGGAAGCAGGAAATTCTGCTTACTGGAAGAAGTTAGAAGAATTTGGCAGAAGAAGTTATAGCCATGTTGAAGGAGGCAGGAAATTCTGCTTACTGGAAGAAGTTGGAAGAATTTGGCAGAAGAAGTTGTTTTGCTGGAAGAAGAAGTTCCTTGCTGGAATCATAAACTGGAAGAAGTTGATTTTGCTGTGATTCTTGGTTTTTTTTTTTTAATTATGGCAGATGAAGACATTCGCGATGAATTTAAGTATAAAGTTAAACATGGAAAGGAAGTGTTTGTTAGCCGACATCACAAGAACCACAAGATCAAAGTTGGAACCATAATACGATTTTTAGTCAAGAGCTTTGATGAAGAGATACTCCACATTTCTGGATCTTTGGTTGCTGCCAATACGGGATGTGCGCAATGGTTAGGTACAAATTTGGAAGAATGGTCTCAAGCTGACAGTACTACTAGGAAGAGGAAAGATAGAGATGAGAAGGAGCAAAAGACAGCAGATGACAAATTAATGGCCAGTAGGGATATGCCTTCCTTGAAAAAAGATGATAGAATCAAGATATTATCTTCAACCATGAAATTGTGTTGGCGGAAGTTTTGATCATTTCACAGAGTTGTGGCAGAACATGAATTACTAATGTATCCACAAAAGTCCACATTAATGGCGGCGTGTTTGAAAAACAAAGGGAGCAAATTGGGCCACCATTGATGAACATGGAAGTGTCTTCCTGTTGGATAAATTATGCCTCATGACAGAACCGTAAATCCATCCAATTGGGTAAATTGTAGTGGTGACAGATGCAAACCTCTCTAGCCACTTCAACATTCCACCATAGCCATACCATATAGGACAAATGTCGGCTAAAAAAAAAACAACAGATCCCAAGCAAAAGGAATTTTTTTTTTTTTGCGAGTTTAACCCAAGACGAAGTTAAACTTGCTCTGATAAATAACGAAATACAATGTAGAAAGAAGAAGATGGAGAAGAGAAAGAGAGCAAGAGATTCAATAATGACTACATCTTTATTGATTGAATTGACTGATGAATACAAAGCATATGTCCCTATTTATAGGGAAATTACATTGATAGAAAAGGTAAATATATTGTGAATCAAATTAAATCAAAGTGATTAAGGTAAATATAAAAATCAAATAAAGATAATATCAATCAAGATAATATTGATTTGATATTATCTTCAATAAGATGGACGTTGGAATTTTCCACCTAGTCCTGGCCGTTTGAGATCTTCAAATGAATGTCCAGAGGTTCTCCATTGGTCAAATAAACCTTTCCATGATGTCCACAAATATAGTTTTCTAGAATTTCATCACGTAGAGTGATATGAAAAGAAGTCATCGAGTTTAAAACCCACGAGTCAATAGAGGCGTTAAGTGTCAAAAGCATCTTGTACTTCTTTTTAGGACTGTCCGTGGGTCGGTTCGGTTTTGAAGAGATCCGAACCGATCCAAAACTTTCGGGTATTTAATAAATGGACCCGTCGGGTCCAAATATGATTATGGAACCTTTCGGGTTCGGTTCCGTTAGGTTCGGTTTGGGTCGGTTCGGGTCTATTCGGTTCCGTACTATAATCAATTTTTTTAATATTTACAGCAACACTATATAAATACAACTAATGACATTTCATTCGTAACTTTTACAAATTAACGTATCCCAATTCAAAAACATATAAATAATTAGCCGTCCAATAAGATTAATTCAGTGCATACAAATACCAAAAAGTAGATATTAATATTATAGCAAAACTACATAAAATATATTCATTTGTTTCAAATTAAAATGGGCTAATGTGTTTTAAAAATGATTTGGGCTTTAAATTAAAATTATGAAATAATCTGATTTATTTAATTAATTTGCTAATTTGTATAGAAAAAATAAAATAATTTAATCGATTCAATATAAAAAATAAAAAAAAATTTTAGTTTCGGTTCTTATTCAATTCTTCGGTTTTTGGTCTGGACCCGAGATCCGACCCAAACCCATCGGTTCTCGATTCGGGTACCCATTCGGATATTTAATTTATGAAGAACCGCTTGATTCGGGACTTTTGGACACCCATACTTCTTTTATTGCAACATTGGCTGCATCATTTCTATTTTCCTCAATCTTTGTTGCTTAAGGATTCCTTCCGTTCGTATGATTGATGTAGTTATCCATAAAATTCAAAATCTGTTACAAAGGACTTCGTGAGCTCTTTGAGACAGTATAAAAGACATAGATTAAGGAGCTAGGGACGCCACTTGAAAATGATTCGAAATGTGCCACATTGAATTTGAAAAGTAGCTTATTTTCTATAAGTTATATCTTTGGACACGTGGAAATACATGCAAGACATTTGCTTGTGATTTTGGAATATAATATTATGTTTTTTTGGTGAGTTATTAGTATACATTGTAAGTGTTATGTCCTATGTCCATTCAATTTTGGACATAGACACTCTTAATATATATAATTGATGCACTTCGTTTATGGTAGATCTATTATTTAATTGAATCAATATTCTAATAAATTAAATAATAGGATTCATATATTCAAGTTTTGGTAATTTGTTAATCACGAGAAGTTGTGATTGTGAAATACAAATTACATATGACTGAATCTTATATCATCCGTGGTCGTAAGTAATAACGAGATACGTATATCGTTATTATTGATAGGTCATCACATGTGACATTTCTTACTTGCGAAGTAAGTAGTTGATCTCACAAATTAAAGTGTGGTGACATTTAAATGAACACGTTAATGTTTTGTTATAGAACAAAAAATTGGAGACCCCCTGGGACGATTCCACATGGATAACTAATTGAGTGTCAGTTGTTAATCTCTAACGTTCAGTGTGGAATTGGTCATTCGACTTGAGGTCATCATATAAGGACAATCATACTTTGATGATATTGGATGTTACTCTACCAAGAGTCGTCAATAAGACATCTGATAAGTACATTTTTGTTTACTTATTAAGGTCATATTGCTTAATTTTTGTGTCTTTTTAGTATTGGATTTTACTTAATTTAGGTTAATTTCAAACAATTGGAAAAGAAAGAAGGATCAATTGGCCAATGGATGGAGGCTTGGGGACTAATATGCATTTGAGTAAAAGTTAAAGCACTAAGATTGAAGTAATTTGATGTGGAAGACCAAAATTGAAGAAATAATGAAGAAAATGGTTGAAAGGAAAATTCGCGAAATTTTTATAATTGGGCATCCGCCCAGTTACGCCCGACCCTATACTTCAATAACAGAAGTTAATTATTATGCTTGGGTGGCCACCTCATTTTTCTACTAGGCGCCCTCTAAGGCAAAGTCGGGAAAAAAATTCTATTTCTTTCTAAATTCAATTCCAACAAGGAAACTTCCGTTTGAGCCATGATATGCACGATTTTTGGAGATCCTTTGGGACTCTTTAGAGGGATATAAATAGCAACTCTCAAAAAATAATTAGGGTGTGGAGAATTAATTGCAAAAGAAGACAAATAACACATTAAGATCAAATCCAAGAAATTCAAGATTGAATTCAAGAATTTTCGGGTGATGAACAACATTTATATCTTTTGCTTTATTCTTCACAATATGTTAGACTAGATTTCTTTGTTTTAGGAGAATGATGAACCATGTAATATGAGTTTTTAATTTTTAGTTTTATTTATTTGACATTAAAAACACGTTTTTGATATAGAATGATTTATATGATTTTATTTTCTCCACAATTATTGTGCACGGTAGTTTTGTGAATGTGGTGACTTATTTTTTGAATTCGAAAGAAGGAAAATATGGTCGACATATATAAATTATCATAGGATCTGATAGGGGATATAAATATACCGCTATGCCTTATGTGAATTTTCAAGTGTTCATACAAATTTATGCACTTTTATATGTTTACATCCATTATAAAAATCTAGTTGAGTCATATATAAAAGTATGTTTAACATTATTTGAGAGAGATTGTTAAATAAAATAGGAACATTGATTCGTTAAAATTCAATCGTGTTGTCAATATGTAAACCTAGAGTTAAAACTGATTATTGCATTGAAAGTTTGGGATCCTAGTACGTTTGTCATTTATTAAATTAATTAATTTGCATTTAGAATAATTTACATTTAATTTAGTTAATTTACTCATTATTGCATAAGTAGATTTATTCATAATTTTGTCACAACAAATACATCACATCATTCTTGTTTCGGTTAAGGTCGTGATAATTAAAATTGAACTAATCAATCTCTATGAGACGATACTTGGACTCAAAATTCAATTTATTACTTGTTAATGAACTGTACACTTACGGTGATTCTAATTCAAAATCTAATTTTGTGAACAAGTTTTTGGTGCCGTGCCGAAGATTGAGTTTTAGTTTGATTTTATTTACTTTGACACTAATTTGGACTTCTACATGTATTCTTGTATTGTTATTTTTGTTCAATTTTAGTTTTTTTCCTCTCTTTTTCAGGATATATAAAAGAAAAAAATAGCAGGATAAAAGATGACTATGGTCGATTTCAACAAAATGCTTGTATGTGACTTTATCATAAGACAACAACAATTGACAACTCAAGAAATTGACGAGGGAGAGATGCTTGTGGGAGATTTTATTATAGGACAATGACTATGTAATATAAAAGCACAATGTGAACTTGATGAAACTGTAATCGGTGATTTACCCGTTGCATTATTTCTTTCACCACAATTTGATGTGGGTGATTTGCCTATGAGATTATTTCTCCTGCCGGTTATTAATGGACATCAATTAAGGGAATCACGTCAATAGGACTTTTTACAAATACAACAAGAGAAGGAAACTCTCCATTAAGATGTCATTATTTCTTTGCCAAAAGTCTTGAACATGAACGTTGAACTCGAGAAAACTTCAATTGAAAAAGAGAAGCATCAAAAGATCGAAAAATTAATTATAACAGGCGAAAAATAACTCGTAGCATTCAAAGAAGAGGAAATCTTTGACTTCATCATTTGCTCAAATATGGAGTATGTGATTAAACCTTATGAGGAGATTGAGGTGTATATTGTTGAGTTCGAAATGGATGATGATGGGAAGTCATACTTCTTGAAGAATGACAAGACGAAAATTTGGACGAAAGTTGTAAGATGGAACAAAGTCAAATTAAGCAAGCTAAGCAGGACCTCTAAAGCCATATTCAAAGTGTCATGATACACTTGTACAAAAGTCGAGCTTGAGACTATAAATGGAGCGCTTAATGGGAGGCAACCCATTTTTCTATCCATTTCTCCTTATTTTGATTAATTATTTCATTACAAGTAGTTTTAAGGATTGCATTAATTTGGAAATTCATGCATTTAAACAGTTTTTAACACATTTTATGCAGTACTTTAAGATTTGCATTAGTAACTTAGGCATGTTTACTTATTGAGTTCATTTTATGTAGGCTCATAGTTAACATCCTAGCATTATGTTAAGTTTACATTGATGTGATATGCATTTTTAAGGTTGCATCTAAATTTCGATCTTTTTAATGTTAGAAGATTAGAATTTTTTGGGGCGTGAATACATTACAAATATTTAAACCTACAAAAGATTGAAGCCTAGCAACAAAGAAAAGTGGTGGTCGTTATGACATCTCCCAACCAGACCAACTTAATCATTCTACCTATCCACATCTACCTCGGGGAGTTTATGATCCTTTACTCCTTTATTTGGTTTATCTGTGTTTTTACATTGGGGACAATGTAATCTTTTTGTTTGGGGGTGGGAGTAAGTATTTGGAGAATTAGGATATTTGTTGCTTGCTTTTCAACTGCTTATCGGGTTTGTATAACTAATTTAATCAAAAAAGAAATTGGAAGGAAAAAAAAAATCAAAAATAGCGTCTAGTATAGTGTTGAACGACTTGTCGCCTGTGATGATATTTGTTTGAATTGAGTATAACTTTAGCTAGAATTGAACAACATTGAGTCTTATGCTTTTACTTGAGTGCTTATGCATGTTAGACTTGTTTACTTGTGCACATAGCCATCATTGACTTATCACTTATGTTTGAGCATGACTTGATTATGTGGATTTCATTGCTGATGTGTTGACCTAATTTTGAATAAAATCCCCAAATCCTTTATATAGAAACCAAATTGCTAAAATGTAGTTTGGGGGTGGGAAGGTACTAGCTTGTGTTCATAGAAGTTTGATGATTTGGAGTTCTTGGATTAGATCTTTGTTTGAAGAAGTTTGAATTAAGTAGTCTAGAGAGGGCAGAGACTAATGTTAGAAGTGGAATCCCATATCAAAAGAAGATGGGATACATCTTACACTTCTCTTCGTAACTTTTATGACTCGAGTTATTAAACCTGCTCGGGTATCTAAAACCTGGTGCCCTATGGTCATCTGACTTGGGAGTCATCGACTTAACGCTCGTTACATAGGTCATTAGTTTAATTGAAAGAAGTCTTACAAATAAGATGTTAAAGAAAAAAGAGTGTTGTTTTTTTTTTTTTTTAATATCGCAAGTGTACGATATCGTAACAAGTAATATAGTGGACCTTTGAGTCAGGATTATCGTTCCCACGAGGACTATATTTTAAGACTTAATCTAATTTTTCTTAAATCCTATTTGACAAAGCAAGTAAATATTTATGATGATTGTGATTTTTTTTCCTAACTACTTTTGACTAATTGAAAATATAAAAAAATTGCAAACAATTGATAATTGAATAAACAAATATGTGATGAATATTTGAGAATAATAATTTCATCTATTGATCACCTTTATATTTAATTCAAGATTCACAACCTAATGTAGTGTTCGATCGAATTCTTCTATTGTATTCAATTTACCTCTCTCGAGTTCTCATTGAGCCTATTTAACTAATTCAATTCCATATTTCTATGCAAATCAATTTTAGTTAAACGAAACACTAGATCTAAGAATTCAAATTATGATCGCAATAATTAATATAGGTATCTCTACACGTTATACTAATTTACCGAATTTTATTATATGGTCTAAATCTCAAACTCACCTATCGGTTCGTAATAAATTAACTTAATCATCAAATTATTGATCATGTAATTTAATGCATTAAATTTATAATAAAATCAACACATAGATAAATAAACCACATAAATCTTGAATATAAAAATAAAGTATCACAAGTCGACTAAATTGTTTTCCCTAATATAAAAATTAGTTATTCATACTGGAAGAATAAAAACAAGAAAAAGTGGAAAGAAATTGCCAAATATTGACCAAATGTAAAAATTTCTAGTGTTTGCAACTTTCTTTTCTTTTTCTCTTTCCTCTTTCTTCTTTCTTTTTCTGCCATTTTTTTCTTCTCTGCACAGTTTTCTTGCTTTGACTTTTTCTTGTTCTCTTTCTTCTTTTTTTCTTCCCTTCTTTTCTCTCTCTCTCTCTCTCTTTTATCTTCTTTCTCTTTTCTCTTTCCTGTAGCCGTTTTTCTGCCTGCAATTCGTCTCTGTTTTTTCTTCTTTTCTGTGCGTCCCCCCTCCCTCCTTCTTTCTTTCTTCTGTATGTGTATATATATAGGATAAATCCCCTCAGCTGCCAATGAATTTAAGTTTAATTAGAATTACAAGCTAATTGAGGTCCTAATCCTATTGAATGAGGCCCATTATCACAATATAAATCTTAGCCACCAATTTCTTTCTTCCCAGGAGTCCACGTGTTTTTTTTTTAAATTCCAATCCAAGCCATCCCCTCTTTAGAATAAATGCAATTCCGTCCTTCAATTTTTATAGTGTAGACTTTAACCTCCAAAATTGCAGATTTCATTCAATGTCGGCATTCTTTCTTTTCCAATTGCTTCGAAATAATAATTTGATGATATAAAAATTTAGTATTTTGATCCAAATAAGTACACAAATTGCACTTATCAAAGAGCAATCAAAATATATTCATAGTGCAAGCAAGAAAAAGAGATTTAGATTATCAAAAGTGAGAAGTGCCCGATAAAGATTTCAAGATTTGAACTCTAGAAACTGACGGTGTAACTTTGGGAAATTTTTACCATCTCTCTTCTAAGTTTACAAGTATCTAATTATGATCACTTTGTGTGAAAAAAACAATTTAAAGATTATTAGGAACCCACATGTGTGAAGAATACCTCGAGATTGGAGAAAAGATCATAAAGAGTGTTTCTACACGAGAGGTGTGAGGAAAAATTGACCACGAAGGGATTGAGATTATGATTAAATCAACAACACTTATTGATTGTGATTTAGTATGTGTGTGAGTTCAATATTGGCTAATCACACACACATACACTAAGTCGAGTATCGGATAAGTAAAAAAATTATTTTTGATGTTGTTTGGATCTTTCTAAAATGTTATTTAATTCGAACATGAGGCATATGGTAAGCAGTTTACCGAATTTGTTATTGAAAATTTGTTTAGGTCAGTGATATGGTTTATTTCCTAAGTTTTGTTGTGTTGTGTTTTGTTTTATTCGAGGATGAACAAACGTTTTAGTTTTGGGGGTATTTGATAAGTGTATTTTTGTACACTTATTAAGGTCATATTACTAAGTTTTTTGTGAGTAAAAGTTGAAGCACTAAGATTGAAGTAATTTGATGATGATGACTAAAATGGAAGAAAGAATGAAGAAAATGGCTGAAAATAAAATTCGCGAAATTTTTATAAATGTGCAACCGCCCAGTTATATTGGTTAGGTGGCCGCCCGACCCTATACTTCAATAAGAGGAGCCAATTTTTATGCCTGGGCGACAACCTCATTTTCTACTGGGCGCCCTCCTAGGCTAAGACGGGAAAAAAAAATTCTATTTCCTTCAGAATTCAATTCCAGAAAGAAAACTTCCTTGAGCCATGATATGCACGATTTTTGGAAATCTTTTGGGACTCTTTAGAGGGATATAAATGCCAACTCTCAAAAAATAATTAGGGTGTTGAGAATTAATTGCAAAAGGAGGCAAATAACACATCAAGATCAAATCCAATAAGTTCAAGATTGGATTCAAGAATTTTCGGGTGATGAACAACATTTATATCTTTTGTTTTATTCTTCACAGTATGTTAGGCTAGATTTCTTTGTTCTAGGAGAACAATGAACCATGTAATATGAGTTTTAAATTTTTTGTTTTATTTATTTGACATTAAAAACACGTTTTTGATATTGAATGATTTATATGATTTTATTTTCTCCACAATTATTGTGCACGGTAGTTGTGTGAATGTTGTGACTTATTTTATGTATTCGAAAGAAGAAAAACATGGTCGACATATATAAATTATCATAGGGTCCAATAGGGGATAGAAATATACCGCTATGCCTTATGTGAATTTTTAAGTGTTCATAAAAAATCATGTACTTTTATATGTTTGCATCCATTATAAAAATATAGTTGGTTCATATATAAAAGTAGGTTTTATATTATTCAAGAGAGATTGTTATATAAAATAGGAACATTGATTCGTTAAAATTCAATCGTGTTGTCAATATGTAAAACTAGAGTCGAAACTGATTATTGCATGAGAGTTTGAGCTAGTACGTTTGTCATTTATTGAACACATTAATTTACATTTAGAATACTTTACATTTAGTTTAGCTAATTTACTCATTATTGCATAAGTAGATTAATTTATTCATAATTTTGTCATAACAAATACATTACATTATTCTTGTTTCGGTTAAGGTCGCGATAATCAAAATTGAACTAATCAATCTATGTGGAACAATACTTGGACTCAAAATTCACTTTATTACTTGTTAACGAACCGTACACTTGCAGTGATTTTAATTCAAAATATATTTTCATGAACAACAGGGGATTCGTCACTCTTAGATAGTAAGAGATTATAATCTGTATTTCATTCAGTTAAGTTGATAAAGAAATTCGTGGCTAAGTTGTATTTATAAGTCGAAAAAAGTTTTCCACTGATATTGATTTAATAGTGGGATGAAAGATATGTTCGATAATTAAGATTGACACACATCTATATCTTCTAATTGATCGAATCATGTTGACGATGAGATTATAGTTTCACAGTAAATGAACAACTAATTAATTAATAAATATTGAAAGATTAATTAATTAATTGAGTTGCTTGTTAATATACCCTAATTAATGAATTGGATTAATGAATTCATATACCAAATTTGATTAATCGGATTAATTAAATACTGGACCAATTTAAGTTTAAGAGATAGACCAAGCCCACTTGGATCTTTATTAATAGGCTGCTAGATTTTGAAAAAAAAATACAACATTGCTAACATAAGAAAAGAAGAACACTTAGGATTTACGTTTTTGGGGGTTTTTTTTAATAAAGACATCCACACATCCTTAGTGACTTTTTAGGGTCTATCAAAGAGGGTCGATAGGGGTTTAAGGATAAATGGGGAAGTACTACTTCCTTATATAATAAAATCAATGTAATAAAATGAACTTAAACTACAAACCTCTAAAGTTGGGCAGTCCATGTCTGTCAATCTGTATCAATGCCTAATATGTCTAGGTAGGTCGGGTGGTCCATACTCCTGATAACTCCAGCGATCCCAACACTCTGAAGCAAGAGAATCTGCAACTTGGTTCCCTCTCTTGCTCTCATAGGTATCTGAAAAATGTTTCGAAAATGCTATTGCCCGTGAAAATATGATTGATGGTTTCAATCTCGGAACAACATTGACAGCGATAAGCCAACTGACACCCAATTCTCCTCTGAATAACCACATGTACTGGAAGAAGATCTTCCTAGAGTCTCCAATGGAAGAATGAAACCGTGGTAGACAAAATGGAGCTCTAAAGTATTAGGGTTTAGGGTTATGGGGTCTTTTTTGGTGGAAGGAGGGTGGTACTTAAGAGATTTTATTAATATGTCATCACTTGTGGTGGAGGAATACCGTGGTTACAATTGAAATCAAGCAAAGCAATGAATGGGGAAGTACTACTTTCCTTACAACAAAAGTAAAGTAAAGCAGTAAAAAAAGAAGTACTATTTCCCTTACAGCTAAAGTAAAGTAAAGTAATAAAAAAAGAAGTACCACTTCCCTTACAAAAAGTACAAATGTAAGCAAAAATAAAAGTAAAGGCAAGATACAAATACTCAAACTCAAACTTTGATGCTGGGCAAGCCATATATGTCAATCTAATCAAGTACCCTAATGTGCCATGGTAAGTCAGCTGGTCTATATACTTGGTATCTACAATGATGCCAACCCTCGGTAGCAAGTGCATCTACAATTTGGTTCCCTTCTCTGAATATGTGGGAAATCGTATCTTTATCAAATGAAAGGATATCTGCAATTGTCAGAGTATGCCCTGGATAGCCAACGGTCTACCACCTCTAATGATGCAGTGAATGGCCACACTCAAGTCAGCCTCAACCCAAATGTCCGACAAACTAAGATCTCAAGCCAGTAGTAATCTATCATGAATAGCCCTGAGTTCCACCTCTAAGATCATACACTGACCATATGAAGTTGAGAAAGTCCTAATACAATTCACTGCATAATCCCCAATGATGTCTTTCCCACTCGCAAGTCCATCCTTGACACAACCATCGGTGATGATCTTAACAGATCCAACTGATGGAGTGCGCCACCAAACCATAATAGGGGAAGAAGATGAAGGTTGAGTCAAAGAAATACCAAAAAGTCGAGCAAGTTGCATGTCATTACGCCAATATAGAGGTTGGAAAAGGCCACCAAATGGAGGAAAGATATCATACGATAAACTCTCCAGATGATCCGTCTTAAGCTCATGCTAATGTTTCTGTGCTTACATCATTTCTCTTTGTCCAAAGAAACCAAAAAATCAATAGGGGGAGAATGATGCGAATGTGTCTAGTCCGTGCAAATTGTCCCGAATATCGTCTCTGAGAAATCTCTGTCTGTCACTCTCTACTGCACTCATTGTAATTTGGAATAAAGCCCCAAAATGCTGCCAAACATGATCTGATAAGCTGCTACCAATAAAAGTATAAGCGATGGTCTCAATCTCAGAGTAATACTGACATCAAGAACCCAATTGACTGTGTCAATCCTCCTCTGAATAATGACATCAGCTGGGATCAAGTCCTACCATAGTCTCCAATAGAAGAACGAAACGGTAGGAGGTATGATAGGGCTCCATAGTAGACGAAACGAATCCTACTAGAACGGATCAAATGCCATGCTGATTTGGTTGGTCCGCAAGAAAATGCGATCCAGGACATCCAAACATAGTGGAATGGCCGTCATCTACTATGCCATAATTGATGGAAGACTATGTAGTAGTTGTTCAAAATTCCATCCAGTCTCCTCGAAAAACTCTTGTTCCTTTGCAGATGTGTGCTGTCTGTGTGGAAAGATGGATGCTAATGTAGAGTCACCCATCCAACAATCATGCCAAAAAAAAGATTTGTGGGTCAACGCGTGGTCCAAATCTCTTCTGTCTCTTCTATATAGGAGAGGCTGAATGAGGAACTGCTGCAAGCGATGGACCTGTCCCTCTATAATACTTGCCCAGTAAAAACTGCGCCCAAAGAGAACTCTGAGATCTGAACAACTACCATAGCTTCAGTGAGAATGTGTCCACCATATCCTGTAATCGTCGAAAGCCCAGACCACCCTCATCAGTAGGGAGGCAAATCTCTTTCCAACTCCACTAATGTAGATGATGCTCATGATCCTTGGACTCCTAAAGGAATTGTACAAATATACTATCCAACTTTCTTATGATGGCCTTCTGGGGGCGCCTAATCTGAAACATGTATAGTGGTAAAGACGAGAGAACAAACCTCAACAAAGTGATCCTACCTCCAGGAGAAAGAATGCGTGAAGCCCATCCAGAAATCCTACTCCTGACCTTCATAGTAAGATCATCATATAGAAAGCTCCTCTTAGCACCTTTAAAAAGCGGGACTCCTAGCTAAGTAAATGACTGTCTCTAGTGTGAAAATCCAGTCAAAATCACTAGCCTCCGAATCTGAATTTTCGATGCCCTCCTAGGTAATATAAGACCACTCTTGTCTCTATTCACCAATTGGCTAGAGACCCCCTTGTAGTGCTCCAAACATTCAATGACCCTTCGGATAGATTTCTTCTGGCCATTGGCAAATAAAATCATATCATCAGCAAAAGCAAGGTGAGAGACAAGAGTAATGACTCCATGTTGATACTGCATACTAGGATATGCTCTAAATTTCTAAGAAGTAGTCGAGAAAAGTAATGCGCATCAATAATACATAAGGATGGAGAGATAGGGTCTCCCTATCTGAGCCCACACGATGAAGAGAAGAAACTACATGGCCGGCCATTTAGAAATACCGAGAATCGACACTTAGAGATACACCGTATGATCCGCTCAATCCATAGCTGGTTAAAACAAAAAGCCTCCAGAATAGAATAAATGAAGCCCCAAATCCATGGGATCATATGCTTTAGCCATGTCGAGCTTCAACATAACATTTCCTCAATGCACTCTATCATCTAACGTGTGTAGAAGCTCCCGAGTCAATAAAACATTGTTCCCAATAAGGCGACCGTTGACAAATCCAATTTGCTGCAGGAAAATGATACGGGATAGTAAAGAACTCAATCTGGTATTCAATAGCTTTGTGATAAGCTTATTGAACATCGTACATAGGTTGATAAGAAGGAAATCCATCCACTACAAGCATCCTGCCTCTTTGGGAGCAAAACAATGGACATAGCAGCAAATCCTCTCGGTAAATGGCCACCCTCAAACAAATCAATGGCTACTCCATACACATCATACTGTATAATCTCCCAATAGTGCTGGTAGAACAATGATGAGAATCCATTAGGACCCGTGACACTATCAGCATCTATATTGAAAACAGCCTCTTGCACTTTATCAATCATAGGGAGGCAGTTCAATGCCATATTATCTGTCTCTGTCAGCATCCTAGGGATGATATTAGGACGAATATACTCCAAAGGTTATGATGAAGCAGATAATAAATCTTGGTAAAAAGAGACCACTAAGCTCTGAATATATGCTGAAGTAGAGAGAACTTCCCCTACCTGAGTTTTGATAGTCTTGATACGAGAACTGATACGTTGTCCCTATACCAGTGTATGAAAATAACGGGGGTTGCGATCTCTCTTACACACCCAACGAGACCCGAACTTTTACTTCCAAAAATCCTCCTCAATAGACAATGTCCGGTTTAAGTCAGCCTGTGTATGTGTAGTAAGTCACGATGTTCCGACGTATGATTACCCTCAAAATCAATATCTGCTTGGTCAACCCTCTTCTCAGCATCTCTAACCCTCTGGAACACATCTCTGAATACTTGTCGATTCTACCACCTTAGTCCTTATTTCAGCATGAAGAACTTCTCCCAAAGAGATGGCATTCCCCTAAGATGAGTAGGAAGTGACCACTTTTGAAAGACGAAGGTTGAAAATTGATGATGCTTGGTCCAATCATTGAAGAATCTAAATGGTATAGGGCCTAAATCATCATCAAAAGTCCACTGTAAAAATAGAGGTGAATGATCAGATAAAATCCGATTCAAATGAGTCACAATAAGCTGTCTAAAAAATTCTGCAGCCAAAGAGTTAATCAAAACTCTATCCAATTTTTTGCTGACCCTACCATTAGTCCAGGTGAACCAAGACCTAGAAAAACTAGCGTCCTCCAAGCCACAATCCAACATCATATAAAAAAAGTTACTAATTCCACGATCTAGCCGACTATGACCAGTACGCTCACCATTGTGTGTGATGACATTAAAGTTCCCCCAACAAGCCAATGATCATCCATGGATGGAGAAATGTGGTGAAGACCAGTCCACAAATCCCTCCCAACATAGGCTTCATGGCAGCATACACAAAATTCAGGTAAAATAGGTCATTCTAATCTAGGATCCATATTCCTAATGTGCAGAAACTGGATGTGATCAACAATAGCAGTAACGAAAGTACCCACATTCCAGAAAACCCAAAACTTATTCGAATTTTTTTGAACCCCAAAGTCAAAGTGAAAATAACGACGAACAAAATCAAAACTCCTCTCCAAAATCATAGGCTCCAGAATAACCAAAAGATAGACCTGATGAAGCTGAATAAGTTTTCTCAATTGCCTGCAAGTAGCCACACTAGTCACACCTCTTACATTCCAAATGATTTCCCTCATCTGGAAGAGTGTGAAAAGTTATCCTGCGATCGACTCCTGGTCACCATCCTAGGTCGTTAAGTACCAGTAACTTTCAAATTTCTTTTTAGACTGACCGGGATGAATCCATCATCCTATACCCTGTCAACTATTCCTACCAAGTCATTAGAAGACAATCGATGATATGTACCCTACTGATGTACTTCAATCTGAGAAATACTCTCGGAATCAGAATGATCTGTAGATAGAGAAGCCTCCATGTTATGCTAAAAATGTGTAGCGGGCATCTCCGAACCAATGAATACCAGTGACCTCTCTAATATATCCATCAAAAGAGGGTCAAAGTATGTACTAGTAGCTGTCATAGGGACACCACTGATGGGGATTGAAGTTTGAATATCAGGGAGAGCACCGATGTACTAGCAGATGTACTTCGAGGAAGAACTATGTGGGGAGCAATTGTACGATGTTCTAATGGTAAAGAAGTATAAGTCCGCGTAGCAGTAGTTCTGATGATAGGTGGAAAAGTAGAATAAGTAGGAGCCATATGTGCAACAAATGTCTACGATGAAGCAACTATAGTGGTAGTACCACTGGGAGCTATATGAGGAACAATCTGAGGGATGGCCTGGGAGATTTCTCTTGATGTACTATCATGTCTCCTCTAGTTTCTCTTAATAGGTGTCCACCTCATGTGATGAGCTGTCACACCATCTTTACCCTTACCCTTATTTTTAGCCAGAATCAGATTAGGCCTATGATGTTCACCAATACCTGGGGCCATAGAAGGTGGAGCAGAATGGGAGCCTCTAGAATAATTCGCATCCAGATGACCAAAGTATTTGCAATGAAAGCAAAGGTTCACCACCTTATCATACACAAAAAGTTGTAAATATCCTTCTTTTTCTCCCTTTCTATCCATACTCGATCAAGGGAGTTTACATCTAAATCGACCTCATTACATGCCCTCACTTCACTTGGTCGTCGAAGGTCAGAAGTGGTTTCGTCAATACAAAGCGGAAGCTTAATAGCTTTAGATATAGCAAATAATACTCTTTAGATATGAATAGGCACGCATAATTTTTTCAAGTACCTTAGGGTTTAGGGTTTGGGTTTGGGGTTTATGGTTTTTTTAGTTGAAAGAAGGCCGTACCTCTGAGGTTTGATAAACATTCCCTCACTTGCGGCGGAAGAATAACGTAGTTACATGAGAAAAGAAAGCAATAAATTGGGAAGTACTACTTTCCTTATAATGAAAATAGATAAAAGATATCAAATACCAAATAGGGATGTAAGTGTAACATCCCCTTGCTAGTACAGTGTTCGAAAAAGTCCTCCGATATGAAGAAAAGATATTATGCGGTAGACCCTTCAAATGATACATTTGGCCACCATATGAATCCCCTATGCTTTGCGTCATTCCTCTCGGTCCATAGAAACCAAAATATTAGTAGAGGAATAATAGTGCGAATAGGTCCACTGCGAAGCTGTCCAGAATACCGCCATCTCTGGAACCTCTGTTTGACCCAATCTCTTTCTCTCGTAGGTATTTGAAAAATGTCCCCAAAGTGCTGTCATACCTGATCGGAGATACTGCTACCCATGAAAATATCACTGATGGTCTCAATCTCGGAACAACATTGACAACGAGAAGCCAACTGATACCCAATCCTTTTCTGAATAACCACATCGACTGGAATGAGATCTGCCAGAGTCTCCAACAGAAAAATGAAACGATGGTAGGCAAAATGGAGCTCCACAATAGTCGATACGAGTCCTGATTATGGTGAACTGAACGGACTAGCTACCGGCCGAACTGGTGGCGAGGCTGCCATTCGATGTATCCTGCCAAATAATGCAATCCGGGGCATCTGTACATAAAGATATAGCCTTATCTGCTTCGCCATGAGGGGTGGAAGAGCCTATATTATTCGTCCAAAGTCATACGTAGTGCCCAAGGACAAATATTAGATCAAAATAATATTTCACATCATTAGGCATCGTGATCGGGAACGTAATGGGTCACACACAAAAGAGAATCAGAAGAATGTGATTTACCAATTAATTAATTCACAAGTGTTGGATAATTAATTAATTGGATTACTTATTAATAGACCCGAATTAATTAATTGGATTAATTAATTCATGGATCGGATTTAATTAATTTGATTAATTAAATATCGGACCGGATTAAGTTTAGAGATGGGCCAAGCACACTTGGGCTTATATTAATAAGCTGCGAGGGTTTGTAAATTGTAGAGAATTTTCATTATTCTTGCTAACACAAGAAAAGAAAACCCTAGCCGTCATTCTTGTTTTCTGTGTGGATCACCATTAAAGGCTGGACAATTGGACAGTTTGGATTGCAGATCGTGATCATTGGAGTTTGAGAATCAGGAAAAGAGTTTGTAGAATTCATCAAAGGTATTATTTTCAACACAATTTCTATCTAAACATAAAGCAGATCCGTGGTGGGAATTGAAAAATTGTTTATTTTTCGCTGTGCATGATTAAGTAAATTCCCAACAGTGGTATCAGAGCCTACTTTGTGTTTGTTAGAAATTGTTTCGAACTATAGAACAATCAAAAAGTTGATTTTTGATATTTTTCATGTTTTTAGTTTTTAAAGAAAAGTTGATTTTCGAATTCTAAATCTGATTTGGAAATGAAAAATCAATTTTGTTTTAAAAAAAAAAAAATTCTTGGATCTGAAAAACAGCAGTGACCATAGCGTTGGCGACCATAAGACATCAGTGCGAAACCCAGGCTTATCGTCGGCTTTTATAGCGTCACGATGGCGACGACCTTCAACGGCGACAATCATCGTTCTTTATAGCGTCTGATGTGTTTCAACATTCTTTGTACTTAGGGGTGAGAAGTCGCCGGTGAACCCCTGCCACGGTGAGTAGAATTTGAATTTTATTTTATTTAGGAGTTTTATCCTAAATTAAAATGTTAATTCAATTAAATTAGAGTTGGAATCTAATCTAATATTTAATTAGAATTTGATTTTAATTGAAATTGTCTTTCCCTAAATTTTTCTTGAAATTAGAGTTTGACTCTAATTTGGTATTTAATTAAGATTTGATTTTAATTAAATAAGTTCGCCCTAATATCTTGTAATTAAAGTTTGACTCTTATTTTGTATTTAATTAAAATTTGATTTTAATTAAATTCAACCGTATTAATTTAATTATTATTAGAGTTAGACTTTAATTTGACATTTAATTAAAAATTGATTTTCATTAAATTGTCTTGCCCTAAAATTTTATTGGAATTAGAGTTGGACTATAATTTAATATTTAATTAAAATTTGATTTTAATTAAATAGTCCCGCCCTATAATTGTAGAATTAGAGTTGGACTCTAATTTGATATTTAATTGATATTTGATTTTAATTAAATAAGTCCACTAATTAAATTAATTGATTAATTAATTATTTAATTGTTCCGATTCATTTGTCTAAATTAGTTTAGATGACTTTAATTGTTAGAAACTTGAAACATGTTTGCATATAATATTAGATATTATATAGGAATGCATTTATATGATGCATGTTTTATTAGTGGATGATTATGGACTCGACCATGTGGATGTGTTGAATGGTTAGTTTTATTTTTGTTATTTTATGGGCCTGCGAGCTCTAATTTATTTTGGACCGCTAGTCCGTTACTATTGTTATTTTCAGGCATGCGTGCCAACTAGTATAGGATACAAGTTGCAGTTGGACTAATTGAAGATACAAGAAGAGGAGGAGACCATAGAGATGGAGCATTGTATGAATCAATGCTATACCCCATAGGAACTGACCGACTAGTCTTCCTTATGGCTCAAGAAGACTAGATAGTATAAGTCCATAATCGTCCACACTATTATTTAGGGTTTAGGGTTTTTTTTTTAGTGGAAGGAGGGTTTAGCGTTTAGGGTTTAGGGTTTTTTTTTTGGTTGAAGGAAGGCGGTACCTCTGAGCTTTTATTAATATTCCCTCACTTGTGGCGGAGGAATACCGTGGTTACATGAGAAAAGAAAGTAATAAATGAGGAAGTACTACTTCCCTTACAATGAAAATA
The DNA here is from genome assembly GCA_035079005.1 of Fraxinus americana. Lineage (NCBI taxonomy): Eukaryota > Viridiplantae > Streptophyta > Magnoliopsida > Lamiales > Oleaceae > Fraxinus > Fraxinus americana. The sequence continues at coordinate 7,736 of CM068722.1, read as the reverse complement.
GATGAAAAAGAACAATTGTAATGCAATAAAAAAGGAAGTACTACTTCCTTCTACAATGAAATCAATGCAGTAAATGACACCTAAACTACAAACCTCTAAAGCTGGGCAATCCATGTCTATCAATCTGCACTAGTGCCCTGATCTGTCGAGGTAGGTCGGGTGATCCATACTCCTGATAACGTCAATGATCCCAACCCTTTGAAGCAAGAGAATCTGTAACTTGGTTGCCCTCTCTGTATATATGTGAAACTGTGTCTCTGTCGAAGGAGATGAGGTCTCTGATCTGTTTGAAGATGCCCTGAATCGTCCATGGTCCTCCGCCCCTAGTAATGCAGTGAATAGCAAAGTTGGAATCAACCTCAACCCAAATAGCTGATATCCCAAGTCCTCTGGCCAATAAAATCCCATCCAGTACAGCTCTGAGCTCGGCTTCCAAAATCTGACATGGGCCATACGATGCTAAGAATGCCCTGATGCAGTGTCCTGTGTGATCCCTAATGATGCCTCCGCCACTCGCAAATCCCTCTTTGACGCATCCATCAGTGTTAATCTTGTAAGATCCCACTGGTGGAGTGCGCCAAACAACCATAATAGGTGGTGGTGGGGGAGGAAGAGTCATAGAAATACCAAATAGGGGTGCAAGTGTCACATCTCCTCGCCAGTGCATAGCTCGGAAAAGTCCTCCGATATGAAGAAAAGATATCATGCGGTAGACCCTCCAAATGATACGTCTGGCCACCATATAAATCCCCCTATGCTTCGCGTCATTCCTCTCGGTCTATAGAAACCAAAATATCAGTAGAGGAATGATAGTGCGAATGTGTCCACAGCGAACATGCTGTCCAGAATACCACCATTTCTGGAACCTCTGTCTGACCTCTTCTCCTGCTCTCATAGGTATCTGAAAAATGTCCCCAAAGTGCTGCCATACCTGATCGGAGATGTTGCTACCCGTGAAAATATGACTGATGGTCTCAATCTCTGAACAACACTGACAACGAGAAGCCAACTGACACCCAATCCTCCCCTGAATAACCACATCTACTGGAATGAGATCCTGCCAGAGTCTCCAGCAAAAAAAATGAAACAGTGGTAGGCAAAATGGAGCTCCACAGTAGTCGATACGAGTCATGGGTCTGGCGAACTGAACGGACTAGTTGCCAGGCCGAACTGGTAGAGAAGCTACCATCCGATGTATCCCGCCAAACAATGCGATCTGGGGTATCTGTACATAAAGGTATAGCCCCTATCTGCTCTGCCATGAGGGGTGGGCGCGCTTGTAATAATCTTCCAAAGTCCCACCCAGTGCCCTCAAAGTAATCCTGCACCCTCACAGATATATGCTGCCTGTGCGGAAATAAGGACGCTAGGGTAGTATCACCCATCCAACAATCGTGCCAGAAGAACATCTGTCCTGCGCCAAGATGCCGTGTTATGTGTAGCTCGGTGTGTGACGCAACTCTCTTCAGCCTCTTCCAAGTAGGAGAGGCCGAGTAGGGAACCTCTGCAAGTAATGGATGAGTTCCCATACAATATTTGCCCAGTAAGAACTGAGCCCAAAGAGAACGCTGAGTCCGAAACAACCACCAAAGCTTCATAGAGAATGTGTCCACTACATCCTGTAGTCTCCTGAAGCCTAGTCCGCCCTCATTTGTTGGAAGACAAATCTCCTTCCAACTCCTCCAGTGTATTCGGCGTGCCTGTTCCTTAGAATCCTATAGGAATCGGGCAAAGATGCTCTCCAACTTTTTCAGTACCGCATTGGTTGGCCGCATAATTTGAAAAAGATAAAGTGGTAGAAAGGATAATACAGATCTCAACAAAGTAATCCGACCCCCAGGTGATAGCAATCGAGAAGCCCAACCTGAAATCCTGCTCCTGACCTTCATGATGAGGTCATCATAAAGAAAACTCCTCTTGGCCCCCCTAAACAAGGGCACCCCTAAATAAGTGAAAGGTTGCTGCTGATGAGAAAACCCAGTTAAGAACACAAGTCTCCTGATCTGAATATCTGATGCTCGTCTGGGTAAAATAAGGCCGCTCTTGTCTCTATTCACCAACTGGCCAGAGACCCCCTCGTAATGCTCCAAACGATCGAGGACCCTTCTGATAGACTGTTTCTATTGGCAAATATGATCATGTCGTCAGCAAATGAAAGATGTGAAACAAGAATATTACCTCCTTGCCGATATCGCATACTAGGATAGGCCTGAAACCTCTGAGTGAGAAGGCGAGAGAAATAGTCAGCAGCAATAATGAACAAGGAAGGTGAGATGGGATCACCTTGTCTGAACCCACGTGAGGACGGAAAGAAACCACAGGGACGGCCATTTAGAAGGATTGAGAACTGACACTCCGAAATGCACCGTCTGATCCTATCAATCCACAACTGATCAAATCCAAACGCCTCCATTACGGAATAAATAAATCCCCAATCCATGCGGTCGTATGCCTTAGCCATGTCAAGCTTCAGCATAGCATTTCTCCCTCGCACTTTATCATCCAAAGTGTAAATGAGCTCCTGAGTCAATAACACATTATCTCCTATAAGGCGACCATGGATAAAACCACTCTGCTGATGAGAGATAATTTGAGGCAGCAGCGAACTCAATCTGGTGTTCAACAGCTTAGTGATCAGTTTATTGAACACCGTACAAAGGCTGATAGGTCTAAAATCTGTCCATCGACAAGCATTCTCCCTCTTCGGGAGCAAAATAATAGAAGTAGCGGCGAAACCACGAGGCAAATGTCCACCCTCAAAGAAATCAATGACCGCACTATAGACATCCTCCTGTATGATATCCCAACAATGCTGGAAGAACAATGATAAGAATCCATTTGGGCTCGCGATACTATCAACATCAATACTGAAGACCGCCTCCCGTACCTCATGAATCATAGGGAGACGGTTAAGTGCCATATTATCTGTCTCCGTAACCAACCTGGGTATGATGTCTGGGCGGATGGGATCCAAAGGTTGTGAAGGAGCAGATAATAAATCCTGTAAAAAAGATATAGCCGAACTATGAATGTCCACAGTAGAAGATAAAACTTCTCCTGCCTGAGTCTTGATACTCCTGATACGAGATCTGGTCCGACGTCCCTGAACCATCGCATGAAAGTAACGGGTATTATGATCCCCCTCACACACCCAGCGTGAACCGACTTCTGCTTCCAAAATCCCTTCTCAATAGATAAGGTCCGGTTCAGATTTGCCTGTGCCAGATGTAATAAGTCATGATGCTCTGGTGTAGGGTCACACTCAAAATCTATCTCTGCCATGTCGACCTTCTCTTCAGCGTCCCTCACTCGCTGGAAAATATCACCGAATACCCGTCGATTCCACAAACGCAGACCCTGCTTCATTCTGCAGAACTTCTCCCAAAGAGCAGCCATCCTCGTAAGATGAGTAGGGAATGACCACTTCTGACGAAAGCTGAGAAATCATGATGCTTGGTCCATATGTTAAGGAATTGAAAAGGCTTAGGCCCTAAATCATCGTCAGATATCCACTGAAGAAGCAAAGGAGAATGATCGGATGAAGTCCGATTCAAATGCCTCACAGCAGTTATCGATGTCTTGATCCCATCTCAAAGAGAGTATATTTATCACGGCACGTAGTGTTTGATGAGAAATTGTTTCCAGCCAAGGATACGTCCGTTGTCACTACGTACCGAAATCATCCTCAGAAGTCCAATGAAGAAGGAGAGGGGAATGATCGAAAGAGGTCCGGTTAAGGCGAGTCACGGTAAGTTGTCTACAGAAATCAGCAGCAATAGGATTAATCAGGACTCTGTCCAACCTCTTACTAACTCTACCATTCGTCCAGGTGAACTGGGACCCCGAAAAACCAGCATCTTCCAGACCACAATCGAGCATCATATCAGAAAAGGCGGTAGACCCACGATCTCTCCTACTGTGGCCTGTACGCTCGCCATCGTGAGCAATGACATTGAAGTCACCCCCAACTAACCAGGGGTCGTCCATGGAGATGGAAATGTGGTGAAGACCAGCCCACAAGTCCCTCCTAACCGAAGCCTCACATGCTGCATAAACTGCCGTCAGACAAATTGGTCTAGCAAGTCTGGGATCAACAACTTTAATATGTAGAAACTGAGTGTGATCCTGTAGAATAGTAATATCCGTACCAATACACCAGAAACACCAAATCTTATTGGACTCATTCTGAACACCGTAGTCGAAGTGTAGATAACGGCGCACAAAATCAAAACTCTTTTCTAATACCATAGGTTCCAAAATAACCAAGAAATAGACCTGATGAAGTAGAATAAGTTTCTTCAGGCGTCTGCGAATAGCTAAACTAGCTACACCTCGCACATTCCAGATGATGGCACTCATCTAGAAGCGCTTGATGAGGTATCCTGCGACCGACTCCTGGTCGCCATCCTAGAAACTGAAGTACTAGTGACTTTAGAGGTCCTCTTACGACCAACTGGAACAAAACCATCATCCTCGGTCTTGTCAGTCATGCCAACTAAATCGTCTGACGATGATCTCCGGAAAGAACCCTGGTGGTGGACTTCAATCTGAGAGAAACTCTCCGAGTCTGACTGAGTAGATAGAGAAGCCTCTAAATTTTGCTGGCAGTGTGTAGGTAGAACTGGTACCACCAAATCAATCAAATCCCGTGGCCTCTCCAACATATCCTCTAACAAGGGATCAGAAAAAGTAGAACTATCCATCACGTGAGTACTACCGATCGGAACTGAAGACTGAACAACTGGTTGGGCTTCTGATTTGGAAGCTGGTTGGTCATGATGATCCACTAGAGTGGGAGCAAAAGCAGACTGATCCGGTGGATCGATGGTACTAGTAACAGGCGGAGCAGTGGATGTAATAGTTGTTTGGGCTGCAATAACTGTAGAAATCGAGATAGTGGGAGGAATGGTAGTGATATTCTCGGAATTGGATTGAGAACTCACATTGGGTATTCCATCCTGTCCTTTTTGATTGCGCTTAACTGGTGTCCATCTCTGGCGAGGTGCAGTCATAACCTCTTTCCCCTTACCCTTGTCTTTAGCTAGGACAGGTGGAGGTCTAGTAGTTTGATCAACAACTAATGGGGGTACCGATGGTGGAGCAGGATGGGAACTAAATGAACATTTTCTATCTATGTGTCCAAAATGTCTACAACGAAAACAAAAATCCGGCACCTTATCGTATACAACAGGCTGCCAATACCCTCCCCATTTTTCCCTCTCTATCCAAACTCTGTCAGGGAGTCTACATTCTAGATCAACCTCAATACATACCCTCGCTTCACTAGGTCTACGAAGATCAGAGGTAGCTTCATCAATTCGAAGAGGGAGTCCAATAGCCTTAGCTATGGCGAACAGGGCACTCTTAGCCCGAAAATGAATAGGAAGCAAGGGGAATGACACCCAAACAGGAGCAATAGGAGCCTCATATTGTGGGCAAAAACTAGGGGTCCATTTAAAAACATGCATAGGACAACTATCAATATACCAAGTGGGTTTGAGGAATAATCGTGAGTAATCATCCTCGTGCGCCATATGAATAATAATGTGTGCATCATCGATAAGTCCAATCTCATAATCACCAATAAAACTAAAACGCATGAAATTTTCACGTACCTTAGTCATAGAAGGCTTACGGTGCACAAATTTCCCAACCAGTGTGAACCTGTAGGCCTCAGCCAAGAATTGCTCATCGGATTCATCAAAGAAAACTGCAGGCTCACCATGATGGATATATGGTTCCTTAGAGACCAAACTGTGGTGTTTGGAGTCCTCAGGTGCACGGAGGACTTGGGCAAATGATTTCTTCTGACTCCTTTCGGTCTGTGTGATCAGAGGTTTGCAATTGAGTGCAGCTGCGTAAGATCGAGGAGCTTGAATAGCTCCCGCAACTCCAGATGGAGGAACATATGATTTAGTTGAATTCTGGGGCGGCAAGGGGGCTCTATTCTGCAGATTTCTGGTAGGTTGCATGGGTTTCAGCTGAGTATTGGGAGGAGCAGAATTGATATTTGAAGGTGCCTTATCAGTTGTAGATGCCAAACTACCCAATTCGGGAGGAGCAGAATTGAGGATTGGGTGTGCCTTATCAGTTGTGGATGCCAAACTACCCAATTTGGGAATGGAAGGAATGTTTAAGTTCAACTCCCCAACCTTAGCTTTGGGAATGGGATTGGAATTCAATTGATCATTAATTCTACTAGTAGATGCATTACCAATGTTCTTAGGCCTATCAACAATATTAGTACAAACCGGATTTGGTTCCAAAACCTCAACCCCATTACCAATTGAAGCATGAGAATCAAGTTCACATTCAAGCACACTTGGGGATTTAATATTTTCAATTTGAGCACTAATTGGAGCAATTGGCGGTTAACCCATAGCCTTACCATCATCAATTGTAGTTTCCCCAGTCGAATTAAACAAATGGAGCAAAGAAGAATCATCAAAATCTGAAAAACCAAATTTTTTGAACATACCTTTAATGGTCGCCAACAATTCAGCCGAATTTTGTAGAAATTGGTGAAGACCCGACACTGGGCTAGGTGCACAAGGCTGGGAGGGGGCTAGCCCAGGTGGTCCGCCACCTTGTGTGGCGTGGGAAGCACCGGAATTGGCAGAAAGACCATTCTGCCCTCGCGAGTTCGAACATGCCGAAACTTCAACTTGCAATTCGTTGTTAATGGGGCCAAATTGGGGGGAGCCCATGGCTGGGCTAGGTGCGCCAGGTGGGGGCGCACCGGCTCGTGAGTGGTGCGGCTGGTCGCTTCATTTCGGCGCCGGAATCGAAGTTTGAAATGGGCGAAATCGACGACGCGCAGCAGGCGACTTCTCTGGATCAAATTGGACCTGATCGGAAGGTGGTTTGGTTAAATTGATGGTGCAGTTGGGGTTGCCCAGGCGTAGGCTGTCGACCAGCAGTGGACCAACGGCATGGGTCCGACCGGAAGGGCCGAAAGCAGTAAATGAGGAAGTACTATTTCCCTTACAGCAAAAGTAAATTAAAGCAGTAAATAGGGAAGTACTACTTCCCTTACAAAAGGAGTTGCGTAAAACAGTAAACAAGGAAGTACTATTTCCCTAACAAAATGAGCAAATGTGAAAAATTGTAGACAAAAACAAGCAACAGAAGAAGTAAATGCAAAAAACAGATAAACTATCACAAAATCAAATTAAATGCGGTAAACCATATCTATCTATCTGAAGAAGTGCCCTAATGTGTCGTGGTAAATTAGTAGGTCCATATACCTGGTATCTGCGATGGTTCCAGCCCTCAGTAGCAAGTACATCTGCAACTTGATTCCCCTCTCTAAAGATATGGGAAATCGTATCTCTGTCGAATGATAGACAATCCACAATCTGTCGGAGTATGCCCTGGATAGTCCACGGACCATCGCCCGAGGATGCAAAGTGAATAGCCACACTAGAGTCTGCTTCAACCCATATATCTCGGTCAAGATCTCTAGCCAGCAAGTATACCATCATGAATAGCCCTAAGTTCAGCCTTCTAAAATCAAGCATGGTCCATATGATGCCGAAAATGCACCGATGCAATTTCTGCATGATCCCCGATAATGCCTCCTCCACTCGCAAGTCCATCCTTGACACAACCATCGGTATTGATCTTTACACATCCAGCTGGGGTGCGCCACCAAACCACAATAGGGGATGGAGGTATAGGAAGAGTCAAAGAGACACCAAAGAATGGAGCGACTCGCATGTCATCCCGCCAATGTA